>CM042842.1:84193825-86833926 GCA_023653725.1 Bungarus multicinctus | reverse complement strand
ACATCCACTCCCTGATGGTTCCTGGCCCCTCATACAAGTCACGCTCTCTCTCAGCTATTATCCCTCCGCCGTCTAACCACAACAGATGAGCGATCTTTTTCCATTCCATTTCAGAAACACACTATATTGCAAAAGCGCTAGATCCCAGGTCTATCCACCAGGTTCTTGACAGTGTTTATTTGCAACTGCCTTTTCTTTTTCATCACTACTCAAAATATTTGAATACACATTTACATAAAGGTGAGTCTTACAGAAAGAGTGCTCTAAAGGGCTTCAAAACCAGAAGGCTTAATGAGCTTGTTAAGTTCTCCACTCAATTGTGGGAAAACTATAGAAGGTGGAGGAAAACAGGAAGACACTTACAAATAGAAGATCACAATACATACAAACAATTTTCACAGACAGAGAAAACCAGGGTGGGTGCAATGTTCTGTGGACCGGCAGTGAGCAGCATTCAATAAACACCAATGTGAACCTCTCCAGCTACCTTCTAGCCTTCCATGGTAAGTAGAACAGAGAGGCGTGGTAATCCATTTGCTGCGTGAATCAGCTGAGCGCAAAAGGGAAGTGTAAGACAGGATAGCGTAGGGCAGTACGGAAAGGAAGTTGAAGCCAACTTATCGTCATTTCATGAGGGTTCACTAAAACAGGTCCAAACCTGCAGCAGCCCACACAACTAAGAGAAATCATGTGCTAAGAACTTCTGGAAGCCCTCTTAAACCCTAAACCTCTTTTTTCAGCTTACAGGAATGACATAGCTGAGAAAACTACAAACCATTCAAAACTATTTATGGGTCTCTGATTTCGTCCTACGAACCCAACCATATATGGGTAGTTGACTCCTTTCTTCAACAAGGATTAATACTATTCTGAGCATTAAAGGTGTTTTAAAACAGGTAAGACGGATAGGGAGCTAACCGTTTTAGTTATTCTCTACCATTCACTTTAAGTGACTAATTGTTGTCCCCCATGACCTTCTTATTTTTCTTCTATAAAAGAATAAAATAAGTAACAATGCTGAAGAAAGGCTTTAAAATATGAGAGAAAAGTAGAGCCTCTTAATGTAGCTGATAATTTGAAATACTAGGCAGAAAGTTTTTTCAATACATTTTTCTCTATTGGCTTTTGTGACACAGGGATAATGATAAAGATAAAAACCCGGGATGATATAATTCCCACCAACTGCCTCCAAAAAAGTGAAAACATTGTGGTTGTATCTAAAGACTTTTGTCTGTTCTTTTAGGGTTCCGTTTTCTAACGGAGAAATGTGTACGTGCTGTAGTCAGTGTTAATATGGTGGTTATCATTGGAGGATATATTCTTGAAGAGTTTTGATGTCTTTGTAGTAGAGTCTTATTGTGGATTGGGCAGATTATAGTAAATTGGTTGAACGTTGTGTACACACAATAATGATCCACAGACAGTCAATTCTGTAAACTACAGTGAGCTTAGACCCCAAAGCAGCAATAAAATCTTATTCATGTGGTGGGGAATTATGGGGGTTGAAGCCAGGCATCATGCCAAGGTTGAAAAGATAAACAATAGCAGTCGTTTCTATTCTAGGAATTCTTCTCATCAGCCACCACCAAGAGTTATTCTAGGCAAGCTCTTGAGGCCTTCATTTCATTGTTTATTTCTTGTCATGCCTCAGAGCTGCGTGGTGTTCATCAGGCATTGGAATTCTGTTAGTTATTGAGGGTAGGCAAGTATGTTTCAAAGCTCATGCTAGAATTCAGAAAGCGCAGGGAGACAAAAGGTAGTATACTGAGAACAAGGTACTCCAGCAGAGCAGGAAGAAAAAAAGCGCTGCATCCAGTAAAGAGACAATGTAGCTTACGCTCTACACATCTAGGACAAACCTTAGATAGTGACAAGAGATAGGTCCTTGATTGACGTGTAAGCAATATAGTGTGCCTCAGTAGGGAGCACTTCAGATTTGACAATCTATAGTGAATACGTCAGTTGGAATAATGGTGGTAATCAAGAACTGCATTTTATTAAACACTGGATATATATTTGTGCCTTATCCCTGGCAGCTAAGGACTTTCCTTCATTCATCTCACAATATAAGCACTTTGGTAAAATTGGAGACTGGGAGGGATTCAAACGTCAAGTGATACGCTCTGTTGTAATGGGAGTCATTCCCATGATGATATACTTAGTATTGGCCACAGTCTTGGTACTGGGCTTCAAATCGTTTTGAGAATATATATTTATTGCCTTTGGGAGTATGTTGGTACATGCTTTTTTTAAAAAAGAGGATTATACATCTAAGATAATTTATTAGGCAGTTAGCTTCATCAATAAGCTTTGGTTTCTCTATTACCGTTCCTGCATTTTTTACAAATCACTTTCCCATGGTCTTCTGGCCATGATTAATAAAGGAGGACAATAAGATTGAGTATTTTGGACAACCCTCAAAGTACTGACATAATGTATTTTGTTTAAAATATATATTTTTGTAGTGCCAGGCAAATAACCAGACTGCGTGACATCAAAAAGCCAAACAACAATTGGTCCAAAAAATAATAATTAAAACAAGATGAATACCATACTCTTATATCTAAGGATGTTACCTACTTCTAGGGCTGTATTAGTATTCTTATCCTTCTCATCTTTTTCTACTACCTTTGGTAGTTTATGATTTATATTACTAAGAGAAGGTCGTTGTTTGTAAGAAAGGAGAAGAGAAGTATACCGAGAGCTTTTGCACCAGAGAGAAATTCTTTGGGTATCCATCACATTTGGCCAATAAGTTAGTCTATTCTATTCTACTCATTCTATTTCTATCTATTCTATTCTATTCTATTCTATTTCTATTCTATTCTAGTATTTCTATTCTATTCTATTCTATTCTATTCGATTCTATTCCCTTCCATTCCATTCATTCCTTCCCTTCATTCCATTCTCCATTCCATTCTAATACAAATGCATTAAATAACTGTGTTGACTATTCATTCACATGCCCCTGGAATGGTCTTAAATAGTTTGCAAAGGATACAATGGGGATGCGGCCAGACTTTCACAGAAGAAATGCTTTATAGGTTATCAAAAGGATTTTGAATTGCAGTCCGAGACCTATTGACCAGCATTGCAGCAAACCCTAGAACAAGTAGTTACTATGATGATTTTGATTTGCCTGTCTGTGGGACTTGTTATATTTGGTATTCATTTCGATTTCTGAGAGATCTTTAAAGGCTGCCCCATATGAAGCACATTGCTATAATACAAACGGGTAGTGGTAGATGTATGAGTCTGAACAGCCTTCCCTACAAAGGAAAAGGATGATAATTTCCCAGCATTATCAGATCAAATGGCTTTTTGAAGAGAAGATGCATCATTGCTTCTTTCAAGGCCAGTGAAAATACATCTCCTCAGTAAAGAAAACTGTTTCCAGGATCAGAATTCTCATAATCTCCCACTCTCCAAAATAGCCAGGAGAGACATGGATATACCCTGAGAGATCAGATTGGCCCAATCTTGCGGCTTTGTAAGCGTCTGAAATGTGGTTTTGCCATCCATCACGGGAACCTGGAAGTGGGTAGAATCTATATTGAGTGTGATTGATCCATGTAAGAATCTCCTGGCTATGGATTTTATATTGTATGGTTTTTATAGTGTTTAGTTTTATTGTTGTCAAGTTGTGTGAAGGAATTGTCAGCTCCCTCAAAGAATAGTTCCTCTAGTTTACAAGAAAAAGAATATGCATTTCATGTTTTATAGTCCCACAAATTCATAAAAGCCATCATTCTTTTTCAGAAAAGTGATCAAACTGCACATCGTTATGGTCATCCCGATGCAAACAACGTAGGAACTAGTAAAGTTCTTGAGAATTATCTTATCAGGGGAGAAAGCCAAGAAAGCCCCCACTGCAGGGAGGCGGAGCCACTAGATGGTTCCGCCCAGGAAGCCTAATGGACCCGGAGCGGTCCAGAGGGAGCTGGGCCATTTCCTGAATCTCTGGCTCTCGCGCAGCTCGCTGGAGACTGGTGGCCACCTGGATGGGTGGCCGCCGGGGCTCTAGACCGAGTTGTGCCTCTGCGGACCTCTGACCCGGCACAGATCCCATTTGGCTCCGTGGTTTACGGAGGAGCTACGGAGATGAAGTTACCGAAAAAGACATCTAGAGGGCATTTGGAGGGCGACTCGTTCTGAATCTGACCGAACACAGGTAAGATCTCATATTAAGACTTACCTCGGGCGATGGGGGCGGCGAAATCTTCGTATTTCTCCGCCCTTATTGCGTCAGCAGGAAATCGACCCTGCCGCCCTGTTTAGAGTGACCCGCTCTCTGCTTGACCGAGAGCGCGGGATGACCCTCTTGAAGGGTAGAGCAGAGGAATTTTCTCGATTCCTGCATGATAAAATCGCTCAGATCGGGGAGGGGCTTAACTCCAATTGGATGGTCCCGGGGGAGGTGTCCGGGGCAGGTCTGTGAATGTTATCTGGGAGAGTTCGACCCTGGTGACCGCCGAGGGTGTGGACAGGTTGCTGGGGAGTCTGAATACCACCACCTGTTTATTGGACCCGTGCCCTTCCTGGTTGGTTTCGGCCGCCAGGGAGACGACACGAGGCTGGGCTCCAGGGGATTATCAACGCTTCTTTGAGAGAGGGGTCGCTCCTACCGCCCTGAAAGACGGCGGTGGGCGGCCCCTCCTCAAGAAGCCTTCCCTGGATCCAGCTGTTTTAAATAACTTCGTCCAGTCTCCAACCTGCCCTTTGTGGCGAAGGTTGTTGAGAGTGTGGTGGCACGTCAGCTTCCTCAGTACCTGGAGGAAACAACTTACCCGATCCCGTTCCAATCGGGCTTCAGGCCTGGGCACTAGTACTGAGACGGCATTGGTCGCGTTGGTTGATGATCTCTGGAGGGCTCGTTGACAGAGGTTCTCCTCTGTCCTGGTCCTATAGATATCTCGGCGGCTTTCGATACTATCGACCATAGTATCTTGTTGCGACGTTGGAGATTGGGAATTGGGGTAACCGTCCTTCGGCCGTTTCTCCTCCTTCCTCTCCGACCGTCGCAATTGGTGTTGGCGGGGAGGGGAGAGGTCCACCCTCTATGAGGCCCCTGGTTTGTGGGGTGCCTCAGGGGTCGGTTCTCTCTCTTTTGTTCAACTCTACATGAAACCGCTGGGCGAGATCATCCGTGGTCTTGGGGTGAAGTGGTCATCTCTATGCAGATGACACCCAGTTGTACATCTCCACCCCGGACCACCCCAAACGATGCTGTGGGGCTATGTCTAGGTGCCTGGAGGCCGTGCGGGACTGGCATGGGCGGGAACAGGCTCCGGCTCAACCCATCCAAGACCGAGTGGACTGTGGTTTCCGGCGTCCCGATATAGCAGTTGACTCCGTCGCGGCTATTGGGGGGGAAATTCTGCCCCCGCAGAGAGGGCTCGCAATCTGGGAGTCCTCCTGGAATTTGCGGCTGTCGCTTGAACAATCATGTCGCGGTCCGTCTCCAGGGGGGCATTTCATCAGATCCGGGATCTAAGGTTTGCGGCCCACCTTTCTGGATCGGGACGCCTTGCGCAACGGGCTCACCTCATGGCCCTTGTCACCTCTCGCCTGTACTATTGTAATTCCCTCTACATGGGGCTCCCTGCGGAGGCACCCGTGAGACTCCAAACTGGTGCAGAATCGGACCGCGCGGGGTGATTATGGGGGCGTTCACGTAGCGCCCACGTGACGCCTCTCCTGCGCGAGCTGCCAATTGGCTGCCGGGGCTTTCCGGGTTCGCTTTAAGGTTCTGGTTCTGACCTTTAGAGCGATCCATGGCATTGACCAGGTTACTACAGGACCCGCATCCTACCGGTGATCTCCAGCAGACCAGTGCGAGCACACAGGGAAGGCCTTCTCCGGGTTCCGTCGGCTACCATGTGTCGCCTGGCGGTCCAAGGGGTAGGGCCTTCTCTGTGGCGGCCCCTGCCCTCTGGAATACTCTGCCACCGGAATTGCGTACCAGCATGGACCTGAGGTCCTTCAGGCGCGCGCTGAAGACCTGGCTTTTCGAGCAGGCCGGCCTGGGCTGAGAGAGGGTTTTAATTGTGTCTCCATTAATTTTAATTAGGGGGTTTTAAGGGGGTGGGGGGGCTTTTATTCGGCCTAATTTAATTTAATTTTTTCTTAACTTTTTGTATTGTTGGGTTTTAGATCGGCTGTACACCGCCCTGAGTCCCTAGGGAGAAGGGCGGTATAAAAGTTAAATAAATAAAATAAATAAATAAATAAAAGTTCTCTTCAATGCCTTTCAAGTGTCCTCAGCAATAATGAAGAAAACTAGCGCTTATTAGGCAACCTCTCCCAAACACAATATGCAAAAGGTCATAATGAAGAAAAACTAGTGCTTATTAGGCAATCCCCCCCAACAAACTATTTTACTGAAACAAAACATGATTTCCACAGAAATCAGCTGTAGTTAGTTGCTCTGAAAAGTTGAACATATTAAAAACAATTAAACTAAAAGTGAGTAAGATAGGGGAATGACTTTCCAATGAGAAAAAGGCAAATGTAGCTATCGGATAGTTGATTTTCATGCTTCAGCAATTAGCTTAACAAAGCAATTGCTAGGTAAAGGCCATAAATGGCTGTTAAAAATAGGATCAAAAGCTGTCACTTTTGTATGAATTTTTTTCTCTTTTGTTGTATAGGAGTTCCTGTCATTAACTTGTACCTGTTATATACAAGCCTCATTAAAATTCTGCGGCTCCAGTTTCTTTGTATTATGTGCATTATGTTAATTTTCAACCCATTGTGAATTACTGAAATATTAGTTATTTGTATTCTTTCATAAACATGTTCTGATTTGCAACAGCCAAAGTTCTCTAATATGCCTGTTTTCCAAGTTAGGCAAATACTGGCCTGTCAGACACTACATATCTCAATAGAAAATATTAGCATTTTTCCTTTTGGATTTTAGAAGTAAATCAGCTAATATACTGCCTTTTGTGTTTCGTTCCGAAAACGAACATTAAGAGAGACTCCTCCTTCACTTAAGAAATGTCCTGAAAACAACCACAGAAAACATGTGAAAAACCAGCTGAAGGACTTATGCCAATGCGGATAAAGATTGCTGTGTTTTGTGTCTGTGTTTTCCTTCTCTTTGCGTTTGTAACTATGGAAAACCAGTCCATTCACAACCTTCTTTAGAGCATAAAATGAGTGCGACCTTCTTGAGAGTTGGGTTGAAGACCAAGGAAGGCAATTTGGTTAGTTGTTTAGGAACAAGTGATTTCAGTAGCTCATTAAACAGCAATTGGGATAATCCAGTTTTGTGTGTGTACGTGTATTTTAAAGCATTTTTTAAAAATGTTTCTTTAAACTGTAAGATGGGACAGGCATTTGATTCTTTACTATTCCTGTCCTAACTGCATAATTTGCAGGGAGATTCTTATTATTTTATGAAAGCATTTCATCTGGTATTTTGTCCCTGTTTTAATTTAGAAAGTGAACTGCAGGAAATTAAGGAAGACATGCTAAGGTTTTTCTAAGCCCATGATGGCGAACCTATGGCATTTCGTGCCACAAGTGGCACGCAGAACCATTTATGCCAGCACGCGAACTGCAGGCAAACTTACCTCACTGTGCATGCGAGTGCCTCACAGCTGATTTTTGTCTGGTTTGAGGCCTTTTTTGGCTTTTCAGAGGCTTGAAAAAAGCCTCTGCAGGCCGAATAGGCCCATTTTGTCACTTCCTGTAATACCGGAAGTGACGAACGGACCTATTCGGCCTGCAGAGGCTTTTTTCAAGCCTCTGGAAGGCTGAAAAAGGCCTCAAACCAGCCGAAAATCAGCTGTGAGGTGCATTGCAGGTAAGGGGGTGGGGGTCTGTGCACGCATGCACAGGGGCGGGGGGCACACATTGCCTTCTAGGTGCTGGCACACAAGCGCCAGCGCACACAATTTTTGGCACAGGAGCCCAAAAAGGTTAGCCATTACTGTTCTAAGCAGTTTCCTTTATTGTTCCTTGCCTATAGACAGAAATATTTCCAAATTAAAGCCGACAAATTGCACCATTAAACACGAACTCTAAGAAGGAATCCTTTTAACTCTCTTCCTCCACACATCTAAACCTCACTGTCTTTGGTCCTCTGGCAATGCACTCCCTCCCTCCTGTGAATCCAGACTACATTTCACCACATGAACGACTCTCTTAGTAGTTTCTCCCTTCCCCCCTCCTTATCTGTAATATATGAAGAGTCTTCTTGTCCTCCAGCGCAGAGAGCTGTCAAAAAAGGTCATTATTGCAACCAAACAACCAATGGTCCATCACTCTCTAATGTGTGTGTCATGTAAAAGGCGGCAGAGATCCAATTGTGTGGTTGTGGCTGACATATTGCCCATTAGGATGCTGTAGGTTACTCTGCTAGAGAACTGAGGTTAGTCCAATAAGCTTCACTTAGCTCAATAACAATAACCTCCCACTTCATAGTGCTTTACAGCCCTGTCTAAGGAGTTTACAGAGTCAGCATATTGCCCAAACAATCTGGGTCCTCATTTTACGACCTCAGAAGGCTGGAAGGCTGAGTCAACCTTGAACTGGTCATCTGGCAGTTGGCAAAATTAGTCTGCACTACTGCATTTTAGCCACTGTGGCACTAGCTCTTCAAGTTCAATCAAGAGCATTTTTCACTTTGCATAGGATAAGGGTGCTGGCTACTTCTGGCTGGATCTGAAAGCAAGAAGCCTCCTAGGATAACTCAGAGGACAAAAACTTACTCTATGAGAAAAAACTTTCTTAAGGCTTGCAGGCATTGCTTTATTCACCAAGCTCAACAGAGTAAGCTTTATTGCTTGCTTGCTTGTTTTGTGATTAGTATTCTAAATTTTGGCATAAGGATTTTAATTTCAGAAAGTTACTTGTACTATGGTGATATTATCCATTATGATCTCAGATTTTTATCTTGAATACATGAAAAGTGTATTCATAATTGCCTACCAGCTTTTTAAAACTACTTTTTTAAATTAAAAACATTACCCTAAGGTTCAATACATCTTTATTTTAATTGGTAGAAAAAATTGAAATATAAAGTTGAGCATTGGCAACTGCAATAACTTGGTTTTGACAATCACAGGGACTCATAGATGAGAAGAGCTGAAAAGTTACTCTCTGAAAATGTATTTCCTATAAGTGCCAGGTTCTTTGTGCAATTTCTACAGTATCTAATGAGGTGCTTTATTATGCTTCTCTCCTCCCATCTTTCTAAATTGCACACCTTGTGGTTTTATTCTGTAGCAATAGAAGCACAAGCAGCAATCTAGCTGTCATAGATTTCCAATGAATACTTCCTATGATTACCTCTTGACATAAGATTTAGTGAGAAGGAGAGACTGTTTGACACATCTTCATATATCCATACAAATGATGATATACTATTGCACTGTAATAATGTACATACAAGAATAGAGAAAATATAAATGAGTTGAAATCTAATTTTATTTATTTATTCATCAAAGTTATATGGATGCCCATCTCCAATAAAAATGAGTGGGTACAAGAAGATCTAAGTAGGTACAACAAAACTGTACTTAATATATTAAAACACTAGATTTTTTTAAAAAATCTAAATGGCTAAGAAGAAGAACAGATGTTAATAACAATGGAGCTCATCTTTACCTCACCAGTGCCCTGGAGCCCCAGCGCTGATGGCAGAACCAGGTTTTGAGGGACTTCCAGAAAATCAATAGGGATGGAGCCAACCTCACTTTTGTAGAATAGAGGAGGTTACCAGGGAATGAGTAACTGTAAGCAGAGCACCCCAATGTAGGAATGGGTGTAACTGGTGCACACTTCAAAGTTGTGCAAAGGCCCTTGTAGCCATGACTACTACCTATTCATCAAGCAGGAGTTGTGAATCTAGAAGGACTTCTAAGTCTTTAAGACTTTAGGGCAGCAACTCCACATTTTGGACAGAGAGGACCACTGGTTTGAAAGAGAGGGTTAAAGAGACCATCTATGTCAAAATAGAACAGTTCTCTCTCAACAGAGGGGGAGAGATACAACATCATCTATTTTCAGTCTTCAACATAGTCCTTTCAGCAGTTCCAAGAAGGCTCCACACCCATTTGCACTCAGGTGACTCTGATGCTACAAATAAACCTCCATGTGGCCTCAACGACTTTCTAAAAGAATGCAAATGACCAGTTTTCTGCAAGGAATATAAATCCTTCCATTCCCCACCATCCAGTCAGAGCTGAAGAAGCTTCTTGGATGAGAAGCGAGACATCTTCAAAGAAGAACAAGAAGGTCCAGTTGCCTCTTGAAAAAGCACCTTTGAGACAACCATGACTTGGATGACTGAAAGTCTCCATAGACATTTCATGTAGATGTTGAATAGGAATGGAGACAGCACCAAAGCCTTCAACCTACAAATGAAGGCCAAGGATGAGATCTCTTCTCCCCTGTAATCACTGATTGGAAATCTCAAGAAAGGTCTTTGCTTTGCTCACAAATTCTTGCCTTTCTTATTTCTGCTGTAAATGAAAGCTTCTGATTCTCTGTCTAACTTAATGACTTCAACTGCCAGTTCAGTAATGCCCAAAACCAAAACAGTCTAGAACTATTTCTTTTATGTAGCCGCTTAGAATGCCCAACATGCTTCACAACTATTATTATAATAAGCACAATGGCTCTGTAAGGTAAAACCTGGCTCTGCCAGGTGGTAGCACACTGTGCTGGAGGTGGTTGATTGAATGAGAGAGGAAAAACCTACTCTCATATGGTCTGCACTCTTGGTTTTTAATCTTTATTTAATTGTTGTTAGTTAAACTGTTCTAATGCTTTTATACTTATGCTTTAATGTAAGCTGCTTGGGGTGATTCGTGGATAATGAGATGAGTGGTATACTACTGAATTAATAAATAAATAAGTCCACTTAACCTCTTATTACTAATAACGATAAGAAAGAATGGCATCAAAATATGTGTACATGACTGCATTTTGGACACTTGGCAACTGGCATGCAGTTCTGGCTATTTGTAACATCTTAACACCACCTGACCATGATTGTCAATGTTTTTTTGCTGGTTTCCGGTATTTACTTCCCGTTTCTGATTTTTTTAAAAAATCAGATAAAATGGATTTGCTTAACAACCATGGTGTTTGCTCCAATTGCCACAAAAAATATCATAAACCTCAGGAGACTCTTAGCATCACTACCAAATTTTAACTGGGTGGGTGGGAATGCTACCAGTCAAACCCTTAGACTGGATTGCACAGCTTGTCACTGTTAACTTTTTAATGTATACATGCCTGTGTGCATGGTCCAGAAACTTTCTTGGAAATAAAAATAATATGGAGGCTGGAAGCTCTGCTGCACGCCAACATTCTATTTACAATTCATTTTTCTTTTCAATTTGAAACCATATTTTAAAAAGAGGGAGAGTTGGGACAAGGAGTCTGGCAGATGCCAAATATATATGCTGGAATATTCTTTTGCACACAAGCTAGTTTATGCTATTACGATCACTAACTTTTGACCATACAGATTGTATGTTAGAAGTCAACTATGCTGTTAACCCAGTATGATCTCTGGGAAGGGAATATGCAATGTATAACATGCAATTTATGTTTAATTTAAAATTCCAATAAATTATTTTGCTCTTATTCCCATGGAAAGAAATGCTGGTCTTAAAAAAAAAAACACAACCCTTTCATTTTTGCACATGGCAAACCCCAGATATTCAGCATAGCTATAATTTAGCTCTATTTTCACCAATTTGTGAGTTTCTGACAGAGGCGTGCATGCACACACATACACACATACACCACATTGCGCAAGAGCTAGCTCTGAAAACCGCAGAGCCTCTTTTGTTCAGCCAGTGCATCACATCCCTGTCTCAGTGTCACAGTGAAGCATAAGCTTTCTGTGAGAGCTACACAGCAGCTGGAGACAATGAAATCTGCCTTCTTAGCTACATGCAACTATCCTGATCGTATTTCAGCTTAATAAGCTGTCATCCAAGCATTTCTCTGCCACACACAGTGCACTCTTTCTCTCTCCCTTTTTTCCTTTAATAATCTGACTCTTAAATCTTTGGATTGGAGGTGTTTCCATGGCACTAACTGTTATCCATCCCTACACAAGCTTCTCCTTTCCACACCCCAGCTACTAGTGAAGGCAAAGGAGGCTCACTTCTGCGTATCCATGTTATCTGTTGAAAAGAAACCAGCTACCCAAAGTCATTTTCTTTTTTCCCCCTTCCTTTGTGTCAAGTGTCCTAATATTATACCGGCATGGCTCTTAAGTGACAGCTCTTGTTTGTCAACGCCGAGCCAGGCAACGAGAAAACATCAGTCCTGCACTAGACACCTTGGATTTTTGTATCGTGACTGAGATGATTGTCTTCCCCTGGATTCAGCCTTTATTTGGTACTGTCCTCCTTTTTCCCCCATTTATATTTGAGCTCTTTCTCTTCATGCTAAGGTAAGCTCATTTAAATAAATTGTTAAGGATTAAATGTTATTGTTAAGCAACTATGCGATAGTTGCTTATAAAGGCAAGGACTAGAATAATCTTTAGCATCGATTCAAATATAGATTATTATTTTTTTGCAAACAAGGCTCTATGCAAGTTTCCCCCACTTGTGTGGCCTAAATTTCAAGATGCTGCAGAATTGGACATTGGGGTCTGACTTCTTTAGGATAGAATGTGATTAAGCATCTTTCTAATGTTTACAGACCTGGCACAATAAATAAAATGCAATTTGAGGAAGCCATTATGATGCCTTTACTAAGAGTTTCTTTTTATTTTCTATTTCTATGGTTATGTCCATTACGGGTAACTAGAAATAAGGTTAGACCATTTATGAACGACTATGGAAATTTCTTATAGATGAATGTCTAACCATTTTGTTCTGACAATGAGCAAATTCATCACAGAAATTTATCAAAAAGATGCTAGAGCTCATTCCTGTCTGTTAGATCATTCTGTTAGATATTGAACTATAATGTGTACTTTTATATATGCACATAGGATAAATCAAATTTATACTGTGCATGCTAAATATAATGGAAATACAAATACACAGATATATACCTTCTGATAAATGTTGAACTGTAAAATGGAGGATCTATTAATGCTAACGTGTTCTCTCATCCCCTTTTTTCCTATCAGAGTTCTGTGAGGAATAAAGGTTAAAGTCCTGGATTCTATCAATTGTTAGAATCCTAGAGTGGACTCATATAAGGCAATCTCACTTTAACATCCTGATAGGAATTTAGTGAAACAATTGTTCATACTACTTAGTAATATGCAAAGCCCTTGTATGACTAATATATTATTTTAAATTGAACACATGTGGAGACTTCAGCAATTTGACATTATCCCTTCTGAAAGCATTTCTATTTGTTGTCCTGTGTTACCCAGCTCACTGGAAACAGTGGTAATTGGTAATGAACTGCTTCTCAGTCTTGTGGATTTCATTGGTGATATCAATACCATTTTAAGGAAAGGAAAACATAAAAGAGAGACCTTATAGTTTTATGCAGTTGTTAAAGCAATACTGTTGCCTGTCTTACAGGGTTAAATACTCATACCTAGGTACTGGATTCAGACTAAAAAAGCATTCCGAGTTTCTGAAAGCTTAACATAGAGCCAAAGGATTCTCAAAACAGTATTTTAAATAGCTCTTGGTATAGCTGCAGGAGCTGTCCAGCAGTTCTGTGGTTGCTCTGAAATTATTCAAAAAAGCCATGTGAAAGTTAAATAGAAACATTTCTATCACTAAGTCAAGACTTCACTGCTATTTTTATGAACCTTATATAATAGTTACTGATGTTTAATCCAATTGACTGTTACCTTGGCTGGGGTAGGAGAGATCTAATGTGAACATAGCCTTTGTGTTTTCAAAATCTTCAATTACAGTGTAAATGTGACAGGCTAAAGCACTCTGGAATTCACTATATTGTGGGCAATACAATTATTTGCATCAATACCCCTGAATAAGCCTTTGTAGAACAGCAGCCTAAGAACATATAGATTTTTGTTGTGTTTTCTATTCCATAATTTTATATTTACAAGTGGGGCTTTAATTAGTATTTTAGTGTTTTAACTTAGATTAGTTCCCAAACATTTCATATATATGCTGTGGGGGAGGGGAACTGGGCCTCATGAATGGCAGACTGGCACATGTTTGCACATGCAGCCCTTGCACAAGTGGCAGGCAGCATGCACACGCACAGCTCAACTTACATGAGTGGCAGGTTGATGTGCATGCAGACGATGGCCAGCCACTTGCATGGCCCAATTCCAAATAAGCCATGGCCTAGTGTTGGGCTGCGTCCCAGGGGTGGGATTCAAATTTTTTAACACCTGGTTCTGTGGGCGTGGCTTAGGTGGTGGGCATGGCTTGGTTGTCATGTTATTGGTTGGGCATGGCCAACTCAATATCACTCACATCAAGGCATGCATCTCCTCCTCTAACCTCTCATGACTGTGGGGATGCTGCAACAGTTATAAGTGTGAAAAATGGTCATAAGTCACTTTTTTTCAGTGCCATTGTAACTTTGAATGGTCACTCCACACAAGCAAAATACCAACAAAGGAGGGGGAAAAAAACTCCAGAGAAGTTCCTGAGACAGGAAGTCTAATCCTGCCAAGAATGTAATAAGTGTTAACGGAGAGGCAGTTTCTGTAAGCAACACCAAATGTTTTCTTCCTGCCTTCCTTACAGGATTAGGCCAGTAATTTCTTCTAACAACCAGTTCTCCGAATTGCTTAGAATGTTAACAACCGGTTCTAGCAAATAGGTGCGAACTAGTAGAATCCCACCCCTGGCTTGTCCCAGGGGTTGAGGACCTCTGTTTTAAACAGAAATTACACTACGATTGTGGTGCTGAGCTAAAATTATTTCAGTAGCATAGCTATAAATGAAAAATTTCCATTCATCAGTGCATTTCCTTCACCTGTTCAAAACTGTTACTATAGTTCCACTCCTAGACCCAAAATCCTGTCTGCAAGGAGTTTCACCAATTCCCTAACAGCTATTTGCCTCCCTGAGTTAATGTTTATATCTCCCTCAAGGTAATTCTTTTAAGCAAAAATTTCCTATGAGCCAGTGTGGCACTTTTTATGCAGTCATGTTTTATATCTGTTTCTTAGGAAATGAACAAACTAGTTATGCTTTTTGCACATATATGTTCCAATTTGAAACAGGTAATTCTTGATGTCAAAATCAAAGCAAAACATTTCTTCTCAGCTTTATACTGTTGAAACCATAGTTCAGTCTCCAATGTCTGGTGTATCATCCTTTTTGAAATGCAAGTTTAGAGAATTTAAAGAAAGCTGTTCTTATCTAGCGATGCAATACGTATTTTATATGATAAAATTGCTCAATATATTGTTATAAAAAGATAAGCTAGGCAACTAGACAGGTTTCCTGCCATAAGCCATTTAGATCTTAGAGTAGAGGTTAGAATTTTGTCTAAGCAAAAAACCAATATTGATATAAAAGAGAAATCAACTTCTCTAAAACTCCAGTTACGAATCTAAAGTATCCAATGACAGATTTCATAAATAGATGATCTATAGCCCATAGATTACACATAATCCTCAAATGCCTCTCTTATTAATCTGGGAGTGCCCAGATTGATGGTCTCACTATTGATGATTAACAGTTAAACAGGGAAAATTAAAATCTAAGACAGCATCTGCTTGACTTCTCAAACAGCAATGTTAAAATTGCCAGGAAGACTATTCACACTCATGCCCAAAAGCTTATGATAACAGATAACAGGTATTGAAAAAGTGAATTACACATAATACTCCTAATATATTTTGTAAAATATAATTGATCATTTTCCCATTAACTTTCATCATCTAACTTTTTGTGAATAACTGAAATTAGTCCTACGAAATCAATCACTTATTGAGCATACATTTTTATTTGGAGTCTTCTTGCAAGTACTTCACAATTCCTACCTGCAGTCTAGCATTGTGGAAAAGGACAGAATTGACATACTGGGGAAAGAGAGACATGCATTATACACTCCCCATTTTTACACTCAAAGATGAAGGTAAGAATGTAGCAAATACATGCCTGCTATTTAAAAATCATAACACCAGGGGGCTTCTGGGTGTTCTTTGTCAATTAATCAGGTTCAGCTGTCATAAAATTGATTTTCCCAAGGAAGCAAGTTTAGATAATCTGTATCTATCAAAATGCTTCATGAAAAGCACCAATCAACTATTTGATCATTGAAGAGTATTACTTTTCTCTTTTAAAAAAAGGGATTATTCAACGATTGTAGTAACATTCTCTGACATATAAAAACCAATTTTTCATTTGTTAAACTCTTGATTTTACAGACCTTGATTCCACAGAATCTGGATGTAATGAATTTCAGGGAATATCAGATTTTTACCTCAAACAAGAGACCAAGTCTATGGTTTGATGAGGCAATCAGAACAACATTTGCTTCTCCTAAATGTGGTCATGTGTCTGCATATGCTTCATTTTAAAGTGAAGACTTAGCTAAAGCCAGATGCTTTCTTCAAGTTAATAGATTGTCCAATATCATCATCAATGAAACCAGTACCTCCACAACAGATAGCTAAAGATAAGGGTTTTTTTTCATGGATGGACAGGTTTTGCAGCTAAAAAAATCCAATTTGCAATTGAATTGACATTTGGAATTAATGGACATTCAATCCCCTGGGTATTCAATTGAGGATTTATTATATTTATAATATGAGAACCACTGATTCTTCAGATTAATGGAAGACAAAAGAAGCCTCCTGTGTTTTTCAACTAATTCACATTCAATTTGATTTTTCAAAATAGCTTTAAAAAAAGTATTGCAGTGGAGAAGCAAATAATTGAAATTCTTGTGGATAGAACGTCATGTTCTATCTGTGGATAGAACGGTATTTGCATTATGTACAGTACCTACTGTGTGACAAGTGTGTATATCATTGTCCTGTCCTGTCCTTCCTTATACAATCATCTCTCCAGTGATATGTAACCTCCCAGGCTTCCCATGTTTAACTTAAATCTTTATAGAAAACTCCAGAATGAAACTTTCTCCATTGACTTTTGAGTAACAGAACCTGTGTCATCAATAAAGGAGAGTCAGCTGGAGTAATATGTTTCTACTCACATATTCCAAAATGCTATTTGTGCTCAGAATGATAATTCGCTGCAGTCAGCTCACCATGACCAACCTGCCACAGCCAACTCACCACAGGACAATTCACTGTGGGACAAGAGTTGCATTAATATTAAAGAAATAATGGAATAGAATCATTAAAGAAAGGATGCAAAAGGAGGGGCAGAATGAAATGTGAATAGCAAAAATTAAAATCATTTTCATTTACTTTAAATAATTAAATAGAACTGTCAAATTGTCCTGCAATGAGTTGTTTTGCAATGAGTTGGCGGTGGTGAGTTCACCCACTGCAAGTTGGCTGTGGCGAGTTGGCCACAGCAAGTTGTCCCATTCCTGTCCCAGATGCTGTGGGTAATTGTAAGTCTGAGAATTGCAATTTAGCAACACCTGGAGGACCACAAATGTCCAGATTTCATTTACATGCATAATTTGATGCATGAGTTAAGCTTACTTAGTAGAAATAGATTCTACTAATAGCAGTGAGCAGATTGCATACAGTATATATAATGCAGAACATGTATACAGGCAGAGGTGGTATTCAGCAGGTTCTGACCAGTTATAGAGAACCGATAGTAGAAATTTTGAGTAGTTCAGAAAACTGGTAGCAGAAATCTTGAGCAGTTCAGATAACCACCCAATACCACCTCTGACTGGCCCTTCCCCCATTTATTCTCTACCTCCTGAGTCCCAGCTGATTGGCTGGGTCTTCCTTTGTTGCCCTGCAAAGGAGAACGGAGCTGAAAAATAGGTTAGTGGGGTGGGAAGGGAATGGGATTTTGCAGTAACCTTCCCTTGCCATGCCCACCAAGCAATGCCATGCCCACCAAGCCACGCCCACCAGGCCACGCCCACAGAACTGGTAGTAAAAAAAATTTGAATCCCACCACTATATACAGGTAATCATCACTTAATGTCTCTAATTGGGACTGGCAAACCTATTGCTGACAGACTTGTAAAGCAAAAAATTATGACTATGCTGATTTACAACAGCAGTTCCAGCAGATCTGGTTACAGTCAATAACCACAAGTCATTATGTGCAATATAACACATATGTTACTTTCAATCTCCTGCTAGCTTTTCCACTGACTTTGGTGGTCAGAAGCCTGCAAGGAAGGTAAAAAATGGTGATTGATACATGCTGTGACTATCATAAGTACTAAGCACCAAAAATCACAAACACGTGATTACAAGGACATATGTAATATGTCCATATCTTTGCGGGTTGGTTGTCAATCTGTTTTTCAGTGTTATAATTTTGAATGGATGCTAAATAAATGGTCATTAAGTGAGAACTGCCTGTATAGGATGAAATCTAAAAATTCCAGTTACCAATTGGCTAAAAAAACATTTGCACTAGGACACTAATGCCTGGTAATTACCAGATATTCCATCCATTGCAACTATTAATCTCTTACAGAGATTAATATTTGAGTTCCATTTTTTAAAAAAAATACATGAAAATGGCTCTAGAATGAATATATAGGATAGCACAAAAGATAATTCTAACTTTTATCAATGCATATGTGCAGATCATTATGTGAGACTGCCTGCTGTCTTCAGGAATATATTTTGAATAGTGCCCCTGTACATTTCATTTTTATAACATTATTTATGATAGAGAAAACAATGATTATTAATGCCAAATATAGCTCTTCTAACTTGGTTATCCATAATTTGCTCTACATCTAGTTTTAGCCAAAAGACCAAGAGCCTATAATTTGCTCCATCTTGGCAATTAAGAATCTAACTTTCTGATAAGACTTCACTATGGTCTGAGAGCAGTGGTGGGATTCAAATAATTTAACCATCGGTTCACCCAGGGTCAGGGTGGCTGTTGTGGGAGGCATGGACCGACCTGACCCTAGGCAAACTGGTTGTTAAATTACCCCTGCCCCCATCAAAGTGGATCCTGGGCGCTGCACTACAATGGAGAAATGGAACAGTTGGCAAGAGGGAAGGAAGAGGAGCAGGGAGAAGAAAGAGGAAAAATGGCCTTTTCCTTCCCTTGCACCAGCCATTCTGTTGCCCATTTCTCCATTGAAGCACAGTTCAGCACCCAGGATCCACTTTGTTGGCAGGAGGAGTAATTTAACAACCTGCTCCCCCAAACTGGTGTGAACCGGCTGAATCTCACCACTGTCTGAAAGTCTTGCTGGGATGGCTCAAAGGTGTAGAAGAGCCATTCCTCTTATAATATTATAATATAATATTATGTCTACTATTGACCTCACCCCTTTCCTAAGAGGTCTGTAGGGGGTGTGCATAAGCGCACCAACGTGCCTACCATCCCTGTCCTATTGCTTCTTTTATTTTTCTTATATGTACCCATTTCATGTATCCATAACTATATATATACTTATACCTATTATCTTGTAAGCGATTGACAAATCAAATAAATTCTAATTATAAATTCTAATTCTAATATTAAAGAAATGAAAAAGAATCAGGCAGTCCCCAGGCTGCAACTTTTAGCATACTTTTTCAGGGATCAAAAAATCATGAACTAAGAAAAAAGATATGGAAGGTAGGTCAGGCAATGCAATAGATTCTCAGCCAGTCCTTGAGTATTGAAGATTTGTCCTGAAATGAATACAAACTCCAGCTCCTTTGCAATGATGGTTTATTCATTAGCTCAGCAAACAACAAATACTCTTCTCTGACAAGAAAGGCTAAAAGCCAGGCAAGGTTAGGGTTGGGTTTGAGTTTGCTCCCTGTCCTTTTATTACCATTATCATGAGACACACCCCACCACACCCAGGCCTATATGCAGTTCTAATTCTGGCCACGCCTAACCCATTATCCCTAAATGCTATTAACCCTAAAACTTGTCTACATCCCTACCCTATTCCGACCTTCACTAACTGATCCCCACCTGGTGCCACCTTCACCATGTTTTAACCTAAGGTTTAGTTACCACCTATATGTGCCCCAACCCCCTTTAACACTACGTACTGCATCAATACATGAAAAGAGCCATTTCGCAGTTGTTTCAGAATCCATCCTCCATCCCCATTGTTGCAGAATCCATCCTCAGCTCTGCTGAGTCATTCCAAAGCCATCAGACAAGCAGAAATACAGATCCAGCAGCAGCAGAGATAAGGTGACATGGTCAGCTGACTTGCTGCGAGGCATATTCGGAGTTGATGGGCTTCTGAGTGAAGTTGGAGTCTGACATAGATCTAGTGAGAGTTTGAGAGAAAACTTCGCACCATGATCCATCCTGTCATTTTTGCGCTGCTTAGTGGAAAGTGTGAAAGGGGAAAGAAAGGAAAGGAAGAAATGAAGAATTATAGTATTAGGGGAGCCTCAGATGAGCCAAGCATTTCTGGTGACCCTGGAAAGTGATTGAAAAGGGCATTTTGGTAACTTCTTGGCAGGCACTGATTAACATCACCAGATAAAGAACTATGGAGCAAAATGGAAGATTATTTGCTCGGAGATATAACTGTGTTTTAGATCTCATATTGTAGATGCTATGTTCCAATAAATCATGCTTTGGGTCCTGAAATATCTGTAACACATCAAGTAATAGTTTCTGTGTAATTTGAATGTACAGTTATAGAACACCTCCAGTATAATACATTTTAATCTTGGGAACTGATTGAATTGTACACAAGTAATTGGCCTAAGCTGCTACTATTGTTATAACTGGATTTGTACATATTTATTCTAAGGCTGAACAGAACTTCTTATGGTTTGAAAGCTCTTTGTGATTTTGTTCATCAGCATTTCTTCCATTTTCACCCAATCCTGCCTTGCATTCCAAATGGAGTACCCCTCCTCCCTGCAATTTGCCACGCAAGAGCCTGCTGGAAAACTTCCTGTGCACGCATGGGAGCCATAAAAGGCTTATTCTGGCTCTTGTAATTCAGTGGTTGTTTTTTTTTTCTCGCTTGCTCCTTCCCTCCCTCTTTAGTTGATTCTAGCTTAGGAACTGAGAAAATACAGGTCATCTTAGTCATTGGGAATACTTTTGCATATGATTGTATTCCAGAGCAAAACTAAAGGGTTGGATTTATTCAGCTGGGGAATTCTTTTCTGCACCTTTTCTTCTACCAACATATAATCTGCATCACTTTTGGATTTACTTCCCACTTATTAAGGACTGCAGCCTCCAGGGAAAACAGAGCACAGATGTGAGTAACCATCCATAAATGCAGTTAGAGGGATTAAGGGGGCAAATGAGAAAATGACAGAGAGATTTTGGAGTTCAACTTGCTATCTTTTTCTTTTGCGAAAGGTCTCATTTTTCAAGAATATATAACAGCTGGCTCTTCATTATATAGAAAAAAGGCTTTTTGGAAGTATTAAACACAAACTCCCTGCTGTTATTTTTGCATCTTTTTTTCTGTCTCTCTTTTCCTTTCTCTGTGGAGCATCTTTTTTTGGTGCACAACTTTCATGGGATCTTAGATTAATTTAATCATAGAGGTTATCAGTGATTCATCTAATATTCCTCAGTAGTTACTGAGAAGAAAAAATATGACTCAGTTTGGCAAGCTGTATCCTTGATTTGTCAAAAGTCATTCTGTATTTTAAACATGATGGCATGGGACCAGGTTACCTTCAGGATTGCATTCTACCAACGTTCTCCAACAGGCCGGTGCGTTCCCACAGGGAGGGACTGCTCCGGGTGCCGTCGGCCGCTATGTGTCGTCTGGCGGCGCCAAGGGGTAGGGCCTTCTCTGTGGGTGCCCCCGCCCTCTGGAATACTCTGCCACCGGAACTTCGTACCGGCACGGACCTGAGGGCCTTCAGGCGCGCGTTAAAGACCTGGCTCTTTGAGCAGGCCGGCCTGGGCTGAAAGAATGATTTTAAATTTTGATCTCCTTTTTAATTTAAATTGGGTTTTAAGGGTGGGGGGGGGGTTTTTCTAATTGCAGCTAATTCTAATATTTAATTATTTTTTAACTTTTGTATTTGTGGGGTTTTTAGATGAGCTGTTCACTGCCCTGAGTCCCTCGGGAGAAGGGCGGTATATAAATGTAATAAATAAAAATAAATAAATAAATAAATTCAGGAATATAGATATGCATGCTATAACTGAGGAAATTACATTTAAGCAGGCGAAGCTGAGTTTACACACCAAGAGAGGTGTGCATTGGATATGCAGTTGGAATGCAGTATCTTATTTTTTGCTACCCAGGGTGAATTTTCTCTAAGGGCAATTTCAAGCAAAGCACTATCCTTGCAGAAAGTGTCACTGTGGTGCTTTCAAGAGATGTGAGAGAAAGAGGCAGAAAACACCAGTCTAGGAATGTTATTGGTGGTCATGAAGAAAAAAAAGGCCAATATTTCTCACAGAAGGAATTGCATCTCTAAGATATTCAACTAAAGTATAGGAAGAATTAATCTGATCATATTCAATATTGAAAGAATATCAAACAGCAAAATAGGAATAAATGATTCCTAGCCATGGAAACAGATCTTGGTTGGAAATGGCAGTTGACAGCCAAATCTTATGAGCCTGTGCCTGGCATCTTGTGAAATAGCTTCAGATATGAGATAGATTGACCTGAACTGCCATACTGTACTGAGTATTTTTGAGTTCTAACTGGCAAGAGCTATCTTTATACCTGGTATTTTAAAACTAAATATAGTTTATGATCTTTTGCATGCAGAATATGTACTTAAATACATTGTTCTATGGTTACTTACTTCCCCACATGTTTACACAACAAAGGAGTTATACTAGAGTGAGATAATATTATATAGTGCAGATAGGTAAATCCTTATGCAAAAGAATAAATGGTAAACAAATTAGCATCAGAAGCAATACTTAAGAGGCAAGCAGGAGAAAATGTCAACCTTCCCGTGACATTCTGCTTCAGCTCTTTTTTTAAAAAAAGAAAGTCAGATTGGAGAAAAGCTGAGTTGTAACTTACCAAGTGTTTAATTCTGTCATTTGAAACTTCAGCCTAGAGACTTATTTTTAATACTACTGTAGGTGTTAATTAATTCAGCAGTGAAAGGTTCCTTATAAATGCACTGTGAATGATCACTGGGTTTGGTTTTTACAGTACAAAATGATGCACTATTTTAAAGTGGATTTTTCCTCTTGTTTTCACTGCCATTATTTTGTTTTCCTTTTATAAATTAAAAAGGAAACTCTGAGTTTGATTTCAAATGATATCACGGATGTATTGATGTATTGATTGACACAATACATCCATCACATCATGGGACCATTTTTGGAATGAATTTAACCTGGCCAAACAATCCCACTAAAGCCAGATAAACTTGGCTTGTTCAAACCTTTGATCTACTAACAGACAAACACATTATTATTAACACTTTGTTATTTGATTTTTTTTCATTAAGAACAAATGAATTTGATAACTGAACTGGCCTTCTTCCCTAGCCATTTTTTTCTGGTTTGGATTGAAAATCCCAATTATTGCATTACAGGCAAATGTATACAACATGGGAAAAAACCCCTACTAATATTTCAAAGTTTAAAATATTGACCATCAAATTCATATGTATGTATGAATTCATATATATGTATGAATGTATGTACACATAGTCAACCCTTTTAACAAGGCCTTTGCTCTATTCTAGGTTACTCTCTGACTTAATGATATGTTACTCATGGATTTAATATATTCTAGGTGCTTGATTAAGAATGTTAACAAAGCTGGATCTTGCTGGCCATTGGGAGGATACTTTGCAGGAAATGCATGGTTAGGAGAGAAGGTTACACATACTCTAGTATTTAAAACTAAGATAATTTGGATCTAGCTAATATTTGGATGGGGAACCCTGGGGAATTTGAGTGCTATCGTTTTACCAGGAAGTTTTTTAAAAAAAATCTCAGGAGAAAATGTTCATAAATTACTTCAATAATGTTGTCAGAAATGATATGGATGTGTCAAAGTGTTAGGGCGTTTCTTCTCTGGAGGTTTTAAGACGCGATTGGAGAATCACTTGTTTGAAATGGGTTCCTGCTTGAGTAGGGGGGTGGACTAGAAGTGCTTTTATATACAGAAAGTATTCAGACTCCCTTTACTTTTGTCAATTTTGTTGTCCTGCAGCCTGATTCTATAATGTTGAAATTCATTTTTTTTCTCATTAATCTACACTCAATATCCCATACTGACAATGTTAAAATGGAAGTTTATATCTATGAAGTATGCTGTTAATCTACTCACTTACATTCTAGTTTACCACATTATCTTTTTTGGAGATGGGAAGAAGGAGAGATGATCTTCCATATGTTGTAAACAATAACCCTAACAATTCCTGCCAACATTGCCAACAAGTTCTTCAGTGTTAATACATCTTTACTTATTAATTAGTAACTTATGGCTGATGCACATAACTGCTGGAAAACCAGCAATTTATAATAGTCCACCAAGTAAGAATTTACAGAGTCTCCAAATTTGTCTATGGGTACAAATGTGGGCAGGCTTCCATGAAGTCAGACATGCTAATTTATCAAAAAAAATATTGTATGCATACTCTAGTATAATTTTACCTATCAATAATATATAAGCAACTTGGATCAACCTTCAAAGTATTTTTGGAACAGGCCTTGGAAAAATCTATCTTTAAAACATTTTACAAAATCTATCATAAAAACATTTTACATTCAGCATGTTACATTTCTATGCCATTTATGGTATTTTCATCAGTTTGCCACTGGTTATCGGTTAAGGATGCTTTGAGTCCTAAAAATACTGCATGGCTTAGAACTGGGATTAGAACCCATTATAAGAAATATTTGGAAAAGGCAGCAGTGAGGAAAATATATGTTTTTTAATAATTATATTTTAGGAATTGTCAATTGAAAAGTGATAATATATACAATGTTGTTATACATCTATATTTGTGAGTGTTCTTGAAGTTTTTTTCAGGAGGATGAGGTAGAATATAAATTCAGAAATCAAATAAGACAAGCAAATAGCGGATGATAATACCAACAAAACCTAATTAATTTATCTATGGATTTTATTTAAATGTTTAGTTATAGATTTTAACATATTAAAATTGTCAAGGTCCCACAGACCAATCGAAATGAATTTTCTTATCGGAGAAAGTTAATATTTAGTAATGCCATCTATTCTATTTGTAAGAAGGATCTCTTCTCCATGTGTGACTCCTGCAGTTAGCAGTATGGTAAATGTCCATTCAAACTGAATAATTGATATTTGCATCAATTTACATAATTTGCATGATGTTGTATTTCACACTATCTGATTGGCAGAAATTGTTATCTAAATGCCATCAATTGTTTGAATTGCTTTGGAAACAATAGACTTGGTGTGTTATTTGGGGGTGAAATTTCCACTGACATTTTATCCATTGCATCCGAAACGTGCTGAATAGGAGTTTGTAAAATTGAGCTTTTATTGTATAGTAACTGATTTTAAAAAGCAAACAAATGAATCAAGAATGTAATTGTTTTTCTCCCAATCTTATACATACTCTATAAACAGAATACTACTGCTTAAGACCAGATTTCTGCCCAAGTTGTTAGATCTATTTAAAATGAAGAGTTCATCCTAAAACAAGGTCAAATGAGTATTTGGAGTCAAAAGGCACATTAGTTGACACAATAGCACTTGTTGAGATCGTATTATGGAAATTCTTGAAAAATGATTGCCTTGGTGGGTATGGCTAATAGGAAAACATCCTTTTATCAGAAAATAGTTTGGTTAGAACACTGGAAATTAAAATGAAATATTCTATTTATCCTGCAGTTAGTTTTACAACATCCCCTTTGCAAAATAAAAAAAACAGGAGCACTAGACTAATTCATTTGTTAGCATCAACAAAAACAACCAGTATCAAGCCCATAACAATTTATCTTCTCATTTTTTGGAAAACATGAAAAGTCTGGTGGTTTTTTATAAACCATTGTGTGATCTTTGGATACAGAGCAATATATAATCTGGGCCAATGCTTATTCTGGTATAAACCAATCTACTTCATTTAATGAAATGAGCTTTGGTTCCTGAGTGCATAGAATAATAAATGTGCTATCTAAGAGGCCGAGGATTAGATATTATTGCAGTAGACTAACAGGGCTGTCTTTTTAAAAATACCTCACTGCCATCCTTGTTTTTCTATGATCTATTTAAATTTCTGTTCTAGAACTTACTCGTTTTTCTGGATTACATATATGAAGCTTTTCCTTTATCTTGCCTGCAAGAACAGTTGCATGCCAACTTGGTGGGAACCTCAGTAACATATATGCATTTGGTGACATCTTTAAAGCCACTTAATTTCTTCCATCCCAAAGAAAAAGAAATCTTGTCTGGGAAGAAAGCGTTCAGCCTGAGCCTGCTTATGCTCACATAGGGACGTTGGAGCAGCTGCTGCTCGCTGTAAGCATAAGCAGCTGGGTCCATTTCTCCCTAACCTCATTTACATATTTGTCAGCTGTTCAGAGCAAGACAGGAAAAATAATCCCTTTGCTTGTCATAGGAGTTTGCAATTTTGACTGTGCCCTAATTAGAGCTTCTGTTTCCTGGTGCTCACAGCTCAGGGCTGTGCTGCATGAGGCAGCCACAATTTATGGGAGATGAAGTAGGTATGAGTGAACCAGGAAGACAGGAAAAAGAGGCTTCGAAGGAGGGGCCTAAGAAAGAAGCAAAGTTGGCTGGAGGGAAATCTTCAAAGCTGGATAGAGGGTCTCTGATCTGCATGGAATTTTGGGTGCACAAGAACAAAAGGAATAAATTTAACTTATCTTATTATTTAGGATCAATACCCAGCAGATAAAGAAATGGAGGATTAACTGAGAAGACCCAATAAAAGGTATGAGAGTTATTTGTGTATCTATAGAGCAAAGGGGACAACCTCCTTTTGATTTTAAGACTTCCAGATCCCACAATCAGCATCATACCCAGAGCCAGAGGTTCTGGAGCTGCGGTCTAACATTAGTATTTGATGGGCCCTAGGCTATAGAACCAGTTTGGTGTAGTGGTTAAAGCATTGGCTAGAAATTGGGAGACCATCAATTCTAGCTCTACCTTAGGTACAAAGCCAGTGATGTGACTTTGAATCAGTCATGTCTGAGCTCTAGGAAGGAGACAATAGCAAACCACTTCTGAAAACAACTTGCCAAGAAAGCTGCCGAGAGTTTTCTAGGCAGTCTCCAAGAAATGAATATGATTAAATAGAGAAAAAGATTAAGAGGCTAGAGATGGTAGAAAAGTCATAGAAAAGTTAGCTGTAGGACAGAGAGATGCATCCATGAAATTCTCAAGCCATTTGAAATCTGTATCCCTGTGTTTGAACATGTTGTTTGCTGAAACTTTCTTATGTTTTGTTGCAGTATACATGGATTACTAAACAGATGTTCCCCTGTCCCTGAGATGGACGTGCCAAGCATCAAGGACTTTCAGTGGAAAACCCTAGCACCTTTGCCCAGTCCAAGAGTCTATTCTTCCCTGGTAGAGGCTGGTGGACAGGTGTTTGCCATCGGGGGCTGTGATGACAATGGTGTGCCAATGGACAGCTTTGAAGTGTATTCCCCAGAAGCAAACCAGTGGAATTCTCTCCCCCCAATGCCTACAGCCAGGGCTGGGGTAGCAGTAGCTACACTGGGCAAGAGGATAATGGTGATTGGAGGTGTGGGAGCCCATCAGATGCCTTTGAAGATTGTGGAGATGTACAACATAGATGAGGGCAAGTGGAAGAAAAGAAACTCTTTGAGAGAAGCCTCAATGGGCATTTCTGTGTCAGTAAAAGGCAAGAAACTTTTTAAAAAATAAAGTGTGTAGTAGAAACAATTTTAACTTTGAAGGCAGTCCCCTGTCCTTGAATATTTTTCTGTTTGTAATTGGCTTTTTTCACATGCAGAGGCCTAGTTTAGTCAGCAAGAAGCTATCAACTTCTTTTATGCAGTCAGTATTGTCTGATTTTGACCCTTTCACCTGAACTGTTGGAATAACCATCAACAAATTGCTCTGGTTGTATTTATGTGGTTTTCAACCATCTGGCCTAAAACTAGCTGTGAATCCTGTCTTGTAATTGGAATATGGCCTGACCTTTTCTTCTTTTTCTTTTTAAACACACAGCCAGGCACGTTCTATATTCCTGCCAAATATGGAAGAAGTTGTTTATTCTGTTTGGTTTGGTGAAGTTTTTATAGCTCCCAGAGGACAGATAAATCGGTGCTTTCTAGAGCATGTGACAGGCTGAAGGTTTTTGCAAAGCATGGAACGCCAAAATCATTCAGTAGAAATTTATATAGGAAGGTGAATGTGTGCAGTTGAGCGTCAATTTTTTTCCCTTCAGTATTTTTATCCTCACATTACAACCTGCTTTTGAATGCTTGAATCATTTTAGGTGACTATTTGCAATGAAAAGTATCAAATTGCTGTTATGAAGTAGAAAGTCAGAAGCTTCATTTTACCCGAACAAGTATTTACCTGCTTAAATGGGAGATTGACTGCAGGAGAGGCACAGTTTAGAGAAAGAAGTATTTGTTGGAATTTAGCCAAGCACAATGAATACCCATTTATCACTGCTGTTATGCATGTGAACAACTCTTATTAGATGGACTAAAGTCATAAATAAATTTATAGCAGAACTCGATGGAACTTTTACCCTTAAAGTTAGGCTATATGATCTGTGGAACATGATAAAATGATAACAATGAATATCTTTCCATTCAGGGATTATTGTGATTTTACATTTAATATGCATGAGTTAAAACTCAGGTATATTTCTGCTTAATAACTTTGTTTTTAAATCTCCATCTATACAATGTGGTAAACTCTTCTGAAACTCTAACACCAATTTCATATTTTGTTTCCTTTTTTCTTTCTTTCCAGACTACCGAATCTATGCAGCTGGTGGAATGGGAGCAGATCTACGTCCTCACAATTATATGCAACATTATGATATGCTTAAAGACATTTGGGTGTCCTTGGCAACCATGCCTACACCCAGGTATGCTGCCACCTCCTTTCTGCGGGGCACCAAGATCTATGTTCTGGGTAAGAGTATACCTCAAAACATCTTCCCATTTTGCAGCTAACTCTAACCCAAATTTGTCTCCACGTGCATAGTTCAAGAACCTGTTTCTTTTTCCTCAGATAGCTGCTTAAAATATACAGTGCTAGAAATGTCCTTTGAGTAAAAATGTCTGAGCAGTAACTGTCAGGTTTCCACCGAAGCCATGGATCCATGGCTGCATCTCTCCATCATAATGGAAGGAAATAGTATTTACATGAATGTCATTTTTCCTGTGCAATATTGTGAGATTAAGGAGCAACAATCCATAAATAGGCTCCTGGAAAAAAATACTGAAGTGACATTTCAAAAACATCAGTCACAAATAAAACAAGAAACTTGTGAATAGTGTATCCACCGGTTTCAGTCATTGTTGGTGACATCTGTGGCAGAAAATCTAATATTTGTTATGTCCCCAGAAAGGTAAAAAGTATAGAACCAATTATTAATCTTGTTTCTACAAAAATAAGGCCATTTTAGCTCTGTAACTACTTTAACTACTTATGTAAGATCAAGATTACTATGTTCTTCAGTTCTACCAACCTCAAGAGGAATTGGAAAGACTTAATTTTTTTCACACAGTGTTCAGCTAATATAGGGTTTGCTGTCACATGTTCAGATTCAAACTACCTGTGGTCCACAGTGGTCCTCCAGGTAATTCCAACACAACTGCCTTTCATTCATTAGCTAAAGTCAGTTTGCTGTCTCTGCCCTACCTTCTTGGGGTCACAAATTAGTCAGGAAGTCAGAGCTTTCACATTATCTAAGTCCCTCTCCTCTCTTCATCACCAATTAGCAACTTTCTTGTGGCAGGGTATTTCAGGATTGTTGTTTCTATCAAGAAATCTCTTGAAGGTCAGATATTTTACTTGCTGGATAATAGCTAGCATTATAGAGTGGAAAGGATATACAGAGAGAAAAACCTTTGCAAGAAAGAATTTCTGAGTCTAGTACTTGAAATATAATCTTTATTTAGGAAATAACATGGTGACAGGAAACTCTGAGTTACTTTAGTCTTTTTTCAGCTAAAATATTGTCGAGTGCTCTTGCCCATTATGGAGTGCTGGCAAATCAGATGAACAATACAGGTCAGAGACAGTATAGAAAGAAGGCAAAACTGAGAGCAAAGAAAGTGATGGAAATCTGAGAATAGCAGTTAAGAAGATGTCAAAGTACTTTACGCAAGGAAATGAAAGTCCCCCTTCATTCTCATTACATCTATTGCCCCAAGGGTCAATCATTTTATCAATACAGAAGGTTGGTACACACAAAATTGAATTCGAACATTGATAATATAGTTAATAAATAGCATTTGGAGACTGCAGTATCTCCCCAACATATCTGTTTTCTATAAAATTTAAATCAAACAGATATAAGATCTGAACAGAATGAAATAATAAAAGTCATTTCTATTTTGATCTACTGTAGCTGTTCTTATTCTAAGAGAGAGAGAAAAAGTATGTTCTAAAGCTTCCAAAATTAGGCCACGATCTTTTGTGACCAGCATGGAACAGGAAATCTATCATCCTCCTCATAAGTCATGATTCATAATACCCATCTCTGTCTCATGGGTTTTGATGAGTCCGTAAGTTTTCTTCTTAAGTAATAGAAGCAAATGTTGTCAATTTCTTATACACTTCAGTATGGTCTTAGAATGAGAGTAAATTCTATTCACATCTACACCAGAGTTAACACACTGTACTGAGTACTGAGGCATGAGTAGATAAGTGCTGACTGGGGAAATCTGGGACTTGGTTCACTCCTCTTAAAGTTGTCCAGTTTGAAAATGGACAGACAATAGTTATCAAGCTTCCTGCAAGAGGAGAGCAAGAACGATAGGAGAGGAGGTGAGTTAAAAAGAGTTTTTACTTAAAGTAGTTACATAAACAAAACTTGCAGTAAAGAGCACTTGTGACTTTCTTTTGTTCATTCTTCCTGCAGCTGGTAATCATGTTTAATCCTTTTTGGATGTTTTTAAAGCAGATATATTTTCTATAAATCTCAAGATCTCCCAGATGTGCTGACAGCTCCCTCTCATTTCTTACTTTTTATTGCTCCCTTTTGGCTCCAGTTCTGTGTTGAGGGAGTGATTATCTATCATGCCTTGATAATCAGTTTAGTTAAGGACAACTGTAAATATAAAAGAATAACACCACCACTAGCAAAAAAAAACCCCCAAAAGATCAGAAAATAAAATTGGTACATTATCAAAGATTAAAATGTTGCTAATCAAAATATAATATTGTATAAAATAGACAGATTGGTGGAAGCTACCATGACATGCTTAATGATCATAACTGCAACCTTGAAGAAAATATACAATCCTTTTGAAGCATAATTGATAGGACATCTATGGAATAAATTTATTATCCTGCAACATCACATACTTCATGCCAAATATACAGTCTGATTTATGAACTTAAAGAATAACAATTCTAAGAGTAATCGTAATGATCAGTTGTGTCATTTGATGTTAGCTTTATAACCGAAATGTTGAAGAGTAGCAGAAAAATCTGTTCAGCTGAGTGACTATCCAGAGAAAATTGCATTAATTAATTAATTAATTAATGAAGTGTAATTTCCCCAAAAAAATATTTCATAGGTAGTCGGATCTTGTTATTTCCTAATAGGATGACTAATAAAAGAACATAAACTGAGTTGGTTTTTCAGTAGCCCAAGAATCCCTTTCCCCTCACTTCCGATAGCATTTATTTACCTGATTTTCCTCAGTTCCCATTCCCTGCTGCTTTCAGTATGATGAAAAAATATTGGTATGAAGCCAAGCTGATCTTTCACTACAGTATCTGCTTTTCTCTACTGAAGGTGGAAGGCAGTCCAAGTATGCTGTGAATGCCTTTGAAGTCTTTGATATCGAGAACAGATCTTGGACCAAATTCCCCAACATTCCCAGCAAAAGGGCTTTCTCCACGTTTGTTTGCACAGAGAACAATATATTTAGTCTTGGGGGATTGCGGCAGGGCAGATTGTACCGTCAGCCCAAGTTCATGAAAAATGTGGATGTCTTTGACATTGAGCAAGGTGAGTTCTTCTGCAATTGCCCTCCAAATTCCAATGTAGCTACGGGGGAGAACAACCTTTTGATGACACACTTTTTATAACTAATAAAATGATGTCTCTGTTTCATTGTGGTTTGCTATGTATATTCAGCAATATAGTTTGGAAAGTTTCTGAAAGCATAACAAGTGGTTGTATGAACCTAATGAACTGAAGTTGCTCATCCAAGCCTTATAATGGAATGTACAATGTGTATTCCCTGGTTTGCATTTAACCTCTACAAAGTTTGGGATCTGTCCTATTTATCCTAAATAAGTTACTGCCCAATTGCCATTATTAAATTGTTACGTCGAACTGGGCAGATAGGAAAATTACTAAATACATGAAGAATAACTATATGAAATGTATTTATCATTAATATGAATTTAATTAGAATAAAATGTACTTTCATTCTGATTCTACCTACTTATCTCTAGCAAAACTCACAAAAGTAAAAAGCAGCTCATGCCCCAAAATGTTATGTATCCCTGATGTAATAAGGTATGTAATCTAATGGTAAAAACTCTGGATTGCAGGTTTTGATTTCACCATGCAATTTGAATCAAGTTGTATACTGATCCCTAAATATTTGAGAAGCCCATCATCTAAATTATGTTTTCAAACCAAGTGTTTGCATTATAAGGTCTTCATTAGTTAATGTGACAACAAATGTACTAATTTAAGTAGCAAACATTTTTATTCAGCTTGCTGACTGTTCCTTCAAGGATTTCAAGAATCTTATTTATAGCAAAAACTAGTTTCTCCAGGTGCCAGAAAACTCATTGTTCCAATTGTACTGCCAATTGTTGCTAAATTTATATTAAGCTTTAAAGTTCAGATGTAAAACCTTTACGTGAAATTCATAAGTCCAGAAGTCAGTTTTAACTTAATGGAGGAGATGAGTCTGCGGAGAAATGAAGCAATTTATCATCTTACTGTGAACAGTAACTACACACCAGAGAGAGGGCCCCACATATTATTGAGTTAATGGAGGGGAGCAGCCTTTTACGAGTTTCTCTTGAACTTCTGATTGTCATGCTTTTCTAATGCCATGGGCTTGGATGTGGAATGTTAACTTTTATATGTTAATGAACATTAATATTTTAAAGCTCTGTGTGGAATTTTATTGGTAATTGGATAAGGAGATATAATTTATTTGATTTGCCTATTGTTAAGAAAAAGGGGCAATGTGATGGCTCAATGATTAAGATGTTGGGCTTTTTGGCTGGAAAGCCAGCAGACCAGGTTTGAAACCTGAGCATCACATCACAGGGTGAACTCCTGTCCCTGCCCCAGCTCCTGCCAACCCAGCAGTTTCAAGAGCATATAAATGCAAGTAGATAAATAGGTATCATTTTGGTGGGAAAGTAAAAGTGCTCTATGATGTCATGCTGGCCACATGACTGCAGAAATGTCTTTGGACAATGCTGGCTCAATGGCCTTAAAACAGAGATGTTCACTGCCCCCCATAGTCGGCAACAACCAGTGGAGTATAACCTGCCGTGATTCCTTTACCTTTTTTTTAATCGCTAAGAGATGGTTATGAGATGAAGAGTTTGATATTTATTAAGAGAAGATGAGATTATGAATTTTTTTATATTTGTTGTGATGAGGGTGGGAAGCGGCCTTTTTAAAGGGAAGTTCTTTTTTACTTTTTGCCTTCTTGTACTTTTTTCTTTCTATTCTTTTTTTAGTTAGCATTATGTTTTGTTGTGGTTTCTAAACCGTTTATTAAAATTATTATTAAAAAAAAGAAACCCAGGATAAGTTGTATGTTGGTTCTCCCCATTCCTCAGCAAACTGGTATCTTTCCTCAGGCCTGCCTCAAAGAAGTAGAATTTCTCCAGTAATAGTATATATTCAATGGAGTTGATAATTTTCCCAGAAAGCAATGTCCATATATGTACATCATTGCATTCTGCAGAAGTTATAACGGCAAAGGGAGGGAATATAACCGAAGGACTTGGCGATCATGTCTGTACCAACCACTAAAATAAGTATAAGGGGGAGGGAAATACGAGCACACAGAATATATCAGTGGGGGGAAAAATCTATTGAGTTATAGACCTCTAACATGCTATTAGCTATGAAAAAAGTCAAGATCATTTAATAATGAATCAGGTTAATTTTCAGGGGGCTGGATGAAGATTGATCGCTCATTTTTTCTGAAGAAACGACGGGCAGATTTTGTTTCTGGCTATTTAAAAGGAAGAATTGTTGTTGCAGGAGGACTAGGTAAGGATTTTTCCCCCATCCCTTCAGAGTGAATTCCAGTTTGAATTATATTTTCCTGAAACAGTTACTTCCAGTTTCCTTTATATTGTGAATAGAAAATAGGCCTGTCCATGAATCTACCTCAAAACTTCTCCTATAAGTCCTGCTCTTATTAATGTTCCCCTGCCCATTCCATGCCTATGGAGCCAATAGGGAAACAGTTAGTCTGGGAACACATAAAGCTTTGCCATCATGGATTCCCTGGGTTCCTTTCTAAGCATAAACTCAGGTAATGATCTCTGAGTAGAAAGTCACAAACTTCAGATAAATATGTCCAAGGCAGCAGATGATGGACTAGAAAAAATGATTATTATAGGTTAGGTTCAAGGAAATAGAAAAAAAAGAAGGATGGATGGAATTTCCTTAGAAGACCTCCTTTGTATTATTATAAAACTCCAGGTGTCAAGCATATCTTTACCTTTACAATTATCAGGAAACTTGACTTAGTAATGCTGAACTAAAATCCAGTACAGCTAAAATATTCATACTGACAAAATGAACTGAAAAAGTATATGTTTTTATTGTGTGAAGTTGGGAGTCTGGGAAGAGAGTACACAAGATTTAAAATAGGAAAACTAGAAATAGTTAAAATGAAGAAAAAAATAAATTCACACAAATCTTTATAAGCTTACACTATGGACAGCTATGGTAGCCAAAGTATCTGAAGAAATGTTTAAATTCACAATTATTTGTGCAGCTGTGAATATGACTCAGTACAAATCAAATCAATTTCTTCTCTAAAGTGAGAGAGACAACCAAATCTATGTTCAGGGACAAGAAGTGTGTGTGTTTGTGTGCCTGTATTTATATCAAAGCGGGGGAGGAAATCACCTTTTTTTGAAACTATTCTCTGCACTCAACATAGCATGTAATCAATTCTGTTTTCTATCTAGGAGAATAACAGCACTAGAAATACGTTGATTTAACTTGTTTTCTGTGATTTCTCAAAGTCAATTAGTTAAGAAACAGCAATAATCTCTCCAAAAATTACAGTTCCTACAGCAATTTTTTCAAGTTTGGGAACCTGAAGATGTGTGAACTTCAGCTCACAGAATTCCCAAGACAGGCTCAACCATGCTGACTGAAGAATTCTGGGAGTTGAAATCCATTCATCTTAAAGTTTCCAAGCATATATCCAAAGGATATATTCGCTCCAAATATGCATACATAAAAACACACACAAACACATATACATGTATATCCTTCTTTTTAAAATCAGTGATCAGTAGAATGTTTATTGTTTGGCTTTGGAATTCTGTGAGTTTTTTAAACCATCTCTAATCATATTTTTCTCTAACCAGGAAACCAGCCAACTGTTCTAGAATCTGCTGAGGCCTTTCATCCTGGAAAGAATAAATGGGAAAGTTTACCACCTATGCCTACTCCACGGTGTGCTTGCTCCACCATTGTGATAAAAAACTGCCTTCTTGCAGTAGGTGGAGTGAATCAGGGTTTGAGTGACGCAGTAGAAGCATTATGTGTCTCTGATTCCTAGCTGGCATGTCATTGGATGCTCACCATTCACAGTGATCTACAGACCAAGAAATAGCTCTGCAGCCTTTAAAGCTGGGCCAGTGTCTTCAGTATGTGAAGAATCGACACTTTTCCTTCACCATCTCTTGCTTTCCTCCAATTCCTTTCATAGTGTCCTTTGGAGACAACAAATTCTCACTCCATGTAGCTGCACAATGTTGTGGTTCTGTCAGCTGGCAGAAACTCTTTCCTAGGATGATATCATTTCTGCAAGCATTATGGAGCATCATGAGTTTATAGGGCACTTCTACTGTCAACTCTGAATGGCTGAAAATCAGGCCAGTTTTGTAATGGAGCAGTCAAGGTTCCTAGCCTAACAAGAAGTTTTGTCTAAGGATGAGGAAGCATATCAACTAGGACTGTGAAAAGATTTTGCCTTCCTCTGAAATATCAAGTACTAGTAACAGCCGTTGAACAAAATCATTAAGATTCTTTGCTTTTCCAAGTACTTTGTGAAGAGTAACAATGGAAATGTCAGAGAGCTAGAGAGAGTAACAATGGAAATCTCAGAAAGCTAGAGAGCAGTGCGCCCCGGCATTCCTGAGCTCCTAAATTCTGCCATTGCGATAATGAATTTAATGTTTTTCTGTGGGGAAAAACTTGAAGAATTTGTAGTTTTCAAAATTCCCTACTGTGATATTGGACATACAGTGATTCAAAGCATCTTGCATGAACGTCTTCCAATCATGCAGCTTATGATAGTGAAGTCACCTCGATTTGTGTGAGAGCAACAAACGTATTAGCAGTATATTCTATCATTAGAATAGCAGGTTGTTTTGTCCAAGGGTCTGAAAACAAAAAGTTATAGGTAAAAGAATCAATTTCAGGAGAAGAATGCCTCTAGTCCCAGGAACCAAGATATTTCTCCCTTCCATGAGTGTTCCTTCCTTCCTTCCTTCCTTCCTTCCTTCCTTCCTTCCTTCCTTCCTTCCTTCCTTCCTTCCTTCCTTCCTTTTTGTGTGTGCATATCTACCTTTCACACATCTGTCAATTTCACTGTTGGTTCCATCCAAGGCACAGGAAGTGTAGCTGAGTTTTATATAATTGATGTCTGAGTAGCAGAGAAGTTATGGACTTGGCTTGTGCCCATTTTCACATGTCCCATGGCAATAGTAACACTTGAGTGAAGTCTTGCCTGTCTTTTTTAAAAAATCTGTTTCATATATTGTTTATCTTACTTAACCTGGAGGGTGAAATTGTCAGTCTGATTATTGAACAGTTCTGGTTAGTTATTAACAAGCAGCACAATTAAAATCTATGTTCATATTGTAAGTTGAATAATTCCTATGAGCAGTTAGTGTTCTGTTCTTATACAGAGAAAAGATAGAGCTTAACGTTTATAAGAATACTATTCTTAGCATTGATTTAGCAACTGTAGAGCAATCATACACATATTAATGGTTTTTCTGCACTGCAGCCTTAAGCTGCTTAGCTCTTCTGTACATGCTATCTGGAAATGAAGGTTTAAGAAATCCATTTTCAAATTTCAACCTTTCATCCTCTTTGGTTTATAACGATGACCAGATGTCTTATTTGGATTGTAGTTACCACTGACCCTGCTTGGTGGAGTCCTACTTTCTTTATTCCTTCTCCCCTGCCCCCAGTTCCAGGAACATACTGCAAATTGCTTTCCTTACTGTGGGCAACAGAATTTGAGATTATGTAGTTTTGTGTGAGCCCCCCCCCCCCTTCATTTGACTCCTCCTTACTTTCCCATCTGGTACAGAAGAAAACATATTTTTGTCAACCCTGCTTCACTTGGCTGCAAGGGAAAACTGGCAGAACTGTAGTCAAATTCACCTGATTAAACAAGAGGAAAAAAGGTCACATTTCAACATTCTGCCTGTGATCTAGTAAAAAAAAATGAAGAAAAGAAACAGAAGTTCACCATTCTGGTCCCTATAGGAGGGGCAGGAGGATCAGCATCCCAGAACAAAATGATACTGAAAGGAAAGAGCGTTCCTACCACAGTGCATGGTAGTTGTGTGGAATGGGCAGGTTTAAGCACATTGAAATCCAGAGTGCATTTGAACAACATGACACAAGTCAGAAAACACTACTTTTAAGTATTGAGAATGAGACTGTGCATTCCTGCTCTGAAGGAACAGGCAGTGGCTTATATTCATATTGGGAAAACCTGTATTGCTCTGCAAATTGGTCTCAGTCACTGTTCCCATTGTGTGACCTGTAAAGAAATCTTAAAGTCATATTACTACTCTCACAGTGAAGGCCTAAAAAAAGCTTTGGATGAGTTGATACAGTCACTAGGGACTAGCATGACTCAAGAGAGATTTTGTCTTTTTAATGGATGTGCATATTGGCCTGGAAGGATGTCCCATCCTCAGATAAGCAAACATGAAGACAGAAATATCAGCATCTTTCAGCCAGCCTTTTTTGGACCTCCTTGGAACACTGGCTTTTTAATTATGATCAATAGTACTATTTTGCTTTTTAAATTTCATAGGATTTTTAAAAATTCTACATATCAACACAGCTCTCTCCATAGTGGTGCTCTGGAAAGCTCAGTTTCCATCAGGTAACTACATCAGCCAGACAGTAAAAACAGATGACAACAAAATAAAAAGCACACAGGAATGAAACCAGCAAGCAAAAATTCTTGTCTGACATCAGACTTGTGAAGAGAGTAAGGTAATGAAAAAAGAAAAGATCTTTGACATCAAAAACATAATAATTGGGGTGCCAGGTGAATTTGTCTTAGAAGAACATTCCAACTGAGGGACATAATGGTTGAAAAGCCATAGTGTTTCCCTGCCATTTATCTCATTTCCAGAAATGAGGGGCTTTCAGAAGAGATTATCTTTGTGCCCAGACTGGCTCACTTACCACTCATGTGGGATGATATAATCCTTCAAATACTTGAGTTTGAAGCAATGCAGGTTGCTAAAAATAAGGACCCTGTTTTGAATACTCTGGACTGAAAGCATGATTTTCAAGATTTATGTATTGTTTTGAATGTATGTCCCACTTTCTGTTATGGTAACAATCAAAGCAGGAACCTTGGAAAGCACTATTTCCATCAGGGTAACTAAATTAATTACTTTGACAATTATCAATTAGCTGTGTTGAGAGGCTTAAAAAAGCAGCACTGTACATACAAAGCAATTCAGTGGCATAATGTCATCTTCCGGGAGACTTCAATTATGTCTGGCTAGTATAAACAGTCTGTGCAGTTTTTTTGACCCAAGATACTTTCCAGACATATCATATAAAATTTGCAAATTGGTGAAACATGAGAGCACATCATAATTATTTAAAAATTTGGAAGTCTTCTTTTTTTTTCTGTGTAACAAAACTAAATTAAAAGAAAACACATCACAGTCTTAACTCTGTTCCAGCAAAACTAGCTTGATTTTATGTGCAAAATTAAATATAAGGTTCAATTTGTTCCTACTGGAATAAATGGGCTTTACTTACTTTATCAGGTTTGTGGGCAGAGTATAAAAAGGGCACCAGAATTATCCAAAGCAAACATGAAAACGAGTGTCCTTTAGTCGGGCTAATTTAAGGGATACATCCATGTGTTTCACTTTGCAACGTCATTGTAGTGAATTGCCACTACCTTCTTCTATCTTCTTTCAGCTTCTTCGACTGCTTTAATTTGAAAGTCCTTGATGATTGCCTATCTTAATCCTGCCTTAGATTCAAAGCCCAGAGAGAATTATCAAAGTGCTGCTATACAAAAGTAAGCACAGTTTACAGCAAAGTTTTTTAAAAATCCACTTCTTCTTCTAATTGTAATGTTATCAGAATACCTCTTCTAATTTTCTTATGCAATAGTAGTTGGTCTGATTGCAATTGCACATATAGAAGCCTCTTGGCCTGACATAGTTGCAAACTCAGCCTGGATTTAGCAAAACATATTGGGAATGAAAGAAAACATAAGAAATTGCATGGCAGCTTTAATATAGTACAAACTTGCTGCTTTGGGACTGTAGTTGGTTTTATTCTTCTTTCAAACTGTCAGGAGCTGTAACAAGAGCTCAGGATGCAGTACACAAAGGCAGACTTTCCTCTGGCAAGTGGGTGGAACCATCTGTGATAATCTTCTGCCCATAAAGAGCTGGCAACATCAGCAGATGACGCAAATACTAGCAGGGAAGCCTCTGAACAGTCTCTTTCCTGCTGCCAATCTTTTGCAACCCACACATCAGAGTGAGGGAGTTAAAAAGATGGATATCCTTAGCTTAAAGAAATATTAAAGGATGTTAGCACACAAACACATCGGCAGATAAAGTCCATCTGACAACATTTCCAGACTAGGAATTGCTCTGTGATCATTTTCCAAGTTTTAATTGACAGTGATTTCCATTTATAGCATTCCCATATTTTCCAACTGTTGTCCATCTTTTTTCCCTGTACAAAAATCCATTACACAGGCAAGGGCAGAATAATGGTGCAATGTGCTTTGTACTTGTATTCCAGAAGCTATCTAGAAGTGCTGCAGATGCTATGTGTTTCTTGTGGCAAGCATACAGATGTTGGGAAATCCAGCGGTGGAATTTCTCAGTGGCTCAATTAGCTTATGTCTTATTAAGAGACATAGCTGAATCAACATTAAATGTTTCTTATAGGCACAATTGAATCAATGGATATGTAGTGACCATAAAGAAGAAATGAAACAAAAATCTTCGCATATTTAGGAAACAACAGATTAAAATAAAATTTGAACTGGGCAAAGTAGGAAAAACAACAATTTTTAAAATTATTTTCATTTATGTGAAAGATTTTAGAAGGCTTCAATAAAAGGTCGTATCTGATCCCTTTTAAGACTTCTATAAGACCCATCATATTTTTCCTATGTTAACATGCATCTTTTTAGAATATAGATCCATACAACATATTTGAAGTCATATTTGTAATCAAATGTATATAATTTCATAGAAAACAGCACACACTAATCCTTTCTCAAACATCAAAGGCTCTGGTATAAACATTCTTTCTGAAGTTTTCTTCTGACAGTCCAACATTGATATATTCAGGGATCTAATTGCAAGGTGGATAATTGTGGATAACTCTGAGAACAGATTTAGGGAGGATATAATAAATGAAATAATTCTTAGATGACAACAGCATGAATTGCAAAGACAATTGGAAAACAAAGGGATCAGTTGTGAATAGCATCAATGAAATTCAGAATGAAATGAAGCAATGTAGATTTTGATGAACTGTGAGTCAAAAACAACAAGTAGCCTAAATAGCACTGGAGCCCTGTTAAGCAGACCTTTCTTATTCTATTTCAAGCAAAAGTAACTATACATAAAGCAACAAAAGAATTTCTATACACAATCCTTTACAGTACAGATCATGGCAAGCAAAAACTGCTTTGCCCTAATGTTATGTATTAGGTACAACTCTACTATAAAGGCTAGAAATGCCCATTGTAGGCATGAAAGCCACTAGGTGACTTTGGGCCAATCACTCTCTCTCACGCAACCAATCTCATGGGGTTGTTTTGGGGAAAATATGTTTTCTAATTGGGTCAATCTGCAATATATCTTTCTAATGTGCTAAAAGATATATATTTTAGAAGAATTCAGATAAAGTTTGTCATTACAATAAGGGAAGAAATTATTGATGAAAATAATAAACTATTTATTAGTCAAATTGTGTTATAGTCAGCTGAGTGGTCTTGAGAGTTTGGCCATACATGTTAATTTCAAATTAAGGCACATAAGAGCTGTTGGCATATAAACTGCCACATCTTCTTTCCTCAAAGTAAATTAGAGTTAAGAAGCTTATTAAAGCAGTATTCTGCTAGTAACATAAAAATTAGACATTGGAATTAGTTGGTTTGGTCTTGCCATGAAGAATAATAAAATAATAACTAGTATTGCCTGGATGAAATAAAAAATGCTTCCTGGCAGATCAAGGGATACTAATGGCACTTTGGCCAATCTGATATTTTAATATAGTGGTGGGATTTTGCTGAATTAATACTTCAGCAATACAGCCAGCATGGTGACTGGTCACAATGTTGGGCTGTAATTCAATTTATGGAAGTTTTCCATTCTGTTGTAGTGCCTTACCTCTATTATAACTTTGTTGTATAACTTTGTTGTATAAACAGGCATTGAGTAATATAAAATAAATATAATCATAGCTATTCATATTGGTAGCTAAAAAATAAGACAAACTCAAAGAACAAGGTGGTTTTGAGGTCACATTCCTGTGAAACTCTTAGGACATCTTGTGGGTTTTCTTGCTAACAACAGTTGAAATTTATCTCAGGGCATTTCCATATCTGGAACAGCAGGTGGCAGCATCTATCCACCCATAGCTGATCTCAAAAAAAAATTCAGGTCAGACCTAGTATTTAATATTTGAAGAGAGGGGTGACCTTTCCTAGCTTTAGATTAGACTGGGAATTGAAGTAAGCAATTCAGAAGAAATTAATGGCCAACCATTTGTATATCAGTGCCTAGAAATCTACATAGGCTTGTCTTTAAAACCATCTGGAATTGGGACTGAAATGAGACTTTGCTTTTTTATTTCTCATTCAGGAAAGAACAGTTAGCAAACTTTGCATTCCACAGCAATATTTCAACAATAACAAATATCCCTTTCACATTTATAACAAAAGCTGGAACTCTCTACTATCTTATAATTCATATGAGACCAGTTGTATTGTCACTTAGCACAATGTTCAGCATTATAAATGACATGATATATGGGGAAAAGATTTACATATGTCAAAGACCTTGACATTGTAAGGGACATTTTCCCCTCCCCTGAATTAGAAGTTTATATGCCTAAAGTTTACATTTCCCTACTTTATTTATTTAGCAAATTTATATGGCTATCCATCTCATAGAAAGTGACTCTGAGCAGCATTTTATTATATAACATAAAGTATCATAAATAAAGACAAGAGTTTACTTTTATGTTGACAAAGGATGCAGCAGCAGCAGCTGAAATTTTGAAACCAAATATTAAAAACTGGTTTGTTCTGTTCTTATTCAAATTTGCTGTTCTAACTTTCACTAGCTCTTCCTGCCATGCCCTACTTCTGCTTAATTTACCTTTACTTGTTAGTCTTGTTTTGGCTAATAATTAAAAAGCCATTTAGTGGAGGTATTCATTTCCAACTGCCCAGATCAAGGTACTATCTGTAACTTAAAGAGAAGGTATAAAAGTACAGCAGGCCAGTTTTCCTTAAACTGGTGCTTTGCAAAGGCTTCCAGCCATGCACCCAGTGATTATGCTAGCTTGGAATAAAGGCCATTTTAGTTTAGTACTCCTTTAAGCCACAGTTTTGGAATGTCTGAAATGTACTTGGGAAGCCAAGGCTCTGTAGGTTTTTAAAAAAATGTGGTTTACTGAAGAGTTAAATCCATGATAATGAATTAACTTTATAGTAAGTGTTCCAGCTCGGTCATTGAAGTTAATTGATTGTGACCCTGAAAAAACTGATAGAAGTCGAAATAAATATTGCCGATTCCCATCCTTGAAAATCATAGTTCACAGCATGTAGGAGAGGGGAAAGCGTTCCACTCTATTTGTTTTTGTCACCAAGAAGCCTCTTGATGTGCTGCTGCAGCAACAGCTGTGAAATGGTGTTTCTCTCTGATCTTGACCTGACACTTCACATGGATGAAAGGCACAAGACATTTACTCTGCAGCTGACAACACAATCAGCCCTTATTTACATCCCACCTACTTGGCTTCAGTTAAGTAAACTGATAGCAGATGATTCCTCTGTTTCCACACCTGGGGTACCAAGCTATGTTCTCATCCTTTTAACTTACTGGAAATGATCAGACAATTGTCCCCATAAAGTATTGAAAAGAATTCAATAGGAATGAAATGGAAATGAGATGTTTGGATAAAGCAGCGATTCAGGTTCTCAAACAGTAGGAAAGTTCCTCTAGCCATAAAATGGAGGGCAATCATGTAGGTGCCAGGCTGGTTCCAGTTAATGGGCAAAGTAACCCTTTAGTTGGCATTCACACCAGTTCCATCCAGGTTTGTGCCCCCTTTCCTTATTTGACTATACTTTGGGGATAAATGGGTGTGGGGGTTGGAATAAAACAAACAATGAAGAGAAAAGGGGTATATTAGATGAGCTGTAATGGCGCAGTGGTTAGAATGCAGTATTGCCAGCTAATTCTGCCAACTGCGGGGAGTTCAATCCTGACCAGCTCAAGGTTGACTCCACCTTCCATCCTTTTGAGATTGATAAAATGAAGATCCAGATTGTTGGGGGCAATATGCTGACTCTGTAAACAGCTTAGAGAGGGCTGCAAAGCACTGTGAAGTGGTATAGAAGTCTAAGTGCTGTTGCTATATTATAAAATGGAAGCACAGGAGAAAATGTTTTGGGTTTTAAAAAAAAATCATAATTCTTCCATTGTATGATAAAATTGTATTATGGTTTAAATTATGTTTCTTATTAGTCCAGGACAGAAGCATTAATACAACTGAGACCAGTAGTTACTCTGTAATTTAGATATAATCTTGCTTGGATTAGTGTACTACACATTTCAAAAGTAGCCAGAAGTTGGAAATATATGTGTATACAGTTGTTTTACTGGGTTTATGAGATGCTCCACTTACGATTGACTCAAAGTGGCATATATCCCAATAAGTATGGGTAATGAAGAGATTAAAAACAGCAGTATTCTTTTTGGTATTCCTTCCTTGGCATGTACAGTATATGATGCAGAGAAATACTACCAAATTTAAAATAATTTATTCTGGAGAGCTTCAAAAGGGGGCGGGGTGGGCTTTTTATCCGGCCAAATATCTAATTTAATCTTTTTTAATTTTTGTATTATTGTTGGGGTTTTAAATTGGCTGTACACCGCCCTGAGTCCCTAGGGAGAAGGGCGGTATAAAAAAAATTAAATTAAATAAATAGAATACATTTGAAGGTGACCAAACTGGTAATAATTATTAAAGATTAGACAAATTTACTCATTTGGGTTCAATGATATTTTATTTCCATAGAACCATCCATAGGATCAGAAGGCATGCTCTGAGTAGACACAATTGCACTACCCCAAAATGATGAGTTCTCCAGCTGTGTCCTGTTCAGACAATATCAAAGGAGGTGGAAAAGGGAGACAAATGTCAACAAATTATTTAAGCTAAAGTGGGGATAGTTTGTAAAGTGGCAAGAAGAATTGTGAAAGGACAGCTATTTAGGTGTAGTTGTGCTGGGAACCTATTATTCTAATTTGCTCCAAAATATATAAGTCAATCAGATATTCCTTCTCTAAATAAATACTGGAAATTAGTTTTTATAGTAATTTTATTAAGAATTATAACTAAAAAATGAATACAAACTGAAAAAGCAAGAATAAAAATAAAAGTTGCAGAAAAATGGAAAAGAAAAAAATAAGAATATATTAAAAAGAAAAATATATAAAGAAGTAAATTCTCACCTTCATCAAAATAAACAATTTTAGTAATTTATCTTCTGTTAAAATATAACAAATGATCTGTTATTCCCAAATCAATCTCTCATTGATAAATAAATCCATAAAACTACATAATTTCCATCCTGATATCCCTTAAGGGTCACAAGAAATAATATACATATTTTAATCTTGATCAAATAAAGTTTCCTTCCTTTTACTTCTAACAATCTTTACTTTTAATCCAGCCAAGTAATGTCCCAGAACTTAATTTCTTCCTGTGTTTTCTTTGTCTCTTCTCATAAAATTCTTCAAAAACTTTAACAAGCCCCTTTTGTAACTTATAGTAATATATGAACCGACATCTATGCAATGTTTTGGGTTCAATTCCCAAAAACCGCTATGGAGACCATGGAAATGTGAATATTGTTCCTGTCTGCAATTCTTAAAGTACATTGCAAGATCATGGGAGAAAGTCGTGGCTATTGTAAGAAACATAGGCTATATTTATATCCTCATTCATTTCAAAGGACTTAGAAGCCCTCAAAGCTTTAACATAAATATGTATTTCTGCATGTCTCCAGGAAGTCCTGAGACAAATTTCCTCTGTATATTTTCTAGGGGGGGGGGGCAGTATTTATAATTATTCTTCAAATTATAATCTAAGAATTCTAGAAATTTAGAATCTACATCTCTCAAAATTTCAAATCAGATCTGAAATTCACATGGGTTATATTACCCATTGGGTTTTCCATCTTCCCACCTCTAAAGTTGCAAGGTCATTGTCTGAGTCACCCAAGATTTGTTTTGCAAAACACTCTTTGGAATGTCTTCTGGTTGCTAAAAATATACTAACTTTCTTAACAAAAGCTGGACCTCAGGGCAGATATCCAGGGGTTAATAGGAGCCATAAATAACCATGTAGAGAGTCACAAGTAATCACTGAAATAACAGACAAGTCTGGTATTAATGTCTAAGCTAATATGGGCATATTTATCCCCACCAAAATTGAGGTGCTTGTTACAGAACCCTTCTTCTTACAAAAAAAAAATCATAATTAGGAAATATCTACTAGGCATGTACATAATTAAAAATACAGAAAGATTTTCAATGTTCCATTGGCTTTTTAAGGGAAACTCTTGTAAAGATCAATAAAACTAGATCTTGATCTTGCTGTTTGTTTGATATTTCATAATTTGATTAAAGATCTTCCAACAAGTAGTTGCCAATTATAAAGAGATACTTAGAGGCACTTATAATCACCCCTCAGTCACATTAGGACTTGCATGGTCCTAATGTGACTGAGCCTCTGAATTAAAATGAGGTGAAAGTAATTACCTTCAAGAACAGACCAGAGCATTTTATGGCCCTTTGGCTACCTTGTCCAACCTGAGATAAATCAGAAATTAGAAGTCAAATGTAAATATGTGTATGCCATGCACACAATATAACCGCATTGTTTTTATTTTGAAAGTGACTGCTATAGTTGTCTTTCAATTTACTTATGTGTGGGCCTATGCACCTTTAGTCCCAGTTTCTCATGTAGCTGCTTGGTAATTGTCCAGCCCTGTTCTAGATCTATTTGAAAGCTTCTCAGCCACATCTTCTCAATCATATGGGATCTCATTGACAACAAAGGAATTAACATGAAGTGAATGAATCTTTAGCCTCACCCAGCAAGATGATTTTTATATTTTTGTGAAAGGGTAAAACAAAAATGTACTGTGTTCATTGTAAGGCTAGATCCCCCTACCATAATTATAAATAGAAACCTACACTAAACTTAAGTTTGTCTATAGATACGAAGCTCTCTGAGGAGAAACATGGGAAGATTCAGAAGGAACTTTAAATCATAACTTGTTTGTACAGTGATATGCAAATATATTGAGAAAGAAATTTATCCTTTGCAGCCTACATTTTTAAATTATAAATTTGTTTATGGATTGGCAACTTTCATTCGGTGATTTGATAGGAAAAAATGAAAGTAGGCATGGGCCAAATATATAAGGATTCATTTGATCACTTAACATTATCTCTGATTTCTAATATTATGTTATCCATGGATTAACCACAAAACCAGAAATACCGGGATTCACACACTGCAGAGTTACAGTGATTTTCCAATCACAATAAATGGTTTCATACAATACACTAAGTTAAAGCTTAACATATCACTTTATGGTTTAATATGATTTATAAATCTTGTCCATCATTGGTTTGTTTTTCCCAGTTAAAACTTATCCCATTTTAGCATTATATTTAAGTAGGATAAATAGGCAAAAAGCAATTATAGTGCAGCTAAACAAAGTTTGTTTCCAAATTCTAATGGGCTAAAAATCCCATGATTCATGTCATTAAGCAGAATTTCCCAAGACACTGAGACGTATTCATACTACTTGTTTCACTTAATTGAAAGGTAGGAAGTTTCAATGCTATTAAAAAATAAATAATAATAACCTTTTCCTACAACTTTTAATGACTTACGGAATGTATATTGGAGTGTCATCAAAAATGTATTGAGCTTCTGGGTTGTTATTTTTGTTAAAGTACCTCTGTGCTTATGAATGGCTGGGCTAGATAAATAACTTAAAAGGGTTAATTCTTCTGTTCATATACATTGTGACTGTAATTATTGAGATTAAGTGAAATCTTTTGTAAGGCAGATTTTCCACGTATTTGTATGTCTTATTTAGTAAAACAGCTTCTTACAAAATATCTTGAATTCACTGTTTTTAAAAAGCAAAGATTCCTTGAAGTAAAGGTCATCGTTGGATGGCAATTACTGCTCAGAGAGACATGGTGAGTCTGGGCTTGGAAAAGAATCCAGGTCACGCACAGTTAGAATGTCATTGCAGCCTCCTATGATGGAGAACCACAGTGTCTGTGTGTGCGCGCAAGGAGGGAGGGAAGGAAGGAAGGAAGGGGGGAGAGAGAGAGAGAGACAGAGAGACAAAGACAGAGAATGATGCATCTGAGATTGTTTACCACAAACCCCAGGATACCTTTCTAATTCCATCATGCTGATAGAGACAAAACAAAAAAGTGAAAAGGCAGCCGTAACCACTCCTTCCTCATGCCTGGATACTAGAATCAGTGAAGAAAAAAATGACAACCCAGTTGTGTCATAGTTGACGCATTACATTGCAGTGACCATGCTATGTTGGCTTGGCAACAAAGCATCATTAGTCAAAAGAGCTTATTAATAATAAATCTGCTTAGCCAAATAATTGCTTTATCTTCTTTTTTTTCTTCTCCCAACAGCAAAGCCAGATTCTAAGCTTTTCTTCTCTTTTTCAATTTATCTGCACGCAATAAAATATTCCCCTTTGTCCTGAAAGGACCTTGTTTGCAGGAGGCTGTGCCTTCTTTACTTGTGCCTTTTCTCATTAGATTTACAATGAGACCTTCTGCTGAATGAAGCACAGAGGCTTTTCTTTTGTTGCTGTTGTTCACTTGCATTTGCCTGTGTGCTGTCAAGTGTCACCCAAGTTGCCTGCCTCACATTCAGGGAAGAGAACCTTGAAGTCAACTCCCAAGAAGGCAGACTTGGCTCTCCTCTGGAGGGAAAACTTTGGCTACCTGAGGATGTACTGACTCACAAGACCTCTTTCCCAGCATTTTCTTGTTGTTGAAAAATTAATCTTCTGATAATTATTTTCTTACGATTTGTTCTTCCGGTCTTTTGCATTTTTTCAAAGCTGCTTCAGGGATATTGATCAAATTGAATTTAACTTTATTTGATTTTATTTTTTAAGCAGAGTTTTATTATTAACTCAATATAGGAAGATGAGCCTTAGTTTTTAGAAATCATTGCTGAGAATAATAGGGTCCAAAGAGATGTTACTGCTGAAATATTACTCTCATACTCTCTTCCCTGGGAGAGTCTTCTTGCCCACAGAACTGAAGCTCTTTCACAATGCCCAAACAAGTTTCTCCCTCTCCCTCTCTTTTCTTGTCTTTGCCCTTATCTTCATCCTGAACTGGCATCGCTTTCTCTTTCCTTCTCTTTCAAATAGCTCCCTCTCTCCTTCACTTTATCTTGATCTGTTGGAGTTTTGTTTCCTTCTGTGTTAGCTCTGCTTCAAGAAAGGAGGATAACCTATGTGTGTATTTATGTATGCATGTATAGAGAGTGTGTTAACATATTCCTCAGTGTGAGAATGGCTTGTGTATGAAAGAAAGATTGGCCTATGCAGATCAAAAGTCAATTAGTTATCTAAATAGCAAGCTTATTTTATAAGCAATTCATTTTAATTTGTGCTATTAATTTAGTTCATTGTTTTTGTTCTAACGCTATTAAGGGTGGAGACACTTGGGTTTTTGCAGGTACAAATATATAGATATATATATGCCTATATACATACATACAGCACATATATACAACTGTGTAACACACATTTCTTGTGTTGAGAAGAATATATAGGCCTTAGTTGTTTTTTTGCTATTAAGTCATAGTTTTGCATAGGCAGAAAAAGAGGCTATTAAAGCTCTCATAGCTAAGACTCTTTGTTCATTAAGGCAGTTTTAAACAGACAATAGCTTAAATTCAATTGAATCCTGAGATTTAATCCTTCCCTTCAAAAACCTGTCTGGTTCTATGTTTGTTTGTTTTTTGTGATTGTTTCCCTTATTAAAGATGGTATAGAGATATAGAAAAGAAACTTACATGAAGTTTTATGCTAGGATGACATGTACTGTGAAAATTATTTGGCAGAAAGGATAGAGGCCTCAGACAAGTGTAATCCCTCTCTGTTACTAATTATAGCAGCCATGTCATTTTTCAGGCTTCTGCACAGGTCTGGAAACTGCTATTATTTTCAGAAATCACGCACTAAATATTCTTAAAGTGACAATATTATTAAACTCATGCAGAAGTTGGAAAAATGATAGGCTGCTTTAATTTCCAGCAGAAATGTGCTATGCTCAAGTAATACTATCACATCATTCTGAAGGGTGAAGAGCTCTATTGTGTACAGAGAACTACAGGGTAGAGCCTAATTTCTCAAGTTAAAAATAACAGCACTTGTCAGGTAGCAAAGTTTTGAAGCCTCATGAATACTAAATCAGGACAGAGAAATCCAATCTATGATCTGGACAGAAGAATATACATACGATGCAACAGAAGGCTTATGTACTCATCAATAATTAATACTAGGCTGTTCTGTTTCTAGTGTTGCATACAGATGAAAACACAAAAGAAATCATAGAGTTTAGCAGTAGCATCTTATTTCTTATTTTCTTTTTAATTAAATTCTAATAGACCATTCAATAGTAACCAACAGAGCTAAGCTTCCCTCTTACTGATCAATTGTTCCCTCACCCAACATGATGGAAATCTCCCATTCCATCTCTGAACAGATGGAATATATCCTGCTGTATATCCTTTGGCCTTTCAAGGAAGCCATCCCAGGGTAGATGGAATTATGCTTGAAAGATGTGCTTGAGAGCAATTATTGAAATATAATGAATTGAACTGCTATAAAGTTGGAGACTCAGTGAACACCTTGGATGCATTCCTTCTCATTAGCAAAATCAAAATAAACCAATACATTATTTATTGTGAAAATATTAGGCATATAATCAATTCCCTTTAATCTTTTTGTAACATGCAGGGAGATCTGCAATATTTTTTTGGTCTAAGAGTATATTTTAAGAATGGTTTTTATGGTTATTCATATGATAGCATGTCTACTAGCAAAATTGTCTTACTTCAGCTTCACTAGATCCTTAGGAACTTTGAAATTATTGTGATGACTTAAAAATTATGATAGCAACTACACAACAAACTGAAAAGGGCTGTTTAGACCAGGAGTCGCCAACCTTTTGGACCTCAGGGACACCAAACTCATAATTTTAGATCCCAGGGACCACTAACTGGTTCTATGGGTGTGGCCTAATTTGTGGGTGTGGCTTGGTGGTCATGTGACTGGCTGGGCATGGCTTGTGTGTAAATATTATAAATATTTATATAAATATTGAATTCTTTATTTAAAAAGAGCAACTTTTACTCAAAATCAGGCAAAGCAGGCAGGCAGATTGAGTTGCTCACAGAATCACAAATTCATTCAGAAATCTATCTATCTGCCATGGCTAGCTCAGTCTGTCACATAAAATTTGCTTGCAAGCAAACTCACAAAATTAACTCACAACACACCATGCATGTAAATATTGATTTTTTAATTTTTTAAAAAAGAGCAACTTTTACCCAAAAGCAGGCAAAGCAGGCAGGCAGATTGAGTTGCTCACAGAATCATAGATTCAGTCGGAAATCTATCTATCTGCCATTGGCTAGCTCAGTCTGTCACATAAAATTTGCTTGCAAGCACCCTCACAAAATTAACTCACAACACACCATGTATGTAAATATTGAATTTTTTTTATATAAAAAAGTAACTTTTATCCAAAATCAGGCAAAGCAGGCAGATTGAGTTGCTCACAGAATCATTCAGTGATCTATCTACCTACCATTGGCTAGCTCAGTCTCTCAAATTTGCATGCCGTGAATCTGCACTGAATTTGCTTGCAAGCAAACCTTCAGTCCTAAGGGAGGTTCAGCTGTGCTTAGCTAGAAAGCAAGAAATCCAACCATTTCCTGTTTCCTAGCTAATCTAAATCTCCCGGCACAGCAGATCAGATGATGGTCGGAAAAAGGAAAAATAACAACTTAGCAGACAAGTTTGCCGGGTAAGGAGTGCGTGGGCGGGGAGGGTTCCAGAGGGCCATGTGGGCTGAGCAGCCTTGTATTTTTGCGTAACCTGGATTAATTGCTTTGGGGGGGGTGCTCTGGGAATGAGATTTCTCTGCGGCCCACCAAAATTTTCTCACGGCCCACCGGTTGGCGACTGCTGGTTTAGACTACTCTTTTTTTCAAGTTTCTCCATGTACGTTTCTATGTCATTTTTCTCCAAATAGATCTTCTCTTATGCAATTTTTCCAGCATTCATGGAAGCTGAAAAGGGACTAGATCATATTTCATGAATAAATATTCATATTTTTCATAGTTGCTTCTCTCTTTACTTATTAAAATCAATTAAGAATAGAAACACAACACAGTCATACAATGTCTTTGCTGGCAATTCTATAGTACAACAGTTCTGGCCAACTTGGTTTTTATTTGGTTCTTCTACAATCAGGCTCTAAACAGCTTCCATTGGTTCTAATGAAGTCCATTTCAACATCTATTTATCCTCAGGGAGGGAATCCTTCTGCAGAATTGAATATTATATGTGTATGAGAGTAAGATTAAGTGTATGTGTAAAAATCGTAAAAGTATTCAAAAATTGCATTCATGTATGTGAACATAGTAAAAGCAAGAAAGTATGTGTTCAGGATTAAGTGTCAAATTAAACTTCCCAAATGTGCTATAAATAAATCTAATAGATCAACATCTAATAAGATTCACATTGTTTTTCTAGGAAGGCTTCCTTGTGTTTTAACAGCAGTATGTGATTTCATTCACTAACTCATCTTTTCCATGGAGAAGCATTACCTTTTCAACATGTGCAAGTGGTACAAAAATGTTAAAAGCACAACACATCCTTCTAGAAACAAAGACATTCACTTCAGGCATTGTAGGAGAACCATATTACCATGATAGCAAAAAATCAGGAGACTGGTGGCATCTTTTTTATTAACTTTTTTAAGCATTCAGGAGATGTCGTTCACTTTATCAGATGCATTGAGTAGCTTGATTGATGTGGGTTTTATAGTGGGAGGAAGGGAAGATTAGTTATGTGGCTACAAGGTACATGTGAGACAGATTACTAGTACTTTATCAATTAACAAACGTAATGTGCTAAAAGCCCATTGTGTTTGTTTATAGTCTGAAACCTTTTGAGGCTTGTGAATTCAGTAATCTCTCACTCAGTTTCAGTTTCAATTTATATAACTGCTTTTCTTGGCAAAGTGACTGGAGAATGGTTAATGGTTCTAGCAATCTAATTTTTCCAAAATGTTCACTGTGAAATAGTGCAATAGAGTGTCCTGGGAAATTCAGATGCTCTGATATTATTTTGTCCTTATTTTGAGTCAAACCTCAGTCCATTATTATTATTATTATTTTGCAAAATTTGATCCATATATCTTAAGTAGAATCTTATGTGGAATCCAGAGGGACAGTACTGTCATATATTATAGGAAGAACATGTGAAGGCACCTCTGATTCTATGTGTGCAGTTGTTGGGTGAAAACATGGGGTCAAAATAGAGCCCTGGTTTTGTCTTCCACATTTGTATCATTGCTATGTCTTGCTTCAGGTTAGTTGGGTGGTTCAGTAGGTTGTCTGTATGCAAGTATAGACCTACCACTGGGTGCCATAGAAAGTGTCATTTGCCCAGTCTGATCCATAAATTATTAAGGATGCACTTTAATCATTTGATCTGTAAGCTGTAGTTGCAGCCAACAATGTCTTTGATTCTATTTTTATGGTTTTAATTGGTCTTCCCTGATGCCACTCCATGCATCTGATGAAACTATGTCTCACAAAAGTGTATGCCTTTTTAATAAAATGTGTTAGCCAGAAAAGGTGCTTCAAGATTCTGCTGATTTTTACTTGATATAGCAAAGCTTAAATTGTGAAAGCACTATTTTAAAAAATGAGATTATCAATAAAAACCAGAAGTAAGCAAGATTGAGATTTGTGTCATTGCCAGACACAAATAAGTGTAGGCATGAATTCAGCAAGCACCATGGGTGGCAAATAAATTATTCCTTGAAATTTAAGAATGAAAGGAAAGGATCAAAAAGGAGAGAAAAGAAATAAAAGATCAGAGGCTAAAAAAACAAAACCCCACAGGAATGTTCCTAGATCAAGAGATGTATCAAAATGTTTCCTTCCATTAGCTTTGTGAAGGGCAAGCAATCAACAGCAAATCAACAGCAAACTGGTTAAGTGATCAAAAAGTCTTTGAACGGACTCCCCAGAACAAGTCAAGGTCTGAAAGAAATTGCCACATTATATTTGGTAAATAACAATTCATAATGACAAGAGGCAACCAAATCCTTTCTCTTGCCTTCAAGGTAGATCTGCTTCTTCTTATCACAACAATCTGGTCAATTTGCTCAGCAGCAGGAGACCTATCAGTAAAACATACCAAGAGAGAGAAAAAAAGGAAAACTGTCTGATGCTGATACGCATTCAACAAAGAAATACAACTATTGATATCCAAGGCCAAGACACACATCAGAAGAATGTAATCCATTCTCCCAACCGTAATCCTTCAGGAAAGTTGTATCATAATTATAATAATCCCCGACCAATACTTACTGTCTATCAGGATGCTGAATTCATCTCCTAGGAAAGATACAAATTTAAAAAAATCTCATCAGACAACTGCTTACGTTGGTAAAATATGGAAAATGGAAAAAAATAATATTGAGATAAAAAGTGTGGACTAAAAAAGTATTAATAGTTTATGTCCACTATTTCATACTTTTAGCAGTTTTTCAGTATACATCTATTTTCTAGAATTGCAGATGTAATTGAATATATATTTATTTAAGGGATGTCTTTCAATTATGATGAATACCAAACTCTGGATTTTTCTTAATCTTGTCCAACTTTTTTTATTTGTGAAGGAGGATATGAATATTTATAATAGAATATATCACAAGTGTGTGTGCGTGTGTGTGCTAGTCCTCAACTTACAACCATTCATTTAGTGACCAGAGTTACAAAAAAATGACTTATGACAGTTTTCACATTTACAACTGTTTGCAGTATCGCCATGCTTACATGATTAAAATTTGGGAGCTTTGTAATTAGCATGGATTTATGACCCTTGCACTGTCCTGCGATTATGTTAACACCATAACCTTCCCAACTGGCTTCAACAAGCAAAGTCAATGGGGGAAGCCAGATTCACTTAACAATTGCATGACTCACTTAACAACTGTACTGATCTGTTTAATAACTGTGGCCAAAAAAGTCATAAAATGGGGTGCAACTCACTTAAGAACTGTCTTACTTAGTAAAGAAAATTTGGGGCTCAATTGTGGCGTTGAGATAGCACCTGGTGTCTGTTTATTATGCATCATATGCAGAGATTATTTCTTAGAAATAAAGTATTCCATGGATGCTTTATTACCTTGTTCATTTTAAATGACATTTTAAAAATCCGGTTATAAATCATATATAATAAATACACATATCTCAAAATAGCCTATACAAATTGAAATTAATCTCTGAAATGGAGCATTAAGTTTTTTAAAAAATGATTTTTTCATATCCAATGTTATATTGGTACAAAAATGTTTTAAAAATCATCAGACATATTTAAAATCTTGCAAAATAGAACATGGATTAAAATCCACCCTCCCTCTAAATCCTTGTAGCCTCAGCTCCGATATTACCAGGAGGTTTTTTTTTTTCCCCTGCCTTTCCATTCACTCATGTCCAGTTCTCAGAGCCCTTGGACAAGCCCCATTTCATTCCCAGGACAGGCCTCACCAAAGGACTCTTGCTGATTACATGATTTGAGCTCTTACAGTCCTGTTTTCCACAGATAGAGAACTGGGGTTGAGAGTTTTTTTAAAAAAACTCAGGTCTAAAATCCATGATACTCATTCTCATTTTGCATCTGATGATTTTCATCCACTTTGCCTTGAGGTTTAGTCCTGTTTGACTTGTGCAGCAAATGTAACAGAGAATCTTATGATATATCATTTTTATTAGCTTTATATCTCACCGTCTCTACAGGAACTCAAGGTGGTATAAAGAGCACTTCCACCTCAACTTCCCCCCCACAAAGATAATGTTGAAAGGTAGGTTGAGGTGAAAAGGAATGATTGACCCCAAATCTCCCAAAAACCTTACAGGCAGAGGGTGCCACAAATCTGGGTTTTCTCCATTTTGGTCAGCATCTTCACCACTGTACCACATTATGTGGACCCATATTATCATTATACCACATATGATATAAAAATAATTTTATTGCATAAAATTGATGTGTTTTTTAGATTGTGGAGATTTATTCTCCACTTGGTAAGATCCAGTGCCTTTTTAAAAGCTGTGTTACAGTATTAATAATTCTTGCTTAGCGTGATGGTTTAGAATATGAAATATAAGAGCAGTGGAAAAGTAGAATCATTCTTCAGAGAACAGTTATCTAACTGCTTAGAAGAAGACAGGTTTGACCTAGAAATCACATATAAGCAATAAATATTCTTCAGCATAAGTCCTCAAGCAATTATAGTGATATGGTCATATTGTCTTGAATGGTATGATGAGACTAATGTCTGTTTTTGAAATACTTTCACAATGCAAATCCTATGACATTTCTATGTTTGAGAAAATGTCTATGACCTGTATAAGACCTACGACCTATAAACAGAATAACTGGGCCATGCCAAACTTCAAAGTTAAATTTTCTTTGATCTTCCATCTATAAATCTGATAATCCATACTCAGGCCAGCACTGAGAAAGTATGTTGCCTAGCAGATAGCGTTGGACTTGGAATTCAGATTCCTTGAACTCTGTGGGTGGCCTTAAACAAACCATGCCTGTGCAATATCTGTTGCCTATCTGCAAAAAAAGGAGCCTAGATGAAAAAGAATAAACATTTACCTTCTGTACATTATAAAGAACACAATTTTGCTATACACTTTCTGCCTCCTTTTTAGATAAGACCTCCCAGTTGTATCCTGATTATCCAAAGTGGTGTCAGTTTTCTTTGTTCTTATCGTTTTCATCAACCAAACTTAAATTACCTTTTACCCCTCTTGTGATTCAGTTTTAGAAGAACCGATTGTTGTTCTTTGCAATTGGTAAAGTCTGTACTTGGCATCAACAGAAATGAATGAAATTCTTGCAGAGGCTCTAAGACTGCTCTCCAGACTAGGCGCTGGGTAGTGGTGCTCTCCAGACTAGGAGCCGGGCACTGGTGCAACTTCAGGCTTCTGTTCCATTCTAATGCATATATAATATAGGTGTTAACATTCAGGTCAGAGGCAGACTACTTTTACTTCTTGAGATATATATCCATAATAAAAAATGATAGTATAAACAAAATAAGGCACAAGCGTGCAATTGGATGTGCATGCACACATACATGTACACAACAAAATGGAAAATTGTGTACTTTTAATATTTGATTTTTTTTTTTTTAAAGGCACTATATAGTTAGGTTTAATTTCTCATGATTTCATAGAGTTGGTTCACTTCTGGTTCTGTCTCTCTAGAAGTTGTAGTTGTAGATCAAATTCCAATATTTTTTATTTGATCCTGTTCTTCCACATTACTTATTGTTTTTACTTGCTACTCCCTTCATCTTTACCAAATGTAATAATTGTTTTAATATATCACCCACTTGCATCACATACCCAAAATACAGCATATGTTGATCATAGTATTAGGGAGCTTTAAGTCTCTACTTGACCCAAGACTGACTGACTGGTTCTTCTTGCAGTCATTGGTGTTCCTGGCAACTATCTTGGTCTCATAATTAGAAGGCAGCTTTCTTTTGTTCTTCTTCACTGTGATACATTATACTAATATGACAAAATATTGCTTTAACTATTCTGATGTTTGTTGATATAGAAATATCCACATCTTTCATGATCATGTCTAAATTTGTCATTATCTTTTCCTAGGATTAATACCCTCTCTATTTCTTCAGCACACTGTCAATCATGAGCCTAAGAAAATATCTGTTCTTGAGCCCAAGAAAACAAAACTATCACATTCACTTCTTCACTTTCCATTGTAAGTTCAACAACCATGCAGCATGACATTCCTTTTGCCTTAATAGTTAACATTAACCTAATATTTTCTCTTTCCCTTTTTATTTTCATGAGCTCTTGCATGTCCCTTTTACTTCTGCCAACAGTTTCATCTCCATATCTCCCATTATTAGTGTTTCAGCTCCCAGTTCTGAATCCAGCTATTGTTTCTTCCAACCATGCCATTCTCATAACCTCTTCTTTTGACCCTCTGAAATGCCGCTTCATTGATTACAACAAAATGTTTGACTATTTAGATCATGCATGATCTACATACTCAAACGTTTTGTTGTAATTACTGAAGCAAAGGTTTCATGCAGAGGTTCAAAAGAAGAGGTGTTTATAACAGTTCCAATAGTGTTCTTTGTTCTTATTTATCCAGATTTATGTATTCTATTCACATTGCATCTTTTCTTCAGGAGCTCAAGATTAAAATCTTCCTCCTCCCATATTCTCTATATAGCTCTGCGAAATAGATTGGGCTGAGAGAGAATAATTGATTCAGAATCCCAAGTGATTGATTGTTTTGAGAGCTGCCTCTAGGAACTTCTTAGAAATTTTAATTCAGATATTTAATTCAGATACATGTAGCATATACCAAAATCTTTTTGAATGAACCCTTCTATCTTCTCTTATTTTGAGTGGATTGTAAACATTCTGTCCTTCATCCATGTCCACTCCTTCTTTTATACACATATATAGCATGAAGGTCATTTATGGGAATCAAGCAGCTACATATCCAAATATGTGATAATATATAATAATGTGATAGAACTTTTGCATTCTCTTCCTCTTCGTTATTCATCTCATGTCCACTGATAAACAGTATTTTCATTTGGTATTTCTCTTACTGTGTATATACTGTATATCCTTTATAAAATCTTAAAATAAACTTTCTGACATAGTGACTCTCAGAATCTTAAGACAGCCGTATATACTGTAGCTATTTTTCTTCCTTCTGTCATGTCAATTTCTCAGAGACTTCCTGGACAAGTCTTTGCAATTTTCTTGGCAAGATTTTTCAGAAGTGGTTTGCATTGCCTCCTTTCTAGGACTGAGAGAAAGTGAATGGCCTGAAGTCACCCAGCTGGCTTTGTGCCTAAGGTAGGACTATAACTCAGGGTCCATTTCTAGCCTGATGTCTTAACCACTACACCAAACTGCCTCTCATATAACCAATACTATACTAATATTTACCTTCCTCTACAAATTTTTCCCTGTTTCATGAACTTAATATCCAATTGCCTTTCCTTCTTTTTCTGACTTTTTCTGTTCTATGATCTTGTTTTGTAATAATGTGGTTGATAAAGAAAGCTGAATATCTGGGGAAAAAATTCACAGATTGGATGCATTTTCTTTGATGACACTAATAAAATTATTGTGTGGGCTTGTATTTCACTGACTTGAATGGACTGTTTTATAAATGTTGATTTTTTTTATCAGAGGTTAGGGTTAGGGTTAAACTGATACGTTTAATTTACAATTTTGCCAATCATGGCTGCCATGTAAAACTTCATTGTAGTAGCAACCATTGATAGCTTGCTTCTCCATGAACTTCTGGTCTCCTTTTAAAATAATAGCTACATCAGTGGTACCATATCTGATAGAAACAATCTCCATATTTGATATACAGTATATGCTTAAGTGGCTCTGTGTGTGTGTGTGTGTGTTTAAGTGGCTATATATAATTCACAAAATTATGGGCAAAATTCACACAATATCACTTCTGGAATTCTCAAAAGTGCTTCTTTTTTTTCCTCTAAAGGAACTGGATTGTTGTTTCCTTGAGAAAGAAGAAGAAAATGTTTCACTTCTCATCAGTTCTGATGGTGTGGGGGTGGGGAATGGAAGGATAGGTTTTGACAGTTGAGCCTGGATGGGAGGTGATGAAAGGATAGGTTCTGATAGGATGGTGGGGTGGTGGTGGAAGGATTGTATTTCTTTGTAGTCATCTGGTCATTAGTACTCTCTGAGAACTGTTGAGGGCACTGGGGGAGTTATCTGTACCCTCAGGGTCACCTGAATCAGGGTGCAATCGGTTGTGGAATCTTCTTGGAACTTCTGCAAAGGCTGCGTTGTAAGCTGATAGGCGGTGTCTTATTTCTTGGATTTATAATCAAAACCATACAGAAGAAATCTGATTAACAAAATAAAAAAAAAAAACATTTCTAATTGTACTTTTGAGTTCCTTCTAACACTGATGCATGTTACATGAATAGAAAAGTTCTATCTAGCATGGACAGCAGAGGGCACCAGATATCCAATAGGGAAATTAGAAGCCTTTACATTAAGTTTTTCGTGTCAGCTTCTAGAAACTTTTCACAACTATTTTTAAACCCCAGTCTCTATGTATTCAGTGTAGCTATGTATTCAAATTACTAAGGATACCAGAACTCATCTGGAAAAATCTGGATGAACCCCCAACCCTATCTCAGCAAAGAGATATAAAAACCCTATCACTACCACCTCCTCCTCCTCTGTCATTTAGTGATTCCCAAGATTTTGCTGCCTAATTCTCATTACGCTATAGTTTACAGGGGACTAGATTCTTCCATACTCACCTTGAAAGTATATATCCTCAAACTAAAGCACTAAGATTTTCCTTCCTGAAAACTTTCAAGTGTATATTACAGATTTTTGAAAAGTAGTGGTTCCACTGATTGGAATGCAGCTTGGATATACCAAGTAATATTGTTACATAGGCAGATGGAGCAGCCATGCAAGAAAGTCACATCACATTTGAAAAAACAATAAAGATATTTTTGCCTCCAGACTGATGAAAATTTTTGTGAAAAAAAATTGTGAAAATCTTCACCTACAAGGAAAATGAAGGCTTTCATTCGGTGGGACTCAACATTTTTTACTATCAATTCTGTGGGCGTGGCTTGGTGGGCGTGGCTTGGTGGGCATAGCAGGAGAAGGTTACTGCAAAATCCCCATTCCTTCCCCACCCCACTAACCTGCTTTCTAGCTCCATTCTCGCAGGACCAATCAGAGGTAGCATTTGCCAGTTCTCTGAACTACTCAAAATTTCCGCTACTGGTTCTCCAGAACTGGTCAGAACCTGTTGAATATTACCTTTGCTTTCATTACTTAAGACAAATATTTCCAAGAATAACTGAAGCCAAGATTAAGGAAACAATTTTTGTTGGTCCACAGATCAGATATGTCACCAAGTGTGACAAAATCTGTTACTGGGATCAGAGAAAATTGCCTGGAAAGCATTTAAGGATATGGCAAGAATTTTCTTGGCAACTATGGAGCACCAATCTACATTCAGCTGGTTAACAAACTTTTTACAGTATATAAGACCATGAAGTGCAACATATCACTAAGATTCATTTTCTGCATTCGCACATGGACTTCTTTCCTGAAAATCTAGATGCAATCAGTAACAAACATGGTGAAAGGTTTCACGAGGACATTGCCAAAATAGAAAAATGGTATTAGGGCAACTGGAATTCATCAGTTCTGGCTTACTATAGCTGGACACTGCAGCAAGATGAGTACAAACAAAATCTGCAGCAACAACTTTTGGCTCTGTGGAACTCATGCAGCATGTTGGAAACATTATACATTATAGTCACTAATAGTTAATTTCATTGATTCCTATGTGATACTGTTATTCTGAAATTATTTGTATAATTATTCTGAAATATTTGTATATTTGTATTCAGTTTGAAGGAGTTCATCATAATCACCAAAAGTTTTTCAGGAAGCAAAACCTTTGGGGAAAAAAAAGGTTATCCAGTGAATCAGGAGATGAATGTATACATGAGTATGCGCTAAACTAAATACACAAGGAAATCCCTCAGATTATTTTCAATAAATTGGCTTAAGGGTAGTATAAGTATCACTTGGCAGCATTCTGTTGTTCATTTTTTACAACGAGAAGAGCTTTAAACTAGTCTAACATGGTTAAACTAGCTGTCTCCTTAAATTTAGCAGTATAGGAATGATACTCTGCACATGCTTAGTGGGAGATGCTTTTATTGCTCTTTCACATATTATAGGTTCATGCCAAGTTGAATTAAGCCCATTTCAGCAACTGCTTAATTATGCCTGGCCATTGTTTCCAGTTCCTTATCACAAATACAGGTTTACCTATTACAATGTAAACATTTATGTTTCACCTACTACAGTACAGTGAACAGGAATAACTTGTTATATTCAGATCATTCCATCATAATTGTTTCTCTTTGCACCTACCCTTTATTGAAGAGGAATAAATACCTTAATCCATCACTAAACTGTAAGCCATTGTTTATTTCTGAACAACTGAATATACAGTACCACAATAAACAGGGTCACACAGTGTGAAGTCAGAAATCATAACTTGCTAACCACAAAGTCTGGCATCATACGCCATACCTATCCAAACAAATAACGTTCTGGTGTAACATGAAATGAAAATTCAAGCGATTATCAGCCTTCTTCAACCTGATGCTCTCCAGATCTATGGTGAAAGCTGATTCTGCATCACTTGGCAGGAGCTGGAAGAAATTCTACTTTTCCTCCTGAGAGCTATCTTGCTTCATATCTACTCAAGAATGATTGCAAAGAGGAGAAAGGAAAAGTGACATTGTTTGAATGCAGGATGCAGAAAAGGGCCATTAAAATGGTCAAGATATCAGAGTGGCTTTCCTTTGAGAAATGGATAAAGTATACAGAATAGACTAGACTGGACTGGACTGGACTGGACTAGACTAGAATTCTTTATTGGCCACGTGTGATTGGACACCAAAGGAATTTGTCTTGGTTCAAATGCTTTCAGTGTACATAAAAGATACATTCGTCAAGAATCACAAGATACACCACTTAATAATAGTCATAGGCAATCAAATCATACTAGGAAACAGTCAATATAAATCGTAAGGATATAAGGGACAAAGTTACAGTCCTACAATAACAAGTGGGAGGGGATGGGTAATAAGGAGTGATGAGAAGATTAATAGTAATAGTAGTGCAGACTTTGTAAATAGTTGGACAGTGTTGAGGGAATTGTTTAGCAGAGTGATGGCGTTCGAGAAAAAACTGTCCTTGTGTCTAGTTGTTCCGGTGTGCAATGCTGTATAGCAGTGGTGGCTAACCTTTTTCGGCTCCCATGCCAATAACTGCACGCGCACTCGCTTGCGTGTGCTCGCGTGCCAGCACCCAGAAGGCAATGCATGCTAGCCCCCTCACACCCCCTGCACATGGTCACGCAACCCCCTCGCATAGCGCATATCTGCACATATGCATGCAATTCCCCCCTCATGCACCATGCATATGCACATGCGTGTATGATTCCCCCTCGCACTCGTGTCTCTGCGCATGCATACACGATTCCCCCCTTGTGCGCCAGGTGTCTTTGCGCATGCACACACAATTCCTCCTTGCAAGCATGAACCCCTCACATGCCGTGAGTCCTCGTGCATGCGTGTGTCTCCTGGGCACCCCACCTCCGCCCCCTGCACCCACGCCCAGATACCTGACAATCAGTTGTCGGGCGGCAGCGTACCCGTGCATGCACAGTGGGGCTCTTCCGGGCGACCTCTCGCGTGCCGGGGAAAATGGCTCTACATGCCACTTCTGGCATAGGTTCGCCAACACGGCTCTACAGCATCGTTTTGAGGGTAGGAGTTGAAACAGTGTCCAGGATGTGAGGGGTTTGTAAATATTTTCACAGCCCTCTTTTTGACTCATGCAGTATACAGGTCCTCAATGGAAGGCAGGTTGGTAGTAATTGTTTTTTCTGTAGCCCTAATTACTCTCTGAAGTCTGTGTCTGTCTTGTTGGGTTGCAGAACCAAACCAGTTATAGAGGTGCAGATGATAGACTCAATAATTCCTCTAGAGTTGTATCAGGAGCTCCTTGGGCAGTATGAGCTTTCTGAATTGGCGCAGAAATAACATTCTTTGTTGTGCTTTTTTGATGGCGTTTTTGATGTTAGGTGTTCATTTTAGGTCTTGTGATATGATAGAACCTAGAAATTTGAAGGTCTCTACTGTTGATACTGTGTTGTCTAATATTGTAAGAGGTGGTAGTATGGGAGGGTTTTTCCTAAATTCTACCACCATTTCTACGATTTTGTGTGTGTTCAGTTCCAGATTATTCTGGTTACACCATGAGGCAGGTTGTACCAACTGCCATCTGTATGCGGATTCCTCGTTGTCCCAAATGAGGCCAATCAGCTATTAGAGAGCCAGTTTGGCATAGTGGTTAAGGCACTGAATCACTTCCAGGCAAGATGGGTCTCATATAAACTGAATAAAGTGGTGTATAAGTTGAATAAATAAATAAATCCAAATAGAACAGGGCTTTCAAACTCACAGCCCACAGGCCAGATGCATCACACACTGGCCACACGCATGCCCAGTTTAGCAAAAGGAGAAAAAGTCATGATACGTCATACGACAGCGCCGTGATGACACAAATTTGACACCCCTTAACTAGGACCGGGGAGACAGTGAATTCTACTCCCACTTTAGGCATAAAGCTACTTGTAGATTTGTTCAGGCAGGCAGTCTCTCAAAATCAGACACAATTAAACAAAGGAAAAAATATATAGCTATTAAACTTGGAAAATGATTAAGGATTAGTGTATTATATAAAATTATACATGATAGAAAGAGTTGGTAAGAGAGGTAGATATTAAATAAAAGCACTTCCACATGCTGTTGCAAACCAGTCTAGTTTTATGGATCTTCATACACTGAAATTTATGTATTGAAGTTTATAGGGTAGAATTGATACTATCTTTGATAGTTTTTCTCCCAGTCTCATTTTATACGTAGAATTTTATCTTTTATCAGAAAGTAAAAATATGACAAAGTAGGGGAATATCCTGGAGAGGAGGAGTAAAACAGAGGGTCAACTAGCCTTTCTCCAGGAGGGAACCTGATATAAATGATTGTCAATGCCAACAAGTGATATACCTCTTACTGGTGAAGTCTAAGTCAAATTATATGAGTCTTTTTTGCAAGTCCACGAGGAAAATTAAGTCTATTTTTCAGCAGTAGGATCAGAGAAATTTCCTATCTTTGAAAATGATACTTGATGAATCTCACCAGGCCCAAGGCGACAGGAGAAAACATAAACCAGGCAATTTAAGCTGGTGATCAAACCAGCTCTATTGCATAGGGTCTTTGATCGTAATTACTAATTGTGGCAGAGTTAGTTATCTTTGCTGAGGTTGATGGGAAACTGCTTGTCAGGATAAAACATTAAAATAAAAACCTTCTGTCTGCCAAAAATATAGATATAAGCATATCTAGTTGCTTCTGAAGCCTCACCCATAAAGACCTGGGATATGATGGCTTGATAGACTGTAGTCTAATTGTGCTTCTGCAAAATCTCTGGACTTTATGTATTGACAGAATTTATTTACACATAAATATGGAATGGCCTTTGTGCTTAAGTGTGCTTCCATGCTTGTGTTTGTATTTAGTATATTTAGTGTACCTATTTTTACAGTATTTACTTCTTATAGTTTGATTTCTAAATAACTACATTTCTTAATCACCTTGGTGGTCAGTTTATGACTGCTGTGTTTCATTAATAGCCACCACAAGAAATGGTCCTAAAATCAGGCACAGTCACATAATGATCCAATTAACGACTGACACAACCCTCAACCATAATTGTGGGTCCTGTTACAGTTGTAAGTCAAGGATTCTTGTAACTAAAAGTAGCATGTGTAAATGGACTCTGACTTTGTCTGCCTGGATTAAGTCAGAGCATGAAGACATTGAAAATGAACAGTGGGCTCATTCTCTAATTTTATAGTGTCAGATGATACAAAAGTCCTACTTTCGTTATCCCTAGCTAAAGAATCATAGGCAGTGTCAACAGGTGTGAGAAAATTTATTAGCACAAATTTATGTCACTAAACATGACCAATGATGTAGAGTTTTTTAAAAAATTAAGAAATGAGAAACCTCTCTTTTTTCTGGGAAAGGAGAAAGACTGTCAGTATTAACTGGAAGCAACTCTCTAGGATTGTAGATTTGTAAAACTTTTTTTTTCAAGAAAGCAATAGAAACATGGCTTCTCCACAACAAATATTATCAAGGTCCCAATGAAAAATCTGGTATGAAGACTCCTGCTATCCTGGTACATCCTGATAGCTCCTGCTTACACAGAAAGTTGCTGGATATATGATGAGTTTGGGAACAGGCAGCATTGATTAGATATGCAGATGAATGTGCATGGCTGATTGCGATTCACAGACTGAATTTAACAATTATGGGTTTCTATAGGTTTGTTCATTCCAGTGGACTGTAGCTATAATACATAGGGTTACACACAAAACCTGTCTTTTATTTCAACTTTGATAGAAACAGAAATTGGCTTTGGAACAGGCAAACACAATTAGAGCCCAAACAGAGTTCAGATAGAATCCTTAGTATTGCCAAATCAAGATGCAACTTGCAGTTAATGCATCCAGAGATTTCAAGAGCTGGTTTGTCATTCTGTCTCCAATAGCTCACAATGAGCCTAGGAGCAGATGGTACCAGCTGGGATGTTTGTTTGTTTTTCTACCACAATCTGCCAGTGTAATCTGTTCCTAATGGGACCCAGATGCTGCCCCTTTGAAGTTCCCTTTTATATAACTTCTAGCATTCAATATTTAATTTCTAGCTTAGTGGCTTGAAAGGAGAAGAATTTTGTTAGTGAATTCAATCAAACAGTTTCTGTTTTGGAAAGAACATTCTGAGAGGTGAAAGTTCTTAGTTTTTCAATCCAGAAGAAGTAGGCACAAACATTGAAATACAAGAAACATGGCCTTGCCTCTTTTAAAAATAAAAGACTGTCAGTGGAACTGAAGCAGATATTTTTAACATATGATTTCAGATTTTGTACCACAAATATACTGCAGACTTACTTTGCATTAGAATCATTGAAGATTATTCTTAAGTTTATAAGCATAGCAAAGAACTACGTTTGGCTTAATTACATATGGCACATTGTGGGGTTTCAATGCCATAGGAAGAAAACTGTGAGTTCTAGCCCCATCTTGGACAGGAGTCACCTGGGTGACCTTGGACTAGTCCTTTCTCCCAGCCATAGGAAAGAGACAATGGCAAACCACTTCTGAAAAACCTTGCCAAGAAAACTATAGCAATTAGTGGCCCGGTTATACTTGTCTTCATTATGATATAATTACTGTACTCTACTATACTATTTGTGCCAGCCTAACAAATTTCCCTACAAGATTTTCTAAACAATTGTTATTCAATTTGATGAAAGAGAACTTACTTTTGAAATTCTTTCAAAGAAGAACCTTGGTAAAATAACCACGTCTGGTGGTGCACTCCTGTATTTATTTAATTATCAGGTGGCCAAAGGATTCGAGCGCTTTGTCTTGTCCAATTTTCTCTTGGCCATCTGCAGCCTCCTTGAATTCCTATGTTTCCATTTAATCCCAAAAGGGAAAAATCATATCAGATCTTCTCCCATCAGGATTTTCCTATTGCTATTATAATAACTAAGGATAGTGGTAGGCCATTAATTTTCCAAAGGGGCCACATGAGAAACTGGGACAATTGTGGAGGGCTGCCTTTGCCACCTCTGCCTCACCACCGTAGGCCAGACAAGGACAGTCAAAGGACCAGATGTGACCTGCAGACCATAAAATGCCCGAATTTGACTAAGGAGAACCCTCCCTCTTGAAAAATATTTGGAACATTCACCTTCAAATTCCCCCAATTTTTCTTACTACAAATTTGCTGCAGAATGCTACTTTTTGTCTACATTTGCATCTATACAAATAATTCCGCATAAGCTCACATCAGTCAAACTTCTATCCTCACTTGTTAACTTGTTTTTTTTTTTTTTGTCAGTCTGTTTTCTGACTAATGGAAAAATTCTATTAACTTTACTGAACAGCTGGTTGTCTAGATGAAACACCTGAGTCATAATTTGCTTTAATTAGTTTTTTTTAACCAACCAGTAACTTCTCTTTACCTAAATCAGACACAAAGCAGGTGTGAAATTTACCCTCCTTTGAAGAACAACCAAGCTCTAATCTAATCTTGCCAGTTTCAGTGACAAATAAGGCAAACCCATTAACACTACTAGGGAGAAACATTTGGGGAATAATTTATAGCTCTCCAATTTAATTATTGCTATTTGATTACTGCAACAGAATTTCTCTGCCAGTGATACAAAGCATGTTCCATCCTGCTAAGTCCTTTCCATCCAGTTCTATAAGATCAAGAATTTGGGGAGAACTGGGCAAGTAGAATTCAACTTACTATGCCCTGGCTTAGTTATTTATAAAATTATCTAAATAGTGGGTATTGTTGAGGGTTTTCTTCTGCTTTAGCTCACCAGCTTTTTCAGTCAGATAAGCCAGGGAGACTCTTTATTGTGTAAAATTATAGCATTTCTTCTCCTGAGGCTTGTTCAGTCATGGAAATGAATGACTGCTATTACGCAAGTGATTACTTTGAGAGGATAAACCATGAAAATATATTTGTGTAGGCTGAAAATCTGATAAGGAAATGAAGAAAGGGGCAAGTTGGTTGAAAGTAGCCAGACACTAATTCTAAGAAAGTTTTAAAATGAGTATGTTTAAATGTTAAGACTAAAGTTATATAATGTCAGAGAAGAGTATATATCTGAGACTAGGATTCAATGTGCATATTCATATTTATGTGCACAATGCATTTCACTCTAGTTGTTTCAAATTCACCATAAAGGATCCTTACCATAATTTTTCTAAAATAAAATGAGTCCTACATTATGACATACTCATATAATCAATCCATCCCTTTAGGTCACATAAGCAGAGACTATTCATGTACAATTATATCTTTTCCTCTTTCTCATAATCTTATCCAAACTCAGAGCTTCCAGATATTTTGGAATAAAGCTCTCACAATTCCTAGCAAGTCTTCCCATAATGAAAGACATTAGCCTGAGGAAAGGTGTTGTATGCACTGTCCTGAAAATAAATCTTAGGGATTTCAAAAATCTTAGGTGTGGTTTGTGAAAAGCATTATGATTTAAGGATGGTGGAACTGTTCTATCATTTAGTCAATCTGCTGAGTTACTTGTAAACTAGCTGTCCTTCGTCTGGTCATAATTTACAATGGAGTTATTTTTACTGCTAACAATGGCGCACAGAATCCTATATCAGATAGAATTACATATGTGCCATGGGCTTCCCAGTAACTTCAGCTACATTGGATGACTACCTTTGACAGTCTTCAGCTTGTACCATGTTGAAGCACTTGTCCCACTGTCAGATGAGGAAATGTTCCAGAAAACACTGCTGTTCAATGTTCTCTGCGAACATAATCTTGGATCCCTGTTATGTCCTCTTAAATTCCATGACTGAAAAAAAAACATGAGTTACAAATGTGCACATGGAAAAATATCCAAGGTTAGGTTTATTTTTCTTGTTCTAACATAAAATGGATATGCAAAGTTTTCCAATTAGTGCACAAAACAACACTGGTGATTCTCATCCAGTAAGATTTACAGTTGTGGTACGTGATCCCTAAAATATATTCTAGGATATTGTGCTATTTTCAGTTGGCAGAGTTAATCAAAGTCATGAGGATAATGGGAAGGATAGAAATAGATGGGGTTAAACACTTCTAATACATGATATCCATCATATTTCAAATAGTGTACATATTTCAGATGTATACAGTACACAATACGCATGCCCACAACCCAATTTAAAAATTCCTCATGATCCAATTTACAAGTGGAGACCTCAGGATCTGCTTGAGCCAGGTTTATCTGAACAGCACTAAGGACAGACCACAAGGGTCTGCCCACTGCGGGGGGACACAAGCAACCTTTATATAATTGTATAACAAATGCTGATCGGTAATGACAGCAAACACAAAGAGTATGCTTCTAGTGAGATAACCAGAATAATAAAGTGGAGGTCAGCACCACAGTAGTCAATTTTTATGATTTTCTTTCTAATTCTCATTTAAAAATACAAGTGCTGATTTAATATAACTTGTGAGCCAGCAGCTGCAAATGCCCAAGCAAAACTGTTAAGGAGGTTTACTTGCATTAAGGAGCCTTTGAATGTATGGAGGTTTTTGTTTTACTGCTTCAATACTCCAAATCTTCTTTAATAAGAGGGATAATACAAACCATATTTCCACCGAATACTCAGCAAATAGAGACAAACTGATCTGGTTCAGAATGTTCAAGCTCTGAGATTTGTTTACACTGAGGTTGCCTGGTGGTTTAAAGGTGGACAACAAATATAAGTTCATATTGTGTTCTCATGTTTCAAAAAACTGCAACCAGATTATATATCAAATTAGTTTTATCCAACATTATCATAATCCCACTGATTCAGAGCACAGACTCTTATGTCAAAATATATCCGTTATCTTTCAAGTATTACAACACACCAAAGAAGGACTAGGGGGTGACATGATAGCAGTGTTCCAATATCTAAGGGAGTACAAAAAAGAAAAGGACATCAACCTATTCTCCAAAGAACCTGAAGGAAAGACAAGAAGCAATGGATGGAAACTAATCAAGAAGAGAAGCAGCAAGAAGTAAGGAGAAAGTTAAAACAATTAATCAGTGGAACAGTTTGCCTTCAGATTGTGGGGGCTCCAACACTGGAAGTTTTTAAGAGATTACACAATCATTTATTTGAAATGCTATAGGATTTTCTGCTTGAAAAGAGGGTTGAAGACCCCAAGCTCTCTTCCAATTTTTGTTATTCTGTTTTTCTGTTTATGAAAAAAAAGTTGACAGTAATCTCATCAGTCTCCACTTTTTCACATAATTTAAGTATTTCTAAATTTTTGATAAAATTATTGCTGCTATAGTTTTCCATCATTGTCTACAGCTCAGTGATCATATGGAGTAAAAAAAAATGCACCTCTAACAATATATTGGATGTGGCCAGCAGCAATTTCCCTTGTGACTCAGATAAAAGGAACTTCAGTTGTGCCTCCAAAAATGGGCAGCAATAAATACTTTTAAGCACAAAGGAGATAACAAAGCTGTGTTTATTTTTAACATAATGCAACCAGAAAAATCAGAGAAACCTTGACATTTTTTTGCAAACAGGAAGCTGAGGAAACACCTCCACTAAACTATTATCCACTCATCCTTTTTCTTCATTTATCAGATAAATTCCAGCAAACAGTCTCTGTCTGGGCCAGATTATTTTGAGAATGATTTCGCAAAGCTATGCTAACAACTGTACTGTATAATTTCTCACTGATATATACATGTCAGGATGCAATTGGTATTACTTTTATTCATGGCTGGTCTATCTTAAAGTCTCTATATTTTTCTAACTTCAATTTATGACAGGGAAATTTGTTTTAATTTTAAAAATGTGTCTGCCTTTAGTATAAACTCTCCCACCCCCAAGTCTTATGTTCAATTGGGTTTTCAGCTATTCCATTAAGTAAGAACTGAAAAGAACTTTTAAGAAAACACAATGGTCTATATTCTTTCTTTCTGGACCTTTGCAAGTTTTGAACACAGTAAATTAAAATGTGGCTGGTAATTTAAGCCACAAGTGCCTGTGTGAATCCAGTCAATGTGATTAGATAGTGGTTCAATGTTTGTACAAAATTTGAAAACTGAGTTTATTGGGAAAACACTGGTAAATTAACCATGGGTTAGCATATTATATGAATACAGCCATTATCTGTACTTCAGGTGTTGTTGGAATTAAACCACTCTTTGAATTTCTTATGGTGTCCAGAATAATATTAGACAGAAAACATTATGAAAAATAAAAAGATAAGTGCAGTGTATCTAGTTCCCTATAATGCCTGAAGTACTGGGCAGGAAAAAAGGACTCTTGGAGGTAGAAACAAAGTGACCAGAACATGGACCAGGATTGGGTTTTGTTCCAATGATGGGGAGAGGCATCAGCTGCTCAAGAATGACAATACTATACTATATGTTGATGAATACATGGTATTCCAATATATATAATATATGGTTATATAAGATATTGTGAGCTGCAAGTCTGTTCAATGATTTAATCTGTGAACTGGGAAGACCCACCATGTGTGCAAATATAGTATATTTGCATAGTTAAATTTGCTTTTCATTAAAAGTAAACTAAATCATTTTCTTCTGGATTTGAGATTTGTTCCTGTTGGTTGCTTTCTGAACAATAACATATCTTAAGACACAAAAACTGAATACCACACAATGAGAAAAAGAAACCTCTGCTGTCAATTTTTTAATGTTTTGAAACCAAGGTAATGGACATTTTTATTGTCAAAAGAGGTATAGCTGTTTAACACACAGCAGAGAAGCTAATACATTGACGTAACTGCACAACTGATCATTTATTAACTAGTTAAGATATAAACAATGAAAACATAGAGCAGCCTGCTTTAAGACTAGGGGAAGTCATTAGAAATGGAGGGAGAGGAGGCCAATATAAGACAGTGTTAAAACAGGCTATATTAAAGAGTTAAACAGAAAATACCTTTCTTCATTGCTTGCATTACGCTCTTCTTGGGAAATTTATTGATAGAAATCAAGGATTGTTGAATAGGATTATATATTCCTTAGTGTCTGACATTCCTCAATCTTGTGTTGAGTTTGAAGTAAGTTCTGAAGAGCCTATTTTCTTCACAGTGAAAGTATGCAATTTTCCATAATGGAGGGGTCTGTATGTATTATCAGTAGAAACAAAATCGCCTGGGGGAAGATCTAAATGTTAAGAAAATCTAAACCTCTGGTTTCTTTTTCGCCTTATGTCCTTCTGCTTTACATTTCCTATTTGGATTTTTTTTTAATCTAATGGGCTCCTGCAAAAGATCAAATTCAAAAGACAACTATACAATACAACATGAAATGTTTTGAAGCCACATCAAAGAAAATAATTAAAGAACTGTGGTGAAGGTTTAGGAGCCCATCATAATATAGGTGCTTCTTGAAGGACAGGCGTTTATCAAACATAAGCATTAGGCATAGGTTAGACCAGGGCTGTTAAACTTAAGACCTGCAGCCTGAATCCAGCCCACGGCATACTTAGATCTGACCTGCGGGGTTGCTCTGCAAACAGTAAAGGACTGGCCCACAATGCCTCTGCCAGTGAAAACAGAGCTCTGGAGGGCCGTATGCAGCCCTTCCAAGCTCCGTTTTCGGCTGCTATGGCCTCCTGCAGCACTCTGCCAGCTAAAAGAAGCTCCGTTTTTGCTGGCAAAGCACTGTAGGCCATAGCAGCTGAAAACAGACCCTGGGAGGGGTGCCCTCGACACAAGTGACATCGAGCTGGCCATGCCCACCCCTGCCACATGCACCCAGCCCCCAAGGTCAAACACAACCCTCATGTGGCCCTCAATGAAATTGAGTTTGACACCCCTGGGTTAGACATTTTGTTGCATAGCAAAGAGTTCTGGTATATTACAGCAATAATTTAGTGGGTTGGAGCTGAGAGGCTGATCCAGTGATCCCAGCGTAATATATGTAGAAAGTATGAAAACGAGGAGCATGTACTGAAATGTGCTATATCAGACCAAGTTTTAAATAAGATTCAACCAATTGCTCCTGTGACTCTCACAAGCAAAACATAAAAGTCAAAAGTCTACTGATGTTGTATGTCAGCCTTTCTCAACCAGAAAGCCTTTCTCTTTCCAAACTGTAAGAATTTAGTTCCAGAACATCTAGACGAAGACTGCTGTAAAACCTAACTTCAGATTCATTGTGCTGGAGATGGACACTGTATTCTTCAACGGTCATTGCTATTCCTTAAAAACTATTTCTTTATTTTAGTCAAATGTAAGAAAACCCAATACAGAAAATTGCCATTTTCATGCACAATAGCATTATGGCAGATACTTTGGCAATACTGCAAGCATAATAGTAGATAAATTCTTCCATGGAGGACATGGAAGCTTATACATTTTTAATGTCTGTCTCCCAATGAATTAACCATATTAACCATATTTCTCAACGATGCCAATATAATTTTGATCCATTAGTTTTAACAGCATTGTAAAGTCAGAAAATGTGTTCTGCAATAAAAATATTACATACTCTCTATATGAACATCAATAAACTAGCCTTCATTTGTTTCTTTTAAATCAAACCAGATTTGAATTTATTTCTGCTTTTTGAATATACACACCCTTTGCTTTCTCCATAAGGAGATTCTTGAAGTGTCTTGAAATACTTTATCTATTGTTGTGATTGGGCTTTATGTCTTGAATTTTAACAGAATTTGATGTATCACTTCATGTTTCTTAAGATATCTGACTTTTTTCCTTTACAGTTTAACACAAAGCATTCCTAATATCAACATAACAAGCACTTGATCACCTTATTACCTCCTAATCAACTATGAGTTACATGATTTTGCAATTTTTGCAAATGTTTACACTGATTTATTTCCACAACTGTATAGTTCACAATGCCTTGAACCTTCAGGATGGGCATTAAATTGTATTACCACATTTTTTTTCTTATTCTGCAGCACAATTAGTATTTCCTACAAAGGAAACCCTATCTGGTTCCTTTCATGGGGGAAAATGGCACTAATCAGGTAAAAAAGCATCTTTCTCTGAATGCTTCTTCTTGTAGCACAGATGCTTGTAGCACATGATCTCATGTCGTCATGCAAATGACATTAACTTTGACAGTTGTGTAAGTTCCATCATAATATATCTTTGGTGTCAATTGTGTCCCTAAGTCATAACATATGTGACTTCACTTGTCCTACTTTCAGCCCCAATGAGGATATTTATGGTTTTTCTTCTCTCTCTAAAAGTGAGCCATTGGAAAAATTTTGAATTAAATATACAAATTATTCCAGGTTTTTTTTTAAAAGCAGTTCATTTGGTAACTCAAATTAAGATTTTAGCCAATGATGATGATGGATTCATCTACACTATTATGCAGAAATCCTAAATCCTAAATTTATTCTGCAAAACTTTTATGACATTTGTGAATACCTGTCAAGTGCTATACTAATAACAATAATTTTGATTGCTATCCTGTAACCAGATAAGTTTGATTAGCCTTGATTGTGTTAGCATATTGCCCTTTTATATACCGTTTCTGGCCGAGTCTTTGAAGTTCTGGGAAAATCCAGGTATGGATGACTAACTCTGGAGTTATCTTTCTCTTCAATCAGTGAATGGCTTCACATGCCAAAGTCATGCTGAAACTTTTGTTTTGACTGCTATTGGAACTTTCCTCTTTAAGATCCAAAATCACAATGTAGCAATTATTCCAGCTATTCTTATGTTCCATATAGGAAAGGGGAATGTGGGGAAAAAGATAAAAATAGATTTATATAAGTTTTTACTATATACATTTTTAAGAATATATCCAGTGCAAGAAAGCTCCTGGGTGTACACTTAATATATTGTTTAAATTCTCATAACGTTAATTATATTAAAGATCAATAATAAATAACAAAAAAAGAAGACTATAGAAAGGATCCTTACAAGGATTTAAAGTCGAGCATGAAATTGTGTTATAAAAAAATGACTTAGATGTATAATGTTTTTATATTAACTATATGCCATATGAGTATCCCAACAAAATGGCAAAAAATTTTAAATGGCTATTTCCATATAAGAACAGTTTAATGTTACATTTCAATTATGTATTTACATCTTCTATTTAGCTTTAATTTGGTCATGGCCAAATACATGGTTTCCTTGGTTCCATTTTACCTTCACAATAAACCTTTGTGATAGATTATAATGAGAGATTTTGGCTTGGTATATACATTGTGCTATGATGGTTTATTTTTCCATGATTTAATAAACAGTATGAATGGACTCCATATGTTGAACCAGAAACCATGGATTATAAATCACAGTATCTCGATTATAGAACACTTCATGTAAAAAAATGAAATATAGGTGGCTTATGATGGGTTAATGTGATATGTAAAAGTCACTAAACTAGGTCTGCCTTATTTCCAAGGTAGACATTATAGGAAACAATAAATTTATCTTTAAATAAAGAGTGTAATTCATTATGGCAAACCTCATATGTTGCTTTCACACCTCTTGTTATTGATTATTGTATCTATGTGTTGTTCTTGTAAATCAGGGATGAACAGAAAACAGATCTGAATTAGTGGATAGAGATCTTGGTGTTCTTGCAGTTCAGAAATGTTTTCTGAAATCCAATTTCTTAACAATGATAGGAACAAAATGACCCACACATACACACGCACATGAAAAAAACTTATAATAAATTGAGTGGATTTTAATTGGGAAAGCTTAATTCAGTGGAGTATCTATTATTTTTAATTGTACTGTATTGTAAGCCACTGAGTTGTTTCAAAGTTGGGCAGCCTCAAAATTGGAATATTAGATTAAATTCTTACAAAAATCAGAAGACTTTCTATATTTAATACACTTAATCAAATTGAATGGTAAATCCAATAATGTGGAGGGATGTAGCAGAGGCTAGATGTAACAAAATTTCTCAGAATTGAATCATCCCCAAAAGCATTGGTATGGGGTTGTGTATTGAGGCATGAGAAAACCAGTTGACATTGGATGGACAATCTGTTTTAGGTTTATGTATTCAGGTGGGTTCAAAACTTAGAATCCAAAACCAACAGATTGTTCTACAACTGTTACAATTCCAGTATAAAAAAATATTTCCCCAATAGATCAATATAGTCTTCCATTAACCTTTTTTTGGTCTTCTGGTTGTAAATTTCTTATATTAATGAATGGAAATACAGTCATGGGAACCTCAGCCTGATATAAAAATAACTACTCCATTATCAGTCTTTGGGATGTATCCTACCTCACAGAAAGATTGAGAGAATGAATTAGACAGCCTGTTCAACATCTTGGGCTTTTGGGAAGGTTGCATTAAAAATGCACAAATAAATCATTTCTTTTCGTAAAAGTTCAAGAAAGATTACTGTTGTGTGTGTGTGTATGCATTTAGTTTTATGAATATATTTTGTGTGGCTCGATTCTTCCAAGAATATTATTTCTGTCTTTGTACATTGGACAGTACGTTCCATTGTTAAACTTCCTTGGGAATAAGTATGCCATATGCAGAATACATATGTTGCAGAATACCTTATGCCACCAGACTTGAAATTCTAGACCTTGAAAACCTAGAACTACGCTGCCTTTGGTCCGATCTTAGTATATAAAATCATACATTGCAATGTCCTATCTGTCAATGAATACTTCACAGTTTCAACCATAACAATACAAGAGCAAACAATAGATAAAAACTCAAGGTTAATCGCACCAAACTTGATTGCAGGAAATACGACTTCAGCAACAGAATGGTCAATGTCTGGAATACTTTACCTGACTCTGTTTTTTTCCCCAAACCCCAAAAACTTTAACCTTAGACTGTCTACTATTGACCTCACCCCTTTCCTAAGAGGTCTGTAGGGGGCGTGCATAAGCGCACCAACGTGCCTACCGTCCCTGTCCTATAGTTTCTTTTTTTATTATTTATTTATTTATTTATTTTTCTTGTATGTATCCATTTCATGTATTCATAACTATGTTTATACTTATACCTGTTATCTTATAATTGCTTGACAAAAACAAACAAACAAATAAATAAATAAATAAATATGCTGAAGTTGGCTTGTATTCTTTTTCTGCAGCTTTGATCATATTCTCCTCTTTCTTTTTACGTCTTGCGCGCACTAACATACCTGATGATATGCGTGCCCGGAAATAGCCTCACTGAATTCCATTGGGGGTGTTTTCCCCCCCTTTTCTCACGGGGATGTGTCTAGAAAAGAATGCGATTTTTGCCCCCATTGTCTCCTGTGCAAAACTACCCCCAGCCACCTCACCACCTCCGCTCCCCCACTCCGCCTCGCCACGGTCGCGCGGCGGCGATACCTTGCGAAACAGACGGGCGCCCACGTGGGGCCGCGTAACCAATAGCTGCCGGAGGGAGGGTCCGAAGCGGGCAGGTTTGTAGCATTTATTGGCACTGTGCTGGCCGGTCGGCTGTAGGGTTCTAGTCGACCGGCGGTCGTTGAAGTGGCGTGTAGGCTCCGCGGGGTGGCGGGGGCGGCAATGGAGCGCGTTCCGCCTTCCGAGGCTCCGGCGATCTCCCCGTTCAAAGATGGGCTATTCCAGTTCCCTAAGGCACCGGTGAAAAAGCAAGCGGTAAAGCGGCACTATCACAAGCATAATCTGCGGCACCGCTACGAGTTCCTGGAGACGTTGGGCAAAGGCACCTACGGCAAAGTTAAGAAGGCGAGGGAGCGATCCGGCAAGCTGGTAAGGAGGAGCGCCCGGGGGGGTTTTCCTTTCAACTTGCTGCCTTTCGGCTGGGTTATTGGCACGGCTTCCCCGTCCGGGGACGCGGGGAGGGGGCATCGTGGTGGCACGGGAGGGTGAGGTCCCAGTCTAGCTTTATTCTGTGCGCCAGGTCAGAGAAGGCGACCGGCTTTATTGGACTACACAATCTATTGGTGTGCCTGCCTGATGGGGAGGCAGCTGGAAATTGAAACTCCGAAGCGACCTGTGCCTGCATGCTTCGCGTCTATTGAGGATTTAGCCTTTTATCCCAGGAACCTGCCTGCACGGTTGGCTGCTGCTCGACTCGTTTGCAGCGCTGAGAAACTTAGCGCGACTTTATGCAGGTTTATTGAAAAGCAAACAATATAGCGACCAGAAAGATAAGCTACCGCGTGTGTTTCCGTTTTAATTTTTTTTTCCCGTTCTGACCCCAGTCAGAATCCTTTCCTTGTCTCCCTCTTACAGTTTTTTTTTGGGGGGGGAGGTGGTTGATAACCTTAAGGAAATCTGTCGATCCAAGCGGTTTTTTGAATTTTCCCGCTATTTGTTTTCCTGCCTGTGTATTTGTAAGTGAAGGGAAGCCCTCTCTGTCTTTCTACCTTCAGTCTGCAGGCTTTTTTTTTCTTTTTGGTCCTCCAGCTTGTAACGGCAATCCCCCCCCCCCGTTTTTTCCTTTAGCATTACACAGAATGCTGTGGTTTCGCAGCCGTGGCTGATGATCCCTTGCAGCTGATGTAATGAGGGTTGTTGATCTCTCCTCCTTCCGTTCTTTTTTTTCCCCTTCCCCGGTAAATAGCGCAGGGTTGACTGGCTGCTGGAGCTCAACTGGCAAAGCTATTGACTGCGGAGGGCTTTTGGCTGGAAGAGGGAAGGCTTTTTGCTGCACAGTGAAAGTAATTAGGAACCTACACCCTGCAGGGTTTGCTGATGGTGGGGGGAGATTAGCAGTCTTGCAGGGGTGGGGGGGATCGCAAAGCCGTTGAGAGAAGTGGGATTGCATAATGGTTCATTATTTTAATTATGTTGCACACTAATTGTTATACAGAAGAAGAAAAAAGCTAAATTTAGGATACATTTAAAACACTAGGAGTCAACACTGATTTAAAGATGTGGGCGCACACACACACAAATTAGCTTTTGTTAAGTTGGATCACAATGGGCTTTACAGCATTTGTTATATAAGTGGCCCAGCTTATTGGATAAGGAGTTGGATTCTAAATTAATGCAGTAGTGCAAAAAATAGTGCAAAAATTGCATAGTGTGTTAAATCAAAATATACTTTAACAATGTGAATTAACATGCAAGCGAGACAGGCCCATGCAAATTAGAGGCAGTCTTGCAAGACTTCTCATGCCTCTTTTAAATCATTCTAGCTAGTGAGGAAGAGTGATAGGATTAAGGGCAATTACATCAGAGCAAGGGTGATAAGTTTAGAGGCTCTTGCAAAGCTCCCTGCCTGGCTTTTCTTTTGGATGATAGTGGCAAGCTGTTTGTGAGCCAGTGGCCTTTGGTGGACTGTTATTCTATGGGTGGCTTTGGCAGAGTTGTAGATCTGCCTTTAAAAGAATTGGGGGGGGGGGAGAGAAAGATGGCCATCTTGTGCTTCTATGTTTATGTTTTCCCCACACTTCAACTTTTTTAATGTCACTGATTTTGGCATGAATTGCCTGCCTGTGTATTGTTTGCCTCACTTGAAATACTGAAAGCTAGTCTTATTGGCTGGAAGTTAAGGGGTGGGGAAAGTACAGTATCCAGAAGAGCAAGATCCAAAGGTCTCTGATATCTTCCTTTTAACCTTGTTTTTCCTGTGTAAATTAGCATTGCTACAAGAATGTGCATTGGGCAGTTATGTAAGCACAGTGTAAATTTGCCCTAAAGCCTATGTCTTGGCTTTCATTCAGTAGAATACTGTAGTTTGTTGAAAGAACTTGTCATGATGGTGTTGTTTGTCTCTCCATAAACCCTACATAAGATATATTGCTTAAGCAGGATTGGCAAAAGCCTAAAGTTTGGAAATAAATTATCCGTGGCAGCACCATTGGCTTGGAGCATTAGTAAGTTGGGTCGATGTGGGAAATAAACAGTTCGAGTCATGCTGACTGAAGTCACAGATCTTGTTTCCCTGTGGAAGGAGAGATTACATGTTTATACTAGCCTGAAAGTATAAATATTATAAGCATACCAAAAAAAATAACAGGTAGTACAACTTGACCTCTTTTTTGCACCATGCCCAGGTTAGTCAAACTTAAATCCACATACTTAATTTCATCCTAGTAAGCTACTTTTATCTCTCTTTTTTCATGTAATAAATATAATCTGAGAAATCAAACATTCTTGAAGCAGGCAATGACAAAATCAGTTCTGTGTTGTTGCCAAGAAAACTAGATGTAGGTACTCAGTAATCTCCAGAAGCTTAGCTTGACTTGACTAAGTCTTTACCTTTTTATTCCAAAGCCAGCAACTTGGGAAATATTCATATTGCAGTACTGTATAAATACTGCTAATCTAATCATGCATCTCCTATCTTAATTTAAATCATAGCTTTGAATATCACTGTTGCTTCTCCTTTCAGATGAACAAGGTGTATATGATAATTGAAACCTCTGTTCAGAGGATACATCTTGTTATTTATTGTATGGATCAGCTTTCCCCAACCTACACATGGCAGATCTGGCCAGGAGGGCCTTTGCACAGCTTCATCTGATGAGCCAGTTGTGCCCCTCCTGGATCAGGCAGCCTTTAGGTTACTCACATCATTGTTATCTTAGGGTTCAACTGTTACAACTGTTCTAAATGGGACTATCCATGAAGATCAGTCAGAAGCATCAACTGGTCAAGAATACAACGCAAGGAGTGGGGGCCTGCCTCTGCATGCTCGCATGACACACATACTTCATGAGCTGCACTGGTTGCCAATATGCTTTTGAGTGTGATTCAAGGTGCTGGTTATCACCTGTAAAGTTCTACATGACATCGAGAGCTGAGGTTATATGAAGGACCTCCAATCTCCAGTGGTATCTGCCTGACTGCTAAGAGCCATTGGAGTGGGCATTCTCTAGATCTTCTTGATTAAATAGTGTCATCTTTCAGGACCCAGAAAGTAGATTCTTTGACACAGCACCTGAAATCTTGTCCCTGCAAAATCCTACCATGATGACATTTCAGAAAGCCTTGAAGATCTGTCCGTTTTCCCAGATCTTGGGGTAAGGTAGATGAACCCCTTATTAGATGTATTTGTTCCACCGTCACATTTTATCTTTTTGGATTCATTTTTTATGTAGTCAGCCACCCCAGAGTTGATATGGAGATGGGCAGTCCTGAAATCTAATCAGATAAATAATAAGACTTGAAGGCCTTTGGACATATGGGAACTGTCGTTCCAGAACTCTCTTATCTTGATTCAGTTAATTTAACTTAGTGAATGGTCTTGTCGAATTACTTTCTCTTAGATCTAGTTAGACTTCAAATATATATATATATGTATAAAAGTTTGCTCACCAAACCAGTGTAGGAATCAAGACTTGAAATCAACATAGAATGTGGTGTAGCTTAAACATTTAACACACACACACAAACACACACACACACAAATAAATAAATAAATGCTTTTTAAAACTATATTAACGATTGTAATGACCCTGAATTGCTTATGTAAAGAAATTTGAGTGCCTTGGTTTTTTTCTGTTAGACAGTGCATCTATGGTGAAGCCTATTGGCTTCTATTTCAGTTTGTTATTTTGTATCTATAAGCTAGGGAGAGTAGCTTTTAATCCTTGGCTCTCTGCCAGATCAAACTGTAGGTCTGGATTTCTATAGTTTTACTAACAGAATGTAGTACTTACAATCAAGGGGTTGAAAGAAAAAAGGAGGGTGATTTTCCTAAAAAAATTAATCCACTCCATTCCACCACACCAAAACCCAGGATAGCAGCAAATGCAGGGTATTTTGACAACCAGATTTAAGCCATGATTTGTTAGAAATAAGGCAATGTATAGAATTTGGAACTCATTCTAACACAGCTGGCAAACATTTATTACCTTTTGAAGATCTCTTTCTTATTAAAACCATAATTAAAGTCAGATTTGAAATGAGCATTCAGACCAAATTGTAACAGTAAAAAAAAGCTGCAATCATAATTTGCAGCTGTATTCTACAAAATAGTTTTATATTCCAATCTAGTCTTTAACTAGAATATGGGGCTGGTTGTCTTAAAGCCATTTTCCAGTAATCTACCTGTGCATAGTCACACCCTCCAACTAGATTCAGATGAAGTAGATGCAGTAAAAACCAGTAAAGATATATAATATTGATTATTCTTGCATATATGTCATCAAACATTATACAATGCTTTACATACAACATTGTAAGTTTTTCTAGTAACATGTTTAGTTTAGAGTTAAAAACAAGCCTATGTCGGGCAGGGAAAGGACAAAGCATACAATTTGAATCTTAACAGCATATTGTAGGTAACAATGAAATTCCATGGGAAGATATACTGCTATGAAATTTGTAGCAGGACAAGTTTAAAAAAATGTCTGTTAAACTGTTGTCTCTCATATGTGGGATTACAGCTCTCACAATGTGCAACCAGTACAGCCTATAGCTGGGGTCAGGATGACAAAAGCTGTGTCCCAACACATGTTGAAGATAGAAAAGGCAATAAATATGAACAACTGGCTTTGCAGCTTGTAGTTTTTAGGATTGCCCTGATAAGACACATAGCATAAGTTAAGTGTACTTGTCCCTTAATTCTGGGCAGTTTTCATAGATGTGTGTCTTTTCTGAACAGATTCTGTGGGATGCATCTTAGATAATGTACTGAAAATGAAGGAATGGTAGTACTTCAGCATTAACAGCTCTGACCACGTTAGGCAATCTTTCTAAATTTGGGGGGCGATTCTGCCTAGCTTTGAAGAAACGTTTCAGACCTCTTGTTCAGTTAGCAGTGAGTTGGGACTTAAGAAGTGGATGGGACAAGGACTTTTATAGGTTAGAGAAGGCAACTCCTAGTTTACTAGGAAAGGCTTTGCCCACCAGTGATGCACATTCCAGAAACTTATCCAAATGATGAGGCAGTGAAGTGGGAAGAATTGGAGATTGAAACTTGAACCTAGTACAAAGTCCATTGAATGAAAGACGCTTATACTTATATTGTACAATATAAACCACAGAGAGGAGAGCTGCTTATCTAAGACATTTTGGACCATATTCTCAGAATCTTTGACACTGGAGATACTACAGTGATGCAGTTCATTGACCATGTGCTTATTGATGTTGTGAATCAAAACCTTTGTAGGATATTTATTTCCAGACTTCCGTTGTACTAGTTGTTCATTTATGTCTCTCCCTGCCCCATTCCCCTTGGAAATAAACTAATTGGCTCCTATAGTTTTTAAAACAATTTTTTAATTAAGATGTATTAATTGGGTAGAACATTTTAATCTAGAAAGGATTGGGAAAGGCTGACAAATGGAATGAAACAAAATCTATATGTTAGAAAGCTCTTTCTTCGGTTTCTTTTCTCTCTCTTCGTTATCTTTTGTGAGTGGCCCACATTTTTTTTTTTCTTCTAAAGCACCCGAGTTCTTTCAAATGTTTTGCTGGCAGATTGTCCGTTCATCCCTATCTATCTATCTATCTATCTATCTATCTATCTATCTATCTATCTATCTATCTATCTATCATTTGGAACTCCCTCACAGTGTGTACAATATTACATTTTTATGTAAGGAAGAAAATAAATTATGAAATAGACCCAAACTCATGCTCTTAAATTATTCTAGAATTTATATTACTTAATTCATATGTTGGGGAGCGTTCATCTCAGTTCTTGAAAGTATGAATCCTTGCATACCACTCACAGTAGGTGTGATTCTCAGTTTGCAGAAAAAAAGTTTATTCCTTGTACAGGCAGGCCTATTACTATCCTCTTTTATCTTTTTTTTGTGATTCATGACAGATAAATATATCTCTTTTAAGTTCATATAATTGGTTTATATTTTGGAGATATATCCTTTCCTTTAAAAAACAACAGCACATCATAAAGAGGAAGGAAATGGTGTGGATGCAATGAGGGATCAGACAGTTCAAGGCTGTGGCCACAATCCCAGTGTGACAATGCATGTGTGTCAAGTGGCCAACTTCCTTTTTAGTTTATTATATTTATTAAAAAAACTGGAAAGTGTACACGAAAAACATGTAAAAAAAGATATAAAACATATTGGGAAATAGCATACCATTCCTTATTCTTATTGAATTTTCAAGTGAATATACTCTTTTAAAGCAATTTGAATCAGTAAAAAAGCTATAAAACAGTAAAGACATAATTTTATCTATAACAGAAGCTGAATTTTGGATACAGTACAAATCCATATATAACATTATGACCCAACAATATTTTTAAGTTAGGATTAAATTCTTTATTAGAGTAACATGTTATTCCTAAATCAGATCAATATTCCCGTTATCTAATTAGTCGTTCTTCCAAAGAAAGAATCAAAGATTTCCCGCCCCCCTGGAAAAGTGGCTAATATTAATGTGTAAGTATTAAATGAATATCTCCTCATTGCTTAGTATTTTCTGAAAACAGCTTCACATGAAGAATAATGTTCTTATTAGTACTAGGGCAAAGTCATATACCTCTGTTTTGCTTGTAACCCATTGAAACATAAATTATGTCTGCATAAACTGAATCTCAGGTGACTGATAAAATTATTCTTTTTTTTAGCAAGAAGCAGAAGTGAATTTGCTTTTTAGAATTTCAAGTTGAGATTCAACCTAGCAGGTTAACCATCTCTTCATTCTACCACTAGTTGGAAGTCCAGATGACTTTGTTGTTGAGGTTTGGAGTGTATGCCTTAAAATACACCATCTTTGGGAAGAGTTGAATGCTCTCTGCCTCTCTCTCCCTTTATAGCAAAGAAGGAATTTGAGTTCATTGTGGCTGGATAGGAGAGCTCTAACATTTCTGCCTTTGGGATGCAAGACTAGGCCTCCCTTTCCTTGTTGCCAGGAGACTTAGTATTATGTGTCTTCCAGGATCCTTTTACAGGATTAATGCTGTTCCGCATTCTTGTCTGAGGGAGGATATGGAGGTTGTGCAGGATTCTGTTGAAAATTCAACCCAAGACATGCATTGTCTTCACAATCTCTTTGAAAGAGGATTAACTACATCTATTCTTTAGCGTGCTCACTTTCCCTCTCCTCTCCTTCTTTTACTTGGAAAAGAATTTTCATAATAAAGCAATCCTTAGCAGTCTTTTATAAAGTTTGCTTCTGCTATTTCAGATTTGCAGCATTTTGACTAGCTGGCTATGTTGGAGGAATTTCTGTGTTCCATATATTTTTTTTTTAAATGTATTTGTTCAGAAGAGAAAAGAGTACCTGGAACTTTATGGCCTTATTTCAGTGCCAAACTGTTGTTGTTTTTTTGTTTTAAATCTGACCAAGTGACTTATTTTCAGCCATAATGGATGGCTGAGGATAACAGAATGTTTTCATTTGCAGCAAATAAAACATTTAGTCATGTGCTCTGCTCACTTTCCATTCACTAGCTGTGTTTTATTACAAGAACTCTACCAAAACACCAAACTCCTGCTCTGTATTAAGCCTGTGCAAAGTTGCTGCTTTGAAAAGAACCAAGCAGATATTTTGTTTAAAGAAAAACAAAAGATGTTTAATTTAAAAATGAAAAGTCCTTTTCTTAAGAGGATCTATAACCAAAATGTTTTAAGTGCCAGTGTGCTGACATCTTTGTGGTTAACAGATAAATTCTTGCTTTTCTTAATCCTTTAAAAAAAAACTTAAAGAATAAACACAGAAATTTTTAAGCACTGAACTAATTCAATAAAAAAATGACCCAGATGACCTTCAGATTGAGGCAGGATAAATCACATAAATAATTTTTTAAAAAAAGTTAAAATCATAGAATTCTCAAAATGTATGTTTCCAAGTGGGGGATGTTAGTTCTAGGGGCCAAGAGTATGAATTTTAAAATACACAATTAGTTCAGCTTCCTCAGTACCTGGATGAAGCGGTATATCTAAACCCCCTCCAATCGGGTTTCAGGCCCGGGCACAGCACGGAGACGGCGTTGGTCGCGTTGGTGAATGATCTCTGGAAGGCCTGAGACAGGGGTTGTTCCTCTGTCTTGGTCCTGTTAGATCTCTCAGCGGCTTTTGATACTGTCGACCACAGTATCCTATTGCGGCGGTTGGGGGGGTTGGGAGCGGGAGGCACCGTTTTACGGTGGTTCTCCTCCTTCCTCTCTGACCGCTTGCAATTTGTGTTGACAGGGGGGCAGAGGTCAACCCCGAGGCCCCTATTATGTGGGGTGCCTCAGGGGTCTGTGCTCTCGCCCCTGCTGTTCAACATTTATGTGAAGCCACTGGGTGAGATCATCCGTGGTTTCGGGATGGAGTTCCATCAGTACGCTGATGACACTCAGCTGTACATCTCTACCCCGGGCCACCCCAATGAAGCCCTCGAAGTGATGACCCGGTGCCTGGAGGCCATGCGGAGTTGGATGGGTCTTAACAGGCTTCGTCTCAACCCGACCAAAACCGAGTGGCTGTGGTTTCCTGCACCCAGATACAGCCAGCTTACTCCATCGCTGGCCATGGGGGGAGAAATTTTGGCCCCCATGGAAAGGGCTCACAATCTGGGTGTCCTCCTGGATGTACGGCTGTCTTTAGAAGATCACATTACGGCCGTTGCCAGGGGGGCCTTTTATCAGATTCATCTGATTTACCAGTTGCGGCCCTTTCTGGATCTCGATGCACTTCACACAGTCACTTCTGCCCTCGTCATCTCCTGCTTGGACTATTGCAATGCTCTCTACATGGGGTTCCCCTTGAAGAGTGTCCGGAGGCTGCAGTTGGTCCAGAATGTGGCCGCACGGGTGATCTTGGGAGCCCCTCGGAGCTCCTATGTAACACCGCTCCTGCGTGTGCTGCATTGGCTTCCTGTGGCCTTCCAGATCTGATTCAAGGTGGTATTGATCGTTTTTAAAGTGCTCCATGGCTCGGGACCTGGGTACTTACGGGACCGCCTGCTGCCATCAACAGCCTCCCACCGCCCAGTGCGCTCCCACAGGGTTGGCCTCCTCGGGGTTCCGCCGCCTGGTCGTTGTCGGTTGGCGGCCCCAAGGGTGCGGGCCTTCTCTGTGGGGGCTCCCTCCCTTTGGAACGATTTGCCCCCGGAGATACAGGCCACTACCGACATTCAGACATTCCGGCGCGCAGTAAAGACCCTGTTTTTTCAACAGGCTGGCTTGGCCCAATAACAATTTTTGGGGTTTTTAAAACTTGGTATTTTAAATTTTTAAATTTTAAATTTTTTTATTAGTTTTATATTCTCAAATTGTATATTCGGCCTCTAATGTAATTGTTTTTAATGTGTTTTAATTGTATATATTGTTTTTGTTTTTAGTTGGCTGTACACCGTCCCGAGTCCCTTTTTTGGGAGAGGGGGAGGTATAGAAATTTAATAAATAAATAAATATATAAATAGGGGCCAAGAGTATGAATTTTAAAATACACAATTAGTTTTTCTGATAATGCTACTAACATTAAGTTTTTAAACTTAATGGTAGGTCTCAATATAAAAGCAAAGTAAGAAGCAATTTTGGGTAGTGCTGGATTAGAAACAGAGAGCATGACTTCTAGTCTTCCTTTGGGTATGAAAGCCTGCTGAGTAAATTTGCGCCAATCACTCTTTCTCAGCCCAATTTACCTCACAGAATTGTTATAGTGGGCAAAATAGGAGGGAAACGCATTACTATGTGCACTACTTGAAGCGGTACACAATAAAGGTGGGATACAAATTAATATTTGTTTTAAAAATCAAGAAGTGCATTGATACATTCAGAAAGATTGCTTCGCTGTTAATTGGAGGAAAACTGCATTTCCAGGTTGCTATCAAGTCCATCCGGAAAGATAAAATCAAGGATGAGCAGGATCTTCTCCATATCCGAAGGGAAATTGAAATCATGTCTTCTCTCAATCATCCCCACATCATTGCTGTTCATGAAGGTAAGAATTGTTTGTTCAATTTAAATTTATCTACTTTTTTTCACGCCTATCACTCTTCAGAAAGGGAGGAAACAGAATTCTAGAAATTGTAGCTGTTTTTAGGACAGGGAACTGTTTTTATCTCTATGTTTTAAAGCTGCTTAATGCAGCATTTGTAGAATATGAACAGGTAGCTAAATCAAGATATTTTAATGGAATGATTTATTTATACATGCTGTACTTTGAATAGGCTCAATTGCCAAACTTTTGAAGCAGATTATAATTTATTGAAACAGAGCGTTAAAGATTGACTCATCTGATCTGTGGCTTAATAAGATTGCCATGGCCTTTTGCATTTACGAGGGTAGAAAGTTCTAAAAGAGACACTTGTTCAAAGAATTTTTTTTCCTTTTTCTTTTTCCTGTTGCATATTGGCACAAGCTGGAAATGTGGCAGTATAAAGTATAAAAACATCTCAGGGCAATGCCCAGGAAGAGTTTAAACTGGTTTGGTCAGTCTTGATTAGGAGGCCAATTACACAGTATGGAGAGAAAAAGAAATATCAGGATTTTCTCTTCAAGCAGATTTGGCCATGTTTACAGTTTTTACACATAAATAAATGCTGTTCTTCATCCTTTAAACACAAGAGAAGGAGGTTCATGAAATTCTGCTTGAAATGCAGCTGAATATATGAAACATAGCAACACTGAAAATTTCCCATTGCACTTTTCAGTACTGTTCATATTTGCTCCTTGTTTTTTCTTTCTTTTTCTTTTTGGTGTGTGTGTTTGTGTACAAAACAACTTGTACATGTTCTGAACACCAGTTGATTGTTGTGATTTTGAGACTGAGAATAAAGAACTTTGAGTCTGGGTAACTTCTTTGTTCATTTTATAGGTTCTATGTACAATATCATGAAGGTACGACTAGGTGAAAGATCTTAAAGTGTTGTATTCTTAAACAAGAAATAAAAAAGTTAACACTTCAAAAATATCAATCTGATTATTGCAGAGGTATCTGAGGATGTGGTCAAATACTACATGATGGGTGGCCAGGATTCTGCCATCAAAGCTTCACTCATTTTTTTTATCTGCGTTGCATGTGTCAGACATGAAAACTGGGCCGAGCCTTGGTCACACCATCTTAACTTTTTAACTCTATTATTGCTAGTGTTGTAATCCAGAATCAAGGAAGGCAACAAAAGAATTGGAAAAAGAAATAACCCCGTCCTGGGCTAAAGTTAAACCATTATATTCAGCGATGAAAAGAGATTGTATCCATGTATTGATCCCTGCAATTCTTTGGCAGATGGTATAGTCCGCGACTAAAATTTTGTTTTAGTTACAGCTCCTAATGGGAAATTCATTAAACTTAAATCTAATTTACCTGCTACAGTACATACCACAGCAGTTAAAACAGTGTTAAACTATTTGGCCATATATTTGCACAAATATACAAATTTGCAGGTCAGGACAGGAACTAAAGTGACAGGTTTATTATTAGAAGAATTTGGCATTAAGGTGTCTACAATCCTTTACAGTCATTCCTAACCTTTTCTCTGTTCTTGTTTGTATAGTATTTGAAAACAGTAGCAAGATTGTCATTGTGATGGAATATGCCAGCAAAGGAGATCTTTATGATTACATTAGTGAGCGCCAGAGATTGACGGAGCAGGAAGCTCGGCACTTCTTCAGGCAAGTGGTGTCGGCAATCTATTATTGTCATAAGGTTAGTGAAAATGAAAAAAAAACAAAAACAAAAATATTTCAATTTATGTTTTCATATCCATGTTTTACATCTAGTTATTTAAGATAGTTGAAAGCTCTAATACACTTACCCTATTTAAATATTATCACAATGGGGATGCATGTGTTTCCTACAATCTATCAAAAGTACAATAGGTTTTTTTCTTTCAGTTTTCCCTTATAGCAGTGTAATGTTATGTTAGTTTAATATGGAACACATCCATGCAGACTAATTAATAACATTGTTGGCTGGTGTCCTTAGCTTTTTATATACATAGGCAATGTAATTGAACTTTTTTCTCATTCCTAGTTTTCATAGGAGGATGAGTTTTCTCCTTCCATTATGGAAGATGTAAACATTAGAAGGTGAATGTCTTCCTCAAAGTGTGTGGAGGGGGGGGGAAGGATTGTGTATTAAGATTCCTGTTACATACAACACCTGCACAAACTAGTTGATTGTGATGTTAAGCTGAAATGTCCCATCTGGTCCTAGGGATGCAACTGTGAAAAGCTGCAGTAGGAAACAAACATCTACTATGAAAAACTATGCTAGCAAGTCAAAATGATTAGGATGGGTGATTTTGGCCTGCTGGATTTTGGGTACTACTCAAAGCAGTAGACTTTCCCAATAAGAATAGTTAGAGTAGTATGAATTTCAGGTTTACCCTCAGCAAAATCTTACTGGCATGACATTATAGTGGATTAAAAACTAATAATGTAATCTTGATTTTTCATTTACTTACCGAAGAGCACCGGGGAAACCTAGATTGTGCTGTTCTATAAAGGAAATATAGCAAACCCTACCTCCCCACTTTTCCTGTTTTGTTTGGGTGTTTAATGGGAAAGAGAACAGATAGCAAACTTTTTCATCATTGAGGTTGAGCTCTCTTCAAGGTAATGGAGCATGAGCAAACTTCCTTAAAAAGAGTAAACTTGCAACAATCACATTAATTTGCCCAGAGCTTTCAAATTACATGCCAAAAATAAGTCACTTGTTATATTGGAAAGCACCTGCTTCCATTCATTTTGTATTCAAAGCTAATGGCACTTGAAAGTCAAGGGGAAAGCTTAATGTAACAGACTAAGGTATAATTTGGACAACCTGCTTCAAATACAGCTGGTCAGTCTGGAATTCTAGACGTTTACTGGTCTTATTTTGAAAGCTTTTTTCTTGGAAGAGAGGGGGAGGGGAATGGAAGTAACTCAGGAAGTAATGCTGGGGCTTAGGAATGTTAAGGGCTTTAGATGAGCGTGGGCCGTTGGTGGGAACATACTGCATTCCTTTGCAACCAATTCTATTGTCTTAGGACACAGAAACTGATAACAACTTGCTCTTTGCAAAGAAATGTACTAGTTAGGAAATCTGCATTTTACCACATCACCCTATTAGGGGAATTCTCAGTAGCAAAAGGAAATATGTCACCAAAGCATCCTGCAGGCATTATAGGGAGAGTTTTCCTTCATTGTGATTTCATCTGTGTTACCTAGTAACAATTGTGCAGGAGATTCTACTACTACTATTCCCACACAATTGCACATTCAACATATATTTATTGCATAGAAAACCATAGATTTGAATGCAAGCATTTTTATTCAGTGGTACAAAACAGTTCTTAGCAGGAGGCTTCTGGGGCTTTAGTTCTCATGTATGGGTTGTGCTGGTAAGACTGCAGGAATTCTATATTATTACTCTGCCTATACTTAATATGCATACAACGTGTCTATGTTTCACTTACATCTGTATCTATTTGGCGATTTAGTATTTTGCTTCATAGAAAAATAAATATTTAAGCAAAATACTAATATATGACACACAGTTAGATGGGATGAACTGAGGTAGCCTTCTTTTGTTTCGTCTTCTAACAGGAAAAATAATAAACAGACTTCTGTTTTTTTTCCCTAACAGAATGGAATTGTTCATAGAGATCTGAAACTAGAAAATATTCTTTTGGATGCAAACGGAAACATCAAGGTAAGTTGGAATTGGCATGAAATTGCATTTGAGAACTTCTTTCCTATGGTACTTATTAAAGAATTTAAAATACGATGAAGGGCCATTTAAAATAGCAATTTTGAAATGTTTGGATAGTATGTGATGAATTCCCCATTTCTCAGTCCTCCTCCACAAATGCAGACATTTATATTGGCAGGATGGATTTTAGTGGAGATTTTTTTATTTTTATTTATTTATTTTGTCAATTGCTTAGAAGATAATAGGTATAAGTAAAAACATAGTTATGAATACATGGATACATATAAGAAAAATAAAAAAAAATAAAAGAAACAATAGGACAGGGACAGTAGGCACACTGGTGCGCTTATGCACACCCCCTACAGACCTCTTAGGAAAGGGGTGAGGTCAATAGTAGACAGTCTAAGGTTAAAGTTTTTGGGGTTTGGGGAAGAAACCACAGAGTCAGGTAGAGTATTCCAGACATTGACCACTCTGTTGCTGAAGTCGTATTTCCTGCAATCAAGTTTGGTGCGATTAACTTTGAATTTGTATCTGTTGTTTGCTCTTGTGTTGTTATGGTTGAAGCTGAAGTATTCATTGACAGATAAGTCATTGCAATGTATGATTTTATATACTATACTTAGATCAGACCAAAGGCAGCGTAGTTCTAGGTTTTCAAGGTCTAGAATTTTGAGTCTGGTGGCATAAAGTATTCTGCAACGAGTAGAGGAGTGGAGAACTCTTCTTGTGAAATATTTCTGGACTTTCTCAACTGTGTTAATATCAGATACGTAATGTGGGTTTCAGACTGATGAGCTGTATTCGAGTATTGGTCTAGCAAATGTTTTGTACGCTCTAGTTATTAGTGTAATATTACCAGAGAAAAAGCTACGTAAGATTAGCCTTTTTGGCTATGTAGTTACAGTGGGCTCTAGCACTTAGATCATTAGAGATGAGTACTCCAAGATCCTTGACAGAGTTTGGATCATCAACAAGGTCTTGACTATTCAGCCTGTATTTTATTTTCTGATTTCCAGTGTGAAAATGTTCTAAATAATCTTAGAGTTTGCACAACGTCATTGCAGATTAGGCTGGTTAGTCAGCAAGACTGAATATTTATAATTTGCCAATGTTCCCTTATTTCGTAGAATTCAAAACATGACTAAGATTCACAAGCAGTCAGCTTTAAAATTGGCTATTTTTAGCAATTTGCTACATTCTGTGCCTTCAAGCTTCAGGCATTGATGGCTCCACTTTACCCACTAACATCTAATAGATTTCAGAGTTTCGGAAGAGAAATATGAGTCCTGCCATTTTTAATATCTTCAAAAAAACCCAAAAGATGCTGTTATCCAAGCCCTTGATTTTGATTATTTGTGTGTGGATTACTTGGCTCCTTTAAACAAGAAAAAGATTAAAAACAACTAGTCGCCAAGAAGTTTAGCTTATCTTCTGTTCTGCTAAACAAGCAGATTGATAATGAAGATTAAAGTACAAGGTGACTCTTGGTGAAATCGAATACCAAAAGATGGGGGTTTTTTTTAAGAAAAAGAAAAGGAAGACATTTGTGGGGCAGCGAAAGAGACTTTGAAACATTTTTTAGATAAAATATTCAATTGTGTATCTGAGAATAATTCATTATCTTATCACAATTAACCAAGATGGCAAGTGGGACATTGGGTATAAAGGATTTGTAATTAAACACAGATTGAGGGCATCAGATTATGTCAACATTGCACACACATAACAGTAGGGTTTCCATTGTGATTCTATGGTTGTCATCTTGATCATTTTGATCCTTCTCCTTTAACATGTTGCTGGGCCTAGGCCCCAATTTATATTACACAAACAACAAGCTGTTGTCAAATTTGCAAACTTTGAATAAATATGCTGTACTGTCTGGATGATTTGACAACTCTAAATCTAGGGCCAGATAGCTTGTGTTTATGTGGACAATGCAGGAACTAAAAGGCTTTCTGTAAAAATGCAATTTTAATTGATTTGGTGTTGGAAAGTAAAACTTGTTCTAAAGGAAGTCCTTTCTATTTGTTTTCTGATAGTATTAAACAGTATTAATCTGAGATTATTGTTCCTCATTATAGATTGCAGACTTTGGCCTTTCCAATGTTTTCCAACAAGATAGGCTTCTTCAAACCTTCTGTGGCAGTCCCCTCTATGCATCTCCTGAGATAGTTAATGGAAGGCCTTACAAAGGACCTGAGGTAAGAGAAATGATAAATATTTGGACTATTAATACTATTCAGGCTGCAAAACACATAGCAGAAATTCCTGGCTTTTCCCACTGAATACTTAATATTGTTGCAAGAGTATGCACCTGGTCATGCATATGGCATTTAATAAACCCATTGGGTGCTTAAGAGCAAACTGATGGCCAGAAACTACTGTGCAGTTTACAGACAAGGTACACTCTGACAGAATGACATTGTTGTTTTATTGGCAATGATCGGGGCAAGTTGTTCTTATTTGCATTTCCTGATGGTAATAGCAGTTGCCAACATAAAGATCAAAGAAGAGTTTTATTCCTTGAGTAGACTGATTGCAAGTTAACAGTTGGCTTTTATATCTGCAGGTTGATAGCTGGTCTCTTGGTGTTCTTCTCTATATTTTGATCCATGGCACAATGCCATTTGATAGCCATGATTACAAGACACTGGTAAAACAGATTACAAGAGGAGATTACAAAGAGCCCACCAAACTTTCAGGTAAGTTGAAACCGGATGAGGGGTTTTCTGCCTAGGAAATAATTCCACTCTATTTTTATTAATCACACTGTTTTTATTGCAGCAATAAAAATTAGTATTTTTCCAAGGCTTACATTTCTATTTCATGTGATTCCAGGAAGAACTGAAAACATATTAAAATAGTGGCAGACCAAGCTTTATAATTTAGAAAGGCCAAGGATTAAGTGTAATAAAAGAAGGAAATAGATTGGCTGTACTGCATTTCAAACTCTATTACCAAGCCAGCTGCTTAACTTACAGATTAGTTTACTGTCATTACAGATTAGTTTATTTATTTTTATTTATTTATTTATCGTATTTTTATACCGCTCCCTCTCCCAAAAGGGACTCGGGGCGGTGTACAGTCTAAACATATAAAGATACAGTCAACAGTAACAGTAATTAACTCAGAATTGAATATAGATAGATGAAAATAGGATAAATGAGTAAAATAAGTAAGTAAGTACTTATAAGTAAGTAAGTTACTTATAAATAAGTAAGTAAGTTTATGTCATTTTATGGCTGGATTGCTTCTGTGGAAGGGTAGCTCTTCAGATGCTTTGCATAAATAATAATCTAGACAAATTACAAAAACAAAACTGAATATTCACAGACTTGACTGGATTTGAAAACACAAAACTCAAAACATTTGTTGAGACTTATTTGCAAACTGCTGATGAAATACAGTATGATTGAATGGGTACAGAATTTAAATAGAACAACTGACATGCTGCTATGCGGATCACAGTGGCAGATAAATACTAAATTCACCAAGAATATTACAGTTAGTGAAAATTAGCACAAGATATTATATTGATGATGTAGTACTAATTGCTAAAATGTTAATTCATTTTCTAAATATTATTGTAAATGCAATAATCAGGTCAGACAGTCTTTCACATTTGATGCCAACATTGTAAAAACCTGGAAGTTGATTTTATGTAATTGAAAAAAAAGTAAAGATTGAAATCAGTTTTCAATCATTTATTTATTTGCTAAACATTAGCAAACCATATAATCGCACAAAATATATCAAGACAGCTTTATATAAGATAACAACTGCCAGAATATTTTATGATTTCCATTGGAAATCAGGTGTAATTCCTTCCATAGAACTGGCAATGTTATGGCAAATTAAGTAGTAAGGAATAGGCATTAGGCTAAAAAATAATCTTATATTTGAGAAACAGATATTTCTGAATTGTAATTCTATATATAGGCTTGTGTAACATTCAGAGTTTGAGTTTCTCTTAACAAAGGCTTTAATATCTAAGTTTTATTTTGATGAATAAGGGGAGAGTTCTTAGACAAAAATCTTTGAATTCTTTTTTCACTTATAATTATCAATTGGGCAAACTGATTATCACTTTTTCTTAAACTACAAAAATGATCTTATGTCCTATCTCTTATCTAGAAACAAGTCCTTAAAAATTCACCATTTACTGGTGATCAGCAAAAGTTGATTAAAGGATACCAGAGATAACAATATTTTAACCTTGATCAAACCAACCGACAACTATAAAACGTGTATAAAAAATGCTTTTCTGCCGGAATCCTGACACCAACATTATCTTCCTTCTTTTTACTTTAATAATCTTGATTTTAGCCCCTTCAAATTATATTTTAGAACTTGATTTGTTTCCATTTTTTAATTCTTCCAAGCTTTAGCAAGCTTCCTTTGAAAATATATCATTTCACCATAATCACCAGCTCTGTTTTAACTCAGAGCAATTTTCCATTTGCCATTTCTTCTAGGAAAAATATTTCTTAGTTAAGTTAACAATAAAACTGTTTTAAGGAAGGCTTGGGCTGGATAGCCCTTCATATGGGAGGCTTTACTTCGAATTCTTGACTAAAAGCTAGACTTGATGTCCTAAATTACCCCTTTCTGTGAATGTGAGGTTTATAAAAATATATTCCTATATTTGCAGTTTTGGAGTTTCTCATGGATAACAGCTCTAGGTCATTAGCTGAAATAGGATCTTTTTGTATTAAAATTTGAAAGGAGTTCTGTGAAATGAAGCATGTCCCTTATCTGTACATCTTATGTGATTTCTTTGATTTGTAGATGCCTGTGGCTTGATCCGGTGGATGCTAATGGTGAATCCAGAACGCCGAGCTACCATTGAGGACATAGCCAGCCATTGGTGGATCAACTGGGGTTACAAAGTGCCAGTTGGGGAACAGGAGTCTTTGCGAGAGGATGAATCTCCATTGGCTACTGTTGCAGATTGGCTTCGTCGCTCCTCCAGGCCTCTGTTTGAAAATGGGTCCAAGATGCGCTGCTTTTTTAAACAACACATCCCTGGTGTCACGTTGGAGAAGCAGCGTTCACTCAAGAAGTCAAAAAAGGAGAATGACGTGTCTCATGCTGTGCAAGAAACAGGCCTGGCACCAGAGAACCAATCCAAATCAATCCTAAAGAGACCTAAAGGCATATTGAAAAAGAGAAACTCTTGTGAGAAGTCCCAGGGTCCTTCTTCAACTGTGGTAGCTCCTCTTGATACACAAAAAGAAGACAATACTAGACCTGCAGTTGAGCTAGCTTGTGTCCTATCCTCCAGATCCTTGGCCTGCCATACAGAGGATGTTGTAGCTGTCCCTCCAGTACCCAAGAAAGGAATTCTGAAAAAGCCACCAAAAAGAGAGTCTGGTTATTACTCATCTTCAGAGCGTAGTGAATTTGCAGATGTTTTAGACTCTGAAAACATAGACTTTAATGCCAGTGTCTTTGTGGGCACACCCTCCTCCACTCACAACTCCAATGACAATCAGGCCAGGCGGAAAGGGATTTTGAAATATAATGGCAAGTATTCCTCCAGCAGCACCGAGTCTGACGGTGTGCCCGACAAAGTCCTCCCAACATTCCCTGAGGTGATCTTGCCCAAGCTGTCCCTCGCCTCTCGCATTTGCCCATCCAGCGCTGTGAGTGAAGACAGCATCCTTTCCACGGAATCCTTTGACCAGCTTGATTTGCCTGATCGAATGCCAGGAAGTGGAGGGGTCTCCATGCGTGGCTCTGTCTCTGCAGATGACCTCTTGCAGCTGGAGGAGGGAGATGTGGAAACCAAGGGCCGCCGACTCCGACGCTGGACAGTGACTCAGTGCCAAAAACCGCTTGCAGACAGTTGTTTCTCTCTGGCAGACTGTGATAATGTTACTGAAGTCTACAAACGGGCTGTGACTATCAGCATGAAACTAAGCTGATGCACTCATTGCCAACAAGGACCACTGACACGCGTTTGCTAATAATGGCAAACATGTTTTACAGCCCAGATTCTGGCATTCTCCAAACAATTTGCACTTCCCATTCAGATGGATAAAGAACTAAAGAAGCAGAGTCTTTGTCTTCACCCTGACAGGGCTGGGAGGCTATTTATTTTTACATATTCCTTGTTTCTTTGAGAATGTAAAAGAGCATTTACATTCTTAACATTGCCTGTAAAATGGTACAACAGGGTATGGCTGTGTGTTTGGAGAGAGAGTGAAAAAATATGTTGATAGAAGGGCAGTGGCTGTAGGGAAAAAAGTAAAAGTGTGATGGGCCTGGAGTACTGGGGGTTGGGGGGTCAGGGTGGGAGAGAAAGAGAAAGCATCTGTTCTCTGTAGAGTAACGGATTAAAAGGGATGTCCTTTTTCTTCTCCCAACACCATCAACAAAGAAATACTGAACTGGAATGGGTAGATTCTCCCGAACAGCCTTTATCTCTCCAAACAGACCCTGATTATCATCTCTAATCTTAGTGACTGGATTGATGATTTTATTTGCACTGTGTTTCTTTAATTGCACAAAGAAGAGAATGTGTTATAAATGCCTCTGAAGGGAAAAAGATTAAAGCAAGGTACTTGGAAAAGAACAACTAAAGTTCTGGTTCATTGGAGGGTATCTGCACTATATATTATTTAGAATTCCAATTACCCCAATATACTTGGATTGAAACTGGCAGAGAAAACAAGGCTCACTAAGAAGATTCAGTTAAGCAGCAAAATAGTGGATAAAATTTAGAACATCCACCGCCCCCCCGCCCATGAGCTTCCTTCTGTTAGACTACAATTCCCATAATCTTCAATCGATATAGGCATGCTGTCTGAGGAAAATAGAAGTGAAAGCCCAACAGATATCAGGGAATCATGCAGGAAATAGTGACTTGTTAGAAGTTAGATGCTCTGGTAAAATCTGAAAATAGTAAAGGCACAGAGAAGTTCTAGATTTTCTATTCTCATTTCTATTTTGTTTTACTTTTTAGAATACTAGAAGGACACTTGAACTTGATTTAAAAAGTGACTAAAATATGGTGCATTTTTCGCTCCTGCCAGAAACGAATGCAAAATATAATTGCTGTAACCCAACTCTGTTGTAAAGTGAATTTTCCTGTAGCTTTTAAATAGGCACTTGTGTTTCCAGAAATGTGTCCGTTTATAGCTAGCTAGGTCTGAACTAGAATATGCAGTCTAAAAGGTTAAGGTAATGAGGGCCAGATGAAAATTGTTTAATGGGAAAACAGATGTTTGTGAATAGTAAGGCATAGCAAGTTTTTAAAGTGAGCATCAAGTCCTTCCAAAATACAGTATACAAATATAGTTGCCTTTGGAAAAATGTTTATGACTTGAAACCCAAAAGATGTTTACTTAACATAGGAAGATACCTTTCTTTGAACTTCCTGATGTTCTCCACATGTCCCAAAGGGTCTCTTTGGTGTTCAAGTAACCGTCCTCCTGAAAGTTACTGGAAGGAAGGAAAGGGCAAAAAGCCTCATTCTGGGGTGTCCTAAAATTAACCTGTTTTAGGAATCCAGTCATTATATATTCTCCAGATGCCTGTGCCTTCTATATCTATGTTGCAAAAAACCATTATGTTTGCTAGATGATATTGGAAAAACAGGAAAACAAATGTCTTTATTTTCTAATTATTTCTGGATTTTTGTGGAAAGATAAATCTGGTTCTGTTGTCAAAGTAGTGAATCGTTGCTTTTGTGTGTGTGTGTTTTTAAAAAAAATACTGTCGTTTGGACCAATATGAACTTGACAGAAATTTTTTAAAAAATAAAGAAGGTATTCTTTAAAAAAAAGGGCAATATAGTGCATTCATAATCAGAAGAAGGCAATCTGCAAAACATGTCCATATTGTAGCATCTGGATTCTAAGTACCAGATGCAGTATCTTGCCATGTATTTTCTGGGTTAACCTTCAAAGTACTATGTTACAAAGTATTGTTCTTCCATCCGAAGAAGATAAATTTCTAGAAAAGTGGGACCAGAATTTTTTGTCTGCACATAAATTGATGCAATGGTTATGCAAGAAATAATAATAAATAATAATAAGGATTGTGTGTTGATGTTGACATTACTGTTTCTATAGTTTCCTGCCTAGGTCAGTCATTTTAGTCTCCCTACCAGAAGTGTCCTTGAAGGGGAGGGCAGGGTCCAAAGAGGAGAGATAGCAAATAGAATATTTTGGTACAATTCCCCCTCTTTTTGAATACTCATGCTCTTATCACGGTTGACTCAGCCTTCCATCCTTCTGAGGTGGGTAAAATGAGGACCCAGATTGTTGGGGAGCAATATGCTGACTTTATAAACCACAGAGAGGTCTGTAAAGCACTGTGAAGCGGTATAGAAGTCTAAGTGCTATTGCTCAGTGCTTCTTCTTTTGTGCCATATCTATCATCAGATGTTGGATCATGTTGGCAATCCTATCTTTATCAACAGCCACACAAAAAGTACTGTTGAGTTTTGTCCAAACCAATCCCTTAGATTTTGAAGCCAGGATGTTCTTCTACCTGGACCTCATTTGCCTTCAATCTTTCCTTGGAGGATTAAGTGAAATATAGCATATTTTTCTGGGTGTGACATCACATGTCCAAAAGATTCTAACTCTTGCTTTTTTATAGTTTTGATGATTTCCCTTGCTTTCCCTGAGATACTAAAACCAGAGATAACAGTCCTGCTGATCACACCAAAGGCTCATCTGCAGTTTATTTTCCATAAGGTGTCGATTTGATTTCCCTGAAAAGTATAAAAAGAGGCATCTTATCTTTGATACGGTCTCATCATGAACTTAACCTGCTCTCTTTTTGAAGCTGTTCAGGCTGGTGACTGTTACTGCATATGAAGGAAGTTAATACCACTGTTGTAACTGCATTTAGAAAATGAAATGCAACCTTTGTTCTCCATCAGCTTCATTAGATGAATCTAGGGCTGACTTATATGAAAATGAGGGGGAAACCTGGCTTTATCCACTTCGCTTTCAACAAACACAATTCTCCACGATTCTGTCAGGTATCTCTTTGTTTACTAAATTAGAAAGGTGCAAAAACTGTAATCTTTTGACAGAGAGGCATTCAAGCTCCATAATATTTTCAAGCACTTTCTGAACTTTCCCCAAAATTACAGTATTTTATACTCTGAGGTACAGCAACCACAGGTATTGAATGGCATACCAACTGTGGTTGTGTTATAAACTTTTATTTAGGCAATTCACAAGAGGAATTTTTTAAAATATCTGTAACATGAACTTTTTCAAAAATGCCATATAAATACTGTAAACCAAAGCTTCCCAACACTAAAGTATTCCACCTGCCATTTTAATGTTTACTAACTTTTGAGAGTTTCTGTCACTTCGTTGCTCACCCCGCAAACTGGGGAGGCATATGAGCTTAACTGCGCATGACTGGGATGTCGGCTGTTTGAAATGGAGACGTCCCGGAGGGCTTCATTCGGCCTGGGCGGAGGGCGTCGGGGGGAGATTTCTCCCCCCTGGTCTTCTGCCAGCTGGTAGGGAGGGACCTAGCCGTCGTTTTGAGGCCATCCTGGAATGTGCTGGAGCCGCGGCTGCTGAGCGGTGGGTCCGCGATGCAGAGCCTGCAGGATTACAACTACGCCCGTCATCTTGAAGGGCGGGATATTTGAATTCCAGCCGGGAGGATCGGCCGAGGTTTCCTGCTGCGACGGAGATGTTTCGGAGGGCTGTATTTGATCCGGGTGGAGGACGTTGGGGGGAGAGTTCTCCCTCCTGGTCTTCTGCCAGCTGGTAGGGATGGACCCGGCCGTCGCCTTAAGTTCACCCTGGAGTGTGTTGGAGCCGCGACGGCCGAGCAGTGGGTCTGTGACGCCGAGCCTGTGGGACTACAGCTGCGCCCGCCATCTTGGATGGTGGGATATTGGAATTCTAGGCGAGAGGATCGGCTGAGGTTTGTCTTGCTGCGATCCCCTCTCGCTCTTGCTTTAGTGGACGGTCGAGGCTGCTGGCATTTGCTGTCTTACCTCGTCGCCCTCTTCTACTTGTAGCATTTTGCCTGGCAGCATTTGCCATCATTGTTTCTCCTGTGTGAGCTCTGGAAACTTGTCTGCTGACTACCATCAATTCCAGGCCATTGCCACCTTTAGTGGTATAACATCTCCCATCAGCCAGTGAATGCCCTTTATTTGACTATCCCTGACCAGGAGAAAGGTGCCAGAGGAGGAGGTTTTTAGACTGTCATCGTGGTGAGAGGACGATGGCGTTATATATCATCTCTCTCCCCACTGTTGTGAGAGGACAGAGGGTTGAACTTTAACCTCCACCTTGAGGTCCGTGTGATCTGGTCCCTCACCATCATGAGAGGATGGTGGGCCTATTATCATCAGGACTCCCCAGTGACCGTGAGAGGGTCATAGGGGTAGAGGATCTCTTCCTTTACAGGACATCTTATTCTGGCCCTTGCTTCGTGATCAGGCCTTACTGCCCAGAGGTGATGAAAAACTGAAGTCTATTTATTCGGCAGCCGAACTGTGGGCCCTGAGGAATGCCCCCCTTTCTCAGGTGTGGCCCTCAGACCTTTCCCTGTCATACCTCGAGGATGGTTCTTGGGTATCAGAGAGGAGACATGGCGCAGTTGGGGGTTTTAATTATAGGGATTTTAAGGGGTCTTTTAAATTATTTAAATTCTTGATGAAATTTTTAAAGGGGTTAGGGAAAGGGAATTTATTATTTTGGTTAGGGAGGGGGCCCAGACTGGGTTTGGGGGACAACCTGTCTGGGGATAAGGCCAGACCGGGGTATACCTGCGACCGGGAGGCCTTGGGATCAGGGACGGTTGATCCGAAGATGGGGGCTTCTTCTGGGGAGGGGGATGAAAGGGCTATCCCTACGATCGGTGGGAGAGGCAGATATGGTGTTGACAGGGGGTCTTATCAAGTTATGGGAGCCCGCCCCCGCTGTTTACAAGCGGTGGTGTGCTCCGGCCCCCAGGTCACGTCTCGCTCCCTGAGTTGTTTGAATGATCGGGCCCCGGGCCTCCGGCTGATGCTTTGCAATGCCAGGTCCGTGGTGAATAAAGCCCCCCTTGTTCACGATCTTGTCACGGAGAGGGGTGCGGACCTGGCTGGCATTACCGAGACCTGGCTGGGACAGGAGGGGGGTGTCCCTCTAGTGGAGATGTGCCCAGCCGGGTTTCGGGTTTTTCATCAGCCGAGGGCCCAGGGGAGGGGTGGGGGGTTGCGGTAATTATTCGGGAGGATCTGGATCCTAGGGAATCCACTGTTCCTCAGACGACCTGATGTGAGTCCCTGTTTGTTAAGTGTGGTTCCGGGGTTCAGATGGGCCTGTTGATCCCTGGCTCCCTGCTATGTGACATCGGCCCTGCCTGAGCTCCTCGAGGTCATAGCCGGTCTGGCAGTTGAGACCCCCAGGCTGATGGTCATGGGGGATCTCAACCTGCCTTCGGCCAGTGGGGCCTCGGGGATTGCCCAGGAGTTCTTGGCTTCCATGACAGCCTTGGGCCTGACCCAATTAATTAAGGAACCCACGCATACTGGGGGTCACATTCTGGATCTGGTTTTTGTCTCTGGACAGTGGCAGGATGATCTGGGTGTTGGGGATGTTTCTGTTGAACCCTTGTCATGGTCAGATCATTCGCTCCTTAGGCTGGACTTCCAGGCCACTCCTCCCCATCGCAGGGAGGCGGACCAAATACGTTGGTACCGCCCCAGGCGCCTGATGGATCCAGATAGGTTCCTGATGGAGCTTGGGCCATATCCCGACATTCGGACTCACGACTCGGTGGGGGACCTAGTCGCCACCTGGGAAAGGGTGGTGGCTGGGACCCTGGACCGGGTCGTGCCCTTGCGGCCTCTGACCTGGCGCCGCTCTCGCTCGGCCCCCTGGTTTTCCGGGGAGCTGAGGGAGATGAAGCGCCGGAAAAGACGCCTGGAGAGTATTTGGAGGACTACTCACTCCGGACCCGACCGAACACTTTTACGGTCTTTTATCAAGACCTATTTAGTGGCGATAAGGGTGGCAAGGCGTCTTTACTTTTCCACCCTTATTGCGTCCGCAGGAAACCGCCCAGCTGCCCTGTTTAGAGTGACCTGCTCCCTCTTGGAAGGGGGAGCGCGGGAGGACCCCTTGCAGGGACAGGCTGAGGATTTTTCAAAGTTCCTGGTGGATAAAATCGCTCGGATCCGGGATGGGTTGGACTCTGAATGGGTGGCTCTGGGTGGGGGATCGGGGGCGGAACTTGAAACAGTCATTTGGGATGAGTTTGATCCTGTGACCCCCGAAGACGTGGACAGGTTGCTGCGGGGACTGAATGCGACCACATGTTTATTGGACCCGTGTCCCTCCTGGCTGGTGTTGGCCACCCGGGAGGTGACATGAGGTTGGTTTCAGGGTATTATTAACGCTTCCTTGAGTGAGGGATATCTACCCACCACCTTGAAAGAGGCGGTGGTGAGACCCTTCCTCAAGAAACCGTCCCTGGACCCAACTTTGTTATCTAATTATCGTCCTGTCTCCAATCTTCGTTTTATAGCGAAGGTTGTTGAGAGTGTGGTGGCACAACAGTTTCCCCAGCACCTGCATGAAGCTGTCTATTTGGATCCACGCCAATCGGGCTTCAGGCCTGGGCACAGCACAGAGACGGCGTTGGTCGCATTGGTGGATGATCTCTGGAGGGCCCGTGACAGGGGTTATTCCTCTGTCCTGGTCCTCTTAGATCTTTCGGCGGCTTTTGATACTGTCGACCACAGTATCCTATTGCAGCGGCTGGGGGGGTTGGGAGTGGGAGGCACCGTTATGCGGTGGTTCTCCTCCTTCCTCTCTGACCGCTCGCAATTTGTGTTGGCAGGGGGGCAGAGGTCGGCCCCGAGGCCCCTGGTTTGCGGGGTGCCTCAGGGGTCGGTGCTCTTGCCCCTTCTGTTCAACATATATATGAAGCCGCTAGGTGAGATCATCCGTGGCTTTGGGGTAGAGTTCCATCAGTACGCTGATCATACCCAGCTGTACATCTCTACCCCGGGCCACCCCGATGAAGCCGTCGAAGTGATGACCCGGTGCCTGGAGGCCGTGCGGTGTTGGATGGGGCGGAACAGGCTTCAGCTCAACCCATCTAAGACTGAGTGGCTGTGCTTCCCAGCACCCCGGTACAGCCAGCTGGTTCCATCGCTGGCTGTGGGGGGGGAAATTCTTGCCCCCACAGAGAGGGCCCGTAATCTGGGTGTCCTCCTGGATGTACGGCTGTCACTGGAAGATCATGTGGCGGCTGTCGCCAGGGGGGCTTTTGGACAAGTCCGTAGGATCTACCAGTTGCGGCCCTTTCTGGATCGGGATGCGCTTCGCACGGTCACTTCCACCCTGGTGACCTCCCGCCTAGACTATGCCAATGCTCTCTACATGGGGCTGCCTTTGAAGAGCATCCGGAGGCTCCAGTTGGTGCAGAATGCAGCTGCGAGGGTGGTAATGGGAGCTCCTAGGGGCTCCCATGTTATGCCACTTCTACGCGTGCTGCATTGGCTCTCGGTGGCCCTCCGGGTGCGCTTCAAAGTCTTGGTCACTATCTTTAAATCGCTCCATGGCTCGGGACCGGGTTACTTGCGAGACCGCCTCCTGCCACCATCGGCCTCCCACCGACCGGTACGCTTCCCATAGAGTTGGTTTCCTCAGGGTGCCGCCGGCTGGACGGCTGGCGACCCCGAGGGCGCGGGCCTTCTCATTGGGAGCATCCCCTCTCTGGAATGAATTACCCCCGGAGGTAAGGGCCGCCCCTGATCTCACGACCTTCCGTCGGTTACTCAAAACGCACTTATTTCGGCAGGCCGGACTGGCCTAGGGGTTTTTTAAATTTTAACCGGGTTTTAATCTCTTTTAATACTTGTTTATATTTTAATTAGAGCCATATTATATTCAGTTTTTTAAATTTTAATATTATTATGTCATCTTTTGTATTTGTACTTTGTATATGTGTTTTTATTGGCTGTTCACCGCCCCGAGTCCCTTCGGGGAGAGGGGGGCGGTATATAAATCGAATAAATAATAATAATAATAATATACCTGTATTCTATGTCAGGCTAAAACAGCAACAACAACAAAAAGCAGAACCATACTGCTTTTTCTCCAAATTATAACTTTAACTAAACTGCCACTTGAGCTACCAAGGAAAAGATATATTAGTAATATCACAGAAAAGAATAATATCTTTTTAACAAACTGCTTGGAGGAGAAACATGGAAAAGATAGTGATAACCCTGTTCTAAACCATAAGTAATGATCTCTGAATAAAAAACAAAAAGTGAAATAATCCTCAATTCTTTTCAGTAACATCTGAAGTGATAATTTATGGAAACTCATGAACCCACTATATGGAACTCTGAAATAAAGTCAATCTCAAATCTGCAAAAATAAATACAAGAGATATTGGTATAGCCATTTGTTTGGCCTTCTTCATCAAATTAGGTGCTGTGTCTTCACATTGGCCAAGTATTTATATGAGGGAAGGAAGCCACAATTACAATTAATTATCCTCCCTAGCTCTTTCCAACTGCAAAACATCATTTCTTAATCATATACAGCATGGATTTCATTTTATTCTCTATAGCAGGGGTGTCAAACTCGTGTCATCATATGATGTATTGGGCTTTTTCCCCCTTCACTAAACCAGGCATGGGTGTGGCCAGTGTGTGACACATCTGGCCCATGGGCCAGAAGTTTGACAGCTCTGTTCCATAGTTGTCTTTCCTGAGTTTTCCCACATTTATGTTTGGAATATTTCACAATAACACATAATATTCTTGTCAAGTCAGCTTGGGAACATCAAACTAATGGAATAATACTTTGCAATATTCCACATGCAATAATTATTATAATTTGAGATATCTGTTGACATTTACCACATATATTCATTTTCTCTGTCTCCCACTCTTACACAAATACATGCATCCACACAACTCCAGCATTTTAGATATTTTGATATAATGAGCTGTAGCTCATTTGGATAACATTTCTTAGTTGGAAAAAAGGAACTATCAGATTCCATCTGATTTTAATGACTCCAACAATTGCTGCATTTTCCTGGTAATTCTTGATCCTAATTATGCAAAGGTTTGATTTTTCTGGAGTGTGTCATTTGTGCACTAGTGCATAGAAATGAGGCAAAGATATATAATAAATCCTGCATCAAAATCTATTCTGCTTCATGATCCAAATATTTGTCAGTGGGAATCCAAACCAGAATCAACGCTAATCAGAATGAGGAAATACCCTTAGAGAGCGGCCCTCTGTTGTATTGTTGGAATGTATGATTGTATGCTGCTGTGATATATGTGCCATGACGCCTGTCTTACAACCCTAAAGTGGTCAACTGTCCTCCTGAGAAATGATTTCAGCACTACCTTGAAATAGGAGTCCACTTCTGAGGGGAGACAGTGCCATCTTTGCCATCTCCCAGGGCAACAGAATGACTCGATTCAGATTAAGAATGATTACATGGCTACCTATTAAGTCTGCAAGTCAGATCATACATTTGGCAAGTTATAGGAGAATGAGAATGAGTTTGTAACAGTCTGTGAAGGTCAACATTTAGCCCTTTAGAAGGATGTGATTTCCACATTTGCTTCTGTGGTGTTGTTTTTTTTAAGATGGGGGTGTGTTGTATCTTAAGCATAATAAAAGCCAAGACTAGCCAGACTTTTAAAAATGCTGATGATTAGGGGACTTGAGGCTAAATTATTCAAGGAATAGTCACAAGAACTGGGATGTTCAGTGAAGAAAAAGAGTAGACATGATAGCAGTCTTCAAATATTTGAGGGGCTGTCACAGAAAAGACATTTTCCAAAGCACCTGAAGGCAGGACAAGAAGTAATGGATAGAAATTTATCAAGGAGAGATCCAGCCCAAAACTCAGAAGAAGTTTCCTGACAGTAAAAAAAATAATCAGTTTGCCTCCAGGAGTTGTGGGTGTTCCACCACTGAAACTTTTAAGAAAAGATTGGATAGTTATTTGTCCAGAATGGTAATAGGGTCATTTGCCTGAGCAGGGGGTCACTTCTAAGGTCCCTCCCAACTCTGTTATTCTGTACTCTGTATTGTGACCAATTTATGAACTGTGGAGAAATGAATTATTTCCTCTCTCCAGACCAGTCTTCTCGTGCTCATTTATGTTTCTGAAATTGTCTCCAAATGCTGTAATATTTTCTTCTATTTCCATTTAGTTAATGCTAATTCTTTTTAAATGCCTTGACAAAATCATCTATCTTTAACCTACTGGTAGCTGTTAAACTGAGCCTGAAATGAAAAGAATGCAGGCCTGGAATTCAACCCCTCCAGTCCACTTTCAGATTCAGATGAAATTAACAAGGTCATTGTGCAATTTGCCCCCTTGCAGAGAATTCCCCACATGCTTCCAAATCCATTAAGAAAACCTGGGAGTACTTAAAACCATTTTGGGAGAACAAGATGATTGGTCAGTGCAAAGTCCTAAGAATCTCAAGGTAGGAAGAGCACAGAAATGTTGTTCACTGCCAAATCAGCAGACACCATCCGACAGAAGAGAGGTGAACTTCAAAGTTGTTCTCCAAGTGAGCTTTCCACCAGAGTGATCTTTTCACCATCTTATGTCCTTTGCTCCTCAATGACAACACATCTTGTTGACTGGGGATAATTATACAGAGAATAGAAAATGGTCTTGAAGGACAGTGGGAAGAACTGTTTCTGAGGGAATGATTAGACAAATACATTTTGAGCCCATACCAAGAAACAAACGTCAGAAAACATCTCACCTTTCTAATTTGCACAAAGAGAAAATATGAGAAGACGGAAATTCAAACTTGCTAGAGTCTACAGATGTGTTAATACAAGTAGTTTTAGACCAGCATGGCACTTGTTCCTGGTCTGGTCTGGTCTGGTCTGCCTTATAGTGCTGACAATGACATTAGTTGTAATCAAGCCTATCTGGATGATCTAAATTTAAGAATGTTACTTCCTGTAGCCCATGCTGAGAGGGTTTTTTTTTAACAAGTAATGATACTGATAGAATAGAAATTGAATTGCTTTGCAGACTTTTTGTATCATCCTCCAACTCAAAAAGATTTAGGTAATAGTTGTTCATGAAAAAGAACATTGTGTACATTAAAGAAGAATAGACATGACTCTAGAATGTCAGCTTCATTCTTCCATAGTGGTTCAAGTTTGAAGAAACAGAAAAGGGGTCACAATGCTGATCCAGGTATTTTACAAAGGAATAAAATTATCCTAATAATCTGTAAGAATCCCCCTCCCAATCCAGAGTTTCTATTTTGCAAAGCAGACCAAACACACACACTGGCATTTCTGCCCCCAGGCCCAGGCCTTATATATCTGTTGCTTTCATCTGGGACAGGAATGTTAATAGGTTGGAGTTCTGGCCTCAGTAGAGTATCAATGTTCAAGGGAGAAAATACGTTTGCACTGTGTGCACCAAGGATTAGGGGAGTGTCCTTTCAAAGCAAAAAGATTTTCTGATCTTCCCCATGTACCTTTGAACTTTCCCCACAACTGAGATCCTACCACCTTCCCCTTTACTCTAGCTTTATCCCATAGGACAGGGGTGTCAAACTGGCGGCCTGCGGGCCAAATGTGTCATGCACAGGCCACACCTACCCCAGCTCTGCAAAGGGAAAAAACATTGTAAAACATCATGTGATAGCAATGTGATGCCGTGGGTTTGATACCCCTGCCCTACATGATACTGCACAAGGATTTCTTGTTGCAAGAAATGAGGAGAGCTTGAGACAGGAAAATAGGCCAGCATCTCCTATTGGACCAGCATAATCTCAAAGTGTGCTTGGTGATGAACTCCCCAGTAAAGTTCCAAAGTTTTCTTCTTTCCATTTATCCTCCAAATTTCTTTCCTTCCTTCCTTCCATCTATGGAATAAAAAGGGATCCATTGGAGGCATTATGTTTGAGGAAAGTGAAAGTATGGGAATCTTCTTGGTTTACTCTTTCCTCTGTGGTTCCTTGAGTTTCCTCTCATACAGATGGTACCATCCTTTAAGTAGGTATACAATACTGAAGGTAGGAAGATGTGTCCATAAATGTCCAGCAGATCATTATCATTACATCTTGGCAACCTTTCACTCAAAGTTTGCAGACACCAAGTCTCCCTCTTGATTTCCTGCCCAATAAAAATTTAGGTATACTTTTGCTCTCAGCATTTAGCATTTAGGTCATGATATTAATGTATCTGGAAAAAGGATAAGAATGGAAACAAAGGAAGGAAACAGGTTCATTAAATATGGGCAAAGGGATGCTTAATGAAGTGCATGTTCCTTTTAATATATTTTAAATTATATACAGTATGTTCCTTTTTAATAGCTCTGTTATTTTGTAAGAGCTCTGTCCCTTTGGTGTTCAGGATCTGATGCAGTGTGGAGTTCAATGTAAGAATACATCTGCATCTTCTCCTCTATAAGCTTATATATAATGTGTGTGCAAACCTCAAAGAATTGTAATAAAATAGATGATAGCGGAAGTGTATTTATACATTCCTATTTAAGGATAGTCTGCCATATATAAACTTCTGTACATGACCAATAACACTAGGAAAATAACAATAATATTGCTGGCTTGTTTTCATCAGCTTTCCTTAAATCATATTAAGAGCAACTGTGTTCTCTTTGCTGATGATATCAAGCTGTTCAATACCACAGACAATACTGCTACCCTTCAAAAAGATCTTGACTATGTATCAGAATGGTCAAACAAATGGCAACTTCAAATCTCAACAAATAAATGCTCTGTCTTATATATTGGCAAAAAAAACCCAGAAAATAAAATACAAGCTGAATTGTCAAGACCTTGTTGATGATCCAAGCTCTGTAAAGGACCTTGGAATACTCATCTCTGATGATCTAAGTGCTAGAGCCCACTGTAACTACATAGCCAAAAAGGTATTAAGAGTTGTTAACTTAATCCTACGTAGCTTTTTCTCTGGTAATATCACACTACTAACTAGAGCATACAAAACATTCGCTAGACCAATACTCGAATACAGCTCATCAGTCTGGAACCCACATTACGCATCTGATATTAGCACAGTTGAGAAAGTTCAGAAATATTTCACAAGAAGAGTTCTCCACTCCTCTACTCGTTGTAGAATATCTTATGCCACCAGACTTGAAATTCTAAACCTAGAAAACCTTGAATTACGCCGTCTTCAGTCTGATCTAAGTATGGTATATAAAATCATACATTGCAATGACTTATCTGTCAATGAATACTTCAGCTTCAACCATAACAACACAAGAGCACACAATAGATACAAACTCAAGGTTAACAGCACCAAACTTGATTGCAGGAAATACGACTTCAGAGTGGTCAATGTCTGGAATACTCTATCCTGACTCTGTGGTTTCTTCCCCAAACCCCAAAAACTTTAACCTTAGACTGTCTACTATTGACCTCACCCCTTTCCTAAGAGGTCTGTAGGGGGCATGCATAAGTGCACCAATGTGCCTACCGTCCCTGTCCTATTGTTTCTTTTATTTTTCTTACATGTATCCATGTATTCATAACTATGTATATACTAATACCTATTATCTGACAGTGATTGACAAATCAAATAAATAAATAAATTTTAACAAAAAAATATTCCCTCCAGATGTGTTGACCTCCATCCTATTCTGTCATATGGTGTGGGGTTGTTACCATTATTTTCCCAAAGAAAATACTACATTTATAAGATGAAAAAGATACCAAGAACAGTCACACAAAAAAATATGCAATTAATACAAGTACTCTGAGTCTTCAGTGGATTGCTTAGAAGCTAGAAAAGTAGAGGGGAGAAAGTCGGTGCCAATGATGTTCAGAGTATGCATACCAGACTATTATGGGTACAAATAAAAACACAACAAAAGACTCTATGCTTAAGTTGTACAACAGAAATTACAAAACACAGCATGTAGCAAGACTGGTTCAGGAAGATTGAGAGGAAATGACAAAGCAAGAGACAATTTCTAGATATGCCTTTTTCTTGACCTCAGTACACTATTTCAGAGCCAGGTTAGATTTTGATCCTTGTGTAATTGATAACCTTTTAACCTTACATTTCCTCCAAGAAGCTTAGAGGAAACCCATTTCATCTTCCCAACAATCCTATAAATATATTTTAATTAGTCAAGGGCTCTCTGTAACTTCATGGCTACATGCACAATCAAAACCACTCAGTCTCCACAAAACATAACTTTTAGTCAAACAAAACTATTCTGATTCTCTATAACCAAAAACTGATATGTGCTACAGTGATGCGTAGGTACAAAAGTGATCATATAAGCCCAAACTCTGCAGGCTTTCCAAAAAGTCTTAAAAACACGACTGTCTTTCTGGGCATGAGAATTGAGAAGTGAAGTGGCAGATGCCATTGTAAAGCTGGTGTTATCCTTGACCATCATTCTCTGTCTATTATTATAGTTCCTGATTGTTGTTGTTGGTTTGTTGTTTATATTGATTCTTTAAAAATATGTTAGCCTCCCAGAATTGTTGTTGCAATATAGGCAGCCATATAATTTGATTAAATTGTTACTTAAATAAAAGCTTGATCAGCAAAAGGATTGTACTGATGTGTATTCAATGTCATATAAGATTTTTATACCACTAAACAAAGGGTTAAAAACAATGAAGAATGGGATCTAACATTAATATCATTATTTAGAAGCAGATTTTGATTTTGGGTTTCATTCATGCAATTAAATTTGGCCAGTGGATGCAACTCTGCTGCCTGGCAATTTTAAATAACTCACCTATTAGCACATTTATTTCTATAACCTCCCCTTCTCTCTTACGCATAATAGGTAAAAGCTGAAAAATCTCAGGCCAGCCCATTAACCTTTCTCTATCTGGGTTCACAGACCAATTCTGTGTCACAGAGAAGGTGTTTCCTGGTCAGCCTTAGGTGATTTCCAATGAACTGGTGCTGACCTCTATGCTAAGTCTGTAGCCTAAGGAGTGTGGCTGATCTAGCAGCTGGAAACAAAGGACTGTGGTTTTGTCTTATTTTCTGAAGGAAGGAACAGAGGGAAGGGAGGAATGTTGTGGTTGAGGCCTTGCTGCTCCATTCTGCTCACTCCTAGAAAATCTTACATTGCACTGTTGATCGACTGCTAAACCACCATGACATGACTGTGAAACCAAAGGGAATTTTCCCCCCTTCTTCTAACACAAGTTGTTTGTGGCTGGCTCAGAAATGGGTAATAAAATACAAGCCAGGCCACAATTCTCTGGAATTGCTGGGTAGAGAGGCCTTTCTTAGGAGCTGCCTTTGTCTATCATGAAATACTTCTCCCTGGTTTTTTAGTTGTAAGCAAGCAATGATACAGCCAAGTTCTCTTTCTAATTATGTACCCTAGCCAGTAGCGTAATTTTAGAGTCACTCTTCAGATAGATTAGACAAACACGACCTTCATTTGTGGTTTGGAAATTTAGTGCAAGGCTTATTCTTTGGAGAAGTAGTAACCTGAAAAGGAAGTTCACCAAGGCAATGAGAACCCTGTTCTAACGTCATACTTGAGTTTTGTGCAAACAACAGAGATAGCATTGATCTCACACTTGTCTCCTAAATCAATAACTGGTGGCTAAGGTAGCCTAGTCAACAGCACTCTGTCCCCAGAACTTCGCCACAGGACTAGTGGTTACAGATTGCCAATTCTTAAAAAAAAACCAACTATATATCAAGGCACAATCCAGTATTAAAAAATGTGTATCAATTACTAAATCATCCACCCCCACCTTTTGAAGATTGTAATATAACACCCCAAATTCAGTACCTATGATTACTGCTCAACATTCACAACATACATACTTACACACTCTTGCAAGAGTTTACCCCACACCATTTTTAAATTTCATAACTCCTGTCACCCAGAAGGCACTCTATAAAAAAAATAGCAAAGGAGAAGGCCACCATTGTGTTTGCCAAGAAAACACTTTCATCAAATTTTGTGGCTCTGCCAACTATAAGTCTTTTCAGAAGCTATTCCATATCAGAAGGGAAATACATACGTTTGTCAATTTGATTTACGAACCACTGCCATGTCTCTGTGAGGAAGTATTTACTTTTACCTATTATGGAAAGTAATGCAATATTTAAAATTTCTTTTGGATCCAAATCAGAGTTGATTCCAAGCTGATTTTAAGAAAGAAATTAATCTTATCTTTTGTGTCATTGCCTCCTCATAAATGAATGGTACACGCTCCTGTAGTTCAAAGAGGCATTCATTAGAGTTTCAATCTTCTCACCAGAACAAACTCTGAAATATCAGAGATAAGTGACTGGTCCAAAGCCACTCACTGAGTTTTCATGGTTATGGATATGGTTGAACCACATCTTTCTGGTCCAGTAATAAAAGCAGAATATAACATAAGTCATCAAAGTTTTTAATATTTATCCCATTTTGAAGTCCAAACATCCTTTTCTCCAAGGTATTTATTTTTATACATAAAATGATATCATCACTACAGCACTGTCATAATTGCTTCCTTATGCTTGTTTCCAATTCATGTAGTCATTTCTTCTCTGGAATCTAAAAAGTGCTGTGTCCCTTGACTTCCCACAATATGTTCTTAGTAAAACCACAAGACAATGAAAAGTATATGTGTGCCAGAACAACTGCCTGGTCAACAAAAACTGATTTCTTTCCAATAGCACAATAGCAGCTTACCCAGAAAAATCCAGATTTTTTTGAAAAAAATCCTGTTTCAATCATGTACCAGTAAAGGCTATATTTATAGATAATAAAATAGATATTTTCTTTATGTTAACCAATAAAAGAAAACAAATTAGCCATTAAAGAAAAATTATAATTTTTAAGCTAGCAACTACCTATGAATAAATCCCTTTTTATGACTGGTATCACTTAATTTGGAGTAGAGTCTGGGTGACTGGATGGAGCTGAGTATTTACTACCTGGATGTCCTTCCTGATGCCTACATGGAGTTCACAGCAGATATTTTTTTCTTTGTGCCCTAGGAGAGAAACATCTGCTGCTACCTAGGATTAAACTCTCAACTTTCTGAGTGGGAGGCAAGCATCTTTATCACAAGGCCATCATGCTCTTGACAACTACTAAGAATGATCCTCTATATTTTATTCTGAAATCTTATCCATTGGCAAAGCTATGACATATCCAGTGTATTTGTTGCTTGAAGCAAATGTTGGATTCCATATACAATTCCTAGTTTCCTCTATTTTTTTTAGTTACTGGCTTATTCTATCAGATCTCTAAAATTTCCTATCAATGTACAGTAAAATATGAACCATACATACAAAAGATATTAGAGAGGGGCAAGCAAAATGGCATATATCATTACAATGTGACACAAATGTGTACTATTCAAAGACCCAAACAGTATGCCCAAGGATGAAGCGGGCTTGCTTTCCTACTCAATGCCATTAAACTGCAAACGGAACATTTCAAATTATATATAAATCCAAGATGACTTTCATAACCACTTCATGAAATGACCCAAAAATCTGCCTCTTAAAGTTTTTGTAAAATCCTAAAGATATGCCATAAATGCACCTAAAATCATTTTTGAGATCTCAGTCATAATCTTTGACACATATTCAATGAATCTATTGCCATTTATGTTGGTCTAAAAAGATAGATTGAACTTTGTAAGACAGTGACAGCAAACCATTCACCATTCACATTCCTATACCCCACCAAGTATCATTCTTCTTGCCTAAGTATCATTTCAACTAAATATGCCTTTGGGGCCAAAGCATGCTAAGACTTAAGCTAGTCCCCCATAATGTTTACAGTTGCCTGAATTTTTCCATTATTTGTTACTGACTTGATCATAAAGTGATGCATGCAACAAGTGCCACAATATATGCTATTTCCTGCCAGGGTATGATAAAAGTGCATGCTATGGCCATCAGTCCATCTTTCATCAATTCTTTGTGGTTTGTTGTTATAGATAAGTGAATAAATGTGGCTCTATTGCTAGCAGATGGAGAGGCAACAAAGTGAGAGATTCACTACAACAGTATCAATTAACAATGGTGTCAGAAGAATAAGAACTAAAAGTTTGTATCTCCCTCAACACCTGAAGCAGCAAAAGAGGAAGAGGAAGAAGAGGAGGAGGAGGAAGAGGAGGAGGAGGAGGAGGAAGAAAAGGAAGATTGCTAGCATTAGTGATGGTGATCAAACTACCCCACATAGTTTTCTATCTTGTCTTCCATTTGCTATCTTCAAATGGATTAATTTCCTCCTTTTTTTCTAGGTAAAATGACAAAAGGAATGAAGTAATAGCCTACTTTTCTGTACATCATCTAGCTAATACATGGTAAAAACAATCTTAAAGATAATTTAAACAGGTAGGAGTCAATGAGGCTAATTATGCTTAAAGTGTAACCAGGACCTTAATTGTGTAGGGGACTCTGATATTTTGTTAGCACGATCTGGAATGCATAGAAAATTGTAACAGTCCTTCCTGTGAGTGGATTCTTGAGTTCTTAGAATACAAATTCAGCATTTCTGTAAAGCTTCCCAAAGTAGCTTAGATTCGGTGAATTCAGTAAGGATATAGGGACAGAAGAATTCAGCTTAACTGTTTTGAAATCCAGCTTTTTTAAAAAAATAATGAAACTGTTGGCTTGAATCAAGAGATAAAAGCCTAATGCCCACCTAATGCCAACATAATTGAATAAATTACACTGAAATAACCAGAATAATCTTATGTATAAGAATATATAGAACTGGGCTGTATTCAATGCAAAAGTATTAATTAAGATAACATTTTATTGTTGTGAACTACCCAGAATCTCTCTTCTTGAGATCGTTAGTTACATACATTTAATAAACAAACATGCAGAAATTTGATTATCGATAGATGGGCTACTATTAATTCTTTCCTATGCTAATGCCAGGATGATTGGGGTCTTGGTACATTCCTAGTCTGATCCAATAATTCTGTAAACTTATGGCAGTAATTTTAAAGAAAATCTACATAGTGGATCCTAGTTTTCTTACTGCTGCCCAATCCAATTGCTGCAATTATTCCAAAACCATTAAACTTCCTAGCATAAGACACATCTGTTCAATATTTTTTTTTAAAAAAGTGAGAAATAAGCAAATGCAGTTAAAGATGTTATCCCAGCATTCTCTATTTTGTCCTTGAAAACACTCTTTCATTCAAGGGTGATAGCTTCTGGTACTGCTCTTTCTTCCAATGCTCTCTCATCTCTGCCTACAGCATTCTTCACAAGAAAGGACTTACTATTTATTCAGTGATGATTATTAATGATTCTTTTCTCTTTGATCTATTTTCAAAGATGGCCAGATTCAGTCCTTACTTTAATGTGAGGTAAGAGCCAGATCTGTAAATCAATTAAAAGCTATGAAGGTCTTACATTATTCTTGGTAAATATATTCAGTATTTTTGTAGAGGGCATTCAGGGCTCTTGGGAACAGAAATACACCGCTTTGCAAAAAATAAGGCTGAGCAGCAGCAAGAAGGGGATTATATTACATTAAAGTTTCACTGCAGCAACTTCATATTAAAATAATAGCTATTATAAATTCAAGCCTGGAAAATACAGGTGGTTCTCAACTAATGATCATAATTGAGCCCAAAATTTTTGTTGCTAAGTGAGAAATTTGTTAAGTGACATTTTATAAATTTCCTTGCCACATTTGTTAAGTGAATCACTGCAGTTTTTAAATTAGTAACACAGTTGTTTAGTGAATCTGGTTTCCCCATTGACTTTGCTTGTCAGAAGGTCGCGAAGGGGAAATTACATGACTCCTGAACACTGCAACTGTTATAAATGTGAGTGAGTTGCCAAGCATCTAAATGTAAATCACATGACCATGAGGGTACTGCAATGGTGACAAATGGTCATAAGTCACTTATTTCAATGCTGTTATAACTTCAATCATCACTAAATGAATTGTTGTAAGTCAAGGACTACCTGTAATTGCCTTCTACTTCCTTAGGGAAATAATTTCTTAGACCATAGTGATATTTTTCTGTGATAAATCATAGTGTGTACTTTAAAAAACCATTACTAAATGACGGTATTTGAAAATAGAATCTATGATTTATCACAGAGAAATATTGCTATTGTTTGGGAAAGAATAAGAACAGCAGCATTCTTGCTGTAAACTGGGATGATGCCACAGATGGAAAAATATATAATGAAATGCCAAACAATGTCTACAAAAAGTGTTCTTCCAAGACTTTGTCTATTCAAAAAGCAGGACACACAACTGGACTCACAACTTCTTCTCTTGAGAGAATGTTTTAGAAACATTGACTCAAAAGAACGAAAATGATATTTACACACCAAAACACATTTTTTTTGCATTTTACAGCTTATTACTGGGTGAGACAACTTTGTTGCCTCCTGTAGCCCTCAGAATACAATTTATGGTTCTTCAACTATAAGGATTGGACCTTGGGAACTGGGAAATAATAATTCCTAGTTAAAGAGAATATTATGTTAATAAATTTTAGCTGCCTCTCAAGACCTTATCCATTTTCTCAGATAGATGAGAGGAAATGCACACAGACAAATAGAAACACACACACACATTACTACTACTCAAGGACTTCTTTCAGAACTAGATCCCTTTCTTCCAGACATATTCTGATAATAGCTTCTCTGATAATTCATCCTAGAACAGATCTATGAGTCAATGTACACTTGACTTTTTTTTAACTGCAGGGCAATAATCATGGTTGTGTTAAGTCTTCCTTCTTGCCTACACTAAAGATTTTAATCTAGGTGAAGGATGTCAAAGTCTTTTTCCAAATCAAGCCAAGCAAGGGGCTCAAATGTTTGGAGAGCTTGACTAAATCCTGAACCTAGAACCAAAAGTTTGAGATTGCAGCTTCTAAAATTTAGTGGCAAAATAGTTTCATTGGCTGTACAATGTTGACTTTTTTTTCTTTTTGGATGGTTAAACCTATTGTACAGTTTGGGTAACTTTTGGACCCCGTTTGATCCTAGCTTGATTCTTAAACCTATGTGGCCTAGAAAGATATTTTAAAAACCACACTCACTTTTTAAGGTGGAATAGAGAATGCAATAATTAGATATTTTGCTTGTGTGTGAGAGAGACATATCTTTTTATTTACTAACCATTGTATGGTTAATATTTTCCCCTTTGCACAGGATATTCAGGTATTCATTTGCTTGTATTCCAGATAATGCTCTGAAATAGAAGTTTGATTTCAGAGGGTTTTTTTAAGTGAAATACTATATGAAAGAAATATCCATTCTCCCCTACATGAATTGGAATGGCTGAATAATGAACAGGATACTCACTAGAGGTATTACAGTAGGGATGATGACTTATTGAGAAACTGGTATATTCATGAATTGACTGGATCTACTCAAGGACTTCTTTCAGAACTAGATCCCTTTCTTCCAGACATATTCTGATAATAGCTTCTCTAATAATTCATCCTAGAACAGATCTATGAGTCAATGTAAATCACTTCACACTTCAAACTGTTTATGAGATTTGAAGTACAATGATGCAATATAGAATTCTGTCTTTGCCTGCCTATCAATTATGTCAACGCTTCATGCCATCATCTCTTCTCTGAATTGTCTATCCTTCCTGTTCCAATAGCCAGGATTTCATAGGCACTGTGTGGGTTTAGTTTTCATTTTTGATTTGGAAACATACCTCCTCCACCTCCTCCTCCTCCTCCTCCAATAATCCCTTTTTTTTCTTCAGCATATCCAAAATTTGGCCCTTCCTTGCATATGCTGATTTATTTTGGTTTATGAGATTTGAATTCATAGAATGAGTTTACAAATGGGGTGACATAATTCTGCTGGGAAAATTTTAACTTATTGTATTAAATGAAAAAATTGAATTTTCCAGACCTGATAGATAAAAGAGGACAGAGAGAAAGAGAGATAAGAAGGCTTGATCAGAAGGACAAAGATAAAATAGCATGAACTTTGTACTCCTGGTGACATTTGGCCTCATGTGCAGAAGTGATAAACACAGGGATATATATATATGCCAGTGACTAATAAAAAATACAGCTGTGACACTTCCCCAGCATCTCCACTGTTTGTATAATACCAAAATTTTCCTTTTGATTTGCATTCTTTTGTGGTATAACTCCTGGGCCAATAGCCACTATACACAAACACACACATACACAAATGATCGCAGAAAACACCACTAGAAAGGGTACATGCATCTATGAGCTATGGCTGGAATATTTCATGTAGGCAGTTCTATTCAATGCATGTCATTATCAGGGTTTCTGGAAAAGAAGGAATGACTGAGCTTTTCTTTTTCAAACAGCACACAAAGAAAAAATGATCATCAGGCAGGATGAAAAAAATAACAGCGTGTTCATACAATATATATTTTAGTCATTCCACTAACTGGGGTGAAAATACAGCTTAAATGGATTTCTCCCAAAGTTTATCCTCAAGCAATCTTACTCTGAGAAAAAATATATATCTTTGCTCCATATGGGTTAATAATGGACAGTTGTTATTATTATTAATGGAATTTCCTCATTGTATAAATATAGGAATACAAGCTTTCTTGCATATTATTCTGCCCTGGCAAACAGTTCCTACCTGAGATACATTGAGCAATTGATTAATTAATTTTAATATTTTTATTAAACTTATCAAAATATAAATTGCAAATAACACTGAAAAAAATGGGGAAAGGGGGAATGGGAAAGGGGGAGAGAGAAGTGTAGATTAAAGGACAAAAAAAGAAAGAAAAACATTGACTTCCATTCTTTTCAGCACAGTAGAATAGAATGATAACATTATAGCTACAACATTTTACTTTATATATGTACTAGCCATTTCTGTAACATCCATTGGCATCCTTCAGTCTCAAAAAACTATGGTATTGTGCTCTGAAAAGAAGTCCTAAAACAGCATCTAGTGTGCCTAAAAAGGCCAATTTGAGAGTGGCAATCCCTTCCACACTGAGGACAGATAGTCTGTCCCCTGTCTAGCCCCCAGATTTTGCTGGCTCCAGGACTTTCTCTTTGCCTCAGCCTGCTGAACAAGTGTCTCTTCGAATTGGAGAAAGCCATGCTGCGTCTTTAGCCTCCAAGCTGACCAATCAGAGGTCAAAGTTTCTCAGCTGTTAATGTCCATTCCCAAGACCTTTAGATCCCTCTTGCAGATATCCTTATATTGCAGTTGTGGTCTCCTAGGGCGCTTATAACAGTAAACTTATATAATTAGCAAAGTCAAAATTTCAACTTTTTCTATCTAAAGCACAAAATTCAGGAGCAGTTTCCAAGTAGAAACTAAGTTGGATGTTGGCATAAGTCTCTGAATAACCTTTTGTGGATGTTTTGAGAGAGAAAAAAAATAAGAGTTAGACATCTACAAAAATATTGTTATTTGAGAAAAGGACAATAATTTATCTTTTCATCAATTTGATGAGCTGTATCCTAGGATGATGCATTATCTATTGATCTCAGACTTTTTAAGTCTTCACCCCAGTCCGACTGGTTAAACTAGATCAGGGATTTTGTCTGTAAAAACTGGGTGGGGAAATATCACATGGTGGGATGATGATTCATTTTTAAAGCTTGACACATGAAGAACAGGAAACAAATTATTTCATCATTGCTACCACACCACTGTTTTTAAAAAAACAATTCAACCTGCAGTCACTAAGACACAGTATTAATAAAGGAGCTCTACTTCATCACCTGTGGTCTTCTCCAAACATAGGAGTTATATGTCATATTCTCGTAGAATCATCAAATCATATATTTGGAAGGAGTCATTTAGGCCACTGAGTCTAACAGCTCTCAGTACAGAAATTCAAATTAATACACCCTGAGCAAATGGATGGCCTCTGAACACTTCAAGAAAAGGGGAATTCACTATTTGATTAAGACACTGGTTTCTTCTGTTATCCAGTATTATCTATTATTAAATAATGTGTTCTAATATTGAATTGAATCTGTTTTGCTATAAGCTAAATCCACTATGAATGAAGGTGAATATACGTGTCCCAGGATAATGTTGCAGGATCCAACCTGGGTCACTCACTAGGCCCAGAGGTTTTGTTTTCCAAGCTTTCAGATTCCCCATCTTCATGGAAATTCTCTCTAGAAGTGTATGTGCTGTTCTGTGTGTGGTATTTGTAATGCTTATTGTAAATGGCTTTTTTATGTTGATAGGGGTGTTATCCAGCCCTCATCTTCTAAGCACTTGATAGGCTGATGGTAAATCACCAATCCTGTTGACTGACCAGGGGCGTGTTTCCCAGGCTTCACTCACTTCCCTGGCTGTTTTGTGCCTGCTCGTCCAACAATCTTAGCTGCAAAATTGAATGTGTGTCCTTATTCATTGCAGTACGAGGCTACCAATGAGTTTGGGTCTCCTTGTCTGACTGCTTGCTCATGTTCTTGCAATCTGGTGGTTAGCTTCCTCCCTGTCTATCCTGCATAGTCACAGGGGCAATCCATGCAGTGGAATCAGTAGACTACATTGGAAGTATCTCTCTCCTCCAAGCGATCTTTATAATGCATAATTTGTCCTCGTATGGTTTGTAAATTCATTATTTCATAGGATGCTATAGAACAGTCTTCTTTTTCTTTTGTGTATCTTCCTTTTCCAGTATTTGAGCTATGTTTTCATACACATACACACATTGCCAGGTATCTTTTTGAAGATTACATGTTTCCGTATCCTTCGATCTCTTAATGTAGCCCTTGGTTTCTTGTCCCCAATCTTCTTTGTTGCCCTTCTCTGAACTTGTTCCAACCTGCACACATGTTCTTAAAGGAGGAATGCCCAGAAATGAATAGAAGATTCAAGGAAGAGATTGAGTAGTGTAGAAAACAGTGGAAGTGCCACTTCCTATATTTTAGAATGTTTTTCTGTTAAAAGCAATAGCACTTAGACTTATATAGTTTCACAGGTTTTTTACAGCCTTCTCTAAGCGGTTTACAGAGTCAGCATATTGCCCCCAACAATCTGTGTCCTCATTTTACCCACCTCGGAAAGATGAAAGGCTGAGTCAACCTTAAGCCTGGTGAGATTCGAACTGCCAAAGTGCAGGCAGCTGGCAGTGTCAGTCAGCAGAAGTAGCCTGCAGTACTGCAATCTAACCACTGCACCACTGTGGCCTAAAAGTGCATTTAACTGTTGTTGTAGCAATATGAGTTATTTTGTGGACTCATACAGGTAGTCCTCTACTTACAACAGTTCATTTAGTGACTGTTAAAAGTTACAACATGATTGAAAAAAACGGCTTGTGATTGTTTTTCACTCTTGTGCCCATTGCAGCATCCTCATGGTCACATGATCAAAATTCAGATGCTGGGGAACTGACTCATATTTATGATGGTTGTAATGTCCAGGATCATGTGATCACCTTCCATGACCTTCTGACAAGCCAGTAGGGAAGCCAGATTCACTTAAGCGTTAAGTGTTACTAACTTAACAACTTCAGTGATTCACTTAACAACTATGGCAAGGAAAGTCACAAAATGGGGCAAAACTCACTTAAAATGTTTCATTTAACAATACAAATGTTGATCTCAATTGTGGTCATAAATTGAGGACTACCTGTATTTATATACATGGATTATATATTTATAATCATTATACATTATATATTTATAATCATTCCAAATCCAAATCCATCTTATAATGTTCGTTGCCAATCTAACAGTATTCCATTGTTTTGTATCTGATTTCTCTTTCCTAACTAAAGAAACACATAGCTGTTAAATTTTAGACTGTTGCTTTCAATTTACTATAATCTATCAATTCCATTTGGATTGTATTTCTGTCTTTTTAGGTATAACAAATCCCATCCAATTTTGTTTCTGATCTGCGTTGGTAAATACTGTATTTTTCCCTACCTCCTCATCCAATTCGTTAATAAAAACGCTGAACAGTTTAATATCCAAGGTCAAATCTTCTGACTTCCTATTTAGTACTCTTTTCCCCAGTTTGATGAGCACCATTTGAGTATAATTATTGAACGTGCTATGGATTTATTAATCGTTATGCAACCTAGCTCACACTTAACTAGCTTGCTAATCAAAATCTCATGGGTACTTTATCAAATGCTTTTCTTGAATCCAAATATGCAAACATTATCCGATAATATACCTAAGTTACCATATTTGAAAAAAAAAAAAGTAAGAATAGTCTGATAAGACTTATTTCTGACCTATTCATCCTGAAGCCTGGCAATCACATTGTTTTTAAAGGGCTTAAAATCAGTAGCTTTATGATTTGTTCAAGCATCTTTCCAAGTAGTGATGTCAGACGAGTTTGTAGTCCCCACTTTGAAAAAGAGCGCTCTTAATCTATTCTCCAGGATTGCTTAAAGAAAATAGATAAAAGTGCAGTTAGCTCATCAACCAGTTCCTTCAGCATCCTAAGTGAAAAGACATCTTTCCATTTGTTATTCCAAAGTTCAGTCCACCCTGGCAAAGTAGCCTTTTGAAGTCAGTCAGAGAATTTTGCTTTTATTTAGGAAGGTCTGAATCATCCATGATACAGTTAAGCCTTCTTCAACTTTTGCTGTCCTTCAGATATGTTGGAATGATAGAATTCCCTAGAATTGAGTAAATAGGACTCATTTCTGAATAACTTTAATTAAAATTGTGCTGTAGAGCTGCCATTCCATCAACACTTACCTAGAAATAAGGAGTAGTATGGCCCCTGCTTTGTTGAATAGTTTATTATCATTTTTCCTTATTCAATCATAATGGCTCTTGCTGATAGCAAATTCAGGTGAGAAATGTCAACAGGATTGTAGCTAAAAATAGGATTACCAAGAAACAAGAGCAATTTGTATCAACACATTCAGGAGAATTCAAGGTTACAGAAGTAAATGCTGAAATTTCTCAAACAAAACTGCCTTCTTCAAGGAAATGAAAAGCAAAAGCCAAAATGCAGAAAATGCCAAACATCTCTAGGAATCAAATATTTTTATTTGTTCCAACATTTGAAATCATATTTAGAGCAGGTTAAAATTCCAGGAAAGAAGCAAACCTCTGCTTGTTTTGTACCAGTGTTCATGGTCACCTTCTTTTGCATTTACCGCCAAAATCAAATATGAAAAGGCATAAACTTTCTGTATAGTGCAAATGCTATAAGACCTTTTTGATATCTTTCCCTCCTTCTTGAACATGGATGCACCAGTCCTTTCTCTTACCCCTTGATTTTTGACATCTGTATGTACTCTCTGCACAGCCTGCATGGCTGCCAGAACATCTGGACATTATGGCATTATGACACTAGTATAACTTAAAATAAAGGCTACAGCTAGCACTTCTCTTTGGTGCTGAAGGAAATTTAATTTTCCATAGTGTCTGAGGGTTGCACAACCTTACAATTTGATGGGGGCAGGAAATTAGAGAAAAGAAAAGAAAGAGATGAAAGAGAGCTTCATCTGCCTCCTTCAGATACTCCTACCAATTACTCTGTTTGTTTGAATCAGAAAGGGAATTTCCAGTCTGGAGGGTTGAAAGAGAATAACCTTCAACTGCTCTGAGCAAACAACTGGAAGGTGAATCACATACCTTTGATAAAATAAAGGCCGGATCCAATGTTGACTTCAGGTATTTGTGGCTTCTGTCATCTTTCCCCCCCTGCATGTATATTGGAGATATAGAAACAGAGATTTTATTGAAGGTCAATAAATACTTTTGTCATTTCTGCATGTGGCATTAAACACAGTAAAAGAATCAAGGTGCAATGTGTGTGCATATATTCATTTATTCATTCAAATATTCAAATATTTATATTTCATCTTTTGTATGGGAGCTCAAACAAGAGAGATCTATATAGAGTTGCTTTCTTGTCTTATTCCCACTACAACAGTTCCCTGAACTCGGTTGGGCTGAAAGAGAGTGATGTGCCCAAAGCCACCATCTATGGTGCGGTTAACTTGGACTTTCTCAGTTTCAATCTAACATCTTGTATTTTGCAAGAGAGACCAATCCATTGAAAACATGTCAACCATGTGGATCTGCTTTCCTGGAAGGAGTGGAATTCACTTACCTACTATGGGTAGGTAAGTGAATTCCACTGATAAGAAAATAACCTTGAAGAAAAGCCAGTTCATGTAGGAAAGGAATAAGTAAAAGTTGGTATCAACTATCCAGAGAGAAAGTGAAGGAATATTCTGTCACCTGATACTGACTACTATGATTTCATTCACTTTGATCTCTAAAAGAAGAGTGTGTTTAATTACAAACATGCTTTCTTGAACTTTGTTATGTGTTTGTGTACGTGCTAAGTCAAGGTGAGTCACATTTCACATTGTTCTTTGTTTGTTTATATTGATAATTTCTACATTGTGTTGGCAGACCCATACTATTTTTGTACGTTTCAGGTTTCAGTTTTTAATCCACACGAAAAAGAAGAACCTTCATGGTTGTTTGAAAGTTTAAAACCCATAGCAACAAAAATCATACCGTGAAGCTCAAAGTCACTCATTCCTTACCTAGTGACTATCATCTCCAGTCATAATCATTAAAAATCATAGGAGCTGTATTTTATCCCTTACAGAGAGCATCCTGGAGTTTGGGAGAAACTATTCTAATGTAAAATGCCAAATTAGGAATAAATAGCAAGGCATGGATTGTTGTGTTATAGATTTTATAAAACCCTGTCAGATTTTTGCTTTCTTGTGCTTCTTGTTCTGCAGATCAATAGATTAGATAAGCGAAATCAAGGATTTTAGGGAGAATAGGATAGAAGAGTTGGAAGGGACCTTGGAGGTCTTCTAGTCCAACCCCTTGCCTAAGCAGGAAACCCTACACCACTTCAGACAAATGGTTATCCAATCTCTTCTTTAAAACTTTCAGTGTTGGAGCATTCACAACTTCTGGAGGCAAGTTGTTCCACTGATTAATTGTTCTAACTGTCAGGAAATTTCTCCTTAGTTCTAAGTTGCTTCTCTCCTTAATTAGTTTCCACCCATCGCTTCTTGTCCTGCTGTCAGGTGCTTTGGAGAATAGCTTGATTCCCTCTTCTTTGTGACAGCCCCTGAGATATTGGAACACTGCTATCATGTAGAATAGATTGTATGTATACTGTGTGTGTGTGTGTGTGTGTAGTAAGAGGGGGACACCAAGATTTGTCAGTGTTTAAGGCTCCAGTGAGCCTTAATCTGCCACTGATTAGGCCAGATGCGTCTAAAGACATAATGAACTAAAATCAGGGAATAAAAGTTATTTCTGCCTCTCTGATAATTATACACCTTGGAATCATCAAATTATATTGAATGGTAATTCAAGACCTTATTTCTTCATGCGGCATATTGTTCACTCTGGAGTTTGCTAACCTAAAAAGATGAACTGAAACTTGTTACAACAGCAGCAGATTGCCAAATGTATGGCAATAGCCACCCATTGTGAACATATTTAACGATGTCTATCTTCCAGCATCAGTGACAGTACATCCCTGTATCAGTTGTGAGGAACACAATGGCCATGTGTGTTATTGACAGGACTTTAATCTGACCCAAATTAAATAATTTAGATTGCTTAGATTTTACACGTGTTGGGGAAACAGGTCCTTTGTTTCACTCTGTCCCTGCCTATTGCAGACTGCTATCTTAATGAGCGTATCCGTCTCAATCCCATCCTATGTCTATACATAGTTCAGGATCTACAAATATTTGTCACAGAGGCAAACCAGCTGTTACTATGTCAATTGTGCTACTTCCTTAGCTTCAGACTGCCAGATGCTTTCTCCAGGTAAAAGGTAACATACATTGTCTTAACTATTGGTTTGTATATACACCATAGCTTTATACAATTGCTTGCAAAAGTATTTCCACCCACCTCAGTTCAAGGAAAATGCATGTACTAACTGCAAACGCAATTTTATTTTGCCATTCAGAAAGAGTTGGAGGATACAAAGTGGTATTAGTGATGTTTTACTTACAAGAATAGCTTTTGCAGCATGCAGTGAGTCACTCTCCTGAGCTGTCTTTTTCTGTATGAGAGTCTATGAGCACATTACCTCACCAGACTTGTCATGCAATATACCCTTCCTTGAAAACACACAGTGAGTTCTATGATTTTGTTAAGATACTTAACTGAGATATAGTCACAAACTGCCCCGAAGTCCAAAGAATTACAATTTGAGAGACTCCCAACACAAAAGGGACAAAAAGTGCCTCTTCTATATTGCATTGCATCTTCAGAGAGGAAGATATTAAAAACATGTCCATAAAAAAGATTAGGCAGTGAATGTACTCTTAACCTGGAAGATAGATGGGTGTTATCACAGTAATTTGTTACTAAAATAATACTAATTATCTGTATTTTCATTGCAGCCAAGTCTTTTGTAAGAATAAATATCCTATTTCAAATTTCTGTTTCTTTTAAATAAAATTGTACAATTAGCTTTCTAATATGTTTCAGAATCCTATGAAGGATATGTTTTGGAAGAATGGAAATAAGTGAAAGGAAACCTCAAATGGCATATAAGAGCAGCAGGGAATGGCAAAGTGAAATTACAACTGTAATTCAATGCATACCAGAGCACAAAGGCATACAGTCAAATTAATTTCATAAATCAAATTTCCTGGTAGGGATAATTGAGATATTTAACCCTCATGCACTCTGATAAAAGCTAAAGAGTTTGATACATTCCATGTAAATAATGGATTGGAACATAACTGTTCATTCTGTTTTTATTTAAAATGTTGGTACAGTTTTCTATTGAAAATGACCTTAACATTGTACATATATTTTGAGGGAAAAATATATATTTAACTGTGATTTTGTTTGTGTTAATTTATTTTTTAAATATAGGAATAGGGGTTTTAAACAAGGGAACATTTGGAGGAACAATTGAATAAATTGGAATTGTCTTTATTGAGAAAGAGCATGAACTGTATTGTCAACTGGTTAGAAGATTGCCCTATGTTTATATTTTATATTTCATTAAAGTGGTGAAGGCTGTGACCACGAGGCTCCCAGCTCAGTCTACCATTTTATTAATTACTGGTGGGTAATACCAGGGCATTTTTGTTTCTCCTTCTTATGATTCTTTAATATTAATTTGGACTGAATAGTCATGCAGAGCAGAGTTCTAGCAAAACAAACTGTCATCCTTCATAACACTTCTTATTCTTTTCAATGATTAAGCAAAAGTCTTTTAAATTGTCTGTTACGTTTCTAAATCCAGAATTTTCTCATCAGTTGTTTTGACCGAATAGAGGCTACCAACTTTCATTATTATGCTTACAACAGTAACTCTTGTTATTTTACAAATCATTTCTAAAAAGCCACCAGTGCAGGGTCTGATAACATTCTTACTCATTCCAGTTTTAAAATCAGTGTTATACTAGCATAGTTGATCTTGATTAACAGGAGAATCACTCTGCAAAAATGTTGGCTAACTAAATAGAAAAGGTTCAGAAAGAGAATGAGATGAGGCAATATAGCTTGAGAGTCTTAAAAAGCAAATATTGCGTGCAACTGTCTGAGTCATTATCTATTATCATCCCCCTAATCTCCAGACTGGTCATTATCATTCCCTAATCTCCAGACTGGTCACCTGAGCACCAAAGAGATTATAACCACTACCCCCAATTGCCCAATGATGGAATTTCAGGACTTCCTAATTCATATGTTTGCGTGCATCAGCCTTAGCTGACTTGTTTCCTGTGACCCATCAGTGAGTTATAAGCAAACCTATTAGATACAAATGGTGTTTCTGTAATTTCTTTTAAAGGACATCTATTTGGTTTGTCGCTGATTTTCAGAGATGCAAAGCAAGAGAAATGAGAGATCAATGACAGATTAAAACATGCTTTTAAAACAACCAGAGCAAATAGATGCACAAAACTGCAAGAGGAGGGAGAGAAGGAGAAAAGGTATTATAAAAATGTTGAAATGTCTAGACTAAAAAATAAAGCACTATTTTATCTTTCCACAATCATATCTTTCATTTCCATGAGTTCTGAATGGGCAGACTGAAGACTATTTTTTTAACCCCATAAATTTTTAAAAAAATGTACAATAGATATTTATAACCAGCAGTGGGCTACATGCTTCTACAACGTATTGGGTATTATTTTGCTGGAATTCTGCTGCTTAAGGATGCAACTCCATGAAGTCAATTTGTGGTTTTTATTATTATCATAATACATTGCTGTTGCCTTGTTGTGCCCCATTTTCTCCATATTTACTGCTCAATCTTATCAGCCACTTTGCTGAGGCAATGACTAATTGGATGTGTCATAATGGACATGCGCAAGCATGTATCTTGTTCCTCTTTTGTGGTGTTTTAGTCACCTTCAGATTTGCCAGATCAAATGGGAACAATTACGCCTTCGTCTTGGGAAAAAGGAAGGAACAAAGCCAAGTCTACTTCAGATGGAGTGCAGGAAAGCCTCTGTATAAATTGAAGTCACAGAAACAAGTACAGAAATAAGTACCAATCACATGCAATCATTTATTTTATTTAATTCTTCCTAATTAAAATATTAAAAAGTGTTTCCACAACAGTATGAAGCCAAGATCAAACTTCAATAACTAAACATTGCTTTCTCCCCAGCTAAGTATATATGAGGTATTAGGCATACATATTATGGGGACTGTTGACATTGTTAGGGAATGTGAAAGTTAGTTTGAGACTGTGGTAGCTTTTTAACAGCAGAACATTGTACCAGTATCATTATTCTCAGTTAGAACACACATCTTTATGGAGGAAAAAAAACATACCTTTTTTCTGGAACCGTATACATATGTGTAGAATTGGTTATGCAAAGCCTGCTTTATGTTACAGTCTTAATGGCAAGCATCTGAGGATTAAATTACATATTTCCTTTTGGCTCTGAAGGTTGTGCTAATGTTGTAAATTTATGAGAGGATGCATGAAAAAGCCACAGAAAGTGCTCACATTCATCTCAGGTTGTTAAATAACAGGCCTTGGTATTACATCATAGTGGTTAGAGCACTGGATGCAGCTCAAACAGATCAGAATTTAGAGCTATAATCTCACACCAGTCACAATGGATTTACATATATTAAGCCATAATGAATGGAATTGAAATAAACTGAATACTTTATTTGACCAAGTGTGATATACACAAGAAATTTGTCTTTGGTGCAAAAGCTCTCAGTGTACATGCAAAGTAACAGAGTAATAATAATTATAATAATATCAATAAGAAGTGGGAGTAGGAAAGATTGTAAGAAAGATAAACAACAACAACATGGCCATACTACATGTAAATACGCATAGACATTAGACAGAACTGTGAGAATGAGGTGTTCAGCAGATTGATGGCTCAAGGGAAAAAACTGTCCCTGAGTCTAGTTTTTTGGGGGCTGCAATGCTCTGTAGTACTGGAATGTGCTATGTTGTTCTTCAATGAACTGGGACTCAAGTAAATAATGATTTAGAACTTAGTATAATTAGAGAAACATTTACTGTCCAGTCCTTGAAGATGAGGAGACCCACATTTAAATCCCATTTAGTCATGGAATTTACAAGATGATCTTTAGTTGGTCATTTCAGTACTACTCAGCCTAACTTAGCACATAGATTGGGATAAGCATACAGAGGAAAAGCAGGCAAGATAGCTACCTATGTTATTTGGAATCCTAAATGTAATAGATAAATAAGTAACAATCCTAAAAATAACAGATAATTATTAAAAGTTCTAATCGTTCTAAAAGTCCTTTTACAGTAAGTAAAAATAACATTATTGAGGGGTTTCTGTACATGTCACCATTTATCTAAACTCATGACATCTTCATGAATGTTACACATTCTTCTAAAATAGCAATGTCCTCAGGGTGGGGTGGGGTGTGTAGGCTGAGTAACACCCACACGTTCTTCTGCATCCACTCTTCACTCTTCTTCCGTATCTAAGGGGACTTACATATTCATGAACTGTCTATGTGAATCTTGCTTTCTGAGCCCTGTTTTGAAGAAGCAGTTTAGGTACAATATTACAGAGATTTGTGAAAAGCTTCCAAAGATGGTTTAGTTTTTGCATAGCTCCGAATGAAGCCCTTCCTCAAAGCAGCTTGCCAAATAACACAACTACATTTTAGTGGTTGAAAGTGAAATAAAATGGGGGAAGTGACTAGGCTGAGTCTGCACGATTGTTTCCCGATCACTTCCAATCGCCAGCAGAGATTTCTGCATACAGGCACCGAAACCTCCTCCATCTACCCAGACATACCCAGGATGTCTGTAGAGATTAAAAAAAGTTAAAACATTGGCTGTGATTGGATGATCAAAGCTCTATCATTGATGTAACACATTTAAAAGAGGATAGAGCTTTGAACATGGAGTTAGGGTCACTAACTTGACTTTTTTGCCCTCCCCTGCAGAAACTTGACTTCTGCTAGCTAACAGAAGATTGCTGAAGGAGACTTTCAGATGAACGGCATGGCAGATTCTCTTAGCCTGAAGTCATTACTATAGGAGATGACCAAACTGAGCCTGAGGGCGGGCCAGGTCAAAGGCATCATGAGTCATCGATCTAAGTCCAGCCCACCATGAATGCCTTATTTACTGCCAAATTGCTTTAACCGTTAGTAGTTCAGGTGCTTGTAGAGAGCTTAAGCTTGCAATAAATATTTATACCCAAATGAACTTCTGATTTCCCCGGTGCTTGACAATTACAAGGCTAATCATGCTGCTTTGAGATGTCAGCAAAACTTGCATCTCCTTATGCTTTTTATCTTAATTGGAGTTCTTTCAACATAATCACTTTATATTGATTTCTGACTTTAATGTGCAGAAAATAAGGAAAGCTCCTTATAAAAGGAGCATGTAAGGAAACCACCACTTGCCAAACTGAATGTCATAAAAGCCATATCATAAAAATATAAAGTGTTGTAATAAAAGAGGTTTAGGAAAAGTATAGTAAAACACCAAGACAATGATTAGAAGTGACATGGAAAAAAACAAGCTTAACCAACTCAAATTTATGATTGAAACAATTTAATGAGTTTCTACTAGCAAGAAATTTTAAATTCACTCATACACACTATGCATTTCTATCAATTTTTGCTTTATATTTAGAGAAATTAATTCCTGAGGGTGCCTTCTCCAATAAGTCAACTCTGATCAGCTATCTGGTAAGAATCAGATTGTTGACTTCCTGGTTTTAATAGTAAACTGAAATCAATTTATTCATTTATTTACTAGGAGCAAGGACAAAACTTCATTGGTTCCTCTGTCTTCTCAGCAACCTGGTTGAGATTACTGATAAAAAAACAGATCTCCTTAAAATTAGGAATTTACCAGTGGAGGAAGCCAGAGAATTAAAAGGAAGTGGGATAAAGAATGCTTCATCACTTTCACAGGTTTTTGGAAAAGGGGAAATGCAAATTATTGTTAATAGTAACCAAAAATGTATTTGTAAGAATCCCAAAGGTGCTTTTTTCCATAGATGTGTTTGTAAGAGGAACACAGTGGTAAATGTGTATAGTGGTAGTGTCTACAGGTGAATGGGGAGAGGAAAGAAATGCTCCTTTTTCCCCTCAAAGGTTAAAATGAAGTATATGAATTACCTCCACCTATGCCATAGTAGACTTCATATTGTTTCCATATTTTCCTCTAGAACTATGTTTTTGAGACTTGGTAATTTTAAAAGGTATGGATCTCAACTCCAAGAATTCTCAGAATTGTGGCTGGGGAATACTGAGAGTTGATATCTCAAAGTTGTCAAGTTTGAAAATGGATTTCATAGCTTCAGTGCAACATCTGAATACTGTAACCCTCTCGTATTCCTGATAGGCAGTCTTAATTCACTTTCACTTGTTTATTCTTTCGTGCCAGCATGTTATTTGCACCTGCATAGCCATGAACTTTAATCTGTCTCTCTTTTGATCACAAGGAGAAACAGTTGATAATCTTATCTTGTTGGGAAAGAATCATTCTTAGCAATATGCTTCCTTATTCTGGTATTATTACAGTATGTTATGAAAAGACTGCATTTGATTTCACGAATAGAAATTGCAGAGAGATATTTCTATAACATACCCTAGGTTATAACCTGAAGAGTCCTGGTTTATTTGTATTACATATTGGTGTATTATTAAGATAAGACTTTTAACCCTTATCTTTTAACTTATAGTGACCTGTTATTTGCAATAGGTTGCAAGCAAATTGCAGATAGATAAGCATACTTGAGTTGGTTGCTCTATTAAATATATTTATTTCCAAGTGAATACTTCCCAATTTTCTTACACATTTAAGGAAATAATTTTACGTCTGCTGAATATTGAAATCGAGAATTGTTTTTATTTGCATAATGCTGTTGCTTTTTATTGTAGCAGCTAATTTCACACTGTATGCTTTTCAGAGATTTGTTCATTATCCAACTGAACTACAGTTGCAGGCATTTTCAAATATAACAAATAAAGAACAAATAAATAGGCTATGCTTTTAATTTGAAAAACAAAATATTTTTTAAAAATATTTTAACATGCCATTCTTTGCACTTCCTTCTTAAGCATGTCTAAATCAATTGGGAAAGAAAGAAAAAAGAATGAAAGAAAAAGATGTGTGTTAAATGTGGATGTTTACTACACAAATAGTGAAAGAATTAGGTTTTCCCATCTCCACCCCAAAATTCCTAATCCAGAATGGACCACTATATGATCAGACTTAAATATAAAGAAAATGAAACAATTAGATATATGATTTTATATATTGTGGTATTATGTTCTAGAATGTTTGAATTCATACAACACACAAAATGACACTGGCCTCAAATAAGGAGAGTGGGGGAGAGATGGATGCATGCTTTTATTTAAATGAAAAGTAGATCAGCCATAATACCATGGATCTCTAGCATTATATTGAACCACCATAATGCTGTGGTTAAAGAAATCCAAGTTCAGACCACCATCACAGCTAGAAGCTGTGATTCCAGCTTCCAGCTGTGATTTGAAGATGATTTGAACCAGTCATAATATCGCAGCCACCCCTGCTTAGACATTTTTTTGTTGGGGTGGGGAGCAAAAATTGTCTGCAATGGCATCATGATACTGATTTAAGCACTGCCTTAGAGGAAGAAGTGCCCAACAATTTATTGTGCAAAATTAATTAAAATATAAGCAGACTGGCAGCATGTTCTAATTATTTCTATCTGCCCACTTCTCCCAGCATCTTCTGTCTGAACTCAACCTGCTTCAAAAGGCATCTTTAATAAACCAGTTTGCCGCTTGATCACTTCAAGTAATTCTTAACAATTGAAGTATTTATATTGATTCATAACAATAAACTACTAGTTGACAACCCCATCAGGGGGACTATTCAGAAACCAGTTGTTTGTCCTCCAAAAGGTTTAAGGAACTGGTGGTAGGAGGAATAAAAAAAAATAGGAAAAAAAGAGAAGGACAAATATTAAAAAAGAATTTGAAGTAATTTTTGAGGAAAACGCAGAGACGGAATACACCTGTAATTTGTAGGTGTTGCAGATATCAGGTTACAACTAGCCTGCAATTTCTTTAATTTCTTACCGCCTGGGGTCCGCGACACACACAAACACACACCTCTAAAATAAAGGTGGGGACAGGTTGATTTAGTAGTAGCTAACTACAGAGTAGGCGGGAGAGTGCCGCTTCAGGGCCCGACCCAGGGTTCCCCTTGCCAGCCACTCCTTGCTTTATTGACTCCGATCAATTTGATCGCAACAGTTTAGGATCTCCCTATTTCTGGGGTGCAAAAATCCGGGCTGTCGCTTTGTTTTCCGAGTTTTCTACACCTCTTTGCCGCTAGGTTTTGAGATCTGGGATTGGTTTGCTTTGTTTTTGCTGCTCACGCGAGCGCAAATAACTCGAGCCGGGCCGCTGGAGGAAGGTCGCTGTTTGCTGCTGAGTCGGGAGCGGCTGGAAGAAAGAAGAGCCAAATGACTAAGGAACCTTTGCTGCCCCCATGCGGTCGTCTGGATTTTTGCAGTCTGATTCTGGGGTGCCTGAAAGAGGTTTTCGGGTGACCAGCTTTTGGAATGCAGGCTTCTAAGTAAGAAAGGGAAAAACGCCACCACCACGCCCCCCGGTATGCTGTATTTTGAAGGAGATGCTGAGGGAGAAGAAGCAGCCGCTGCGGAACTCCTCCCTCTCACCTGCTCGATTCAGTTGCTGAAACGGGGGAGGAGGGGGTGATGTCCCCGTTCCTCGCCACTGAGGGGCCCCTCTAAGAGGATACTGGGAGGCCCTGAAAGCTGCGCTTGTGCCCTTGGTGGGTGTGGATTTGGGATCTTTTACCCTTCTGGACGAACACACTCCTCTATATTTCACATTTCGGATGTCCAATGTTGGTGGCGGTTTCCTCCTCCTGTTTAACTCTTTTTTGAAAGTGAAACCATCATATTGGTACAGTACTGTATCTGATCAATAAACTGAATTACAGAAAGAAGCTCACTACTTCATCTCCTTTTTACCTAAGTTATTTTTTTTAAAAAAGGCAAAACATTTCAGCTATTTTGGCATGGGAGTCTCCTCCAGGATGTTTAAGATAGTGATACTTTTACAGGTACAGTCTGTTGGGAATGTGACTAATGCAACTCAGAAGGCTCTTAAAAGAAAGTCAAGATAGCTCTTACGACCACATGAATGAAGCTCCACTTCTTTTTATGTGTTGCCCTGAAAAAGGGGTGGGGCTTCTATTATAAGATATGGCTGCCCCAGACATGCCTGGGATACATCGAACACAAAGTGCAGAAATGGATTTCAGAGCAGGTCTTTCTTGACTCTTGTGTTTTAAAATCTGCCTAGGGCCTGCTGTTGAAATGTTCCCAGGTTTGCAATTAGCAGAGTCCTCTCAAGCCACCACCTGCTTGGCTGGAGCTGGTTTGCCAGGCAACAGCCTTCAACTTGCTGTAGCAGGAAAGAGGATGCTCCTTATCTTGATTTCGTCTCTTAGCAGGGCAAGTTTAGACTCCACATTTGCCTAGACTGCACTGGCAACACCAGTCACTTTGTTCTGAGTCAGACCATTAATTTACTAACCCAGCAGTCTGTGTGGGAGCAGCTCCAAGGCCTCAAGCAGAGGTTTTCACCATGACTGCAACCTTCTGGCAAGATGGCGGTGACTGAATCTGGGGCGCTGAGTTCTATCAGGCTTTCTGGTATGAAATTGATGTCTTCTAGATGAGTTGAATTACATTGTCTCTGGCTAAGTCATGCTGTATCATTTTAATTTCCAAATTTCCCTTAATTTATATTATTAAATGAATATTCCCATTTGAATTAAAGGAGGGAAGAAAGAGAGGCTGTTCCTCAGAATGAATTTGTGATTACTTGAAAACCCCAGAATACCAGTTCAAAAGAAATCAAAGATTATAAAGCAATTGCTTTTTTGAAGTTAAGCAAATCTGGTAAGTATGTGATTGAGAGGTCATGTGGCTAATTAGTAGCTACATTCATAAACACTTTGAACTAGACTTTTTACTTTTTTCTGGTTTAGTGTGATAATGTATAAAACCAATGTTTTTCAATAGTATATTATTATTATTTTGTCTGCTATTGAGTCATTGTTGACTCCTGGCAATTGCCTGGACTTAATACCTGCAGTTTTCTTGGCATGATTTCTGAAATGATTTGCCATTGTCTCCTTTTTAGAGCTGAGAGACAGTGACTGGCCCAAGGTCCCCAAGGCTTTGCTTGATGCATGACTAGAGCTCACAGTATCCTGGTTTCTAGCTTGGTGCCTTAGCCACTACCCCAAATAGGCACTCTATGATTCAATGTATTATGTGAATTTAAACATTAAAAACATTAATATAACAACCAAGTTAAAAAAGTAGTTCAGAAAAGGTAATTAGTAATATATGATCTCGTCCTCTTGCTGAAGCAAAGCCAGGATTTTTTTAAAGGTAGTAAATACTGTAAATATTCAAACTATCTATTGGTTAAAAATGAGTTATTAGAAATTACTGTTCACATTCTTGGTTGGTTGGAAAGTTATTTGCTGATGGAAGGGAGGGACTCTCCCTTATCTGATATCCTGCTGCTCTTGTGTTTATGTTTCTGCAGAACCTACCAAGTAAAGGCATAAACAGCCACCACATAATCTTAGATGAGAGGCACAAACCACTTGCAACTTTAGTGAGATTCTGTGGCTGTTTAGCTTAAATGGAATAAGCTGTGTCTCCCTTCCGTTTAATTCGGCCCTGATTCATGCACAAAGGAACCATTGCATGCATGCACTGAGTCATCCTTTCTAAGGAAAGTTTGCTCAATTTCCCTTTTACCACTTTGACATCTAGTGGGCAAGTTGGGAATTTATGCAAAACATTTCCCTGGTGTTACTAGTGATTTTTGTATGTGTCACAGGGACCAAAGTCAAGATGTTTTTTTTTTATCTTCCTACTTTAGTGATGTAATGCAAACTTTTTTGATCAAGAAGCATCCTGAATAAAAAAGACAGGTAGGGTAAAGTACATAGAAGGTTAAGACAGCCACTCAGGGTTGGGGTTTGTTTGGTTTTTTTGCATGTGGTCTGAGACATATTAAATGGTGGCTTTTATGAAATATGAAATAACTGGCAGAAAACTCAGGGCAGAATAGTACTGAACCTCCCTGCACATCCACGTGTTTCCCTGAAAATAAGATTAGGTCTCTCAAAATTTATATAAAATTGCAACAGCCTTTCTCTTTTCTTCTTCATCTTTTTTGGCTATTACTTCTAAACCAGCCTTCCTGTCAGGTGCAGACAATGAGATCCAGATGTGAAGAGTTCTATCAGCTGTTTTATTGCTTAAATCTATACACAGGTTTTCTGACTATTTGTATCTGGGTCAGACTAGATAAGGTCCAATGGCAATCAAGGAGGAATCAGACTTCACCCACTTGTACCCATATAGGAATTCTAGACTAATTCCCCATTTGACTCCTCCCCTGGCTAGGTCAGACTCTCTCCAATACTTCCTCCATCTATCATTCTTAGTTGTATTAAATTTAATTCCCAAAATTCTAATCAATATGTTACAAGGGCATTAATTTGGCAAGTAAGACAATTGGGTCAGATACATCTGAGAAGCACTTTGGTCCATTTCTTTGACGCAACTTGATACAGCTGCAAGGAATATTTTTTTAATATGAATCATGGTTTGGAAGTATAATATTCCTAAAGATTAAGTTCTATAAAACTCAGTATAACATAGCATTGTACTGTCTAAATGTGATGAAAAGCAGTGTTGTAATTGCTAATATAGGTTTGAATGATGTCTGAAGCTGGAGGTAAATTTCTACATCTGTAGCCAGGGACACTTTTTGAATAATGTGTGTTAGTTAGATTTTCTTGTATGAGCATGACTTTCTTCTTCCTCACCACAACCTAGACCTGCTGTAGAAAGATCTTTCATTCTGTTCTCACCAAACCCACCCCAAGAAGACAAAGCCTTCACTGCTGACCTTGGGAAGGAATGCAAGCTCTTGTATTAAAAACTAGTGAATTGTAGCGGCCTCCCAAGGTCTCTTGGAATGTTGATGCTTTCTCCTTTTGTGTGGTTTTTCTTTCTCCCTTTGCTGATTTTGCAGGTGTGAACATGAGGTGTAGGCAAACAGACGGATTTTTTAAAAATCCCAACCTTCACAGAATGGGAATGCAAAGCATGGGGACTGTTTGGATTATTATGATTATTGTGACTACTCTTTCCTCAGTGAAATAATATTGGGGGAATTTCACTGAAGTGAAACCTGAGCATACTCAACAATGAACACTTAAGGAAAGGAGGAAGGCCATCCCAGAGCTGGATAACATTGTTATAAAGATCAACAAAATGTTATAAAAGAGCAAGGGCGTTTTCAAGTTCTTCCAAAATCTTCATCTGATGAGGTGTTCTAAAATACAGAATGGGTGGGGGTGGGGAAAACCAATTCCCTAAATTAGAGGAGGCACATCAGTCAGGAGATTTGTGGAATTAGTGGACTGAATTTAATATTTATTAGGAGCACAAAAGTCATTCATTGTTAGCTTACGCTTAGCTTTTGGAGGCAAAGAAAATGTTTGCTATTCCTAACAATTCAACACAGAGCCTTTAGTCTTGCATCGTTTGCTATAGCTGCCATGCACAGAAACTTGAACCTCTGGATTTCCCCTGCCCATTTTTAAAAAAGATCTTTAGGTACAGCCATCTCAGGTAGCAGGTGCTGGGAGGCAACTACAGGAGACAGCTATGTATCATCTAATTGCCCTGCATTCCTTAAACTAGCCTGCTGCCTTCCAGCACAGTGGAGAATGTTTTCATTACCTCTAGGTAATGAAGTTAGACTACAGTCCAATTAGCTTCTGAAACAGAATTGTGCTTCCCTCAGGCCAGTCTGAGGCCAGTTACCAACCAGTAATGAGAGTATATTTGTGCTTTGGTGTGACCTAGCCACATCCTTAGATCTTCCTTGATAGGAAGGAATATAAGAGGATATACATGTACTCCATATGGCGATGGAACATGTGTGTATGTATGTATGATCATTGATTATGATTATTGTCTTGCTCTTGGATTCTGTCTCCTGATCTAATCCCAGCTTCCTCTCTAATACATTCTGTCAAAAGACTGAGGTTCTGGGTTACAGTCTTAGCTCCTCTTGAAGTGCTACCATTATCTATAGTGCTATTTTGTCAGCCCATAATTGCATGCTGTTTCCAGTACTGGGTTTTATTGATCACATAATATGATCTTACAAGGTTTTTAGATCTTATGACAAGAATAGAATGGCAGCAACAACCAAAAACAATAAAGCACAGGTTTATAATGTGTAGTAAAAGACAAAAGGAACATTTTCTGTGCACTATAAATACAACTGGTTTGCAAAATGATCTCATAAGAACACAAGACATAATTGTGAACTTGGAGAACTATCCATATGATAGAGCAGAGAGAAAACCAAGTGTTTCAATCAAAAGTAAGCCATGGGAGGAAAATAACAATGGACATGAAATACTGCTCATTTGTCAAATTAGTAGGCTTTTAAAATTACTTTCATAACATAGACTAAACTTCATAAAAACATAGTGCAGCAGTAATTATTGTAAGATCCTGAATTAGCACTGAGCAATCTATCATAAGGGAAAAATTACAGGAGTCAGCAATTACAGGAAGATTTGAGTTAGGATAACATAAGTATCACTAGGATGCTAATAGCAATGGAGAACATTTTCATCTCATTTAAATTTCTATAATTATTCTCCTAAAGGCTGGTTAATCTAACTAATTAATCAAATAATATATTTCTCAAAATGCTCCCAGCACAGTACCTACATGTTATTTTGTTGCGTGGTAAATTTTCAGATGAATGAACTTATTTAAGACAAATGGAAACATACAGAATGTAGTTTTGTACAGTTTTTATCAAAATATTCCCATGGCAACCCTTGAATCTCAAGATGTCAATGCTTCTTCTCACTAAGACCATTGTTCTCTTTAGATAACAAAAGGGCAGGAAGTAACCTGAGATATATTACATTACTACCGGTGCCTATGAATATGTATGCTTACATTATCTATTACTTACTATATGTACATGTCTGCACCATTTCTGGAATGTATAAATATCATTGCATCTCTTTGTTTGCAGTTCACTATTCTTTTGTTGGTGCATATTGTCTAATAAATATTGCCATGAGCCTTGATTATTTGCTTTGGGTTCTGGCATTTTGATTCCACAGTGGGGTTGTCCAGCTTTGTTCATAAAACTGATTGTTAGCCACTGCATCTATCACAGAACAATTTGATCCTTCCTTTTTTCCATGCTTGATGGCCTAGCAACTCAGTATTTTTATATTAAAAGAGATCACCTGTATTTATGCACTGCTTAATCTTAAGTAAAAATGTAACTAAGAAGTAACTAAGGTAGGAGCAACTAAGGAGTTACCAACCTACTAGGTTCTTCCAAAATCAGTGGAAGATTATAAGCCTGAAAAAGGATCTGCTCTGTCTTATTGCTGATTTTTTTATAAAATACTTAGAGAATGGGTATAAAGAATAAGGCAGGAATACCCAAATAGAACATTTATATCAAAACAGTTCTATTCCATATTTAAATAGCTTAAAAGAGACTAGGAAAGTATTATTATTTCTGATTTGACCCTTCATAGCTTAAAAGCTCAAACAAGTTTGTTCCTGAGCTACTCCTTGCTAATTTATTATTGTATAAAGTCTAATAATACCCTGATTCTAGAAAAAAAAGAATGCAGAACCTTGAATGTGTGATAGAAAAACTAGTGAACATTTTTCCTAAAAACTGCAGCAGGTAACTTTTCTGCTCAATAGGCATGAAGACTCCAATCGCATAGTTATTGAAATCAGTTTCTAGTTCTGATATAAGCTCTGACACATCTCTTAAACTGATTCATGGAACTGAAGTATTTGTCACCATCAAGCAATATTAGTAAAGCTAAGGAACTTTGCCTATTGCATCTTACTTGCAAAACCATCTTAAATTAGATTTGCTTTTCCTTCCGCAATCCCATCCCTATCCCAAGCTATAGAACAACCATCCTTAAATTGCTGCTGTCCCATCATCCCAGCATAACTACATAGAAGAAGACTGCTGGATGGGAGAAGACTAGTATAATCAGACATGGACATCTATAAAGTAATTGTCTTAATCAGTTAATTGCCTAGTTTTTCATTACTTAAACCACTCTTAGTCATGCTAATTAAAAGTTCAAGTGGTAGTCCAACATATTTGGGTAGCATCTGTATGGGGAGGCTGGTCTGGAGAAGAGAGTGACTAATATCAATAAATTAAATGGCTTTTCCCCATGTAAAACATTATGAGCATAATGCTGCTGTACAAAAATAAATGCTGTGTCTGTTTTGTCAGCTCCATCTCATAGGAGTTGTTAAGTTGCTGGTCCACTGAATATAGTGCTGCATTGACTATTTTTCCACTGAAACATATTTCTTGGGGACTCTTTGACCTACAGACAGGCTGGATATTTGTCATGTAGGTCAGTCTCATTTTCCCCTAAAAATAGTCATGGAATGCGAAGTATTCATGGAATCCCCAAATCCAACGTTCTTTTAATACATTAAATAAACCCCAAAGAAAGTTGCTTGTAGAGGGAAGGAAAAAAAGGTAAGATAATTGTTGGCACTGGTTATCTGCACAATCACATCTGCGTTCCAACTGTAACCTGTTCCAAATAAAAGCCTCTATTTATTAACAAAAAGTTTTTTATACTGATGGAAGAGAATATTTGTGGCTTCAAGATTGAACTGTTTTTCATCCTTGTCTCCAAGGTTTTCAAGAGCTTCTTAAAAAATATACTGGATTCACTTTTTGTGAACTATCACCAAAACAATTGGAGAAAAACAAAGATGTCGGTTCCTTAAGTCTAACAGTAACTTTAGTGATGGCACTGGGACAGGGATCCAAATTTGTAAACATTGAAAAATTTAACCTCTCTTGCAAGAACTTGTTATAATCAGAGCGCCTGTAGCTGTTTTTAAAGTTGAAAGACAAAGTGGAAATCCAGACAGGGACCTCCCACATCCCACATATTTCAGCACTGTGGGGATTCCCTCCTATTCAGTCTTAACCCCATTTGAAGTATGATGGTGGTAATAATCAGAACAAGTCTAAATGAAGGATTCTGAACACAAGAGAAATGCTTTGTTCATTTTCATTCATTCATTCATTAATTCATCCATCCATCCATCCATCCATCCATCCGTCTGTCCATCCATCCATCCATCCATCCATCCATCCATCCATCCATCCATCCATCCATTCATTCATTCATTCATGCTTTGTTCATTTCTATTGATTCATTCCACAAATACAAAAGTTCATACAATGCACTAAGCCATAATAAAGATTTCTCCTCCAGTTCAGTTGTGTCTGATTCTCAGAGAATCAGCCTGGACAAGTCCTTGCAGTTTTCTTGGCAAAATTTCTGAAACGGTTTTCCATTACCTACTTCCTAGGACTGAGAGAAAGTGACTGGGCCAAGGTCATCAAGCTAGCTTTGTGCCTAAGGTGGTACTAGAAATCATGGTCTTCCAGTTTGTAGTCTGATGATTAACCACTATACCCAATTGACTCTCAATGTAGTTTACTGCACTACTGATAACTCTGGTTTATGCAACCAATAAATTACTTCAAACAAACTATGGCTTAACATGCAATATGAAGCCAACCACTGCATCCCACACATATCAATGTAGTAATGGCCTTGCCCACCCAGTCACATGCTGACCAGCCATATCTACTCCGCAGGTTCAGCCCCCAACAATCTGAGGGACCATGAATTGGCCCCCTGTTTAAAAAGTTTGAGGACCCCGATCTAGTTCCTGAATATAGATGCTAATAGAAAACACAAATAATATTGCCAGATAAAAGCAGCCAAACAAAGAAGAGCATTTTTGAGAACTGAATAAACTAAAAAACATACCAAAATATGCAAATAAAGTTGGAAACCAAAGTTTCAAATAAAACATTTTCTTTCAGCATTAAAATACATAATTTATGAGCCTCAAAAGTTCAAAATTACCAAACTTTACTTCCATTTTCGTTCCCAAGCTATTCTCATTTTATTTACTAAGTTGCAGCTGCCTATAGCCAAGAATAACAGGTTGGATATTAGACGTACATAACCAGGTCAAAATTCAGAACACTCCTTTCTAACTAGGGAGTGCCTATAATTTTGGGAGTCAGTTCAATACAATTAGAAAACATGTTGAAAATTCTTCTTAAAGTCTGAAGTATGTATCATTTTATTTATCAAATTTAGTAGCTGCCCATCTCATGGTTCAGGTGACTGCAATATAGTCAAGAGCTGTTTGATGCATATGCTGAATTTTTTCTTGGAAATAACCATAGAGGTCATCTAGTTGAGAGGTTCCCAGTCCCCAGGCTGCAGACTAGTACCAGTCCATGGCCTGTTGGGATTGGGATTGGCCTGTTAGGATCAGAATGTACAAGCAACAAGCGATCAAGCAAAGTTTCATCTGCACATACATGGGATCTAGGTTTCTTGCAAAACCACTATTCTTGGCCCATGGAAGACATTTTTTTCCCCTGAAACTGGTCCCTGGTGCCAGAAAGGTTGGGGACTGCTCATCTAGTCTAACTCCAGCTCACAGCAGGATCCTCTAGTGTAAATGCTTCTCAACCTTGGTAGCTTTAAGATGTGTAGGTTAAAACTACCAGAATTCCCCACCCAGCATTTTGCTGATTTAGAAATTTTGGGTATTGAAGTCCACACATCTTAATGTTGCCAAGGTTGAGAAACATTTGCACTAGAAGATCCTGGTCTCCTGAATCACTCTCCACTATTTGGTTATATACACTGCCATGCCCTATGTATCAGACTTCTATCCACAAATTTTTGTTTTTTTGCAGTGAGTTAAGCACCTTATGTTGTGAACAATTGAAAGTGCAATCTTGCTTTAGAAAACACTGCTCACTACAGATCTCAGTTGTGCCTTGCTGAAATTATGGGAGCAACTCAGCTGCCTATGAGAAGACAACTCCCCAAGTTTAGAATAGAATATTTAGCTAATATTGTCCTGTAATTTACAGGCTCATGTAATGAGCCATCTGGGTCATGACAATGTTATTCCTAACTAGCACCATAGCAGCCAACTAATGACTTGAAAACAAATGTCTCCCTTTCCAAGTGATGACTGACTCTGATAGCCATAACTATGAGGATCTGTCATAGGCATTCCTTGTTCAGCACCATCATCATTTTGAACAGTTACTGAAAGAGTGGACTTTAAATGAAAACTATCTGTTTTAGTTATACATTTATCCATAAACCTATTATATTAAATGATCAAGGGGGCATCAGTTATCCTTATGTTGTTATCCTGCTTAGTATTGAACCATTGCTTAAATATTTCATCTTATCCATGCTTTACTTCTATGATGTTTTAATTTTTATTTATTTGTATCCCACCTTTATTATTTTTACAAATAATTCAAAGTGGTGAACATATCCAACACACTTTCCTCCTATTTTCCTCATAACATCCTTGTGATGCGGGTTAGACTGAGAGAGAGAGACAGACTGCCCAAAGTTACCCAACTGGCTTTCATGGATAAGGCAGGACTTGAACTCATAATCTCCCACTTTGTAGCCTGGTGCCTTAATCACTAAACCAAACTGGTTCTCATATACTCCTCTTACTGAATTCAATAATATACCTTCATATGTGCAAGGCATTCTATACTTAATCCTATGCATTGTCTAAATCAACAAATATACAATAATCTTTGTTTTTCACATGTTTTTCACAGACTTCCTGAAAAGCAAATATCTGCTTTCTCTACATCCATCACCGAGCATAAAATTACATGGCACTTCCCATATTTTACTCATTGTCATAGCCTTTCAGTCAGTTTTGCCAAATACCTTCACCTGTCTACCAAATCCCCCTTATTTTTTGCATTCACTCCTGTTACTTTTACCTTTGTACAGGGGAACAATAATGGTATTGTTCCAATCATCAGGCAGGAATGCAGACTTCATACATATTAAACAACTTCCTCAGCCTCTCTGTGAGCAAACCATATGCATATTTTAAGATTGTCTGCAGTTCCCATTCAATCTTACAGAAGACTATTCACTTCAGAAAATATTGGAAGAATTTTCATAGCTGGACTCCTTTTGGACTTTCAATTTAATCAGTGTAGAGGGCTGCCTCTTCTTCGAACAACACTGGGAGAGCAACAAGGGTTAAAAACATTCAGTACAAAGGCTACAATAAAATATGCAGGTAGATCTTATTTAGCTACTACTTCTTTTAATGTCTGTTTGCACTTATGATGATGAGGTAAATGTAAGTTTATGTCCAATCCTCCTATTTACAATCTTCACAAGTCTATAAAGGAAAGTTGGAGTGAGATCATAAGCACAGTCATGGTTTCATCTAGTGTGTACTTTGCTTAATGACCAAGTTGTGAACTGGGTTACTAAATGAGAACTACCTGCCATAAAACATAACTGTGGGAAGAGCTAGACACACAACTCATGCTGTATGGCCGCCTCATCCAATTTCCTGGGCTGGAACCTGGGGAAGAACCAGGTCTTCAGAACCATCTTAAAGGCTGACAGAGGTGGGGGTGTCAACTAAATTTTGTTTGGGAGGTTTTTCCATGGGGAAAACAGACCAAGCATGTTACAAATAATAAGGTACCATTGTTTGATTGATGCCAGCCCTTTTGTGGCATGAGATGGGCAGAAACAACTGAAGACATAGTCCTGCAGCTAAAAGTCATCGTGAATGGCTTTATAGATGACCACCAAATTTAATTCAAATTTAATTTAATTCAGCTATATACGTTGTAAGCTCCACAGGCAGTGCACTATAATTTCCATCATCTCTGGAACAATGAATCTATTTCTGAAAGACACCAGCTTGGGAAAAAACAGACTTTCCTGGATAGCTGAGCATAAACTTGGGTTGCATAGTTGAAAATGGTGGCTGGTCTAGAAAGCTTACAACACAGCACCAACACAGCACCATAGACTCCAAGTGCAACTCCGAGAGGCATCCAAATTAACAAATTGTTAAATGTGACACAAGATGTCACATTTACTGTCCCTGTCCTATTGTTTCTTTTTTTTCTTATATGTATCCATTTCATGTATTCATAACTATGTTTATACTTATACCTGTTATCTTATAATCACTTGACAAAAATAAATAAATAAGTAAATAAATAAGTAAAAATGTGGCCAAATAGCCATCCTATGAACCATATGCAATTTTAAATGTAATATTAAGGGATTATTTATTTATTTGTTTATTACTGATTGACTGATTGATTGATTGTTATCTGGCCCTGCCCATTTTTTGAAGTACAGTCCAGTATGGAAGAAATCGTCCATCACTTTCCTACACTAAACAAGATAGAAATACACCGACAACTGAATATAAAGTGACCTGTTCCCTAGTCCTTGTGGCTGATATATCCAAATATCAAATAAGGCACGGAGTGGTGGTGTGGAGAAGGGTGGTAGGAAGTCCCTCTTTTGACAAACGGATCGCGACAGAAGTTGGGACGCCTTTGTTGCGCTGGGCATCTGGCCGTTCTTCCCCTGTTACCGTCTCCCACCGGAGAAGCAAGCAGATGGCGCACAAGAGACAGACGGGCAACTGCCTGTACCAACAATGAGGAGCGCGGAGGCGTTGAAAGCGGCAGCGGCCAGTCGTTGTTTCCGCTCCACTCAGCCCGAGGACAATGGCTCCTGCGCCGGCCCCTCGGGCCTTCTGAAGGCTTTGCGCTCCTTCGGGCTGAAGCTGGCTCAGCTGTGGGAGGGGGAGGCAGGGGGGCCCGTGCAGACCCCGGTACGTTCCCTTTTGTCTGTACGGTACGAGGCGCCTACGTCATTCGAGGAGAAATTCCTGAATGCCATTCAGCTCTTGGCCGCTAATTGCCCTTTATGTAAGCTGCAGCTGGGTGCCCGGGTCTCTATTCAAAGCAGGCGAAGTCAAAGGGCGGGGGGGGAGGGGCAGGCTATGGGGTAGCGTCAGAGGCTCCCTCGCCCCGCCGCTTCCGGATGAGAGGAAGGTTGGCTAAGACGCGGGTCCGCGGGGCAGCCAATGGAGTCTGGGGGAGAAGGGAGTCTTCACCCGCCTCTCCTGTCGCCGTTGGGCATTTGCCCTCAAGGCTCCCAGGATGGCTGGAAAGGCCTGGAAGGGCAGATTCGCTAACCCGCGGCGGCGGTTAGCAGATGGCGATAATAATAGCCTAGTTGGTTAAGAATGCAAATCCGTCACAGGGAAAAGGTCGGGACGGCGGGTTTATGCTTCTCACCTGCCGAGGGCAAGTTTGCACCAGGAGAAGCAACAGATCCCACGGTTCCCAGGAGGTTCGTGGGAATGGAAAGTGTGAAGAAGCCACATTCTAGCACAGCGGGACCACCCTTGTGGGGGGACATAGCAAGAAAGCCAAAGAAGAGGGCAGGGGCTCTCAAGAAATGGACTATTAGCATCCCCTGGACTGTGTCTGGATTCATATGTCCTTCTGAAGAGGACAATAAGAGTACTATTTCACAAATTCCTTAATTCAGTCTCTTTTATTAAAAGTTTTGATACTCTTCCTGTTCACATCTTCTGCAGAAAGTCTTGCATGTCATTTTATATGTACTTATTTATTTGAAAGTCTTACATGGCTGTTCGTTTTATGTGGCATACCTGGGAGGGGCAGAAAATGGCAATAAAAGCAATAAAACTATAATAATCACTCCTAGTGACCCAAGGCAACACACATGCACACAACATTCAGATGTACGGGGTTCCTGGCTCACCCTCTACCCCAATGGTTGTGGGAAGAACCAGCTCTTCAACGCTTTTTCAGAGGGTAGGGGCTACTATGGAGATCTTCTGGGTTTCACCACATGACAATCATTAGGGAAAAGGACCTCTAGCACCCCCTAATTATGTGAAGATAAATAACATTAATAAGGTTGGATATAGATTATGAAATTTGATTTTGTGTAGTCATAAGGCTTTTTCTGATTTTGGGGGGGCTTGGTAGATAAACCTGCCAAAGTTATGTCACTAATCAGTTCTCTGAGTTCTTCTTTTGGCTTTCTTTTCAATTGGCTTCAATTGGTGAGGATCTTGCCTTCACATTGATGTATCCAGCTTTATTATTAGTGCTTCCAGTAACAGCCTAGTTTTATTTTATTTAATATTCAATGATTTGTTCTTCTTATGGCCAAGTATTGGATATTCTCAAGAACTATATCCAACAGCACAGGCATCCATTTACATTCACTCAGCTTTTTTGATAGCTTAGCTTTTATATGGCCATATGTTGCAACATGGAATACCAATTTGGGCAATCTAATATTCAAAATGGTATAACAACAACACTATTAGTATCCCAGAAGTAATTATAGATGGAAATCTTCCAGTCTTCTACTTTTCTGTACAACCTTTCAAAGAAAAGGACCTTTCTTTCACTAGGCTGATGATGTGTTGATATATCCTCAAACTATCTGATTGGACATTATGATGGCAAGGTCGTATAAAATATGTGTAGCAACAATAGGGAACAATTCAGAGGTGGGATTCAAATTTCTTAACTGGGTCTGTGGGTGTGGCCTAATTTGTGAGTGTGGTTTGGTGGTCATGTGACTGGCTGGACATGGCTTGTATGTAAATATTATAAATATTTATGTAAATATTGATTTTTTTTTTTATTAAAAAAGAGCAACTTTTACCCAAAATCAGGCAAAGCAGACAGGCAGATTGGGTTGCTCACAGAATGACAGATTCATTCAGAGATCTATCTGCCATTGGCTCACTCAGTCTGTCACATAAAATTTTCTTGCAAGCAAACTCATAAAATTTGCTAGCAAGCAAACTCACAAAATTAACTCACAACACTCTATGTATGTAAATATTGAATTTTTTATAAAAAAAGAGCAACTTTTACCCAAAATCAGGCAAAGCAGGCAGGCAGATTGAGTTGCTCACAGAATCACAGATTCACTTAAAGATCTATCTATCTGCCATCAGCTAGCTGAGTCTCCATTGAAAAATAGAAGCTTCAATCCTAAGGAAGGTTCAGCTCTGCTTTTAGATTAGCTAGAAGGCAAAAAATGCAACGATTTCCTGCTTTCTAGCTAATGTAAATCTCCCGGCACAGCAGAACAGCTGATGGTTGGAGAGAAAAAAAGGAAAAATAGCAACCTAGCAGGCAAGTTTGATAGCGGAATGCCAGGTAAGGAGTGAGTGGGCAGGGTGGGATGGAGCCAGCCACTGGCACAATTCACCGGTTCTCCGGCAGGTAGAATCCCACCCCTAATGAGAGTGTGTTTTGCATTGCGTGTAGACCATTTCCAAAAAAACTCAGCCATGCCAACTGGACAGCTGACAAGTGCTGTGCGCAGGTGCATAGCGTTTCAAACTCCTTTCCTAGTTTTTCAACCTCAGCTATGCCATACAAAGCAGCTGAGGTTGAAAAAGCAGGAAATAAAGGACAGCCAAGAGCCCAGGCGAGCGGGTGGCCAAACAGAGCAGTTCAGTGTCCGCTGCTCTTCAGAGCTACCGGTTCTATAGAACTGGGCCAAACCGATAGCATCCCACCCCTGGAACAATTGATTGCCACCACAGGGGTGGAAGTGGGGAGTCAGCGGGGTACTGTAATGTGAACTTTTAATTTTATAAGCTGCCCCAAGTCATGGTGAGTTGGGCAGCTGAATAAATTTTTTAAATAAATAAATAGTACAGATAAACCAAAGCTAAAAAAAAATTAAGGAAATGAAACATCAAAGATATAAAAATCTAAACAGTTAAATGGAACTGCCAAATTGTCTACACCAAAACATTAAATTGATATTGCCATAACAGCAATTGCTTATGAGCAAAACTAGTAATTTTTATAGAGTCTTTTAAAAAGAAAACTGCATTTTCTTTATCTCAGAGAGTGCAAAGTTGGTACGTAAGGCGATGCAACAAAACATGGGGAGCAGCTCACTGAGGTGATTCTTCTAAGCAAAGGCACAAGCAATCTCGCACAAAATTCACTGATGTTCTGTGGCTAAGACAAAGAGTTATCAACTTGCCACTGTGCCTTTTTCTAATCAGGCTTGGAGGCTGAATTCTGGTGGATCTGCTTACTCAGTAGTTATTGCTGAATTTACCGTTTTGCCACACAGTGAGCAAACACAGAGGAGAAATGTGTGCCAACATTTTAAACCAAACGGTAACCTCTGGCTTACCTGAAGGAAAAAAAAATCACAAGCCAAAGTCCTTTGTGTAAGGCCACTAAGAACAAAACATTCAGCATTGATCTATCTAGAAGAAAGCTGGGTGTGAAGCAAGACGTTTTGTCCTTTCCATGTCATAAATTTCTCAGTAAAAAAAGTAGTAGGGGAAAAAGGGACAAAATAGTATTGAAAAACATGTTCCTTTTTCCAAAGAATTAGCTTTTATGTAATAAGTTAAAAACCCTAAAATATTTCCCTTGAGAAAGGAAAGTTGGGATATAATAATAGGGCTCTCTGGTGAATAGCAACATCTGAGTACGAGATGGCTGCTAAAACCGTCTTTTACTTCTTTCATTTACACCTTTCTTTTCTACTCGTTTTTAATGGGCACAGATATTCTCTACCAGCAGAGAAAGGGATGACACACCACTTGGATTTATTCCAGCTAAGCATGCCTAGGATAAACCCCAGAGATTCCAGTCTATAGAGAGATATTTCCTTTGCTGGAGCAGAAACCTCTTCTTCTTCTTTTGTTATGGCCTATAAATGTGATATTGTTAAAACTAAGAGTGTATATCAGACTCAGATGAAGCCCAGGCCTTAAAATTGAGTAGAATGAATCTGGAACAGATTTTCTTTTCCTAGAATCAGAGTAGACAAGCTGAACTTGTTCCATTCTGAATTGGACAATCTAATTCTGCTTTAATTCTAATTTATTTCTCCAAAGTGCCAATGTGTTTCCATGAAATACCATTGATTTTTCCAAATCGTTATCATAACTAGGCTGCTCATGCAAGCCCTCTCTAACTTTGTTAGAATCACTGCAGTTACAGTATTACAGTTCTTGAGTACTTGGATGCGTGGCATATTTTGCCGTGTTATTTTCCTTCTGTTCTAAGGATGTACCTCATTTGGAATTAATGTAGCTTGATACTCGCCCAACCTGTGCTAAAAGAATACAGGGGGTAGAGGCTCCATTATATCTCAAGGCATCCAGTTCCCAGAGTATTTCTAATTCATGAGGTCCAGGCAGACATAAAATTCACTGGAAGCTGCTTTATTGAAAAAGATCATTGGTTCATAGCCAGCCCATAGTATTCCAGATGTTGCTGAACCACATTTCCCAGCATCTTTAGGAAATACAGGTAGTCCTAAACTTACAACAGGTCCTTTAGCGACCATTCAAAGCTACAACAGCACTGAAAAAAGTAACTTACGACTGTTTTTCATAGTTATGATCTTTGCAGCATGATGATGTAATCAACATTCAGGTGCTTGGCAACTGATTCATATTTATGACCATTGTTGTGTCCTAAGGTGATGTGATCACTTTTGCGATCTTCTGACAAGCAAAGTCAATGGGGAAGCCAGATTCACTTAGCAATCGAGGTACTAACTTACCAACTGCAGTGATTCACTTAACAACTGAGGCAAGAAAGATTGTAAAATGGGGCAAAATTCACTTAACAAATGTCTCGCTTAACAACAGAAAATTGGGATCCATTTGTGGTTGTAAGTTGAGGATTACCTGTACAGTCCATGGTGAAAGAGGCTGGGAATTGTGGTTTATCAACATCTTGGGGTGCTAGTATTGCCTGCCCCATTGTCAGTTACCAGGCCTCCAACCAGTGCTTCAATGAGAGAAAATTCCCAACCCTTCCTAAAAATGTCAGACTCAAACCTGGAGCTTTTTCAATGTGATATTTCTAAAACTTGAGCAGCATGGGGAGATGAAGGGTATGACCTCTGTACTTATTAGTGCTCGGCATTGCACGAAACCTATTATTTCCACCATTTTGTTTTTTGCTTGAAGCCAGTATTTTCAAGGAATGTATAGCTACCAAAGGATGCTTACAGGAGTTTCTTCATTACATAATAAAATATAGTCATGCAAGTTATGAGAAACTGTGGGCAATTAAAATAAGAGGAAGGTACAGGTGAGAACCTTCAAATTCTGGGAATAAATATAAAATGACTGTCTTACAGAAGGCAGGTATTTTCTGGAATGATTTCACTGATTTTATAACAGCTCTATAGAAACATAGATGGTCATGTTAAATAAAAAGGTCAATTAAATGCCCTTTCACATGCAATGTCTATGTTGAACAGCTGTTAAATTTCCACTAGAGAGAGCCTCACACCCATAAAATAAAATTTAGTATACTCATGTGAGGATAGAACTTGCTCCTCAAAATCTATTGCATTACTCCCAGATAGAAACATTTAAGTTTTAAAGCAAAGCTGGTACAATTATTACTGCAATTTTTCTATCACATCTTTCAACTTAATATAAATACTTTTAATATGCAACTGGTGCTAATATTAATAATATATACCTGTGGGAGGATAGCATATCCTGTAATGTTAATTTTCATTGTGCTAATCAGTAAGGTGACATGGACAGAATTTATCTGAAACATAAATTTGAGACCATTGAACTCATGGGAACAAGCATTTAATCACCTGGGGTAACGGAAATCTTCTGTCTTCCTACAGTCCTAGGAAAGAGGAGGACCTAATTTCTGGCCTGCTCTTAAAAAAACATCTTGACATCGCTGACTGATGCTGTCTAACAGGATTATAAATTATAAAGGATTATTTTAATGAATCATCAAATTGTGGAGTTAGAAAGGGCAAGTTGTCTTTTTTTCCTCCCTGTAATGTAATGTAATCCCTGTACGGCATTGAAGATCCATTCCATGTGTCTGCATACTAGTTCTCTGTCATGCCCCTGTCAGAATCTGATTCCAAGGGGGAGGTTGAGCAGCTGACAGGGAGTGGGAGTATAGCTCTGTTGGCTGTGGAAGAAACTGGGAAAGGGCACAGTTCAGCTGGGCAGAGCAGGGGAGAGGTAGAGCAAGGGAGAGGGAATTCAGAGAAGGATCCAGGCCCACCCACTCTTCATCCTAGGGCATGCAGGAGCAACGGAGAAGGAAGCAATGTGAATCGTGTGGCTTACAGGGGAGAAAAGGGTCCTGATTCCCTTCATTAGCTGCAGCTGGGAACACAGTGTTTAAAAAGGGAGTTTGTGCACAGCAACTTGTTGGAAACAAATCGTGTATTATCTTGTTCTGTCAAGGCTTATCTGGGTTCCTAGCGTCTTTCAACTGTGTGTATTTTGTTGGCCTTTGAAGTCTGCAATTCCTATCCTGCCCTGTCCAGTTAATTGCTGCAGCATGGTTTGTGTGGATTTTTATTTACAGTTTATATGTACTTTGTTTTTGGACTGAATTTCCTCCACTTAAAGACTGTTCTTGGGAGAGTTTTTTCTCCAGCCCAAAGTAACTGGACATTGGGGGCAAAGTTGGAGGTATTAAAGGGACTTTTCTTACTTATGTGACTGTGTTGCCTTTGTGCCACACCCTGGGTCATCACACTCTCATTCTTTAATCATTCCAAAAATAGCCAGGGGTCAAAATGAGGTTTTGGAAAGGTGAATTGTTTAACTAAGTCTGAAGATCCAGGTTGGAGCAATAACATTTGTCTGGCTAGCAATCCCAATAGCAATAGAAGGAAGGCTATCTAACTGCTTGTTGATTCCCTAACCTGTTAGAAAGAAACAGGAACACCTTGGCCCAGAACTGTGCATATATTTATGCATGTTGGAGTGAAAGGAAAACCTAATGCAAAGAAAGATATGAAATCTTCATATTTTCTTTGTTTGTTCATTCATTCATTCCTTTGTTTTCCTATGATGTGATGACATGCAACCAAAGCAGAAATAAAATCCAGGATTCTATCTATATAATTTAAAACCAAATGCTGCATTATGATAGACAAGCCATGCAAAAGGCTTTAAACACACGGCAGGCATCAACCAAATAATTCTTATCCTCAGCTTTTCAGTTTGCCCATTGGAGGGATGCCTGCAGTGGGAAAAAAGGGGTCTGTGTCTTTATAGCTGAGCAGAGAAAGTAATTTTATGTATGGAACAAGCTTTGTTTACAGGACAAAGTATTAAGTAGCTATATTTAAACCTAATGGGTTGCATAACCCAGCCTGCCTGTGTGATCAGTATATGGTTCAGGGGGATTGTACAAAAAAATCATTGATAAAATCATGGTAGTTAATCATGGATAAATCATGTTGCACTAATTGAGCCAGACAACCTAATAAAATGACCTCTGCTGAATCACAAATGTTAAGGCGTATGGAAGTCTTCCTTTTGACTCTTTTTTTGTCAGTATTGCCATGCTGGCTTTGAATGATGGCACCTGTAGTCTAACACACTTGAATTAGAGGATGCATACATGAGCCCTCCTTTTCCCTCATTGCCAAAGGCAAAGAATGGTTTTATCTCCTTTTGCAAAAATGGGAGGAATGAATGATACAAATCATTAGCAGTTCTGTAACTGGATTTCCTGTTTATTTGTTGGTTGGCTTGTTTTCTGCTAAGGATAAAAGCTACTTGTTGGAGGTTAATTTGATCAACCCTAGAAGGAGGGAGAGGGAAGAGGAGAAATGTACATTATTGCCTTATGCTCATCCTATGCATGCTGAGATGGGAGAGTAGAGAAGAGAAACCCCAATGACTCCAAGTGTCATTGAGAAGGTGAAACACAATATATTGTAAAAAAAAATTAAATTAAAGCTTTAATGTCTCATTATGTCTCAAACAAAAGAAATCAATGCTTCCTTCTTTTTTTAAGGTTGTGGTCTACTTTTCTAAGTTGCTTGTTGAAAATTGGAATCATATCTCCCTCTAGTGGATGAATGTGAACACTTTGCTTTTTTGGGAGATTCAGTCAGAGTAGTGCAGCTCCAGAAAAGTTGTAAAGAACAGCTGTGTTGCTTCACTTCACTTGCTGACAACAGTTTTTGCACATGCACAGAAGCCAGTTTCAGTGGGGTAAATTGCCCCTGCCTCAATTTTTCTTTGAAATATACAGAATAACATGCCTTCATGAGATGAAACTGACCATCCATACTCTGGACTCTCTTACTTGTGACCATAGTTTTGGCAAGGAGCAGGTCCTGAAAGATTTTTCAAAGATTATGCTTAGAGGTTCGGCTACGGCAGTGGATAGCTTTTTAAAGAAGTAGGCACATATTCCATCTGGCCCAATAGATAGAGATGCTTTTAGATTGAGTAGTGCAGTGGTGGGATTCAAATTTGTTTACTACCGGTTCTGTGGGCATGGCTTGGTGGGTGCGGCAGGGAAAGGATACTGTAAAATCTCCAGTCAGAGGTGGTATTTACCAGTTCTCCAAACTACTCAAAATTTCCGCTACCGGTTCTCCAGAACTGGTCAGAACCTGCTGAATACCATCTCTGGCGTAGTGCTTTTACAACATTGTCTTCTGTAAAATCGATATGTATTAGATCATTGTAGTTGTCTGTGGTTCAGCTAGGAAAAACTGGGCATGATCCACTGCTGTTTACAAATACTCAGCCAAAGAATGTGTTAAAGAGGTTCTCTTTAATGGTGTTGTCGTTGCAGTCTTTACCATTAGGTCCTTTCAGGGGTGGGATGGACCTTGAGTCTTTTAGTTTGTTGTTTACAAAATTGTAGAATGCACGGGTGGAATTAGTGCGTAGAAGGTTTTCCTCTTAGTTAATGTGATAATTGGTGCATTCAATCTTTATCTGATGGCATAAATTTTTGTATCGGCTTTTGAAGTTGGCAATGTGACCAGATTTGTTTTTCTGCCAAAGTGATTTCTTTTTGGATTGAAACTTCCTTATTGTTATGGGTAATTTGTTTTTTCTGGTTTTGGGAGTTGTTACTGGTACATATAATTTGATGGTTGTTTTGACTTCAAGTAAAAATATGTTGTAATGGTCTTCTATAGTACTGCATCCAGTGAATAGAAATTTCCAATCAAGGGATGAGAGATCGTTGTTTATAAGATCATGGTTGCCTTTTTTGAAGTTATAATTGGGGATTCCGTCATTGTGATGATTTTTGTGTGGATGTATGTTGAAACAAAAGTCAATCATGTTGTGGTCACTGTTGGAAAAGGGTTCTTTAATTTGTATTCCATAAATTGAATTCAAACTATTGCAGAAGATGAGATTGAGGCAGTTGTTAAGTCTAGTTGTTGGTTATTAGTTGTTCTAGTCCCAGATTTGTTACTGCATTGTAGAAGGCTGCATGTGTGGGTTCAGTTGTACATTCATTAAGGGTCCAGTTAACATGAGGTAGATTGAAGTCACCAAGAAAGATATAAATGTGTAGGCAGGATGCTGCCCATGTTAGTAGTGTATTTAGCTTGTTTGCATGTTTGATGTCATAATAACGGGTTCTGTAATATAGTAAGAACCAAAATGTGATATTTAAGGATAGTTCACAGATGATGGTCTCAGGAATAGCAAGCTCCTGGGTAACTTGGATGTTTTTTAGATGTAGGGACTTTTTATAGAAGATAGCAACACCACCTCCTCTATGGTTTTCATGGTCTGATCGGTAAACATGATAAGCTATTACTGTGGTAATGGAGTCAGAGAGAGATGCATTGAGCCATGTTTTACAGACAAATATAATGTTGAATTTAGCTGTATTTAGTAAGACGAGAAATTCAGGTATTTTATTTATAAGGCTTCTTGCATTGAGTAGTTTGCATTTAAGGCCAGTTGTGGTTGAAATAGAGGTAGTTTAGGGGCATGCGTGCCTAGTTTTGAGTGATGTTGTGGGTGTCTTTGCAGTATGCCAAAGAACTACATCATTTCTTCCAGTTACAAGGGTCACCATGTTTGCTCCTCCTCACCCAACTTCCTGACTTTGCTGCTGCTGCACCCCATTGACATTTGGATTTTTTTTCTTTAATTGTACCACCTGGTTCACTCACAGGCTGCAAAAGTGCCTAGTGTATTATGGAGGAAGACTGTAGTATGACAATGGCATTGCTGTGGGAGGTGGGCTATGCAAAGCATTTGAAACGAGCAGTTTGTAAAACATGCCTATACAAGGAAATCTCTCCTACTCCAAATGTTGAAGCAGATAGGTACTCTGGCAAGGCTGGCACAGCTGGTTTGAAGGGTTTGTCTCGCTGTCTGTACATGTAGATGTGTATGCCAGCCTCTTCTATTGGAACCACCACCTGAAGGAAGCAGCTAGGCTAACCCCTCCAGAGTATGGAAACATACTCATAGGGATCATTTGTCTGAACTAACTCTCTTAAATGTTTTGCATACCCTTATTTTATTTTTTTAATCCTCAACAGGAATTCTTTTTTGGAACTTATTCCAAAGCAACAGAAAATAGAAGTAATTGAAAGCTGAATTCTCCTTTTCCCTGTCTTTGCCTCAATTCCTTCACTAAAATTGTCCTTAGATATCTAGTCAAGAGAAGAACTGATGGCAGAAGGACATAGTCATCAGTGGTTCTCTTATTTACAGTTATTAGAAAGACAAAAAATAAAAATATTATCTATCCCTAAAATATATCTTTGTACCTGCACATCAAGAAGTCTCACAGGACTTCTAAACAGGTTCAATATCAGGTTCTCTTACCATCAGAAATGAAACATGAATGGCTGTCCGTAATTTCCTTATTTGTATCCCTTGTCTCTCCAGAATTGTAACCTGAAACTAACTTCATCATTTGCTATAGCAAGAGAAAAGCATTGTCAGAATCAGGACAAAATGTTCATCTTCTCTGTTTTTATTGTAGGAGAGCCAGTAGCTAAGAATTTGTATCAGATAGTCCCAATAAATTGCTTATAGTATATTATTTTCTTCCAAAGAGAACAATAATTCTTTTCCCTAAATTCCAAATGTTATCCTCATAATAACCCTGTTAGTTAGGTTAAACTAAAGATAACCAATTCAAAATCAATTTTAATCATAATTTCTGAATGAGGACTTGAATCCGAGAAGCCCCAGCTTGACCCAAAGTCTTATCATTATGCATATTTGCTTACCAATACATATTATGACCTGAATTGATGATATTTGGAAGATATACGAACTACATAGATAGAGATATGAACTGGGGTTATTTCTGAACTGAATTTAGGAGTATATCTCAAAGGGATGAAGTACATCTGAACTTCCAAATTTAGCACTGGGATTGTCTACATCAATGTTTTTCAATTTTGGCAATTTTAAGATGTGTCAATTAATTTTTGGAATGTAGACTGGGGAATTCTGGGAGTTAAAGTCCACACATTATAAAAGTTGCCAAAAGTTGAAAAAACAATGCCCCTGCATTCCAGGAATTTTATTCACCGAAGAAAGCTCTGGGATATAGCACAAGAAGTTAGGACAGGAAAGAAAATTGCATCAGCTCTAGTTATGCTGCCTAGGATTGTCTAATAAAGTAATCTCATTGTAGTGGGTATTTATCCTATAGCAGGGGTGTCAAACTCACATCGTCATGGTAGCATCCTGTGACATTTCGGGACTTTTCCCCCCTTCACTAAATTGGATGTGGGTGTGGCCAGTGCATGATGCATCCAGCCCGCTGGCCAGGAGTTTGACAACCCTGTCCTACAGGATTAAATACTACTGCCCCTTGGGTTTTCTGTCATAAATCAACCCATCCATTCATCTATCATGTTCTATGATTATCTATTACATCTGTCTGTCTGTCTGTCTGTCGATCTGTCTGTCTAATCTATCCATCCATCTATCCTATTGCCCTGAGGCTTGCATTAATAGATCCATCCATCTGTCCTATTGCCCTAAGACTTGCATCATGATGAGGTTCAGCTGTAATTCCTAGCAAAATTAATGTGTCATAATTGTTTTACTGAATGTACTTCATTTTTACATATTGAATGGCATAAAATGGAGCTCCATCTCATGCTTTCTATAGAATTGATAAAACATCATAAATAAAAATGGTTTTGGTTTTTGCTCAGAAATCTTGGCAGCTATAATTGGCCATGGAACTAGGTTAAAGCTGCATCTGCAGTGGTCTATCAAAGTACTAAATTTTGCTACCTATCATCATTCAGGTTAAGTCCAGTATTTCCCAAAATGCATTTGAAACTTTGAGTGAAACCTTTTAGTCAGCACTGGCAAATTCATTCATAAAACTTAAGTAGCTTTATTTGCTGGTTATGTAGTTTTATTGTTTTATGTAACTTTGGACCACTGATTCTTTTTTATATTTGCCCATCAAATAAGATCAGGAAAAGTGGACTCTCTCTGGGACTGTTCTGGGAAAAGGACCATGGAGGTTAGCTCTTTGGAATTGCATTCCTCTTCAGATTCAGATGGTCCCAATGCTACTGGGATGTAACACAGGCATTAACATCTGGACAACCAAGATATAGAAGATATTCCCTATTTACAAGAACTTCTAATACCAAAAGATCAAGTTATATCAGCAGTCCAGTCATAAAGCCAGAAGGCTTACAGGAACTGATGAAACATCCATAGAAATATTGCAAGTAATGGAAGAAGAATCAGTAAAAATTTGAACTGAGCTACATCAGCCACTCTGGAGAACAACACAGTGGCCAACCGAATGGAAGAGGTCAATCTACATTCCAATACTGTACTCAAAAAGGAGATTTAACAGCGTTCAAACTATTATAGCGTCCTTAATTGTACATGTAGCAAAATAATGCTTATCCAGTATGGATTACAGCCCTGCATGGAAAAAGAGATGCCAGATGCCAAAGATGGGTCTTTGAAAAAGCAGGATAGAAAGAGCATGGACACTTTTGAACTTGGGTGTTGAAGAACAATCCTAAAAATACTGTGGACAGCTAAGAAAACAAACAAATGGGGCATTCCCTAAATCAACCCAGAGTTTTCACTACAGGCACAAATGACCAGCTCAAATTGTCCTACTTCAAACACATATGAAGGTTTAGCTTCCTAGACAAGGTTTTGATGCTGGGATAGGTGGAGGAAAAAAGAAGGGATGACAAGCAGCAGACTGGATGGACCTGGTTGCAGTGGTGATGTGCGCAAAGTGTTGAAAGACCTAAAGGAACAATTTGGAGACAGATCAACAAAGCAAGGATCAATCAATGTGATTGCTAAGTATCAACACTGACCTGTTGATCGATCAATCAGTCAACCAAAACCTGACTTCAACAGGTTTTTTGGGGGAATATACAGGATAACGGCCTTGCTTCTTTTTACAATAAAGCACTTGTTTGACAGGATTTTAATGTTCTTTGGTGCACAATTGAAAGTAACTTTGTAATCATTTGTTAGTATCTTCTAATCTTATTTATGAATATTAGATATAAAAGCTATTTAGAGTAGATATTGACTGAAGAAGCTGCCCAGCAATAAATAAATAAATACATACTCAAATGCTTTGAAGATTGCACGTTTGTCTTTATTATTCAGGTTTGTGATTGTCCTTGCGATATGCATACTCCAAGTTGCCCTTGAAAGTGGATTAGATGTGAAAGCTTAAGCAGAAAAGTAAATCCTTCTGCCTGATGAACATGTCCAAATAATCTTGGCTTAATCTGATTTTCTCCCATTTTGGAGCCAAGACAAAACTTCAGGTACTGATTTTGATGTATAAAATAATTCTTTTGCAGCCAATTCACATGGAGAATTTCAAGAATAATACAAGGCTACAACCTGACTCAATGTTTTAGCTGTTTGCTATTGCCTTAATAAGTTAAATCTTGGTATATCTAGTATATCAAACTATCATTGATAGGAACTAATGGTAGTATTGATGGCAATCGAGATATTTTTAGTCTGTGCAGTCAGTTTTCCTTTTGTATTTTACTGATTCTTATCTTTTGCTCGAATATATATTTGCCATCCAAAAGATAGCATGGATTACAAATCCAAATTTCTTCATGCAATTCCAGTCAATACCCATGTGAGGAAAGAGGGTTCCCCCCCACCAAGGAATACAACTGCTGAGAATCCCTTTAATGAAGACTGATGTGTGGTGGCAATCATTGCAACTCAAACTCTATTGTTCTTTTAATTCTAGGTGGGAGATTGGCACTAGCCTTGTGTGCCTGCCTGCCTTTTAAGCTGGAACCAAGGATCTGCAAAATACATGGGCTCAAATTCTAGTTTGTTCTATAATGATCCACTATATTGAACACATTATCTCTCATTGATTGTAAGATGCACTTCCTACACTTTCTGCTTCAAGTTACCTTTGAGCCTTCTGTCTCTGTACATTGACTGAAAATGTTGGATTGATCTCTGGGAAACAAAGGGAATGTTTATTGTCCATTCTGAAGTCTCCTAAAAAGATAGTGGTATTAAGTATTTTCAATAGCAAAGCTCTAATTCTCTTTGAATCATTAATGTGCAAATTGTTTTGCTCTTTGGGTTTGAATTTCACTCTGATAAGAGTGTCTCAGCTAGATTCAAATGCAGTGAGTGATCTCCAGCCTTAGATTAGCAGGTCCTATCACTTTCTGGGGTTTTATAAATAAACAGAATGCTTCGGGTAGCAGATTGCTCACACTAAATCCAGCATTTGAGACTTCTTGCAGGAGGCTGACCTTCTTCCTATGCCATCATATTTAACCTAATACTGAGTAAAGAATCATTTGTAGGTAGGAATGATAAAAAGGATTTGATGCCTACATACCAGAATTCTATATATAAAAATTTTAAAGTATATGTGGAAGTACTGTATATGTGGAGCATATGTGGAGCAGGAAGAGAATTAATATTCAATATTATTTGGTAGAAGTTGCAAAGAGAGTCTCTGACAAATATTCAGAGTCAAGTCATAGGCAGGTGAACACCAAAGATGGATGAGTGCAAATTTATATTCAGAAATGAACTAAGTAGAAATGAACCTCTCTTAAACTGGGTTGTCCCATTTTTGAAAAATATAACCCTTCATGGAACTGTTGAATTGGAAGTGGCACTGGAGATAATTTAACTCCCTGCCTAATAGAGGATCTGCAATACAGCTATAGTGCCCCGATCCATTGCTGAAAGACCATTGGCAAAGAAGCACCTGTCACTTCCCTAACCCTAACCCTAACCCTAACCCTAAGGCAGCCATTCTACAATTGAACAGCTCTTGCTACAAGGCATTCTTTCCTGATGGTTATCCAAAATCTGCTTCATTACAATTTTCCTGATAATTGCAGTCGGCCATCTTCTTTACATTCCTTCTTCCACAGATTCGTTATTCCACATTCACTTCTCAGCAAGCAGGTCTGAGCCCCATTTTACAATACCAGTTCCACCTTTTCTTTGCAAGAGAAAATTTTCTTTAAGCAAATTAATCTATTGGAAATACCATCTCCTAGTTTAGTTAACTCTGCAGAAGGATGAAGTCTTGTGCAAAGACTGAAACTCTGCTCTTCTGGGACTCACTAAAAATTTGGGCCTTTTGAATATTTCTCAGCAAACATGCTTTTTCTGCAGAAAACAAAGATTGTCTGCCAGAGAAGAATCTTATCTTCTGGAGTACCAACAACTGCTCATCCAAAAAATAAGAGATATGGAGTTTCAGGCTGAAGCTAATATGTTGCTCCAACATGGTAAAATCTAGATAAATGAGGGCACTTGGGAACCAGCAAAATATCTAATAGCTGGTATGTTAAGCCCAGCTATCTTCAGCCTGGAGAAAGTTAAATCTTTCCCCAAGCTGAGGATCACTTGGCATAACATACCAGCTGGGAAATTCCAGAAGCTGAAATCCACACATTTCCAGGTTTAAGAAACTCTGTTCTAGAAATTTGGCAACTTTAAGACTTGTGAACTTCAACTCTCAGAATTCCTCAGCCACAAGTCTTAAAGTTGCCAAGTTTGGATATCTCTATTCTAAAAGGCTAACTTTTTGCCTGTACATCATTCAGTAAATTGCTGTGTATTTTTTTCTTTGTAAATAATGGCACTAACAGGCTTAATAAAGCACCTTTCTTATGCCAAAGTTTTGAATCTCATTTTATTTGAAAAAAAAAAGTAAATAAAAAAGCACAGTAAATTAATCCAAACCTGCAGGGCTTGCCTGGGGCTCCTAGTGAAAAAGAAATATAATATTATAGTATGGGGCGAGGGGAGTGGGTGGAAAAGATTCAAGCATACATAATAAATACAGTCAAACATTTTCAGAAAAGGACTATGCCTGAGGGTGAGGTTTAGACTTTAACATAGAGCATCATGAGAATCCTTCACACATATATTTAAATATATAATGGTATAACTGATGGCGTGATAAGAATCCTAAACTAAGGTATAGTATGCTTCAAAAATATTCAGAGGGAGAACAGTTCTCCTGGGAACACTGCAGTTCGTCCTATCCTCAAAGCAGCTCCAAGGAGTGAATTCATCACATTAATGGGGTGACTAAAAGAACTACTTCTTTTCTTCAGGCATGTGCAGAAGCCTGCAAATGAGGGATGTTTTAATGAAGAGAGAAGAAGTGTTGTGATTGCCTGAGGCCCAAAGCAGTTCTTCTGAATCATTTTTATAGCTTGCACAGATCTATCCTAAAGAGGCAGAAATTTAGGCTTTCAAGAAACTCGGTATGTGGCCAATGCCACACCTTGGGAGTGAAGGGGGGAGAAAACAGTACTGAGTCAGCTGAATCTGGGATGGTAAATGTACTTTGCAATTTAAGGCCACAAAGAATTATGGCGATTGATTGTTTGCTTTCCCCCCCAAGCTTGGAATGACCACCAGCTTTTCTCCCATCGATTTATACTTAAACTTATCATTTCAAACATTCCAATCAAAATATATACCTTCTAACGTGTACAATGGCATATACAGGCCAATAGATCAAGGGTCTCCAACCCTGGCAATTTTAAGAATTGTGGACTTCAAATTTCCACAAGTTGTCAAGGTTGGAGACCCCTGCAATAGATCACTGGAGGAGGGAGGGGAGAATGGGATGGGGAAAAGAAGTAAGAGACAAACATTTCAAATAATTATACTCTCCTATTGCTGTTGAAAGCAAGGAACAGCACCTAAGAACAGCACCACAAACTTCCTTTACTAAAGCCACTTTGCTTTCCAATTCACACTGTCATTTACTGACAGTGAAGTCAGGAACAGTGCACAATAAGAACCACAGATGAAAGATCCAATCCTGCACAATTACTCATTCACCACTGATAGTGGTCAACATTTATTTATTTTATCTTCCAGGATAGCACTTTTCTTGCAATCAACATCTCCTTTCTACTTCACATTCAGCATTTATCCTAACATCATTTAATATGTTACCCATATCAAATTACAGTGTAAAACCAGATCCTTCTGTAACTGATGACAATATATGAACTGCTTTCCAGACTTTTCAAGAAAATATACAAATCAAGTAGATGCCTAAATGAAGGTTGGGTTCTTCACATCTCCAGGGCTTATTAAGGGCAGAATGATGCTTACATTTGAGAGAATTTTGAGAGAAAGACATGGTACTCAGGAAAAATCAACACTTAGGTCTCTACAGGGAAAAGAATCAGCCTCAGGCCAAAATTCCATGATGCTGTTCAAACATGTAGGCCCGTTTTGGTCTCAGCTGCTTTAACTAGAACCATTTTCCCATTTCTAAGTGCTGGCAGTGAATAAAACATAGGTGCTATGAGATGACTGTTATTTTGTCTAAAATTATTCCCTGTAAATATCATTTTACCAAAAAGAATCTAGGAATGTTTTGTGCAATAAAAAGAGAAAATGTGCAGTATGATTACAGGAAAGAAGACAAGTGAAGGGAGAATAAAATCATTATTTTGACAGGGTGAAGTTATTCAGCCTTTAGTAGTCCGAAGGAGAATGACGCCAAACAGATGCATCCTTATTGGTTGTCTTGATGCTGGAGAATGGAAGCAGCTACTACAAAAATTAAACTTTCATAATTTCCCTGTTTTGCACATAAAATAACTCCTTCTACCTTGCTCACTTGTGATGAGCAGATTCTCACAGATGTCAGCACTACCGTTCCTTTTCTTATCTATAACAAGGGCTGTTCAAAGTTCTTGTAAGTGCAAAATAAACACCCATGGATTTCAAACAATATCTACACATGCAACAGAATAAAGTGGTAAAAGAGAATGTGGATAGCCATGACATGAGTCTGAAGTGTCCGCTCTGCACTATCTCAGGACTCTCCCATTTCATTCTGTTAGATATTTAGATTCCAGCCTTTTAACATGCAATTCAGTCTCTCTGTTGCCCAGAAGAGCAAGTGCATCTGAGCAGAATAAGAGTAGATGCTAAAATATCATCTGGCATAAACTCCCTAGTCAAATCAATACAATTTAAGCTTTCAACTTACAATATGCCATGATCTGATAGCTTCAGCTGAAAACAAAATGGCACCAAATGAATTGCAACAATTTCTATCTTCAAATAAGTATGAGAGAAATATCCCAGGACCCGATGATGCATATCAGATGCTCACTCTTTTATGAGAAAACATCTATCAAAGAATATGATTTCTCCAAAGTCTCCAGTGACAGTTGGACAAATTATCTACTGCTCCTAATTAATGAACACTGTTGAATTCAAGTGGTGGCTCATTCATTTTGTGCAGACTGAGGGTTTATTGCTATTAGAGCACATTAAAGCCCTCCATCAAGTGAAGGCAGGTAACTGCTTACTAATGCTTGATTTAAAAAAAATCTCTGAAATCAATAAATTAACACATGCACACTTACACACACACACACACACACGCACACACACACACTTGTAAAGATTATAAGTATTTCTAAAGTCCATGGAAATATTAAAAAGGAAAAACAAGTGAAAACAAAGCCAACCAAAACAGTTGAGTTTGCATCAGAAGGCTCAATGCTTTCTCCTCAGATCCTGTTGTCATTAGTTCATAAGCCAACCCACAAGGATCACACATCCTTGACATGAAGCAGTCCAGCTAAACATCTGGAATTTCAATTGTCCTATGGAAAGGGAAAGTGAGCTCCACGTTGTGACCTGAATTATCTTCTGTCGTATGCACAGTTTAATTCTTGGATTGTTTTCATGTTCATGAGTTATAAAAAGAAAAAGCTCAGTGTTGAATCTTTGTCTTTGTCTTCATATATTACTACATTGATAAATGTTCCATCACTTCTTTCCAACATAGAAGAAAATCCATAACTACACAACTACTTTTTAGAGAAGACCATTTTGATTGTACATGAATTACTGCCCTCGTCATCATCATCCCTTTATTGGGTTTAAGGAATGGATAAAAAAGATTGAGCTCTTTATGGGGGTTATTTGTCTTCCCATACTGCCTTGCAAGAGCATTCCAGAGGAGAGGTGTGACACAGTAAGCCTTTCATAAGCTCCACTGTAATTACTCTCCCTACTGCTAAGACAATGTTGGGCACAACAACAAAGGGCTCTGAAGGGGAAGCAAGTGAGAATTGCACACTCCAAATGGACATAAAACCAACTGGAAGTTGCTTCAGTTTTACTTCCTTTCTATAAGAAATGAACTCCCTCTAGCTGCAGCAAGAAAATCAGCTAGGCAGCAGCACATGTTCCAGGAGATAAGTGATGGAGTCCCAGTGCTTCCAGAGAAGGAAGACAAAAAGCACGAGTAAGGTAGTGCTCAGGAGACGCATGCGGGTCTTCACCATTGGAGTGATGAAACTAGCAATGGTGGAGACAAAGACCAGCAGCACGGCCATTAAGGCCAAGATGACATTGATGAATTTTCCCAGTAGAGCACGGGCATTGGCGTTTTCCACTCCTTCTAGTTGAACCACTTGCTGTTGCTGCTGCTGCAGCTCTAGCTTGGTGACCCGAGTCAGGCAGGACTCCACAGCTTCCTGTGGGGAAAAAAAAAAGAAGAAATCAAAGTTAATTGATCTCAGCAGTAACTTTTACATGCTTATTTTACCTAGCTGTAGTAAAATGATCATTATATTCAGTTCATTGTATCTAGTTATGATGACCCAATAGCAGGTAAATTTGTAAAAAGACACTATAACACAGAAGAGTCAATACTAGGACAACCCTTACCCTAATCCAACTTTCTATTGATACGGTGCATCTCCTTCAAGAAAAGTCAACAAATTTCACAATGTTCAGGCCCCAGGAAAGTGTATTGTCAATTGAACGGTTATAATATTGTGATATCTTCTATTATGACGTTCTAATGTGACCTACAGGAACTTCTTTAGTCACATTAAGAATTTTTCCACAATTGAAGATAATACAAATATGTAACCTGAACATGAGCTGCATCACTGGTGGATAGAGTGATAATATGGACAGGAAACTACCACAAGCCTCGTGCAAGTGTAAGAAATGCATATAATAAATACGTATTTTTAGATGGCTCAGTGAAAGGAGAGTGTTGGCTGTCCTTATGGTGAATGCTGCGGCTGTTCACTATAGTGGCACTGAAGTTACCCCTATGTGCAGAGTTCTATAATATTCATAACAGTATTGGTCAGGGACATTCAGAGCCTGTTCCATTGCCTTCCCAGAATTCCTTCTCTTCTCAATGTCTCATATCAGATGGAAGCAATTGCCTCAGTCATCTGAACAACGAGAATTCTTTTTCAAATTTTTGATTAGTATACACGAGAGGATGGCAAAAGATGAAAGCAACTTGTGGAAGATATTTGACATGGCTGTATTCAGCATTCAGAGAGGCCCCTCTAAAACCACTGTGTAAAATGCTAAGGCAGCTGCATCCCTCAAAGACTTGTGTAGCTTTCCCAGATTCTCTGAACATGCGCATACACGCATGAAAAAAAAAACCTGCCCAGAACTACTGCTGAATCGAAGTAATAGGATGGTAATATCTCACAGCAATGTAAAGAAGAAAATGCACTTCTTTTAAAGTATTTAAAAGCAGGTGCCCTTCCTTAAAAATTCTGATCTTTTTTTTTTTAATGTAAGAAAAAATAGTGGCTTTTGTCCATGAAACATGCACTATATCCTTCAATATGTCTGTTATTTTACTTATTTGTTTGAAGTATTTTGATCAGGCTGAGATGTTCCTTGAATTGCCACGTGGGGGCAGAACAACACATTACCGGGAATACAATTCTCAATTACATGCAACTTTACATAATTTATAAAGAAAGAAGGGAAACATTCTTTTACATCAGATTATACACAATATTTAAATTTACATAGAAAGAGAGCAGCAGCAAAGTGCAGTGAAGTACAATACAGAGAAAAGAGGAAAGGAATATCAACTCTAGATCATTATCACTTCCCTGATGATGTTATTTAGTTTGATTAATGAAACATTTGCAAGAAAACAATCAAGCTCAGAGAACTCCCAGTATCTTTAATTTCAATCCAACAAATATTTTCCTGTTGATACAGCTATCTGAAATCATCTTCAACCTGCTATACCAACACTTTTATTTATTTATTTATTTAAATTTATATACCGCCCCATCTCCCAAAGGGACTTGGGACGGTGAACAGCCAGAATAAAATACACATATAAAACACATATACAATATTTAAAAATTAAAAGAATTAAATACATTGGCTCTTACAAAGATTAAAAACAAGGGAATTAAGAAAGTTAAAACCAGATTAAAAAATTTAAAAACCCCTAGGTCAGACCGGTTTGCTGAAATAAATGAGTTGTCAACACATGGCGGAAGGTCAGGAGATCAGGGATGGTCCTCATCTCCGAGGCTAATTCGTTCCAGAGAAAGGGTGCCCCAATGAGAAGGCCCGCCTCCTCGGGGTCGCCAGCCGTCCAGCCGGCGGCACCCCGAGGAGGTCGACTCTATGGGAGCGTATCGGTCGGCGGGAGGCCGATAATGGCAGGAGGCGGTCTTGCAAATATCCTGGTCCCGAGCCATGGAGCGCTTTAAAGATGATAACTAAGACCTTGAAGTGTACCCGGAGGGCCACTGGGAGCCAATGCATGAACCTGGCATGCTGGCTGTGGAATTCTGGAAGTTTAAGGTCCACACATCTCAAAGTTGACAAATTTGAGAAGATTTGGTGTAATTCATTTTCTCCTGAGATAAAGATTTTTTCCCCCCAGACATTTATCTTTTTCATCTCCAGACAACCATATTCAGAAAACTCCTTGAGGGTATTTGTCATAGTTTCAGTCAAAAGACTTGGTTGCAAGTGCTGCCTACAGAATAGAATAGAATAACAGAGTTGGAAGGGACCTTGAAAGTCTTCCTGCTTAGGCTGGAAACCCTATACCACTTCAGACAAATGGTTATCCAAACTCTTAAAAACTTCCAGTGCTGGAGCATTCACAACTTTCGGAAACAAAGTTGTTCCACTGATTAATTGTAACATGCCACCTGGGATTTGTATGGATAGAACCATAAACTTTTGAAATGGTCATAGGACATGTGCAATTAATTCACACCGAATTATGCCTGTGTGTGTGTGTGTGTAGAATTAGTTTTTGGACCAACTGCATAAACTTCCCATGTTAAGTCTGTACCTGAATATCCCTGGCTCTTTCGTAGGACTGGTAAGCCACCTTCTCTTCCATGCTGGCCAGTTCTTGCTTCAGATTGGTCATCTCATTCTGATGAAGCTCAGTCAGGTCATTGAGCTGCTCTTCCAAGCGTTCATATCTGAATAATGGGAATAAGAGAAAACATTCAACCAATGGCTAGCTTAAAGAAGGGAAAAGCTTTATGTGTGCCTGCATCATTTTGAGATTACCGGTAACATCTCAATTTTGCTTATTTGAAAGTAAGCCTTCCTTATTTCAGGAGATTTGCCTTCTAATATTTATGCATAAGATCTTGCTGTAAAATACCCAGCAATTTCTCAGGGGTTGATAGAACAAGCCTGTGAATTAATCATGGAAAACCAATGCAATGTACATGCTTTAAAATAGGTATATACATGTGTTTACATGTGTGACCCCCTCACATCCTGGACATAAATCATTTCAATTCCTCTCCTGAACACGGCTATAAGGCATTGCATGCCAAAACAACTAGACACAGGGACAGTTTCTTCCCTCATGCCATCACTCTGCTAAACACCTAATTTCCACAAATACAGTCTTATGTCTAAGTATATTTACTGTTTTGTATGGTTGTGGCCCCCTCATGCAGCCCCCTAATCTCTGACCCTGACTCTCCTTTCTTTCTCTAAAACCTGTTATATTATTATTACCCCCATCTTCTCTACTATCTCCTCTTATTGGTATCATTATGATTATTATTATTCTGTTGCTTGCATGTACACTGAGATCTTCTGCACCAAAGACAAATTCCTTGTGTGTCTAATCACAGTTAGCCAAATAAGGTATTCCAATATGATATATAAATAAGAGGCAACTATAATAAAATTTGCATTGATTGCTCCAGAATCAATAATGAAAGGCACTCTGGAAAGGGACAAGTCTTTAAAACCATATGACCCTTCATAAAGTAACCTGTTCCATAGGAAGGGAGCCCATTATTTGGGCTCTTTTCCAATACACTCTCTGGTGTGGTAGGGATTCCAAGCGGCATTCTCTGATTGTCTGCATTAAATAGGCAGTTCTGATCACAAAAAGATGACTTATTAGATAAGAACTCCAAGTCATTAAGGGCCTTAAAAATAATGATCCCATTTGTCATTATGCAATGAAATACATAGATGAGGAGAGATATTTGCTTACAGCCTCGAGTCTAATTAATAATGTAGATTTAGTAGACTTTGACTATTCTGACATTATTAGTGTGACAGATTTTAAAGTAGATCCCAAATCCGTAAATAGATAAAATATTGTTTTCAAGAAGCAAGACTCATGTAATTGCCTTTCCATTTCTTTTCAGTAATGCTTTTTCTTCTTTACTCTTTCTTGGCCCAATCCTATACCTGGCCCATCACCCTCAAAGTAGTAAATCTCAATAACTAGAGGCTTCCTAATTCATATTTTCTCCAAAATATTGAAAGTGGGAAAGGGAAACTATTTGCTTGCTTGCTTCTTGATAGCTAATTATGCTACAACTCCTTCCCTCAAGGACTGCTATTATGGTATGATAGTGGCACGCAATTTAAAACTATACATCTTAACATTTGACCTTATGCATGCTTATTTGGAGACAGGTGGCTACTGTATATAAAAAAAGTGTTTTCTTAGTAATAACACCAAAGGCAAGGATCTAGTATACTGTAGTATATAAGACTGTTTTAAGTCTCTACTCATCCGTACAGTTCATTAGGTCGTTTTGAATCACTCTCTCACACACAATCTACTGCAGTCAGTGGTGTATTAACCATAAAGCAGACTAAGCAAATGCTTAGGGGACTAGGCCCAAAGGGGGTACCACAAAGTTGAGAATATAGCTTTGTTTGTACAGTACGTACAAAGGAGGGGGGCACCAGTGAGCCTTAATCCGCCACTGACTGCAGTACTGCATGGAGTTTTATTCTGAGAATAAAATTATGGGAGGCCTCATGCAGGTCCCCTAATCTCTGACCCTGACTCTCCTTTCTTTCTCTAAAACCTGTTACATCTTTTTTTTTTTAGTACTAAGTAAGTCTCTTTTATTTTCTTAAAGTTTCAGATACATTTTAATTCAGAGTATTGTTTTATGTTGTATTTATGATATTGAGGCTGTTTTGGTACTTATATTTTATTATCCAAACTATTCTGGGAATATATAAATAGACCAAATAAATAAATAAATAAATTAAAAGGCAGTATGAATAAATTTATAAAAATAAATATAGTTCTAATGTCTCCTTAGGGTTTTTTCCCTATTAAATGTTAAGTCTTTCCTAGTCCTTCAAATAGGACAGATGTAAATGAGTGGAAAACAAATGAAGCGGAGGAGGAAGGAATGTCTCTTCTGAAGTCTGCTTGTGGGAACGAAGAGTTTTATTTCCATCCCTGCTGTTACTGATAGCTGATTTTCAGAATATTTTGGGAAATCTTCCAGTTTGTTTTTCAACGGAGCTTAAAGGGGAAAAAACGCAGAATGTAAGCGATAACCAATAACAGTAACCAGTGAGAACAATTATCTGGCCATTTCAGCATCCCATAAACTTTGTACAGTTCTTCATTGTATGCAGAGAACCTGTGTCCATTATTCTTATTATGTTATTTCGGCGGGCCGGACTGGCCTAGGGGTTTTTTAAATTTTAATCGGGTTTTAATCTTTTTAATACTTGCTTATATTTTATTAGAGCCATATTGTATTTCGGTTTTTAAATTTTAATATTTTATGTTGTCTCATATTTTGTACCTTGTATATGTGTTTTTATTGGCTGTTCACCGCCCCGAGTCCCTTCGGGGAGAGGGGGCGGTATATAAATCAAATAAATAAATAAATTCTATCTATATATGACTATTTATATATCTGTTGACAAAATACTTTATGTTCACATTAATCTACCAATTGTAATTCACAGGTTGATCTGTCATGATGATAGTGGAGGGTCAGAATGACAGACTATGAAAAACCAATGCTTAACTTTCCCTCCCCAAGTTCAATCGATCCATGAAAATCAAGAACTCTGCAACTACAACACAGTTGTTTAGGTTCATTGGCTCCTTCCCACACACGAAAAGTCTGAATACATAATTCTTTCTTCACTGACAAAACTCTTAGGGACCAGAACAAAAGCTTGCTTGATTCTGAACTTCCCATCCATGGAAGATAAAAAGCCAATATTGAATACTGAGCCAGGAATGGCTTTCCTTTTATGTATTATAAATAGACAAAAATGAATTAATAGGGTGTCTTTCCTCTTGAAGATAATTTATATAGGAAATTCCAAAAGATACTTCAAAGCTACCATCAGGCAGGCAGGATGGATATATTTAAATCATCAGGGGAAAAAAGGTCTGTACAATCACTGATTTAATCAATTTTCTCTTTTGCAACTAATCTATTTTCTGAGCAAATAGGAAACAATTTCTCAAAGACTTACCTTGGCCATTAACATAGAATAGTCTGCATACATAGAATGTAAATTCATCTAAAGTATGAAGTATACAGCAACATTCTATCTGCTTGGATAAAAAGAAGTCAAATTCTCTTTGGTGTACTATGTACCTGTTTGAGTTTCTCAACCAAAAGGGGTTGGGTTGTTTTGTTTTTTTAAGTTAATAGTGCAAACATATGAATTAGAAGCAAGCCTAACTTTGCAAGATTGTCCAAATAATGCCTTTATATTATTTCTGGTCCTGCTCCAAGACTGCCCATACTACTAGACAGATTGAGCCCGCAACATAATAGATAATTATTTATGACTGCCTATTCTCATTTTTAAGGCTAGATAGTTTCTGGGATTTTTTGCCTATGGTATATCTTAATTTAAACAAGCAGACTACTGTATCATCTGTTAGGTAATGAAAAGTTTTCTGTGATCTGCTGTAGACATTTGTGACTGAATTGTTTGTAAAACCAACTTTGTAACCTGCTTTTAATATAAATATATGAGTTATGTTGACTCATTTCCAAGCCTAGGATTCTGATTTAAGTATCCTTAATATTAGAAAAGTAAAGACTAGCAATTAAGAGAAGATTTAAACATATGTTTCTCTATAACAGGTTTGCCCAACAGGTCAAAATTCTACCTCTCATTTCAAGCCAAGTCTTGCACACAGCACTTACAGTAGAAAGTTTCTAAAAGTTGCCACCAAATTATAATTTTAATACAACAAGGGGGGAAATGAGGCAAAATATGGCTGCATTATTTGCATCTTAAAGTAGTTTTAAGTTAAATAAATTTTGTTTTCTCCCTGTCCCTTTGCTCTTACTCCTCCATATTTTGGTCCAAATATATTGGCCAAGGGCAAATTCAGTTCTTGGCCAAAACAGCTCCTCATTTCTCTTCTATAAGATGGAACATAAAACCCTAAGATATTACTGGCTACAAGTTATAATTCCTGCTGTAAAATTTACCCTAACTTCTTTCATATGTAGATTATTGCTTATTTTACTTATTTTGTTTATTATATGCATACATAATCTATGTTCTCCGTAAAGTGAGATCTACAACTAAATTGCTCTCCCATACTCAGCAGCCAACATCTCACCAGAAATGAACAATTAAGGGCATTTTTTAAATTAGTGAGGAATATTTGTTCCTTGGTGAGAAACAGGAAAACATTTAGCAAACCTTACCTGTATCGTTCCTCCTGCAAGCATTGAGTCATGTATGTATAGTCCCGTTGGAGCTGAGCTTTGAGTTCTTCCATGGAGTCCTCGAGATGGGATTGAATGTCTTTAATATCTCTCAGTTCTTCCACAATGGTGTCAAAGTTATAATGATGACTTTCCAAGGTGTTAGACTTAGGACTGCCCAAGCCCCCAGGACCAGCCCCAGAATTGCTACCAGCTGCTGAGCCAGAAGTGGCACTGGAGCACTCGTCATCGCTTCCATATTTGGGACTGGACACAAGGGTAGCGCTACCACTCAGAGTCCGTGAGGCCTCTTCTGGGTGCCCATCCTCCAGAGTGTCCTTTAAGTGTGCAATGTTGTCTGCACTGCCAAATTTGTTGCGTATTAAACTTGCAAATTCACGGGGCTTGGAAACGACAGCTGTATGTGTTGCTTGAGAAAGGCCTGACAACCCACCCTTGACCCCTTCTACTACACCACCACCAAAACCACTAATACTGGAGCGAACATTGGCTCCTACATCCTTGAGTCCCTGATGCATGTCCCGGAAGACATCTTTGGGCTGACGTGTTGGCCCATTTTGTTCAATCTCCTTTAGTTTTTTGTGGTAATGCTCAAGCTTCTTATGCAGCTGGGCAATGGTCTGAGCTGACTTTTGGTTCTTCTTCTCAAAGACCTGCTTGATACGAGAGGCTTGCTGCTTATCAGCATTATTAGCAAGCTTCAGGTATTCAGCTACATTGTCATCTCGAGCCTCCTGCTCAATCTTTATTTGCTCCGTGATCTTAAGAATCTTCTGGTGCAGGTGGTCAATGGCAGCTTTTGTCCTCTGTGGGTCAGGGTTGCCATCTGGAACATCAAGACAGATGTTGCTTTCAGCATCACTGTGGCTTGTATTGGAAGGCAGGCTGAGTTGGCTCACATCCCCCTTGTCCAACTGTTGTAGGAGGCAGGAAGAGAAGAAAGAACACAGAAAGACACAAGTAAAGCTTTGAGGGATATTTTTCTTTCTCTGGAACAAACATTATTGAACAGAACAGTAGAAGAAATAGTAAGGAGGCACAGAAAATAGTTACAATACTCTTCCCTAGTGGTTCCCTCCAAATGTGTTATGATTGCAACATCCAGAATTTCTTTGTTGTTTGGAAATGTTGAAAATTGTAATCTCAAACACATCTTGAAGGAACCAGCTGGGGGAAAGTTGAATTATTTAAAAAAGGAACAATATCTGTTAAAGTATATATTATCAAATCACCTAATCTTAAAAATTGCTTTTTAATCACCCAATTAATAAATGTTCTGGATAACAAATTCTTGATATATTTTGAATTCTTAAAATTGAGATAACTGCAAGTCCCATCAGATAAGAACAATTTTAAATGCTATATTTCATTTGTTTTGTCTTTTCTTGGAAGTAAGGAACATAGAATATTTCCTATTATGGTAATACAACAGAATCACTTAGCATAGCAAATCCAAACAAGTTACTTTGTGGAAGATTCAGGTTTACCGACATACTGTGATTTTAGTTTCAGGCAGATCATCAGCTTCCATTCTTTTAAGCTTTTACTGTTAGACAAAAAGCTATAGCAGTTTTCCTACAACTTGCAAATGTGTCTATTGCCTCTTACCACAAAATCCAAATGCCCTAATGATTCTCATTGGGATCAACAACTTCACTGGAAATATTAATGATGTTTTCCCCAGGATCTTGACCTATGTTTTTTATAGACCAATAGACTCAAGGTTCTGGACTTATGGCCCTCTAAAAATGAAGTGATTTCTACTGTTCACAAGTAAGGGACATCATAAACTTGAAAATAAGGTCAAACATTGTACCAAACTATGTACAGATAAGCAATGTACATTAGAGATGCCCAAAGCATGGATTTAGCCTGTTATCTGAGAGCAGTTTGATCCTATTGGTACTGAGAAAGTGGACAGGGTCATTGGGGTTGTTAGCACAGCTACTTATTTATTAGTATTATCCCTGTCCCTCTTGGTTAATAAAAGCTTCCAGGATGGTGACTTTTGTGTGAGTTTGTGCAGTAATTAATACATCATTGCAGGAGGGGGTGTTCCTGACATCCTTTAAGGAAGCTGTCGTCTGACCCTTCCTTAAAAACCATCAATAAAACCTTTTTAAAAATAATGAAAGTGGAAGTTGTGGGGAGCACATAAAGACCTGCACCAGCCATTCATGATGACACAAAATATTTCTAATTCATTATTAGTAGAACTGGACATTTGTTCATAGTCTAGCTTTTGATCCGCATTTTACAAAGTTTCTTGAACCTGAGGTTCAAGGAATTTGTAACTGATGAATACTGCTTGCACTTGATTAAAAAACTGGCCCAATGAACTTCAATGACTGTTTCACTTAATTCCTGTGCCACAAGTTATATGATAAGTTTCATACACCCATATGCACATAAGACTGATCTGTAATGGTTATAAATAACTATATAACCTGCGCCCCATTGGGTTATTGTTTCAGAAATATTTCACTACCTACACAGAGAAACAGAATGACCAAGGGCAAAAAAGTAGTGGGAGCAGGAGTGATTTCCTGCCAGCTTCCTCATTGAATTTCCTTGTGAAAATCTGGCAGGGAGCATCGGAAATCTTCCCTTCCCCTTCCTCTTCCTTACCAGCAAGCAGGTGAGTGAGTGCTGCTGGGTGGGGGAAGAACCAAGGGATTTCTGGGAAACTGTCACCAATCGTTGAAAATTAAGATCATGTGATCGCAGCAGCAGCCTAGAAGTGCAGCAGCAGGCAGTAACACTGAAACAGCCACAATTACCCCAAATTTCATTCCCTCGAGAGTCATGGGTCCCAGATTTTGGATGCATTCCATAAGTTAGCTCATTTGAGGCACCTTGGTTCAAAAATTGTTGTCCTACGATACACCGGTTAAAGCCATAACAACAAGAGTCTTAGTAGTATGTAGATTTGTCAGCATAAGAAATGAAAGGGCATTATCAGTTCACCTTCTACAAGCAGGGCAACTGAGATGTTTGTTAAAATCAAATCAAAACAAAACAAGCCTCAACAGGTAAGGGGTTGAAGGACGCTTCCTAAAGATTACAATGAAGGAGACTGACCTTGTTTTTCCTAACTATGTAATTATACATCTATCTGTTTAAACAAGCATGCAGGTGCTGTCAGATGTCAGAGCACAAATTATGACAGGATAAAAAAAACATCATCCAAGAACAAAATATTATTCCTATTTCAATTTATATAAAACAGAAATGCCCAACACCCCAAAGAATCATTTCCAAACAAAGGTTCTTTTTGATAGGAACTTAACCCCTCTATTCCAGTTTTAAACATCAAAACCAGTATCTATTAAGCACGTGTTGCTGTTTTTATATACTGAAACACTTTATCTTAAGGTCCAGGTCTACGTTCACATTACACAGACCACCGCAGTTTGAAAAAGATTTTGTTCCTTTGATATTGGTGTTCAGAAAGCAATACAGTTCCAAGGGCCTGTCTGTGACCCTAGCGAGCTGCCCAACACCACTGTCTTTCCTAGCTTCTCTAGAGTAACCTTCAAATTACTGTTTCAATTAATAAAAACATTTATACATATAATTTCTACATATGCTTGTCTGCTACTGCATAGTCACTACTACTTTATAGTTATAACAGGTTTTTTTTCTTTCAATATTCCTGCAGGGTGAACCTGAACTTATGCTATACCTTTAGCACTTGTTAAGTGGCGAGGTTCCATTTTATTATGTCAAAAATATTAGATTTTTGGATAATAAGAAATTGTATGGATGGTTCAGAAATGCCTATTTATGACAACTCTTCTCTAGGAACAACTGATTGGAGTATACAAACCACACAACCTTTACACCATACCTTACAGCGTTTATCTGGTTCCAACACTTTCTTCTTTTTCATAGCCTCACTGATGAGCAAGAGAAAATCCCCGATAATAAAAAAAAAACTGCCAGGAAACAACAGCTCCAAAAGCTACTATGTTCTTGTCCAGGTTTTTCTCATCTGTGCCTCACACGTCTACTGATAGGTTTTGCTGGGTTATAGAGGCATGCAGGAGGAAAAAAACTACCACCCACATACAGTACAGTACATCTGCATACAGAACAACTGCAAACTTGCCTCAGTCTTATATCAGCACTTTTTTTAAAAAAATTGCAGACTTTACAAACTTTGCTGCTGGCCTATTCTTAGCTTCCCTGTGTTGCTCTGAGGTTTTCCAGGATGAAGAAGAACAGAGTGAAAAGTTTCTCCTGTGCTCTTATCAATTTACAGGCATTGGACTTGCAGGAAATGAGCTTTTTTTTTTTTAAACAGATTGTTTCGGTTTGATAAAGATAAAAGTCACAACGTGAAATTGCCTGACTTCATTTTAATAAACGAAATAGAAATGTGGAAATAGAGTTTACAGAGTATGCAGAAACAAGATCATTTGGTTCTTCTTCTTCTTCTTTTTAACAAGATAGACTGCATACCACATGGGAACTGTGAAAGAAATAAGATCCGATCTATAGCATTCTGATAAATCCAGAGAAGAAATCCTTAATGACAGCATGGGGCGAAGATACAAATGTCTGCAATGTATTTGTTAAACAATTTTGAAAGGTTTGAGCTGTCAAGATTTGAAGAACCATCCAGAGATTTATAAATCAACATAGCCATGTCCCAGAATTAAAATAATCATCAAAATAGGAAACCTATCATTAGAATGTTTTATTTCCCCTGTCAATTATCACTTTATAATATTCATAGGTATACAGGACTCCAATTTTAATCAGAGGATGAATCTAAGAGGATGAATAAATCCATTTTATTATCTGGCTCATCCTAAAGCTGATATTAGCCTTGAAGATCTGATGTAGATACTTATCTTTTTCCTGTGTGAAGCTTCATACAGCTTCATACATACAAAAGAGAGAATTTATTTATTTAATGTATGGCAAATACATGGACTTACAGTGGTTCAAATGTTAATGTCCAGTCCACCCAGCCATTTAAGGACAGGGTGGTCTATGTTTAAAAAAATCAGACATTGGGATGGTGTAAGCTCTTGATGGACATTTGGACACAATATGATGGATATTTAAATACATGGCAATGGATAAGTAAAAAGGAAAAAAAGTCTGCAAATGAAAGCAATGATACATGATTCTCTTTCCTAATGCTACTATTCTAAATAACATCAGCATTTGCTTTAATTTTTGTTGTGAAGAAAAGAATGTATGTGAAGCAAAGCACATGACTGTGGAGCTGGAGGGGACCACAAGTATCTTCTAGGCCAGGGGTCTCCAACCATGGCAACTTTAAGACTTGTGGACTTCAACTCCCAGAAGTCCACAAGTCTTAAAGTTGCTAAGGTTGGAGACCCCTGTTCTAGGCCAACCCTCTACAATGTACGGGAAAACCATTTACATAACTCAAGAACAAGGAGGACAAGTTAACCATACATTCATCCAGAGGTGGTATTCAGCCGGTTCTGACCAGTTCTGGAGAACCAGTAGCGTAAATTTTTAGTAGTTCGGAGAACCGGTAGCAGAAATTTTGAGCAGTTTGGAATACCATCTCTGACTGGCTCCGCCCCCATCTATTCTCTGTCTCCCATTGAGTCCCAGCTGACTGGCTGGGTCTTCTTTGGTTGCCCTGCATAGGAGAACAGAGCTGAAAAGCAGGTTAGTGAGGTGGGGAGGGAATGGGGATTTTACAGCATCCTTCCCCTGGAGTGGGGTGGGAGTAGAGATTTTGCAGTATCCTTCTCCTGCCACACCCACCAAGCCACGCCTACCAAGCCACACCACATCCACCAAACCACACCCACAGAACCAGTAGTAAAAGAATTTGAATCCCACCACTGCATTTGTCATGCTACATCTGATTCGCCTTCTAAGAGAGATAAAGGCACTAGTTAGTCTCCAACAACCTTGCTTGAAGAATAATTTCAAACATCAATTTTAGGCAACTATACAGCCAGTTCTTTTGATTTCCTCAACAGAAGTATGATTTAAGAGAGAAGAGGAGAAAATAATTTCTTCACAAGTCTTCAAAGCAGTTATGTCAGATTCCCAGACAGACATATTTATGACAACAGAAGGAAGCCCAGCTATATAATAGGTAAAATTCTTTTAATGATTTTCAAATTAACCTGTATTTCCTTGGTATATTCCTATAATGTACAAAACTCATTTCTAAATCCAGGAGATTTAGATAAGATCCATCAAACCCACTTCAGACTTAATCATATATCTGGAGTTTAGAAATTCAAAGATGCATACCCCATCCCATACAGTACTTGATTTTAATCCAGTTTGAGTATCAGTTCACCATATCTGAGTTAGAAAAGTACAATTTTAAGCAGGTACCCATGTGAGGATGATGTTAGTTTTGATCAACTGCAGTGGAATTATCTTTGAAGACTGAAAAATATACAACACACTAGATGGATGATTACCAAGTGGGACTGGGCACGGGGTTTATACCAGACTAAAAATAACTTCACTGGCTACTGTATTCTCATATTTCAAAAGATCAATCATGACTTATAAAACTGTTCAGCTAAAATAATTCTCAAAATAATTCTTTTTTTTTTTTTTAGCATTAACCAACCCAGCTATTAAAACAATCTTCAAAACCTTGCTTCTTTTGTCAATTAAGTATATAAAATTATTCTTGGACTATTCAAGACCAAAATTTTCTCTCTACTCCCCTATACTTTTTCTAGAGTGTTTTCTAAAAGTGGAAATAAAAATAGAAGTGAAATTTTAGAAGATGGGAACTATTGATGACTGACTTTTTGTTTGACTAGCTTTCTTGCTTACAAATCATGTCTGAAGGAAGGAAAGTATATTTAAAGATGGGAACAACAAGCTTGCTATAGAAGAAATATATTAAACTGCCTGAGAAACACCACCTAAGAAAAGTCAGTGTCTTGAACTCAGAAAAACATTTAAGGATTGGACGGGAGAAGAGACATTTGATTTCACATGAAAAGCAAAGCAAAACAAGCAAAGATCCTCAAGCTTTTCTCAGTCTTGGTCCACTAAGCACCTATTATTCAAGAATTGGCTTATTCAGCAGCAGGTTCCAAACACTACTGGCTAAATTAACTATGTTATTGCAGGCAAGAATTAAGCCATATAGACATCATATTCTGTATTTGTTCCCTGCAATACATAGTTATATACATGTCAAAGCTTTGCACAAATACATAGACTGTGTGGTTTACATCTGCGTCTAAATTCTAGGATTTTTCCTCCTTCCTTTCTGAATCAGTACCCATTCAGATTAAAAGAGTTGGGAGGGATCTTGTAGGTCATCTAGTCCAATCCCTCACCCAAGCAGGAGACCCTACACCATTCTTTCGATAAGCTTTGAGGGCACCCAACCCATGTTGGCATTATAGACTTCTCCACCCTAGAACTGTTCATCAACTTCACTCTGTACAGAGATCATGCTTTAGAATCCTAACACTGAAATTCTGAGAAGCCACAGCCTTCAGTGCTGATTGGAAAAAATACTGGAAGATGCAGTTCGTTTTTCTGCAGCGCACCAGGGAAGATGGCAGCGAAGTCCTTTCTATTTATTTCCATAGATTATAGCACTCTGTCAAAAGATGTGACCTGATACAGGCATGGCTCAAATGTCAGTCATATTTCCTTTTCAGAATTTTCCCCCCTCTTCTATATAATCATCTTGCCTGATGCAGAGTTATCAGAAACAAAAAGATTCGCAATTAATTGGTAAAACATTTGGTTGGAAAAAAATACATTAACTCAGATAATTTTTTTTCTCTGAGCAAATCCAAAAAAATTCATCTAAATCATATCAATTTTGGAGCAAATATAGGTTTCTGCCAGAGAGGAAGGACAAATAGTAGCAATGTCTGGAGGGAAGGGAAATAATTATGGGGAACTATAATTCTGTCAGTTCATAACAAGATCTGAAAAAATGAAAACAGTGAAACTGAAAAGGAGAGGCTTACAGCAATTTTAAGGGGGAGGGAAGCACAAGGAAAGGATATTGATGTATCATGGATAGGGTTGCTAGGTAACAACTTAGAGATCCCCAGCATGCCTTCATTCTCTGATAAAGCAGGAGACAAAGCATTTAGGATTTCTTTTGATTTTTTCCCCCTTTCCCAGGAGGGCATGGGAACATGGAAAAGTACAATTTATGAGGAGAGAATAAGCAGCTCAAAGAAAGAATCATATTATTTAAGAGAGCAAAATTAGGAAAGAAGAATGGGTATTTCCATTTCTCTCAATCTGAGTCTTCCAATTGTATTGGACTACAACCCTTGCCAGTATCTCGACTGATGGCAATTTCTGAGAGAAGGATGAGTGGATCAGCAATTGCATGCATGTTGTATGCACATATGTGTTAGGGTAGTGCCTCTATTTTTAAACATCATAGGCTTTGATACCGCAGAATGCTTTGGTTTGGATGAGAGGTCAGTTTTGTTATATTGTAAATATTAATTTAATCAAAAGGTGATAAAATTGCAAGGTAGCTATTTAACTACCTTGATCCTATAAGGTGAGCCCTTCAGTACTCCTGACAGTGGAAAAGAAATATTCCTAACAATTCTAGGGGCTTTTACAAATGCCTCTACACAAACTTGTCCATACAGTCAATTAACAGTTTTCCCATGTTACCTAATAGATAATATGTTATTGTTGTCAAAAAAATATCTTCCTATTCCAGGTCATTGGAAAGGACTCAATTGGTGGACAAAACTGCCAAATCCTGTCTAAATATATGGCTTAATTGATTTTTTCATGTTCAATTAAAAACAAAATATTTGTATAAATTCCTTCTAAAAAGGTGGGAATGTATGGGTAAAAACAGAGAATAATATATGTTGAGAAATTGTCTAGTCTATTTTACCCAATAGAACATTTATAAGTTAGGTTCACATAGATCCCTGAAAGATAAGGACCATGGAGCTACCTGTGGGCCACCAATTAGCACAGGGGTAGTCAGATAAAAGATCATTGTGATGAGCTGTGCTTCTACTGCAGCATGATTTCACAGTGTCGACACAGTACTGTTTCATTACACACTTATAGCTAAAATTAATTCCGGTATTTAGCATACGTTTCCATGACTACTTAAGCCTACAATGGTTAACATTTTTACCAAAGGAATATTAGCTCTATTTACTTCTAAATAAAAAAAAAGTTGACAATTATGCTAATTAAAGGATACGAGAGCTGATGGTGTTTGTTTAATGCATCAGGCTAGAAACTGGGAAATCACGAGTTCTAATCCCACTTTCATTTGGATTACTTGACCCGAACACTCTTTTTCAGCCCTAGGAAGGAAACAGTGGCAAACCAGGAAAACTGGAAAATCTTGCCAGGAAAACTATAGGGACTTAGAATAGACTAATAACAGAGTTGGAAGGGAAATTGGAGGTCTTCTAATCCAATTTGTCCAGACAGTTGTCCAGGAAGTCAATACTAATTCCAAGGGGGGGAAATGATAACAACCAGTATCTTGCTGACTGATATTTTATTTGTTTATTAAAATCATTGGCCCAGTCTTTATGTATAACCTACAAGTTTCCCAGGAAGCTACTAGGGAGAAATTAAAAGGATAATGTATTATTAAAATTCAAAATAGAAATAGAAAGCAGAATGGATAGACCAGCCAGAAGCTAGCGGACAACCATACGAATTCAAATGATTTCTGGGATATAATATTCAGTTTGTAACTCATGAACACAAAACTTTATGTCTTTTGTTAAACCATTCATTAAAACAAACATTTTATGAAATCAAACCTATTTGAAACCAGGAATCCATTTTAGAAGAGGAAACAAATGCATTCCTTCCAAGGATGATTAATATATTTTGACTCTTAAAACCTGATGCACCTCCCCCATCAGTCTTGTTTCATCAGACATGTTTCATAGAACAACAGAGTTGGAAGGGACCTTGAAGGTCATCTAGTCCAACCCCCTGCTCAAGTAGAAGAGTCTATTCCAAATATTAGCCTCTACCTAGGATTGAACTCACAGCCTCCTGATTGTGAGGTGAGAATTCCACCTCTAGGCCACTGGAGCTGCTAACTCAATTTCAGGGGTTTGTCAATTGTGCTCTGCAGTAAAAGATTTGTGCTGATATCAAAAGCAATAAAAAGGATAAAGTCATGCTACAGTTCTAATAAACCTGAAATGCCTATATGCTGTAATAAACTTGTGAGAAAATTAGCAATTTTTTAATTATTGTGCAGGTGGGGGAAAGGCTTTGTTCAAGAAAATACCCTTTATGTTTTTTTAATAGAAAGCCATTGGGCTCCTCTGACCAAATGAGAGGCAAAAGATGATCTGATCATAGTTTGAAAGAATGAAAGACAAAGGTAAAACTTCTACTGCAACTATTGCTACTGCAATGCAGACTCACATCCAAAACAGAATGATTAAAATAAAATGGAATTAGTAATACTGACATTAGGACAGTGACAGCATTAAATGCAAAAATGTAAGTGCTTTTATGAAGTTGCAAACCCACAATAGAAATGACAGAGCTACAGAGAGAGTTCCATTGCCACAAGGCAGGAAGCTCAGAAGTAAAAGATGCCAACTTGCCGAAACACATGGCTGAATGTTCAGATGGATTCTGTTTCTGAACAATCTGGTATCCTCTTGCATTTCAGCTCCTCCATTTCCAAGATAGTATCATGTGGGAGACAGCAGGTTTGGAAGGGGGAACTTTCATGGGATTGTTGTTGTAGAGAAAATAGGAGGGGGGGAAGGAGTATTATCCTATTCTCCAAAGCACCTGAAGGTAGAACAAAAAGCAGTGGATGGAAACTAATAAAGGAGAGAACCAACCTAGAATAAAGAAGAAATTTCCTGATAATTAGAGCAATTAATCAGTGGAACGACTTGCCACCAGAAGTTGTAAGTGTTTCAACACTGGAGGTTTTTAAGAAGAGATTGGACAATGATTTCTCTGAAATAGTATTCCTGCTTGAGCTAGGTTGGGTTGGACTAGAAGACCTTCAAGATCCTTTCCAATTTTGTCATTCTGCTATGTTATTCTGTTATTAAATATGTTCTTTGCCTTGAATTATTTATAAAAAATATTAAAGCTGGGATATAAATAAATGTGTCAAAATAGCATCTGCTCTATAAGGTAGCTTATTTCCTACCTGGATCCGGTCAGTGTCATCCCTGACAATTTCAGAGAGAATTCTTACTGATCTTTTGGAAACCTAGTTATATTTAATGTCATACTGACATATTCCTTCAGAGCAGTATTCCTTCGGGCAGTATCTAATTCCTGCTTGAAACCACAGGGGGGGGGGAGGGGGGAAGAAACAAGAACCCTACATGTATAAAACAATTTTACTACATGATAATCATTTTTAGAGAGTACTTTAGTCCATTTCTGAAGAGGCAGCCCTAACGTTTCAACTTCAAAAGAAATTCGGAGTTCAAATTCCATGCACCCAAATTAAGAGATTGTACTGTCAGAGTTCAATGCTAAATCAAATTGATATCAGAATGTGCATGAAATGTATCATTTTGGCAATATATTATATAAGTCCAACAAACAAGATATCTACAATCTGAGAGAAAACAGGACAGAATGACTTCAAGACAATAGAAAAATGGCTGTTTAGGATGAAGGATGCTCACTCTCCCTATGCCTCTATATTTAATCCATAGCCATAGCTGTATCAGCTGCTAATGCTGGTGCTAATGGTTAATGCTACCAAGGGCCACAAATCAGTTCAGCTCTTTAAATATATGCATTTTTCAATTTAGGAAAGGTAATTTTGCATCATCTGCATAATAACCCTCCTCTTTGGTTTCTTAGTTTCTTTTCTGATTTCCCCACAATCAAAGTTAGGCTCAGAGCACTCCCAAATGAAGTACATAGTGTCACCTTCAAACCACAAACCATTATTCTGTCTCCTTTCTCATGTTAATACATTTTTTTGGAAGTAGAAGAGAACCAAGAGGCAATGAAAAAAAAAAGATGAAAGGGCTATAAATTAAACTGTTATTACAATTTAAAAGCATTCCTAAAGTGGTATAAAAATATAAACATTATTTCAACCTTCAGCCCTCCACAAATAACAGCATCTGTCAGAAGACTTCAGAGATTTTCCCCTGCTGCCTGAATCCATATCTTCTTCCCTAGTTCCATCAGAAACATTTTATACACATATATAGATACATTGAGACAAACAGGGACAACTGGGGAAATCTTTCAAATTATCTACAATAAACCTTCTGAAGAATGTGCCTGCACTCATGCCAATGTACTTTGCAAAGTATCCCTTCTGAATGCTTTGCTCGTAATATGTATTCAGTGGTACAAAGAGACAAAGGTAGGAAATCCCTGGGGAAGGAAAAGGAAAAAAACAGAAAAAGAACCAATGTTCCCTATTTCCATTCCAAGTCCTGTCTTTTTTCCAAAGAACAGGGGTAAAAAAAAAAATAGAAGATGAAATGTTTTCTTATAGCACCTTATGTAAAATAGCCAAGAACGATATTCAGATATTGAAACTTTTGCTCCTCCCCAAATGACTTCTGATCACAAGGCAGACATTTCTTTTTTTAAAAAATATAAATTTTATTTGGGTTTTCACAAAGACATACAAATAAAAAATCTTTTTTGAGAATAGCATGATCCCGGGTTATCACTTTTTCATACAGACACAAACTCAGTTTCATATTCATCTTTGTGTTCTATTCCATATCTCATTACCATTTTAACATTTTCTCCATAATTTTTCCCCTCTCATGGTTTTTTCAACTTTATTTTTAAATATCTCATATCTAAATTCAATTATATTTCTTTTTCTAAGTTTCAATGTTTTTCTAATCATTATATTTATACTTTTGTCTGTCCTGTTTCAATTTCATATTATCTTTTCTTCAAGGCAGACATTTCTATATAGGATTATTGCACTTCCTATGAACTCTGACTCCTTGGGGGTATTTTTTCACTAAAGAAGGAAAAAGCCAGTGGTTTCCTTGCATGGGTGCTATCTTGTTCACTTTTGCAAAAACAGACATGTTCTTCTGCTAGTTTGCCAGTGAAGTGGATAGCAGTTTTTTTTACTTCTATTGGCTAGAAACAAGAACATTGTCTCTTTTAGTGCTCAAGGAACACACCAAGGAATGAAGTCCTCCTCCCAGTTGTACTGAAATCAACTGAATTCTAAGAGCTCTGGTTATTATAATTAAATCATTTTAATTGAAAATATATGACCAAATCAGAACACATTTAAATGTATGAATAAACCATACTTTTACATTTAATACTCAAGGCATGACTGTGCTGTCCAGACAGTATACAGTATACGTAATTGGGAATTGAGATAGTTAAGTTAGAATTGGGACCTGTCCCCTTAAGGGAATGCCTCATGGTAAATGTAGTTAATGCATCATAGGAAATGTAGTTCATGTCATGTGGTCACATCTGTAACCCTGATTGGTCACTGAATTGACTCTTGATTGGGTTGAGGGAGTTTCCTTCACTCTTGCTTGAACCCCAGCTCCGTGCTGGTGTCTCACCCTTTGCTCCATCATTATGGGAGGAAAGATCACTATAATTTTATACTGTGAAGTCAGCTATGCAAAGAGTTGGACATTAGATGAATCTCGATGTAACCATGAGTTATATTTGAGGATGCCATGTGATCTAATAAAGAAACTTTGTATGGAAGCCTTTGTAGAGTTTAATCTGACTGTCTTTATATTCAGCCAGCAATTAAAAGACAGAACAATGACTTTAAGCAAATCAGATTATGTATATTTTTTCTTAAAATAAACTATAAAGGATGGTTTAATATTTTCCCTAATATATCCCCCCCCCCCCCAGGGAAAATAGCAAATAGCAGTGGCAGTTCTCAGATACTTGACCCGCATATATAAATCAGCTGCAAGCGAAGCCTCATTAAGAAATATCTTTCTGGATTTTAATCTCTTCCTTTACTTTGGTCATAATTGTGTTCTGTCTGGATCCCGATTAAACCATGGGCCTTATTTAGTAGTTATCCCTTTGCGTTTTCTCTTCCCATCCGTCCCAAGAAAGCAAGCGTCAACTGCTTTCCCTTCTGTGGGCCTGTTTTGAGTATTCATTAAAAATGCAACTATTTTAGGGCTCTTGTCACTTAGGCCAAAGGAGAAACTAAGTAAGATTCTTCTCAATTTCAGCAATTAAAAGAGAGGGAGACGGAATGCTAGCCATTCCCCTTTCCCCTACTGAGCCTGTAAACAACCACAAAACAAAAGTCCAACCTTTCATGACAGCTTTGAACCAGCAACCACAAAGCGGTTGGTTGAAGGTAAATAGTAGAGTCTGGCAAGGCAATGGGGAAGCACATGAACCCATGTCACTCACTCAGAACAGAGGCATTTGCAAAGGAGAGAATGATGCAGAATACCTGGACCACAGCTAACAAGAGTAAAAAATGCTACTTTCAAAGCAAAGCCAGAAACCTGAATAGAGAGTGCCTTCCCAGCAGATCAAAGATGAACTGGGGTTGTTATAATCCATTCCTATTATCTCCAAATGGTAGCTAGAACATCTTCATGCTGGTATAAATGCAAATCAGCCTAAATCAACTAGGATTTCCCAAATACCAACTGTTTCAACATATAACCAAAAAGTATTTTTCAGCCTAAATCAGAAACAAGTTGTGGAGAGGTTTTTTTTTGAAGTAGGATTGGGGGCTTATGCCTCCTGTTCTGCTGTATTGTTGCCTATGATCCGATTCAGAAGAATAATAAGTATTAAGAAGACTACCAGTTCATATCAGCTGCATGAATATACACTAGGTACAATATACATTAACAGTCATTCTTGGATCTTTCAAACAGCAATGTCATTTTTACTATATTAATATACAGAATGTATATTTATTATAATATGCCTCAATCTACAATAGGAGTTTCCAAACTTGGCAAATTTAAGATTTGTGGACTTCAACTCCCAGAATTGCGCAGCCAGCATGACTAGCTGAGAAATTCTGGGAGTTGAAGTCCACAAATCTTAAAAGTTGCCAAATTTGGAGACCCCTGATCTACAATATGACCAGGGAGGGAAGGAGGGAAGAAGGAAGGAAGGAAGGAAGGAAGGAAGGAAGGAAGGAAGGAAGGAAGGAAGGAAGGAAGGAAGGAAGGAAGGAAGGAAGGAAGGAAGGAAGTTAAGCAGATGGCCTTTGGGCCTATTTAATAAGTCAGTTACAAAATGTTACAGAATGTATAATCAATCAAAAGATAGGAACTTCCATGCATTGAATAAGGCTAGCAGGGTATACATTAATAAACTTTGGGAAGGAAAAGTCCACAGTGAATAAAATTTAGACTAGGATTAGAACAAGACTGAAATAATTTTCTCATAAGAATAACCATGCACATTTTCCAAGAACTACCAATTAAAAGTAGTATTTCTGTTCAAAGTTCACTAATTAAATCACAACAGCTGGCATATCTCTCATATTTTTAATGTGATAAGAAAAAAGAAATGTCATGCAGGGAGACAAGTTTGCTTCTTTGCCAAAACAGAGAAAATGACATCCTTGGATCCAAGACCATAACTTTGATGAATTTTATTATGGCTCCTCACTCATCATGGGACCGCATAACATTACCGAGCCTTATTCGCTCACCCACTTCCTCATTCTACTTAAGGAAACTATACTCCTCCTTTGGAAGAAGAGTTCATGCCCAAGAAACATTTTGCCTTACCCAGGCAGAAGGAAGGAGGTTATACTTACAAAGACTCCAAGGAAAGAGTTGAGTAGCAGTATTTTTTTCCCAGCACAGGAATCACAGGAATGTGGCATGAGGAGTAGCTTTAGTTATAAACTGTTGGTGCAATTGTTGCACAGGGAAACTCTTCATCAAGAACCAAATTTTCTGTCAACAAACTGCAAGGGGTATGAGACCAGCCTCTTGACATAAACTGAGTTAAGGGCTGGCAAGCTACATTTTGGTGGGGGCATGCAAAGCATTTAATAAAAGAAAAGAAAAAAGGAAGGCATGTGAGGTGAGGCTCTCTCTGAATCAACAGCCAGTACAATGAGCTCTGGCTAATACTGAGGAGAACAGCATGAACTCAAAGGCAAAAAGAACACACAACTCTCAGGAGGCAGAGGGGCCCCTCGGTCCTTCTATTTAGTCTCTGCCCTCTCTCTTCTCTCTCAAGAGAGGACAAACATTCACCACAACTTAGGTCTTAATTTGGATTGTCTTTCAAGGGAGGAATTCATAAATTGCTAAAATAAATTAATCCATGTATTTATTTATGGCAATAACTACAAAGATAGCATGGTATCCCTGTTAAATGCAATTATTTGAACAAGGTACTCTGGCTTTAGACTATTTAAACTTTTGTCTGCAGTGGATGGTCTGGCTCTTGCATTACTGATAATCCAATTGTTTATCTGCAGTAAGTAACACTGAACTCAGTTAGATTTACATCCTAATAAAAGTATAGCCCGAAGAACTTCAAACAACTTCCTAAGTATCCATGCAGGTAAAAATTGTCTCAACCAAAGATTCATATGAACTTAGGCTTCTAGCATTAGTTTCCGAAGTTTCTTTGGAAACTTTGGTTATACCAGGGATAACCAAAGAGACATCATCATATATAAACTGAAATGCTTTTTCCACACTAGCAAATCAAGCAACAAACTCTGACTATCAAACATATAATAACTGTTTTTGGTTAACATACATTGTACGATCATACAATATATTCTGCGAATACATTAATTTTTAAAAATTTAATATTCCATTGTCAATAGCCTCAGAGAAGTACACTGTCAGAATTAAAATTGCTACCTATCATCATTATGAAAATACTATTTTCCCCCAATAAGATGCAAAATTATAATTCTGAGCAATATCTAGAATGTAGATCAGTATTTTGGAGGATATTTAAGTAAGGAGATGTGCACATCCTAACACCCAAATGCGCTTTTTTTAAAGAATCAATTTTTCTATCAACAAGTAGTATGTCCAAAAAGGAGAGAGGCACACCCTGTTCAATGTATGCATTAATATTTTCTTTTAACCTTCTCTAATTCATGCTTATTTTGGGAATGATTCTCTTGATAAAGTATCTTCAAAATGTAAGGTTCCAATACACAAAGCAGACTTTCAACTCAAAAGTTTTCCGAAAAAGCAAGCTTATAAACACTATTTTAATTAGTTTCTTAGTTCTTCATTTCTCTTACTGAAAGAGAAACTTTTTCTTTCCATGCTGTTATGCAATACACTTCCTCCAAATTGAACATATCAAAATTATTACACTGCAAAATATTATTAACTATTATTAACTATTAAATATGGTGGGTGGAAGGAAGCCAGCATCATTCTAATTTTAAACTACAAGTAATTCACACTTGATTGATGTATTAGTTTGTCTTATATGTGCACAAATAATAGAAATTTAGTACTAAAAACTTATTTGGTGAGCAAGGCCAAGTAGATAAGCAAATTTTAGCTTATCATTCATCACCATAGATTTTTTTTTTTGTTTAAACTACTAATCACTTGTTCCTGCTAATTTTCAAACTCAGATCATTCAATAATCATCAGGATTTATTGCTCTTTGATTGGGATTTAGGGGAAGTTATTTTGGTTCTTCATGATAGGAAATTCCAGAAATTTCACAATCCCTGTTTGTGTATAGTCCAGCCCCTTATAGATGACAATGCATGCTTGGACCTGCTGGCAAATCATCAAAGCTCACTTTGAAGAAAGTCAGATTACTTGATGAATGCAAAATAGCTTGAAATGTTTATCTATCCACACTCCTTTTTATCTGCCTTCGCTTCTTATCATCTCAGTTAATTGAAGGGAATGCTAGACAGCTTCCTGTAGTTTGGCGCCACAAAATGCAACTGGGAGTTCATGAAATCATTATTTCATATCAGAAACCAACTTTCACTCCGCATAATGGAGTCATTCCAGTTCCCATTACCAGCAAAGGAACTGTCACACATTTGAACTGTGGGAACAGGGAAGCTAGGATATTTCAGTCTTGCCTGGCTGTGAGCAATCAAACCAAACAAAGAGTTATCAATTTTTATGGAGCTATAGAGCAATAGAATACATGGAGGAATAATCTTTATTTTCTCATATTTACAATTGTTGCAACACTGCAATTATATCACTACTGTATTGTGTTGTACTCTACTGTACTCTACTGTACTCTACTGTAGACATTTCAAACACACTTCTTTCAGGGTAAAGAACTAAAAAAAAATCAATGTTCATTACAGTTAACAGATGGCCCTATGATAAGAACAAAATTCAAAATGCAATATACACTATTGGGTTCTGATTTTGCTTTGAATCTTATTAAACTCTTAAACAGAATTCTTCAAATAACCACAAAGTTAATTGCTCAAGATGGCAACAAAATCTAATTGCTTCCATCAGCATTGATTTTTTTATAGGTAGGCCTCATCTTATGACCACGATTGAGCTGAAAATTTCTGTTGCTAAGCCACACAGTTGTTAAATGAGTTTTGCCCCATTTTATTACCTCTCTTGCTGTAGTTCTTAAATGAATCCCTGCAGGTTCTAACCAGTTCTGGAACTTCTGCTTGCTCAAATCTAGATAATGTTATAGTTTGTTATCTCTTTGGTTTTAGACTTTTTCAAGTGCTGCCATCCGCAGTGATTTCAGCCTTATGCTACTTCTAGCAACTGAACTATTCTCGGAAAACTTTTCCTATTTTTATTATAAAAATAGTAATTCTTGATTATTCCAAAATGACTTGGAACTGATCAGATGGTAAGTGAAAACTGTGGCATTCATTTAAAGGCTTATTCCTACACAAGAAAGATATTGTTCTGTCCCATCCAGATGCTGGTTGAATGAGGTATCTTCCTACTCATGAATAGATGATAACAGCATAAACTCCTGTTCTGTCACTGGTGGGAATAGTTATACCTGGGCAACCTGGAACTCTGATAGGGGGGAGTACAAAGTTGAAAACCCCACAAACAGGTCTGGCAGGCTGGTGTAGATATTGCTGATAAATACCTCCTTACCTTTTCCCTGCTTACAGCTTCAAAGGAAATCAAAATAGACTCAGGGTTGCATTGATTTATAAGTATACTTAGAACAACTATACCTGAATCAGAAATACATATAAGCGGGTAAGGACATACTCTGTGTGCCTGCTTAGTCTGCTTCCAAACAGAAATACCCAGTAAGCAACCTCAGAGCCTCTGCTCGTTTGTATACTCAGAATTCCTATAAACTCAGAATCAAAATCTGAATTATTTTGGACTTATTTATCAAAATGAAGATGCACAATTACCTTCTGTGCCAACATACAAATGACAAGACCCAAACACATTCATTGAGCAAGTACCTTCAGGCAATAACGGAAGAATATGTTTATAGCAGAAAAAGAACGCAAGGCAGAGTACTAGATCCATAGTCATAGCCCTGTCAGATGATATATGTCTGCCTATGTCTGGGTTTGTCTGTCTGCCTCCTACCTACCTACCTTTTAAAAGGCTTTTATGGTTGAGTGTTCATCATGAATGCCATATGCTCTGTCTTAAGCATCTTTTTACTAGCTTCAATCTCCCCACCTCAGTTCAGCTAGTACCTACTGTACAGATATTGCTATCCTATTTTACTACGGTTGCCAAAAGATGATTATCCACTTTATGTTGAATGCAATATTTGTTTTGTTTTTAATTAGCATCATTGTGTGTTTTAGGGTTTATAATTTTGCTATAATTTTATGATCTTTTTACTGATCGTGCAATGATTGCAGTCAAGTTATATAAAGAAAAAAGATTCCTACAATTAATAGTATTATAACCAATATTATTTGTATTGTACAATATAAATACATGGTGAGAATTGTCCATAAGTTTAAAGTGAACTATGTCCGTGTATTGAGAAAGAAATTAGTATCATGAAGCACTGCTGATTTCTTCTTTGCTTTCTTGCCAGCCAGCAAGTCTAGGTTATGGGATCAAAGATCTCATCACATTTTAGCAACTAAGAAAAGAAGTAGAGGAGAGAGCTCATATTACCAGGATTTCATCCCCTGAATTCAGAACTCTGTGAACTCTGCAAACAAAATTTTCATTCAGGGGAACTACAGTCACCTTCACAAATAATAGACCTGAAATAATATAGCATATATAATTTGCTAAAAATACGGTATTTTATTTTAATCTCTATGCAACATTGGTATTCTTGAGTCACCATTCAAAACTAAGTTTATACTACTTGGAATTAACTAATCTGTTCTAATCTGGTAGGTAGAAGCAAAAGCATTCTTAATCTTATCTTTTTTAAAAAGAAATATAGAGTTTATCCAATACAATGGAATTAGAAGTTGAGGCATAGAAAATTTTAATGAGAGCTATTGAAGATATATACAAAAGTATGTTTGTGACTTTTATATATGAATATATAATAAATATTTATATATGTATAGTTATTTGAAAAACAGAAACAAACAGCAAATGTATTAGTAAAAATCATATATAGATAAGATCTGCACACAAAAGCACATTCTAACACAATTCTACTCTAGAACTCCCTAAATTACATTGCTTTGGAAAGGAGCAGAAGGTTGCTATTTTCAAGCTACAGTGCTATATAATATAAAGGATACTCTTGGAAATGCTGTGAAATTCTCCACTGTTCTTAGTCCAATATCATGTTGTGTTAGGTCAGGGTATTTTTGCTCTTCTAAATGTCTCTCAAAGAATGTCTTTTGCCCCCACCATTCTTTTTCTTTTCTGAAAATACTCCTCTAATTTAATTCACTTGCTCTGGTTCCTGCATGGTTTGTGAACAGTGCCTCTCAAACAATCCAAATGTTTCAGCTCTCTGGAGCCGTTTTTCATTCCTGGACAATTGTCAATCCCGACAAAGTTCTTAGTAACCCAATCTTTAAAAGGGCATGAAGAGGCAGAACCTTGAAACCTAATCCAGCTAGAAGTCAGCTGGCATGAAAGAAGGAGCCACAGTTGCACCCAAATCCCGACCAATGAGAAAATGCCTAGTCAGAAATGACAAGCATTGTCAGTCCTTCTCAAGCAACAACTTCTTGTCTAAAGCTCAGACAGATCATTTGAGGCATCCCAGGATTTTCAAGCATGAGAAGTACCCAGTCACTGAAAACCTATGGGACGAGTTTCTATTTCAACACATGAGCACAGAGCCACCACCTTGGCCTATCATGTTATACCTTCAAGAAAGTAGGACACAGGCTATTGGTTCCATTTCTTTTCGATTTAGTAGGACAAAGGTTATTGAACCAAGACTCTGGTCCGTCTCTCAGAAACTCAGTTCTATGAAATCTCCAAAATGGATATGGAACAAAGCAGTGGTGGGATTCAATTTTTTTTACTACCAGTTCTGTGGTTGTGGGTGTGGCAGGGAAGGATACTGTAAAATGTCCAGTCAGAGGTGAGATTTGCCGGTTTTCCAAACTAGTCAAAATTTCCGCTACCAGTTCTCCTGAACTGGTCAGAACCCGCTGAATACCACATCTGGAACAAAGTCACAGAAGGAAAATACCACTTTTGTTTCCTAATGTTTTCAGTATCAAGTAAGTACTATTAAAATGACCTCTATTTCAAGTCAGTATTCTCTATAGTGCAATGAAGAGGAAAGAACTGAGATATAGTCTAGCAAAGAAACATGATAATACATTACAGAACACAATTTGGCAATATAAGTCATGAAGAAGCCCATTGAATTCTATAGAAGATTTTAATGTTCAAGTACTTTGGAAAGGTTGGAAAAGAGAACAGATAGCATAAGAACTTTAATGGAAGCTCAGCTTTTTGGCTCCTCTTTTCTAGCCGATTATGATAATAAAATAGCAACAAATACTTAATATATCCGTGCTTCTGTTTTTCTTCTTTTTTTCCAATCCCTTTCTTTTTTTCTTATGTCTTTTGGCCTGAATGACAGGGGATTGTCATTGCTGATCTTTTAAAAAAATCCGTTAATAGCCTTTTTCAGCTATAAAAAGGTCAAATCTCTATCAATTCAACTTTTTGTAACTCTTTAGAGATATCCATGTAATTTTCTGTATGTAGGGAAGTTATTTCCCTCTGCCTTCTTGCAGGATATGCCTCAACTTCTCATTCTAGCTTACATTCTTTATATTCCTAGAGGCTCCTCATTCTGGTACTCCACCATTGTTTAATTTTTAAGACCAGTCAAGGTTAGTCAGATGAAGCACCTGTAGACCCTTTTGTACTTGTAGAACAAAATGAACATAATAAATCTCAATTTGTATTTTCAGAACTGTTTGTAATAGAAGTTCAAAAACACTCAAGATGATTATCTTTAAGATTAGGTTACCCAATAAACAAGTAATCATTGTTATCATTATATTTTACTAAGGAAAAGGAAAATAAAATAAATACCAAAAAGTGGGGGGAGCAAAAATGGATTTCTGTTTCTATTTTTCTTCATAAAAAGACTTGGTAAATTGATTGCATAAATGGTAAAAAGAGCTTCATAAATAGACTTGGTTGGCATAAACTTGCTCGTGCTTTCTCCTGCTGTCCAAAATAAAATGCCATGTTTTCACCCTAGAGGCAATGTGATTGCATTTCACAGCTGGATGGGTAGCCATCACCATATAATTGTTGAAACATTCTTTAAAGAAGCCGGAGATGTAAAACCAGTTTACTTTTTCAGCTCCATAAGTTAATTTTGATGGTGCTCATACTAGTGTGCTGTTTTAAATGAAGTCCATTGTCATCAGATAAGGAAGGCTTCAAACTATTTTAAACTTAATTGGATTTTTGAAACTGGGTCAATTGTAACTTTAATATCTAAATAACTTTTAAAAGATTTTAAGTTTTTTTTAAAAGGCATAGGTACTCCTGTCATTTTTGTTAGAACCACATTGCACCAGCAAGAGAACCAAGGTTAAACCAAACTGCACAGAAAAAATAAACTAAACTCATTTTAGGTCTAAATTAGATAAATGCATCTAAATGCTTTATATATTTACACTGCTATTTTTAAAATTGAAATAGCAGCCTGGGAGGAATCAAAAGAATAACTTCATTGCATAGGGATGAAATATCTTCCCATCCCTCAGAGAAATGCTATCACTGGGGTCAATCATTAAATTTCACCAGCATCATGATCCTAATCCAATTTAAAAACAGATACACCAATTGCATTACAGGCAAGTTTCACCTTAATGATTTTCTAAATAAAGAACTAATCAAGAATATGAGCATGATGTTACTAGTGAGTTTTCAGGAGGGTTTTTTTTATGGCAAATGCATTAGATCAGAACATTTTTCAATATTAAACCACAATTCATTCTTTTGCTATTCACATATTCAGATGGATGGATGGGTGGGTGGGTGGGTGGGCGGATGGACAGACAGACAGACATCTGGGGAAGCAGTGGAGAACTGAAGATAGTTCAGTGAAGGAATTGGGTCCCCAAATTCTTCTCTGGGTTAAGGAGAGGACTTGGGATCCTCTTTAAAGTGTTCTTTAAACACACTCCCCACAATGAGACCATAAAACAGGGTTTCTAGCAGGTTTTAGGGTTTTCGATACTAGGATAATTAGCTTTGTCCAAGTCACACTTTGGTACCTTTAAACAGACACACTGGGTTCATCCACTTCTTCTTTTACTGGAAAACTGGCTTTTAAATTCCTTTTTAGCTACCAAGAACTTTTAGAAGAACAAGTGATTTTTCTTCAACCCTCAGCAAAATAAATTTCATGTAAGTTCAAGAAGCTAAAGAAAACTTTTTAAAATTTGGAAATAAAAAGCAAAGGTGATTAGAACACTGATTTTTGAAAGTTCTAAAGTACTATGGTTGACTGCAAATAAGATTTTGAAATAATTATAAAAATATTTTTTGTAATTTGTTTAAAAATATATGAAGATTTTTCATTTAAGGGTAAGAAATCATCACTTGGGGAAATGTTTTAGATTAGAAAAAAATATAAGAGATCTTGAAGTCTGGTTATTACAGGCAACCAGAAAGAGCTAGATTATAATAAAAGGAGAAGGGCCAGTAATACAGAATGAAACAAGTATTTTAATTCTGGAAGAATTCAAGGAAATTTGGCAACAATATACTTTTAAGATTGACTATTACTATAAAGATTAAAAATTAATAAGAAAAAATAGAAAAGGATACACCTAGAATCAGACTGTTTTTGGCTATGGATTTAAAATTGACAGGATACAAGAAAGACATTGAAAAAGATATTATACAAGACTTACAAATGAAACTAGCAGATGTTTTAATAGCTAAAAAGGACACACAAATAATACATTAGAAGAGTGACTTGAATGTGTAGATTTCAACTCAGAAGAGTGACTTGGACAACTTGCTAATTTTGAACTTACAAAGATATGTGTTATATTTGTGAAGGAGTTATTGAGAAAAGATAGAATGAAAAGAAATTAGCTTTGGGACATGACTTAAAAGGAATAAACATTAAGATTTTCTTAAGTTGAATTAGTTTTAAATTTTTGTATTTTTAAACTTCAATAATAATTATATAAAAATAGGTACATAACCTATGGAAAACTGAAAGTCATGACTCAAAGCATATAAAAAATCTAAAGTATTTATATGTTCTCTGGCAATTATTTGATACCTTTTTAGAACCCTCATTTCAGATTCTAAAGTTATAAAGAAATCCTGGACAGACACACATAGAATACTGAAGGACTGTTTGGAATTATCCAAGTAACAAGCTTCAAATTCTCTATACTTTTGCTTCTTGACCACATAATGAAATAAACCTAGCTGCTTCCTCAGATTTAACATCCTTACTCTGAGTAGACCAATAATCTAATATATTATTTCTCAATGACTTCATCAATGCCAGCTGTTCCATCTAGTCATTTCCTCAGGAGTGACTTATAAACTCATAGCATTACTCAATAATCACTGAAGTAATATGAAGCTTGTCCTCATTACTACGGTATTATTTTGGGACAATGAGCATTGGATTATTCTAGAAAAAAAACCCTTCATTTATGAAGAATTGAGCTTGGATTGTCCTCATCTGCTTAGTTACAATTTATCCCAAATCTATTTACAGGGAATTATGGGAGTGATAGCTATAACATGATGTCATTCTTAAAGCACTGGATGTAAAGTGCTCCTTACAGTCTATATGTTGCACAAAGCCAAATATATTATAGGCTCTCAAGGAAATTATTCAACTCTCGAATCAGCATCCCTTACAACAGGGGTGTCAAACTCCTGTCATCATGGCGGTGTCACATGACGTATTGGGACTTTCCCCCCATTTGCTAAACCGGGCGGGGGCGGGGCCAGCACATGATGCATCCAGCCCGCAGGCCGTGAGTTTGACCAATGCCATCAGTACTCTCAAATCCCAATTTCATCAGAACTTTGCTAATGTAACAAATTATATTACAGAGCTCACCTCATTCTAGAAAAAGAAACAAAATGATTTATTCAAGCTTCTATAAGAATCTACTTACCACACTGGGAGACCTCTGCCTCTAGTGTGATATCCCATCATTTACAAGCGATGCTCTCTAGATACTACATAAGATAAACAGGCCAGAGTTTGTGCAAAAAAATGGGCACAAATTTATAATCAGAACTCAAAGTGACGACAAAGTAATAATAGACCATTTTAACCTCACAGGATGTCCCATTATGATCTGAACGTAACAGTTTTGGAGAAGAAAAAACTTTGCTAGTATAATTCAGTGAAATATATTGAAATATACATCAATATATTTCAGCTAATTTTAGAAATTCTGAACAAACAGAATAGAAAGACTAAATAGAGTAGTATTCTTAGTTAACAGACTAATAATTAAAAGAGAGGATGTTCAAGTTTTTATCCTCACACACAGCATCAGTACACAAATGATATACAATATGCTTTTCATTTTTCATATCCTGATGCATAAAATATAAACTAGGCTTCCCCCCACTTTTTTTTTAAACTAAAGTTTCTCAGAATCTTCTGCCCTAAAATTAATTGTCCTTACCCTTGCAGATTTAAGTAATTTCATTAATAGTTTTGTGGAAGATGTGAAGACAGAGTTAGACAAATTTCACCTCTTTATGAGAGGCTCCAAAGGTAACACAAATATTCCCAATACTTGGAGGAGGGCCACAGAACTATGGTTAACTAATAAAAGTTATAAGTTCAGATCTTACATCTCCAAATAGGCCTGAGAGAGATTTTTGTCTGAAATTTGTGACTGCTAAGATCAACCCTCGTACACAATCCTGAACTAGATAGATCAGTAGTCTAATATTCCAAATTTGATAGCTTCCATTTGGCATTGTCTATTAACAATATTGGATAGAATTCAAGGCATCCAATGCATCTGTGCAACATAGCATTTAGGTAGTCTAAGGTAGTCTTTGTTTTCTTGACAGAAGTAGAAACTCAGAACAGAGACATGGATGGGTGGGAGCTAATTAAAACTTGTTTCTTTCTTTGAAATGATATTTTGGTCGAGCGCCAACTGAAAGTAGTCCTAGTACTTATACTTTAACAGACATCCATAAAACAGGGATTAAAACAAGTACGGAGAATAACATTAAATGATCAAAGGACTGTGAACAGGGTTACTCAGGAACTCAAAATATCTCTGATCTAAATCCATATTCAGAGGGGGGGTTGAGAAATAGCTCGATAAGCATTTTTTGTAATTTAGTTGTGGAATGCTATAATAGCACTGTCTACAAGAATTATAAAGAGCAACCAGCAATATCAATGAATTACACACGACTGCTGGAAATTGAACCACATAATAAACTGTTGGTTTTTAAAATACTATAGAAAATCAACCAGAATGGTTATTGCAAACTTCTGTTCCTTCTGTTAAGTTTCCCTATAGGTGGCTTCTGTCTATAGATAGTGCTAGTCTTAGAAAGAATGGTGGGTTGTACAGATTTTTAACACTCGATGACCTTCATTGGTCATAGTTACCATTTGCACATTTAGTTCTTAAAACTCCGCTCAGTAAATTCAAGAGCTTTCTGGGATAACACAGTTGAATATAAAACACAGAAATGTTGTATTAAAACTTTGGCCCACCTTTGCCTGATGAGAATCGTTTGAATAGAAATGAAGTTTTTTAAAAAAGAAGCAGCTCTCTAGAACATGAAGCCATAGCTTCCCTGCTGCAATGAGACAAATACTGTTAATAGATCAGGACAGCTGCTCTGCCTCCTCCACCACACGAGAGCACAGCCTGCAAGCTTCATCACAGGTGCAAATCATCCTACATTCTCAGTGTACCCAAACGTCTCTCTTCCCACTCTCTCGGTGGGCTGAAAATCACAGCATAGTTAATCTGCTCCCTTCTCTGTTCTTCTTCTGTCTCCATATCTGTATGTTATAGAACAAACGCTGCTGGTAGAGCTGACTGTACTTTGGAAACGACAAGAGATCTAATACACATGATAATAATGATGAAAATGATATTAACAATAAAAATAGCAAACTTCTATCCTCTTTACATGCCTCTTACCCTGCATTTTCAATTACATTTTGAATCAGTAAACATCAGTTACTTCTTTGTTCCACTTTTTTTTTTAATCCTCTGCTCTATCCAATTGCTTCCCCTCCCCTCCAAGCATCCACATTTTAAAGCCAGAACAAGCTATTTCCAGGAATTTATCCTGGAGCACCGAATGGATGTCCAGAAAAAATGCTCACCTGGGCATGAACCATCTCGTGGAATCATGAAAACTGCACAATCCCAGTGGATGACCTTCTGCCCCTCTCTCCGGTAGCATTACAGATCAGTGCAGCCTGGGGGCACAGCATGCCGCAGTCCGTCTTGTGTAGGTGGAGGGTCGGAAGGAAAAATACTGCTTCAGCCATACAGGCTCTTCCAAATCCACAGGGAGAGTGCTTTCATTCAGCATTAATCCAACACCATCTATATCACCGCCCCGCCTCACTGACAGGCAGTGAAGGTTAAGGCCCCAGAGTGAATTCCAATTATTTCCATCCCTTCCGCCTCCCCCTATGACTGTCCAGTGAGATGGATGATTCTGTCTTGGTAATTCCCTCTGTCACTCTCTTCCAAGAAAGTCTGGCAGGTCATCAAAGGAGAGATTAGTGAGATAATGAAAATGCCCCTCTTTGGAGCATTCCTAATTCCTTTGCTGAGATTTGAGAACTGACATTCCTCCCTGGATGAGACAGATGCTTCAATTATCTAGTATTGGTTTGATCCCAGTATGGAGAAATCTTTATTCCTCACAACTGTACAAATTCTTCCTACAGGCTGCAGCATCATCTGCTGGCATCAATCAGAAATGCTGCACAATTTCTCTCACTGAAAATATATTGATGTTAAAATCCATCTCTTCCTCTTACATTTTCAACATACACATATAACCGCAACCATGTATTTTGGTTGAGGCAAGAATCCTGAAAAGCATCAGTCAATAAGTTGTGAGTCTTAATCTCACAATAATATATGACCTATGTATGAATAGATTCTTAATATTATTACTGTTGAAAGGCTGCTTTAACAGCTATTCCAGTAAAAAGATGTAATAAACATGTTCTAATTTAAAAGCCCAGCCATAAAACATAATCTATTATTTATGTTGTTCAATTTATATGGGTGCCTACCCCATTGAAGCAACTGTGGGTGGAAAACAAAGTTTAGAAACAACAATGTAAATAACAATTCCCAAACAAACCACACCATCAAAACAAAAGAATGACAATGTAATGGAGAGTAATACCTCCAGAACAAAGCAGGCTCCATCACCCTCCTGACCCCCATTTGACCCTATGGACCAACAGCCAAGTCTTAAGTGCTTTCTGAACTGAGCTAGCAGAGTTGGGGCCAATTTGACCTCAGGAGGTAAGGTGATCTAAAGGGCAGAAGCCACGACAGAGAAGGCATGCTGCCTGAGTCCTGTGAGATGGCATTCTTCTATCTGACAGGATTTGGAGTATATCCTTCTCCTTGGGGTGGATGGAGACAAATGGAAAGATGCAGTTTCTCAAATAGCCTGGCTCATTCCATTCAAATCTGCAGGACTTGATAAGTGACAAGAAGAATCTTGAATTGCACCCAGAAAGCTACTGAGAGCCAGTGCAGTATGTGAAGCAAAGGTATCACACATAGCAAATCAAAAGATGCCCATAATAGCTCATGCTGCTGCATTCTGGAGCAATTGCAACTTTGAGATGTTCTTCAAGGGCAGCTCCATGTACAGTGCATGGCAGTAATCCACATGGAAGGTGACCAAAGCATGAATGCTGTGTGCCGAACCTCCTGCAATTAGTCACACAAGTATTTATCTAGTGCCATCAGTGTATTTGATTCTTTACAATAACAAAAAAGCCTGTCCAAGGAATTTAACAAGAGAAGGATGAGAACAGCTGTTGAAAAGTCTAAGAATGCAGCATTCTAGTGGTAAAACAATCAAGCAGATATTGTACAACAAAAAAGTAGAACATGAATCCACCCTCCTGTTTAGGTTTGCATTATTCAGAGCCAGGTTGCTATTAATTCTGGAGAAAATAAATAGTGATTATGATTAGATTTTATGATTTTTAATGTATCTATTTCTAGCAATTTGTCCATTATCTTTTAAAAATCCATATATATATTGGTAGCCACATCTAGTTTTTATGGGTAGAAATTTCAAAGGTAAACTAGTTGATGTATTAAGAATGGCTGGTTTCTAAATTGTCTAGAATTTCCTGAACAACTTCATTAAAAGTTTCTGGACTCATTGCAGAAGAGAAACCAGAGATTTCTTCTTCTTCTCATTCTCTATGCCAGTTGTTAACTGTTTTACTCCCAGAGCCTCTGTCAATTTTTAAAAATTATGGTGGAGCACAAAGATCCTTTTCTTTGTATGTTATTATTGATATTTATCATATTAAAAAATTAAAATAGACACTTTTGCTGCTGCTGCTTTTTACTATTTTTTGATGGATTTTAATTTTGTATTATTTTTCAGTCAAGGTTGGCAAACAATTTTGATTTTGTGGAACCCTGAGATGGTCTTGGGGTACCAGGGATCCTAGGACAACACTTGAAGAAACAGTGCTCTCTAAGCCACATACAATTTAATATGCTTGGTTTGCATCCTCCTTATTCACTTTGGGAAAAGATCTCAACTGTGATAATCACTCATTAGGTAATTATGTAACATTATGTAAATGTTCAAACAATTGTATGTTTTTCCAACTCTAGAATACTCTTTTTACATCATTATATGTTCCCTGTTTATTATTAAGTAGATATAATAAGGCTACCCAAGTCACATATGGTAACTCTGGGTGGCATACTGCTACAAAATAAAAACCCAGAAAATCCCACCCACAATCAATCATTCCCAATTAATTTCTATTCACTATGAATCAGTCCTACCTTTATAAACACTAATCCAGTTTGCCTAACACAATGACTCAGTGTTTTTCCTACCTCTGTTAATTAATTTGCTTTCATCCTGGAAGATTGTGACTGGAGGAGAGAAGAAGAGTATATGGAAGAGAATAAGAGAGTTGGGAGGAACCTTGAAGGTCTTCTAGTCCAACCCCTGCTCAGGCAGGAAACCCTATACCATTTCAGACAAATGGCTGTCCAATCTCTTCTCTAAAACTTCCAATGTTGGAACATTCACTACTTCTGGAGCTAAATGGAATGTGATTATTTAGAATTAGGGAGAAGAAGGGGCATACAGGAGAATGGTCAGTGCAGGACCATTGATTCTGATTCTGAGATAATGACAAAAGCATTGGTCAAAGTCCAGTTGCTGGTAAAGAAGTTGGCAAAAGTTAGGTTGGCAATAGCTGGAACTACAGAGAGGTGGAAGTAGAGAGCAGGAAGTTGGACAGAAAAGTAAAAAGCATGCAATATTTATTGTCCTCCTTCAGGCTTTTGATTAGAACCAGACAAAAAGTGGCAGTTATAAGTCTTAGTAATTGTCCATAAATCAGTCACCACAATAGAAATAAATGAAATACGTCCCTGAATGAAAGTTATGGATAAGCACAAGCTTGCAATCAGCAAAATACAGTGCTCTTGCCTACAGCATATTAGTGGGATCCTGATCAAGCTTTTGACTGAAAACAGATGAAGACAAAAATGCCGAGTTACCTAAGATAGTGTCAGTGCCAAAGAAGTTAATAAAACCTACCCCAAAGATAAAGCTAAAAGTCCACTACAGAGGAATAAAGAAAAAGGTCAAAATGTAATAAAGTATAAGAATTCCAGTAAGCATTTTACTTTGAAATGAGAGTCATAAGAGCAGTTATGGCAACAAAAATTCTTCTCTGCTTTCTTAATGCTGTTATGATGAAGGAGACTGGAAGCTTGCCATTTTCTTAAAGGCAGGACCATATGTATATGTTGGGGTTTTTTTTTCTTCTGATGACTGCTATTTGACTTCTTAATGCAAGAAATAACTCACTGATAACTCAGACTAGTTGATTATTTTGGGGTATATGGCATATGATGTGATGTATCAGTCCTTTGGCCATCAGTCTTTAAAATAGGATATATAAAATGCTGAATTGTTATGGTTGGGTCATTGTTGTGTTATGTTGCACATCATTCGCTTCCTGGATCTCTGTAAGAATGAAGAACATATTAGGATGTTCCACCCAAGTGCCTGATGGATAGAATTGAGTTTTAAAGTATTTGGGAGTTTCCCAGTAATGTTCTCACATATCTGATTGATTCTGACAAAAGGAGATTAGAATAGTGAGATTGCTTTAGTAGAGTTCTCTCCAGTCCAGAGATTTGCCAGATTCTTTGCAGATAAAAATCATTCACTTATTCAGACCTTGATGTGGTTGGGCAGAACCAAGAGTAATGGTGGGAGCTGAATTTCATGTCATCTGGAATTCTTCTGAACGCTATGGACACTAAAGGTATGGCACAGTTCTCTGCAGTATGAATTCTGCTATGTCTGAACTGAATTAATGATCAGATGGGCTCCTTTCAGAGCATGTATGGCTAGATTTAAGAAGTAACAAATGTATCTTCAAGAGAAGATAAGGTGCTATAAGTTTTGAATAAAGCACTAGTATGCCTTTTCTTGAAGAGGCCATCTCTAGATACAATTGTGTTAAGACAACTTTCTCCCAATCTTCAACTGAAGATTTTGTAAGAAAAAATGGTAGTTATGGTAGTTATAGATGAAGAAGATTATTTAAATGTTCTAATCAGGATTCAGGACACACAATGGAGACAGAACTCATTGACTTGGTAGAAGAACTCTGTTGCCAGCTGGTAAAGGGTATTTACTTTTGAAACTTTCAGCAGTATTCAGTACCTCTGTCTGTGATATCCATTTTTAACATGTTTGAAAATCAAGAGTGGAAGTACTGTTTACAATGGTTCTATTCCTACCAAAATCTTTAGCTTCAGTTGATAGCTATGCTGGTGCAGCAGTCAAATTCTTGGCTGTTCTACAGGACTTGATGCTCTTGCATTATTTAACATCTACAAAAACCACTGGGAGTGGTCATCTATTGGTCTGGAGAAGGTATTCTAAACATGCTAATAATAATGATGCAATACCTCCTCACAATGGACTGGAAATGCTATAGTTTTTAACATGTGTGGAGCAGATATCCCACAAAAAGCTCAAATTAAATCCTAGCAAATAAAAGTTTCTGCTTATTTGGAAACACTGGCTATAATTTCATTCCAATTATAGCTTTAAGCAGATCAATTTGCTCCTGAATGAGCACTTCTGTAATTGGCAGCCCTTCTAGAGCAGCAGGTACAAGCTGCCTATGTCAGTTTGCGGCTCTTTTTAGACCATGAAGCCTTGGCAGTACTGTAGTGACTCATATTGTCATCTCACATTTTAATTACAGCATCACACTGAACATGGGGCTGTTTTTGAAGATCACTTGAAAGCTGCAATTCACAAAAAGAGCAGCTAGGTGCTGATGGAACTGTGTTGTTTTTTTCAACTATTTTCTTGGTTGTTGTACTATTTCCTGTAAGCTTTTGAGCCTAATTCAAAGGGCTGGTTATTACAATATATACAACAATCTACGTGGTGCATTGCCAAGATATTAGAGGGACTGTCTTCCTCAAAATGACTCTTCCTGTCTAGGGAGAACATAGAAAATGGGTTTTCTTATGGTTCAAAACCCCATGAGGAACCCAAAGGCAAGCGTGGTAGCACTGATGTCTTGCCTATCATTTTGCACCTGATCTTGTGCATCATGTTATTTTTTTCTGTATCCTGCACAGTAGTGGGTTTGTAGCTGTGCAGATGCAGATAGATAAACTCAACAAGACATCCAAAACAAAGTACATTTATTGATTCATCAGATATCCTCATAATTCACATTTGTGATGAAGTTCTTCTTTAATGACCAATCCTCTGTATATCTGTCTTGTAGGTAAAAAGATGGTTATCTTCTATCCTTTTCCTCCCATTTTGTAACGATAGAAGTAGAAAGTTACCACGAGTCCGTGAGTTCAGCCAAGAGTGAGGAAAACCTCCTCCAATCCATCGACGGTCAATTTAGTGACCAATCAGAATTACAGATGTGGTCACGTGATATGGACTACATTTCCCAGGATACCTTTAACTACATTTACCATGATGCATTCCCTTAAGGGGACAGCTCACAATTGCTACCTAACTATCCAATTCCCATACATTGGCTGGACAGCACATATTTAGACAGACATCTTAAGGGGCATGGTTGCGGGGAGGTTTGTTTCAGATTCCTGTGGCTTTACATTAGTTTTTTATATATTAATTATGGAATTGGGGTGATATACAAGCATATCTAATAAATGGGATTTTATACCCACATATTTTTCATATTTTATGTATCTTTGAACACATTAAATGGCAAATGGAATTTTATGTATGATTAATTGGTTTCTATACATGTACAATGAATGGGAAAAAATTTAGTCCATTGCAACTGAGAACCATTAAATCAAATGTTTATTGTATCTAGGTGAAAAGATTGTTTTTACATACAGTCTCCCTCAAGATAAACTTCAATTATTAATATATCTCTTTTGCTTTCTTGGCGACAATATAGAAGCAGTTTACCACTGCTGTTTTACCTGGCTGTTTTTAAAATAACTTTCAGACTTTAGGAACTTTCATCTAAACTATAGCCAACTTTGACTCAACTGAACTTTTTCAATATCAGCCAAGACCAACTAGCTGTGCCACCTAGTAGGGCAAATATTATAGTATTTTTTCAATTACTTAAACATGAGTGGTGATTTTAAATCTTAAACATGTCATGTAAATTAGTTGAGATCTAAATATTGAATCAAAATATTTTACACCAATCATCTAGGTTCCTTCCTTTCTTCCTTCCTTCCTTCCTCCCTCCCTCCCTTCCTTCCCTTTCCTTCATTTGCCACCTAACTCCCTGCTAAGGCAATTCTATATTTCAGAAATTGAAACACAAATGATTTAGAATTAATTTTTACTACCAGTAGAGGGAGATCTATATTAACACAACTGGCAGTGAACTTGATGTGGATTGAGATAAAAAAAAGTTTTCCAGTATGTAGCATCCAAATTATGTTTGATAGACAGGTGGTAAGTATTTAATTATGAATATTAACAGCTATTCCAAGTGCTTGCTGAGAAAGAGCTGTCATATAATAAATTAATCTAGCTCTTCTACTGAAGGCATTATGCATATTCTTTTCACTCTTCCTATCATTACATGTATAACATCCAGATGAGCTGAACATAGAACATACAGCAAGAAATGGCAGGCACCTGGTGTCAGCACAGTTGGCACTAGAGAATCACATCTCTAATTTCATAGATATGTACAAGCAGGAGGTCAAGAGACTTGATATAACAATCCAAGTAGACTTCTATGGTGATCAGGAGGGCCTTATGCAGCTTCTTGCACATTAGAAAGTATTAAAATGTTGTACTTCAAATATATGAGAAAGAGACTACTTTTTATGGTGAGAAGGAGACATTTCCTTGAGACACTATATTTGTGCACAAATTTTTCAATTGATCACAATGGTCCACAATCAGGAACTATTTCTGCTTAGAGATGGATCCACACATGTACATATAGAAGATACATTGCTAAAGTACGGTGCCAATGCTATGTGCTTAGAATCTCTAGGTAGCCTTCAATTGAAGCATTTCTCCTTTCCTAAAGGTCATTAGAAAGAAATACTGGCCACTTATCAACATATATGAATAATTTGGATGCTCAAGAAAAATAGGCGTCAGATTGTCATATGAATGGCTTACATTGATTAGTGGTTTACAAGGCAAAATTTAAACCAATTTATATATGTGAGGGAGGAGAGACTTCCATAAAAGGCAGTTTAGAAAAGATGAACTGCATATTTTATGATAGCTAATGTTTCAAAATGAGCAATGTTGTTTAAAGTATCCACATCAATAAACATTTCTAGCTTTTTCCAATTATCAAATACACATAAATAGCAATAGTACTTAGACTTATATACTGTTTCACAGCTCTCTCTAAGCAGTTTACAGAGTCAGCATATTACCCCCAACAATCTGTGTCCTCATTTTACCAACCTTGGAAGAATGGAAGGCTGAGTAACCTTGATCCTAGTGAGATTCTGCCAAATTGCAAGCAGCCAGTAGTCAGCAGAAGTAGCCTGCAGTACTGCATTCTAACCACTATGCCACCATGGCTCTTTGGCTAAAACTAAAGGGTTGGAAGGGACAACCAAGCCATCAAGTCCAACCTGCTGCTCAATACAGGATTTTTTAATACGGCTATTTTATAAATAAAGTGAATAGAATGGAACCAGACAATCAAGTACTCAATTTTCCTACAGGTACCTAATGACAAAAAGTCACAAGCTAATTGCATGGATATGTGTGGTATATCACTCTAGAAACCTTCCAATGACATTTCATATGCCCACAGACATGTTAATCAGTTCCTTTATTATTTGAACAATAAGCCTATTTGTATTTTATTTAACTTTATATATTTTTATCAGATCAAAGTCCCAATCACAGCAGATGAATGCTTTCAGAAATATATGATATACAATATAGCATACTAGGGATCTTTCCAAACTTTTCCTGAAGTTACCGTATCAAATAGATAAATTCTAGGAGATCAAAACATGGTCCAACAAACTGCAATGATTTCTCATGTTGTGTGGATGTGTCTATATTTTGAGTTGCCGATCATATATGGCAGGATAATTTCTCTGCATTTGTCCCACTCCAATTTTTAGTATATTTGTTCCCCAGCTTTCCCATGTCCCATACCTGCTACAAAGCAAACAGATAAATTTATTAATGAGTTTCCTGTATACAAAAGGGATGGTAGACTGGATCCTTGCACACAAAAACTAAAAATTCTACCGGTAGTTAACTAAAAGCAGAGAGTAAGGATCTCAAATTTGTTTAATATCCACCTTTACAAACATTTAGGAAGGTTTTAGGTGGGTTCTAACTGTTGCCAACAAGGAAGTTCAGTACTATCACAAAATGTCAAACAACTGGGTTCATTGAGTGGAGCCGGTGGAATGAAAATGGTTAATCTTCATAGCACAGTTAGAGCATAAACATTAATCATTGTATTCATACAATGATAAAGCAGAATTAAATAATAGATAAATAGATCACTTCCTGGATTGTAATAACTTTGCATTTCTGTCATGGAGCTTTTAAATTATTTCTTAATTGCTACTACTATAGCAAAAATGTGTATCACATAAGGTTTTCTATTTTTGTGTAAAAGCTTTGATGTTCTTTCCAGCACAGCTAAAAATGAGCTGTCCTAGAAACGATGCCTCCAACAGGCCATTTGTCCTGCAGGCGAAGTGCCAGCAGGAAGACAAGGCAGTTCTGTCAAGCAGATGTACAGAATTCATCTCAAGGGAAAAGAAAAACTGGAATCATATGTCTTGACTGCTCCAGACTCTTCTCAGTTTCTAGGGCAGTCAAGGTCAATAAACACTACACAGAGAATGAAAAGCATAGTGTTTGAATGTGGCATATAAATGCTAGCAGTAAAGTAGCAGTAAAGATATTACTCAAACATTTACTTACAGCATTTACAGACTATCACAGCCTATTCTTACTACTCTCTCTGTGTGTATACTTTTGTGATGCTCACAAATGAATCTGGTGATGTTACTATGCAATGGCTTGAGTATAGTTCTGAGCTCATACAGAATGCGCATATGAATGCATGTGCAAAACTACATAATAATACATGTGCACATTTTAGGCATAACTAAGCAACTTACTGCTGTTAATATAATTTTAAAATATATAATGATTTCTTTTGCTCAGTTTACACCCAAACACTCACACATTCCAAATATAGAATGTTGGATAGAATCTCAGTTCAAAAAACTGGAATGGAAAAATAATGACACAGAATAATTCAGCATTTCAGTTGAGATTAATAAAACAAATATAATATTTCAACTGATTTTTAATAACTTTAGTGTAGTTATTAAAAATCAGTTGAAATATTATATTTGTCTTTATTTTGTCTTTAGCTGATTTAATTATTTGTTGGTAGTCACTGAGATTTCATAACTTTCATACTTAACCTTTCACTTATTAGTTAATAATAGATTTATAAATGGTTAGATTTGTAGAATGTCTTTTCTTCAGGAGCTCTGAATGTCTAAAATGAGATTCTCCCTTCATTTTATATATACAGTATAATAGCAATCCTGTAAAGTATATTGGTTTAAGGGAACAATTACTCCAAAGTCACCCAGTATGTTTCCATGGCTTAGGGTGGATGGGTTAAAAATGTAAACGCGTCCTTTAAAAAAAATAAAAATAGCATCAGCCACAAAAATTCATTTGGGATTTTGGAAACAGTCACATTCTTTCAGTCTCCTCTATATCACAGGATTGCTATGAGGAAAAAAGCAGGAGAAAGCACTATGTATGGTGCCTTGTGTTCCTGAATGAAAAGCAACTAATAACTGAAAATATATGCTTTGAAAAATGCAAGGGAGTTCTGATCTTCAAACAGTTACATTAAATATATTATGACTTTAATAAAACCTCAGTTTTAAAATGATTTTCTCACCGAAGCCACCTTTAAAATAATCTTTTAACATAGGACCATATATCTTGTATACTTACGATTTATATTGACTGTTTCCCAGTATGATTGATTGCTTATTGTACCCTATGACTATCATTAAGTGTCGTACCTTATGATTCTCGATTCTTGATGAATGTATCTTTTCTTTTATGTATACTGAGAGTATTTACACCAAGACAAATTCCTTGTGTCCAATCACACTTGGCCAATAAAGTATTCTATTCTATTCTATTCTATTCTATTCTATTCTATTCTATTCTATTCTATTCTATTCTTGAGAATTGGGAAAATTAAGTTCTACATTCTAGGTCTCTAATTGTAACACACTTCTAAACTTTCGGTTGACTAAATTTTATTAATAACTGGCTTCTTTGGTGTTTTATAGATATTGGGATACTGGAATCTTAGTGGTATATTGAGTAATTTTTAATATATTAAACTATTACAAAATGAGTCAACAAGAGACAATAAAGATAGATGAAGAAATGTTAATGGTGCCTAAAAGTATTTATGAAAGTGTGACAAAGAATCAAAAGAAAATGATGGGATTCTTCAAAGATAAAGATGTGAGTGTAGAAGATCCTCAACAAATGGTAGAAAAGGTGAATATAATATTCAGAAGAACGATGAGAAATTAGGAGTGGTGGAGGAGACAAATCAAAATAAAGACAAAAATACTGAAGAGACAGTAACAATAAGTACTAAGAATCAAATAGATAATTCTTTAAGAGCTTCAAATAGAACAGGGGGGAAGGGGGGGAGGAAGATCTCCCAAAAATAATGAAAGGGTTATGGATGGGTATTCAAATGATGCAGCAGAAGGAGACAAGGAATAAGGCAGAGGGAACACTCAGTCTCTGTAAAAACGTTAGGAAGAAACATAAGATTCTAAGAAAGAAATATAAAAAAAATATCAAAAAGTCAATAAATGATGAAACTCTAAAAAGACTAAGAGATGATGGATAGAGGTAAATATTTTCCAATATGGTGACTGTATTTAAAACTAATAGAAAAAAGTAGAAAATATAAATTGGAAAAATAGTAGCATATATATTGACATATAATAGAATTTATTATAACCACAGATATATTAGGTTAGGAGGTGGAAGACAATGATTAGGTATATTTAAATGTATTATTATTATTAACAGTGTGTAAAATATATTGAAACTTATAGCTTTCAAGGACTATAAATTCAGGGGATTTAGAGATATAATCCCAGGACTGATTAATCCTATTAATAATTGGTTTTATTGGTGTTTTTAGAAAATTGAGATATTGAAAGTATGGTGGAACATTCAGCAATAATATTAAATTATTAAAATATTAGTGATTCAGTAAGGGACAACATATACATTGTATGAAGAAATGTTATTGATGTTTAAATATATTTATGGAGAGTGATAAAGAATCATAAAGAGAAAATCATATTGTTTAAAGACAAAGTTGTTAATATAAAAGAACCCCAACAAATGAGGAAAAATGAGTACAAATTGGGAAAATAGTATTAAATGTATTGATATATAAAAGAATCTATTATAATTACAATGTCCATATTAAGGTTAGAAGTTGGAAGAAAAAGGTTATGTATATTTAATTGTATTATTATTGTTAGTATTGTGTAAAAAGTATATTGACCCAGTCAATATACTGTCCACAAACTATGTATGGCTGTTAAAGGAAAATTACAAATGAAACGTACACAAAAAAAAGTCTATACAGGTAGTGTTTCAACTCCTTCTTTCAAAATGACGCTATAGAGCATTGAACACCAGAACAACTAGACACAAGAACAGTTTTTTCTCGAAAACCATCACTCTGCTAAATAAATAATTCCCTCAATCCTGTTCAACTATTACGAAGTCTGCACTATATTACTGTTAATCTTGTCATTACTCCTTATCACCCATTCCCTCTCACTTGTGACTGTATGACTGTAACTTTGTCGCTTGTATACTTACGATTTATACTGACTGTTTCCTAGTATGATTGATTGCTTATTGTACCCTATGACTATCACTAACTGTCGTACCTTATGATTCTCAACTCCTGATGAATGTATCTTTTCTTTTATGTATACTGAGAGTATTCACACCAAGACAAATTCCTTGTGTGTCCAATCACACTTGGCCAATAAAGTATTCTATTCTATTACCAGTCACAATTCAGACCAGTAATTTCATCATCAAGTGACATGATTTTAAAGTGAAAAATTATGTGACAGTCATAGACTTATGATATCAACTCATTAGTATTGGCTGCAACTGTTAAGTGAATCACTATGGATTGTTAAGCCCAATGTCACCCAATATGACTATGAATTGAAATTTCCTGCCAACTTGATTGATAACAGAAATCTGTCATTAGAAACGTCATTAGATGTTTGTATTGCAGTGTTTCTATAACCTCAGGAACTTTAAGATGCGTGGACAACAATTCTCAGAATTCCTCTACTAGCATGCCATCCCCAGTCATCATGCTAGGGAATTCTGAGAAAATTCATGCATCTTAAATGTGCTGAAGGTGAAAAACACTCGTCTATTGCTATAGTCCTAGACTTACGACCACAAAATCTTCATTGCTAACAAGGCAGTTGTTAGATGAGTCATACCCCATTTTACATCCTTTTTGCCAATCACTGCAGTTGCTAAAGGAATCATGTCTTCTAAATAAATCTGGCTTCCTCAATTAACTCTGCTTGTCAGAAGCTCCCTAGGAAGGTTGCAAATGACATCCCAGGACCCTTGCATCAGGGGTGGGATTCAACCGGTGTTACTATTGGTTCGGTGACTACGTTTTGCGTGCGCATGCGCGTGTAAAAAAACCTTAAGCTGTGCTGCCCGGAGAGCTGAAAAGCGCAGCGCACAGGTGCACAGTGTTTGAAAAGCTTCTTTTTTCCTGCTTTTTCAACCTCAGCTGTGCCATGCAAAGCAGCTGAGGTTGAAAAAGCAGAAAATAAAGGACAGGTAAGAGCCTGGGCGGGCAGGTGGGCCAAACAGCAGCAAACACAGAACCGGTTCAGTGTCTACTGCTCTTCAGAGCTACTGGTTCTATAGAGCTGGGCAGAACCGGTAGCATTCCACCACTGCCTTGCATGCTGCAACTGTAAATACATGCCAGTTGTCAAGCACCCGAAGTTTGATTATACAGCTATGGGGAAGGCTGAGACGATCGTGAGAACTGCCTATAAGTCACTTTTTTAAGTGCCTTTGTAGCTTTGGTCATTAAACAAATGGTTGTTAAGTCAAGGACTACCTGTATACCAAATGATGAGTGAAATAAGAGAAGGGAAGGGAATGCAAATACTATTGTTTCTATTATGGTATCAATCCACACAAGGATCAAACGATCACATTTCATTCTTTCATGACATACAGAAAGACATTCATTTCAGTTACTTAAGGAACAATCGCAGCCAGTCGTGAGCCATCTGTCTCTCTTCTCTGATTCCTTTTCTTTTGAATGTATAAATCAAGTTGCTTGGAGGTTGCTGTCCTGTTGAATGGTATTAATAGGAAACAGGAGCCTGTCACCTGAGACTCTTTCTTGCCTTTCAAGACAAAAAAGCTGTTGTGGCATCCACCATGCAGAGCAGTGAGACCAAATGTCTTGTCCAATGCATCAACATTGGCAACCAAACTGAAAAGCTAGTTTATGATTAATTTTCAGACCTCAGTAAGCCATCACTGTTCTGGATATAATTTGTGCAAAAATTATACATTATGACTAATACCCCTTTAAACAAATCTATTATTAAACTAGTATAAGGCAACTGGTCATGTTCCTATAATTATGTGTTTTTTCCCTTCACTGGACAGAACAACAGAGCTGGAAGTGGACTGCCATGGAAACCCTCCATAATGAATTATTCTCTGCATACTAAAGCAAAGGATAGAAAAAGTAACATGCGAAGTCCAGTACTAGCTACTTTGTGAATGAGTGGAAATATAGCCCTACAAAGAACATGGCGAAAGGAAGATGGTTTTGAATGGTTTACTGAAAAAAATGTCTTCATGGATTCCTTGGTTTCTGTTACATACCTCACTTAACAAATACTTGGCTGGATTAAGCAAGAGGGAGATGCCAAAGAGACCATACTGGTTCTTTTCCTCTTATAATATCAGCATAGAGATTATGGGTGACAAATTATGCCAAGGAACTGCTGGAATACTGTTGGGCACAAGAATGCTTAACTGCTTCAAGAGAGTGAGAGTGAGTGAGTGAGAGAGAGAGAGAGAGAAAGAGAAAGAGAAAGAGAAAGAGAAAGAGAAAGAGAAAGAGAAAGAGAAAGAGAAAGATAATTTTATTGTGCCTTTCCCTCTCTGCCAGGCACTTGGTTATCCCTCTTTGAAAATAATCAATTAAAGTTGCAAGGCTTGTTTAGCAACATCCCTCCTCCTTAGGAAATAAGTGAGATGATGTCCTTCTTGTCTTTCCAATATCCAGTTCACTGCAGGAGTTCTGAAGATTTCCAGTTCCATCAGCATCATCTCCCTTTCCACAGAGAATCAATACACAAAATTGGGCATCAAGACTGCCTAGTTCCATTTCTGACATATTCTCTGGTAAGTTTAAGAGAGAATAATATCTCTACTATTTCAGATCCAGAATTTTGTAAGTATGAACAATTAAGTTTCAACCAAAGTGTGGGGGGACTATAGTACTGAACTGAAAAAGGTGCACTGGAGATAGTGGTTTGTCCAGGCCTTGTCCTTAGCCACATTATATTGCCTGTCTTTCATCAGCAGCAAGCCAAGAAACCTTTTAAAAAATAAAAGAATATGACTGGATTTGGTAAAATCATCAGTAGAAGGCAAACTGGATGGATGAATGAAAATAGACATTTTCCTGTCAAAGAGTAACTGGCTGAGCTGAGTGAAGGGAATCAAATAGGGAATTAGTCTGGAATCCCTATGTGGACATAAGAGGGTAAAGTCTGACACTACTTGAGTGTCATTGAAGCTTATCTAGTCTATCTTAGGTGCAAATTATCAAACAGCTAATTTAACTCTTTGCATGTGGATCTGTTTGTTTGCACCTGACATTATCTTCATTGCAAGCACGTGCCCTTGTAATATACTCCCTATACTGAAAAACATAGCAAAATATTTTGCCCTTGGCAGGCAGTAGTAGCTGCAATGAGCAAACTGAATAAAATTTCCCTGTGATATTGACTTACGTTTTTCTAATTCACTGTGAGCCAAATAAAACAACTTGATTGCAATCCACACTCTAATTCAGTGGTTCCCAAACGTTTTCAGTCCACCACCCCCATGGTGCTACAAACTTATCCTCGGTGCCCCCCACCCAGGGGTGGGATTCAAATTTCTGTGGGCATGGCCTAATTTGAAGGTGTGGCTTGCTGGTCACGTGACTGAGTGGGTGTGAGTTGCTGGTCACATGACCGGGTGGGCGTGGCTTGCTGGTCATGTGACTGGGTGGATGTGGCCAGGTGACTGGCAAACCAAACACAAGTGGTCCTCACTTGATGGCCAGTTGTTCAGCAAGTGTTCTAATTTATGCCTGGCCTCCCCAGAGCTACTTGACCTGTTTTTGGAGTTTTGACAGCTTTAGATCAGGGGTCTAAATCCCACCCCTACCTCTGTGTGTGTGAGAGAGGGAGAGAGAGAGATTGGATCAGATCTCTCTCTCTCTTTCTCTCCCACCAACTCCAGAAAGCCACTGTCAGTCAAAATTCATACTAGCGGTCTCCGGGATTTAAAATTATGAGTTTGGTGGTCCCTGAGGTCCAAAAGTTTGGTGACCCATTATCTAAAGGGGTGAGCCTGAGAGAGGGAAAGAGAGAGAGAGAAAAAAGAGAGAGAGAGAGAGGAAGAAAAGAAAGAGAAAAGGGAAAGAAAGAAAAAGGACAGACAAAGAAGGGGGAATAGAAGGGACAGAAAGAAAAAGAAATAAAGAAGGAGGGAGGGAGGGAGGAGAAAGATAATGAGATATCTATTCTAGTCCAATCACCTGCTCCAGTGGGGTTAGAAGGGAGTGTGTGTGTGTGTGTTCTTGTAATTTACCTGTACATTTTGGTTTTGCCTTCTTCAGAATTGGCACTGTAATACATTGGGGAAAAGTAATTTTTAGGGTGAAGATCTAGTCCAATGGATCCTGTTTAAAGACTCAACAAAATGTGGGAGTTTTCTGATAGTCTTGACCATGTTTCGTCCACAAAACCTTTAATAGAAGCCAAAGAGATTTCAATGTGCTGGCAAAGATGTTTCAATGTGGAAAAGGGCCTCAGTCTAAACTAGGCCTCATTCAATCTGATGCATCAGGTCTCTCTCTCTCCCTCCCTCCTTCCCTCCCTCCCTTTCAGACTGGCTTTGCTCTACTTTCCCGATGTGCCTGTGGGGCTGGCACTTCAAACATGGATGGATGCATAGGAAAAGAGAGACAGGCAGGCAGGCAGGCAAACAGACAGACCTTTTAGATGGATGGACGGATGGACAGACAGACAGACAGACAGAATGCGACAGTGGCAGCATGTTGGGAAAGCGGTGGCGGCGGCTTTTCCCAACATGCTGCCGCATTCGAAGCACTGGTTCCGGAGTGTTACTACAGTCAATGGGTGAACCTGCAGGGCTGGTGCCTCGAACGCCCCCCTGCCGCCTCTTAGCATCCCCAAGGGGGCTGGCAGAGGGGTACTAAGAGGCAGCAGGGGGGCGTTCGAGGCGCCGGCCGGCCCTGCAGGCTCACCCATTGACTAGCACTGCTCCAGAGCTGATGCCTCCAATGCGGAAGCAGTGGCATGTTATGTGCGGCCGCGTTCGAAGTGCTGCCGCCCTGCTGCCTCTTAGCGCCCCTCTGCTGGACCCCTTGGGGACACTAAGAGGTGGCAGGAGGGTGTTCGAGACGCTGGCCGGCCCTGCAGGTTCACCCACTGATTGTAGCACTGCTCCGGAGCAGGCCACTGCTTCCGCATTGGAGGCGCTGGCTCCGCAGCAGTGCTACAGTCAATGAGTGGACCTACAGGCCGGTGCCTCAAACACCCCCTTGCTGCCTCTTAGCGCCCCCCTAAGGCATCCCACCGCCCCCCAGGGGGTGGTACCGCCCACTTTGGGAACCACTACTCTAATCTTTTCCAAATCCTCTCTGAACTCCCAAGCAGTCCTTGTATAACAAGGCTATGCTTATTTCACCAAAACATTTCTACTAGTTTAGTAGAACTATAGTTTCTGTCTTAATAACAGCTTGCAGTGACTGCTGACTTTTGCTTTATGGAATATTCCCAAATGGTTCTCAACAATCATATTTTAACTACACTCATCTGCAAGAAGAACAGCTACAGCAAGTTAGGATATCTTACCAAGGAACTTCATTTGCTGAGTAGAGTGAAAGATAATGATTGCCTCTTTTTTGCCAAGTTACGTGTATAGAGAACATGAGGGAAATCATTCTCAGAAGTTAGCTAATCTACAAGCTTATAAAAATAGAAATAAATCCAATGGTGTCTCGGTTTACACAAGTTAATATTCATGCAATACAGAAAAGCAATCCAAAGAAAGAGAAATAGTAGTTTGCTGAGAGCACTAAGAACCCAACAGTTCAACCTGAAATACACAAGTTTTTCTGGAAGTACACAAGTAGCACCTTATCTAGGGCAACAGTTATTTTCAGTTTCTTAGAATTCATCAGACAAGATGGTCAACTTAACGAAATTTAAAGATGAGTCACTGAGTAAAATTCAAAGTTCTTTCTAATGCAAGCAACTGTGACTATGTATTCAATTTCTAGATACTCTCTATTTAGTAAGTTGAAATTCTTTAGATTTTCATTCTTGAATTTAATCAGTATTGTATTGAATTTATTCAGCATTCGATGTTAAAGATATTGCTGTAAGAATTATGCCATTAAAAAGCAGCATGCAACATGGCCACTCATAATCGATAATTGATTGAAAATAATGCTTTTGAAAGGTCAGAAAATAAAAAAGCTAAATTTCCTCCATCACCAACTGTGTGTTAAGTATAATATTGTTTTCTCAGTACAATACTCAAAACTTCTGATGAAATAGACAATAATCCCTGAAAATTTATAGAATAATTCGATCCTTTAGGTGCACCAAGATTCATTTGTATTTTCCTGGGTTGTAACTTCAACTACTTTTGCTCCATTCATTTTCTCTAGGTATAGGCATCAAAGTAACCCTTCCCAATTGGGAAATATATGATGAATATAACACAAATTTACTGTAAAGGCAACTGAATACAATTTAGAGTGAAAACAATATTTCCTGAATGCATAAATAGTGTAATCATTAAGGCACTTTTAGATGGAAAAATGTTTAAGCCTGCTCTAAATTTTGATTTGTGCAATGAGGATGGGGGGGGAAATCTCTACCTACTGCAGCATGGCCTGCATAATTCACCTGAAACAATGTTTTTCTTAAACATTGAACAGATATATGATTTTTGCTAAATGCTGAATATTTCTTTTTCTTGAAAAAAAGGAAGTGCCAAATCTCCAGTACCAAATATCTATGCCATACATTTAGATATACACTTACATATCTATGCCATACACTTAGTAGATATACATATACTCTTAACATTAGTTACTTGTCCTGTGAAATTGGATTCTATGGCCCAGTTTGCCTACCAATGACAAATCCAGCAGTGATGTAGAACTGAGCAATGTAAAAATTGTGTCTTCCATTTTTTCTCAGCTTTACCGAAGCCATGACCATTTCATCTTACCTTGTCACTGAGGCATTCAGACTCTTCCGTCAGAAAGTAAACATTCCCACTTTCAGCCATAAGGATGGTAGTGTCTGTCGTAGACGAAGATCTTGGCCGGCCTTGATGTTGATGCAGGATTGCTGTCAGGCTGCTATCCTGGGGGGCCCTGCGCACAAGGTGTGGACTGCTTTTTTGTGGTTCTACAGAGCTACTCTTGGCTCGGCGACTGCCACTGTGCAAACTGGTTCCTCTCTTGATGGAAGGACGGGAGCGAATTTGTTGTAACACCCTGTTGAAGGCAGTGGGTCGAGCTGGGAGATCATGGAGAGACACAGCATAAGAGACACGATGCATCTCAGGAGAGCGTTCTTTTTCATCAGGGGAGTCATGATCAGACATGCCATGGTGTTGCTGGGATGACTCCTGGGAATTCTGATGCTCCCGTTCCCGGGATCGTCTACGACTATGAAAAAGATGTTTGAGTCCATGACCAAACATAGAACCTTCAGACAGCTGTTGTATCTTCTGTTCAAGGAAAGAAGACAAAATATTGGAAAGATAGTTATGGAAGGAGCTACCCAAAATTTGTTGCAAAACACAGATGAAATATGAAAATATGAAAAACCCCACCCTGGCCATGCCACCCCAAATTACAATTTTGCAATTGTCTATTGTCACTGACTGGTGTCATTCTTTTGAAGTCCAGATTTCATCCATATGAAGTGCACATCATAACCAAGAAGCCTGGACACTATGCTTCATCATTACATTAGTAAATTCCTGTGTTGCCCTATCTGCAATACATTGTTCCCCCTTTGAAAGGTAGCCAACGTCAGCTGCTATGGAGCGCTATGGAAAAAAACATGGGGAAGCAATCCAGAGGCCAATAGGAAAATGCCAAGTACAGAAAAAAATATGCATTAGATCTAGAGAGGTGCAACAGCATTCCAAAAGACTAGCACCTGATCTAACTCCATCAGATATCAGAGGGAAAGAAAGAAGATGTGGATAAATTTGAAGAATAAATTATCTAAATAAAGTTTAGTTCTATTTTTCTGTGTAGTCTGTTTCCTAGTATGGTTCATCTTGAAGGGATGACATCAACAATAGTCAGAGACTTGTGCGGAAGAAGTAGGAGTAGAGAGTAAAGAGGCAGGCCTTGATGGAGACAGGAAAGATCCATTACCAAGGCAACAGTCAGGTAAAATGGATTGAGCCTATATTAAGAAAGAGTTTTACAAAAATTCTCAGAGAACTCCCCCCGACATCATATTAGAGAAAAGGAAAAAAGAGGGAACCACATTTGGACTTGTAAGATTCTGTTACTATAACTATTCTAATAATTGTCATGTTGGTCCTACACAGTTTCTTATAAGGCTGATAGTAGCAAAACTCTGAGGAGGACAAGGATGAATGCTTAGGGGTAAAGGGCAAGAAGACATAAAAATCATGATTAGAAGAGCTACAATTAATTGCATACCCTTTAGCATCATAGGGACATACTGTCATAATATAATTTACTACCTACTGGCCATGCTATTTTGTTTTGGGATAAGTAAGTGTATGTAAAGCATAGAAAAGAAATAATGAGCAAAGGAGTTAGATATAAGAAAATATAGCCAAGCATAGTTTATATACCATCACCATTCATTACTCTTCGTTATTCCTATCCTTGCATCATCCTGTTTCCCCTAGATTTACATATTGATGTTGTCATTTGTTCTTTCAGATTGGTATATTGTTCCTTCTAAAGATACTTATGTGATGGCAAACCTACTAAATCATGAAAGTCATTCGTTATTGCTATATGACATTTGAAACATGGCATTGTAAGAAATATCTACTGTTGGTTATTTTGAATATCAAAGCAGCTCACAGAATCCACAATCTAAAGTCCAACTTGTGTGCAACAGTATTGTGATCACTTTGGTTTTGTCTTGTAAATCTTAACAATATTTCCAAATGAAATATTTATTTTTGCCTTTCTTAGTCTGATTTAATTAGAAAGCAGCCCCAAAAGTTTGATCAGTCTGTTACATATACAGTGTTAACTCTACTTCTGTTTCTTTACTGCTCTCCATTGGCACCAGCTATTGCCAAAGCCACCATTTGAAAAGCCTAAGGGAGAAGTTACTCTAAGGAAGAGCAACGCGTTCTGTCAGCTCTGTTGCTTTTGCCAAACCACAAGGCCAGCTAAGGTTACAGATATTGGAAGGTAAGCCTAATAGAGATACATCGTATAAATAAAAAGACCAAAAGGAAATATATGTTCCTACAATATTCATAAATGAAGAAGGCCAGTGAGATTATAGATATAAGCTGTTCCAAGTAAAACTCCCTTTTTGCCATTGACTGAGGGTGTTTTTATTAATAGCAATGATGGTTATTATTTTATGATAAAAATAAGCAATAAGCATTCAGGAAATAGCTTGAAATATGCAAATTGTGGGACACAAATCACTACTTATTTCTTCTATCAATGTTTTCTATTTGTACAGAACTCTGATGCAATAGGAAGCAAGAAAAGGCTAATGATGGGTCAAGAGCCATATACAAAAACAGTGATCATGTTACTGCACAAGACATTAATCAACAGAGGATAATGGAATGCTATTAAATTCCATTAAAAGCCTAGCTATTGTTTTCCTAATTAAAGTTCTGAAACTTTTCAGACCTCCCTGCCTCTTTCTAAAGTTATTCTACTTTTTGAGGTTTTCAAGTTAATAATCCATTCTACAATGAATGTGGAGAGATCCTGACATATGGTTATGAACATATGGCCTGTGTGCATACATTTCTGGATTGGAACAGTAATCCACAAAGTTTAAGATGACAAATAGTTTAGACTGTTTCCAATTCTGTCCCACCCTTCAAAGTGAAACATAAATGGGATAAATAGCTCTTCCTGAATCAGATTAGTAATATGTGACAACAATACCACATATACAATATAGATTAAGGATGATTCTATGCTGTAGTATTCTCAACCCTATCATGAATACAAATAATTTAATTTCTCTTGTGAACCAGCCTCATGTCACTACAAACACACAGGAATTTCAATCACTAAACATCCCTTTTGCTAGTTAAATAAATTAGCAGTAAAAGATTCACTGAGGACAGCCTTTTTACATTAGTATTTATAATCCAAATATGGGTTTTAGAATTTCAGAATTTAATTTTAACTGGCCTTTCATGAAATATCTGAGGCTATGATATATGAAAAACAGAATCCAATGTTTTGAACAAAATATAATTCGTCATCCATATCCTACAGATTGTTATCTTAGAAAATTATTTTTGAAAGGGGGAAAAATCTCTACCGAATTGTTGCTTTGGACATCACAATTTAAGTTTATTCTATTTATAGTGTTTCTATGGAAACAGTGTACATAGATAAAAAAGAACTACAAAACCTACAGATTTCTCCCATCACGATACAAGATGGATTTAGATTCTTCATCTGCCTTTAAAAAGACTCATGGGAACCAAAATGAACAGTTCCCACATTTTAAAAATAACTAAAGTAAAACATTAAAAAGAGAAAGTTAGTGACAGAGAAGGAAAAACAAGTTATTTTGAAAGCCACGTACAAAGACTAACAATCTCATTTTTTCCATTTAAAGTGGGTGAGGGTGGGAGTGGATTGGGGGTGGCAAATGACAACCAAATAGCAAAACAAATAAATGGCAGCTGAAATTTTTGTTTTGTACATTATCCAGGAAGACACATACACACAGAAAGAGAACAAGTGGTCTGTTCAATCACACCAAGTAACTCAAACTCTAGCCTTGTGTTGGGACTACAACCCCTAGAACTTCCTACATTGCAGGACTTTGCTGGGATGTTGTAGTCCCAACACATCTGAGAGATACCAGCAAACAGCAGTGGTATCCAATTTCATGCAGTGGTCAGGATTTATAAGGTTACATGTAGCTGACAAAGAAGCAACTGTTTTTCAAAAACACATTGCTTCTGGATAATTCACATTCCCAGAGAATTTGACTATACATACCACAGGTTCATTCACAATATGCATATTGAAGGTTAGCTGTAATATTTCTTGCTGAATTGGTACCACTATTAAACAGAACATTACTTTTCGTTTGTTTAGGAGATTTATATTGCCACCTATTCACACATGGTGATTCAAGGCAGCTTACAAGAATATAAAAGCATCTTATAAAAACAATAAACTAATAAAAAAATGACCCAATAAATTAATAAAATAATATAATAAAATAACCCACCACCACCCGCCCTGGCAACAACACGTCATATGAGCCATTTAATGGGCTCCATCCCACTCTGCTTTCCCCAGGCCTGGTAGAAGCATGTCTTCAGTATCTTCCAGAAGAATGTTAGAGTGGGGGCTATTCTAATTTCTGGGGGAATTATGTTCCAGAGAGAGGGAGCCACCACAGAGAAGGCCCTTCTGAGTCCCATCAGGTGTATCTCCCTTGGGGATGGGACCTGCATTCCTTGACTCCCTGCTCTGGTGGGTCAGGTAGACGTGACCAGCATAAATGGTCAGTTGAAAACAAAACTGACCTGATCCCCCTTTTTGATAGAATGACCATATTAGTCAGCCATGGGAAATGTAGCAGATGTGCTGTACCTTGATTTCAGCAAAGCATTTGACAAACTTTCACTGCAATTCTAGTAGAGAAGATGGCAAAATGAGGCCTGGACTAGGCTACTTTTAGAAAAATACAAAGATGGTTGAATATTTATGCCAAAGGATATACATTAATAGCCTACATCAAGCTGGAGGGAAGTACAGTTGAATTGCAACAGGGCTCCATGCTTGTCCAATGTATGTATAAATAAATACAGCGTTATGGGAATGCAGGAGTGGAATGCTGATGTCAGAATGACATAGATACTGTAGATGGAAGAATCCTAATCATACCCAAAATGAGGAAAAATAATAGTTTTCTTCCCTTTAACAATATATTTATTTCTATCACACTAACTTTTTGGTGTTTTGTTTTTTTTCTTTTGTTCTTATTTTAAAAGCAATAAAAATACACACAAAAAAACCATTGCTATGTACTTTACAGGAACTATTGAAACAGACTGGATGACCACTTATTATACATGAAGTAGAGATAGATTCCTGCACTAGATGTTGAACTCCATTCAGCAACCACAAGTGGACCGTCAACTGGGCTATTAATTGAAATGGTTGCTAAGTGAATTATGATTTTACTTCAGTTTTCCTTTCCTTTGCTTTATAAAACCTGCAAAGGCTGTAAAAATGAGGATTATAAAGACACTTTTTCATCACTAGTCACTAAACGAGGACTACCTGAACTTGATCTCCAAGTCCCTTCCAAGCCTTAGATTTTTTCTGATTCTATGATCGTCAAACCTTGAATTTTATGCTAGTGCGGAAATGTTTCTCTTCTGAAAAATTAATGGCAAACATCTTATTCGAGAACAGCTGCACTGACCTGCCAACCTTAACCGAGTGACTCAAAGACTGCCTTTCAAGCTGAAAGGAAAAAGAAAACCAAGCAAACCTGATTCATTTTCCTTAAAATACAAGGCAAAATGCAAACAAACAATATATGCTGAGAATAGAGATGGACTCCTATTATTTTTCCTCATTTTGAATATGATTAGGAAATTTCCATCTGTAGTATTTGTGCCATTCTGGCACCAGCATTGCATTTCTGTGTTCCCATAGCACTGTCCTTCTTGAACAGCTAAGATAATCATTATTCCATTTCAGAAAACTGCTGGTCAAACTGCAGAATTCAATGTTATAATTTTTAAGTTTTGAGTTCCAAGAGTTTAAGGGCAGCTAGTTCTTCAGTAACAAGAACCATTGTCTTGTCCTGTTTCACATAGCCTGAATTCAGATCTCTCTCTGAATTCAGATTTCACAGGCAGTCCTACTGTGGTATATCTACTTTTTAATCCCTCTGTTCAGTTTTATGACACCCTGCCAAGCTTGATTTCCTTGCTTATACTCATCATTCTTACTTTGGCAAGCCTCCCCATCTTTGGAATCAAGCAAGCTGTTATTCCCTGACCCCTGCCACAAATATAGATGCTATATGGTCACATGTAATCACCACAGCCTTCACTGAAATTTATATCACAAAAACTCACATGTTGAAAGCTAAGCAGCTTTGCCCCCATACTGACACTTCACACTTTTTGCAAAATGACTAAGCAAATATTTATACCAAGTATTGAAAATACTGGGGTAGTAGCACTTTTTTCCCCCTCCTTTCTGTATGGAGCAGAAGGAAGAGGATTTTTGTTACCCCGTTAACTACTGAAGTTCAGGAAGGGAACACTAAATGATGGTTTTGCACATTCCTTTTTATTGGCTAGAGGAAGCATTGATTAACTCTTGATGTTATCTGCAGTTCCCAGAATTTTCATAGAACTTCAATTCACCAGGAGAAAAAACTTCAAACCGCTTTGGATGGAAAAAGAAGTATACCATGTGAGAACCTGCCCTAAATATTTGGCATACACAGATGATCCAAATAAATATAATAAATATAGTAGTAGCTTCTTAATCTCACTAGAGTTTTGTTGAAAAGAACTTCCATTGATTAATGATTTCTAGGTATGCATTCATATTTGGATTTTGGCTGATTTTCTGTTAAAACACTATTTTAGTTCTCAAAGAAGCTATAAAAGGTCACATTTCTCCCAGGAACTGAAGGAATTCTAAATATGTTTTAAAGCATTTCCATAGCTGGTCCTGGGCATTTCAGGAATTGTATTTCTGGCGCTGCAGTACTCTTGGCACATTTCCTTGCATTCTTCACTCATCCCTCCCAGGAATAATCCCCATAACAATGAGGCAGTAGAGCAGGATTTGGAGAGACAGCTGCCATGTATATATATATATAAATTACATTTATCTTTAAACCATATATTGGAATTGGATCTTTTTCTAAAATATACCCACCAAATAAACACTATCTCATTAACTCTTGAGTCTTTGAATGGCCAGGTCACTTTTTCTTCAGACTATGTCATCCATTTATGCATGCCATATGATAGAATAACCTTGCCCTGAAATCACTTTCATTCAGAATATTGTACAATTAAAATGCATCTGTAATTACTTTATTATTACTATACCCTGCCTGGATCATATCATGAAACTATCACTCATCTACTAATTTATATCATCTAGATCAGTGGTCGCCAACCGGTGGGCTGTGGCCCACCGGTGGGCCATGAGAAAATTTTGGTCGGCCGCAGAGAAATCTCACCCCCAGAGCACCCCTCCACAAAACAATTAATCCAGGCTGTGCAGAAACACAAGGCTGCTCAACCCACATGGCCTGCGAGAACCCTCCCAGCCCACTCACTCCTTATCCGGCAAACTTGCCTGCTAAATTGCTATTTTTCTTTTTTCTGACCATTAGCTGTTCTGCTGTGCCAGGAGATTTAGATTAGCTAGGAAGCAGGAAATGGTTGGATTTCTTGCTTTCTAGCTAGTCTTTAGATCTTCAGCTCAGCTTTTAAGCAGAGCCGAAACTTCCTTAGGACTGAAGGTTCTATTATTCATTGCAGATTCATGGCAAGCAAATTTTATGTGACAGACTGAGCTAGCCAATGGCAGATAGATAGACCACTGAATGATTCTATGAGCAACTCAATCTGCCTGCCTGCTTTGCCTGATTTTGGGTAAAAGTTTCTCTTTTTTTTATAAAAGATTCAATATTTACATACATGGTATGTTGTGAGTTAATTTTGTGAGGTTGCTTGCTAGCAAATTTTATATGACGGACTGAGCTAGCCAATGGCAGATAGATAGATCTCTGAATGAATCTGTGATTCTGTGAGCAACTCAATCTGTCTGCCTGCTTTGCCTGATTTTGGGTAAAAGTTACTCTTTTTTATAAAAAATTCAATATTTATATGAATATTTATAATATTTACATATAAGCCATGCCTAGCCAGTCACATGACCATCAAGCCACATCCACAAAACCAGTTAGTGGTCCTTGGGATTTAAAATTATGAGTTTGGTGGTCCCTGAGGTCCAAAAGGTTGGCAACCCCTGATCTAGATCACGGGTGTCAAACTCATTGTATCACATTGTCGGCACATGTTTTACAACGTTGTTCCCATTAGCGGAGCTGGGGTGGGCATGGCCTGTGTATGACACATCTGGCCCTTGGGCTGCCAGTTTGACACTCCTGATCTAGATGATACCAATTTAGCCTTTTTATTCAGAATTAAACCATTCCCATATATACAGTATATTCCCCAGTCCATGAGTTCACACCACCTTAACTCATCCTTTTTTCCTTCTCCTAGATTCACCAACAAACAACACACTTATTTTTTTACTTTTTTTCAGTCTTTCACATATGTTCTTTCCCATTTCATTTTCTTACTTTCCAATTATGGTTTTTAAAAAGACTTTTCTACATAATGGATGGGCCAGTATGGAGACATAAAAACAAAGACCTCCTTTGGATTTCAAAACAATCAAGGGATGCTACATTATTTAATGTACCAATTTAAAGTATTTATACTTCGCTTCTCATATTCAATCTCAAATGGTATAACAAAGAAGCTGTCCCAGTGCCATTTCCTACTTTTGTATCCAACCCTGTCCATCATGCTCACTGAGGTAATCTGAGGAGAATCCCATTGTGTGACTGAAACTTCTCTGCACCACTTCTTTCTCAGTGGAAGAACTCACTAGTTCGTTCACTTTTTAAAGACTTGAAACTCATGTCTTCCTACATATTTTCATTCATTTTTAATATCCTTACTTTTAACATCACTTTAAGATTTTATCTTTAAGTTGCAAATCACTGGGGTATTTCAGAAGTCAGTAGTATATATAATCTAATAAAAGAAATAAAGTGCAAAAGGCAAGGTGATTTAGCTCTCTTATATTGAGCTATAGTAACTGTGAATATCTATACTATGGAAGGTCTTGTCCCCAAACATCTTGTTATCATAATGGTACCTCAGAGATTAAATGAATAATGCAGCCCCTTACCAAATGTGTAAAAAGGCAAACTTGATGCAAGAATGAATTCCAGTAGCTGAAAGGTGGTGTTAACAAGGTAGTTACTAATCATGACATTCCAGAAACTAAGACGGTCCTGCTCCAAACTGTTTTCCAAACAAATATAACTGAGGAGGCTGAAACACAATAGAGTCTTCCTCCCTGCATGTTAGAGATGTTAGCAATAGCTCTGACACTGTACACTAACTTTAAAAAAAGGCAGCAATATGTCAACTTAGTTCAGCTATCCCATGCAGCACAATGTTAATGGCTCTTGATGAAGAGTATTAATTTTAAGGGAAGAAAAATCCAAGCTGTCAGAATGGCTACAGATATAAGGGATTTGGTGGCTTAAAAACAAGAAAGTATACTTAAATATAGATATATAATGATGTATTTTAATTTAAAATTTTATGGAAATATATTTTTTTGTTAGGCTTCAGTTGATAGGAAACAAGTTCATCTTTTTCAAAGGGTAAAAATTGAAAACTAGTCATTTGTGCTACTTGCATTGCTAAAAACTTGGGAACTATTTCCAAATAACATATCTTGCATATTATTTTAATGAAAATAGCAGGTGCCAGGATGCAGATGGTAGAAATATTCCCCTTATTCAGACTCCTATTCTGAAATGCTACCATTCAGGTGTAGAAAACATGAGTCAGCTTCTGCAAAATCTTTTATTGCATAGATAAATTATAGGAGCTGTAATAAGTCTGACCTTTTTTATCCATTGCAAGCTATTTCGCATACAATATAATCTACTTGATCCGCATTGTTTGTTTTTGGTACCTGAGAACTAGATAGTTGCTTCTTTTGTTCCCAGGTTAAACTGGGTTTCTTGTCATTCATGAAAATATCTACTGGAAATGAAATAAAATAAAATGTGTACTTTAAAAATGTAGACAGTTTTTGTGGACGTATTGATAATCCTGAACAATGAAAATGTTCGCGACAATTTCTTGCAAATTATGACAGTTTTCTCCTAATTAAATAAAATTCTAACAGGATTCATTTTCCCATTGTTATCTCTCTGTTGAATACTTTGGCAATCATTCAACAGTGCACTTCTTCATTCATTCCACCTTAGCATTAATCAGGCAAGTAAACAATTTCATCCATTCAAAAGTTATTAGATGCTTGTAATTAAATTTATTCCTAGATCTCAATAAATGCACCATATGATAATCAGAAGCATACATTCTTTTGCTGGTAATCCTATCTCAGCCTTTCCCAATCTGATGCCCTCTAACTACGGCATCATGATAACATCCAACAGTGGGAAATCTAGTTAACGTAATCCTAACTCTTCTGGGAAGGCATTAAGTTCCATTTACTTCAAAACTTAACTTTTACAGGTGAAACAATGGCTGGATTCACTGTTCAGCCTAAGGCATACTATAATTTGTTTAGCTTTGGCTCATGATATTAGTAGAATCTAGCCAATTGTTCTTTAGTCAGGAAATATTGACTATGTAAACCAGAGCTTAATGAGATATTTGAATCTAGTCAATCAAAATTGCTTTGGATAGATCCCAGAACTGCACTGAACTGCACACAATACATAACTGAACTTTGGAATCCTCTAACCTAAGATATTGTGATGGTCCCATCAACTTAAATGCCTTTTAAAAGAAAACAAGCCCAATTAATAAAGGTATTAATGACAACCAATAATGAAGGCTGTATCTACTCTCCGGAATAATAGGACCTATATCTTTAAACAGTAATGGCAAGGGACCATTATTGGAAAACTGTTATTACTTTTAAATCATGCTTGTGAGCTTCCTGCTGCTATTTCATTCTAGAAATAGGTTTTAGACTAAATGGATTGTTCTTTTATATGAAAATATTTCATGTCTGCAACTAGTTTTCCTTACTGCAAATTAATTTAGTAGAAGAGATATCAGGAATCCTGGAAAAAAATCTCACTGTCAAGTGTAGATTCTATGACCATCAAATATTTTCTATACCCTATAATTCTGAAATAAAAAATTGGGTTATGGAATTGAAAAGAGGAATGGAAGATTGAAGAATGGAATTTTGTGGGAATTAGCTTCTTTATGTCCATGTTATATTTGACATTAAGTGCAGCATGGAGAAATTCTTTAGCTTTTGTAATAGTAATCATGAAGAGTCTGCAATCTTAATCAAGGAACTGGAATGGAAACAGTTCCCTCTCCAATGCTATTAGCACCAAAAAGAAGATTCATTCCCAATGAAAATAATAAAGTGTTATTTTTTATTTGATGTTATATCCAAAGGAGTGATTTTTGACTACATCTATGACAGAAAAAATCTTTCCCCACATTCCATAATTTCAGTTAATGTATCCTCCAAAAATGTGATTGTTTTTTTAAAAAAGCAAAAAATTGCCAACTTCCTAATGACATTTACTATTTTGTTTACTTTATCTTCCAATGCTCACTTCAATAAAGATGGGGAAAACAATTAATGATCATCTTTTTTTATCCTTAGAGAAATGTTGGATTATAACTCCAGGACTAGTTTTTTTTTTTCTTTAAAAGCTCAGCTTACAAAGAATAACTATAATCATATGCCTCATGAAGAACATGACCTTTGCAAAATTGAATTTTAGCAAGGAAAACAAAGCTGTTTGTATGGAATTCTGAGATTGTATAGACAGTTAATGAAATTATATTGTCTTTTACTCCATAAAATAAAATGAAAGATGCACCTACATCAGCATTTTTTTGACAGTTGAAAAAACAAAGGTCTTCAATCACAACCTTACTGAAGAAAGGGAATACTATAAAATACAACAAAAGAAAAAGATATGATATTATAATTTACTACTTATTCACTTGGTAAAGTAACATTTATAGAAAGAAAAATATATATGTAGCTGCAGCAGCATGACTAAGCCTGTGAGGTAAGAAACTGGAAGTCTCAAACTTCCTCTTCCAGATGCCTTCAGGGCCTATTCATTTTAGTTTTAATCTCCTGTCTTGGTGCAATGGCTTGAAAGTTCCTGCTGCTACTGCCCGTCTCCAGGGAATAGTTTATATGGGATCTTACTAAAGTATGAAAAACAGGAGGGGCTTTTGCAACCTGTATCATTTCTCTGGGAAATTCAAATGGAAAAAATAGAAAGAAATTAAGGGGAAATCCTCCACAAAGTCCTCTAGCTCCAGGAGCTTCACCAAACTCACAAGGACTAAATAGAATCCATGTAGCAACCACAATATTGCAATTATCTCTTTTTAAAATAGCAATGGTACAGTAGAAAAATATTCCTGGCAGATGAAATGTTATTTGAAAAGCAAGAATATGTCACTACACCTGGGAAAAAATATTGTCAAAACTCATTTTGATCAGTAAGAACTTGGCAGAGTTCCAGTAATTAGGAACTAATTTTCCACAGAATTTTTAAATTCTATCACAATAAATGGCTGACTGTGTGTTCCAAATTTTCTTAAATAATTATGCTGACTTCATAATCACCACCCTTCCAACTCGTCCCAAGCAGAATCAAGTCATCTATCCACTGTTGCCTCTTGCCAGGGCTTTTTCGAAGTCTACAGCCCTGATAAGAAGCTTGCTTATAACTGGATGGCCCGTTTTTCTATTTGAAAAAAGTAAACATGCAACACTGAACTCTTATTTTTCCATCTCTGAAAATGCTATAGAATAGATTATTCACTATTCCTAATGTTTCAGCAGAACTTTAAAGCCTGAAAGCTTTAAAGAAGAGGGACTGAACTACACTCTGCAGATTCTTTACAACAACTTTTTTTGTAATGAGGGGGGGGGGGGATAGCTGGGATGTAGGTGAGAGTGGAACTGTTCACAGGATGCTGGAATACAAATAATATGTAGCTAAGTATGAGTGCCCAGGTTCAACCTCTATTGCTGCCAAGGAAAAAGACATCTAGTAGATACTTCCATGTGAAGAAGCTGTACTAATTCAAATGTCCATCCAGATCTCTATGACCCCATAATGTTGACTGGATTTGGCAGTCAACAAATATTTCCAGCTGAGTTGCAGCATAACTCAAATCCTTAAAAACATTTTTTTTCATTTTGCAACTGAGAAGCTTTATGAAGCTCTTGAATTCCATATTTGAAGTATTTTTTTTCCAGCATCAACCACTGTGTTAAAGTGAATGCTGGCTTGACTTAACAAGAATGAGCCTGATGAAGGCTATATCAGTTTCTCACTTTTCTTTGGCAGGGAAGGTCTAGGCACATTAAGCACCAGACTGCTTAGATTTTGAATAGATTTTATTCCCTTTTCTGGGAAGGTATTTTGGTTATTCCAATAGAGTCCCAATAGAAATACCTTCACAATCACCAATCAGTCTTTTCACCCTGTTTTTATAATTATAATTTTTATAATTAATAACCCCTTTCCACACTCAGTCACTGGTTAGATCCTAAAAAATACATGGTGGAAAAATTGATAACAGACCTTCATAAATTTGTAGTAGTGGAAAAGTGATCGTGGTAAACCAGGCAGATCATCCTTTCAGAAACATTCTGTTTTGTTTTTGTAAAGGAAGTTTCCCCTGTTCTGTCATGTCCGACTCTAGGAGTCAGTGCTCTTCTCCATTTCTTAGCCAGCATTGTCCAAAGAAGCTTCCATGGTCATATGGCTGGCATACATATATGCCAAGGTACATGGAGCACTGTGATACCTGTTTATCTACTTGCATTTGCATGCAAACTGCTAGGTTGGCAGGAGATGGGGCAAGAACAGGAGTTCACCCTGTTATGGGGTACTTGGGTCTCGAACTGCCAACTTTCTGGTCGACAGCCCAGCATCTTAACTGAAAGGCCACTGTGTTCCTTTTCTGTTTTTGTAAATGGCCAGCACACAATGTGTACTGAAAATATGTATTGGTGGGGAGTTTTCTTTTGGGGTTGAGGGAAAGGGAGAGGGTTTTTTTGCTGCTACAAGCCAGGTAGAGGCTTAAGTAGAGTACCAATTGAATGTATTTTTCTCTAAGTTCCTGACCTAGAGGGGGCAGCATAGATTAACTCAATGTATTTTACTGTTCTGGAGTGAGCAGTTGGAGGAATTTAGGGATAAAAGCAATGCTGTGAAGAAATGCTATACAATGCTACAGTCAAGAGCAAGAGAAATAAGGGGTGGACATAATTGCAAGCATTTACACTAGGTGGAGCCAGAGCAATCTTCAAAGGTGAAAGCCGCACATCTCAACAGAAAACTTATCTCCAAAAGAATCCCATTTCACAGAAATGGGAATGAAGACTAAAAGGCAAATTGTACATATATAAAGCAGAACATGATGGATCTAATGTCCACACACACAACTTCAAAATATCTTCATTTGTTCTGCATTAAGAAGTATTTTATCAATTGTAATTACATTCTACTCCCAGGCTTTTCAAATATCTTTAAAATGCAGCAGCTTGGTATTCTAATAAAATAGCAAAATATGTGTTTTGATGGTTATATTATTATAGGACCACCAGATATAAAAGAGCATGGTATACTTATTTAGAATCTCCATACTTACACAATTACTGGGAATATAATATTTTTTGTAACCATCCACACTTTCTGCTTCCTCTCCCATTTACCACTTTTCCTTTTTTATTCTTAAAGTTACACAATTCTAGCATACAAATATAGGATAAAGTCCATTGAAATAGGCAGAATTACAGTACTGATAAATGAACCTACATAAGCTTTCTCTACATATCTTTTATGCCTCCCAAAAATATACATTCTGGCATACCACCCTCTCTAACTCTAATCAGTTACACTTTCGACCTTCTCTATAGCAATTGTGGATGAGGGAAGAAAAGAAACAGAACTAAAAAGCATTAAAAAATACAAAGGAAACATAAAGCGGGGGGGGGGGGGGGGAGGGAGAAAAGAAAATGATGGGAAAATAAAGGAATTCATCCTTTACATAGTAAATGGAAATTAAAATTAAAGTAAAATTAAACTAATACGAATAACTTTTCATTTATCTTCAAAACCAAAAGGTGGCAGAAAATTTTAAAGTCACAAAATAACATACTGTCAATTCTTTCTAACTTGCCCTCAGATTATTATGTTCAGGCTTCCTCTGTTTTCCAGTGGCCACACATCACAGGTTCTCTAGTTTTCAAGGAAGAATTGAGCAAACAATGTGATTCACTAGGAACATCTTTAAAGAATATCCGAGCAAGACAATAACAGCTGCATTCAATCAGTTTAGGAAACCAATTACAGTACAACTAAAGTAAAAAGCAGAATGTCTTTTTAGTTGAGTAAGTTGACCTTACTTTATAATAGGTGCAATAACTATTATTGGAGAAGGAGCCTTAGATTGTTTATGTTCTTATGATAGACTTAAACCATGTCTGCTGATATTGATACTACAGGGTTGCTACGCACCTGGTATTTCATATTAGACAATTGGGAAGGTCACACTTTCCTTTATCAACTACAAAACAACATCTAGATTTATGTCCTAATTTCTCTTCCATCTAATCACTCTTTGTTTCCAGATTGGGGGAGAAATAAAAATGGTGACCCAACTGGGGTTAAGGCCATGGCAATATGGAGGGTATTAGCAACTTTGCCTCTTTCTGCCTCCATTTTGTTACCTAGATGGATAAAAAGGGAAAAAAAGGAAAGGAATTGATGCTCTAGTTTCATGTCTCCATGTCAATAGCTGGAAAGATAATTCATTTCACTTTAAACTCCATTCCAGGTTCACAAGATGCAAGCTAGCTGAGTTAAAAGAAAACCTAACAATCCAAATATTTTTATTTTAATTGGGGACTCAATTCTGAATTGAGTCTTTTGGAGATTTGCACCTCAAAAGTGCATGAGGTCTCTTTTTTCCTTGAACCTGAGTAAGCAACATGGTTAAGTGAAGCATAAGCACATGAACAGGCCAACAGAATACTGCTTCAAATTGAGTTTGGTTGCATAAGTGAGTGAAGAATAGTATAAATGATTATTCATAGTGATGCAAGCCTCAAGGAAAAAAAGATTTCAATATTTCACATAATCCCTTAAAACTTGGTTCAGAAAAACCTTGGTTATACTTGTGAGTCTTGCAAACATAACCATTATTCAGCACTATTCAGAACAGTAATTAATACAAGATGAATTTCCACTTTTTGACCTTATGTGATAAATTCCAGAAAAGAGAATTTGCAGCTTGGCTCCAGAAAGAGAAAGGAAGCCAATGTTATCCCGTTTGAGTTGGCCTTCATTGTATGTCAGTACATTTACCAGAATCTCATAGCTGACTAAAGTCGCATCCAAATACAATTGCAAATTTTATGATGGATCACTCACGATGGCTGAAGACAGTGCATATCATGACTTCCTTGTCCAATCACAATCATTATCTGAGACGAGTAACAAGAGAAGTAGGTTATTCATTTTAAAGTCTGCCCCAGCAGAATCATAACAGAACTTAGTCCTACCATGTTTCAGCTTTTTCCCCTGGATTAATTACATTTCTGATAACGTTGCATATGCCCAAGCCCACAAAAGAGCTAGTTGTACCAGATTGAGATTTAAAGAAAACGAGGGAGATCACTGCATCAAGGAAGAGCTGCATGGAAGTTGGGAATTCCTCCTGAGTAGTTCTAGATTCTATTTCAGGGCAATTAGCATTAGCTGGATGTAGGTGAATGATAAAAGACTTCCTGTATAAAAGTATCTATGGTAGCTATGATGAGTCAGGTTCTAGAATAGTATCAGCAATAAGCTTGCCTTATATATTCTTAGCTTATGTAACTGCTTTTTCTGGAAAACTGACCTTTTACTTTTGCTTAGATATGTGGGTTGCTTATTACTTGGGTTTTCATATCTCTGAAATGTTCTTTGACTATGTCTTATCCTAATGATTTCTGCTATGAATGAGTTTGGATAATTTTATTGTTCACAAATGTATAAAAATAAGTGTGTTAAATTATCTTACTGACCATCACTTGTAGTTCATTCTTGCTCTAAGGGGTCTGCTTAATAATATTGCTGTTGAAGGACAGCATTTTAAAAATTGTCTTTCATAAGGTCAAAAGGATTGAAGTATATTTTAAAGCAGTTCTGAATAGTCCTTTAGATTTTGAGAGAAGTAGATTATTTCTCTTTATAAACTGTACAGTATAAGAAAGCAGTGACAGGAATGTGACAGGTTTATATAAGTTTACTATTCAAAAATATGCTCAGACAAATCCACATCAAAATATCTGACAATCTGTATGCAAAAGGAAGAATAATGAATGAGCAGTCAATCAGAAATCAACTTGGCATTGACTGAAATCCTGAATTGCTCAAGTCCAGTGTTACAATTTATAACATATAATGGAAACCTACTGGCTGTCTTGTGACATGTGACAGTCCTTAAGATAATAGTAGACTGCTGCATAAGTGGAACCTAACACATAGTAGAAGGCTTCTTGTGATATCTAAAAGACATGTCTTCTCTTTCAAAATCCTTATCTACACATTTGGAAGAGAAAATATCAATACAGATAGTCCTTGTTTAATGACTATTGGGGCTGGTGACTTGTTAAATCAAGGGGTTGCTAAATGAAACCATGACTGTGCTCATTTAGCAACTTCATTATTTAGCAAGTCTTGCAGTTACAGTGGTGAAGAAAAAGTAACTTTGTGGCCAATCCTTGTATTACCACCTTCACAGGTCTGTAAAGCAAAGGAAAGCTGAAGAAAGATAAGCGTAGGCATGGTTTCACTTAGCACACTTCATTTAACAACCAAACTGCTGGTCCCAATTGTGGTCACTAAATGAGGACTACCTATAGTTTGTGTTACCTTGATGTCTTACATTGAAAGGAATACATTGTCCTACTATAATAATTCCTATAATCTCCAATGAACATAACCAATAGCTATGCCAACTGTAATGGGACATGTAGTATAATATACTAGTTAACTAGGTAAGCACTAGTTTGAAAAGGCTATTATAAAATCTCAGTTTAATAAATTCATCTTTTGGATGACAATCAACTGTTTAGACTAAGGTCTGTTGTCACAATGTGTTCAAACAAACTAAAATCCTAGTACAGGAATAGGCAACATTTGAAAGACCAAGCACTACAATCAAGTTCCCAACTGCAAGAAAACTGCAAGATTTGTGTTACATCACCAGCAGGGATATAAGTGGTTCTTTTTTTTTTTTTGCCCACCTTTTGGCTGGAAGGAGAGCGGACAGTTTTAAGATTGAAATGGAAATATGAGGTTTTCTGAAGGCAAGCTACCCCCATTCCATTCTTTAAAACCATTCCAAAATCTATTAAATCATCCAGATTATACCACTGAAATGTGTCCATGCACAGCTGAATTTTGTTAGCGGAATCTAGAGTATGGCAACCTATAGACTGATTATGAACATACTTTCAGATGGCTTTTTGCTCTCCTAGTATATAATTCAATAGCAATAGTACTTACAGATTGGCCAGGGAGTGCTGTAAAGCGCTTACAACTAGCACTTTACAGCACTCTCTGGGCAGTTTACAATGTTAGCCTATTGCATCCAACAATCTGGGTCCTCATTTTACTGACCTTGGAAGGGTGGAAGACTGAGTCAATCTTAAGCGCTGTCAGGATTAACTCCAGGCTATGGGCAGAGTTTGCCTGCAATACTGCACTCTAACCACTGTGCCACCAGGACTCCCCAAGCCATACAATTATTTGTTTATTAAATTTCTGTGCCACACATCTTGTTTGGAGGTGACTTGGGTAACTTCTTTTATCTTCAGCTCCCTTTTACTTCAGATTCTGTCATCCCTTCCAGTTTCCATATGCAGAGATGGAAGCTTATAATAGTTTCAGACTGAAACTGATCCAGCCAGTCTGCATAATATTATGTTTTATTGCATTCCTTCCTTCTCCCCAACTCCCAACCACAAGAATACAAAAGATCAAAATACTGGCACACTTTTATGATGTCTGCAATTCCAATTAGGGCAACATAAAGCAGGAAGCAAAGCCCTAGTTGAGGTTGACAGATGCAGTACTGAAACCCATTGGTCCAGTCCTTTATAAGTTACAGCATTTCTTATTTATTTGTTACCTTGAAATTTTCAAGAAGCGGTTCCACAAATTCACCTCTCATTTTGGGGCATCACAATGCTGCAAAGTTTGAGCATTCTGGCTAAAGGAGTTTTAAAAAGAAAAACACTTCTTCTTTCCAGGGAAAATAGCATTCCATTTTTTGTCATAGTATCTATTTACATACTATATCTGCATGAAATTTATTCTATTTTCTTTTTAAACCACTAGTATTTTATATACTGTGATTAATATAATATTTTCAGCATATCACAACTGAAATGTCCTTGCGTTTTTCTGAATGCTAACAATGCTACAGTTTCAACTTTCCAATTCCCAGGAAATATAAAACATGGCAGTGAAATTCACTAAATAGCATTCTATACAATTGTACACTATCTGATAAACTTATTATGGCCTTCATTCCTTCTGATGCCTTTAATGCTGTCTGCTTTTTATTGCACTCTTTTAAATTTTTGTTACTCAGATGTCTTTTCTTATTGTAAACCCCTGTGTAATCACTGGATGAAGAGCAGTATATAAATTTCATAGTGTTAATGTTAAAATTATGCATATACTTGTTCTGGGAGTATAATGCTTTCTTAGGTAAGACACTTTTAAAATCTCACCTTTATTTAATCCTATCAGAAGAGATTAATACCTCTGGCTGATCTGCTCACCAATTGCTACATTTCTACAAGTTATATACTGGGTGCATCTTGTTCAAATGCGTCCTTACATTTTAAAAAAATCCATATTTTGATTGGCTGTAAATATATCTGTAAAAAGACTACAACTGTTCTGAAAAACATGACTAGAATTAACATTTTTTAAAAATATGATGGACATGTACATCAAAAACTTAGAGATGCTGAGCATGAGACACCACTAAAAATATTTTTGTATTTCATATCAATGATGTTTTTATTAAAAAAAACCTGGATCATACAAACCCAACAAAAATGTTCAAAAACACAAAGTTACAAGTATGTATTGGGGTGGGCCTAGAGATTTGTGATAATTTAATAGATAAATATTCTCATAGAGAGACCATTTAAATGGAAATGGGGATGAACAGATCTTAAATGGGATGAGAGCTGAAGAATTATAGAACAGTGATGGAGAGAGTATATCTGATGTTCTGTTCATCTTAGACAGTAGAAAAATTTTTTAATTTATACATTTTAACTTATTTTGTTCTATTTCTATCTCTAGTTTTCAATCAATAAAACCTAGAACAGCTGGAGAATAGGATTATTATAAAATGTCTGCAGAAATTAAATTAAGCTTTCAAGATGTAGTAAACAAGGTTCCACAGAGTCAACAAAAATGTACCAACCCACATTTTGGACAAATATAAACACCAAGTAAAATAATTAATGTACAGCTATGCAATTTTTGCAAAAGTATCTACAGTAATTACTGACCTATCTGAGCCCTGTACCTCAAGGCTAACCCCATAACCGCAGCACTGACATACCCAGGTACCCCATTTTGTATACGCCACATCTTCATTAGTTTCCCTCTGTCTCATTTCTAGTAGTCTAATATTATGTTCAGCTGTTCAAGTTTAAAACATGTTCTCCCTCTTTTCAACACAATTTTTGTTAGCAATTTTTTTTAACACACTAAATCAACCATTTGATTAATAATGTAATATGGGCTGGGAATCAGTTCAACTCCTATTGGCCATTTTGCATTGCTAGAGGCATAGCCCCTACTCCTCTAGATGCTGAGCATTGCCCTTTGTGGTCATTTTCAAGTGAGTTGGAGAAGATACCAGATTCCTCAGAGGGACCTTCCATGTAGTCTGAGAGACATTTCATCTGACCTCATTATTGTGTACAGATTCAGTGCTCTTTTGAAAAAGAATTAGATCTGTGTCAACAGGATTAGCAATCTTTTAACAGAGTGTAATCCTATGTTTCATTAAGGGTCAATTTAAACTGCGAAAAAGAGACAGATGCTGTCCATTGCATATTGCTGTCTTGTCCTTATTTCCTGTAGGGTAACAGTGGTGTTTTTACCATTCTACAGGTTATTTCTGTGTCCTGTTACCAATAACCTTTCCTTGTACCACTAGCTGAGAATGGAAGTTGCTTGTTTATTCACTGCTCCTTCTTGCTTCACCTGTGCCCATCTTATCTATGTTACTGATCAAAGGCACCAGAAGGCCTGAGGTAAGATGGAAGATAAGGATAGTCCTCAAAAGCTTTCTTCTATATCAGCAACCTGTCACTCAGACAATTGGAAAGATGGCTAAACTTTTCATCCTAGGCATCTTCTATACTTGCCCAACCCCAATCTACCATAGGTTAAGAAGAGTGATTAGCAGTGATTCCCTACCTCATCTGTGGAAATGATGCTCAGCGGAACGGGAAAAGTAGTTAGGGGAATCCAGCAATCATTTTTCTTAACCCAGCCTGCAATAAAAATTTTAATGTTGGCACCACTAATTGGCTTTTTCCTGAGATAGGATAAGGTTCAGGGCAGCACAATTTATGCTGGCATAGTTTTCTGCTGATTCAGGAATAATATCATAATGCAGCCATCTGGTTGTGCCCCGAAACAGTCATTTATGGCTCATTAAAGTCTAAAAGAAAAGCAGCAGGAATGCTCTTCTAACTTATAAAAGGTTTTTTGACTGATTACGTGAAGGGGAATGTTATTGTTACAAATAAGCTGACAAACTTGCAGCAGGACTCGATATGTAACCTATAACTTTTATATTCAAACCAGTTTACTAAATAGGTTAACAAACAGTACTTAGTCTGGTTTTATTAAAAATAATTCATTGTTAATGATAAGGACCTGTCTGGGAAATTCTTTTGGGAACATCTTAAACTCCAAAGTAATAAATAATCCATACAAATATCACTATCACACAATCAATAATGTAATTGTTAAGAGAAGCTTTATCTTATTGCATATTATGTGGGAATAAGATTATAGTACATAATTTGAGTATATTTTGCAGTTGTACAGATAAATTATACCAAGTTCATTAAATCATACTCCACAATAAAGAAAAATAATCATACCCACACTTGGTCACTTCTACTGACCCATTTATATTCATTGTCCTATTATAACAATGTCTACAGTTAAGATCAACGTCTTTTGATAGTCATGGATATCTAACAAACCGAGGATAGAATTGCATAATTTTAGCTAACAGTTGTCTAAATTTTCACTAAATTAGATGTTACTTTATTAAATTTTACATAGTAACTTGTATTTACTCTCTACACAGAGTAAATAGCAGTCAAGGAATTACTAGATAAAATTTAGAACTAGCAATACAACTCTGCAACAGTGTATGTTTAAATATAGGTCCCAATGGGCTCACTGGGGTTTATTTTTGGGCATGGAACTGCGGCCTAAAGATATAATAGGTAAAAATGATGGTGTGAAATGTCAACTTAAAATGTCATTGAATATGATCAAATCAGATTCCCCAACCATTGCACCACTATAGAATATATTTTATTTATATTATGTTGCAAAGGCGACAAACTGAAGGAAATCTATTATTTAACAATGAACATATATGACAAGAAAACTCAACACTGGGAACTTGTCATGCAAGCTGGATAGTACAATGACTGCCTTGACTGGTGCACCTTTAAAATTAAGTATATGCAAATGTAGCACCTGTGACATTTTTGCACTTGTCAATAATTGATACACCTCCTGGTTGGGGGGTTCAGGCTCTAGTCCAGCCAAATACATTTTTAAAAAGCATTTTAAAAATACCTTTAAATCAGGAGGTTTGCTCCGGGTAACAGGATGGGGAGCTGGGTTTGGATTGGAGACACCCAAATCTGCCGGAGCAGCAGCTGAGTCCCCAAGCTTGGCATCCATGGTTGGCATAAGGAGAGCATCTTCTGTCCCAGCAGAGTCTCCGTCTAATTGCTGCAGCTCATCTGACTTGCACCTCTTCATGCTGGGTGAGACGTCAGCCTCTGGTTCTTGCTTTCCCAAAGCATTGCAGATAACAAACAGGAGAAAAGGGGAAACGGAGGGGAGGGGGGGGACGAAGGACCAAGTCAGATCATCCCAGAAAGCTGAAGTTCGTTTTCACCTGTGATCCGGAGGGAGTTAAGCAGACTACAGGGAGGAGCTGTGAAGAAAAACATGCCCATCCAACTCAATGTGCTGGATGGCAGGACATGATCCGCTCCCACCACCCAACTTTGACTGCCTGAGTTAAAAACTGCAACTGGGAAAGAGCTGAGTGGGGTTTGACTGGGAGAATGATGCGCGAGTAAACAGTATGCATTTGCTAGCGCTCCCCTCCCTTCTTTCACAGGCTACTCACTGCTTAGGAAAACGAAAGAGCGATCTTGATCTGAGCGTCCTGCATGGGCGGCAATTCTCTCCCGCCGAGGGCATCTCTTCCTCTTTTCTTTTGACGCGACGGCCAGTCACTGCTTGCTTACTTCCCCCACGCATGCAAAAAAAGAGAGAAAGAGAGAGAGAGAGAGAACCCACTTTCCGCTGTTCCTGCTGAGGCTGAAGAGCAAATCCCTCAGCCTAACCCACCCATTTAGCTAGCCGGCTGGCTAGCCTGATTGATAGCCAGGACTAGCCAATCCGAATCGCCGCTCGATCTGGAGAGCAGGAGGAGGGTATAAGGCTCGAGCGCTTCCCAGGTTTGGTTGGCCGGTTGGCTCTCGTCCTCCCCCGCCCGCCGCCCGCCGCCCGCCCCTTCTCGCTATCAGGAGCTGTCAATAGGGGAATGGTGCTGCACTGGGCTGCGGCTTTGCAGTGCGGGCGGGAGTTCGCTTCGCAGCGTTGCGGGGACGGGAGGAGGACATTGGCGTGGTCTCCTCGCGTGAACCCCTCCATTGGGTCCCGCGTAGCCTGCTTTGGGTTACGCGGCTGATATCAGTCATGCCAACTCTTTTCTATTGCCATGGGAACTCCTCCCACCAGCAAGCCACTCACCAAGGGCTGCTTTTGTTTTGAATTTATTCGGAGCTTTACCGGAGGGATATGTTTCAGCCGTAAACGTTTGGTTGCGTTTAGGTTAGAATTCTGGCTCTGCATTGTCAGGTGTGCGTGTCAGTGTCGACAGGACGTACAGACTTCGTACTTCTATTATTACACTTCGTTACCAATTCCATTGAAAGGAGGGGAGAGGTGTTTGATGATCCCACATATGCATGCAGCAAAAAGAATCCACCACAGCACCCATCCACCTCAGCCGGCAAATGCTCCTGTGCAAACTTATTTCAAACATGTTCTTATTCCATTTATGCAATCGTATTTATTAATCTATGTGCCAATATTTCACCACATGGCATTAATGTATTTGAAGCCTATCATGTGTCACATACTATTGTTTTCTTCCCCTTATTGAAACCTTTATCTTATGACTTTTAAAAAAGCAAGGCAGCAATGTGCATAACATGCTTACGTATAAATCACAGCTCATGTTGCTGTGTGTTATATGGAATTGGAATTATCACATGGTTTTTAAACGTTCCTTGTCCTAGAAGATTTGTCTGCTGCTTTTCCCATGTGCAGGTTAGCATCATATTTGTGGTGGAGATTTCCCATGGTACCCCAGACCCACACATACCATGTCAATCTCAATCAGTCCCACAGAGTTATTGGCTTTATTTATGATTGTTTTTAGAAGACCTTCCCAGCATAGGCTCACCAAATGGGCTGGTTTACAATTCATTCCTCGACATCAACGTACAATAAGTTGGCTGGACATTAATGCCTTAGACCAAAATATACTTCAAGGATGCCAGTGGTTCAAGAAGATTAGATCATTGAATTCTACCCTATCTGACCTAGGGTAGTTTTACCTTAAGAGCCATTATCGTAAGAATGACATACACTGTTACTAGATTCATTGAAACTTTATTAAGACTTTCTGGAAAGCCTTTTCAGGGGGGAAGTGAAGAGGAGGGAGAGAGAGGGAGTTATCAGTCCAGTTATTAAATAGAAAGTTTTTTTTACCCACCCCAGGGATCTTCAAAATTTTAACTGTTAAAGGATATTTTTTAAAATTAAATTACTAATCCCTGATGTTTCGGTGCATATGATTTTCTTTTGAAATAATCTATGATATGTAAAGGAGGCCAACAATAAAACAATAAAACTACTGTCAACTACTGCTAAAAGCTACATAATTGATGTCTGTAAGAATCTATAATTAACTACTTTCAACTGCTATTAAAAGTTATTTGACTTATGTCCATAACAATCTCCTCAAATCATACTGCCCTTTTGGTCAGCTGTTTGTCAGTCCTTAGTCATCTGATTTATTGTAGTGTAGTAATGTTTTTGTGGGTGTGTATATATTTCCAACAGTATTGATACTGTATTTATGTAATATATAGCCTGAATAGAGGCTTTTGCTACTTCAACAATAAAGTCTTTGAACATCAATTTTGTTCCAATTTCTAACTCCTATGGAAAAAGATGACCCAGATTTTATAGATTGCTTTGAGTCTTGTTTAAAATATTCACTTTGAGCTTTGTGGTCCAAGCAGAACTTGAACAACATGCAACACACAGTAGCTTCAAAACTAAATACTCAGTAGTATTTAGGGAGTATGACTTCAATACATAAGAACAGTATTATATTTTTGCCCTGTTTTTTCCTCTGTCCTATCAAATGAGTCAATCTGACTGCAGTTCCAAAATAAAATAATCCAGAAAAATAACAGTAGCTTTTTTTGGGCATATATGAACATTTCAATTAGGTTTTACTCTTGGTGACTACATCGATTAATCTATAGTAAACTGTTTTCTTAGTCATATTTTCAGCAATAGTTCTTCCTAGGCCTAAGAGGTAGTGGCTGGCACAAAGTCTGAACCACAACAATGCCTCTCTAAGCAGGGGGATGGGATTTTTATCACGGGATAGTAACTCTTCCCCTGTTGCAATCTAGTAATCCATCTTGGTGTTTAACTGGCACAATAAATTATTCAAGTCATACATCTTCTGCTACAGTTCAAAATAGCTATTTTGACCAAATATAATATATTGTCATTTTAATCACAACAGAACTATCTATCTAACTAAGATTTGGCTAAGATTTATTATGAGATTCGTTTGACAGAAAAAAATAGCAGAATGAACTTCCCCATATTAATTGGGTTAATAGTCCCACAACAGCTGCAAAAACTAATTAACCTATGTATAACCATCCATGTAAAATAACTTCATCAGGTACATAGTATTTCATAGGAACATGATGAAATAGCCTGTTTCAGATAATGAAAAGGGTAGATAAAGGCAGGAATGAATGTCAGAACAAGATTTTGTATAATGTAACTGTGTAATGCCTACTCTTTGATAAAAGCCAGTGACTTTAATTAGATTACTTGTGAGAATGTACATTTAGAATTGTAATTTTATCCAACAATTCTATGTTGAGTTTCCTTTAGGATCCAATAGAGTTTACTCCACAGAAGTGGATGACGGATTACTATCTTAAAGTATTTGACCAAGAAAGAGGTTGTGCGACCATTTTCTTCTCTGCCTCAAGCAATAAATTGTACTGAACTAACATTAGTTTTTAAATGGTAGCCAAACTTTAGCCTTCAAGTTTCTAAGATTCACACATATTCTCCTTGCTTTTCTTCACCCCATACTTTCTATTAGAAGAGCTATTTAAAGTTCTAAAACTGATCACAAACCTCTCAACACAAAATATGTTCATTCTTTAACTGTAGTTCAATTTCAATTGAGCTGTTGCAAAAAAAATTAACTTAATAAATGGCAACTGACTTTTAAAAACTAGGATGCAAAATAGTTAAGATAGAAATCTTTTTCTTGTATAATATAGACAAGAAAATCTAACTGAATATTTAAAAAATAATTATTTTAAATGCATCCTAAAAATCACAATGTTTTTCAAGCAACTTAAACATTCTGAACAGTCAGTTCAGATCAACTTTACAGAGCCAATTATGAAAAATCCATAATTAAAAGGTAAGATTGTCTAGTTTCATTGACACTATTTTCAAGCAATAGTCTCAGTCCTATGAAGTAGTTCAGAATATAATTCTGTGTGCATAAGATCAGTTTCAGTCCTTTCAAATAAGCTGATGACATCACAGAAATAATTGCTACAACAGATTATGGATGACTAGTTTTTTTTCCAAAGGAAAAAATTAAATAGAAAATGAAATATGATGGATATCAAAAATTCCTTTAACTTATTAAAACTTTGCCCATTTCTGATTTACCAAATTTTGTAGAGTTTGAATGATTCCCCTATTTTTTTAAGGAATGGCTCCAGTTCAGTTTTCAAATATATTCATTAGACAGCATGAGGGCCAAAATCAGAATGTGCCTGGTGCATAATTCACTAAGTCAGCAGGATATGCATAAGCTTCACAAAGATAATTTCCTATGGAAGACCTTGGGGGAGGGGTATCCTTACAGGATTATAAATGTCTAAATAAATGTCATTATAAATGTCTCAGTTGGAGCCCTTTGGAATTAGTTTTGTGACATATGAAAATGATCTTGGTAGCTCCTCTCAGTGTACATTAAGATATATTGGGGGTGCAAATTCTAAAATTTCCATCCTGGTAGACCAAACACACCTAGAATCAACAGTTGGATAAAGTATCTACAGATAATTTAATACCTGTTTAAGAACTGCCTAGAGAATGGGGGAACTGAGGAAATTGTACAAACAGAAGGTTCCCACAAAGCAAGATACTGAGTTTCCATGAAAACTAATGGACCCTGCTCTTACTGTGGCATATTCCTCACTAGAGATCACCACTTGCATAGGACTTCCCACAGGAAAATGTCACTATCCCCTACATCAGGCCTATTTTAGGTACTCTGTGTAGCTCTACCACTTCTCCTGGTTTTCCCCATACTTATTTTTGATTACTCACATATTTCCAATCACTTTACAGGGGTCTGCTATCAAGCAGAAAGATAAAAAAATAAATATTTTAAATAAATAACTAGTCTCACATATCGTAACACTGATTAAGGGAGACTAAGGATTATGTTAAAATATTATAGTTAATTTAGAATACTAAAGTAAACAAGGTGAGCCTTCAAAATATTTTTAGTTTGAAGCTTACTGTATTGTTAAAAGAAAGAAACCATTATCTGCTTTGGAATATTTGTAACATAAAGTTGGAGAGTTGCCATCAGTTTGAAACATTATGTATGGTTTAAAAGCCTTTTGTCTTTAAAGATGTGGAGTATGTGATACAATTTTCTTTAGACCCATTGTTCAAATCTGTTTTGCTGGTTTTCGAAATATAAAAACCTACAAATCCTACTTCAGCAGAGCCAAAGTAGGATGGATATATGATCGAATAACATAAATCATGTTTTTAAACTGTCTCCAATTATTGACCTTGTCCCGCATGTTTGATCAATTATGTGGAAGGAATTGTAGGAGTGTGAATGAAATAAAATGTTCCCCATGGACCATTAAAAGCCCTTTGTTTCTGCACTTCTGTTCCCAGATACTTTAACACTCAATCAAATTTCTTGTTTCCTGCATTTCTCTTACTCTAAAGTATATTAGTGCTGCCCAAGCCGGGAAGTAGCAAGTGAGAAGAGGTTGCAGAGTGTGTGTAAGCACAGAAAGGCTGAGGAAAGAAGGTGTGGGCCAGAAAATGAGGGTGTGATGCTAGCAAGCAAAAAAAGACCAGGGGTGGAATTTTCCTATCCTGCTGCTTTTACGTAGTTGTGGGACTACATATCTTGTGGGTATCAGACTACAGAAGGCTGGTGTAGAACTGTTTTATTTATGTTGAGAAATCTTACAAGATTTCTGGTTGGAAGATAAGATGACTGATTAAGGTCTAGGCTCTGATGGAAGACTAGATTTACCAAAATACTAGATTTACCAGTTCCCAAGACAACCAATTATCTTGGCCTATTAAACACTGGCTTTTTAATGTTTTAGATTTTAAAATCTTTATGCAGAGAATTACTGTAGTTTGAGTAAAAGAAAACCCATGGATTCTAGCAAGGTCAGGGCTGTCTGTTTTATGATACCTCATCTACGATTAGGCAAACAACTTACCTCAGGAACAGTTTATCCCTGGGGAGTGCAGGGCAGTGGTCAATTCTACAGTCCATAAATAAATACAAAGCCTAAAACAGTCCAGTGAATTCCATGAGGGTGTGGTCAGGAATTATTGTCTCTGAATGACAACCCTGAAATAATTCTGAGATAACCATTGAAACTTTGTAATGTAAACAAACCTTCAGAGATTAAGAAGAAACCTGAATGGATCCTGACTGCAAACTGAGTGTATTGCACCATGAGTTCTTATCATATTGTTTAAAAAGAATAAGATTCCATATGACTCTAGCCATCCTCAATGCAAAGGAAGACTAAAGCAAAAAGCAAAAAAAAAAAAATGAGAAAAAGGACTTCTCACCTGCCACCTTTGCTTATACAGTGACATTTTGGAATGATCTAGTAAGCAAACACCAATGTAAGTTAAAGACTATCACCAGAGCATTAATATATAGAGAATTTATGTCTCATTTAATGGTAGTTGTTAGGTGATATAGTTTTATACAATCCATTTTAATTCCATTTATATCTTTGCTGATTCCACAAAACATTTTAACCCATGGTTTAGAACAGAAGCATACAAGCATTCAAAAATTCAATGTTATGGCCCAGCATGAGCCTTAGACTTATATAGCACTTCACAGTGCTTTACAGCCCTCTCCAAGCAGTTTACAGAATCAGCATATCGCCCCCAAAAATTTGGGCCCTCATTTTACCCACCTCGGAAAGATGAAAGGCTGAGTCAACCTGGAGCCTGGTGAGATTTGAATTACCAAATTGCAGTCAGTCAGCAGTCAGCAGAAGTAGCCTGCAGTATTGCATTCTAACCACTGCGCCAATAATATTTATACTGATTTTAAGGGAATCTAATGTTGATGATATACAGCAGAATGGGACATATTACTTATACAATTAGCAGAATTCTGTGGAATAACTTATACAAGACATTATCTTATTATTTCAATTACTAGAATTTATTACATGACCACTAAGAAAATATACAAGAAGAGGATAAGAAGTCAGTAACCTAATTTCTTCAGAATAAACACTTTTCATAATTTATTGATACATGTTTAAAGCAATTTGGCAATTATGAGACAATGGTGAGAATGAAAAAACACAATCATGTGCACAGTCATTTAAAATTTATTAAGCACTGTGCTTAATTATGAGATTTGGCTCTGATTTTGTGTGCATTGATAATAACACTCAAGCCAATCAGCTAAGCGGATATGACTATTTTAATATTTGGAGAAATTAAATGTTATATCTTAATAGGTCTTATAGGTCTGAGCTGTCCCCTTAAGGGAATGCATCATGGGAAATGTAGTTAAAGGTATCCTGGGAAATGTAGTTCATGTCACATGGCCACATCTGTAATCCTGATTGGCCACTAAATTGACCCTCGAGGGGCTGAAGGAGGTTGCCCTCCATTCTTACCTGCACTCATGGTCTGATAACATCTTTTCCTTCTATTGCTATGAGATGGGTTAGGAGATAACCATTTTCCAAGTACAAGGCAGATATACAAAGGATTGGTCATTGAAAGAGGAACTTCGTCACAAATGTGAGTTATGAGGATACCTGATGTACCAATAAATGAACTTTGTTATGGAAGCTTTGTTGAATTATCAATCTGTATTTGCACACCTTTGTGCTAGAAACAGAACACCTAATATGATTTGATTGCTTATTGTACCCTATGACTATTATTAAGTGCTGTACCTGATGATTCCTGATTCTTGATGAATGCATCTTTTCTTTTATGTATACTGAGAGCATTTGCACCAAGACAAATTCCTTGTGTGTCCAATCACACTTGGCTAATTTTATTCTATTCTAATAGCATTTTCTTTAGTAAAAAAGGAAACTGAATGATCCACAAAATGGAATATTATGGTACAACACCTTTTGCACAAATAATCCTTTCAGCTCAGCTGAGTTCATAGTGGTCAAGGGGTACTGAAGGTCATTCAAAATGAAATAGGAATAAAGGATTCCTTTTTTATTTTATTTTATGGGAATTATCTAGAGTTACATCTGTCAGCAGGAGGATGGGTATGCATTCAAGCAAATAACTTTGTTGTTATAATTTATTCTGTATGTATCTCCATGGAAATCAGAACTCAGACCTTTGGATCCTAAAAATATCATGTGATAACATTACATTGGCAGCAACTATTCAAAATATTACTTGTATAACTGCTTAAAAACATTACTGCTTTACGTGGTAATCTAGATCTTAGACAGCTTTGAGGAGACAATGTAACCCAAATGTAAGAAACAGTAATATATCTTATTACTCTTTATTTTTTTAACTTGCCTTTGTTTACATCTTTGTTATGCAACCACTATTCTGCTTCTCCTACTATTAATTTTCTATTACAAGGTAGTTTGAATGATCTGTTAATTTTCTTCAGTCACCAAACGAATGCAAAAAGAATGTAATTTTTCTCTTAGCCTGCCTCTCACCTGATCCTATTCCTTTAGAGACTTACTAAGTTTTAGACGGATGATCTTTTAAAATTTTATAGAAGGATATACATTTGTTCAGTAAAACAGTAGGGCTTGCTATGATTTATTTATTTCTGTAAGATGATATATGGGCTTTAATTACTCATTTAATTAAATAAATGAGTTTATAAGGTATACTATACATTCCTAGTCTTTGCAATTGGAGAAAAGAGAAAAGTTTAAATCATGTTGAAAATTGATCCATCCATCATTTCATTTAGTTACATTAACATTTCTCCCAAGCTTGCTTTTTGTGACTATCTGAACACATACATGTTGCATTATTGGCAACAATACAGGTTACCAGTGCTTCATCCTTAGTTTGATTCAGAGAATGAACCATTTTTTTTTATTTTCCAAGGAAATAAAACTTTGAAATAATATTCACAAAAGCGAGTCAACTGCATAATCTTCTACAGTTCATACTCTTACACTTGAATGTTTTATATTCTTTCAAACTTCCCATCCACTGCTTTTTCCATTTTTCCCCATTTATACTTAGTCTAAAGCCTCTCGTAACCCGCTACCGAATTTCAGCAAGTTAGCCCTGGCAAAGAACGGAAAACATTTCAGTGTTTAACTTGAAAACTACAAAACCCAGGATACAGTTCGGGGGAAAACATCTGTTTTAAAAGGAGGCCCCTTATAAAGAAATGAACTCCTATAATAGGGAAGTTTTCCCAAATACGACTACATCCCCCATAGTTCAAGGCGCCCAAAATATCCGTATGGGGTCCGCCCCTGGCCACCTCCCTCTCCCTGGCAGAGCGCCCGGATAAAGGTTCCGTTCCGTGCGCAGTGCGACTGGATGCGTCGCTGCTGGCAGGGGAGCAGGAGGTTAAGCCTGGGGAAAAGGCGGCAGCGACAGCCTGGCATCGTCCGACTCCCCACCGTGGTGGGAAGAGGACTCTGGAGTTGAAGCCCCGGCAGAGGAAATGTCGGAGGGATGGGGAGGCCCCACCGTCCGCGGCTCCGGCGGAGGGGGAGGATTAAACCGCGAGCTATGCCGCACGTTCGGCCACTACAACCGGCACCTAACGCGATTGCAGCACAACTTGCGCGAAACGAAGAAGTTCTTCCGCGACATCAAATACTCCCAAGGGCCCACTGTTTTCCCCGTTGCTAATGCTGGGCCTGCCGGGGAGGAGCCGCCTGAACAACACCCCGCCCCTTCTGCCGTTGATAGCGCCCCTGCTGGTGGGGGTGCCTCCTTGCTCACCGGTAAGTGTGAGGGGCGTAACACAGCCGACTGCGTGGGAGAAAGGCCTGCATTCAGGCTCCTCTGTTGGGGGGGTGGGGGAATGCTGTTCCCGGCACCGCATCAGGCGGGACGTCTGGAAAAGAAACACGGATAGCCGTGGCTCTTGCTGGCCGGGGGAAAGGGCTCCGCTTTACTCCTGTGTATGGGGCAAAGGGAATGCTTGGGCTGAACTGGACGGCTTTGAGAAAAGCCGAGATTTGAGCAGCGGTTGAGAGAAAAGGCAGGTGGGAGACATGGAGGCAGCCGTGGAGTTGATGGAAGCTGACAAGGGTTTTCTGAGGTGCCTTAAAAGCAGCAGGAAAACACGTTGGACAACTCCGTGCTTAATGAAGCCTGCCGCGCCCCCCCCCCCCTCCCTCTGAGCGGAGGGCCTACTGTGGATGCACAAACAACAGCTGTGTTAGGGCATCAGATCCCAGAGAAGAGCTTCTGGTGTTGGTCCGTGGGCTAACTTTTACTGTGGGCAGTGTGATGCTGAACAAGGTGTATATTTTAAATTTTTGTTTTTTTAGCTTGGAGATTTCACCTGGTTCCTGATTCTTTGTGTAAGTTCTTCCTTTATATCTTGGATTTATTAATAAAATATTTGTAGCTCCGAGTTGAAATGAAGGGCAGTCATTTTCTTGTATTATCCAAACTAGGTAACTTCATTACATGCTCTTTCTCTACTCCAGCAGAACAAAAGTCTGGGATCTTAAACTTGGATAATGTGTGGCAGTGGCCAAATTAACAACATTTATTTGTTAACAGATGTTTGATCAAATATCTAGAATGACTTCTATATCACATTATGCAGCAAAGCAAATTTTAAACATTCAAAGTATGGTTTATTACGGAAAAAGATTGACCAAATCAGAAATACATGAACATTTTAAACGTTTGCAAAAAAGATGAAAGATGCCACCATCCTTTTGAAGCAGATATACTTTATGATCTATAGGCAGGAAACTTGAATGCTATACTCCTCTCTTAAGTAGAGATTAGAAGATAACTATACATGTCACAATATAATAGGGTATAGGGTGAACTACTTGTTTTTCACTTCCTTTTGTTTTCTTTGATCCCCAAAAATATGTGAATCTGGCTTCTTTTGGATGCCTTTGTAAACAGAGCATCCATTTGTTAATATTGGAAAGAGTAGAATTTCTTCAGCTATTAATGAAGTCATAAATATTTTTGAAGAAATGTGTAAATAAGTGTATATATCCAAAGCCTAGGTGCACTATGTAGGACTTAATACAATAATGTTTCTTTGCATAAATTGGAACAAGATTCTGAAGAAATGTATTAGTTGAATATATGACCTGTATCTTTGAAAAATGTGATTAATTTATGGTTAGTAAGTAAGTAGTTAAAATATGTGTCTTCAGATAATAGAAATACCTTCATAAAAGTCTTGAGCTGTTTGCCTGTGTCTTGTAACTTACATTTCAAGGGTACATTAAGTATTGCATTATTTGTTGAGAGCCATTGTCTTATTAATATGAATGCTATAACAAGGCTAGAATATTGATCTGATAGTTATTTTAGGGTCAGTAGATTGTTTATCTGTCAGAGACAGAAATATCATCTTGGAGGAAAAGTTATCTCATAACTTGTTTAATTAGAGTACAGGTGTCAAACTCGCTGCATCATGTTGCTGTCACGTGATGTACCACAATGTTTTTTTCCTTCATGGAGCTGTGGTGGGTGTGGCCTGAATGTGATGCATTCGGCCCATGGGCCACCAGTTTGACATCCCTAAGTTAGACACTTCTGTGGCTCATGTCTCATGCCTCAAACCAAAATATACTACGAAAATCTGTAATTGGAGAAATTATTGAAGCCAGTATAGTTTTTCCCCTGGTGTGCAGACATCCATTATGGGAAAATAGACAGTTAATAATTTATTAACTGTTCAAAAATTAAACTTAATTTAAACAGTTAATGTAGATATTTATCTCTTGCTTCCCTTGTCCTATGGGAAATGGTATTACTAGATGGAGTAAACAAAAATAGAAACAGACTGTATACCCAGCATACTTTAGTTGCCAAGTTATGTTTGGTAACTGATATAATACTCAAAGGGTAATGGAAGTAAAGGTGCTTTGGTACCATCTGTATCCAAACACTTGGGTAAGTTTATACATGTAATACTGCTTCTAAGATGAGATGTTTCTTGTGCATTTGCAGCATTTGGATAAACTCTGGTTCATACTAAGACCATGCGCAACTTGTGCCCTGTGATCACGGGAAAAGGTGCAGTTGCTGTAAAGTGTTCCAAATCTACATTCTCTCCCCCCCCCATTCTGAAACACCATTTTACCTTCATATCTGGAGTGCGGAATAGCTTTAGTTCATACTCTACCTTTTTGTTATGATTGCAAGTGCATGGAGCCAGAGAATAATCACCCTTATATTACCATATGAAAAATTTTTTATTTCAAAATATGTTACTCTGGAGATCAATGGAATATTTCTGTAAAAGGCAATTTAAGTTAATTTCACTGAGTTCACCTTTAACGGTTCATATGTTGTTTTTTCAGTGAAATGATGAAATAAATCACTAGTTAAATTTTATTCATTTATGTCTTTCTTTTGTACAATTAATAACTTTAGCTATTTTTTATTCAAGTTATATTGTATTTAAATTTAGTAGTATAAGGCATGTGGCTTAAGATTCCATGTTATGAATCTCTCAGAAAAATGTGGAAAAATAGTCTTTAGTATCTTTTTAAAAACAAATCTATTAAAAACAATGTTTTTTTTAAATTGGATGTTTCCTAACTTGAAAACATCCCAAAAGTTTTCTTTTCCCTCAAAACCTTATTAGACTAATATAGTCAATATGATAAAATAGTAACAAAACATTTTACAATATATATTTACTTGATTGCAAGTGTGGTTCTGAGTGCCGTCAATTCAACTAATAAAAGAAACAATTTTTCACTACCTAACTTTTAGGATGATTTCTGTAGAATATATTGTAATTTGGATGGTAAATATTGAAAAATACATTTCTGAAGTCCCACAGCTTTTTTTCAGCATATTCAAAGTTATAGTAATTTTCTATGACTTACCTGAATTTTATATCCCAATCCTTTGTGTCCTTAATAAATATTGTAAAGATTGACTTGATAGCTAGTCTAAATTGATCAACTAAATTGATAACTTTCTTATTTGTGGGTGGGAGTTGTCCTTTAGTAAGCAGCACAGATTTGATATTGCAGACAAAGGATTTAACCACAGATATATTTGATTAAGCATATTGCATTGTTTTTAATTTTATATTAAAGTTTTAAAAAGGAAATAAAACCTAATAAAAATTAATAGAATATAAACAAATAAGGGAAGAAAGAAGAAATAAAAAGTCCAAAAAAACCATAAAAAAAGAAAATAGAAATTTCCAATTTTATTTGCAGCAAATATAAGTATAATTACAAAGTTAACTTTTGCTCTATTGCTCTAAAAAGCTTTCTTTTTTCTATTATCTAGTTTTTTCCTAACATCAAATCGCAAATCATAAGTTCATTTTTTCTTTTTTATGCAAAAAATCTACAAGAAATTTCTATTCAATAATTTTTCCATATATTACCTTTTCTTTAATCGGGGAAGTCAGTTCCATTTTTGAGCATATAATAATATTACAGTTATTATATATAAAAATAAAGTTCCATGACTTTTTCGCAGTTTTTTGTCATTAATTTCAATATATTTTTTTGTTATTAGATCTTCTCTTGATTTTGTTTTACTTTCCCTTTGAAAAAAAATATAATATGCTTAGTTTCATTTAGTTTCATAAATATAAATCATTTAAATTTTCATCCATAAATGTGCTGAGAGCCACAAAGGTGTTTTCGGGCACAACCTAAGTTTGTATTTATTACATATTTTCAGAATGGCACATCTGAGATAATTATTTTCAAAATCTATATTAGCTTTAGCTTTTTCTTATCCATTCCATCCAAATCTCAGATTGTGTCCTTCTAATTCCTATACAATAACTTGTTTCTTAGTGATACCCACTCTTTAATCTCTTTAATCTCTTCAATCCAAACTAAACAATGAGCTGCAAAGCATAACGTCAAATTTGATAGATCCAATTCTCTTCTTTCTTTTTGCATTTTTCAATACCTTATATTTAACTTGTGCTTTTCCCCCTACCATACAAATTTAGCCATTGCTTATATAATGCATCAATAGTTAAACCAGGTATTTTTTGAAACAAAAATAAAATTCTAGGCAAAGCATTCATCTTAATCACAGAATTTCTGCCCAATAATGAAGTTGTACTTTGTCCCATCTTAACATTTTCTGAGCTACATTCAGAAAACTAGTCTTCATTTAATTATTTTGAAATAGCATACAAGTCATATTTGTCATAGTGATACCCAAATATTTTACCTTCTTTTTGACCTTGAAATCAATTTTATTCATCAATTCTTTTTGATGTTGTATTTTCATATAAATGTGTGTGTATTAACTTTGTTTTCTGCTTATTAATTTTAAGACCTGCTAGTTCACCCTTTCATATTTTAATTATTAGTGCACCAAATCCTTTTAATGCTAAGAAGTTTCAAAGAGACTGGTGGAAAGAATAATTCGTTATTTCAGAATTACTTGTACATCAACAAATAAGTAATGAAACTAAGGAAGGTTTTTTTTTTTTTTGCATCATTCAGTTTTTCTTCAAAAGAACATAAACCTTCAGATCTCTTTACCTGGTAGCAGAACAAAATCTTGCCGAATTTAACATTGATTTTGAATAGCTCAAAATATAAAAACTATTCCAGTAGCTTATTTAATATTGATTTTGTTGATTTATTTATTAGTTTTAAGGGCACCTGATTGTGGAATGACTGTGGGACAATGTCATGGTATGTAGGAATGATCTTGGGAGATGGCAGGAAGAGATAGTGCCTAGGATAATGGTTGAATAAAAGATGGAAAAAGAAAGAGGCTCAGAAGGGGTCCCCCTCCCAAATTCTCAGGCTATAAAGAGATGGCAGGAGAGTTGTACTTTCAAACTTGCAAAATTCTGTTAATGTAGTCTTACAGTAAAGTAGAATTAGCTCATCTGATTGTGTTTCCTGTGTGGTTCACCTCTGAAGGCTGACAGCAGTTTACATAAGAAAATATGAAACACTAATAATAATACATGTCCAGACATAAATTCCAAGAACTACAAAAATCATACTTCACAGAGATTCAATAGATACCCTATTCTACAGCCTGTAAGGGCAAAATTTTAAAACATGGAACACCTTTATGGTGAAAGCCACACAAAAGTCTGGAGTTGCTATTTTGAAGGATAGGCAATGCAATGGAAAAGCATCCTTCCTGGTTATCAATAGGTGGAGCTGTTTAATATATGAGTGCACCAATTTTGCTGAGCTTACCAGATGTGCTGTAATCATGAATGACAGGTGCTCCTTCAAATAGCCAAGCCCTATGCTATGAAGATCATAAACTGAAAATTAGTATGTTCAGAGTAGAATTTGATTGTATATTGCATATCACCTATAATTGAAATTCAGTCTCCCATCAATCTCATCAGTCTCCTCGATTGGTTCTGACTAGGACAAATACGAATTGGAGTTCAACAGTTTATTTTCCACATTTAATATGAGATGCGTTGAGTTATAGTTGGTGTCATAGAGTCATTGGTGACTTCTTGAAAAAAATCTATCAGTATTCAAATAATGCTATAGCATGCATATGAATATTGATATGTATACAGCAGTGGTGGTATTCAGCTGGTTCGCAATGGATCGGGTGAACTGGTAGCAAGAATTTGGAGTGGGTCATCAAACCGATAATAAGTTCTGGCTGGCCACGTCCCCCACCGGGTTGCCCGATGCTCGCTCACCCCGCTCGCCTGCCTGATATTCCCCGCCTGCCTGCCTGACATTCGCATAAGGTATTTCTTTTTTTCCCTCCCAACAATCAGCTGTAGATAAGATCAGCTGTGCCGGGATTCCTCTTGCTGAGGCCCAGGAAGGCAAAAAATGGAGGGAGGAGCTCAGCCCCCCCTCCAGTTTTTGCCTTCCAGAGCCTCAGGGGAGCCTCAGGGGAGCAAAAACGCCCCCCCAGGGGCTTCTCTGTGGCTAAGAAGCTCCCAAAAATGGGTGGGGACTGCAAAAAAGAAAAGCCATGCCCACCCAGTCAGTGGCCACACCCACCAAGCCACGCCCACAGAAGTAGTAAAAGTTTTTGAATACCACCACTGGTATACAGTATATTAATACTGTGATTTAAAAAAATCTAAAAAGGTTTAGGTTCTCAATGCATTAAAACTAACCTGTATATTACTCAAAATATTTTCTCCCACACTGGCTTAATTCATTTTATCTATAAAAGAGAGTCAGAGCTTGTTCCAAAGCAAAATATTTCATAGCACAATATCTGCTCTCTTCAAGATGGTTTCTTGCAGTTGTTTTCTAAGTGTTTACAAGGACAGCATTCAACTTCTGATAGCAATTGCCTTACAAATTTTTAAAAATCTTGTTAGTCTTCTGTATGATGGCTTGCTGATAGCATTTAATGGTATATACAATTGGCAAAATTACATTTGATGACAAAGAAAACAAGTAATAATACATTGGGAATCTCAATTTGAAATGGAAACTGATATAACTAAATAAAAACAATAAAGTTCTAACTAAACTTTACAAAATGCTTCTTTGGTGAAAATTATACTTGTGAACAGAGGGAGATTAGGACAACAGTTGATCTGTGAAAACCTATCTTAATCTATAAATGAAATGACTCAATTAAAAATAAAGTTAGTTTCTATGTTTTCTAAATTTCCTTACCTGATTTTCCAGTTTTTATTCTAAATAATTTTATCCCCTTTCCACCTCCATTAAATTGACATTGCTTTGATTCATAGGTAAAGGTAAAGGTTCCCCTCGCACATACATGCTAGTCATTTCCAGCTCTAGGGGGCAATGCTCATCTCTATTACAAAGCCGAAGAGCCGACGCTATCCAAAGCATTGAACACTATTACCTTCCCACCAAACTGCTTCTCAAACTGCTAGATTGGCAGAAGCTGGGACAAATAAAAGGAGCTCACTCCATTACGCAGTGCTAGGGATTTGAACCGCCGAACTGCTGACCTTTCTGATCAACAAGCTCAGCGTCTTAGCAGCTGAGCCACTGCACCCTTGATTCATATACTTTCATAAATGCTTTACATAAGAGAAAAGTACCAAAAATTGGAAAATTATTAATTGAAGATAGCTTGCCCTATACTTTTTTTTAACATCATCATCATCATGATCAACAACATAATCATAATCATCATATCCCATCTTTCACTCAAGGTGACATATATAATGATTTGGCTTCCTATTTTCCTCACAATAGAAACAAAAAAAAGTGAAGTGGATTGGGTTGAAAGAGTAATTGACTCAAAGTCACCAATCTTACTGGATGCAATTATACATTGGGGATGGAGATGAAATTTGCAACTAAGCATGTTGAATTAAATCTTATATTACTATTATCACAATTAATTTCAGGGGGCTGAACAGTTTATTTAACAATCAGAAATCTTGCAGGACCCCAGAGAGTTTCTTTAGTAATAGTTTTCTTCAAGCAATATTTTTTGGTTAGCTAGATGGTATCTAATTGGAGATTTGATGCACAGTTAATATGGATTTGAAACAAAGTTAAACAGCTTCATATAAATGCAGTCACTTCCACTCAGTTGTAAATTTCAGATTCTGTGTGCTTAATCATGTTGAGCTTTGCAAAGAAATACAGCTTAAATGTCTGCCTGTGTTCTTTATCCTTAAAGCAAGGATAGCCAGTCTAGAGCCCTCAAAATATTTTCTATAGCAGCATTCAAACTTACTATTGGCTCAATTGGGTAGGGTTTATTGGTATTGTAATTCAAAAAAAATCTTGACAACACCATGTTGTCTGTCTATGAACTGGAGTATAATTGTATTTTAAATAAGGGACCCATTCAAACAATTATTAGATATGTGTAATTATCAAAACATATTGATAAAAATAGCATTTTAGGAATGCTTTATAAAAGCATTTATAAAAAGTGTAAGCTTGTTCTTAAAGAGAAACATAATTAGTAACTTTTCTAGATAGTTGGAAGTTCTGATAATATTTTTTCATTTGGTATAAAATGATTTACCATTGAATTGGTTTCATCTAATTATTACTAATTATTCTTGTTTATACATCAATGATTCTTTTCCTGGTTGCAGCTCTTCAATTCAAAAGTTATTTTGTTATTTTGTACCTCTTTAACCTGCTAGAATGTAAGTGAAAAAGAAAAGCAATTATATCTGCAAACATATTGATTGCACTGTGAAGTATTTTCTGCAAATAATAGCCTTAATAACCTTCTCCATGAGAAAACGGATATGTAATAGGAGGTTAAAATATTCATGAAGGGTATTAATTAATTGCAATGAACCACCTGCATAGAGACCTATTTAGAGACCTAGAGACAGTGCTCTCTCTCTCCCTTTATAAATCTATTCAAAGCAAAGATGGTTGCCCAGTATTATACAGGCAAATTTAATCACTGGATTGCTTCTTGCTGCTTTGCTGTCTCTACACACTTAGATAATTTCAGCCAAAACCCATGAACCCTTTGTCTTCTGAGTTATATGATACTGGCATAGCAAGTTGCTTCAACAGTAAGAATTGTGATTAGAATTGGGTAGTCAAATATTTATCCAGTATGCAGGTAGTTCAGCGATAATTTGAAGTTGCTGTGGTGCTGAATAATATATAATACGCACTTACAGTGGCCCTGTAATATGTATTTTTGTACATACATATACACATACTCCTAGCAGTATGAAAGCATGCAAATGTAAATAGATAAATAGGTACCACTTTGGCTGGATGGTAACAACGTTCCATGTATATAGTCATGCTTGCCATATGACCATGAAAATGTCCTCAGACAATGCTGGCTCCTTGTGCAAAAAAACAAAGATGAGCACCGTCCCCTAGAGTCTTAATATGACTGGACAGGGGAAACCTTTATTATGTCTGTCTTGTCTGTCTGTCTCTGTCTGTCTGTCTGTCTAGCTATCTCTGGGGTCTTCAAACTTGACAGCTTTAAGACTTGTGGACTTCAACTCCCAGAATTCCTCCTCCAGTCATGTTAACTCAGGAATTCTGGGAGTTGAAGTCCATAAGTCTTACACTTGCCAAGTTTGAAGACCCTTGACCTATCTATCTAATCTCCCACCTTTATTTTACAAATAACTCCAGCTGGTGAACATATCCAACACACCTTCCTCTTCCTATTTTCCTTACAACAGCAACCCTGTGAGATGAGTTGGGCTGAGAGAGAGTGACAGGCCCAAGTCACCAACTGGCTTTCATGGCTAAGACAGGACTCACAGTCTCTAGCTTTCTAGCCTGGTGCCTTAACCATAGACAAAGCTGGCTTCTATGGTACTTACAGCGGGTCCTTGACGTTTTAGCTGTCACAGTGCCTCTGTAGTCACATGATCATGATTAAGGTATTTGGCACTTATGGTTGTGGTGTCTTGCGGTTATATCACCACTATTTGTGGTCTTCCCTGCTGGCTTCCCTCAAGGAAAACCAATGGGGAAGCCAGCAGGGAAAGTTGCAAGTCTCCCTTCTGCATTCCTGAGCTCATGCCCCACTGGGTCATCCTGCCTACAGTCATCTTGTGCTCATATCCTATTGCACCATCCTTGCCTTGCCTTTCTTGCATTCACCCACGGACTTCACTAGGCTTCCTAAATTTTCCCTCAGCCTCTCTCAACACACGCAGCCTGCGCCAACTCCCTCCCCTAAGGTCTCCCCCAACTCTCCATGGTACACCCCCATATTCTTTTCCTGAGACTCCCATCACTTCCTGCTTAAAGACTCACATATCTCGGAGTTACAAGGGTATTAGGACTGCTGGGATTATCACTTAGCAACAACAATTGCTGTCATAATTGAAGGACAAACTCTATTTGTATTAGGAAAGGAACAGTCACGTTAATCTTAAAAATAATCTGATTACAATGGATTTTAATAAATAAAAGCAAATCATTGCATAGTTCCAATTGTATAATTTTCAAAAACTTCTAGCATGATTTTTTAAAAAAATGACGTGACTTCTAAAGCAAAAAAAATACGTTTTTTTTTTAAGGAACCTACTAATTTGACCTTCACTAATTAATTCACTTCCAATTGTATAATCATGATTTCCAAATTTCTTCTGGACCTACGACAATAATACTTTATTTATTTATTTATCGTATTTTTATACCGCTCCCTCTCCCAAAAAGGGACTCGGGGCGGTGTACAGACTAAACATATAAAAGATACAGTCAAACAGCAATTAAAATCAGAATTAAAATAAATAGATGAAAATAGAATAAATGAGTAAAATAAGTAAGTAAATAACTGAGTCCCGTCAAATAGAATTAAAAGTCTTATTAAAATTTAAAAATCTCAGAAAACCCTTAATTGGCTAGGCCGGCCTGCTTAAAAAGTAAGGTCTTGACTGCACGCCGGAAGGCTAGGATGTCCGATGTGTCTCGTATCTCCGGGGGGAGATAATTCCAAAGGGAGGGGGCTCCCACAGATAAAGCACGTAATCTCGGGGCCGTCAGCCGACAACGATCAGGTGGCGGTACCCCAAGCAGGGCGACCCTGTGGGAGTGTACTGGGCGGCGGGAGGTTGTTGGTGGCAGAAGGCGGTCCCGTAAGTAGCCAGGTCCCGAGCCATGGAGCACTTTAAATACTAACAGTACCACCTTGAATCGAATCCGGAAGGCCACAGGAAGCCAGTGCAGTCTGCGGAGAAGTGGTGTTATGTGGGCGTCCCGGGGGGCGCCCATAATCATCCGTGCGGCTGCATTCTGGACTAACTGTAATCTCCGGAGACTCTTCAAGGGGAGCCCCATGTAGAGAGCATTGCAGTAGTCCAAGCGGGAGATAACGAGGGCAGAAGTGACTGTGCGAAGTGTGTCCAGATACAGAAAGGGCCGCAACTGGTAGATCAAACGAATCTTATAAAAAGCCCCTCTGGCAACGGCTGCAATATGTTCTTCCAAAGACAGCCGTACATCCAGGAGGACACCCAAATTGCGCGCCCTTTCCACAGGGGTCAGTACCTCTCCCCCTATGGTCAGCGAAGGAACAAGCTGACTGTATCTGGGAGCAGGAAACCACAGCCACTCGGTTTTGGTCGGGTTGAGACGAAGCCTGTTATTACCCATCCAATCCCGCACGGCCTCCAGACATCGGGACATCACTTCGACGGCTTCGTTGGGGTGGCCCAGGGTGGAGATGTATAGCTGAGTATCATCAGCGTATTGATGGAATTCCACCCCAAAGCCACGGATGATCTCACCCAGCGGCTTCACATAAATGTTGAACAATAGGGGCGAGAGTACCGATCCCTGAGGCACCCCACAAAGCAGGGGCCTTGGGGTCGATCTCTGTCCCCCTGTCAACACAAATTGCGACCGGTCGGAGAGGAAGGAGGAGAACCACCGTAAGACGGTGCCTCCAATTCCCAACCCCTCCAATCGCTGCAATAAGATACTGTGGTCGACAGTATCAAAAGCCGCTGACAGATCTAACAGCACCAGGATAGAGGAACAACCTCTGTCTCGTGCCCTCCAGAGATCATCCATCAACGCGACCAATGCCGTCTCTGTGCTGTGCCCGGGCCTGAAGCCCGATTGGAGGGGGTCGAGATAACTCGTTTCATCCAGGTACTGCGGGAACTGACGTGCCACCACAGTCTCTACAACCTTTGCAACAAAGCGAAGGTTGGAGACAGGACGGTAATTTGATAATAATGCTGGGTCCAGGGATGGTTTCTTGAGGAGAGGTCGTACCACTGCCTCCTTCAAGGAGGCGGGCAAAAACCCCTCTCTCAAGGAAGCGTTTATAATGCCCTGGAGCCAGCCTCGAGTCACCTCTCGGGTGGCCAAGACCAGCCAGGAGGGACATGGGTCCAACAAACAGGTGGTAGCATTCAGTCCCCTCAGTATTCTGTCCACGTCCTCTACGGTAACAGGATCGAACTCAACCCAGTTGACCTCACCGATATCCATCCCCGCCCTCCCGCCCGGAGATGCCCAGTCAGAGTCCAGCTCATTCCGAATCTGAGTGATTTTGTCCTGCAGAAACTTAGAAAACTCCTCAGCTCGTCCCTGTAAGGGATCTTCCCGTGTCTCTACCTCCAAGAGGGAGCGGGTCACCCTGAACAGTGCGGCTGGGCGGTTTTCTGCTGACGCAATAAGGGTGGAGAGGTAGGTCTTCCTCGCCATCCTTATCGCCACTAAATACGTCTTAATATAAGAACGTAATAGTGTTCGGTCAGACTCAGAGCGGCTGGCCTTCCAACTGCTCTCTAGGCGTCTTTTCCGGCGCTTCATCTCCCTTAGCTCCTCGGAGAACCAAGGAGCCACTTGGGATCGGTGCCGGGTCAGAGGCCGTAAGGGCACGATTCGGTCAAGGGCCCCAGCAGCCACCTTTTCCCAGGTGGCAGCCAAGCCCTCGACCGAATCGTGTGTGTGAGCTTCGGGAGGTGGCCCAAGCTCCATCAGGAACCTATCTGGGTCCATCAGGCACCTGGGGCGGTACCATTTTAATGGTCCCGCCTCCCTGCGGTCAGGGCGTGCGGAACGAAAGTCGAGCCTTAGGAGTAAGTGATCTGACCATGACAGTGGTTCTAAAGCTGTATCCTCTATACCCAGATCACTCTGCCACTGGTCAGAGACAAAAACTAAATCCAGGGTGTGACCTCCCACGTGAGTAGGGTCCCGAATTAACTGGGTCAGGCCCATGGCTGTCATGGAAGCCATGAACTCCTGAGCAGTCCCCGAGGTGCCGCCGGCAGAGGGTAGGTTGAAGTCCCCCATGACCATAAGCCTGGGGGTCTCAACCGCTACGCCGGCTATAACCTCGAGGAGCTCAAGCAGGGCAGATGATGCATAGCAGGGAGCCAGGTATGCGATCAACAAGCCCATCTGTACCTTGGAACCGAACTTCACGAAAAGAGATTCACATCCGGTCATCTGAGAGACAGTGGACTCCCTCAGACATAGATCTTCCTTAATAATCATCGCAACACCCCCACCCCTCCCCCGGGCCCTCGGCTGATGAAAGACCCGAAACCCGGCTGGGCATATACTTGATATCATGTCCCACAATAGTTAAAAATAAGAAAATCTTTCTGCGGTTATCTTTTTGGCTTCAGAAAATATTTGAAATGTTACTTTATTACCAAAACAATAGAAGTTGGCAACACCTGGTCTCTTGGCCCACAATCTTAGATTAGTGAAAAAAATTAAGTCAACAAAGTGGTTTTAGAGATGAACTGCCTAGAGAAAAGAACGCTCACAAACCTGTTCAGCATACAGTAGGCTTAAAGTTACATTTCAACATACCTTCCATTTCAATTTGAATGTTGGTTTTCAGGTTTTGCAGACAAGAGCGTTCTCCTTTTAGTGTGGGTGTTATAGAGTCCTATTTTAATTTCAGCAGAACATTTATGCTTTTATGTGCTTTCTATTGCATTAATCTGCGTATAAAATACTACTGCATTTTAGCATTTATATTTGATAAATAGAATATAGAAAGAGTTGTTTTCTATATAATTACATTTTTACATAACCGAAAGTACTATGCTTCAATGACAAATGTGAACATTAATGTGCTTATTTTTCTCATTGTTAGTGGAACTAAGCATTGTTCTAGTGTTTAAATAATAAATTGCTACTACAACTTTGAATAATATTTATTATTCATATGGCCTGTAAGAGTTTAGAGCAGGGGTGTCAAACTCCATTTCACTGAGGGCTGCATCAAGGTTGTGTTTGACCTTGTTGGGAGGGCAGGTGGTCGTGGCCAGGGTGGTCATAGCTAGCTCGATGTCACTCATGTCAGAGGCACCTGTGGTGGCCTGAGCACTCTGCCAGTGAAAATTGAGCTCTGTTTTTACTTTTTTGCTGGCAGTAGCACCGAGGGCCGGTGCTTTGCTTCCAGGGAGAACCCGCAGGCCAGATCTAAGCGCTCCACAGGCCAGATCTGGCCCCTGGGCCTTGAGTTTGACACCTCTGGTTTAGAGCAATATTAAGACTGCAACCATGTACTCCTACATAGTTACATTGACTCCTATTTATTATTTATGTGCATCTTGCTTGAACCAAAGTTTCATACCAGTCCCATTAGAATCAATGTGACAAATGTATAGCTTACATTTAATACATAGAATTGCACTTAATATTTCTGTGTTGAAGACATATGGCAAACCTTTTAAACTGAATCTACTTTTGTCTAATGCTTTTAATGTTAAAGACTCTCTTCACTTCAGTTTGCTCCTGTTAACTACAGGGAGCTGTAATTCTTTTGGCAGCCATAAAGACGTAGTTTGCTATGGCCTTCCTCATGGATGTTTTTTCAGTTTCCCAGTCTAATCAGTAATCTTGGGATTTCCTAATTAATTACTGTCCAACTGTTAAAAAGGTCTGCCATTGCTTAGATTTGGTGGTTAAGGATAACTTTATTTGGGAAACTGGGAAATCTTATGAAGGAAGAAATAAGTTGTACAATTATGATTTGAATATAGGAGTGTTCAAAGAGTGGGACCCCTCTCTTAAAAGCTGACCTTGTTTACATTTTATATCCTGTGTAAAATTATGTATCATGTACATAGTTACATATACTTAAGATTTATATTTCTGAATTTATTAGTAGCCTATGTATTATGATAATGTGGTAGGACATAAACATTTTTGGGGAAAGAAATTATTCAACACATAACTCCTTTTTCAGATTAACTGTCTTTAGATAGAATGGCTTGAAGGTTTATTATTTTGCGAAATCCTCTCAGGCTATAATTTAATAGGACATGGAGGCAGGCAGCCTGCGCACAGTAGAGTGGATGGACCAGCAGCCTTGGAAATAACAGCTTCTAGAAATAGAAGGGGACTCGGGGGACAGTATCATTATGGATGGAGCCTTGCTGTTGCTGCCTCTCATCAACTGAAAATGTTAAGATAAATTCAAGTTTTAGTATAGTATTAAAACTTAAAGGGGCCTGTGGACAAGATGCTTATTCAATTTCCTGCCATTATGTAAATTAAAAGCACAAGATTTTGGACTGCTGCTTTTTAATCCTCCTTACTGTCTAAAATGTGTACTTGCTGGCATTGGGAAGGAAGAAAGACTGGATACGTGAGAGCTCCTAAGCCATATCCAGTCTTCTTAGGGCTATAATACATTTGACAAAGTGGACAGTGATCCATGAATGCTTACACTGTAATCAAGAAAAAACCTTGAAATGTCATAAGAATCTCTTATTCTTACTTTAGAATGGATGTGCCTAGGATAGTTACGTGCATCAATATGGGCATCCTCCAGATGTATTGGGTATATAAGGTAGAGGGGCTGCACTTGCTGGATAATACTGGGATTTGCAGTCCCAACACATATAGGAGGTGCTTGGATGGGAAGATTAATCTTGGAGAAATCTGTGCCAAGAACCTTGCAGGATAAAATTCCTAATAAGATTTATGTTTTTTTTTTAGGACAGCTAAGTTCAATTGCTTTTCCCCGACATGAGGAAGAATACCTCCAGCTGACAGTAAGCTGCCACCCATGCTTATTAATCTTTGGTCAAAACTGTAATGCCAAATGCCAATTACTCAACATGCTTTTGGGAAGGAGACTGCTACCTACCACAAAAATTAGCAGCGAGGAGCATTGTAAGAGACGTCGAATTCGTTTTACACACGGAAGACAGACACGGATCAGTTTAGCTCTACCAGGACAGTATGAATTGGTTCATAATTTGGCAGCTCATCAAAGTAGTTGGGAAACAATACCTGAGGAGGACTTAGAAATCCATGATGACGATGAGGATCTGGCACATCAGATTGCAGAGTTGGAGGTTACACTGAATCATTCTTTATTACAGGTACTAATGAAAATAAATATCTTTGTACACACCATTTCATGTTTAAACAGGTTTATATAGGAAAGTAGTTTTGTCATGAAGCTTTTAATTAATTTTACTTTTTATTTTGAACATAGTTAAGAAATTTTACAGATAGAACAACTTTAAAAATATAAGAGTTTGATCTCTATTGACTTAGTTCACCCCTAAGTTTAATTTCAACACATGTCTCTGAATTTAATGCAAAGTATGGAGGATGCAGTTTGAAGTAAAGAATCTTTGATTGGAAAGGAAATGTTTAAATCTTCCCCTTATTGGCGTACTTGGCCTACCCTTGGTTTATCCCCAATTAAGATTATGAATTTACATTTATAAAATTTAAATATTGTGTTCCATATCCTTTATTGTACTTAAATATTGTATCCCTTAATTGAATATTAGTGCATTATAGATAATATTAAGTAAAGTTTCTTCTGATTTGATCTGCCTATCTTACCTGAGAATTATGTTGTATTACTACTAGCCTTGGAAAGTTTGCCTGCAGGTTTATTTTTTTAGTATATCTTCATATTGGAATGTTGATAATATGGAATTAATTGGAATGTGAGGGCAAAGAATCATTGCTTTTGATGCAGTTCAACTAAATATGCCAGTCTAGTTTTATTTATGTAACTTAATTTATGGAAGACAACTGTTCTATAAACTTCTTGAATCAATGAAAAATGTACCTTTGTTAGATTCAGGGTGTATACTTAGGACAAATTCAGCATTTGCATCATAAGGAATAGTAAATTGAGAGATTTTTTTTTTAATTCAATCCCCTTTCCCCAAAGGACTATTGTTAGATTTTCCATTTATAGAGTTTTAAATAAAAGAAATTAATTGAAATACCAATTAAAACAAGTAGGTGGAAATAGCTAGTGCCAAATTTGTCATTTTAGCACAGAATGCTATCAGAGAAATGTCAAGCAACAGAAGATGTAATATTGTAAAATACAGAGTTATTTAATCAGATTTTAAAATGTTTGGCTTGAGTAAAATTGTTTGTTTCCAACTACTAGAGATATTGTTAATATAATTCAAAGAGTTGAAGACAGTTCTTACTTGCTATGTGGTTTTTATGCCCTATGTAGTTCTGACTAAATCATTAATTTTCATTCAAACATTTTGAAAAATATGTTGCTAAGCTTTTCTTTTTTTAAAATAGATTCTTGTGATATTAGTTCTTTGTATGCAAATTGAGATTAGATGCAAGAAAGTTCTGAATTACATAGTTCTTAACCTCTGTTAAGAATTGAACATTTATATAATCATATAGTGACATTTGAGAAAGGTGGAGGAAAAGGTGTGGAGAAGTAGATTGGGACTGCTTAACTGACCGATACAGTGTTCCAGACTTTTCTTCCATTAGATTTTAATTCTTACAAGCCTATAAATTCTGGAAGTTGTAATTCACATTTTTAGGGCAAAATGCCCTTAAAGTAGAAAAATTGAACAGTAGAAAAGATGTTTACTATGGTGTAACTTGGGAAAAATGAGGTTTAAATTCAAATTGGATTTTACTTAATTAAATTCTTAATTAAATTTTGGTAAATTAAATACATAATACTACTTACATTATTCAAATCTTAAAAAAATATTATTCTGTAATTAAGGAGCTTATCACAAAATTCATAATCAGTTTCCAAGCAGTATTACTGAATATTTTAGCTCATTTCAGAGTGTCTCAGAATATAATTTGATCTTATATTACTTTCCAATAAAGTGCTCAAATTTATTGCAAATTTGTTTTTCTTTATCTGTGCCAAAAGTAATTGTACATTAATTTTATTAAAACTTTTCATTGTCTGTAGCCTATGTTGCAATTTCTACTTTGCTGCTACTTTTATTCAAACTATTAACTTAAAGTTTTGTTTGTTTTATATGGAAATCTTTCTCTGCAGCCAGGTGTATATATTATTGTAGATTTATAGGAAATACTATTTTGCAGTCCGGCTGTTTCTCTTTCTTCAAATTGTTTAATTAGCCAATGTAGTTTTCTGATCTTCCTTCCTGATGAAGATATACATTATGATTTTTGCAGCATGTTGTCTAAAGTTCTGTCTATATTTTGGGGACAGTGTGTCCTGGTGCAACAGGAATCCATGCTGTGAAGCAGTTTTCTATTTATGTAACAGGCATTTTTTACAGTTCTCAGTCCCAGTAATAGCACCTGAACTTACAAACTCAGACATGTTTATCATACTCTTTCAATCAAACGTCAGTTCCATATTCACAAAAACATTCAATAATTCAAAACAATTCATTTTAACGTACAGATAGTCCTCGACTTACAGCCATTTATTTAGCGACCAAATGATTTATGACTGGATTTTATACCTATGATTGTTGTTGCACCCCGATGTTCACATGATCAAAATTCAGACACTTGGCAGCTGGCAATATATTTATGGCAGTTGCATTGTCCTTGGGTCATTTGATCACCTTTTGTAACTTTCCCAGCTGTCTTCCAACAAGCAAAGTCAATTGGGAAATCCAGATTCATTTAACAACTGCATGATTCACTTAACAGCTGCAACAATTTGCTTAACAAGTGTGACAAAAAAAGGTCATAAAATGGGGCAAAACTCACTCTGCCTTGCTTAACAACAGAAATGTTGGGCTCAGTTATGGTTGTAGATAGAGGACTATCTATATACTTTATTTCTTTTTCTTATCCTATATTTCTTAGTGACATGCTCACTTCCAGTTTACCCATGCCTTTCCTGTCATAATGGTGTATTGTACTTCCTGGTTTTGTTTATTATAATCTTTTGTACTCTCTCTATAGCTACCTAACTATATTTATTCCTTTTAGAATAAATAATGATAGGGTTACTAACCATATGCAGCATTACTTAATAAAGTGAGAACAGTACTTGTCAGTTCTGGCACATTTTAAAAGAAAGGTGCAGTTGGGAGAACACCAGTGGGTTTTCTCAGGATGGAATGGATAAAATATAAGTATATCTCTTCCTGTTAACTACAAATGTTGCTGATTCCTATTTGTAGGTAATTGTATTCCGGTTGCTTTTTATCGTATTATGGATATATTCTTTAAAAGACTGCATACCAAAAAGCAAAACTGGCTATTAAAAAAAAATGTGAGTAGGGTTTAAGCTAATGATTAAAATGTATCAATTGTGTTAACAATGTCCCCTCTTGTAAAAGAAAACTATTATTTTAAGGTGGTATTTGCTATTCAGTTCCTTTATTTATAGATCTAATTAGGACAATTCTTTTCCACCAAATTATTTTATTCAGCTGCAGCAATGAGTGGGTCTCCTGAAGTTATTAACTCATCATTTACAATTTTTTTGCAAAGTTAATTTGGTTGAGAATGTTTTAAGGTCTATAAGTTTAATTTCCAGACATTAAATCCAGTTGCTGAAATAAGTTCCACTGTGGAATATTAGCCTTAAGCTTAGCAGTTCTGTTATCCTGTATGAGAAGAGGCAAACGCTAAAAGAAAACCACTGATAAGAGCTTGCAAGAATACTCACTTTAGCTTCTGTTCATCAAATAAGATTAGCTGTGATATTGAGATGTCTAACTCTTTCCACTTCATTGACTTTGTTTATTGTGATCAATGTGAGTCATCTCTATCGAAATGTTGATTTGCACATGAATCTTTATCTTAACTTTCACTTTTGCCTAGCAACATCAGTTTTTGTATTCTATGCTCTGAAGTCCCATGACAATCATGCAAACGGCAATTAACAGTTTATTTTGAGAGTTGCAGGAAAAGAATTTTGGAAAACCCTAGTGATGTATTGAAGTGGCTAAAATTTGCTACATTTAATTGTTTAGTAATAGCTTTATAGGTTTATCATGTCTATTATGCTCAACTTTGGTTTGTTCAGAGTGGGGACAGTTGAAACATTTGAAAAAAATGTGCATCTCAGACAGCATGAATATTTGTTGATGTTTGTTCAAAGACAAACATCTTCTTTCTTAAATTTACTTTGATCTTTTTCATATTACCAGTTCCAAGCTTATATAATTTAAGAGTAATATGAATCTGAATTAACCAAAATGATACTGTTGAGTCCTGAAATTCTCTTAAACCTGGCTCTTTACTTCATTTTTCATAACATATTTGCATTGGGGGAGGGTGGAATTACATTTAATGTTATATAATATTTGGCATGGTTCTGATTGCTGAAAATTAAATTGATTAAAATGTGTAATGAATTGTTTCTGAGAAAAGCAAGCAAATTATATCAGTTCAGGGAGTGTTTACCAGAATTATTACAATTCTGCTATTCATATTTGTAAACTTATAATACATCAAAGGAACATCGAGCAATGAGCTGAATTAAGCACACATATCAGAATAGATTTCAAAACATGCAGTGGCCATAAATATAGAGAGATATAGTGCTTCTGAAATTTTACATAAATACTGTATAGATTTTTAAAACAAAAGTTCTTACAGCCAATATAATTTAGCACATACATATAAAGTTATTACAAGCCAACCTAAGTCAGTTCAGTAGCTGTAGTGCAATTACTGGGCATGCAGCAATTATAAGGCTTTATGAAGAGCATGGATAATCTGTCACAAAGACAAGGCAATTTATCTCAAACACCTACAAAATAATTATAGCCTTAATTATTTCTGTTGTGAAAAACATAGGAATAATGTACCATCATGTTTTATAAAGTATACTATATATTTAAGCTAGCCACTTCACTGAAAGCTACATAAATTTATCTGCTTTGCACTGAAGAGTTGCACTGGATTATCTATAATTTTTGGAAGTCATCTCTTCTGTCATACTGTTAGAACATGTTATGTATCTAAATGAGGAAGGATTAGTGTCATTAATATAATTTTTTTTTAATATTCTGTGAGTTAAAGGAAAAATTGAGGGACTGTCTTTACTTACACAAAATTAGGACTTCATTGCACTTAAAGATTGTTATTATGTTTAACTTTCTCAGATTCCCCTTGAAAGCAGGAGAGATACATTTCTTGCTGTGGATGTGGAAGGGAGGGAGTACTGGATGCAAAGCTCAAATCAACCCTTAATGTTAAATTTTTAATGCTTTGCTATCTTCAGGAAATGGATATTGTGATAGCTCCATGTCGGGGATTCCAGTCAGCTGAAGACACTTTGGGAGAATACATCAACAGCATTCTTCCAGTCATCACTTTTGCCATCAGTGAGGCTGAACTTTCAACACTGGACATGAACGAGTTGCAAGAGATTAAAGAGAAGTTCGCTTTACCCATCTTCTTTTTCAAAGTATTAAATTTAGGATCTGAATTAATATCTCCTCAAAATGCGGAAACTGAAAAGTCATCCCTTTTTCGGCAACTGCTAGATTTAGATTATCTTAGTAGCAACCATTGCAGTTGTGGAGCTCCTAGCACTGATGCCAAAGTCCAAAGCATGCTGGTAGAACAGTCTGATAAGATTCGTCTGCTTAGCACTTTCTCCAAACAAGTGCTACAACAGCGCTTGGTAGACGCTGCCACCATTTTGAACATTGTACACTACCGTTGCTTAGACATTTTCATCAACCAAGCCTTTGACATGCAACGAGACCTGCAAATCACTCCAAAGCGTTTAGAGTATACGCGGAAGAAAGAGAACGAGCTGTATGAATCTCTGATGAATATAGCCAACCGCAAACAAGAAGAAATGAAAGATATGATAATTGAAACTCTCAATAACATGAAAGAAGAGCTGCTGGAAGATGCTGCTAATATGGAATTCAAAGGTAAAGCAATTCATACCATAAATATGGTAATGACCTGCAAAGAAAATTCTATTTTGTATTTTATATTGATTCTGAAAAACCTCCTACATAGAGATTCCCATGTTGGTCCATGTAAAAATGTTCATATGTTTTGCTTTTAAATGCTTACAAGTCACATGAATATGCCATCAGGATTGAAACACAATTGATGGAAATTTCATATACATTGGATCAGTATGAGTAATTTATTTAGTTTTCTGCAACTGAATACTCTCTAGGTAGTATAGATATTTCTGGGATCTGAAACCTACATGCCTGAAGTGTGCTCACATTGGGGAATGACTAGTGTGAAGGCTGTCTGACTGAAAGAGATACAGCTTTCTAACTAAGTTTTCTGTAAAAGTATTTTATGAAATTTTGTACATTTCTCTACTGAACGTTATACAGACTTCATAAGTGTATGTGCGCGCGTGCAAGTAATTACCCTCCTAGAACAATGAATTAAATTAAAAGATAATTAGGACCAGTCTTGACTTATATAAATCTCATAAACTTTGGCTCTCTCCAAGAGAGTAGAGGTAAGTTATACCCTTTTCAGAATATATTTCTGAAAACCATTATAAAAAAGGAATTGATGTGCCTCAACCAAGAAACTGATTGTGAAATTTTTCCAAAGCCTTGACGCTTTCTACTGATCCATAATCAGATTAACAGTCATGAAATGGAAAAGATTTGTGATAATATTGAACGATTGTTCTAGTGAAATCATTTCAAGCCACAAGTCTCAAGGAATCTCAGAACAGTTTTCTGGGATCTATAGGCTTTAGACATGGCAAAAAATCATAATTCTATCATCAGAAAATAAAGGGTAAAAGTTTGGATTCAGGGGAAAACAGCATAATAGTAGTCATTAAGAAGAACATCAATAGTTATCTCAAGTTTGCCTAAAAGTATCTAGATGACACAGCAGACTCTTTTAGAGTGGGCAGCAGAAGGAATGCCCTCAGGATTTGATGACATGCCATCTTTGAAGGTTGAATGAATTCTGTTTAGTATCAGAATTAAGCCAGAGAATATCAGGCCACCTGTCTGTCAGCTGAAGTTGTGAGTTATGTAACAAAAACAGTAATAAATATACAAGCAGGTTTATGAGAGAATGGATGAACAATAAACTGAGTTTTGATATGGTCAAGTCAAAGTTTAGTCTAAACCCCAAGGAAATGTTGTGGTAGGACCTGAAATGATTAGTTTATTTAATATTTACTTATCTGATAAATTTATACAGCTGTTCATCTCACATAAAATTAAAAATACAAAAATGATTTATTTATTTATTTATTTATCACATTTTTATACCGCTCCCTCTCCCAGAAAGGGACTCGGGGCGGTGTACAGCCTGCTAAAAAACACATAATAAATACACTATAAATACAATTAAAAATATATTAAACATATTGGTCCGGCTGTGTCCCATCTAATTTAATTTAATTTAATTTAATTTAATTTAATTTAATTTAATTAATTTAAATTTAGCAATATAAAATCAGGGAATAGACTAAAAATTAAAAATATAAAATTAATTACTAAAACCCAATTAAATTTAAAACCCAATTACTGGGCCAGGCCAGCCTGTCTAAAAAATAGGGTTTTCACTGCGCGCCGGAAGGTCAGAATATCCGTCATGGCCCGTATCTCCGGGGGGAGATCATTCCATAGGGAGGGAGCTCCCACAGAGAAAGCTCGAACTCTCGGGGCCGTCAGCCGACAACGGCCGGGCGGCGGTACCTCAAGGAGGGCAACTCTGTGGGAGCGTACTGGGCGGCGGGAGGTTGACGATGGCAGTAGGCGGTCCCGTAAGTACCCAGGTCCCGAGCCATGGAGCACTTTAAATACCATCAGTACCACCTTGAATCGAATCCGGAAGGCCACAGGAAGCCAGTGCAGCCTGCGGAGAAGCGGTGTAACGTGGGAGCTCCGAGGGGCACCCACAATCACCCGCGTGGCTGCATTCTGGACCAACTGCAACCTCCGGAGACTCTTCAAGGGGAGCCCCATGTAGAGAGCATTGCAATAATCCAGGCGGGAGATAACGAGGGCGGAAGTGACTGTGCGAAGTGCGCCCAGATCCAGAAAGGGCCGCAACTGGTAGATCAGACGAATCTGATAAAAAGCCCCCCTGGCGACGGCTGCAATATGTTCTTCTAAGGACAGCCGTACGTCCAGGAGGACACCCAAGTTGCGCGCCCTTTCCACGGGGGTCAAGACCTCTCCCCCCACGGCCAGCGAAGGAACAAGCTGGCTGTATCTGGGTGCAGGAAACCACAGCCACTCGGTTATGGTCGGGTTGAGACGAAGCCTGTTATGACCCATCCAACTCCGCACGGCCTCCAGGCACCGGGACATCACTTCGACGGCTTCGTTGGGGTGGCCCGGGGTGGAGATGTACAGCTGAGTATCATCAGCGTACTGATGGAACTCCACCCCAAAGCCACGGATGATCTCACCCAGCGGCTTCACATAAATGTTGAACAGCAGGGGCGAGAGCACCGACCCCTGAGGCACCCCACATAGTAGGGGCCTCGGGGCCGATCTCTGCCCCCCTGTCAACACGAATTGCGAACGGTCGGAGAGGAAGGAGGTGAACCACCGCAACACGGTGCCCCCCACCCCCCAACCCCTCCAACCGCCGCAATAGGACAACTGTGGTCGACAGTATCAAAAGCCGCTGAGAGATCTAACAGGACCAGGACAGAGGAACAACCCCTGTCCCGAGCCCTCCAGAGATCATCCACCAACGCGACCAACGCCGTCTCCGTGCTGTGCCTGGGCCTGAAACCCGATTGGAGGGGGTCAAGATAACTTGCTTCATCCAGGTACTGCGGGAGCTGACGTGCCACCACACTCTCAACAACCTTCGCAACAAAGCGAACGTTGGAGACAGGACAATAATTAGATAACAATGCTGGGTCCAGGGACGGTTTCTTGAGGAGGGGCCGCACCACCGCCTCTTTCAAGGCGGCGGGTAACAGCCCCTCTCTCAAGGAAGCGTTTATAATATCCTGGAACCAGCCTCGTGTCACCTCCCGGGTGGCCAAAACCAGCCAGGAGGGGCACGGGTCCAACAAACAGGTGGTGGCATTCAGCCCCCCCAGTATCCTGTCCACGTCCTCCAAAGTAACAGGGTCGAACTCAACCCAGTTGACCTCACCGATATCCACCCCCGCCCGGAGATGCCCAGTCGGAGTCCAGCTCGTCCCGGATCTGAGTGATTTTGTCCTTCAGAAACCTAGAAAACTCCTCAGCCCGCCCCTGCAAGGGGTCCTCCCGCGCTCCCACCTCCAGGAGGGAGCGGGTCACCCTAAACAGGGCGGCTGGGCGGTTTTCCGCGGACGCAATAAGGGTGGAGAGGTAAGACCTCGCCATCCTTATCGCCACTAAATATGTCTTAATATAAGATCGTAATAGTGTTCGGTCAGACCCAGAATGGCTAGCCCTCCAGCTACTCTCTAGGCGTCTTTTCCGGCGCTTCATTTCCCTTAGCTCCTCAGAAAACCAAGGAGCCACTTGGGATCGGCACCGGGTCAGAGGCCGCAAGGGCACGACCCGGTCAAGGGCCCCAGCAGCCACCCTATCCCAGGTGGCGACCAAGCCCTCAACCGAGTCGTGTGTGCGAGCTTCGGGAAATGGCCCAAGCTCCGTCAGGAACCTATCAGGGTCCATCAGGCACCTGGGGCGGTACCATTTTAATGGTCCCGCCTCCCTGCGGTCAGGGGGTGCGGAACGGAAGTCGAGCTTCAGGAGCGAGTGATCCGTCCATGACGGGTTCCACAACTATATCCCCTATACCCAGATCACTCTGCCACTGATCAGAGACAAAAACCTGATCCAAGGTGTGACCTCCCACGTGAGTAGGGTCCCGAATTAGCTGGGTCAGGCCCATGGCTGTCATGGAGGCCACGAACTCTTGAGCAGTCCCCGAGGCACTGCCGGCAGAAGGCAAGTTGAAATCCCCCATGACCATAAGCCTGGGGGTCCCAACTGCCATGCCGGCTATGACCTCAAGGAGCTCAAGCAGGGCCGCTGCCGCATAGCAGGGAGCCAGGTATGCGACCAGCAGGCCCACCTGAACCTTAGGACCGAACTTCACGAAAAGGAGCTCACACCCGGTCGTCTGAGACACAGTGGCTTCCCTCGGACACAGATCCTCCTTAATAACCACCGCAACCCCCCCTCCCCTCCCCTGGGCCCTCAGCCGATGAAAAACCCGAAACCCGGCTGGGCACATCTCCACCAGAGGGACTCCCCCCTCCTGGCCCAGCCAGGTTTCGGTGACACCCACCAGGTCCGCACCCCCCTCACAAATCAAATTGTGAATGAGAGGGGCCTTATTAACAACGGACCTGGCGTTACATAGCATCAGCCGAAGGCCCAGGGCCCGATTGCTCAGACCCCCTGGGGAACGGGAGATGACAAGGGGGTCGGAGCACACCACAGCAGACAGACAGCGGGGGCGCGCTCTCAATACAGAATATGGCCCCCTATAAAATGATACTACAAAATAACCCAAACCATAACAAATGTAATCAAAAATCAGTAAAGACTATTAAAAACAGAATCTGCAAGGGAATCCACTCAGTTTACATTTTGCAGGTTCCATACCGACATTACAGAATGCCCAGGCCAGATGGCAAAGCTATCTGGAAGGCTTTTCTGGAAGGCCAGCAAGGTCAGGACCAATCTGTTCTCCTTTGGTCCATTACATGAAATTCCTTTGCGGATGAGACCTGTAATATACTGGGGAGGGTTTCTACTGGTTCTATCCACCTCTGTAGAACCGGTAGCTCTGAAAAGCAGCAGACATAGAACCGGTTATATGTCTGCTGATGTTTTTGCCCACCCACCCGCCTGGGCTCTTACCTGACCTTTATTTCCTGCTTTTTCAATTTCAGCTGCCATGCGAGGCACAGCTGCAGTTAAAAAAGCAGGAAAAAAGTGCTTTTTCAAAGGCTGCTTCTCTGCACGCAGTGTGCTGATGATGATTTAAAGGCGCGCATGCAGCGTGCAGGGAAACACATCGTAAATCACCGAACCTCGTGAACCACCGAACCGGTAGTTAACCCTGTCGGATCCCACCCCTGGTAATATTTATTTCTTTACCAAAACTGATGGAATGAGTAGATATAATTCAGGAGATACGATCCCTCAAATAACCCAGCCCCATGATAAGTTTTTCTAGTTCGTACTAGAAAAACCTCAATTGTTTACTAAGCTGAAGCAGTTTGCAAAGGAGGAGTGGATCAATTCCTATACCGATATATGAGAGATTGTTTTCACTTCTAGAAAACATTTAGTTGAAGTTATCGCAATAAAAGATCAATTTAACCAGGGGCATTATCTAAGAGCACAGCACATATTTGACGATGTTATGAAATAATGACAATATTTCAGTGTGGATCAGACTCCTTTTCTATATTGGTAAGATTGATAGGAAGTTTTAATAACATTGAGTAGCAAAATACGCAAGAATTTAGAAGATCCAAAAGATGGTGGACAGTTTTTTCTCAGGAATTATATTCTGTTCATTTCTCAAACCTGCTATTTGGCATAGGGAAGGGATAACAATTACTTAAGAGCCAGATATATGTTTATCTGTGCTTCTTAAACTCTATTACAAGGTTCTTTTAGATAAATATATTTTTACTGTATGAAAATCATCATGCTATAGACAAGAAGTTATATTTTCATGCAGTGATTGAAATAATCTATGCAGAATACAATTGCTTAGCAATAAAGCTGCAAATTAAACATGGTCTGTCTTTAGTTTTTAAAAATTCAAAGATAAAGCTTTCTTTGTTTTCAGGAGCTATGACAATAGCAGTATAAAATTATCCGACTTTTAAAAATAGAAAACGTGTAAGTATAGCAATACGGTTTACATGTTAACTTCTGCAAACTTAATTACAAAAGCTAACTTGTAAAAACAATTTGCAGAATGATTCTAATATTTAATGCTTAATTCAGAACAAAGCACTTTTTGATGGGACTGCAGTCTGATTTATCACTTTTGAAGGGGCTCTGTGATGATTACATATTTTTTTATTTATTGAAGAAGCAAATTTCATGGATAAAAATGGAATCAATAATAGTTGATCTTAAAATTCATTAACTGCAATTTCCTTTTAACAACTATGAATATATACATACATACCACCAGCCAGCTTTATTCAAATATATTCAGCAGCAAATATACTAAAATTTTAATTCATTAGCATTTTGTAAAAAAAAGTAAATATGTTTAGATATGGTAAACCTCACTGAATAATACATTAGTTTTGTAAGTAACAAACTACTTTTAAAGCCTAATATTATAAACCATTTGAGGGAAGGGGCATTCATTTTTCCTGAATGTGTGTTAAAAGGTATATCATTGCAATGATAGACTTTATAACATCATACAAATGATGAATACCACCACAAATAAGTGTACACATGTATGTTTTAAATTTATCACATTAATTTTGAATATAATGAACATTGTTTTTGAGAGATATCTTGATGGAAATCTTGTTTCTTGTTTGTTGCATTCAAAGTTTATGAAATCAGGGTTGCTAAATTGAAGCTTCACTATGTAGTATTGGAATAATCTAGTGAAACTATCCAATTAATCTGAACAGTTTAGCAGCGCATTTTTTGGATGTAACTAATTTTTATGTATTTTATGTATTCACCATCAATCACATTAAATGTTATGTAAATGTTGCATAACAGCAGAATAGAGAACAATATCACATTATTTATTAGTTACACTTTTATATCTGTCTAAAATCTACCTGGTTAGGTGGATGTTAAGATGTTTTAAAAACAACTATAGTTGAGGGAAATGTATAAATCCTATTATTAAATTCATAGGCATTATGAAATTATGTGTGGCTATAGAAACAAACAAAAAATGACAAACAACTGAAAAGGAGCTCGTGTTTAGTGCAGATTTGAAAATTTTTACTCCATAAGAAAGCTTAATAGTGCTTATTTTTAGGTGAGTTTGATTTTACAGTATCTAAACTAGTCCTACCTTCATTAAGAGAGTTAAATAAATGCTTAATTCTAACTTCAAGGGACAAAATGCTTAATTTGTGGGATTGGGGGGGGGGTTAGATAGAAGAATATGTTACTAAAATCCAATTTAGTTAGCATTTATAGTTAATTGTATTTAAGCACAAAATGAGGGACGTGGTGGCTCAGTGGCTAAGATGCTGAGCTTGTCGATCAGAAAGTTCGGCAGTTTGAATCCCTAGTGCAGTGTAATGGAGTGAGCTCCTGTTATTTGTCCCAGCTTCTGCCAACCTAGCAGTTTGAAAGCATGTAAAAATGCAAGTAGAAAAATATGGACCACTTTGGTGGGAAGGTAACAGCATTCCGTGCACCTTTGGTGTTTAGTCATGCCGGCCACATGTCTTCGGAGACATCTTCGGACAGCGCTGGCTCTTCGGCTTTGTAACAAAGATGAGCACCGCCCCCTAGAGCCAGAAACGACTAGCATATATGTGCGAGGGGAACCTTTAAGCACAAAATGTAACTTTACATTTGTTTTGAGTAGCTGCTTATACTTCTTTTAATATTGATTTTTTTTCTCTATTTCTCTTCTAGATATAATTATTCCTGAGAATGGGGAGCCTATAAATTCTAAAGACATTAAGTGCTGTATTAAGCAAATCCAGGAATTGATAATCTCACGGTTAAACCAAGCAGTAGCTAATAAACTCATAAGTTCTGTGGACTATTTGCGAGAGAGCTTTGTAGGCACTCTGGAAAGATGTCTGAAGAGTCTGGAAAAATCTCAGCAGGATATTTCAGTACATATTACAAGCAATTATTTAAAACAGGTAATGTAATACAAAGTAATGAGATTATTTTACAAAACTGTTCTAGGATATTAGCTAATCGAGAGGCAGTGTGATGCAAAAACAATTTGATTAGGATTAGAGAAACTTGGGTTGAACCACAACCCTTTGGGTATGAGTATGGGTCAACCACTATCCCAATATTTGCCTCACAAGTTTGTTGAGAGAGTTAAAGTACATGTATTGAAAAAAAAAAGAGTCTCTTTGATCACTTAGAGAAAAAATGGAATATAAATTTAGTAAACAAAGAAAGTGCACACACACACACAGAAAATTAGAGTTTTTCTCATTATAACCATCTATTAATTGGGAGACGTCACCCTATGTTTGCTGAGAAAACGCTATTACAGCATTAAGCTGTTGAAAATGAGTAAATGACAGAAGGATGATAAGGGGATGAGTTGTCCCTTCAGGGGAAAAAGAGGCTACTTTGGAACTACCTTGATTGTTTTTCACGTGTGGCACCTGTTTGCCATAGAAAGTGTCCTCTGTTTGTGAAACAATAGGGACTTCTTGATAATAGGATCCTCACTCTGCAGATAACCTCCATAGATAAGAGATTTTCCAGTACAGATACTTGGCCTCAGCATCTGGAATGGAATGACAGTGATTGAGCAGGAATGAAGCCCTACATGTATTTACTTAGGAGTAGCAGCCATTAAAATAAACAAAACTTAATATACATTAAATATGCACAGGTTTCCTTGTGCTTGAAGTCTAGCGCAAATGCCTGTATTGATTTATTATCTCTTAGTAAAAAAAGAAGGGGAGGGGATGTCCATATTGTAAGTATTTTTCCTTAATTTTCATCCCATTGTATGTGAAATAAGCTGAGTGATACAAATCATTCTGTCAGCATAATAGCAGTCTATGCATACTTACCTGGGGATATGAGCCACTAGACTTAATGGAATTTAACCCAGAGTACATATGTATAGATGATGCTTACCAAATCCAAATTTCTTCACTTTCTCTGTCTAAGCGTTTGTGTATGAGAGAATTATGCATGTGTGTGTGGGTTATGACCAATTAATTTTACATACGGGACATCATATTTTATGAGCAATTAATTTTGATTAAAATCAGTTTTATTGATTTTTTTAAAGTGTGGCCTCTTGCCATTGTATTTGTATGTGTGCTATGTTTGCAGCATAATATGGTTGGATGAGAAGTTAACCTGCAAAATTGATTTCAATTGGAGTTGGAGTTGGAATTGGGCAATGCACAATTGTTTTGATCTGTATGTCCTCTGAGAAAAAAGGGTTGCCTTAAATTCAGGCTCTTCTTCCTCTTGGGTAAACTGGTAATGGACTGAATTCATATACAGATCAAAGCAGTTTGCTTTTTGGCACAAAGAGTCAATTTATTGGAATTTATTTATAAAGCTCTTTCCAAGGTACTCAGTTCTTTAAATATAGTGGACAGTTATTTCAATTTGCAGGTATATTATTAATCTATTTTCTGTTTGCAGATATTGAATGCAGCCTACCACGTAGAAGTTACTTTTCACTCTGGTTCAACAGTATCACGGATGCTGTGGGAACAGATCAAGCAGGTATTAAATATTTTAACATCACTGATTCATTGTAATGAAATTTATCGTAAGTATATTATCTTCTATTAATTAATTTCACTATCTGCATAATGTACTTCTATTATGCATTAAGATTCAGGGGCATCTTATGTTGGAATAAAAGACAACTTATTTTAAAAATGCAGAGATAAAATATGGCAAGTGTGTTGAATATAACAACATATAACAACAACAACAACATTTATTTAGTCTCATCCATTATCCTAATTTATTTGTGCTTGCCAGATCCAAAGTTAATGTTGGCTAAGATGAAAGCAGCACTTTAATACTTGAGTTCCAACAATAAGATACATGTATTTTTTCTTCTTCAGATAATACAACGGATCTCTTGGGTGAGCCCACCCACTATTACCAGGGAGTGGAAAAGGAAGATTGCTCAGGATGCCATTGAGAGTCTTAGCGCATCCAGATTGGCAAAGAGCATCTGTAGCCAGTTCCGAACAAGGCTAAATAGCTCTCATGAAGCTTTTGCTGCTTCTTTGCGACAGGTCAGTTTGATGTAAAAGGAACTACAAAGAACATAAATTAGCAAATTTAATCTCAAATTTTCAAATAATATGAAGGGTATCTACTGCTCATCTCTATTCTTTGGCAACATAAAGAACATTTGGATACTGTTTTATCTCTTATGATCCTTTTAACAATTGGAGATAGCTGGAAAAACAACTATGCTAATTCCATTTAACTGGAGGACTGCATTGTTACACTGTTATAGCTATTAATAACAACAACAACAATAACAATAATAATAATAATAATAACTATTTATTTATATACCGCTCCTCTCCCGAAGGACTCGGAGCGGTGCACAGCCATACAGATTAAAACAATAAATATGTGAAACAATAAAACTAAATTAAACCCAACCCTGGCTGTAAACAAATTTAAAACCATACTCTAAAACCCTAAAATTTAATAAAAACAAAACACCCCAAAACTAAAATCAGCCCAAGTCGGCCTGGTCAAAAAGCCAGGTTTTCAAAGCACGCCTAAAGGTCCCCAGGTCCGTGGCTGTCCGTAACTCCGGGGGCAACCCATTCCAGAGGGCAGACCTCCCACAGAGAAGGCCCTACTCCTCAGGGTCACCAGCTGGCACATAGATGCCGACGGGACCCGCAGGAGACCCTCCCTGTGGGAGCGCGCTGGACGGTGGGAGGAAAATAGCAGAATGCGGTCTTGTAAATTCTACCCATTAAAACAGGAGAAGTGGAAGTAATGATACCGTAGTGATCATTTGCCAACTCTTAAAAATTACTAGGGAATAAACATTTATTGCGTTTGATATTATGGATTGAGGGTCATCAGGGTGGGCGTGGTCAGCATGACATCACTTGTTTCAGGGCGCATGTGCTCTGCCAGCAAAAATAGTCTTCTGAGCTCCATTTTCCATTGTGACGGCCTCCTGTAACCATCTACCAGTGAAAACGGAGCTTGGGGGCGCGCATGGCTCTTGCAAGCTCTGTTTTTGGCTGGAATGGCCTCCTGCAACCCTCTGCCAGTGAAATGGAGCTCAGGAGGGCCATGCCTTGCGAGCTCCATTTTCACTGGCAGAGGCACCGCAGGTCAGTCCTTTGTTGTTTCCAGGGCGGCCCCGTGGGCCAGATCTAAGCAACCCGCAGGCTGGATCTGGCCCACCGGCCCCTGATCTAGAGCTACATTAAAAGAGTAGATGAACTAGCTACCACTGTTAGACATGGGCAGAAGCTGGAAATCAAACTGAAAACAGCAGAAGATGCTCAAGGGATAATTAAAGATAGTCCCTGAGTTACAAACATTCTTTCAATGACTGAAATTACAGTGGCATTGAATGAAAGGATTAATGACTGATCCTATTTAATTTTTTTAATATGGAAGGAAATAGAATATTGTGTGAGTAATCTAGCTAGATATCCAAAAAAATGGCGCAGATGTACTTATATTTGATTAATTTTGTATTAGCTAGAGGCTGGCCATTCAGGTAGGCTTGAAAAAACAGAAGATCTTTGGTTGAAGGTGCGGAAAGACCATGCTCCTCGCCTTGCCCGTCTGTCACTGGAAAGCAGGTCCTTGCAAGATGTTTTGCTATATGGTGAGCATTGCCACGTCTCTTTTCTTATTTATTAATGACTCGGCTTCATTTTTTCCTGCAATTTTCAATTTTACAAGTCGATGGTGTTTTTATTTCTGTTATGTACACATAATGACTGGACTGATTGGAAAAGTTAGAGGTCATCATAATTTAGAAGACTTACATTTTAATGCTAACTCTAGACATTAACAGCAATAGCACTTAGACTTATATATCGCTTTTCTAAGTGGTTTACAGAGTCAGCATATTGCCCCCACCAATCTGAGTCCTCATTTTACCAACCTCAGAGGGATGGAAGGCTGAGTCAACTTTGTGCCAGTGAGAATCAAACTGCCGAACTGTTGGCAGTCGGCAGTTAGCAGAAGTAATCTGCATGAATGCTATTATCATGAGCCATGGTGGTGCAGTGCATTTTAACCACTGCACCACCCCTGCTCATGATAATAGCATTCATGCAAATAGTAATCATATATTTTAAATAAACCACATCCCAAATTGTGATCTAAGTTGAGCCCATGGCTTGCATAGTTGCAAGAGTACTGGGAGAAATCAGAATTCCCTCTTCTTTAATAGGCTGCATTGTGCAACCAAAAGATCCCTTTAGTTTGTAAAAGGATAACTCTGGACTTAATACTAATACTTTATTGTCCTAAGACCTGAAAATAATAGTGAAAGCAAAGTAGAAAGAGCTGAAATATTGTACATATAGCTTGATATCATTTTATTAAGTTTCAGAGCAGTTATCGAAAATGTAATAAATCTAAAAATACAGGATTACTTGATAAAACATGAGATAACAGAATACATTTAAAATCCAAACCAAATACTAACGCAGCTGCCAGCAAGCAGATATCTTTTACATTATATCAATATAATATTTGACTAAATCTAATTCAGTATGGCATTATAAATTGTATACATTATACAACGAAGAAGTTCATTGTATTATTGAACTTACACTGTTAATTAGTAGCATAGTCATAGCATTAAAATTAATAGATTTAATACATTTTGAAAAATACATACTATCAGAAAGGACCATAGAAAATACTTTTCTCTGATAAAGTTGTTATTTGTTTCAGGCAAACCAAAACTAGGCCGTGAATTGGGCCGAGGCCAATATGGAGTGGTGTACCTATGTAATGCCTGGGGGGGACACTTCCCATGTGCACTCAAATCTGTTGTTCCACCAGATGAGAAGCATTGGAATGATCTTGCACTAGAATTTCACTATATGAGGTAAATACAATTACATTTTGTTGTTAATGAACAGGAAATAGCAAGAGAAGCCTGCCAAACTACAGGTAGTCCTCCAGATACGAAAGGTGACTTAATGGCTATTTGAAGTTATGACAGACCCCCTACATACAACCTAATTTTGAAGTTATGGCCACTACAGTGCCCTGGGCTAATTCGCCCTTACAATTGATTGCAGGTATGCTGCAGTAATCCCCTTCCTCTCTCCTCCCCATCCGAACTGTACAGACTGTGTGCGTTAAGGCAGCAAAACAGAGCAGTTTATCCATTGGCCACATAGTGTAATTCTTTTTTTATTTATTTTATTTGATTTGTCAATTGCTTACAAGATAATAGGTATAAGTATAAGCATAGTTATGAATACATGGATACATATAAGAGAAATAAAAGAAACAACAGGACAGGGATGGTAGGCACATTGGTGCGCTTATGCACGCCTCCTACAGACCTCTTAGGAAAGGGGTGAGGTCAATAGTAGACAGTCTAAGGTTAAAGTTTTTGGGGTTTGAGGAAGAAACCACAAAGTCAGGTAGAGTATTCCAGACATTGACCACTCTGTTGCTGAAGTCGTATTTCCTGCAATCAAGTTTGGTGTGGTTTACCTTGAGTTTGTATCTTTTGTGTGCTCTTGTATTGTTATGGTTGAAGCTGAAGTATTCATTGACAGGTAGGACATTGCAATGTATGATTTTATATACTATACTTAGATCGGACCGAAGGCGGCGTAGTTCTAGGTTTTCTAGGTCTAGAATTTCAAGTCTGGTGGCATAAGGTATTCTGCAATGAGTAGAGAAGTGGAGAACTCTTCTTGTGAAATATTTCTGGACTTTTTCAACTGTGTTAATATCAGATACAGTGGGGCAAAAAAATATTTAGTCAGCCACCAATTGTGCAAGTTCTCCCACTTAAAAAGATGAGAGAGGCCTGTAATTGTCATCATAAGTATATTTCACCTATGAGAGACAAAATGTGAAAACAAATCCAGACAATCACATTGTCTGATTTGGAAAGAATTTATTTACAAATTATGGTGGAAAATAAGTATTTGGTCAATATCAAAAGTTCATCTCAATACTTCGTTATATATCCTTTGTTGGCAATGACAGAGGTCAAACGTTTTCTATAAGTCTTCACAAGGTTGTCACACACTATTGCTGGTATGTTGGCCCATTCCTCCATGCAGATCTCCTCTAGAGCAGTGATGTTTTGGGGCTGTCGCTGGGCAACACGGACTTTCAACTCCCTCCAAAGGTTTTCTATGGGGTTGAGATCTGGAGACTGGCTAGGCCACTCCAGGACCTTGAAATGCTTCTTACGAAGCCACTCCTTCGTTGCCTGGGTGGTGTGTTTGGGATCATTGTCATGCTGAAAGACCCAGCCACATTTCATCTTCAATGCCCTTGCTGATGGAGTTTGCACTCAAAATCTCACGATACATGCCCCATTCATTCTTTCCTGTACACGGATCAGTCGTCCTGTTCCCTTTGCAGAGAAACAGCCCCAAAGCATGATGTTGCCACCCCCATGCTTCACAGTAGGTATGGTGTTCTTTGGTTGCAACTAACCTTTTTGTCTTCTCCAAACACGACGAGTTGTGTTTCTACCAAACAGTTCTACTTTGGTTTCATCTGACCATATGACGTTCTCCCAATCCTTTTCTGGATCATTCAAATGCTCTCTAGCAATCTTCAGATGGGCCTGGACATGTACTGGCTTAAGCAGGGGGACACGTCTGGCACTGCAGGATCTGAGTCCCTGACGGCGTATTGTGTTACTGATGGTAGCCTTTATTACATGGTCCCAGCTCTCTGCAGGTCATTCACTAGGTCCCCCCATGTAGTTCTGGGATTTTTGCTCATCGTTCTTGTGATCATTTTGACCCCACGGGTTGAGATCTTGCATGGAGCCCCAGATCGAGGGAGATTATCAGTGGTCTTGTATGTCTTCCATTTTCTAATTATTGCTCCCACAGTTGATTTCTTCACACCAAGCTGCTTGCCTATTGCAGATTCAGTCTTCCCATCCTGGTGCAGGTCTACAATTTTGTTTCTGGTGTCCTTCGACAGCTCTTTGGTCTTCACCATAGTGGAGTTTGGAGTGTGACTGTTTGAGGTTGTGGACAGGTGTCTTTTATACTGATAACAAGTTCAAACAGGTGCCATTAATACAGGTAATGAGTGGAGGACAGAAGAGCCTCTTAAAGAAGTTGTTACAGGTCTGCAAGAGCCAGCAATCTTGCTTGTTTGTAGGTGACCAAATACTTATTTTCCATCATAATTTGCAAATAAATTCTTTCCAAATCAGACAATGTGATTGTCTGGATTTGTTTTCACATTTTGTCTCTCATAGGTGAGGTATGAGTATGATGACAATTGCAGGCCTCTCTCATCTTTTTCAGTGGGAGAACTTGCACAATTGGTGGCTGACTAAATACTTTTTTGCCCCACTGTACGTAATGTGGATTCCAGACTGATGAGCTGTATTCAAGTATTGGTCTAGCAAATGTTTTGTATGTTCTAGTTAGTAGTGTGATATTACCAGAGAAAAAGCTATGTAGGATTAAGTTAACAACTCGTAATGCCTTTTTGGTTATGTAGTTACAGTGGGCTCTAGCACTTAGATCATTTGAGATGAGTACTCCAAGGTCTTTGACAGAGTTTGGATCAACAAGGTCTTGACTATTCAGCTTGTATTTTATTTTCTAATTTTTTTGGCCAATATGTAAAATAGAGCATTTATTTGTTGAGATTTGAAGTTGCCATTTGTTTGACCATTCTGATACATAGTCAGGTCTTTTTGAAGGGTAGCAGAATTATCTGTGGTGTTGAATAGCTTTACATCATCAGTGAAGAGAACGCAGTTGCTCTTAATATGATCATAGAGGTCATTTATGTAGAGTATGAAAAGAGTTGGTTCTAGAACACTGCCTTGGGGGACACCACTGTTGACAGGTACAGAATTTGATAGGATGTTTCCAATTTTGACCATTTGTTATCTGTTTGACAAGGAATGCTTCTATCCAGTTAAGCAGGTGTCCAGAGATACCATAAGATTTTAGATTTAATAGTAGTTTGTCATGTACCACTGAATCAAAGGCTTTACAGAAGTCTATGTAGATTGCGTCTATTGTTTTGTCCTGATTGAGTTGTGTAGTCCATATGTTTTTTCAGTGTAAGAGTTGCAGATTACAGGATAGTTTTTTTCTGAAACCAAATTGTTTATTAGAGAGTAGGTTGTTTGTCTCTAAGTGGAGGATAATGGATTAATAATTGATTCCATGACTTTACAGGTGACGCAGCATAAGGAGATTGGTCTGTAATTTTCAACTAGGCTGGGGTCTCCCTTTTTGAAGATGGGGATGACCATGGCTTGTGACCATAGTTTTGGCAAGGAGCGGGTCCTGAAAGATTTTTCAGAGATTATGCTTAGAGGTTTGGCTATGGCAGTGGATAGCTTTTTTAAGAAGTAGACACATATTCCGTCCGGCCCAATAGATAGAGATGGTTTTAGATTGCGTAGTGCTTTTTCAACATTGTCTTATATAAAATCGATATGTATTAGATCATTGTAGTTGTCTGTGGTTCAACTAGGAAATACTGGGCATGATCCATTGCTGTTTACAAATACTGAACCAAAGAATGTGTTAAAGAGGTTGTCTTTAATGGTATCATCGTTGCAGTCTTTACCATTAGGTCCTTTCAGGAGTGGGATGGACCTTGAGTCTTTTAATTTGTTGTTTGCAAAATTGTAGAAAGTGCGGGTGGAATTGGTGCATATAAGGTTTTCCTCTTGTTTAATGTGATAATTGATGCATTCAGTCTTTATCTGGTGGCATAAATTTTTGTATCGGTTTTTGAAGTTGGCAACGTGACCAGATTTGTTTTTCCGCCAAAGTGATCTCTTTTTGGATTGAAGCTTCCTTATTGTTATGGGTAATCTGTTTTTTCTGGTTTGGGGAGTTATTATTGGTACATATAGTTTGATGACTCTTTTGACTTCAAGTAAAAATATGTTGTAATGGTCTTCAACAGTATTGCATCTAGTGAATAGAAATTGCCAATTAAGGGATGAGAGATCGTTGTCTATAAGATCATAATTGCCTTTTTTGAAGTTATAATTGGGGATTACATCGTTGTGGTGATTTTTGTGTGGATATATGTTGAGACAAAAGGCAATCATGTTGTTGGAAGAGGATTCTATAATTTGTATTCCCTAAATTGAATTCAAACTATTACAGAAGATGAGATTGAGGCAGTTGTTATGTCTAGTTTTGTTGGTTACTAGTCCAGATTTTGGAAGTGACAGTGATATCAGAACACCCTGGAGGTTTCCAAAAAGCAGAACACATTAGTGAAGGTCATTTTGTTCCTCCGCTGCATGATTCAGGAGGTGGTCACCATATTTCCAGTAGCCGAATTACATTTTGGTAGCTGTAAATATTGTCACTGCTTCTAGAATCATGCCACATGGCTGCACAATGAAGGAATCCGTTCCAGTCTCTGAAAGGCCTCAGAGGTCTTCAAAAGGTAAGTGATGAGGAGAGTGTTTATCCTTGAAGGGTAGGAATTAGGCTTAAGGCCTGTGGGGTCCCAGGGGGAGTGAGAAAAGGCCTGTGGGGACACAATAGCTGGGAAGGGGAGTACAAGATGTCTCTGGAGGATGGGGAAGACTTTGGGAGGCCTTGGATAGGTGGATTGGGGCCTGCAATAGGCCTACAAAAGCCTCCCTCACCCACCGTATGCTCCATTTAATGACCCAGTTCATTTAATGGCCACATCAAGAAGAGCAGGGAGTGAGGGTCATTAAACAAGCCCATTTCATTTGACGTCTGTTGTGACATGTGACTGTAATGGACAAGCCCCATTATGGTCACATCTCGAGGATTATTTATATCAAATCAATAGAACTTAGAACTTAGCAAAAAGAGGCATCACATCTTTTAGCAGATTTGCTGTAGTTTGCATATTTTCATAATTAGAATATTTATCATCTTAGCACTAATTAAAAACAATATTTTAAACCAAGTGCATATTTCTGGAAGTATAGGTTAAAGAAAAATTTTGAAATGTTCTAGGTTAGAAAACTGCTTTGCTTCTTTTGATAGTAATTGTCTTTTCCTAAGAAATCGAATAGGCAGAATGACACTTGGGTCTTACTTTTGACACACCATCTAGGTCACTGCCAAAGCATGAGCGGTTGGTAGACCTTCATGGATCAGTGATAGATTACAGTTATGGAGGAGGTTCCAGCATTGCTGTTTTACTGATAATGGAACAGTTACACAGAGACCTCTATACTGGATTAAAGGTAAGGAAAAACTGTTTTAAAACAGGAAAATTGTTTTAAAGAAAATGAAATGTCTATGTGACTAGTGGAGCTGTGTGGTAGCTCTTTATAACCCTTTCCACTTTCCACTTAAAAGTGTGAATCTGATGGTATGATTTGGATTAATTTAGATTAGATTACATCACATTAGGTTAGCATTTCCATGTTTCCTGCTTATGCCCAGCCAATAAGGAAATGGCCATTTGATAAGGCTATTTCGGTCTCATGTGAGGAGTAAAAAGCAGCATTTTTATTTGCTAGTTCCTATATGTCCCCACCCCATTTTGCTAAATAAATAGATATTATTATTATATTGGGAAATGGTACAGAGAGAAAAAAATGCCATTCTTTCTTATCTCTGGAATCTTCTACTAAGTGCAAGAAGACCACCATAATTTTTCTTACACAGTTGCCTCAGGGATTCCCAAAAAACAATTAACTCTAACTTATTCAGTTGCCACGCTCAATATTCAGTTGCTTCAGATGGTGTTGAGAATGCTGAGTTCTCATTGGGTACCTTTGAAATCTTTTCCTTCCTCCTTTTATTGCAAATATAGACTTCCCTGTATGTTTATGTGTGTGTGTGTGTGTGTGTGTATTCCAGTTAGCATTCTCATATTCAGCCTAGCAGAATGAAATAGAATTGAACAAGCAGAACTATGCCATGACCTTTTCAAATAACCTTCTAAGAGGAACCATTTCTCCTAAGGTAACCTCTTGACATATACAAGAATCACTTCTTAATAGTTGAAACTACTAATCCCATTAAAAGATTGATAAATGAGAGTTTTCTTTTCATTTAGGCTGGTTTGACACTGGAGACAAGATTACAGATCGCACTGGATGTAGTTGAAGGGATTCGTTTTCTTCATAGCCAGGGGCTTGTTCATAGAGACATCAAACTTAAAAATGTACTGGTAAGGGATAACTTTGTGGCTGTAATTTTATATCCTTTGCTCAAGTGAAATTAAACATAAGGGTTTTATTTAAGTCATTATCTAAAAAGATGCCTTTGCTTCTACAAACACACAAATAGAAATGATTGTGACTGTAAAATGGAGGAAAGTCATCTTGTTCTGCTGAAGCAAAAAACATAAGTTTTCTATATATAGAAAATTAAATGAGACAAAATTTCCTAACACTGTTGACCCTCATACTAAACAGAAAATACCTAGTTTTCAAGTGATTAAAACAATACAATATTTATTAATTGAATGTGATATGAAAATGATTAACAGTTAAAATCTGGTGGAAGAGATGAGCTTTTACAGATTTTATAAAAGCTGAGAGACTGAGAGCTAAATATAGTTTCTAAGGAAATGCATTCCATAACAGAAATACTCTCTACTCTTTCCAGATAAGAGAACTTCCTGAGAATGATGGTGGACTTTTCCTACAGATCTTAATTCCTAGACAAGGTCATAACTGGAGATACAAAATTGTTAGATACATAGATGAGAGAGAGAGAGAGATACTGTAGATAGATAGGTAGATAGGTAGATAGATAGATACCCTAATTTTTTTAAAGGTTTAATACATTTTGTGATCAATAAGCAACTGGCAATCTTTTCAGATTTGTGATAATCTGTATTTTGCAGTGGCTAGCTGCAATTATAGTTTGTAATATAATCATTAAGAGAAAGCTATGTACAGCATGTTGCAATAAAAATATGTTATATAATTAAGTAATGAATAAACTATCACTATATCCAGTTTTTTCAAGAAGAGTAACAGCCCATAATCCCTTTCATGCAAAATAAAAACAATTATATTAAATTTACCTGCTGCTTTTATTTATTACTTTGTTATTTATATTTTCCCTTTTCTCCCAGGGAAGATCTCCCAGGGAAGCTCCTTCCTTCCTTTTTCCCCCAACAGTAGCACTCTGGTAGATTGAGTATACAATGACTAGGCTAATGTCACCGAATAAATTTCCATGGCTGAGTGTAGATTTAAATGGTATTCATGGATCAGCAATTTCTAAAGCACTTTATCTTTTTGGTTGTACTAGTAGTAAAATTGAATGGATTTGAAATAATATTTGTTTTGTTTCATAAGAAAATCCTGTCTAGTCAATGGTTAAAATTACAACTGTATTATCACCTTGTGTTGACATTTGTTGAAGAACTTAATTATCACCTTGTGTTGACATTTGTTGAAGAACTTAATGAAATATAAGAATCTATGTAATTAATAAAAGCAGAAGCTCCAGTATCCGATCTGATCTAGAGTTATAATAGGAACAACAATTATGACTACTTTTTAAAAATATTCTAGCTAATTATATCTTAGCTAATTATTTCTAGGACCATGTATGTGATGCCACTGGACAAAGTATGAAACTTCGTTAACTGTTCAGCAAAGACACTTTTGTAAAACTTTTGATTGTTTGCAGAAGGTACTGCTTGCTAAAGAGATTTGATAGCAGGATGTTTTTGATAATCATTGTATTGTATGTTGTACAATCATTATATATTATATTTTATATTCTTTATAGCTTGATAAAAACAACAGAGCTAAAATCACTGACTTGGGATTTTGTAAACCTGAAGCAATGATGTCTGGAAGTATTGTTGGGACACCTATACATATGGCTCCTGAACTTTTCACAGGTGAACTTACCTTGAAAATCTTACTGATTGTTAGTGATGAAGAATTCTGAAGTAAAATCTCAGTAAAATAGTTTGTGTTCCAAGAAAACAGAAAACGTACTGATTCTTTTGGGAAAGTTCACGTGTCTATGATAAGGAGAAGTAAACATGTTGAACTCTGTGTTACATTGATCTCAGTCTTGCAAAATTTAAAAAAAGAAATTAATTTCAAGAAATTTTCATAATTTGGGGCCACTAGAGAAATTCTCCTTTGTTCTCTAAAACTACCAAGCAAATGAAATAATTGAAAGAACTTGGGGTAATCCTTCTTAGAAATATGAAACAATTTAGTTTAAAGTTAGCAGTGTATCAGAATATGAAAATATAATCCCTGAATAGTATTGTTAATCTAATTTTCATCATTATATTCTGAGTAACTGCTTGTAAATACTCTGGATATAAGGAGATGCGGGGGGGGGGGGGGGGGGGGGGGCAAGTTAAAAGCTCTTAACCCAAATGCAGTTCTCCCAGAGAAAACACTCACTCAGTTAACCGGTGTCAAATTAGGCAACTATTTCATTATAAAAACACCTTCTTAGGAAAACTACACTGCTTAGTCAGACACCATTTAGAAGGCTAGGGAATACAGAATGCTAGGAAAGCAAAGTAACTCCTTAGAAATAAACTGTGTTCACAAAATATGTCTCTTTGTTCTTTCAGGCTACTGCCGACCTCCATCTTTGTAGTCTTCTCTCACACCTCATAGTTATATACCCTAATAGCCTTCCTGACTTTACTGAGCACATAATTGCTTATATTCAATGAAATACCTAGTTGCCAAATCCAATCCCATATAAATTCTAATTTGAAAAAGTCTATAAATAGGGTCTGTAGCTCCATATCTCTTTAGGCTTGTCTTTACTTCCAGCACTGTAAATAAACCAATTTGCATTTCAGTGTAACATTTCCTGGTTTCTGGTTCAACTGAACTTGTTTGAGGGAAATGTTTCCTACTTTATAGCCAGAATATTATAAGCCTTATATCTCTGAATATGGTATGTAGATTCTTGGTATACAAATCCATGAAATCACATGATCATTGAAGTCAGTGCTGCTCTTGCTCTACTAGAGTATCTAATGGAAGATGAATACATATAAGTAGATTTCAACCAATATTCCTTGTTCATATTTCACAGGGAAATATGATAATTCTGTGGATGTGTATGCATTTGGCATTCTATTCTGGTACATCTGTTCAGGGCATGTGAAATTACCAGAGGCTTTTGAGAGATGTGCAAGCAAGGATCATCTTTGGAACAATGTAAGAAGAGGTAGGCATAGCTGCAACACAAATAGATTATATTAAATTGTGAAATGATGGTGAATACAGAATTTCCTAAAGTAGAGGTCTGCTGGATAGATTCTGTCCTTTTAACTGTTTCAGAATGTGAATGAAGTACAAACCAGAAAATGATTAGTGGGTAAGTATTTTATGTATCGGATCTCTTTTCTTACATCAACTTTTGCTGAAGTTACCTTAATGGAAGCTTATTTTAACAAAGAATGGAATAGAAGGCTCCATAGCACTCATTTTAATATGGTGGCAACTTTCAATATATAATAGTGTATATGTCATTTAGTGTCTTGATGTGTTTATAGTATCTTTAACAACTTGTATTGTTGTATTTTTGGCTAATTGAAGCTTCCTAAAGGTCTTCAAGGGCAATCCTAGGTAGACCACATTGTCATAGGCCAGGTGAGAGATGATTGAGATATTGGTGACTGAGAGTAAAGCCTCCCAATCTGGAAATAGGCACAGTTGGTACATAAGATGAATTTGTGCAAAGGCCCTACATGGCTGCCACTTGCTCTCAGAGCAGGACTGCAAGAGTAGGACTTTGACATTCTGCACAAGTTGTCTGGGGAAGTGCAACCCAGTCCAGGATTAATAGTGTAAACTCTTGTGAACACAGTAGCTCCCAAATCCACAACCACTCAGTTTTGTTAGCTTTGAGCCTCAGTCTTTTATTTCCCATCCAGATTTCCACAGATCCTAAATAATGTGTTCTCTCAAAGCCTTTTATTTGTTATAAAACTTTGGATGAAATTTATTTTCAGAAATAACAGAACAAAATGGATGTAATTTTTTACCATTATAATGAAACTTGCTATAGATCAAAGGATTAACTTTGAACCTTCATTTCATTACCAGATTCTTTATTCTCTTTTAGGTGTTCGTCCTGAACGTCTTCCCATTTTTGATGAGGAATGTTGGCAGTTGATGGAAGCCTGTTGGGATGGGGACTCTTCTCAGCGCCCTCTCTTGGGCATAGTCCAACCTATGTTACAAGGAATAATGGATAGACTTTGCAAATTGTACTCTGAGCAGTTAAACAAAGGACTTGATGATTCCACTTGAAGGCATTGTGAATTTGTTCAGTTATGTGAGACCCCGTGTCCCCACTTTGCCACTGACAACTCAGTGGCTGTCTGGAACAAGCCAGCCAAAAATTGAGGGTTCAGGTGAGATGATTGAAATTCCACCCTTATATAATAGCCAGAGACTTCTGTTTTCAATACACACTACTAATGTAGCTTGACAGTGCTTCCTTCTTTCTTAAAAATAAATTAGGAGACTTAGACCCCAGTCTGCAAGGGGTTTTACCTATCCATTCAGGTCAAGGCAGAAAGCACTGGTAAGTTTGGAACTCTGGCAGTCAACACAGCTGCATCTTAAGCTACAGTTCCTGCATAACTAGATGCATGTACATCAACCTTTCTGAATGTTACACATATGAATGTGGATGATTGGAAGAAATAAGATAGTGTCCCTTCCAAAGGGAGGGTAATCCTCTAATTTTTGCAGTGCAGAGAGCTGTAAACTAATTTGGACTTCTGATAATATCTGATATTGTTTGCACAATGGGATCAAAGTTCATAATGGGAAAGTCTCACTGCAAGAATATTCCAAAGTATAAGCTCACTGTCATTTATGAACCAAATTGCTTTTGGGGAAATTGACAAATAGGTGACAATGGCCTTATTTTATTATTACCATTACTTTACAAACTTTAAGACAATACTTCACCCAAAGGTTGTTGATATATTGAAATAAAAAGACAAGTAACAATTATTGTCTGTACCCAATGGACAACCAAATGTTTTTAATCACAGCAGATTTTGCTTTTCTTTTTTCCCTTTGAATCTAAAGAAAGGCAATGACTGTTTTAAACTCTTAATGTCAACTGGCTATTTTAAAACATTTTGTCAACTTTGTATTTTTAAGTCATTCCTTTGAAAACTATTTAAGAGAAACCGGTCACTTTTCTATGGATGTGTCTGACCATCATTTTCTTCTTTGGGTTTTATCATTTAATATTTCCCATGTAATTTACATACTCCAATACAAAGATTCCTTTTCATTCGTTTATACACAATTTAGTTTCATAGCACAATATTTTAAGAACGTGTAGGCTGAAATGAAGTGTAACGGGCACAGATGTAGAATGGGACCAACTACCACTGTTAACTTCAGCTGTTTGGAGAATGAGATATACCATTTTTCTTCATCTGTATACCAAGAAACATATGCTGGTCCCATTGACATAGGACAACGTGTACGCTGTGCAAACCCAATCATCATTTTTTCTAGGAGGCACCTTCTGTTGTACAAAGCAGAAATGGGGCCTCTTCCCTACGTATGTAAATCACTAAAAACAAAAGTAGCCCCACAGTGTTAGTCAGTAGCAAAATAAAGTTTGTGTGTATGCAATAAAATCAGATATCATGCTTTTAAAATGACTGCTTCTTACTTAATTGCATTTATTGTTCTATTGCAGTCTAAAGTTGTTTTGGCACTTCTATCTAAAAATTGTAGCATTTGGTAAATTTATCAAAATAGGCAGCCATAGCTGTGAAATTTACACAAAAGCACCTTTTCTCGCATAAGAAATTCTAATATTGCCACAGATGTATTTTTGGATGACCATTCCAGTCACTTTACAGTATTATTTTATATCTTTTGTTTGTGCTATGGTGGCTAGTGACCTTGTTTAGAATTAGGAGCATCTCAGTCAGTATTTTTGGATGTATAGAAATAGTTTATGTAATATAAAATGAAACTGTTTTTGAACACATTGTGTATAGCTTTTACCAATCAGCTACTTTTTCACTGTTTATCTTGTGCCTTTAAAAAATAATAGTTGTCAAACCACACTCTTTTGGGGCTGTCTTCCCCCATTGACATAAAATTGGCTGTATCACTTCTCGGTATAAAACATGCATGCACTTTTCTGCTGGGAATATATTTTTATTTGTACTGTTATCAGTCCTCACAAACAGATGCCATATTTGCAAAAAACAGATGAATGTTTTTGTTCCTAAAGATGCTACTAGTAAAATACATTAGGTTTGGATTTAAATGATACATTCCATTTCTTATTAGAAAGTTTGTGAGTTTTCCTAGTGTTACTACTACTACTGTAGCATGAGAAATGCAGCATATATTGTAAACACTAAATCTTTTCCAAGGTGAAGGTATAGGAACAGAATGTGGTATTATTCATAATATTGCAATGGATGGATGATACCAGCTGTCAAACCAAGAGTCAGATTTGACAAAAGTATACCATCAGATCTCTCTAAAATCTTCCAATTATGATTGCCTATAACTACTCTCCCTGCTTCCATTAAAACTCGGTTAATTTTATCCCAATTATTCCATACTCAGAATGAGGTTTTATTTATTGAATTGTACTACACAAGGTTTACATGTTACTAGCAACTGAATGGCTAAAGCAGGTGCTCCAGAAGATTAGGTTGCTATATATGCAGATCAAATGAAATCCAGCTAGTTTACAAAACAGATGTATCTGCAAAAATTACAGCTGGCAGGATCAAATTATTCACATTGGTGCTAGTAACTGATGCTTCATAGGTGAAACTATCTGAAGTTGTTTCATTGCTTGGATAGTCCTCTTTGGGAACTGGCCATATAAGTTCTGGACAAACACTACATATGAGTTACATGAGCTACATTTTAGTTTATAAAGCAAGGCTTGAATTCAGAGTAAGACTGCATTGTTGTAGTGCTGAAGACATCTAGCCTTAGCTTGCTGGTGTATTGCTCCTACCAGTCACATAGCTATTTAAATGGATAGTGGCAACTGACATTTTTTTATCACCTCAATCTTATATTGCTTATGGCTTGATTGTACAATGCACACTGTTCTAGCTTTTCTAATAAAAAAAACAAGCTCTACCATTTAACAGTTTTTATAAGCACTTCCATTTTAGTTCTTTTTTCTGTTCCTTCCCTTCCTGTTATCAGGATTTGGAAAGTCAGGAGAGATACTTGAATCATCATTTTCTTCTTTTTATTTCCAGAGTCATAGACTTAATGAGATGAACATCAGCACTGCTTCTTTATTTAATGTGTTTTTGTGCTGAGCTCCTTTCATTTTTAGAGATGTATATAATGCTTTGTGTATATCTACTATCTCTTAGTCAGAAGTTATCCTTTTAAAAATATTATTGGTTTATTTTTCTCCAGGGAGAAAATAAGAGCATATTTGCATATGAAACTCCCTCAGGGGCTTAAACAGCACTGCATTTCTTTAACATTTTCATTTAGGTCTGTTAAATTGATGGTCAACTGTTACATTTGATCAGGAGCAGATGAAATATGACAGAGTTGTATAGTTCCACTGTAATGCCTGCAGATTTTGTACTATTTTTATTTTTTATTTTTAAAAACTGATATATTATAGTGTTAAAGGCAAGATAACAAACTTACCAATTATATAGGAAAAGTGCAATAACATGGAAATTCAAAATAAGGACAAGTATTTTCCTTGTATTGTGTAATACTAATTACTTTTCCACTGCTGCCCCTCTTCATAACATGTATTTTAAAACAATGTGAGAATTGGTTAAGACTTCATTTAATGCCATAATGGAGCTGTGTTTTAATAGGTGATAGAATGCATTGAAGTGCTGTTACATAATAAAGATTTCATTAACATTTTATGTTACTGGTATGGTTTATTCTTTCAATAGCTGTTATAGTTTTATCTGTGACATCAACTGTGGTGGTGAGAGAGACAAACTGCAGTAACACTGATGACTAATTTGACATTTTATTTACTTAAGCTTTGTTGCTTCCATTAATAGCATTTTTCTACTTGACTGCTGGTATTGACGTAACTTGTTTCTATGCCTATAAATGTAACAAAGTAGCTACCCTAAATCAACCAATCAATTCTACTTTATATTCTTTCCACCTTTTTATTGTAAGCTTCTTTCCATGATGTCTTCCAGGAAGACAGAATGAAGTCAACTTAGCAAAGATAAGAACCTTCATTGGGACTTACCTTGTGGCAGTAGAGGGGTAAAGTGCATGTATTTCTCCATCCTTATTGCACCTGCAGATAGGAGACCAAGATTCCTCCTGAAATACTTACAGGAAGCTGTGAGGAATATTTTCAGCATCTACTAGACAAAGTAGTTCAACTTTTCTCAGAGTTGGATTCCAGCTGGGCAAATTCTTTGGAAATGACAAAGACATGTTTAAATCCTGTTCTCTAGGAGGACTTTGAATTAGCTGGTTGCATAGAAGTGGACAAGATCCTTGTGGCTGTAGTTGGGCCAACTGTTTTCTGAACCCCCACTTAAGAATTGAGGCTTCCTGGGAGGGGGTTTGTGGATGGGTCCAAGAAGTGGTTACTGCCTATTTGCAGGAGGAAATGATTCTGCCCACTCTGAAGGACAAGGTAATGTGATCCCTTCTTAAGATGCCATTGGGTGAACTGTTTCAGACAATTTTCATCCAGTCTTCATCCTTCCTTTTTGGGGAAAGTGGAGATCACATTGGTGCTCAGCTCCAGAGAGTTCTGGATGAAGCAGATTATCTGGATCCTTTTCAGTCTGATTCAAGCCAGATCCAGTACTGAGATGACATTGGCTGTGCTTGCCAGTAACCTCTGGAAAGCTTGGGGTAGAGATGGTACAACCATCTCTGGACCGAGTTGTGCCTTTGTGACCTCTGACCTGGCAGAGATCTCGCTCGGCTCCGTGGTTTACGGAGGAGCTGAGGCAGATGAAATGCCGGAAAAGACGTCTGGAGGGCGTCTGGAAGGCCAGTCGTGCCGAGTCTGACCGAACACAGGTTAGGTCCTATATTAGGACCTACCTAGTGGCGATAGAGGCGGCGAAGCGTTCTCACTTCTCCGCCCTTATTGCATCGGCAGAAAATCGACCCGCTGCCCTGTTTAGAGTGACCCGCTTCTTGATTGGGCCGGGAGCGAGGGATGATCTCCTGCAGGGAAGAGCGGAGGAGTTTTCACGATTTCTGCACAATAAAATCGCTCAGATTCGGGCCGGATTGGACTCTAGTTGGGAGATCCCAGGGGAGGTGACCGCGGCGAATCTTGAGACGGTTATCTGGGATGAGTTCGACCTGTGACCGCCGAGGGTATGGACAGGTTGCTGGGGCGGCTGAATGACACCACATGTTGGACCCTTGCCCCTCCTGGTTGGTCTCTACCTCCAGAGAGGTGACGCGGAGTTGGCTCCAGGGAATTGTTAACGCTTCTTTGATGGAGGGCTCACTGCCTACCGCTTTGAAAACAATGGTGGTGCGACCCCTCCTCAAGAAGCCCTCCCTGGACCCAACTCTTTTGAACAACTATTGTCCTGTCTCCAACCTTCCCTTCGTGGTGAAAGTTGTAGAGAGTGTGGTGGCAGGTCAGCTTCCCCAGTACCTGGATAAAGATACATACCTGGATCCCTTCCAATCGGGCTTCAGGCCTGGACATAGTACCGAAACAGCATTGGTCGCGTTGGTTGATGATCTCTGGAGGACCCATGACGGGTTATTCCTCTGTCCTGGTCCTATTAGACCTATCAGCGGCTTTCGATACTATCGACCATAGTATCCTATTGCAGCGGTTGGGGGATTTGGGGGCACCGTGTTGCGGTGGTTCGCCTCCTTCCTCTCTGACCGTCTGCAATTTGTGTTGGCGGGGGGGAGAGATCCACCTCTAGGCCCCTCGATTGTGGGGTGCTTCAGGGGTCGGTCCTCTCTCCTCTCCTGTTCAACATTTATGTGAAGCTGCTGGGGGAGATCATCCGATGGCTTTGAGGGGTGAGATGTCATCTGTACGCTGATGATACCCAGCTGTACATCTCCACACCAAGCCACCCCAACGATGCCGTGGAGGTCATGCGGAACTGGATGGGCGGGAACAGGCTCCGACTCAACCCTTCCAAGACTGAGTGGCTGTGGTTTCCGGCGTCCTGATATAGCCAGATAGTTCCATCGCTGGCTATTGGGGGTGAGATTCTGCCCCCTGCAGAGAGGGCTCGCAATCTGGGTGTCCTCCTGGATGTACGGCTGTCTTTGGAAGACCATATTACGACCGTCTCCAGGGGGGTGTTTCATCAGGTTCGCCTGATTCGACAGATGCGGCCCTTTCTGGATCGGGATGCCTTACGCACGGTCACTCATGCCCTGGTCACCTCCCGACTGGACTATTGTAACGCCCTCTACATGGGGCTCCCGAATGGGAGCATCCGGAGGCTTCAACTGGTACAGAATGCGGCCGCACGGGTGGTTATGGGGGCGTCAAGATTCGCACATGTGACGCCCCTCCTGCGCGAGCTGCATTGGTTGCCAGTGGCCTCTCGGGTGCGCTTTAAAATTTTGGTGTTAACTTTTAAAGCGCTCCATGGCATCGGACCAGGATATTTACAAGACCGCATTCTGCCATTTTCCTCCCACCGTCTGGTGCGCTCCCACAGGGAGGGTCTCCTGCGGGTCCCGTCGGCATCTATGTGCCGGCTGGTGACTCCGAGGAATAGGGCTTTCTCTGTGGGGGCGTCTGCCCTCTGGAATGGGTTGCCCCCGGAGTTACGGACAGCCACGGACCTGGGGACCTTCAGGCGTGCTTTGAAAACCTGGCTTTTTGACCAGGCCAGCTTGGGTTGATTTTAGTTTTGGGGTGTTTTGTTTTTATTAAATTTTAGGGTTTTACAGTATGGTTTTAAAATTGTTTACAGCCAGGGTTTTGGTTTAATTTAGTTTTATTGTTCCACATATTTATTGTTTTAACTGTACGGCTGTGCACCGCTGTGCACCGCTCCAAGTCCTTCGGAAGAGGAGCGGTATATAAATAATAATAATAATAATTATTATTATTATTATCTTACCCATCTCCCCCTGGATCTCTCAGAGGTTTTCAACATCATTGACTGGTAACCTTGGTATCCTTCTGATCAGGCTTTAAGGGGCTAGGATTGGGAGGCACTATCTGAATGCAATTCAAGGTGTTACTAAAACTGTTATGTCTGTTTGATACTTTGTAATCTTCAAATGGGTGAAATGGTGCATCATAGAGGAACAATTTTTGAATCAACATACCCCATAATTTACAGAATGTATCCAAAATCTGTCCACCCTCATTTCTGCTTCCTTCTGTCAGTTCCCTGTGCACAGTTGGATGGCAGCAAAGCCCAACAGATGAGTGGCTATTAATTGCTTTGCAACCAAGATGCAAAATTGAAATTTCTTAACAGCGATGGCAGTTAACTGAGAGAAGAATGACTAAATGACTTGGATGCCTGCTGGCAAAGTAGAGAGATAACTGGGGCAGGTGGGGGCTGGTGGTTGACAGGTGAGCCCTCTTCCTTGGGGACATATTGGAATGGGAAGTGGGTGTGCAGCTTTTCCTCCATTTGTTCCCCCTCCCCCCAGTAAAGTAGCAAGCAGTTCCCTGGAAGACTAAGCAGAAGAGGATGAGGTGGCTTCACTGATGCTGCTCTGGAGAATTATGAGGGAAAGGGAAAGAGTACAAGCCTATATATGGAATGAGGAATATATGGAATCATATGGAATGAAAGACAAAGGGGTGACTTGGATGGCTGACCAGAGGGTGGCAATAAACACATGAGCTCTCTTCCTCCTGGAGGCAGGAGCCCTTGGGGACATACTGTAATGGGAAGTGGATATGCAGTGGTGTATTTTTTGTCATCATCGCCCCCCACTCCCCCCACCAGCAAGGTGGTAAGAAATACTACAAGTCAGAGGAAGAGAAGGTGGCTTCACTATATCTCACTATCCAGAGAGATTCTGGGCAGCTTACGAAGGCATAAAAACATAAATATAAAAGCATTAAAATTAATGATAAAGGTTGAACATCAAGAACATAGTGGAGGAAATACGGGGGTGGGGTGGGGGTGGGAGTGGACTTTTGTTAATAGATTGGATAACCATTTGACTAGGGTGGTATAATGTCTCCTTCCTTAAGCAGGGGTTTGACTTGAAGATCTCTCAAGTCCCTTCCAGCCTTGGGATTCTATGTCCCAGGACTCTCCTGAGGAATTGAGGGAAAATAGCACAAGGCTAAAGTCCCATGAAACACTTCCCTTAGACTACCTTAAGCATATAATCCAATTTTTTGAAAGGATAACTTTTTTGAGAGCCAGATTAAGCATATTAAATTCAAGAGCTAACTGAACTGCTTCCAAAGAAATGTAACATGGAATTTGAGCTGGGAGCATTTGCTTACAATATACAGATTTTCAGACAAAAGTTTCCAGTGCTAATTCTTAAACTACACAGGACTGGAAAAGATACCTATTTTTAACACTGAGGAGATCAGCGTAAATCTAAAATAAAGGAATTACACAACTTTATAAAAGGGAGTATTGTATGTTTTTATTTATTTCTGTCATCAAATTGTTTTTGACTCCTAGTGACCTTATAGATTTTTTCTATCTATATCTCTAAACTGTTGAAGTCTCCCAATGGACTAAGCAACATGAGTTTTTTTTTAAAAAAAAATGGCATCCCCTCACCCCAATATCATTCTCCTGTTTCCAGTACATCTAGTTGACCCTGAACTGAGGAATATTGTTGAGAAAAAAATTAATGAATTCTGAATAAAAGATCTCATTACAAATACTTGAATTGTTACCCATGAAAGCTTAAGCAATAACAAATATTTTTCCCACTAAATTTAACACAATATTTGATTTTGTTCCTCTAGACATCAAGGGGGCTAACAATATCTTATTTAGAGGTCAGCTTAGCAATATCATCTTATCCATTGCTTACCGAATGGTCTGCCATGGATACAACTAATACAGTGATTCAGGATCTTGCTGTTTGTCTGACTAAAAGTTCTATATCTGTGACTTGCTGACAATTGCTTCTATTCCTGCCTGCCTCAAAATCCTCATCAAAACAGTCATTTCTTCAGAAAGTCTTTGAACAACCAAAACAAAATAGGTTGGTACATTTTCAATGAGCTTTCAGCAGTACTGATTTGAGGTCCTATAGCACAAATAGTCAGTTTAGATTTTTGAATTGCAAGTTTTACCTCACTGTAACCCACTTCTACCATACTCATACAGGTAGTCCTTATTTAGCAACTATCTCATGTTCATAGTTACAATGATGATGAAGTATTTCATGTTTACAGCATTCGAAGATCTGTAATGCAAAAGAAAGCTGAAGTATGATCATAAGCAAAATCATGTTTTTGCTTAGTAACCACTTCACTTAACAACTAAGTTGCTGGTATCGTGGTTACTAAATGAGGACTATCTGTACTCATCTGAGGTCTCTCTGTACTCAAGCGAGATCGTTGAATTTTCCCAGGGTTTGGAAGCAGTGAGTGTATCATTAAAAGAGAATAGACTTAAATCCTAAAACAAGTAGTTCTGTTTGCCTTGTTGGCTCCAGAGGTGACTAATCCTGACAGAACAGATGTACAATTTGTGGGACTGTTACTTGGAATTTCAAGCTTCATTACTAGCTTTTTAATAAAGATATATTTAATATGGCACCCATGCCTCCTTTTGAAGTTCAGAAAACTCTTTTCTTTTTAGCCAAAGTCATTTTTATATGCAAAAACTAGCCTATAAATTAAACAACAGTGAGCATATTATGGAAGTTCTTGAATACATTTGCAAGTATTAAGAAAAATACAAACTTAGCTGGGAAAGGGGATAATATATACTGTAACACATAAAGTTTCCACTTGTGGAATATTATCTATGATCAATGGTTTCTATTTCTAACTCATATTTAATGTCTTCTATTGTTTGATTTGTTGCTTTCTGCTACATCACATATACCAAATGCACGTATTATTTCAAAATATGGTTATTCCAAAATGTGAAATATAAATAAAGATTCTGTATAATGCTTTTTTGCTTTGACTGAATTGTTTGTGATTTGTGCTGTTGATAAGGACAGAAAAACTATTTTACAAGATTAATTTCTCAAATTTAGGGATTAGGTTTTACCAGTTCTACACCAAACACAATTGCCTGAGTTTCTAGGCAGCAACTCCTCTTGGATGTAGTTCCTGTTTGGTCATAGATGGAAATCATAAAGAAAAGGGCCTTTAACCAGCTTTGGCTAGTACACAACAGTGGTGGTATTCAGCAGGTTCTGACCAGTTCTGGAGAACCGGTAGCAGAAATTTTGAGTAGTTTGGAAAACCTGCAAATACCACTCTGACTGGTCCTGCCCCATCTATCCTCTGCCTCCTGAGTCCCAACTGATCGGCTGGGTCTTCTTTTGTTGTCCTGCACAGGAGGGAGCTGGAAAGCAGGTTAGTGGGGTGGGAAGGGAATGGGATTTTGCAGTAATCTTCCCCCAGGAGTGGGGAGGGAATGGAGATTTTACTGTATCCTTTCCCTGCCTCGCCCACCAAGCTATACCCACCAAGCCACACCCCGCCCATCAAGCCACGCCCACAGAATCGGTAGTAAAAAAATTGGAATCCCATCACTGATACACAATTATGGCATTACTTAGATCTAGCTAAGAGGACATGGCTACAATGACTCACATCTTGTCCTAACTCAGACTACTGCATTTTTATTCCCTACACATTCATTCTTGAGCCGATATCACCTTGGTCTACCACACAACTTATATATCCCATTCACATCAAATTCGACTTTTACAACAGCATAATACTCAATTATCAGCAATCATAAGCTTCCATAACAATACCTATTAAGTGTTGTTCTTTCACAATTATTTCTTTGTATTTATCGAATTTATACACTGCTGCATTTTACAGAATTAAAACCTACATCTTCTTTCCATGCATATATTTAACTCCATTCTACAAAATCGGGCAACTTTCATTTAGATATGTTGCACTCCTTCCCGTTTTTTAAGTTTTAGGTACCTATGGTAGGTAATAGCTATGATTTAATTTATTATCCATGTGTTACTTATGCTTGTAATATTTTAAGACAAGTAGGTCCATAAATAAATACTGGCTGCCACTGCTCATTAAGACCTTGTTCAGTGAAGCTTCCTTATAGCTGTTTTCATTAATTAAAATATTAAACAATAGACTAGGTTTTCAGCAATGTCTGTAGTAATGTCACATATAGCATTCCCTGCTAAGTCTACATTTTTTGGCCCTTTTGGGCAGTAAACCACGAAAGTGCCACAACCCCACGTTCAACCAAAGCATACTCAACACTATTCTGCACAAACTAAGATTTCTAATAGTGTACAGAGATTTACTTGCAAACTGATATTCCCTCCGTCTCTTGCGAATCTGTATAATCGGAACTCCTCTCTCCTCACTTTGTTTCAGCCCGGTTTATATTATTGGATTTTATGGACGCCGGTCTGTCCACGGCGCTGCCTGTTTTCTCCGTACATTCTAAATGGTTTCTCGTCACGTTGTTCTCCGTTTTTAGAAAATTTTGGACATGAAAACTGCGACCAATTATTTTGTGTGACGCAGCGAGGGATCGAAGCCGCCAGGAAATAGAAAACGTTTCCATCAGGCAGAGTTACGGTGGCCACCCCTTCGGGTGGGGGGCCTTTGGGTCTTTGCGTCCGAAGCGGGATCGGACGGAAGAAGAGTTGTGAGCAAGATGAACCTGGAGCTGCTCGGTGCGTGTGGGGGGAGGCGCTTCGATCGTTGCTCTTTACTTGGACGGGGCAGGCGGGGGGCGATGGGTAGACGGGTCCGTGAGATGAACCCAGGAAGGCGCGTTTGTGAGCGATCAAGCAAGGCGGTGTTGGAAGTGGCTCGGGGGAGGAAGGGCCGCTGGGTTGCTGCTTGGACTGGAACGCGGGAAGCTTCGGGGTTTGGGGGGCGCGCATTTTCCCTCGTCCCGTTTGCAAAAGGGGGCACACCTGTCCAGCGATGCGAAAACGGCGGGAGGCTGCCTCTCCGTCGCTTTTTTAAAAAAAACCCAAACCCAAAACATTTGTTTTGACTGAAATGCAAAAGAGTCCAGGCAGATGTATGCCGTGGGTGCCTCCATTGGACCCCGACGGTCCCGGTTTCCATTGGTTGTGAATTTTGGGGATTGTGGTGGATGGGCCGGGCGATTTCATCTTTTCTCTTTGTCCCCACCACCAACCCATTATGGGTAGGGAGGACGCCCACCCTTAATGTAATGTTGAGATCAGATTATTTCGCTACTATGTTTTAACTTTCCAAGTATTGTGTACGTGAGTTAGGAATGATTTGAATAGTATAAATTTTGGTCGCCACGATGTAAAAAAGATGTTGAGGCTAGAAAAAGTGCAGAGAAGAGCAACAAAGATGATAACAAATAACAGATAATCAGAGTTGGAAGGGGTCTTGTTGGTCATCTAGTCCAACGCCCTGCCCAAGCCGTTTATGACAATGGCAGTCCAATCTCTTCTTGAAAGTCTCAAGTGATGGCACTCTCACAACTTTCAAGGGCAAGCTGTTCCATTGGTTGATTGTTCTCACTGTCAGGAAGTTTCTCCTTATTTCCCGGTTAAATTTCTCCTTGTTCAGTTTCCATCCATTATTCCTTGTCTGGCCTACAGGCACTTTAGAAAATAGCTTGACCCCTTCCTCCCTGTGACAGCCCCTCAAATATTGGAAGACCGCTATCATGTCTCCCCTGGTCCTTCTCTTTACTAGACTAGCCAAGCCCAGTTCCTGCAACCGTCCGTTGTATGTTTTAACAACATCCTGATTAGGAGGCTAAAACATATAAAAAACGGTTGTTGGAATTGTTTAATGAAAATAAGGCTAGGTGATATGATAGCAGTGTTCCAATATCTCAGGGGCTGCCACCAAAAAGAGAGTCAAACTGTTCTCCAAAGCACCTCTGAAGGCTGGAGAAGAAGCAATGGGTGGAAACTAATCAAGGAGAAGCAACTTAGAACTAAGGAGAAATTTCTTGACAGTTAAAAAATTAATCAGTGGAACAACTTGCCTGCCAGAAGTTGTGAATGCTCCAAAACTGGAAGTTTTTAAGAAGAGATTGGACAGCTATTTGTTTGAAATGGTATAGGGTTTCCTGCCTAAGCAAGGGGTTGGACTTGAAGACCTGCAAGGTTCCTTCCAACTCTATAATTCTATTCCATACCATACCATACCTATCCCATTCATGTGATAAACGAATATCGGGTAAAAGCCTCAGCTTCCTAACGTTTTGAAACAGATGATACATCTTTTTTCTAGACTAGTTAACGCAGTTTTACTGATCATGCCTATTTCACTTGAGATGAAATTACAGTTAAAGGATTTGGAGGATACATGAGAATTAATGAACTTCAGATAATTATTTCCAAAATGGCCTGTCAAAAAGAAAACACGTTTCTAGATTTTTTTTAATTTTATATTATTAATTGCTTCCCCTTAAGGCATAGCAACATCTCATTTTTGAAGATTTCAAACTTTAAGAAGTACTTTAATTTTGATGATTATATGGTTGTTGGAATCCAAAGAATAATTTTGAATATAGTTTTGAGATTCCCGCAGCAAGGTTGCTCTTCCAAAAATAGTAAATATTGTTTAATTTTACCACTATTTTCAATTAGAAATATATTAAGTTACTTGAACCTCATTGCTAAAACTTTGTTCCATTTCTGGATAGCAGATATAAGATTGTAAGGCATGCTTTATCATTTCAGTACATGCCCCTATTGTTAGATCTTCAGTAATGCAGCATGCAACAAAAAGAATTGTGGCATTTTTGAATTTCCTTCATATTTTCTTTTTTTTTTTTCAGAATCCTTTGGGCAGAACTATCCAGAGGTATATATGTATATGTATTTACCCTTGTATAAATATTTTGTTCTATTGCTTGTGACTATTTTACTGGGCTAGAAAGGAGAATTTTTGGTATATGCTCATACACATGAAATTGACCGTGTGTCTTAAATCTTCAACATTACATGAACTTGTGACAAGTTATTTATTTGCATGAGACATTTCATGGAGTGAAATAACATGGTTATGTAATCTACAAAAAAATCTCAATTTTTTTTATCCCTTTTTTGTTTTCAGGAAGCTGATGGCACATTGGACTGTATTAGTATGGCTCTTACATGTACTTTTAACAGATGGGGCACTCTTCTGGCAGTGGGTTGTAATGATGGCCGAATTGTCATTTGGGATTTCTTGACAAGGGGCATTGCAAAAATAATAAGTGCCCATATTCACCCAGTTTGTTCATTATGGTAAGGAATTATCCTAATACAAATTTAATTTGCTTTGTGGATGATATGCCTGCAGTTGAGCTCAGAAGAAAGAATTCTGCATGCATTTTTTGTACAATGTTTGTGCATTTAAATTTTGAACATTTTATTAGATTATGTTTACAAGTTTTTATTACTGGAAGCTACCGTTCAAGGGTATGTATAGTTGACAGCTAGGCAACTCAAAACTTTGTGTGAAAGTTTACCAGCTGTACCAGAAAAATGAATTGGAATGAAATGTTCCAATATTTTGAAAGTTGTAATAAAAGCTGTTCCAATAAAAATGTCAGTGATAACTTCAGGTGCAATTTGATTCTGAAATACATGCAGTCAGTTTGTTCTGATACCAACTAATAGGTGATATATAAAGATGTGTTAAGGCTGTAGTGTGTGATTTTTCCATTGAACTTACAAGGCATTTAGTTCTTTAAATGTTTTTTGGAAATCAAATTTAAGGTTGCGGTGCTGCAGAAAGCTTGTCAACATGATATTTGATGAGGACAGTGAAGGTTGTACTGAGAAGCTATTTAGATCTTTTTATTTCAGTTGGAGTCGAGATGGTCACAAATTAGTGAGCGCATCAACTGATAATATGGTGTCTCAATGGGATGTTTTGACTGGTGATTGTGATCAGAGGTTTCGTTTTCCTTCTCCTATTCTGAAAGTCCAGTATCATCCCCGTGATCAGTAAGTAATACTAACACTTTTTTTAAAACAGTAGTAATCTAGGTAATTTCTTTGAAGTATATGCAAATTACAATACTTTTCATGGGTTATAATAGTCTGGTTGTTTTTTTACTATGCGGCTTAGCAGCTGAACAAAAATAAAAATTGACTAGATTGGGCATACAATATTATCACTTTTGTAGAGGTATTGGCTCCAGAAATAAGAAAGTTTATCTGAAATACTGTGGGTCAGTGCATCAACAGGTTGATAGAATTGAGATCTAAGGTTCTTAGAATTCAGTATTGTTTTCAAGCACATGTAGAATACACAATAGAGAAAGATCTTGCTTTTCATTCTCACTATCAATATCTGTGTTTCTCTTTGTCATGAGTCTAGATATTGTTCTAAACTTTGTGCGGAATTTTCCTAGGAATTTTTCTTCCATATGCATTTTCCTAAATACATATCGAAATACAAATATACAAAATATGAAGTCTCTGAATCTGGCAGTTTGAGGAGATATGAGATTCCCTGCAAGGTTCATGTAGCCCCCATTTTACTGTTGTTTAGAATAGCTATGAAAGCTTGGGTCTTCATCTAGGCCTTTAATGAGAGAAAATGAGACCCACTGTTTCATTCCAGTTGGTCTGTTTGCTTGTCATCTTTTATCTCTATAACTCATTAAATGTTCTGTACTTTCTTTGATTGTAGTGAGCCATCTAGAGCTGAGACTCAGGCAGCATACACTTAAAATTATTAAATATAGTAAACATCTGTCCACCTGTTTATTATATTCAATACATAAATTATTAATTATAATAATTATTTCCCGTGCTGGCATGCTAAGTTGTCAGGAGGCAAATTAGCAGGCATAGAGTCTGCCTTAGGCCTGAGATAAATAGGCTCAGACTCTATAACAGCAAACAAATACAGCTTTTGAAAAAAATACTTTTGTAGCATCTTTGAGATCAGACTCATGATCAAACAGGAAAGCAGAGTTTGAAACTGGTGGGCATGTAAATCCACAGAAGATGCAAAAAACAAGGTTAGAGAAATCCAAGATGCAGCAATGCCGGATATTCATAAGTGATATTGATAAATTGTTTTTAACGTTGCCCAAAGGGAGTAAGCATATTAAATAAACTTTGCTGAATATTCAGTAAACAGTGGAGACTCATTAAAGAGTCGCTGCAGTTGCTCTCCTGTTGGCACTTAAATGCCTTTTGACTAGTCTCTCACATCTGTGAAGCTCAATCCCTAGTCCTGGATTTTCATTAAGTATCTCTTCCTATGATTAAATGGCTAACTCTCTGATTTTGAATTATTGTCAACAGATACAGGCAAGGGATTCTGTGAATTTACTGATTTTCTCTAAGAACAGGATCACTAGTTCCAATATTGATAGAATCATGAGTGACAGGAATACTGCCACTTAATTGTTTCTTGCTCCATTTCTTCCCATTCTTCTCATCCTCTAGCCAAATCATATCAAATACATTTACTGCATCACTATTACATTTCATGGGGATCTGACCTGAAAGGTTATTCTGAAACTTTCCTCATTAGAGAATGTCAACTTTGTCCTTTTGTTTTATTAGTTTCTTGGAGGACAGGTGAAATAAAAGTGAAATGAATGAATAACTATATGGGAAAGCAAAAACCTACTTACCAATTATAAGAATTGTATCAACTGTTTAGCATATGAATGATACTGAATCAATTTATTAATCCTGCTTACACTTATTTGTGAGTACAAAATATGATTCACTTTTTTTCAAGGGAAAAAACATACTTCCCTTGTTGTTTTTTTCATGTTTTTGATGATGTATTGCTTGATGTTTGAGAATGTAGCTGTTTCTTGTTTTTCTATTTCTTTAGAAACAAGGTGTTAGTATGTCCGATGAAATCTGCCCCAGTAATGCTAACATTGTCTGATTCGAAGCATGTTGTCCTACCAGTAGATGATGATTCTGATCTCAATGTGGTAGCTTCTTTTGATCGACGAGGGGAATATATCTACACAGGAAATGCTAAAGGAAAGGTGAGAAATAATTGTATTGTTTGTTCTGTAACCCAAACCTGTCTCAAAAGTAAATGTAAGTAAATGAGATTTTTATCTGATAAGTAAAAAACAGTTCTGTAGCAGGGATGTAGTCTTTGCTCACTTATCTCGTATTAAATCCCATTGAATTCAGTGGAGCTTTTCAATAATCACAGAGGATTCTGCTTCAATGGTGAGGCTCAATGATCATACTTTGGACAAATTAAGACTTAATTCTCTGGAGAAGTCTATAACGCTGGGAAAGGTGGAAGGAGAGAGAAGAAAGGAATCGCAAGCAATAAAGTTGTTGGACTTTTATAGCAGTGGGTAAATAATTGGAAAAGTTGGGGACAGATCTATCTGTCAATAAAAGTCAGCACTGAGTTGATGACCCATAATCATTCCATGTCTTTAGTCACACTGTTCACCAGTTTGTTTGAAGATTTGTTGCATTTGCAATATGTCCACTAGATGTCACGCAATGAATATTCCATTGCTCAAAGACATATCACACATTCATGAACAATAGACCACATGCAGAAAATATATACTACCATACTACGTTGATCAAGGATTCTGCATGACTATTGTCTCAAATATTTAGGTTGGGCTATGTCTTGTTACAGAGAATTCACAAAACAGTTAATCAGTTTGTTACTTGAGGCATCTATAGTAGAATTATTAGGTGAAGATAGAATCCCAGTCTGGTCCAAAACAGATATGTATATCAGCAATTGACGAGTTTAATGGATAGTCAGTAGGTGACGTAAGATAACAGTCAAGCTTTGCAGAAAGTCAGGGATGGCTTAATCAGAACACAGAAGATATGAGGGCAGACTATTAATTGAAGTATTTTTAGCACTTTATATAGAGACTACTATATTAAAGTTGATAGTGGGAACTATTTTAATCAGGCACAATAGCCTAATCCCAAAATTGATCATTACACTTAATTTGCTTTTTGATATTGAGAAAAGATACAGTGTCACATTGTGATAAAGTAGAAGCATCAGTTCCAAGCAAGATTCATCTTCATTTGGTAATATATTAAATCAAGATATCTTTCACTAGATATTGAACAGAATACTTAAATTGATTTGAGGATCAAATATATATGAAATGTTACTCCAGTTGAGAGTTGTTGCCAAACTAGCAAATGGTATTATTTACTGGCTTTGACACAAAATACTGATTATCTAATCTCCCACCTATCGTCGTTTTCCCTTATCAGAGGAACAGGAAATATTAAACTGGTATAAAATAAGAAGATTTGAAAGTAGATTTCATAATCTATTCATATTTAGCTTTTTCAGGTATGCTATTAATATTGTATAACATCCTGTGGGTGATAAAGGAGATTATAGAGATACATATGTGTGTAAAAATGGTGTCTCAGAAAATGTTTTATTGTTATTTTGGTATCCCCCACCTTCTATAGATTTAAGACATATTAAATTCCATGCTTCTAAGCAACATTTATTTCAAACTGCTGATGCTTGAAGCTTTTAACAATTGAGTTTTATTAAATAAAATGTAATATATAATGCAGAAAAAATTTCTAGCTTATTCAGAAGTGAGGATGCTTGTTGGTAAAGATAACTGACATTGGACAACAAGAAGGTCATTTTATCATTTCTCAATATCAAAGCCAGAAAGTTTTGGGTTCAAATACATACAATGATACAAAGAACATTAAGATCAATATTCAATTGAAATTTCATATAGTAGTTGTAAAATGTTTCTGAATAAGGCTGTTCTCATTTGGAAAGATATTAATATACAAAATGAAATCTATACTGTTGGCAGCATACGTTGGGTTTTAATACCTACTGTAATACTGCAATGTTAAATGTAAAGCTTTGTCTCATTTTTAAATGATAACATACATGTTATAAGACCCTTGCTTACAGTTTCATAAGTTATGGAATAAAATATAATTGAGTGAACTGTATACCCTTAGAATTCATTGGATATTTCTTACAAGTTTTAGGTAGAAAGATCGTACCCAGAAAGACATATCTTCTTACTGTTTTAGATCTTGGTGTTAAAGACAGACACTCAGGATCTTGTGGCTTCCTTCAGAGTGACAACAGGAACCAGCAACACTACTGCTATTAAATCTATAGAATTTGCTCGAAAAGGAAGGTAAGTTGAAGTCAGTGAGAGCTTCAGAATTTATTCACTGAAAACATAATGGTGAAAAGGTTTTTCCCCAAATACCATTTGTATAGACAATTTTAAATTCTTCCCACTTGTGATTTGAAGTGGAATTACTGAACATAATCCTGTTCCTCTCAACACACATTTTGTGAATGTTCAACAATGACAATTATTCATTTCAAAATGAGGGTAAATGATGAATGTATCTGGGTTTATCAGACAAGCATAGGAAATTTCCTGGCATGCCAGGTCTCATTTTTCTAGTATTGTTTGTTCTGATCAAGCTCATGCAATAGTCTTTCCTAACACTTAGTTCCTTATTTTTTAACAAGGACTTGAAGGTTTCTTTACACAAAACATATATTGTAGAACAGAGCTATGCTTCTTGCCGAATTAATGATGTTAGGTTCCCAGATGTCCTTATTGGTAGCACATACAACTAAAGTGCATATTTAAATTCATTAGAGTTGCCAAATGCCCATTTTTTATCAGTGGATTAATACCTGGGCTTATTTTCAGAATGACTTTCTTTTACCTTTGGAAATGTTTTGAAATGTGCTTTTAGATAAGGGCAATTCTGGAATTTTTGAGTTTGCATTAGATTGTATGATCTTCAGCCAAATTTGTAGTTTGTTTTTGAAACTGAAAAAGTTTTGAAAAAGCAGGTTACACTCTGACATAAAAACATAAAAAGCAGCCTTCAAAAACAAAATATATTCTGCTGTACTTGAATCTTTGGGTGCATCTAAAGGAAGTCTTTCTGACTTTTATATTATGGTTTAATTACAGGTAATTGGGATCTGCAATTCTGTTTTAAATGGCACAGATGTAAAACAGAAAATCACATAAATCAATTACAACATTAGTTGCTTTTAGTAAATTTATATACCACCCCACTCACTGTTTGCCATCATTAAGCAAACTGCACATTAAGTGTGATGCAATTGGTCATTAAGGTCATTAAGTGTGATGTAATTGCAGCTTCCTGCTGGCTTCCCATTCACTCTGCTTGTGGAGAGCCAGCATTGAAGGTTGAAAATTGTGATCATATGACTACAAGATACTGGGACCATTATAGTCCACAAGCACTCGAATTGTGATCATATGGCTCTTGATATTTTGCAAATGGCCAGAACTTCATGGGCCAGTTATAAGTCTTATTCATTTAGTGCTGTCATAATTCTGAATGGTCACTTTATTGTAAAAGGGTGGATCAGCAATGCATTTCAGAAAGCTAGTATTCATTGTAGTATGTTAATATATTTCCATCTTCCAGTTGCTTTCTCATAAATACTGCTGATCGCATAATCAGAGTTTATGATGGCCGGGAAATCTTAACCTGCGGTAGAGATGGGGAACCAGAACCTATGCAAAAACTACAGGATTTGGTGAACAGGTAAATATGTAAAGTAACTAAGTATTGTAAGTCATCAGAATATGTTTTCTTTGCAATATTCAATATTTAATCAAATAGTTAACAATAGTTAATCCTCTTACATGGCTGTTTTCTTTGTGACCTTCCAAAATAATAACTATTCATTCAAACATTCAACTTGTCTTATATGACAGAATTCCCTGATTATTGATCCCTCACCACAGATCCCCCACTTACCAAAAGAAGACCTCAGTCTACATGGCTAAGATTGTATAATTATCTGGTAGTAACACTCTTTTAAAAATTGAAACTTAGTTTTGAGTAATCTTCATAGGATCAAGTTGTAAATGTATAAATGTAAGTTCCCTTTAAGTCAGTCTCAGTCCTAGTAATTACATGGATGTATCCACATTGTTTTCTTAACAATAAATTGAAATGATTTTGTCTTTTTTTCAACTTTCTGGTTTGGTTTATAGCCCTAGAATTTGCTGCTGGTCTCCCATCCTAGTCCTAAACTAGGTGAATTTCTGTTTAAGCATGTTAAGATCGGCCAATCACCTGTGTCCTATCAGCTATTGCTTTATTTGGAACATTTATATAGTGCCCATCTTGCAACAAACTCTGGGCAGGTCTCAATCAAAAAAAGCTCTTGGATAATTTTGTACAGTATATTACCTAATATAGTATCCTATAGAATTTGAAAAGTACTGCTATTACACTGGCTATATTATGTATTTGTTTGTAGTATGTATGTATGTATGTATGTATGTATGTATGTATGTATGTATATACATACATAAACCTCAGAAAAAGTGTGTGTGTGTGTGTGTGTATTACCTTCCTACCAGAGTCTTTAAAGTAGGATCATAAATTGATATAAAAACTGAAGAAGAGTACAATAAATGGAAAATGATAAACCAGTTACCTATACAATGCCATTCTATAAGGAACAAAGCTAAGGGACAGATGATCCCATCTTGGTTGAGGAGAGAGTTTTCTAGCTGCACCTGTCTATTTAATGTAGATACAATATTGATGCAGACAATTATGGGATAAGATGAGCCAACAAATGATTTTAGCCAGATTTGCAGAGTTGGTTCATTTTCCTGTCCATTTTCATTCATATATTTTTAAAGGCATCATTCCTCTGTAGAAATAAAATCTTCCTTCTGTTATGCTTGTGCGAGCCAAGATCTGCCCCTAGCAGAATTTTATGAGCCTGGAAAAGTAGAGTTGAAAACTAGTGTTGTGCTGCACTTTATATTTCTATTTTCTTTTTAATTTTGCAATAGCTATTCTAAATAATCACCCAGGGATCGAAAGTCCAGTTAACCAATTTGGGAAATATAGTTTGATTTGAATACTTACATTTATATAGCAGAATTTGCAATTTGCGTTTTGGAATAATATGTCATTCTCTCCAGATAAAATATTTTTTAGAGTTTGGTGTTTTTAAAAATCCTTTTTATTTTTCCTGCCCTTGAAAAAACCGCTTAACTTTTTCTGTTAATACCTTTCCTATAGGACACCTTGGAAGAAATGCTGTTTCTCTGGTGACGGGGAGTATATTGTTGCAGGGTCAGCCCGTCAGCATGCTCTGTACATATGGGAGAAAAGTATTGGCAACCTTGTGAAAATCCTCCATGGCACTAGGGGAGAACTATTGCTGGATGTGGCAGTAAGTGCTCTATCTTTCTTTCCATTCTGTTTTGTCAAAACAATGGGCCTGATTTATTTTAACATACCTGCTACTTTTCTCCCTCCTCCTCCTGCTGCAATTCTAGTGGCATCCTGTCCGACCAATCATTGCTTCTATTTCCAGTGGAGTGGTATCTATATGGGCACAGAATCAAGTGGTAGGTAGAATTCTGCATTTTATTAGCCTTCAACATTTTGATTTTGAATGGAGGCTCTGTTTTCATCTATTTTGAATGTTTTAAGTATTTGCATAAACTTCACTAAGGGTTGTATTCTAAGTAAATGCAGAATATAGAATAAATATAAAAGAATACAAAAACCATTTAAATGGTTTTTTTTAATAAAATCCTAATAGGGAAAGCAGTGTGACAGTAGAACCAATTACACACAGAGGTGGTAGATTCCCCTTCACTGGATGTTCTTAGGTGAAAGCTTGAGAGCTGTTGGTCTTGTTGCTTTAATTTTGATTTTTGCCCTGAAGGGGAACTTGACTGTGATAACTTAGATGACCTCTCCTGTTCTAGATCATTCAGGGATACCCAGAGAAGTTAAGATGCTAGACTTCCATTTTGTATTTACACAAAAACAAGCATTCAACTTGTAGGGTTTTTGTGCAAGCATATACAAGTTTAATCAAACAAGTTCAAATTATAAGAGTCTAAAGCAGCAGGTGAAGACATTATTACCATGTTTTTCACTCCATAAGACACACTTTCCTCCCCACAAAAGTGGTTGGAAATGCCTGTGTGTCTTATGGAGGGAATATTGCATCACAGACTGTGAGGTGTATTACCTCAGGAGTCCCCAGTGGTGGATCGGTGTCAGTCCTTTGGTGAATAGCAGCCAGGCCATGGCGGCAAGATCCTTTTACAGTGCTGAACCCCGCCTCTTCTGCCTTTGTCATTGCCCACCTCTTCTGTCTCTTTTCCGCAGTGCGGGAATCAATAGGCAGAGCTATTACATGAGAGGACACCTATCTGTGGTCTTCTCAGGCTCCACCTCCTGCCCTCACTACACTGCTGCTCCATATTCGGTGCTCCTTATGTTTTTTGTTGTTGTTTCCTCCTCTAAACCTAGGTGCGTCTTATGGTCAGGTGCTTCTTATAGTGCAAAAAATATGGTAGGTTATGGAAGAGTAACAGTTTTAGGAAACAGGAGGTTCCAGGCTTTTGATGCGAAGACCAGGATAGAAGGGTTGTCCCCAAACTGGATTTTAAGTAGAACCCCTTTATGAAGTAGGTCACAATCAACACAAGAAACACCCTTGTTGGGCAAAGAGGGCCATAGAGTGAGTTTGCTGCTCAATATACAGCATAGTGTCATTAAAAAGCTATGGTCATTGCTTACATGGTGCTTATGTGCTACATGGCATCACAAGTTTGAAATGTTTTTGGGTGGGGGGGATTTATGGTTTAGGAAAACTGGAGTGCCTTTGCACCTGATTTTAAAGAGCTGGATGAAAATGTAGAATATGAAGAACGGGAATCTGAATTTGACATAGAAGATGAAGATAAAAGTGAGCCAGAACAGACAGGTAATGAATGTATTTTAAATTTATTTTAAAAACAAGAACAACCCTGCTGGAGATGTCAATGCCCATTTGAATCCAGCATATATTTTTTTCTTATCATGGCAAATTGGATACCTTTGTGGCAGGAGATGAAAATATACTGTTTTCTTTGAATCGTCCAACCAACAGATGATGGTTGTCTTCACCTGCTGACAGCCAGTTGCCAGCAGTATGACTGGAGGCCAGCTACCATAAGAAAGCCATGTGAAGCTTCAGAACTGGGGTCCATGCTAAGTAAATGTATGTGACCTAACCTTAATCTTTAAAATAGTAAAGTTAGTGTAAAATTAAAGAGATCCTTTTGAAGCTCTGCACTGCTGTTCTTTAAAAAAATGTGAGGTATGAATCATCTCACATTTATAAGTAGTGCAATTTAATGTCTTTTTGTTAATATGTTACAATTGTCAGAATTTATACTTTATAAAATGCTTTATAAGAATTTATGCTTTATAAAATAAAACATCTTTGCCTATACAGGATATAGCAAATACTGATTATATATTATAATTATATCATAATTATATTATTTTTACACACACACATATAATATTTAGGTGGGAAAGTTATACAAATATAGCATTTTTATGAGCTTGCATTAAGATGATTTTTTTAAATCCCTCTGTAAAGCATGGCATCTATGTGTCTGCATTGTTTGTTGTTTTCTGTCATATGTTTACTAATATAGATCTAACACAAGACTAAAAATTTTAATTGGCTAATGCATTTAATATGTTTTTCTGACTATTTATGTCCCTCATTCAAATCAGAAATATAGAGTACAGCCTTGTTACTCGGCTGATCATAATATGTATAATCATGCTTCTGTAATTACTGATAACTATCTTAGTATTGTTGTAATCCCTGCAGAATAAATTGTTTGTGGGTATATTTGAACACACATTTAAATACCATCCTATATACCATCCTATAAACTATATATTAGAATGGTTTATCAGTTCTGTTCCTTTCTGTGGAACAGAAACAATGATGGGATTTATTTCTGATAATGCTCATGACTTCATCCTTCTAACTGAAACATATATACCTTATACCAGGGCTTTCTTTTTCTTTCTTTGCTTTTCCTTTATTGTTTATAATTTCTGAGCCTACAGTCTACAGGACTGTTTTAAACAATTATGTTCCTAATTTACTTTGGAATAATGGACGTTACAACTTTTGTTAGGATTGTTTTATTGCATTTTATTGTTTCATTTCATTTTATTTTTTAAAAAAATATTCTAGAAATATTTAATGTTTAAAAGTTTATTTTTTATTGGACACATAAAAAGAGCAATGCATTTACAAACACAGAATTATTCTGTTAATGATATTACCAAGCCATATTACATGACACTTCTATTAAAAGTACAATAAAGTTGAACGTGTTACTTAAAAAATATAGCTGTTGTTTAAATTGTCTAATAAATCTCTCAAGAAGATTGCTAGAGGATAGCAAACATTGCCAATGCCTATTTTTATTATAAGTTTTTTAAAATGTTTTTGTACCCAAAAGAGCACAAAACAGTATATGGGAAAAATAATAAAGAATTGATAAAAAAAATTCCAGTAATAAATTTCCATAAACAAAAGAGTAAAACATTTTGAATGCTCTAATTTAAAAGAGTTCAATTAAATAACATTTAATTCTGAACTCCTTGTTACCTTGCAGATGTTTACATGAACTAGGCAGTGTTAATGATATTTGAAACAGAATAGCATCTGAATTAATCGTGCATCCCTTAGGAGGGCATTCTATTAACTGGAAGTAAGAATAATATGTACTTAATATTATGGTTTACTATCCTTTTATCTCCATTAATTTGCTAGTGCAGAACAGCACTTATCAAGTAAATGCTAATGGTCTCCTAATTTTTTATTCTGACTTTCATTACTTGACAGGTGCTGATGCTGCAGAAGATGAGGAAGTGGATGTAACTAGTGTAGACCCTATTGCAGCTTTTTGTAGCAGGTAATTGATAATGGCCCAGCTATTACAAGGCTACAAATAAATTTTAGTTGATTAAAATTATGAGTATGAATGATTTGTGTGTGCATACTTCAGAATCAAGTCCTGCCCATTCAGTAATGTTTACTGTTTGTTAAATCAGATTAACTTTGAAGCTTTAAATATCTGTGATATGAGTAGGATGCTAGTTCTGATCAAAAATACCCTGGTGCAAGAGTCTGTTATAAATAGCATCTAATTTAAACTCAGAAATTTAAATGTCCCTCTTCCAAATGTTTGAATAATGTTTTTCCTCTTATAACAGTTGTGTGGTTAATGTAATTTGTGATGAAACTTATTAGGAAACCAGGACTGTTGTTAAGAAATGTATTCTTTTTTTCTATATGTGAGATGCCTTCACGGTATGCACTTGAATGGTTAATGTAGGGCTAATGATAATACTCTAGGAGAGGCAAGAGTACAAAAACAAATGAAGGAACATTCCTTCCTTCCCTCATGAGCTGTGTGTTGCTAATGAAAAAAATAAATGATTTCTCTGATAGTGATGAAGAGCTGGAAGACTCTAAAGCTTTACTCTACTTGCCTATTGCTCCTGAGGTGGAAGACCCAGAGGAAAATCCATATGGGCCTCCACCAGATGCAGTTCAGACTGCTTTACCCGATGATGGAATAGGCTCTGAAAAGAAGCGGCCATCTTTGTCCGATGGACCTCAGCCTCCAAAGAAGAAACCTAAAACCACCAACATAGAACTGCAGGGAGTACCTAATGATGGTGGGTAGGGATTCCTTTTCATTCCTGTACAGTTAGGTAGATTTATTAAAGAATCATGGTCTGTCCTTTAGTTCATACTGCCAACATGATTGATTTTCAGTAGTCTTCGGAATAAATGGGGATGTACAACTATGCTCTCGTTTTTTTCTGAACTACTTGACATTATGATTCATTTAAGAAATCAAGTGGAAATCATGGTAGTTCTACTTATTTTCTATGAGATCAGCTCATTATCTAGAAAAGAATGCTTTTGAATTGAACATCTTCCCCACTCTTTACCTCATTACATAAATTTTAAAGTTCTTTCATACGTTACTTCTCTTTACTCTGTTTTATACAGCCTCTGGCAAGTGTTGTGGGAGCACTCTGTTTGCCTTCTCCAGATGGTTCACCAAAAGCTTTTGGAAAGAACTCATCTCCCTAAATATTATAGGCATACAATGCCTCCTCTGGATTGCCAAAAGGTTGCATGAGTACTTCAGAGGATGCAAATGGCTCATCCTCCACAGCACTCCCTACATCTGTGAGAAATTTTCAGCACAACCATGCATTGCAAGAATATCATGCTTTGGAGGGTATGCCATTTAATTCATCTGGATTATTTGCCAAAACCTTGGGGAGTGAACAGTGCCTGTAGCATGACTCATCAAATACATGCTTGTAGGACTTGCCAGAAAATAATCATATTCAGAATTCCCTTGCTAAATTCCAAAGAAATGGCTAAAGGACTGTAGGGGATGGACAAAGCTTTTTTTTTTGGAAGCAAATTGCATTGTTTCTTCGCTTCAGTGAAGAGAATCAGGTCATCTCATCTTAAGATGGTGATGAAGTTGCTGAAATGCGTACTTTCTTTTCAGGAATAGATGAGGTATAGGTGAAAGGAAGAATGGCTTCAATTAAAATCATATTCTGAAAGCTAATATCCCACAATCAGGTAAAAAAATGAAGCTGAAAAGAGGTGGCTGTTTCAGCAAGACAATTATCTCAAATCAAATATAGTTCTAATTCACCTAAGAAGTACTTATAGGAAAGAAGTTTAAAGGCTTTGGAATAGTCTTCAGAGCTCCCAGACTGAATATTGTTGCAGATCTATGAGGAGAATTTAAATATGCAGTACGTATAATTATCAATTGTTCCTGCAAGGATAATTGACAGGAAAAAAAATGAAAAGAAATAAAGAAAAAGTTCTTAGCTGATTATAAAAAACATTTGGAAGCTGTCAATTCAGCCAGTGAAAGTGTTACAGACGCTATCCAAAGTTTTGTCACTGGCACATTCACTGTTTACTTACTTTCAATCTATAAAGAACCATACATAAATTATACGTATATAAGTTTGCAGAAACATGTGCTTGACTTTGTACCATGGTGTCAGGTTTTGTTCCTTTAGTTCAATTCATTAAAATTTGACCAGAAACAGCTAAACTTTTACATACAACTGTGTGCCTTGATCTGCACAAATTTGGAAAATAAACAACAGGGTGAATATATTGGCTTCCTTTTTAAAAAAATGAAAATACACACTTTCTGTTCTAAACTTTTACAGAAGTCCATCCACTGCTGGGTGTAAAAGGAGATGGTAAATCCAAGAAGAAGCAAGCAGGGAGACCTAAAGGATCAAAAGGTAAAGAGAAAGATTCTCCATTTAAACCGAAACTCTACAAAGGGGACAGAGGTTCTTTACCTCTGGAAGGAGCAGCGAAGGGTAAAGTGCAGGCGGAGCTGGGACAACCTTTACCAGGTAAGGACCCACCGTGAGCATCTGCTTGCTTGGTGACCTTGCTTTGTACAGAAATGGCCTAATCTGAGCATTTGAACTTCTCAAACACTACCTGCTTGCTGAATGTTTAGCTGCTGCGCTCCCAAGGATAGACAGAATTGTACTTTTTGAATCGTAACATTTATTCTTCATCACAAATATTGGTAAGTTCTCTAACACGCATTCTTCAAGAATGTAAATCCCTAAAAGAAGAATGTAATTTTATGACACGGAGAAGCAAGCTGTTGATGTTGATGCTCTTTACTTCATACCATTATAATTTCAAAATTGCGGTTAAAGAAAATCCCAGAAGCTGAAAATAAAGGAGTAGAAATAATGAAAAGTAAAATTCTTTTCAGGATGCAGCTGCTATCATTTTTTAAAATGTCATACTCTTTGCAGATGCTAGGAATTGAGAGTATTTAAAAGAGAGTATTTTCTTTATGTGTCTACTTTGCCTATAGTTGAGGAAAACATTTTGTTTGCTCCTCCCTTTGCACCACTAGGCAAGATTTAAAAAATTGCAACAGCTGCTAGAGTAGGGAAGAGCATCCCTTCCACCTTACCTATGTTCCTGTCTAACTCCCATTTTCAGCAGGTTGCTGAGAATTTTGTTGAGAATTTTGTTTCTTCTAAGCTGTGGAATTTACAGGCAGACGAACATTATTTATTAGCTACTTCGAAGCATCTTTCTAACGTTTTTGGCTCTCAGCTTCCAACTGTGAGCTCCAGCAATGGAAATAGAGGTTTGATTACAAACTGCAGGCCATCAAATACTGCTATTCTATGGGCCAAAACATGCAGGACCCCCCATTTAGTCTAAACAGGGATGTTTTAGCAGTTCAAACCAGAAAAAAATGGTTGCATAAGCAAGTATAATGCAGATACAACTTTTCTTCTATCTCTCCTTTCTCACTGTTGAATTGTTGTTGCTCTGGCATTGCTAGAAGCAGCAAACCATCATTGCTATTAGTGGCACCAGGGTGGGGTATTATTATATATTATTATTCTCTTATACTGTATATTGTTTTTATGACCTTGTAAGCTGCCTTGAGTCACCATGTGCGAGTAGGTGGCAATATAAATTTTCTAAATAAAATAAAGTAAAATGAAATAAATACCTAAGTCATTTTTGTAACAAATGTAGCCAATTTGCTTCCCCCCCCCCCAATGACTCCCTATATATAAAATTACTGCACGGGCATTTATTGTGCCTTTAGAAGTTGTGAGTGCTGTAAATTGGAAGTTTTACGAAGAGATTGAAGAACCATTTGTCTGAAATGGAATAGGGTTTCCTGCTGAGCAGGGGGTTAGGCTAGAGGACCTCCAAGGCCCCTTCCAACTCTGTTATTATTTCCTTTGTTAAGGGAATTCCTGAAGTTCTTACAGCATCCTCTTAGCAATTATTTTTGTATGTCCCAATTTTCTTCTCTTCTCCAGTGTTGAAAATTGGAGCGTTGGAATTGCCATGAAAGATTTTCTTTTTCATGGCTAGAGGGCAGTCATCCTTCTCTGATGAGATAATGGCTCTGTAGTGGATTTTTAATTTTTTCTGATCTTTTCCCCTAGAAGTTGCTTTGGCAGTCCAGTTGTTTTTCAGTGTTAATACTTGGGAGGGAGGAAATGCTGAGGATTATTCAAAATATTCCTAGAAATATTGGAGCAAGTGGGAGGAGCAGCCCACTACCCCTGTGGAAAACCTTGATTTTCCACTCTAAACTCTTAAGGAGGGAATCATAATTGGGCTACTGTGCTATTAGCAGGGAATCTCAGGTCTAAGGTGTTTGCTTTGATTAAGTTCTGTGATTTTAATTGACAAGGGGCAAGATTGCAACTTGATTCCACTACACTGAATTTTTCAGAATTCTCTACAGGGAGTCCTTGACCTACAACCAAAACTGAGCCCAAAATTTCTATTGCTAAGTGAAACGTTTGTTGCCCCATTTTACAACCTTTTCTTGCCACCCTGAATCACTGCCGTTGTTCACTTAGTAACATGGTTGTTAAGTGAATGTGGCTTCCCCATTGACTTTGCTTGTCAGAAGGTTACAAAAGGTGATCACATGACCTCCCAGGACACTACAGCCATCATAAATATGAGACAGTTGCCAAGGCGTCTGAATTTTGATCCCATGAGCATGGAGATGCTGCAATGTTGTAAGTGTGAAAAATGGTCACAAGGCACTTTTTTTCCAGCACCGTTGTAACTTTGAATAGTCACTAAATGAACTGCAGTAAGTCAAGGACTACCTGTGCTCACTGGCTTGGCCATTCAGACCGAGTAAAACCCTTTTCATCATTGCCATCTGTGTGCAGATGACAAAACTATTTTCCGCTCAAGTGCTTGATGAGATTCAATGATAAAAGAAATGGGTCTAGGTGAAACATTAAGTGATTTTTAAAATTCTTTGTAATAGCTGTTAAGTAAATATTCAAAGGTAACTCAGCTTAAAATATTTTGTATGTCCTGGAAGCTCAGTAGCTATTGCTGTGAATCTTATAATTTCCAGAACCCTTTTTTGCCTCATTGCTGGCCCACTGTTAGCTTGTTCATTGTCCTTCCTGCTCTGCTCCTGTTTTGTTGCTTTTATGATGATATTATCCCCTGAATTCCCTTACAAATGAGAATTAGGAAGCTTGGCAGCCTTCCAAGTCATAAACCTGTTTCCATATCTTTTCCCCTAAAAGCTAATTTTATTCTTTAACTGTTCAAAATTTCTTTAGCAATAATCAGAAGCTTTTTATGTATGCATGTGTGTATATATGTGGGTGTCTGTATAAAATCTATTCCTAGGCAGAAGTAAAACTGAAATTAAATGACATTAAGCTTTCTGATGGTGTCTATGGGATTATTAATCCCTGAGTTTCATTGGAACAAATCCAGAGATCAGCTGTAGAAGGTTGGGGGGTGCCAGGGTAGTCAATAAATCTGCAGGATCCTCATTCATGTAGGTTCGGTTAGCCCAATGTCTTCAGGGTGACATTTCTTGGTTTTAGGTAAAGTATTTCTCATTATCAAAGCCATCCTGATTCCCAGCTTGAGGATATTTAAGCAGCTGTTAAGTGGCCGGGCAGATCTCCAAAAAAGACTACAACGCTGCCCTTGCTCAGCCATCTCTTAGTAATATGCCAGTTCCTCCAGGTTCCATATAGGATTCATGCTTCGTTGTCTAGGACATCCAGCCTTCTTGAACTTGGTACTTTCCACTATTTCTATCAGCTTTGCCAAAATTGACTGTGGGTTATGGGACATCCACAATTTTATAACACCAGATTGGGGAGGCTTAACTAATTTCAGGTTTAGGAGTCTAAATTATTGTCTGGCTTCTTGATATTCTAGCTATAGTTCATTCCAACCTCTGAACTTGATTTTAGGAAAATATGATAGAGATGGGTTGGCTCCCTGTATGCCAGACCCATATGAAAGGTAGAGAAAAAAGAGATTCATTAGAACATGAAATAATTGCAAAGGAATATCTGGTGTACTTTTCAACAGTTTAGTGGTTGGCAGAGTGGCAGCAGCAATAGAGCTGGCAGTGGTACCTGGTGGTTGGCAAATTAACGTTAAAAAATACCAGTGGTCCACACAGACTTTGTGTTGGGCCACATGTGGCCTGCGTGCCATATGTTATACAAGCCTGCTCTGTATTATTATAAATCAGCTCTGTATTATTATAAATCAGTTTATGAGGCCGTAATTGTGTGAACTATTTTTGCAATTGTGAAAACATCCTGGCAAATTGGATCTCGTGGGAAAAAATACTGCCTGCCCTTGTAGAGTTTAATTAACAAGCTGATCTTGAGATAAGGTCGCCATATAGCTCCTGGCTTTGTTACTTGAGGTTCTGTTCCTCAGTTTCCTTACTACAGAGAGCACTCTTGTCATTGTAGTAGTGAGAGGAAGTCCTGAGTTTTTCTGAAATGTATTTTCTTTTGCAACAGTTTGATAAAAAAAGCTAAAAACAGGAAGCGTATAGTATTAAATGTTGAGGAAGTACCTCCCTTTACTTCCACACCAGGTGTGGATGATTTTTGTAGTGTTTATATTTTCTGCAAACTATCTGAATTCTATTGAGAATATCAGTAATACTTGATTTTTCTTTTCTTTTGTTTTTGATTTTTAGCAGGTGGTGGAATCTCGGAGTTGTTATGAAAGCTTCCCTCATTCCGTCTTTTTTCTTACTTTGACGTCATTATATAAAATAAGGACAAATGTTAAGTCAGATAATGGACTGCCTTCATGTGGGAAAAAAAATCTGACTGAACTGCCTGCATCTCCAGGGAACAATTTATGCAAATTATGAAAGAGGAACATTTTTGTCCTTAGACATTTCTTTTTACTAATAGAAAAGGACAAGGAAAGATTTGTATAAAATCTGATGGGAAAGAGCTGGAAAATCTTCTTGGAGTTCCCTAGAGTGCAAAGTATGGAACAAGATAAGAAGCATGGTCATTGAGTCCTGGGTTACTTTATGTTACTTTATGTTAATTCTTGAGAAAGAAATGCTGGAATCTTATTGAATTCCTCCAACAGGCTATTATTGCCTTATGACCGGCTAAATCAAATTACTCTGGGCCTTGTTGTTATTGTTTATTTCTCAATCGCATTGAATTGTAAATGCAGTTAGTCCTTAGCTTACTATCCTACAGCTATGATATATTGTAAATTGATCTAATTTTCAAATGGGCTGTTGAAATCCAGATGTCTCCAATGTATAAGAACAAGAACTATTTTTCCAAGGGAGAAAAGTAACACATAAAAAAGTAAGTAGATTGTGCAAAAAGTCTCTTGTTTCTTCTCAACATGTTTTAATCACATCCAGAGATGCTTGTTTCCCAAACCCTTCAGGGTTCTAGGGAGAACAAACTTTCTCTAGACTCCATAGAGGAAGTGTATAAAATGGAAAACACGGACTTATATTAAATGGATTCATTTTCTTCATATGCTCTGAAAACAATTTGAGGATATGAATGTTGATCCTGGGTCTATTTTACAAAACAGGCCCTTCATTCAGGAGATATTTAAGGGATGACAGTGATGTCTTCAAAGTACAACTACAGGATATACAGGTGACTTACATACTTACATCTATCTATAGAATAGATGAAGGTGTTTTAAATATGCCTTTCAGTTTGTTTTCTGCATAATGTCCTGTGGTATGTTTCTTCTAAATATATCCTGAGTTGAAATCTCATATTTTGTACATTATTATTTATGACATCCTCATTTCTAGAATTTTATGCAATGTTCCCTTATATAATCTGGTCATCTACAGAGCTTTCCAAGTGCATATGAAGAATAATAGAAAAGCTGTTGGATAATGACTGTTGTATTGTTTATGTGGTATTGTGAATTCAAATCAGATCTGTTTTCTACAGTTTAATGTGCGTTATTTCTGTTTTATATTATTTTTTGTTACTATTGTAGTTTGTACATAACCTGAAAAATAATTGCTTTTTAGCTACTGTAAAGTACTGTTGTGATGTTAGCGTCTCTATTTGTAAATAAAGAGGTACATTTTATTTCTTAAATGTTGTAATTTGCTTTTTTTGTACTAGCTTTGTTCAAACAAGTTGTAGAATATTTTCTCCAGTCTAGCCCTTAATTGATAAATCTATCGATTATGTGCCATCAAGTCACGTTCATCTCCTAACAAGTACATGCTATTATGGTAATTGGTGATGTACTATGGTCATTTTAATTGAAGTGCAAACATTATTCTGAAGAAACCAATGGATTGTAACTGTCCTCTTCAGAACTGAGAAAATGAAAAATATTGCAAGTTAAACAGTGGGAATTATCGTAAGAAGCTTATCATGTAAGGCTATTGAATGTAATATAAAATTCTAATAAGAATAAAGAGGAAGAGTAATGAAGGACGGCTTCCATGATACATGTATTTTTATAACTTTTAATTTGAGCAAGATGTTTGTCATGCATATGATGGGCCACTTCACGCCACATCAGAATCATGCAGTGATTAGTAAAACAGTATTTTAACATCCAGGGATGATAAAAGAATGACTCCCAACTCACAATTACTGTAGCAATCTTCCATCATGAACTTCATTCTGAAGACCATTCACACAAAGTATCAATTAATATGGAGCAGTAATATAATCTAAAGCAGGGGTGTCAAAACTCATGGGCTGGATGCGTCATGCGCTGGCCCCGCCCCTGCCCAGTTTAGCAAAGGGGGAAAAAGTCCCGATATGTCACGTGACAACACGAGTTTGACCCTGATCTAAAGTCTGACAGTGTTCACAAACAGTGTTCCCTTTTCCCCAACACTTTATAAAAAATCAGTATTGATGCCAAAGTTCAGTAACTCTAAAAGTGTTATGAGGAATTTAAGTGAACAATCTCTACTTCAGGAACTTGGGTTCATTCACAATATTGCTCTATACATTGCCAGTATTTTCTGTATAACATGTAAATCTTGTTTTAATGAGTTCATCTTATTACTACCACTTCCATTCATCTTACTGCTTTTGTACTGTCATCATTTTTTGAGTTTTAAGTATGCACATATAGTGCATAGTACCACACAATTGCCATTGCAGTCTAGATGTATTAAGTGTGCAACTAATTCCTAACTAGGTATGTTGTTGAATTAAAGTTAAAGCATTTCTACTTATCCCACCCCCATCTCGTTTAGGTCCAGCCCACTACTGTTGAAATTCAGAAGAAAATACAGTACTGCAATCAGTAGCAGTTTTGTTGGTCTTTAACAATTTTATAAAAGCTCCATGTACTCAAGAAAAAAATAGGTTAAAATGATTTCCCTATACCATAACATTATTGCTTCACTGCCACAGTATTTGTAGCTACTGAAGGACAAAACTGTTGAAATTGCCATTCCTGAGTGAGAGCACTGCTGTGATTGGGAAAAGGTGTTGGAAACTCAGAAATGCTCTTTGATATTTTGGAGAATCAAGATGGGAAAGGAAACAGACAAGATCCTAGAAAGGTCAATTCTGGGTTTAAACCATTCTAGGCATTCAATTCCTTGGACATCATGCTCCAAACCACCTTGGAGAAACAACGAATATTTGGTTTCTGCCTTGATAATTATGTACTCTGATTTTTTTAATATATATTTTAGGGACACAACAGATAAGTTTTGATTACTCATATTACCTTTCTGTAACTGGAAGCACTATTCAAACAATGACATGAGTACAATGCTTTGGCTTTTCAGTTGTATACATTTTTATTATAGAATGGTTCTTTGTGACATCACAATTTTAAAACTGACACCATTCTGCAAGTTGCTGAATGAGCGCCATGAAGAAAAGAACCAGACAAATTTCTTTCTTAATAGTTTATGCTTACCATGGAGAATAATAACAGCGCAATTTACTTATTTTTAATACCCTTAATATTTTCATCACAAATATTTACAAAGTTTTATGATTCCAAATGTTTGGAATTGGTTTAAATTTGAATATATAATGTGGATGTCAACTTTAGGTAAGTATTGCTTCTGCTCTCCCCCTTGTCTGCATCTAATATTTTCTACATTCACGGATTTTGGAATAAAATGTTTTTTATGGGAAGGGAATTATGAAATAATTGGGGTAAATGCCTGTCAGTTATCCAACCCCATTATTCTCTTAATGCCTTAAATCAGTAGTAGATTTTTTTCCTTTTTCTCATCTATGAGATCTCCTATACCTGCGAAACTAAGCAGAACACTGCAGGTAGAGAATGTTCATTGCCTACTGTTTCCTAGTTTCAATCCCTCAGACATTATTTTTTAAAATACTTGAACTGGAAACTTTTATATAAATATTTAAATAAAATTATTCCCTTAGTAAAATATAAGAGGAATGTAATAAAGCTTCAACATAAATATTGGTATTTTTCAAAAAGATTTGGCAAGCCATTGGAATGGTCTGTCTCAATTTAAGGCAACCTCATTTGTTCACTAAATTAAGAAAACATAATTATAGCATAAATTGGCATCAGTTTCTATATTTCTAGGCCAAACCAGAGAATTTTAAAGAAACAGGGTTATGGTAGCCTGTTGTTGGAGCTTCCTAGTTCATAGGGTACTGATGCTAAGACCAGTATTAGTACTGGTGTTAAAGCTGAGACACTGATACAGAGCAGTGCTTTCATGGCATATCTTTTTTTTTGTCATGACTAAAAATATGTTAATAGTCCATTTAAAAGCTGAGAGAGAAAAGATGCACTTGCTGATAAAGATGGTTGTAACTGGCTTTCCTGGTTTGGCTGCTTCAGGTATCCCATGATCAATTAAAATATATTTGAAAATATGAAAAATACCAATATTTATGTGGAAGCTTATTACATTCCTCTTATATTTTACTAAGGGAATAATTTTATTTAAATATTTATATAAAACTTTCCAGTTCAAACATTTTTAAAATGTTCATAATAAATTGATTTTTAATATACAATAGCAGTCATGCTTCATCACCTGCAGACTGATTTTTATAAAAACACTCTTTACCGTGTTAACAAGCTTCTTTCTTTTGGCAGTACATCAAAGACCGTCTTTGTGGATTTCTCATGTCCAGGGACTTCATTGATATTTTAAATGAATGGCATTTAGGTCATTTGATCAGACAATGGAATGGATCCTAAAAGGACTCCTCAAGTATGATGATGGCAGAAGCCTATTTTATTGTTAAATTGCTAGTATTTGCTTTCTGACTACCTATTTCCATGGCTTCTATTGGAACAATTACCATTCCCATCAAAATGAGAACTGCTACTGCCAGAGTTTCAATCAGTTCCACCAGCTGCAGCGTGACCTGTGGCATGGGTTACAAGGTTGAAGAAACATGTCAGATTGGACCTAATGGTGAAAGGAGGTACTGTGATATTCGGAAAGTGGAGTGCTTGACCAACTGGCTCTGTGGGATGCTCCATTTCACTATTCTTGTAGGTAAGCCTTTTGACTTCCAGTGCTTGTCTCCTACAGAAATTGGGCCAGAAATCAAGAGCTTCAGTTATTCGTGGAGGATAGCCAGAGGTATCATTACCACTGATGACGTTCTCTTTAAACCATTCAAGACTACTGGCTTTGTCATTAAGCTTTCCCCAGCCAAGGAATACGATGCAGGGACATACAGGTGTGATGTGCAGTTCATGAGATCCTATAAGATTGTCAAAAGAATCTACTTTGGAATTCGTGTGATCCCTGGTCACTTGGTGGATCTGAACTTCGACAAATCCTTGACTCTAGAACAGCACTTGGAAAGTGAGAAGGAAAAAAACCAGCAGAATGCCACCAGTGTTCCTGTCCAAAAGCAGCAGCACTTTTGGCGCCAAAAAGTTCTGTTTGTATTTTTAATAGGCATTGGAAGTGGTGCGGTAGGAGGAATCTTGTTGCACAATATTTTCTACTATTTAGTGAAAGTTCCTAATAATTATGGGTATGTGGAGGAATAAAAACGTTTGTTCTTAAGGTCTTGCTGTATGCTGATTGCTGTATTTAATCATTTTGCAGCATTGTTTATGGTTATTAAGATTTGGTTGTGAAATCACTTAATTTATTTAGAAAGCAATAACATATCTTGTTCCTTAATTATATGTCATAAAACTTTAAAGACAGTACAAAACATGTAAATCAGTACATCTTTGGATGTGAGGTTCAGTATATGCTTTCCATATAGAAAATCCTAAATTCAGTTTTCAGGTCTGGAAAGAAACCCTACAACACTGGAATATCTATCAAGTCAACATAGATCGGGGGTTTTTTTTAATAAACTGTTACTCTCCTAATATTTTGAGACCACAAATCTCAGAAATTCAGCAGGTTAGCCAACAACTACTACTATGCTCAGTAGGAATGGTAATCTCAGTTTGGGAAGAACAGTGTGAGCTAGAGATGAGCATTGAAGATGAGATTCAAACTAATGCAGCATTTCTCAGATTTGGCAACTTAAGCTACGTGGACTTCAATTCCCAGAATTCTCCAGCAGATAAAGGAAGGGAGGGACATCTACAGAGGCAAGATTATGTTACTGTAACCACATAATAAACATAATATTCATAATATTCATAACTGCTTCTGAATCTGATTTACCTCAAAGGCCTGGCATCAATCTTACAAGTCCCTCCGTTTATTTTCTAGGGAGCAAAGAAGAGTCAAATCCAAGATCCTTTCTCTACTTACATTTCTGTCATGAACTCCAATTTCTTTAAATAGACTATTGTCTTGGTTGTCTTGACTCTTGTTGATGCCTGGGACATAACATTACCATTAAACACTTCCTACTGTTCCTCGCTGTTGCTTTCATTATTAGTTACTGAATCCGTGTTTAATGATAATGTTATGTCCCAGATGTCAACAAGAGTTCAATTAACCTTAAACATATACATATACATATGCATATACATATACATACATACATACATACATACATACATACATACATATATATATATATATATACATATACATGCACATACACATACACATACATACACATATATGTATGCATATATGTATACACATGTTTATTGAAAGTTTTAACTACAGTAAGTCAAACTATGTCAGAACAAAAAAGAAAAAGTGCAAAAAGAAAAAAAATAGAAGTAGAGAAAGAAATAAGATGCAAAGAAAGATATAAAAAAGAGCTTCCAATCTCAGCAGTTATATGTACAATTATATTTTAATCTGAGTTTACAACATAACTCTTCTATAATCTAAGCTGTAATGATTGAAAATATTTTCCCCAATGATTTCATTTTTTGAAATGTCTTGATAATGAATCTTTCATTTGAAATCATAAGAATGAGAATTGGGGAATGTGAACTAACAGATTTACCTGACACCCGAAGTGAAACAAGCTCTCTTTATTTTCCTGCCAATTTTTGGATTTGTAAGATGAACACAGCCAACCCTGAGCTTCAGACTGAAGGCTTTTTAAAGGCTTGATTAAGTAATACACACACACATATCATATTAAATGTATACATAAATTCATATATCATTTCAAAATGGGCACAGAGATAGGAAACATTTGGCAATTTAAACCCTGAGATTAGAAAGAAGGAAGGTAACTGCCCCATTTAATATTTGAGAAAGTGGGCAAATGGAATCAAGTTATTTCACTTCCATCATCTATTCAAATTATGCTTCTATTTCTTTAAAATAAAATCACATTTGTAGAAATTTGCTAGTGTTTGTAGAACTTTATTTAAGATTAGGTAAGACATGAAACTCCCTGTAGGACATATATGAGATGATCCTAACCAAATTGCTCAGACTGAAGAAGCTATTTAGATAAGCAGTGAAACGTTTCAAACCAAAAAAAAAAAAAATCCAGTTGCCATGACTCAACTTCCAGACAATTCTATCTAGATGACTGAGAATTTTCATTGAAATAAGTATTGTGGTACATAAACATGACCAAAATAAAATTAAAAAAATCACACTAAACAATGCTTGATAAACCTAGTAACCTTAACCTGTTCATCAAATTCATACTGGTGACAAAAATGAAGTGGATGAGATTGTAATGGAATGAAATTGCCACATTTTCTTCTCTTAAAAATATATTTCTGATAATATTCAAAATCAGTTAAATTATCTGATTAGAGTATGTTCATGTTTTTAAAAAAGGGATCTTGGTCTTGGCCATAATCATATGGGCAGCACTGTGATTCAGTGGTTAAGATGCTGGACTTGTTGGCTGGAATGCTGGCAGTCCAGGTTTGAGATCCAAGCGCCATGCGATGGGGTGAGCTCCTGTCCTCATCCCAGCACCTGCCAACCTAGCAGCTTGAAAGCATGTACATGTGACTAGATAAATAGGTACCACTTCTGTGGGAAGGTAATAGTGCTCTGTGATGTCATGTTGTTCACATGACCACAGAAATGTCTTTGGACAGTGCTGGCTAAATGGCCTTGAAACAGATGAGTACTGCTCCCTATAATCAACAACAACTAGCAGAGTAAAATCCACAGGGCCTCCTTTACCAATATAATATAATTGAAGGTTACATTTAGGACAATAGTTAGGAGAATTTGGAGCTTCTGAAGATGGGAAAGAGGTCTCTCATGTCTTATATAGTCCCATTCTTGAATTTCTTCTGATCATTCCTCTAGAAATCTTTTCCAACATGGCACATTTGAAAAGATGGAGAGCAAGATGAGATTTCAAGTATAGCTTTATGTCATGAATGGATATATATGCCAACCTTCCTCAAGATGGGTGCCTTCCAGGCATGTAGTTGTTACTTGCTGAGAAACCATGACCATTGTTGAGAATTACAGGAGTCTAAGGCCATACCTCTGGAGATTATTCATATTGGGGAAAAATAGAGATATTTAGTTAGTTAGTAAATATATGCCACCTATCGCACTGTTGAACTGCCTCTGGGTGGCTTACAAAATGATTTTTCCCATTCTTGCAATAGAATAGAAATCATTCAAATTGTATGGGATAGTGAGGTGCCAAGACAAGAATGGAGGACAAATAGAGAATAGAGAAATTTGTGTACCTTTAGATTTTCTTGCTACTTATAGTCAGTTTATGGGAGCTCCCAAGCCAAAAAATCAAAAGAAAAAAGCCTGTAACAACCCTTAGAAATCTGCTAATCTCTAAGAAATGTATGAAAGGTCTAGCTGTCTTTGGCTTAAAATACTGACACAGCTTAAAATCTGAATACAAACTGCATTTTTATTTATATGTGAAAAGCTGGGGTATGGATTTAAATGAAACAGAACTAATGTATTTTAATGAATGAAGCAAAACTATACAAATTACAGAACAAATGTACGTACAAATATATACAAACACACAGATACAGAAAGTAATTACATAAGGTCATAATAATACATAATATAACTTTATATTGCAAAATGATGTTCATTTTTTAAATTATATTAGACTGTGTGCTTGAAGTTGTGAGTGACACTCATGGAAAAATGTGAACCGAAATATGCTTTCCATTCAATGTGTCACTTAAATTTTGCCACTACATGTAGTCCTTGACTTAAAACAGTTCATTTAATGACAGTTCAAAGTTACAAAGGCACTGAAAAAAATGACATGACCATTTTTCATTCTGATGACTGCTGCAGTAGCCCCATGGGTCATGTGATCAAAATCCAAGCAACTGGTTCATATTTATGAGGGTGGCAAAGTCCTGGTCATGTGATCACCTTTTGCGAACTTCTGACAAGCAAAGTTGATGGGTAAGCCAGATTCACTTAACAACCATGTCTCTTACTTGGCAACTGCAGGCGCTCACCTAACAACCGTGGCAAGAAAGGTCATAAAATGGGGCAAAATTCATTTAGCAACTGGGTCACTTTACCAACAGAAATTTTGGGCTCAATTGTGGTTGTAAGTCAAGGACTACCTGTAGCATTCGATAGAAATAATTGAGATCTGGGACAAAAAATATGGGAAATATTTAGATTTATCCATCTTTCACCCCAAGGAAATGCTAAAATTTGCAAATGTTAAAAAAAAAAGCTATGGTTTGTGTTTGTCCAATTTTTATCCCATCTGTATGTTGCTTAGGTGTTAACAATCTCTTTTATGAACATAGCCACCGTTACAAGCAAAAAGTTTGATGCAAAGTTGGTTTCTTTAAATCCAAGCACAAGCAAAATATTCTGGCTTGAATGTTAGAATGCAAAAAAGAGTGTTTTGCTACCTGGAGGAATTGCTTTGTAGCTGTTTACGACTGTCTTAAAATACATTCTACCATGACATATTTACACACACCACACAACTTCCTATGTTCTGCATGCTTTTAAATAAGAGCATGAAACACCCCCACTCAAGCTGTTCTAGGGATATAATTTGTGTTGCTTGTTGTTATCTGAGCACCCCTGTCCAGCCCATTTTTTCCAACTTTTCTTTCTACACTGACTCAGTTCTCTTTCTGCTATACAAAACATTTTTTTAGATCAACCCAAATGGGAAAATAACCTGCAGTAAAACAATATAAGTAATTAGAAAATCTACCATGGCTTTGTAGTACTTTTCAGACTTCAGAGTGCTCCTCAGATAATGTCTTGGAATTTATAAGTAACCCTGTATTGCAAGTCAGCATTACTATGATCTCTCTCATACAGGGGAGGCACTGGAATCAAGAGGCTGTGATTTGTCTAAAGCCATTTGCAATGTCTGTGACATAGATAAGGGGGCATGGTTCACAAGTCAAATCTCTGAGTCATTCATTATACTGCATTAGCTTTCAAGGAGGAAGATTCTAAAAGGAGAATACTATCTTATTTGTATCAGAATAAGATGATGTAAAAATTTTATTGATCCCTTACGTGGAAGAAAGAAGAGAGCATCCCATATATCCTCATAACACAATAAGTGAAGGAACATGATGTAAATATATGAACACTTAGTATTTTTAAGCCAGATTAGGACACATATCCTCCTATTATCCATATGTACATAAATTCATATGTATATCCTTTCCAAGCAAGGAAAAACTTTTTCATGTTCTTGAAAAATGGCAACATTCTACTGCATCAAACACAATAGAGTTGGATGACAACAGGACTTCTTGGACAAAATACAAGTAGAAAAATATTGATATAATACTAATGCACAACACCAGATAACTTATTCTGTTTTTCTTTTTTAGTTATCATGTTGTCCGAAACATTAAGAAAATTAGATAAAAATAAACAATTATTAACAATATACATTATTAGGAACTTGACTACTTTGCATTTTCCTCCTTTTAAAAATTGGAACAGCAATTTAATGCTCAGGAAAGACAGGTGTAAACTCCTTGCAATGAAGCATCTGCTTTCTTATAAAATAATGAATGAATGGCCTATCATTTCACAGTGTTTCACATTTTACTGTGAAAGGGGAGAACTTCTGAATTACTTTATAAGATTTGCCTCTTTTTCTTTGCATTTGCCTCTGGACTCCAATCTATAACTATATGGCAGAAACATTGATGCATTTCACAGGTTTAAGGCATGACTGTTAGGTAAATAACATTTAAATTCCCAAACTGAATTTTGGCTAAAGTTTATTTTAATCTTGGTTTCTAATTTGCCGGGCAGAGCTATTGTTGATGTCTCTGAAGGGATCATATTTTGTGATAGAGCACCTGCATGAAATCTCTAATTAATTCTCAGATGTTTCTAGTTTATAAAAAACTTTAAAATTGAAGGACTTCACATCCCCTGTGAGTTGTTGTAGTCAGAGTAGACAATCTCCATAAAGCGTGATGATGACCACTATTTTGGATAGCCTTTAAAAAGTATTGCATAAATTCACAATGGACAGATCTTTCAATGTCCCTCTCCCCATCTGAAAGATAACATTGAGTTTTTAAAAATTAAGAGCAACTGAAAGATCTGCCCCTGAATTCTGCAGGTGAAACAACTGTAGGGGAAGGGCATCTCTTATCTGCTATTTCTGAATAACTATCTCACAAGGTATTTAATTGGCCACCATGAAAACAAAATAATGAATTAAGATGGACCTTGATCTGAATCAGCAAGGTATTTCATATATGCTAATACCAGGGGTATGGAACAGTGAATTGAATGTTTCTTAGATTTGGCAATGTTTTACATAACTTGATAGTCTCATAATTACACCCTAACTGTAACACCTGTAACATCTTATACTCCATGATTTATTTATTTATTGAAAGGTACACATAGTTTCTGAAGATTAATAGGCAGGAGAGGCAAATTCCAATTCTGAAAAATTTCTGAAATGTCAAAACAATATATAAGCTACCATGTTGGCGAGTTAATAAGCAGCAAGGTTCTTTGTTAAACTCACTTTCAGAGTTTGGTGTCAAAATAAATTATTTCTCTAATGTTTTTGAAAAAAGCGGAATATATGTGGGTGGGATTATTTTAGATTAATTATTTTTTCCCCAAAATACAGTGACTTTGTAGTCAATTGGGACTAACTCTTAATTTCTATAAAATGCACAAACTATAAGGTTGAAGAAAGTATAGCTATTGAAATGATGTTCAAGAGAGCATTAGGTATCAAGTTGGTACTCTTGACAATCTGCCATTAATGTTGGGCTTGTTATTATGGGAGCTAATACTATACTCTGGAAGGCACCAGCCTGATGTTGAAACAAACAAAGGATATATCTTTAGATATATCCATGCTGGCAAAAACAGAGAATCTGAATAAACATGAGGCCAGTGAGCTATGATCATTTTTCCCTTCCTTTCTTGAAGTGCTTATATCCTTTTTCTCTCCCTCAAACAGAAGGAAACATTTCCTAAATTCTTACACATATGAAGTAGCTCATTCTACTACACACCACCACTTCACATTTTATAACTTTTTAAAGGCAAAAAGCCTACCTTGAAAAAAATAGGTGTCCCACATTCATGGTGCAGTAACAATAGCTGAATGACTGTGGTCTAGCTAGCAGAGCCAAAGTCAATATTTTAAAAAGTGGGGCATGAGCAGGCTTTCTAATGGAGCTAAATATTCTCCTTGAAACTGAAAGCCAGAACTTGGCAAAATAGCACAAGCTATTATAATTATGTTTAAGATATTCTTAACTGAATGAGTTGCTGCCCTCATGCTGCCAGCACAATATATAAAATAACAAGATATATAATGGCATAGATATGTAATACACCCCAAGCACGTCAACATCCAAAATTAAGGGATCTGAACAATATCAGTTTTGGTGATGAGGAATTCTGCTTGGATTGCCCTATGGGTATCTTATGAATTCTAGTTTTTAATAACAGAAAACAAAAGATGCTCCCAGAGAAAGAACAAGGGAATGGAAAATGTATCTAGAAAACTACTGAATGTGGCCAATAGTCTGGAAGAGATCAATTTGCATTCCAATATCAAAATAGGGAGACTTAACAAAGAGTGCATGCTATTGTACAATATCATCAATATCACACACTAACAAAATAGTGCTTAGGATCATTCATTGCAGATTTGAACCCTACACTGAATAAGATGTCCAAGCTGGTTTTAAAAAAGACCAAGGAACATTATTGCTGATTCATGCTGCAGAAGTGAGAAAGCCAAAGAATACCAAAAAGATGTCACAATGTGTTTTGATGGTGTTGATCACAGCAAGTTGTAGTAAGTGCTGAGAAAAATGGGACTCTCAGAACATCTTATTTTCATAAGAAACTTATAGAAAGATCAGGAAGCCACAGTGCAGTCAGAATATAGTGGAACAGAATGGCTCGAGGTTGACAACTAAATGCAACAAGGCTGTACATATCGCCTTCTTTATTCAACCTGTAAGCTAAATATATATTAAGAAGCTAGATAGGAAGAATATTAACATTCTAAACAGGAGGAAGAAACATTAATAACCAGTGCCATGCTGATAATATTGTCCTAATAGCCAAAATGCAAAGGATTTGCAAGCCCTAGTAATAAAAGTCAAGGAGAACAGTGAAAAATAAGACTACAGTAAAATATAAATAAAATCAAATACAATAGATAGGCCAATTAGCCGTATAATTGACAAAAAAGATATCAAAGTGGTGGATAATTTCTGCTTTTTAAGATAAACCATCAAAATGATTTGATGGATTATAGATTTGAAAATAGAAATAGATTTGAAAAGGTATTCAAATGCTCGATATGTCTGTATCTATAAAGATCAAAATCATGCAAGCCATGGTATTCTCCATGATTCTGTAAAAAAGTAAAAGTTGGACTTTGAAGAAGTAAGCTAGGAAAAGTATTGACACTTTTGAACTTTGATGTGGGAAAAGATCCCTGATTATATTGTAGACAGCCAGGAAAACAAATCAATATATCATCAAACAAATCAATTAATCCAGGCTCAAACTGTTCTACTTCAGACATATTATGTTAAGACCCACTTCTCTGAAGAAGGGTCTAATACTGGGAAAGGTGGAAGGAAAGAAAAGAAAATGAACAGAGCAAGGTGGAGTGCACTGTTGGAAAGGCTGAAGGACCAGGTTAGGACAAGTTCCTCCTGTAGAAAATTGTTGTCACTAAGAGCTGATAATGGCCGGATAGCACAAAATCTCCATCATCAGTAGAATGCAATGTTTTATGTCAATGTTGGGTAATTTTCTAGTGACAACAGCTGCATAGGAGAAGGGATGAAGGTGTAGAAGAGATGTATTCAAAGTTCAAAGTTCTACTTTTTCTCAATCTTTCTCTGCGTAATATTTTCTGTATATAATTTAGAGAATTATATTTCAAAAATCTTTTCTAAGGTTGACCCTACATTTTCCATAACTTCATATTTAAAAATGGGCAACACCACACTGATCCTTGGCTATTATTAATTATAGATGTTCTGAGGGCCAAACAGTCCTTGGAAATGTAGCTCTGAATACAGAATAGGACCTTATCCTAAATGTAAATGTGGAAATAAGCCTTCAGTTCCTTTTCTACATATAAGATTTGATGAGGGAAAAGACAAAGGAAGCTTCTTTATACAGTAAAACCTTGATTTAATGGATTTAACAAACTTTAAATTTGCATTCAGACATCTCTCCAAAGCAGGAGATTAATTCCATTGTATCTGAAGTAGTTTGCTAAATTCACTTATATTTATAACTACTAATATCATTATATCAATTTATTCTCATTACTTAATATATAATTATGAATTATTAAAAACTGTCATAAATTGATTCAAATAATGCACATTCAGATTTAACAAACATTCATAGGTAAAGAAGCTCTGCCTTGTCAAATGATTTGCTACATCAAGGTTTTGCTGTAGTTGGAAAATTTCCATTCAGAAAAAAAATTCAGCAGTCTATTCTGCTGCGTTCAGGAAAGCAGGATGGTATTTTAGAAAAGTAGCAGTATTTCAAGACTGATATTGGGAATCTCCCCTTCCTTATTGTTCATATCAAAAACAACTAAGCAGATATTGATAGCAAAAGTAAATTTTTGAAGAACAATCTGAAAAATTAACACTGTCGTTTGGCAAAATTAAACTCAAGTTAAAATGTTAATTATTGATATTAACTATCACGTCAACTCAATTTTTTTTCACCTTCAAATTGGGTTGATGAACTTTGGATAAATGATACCATGTATCTCCTGACAAGGTGGAATGAGAGTTCTATAGTAACTTTCTTGTTCAAATGTCTTTATGACCCATTTCCAAAGCATCCTTTCCTGCCATATAACTTCCACTACTGAGGAACTATAAGAAAATGCAAGAACAATGAACTGTTTTTGAGTTTGAATGCATAAACAATGTACCTCTTCAGAAAGCACAGATGAATGATCACAGGAAATGCAAAGTAAAAGCCAAAGTACAAGGCAAATTATTATTACTTTTTGGTTTCACCAGCGAGCCATCAATATCCCACTTTCAGCAAATTAGATTTAACATTGTTGTGTTCATCAAAAGTCTTGCAGTGTGAGATATCTGACAGTTTCCATTGGCTTGTCTCCTCCAGCCAGATGCCTTGAAAAAAGTTTATTGGAACAATATTGCTCTTCAATAAGTTCCATTTGAACATTAAATGCCAGGGTCCTTGGCACGATACTGGCTGCAGTTGGGAATGATACGGAACATGCTCATCCTTTGAGACATCTTCTCTTGGAAGATATGCATTTATTCTCGTTTGTCTTTTGTTTCTTGTACTTTAAAAAAAGATCAAGTTTTAAGAGTCATTACTTTTGCACATGGCTTTGTAAGGCAGAACAATCTACTGAATACAGTAATATGAAAGACACATCCAGTTTCCAGAAATCACCTCTTGTTTTGTCAGTTTTAAAAAATCTGATTGATCAAAGACACATGTCTTGTATGAAATGTTATACATTCTTTAAAAAAGAAAGAAAAAAGTATATTTTCTTCTCAAGTTCTTTTCCACTAAGTACTGTCTATAATTAGATAGTTGTGGTAGAAATTTGTAGTCCAAATGGTGAACTGTAGATTTGCTAGATTTATGAAAAATCTAATAGCTTTCCATTTAGTGGTTAATATCAGAGCTCTGAGGAGCCAATGAGGGCAAGCATTATTAGTACATGAGTTAGGGCAACCATGGTATGAAGCACTGGGTGACCTGAAGAATTTTCCACCATCATACTTGTGCCTGTAAAAAAAAAGTAGTTGTACGGATTTATTTTTTTAAAAAAAATCAACAACCCCCTTTTTTAAGAAACAAATGTGTTATTGAATTCATATTTTACATTTTCTGGTACATTAAATTTATAAACTAGTTATATTTTTCTCAAATATTAGCTGAAAACTGCAATCCCATAATTCTTCTCCATCTTAAATTTTAATCTAGACAGAGAAGAATTCAACTCTACCATTATTTAGTTCCAAGGAACAAGAAATTCTAAATTCTTGATACATAACCAGATGTTCATGAGATGGTTTCTCTATCTAATTTCCCTGAATGTATAATAACTTCAACACTTTTTCTACCATTCATGATATTCTTGAGATGCAGTCATGTACATTGAATTGGATGATGTTCAGAAATAAAAGTGTGGGAAAATGTGCTGTTATTAATTCTTTAATATGGAAAGGGAAAAAAAACTGGGATTGGTCAACCCTAAAATGTTATTTTTTTCTGAATCATTCATTCTTAGTTTTCCTAATATACCACCAGGTAGGAAATTAAGGAAAATAAAATCAAGGAGGGGAAAATGAATGTGCTTGCCCTGGAAGACAACAACTTGGAGTTTTTAGAAATCTGGTGAAATACTGACTCTACTGGAAAAACAAAATAATGCAAGCAGTTCATTTTTTTTCTAAAAGCAGTATGCAAATGTCCTAAATAAATGAATAAAATACAAAATTGTATTTAGGAAAGGGCAGACGCACCACTGTTCCTCAGAATGAGTACATCTGCTGGATCACCATCTCCACCAGGGCCTGTTGTCCTAATTTGCACCAGTGCATGAGTTGAATCTTCTTGGATTGGTATCTCAATCCAATTATTGTTGGCTATGTATAGAACAGGAGCTGAGTGTGTATCAGGACGATACAGCATCTGTGGATGAAAGCACTTTGCGTTTACTGCTGGCCTCTTCTATGTTTTCAATTTCTTCCTCTTCTTTGTTTAGAAATCAATATCCAGAAAACCTACACATATTTTTCAATGAAATATGCCCATCTTGATATAACCTTGGGTCTATAGACAGTAGCCTGCAGGTTGAAAACACATTCTAAAAAACTGCAAAATTGCCAGCAAACATAGAACCAAGACTTTGGTTGCAGGATCTGATTTTCAGTGATTAATGCAGCAATCCCACCATTCCATGAACTATTTGTAATGCTACCATGGTGCACTGATTTGTAATACTGCTCTTTAAAAATTAAGAATCACTTGCTCATGGGAAAATGCTACAGATTATAAATACCTTGTAGCCAGTGACAACAGATTCATCTGCTTTGGCAATCACAGGATCCCACTTAATGCTTACGCTGGAGGTGGAAAATGTCCAGGTAATGTTGCCAGGCAGCATTTTTGGTGCTAGAAAATGTAAGATGTAGATATTTATAGATAGTGAACAGAAGGCAAGCTGTAGCCTGAGTATCGCAGCCAACCACTTCAACTCTAAAAACTATTAATGTTTTATTTAGTGACTCATAGATGCACCACATTTCTTTTTCTGGTTCATTTGGAAAATGGAAGAATTTAAACATCTCCATTGTATTGTATTGATCTTTATTCCTAGATACTTCACAAATGAGATTTGTTTTTTCAGAAAAGCTTTTACACCTGAGTATAGGAGTGTGATGCTAGTTCACCTCCTCATCGTGCACCCTGGATAGCATGGTGGTGTGAACCAAATGACTAGCAACAATTGGCAACCAGATACATTGAAAAATTGACAGCTAATGACAGTTGGCAGCTAAACATCTTTGTAGAACTCCTGGCTCTCTTAATACATGGCAACAGATTTTTGACCTTCCTTGCCAGCATTGGTAAACTCTGAACAGGATGTGTACCCAACATGGTGTCTGCCAAACTCACTGTTAAAGTGGGGTCTTGTCTCTACCCCTCAGTGTGATTATATCCACCACATTGTTTCCGAATGTCCATCAAAACCTACACCGGCCCAATGTCTTATTTTTTTTCAACATAGACCACCCTGTCCTTGAGTGGCTGGGTGGACTGGATATTAATATTTGAACCACTACTAGTCCATGTATTTGCCATATGCTAAATAAGTAAAACTTGAGTATAAATTGTGATTGTTCACACTGAAAACATCCACAGCCATACCAGATCTTCACCTGGTCTTTTCCTCTGGAAATGTCAAAAAGGCTAAAACCCAGATATTTACTGAGACTTTTGTAAACTGGAAAAACATAGTGGGCAAACTGCAGTGGGCTTGGGCTGCCATACATTCTATTTTATCCATCTTTTCTCAGAAGGCGAAATGCCATATTTCCTACAGAGCTGATAAAAACAATGGCTGTATAATTCATGATTTTGACATTTCTGCCTGGCATGCATACCCTCTCTTTCTTGCCATATGTCTCTGGTTCCAAATGCTCCCTTGTTTTACATTCAAGGGAAGGACCCTGATATTGCTTGCATGCTCTAAGAGGCACTCAAAAGTAGCCCACCAACATGAAACAACATATAAATAATATCTATTATAATATCTCCATTGCAAAATGATAGGTCTAGAAAATAATACCCATGAACAGCTGAAGTACATGAAAAATAGAGGAGTAATTGCTATTTAATCAAATGTTCACTCACGTGGCTTTTTTGTCCAGAAACTCGTGGGGGAGCTTGCTGGCCCAGTCCCTGCCCCATTATATGCTCTGACTGACACATGGTAATTTGTGTTGGGATGGAGGTCAGTCACATGTGCCAAATTGACAAGACCTGCTGTTCTTACTCTGTCAGCAGCTTCTTCTTTGTCACCATGTTTCCAGTATCGGATCTGAAGACAGTAATATACATTTCTGTTCAGAGGAAGATTCAGTTGATCCTAAGAAACAATCTTGGCTTCTTAGGCACTAAATAATTTCTATTGACTTAGCATTACATGAATATAACTGAATAGCCCATGTTACCATTCCATAAGAACAGACTGTGTCATTTTATCAGACAATTCAAATAAATGAATTGAGGCTTCAAAGCAACTGATTGCTTCTTATTCTTATAGGTAATATTTTACAAGGTTCTGCTTTGTTCGAATTTCAGTCCCATCTCTTACCTCATAACCCAAGAGGACTCCATTCATATCATGATGTTCCACAGAATTCCAGGAAACATCCATTTCTGTGGCCATCACTGCCTTGACTGTAACATTAGAGGGAGCCACTCTTGGTTCTGTAAAATAATTTAATAGTAAAAAATTCCTTTACAGCTATGGAAAATCTAATCCAGTTTTAAAGATCAAGATCAGAAGCCAGACTCTTGACCAAAATGTAAAAGACCAAGCAGTAGACATCTCATCAAAAATGCTACTGATTAACTTTGTTAATATGCTTTTAGGAGGAGAAACAGAAGAAAATTAAGCTAATTCTAAGCTAGAATCTGTAGAACAAATTATAGCTGGCTATATATTTACTTAGAATTTTACTTTTACAACTATTAAAGAAAATTCATATTCATTCCAAGATTTCATGGTATCTAGGAAACTGCCAGATAGCAATATATATGAAAATCAAGAACTTCTGCTACAGATCTTTTAAAATCTTTTTAATCACAGCTCACCTTCTTCTGCAGAATGCACAATAGATACTAGGCTCTCTGGCCCTTCTCCCTTCCTATTGAAGGCCTTGATCTTCACTTCAAATGGTGTATAAGGAGCAATGCTCTCATTGCGGTAAACATAATGTAGTGATTCTGCATGAGACACATTTGCAATCTTCCAGGACTGGGTACCTTCTTTCCGGAAATAAAGCGAATATCCAAATTCATCTCCATTTTGATATTCTCGTTGCATTGGCTGAGATGAAAGTTGTGATATGAAAAAAGGAGAGGGTACGACAGCAAGAAACAACCAGTGAACAAAACAGAAATACCGAACAATACTTATGCAGTTAAGATTTTATAGTTCCATTATATTACAGGTTAATGTATGCAGTTAATGTACACAAAACTTCCAAATGAGCAAAAAGACCCAACATAGTAAGTAAAAATCTGTACCCAATAACAGTATGTGAAAATATATACTGTATAGTATATATAGTACATATGTATTCTCCTGCTCACTATATGAATTCACTACTACAATATTCTCAACGAATAGCACCCAATCTAGACAGATTCCACTATTTTCTGAGATAATCAATTCCACTGTTGAATCGGTCTCTGTACTGGGAATTATTATTTTTTATATCCAACTATTCTAGTTTCCTGTAAATCCATTTCTTTCCAGTCTTCTGGAACAGCTCTGAAAAATTTTACTCTGCCCTTTCATGACATCTTTCAGATTCTTGAAGACTACTATCATACATCCCTCCAGTCTTCCCTTTTCCTGGTTAAGTATATTCAGTGATTCAAATCATTCTTCAAATAACTGGGGGCATTTTTCCAGTCCCTTAATAATCTTGGTTTTTGTCTTCTTGGCATGTTTATCTTTGTCCTCTCTAAAATACGATGCTCAAAACTGGGCCTCATATTTTTAGTATGGTTTCATCAGTGTCAATCAGGAAGGAATTATTTTATTTATTTATATTTCATGTTTCTAGACCTCCCACTCCCATAAGAATTATTCTCTAGGTACACTCCTGACATTGACATTATATTTCAGCTCCATTACATTGTTGGCTCACATCCAATTTTGAATCCACCAAGGCAATTTTAGCATATTTTCCTATCCAGTATGATCTCTACGTCCTACATTTTAATAGAATTTAATGCATCCATGTATTTTAATCCAATTTCTATAAAATTTTACATGTGGGTGAAAGCCTATTGTGCATAATAGCTTTAATGTAATATTCCATATCCATTAAACAATATATGTTTGCATTTTTATAAAGTTATTAATGCAAAGTTTATAAAGAAAAGGTTGGCACACAAAAAATGATTTCTTCATGACTACGCAAGAAAATACAGGAAATATAATATTAAGTAACATTTTTTTACTGCTTGTCTATTTTATTGTCACATAGGAATCAAACCTACTTGAAACAATACTAACATTCATGTATTTTGAATAGCTGGTTTACTTCTACGTTCCTATTAAATACAAACTGTATTACATTAATTATGAAAATGTACGCTTCTGTGGCCAACTTACTGTCCAATTGATAATGAGTTCTCCTGGTGCTCCTCCTCCTCCACTGAGTCCTGATGGTGCAACAGTAGGGGCTGTTGTGTTCCAAGTAAAAAACACAGTGTACAAGTTGAATTAGGGGGGGAAAGCCAAATAACAGTGAAAATACCCCATAATTTAATAAAGTTATAGCAATATAACCAGCTGTTCTACACTGAATCAGATTACTTGTTCGGTATCCTTTATATATTGTAGCTCAATACTGTAGATACTGATCAGTAACTGATCATCATGATTTTAGAGAGCATTTCAATTATTCAGATCCTAGGCTGGAATTTTCTATATTCAAAATATCTATTCTATCACCGAACCATTTTCTCTTCCTTTCAATCTACCAAGTGAAAGATAAAATGACATAAATTAAGATTTGGATTGACTGGTCTTTTGCTTTGTGACGTGGTTAACATGATTATTATTTTTGAATACTTAAAGGATTCTCAAACTATAGATTGGGAATTTCTGAGGCTCATGACCAATTTAGATGAAGGTCTCCTCTTTTTAATGACACCCAAGGCATGGAATTTGAGCTTAGACTTCTGAATGTTGTTAAGTCTAATGCAATAATTAATGAGTGGGATCACACAAAGTAATTTATAATGTTAAGCCATTGTGAAATCACAATTTGTGAACCACTGTTTTAAAGGATAGCATTGTTAGATCTAGGTAAGGAAGCCAAAATACCATGCAGTAAAAAAGATTTTAACTAATATGCACTTTTGGAAAAGAGAATTTTAGTTCCCAGAAAGAATGAAAATTATACAAATTATGATTATAAAACTTAACACCAGCTGGCTGCTGGATCCAATGGAAGAAGAAGATAATGCATATGGGCCATTATCTTGTTACGAGAATGCTAATAACATTATACAGTTGATTCCACATTTCGTTATTTTATGTTTTATATATACACACCAGCTTCTTCGGTTCGAATTTTAGCAGATGGCACACTGGGCTCTCCACTACCAAGGATGTTGCTAGCCTGGACACGGAATTCATAATCCATCCATGGTATAAGGTTGAAAACTTGGGCTGTTTCGGCATTGCCTTCGATATTTGTGGGATCTATAATCCGAAAGCACGAAAACAGAATAAATAGAGCAACCAGCACTAAAAGGGAGAAAAGGTTAACTCTCTGTTGAAACCTACTTAGTGCAGCTCACTGCCCTCAAGAAACTTACTGGTACGCATTTGCTTCCATTGTGGAAAGAGTGGAGTACGGGCCTGGATGACATATTTTGCTATGGGGCTGTGGTTAGCAGAACCTTGACTCCAACTTAGCTGTACTGTGGTGTCCTTGATATCCCTCACCACCAATCCCCCAGGAGGTCCTGGAGGACCTACAAAAAAGAAACAACAGAAATTTCATTTAAAAAATCTGGCTCAAGAGATCCATAGGCTTGCTGGAGGAAGGAGCAAATGGGAAGATCACTATTGCATTGTCTTTCTCTGCCATAATAGGAGTCCTATTCGAAATTCAAATGATAATGTTCAAATCGTCCTTTAACATACAATTTTCAAGGCAGCAGCAACAACAACAAAAGAGAACACAATACATGTTATACTTTGACCAGAGTGCATAGAAAAATAAATAATCACAGATGGAAAATAGCACCTATGGCTTAGGAATATGATGCATTACATAGCGCATGCCTTAGACTAAACAAATACAAACCAACCATCAACCATACCCGCCAAAAATTGGAATAAATCTTAAAACCACAGCATGTAACAACGTAAACTGCAGCTGTTGAAAAAAGGATAAAAACAAGCTAAAAAAAAGAAAATAAAATAAACACCAAAAAGTGGAAACTGATAGCAACAAAGAAGCATGAAAATGAACTGGAATGTGTAACATGCCAACCACTTCTGATTTGATACACAATGTAATGCTTTTCAAAAAGAAAATCTATAGTACAGAACAAAATGAGTGTATCGCAATTCTCTGCATGCACTAAGTGTATGAAATAAATAAAGAAGCAGCAAGGTATATCATAGATTTGTAAGTTATAAGTACAGACAATATGATTTTAACAAGAAAAATGCAAACATTTGTGACATAGGTTGTCACAATCCATCAATGTCCTCCCAACTGACAAAGGACAGTCATCACAAACACAGCACAGAGTATCCAAAATAGCAAAACAATCTTATAAACTTAAACTCCATCAAAAGCCCAACATTAATACACCAGTTCCATGTACATTTTATTTACCAGCTCTTCACAAATTTGAGGTAGAGCAAAACTATTTCAACTTATGATTGTAGATAATATTCATAGGAATTTTAAAAAATCACATTGTAAGAAAGAATCTCCACATGCCTCTTATTTTACTTTTGAATGCGGTGTACATTTAAATGACTTTACTTCAAGTGCTCTGCTGGTGTGCTTATAAGACTGATATTAAAGCATAGTAATTTATACTATGTTGGATGAATTTGTATACATGTAACAAAATTTATACTATGTTGGATGAATTTGTATACATGTACTTCTATCTCTTGTATTGATGCATGCAGAAATAAGAGGCACTTTCAAATCACAGAAAGCAGCTACCTCTCAGGCAGACAAAACAGAAGCAATTAAAAATGGAAACTCTTATTTCAAGAAAAAGGAATCAAGAAAAAAAATACCTCTTACAACTAGTATAGCTGTTTCAGAGGCACTGTCCACTACAGTCTGGGCTGTGCAAGTATATCGGCCAGCATGTTTTAGTTGAGCATTCAAGACTACAAGATCTCCAATATTCTCTTTCTGTTCATGGGAGAAACAAAACATTAGCAACAGTGCCACAATCAAAAAGGAAGTTTGCAATGCATACATTTAAAAGGATGTTTATCTTGGAAATAGACATACCTTTGATAAAAAGACTTAAGTCCATCATACCTTACAACTTATGTGTGGGGGGAGGGGGGAAGTAGCATAAAATACTCACTCTACTAGCTCGTTTATAATGACCTTCAGATTTGCTGAAATCAATTGAAACGTCATCCAGGGACCAGGTAAAAGTAAGGTCCATTGTTGGGTCATGGGAGGCATGGCATTGGAGGGTAATATCTTCACCTAAGTTGATGTCAGCACTGGATGGTGCAAGAGTGATTTTAGTAGCATCTGCAAAAAGGTAAGCAAAGTAATAATTCACAGTGGAATGCATATGAAGATTAAAAAAAAAATCTTAGGAAGATGCATGGGAGCTGAGGTTTCTGGTATCACTTTCTGCTCTTAGAGCGGAAAAGGAATTTTAAAAATCACATGACTCCTGGAAGGTCTTTGTAGGTTACACAGGACTTTGTAGGTTAAACAGGAGTGGATAGTAAATTAATGACATGATCTTCTCTTCCAGAGAAGAATCTTTATTGACAAAATGTACTACTACCCTTTCCATTGTTGTTGCATTCGTTCCCATGGAAATAAAACATTTATCCTTACCACGGACTGACAGAATTCCTGTGCTGTTTGCTTTGCCCATGAAATTCTCAGCAAAGCAAGTGTATTTCCCTTCATCAGGCTTGCTAATATTTCGAATGATCAAGGTGCCATCTGGAGTAATAATTATGCTGCAATGAAAACAGAGACCAACAGTAAACACATGGACATAACAGTCACAGAAGCCCGGGTTAAAGAACTGGAGAAAAAGCATCAAGATGCGGATGAGTTTTGCCCTGTAGAATAAGGAAGGTGTCGACAACAATATTCCATATAAAATAGAACTTCGATGAAATGGATGGAGTCACTGGTGGCTTGCATCTTCTCATCAGTAAGACTGCAGTACTATTGTGGTTAGGATGTCATTTTTAAGAGACAAAAAGAAAGAAAACAGGATAACTAAATGATGGCAGGCGAATTAAACTAAATCCTCACTGGCTTTATTTTAAAGTTATCTGGAAGGTTACAGCCAGTGTACATTTCAGTTATAGTACTATATTAAGATTCAGGGGATTCAAGTCCACCCAACCATAGAGCTGACTTTGTATATTCTTTCTCTCCCTGTCTTTCTGTGTCTGTCTGTCTGTCTGCCTCTCTCTGTCTCCCTCCCCCGCTGTCTCTGTGTTTATGTCTTTGTCTGTCATACAAAGGTGTGCACTCAGTTAGTCCAAATGGTCTGGCACAGCCAACCAAAACAAACCTTCAGTATTCTATTCTATATTCTCTTCTCTTCTCTTCTCTTTTCTCTTCTGCCATGCCATGCCATGCCATACCATTCTATTTTCTATTCTATTATAATATATAATATAACATGCTGCCATCTGGATATCACTCATATTTAAAAAATCACACCCGGAGACTCCAACTGGTGCAAAATGCGGCCGTGCGGGTGATTATGGGGGCGTCGCGAAGCTCCCATGTGACGCCTCTCCTGCGCGAGCTGCATTGGTTGCCGGTGGCTCTCCGGGTTCGCTTTAAGGTTCTGGTTCTGACCTTTAAAGCGATCCATGGCATTGGGCAAGGTTATCTGCAGGACCGCGTTCTGCCGGTGATCTCCAACAGACCTGTGAGTTCCCACAGGGAGGGCCTTCTCCGGGTGCCGTTGGCTTCTATGTGCCGTCTGGCGGCCCCCAGGAGTAGGGCCTTCTCTGTGGGGGCCCCCGCCCTCTGGAATAGTTTGCCCCCAGAGATACGCACCAGCACGGACCTGAGAGCCTTCAGATGGGCATTAAAAACTTGGCTCTTTGAGCAGGCTGGCCTAGGCTGACACAAGATTTTAATTTTGTCTCTCGTTTTTAATTGGTTTCGAATATTTGGGGTTTTAACTATTTTATGGGGGAGGGGTAAACTTTTTAAATTTAAACAGCCTAAATTATTTAATTCGTTTTAATTTTTGTACAGTGTATTGGGGTTATGATCGGCTGTGCACCGCCCTGAGTCCTTCGGGAGAAGGGCGGTATATAAGTATTTAAATAAATAAATAAAATAAAATAAATCAATTAATGGGCATCAAGCAAAACCACAGCAGATTATATGTCTTTGAAAAATCATCCTTAACTGGAAATCAGGCCAACAGAAGACAATTTCAAGGAAGCATGGATGGGATCAGACCAAACTTGCATTAAAATCAGTCCCACATTTAGAGTAACTATTAGAGCTTGCATTAACTAGAATATTTATAAAGCTATTGACACTAAGCTAAAAATAGAAATGGGTTTCTCCTACCTGGAACTGTTTCTCAGAAGTTCAGTGCCTTTGGTCCAAAGTATTAGAGCCTTTGGGGCAGCTCTGGGCTGACAGTGAATAATAATTTCTCCACTTCGAGCTGCTGGTATCAATTGTCTGACAGGGTTTAGTCGAAAATCTGGAGCAAAGGCTAAAGAGAAAAGGCAATTAATGAGATTCTACGAAAGAAAAAAAGTCACAAAAGCAATTATTTCTTGGTCATTAAAAATAATTTGTAATAAGATTGCCTAATGTACCATGCAAGAACAATCACTTTAAATTCATTGCCTCCGGTTAATTGAATAATTGTAAATATTATAATAGTGTAAAAGTCAATGTGGTTAGTATGAAGGTCCTGAAAAGTTGCCCAATTCTTCCCAAACTTTCACCAATGCCTTTCTGCCTTTTGCATGCTTTTCTATATAAAAATCTACAGCATCTATTAAGCAATTTAGCTAAGTGCCAAGGCACTACTCTATCCAGCTTTTTAAGCAGAACAACCTACAGTTTTCAAAACCACACTATCACAAAACCACACTGTTGACCAGGAATCTAATGTTTCTATTGACAGCCTTAAGGAAGCATATGTGCCAATGTCACCATTGCCTCTGCTAGCCTTCAAGGTCATGGACAGTTTCTCAGGAGACACCTGGTGTCCTTGGAGGACCTCCAAGGGAGGTGGATGGCTATTTCTGTACTTCTTTACCTTATCTAGAGTGTGCCAGCTTGTCTGGGTGGTATGTGCCAGTCCTTCTGGGTGGAGGAGTGGACAATGTAGCAAACATATAAATATGAGCATCAAAGTGTGTTCAGGGTTCCCTCTTCCTATGAGGGGCCCATCTTTAGTCAGCTGAATACACGTGTAAAGCTTATCAAGGCAAACACCTGGACTCTTGTCTTTATTTACACTGAGCCACACCTGAAACTGGCAAAACAAAACAGTAGTATGTTCAATTCAGGACAACTGATTAAACAGACTTAGTAGTGAGGGCTGGGAAAATTAACATCCCTACCTTATTGATAGAGCAACTCTCATTTAATTCTTGGGAAGCCAGAAATTACCTTGGACATACAATTCCGCACTTGCATAGATTTTGCCATGTTTGTTCTCTCCTATACATTGGTACATTCCTGAGTCTTCCACTGTTAACTTTAATATCTTTACATTCCCACCATTCACTTCAATGCGATTCTGTTTAGAGAAGGGAATGTCAAAAATAACATTATTATCAAAAATAATGTTATTAAAAAGTTTTGAATTAGACAATAAAAGAATGCAAACTATAAGAAAAAATTAAAAAAATGCAAGAAAAAAATGAAGAAAATGAAAAAAAGATATAAAAATGATCCCTACTCCCTCCCCAAAAAGCAATTTCTCACTCTCATCATGGCAATGAAAAACAGTTTCAGAATCTCTTTACCTTCTTTTAGGTAACAAATACAAAACTTGTTATCCCATAAAACATCTGTTAATAATGAGCAAATCAAATAAGTAATGTCATTCTTCAACCTAGTTATCAGCAAAAGATCAAAATAAATCTCTAAGATGTTAACATTAATGAACATATACAAACTCAACATTTCATATCTCAATTTCAAGGTCATGGACAGTACAAAAAAATGCCATATAAATCCCATATATCAATATTCTAATGTAAATGAAGTAAAAGAAAACTCCACTTTAATGTGATAAAAAGACTCTCTCCTTTACTAAAGACAAGCTGGAAAACAGCATTCTAAACAACAAATTATTTCATTCAAATATGCATTTCATGTCTCCACTGTAACCCATTAGCAAAGTCAGAGTTCAGAAATATAAAGTAATCCCAGTATCCTAATATAAATCAGAGACTAAAATTTAATATAACAAAGAGAAATAATTCCTCCTTTAAAAAAAAAGTTCTCCAAGTAGGGAGGTAAATTTGAAATTCCTTATTTCAAAGGAAGGAACAAAAAGAAACAGTTAAATGCAAAACCATTTTAAATATTCTAAAGTTATAATTAAACAAAGTAACTATAGAATATGGGTGTCAAACTCGATCACATCATGTGACATATCATGATGTATCGTGACATTTTTTGCCTTTGTGGAACCAGGTTGGGCATGGCCTGCATATGACACATCCAGCCTACAAGCTGCCAGTTTGACATCCGACTCTAGAAGAAAAGACTTTTTCATCATATTAAATGTAAGCAACTCTATCACTGAAGAGGAAAGCCAAAATAAAATTGTAAGCACAGTCACAATCATGTGATTTTCTACTTATCAACCAAATTGTTGATCCCAATAATGGTCACTATATGAGGACTACTTGTACAGATAAAAAAAAATACTCCTGGGTTTTGTTAAATGGAGGAAAAAATATAAGGTACCCAGATATGTTAGTCTTCACATATGTAACATAAAATTACATGTTACATAGTCTTCAGGATGTTGACACCAAGGTCAATGATACAGATAGAACTTGTTCATTTGTCATATGTACCTGGGAAGTTAATGGTTGCCCATTCCGTAGCCACCTTATTGTAGGCCTTGGTTTGCCAGCTGCAGCACAACTCCAGTGGAGATTTGATCCAATATCAGCTTCTTTGTCTGTGATGACTTTTAACCATTCTGGCTGAGCTAAAAAAAAGAGTTAAAAAAGGAGCAGGTTTCATGCATTTCAAGCAGTGCAAGATGATAATGATGATGATCTAGTGAAGATTTGCTACAACTCATTGTTGTACCTTTCATTTCTAAAAACCTGAATGACAGCACTTGTACATAAATATGTGTCTCTCCACTAAGAAAGGATAGATTTCTTCTCCACATGATTCACTTACCAAGCAAGCAGCTTAGGAGTTACCACAACAATAAAATGGCTCTATTTTTAGTAATGCAATAAAGTGAAGAGAAAAAAAAAAACCCTTCACCAATGTTAAAATCAGATGGATTATTTGCTCAGTTCATTTCTGGGATTGAGAGTACATTCCAAAACTCAGATTATGTTCACATGTATACTGTCATACCATTAAGTAAAGCCAATCTGAAACAAGCCAGAAAATAGTTTTCTCTATTTCATGATGCAGTTTTTGTTAAAGCTAAACTAATATAGATCTTATGAATATTTTAATAAGTTCCAAAAACATAATAAACTAAAAGTTGTGACTTGTAAATGAATCTGCTGGGGTTCTTTACCTTGGATAATGAGGCGGCCCTTGAAAGTATCTTTTCCTTGGCCATTCTCAGCTTCACACTCATAAGTGCCTTCATCGTCAAAGCTAGCCTCTTGAAACTGCAGGACAGGTTCAGTTGAGATCCATCTGGAGGATTGGCTACCATCCACCTTTCGCCATTTTATTTGAGGGACAGGGCTAGATTGTGAAAGAAATACCTGTCAAAAGGTACTCAAGCAGGATCCATTCTGCTCAAGCACTAGGGAAAGGAAACATGTGGCACATTGATACTTTTTCCTTTCCTTGTTATGTGTAGCATTTTGTACATTACTTTTATATACGGTTATCCAGGGATGGGATTCTACCAGTTCGCACCTATTCGCTAGAACCGGTTGTTAACATTCTAAGCAGTTCAGAGAACCGGTTGTTAGGAGAAATTACTGGCCTAATCCTGTAAGGAAGGCAGGAAGGAAACATTCTGGTGTTGCTTTCAGAAACTGCCTCTCTGTTAACCCTTATTACATTCTTGGCAGGACTAGACTTCCTGTCTTAGGAACTTCTCTGGAGTTTTTTCCCCTTCCTATGCTGGTACTTTGCTTGTGTGGAGTGACCATTCAAAGTTACAATGGCACTGAAAAAAATGACTTATGACCATTTTTCACACTTACGACTGTTGCAGCATCCCCACAGTCATGAGAGGGCAGGGGAAGAGATGTGTGCCTCGATGTGAGTGATATTGAGTTGGCCACACCCAGCCAATAACATGACCATCAAGCCATGTCCAGCCAGTCACATGACTACCAAGCCATGCCCACCACCTAAGCCATGCCCACAGAACCGGTTGTTAAAAATTTTGAACCCCACCCCTGCGGTTATCCCAGGGGTGGGATGCTACCGATTCTGCCCGGCTCTATAGAACTGGTAGCTCTGAAGAGCAGCAGATGCCAAACCCATTCTGTGTCTGCTGCTGTTTAGCCACCTGCCTGCCCAGGGTCTTACCTGACCTTTATTTCCTGCTTTTTAAACCTCAGCTGCTTTGTGTGGCACAGCTGAGGTTGAAAAAGCAGTAAAAAAGGCGTTTTTCAACTGTCCTGGAGGCAGAGCTTTGGTGTATTACATGCACACGCAAAATGTAAGTATCAAACCGGTAGTAACACCGGTTGAATCCCACCCCTGGGTTATGCTATGTGTGTCATAGGGATGTAGTTACTGTACAGAGCAGGAGTGTCAAACTCATGTCGTCACAGTGGCGTCATGTGACATTATCAGAACTTTTTTCCCTTTTGCTAAACTGCGTGTGGCCAGCGTGTGACACATCCGGCCTGTGGGCCATGAGTTTGATAGCCCTGGTATAGAGGGAAATCACTTGATGCCAAGAAAATATAAAGCTGATTTAGCAAATTGCTAACAGTACTATGTGAGTCCTTGCAATTTCTGAAGCATATTTTTTCCTTTAATTCCAAACCATTGTGTGACCTCCTTTTAACCTTCTCAACCTTCATTCCTTCTCTTATTAATATATCAAAATTATACAGCAGACTGGCTGGCAAATTGTCATATCTTCTACTATTCCCCCTCTTGTTTGTGTGGATTTTGTACTTATTCAAAACACCCTTATTACATCACTCAGTCCAGAACCAAATGAGTAGCATTACTAGAATAAAACAAACCCTTGTGAGTTCTAACTCAATCCAGTTGACATTTATTGTTTTAGTAATCAAATTATCAAAATAGAGAGTAAATATTATTCAAATTATTAAAACCCTAGTTAATTAAATAGGCAAACAGAGCACACAACTCTGCATAAATCAGAGGAGTTAATAGCATCAGCTCTCCATATTTTTCTTATGATAGGTTATCTGTTCCTTAAAAGCTCACATATGCCTTCCTTTCTATTAACCTGATTCTTTTAAGTAGGTACCATAATATATAACCAGTGAAAATGTGGGTTGGCAATTTTTATGTTGTCAACAATATGGAATTAAATGCATTGATACAGCTACTCACTTCCCAAAGGCAAAACATTCCAAAGCCACCATTTGTCCAGTCAATGCATAGGTATCAGAAGGAAACTTGGCTTTAATGATTGGGGCATGAGGTCTGGAATCTAAGGACAGAAAGAAAGGTGACTGCAAAGATGTTAATCATGAAAAAGAGGTCACTACAAATCAGAGATTAATCGTTATTCATCTTCATCTTCAAACTCAAGGAAGTACAATAGCAAAACTCTGAATGGCTGCTACAGCAGATTCAATATGTTACTGGAGCTACCATATGGTCCAAGCCCACTCTTCTGATTTAATTTTTTTTTAATCTCAAAAGTTTTCAACCAAAAGGTCTTGATTCAGCTTTGCTATCAATTTGCTCAGAATATAGTAAACAACTTTCAGCACAACCAACACCTGGCATTCCAGTTCAACATTATCTACACTGTATAACCACAAACTCTCTAAAATTTCTAAAGCAAGCTTTTGCCAATCTTATTGGAAGGTGCCAAGAATTGAATTAGGCTTTTTGGTGTGCCCAACAGGTTAGCTGCAGTCCTTTCCTAATCTCAGCTCTACTTCCGTCTTCAGAAAAAGGTAATAAAACAATTGTAGATAATGGGAATTTTGTAAAATTTAAGCTATGATGTTAAGATACATAAGCGAAGAACCTAAAATAGGCTGACAGACACTTAGTTATGAGTTTCTGTAGACATATGGCTTTTACTTGATGGTTTTAGAATATACTTTATAAGAAAAATGCTTTGAGGAACAATGATATATAAATATAGTAATAAATAAAAATAAATCAATTCTACACTCCTAAACATTTGTTCATATGGTCTGCTAAGCAAAATGTTTGTTTTAATTTCTCAGCTTTGGTTTCTATTAAATTGTATGATAAAGGATCAGACTTGTAGAATTATTATGAAAATAATCTGGTCCAAAAACATAAAATATTGTATGGTGTTATTTGGAGAGGTGGTATGATAAGACTACAATGAAGCAGCAGTTTCCTAGGGAATAGGGAGCAGATTCCAAGGAGGGGAGCAAGACAAGAGGCAACTCAGTCTGGAGTTAGATAAGAGCAAAGGAAGACAGTTAAGAATCTACTCCCTAGAATCTCCCAGGGTGTATCCATTAGGACAAGAGAAGTAAAGGTTTAGTCTTGCAAGAAACTATATATTGGGTGTAAACAAAAAAAGAACTGAAATTTGGTTGGATTGGCCTATTTCATTCTTGGGCTGGGCCCAACAGGTGGCAACTGAGATATATCTATCTAAAGCAGCAGTGTGTATTGACTGATCTCAGAAAGATAAGCAGAATTGGATCTTGTCAGTGTTTGGATGGAAGAACAACAGAAATGCCAGACCTGTAGACTAGTCTGTCTCCTTGCAAAAACATTCCAGAAGAAAATGACAAACAATTTCCATACTGCTGTCAAATAAACTACATCAATGTGTTCATGTGAATAACAAGAGTCAAGTACCATTCAACGAAGATATTACTTTGAGGATAGTGATGGGTATTCTCTTTTGAATTTGAAGGTGCTAAGTGATGTGATGTCCAGTTCAGCCTTATTGAGCTACAGCAGGAATGGCAAACTCATGGCCCGCAACCGGGATGTGTCACGTGCTGGCCATGCCCACCCATTTTAGTGAAGGGGGGGGGGAAGTCACAATATGTCACGTGATGACAACATGATACCATGAGTTTGACACTCCTGAGCTAGAGAGACTAGTAGTGATCTGATTTAGTACAAGATAATTTCCAATGTTCTTAACATTATCAAAGAACAATGGCCTCTGTGAACTTTCCGCCCCCCTTTTTAAACAAAGGTTAAAACTAAAAGTGATACATATCTTATTCTTTTGTCTAAGGCAGGGGTGTCAAACTCAAGGCTCGCAAACTGGATCCGGCCCATGAGGTGCTTAGATTTGGCCCGCGGAGCCACCCTTGACATAGCAAAGGACCAGCCCATAGTGCCTCTGCCAGTGAAAATGGAGCTTGAGATTAGTAAAACAAATTAAAAGCAAAACAAAACAAAAGGAGAAATGTTTACCCTTTTGCATTTGACATCCAAGAAGGAACAGGAAGAAGGGAAAGACAAAGAAAAAGAAGGAAAGATGGGAAGAGAGCAAGGAAGGAGAATGAAGAGGGAAGGAAAAAGAAGAAAAGGAAGGAAGGAAGGAAGGAAGGAAGGAAGGAAGGAAGGAAGGAAGGAAGGAAGGAAGGAAGGAAGGAAGGAAGGAGATTATAATGAGAGGGAGGGAGGATCTGAGGTAGTCCTGTCAGCATTTGACTACCAGAGGTGCACCTGACATGAGTGATGTCAAGCTGGCCATGCCAACCCTGGCATGCCCACCGCGGCTCTCTGAGAAACACAACTCTGATGCGGCCCTCAATGAAATTGAGTTTGACACCCCTGGTCTAAGGTATTCACCCATGAAGTGGAGAAATCATGGAATCAGACTTGTTGGTAAGGGAAGGGAAACCAGAAGGATATTGACTGATTAGAATAGGTTCAAAGGAGTGCAATAAAGAAAAAACAGTGATATAAAGACAGGATAAAAAAATTTGAGCTGTTGAATCTGAAGGGGGAAAAAAACCTGAGGAAAAATGTGGTGTCAATGTTCTGATACATAAAAAAGAGTCATAGAGAACGTAGTGAGGAACAGTTTTCCATTGCCTCAGAAACTAGAAATAATGGGTATAATTTTTGTTTAAATATAAAAAATATCATCCTGATGGTAAGAGCTGTAGAACAATCGGTCAATCTATAAATGAGGATTGTGGGTTCTTGTTCTCTAAAGATTTTTAAGAACCCAGAGAACCATTTTTCTTGGCTGGACTAGATGATCCTTATGATCCCTTCGAATTCCACAATTCTATGTTGCTATGATTCTTTCAAATATAAGCATTGAATCAAATTATCAGAATACAAAGGAGCAAAGTTTGCCCCCTTATCCATGGGCTTCATTTAATGTTTCTTTCCTGCCAGTCACAGAAATAACAGGCCCTTTCCCCCAGGCCCAATGTGAATAGTGCAAAGAGATAAAAACAAACACAAATACCCCCTCAGCAAACATATTAATCAAGCACAGTAAACTTGTGTAGGTACATGACTAGAAAATTATATTTGATTAAGTGGCACATACTTTATACAATAATGAAAACTTTAGATATACACACAGTTAGAGAAAAACTGCTTTGCAAACCCCTGAAAAGGATTTGCTTATGGATAGCCATTTTAGATAGAGAGACAGACAGATAAGAGCCTTTAAATGCCGACCTTCTCTCACAAGAACGAGTTGAGAAGATGTGCTAAAAATATTCCTTTTAACAGAGCCAATATGGGCAGTAGCAAAACAGGAGTAGCTGCCAAGATCAGAAGACTCAGTCTTAGCAATGTAAAGGTTTCCAGTTGTCTGAGAGACAAAGTGCCTGCCATCTGCTGGAATGAAGTTTGGGAATTCATTCACAAACCAGCGATATTCAAGTCCTGTATATATAGAGAGGGGGGAAACACAGGGGGGGGGGGAGGAAATACTTTTTTATATCTTATGATAGTCACAGTAGAAGCTTGACCTCAGCTGGTTATTTTCCAGACAGACCTATTACTAAATCCACTTGCTATGAATTCATTCTGCACTCCATCTATCTCTCCCGGAGATATATTAGTGTCTTATGAAGAACAAAATGAGCAATTTGTTCTTTCAGAGAGGACGTGTAATTGTCCCACAAAATTCTTTAAAAAGAGGTGAATTCAATATATTAAATTAGGAACCACTTTATTTCTTGATTGAAACATTCAGTGCAATCTCTTTTCATGAAATGCAATAGTGTATCCTACTATTCAAATTCTGTAAGACAGTCAGAGAAATATGCACACATAGATTTATCTTACTAACCAGCAATAATAAATGCAATTTCTACCTCTACCAAAATTCTCAATTTTAACATGGAAATTCCAGCAGCAATTAGCATCCAATTCCTGATTTCCATGAAGAATTTCAGACTTCCCTGAAGAACTAGAAACTATGGGGATGAGGTCTATAATAATTTGTAACTTCTCAAAGCCTTTCTCACTGTAATTGTCTGTACTTAACAGAAAGTGTAGCAACTTGTCAGGGTAATGATGATTTAATAGCTGACTAGCTGCCGTAATGCTGTCATACTATAATGATGATGCAATGGTAGTAATGAGTCAGCAGAGTTATTTGACTGCTACCACTTTAAGAGGCTATGTGTGTGCCTCCATGCTGTATTGCTGTTTGTTCAAGTCCTGTCTCAAAGTACTTGTGTGTGTGTGTGTGTGTGTATATATCTATATCTATATCTATATCTATATCTATATCTATCTATCTATCTATCTATCTATCTATCTATCTATCTATCTATCTATCTATCTATCTATCTATCTATCTATCTATCTATCTACCGTGTTTCTCCAACAATACGGCCTCCACCAATAGGAAGACCCAGAATGTTTTCTAGGCATGAAATGAAATTAAGCCCCTCCCTGCAAATTTAGGCCTAGTTTAAAACATGCTGGGGGGGAGGCCGGGGGTTAAAACATGCTGAGGGGGGAGGGCGGGGGTTAATTACAAAGTAGGCTCAATACTAAAGTAGGTTCATTATCAAACTATTATTTGCTTTTTGGACTTCATTGTCATTTAATAAGAAGCAATAATAATGTCAATAAAAATAACAGCAAAGGAATAACAGCAACCAAGTATTAATGTTCTAGCAGACCAAATGCTATGGTCTAACACCAATTTCTGATATATCATTCCTCAAATATGAATGCTTTGTATGCTTTAAGTGAAAGCTGTTTCCTTACCTGGATAGTGTGGTGGTGGGCTGCAAGTCAACATCACCCCCCAGCCCTCTGTAGCCCTCACTGGATCTCTTTCTTCTGTAGAGAATTCCTGCAGATCTAAGACATACAAAGAGCCAAGTATTTGAAATGTGAGCTAGGATGGCTAGCACTTTTTACAAATTGGTTCTTAGGGAAAATACTGCTTGCTACAGATAATTATGTTCCCATCCTATCAAAAGGAAATCGTGGAAGCAACAGCAGGTGTCTTCAGCAGCAGTCCTTAGAGAGTCTGCTACTTTGGATTAGAGAAGTCAATGCCATCTTTCTATCCTTTTTCCTTATTAGTAATTCCAATTCTAAGCAGCTCTTTAAAATGAGTCACATATGTTTGTAGTCAATGCAGATATAATCCCAATGTTGATCAGTAAAATGTAAAAACAGCAGCAAGTTTTCTCTACAGAGAAAAGTAAATGAGTAAGCTGGACTTGGAAACTGTGATATGATAAATAATTTTGCAACTCTTCTTGAGCTTTCAATAAATTAAATTGATCTGAACAAGTTTGGATCAGAAATACTATGTAGCAAAGATAAGCATTAAATAGGACCTATTGTCATGCTAGAAACATGCACAATATCATCTCATGATTTTATGAAAGAAGGAAATTGATGTGGAAGTAGACAGTCCTTAGATCTAACTTTTATTTACTCTGTTTATACCAAAAGGCAGCAACTACCATCATGTAATCTCCTAGTCCCCCATCATTTTTACAGGCTTGTATTCAGAATCATGTACCCCAAAAGAAAATGATTTATTTACATCTACATATTCTTTAAAATAGCTGACGTCTCCAGCATGTTGACAAAAAATTTAAAATCATGGTTGTAAAAGGAACTGTAAAATAAAGTGGCAGAGTTCTTGACACTATTATCCTTTTTTTTATAGAGAATGTATTCAAAATGGGATCAATTACTTACAGCTGAAGCGAACATAAGCTTCTCTACTTATTACTTTGCCCATGGAGTTGGATGCTATGCACTGGTAGGATCCAGAATCTTTAGCTTTCACTGGATTTCTTATTACCAAGTTACCACCATTTAACCTGTATCGTGAATCTGGCTCTATTTTGATCTCTGTTCCATTCATCTTCCACCTGCCAAAAACAATAATATTGGGATGGAGTGAGAACACAACAGAAGCCTCACAGGGCTCATTCTGAATGGTCCTGAATGGTCAATAGAGCCTATTGTTGGACAGTAGTTGAATGGGAAATACTGTTTTCTATTTCTATCAAATCCCAGTCAAAAACTGGACAAGTTATGTTTGTACTTCCTTAATATGAAAGACCACCAACTAAGTGCTCCTAAATAGCGAAGCTAGAATATCTGAAAATTCACTCTGGTTCCAAATTTTTTCTGCTACCTAGATTTTTCTGCTTTCTACTGATTTGGGTTTTGATGGTTCTTTCCTTGTTTGCTGTAATCCTATGGAAGTTGTTGAGGCTTGCAATTAGTGAGCTAAAATTGAGCAAATAAATATGGAAGATTTTTTTTTTTGATTTATCTTAGCAGATTTAGATATATTCTTTTGGAATGAATTATTATAGACAATTGTGTGATCTTTTGAAATGTGTCTCTGTGTGTGTATGTGTGTGTGTGTGTGTGTGTGTGTGTGTGTGTGTGTGTGTGTGTGTGTGTACATACATACAGTTACACAGAACCATCATTTCAAATAGCTTGTTTTCAGACCTTGGTAAATCATCCATATGCTTCAAATGTTTTATGATTATTACATACAGTGTATTATGTGTGATGTATAAAAATAAAATCAAACACATTAGTTCAGAGGCTGACACTTTTGGAAAACATGATGAGACATTTGGGTGATCTCTAATAGCTTTAAGTTAGGCAATTTCTGAAAGAGATTTGAAAGTGAAGCTTGCAAACTTAGTGTCCTTTAAAAGAGATTTATCTGACAAGATACAGAAAATACAGAATGTGGAATTACAAATGACAGACCAAGAGAAAAAGGACAGCTTACTGGATGTACAAAAAAATAAGTTAGTTTTTAGTACTGTAATTAACATTCTTAAGCAAAATTATATTTCAAAAAATTAAGCCAGGGCTACATGTATTGTGTTTTAAAGCACATTTTAAGCAACATATTTTTTAGCAGATTTCCCTTCTTTAACTCAATTCATGCTTTTGGATGATTCTATCTATTGAATCATATTTTAAGTTCAGAAATTTTCAAATCATAAAACCTAATCAAGGATATAAAACAGGCAGCATCAGATTCAGTTACCTGTAAGTAAGCACAATTAATCTATATTTGGTTTACTTCTAAACAGGCATGAACAAGCCTGCACTACTTATATGTTAAATGTAATTAAATTCCTCCAAGTGTGAACTAAAAAGAATTAACTGTATGTTTTATTGATGTATTCAGCTCTTCATTTAACTGAATGGAATATGAAATGTTTGCCTTTGTCCACATTATTAGCAGCCTAGGCAAAGATATAGTGCTATTTGATACAAAATGCTCCCTCTGACTTTGCAATTACGTTTTCCATTAAACAAAGCAGCTGCTAAAAGTGACATCACCTATAATTTGCAGGAGGATTCGCTCGTGCTCGACACACCAACAAAATTTGCTCTTCTGTTGACCGTTCTGGAAAAAGGATATTGTGTGGCTGCTCTTCGAAGATAGGCCCATAGTTTCTCATCATAGTTTCAGCTGACTTCCAGACTATATAGGAAGGTTTTCCAAAAAAAAAAAAAAAAAACTCTTTAAAATGTACACGGTTTAATCAAATACAGAAGATAATTTAATAACTTAAATTCATACAAAGGCTGCCTGCCTTATACTCTGCATTTCTTAATAATTCCGCACTTTTCTTTCATTAAAAAAGTACAGTTATGAGGAAACTCAAGCCCTTGCATAATTGTATCTCATTAGATGGCTGTTCTTACTTTGTATTTTGTATTTTCTGTCCTTTGGAATTAGCAACCACAAGCCAATTTAGGTTAAAACTTTCATGTTTTCTATATGGGATTTTTTGATTCACACAGAACATAAAACATCAGAGAAAAGAAGCCCAAAGAAAAGTTTAATATTCCACTCTCCAATCAGTTGTTTGCCTTCTTACTTCCAACAGTAAGATGCTGTTTAAAATAAGCATTTTTCTGTAACCATGGTATCTTATGCAAGAGTGACTTCCAGCTGGGTAAAATACAGAAGGATAAAGGTACTTATTTTATTCTGAGCTCCTACTCTTCCACTTACAACCATGAAAAATATAGAAAAAAATCACATGCATTTATACTGTATTTATGTGTACATAAATGAAATTGACAATGTGGAATACATCAGACATACATCTCACTAAGTGGGGCCTTTTGCATATCAATCTGAGCAATCTGTCTTCTGGTAAGTTAGCAAGATATACACATCCACATGCTGATAATAAAGCATTGCTGGATTAATTAAAATAATTGCAGGACCCTTTGCTCCCTCTTAAGCATACTTATCCTACCTCAGCTGGAAATGGTCTTGCCCTTGACACTGATGGAACAAAGGATGGAATATTGGCTTAGGAAGATTGTCATCTTCTAATGACATTTCAATAGCTAAACGCAGATGTACTCAAGGATTTAGTTTTTTGGTTGTGGCGGGGAGGACTGGCTAAGAGTACTCAGAATTCAATAAATAATTCATGATAATTGCATGTTCAAAAGCCATTTTTGTTAAACCTCAGATTTCTGCCTCTAAATATCAATGGTATATTTGTTAAGCAAGAAAATCCAAGCTCTAATTTCCTTCCCTGTTTTTGCCCTCATCTTTTCCTATAATTTCTATGAACTGGAGTTGTGAAAAGGGCAAAAAGACTAGGATTTGTACCTGAGATTTCAAGGTATCAGATAAAATGCCAAAATAGTATGCATTTGATTAAGAATGTAGTGGTTATTTTCTTTATGAAGCACTTGTGATGTTATTAGGTTCATATAGAGTAAATATTGAGATGGTATGGCAGAAATCTCTCATGGTCATGTCTTGTTTTTTCTAGTTATATCTATTGTATCATTAAAGCATAAACTCAGGATCTGTGGCACTACTAAAGACTAACATGTGTTATGAATGAGGAAGATTACATAGGGTAGTGGTTGCCAATCAGTGGCTGCGGCCCACTGGTGGGTCAGGAGAAAATTTTGTTGGGCTGCAGAGAAATTTCATCCTAGAGCACCACCCCAAAGCAATTAAGCCAGGTTGCGCAGAAACACAAAGCTGTGCCGCCCACATGGCCTGCGGGAACCCTCCCCGCCCACTTACTCCTTACCCAGCAAACTTGCCTGCTAAATTGCTATTTTTCCTTTTTCTGAACATCAGCTGTTCTGCTGTGCTGGGAGATTTAGATTAGCTAGGAAGCAGGAAATTGTTGGATTTCTTGCTTTCTAGCTAATCTTTAGATCTTCAGCTCTGCTTTTAAGCACAGCCGAACTTCCCTTAGGACTGAAGGTTCTATTATTCAGTGCAGACTCATGGCAAGCAAATTTTATGTGACAGATTGAGCTAGCTGACGGCAGATAGATAGATCTCTGAATGAATCTGTGATTCTATGAGCAATTCAATCTGCCTGCCTGCTTTGCCTGATTTTGGGTAAAAGTTGCTCTTTTTTTATAAAAAATTCAATATTTACATATATGGTGTGTTGTGAGTTAATTTTGCTTGCAAGCAAATTTTATGTGACAGAGTGAGCTAGCCGATGGCAGATAGGCAGATCTCTGAATGAATGTGAATATTTTTAATAACATATTCAATATTTATATATTTATAATATTTATATACAAACCATGCCCAACCAGTCACATGACCACCAAGCCACACCCATAAATTAGGCCACGCCCACCGAACCAGTTAGTGGTCCCTGGGATTTAAAATTATGAGTTTGGTAGTCCCTGAGGTCCAAAAGGTTGGCGATCCCTGACATAGGGTACTTCTATCTAAGTACAGTAGATGAAATAGTTTTGATGGCGTGCTACAAATGTTGCTGAATTGCAGTTTTCAGCAACTCCAGCTGGGAAATTGGAATGTTAGAAACCTTCAGTAACATCTGGAGGGATAGAAATTTTTCAGCCTTGTTTTAATAATATCTCAGTTAAAAAAAAACAATTAGCAAGTAACATAAAACTTAGAACTAAATAAGTTAATGAGAGTTATTTGTTATTACCTTCCTACATGGTGAAAAACTTCAGGAATCTGATACATTGGGGAAGGCTCTATCTATCTCCATGAAACAATTCTATCAACTATTCCTGGTTGCTTAAAAATAAAGGAGCTGCAGACAAAGCATGTTTTTCTTTGTCAGTGGAAATCCCAGCACAAAAAACAGGAAAGTATATTCAGTAGTTAAAACTACAACACTGTACAATTAAATAAGAACAAGTCCTGCTAAAATCAGAGGTCTCTACAAATGAGGAAGCCTCATTAGGATTGTGCTATATGGCTGCGGGATACTTCTTTGGAAACAAATCCTATACTACACATAATTCGGAGCGATTAAAGGTAGGATGACCTATATCCAGATTGCAAAGAAAGCAGAAAATCAGAATAACCATATTGAGCTTCAGTGGGCAGAACTTAAATTAGCTTTGCCTTCAACGTTTTTCTGAGATACTCCTTTAGATCTATTTATAAGTTCTTTTAACAATTATTTCACATGAGGTTTATTAGAGTGTTTCAATGTATTACATAAGAATATTAGTCCTATTGCTGCAGTATTTTGGCATTATATAGCACTGCAGAAAAGTGCTATACTTGTATTATGGTTAGCTAGATCTGAGCAACAGCCCCTTCAGTTCCAAATGCTGCCAAACAAGTGATGAAGAGAGTCAGCACCCATTTTAGAACAATCCATCTTTTATTTTCTGCAGCTGTAATAGCCCTGTATATATACTTAGGATAGGGAGGGAGGCAGACAGACTTTTGGAACTGCTCAACTTTGTAGAGCTGAAGACCTGGAGCTCATGTATTGAAAATAATATTGACACTGATGAAAATATCTAGGTATTTTTGCAAATCCAGATTTTTATTCTCAAAAAGGTTGATCCCCCAATGGGATCAATTGGTGTTTTTTCTTCTGCCTGGCTTCTTTTCATGCTCCCCATGAGGTATTTCCAGCCTTCTGGCCATCATTATACTAATCTTTTGTGTCATATGTTATCAACCATTAGAAAGTGCTCCTGTAGGGCTTTGTAAATGATTTAATCCTTATGGTCTCTGCTTGAATTCAAAAAAAGAAGTCTCCTAAATTCAGCTGGTTAACAGAGAAACCTCCTAGCATTGCCTTGATGTCATTGACATATGTGGGCCAGACCAGCTCCTACGCAAGCTAATTGCCTCCTGATCTAGGCCAACTACCTTCCCAAGAGACCCCAAAAAAACATTAAAATGTAATTAGATATTTATAAGGGACATAGAAGTTGCCTCTCCCAAGATGATGAATTAGCACCAAAGCATTACCTAATTCTCAGCCATCTGAAATGAAATGCTTTCCCATTGAGAAATCAACCTTATAAAGCATAAGGGTGAAACTTCTATCAGGAATAGTTTTAATTCAATGAAAAGCAGAGGTTCGTGGATTAGGTGAAGGAAAGAAAATGCAAAAGGATTCGGATATTTAGAATATCATAAATAAATAAATAATGACATTTTAAGAAAAATTCTATAATAAAGAAATAAAGAAATTTTTTCTAGTAAGATTGATATACAATGTAGTAAAAAACCATATGTATGAGTCTTTAATTTTGGTTTTCTTACGTAGTAAAAAAACCCATTATAAATAGCTTTATACATTCTGCATGCAAACATATCTAAGCTACATAATTACATGATTTAAAAGCTAAACATGTGAAAGTTCACATTATCTGAATTGTTCTTATATAGTTTAATATCCTGAATGCTATTTGTAGATGAAAATACAAATAATTTTGTTACTTAACTAGCATTAATTAGATCAGTCCTTATGCTCATCTAAATCTGAATGATTTCTTCAAAGAAACTCTTACCTATAGAACAGATAGTTACTAGTGAAAATAAGAGAAGTTCTGGAGACTTTCCCATTTGTAGGCTTCAGTAGATGAAAGACAATTCAGCAAACAGAACAGAGTGAGTCTGTAAGAAAATGTGTGCAATTATTGATAATTCAACTGACTACTAAGCCATTGAAGCTATATTTTCAAATTTTCTTACTAGCAGCAGCATAATTTCTTACCTCTGTTGTGGAATAGCTTAAACAATAGTTTATAATTGGTAAAACTTTAATAATGTTGTGACTTTGTTCTATAAATATGCTCTAATCCAATTCTAAGATCTCCCTTCCTTTTCCCTGTAAAATATCTATTAAGAATATTAAAATATTGGATATCCTATTTCCACAAATCAAGCTAGGCTATTAAAATATTAACATACACACAATGAGAAATAAATGATTGTTTCAGTCTTGCTTTTTACATTTCCATATCCTATTGTTTATATTAGCAGGCAATGCTAGTTTGTCCCGGAAAACTGGAAAATGTTTGACCTCATCTCCTGCCCATGTCTGTATATCGCATCTTCTAATGAAATCACACAGAAAACACAATCAACATCCCGTTGTCTATTATTTTAGCCTGTAAGTAAAGAGATGTGTTTTTAATGTTTTCTCATAGAAAAAATAACACACACACACACACATACACACACACACAGAGTTCCTTGCATAATCCAAAAAGTATACTACAGTGGTGCCGTTTAGCAAGAGATGAGGTGCATGATGTTGCTGATTAGATAAGCTCTTAAAATAGTCTTCAGTGAGATAAAATTTTAAGAAATTACAGGTGCTTCTCCAGTTAAATAAAGTGATTCCAAAAACTGTTCTGATTGTGCTTATGGATCCCAATTTCTTTTTAAGGGAAAATCAAAAATAGCCCTATTCAAATTATGATTTGGGATAGTTGTAAATATCTAAAGTTAAAATCCACAATAAATTGCTATCCATCAATAGCATGGATACAAACATGCTTACAATAAGACATATATTCAAGATCTGCAGCTTTTATTTCTGTTGCTAAATGTTTATATATTTCCAAAACACATACCATATTTTTATTAAGGGAACAATTTATTCCTGTAAGCAAAACAATATACAAGAACAAAAAAAGTTAAATTCAGTAATATACTGACACTGAGCTGACAATAAGAAGGAATGGGAAATTTTTATAAAGGGAAAAGGTGCAAAACAAACTAATTTAATTAATTAGTTAATTAATGTAATTTAATTGGAACAAAGCCAGATAAGAAGCCAACACAAAATACTCAGGGAATATAGTCAACAAAAGGCAATAATTGATATTTTTTGAGATTGTTTTCCTTTCTTTGTTATAATATTTTAATATAGCTCAGGAGCAGAACAAAAGCTAACTGACAAGAAACCATTCTAGTCTAAATGGACCTTTTCATGTTTCATGTTTGTATCCTTGATAGACATCTTTGATCATTAACAGCTATATTTTCCCATGTATTCCCTTTGAAGATTGATTTAAATTGTCTCCTGTTATAGGATCAATCTTTGTACATAGCTGAAAAGATTCTTCTAAGTTACAAGGGGACACTTGTCGCCACATAACAGAGAATTCTTTAAAATAGAAAATATCACCGTCTCTATCCCATTCCTCATCTGAAATCAGATTCCTATCTGTAGATAATACTATCTAGAACCCTCTGTTGTTGCAGTCTTAGCACTTTCTCAGCAACCTTCCCTAGAAAAGGGAATTGGTGATAGGATGGAAGTTATCAAGGCTATGGAATCCAGGCCTGGCTTCTTATGAAGTAGAAAGATCAGCTGCTTTTTCAGGCTCCTGGAATCTCCTCTTCCAGCAAGATGGGCAACCAAAAACATGCAGTTGATCTTTGAAAGTTAAGCAGGGCTAGATCAAATTAATACTTGGATTTAAGACCATATAGAAATAACAGGTGATGGGGGAAACTGAAAAGTTGCAAAAAAAAATTACAGGGCAACTTCTGAATTATAATTACGAAGTAAGTTAGATGGATATAGCCATAAAGCTATTTCCTGGTTTCTCCCAAGCACACTGGACTACAAACATTTAATAGGCATACAAAACTCCAGATGTCAACATCCAGATGTTTGCCATGCAGTTGGGAAAGTTGAAGGAAGAATTACATATATTTCAGCAAGATATGTTTAATGTGAGTCTGGGGTAAATACCAAATCTTGAAAAACTGTAAGAGGAAATAAATTCACAATTCAATTACTGTGAGTTAATTAGAGCAGAGTAATTTAACATTCAGTCTCCCAGATTTCTCTCCTACTGGGCCAAGTTGCTATTTGTGAGATACATCATCAACTGGTATGCCCACTATCTCTTGACTGTTTATGTTTTTTGTCTGTCTTCTCTTCCATGGGTTTCCCAGCTTCCTGCTATCTCTCATATCAGGCTATGAGAAGAAATGTTGTAGAAGAACTAAAAAGCTATTACAAAGAATTCCAGTTATTATTCTAAATTGAAACCAAGTCCAATATATAGTGATTTAACTTTAGCATCTCTTCTTTCCACCCATGCTGTGCAACGATAGATAAGACTCTCTTTTTTGGCCATGAGGTCAGGCTTTGATCATGTTCAGATAGGATATAAGATTATTCTCTGTTTTAAGAACAACCTCTCAGAATCTCCAGGAGACAGCACTGTCTACAACAAACAATGACATCAAACAACATGTATACATCAAGCAAATGGTACAATTACAAACGTGTGTTATATTGTCTGATGGGAGTATGGGAAATATCGCATTTATGTCATGGTGTCATCTCACATAGGCCAACAATCATTCCCTTTGCCTGCCTCATGAATGCCATGCCAAGAGATGAGTTGAATTTGGAGATTGTATCTTGTTATAAGTAAAATTTGGATATTATACTTGAGAAACTACAGAACCAGACTGTAGCCATTTTGTGTCCGTAGCCTGACCTTTTAAAAGGACAGAAAAGTTGAGAAATATGTTTTTGTGAAACAAATATGTTGGATTGCGAAGTTTGTCTTTGGCATAGGTTAGAGGACATTTGTGCTAGGGCTCTCTGACATTATAAATGTCACCTTAAGGAATATTAATGTTTCCTTATAATTTTTGTGAAAAACAGGAAATCTGAAAATATTGGAAGTTTTCCCTAGAAGGTTGTATAATGTCCATATATGGAAAAAGGAAGTATTATGTAACCATGTGATTTGATAAACCTATATAAGCTGTATTCACTGAAAGGAGGGCGTCTCCTTCCTCTTAGAAAATGTTTCTTTTCTAGAGTGAACTGAGTCCAATACTGCAGTATTTTCCCTAATAAAGCATCCTATAACTCAGATTATCAAAAGTCTGTTGTTTTCATTTTTGAATGCTTATAACGTATCTTAACCATTTAACTATTATTTATTAGAATTATATTCTACCTTTTGTTCACAGGTTCACTTATAGGGTGACCACAAAGTTATATATTATAGTATAGTACATTTTTCTGTTCGTTTTCAGATCTGAAGCTTTCTGTCAGCTCAAACAATGGCTAACGTATGCTGTCTGGAAATTTAAAGATTTTTTTCCCACATAAACTACAATAATTTGACCTTTCTTATAATGTAAAAGTTGCCAATGCAAGAAAGAGGCATGACAATTCTAAAAAACCAGGTGCATTTTAACTTCCATAGATCTGCTATCTAAATTTAGGATGTGCACATATAGTAACGCCCAACCCACCTACTTGAAGAAGCTCTCCAAATTTTTTTATTTAAATGTTGTTATTCTAAATTTACATCATTATTTGCTTTCCTCTATGTATACCATGCAAGAAAAGTTTGCTGAATCCACAATGTCCAGGGCTACACTTACCACCTGCTTAGCATTTTCTCACTCAGCTCTTTCTTATAAAAGAAAAGTAAGCAAAAACACTTTCAATGTTAAAGCAAGCAAATTTAAAGTGGAAATCAGAAGAGAGGGGAAAGAAAGGGCAATTTGAAAAGGTTCTTGCTTTTTGCACATCAATGGGTTAATTCTGAGAAGTTTTGCTTTAATTCTTTAGCACATTATTTTAAACTCTAATGTAGAAATTATACTTAGCCATGTGAACAATCCTATAATAAGCCCTGTAAAAGAAAATAAGCATTGACCATGCAATGAGCCACAAATGAAAGATGAAATACAGTTTGTTTATTTCTATTGCATTGTCATGCTCAATATGCCTGGATTACATTGTGGAAAGACAATAGTACAGAGTGACTGTTGTGGGATTAGCAGAATCAGCCACCTGAGCCCTACTGTCTTACCTCCACCATAGCAACAAAATCTTTATTCTCACACTATCTCTGTGTGTGTGTGTGTGTATGCACTTAAAATGCAATCTGATTAGAAATTCTTCTCCTAACATTACCTTAAAGCTATACCTTTATACCATTTGTGAACAGCTATGAATTGAATAAGACAGAGCTAAGTTATTTAAAAGATAGGGTATCTGTGTTCAGATATTTCATCATGCATCTTTCCACGTTTGTTATTTAAAAGACTAAAAAAAAATCAGAATCTTGCCTGTTTTAGCTCAGAAGGTCAAAGGAATAACTACATTTAGCTAATGAAATTTAAAGGTTTTTGCCAAAGAGAGCAGATATATGATTGTGTTCTTTCTGTCTCTCACTTGTTTGCTTTATAAAATATAGATGCTGCGTGTGAATTAGAGTGAATTTTGTCTCTTCTCTCCCCAGGTATATAGCTAAACAAACTATAGTGCCAAGGGAGTAAGTGGCTGAATAGTCAATCACATCATAAAGGAAACAGTAGAACCGCAATAATTTTCAGCTTGTTAACTCTCCTGTGTTTTTCCTGCCTGTCAGTGGGCCATGGCTGACAATAGTTTGAACTGTCAGACCTGCTGTTCTGAAAGTCCAGACCCTGATTTAGTTTCCTTTGCTTTCTGGGGTAAGAAATGGCCCTAGTACTCAAGGTTCAATGATTTCTAAAATGATACTTAAATTGGCATCCTTTTCCTTCAAAACCTCTATTTTCTTCCATGTATAGATCAGTGAAGGATTATCTACCTGAAAACATAAGAGACTAGCTAAAATGTAGCAGATATTTTGGACCACGATGGACATAGTTCACTGTGGATCATCTGTAAACACTGTCCTCCTGACTTAAAAGTCAGTCTAGACACCCCTGTTTGCTTGGCTCTGCCTCACTGGTCACCATTTGCTGTATAGTCCCAGGGTGGCATTGGTCCCATCTGTTCATAGCTGGTTGGCAATGAGGGTAGATATATGCAGTCATCCGTCAACCTTTGGTGCCTCAGGATGTTTAACAACTAAATTAAGTAACAGCTAAGATGTGTGAACTTTCTCCCAGCTGTGACCACATAAGTCAAGTGGATAAAAACCATCCAACCCAAATGAATGTGTAAAGGAGGAGGAAAAAAGTGCTGCTAAATCCAATTAAGAGATACCCTCATAACTCTTATAACCACAAAGGAGAATGTGGGAATGTAGACTCACTTAAGGCTGGCTAGAGCCATATCATCTCTATAAGAGAAGCAGCTAAACTTCCATTGGATAAACATATCCATATGTCATGTGAATGACAGCTCAGCATCTGCCCTAAAAGGGACAAGACAAAACACCCTCACTCTAACAAGTGAATATGATTTTCCTACAAAGAAGCAATTTTCTTATATCAAATTTTAAGGTGGTTTCATAAAGCAACAATTGTACATTGAGGAAGAACCAGCAGTCAAGTTTAGCTTTTTGGCCAGTCTAGCTCTTCATGTAAACTTTAAACTCTTGCTCAAAGAGCAGGTGATAGCTGTGGCCAGGTACAACTTTATACAGGTTTGTCTTGTGCCCCAATTGCACCCATTATTATCTAGACAAGAAGCCTTTTTATCAGTGACTCATGCCTATGTTTCAAGAATTGCCCTTCAAGAGTGCTTGAAAGCTGTTATCTATACTTGGTGTGCATAGTTTTTGGTATTTGATGTTACTTTTATAGAACACAATTGTCCCATGAGTTACAATGGTGCCAGTAGGCTTCTGGATGTAATTCAACCAGGTGATAATTAGCTTCTGACTAGTTATCATCTATAAATTGCGTAAGTCAAGATATTTGCCATGCTGTCTTTCTCTCAATCTCTGCTTAGCCCACAAGATGTAGCAGCGAGGGTATTATTATTATTATTATTATTATTATTATTATTATTATTATTATCCATATCTTATTAATAGTTTGTATAAGCAAATTGATCCAGATAATACACTGTTTATTAAGCACATGTATTTTAAGGAAGAAAAAAATGTATAAATAAAATTAAAATAAAAAGATGTAGCAGAGAAGGGATATTCTGGGCCCCTTCTATCAAACAATGTCACTTTTTGGATCTGGAGTTATTTGTCACAGCAGCTGTGCTGTGGAATAACAAGCATATCCAGAAGACCCAACTCTGCTAGCCTTTTACAAGTTGCTGGCTGTTGCCCTAGACATTTGTTTTATCCTTGCCATAGGTTGTATCCTGCCATGGTTATCATAGATTGCATTCTGTCATTCATGATTTCATTTTTGAATACTTCCCAGTTAGTGCTATGACATGGGCCACTATGTAATTAATTACAATTAAAAAAAAAATCAAGAAAAAAACTACTCTCAGGCAGCTTAGATTTTAACCTGTTTTGATGGATATAATAGTTTCTGTCTTTTGTGTTTACTTAGCATCAGTTTTTGACAGTGAACAAGTTTATCTATAAAAATGAGCAAATACATCAGTGGCTGAAGAAAAATGATTTGTCCAATGATTTACTCTGTGTGTATGTGTGTGTGTGTGTGTGTGTGTGAGAGAGAGAGAGAGAGAGAGAGAGAGAGAGAGGGTGGGGGGGCAGGGGTGGGATTCAAATTTTTTAACAACCGGTTCTATGGGTGTGGCTTAGGTGGTGGGCATGGCTTGGTAGTCATGTGACTGGGTGAACGTGGCTTGGTGATCATGCTATTAGCTGGGTGTGGCCAACTCAATATCACATCGAGGCACGCATCTCCTCGCCTGGCCTCTCATGACTGTGGGGATGCTGCAACAGTCGTAAGTATGAAAAATGGTCATAAGTTACTTTTTCAGTGCCATTGTAACTTTAAATGGTCACTCCACACAAGCAAAGTACCAGCAAAGGAGGGGGGAAAAACTCCAGAGAAGTTCCTGAGACAGGAAGTCTAGTCCTGCCAAGAATGTAATAAGGGTTAACCGAGAGGCAGTTTCTGTAAGCAACACCAGAATGTTTCCTTCCTGCCTTCCTTACAGGATTAGGCAGTAATTTCTTCTAACAACCGGTTCTCTGAACTGCTTAGAATGTTAACAACTGATTCTAGCGAATAGGTGTGAACTGGTAGAATCCCATCCCTGGTGGGGGGGAGGGAGGGGGTCGGGGGGAGGGAGGGAAGGAGAGGGAGGAAGAGAGATCCACATTTTTCTTAGCCTCGCTCTTATATCTTTAACAATAGCACTCCATAGAAATTAACCAATCGTATTTATTCCATTCCTGGGAAAGCTCTGATTTTTTAAAAAGCACATAAAGAAAGTCAGAAAAATAGAGTTGTAGCAGATGTAGAATTAAAAAGGCATAAATGCAAATGTCCTTATTATTACTAAATTATACAGTTTAGAAAATGGAGTACAAGAGTCAAGTGATTGGCATAAAAGTGATTAATTTATCAAACAAAGCCCACAGTCTTTCATCTATTCAGAGGAGAGAGAGTGCCCTGATGAATCCAGCAGATAAATTCATGAATAGAATTATGAAAACAATGCTGTAGCCCTTTGAATAATATTCAAAATTGGTTTGTTTTTTTTTAAAAATTATAGTGTTTTTTTTTTTTTATGGATATAGAAACAGTTCATCTGGATATTCTTTCTGACCATTAACAAGAAAAAACACTGGGGTTAACAATCTTGTACCATTGTTGTGTCTTTCTGCTAAGAAATCATACAAATATCTCCACAGTCTGCAATTCACATTCAATATCAATCAGCAGAATGATCAAGACAGTACCAAATATGACTGAGGAATTCAGAGTGCAATACAATGCCATCCTATGGAAAAATTCTTATAAAACTATAAATAGTTGAGTAACAAGGCAGAACTCAAATGTACAAAAAAGGGGAAAAGTTGGAATTCACAGTAAGAAAGAAATAACAATGCAATAACAATTCTGTTATGCCTTCCTGAAAAGTATTTTTCTAAGCCCATAATCATGGATATAAAACCATACCTAGAACACGTCACCCACAGTATAGGCACACTATTAAAGTGCATCTCAGATCTTAACATGAGATAAAATTCATGAAATTCAATCTAAGACCTATCTGTAAAATAAGTTGGAATTAATTTCATAATCATGAGATAAAAGCGTATTTCTGAACAAAGAATCACATATTGACTTTGTGTTATGTCACTGATACATACTTCCATAGTGTAATTCACTTTAAGGTTTGAGCTATCCAAGTAAGTCCTCTCTGAAAATATTCCATATGGTAAGATTATATGCATTTCATGTCTTCCAAAAACATGGAAATGGATTCTCCTATAAATTAATTTCTAAAATGTTAATTGCTATATTGAAGTAAAATATAGGAGAGCATGCAAAACAACTCAATACCAAGTTGAAAAAACATCTGGGCTGTCATCAACAGGACTTACCTACTATTTATTTGTGAAATGAGCCAGATGTTAATCAGGATAGACTGTAGCTGTGGCTTACCAAACTAACAATGAATTAGTTAGATAATTCAATATAGAGAATTAGCAGATACAAAATGTTTTGCAATGAATATCACATGAGTTTGACAATATAGCTGACCTGTGTAACAAAATACTTTATGAACAAAGTGTGAGAGAGATTAAAATCAGAAAGTCTACATATTATTCTTGGCCATTTAGAATATTTGCATTTATGATATGTTGCACTTGAAGGATGATGCTGTGATTAGCTCAGACCTAAAAGAAGAAAAAGGACCCTGGTGGAAAACACAGCAACAAAACTCACAATTCTTCCTCCTCCATCCAGGGGTGCGCTGCTGGGGGTTCACAGGGGTTCAGGAGAGCCCCTAGCTAAGATTCTGTGCAGTTTGGAGAATCCCCAAAGTCCACTCCTGGCTGGCTCTGCCCACACCACCCCATCCCTCCCAGGAGTCCCTATGCAGCCCGTTTTGGATGCAGGTAAGTGCAAGGCGCACGCGGAGGCTCGGGAAAGGTGAAAAACAGGCCTTCCAGAAGTTCAGGAAGGCCAGAAATGGGCCCCTTTCCAGCTTCCAGAGAGCCTTCACAACCTGGGGAGTCCATTTTCACACTCCCGGAGGCTCAAGGAAAGCCTCCAGAGCCAGGGAGGGCAAAACTGCCTCCCCCCACTATGGTGCAGGAGGCCAACTACGTCACACCCACAATGGCCACGGCTACCCAGCAAACCGAGCAGAGAACCTGTTGCTAAAAATTTTGAAGCTTCCAAATGTTTACTGGAGAGTAAACATTTGGTTTGGACCTAAAATAGATCTACTATTACCTTTATGGCTCCTTTGTTAAAACTCCTTAACTGACTCCTTAGCCTCTGATTCCTAAGGTAAAACAGAGAGTAAAGCAGAGCAATCCTAGGTTATTTGGAAGCGACTGTTTCCTTGAGAGTGGCTGCTAGGCCAAATGCTAAGGCGTACCAGCTGAATTGGGTACAAGTGTAAAAGCACAAGTGGACAGTTCTCTAATTGTAAAAAAAGGTACCCCAACATTTGTGACAGCCTATCTTGCTTACCTGGATTTCTTAAACCTCCACTGCATTTCAGCTAAATTTTCTGCTGATGATTGCGGAACATTTCCTAATAGTGAGAATAATTAACCAGAAGTTGTAGATGCTTCATCCCTAGATGAAGCATCTACAACTTCTGGTTTTAAAAAAGACTGGATGGCCACCTGTCTGAAATGGTATAGGGTAGGGGTCCCAACCCCCAGGCCCTGGACAGCACTGGACTGTAGCATGCCAGAAACTGGGACATGCAAACAACTGAAGCCCTATCCATGGGATGCAGGCAGCATGTAAAACCAGGCCATGGAAATACCTCTCTCCAGGGAATCGGTCCCTGGTGCCCAAAAGGTTGGGGGCCACTGGTATAAATCTCCTGCTTGAGCAGAAAGTTGGACTACAAGACCTCCAAGTTCCCTTCCAGTTCTATTCTGATTGATATGGTATTGTATTTTCAGCCTGCACTGGATCATACTTATGGGGACTTAGTAAATTTGTGGGGACTGTGTTGAGAGGTGGTATTCAGCAGGTTCTGACCAGTTCTGGAGAACCAGTAGTGGAAATTTTGAGTAGTTTGCAGAACTGGCAAATACCACCTCTGACTGGAGATTTTACAGTATCATTCCCTTGCCATGCCCACCAAGCCACACCCACAGAACCGGTAGTAAAAAAAAATTGAATCCCACCACTGACTATGTTATGTATTCTCACTCTTGACCTCTTGATTTTTTTTGAAAGTGTGAGCTAGAACAAAGAAGGGATCTTTTTAGTTCATGAGCGTGTAAAAGGCAGTTATAATTCAGATGGGAATAAAAAGGGGTAAAGCATCAATACTTTTTGTTTATGTGATGCACTACTACCAATTTCTTTTCCAAAGCAGTTCTTTGCCATTTGGATGCTTCTGATGACAGATTTTCTCATTGGCTGAAAGAGCAGAATCAAAACCTGTTCAATTCTCCTACTTGTTTTTAAAATAGTTTAAAAATGCATCTGTGATTTATCTTTGGCTCTACTTATTGTATGTTTCAGATCACTGTTTTTTTTATTTTTCTTTTCTTAATGGAAGCTGACTGCTGATCAAAATCAGATACTGATTAATGTATGCTGGCTTCCCTTCACAAAGGGCATTGAACATTCATCTGTTTTAAGGCTGTAAAGGCTTCAAGAAAATTACAACATTCATAGGCTAATGCCCTTATTGATCAGTTCAAGGTCACCAAGGAATGTAGGACCTTTCCAATTCCCTACCACCTTTAATATGACAAGATGATAATCAAAGGGGGGGAAAGGAGAAGGGGTTAACAGAGGTTGAAGCCATGGGTTTGCTTTGATTTCCTCTTTTCAAATTAGACAATCTAGTTCTTATTTTGATCCATATTCACTTTACAGCAAGGCATACAGGTGGACAAGAGAAGGAGACTGTTTCTATTATTAAATAAAACAGAAGCTAATTTTAGATTATGAACAAGATACAAAAAGGTCAATAAAATCAATTTGACACAGTGACTGGAAATGATTTATTCTCAGAGAATGAACATGACCTCATGAGTTAAGATAGAGATCCATCATACTAAGAACACTTCTGACACTACTGCTCCGTCAATTTTATTTCTTTTTTAAATAAATAGTAAGGCAAATAAACTTTTAAGTAAATGAAATGCTGCTTTTTATCACTTGTTCTGAAAATATCGCTTTCAAAATTTAACTTATTTCTTTCTGCTTTTCTCTGCAAGTAGTGTTTTAAAATGACAGTAAAAAATAATTGGTAAATAAATAAAAGTTCAGTAAATAAATAAACATTAAGATTATTTGAGATGTGGATTGCTGCTGCTACAGTAAGCAGAAGAGATTATTTACAGACAGCAAATAGTTGAAAAGAGCATGAAACAATTCAGGAAAATTTGTTTGAATGACAACAGGAGGACAGAGCAACTATAAGAAGGAAGAGCAGTGGATAAAGATCAAAAGAGATTTGAAGTGTAAGAAATAAGGAAGCCCTAAAAGACTGTTTGTTTAGAATGACAGGGGAATATAGGATGTGATGCAGCCACATGCAGCACCACATAAATAGTTTGATTGACTCAGGAGCATCTTCACAGTATGGTCACAAAAGTCAAGATGGCCATGCACGTAAAAAACCTGTTTTCCCTTCTTCCTTTTGCCTTCCTGTGTTCCTCACATCCCAGACAAAAATTGTTTCAACTCCTTCCCTCAAAATGATAGAGCACTGCACACCAGAACAACTAGACACAAAAATATTTTTCCCCAAAAGCCATCACTCTGCTAAACAAATAATTCTCTCAACACTGTTCAACTATTACAAAGTTTGTACTACTATTACTGTTAATCTTCTTATCACTCTTATCACCCATTCCTCCCCCCACTTGACCGTATGATTGTAACTTTGTTGCTTGTATCCTTATGATTTTTATTGACTGTTTCCTAGTATGATTTGCTTATTGTACCCTATGACTATCATTAAGCGTCATACCTTATGATTCTTGACTCTTGACGAATGTTATCTTTTCTTTTATGTATACTGAGAGTATTTACACCAAGACAAATTCCTTATGTGTCCAATCATACTTGGCCAATAAAGTATTGTATTGTATTGTATTGTATTGTATTGTATTGTATTGTATTGTATTGTATTGTATTGTATTCTATTCTATTCTATTCTATTCTACTCATTTGGTCTGGACATGTAACTGAATAAGGACCATGAGAAAAAAGAAAGAAATTTGAAAGATCAGTTCAGCTTGGAGATCTAACTGAAATGCTTTCAAATCCAATCTCCTTGTATATCCCTAATGTAAATAATGAAGTAAATAGCTAAGCTAATGATGAGGCGTTAGCTATTTCAAATTACAAAAAAAAAACCTAGAAAAAAAAAAACTCATGGAGAAAAGAAGAGGAAAAGACAATTATAACATTAATCTCCTTTTCAAGACCTCTTTTGATCAGCACATTTAAACAAATGGCTCTATTGATGTTTTTCCTTCTTTACAGTCATATTGTTAAGGACACTATAGAAAACATTATCCACATTTATTACTGGAAGCATTCACAGTTTAAAACACATACCACTGAAAATATTTTGATAATATTTTCAATAATAAATATTGTTTTGATAATTTGGGAGTTGCTAATAAGTATAATTCCGCCTCTGGATAATTCAACAATATAATGCAGTTTCCTGTGTTTCTACTGTATGATCACTTTATGGCTTTCCCTGATATAATTTCCTGCCATACAGTGTCACATTTCCAGAAAAGGCAGACCGAAATGACATACACAAAAGTCAATACTTCTGGAAAAGGATGTGGGCCTGAAGAACAAGATAAGTAATGGAAAATATCATGCTTATTGTTGGTTCACAGTAAGGCGAAGATTCTCCTACAATCCCTTTTCAAAGGAAATTTCCACTTTCACTAACTAAACTTCAGCACACAAGTTAATAATGCTTTGACATTTGGTTTAGGCTATTCCTGCCTTTTAGGCTATTCCTGACATTTGGTTTATCTATTCCTACCTTTTGGATCATCAGAAACTCTTTTATGGTAAGAGCTTTCCCCAAACCTGGCCTCAAAGTCTGAACACAGAAGCAAGCAAGGTTTGAAATATACTTGAGTTGCATGAGTTTATGAATTGCATGATCTTACTGACAGAGGCTTCACTGAAATACAACTATGTTTTGACTTTTAACATTCTGAGGGGGAAAATAATTGCTATACTTCATGAAATACAGAAACCTTCTTGTTAAAGGACTCAATAGTATTTCTTTCTCCCTTAAAATCTCTCTAACCTAAGCTATTTTCTGCTAAACAAATATAATGCTGCTTAAAAATAACTGGGGTGCACCCCTATCCAACCAGAAAAGAAAGCTGTGATTTTCACAACAAGCACAAAGCAGATGGGATCATTTGGTTCCATAAAAAGCATAGCTACTAGCAATTTCAAGAAAAAGAAGGGCAGTCAGATAGGGTTGCTACAGAAAACAACATGCTTTTATATTCCACAAGCAACCACAGACACTGTTGACTGCTTAGACTAACTTTTCCAAACTGATACCTTTTACATTTGCTGGAGCATCTCTCATGTACAAATTCCAAATCAATGTGTCAGCAAATTAAAATTAGGATCACAAGATATGCAGGACAAGTAAAAATAATAATTTTTAATTTTGGTATAAAATGTAGGATTAAGGAAAATCAGGGAAAGGAATATTAAAATAACATGACTGAAAATCTGCAAGTTTTTTTTTAAGTACTACTTTTTAAATAGAGCAAATTAACTATATGTAGTAAGAACCTGCTTTCCTGACAGAATTACATTCAGGGCATGATTTTTTGTCATTAGGTCTTCATGCTGGGAAAGGCTTCTCCTACTGAGTCACAAGCTTTTTAAAAATATACAGCAGTTATAATAATACATAATTTGCCAGCCTAAATAGCTCCTGCATCATATGTGTATCTCTAATAGTAGATGAAGAATGGGTATAAACAAAAAGAGGGATGACTTTAAAATTTCTTCTGGATTTTGAGTTGCCTGAAATCCGAATGAATCATCATTAGCTATACCAGTAAAATGTAGATATCAATATCTATGATTCAGGACTCTGGCATAGTAGAAGTTCCCTAACTAGCCCATTAGGTAATGCATTTTTCATCAAGCAGTTGCATTCTGCTCACATTAATTCATGTTTCAGGCTGTTTCCTGCATATTTCTAGTAATCTCACTTCTTGCTACACATTCTTAGCAGGAATTTTAGTAGCTGCGTATACTTTAATAAAGGAAAAGGACTACATGTTTTTGCTTGTAGCCAGACAGGTTAACAGTACTTAGAGGAATGTGACATAGTGAAAACCCAAGACCACTTCATTCTGTCATCCAGATAACAACTGTAGATCAAACTTAATGGTTAAATAAGCAGAGCATGGCTTGGAAGATGAGGATGTGATAATAAAGCCTGCTCTTTCAGTGTGTGGTGGATGATATACGATATGATGAGTTCTAAACGGCTTGGAGATTTTGGAATTTGTTTTTTTATAATGCTTTATAAGCAAGCAATATTTATTCACTAGCTGATGTTTGCTAGATTAAAAGCTTACACATTGTCATTTTCAAACTAGAAGATATAAAACTAAAATTGGATTTAAGGAAAATGTAAAATACATCATGTATAGAGCTAGGTTTGGTCTAGTGGTTAAGGCACAAGGCTAGAAACAAGGAGATTGTGAGTTCTAGTCCTGTCTCAGCCATGAAAGCTGGCTGGGTGGCTTTGGAGGAGGAGGAGAAGGAAGAAATATAAGGTATGTTTGGCACCTTGAGTTATAAATAAATAAATCAATAAATAATTCAGAAGCAGTTATTGTGAAGCTTTAGAGCCCCAGGCTTACACTTACGAAAATGTCTTTAGCTGGTTTATTCATAAATTGGTTGAAGCTTCATACCTGAACGTTTCTGTTATCCCATTTAAAATAAGCAATAGTTCTACGACACCTTAAATGCTAAGAAAAATTTCTACATTTATTATTAGAAGGCTGGTTCTAATAGAGGGAGATATTTTGTCAGTCTCCACTGATACAGAGAAACTCCATCAGCAGGAAAATATCATTATAACATATGATACATGAAGTTTATAATAGTGAAAAGCTACAGACGGGTTTTCTGGCATGATGCTTTTCTAGATCCAAACCTGCTTTACGAGAAAGATTCAATCAAAGTCCTCTTTCCAGCTAAGGAAAATTCCCTCCTACTGTAACCAACAGGAAAGGAAAAGATGGGATCCTATTATACCAAGGGGAAGGGAATCTCTTCCATTTAACCAGCATTTAAGTTTTATAGTCAAATCTCAGTTTTGGCAGCTTGTTGTCTTATCACCAGGCACTAGGATACATCTACGTATATAGCACGGATATGTAGATTTAACAAGAGATAAATTGAAAAAAATATTTTGTAAAGACAGTACTCCAAAGACATTAAATGTAAAGAGATACAAATATCTTATTCTTGGAATGAAGTGATAACAGATGTGTGGACATCATGGTAGATACATTATTTTCAGCATGCAAGAGCTTTCAGGCCAGCAGAGCAAAATGAGAAGTAGCTCAAGGTGGAGAGTGACACCTTCTTCCTAGTTTTAATCTGGACATTTTAATCTTCAAAACGGACAGATGACCTGTACAGTTTATGACCTACCATGCCAAATGTATATAGTGACTAAATATTGTTCCCTTTCTCTTTCTAGACTTAATCATCACCCCTTACTCAGTGCTTAGAAGTTCCGGGTACCAAACCCAGAAGTTTTCCTAGTTTTTGGTTGACCTCCTTCAAAACCTGACAGAGTGTTCAGCTTGGCAGATCACAAGAAGTGCAAGTCTGGTTTAAGAAGGACCAAAATAAACATGCAATGGATGGATGAAAGGCTATTTGGCACTAGAGCCCTTTCCTTCACTCTAATGCCCTCTCATCACAAAATGCCTCTTCCCGCAAACCCCTTCCACAACCACTGCCTATATTTCCAGTTGCCCTCTGCAGGAGGGCTTAACAAGAACCCCCCCCCCCCCAAAGGGAACACCCGCGCGTCTCAGAAACCTGCGCTCTCCTAGCTTTGCAACCTTGGCGAGGCAAGGAAGACAGACTCTGCCTGTATCCTGAGTGCGTCCTTGGGTTCTCCCAGGTGCAAAAGGGGTTTTCCTAGGGTCCCTCTCGACGAATGCCAGCCAAACATCCAAGCCGAGGAGCCCTCACTTTCTCCCCCATCCCACCATCGCTTCTCGCAGGGCAAACACTTTTTTCCAGGACCCTCCCCTTCATCTCCGCCCTGGTCTCCTGACTTCTCCGCCTTTCGTCGCCGCGCCTCTTTCCGTTTCCAGGATGCCCCGCGACAGGATTTCGGCACGAGTGGGGCTCTTGAGCCCGTCCCGGCCCTCTCTTCTTTGCGTGGGATGCTCCGCTGATGTCATGCTCTCGGCTCAGCTGCCTGCACACCCGCCCGGCTTCCCTCCCTCTCCCTCTCTCTCCCTCTCCCTCTCTCGAGAACGGGCTCCGCCAAAAGGGGGCTTGAAAGTTAGCCGACACCCTTCGTGGCTTCCGGGAAGCAAAAGTCTGGAGAATAAACAAGCCGCCCGCCCTCTTACCTCGGGCACAGAGTGGCTGGATCGGCACGTGTTTGTGCGTGGCGCGCCGGGGCAAGGAACGCCTCAGAAGCTCTGGCGCAGCAGCAAACGCCTCTCGCTCTGCTTGCCGGTCCTCCTTTTGCAGGTGAGCCTTTCCCTGTCTCTCCACCTCCTCCTCTTCCTCCTCCTCCTCCACCTCCTCCTCCTCCTGCTGTTGCAACTGTCGCCGCTGCTGCCCGCTTGCCCGCGTTGTGTGTGCGCGCCCTGAGCCACTGCAGCATCTCTGCATTAGGATGTGCTCCTCCCTTCCCCTCCCTCTTCCCTGTGCGCGTCCGCCCTCCAGCAGCGTTCAAGGGGCTTAAAGAGGGGATCCCCGCCTCCTTCCTTTCCACTCTGCTTTTCCTTCGTTTGCCAGCAGCACCAGGCAGCGCTGGAGGCAGAGTGACTTGCAGCTCCATCCATAATTCACGGGCTTCAGCTGCGCGGCTGCCACCGTCTCTTTTGGCGCCCTTTTCGCTTCAGGGAGACCGTCTCCTATTGAACACTTCTCTGAACGACGAATGTTTGGGTCCCTCCGGTCTCGAGGCTTTGGGGGAAAAACAAAATGGTTTAGTGGTTAGCGGTGTAAAGCCGAGCTCTGCCCCCAATCCCGTCTCAATAAAATTCCGGCTTCGAACCTGCGCCTGGCCGGGCGAATATTTGATTTCGAAATTGCGTTCAGCAAGTAAGGTCTTGCTGAAGGACTTTGACCAGTATCGTCCTTTTTTTTTTTCCTTTGCAAATGTTACTGCTCCTAATTGTTAGGGTTCATAGCAAGATGGACAATCCCTCCTTACATGTTCTTGGATGGAGTATGTTAAAAGCTGCAACAATAGCACTCTGACTGAAAACAGAACTTAATTTGAGATGTCAGTGTTGCGTTTCCCCTTATAACTGTAGCTGCATGTTTGTTTGCTTCCTTCCTTCCTTCCTTTCTTTTATAATAATTTTATTAAGGATTAGATATATATTACACAAATAAAAGTAATACCGACTACAAAAGATAAAAAAGTATTTAAAAATTAGAAAAATAAAAATGTACAGAAATGAAGAAGAAAAAAAGAAAATTTGCTCATCTCCATCAAGTATAGTTAGCATAAACAGCTCATTATCATCTCTTAAAATACAACCAACCAGCATCTCTTCATCCCATGTCTTTCCCCATTCAAAGATTTTAAAAAATCTTCAAAGCCTCTTCACTCCGTCCTACAGTAGCAATAGTTCAGTAAGAGTTAGAAGATGCAACAATGTAACTATTTCTAACTATATTTAATACACCCACTTTGAATCTTTCCTTTTACATTTCTATTTTATTTTTGTATTTAATCTCACCAAAAACCTTTAAAATACTACCATCTGGTCCTAGTTAGCATAAACCTATCAACATTACTAGAAATAGCAACCAATTTATTTTAGCCTGAATCAAATGTATCAACTTCATATTCTTTTTTCTTTCTATTTTAGTCCAATATAATGTCCAAGCATCTGCTTCCTTTTCATTCTCTATTTGCCTCTTTTCACAAAATCACTGGCAACTTTAACAAGTCCCTTTTGTACATCAAATGTGAGAAGATTATTCACGTCACTTTTCATATTTTCAGTCTCAAGAAATCGTTGACAACTTTAACAATTTCTTTTTACAAATCCAATATTAAAAGGTCATCCACATCACTATTCTACTTTAGTATTTGTATGTCATTTTGATCATTAAAAATCACCCAGTGTCATTTGTATATCCAACAATTAATCTTTTTGTGTGTCCTGTATTAAATCTTTTTCCATCTCATAAGTTGCTGTTGTAAAATCCATATTTAAATCAATTTCAGCTTTATTTGGTGGGATGTATTCCCCTTCCATGATACAATCTAGTATATCATTAGCAACAGATGTCTTTAAAATTATTTTTCTGAACCCAATAAGTCCTTAACTTATGATCACTATTGAGCTCCAAATTTCTGTTGCTAAGCAAGATAGTTGTCAAGTGAATTTTCCCCCATTTTATGACCTATCTTGCCACAGTTGCTAAGTGAATCACTGCAGTTGTTAAATTAGTATCACAGTTGTTAAGTGAATCTGGCTTCTGTATTGACTTTGCTTGTCACAAGGTCATAAAAAGGTGATTAGATGACTCCGGGATGCTGTAACCATCTTAAATACATGCCAGTTGCCAAGCATCCAAATTTTGATCAAATGACCATGGGGATGCTGCAAAAGGTCATAAGTGTGAAAAAAGGTCCTAAGTCATTTTTTTTCACTGCCATTGTAACTTCAAATGGTCACTAAATGAATGATTGTAAGTTGAGGATTACCTGTAGTCACAGATTTCTCTCAATAGATACATCGATATATTCATTTCTCTCTGCTGCCCTCTAGTGATCAATCTTCAAAGTCATCTTCATTTTTTCGAGATACAAAAATACAAATTTTCCCATGGATAGGATTTTTCAAAAATTTTAATGCAGGTTCATTTAGAATTTTAATCTAGATAAAAATTTATAAAATCAACACTATAATCACCCTTTATAGTATAGTCACAATTTTTTGTTTACAAAACCTTAAACTGATAATTAAAATTTCTTTCTTAAACCAGGAGTGTCAAACTCGATCGCATCGTGGGCTGGACTCTGACATATCACAATGCTTTTTGCCTTTTGGAGCCGGGGTGGGTGTGGCCTGTATAGGCCATACCTGGCCCTCAGGCTGCCAGTTTGACAGTCCTGCCTTAAACAATTGAAGAAAAGCTCATCCAATGAATATGATAAACTTGCTGCTCTAAAGAATTTTCAAAAAGCAATTTAAAAAACAAAGAAAATCCAAAATTATTTAGAACTGAGGTTTGGTTGAACATTGAGTTAATAAAGGCTGCATTGATGAGTTCAGTGTAATCCCAAGTTTTTCAGGTATTTGCAAGCTGACTGTCAAAACCTCAGTTCCTGCCATCTGTTAAAAAACAACAGCTATCCAGAGTCCATATAGACAATCTAGAGATATCTCCTTTGTTTGGAGAGAGTTTGGCAGTCAAGATCCAGTATCCAGCCTCCATTTGCAATTGTTTCCTATGTCTCTAGGATATCAGTTTGCCATTTCCTCATCAGAAGTCTGTTGCTGTATGTTTCTTTTCTAATGCCAGCATTCATATGCATGTGTTTCTGAGTCTGTGCAGATCACTGTTCCTCATTGCTAAAGTATCACAACCTAAGTCAGGGTAGGTGATCCTAGGGAAGAGAATTTTAATAGATTGTATTGACAACTAAGGATAAGAGCAAAAGGAGCACATGATCTGGTTGATACACTACGCCGGGGCTGTCAAACTCCCAGCCCATGGGCTGGATGCGTCATGTGCTAGCCACACCCACACCCGGTTTAGCGAAGGGGGAAAAAGTCTGGATACATCAGTGACGCCTCCATGACAATACAAGTTTGACACTCCTGTACTACGCTATAAAATCACAAGCTAAAAAGGGGCACATGATCTGCACTACATTATAAACTCACAAGCTACATTTTATCTTGAAGTGTTGCGGTAATTTTGCCTGATTAGTTAATGACTCCAGGTTATATGAAGCTAGGCAATTTGATTAAGTGATTAAACCATGGTTTAGTTAAGTAGAGATTATCACGACAGCTACAATGTTCATTATATGAATGGGCCACCTATGAACAAAACAAGAGATTTGTATTAGTGCTTTGCCACAGAAGAATAAACAGGCTTGGCACTCTTACCTTTTTGCAGAGATCTTCTTGGCTTCTGCTTTTAAAAGATGATGCAGAAGCAATGATTTGACTAAAAATGGGAAATGGTTTAGAAGAGAAAGCATTCGATAGATGGAGGAGTCAGGAGACATCCAAATGTAGAGATATACGCTGAGAACAAGTTTAAATATTTAGATACACTGCTCCAAGAAAGGAAGAAAAAGAATATCAAAAATCAAGTTGATCTTTTGATTGATTATGATTCAGAGTGCTCTTAAAAAGAAGAGAATTTCCCCTATTCTTTTTTTAAAAACTAACTTTAGGAAAGAATGGGATACCTTTTGATTGTTTTCATTTCAAAACACAAACCACAATTAGAGACTGGATAAGGCTTAGTGCCAAAAAGTCTGGCTGACAGGACATGCTGTTTTATTGCCTAGAAAAATTAGTGTTCAAAAGATACTTGTCAACTCCCAATGGATAAATGATCCAAGGAAGTCATTTATGATTAGCTTTTTGGTGATTCATATTGTGATAACACATACCATTTTTTTCCATGTACAAGATGATATTTTTTCTTTAAAATATTTAGCTAAAAATGGAGGGGCATCTTATACACCGGGGACCGAGAGGAGAACCGTGGTTGTGAAACTGCCGATACTTTATCTCTGCAAACTAGCCTCACGAGCGAAACTTCCGGTTGCTTAAAATTTTGATTTCTGAATTTTGGGTAAGAAAAGTGGAGGTGGAGTATTATCCTATACATGGGGGCATCTTATAAATGGAAAAATATGGTATATTAATAGGAGGTTTTCTTAATGTTCTGTTCACATGTTTCAGGGTGAAAGAAATTTGTGAACTCTTTATTTTCCATAATCCTATCATCTACATGTGTGATGTATCTAAGTCCTATATTCAAAATCAAAAGATATGGATTAAAGAAGCAACAAAATAACATAGGTGTTGTGGTATGTCCTTATTGAACACATTAAGCCAGCATTCATTTTCTTTGTTGGGAAAAAATGCATGAAGTTTAAGACTTAGTAATCGATAGGGCCTTCTTAAGCAGTGATGAATTCAAGCAAATGTTTCCTGTATCCTTTGATCAGTTCTATCCATTGATTATGTGGTATTTTGACTCATTCCAATTTATAAAATTGCTTCAGCTCCAGAGGTGGTACTCTGCAGGTTTTGACCAGTTCTGGAGAACCGGTAGTGGAAATTTTGAATAGTTCTGAGAACCACCAAATACCACTTCTGACTGGAGATTTTACAGTATCCTTCCCGACACACCCACCAAGCCATGCCCACAGAACCAGTAGTAAAAATTTTCGAATTCCACCACTGTTCAGCTCGCTGATATTTTGGAGCCAAAATGATTTTTCTAGGTTGGATTACAAGCAGAGGTGGTATTCATCTGGTTCTGACCGGTTCTGGCATACCGGTATTGAAAATTTTGACTGGTTCAGAGAACCGGCAAATACCACCTCTGGCTGCCCCCACCCAGCCATCCCCTCTCTTACCCTTCCCCTCTCCTATATTCTGTTGTTTATTAGCTCAGCTGATTCGCGCAGCAGAGCGGTTTGACATGCCTCAGCTGAGCTAAAAAACAGCACAGCTCACCATCGTTGATAAAGAGGGCGGTTCCTGAGCCCTTTATGCGCATGCACAAAACACGTGTTTGGTGCCAGTGCACGTTAGGCATGCCTGCATAGCTCACCAGCATTGATACAGAGGGCAGTGTTTGAGCCCTGCACATGTATGGTGAAGTGAGCTCTCCAAACTGGTAGGAAATTTTTTTGAAACCAACCAATGGTTACAAAATTTCAGCTGGGTTGAAGTTTAGGATTTTGTTTTTGACTCAGTGATTCCAAAATATGGCAATTTCTCTATTTTAGCATTCTACTGGAGATTTAGTTGTTGTTTAGAAGTGTTGTCACACTGCTTAATCCTATTGCTATTGCTAACAACAGCTTTTGTTATATTCTATGAAAAATTGTTAACTGACTACTCACATTTTAAGACTTGCATTTAACTTTTATATTGTATACCTGATGTCTATTATGCCTTAACTGATGCTTGTTGATCATCAGCAGTAGTGTGGAGAATATTTTTCCCATAAATTATCCATAAGATTGTCTTAATTTAAAAAACAAAATATCATGTTCATTAGAAATATAAAAACTAAAATACAGAAGACACAATGGATATTTATTGCACCCCATTTCCAAACAATTTAAAAGAGAAGCAATTCCATATCTGTTTTTTAAAAAGAAAAGAAAAGAAAAAGGATTGAATTTCTTCAGAGCAAGACTTTCCAAAGAGATGCTAATGAGATAAATCAGTTTTGGAATTTGATTCTGGGAAACAAAAATACTCAAGCAATTTTTATTTCGGAATGTTTTATGAAAATGTAAATTTATTCCATTTTTTAAAATTCTAGAAGTCATAAACAACAGGTGTTTAAGAAAAGTCCTATAAACATTTTAATTTAGGACCTTATTATTAAACCATGGATATTTGTTTTAGGTAGCTATTAAAATACTGCTTTGAATCTGTAATTCTGTCAATTTTACATACAAAATTTCATTTCTGTGGAAATTCAGTGAAACTATGATATGCTTTGTCTTGAATTTAGTAATCCCTAGAGTTTCTTTAGGAGATGGGCAGCTTCATAAATTTGTTAAGAAATAAACAAATACTGTTTTCCTACAGCGCAGTTGTGGCAGAAAGTTCCCAGCAAGAAAAGAAAGAAGAAAATTAATATATATTCATCACCTGATGATGGAAATAATACATGAACACCAAGATTAGCAGCCAATGTTTGTCTTATTCCTCATGAACTTGTCTGGACCCTAATTAAAGCCGTCAAACTTGGTGGCCATCGCCACATGTAGCTATGGCTTTCACAGGCTGGTTGTGCACAGTGAGCTACATACTTCTTTCTCGCCTGAATATCTTCCGAGCTAAACGTAGAGATGTTGCATTAATTGCTCAATCATTTTGGATGCTTTTGTTAAAACAAAAAAAACCCCTGCATGTTTCCAAGCTTTAGAATTTCCTCTTTGGATGTGTGAGAGCCAGGATCTGTATGCCAAGTGGGATTGCCCCTGTAGACAGCATTCTACCTCAAGGTCCCTGACCTTTGGGAGCCATTAGGCACTTTTAGAACTTGAGAGCCTGTTACAGTATCTCACAAAATGGATATAATGGTGTGTGGGCTGTCACAAAACACCCATATGCCAGAAGGCAAGCCAAATAGTGGGCAGCTGCCATCTGCCAATTTTTCCCCTAAGATTGCTCCTGATAGGGTATTTTTGGAAATTCGGGTTATGCTTGAGGCTGGTGCTTTGCTTTACAACATACTAATTGCCAATACATTTTTTTAAAACTAAAAATCTGGGTGGTTGGGGGGAGGCTGGTAGGTTAGCACATAGCAAAGAATATATCAGTGAGCAAATTGTTGCCCCTGTGGTCACACCAGAGATTCAGAGTGTACATTATAGTACAATCAGGATTTTTTTTTTTTGTAATTCTGAATATTTCCAGGTAGGCATCTCCTATGCTACCAAAGCCTTTGATCAGGTTGGCACAAAGCCTGCTATGGCCTCATTTTCATCTCTGCCCCAATGAGGATACACATTTCAAAGGATCACCCATAACTGGGAGAGGGAAAGAGGGAGATGCTGTCCCATTAAACTCATTGGGATTTATTTCTGAATAAGCTTTATGGAGTTGTACAGCTAAAGATGTTTTGACTTTTAGCTTTTAGCTGATAATCTATGGAAAAAAATATTTTTGTAACTTTAGATTTCTCTGATTAGATTTCTGTATTTTGATTAAAATATTCATTATCAAATTAAAATATAGATTTCTCTCAAGGCTTTTTTGTTCCTTTCATGGATCAGAAGCTTTTCTTTAAAATCTACCTGTACACTTTAATTCAATTTATTTCAGTTTAGTGCACATCTAGTTTGCTGGCTTCTTTCAGTGCTTTGCATCTCATCTTATTCTACCACAAGAGTCTGGAGCATATGCCCTTTCAAATTGTATTTGAGTTCAGTTCTCATAACCACTAATCACCAGATCTATAAATGATCAGAACTAAATGCAACAACATCTGGAAGATGGTTGTTACCCTCCATCTTCTGCAGAAACAGCATTGTCTCTAAGGATGTTCACTTCATCTTAATTGTCATCTTGCCTATTCCCTCCCCCATGGCAATTATTGAAATTTAGGCAGAAGTATGCAGTAGTGAAATGACTGCTTTTGTCACTATGTTTTAGTTTTATCAGTAAAGAGTTTCAGGTGCAATGAAGGAGCTAAGGGAGGAGAAGCAAAAATCTATAAACTTTACAGTATTGAAAAGGTGATGAACTAACTTAAAATGCTGAATTTATTTATTTTATTTATTTATTTGATTTGTCAATCGCTTACAAGGTAATAGGTATAAGTATAAACATGAATAAGAATACAGGAAATAGGTACGAATAAATGGGGACAATAGGACAAGGATGGGAGGCATGATGGTGCACTTATGCACGCCTCTTATTGTTAGTTGCCTCCCATATTTTTACTGTACATAAAAGGAGAAAAATTGTCCATATGTTCATCGTGCCGATACAGTTTGTCTTTGGATCACAACCATTTGTTTAGTGACCATTCAAAGTTACAACGGCATTGAATGAGGAGAACTTATGACTGGTCTGGTTGTTGCAGCATCCCCATGGTCATGCGATTTCAATCCTGGTATTTGGCATCCAGCTCAAGATCAATGTCAGAGTAAGTTGTGGTCATGTGATCATGATTTCCAATGTTGCTTGCTGGCTTCCCAGAAGCAAAGTAAATGGGCAAGCCAGTAGGAAACTGGACATCACTTCTGAAAGTTGCTCCCACTTTTTCAGATACCACCTGCAGGTCATAGCAACCATTAGCAATGCTCCCTGGCCCAGAACTTTCCATGTTGTTATGGTCATATGAGTTCTTGCTTAACAACTCATGCCAGACTGCCATGATTGCCATTGCTAAGTGATGAGGCCATTTGATGTTGCTTTTTACAACTGCCTTGCTTAGCAGTGGAAATTTCAGTCTCAGTTGCTGTCTTAATCCAAAGACTACATAGCCTTCCATATCTTATTAAAGAATCCTATGAACTACTGTACATACTAAATAAAGGCACATGGGTATAGAACTACAGCTAGAATGATGTAGTGGTTATAACAATTTCCAAAAACATGATGTTCCACTAATGTGTAGCACTTGCTACCATTCCCAGTCAACAAAGAAGCAATACTTGTTATGGAGAATGGATATTATCTGTAACTATTGGATAATGATAGAGGAGTCACAAATTCAAATCCATGGAAATCTCCTTGGGTGAGTCTGTCATTTTCTTTGTGCTAACTATTTTTTTATTAAGTTATGTAGTATGGATGAAAATGGTAGTAGAGAAATAAAAACTTGAACTTTGTAGAGAATAATGAAATATAAATATAGTGAAAATATGAAAATAGGCTCTGTAAAGCAGTGTCTGGTTTGGGAAATCTGTCTTCTTTTCCACACTCTTGATTTCATTTAATTGCTACAAGGATCCTTCAGAAATGTGGTACTCAGCTTTTCTGTCAGCACTGATGTTGGGATATGTAGGAGTACATCTGTCACAAGTAGCTGGCACATCTGATTTGTGAAATATTTTTTACTATTGGAGCTTCTTCCTAGAGTCAGTCACAAATTTCAGCTGCTCTGAGCCATGTCATCTAACCCAGCTTCCTTCATTTACTCCCTTCTCCTAATGATCCTGTCATAGCAAATGGTTCCCAAAGCAGTGTAACTTAATGCTGCTCCCAGATGGAGTCTTTCTCTTTTCATGAACACAACAGCCTTCAGGGTGAACTGCAAAAAAGTGGATGGTCCAATGCGTTCCCTGTCAGAGTGCTTCCACCAATATCCAGTCATACAAGCAGTAAATCTGAGATGTCTCCTCTTATTTGTCAGAATTAACTGGAGTAGGCAATAGGAAGAAAGCTGTAAAAAACACCACTCATCCATTGTATCTGACCCAACCTCACAGCACCATTGACAGGCTATTAATAATGTAGAGAGATCAGTGGGGACATTGGGATACTCTAAGAGATTAGTCAGTATGGAAAGTAGTGTAATTAATATATTGGTTTCATATAATCCTATTAGCCCTGTATTGATTGTAAAGACACAGGATTCTTTTACTACCAGAGGGTGATCTTAAGTATATGAAAGTCATCTTGCCAAAGGATAATTATTTGCTGTAGTTAATTTCCTATTTGCCTTTCTCTGTCTGTCATACTCATGGCACTGTTTACTGCCTTAAATGGATAGAAATTTGCTGCATTGTTTCAAGTACATCACTTTTTCTGTTCTCCTTTTCTAAGTACCTAATTATCTTTCTTCAGTTTTTCCTTCTTTTTTTGCTCAATCTTTTTTTAAAAAACAGTTCAATTTCCTATTAAGTATTGCTTGGGTGGACATGATGTAATCCGGCAAGCTGGAATTATCCTGGATATATAAAATATCCACATTGTTGTGTAAAAATGTAATACTCTCAACCAAAAGGGGCTGAACTAAATGTGTGCTACTGTTTTAAAATGGCTTCCTCAATCTAGTTTCCTCCAAGTTTGTGGAAATTTAAGAAATCTATCATTCTAAAACTTGAAATTATGAGAGTTTGAAGTTCAACCAGGGGTGGGATTCAAATTTTTAACAACCGGTTCTATGGGCATGGCTTAGGTGGTAGGCGTGGCTTGGTGGTCATGTGACTGGGTGGACATGGCTTGGTGGTCATGTTATTGGCTGGGTGTGGCCAACTCAATATCACTCATATCAAGGCACGCATCTCCTCGCCTGGCTTCTCATGACTGTGGGGATGCTGCAACAGTCGTAAGTGTGAAAAATGGTCATGAGTCACTTTTTTCAGTGCCATTGTAACTTTGAATGGTCACTCCACACAAGCAAACTACCAGAAAAGAGGGGAAAAAAACTCCAAAGAGGTTCCTGAAACAGGAAGTCTAGTCCTGCCAAGAATGTAATAAGGGTTAATGGAGAGGGAGTTTCTGTAAGCAACACCAGAATGTTTCCTTCCTGCCTTCCTTACAGGATTAGGCCAGTAATTTCTTCTAACAACTGGTTCTCCAAACTGCTTAGAATGTTAACAACCGGTTCTAGCGAATAGGCGCGAACTGGTAGAATCCTACCCCTGAGTTCAACTCACCTAAAAAGTGCCACTTGGAGAAATCTAGCTTGAAAGAATATATTGTCAATCTTGAATGTTCATATGCAGAATGAATGCTGTGAGACTTGCTCTGAGCTGATAGCACATATGTCAAATCTAGTTTTAGATTACAATATTGCTTTATATGAAGACAGTATATATGAGAAAGAAGATGGTTTTTCAGATCACATTAATATCTTGGTATTCTGATTAATAAATGAAATGTTGAATACAAAGAAGAGTTTGTAAAGACATTCAACTTATATGATTTTTTAAAAAACATGAAAACTTATCAAAACTGCATCCTTAGTGTACGAGTAGTCCTTTGTTAACAATTGCTCATTCAGTGACTGAAGTAGTGACTTACATGAGTAGTGACTTACATGAGTAGTGCTTACAGCCAGCTCTTGAATTTATGGCCATTGCAATACCTCCATGGTCACATGATGACAATTCACATTTGGGTGTGAATGCATCTATACTTTTATATGCCAGTGTCACTATGTTGGCAAAGAACCTAAATGCTTTGCAGTGATTGTTAAATGGACTGTATGATGCATTGAAGAGTATGAATCTTAAAAGGATTGTACTTGACATAGAAAATGGAGTGAATAATTGCATGCCATATATAAAAGACAAGAAACTACAACAACTAAATAACTTCGTGTATTTTAATAGAATTGGGTATGTAGATGGAAAAAATATTAATCAGCGTAAATGTGGTAGAAAGGTTGAGTGGAATCTACTTAGTTATATAGAAATGAGAGTAGATAGGCTAAGAGAAACAAATGTTGAATATGTTTGGAATACATGTGATAAAACAAGAAGAGAATAGATGCTGAATTTATGTAGATTAAACATCCTGTTCCCAGCTTGTACAAAAAAGATACTTTGGAGTTGGTTGATTTATAGAAATCAAATGAAGATTGAATTGTGGAACAAATATATAAAGGCAAGCAAATAAAGTGAGAGAAAATAGATTAAGAGTGTAGTCAGATGGAGCCGATCAGATCTTCAGAGAAAAAAAAGATGTGGAGTTTAAAAAATAATCAACAGTGAACAAAACTGAATATGGACATGGTGAAAGCAAAGAATGGTTTCCAATGATAAAGAAAGATGTGGAGAACTGAATGGTGTTGGTATATGCTGAAATTAGTGATGTTTCTTTTGCTTATCTTAGATGTTTAATTTATTTATCCTGTTATTCTTTCTGCATTTCCTTTATTCTGAAAAGGAATAGCAGGTTGGGTATGTATGTATGAAATCCTATGAATATGAATTGCATTTATATTAAATTTTGATTAGATATTTTTGTCAACTCATTGCCAATTCATTTCTTTAATGATAAAAGCCTTTAACAAGAGAGACAAAATGACTGAGTCGTAAATCACAATATAAAGGTGTGCTTTCCAAAGAAGAAATAAAATTGCAGGAAAGGTAGCATCTTTCCCAGGGCTTGGATTGTTCCTCTTTTTGGACTGTGAGAAAAATTGACTCCATTGATTTGGTTTATAGCCAGAATCAATTCAAGGGCAAATGCATCTTTGTCTGTTTCCAAAGAGATCAGTACAGACAGTACTCGACTTGTGAGTACAATTGAGCCCAACATTTATATTGTTAAGTGAAACATTTGTTAAGTGAGTTTTGCTCCGTTTTACAACATTTATTGCCACTGTTGTTCAATGAATCACTGTAGTTCATAACCTGGTTGTTAAGTGAATCTGGCTTTCGCATTGACTTTGCTTGTCAGAAGGTCGCAAAAGGGGATTGCATGACCCTGGGACACTGCAATGAATGGTCATAAATATGAATCAGTTGCCAAACATCTGAATTTTGATCATGTGACCGTGGGAATGTTGAATAGGTCGTAACTGTGAAAAATGGTCATAAGTCACTTTTTTCAGTGTTGTTGTAACTTTGAACGGTCACTAAATGAACTGTTGTAAGTTAAGGACTACCTGTATTTAAGGTGACCCGCCACAAGGGGAACATTGCAAAGCAATTAAAGGCAGTTCATGATTGCCATGGGCATAACTGTTGAATAGACTGATAGGTTATTTTTGTTTAAAAGGACAGGGTCATTTGATGGAAAAAGAAGGATATTGCCTGGATGAATCTTACTAACATGTGTGACATATAGTAAAATGTTATTCAAGGTAGAAATGATCAGGCTCAAATTATCCTACTTTGGACACATTATGAGAAGACCTAGCTCTCTGAAAAAGTCTCTAATGCTGGGAAAGAAACAAGAAGAGGAAGATAACCAATAGCAAGATGGATGGAACAATTAGTACATCAATTGAGAGATTTGAAAGACCAGGTTAGGGACAGGTTGTTCTGGGGAAAATCTTTTTATGTGGTTGCTAAGAGCCAACAATAACTTGATGGCATATAATCAATCAATCATAGCTGTAGAAGTTTACCTCCAGTTGTTCATAGGTAACATGTAGTTCTATATGGAAAGAGCTTTTTATTTCTGATTTCAGCTCGTTGCAGAAAACCTATATCTCTGGTGTTTAAAGCCTCTACTGTGTATATGAGCCATCTTTCATCCATATGATCAGAAAAAACCACTTGTGGTGACACATGCAGTTGGCAATGTTCAGCAGGCATTACTTTCCCGTACGGGAAACTGAAACAAGCTGTGATCACTGCATCAATCACCACAAAGAATTAGGCCATTAAACAGTCATCATGAAGAATGACCAGAGCCTGGCCTTGCATTATTGCAGTCAGTGGTTTTCAACATGTGTTTGGCCATCCTGACAATAGGAGCAAAAGCAAATGCATTTATTGACAAAGTAAACTTCTTCACTGCCACTATTTTTTTCCTCAGTGCAGAAAGTACTATTGCAAACAGTTGGGTGCCTTTTAGTGTGCATTCCTTACACCTTTTACAGAGGTGTAAAAGTGGGAGAATGGGAGTGGAAACAAAAGACCCATAGCTGTTTTAGATCAGGAGATGGGGAAACGGAGGAGTTCATTGACATCTGGCTTTATATCAAAAAACATTCAGTGGTAAATTATTTGTGTTAAATTGTAATGCAGGAAATTATTTTAGGTTCTAGACAACAGACTGCTACAGCGACTCTTCCTTCAGACTATACTTCTTTACACTAAAGATGAATAGGAAATTCTAGGGTTGTAAATCAGATTGAAGTGTTTTAAAAAAAGGATCCTGGAAAAAGTCAGTAACAAACCATTTCCACCTTGTTGCCAAAAACATAATATTAGACCAGGTCGTGTTATTACTAAGAGTCAAGATTTTGCATAAATCTTAAAAATTTAATTAATTAATGAAATAAATAATAAATAAGTCCACTAATAGGAGAAGATGGCAAGGAGGTGATGGGTATCAGGGAGAAAGCAGAATTGCTTAATTCATTCTTTGCGTCTGCCTTCACGCAAAAGGAAAAAAACAATCCAACCCACCGAAAGCAGCACTACGTGAGACAGATTTGGAATAAAAGTCAAAATAGGCAAGAAAATGGTAAGAGAATACTTTAGATGAGTTCAAATTGCCAGGAACAGATGGATTACTTCCAGAGTTCTGAAAAAACTGGTTGAAGCAATCTTGGAACCCGTGAACAGAATCTTTCAGAGCTCATGGAGCCTGGGGGGAACTATTAGATGGGCTCCTTCAGTTGAACAATGCCATTTATCCAAAACTCCTCTGTTGCAGCACCTGCTCTCTGGAATGAAGTTCCATCTGGAATTTATTGGTGTTTTAGAGGGCCTTGAAGACCTGGCTCTTTGCCTGGGCCCTGGATTGAAGTGGTTGAAGCCACTTCAGAATAGAATCATTTATGTGCCCTTGGCTGAGGTGATGACCCAGAGTGTGGCAAAAAGGCAACATAGTCAAATAAGCTATAAGAGTCCCTTTATTATCTCCAACTTTGCCCCCAATGTCCAGGTTACCTTTAACTGGAGAAAACCTCTCCCAGGAACAGCCTTTAACTGTAGAAAATCCAGTCCAAAACAAGGTACATACAAATTGTAACTAAAAATCCAAACAAACCAAGCTGAAGTAATTAGCTTGATAGGGTAGGAGAACGAATTTCAGACTTGAAAGCACGGCAAAACTCACAAAGTTGGGAAGATGCCAGGAACACAGATAAGCCATGACGATACAAGATAAATTCATGTTTGGTCCCAACAGCTTTCTGCGCGCAGCTTCCTTTTTTATACACTGTGTTCCCAGCTGCAGCTAATGAAGGGAATCAGGGCCCTTTCTTCCCCCATAAGCCACGCAACCCACGTTGCTCCCTTCTCTGTTCCTCCCTGCATGCCCTAGGATGAAGAGGGGGTGGGCCTGGGTCTTCCTCTGAATTCCCTCTCCCTTGTTCTACCTCTCCCCTGCTCTGCCCAGCCAGACTTTGCCCTTCCCCAGTTTCTTCCACAGCCAACAGAGCCACACTCCCACTCCCTGTCAGCTGTTCGGCTTCCCTCTCTGAGTCAGATTCTGACAGGGGCATGACATCTGGTTTGGGATATCTTTTGTTTCTTCTCTTTACTGTTGCATTGTTTTGTTTTATTGCTATTTTTACTTTATGGATTTCCTGGAATTACTGCATGGTATACAAATTAATTAAACAAACAAACAAAAATAATTTGGTCTTGCTCTAGGTCAGAGTCAAATATGTGTTGCTTCATCTTCAGAAAGGCTGTCTTGATCTCAAGTGGGATCAACGACTGAGCAAAGACACCACAGTATCTAAGGTTTAATTCAAGGCCTTTCTTCCATGAAAACTTTTCTACCAGGATCAGATGGGCTAGGAATCCATTACGGAAATTATACTTTCACCAAAATCTGTAATGATACGGTAGAGAAATCATGGCCCTCAAGGGAGATTAAGTCCATAGTTTAGGTACAAATCGAAGTTGGAGACAATTCAGAGGCAGCACTGGCTTTTAAAAATTGAGATTGTAATTCTTTTAGGGGTCTTAAATCTTGCAGTAATAAATCCATGAGCTGTAAAGCAAGAGGCAAATTACCTTTATCATAAAGATGCTTACAACAGCAGGAACAATTGTTATTCTCTGGCTGGCAAAACAATGAATTGCATTGGTAGTACCACGACTGTGTGTCCAATTGGTAGCAGCTTTAACCTGTTCATTCTGTACTGCAGATGATTGACTCCCAAATATTTGCCTTGAAATGATCTGTATGGCTATCAGCAGTAATTACAATTTACATGCCTTTTAATTAATTTTGTTTTTGGCTTAACTGATGACAAGTTTTTTCCCTTTACAATGTAAAGCAAGGCTTAAAAGTTTCTTAAACCTACTACCATTGTAGAAAGTAATACTGCACCATTATCACCAAGAAGAACCAAAATAGATTCAATGAAGCCCACTTCAGGGGGAGGCTTAGAATTAAAAACATAAAAATTCTAGAAAAGGGATTTCAACCCTAACTTATTGTTACTTCAGCAAGCCTGGGTCTGTAAAAACATTGAAACTTTGTCTTCCTGAAATAAGAAACAACCCAGAAATTCAATAATTTTTTCCCCATTGTGCTAAATTTCTTGTTTCTATCACTACCTCCACTCACAACAGCAGCTACATCTGAATGAAAAGTATAGATAACTGCTAACAGTATGTATCTCTGATAAACACAAAATAATCAGTGTGATACTTTTAAGAAAGAAGAATGGTGTGTCCTCTTACCATATTGCTTCACTTCTCTCTTTTTAAAAATATCTCACACTCACTTCTTTTTATTGAAGTTCATCAGAGCTGGTATTCAGCAGGTTCTGACCAGTTCTGGAGAACCGGTAGTGGAAATTTTGAGTAGTTCGGAGAACTGGCAAATACCACCTCTGACTAGCCCCGCCCCATCTATTTTCTGCCTCCCGAGTTCCAGATCGACTGGGTCTTCTTTTGTTGCCCTGCATAGGAGAACAGAGCTGGAAAGCAGGTTAGTGGAGTGGGGAGGGAATGCAATTTTGCAATATTCTTCCCCTGGAGTGAGGTGGGAATGGAGATTTTACAGTATCTTTCCCCTGCCATGCCCATCAAGCCACATCCACCAAGCCACACCCTGCCAAGCCCACAGAACCAGTAGTAAATAATTTTGAATCCTACTACTGAAGTTCATGGTATCTTTTGGGTGAAGTCTGAATAAGACTGATCTCAAATTCTCATTACTGGATTTTCCCTGCCACTCTCTATAGACTTTAAAATATCATGGAAAGTGTCTCTAAGCAGCAGAGCACTCATACAAGGCAATGCATGAATGACTTGCAAGTAATGAATTAGGAACATGAATTATATTCCCATGCAATTGTATTAATATTATTATTATTGTAAGATGGTCTTTATCTTCATTTTAAAATCAAGAAATATAACAAATGGCCAGCCTACATCCAGTGTAGGCTTAGTAGGTTGTTTATTGATTCCTTAGACTCCACAGCTATTTATCAAAAAGTGTGCAATCTTGCCTGTATATGTTTGTTCGAAGCTAATGAAACTTTTTGGATTAAGCAAAATAAAAACTTCTATATATATTCTTTACCGCTTGGTTAATGCCGCTTAATAAAATCATAAGAAATGTGGAATTTGTACTAGAAACTTCCTGGCTCATAACTCAGTCTAATAGCTTTTTTAAAAAAAAAAATCAGTTGCCCAGTTAAATCTGGGAGCTTTTTCTACTTAATTCAGTTTTTATCATCAATCACTCTAACTGGTTGATGCTTGCCTGTTGGGAACTGAAGTTACTCAGTCAGCAAGGAGTCACCCATAAAATATATCATCAATCAGAAAAGAAAAGGAACACCTAGGATTGCCATTATTTTGGCATCTATATCAAGGAGATTTTCACTATATTTCTCCTTACATTCCTCAATGTCACAGAAGAATAAAAAAAAATGCTGAACACGGAGCTCGGTGACACCGTTACAGCACGAGATAGTTGAAATAGATGAAACCCTCCTTGTATAATGTAGTGGCTGTTATTTGCCAACATACTTTGAGTTTTGCTACAATGATGTCAACCTTGGAATGCTTGTATGGAAATAAGAGGACAGCCTGTACATGTTTACTCAGAGGTAACATTCACCGCATTCAGTGGCGCATATTCCCAAAGAGTGAGAAGGAGCAAGAGAAGGCTGGGCTGGGGGGGGTGTATGTGAGGAGATCAGTGCCTAATTGTTTTGTCTCTGCTTGTTTAGTTTATGCTATTTTTGAAGCAGAGGCCAGCTGGAATATGCCTAGATTGCTTTGGGAAAGGACATGATTTTTCTAAAACTATTATGGCAATATGATGCCCTTCAGGTGGGCTCCCATCAGTTGGGATGGGAATTGGAATGGGTGGGGGAAAGGAGACCCCTCTGCCAGCCAGGTACAGTATTGGAAGATAAAAGTCTGGACTTGTGTATTATCATCCTTGCCTCTGTATTTGCAAGAGCATTCTGTTAAAAATAAGTTTAAAAAACTTTTGGCAACGTAAAATCTTGATGATAACATCTTAATGACAGGGGCTTCCCATCTAAGCATGCCCTGAAAATGATCTTTTTCCTCAGTGATGGCAAGAGATGTTTGATAGAAAGAAGGGGCAGAAACCTGTCTTGGTAGAGATAAAGAGCAATAGCCCCGCAAACTATTTACCACAGCATCCATGTGTGAGATGCTCTATCTGTGAATACAGTTGTTCAGAAAGCAACATTTAAATCAGATTGTCTATGATGCCAATGCATTTGTTACGTGCTAAGCTTGCTCATCTCTCACTAGTAATATATCTGGACATATGCGTGTGGATTATGGATGATTTCCCCTTGCAATCATTTGTCATATAGCATATGCCATTTTGAAATGGCAGAAGGGCAGAGGGCATATTCAAATTATAGAGCTAAACCTCTACAAGGCAGCACTTGGAAAATTACTTCACCATTTCCAGCAGGTCTCTAGTTTTTCACAAAGGTTGGTTTTGATTTGTATATATTCCTATTATCAATGAAAAACTGAAACAACATTCCCTGTAGCTTGATTATATGTGATAAATGATATCTTTCTATACAGGTTTTTCTATAACCCAGTAAAAATACTTTGGAAATGTGAGATACTTTTGTGAAAATACAGAATACAACCCTGTGTTTTTGTCAATCATCCTTAACAAACCAGATGCTGACATAAACCATTACATTACAAATCATTAGAAACCAGAACATACTACATTGATAATGCAAACATATATCATTACAAGAAAGCTAATTGTACAAGTTCATTATTTAGTTGGGCTACTTAGTTCTGTTTTTCAAAAACTGTGTAATACTGTTTAAGGGAATGGGTGAAGTGTAACCATTAAAAAAAAGTGTCTAAGTGGCAATCTAATCTGGTTCAATCATTTCATTTCTCCACTCTGCATTTAATATCCTTAAAACCACCTTTGGCAGATGTTTCCCTAGTTTTTTTTTAAAACCTCCTTGGAAACTGTCAGCAGTGAAAGCATTAGCCTGTTTCTCAATGGCATTATTAAAAGCATTAGTGACAGGAGAAAAGGGGAAAGGAATTAGTCTAATCCTTCTAAGTTCCACCTACCACCTTAACTATGGGACCATTTTTCCTCTTTTGTGTAGGAGAAAAATGAATGTCATGCTTAGCCTATCTTTTTTCTTATTATAATTAGTGCTTCCTATATAAAACAAAGTATTGCTTTTACAGTGATTAAAAACATTTATTTATGCTCGGGTCTTTTTCATATTGTTCATGCAATCTGAACATTAAACATGTCTTCAGAATTTGGAAAATAATCACTGTAAACCATTTTTTTGCAGCCATAGTTATGTATTCATCTGGAAAGGGGATAAACACTTAAAAAACAAACAAGCATGTAAGAACAATGAGAATCAGGATTGGGACATTATTAGGGAAAGGGGATAAGCATGACTATATTCTCTTTAATAAGTGAAAACCTAATCCAACTTTCAAAGTACAAAAGAAGTTCTTTGAGCCTCTAAATTTGGTGCAGAGGGTCTAAAAGTAACTTTTGACATCACAAAGCATAATAAGAGATGGACGTATCTGTGTTAAATGAAGAGACAAACAACATCCTGGATTTTCTACCACCAGAAAATAAAAATCCCCCTTCAGATGAGCTACAATGAATTAGATTTCATGTTTTATTACTGTGCTGATGATGATTATTGCTGAGCTAAAGATTTTTGACAGCAGTCAAGAATTAAACTTGGTGCAAACCCTGCTTACTTTATAGGTCAAAGTCATGAATCTGGCCACTCCCATCCCTCCCATTCTCTGCATGCCAGGAAGTGAGCATAAGCTTGTTCTTGCAGCTACCAGCAGGAACGGGAAGAAAGACCATAGGAGGTCATGGGAGTCAGGTACAAGATACAAACAAGAGGCTGAGCCCTAATGGAAATCAATATTATATAGCATCTCCCTTGGATATTTCTGAGAGATAATTGGGCCATGGATTCAGGTTACTGCAGATAGATTGATAAGGCGAGGTCAGGCTCTCCTATTCTAGTGGAGCTGTGGGACACTTCTATAGGATTGAACTTGAGTTGGAAGAAATAAATGTTAGGAAGGCTCTAGGCCATTTTTTGTCTGTTGATTTCATCTCAGCATCAGTTGTGCAAGGGTTCAGTAATTATCCATATCTGTAAACAAAATGTAACCTCAGGAGCACATTAAATAAATCTGGCTCCTGTCCATATGAGGGGAAACAGATTCATTTCTTTTCTAGTTCAAAATGCACAAAGCACAATAACATTTTCATTCCTTCTGGCTTAGTCATATGGCTGATTATACAGCTCAAATAATAATCTCTGAACCTCACTAGAATTGATGGGAACTACAGTCCAGCATAGGTGAATGGCATTAGCTTGAGAAATGTTATTTTAAAATATCAGTTATGTCAGATCTGTCATGCTAAAAATTGTACTTATCCCACACTGTAAAATGTGCAGAAGAGTAATATTGTTTTAGAACTTATGTCATAAAGAGTAAATTAAGCAATTTTGAATATCACTGCCAAATACCACACTTGGTGCAGAATCTATAGGCAGGGAAGAGCTGGGCATAGATCTATACCTGTTTCATGATATATTGACTGGGTGGACTTTGGAAAACTTTTTCAACGCTTCTTCTCAAAGTGACAGATCAGGAGAGCAAAGTTACAGATGGAGAGCAAACAATGGATAAGGGGCACAATGCATCGTCTAACAATGCTTGACGTCTTGTTTGGTTCAGTGCTTAAACTGACCAAAACCCTTAAATCTAAATGACTAGAACAATTTAGTAATAACATTCATGTTGATAGGCCTATGGAGAAGAGAAAATCATCCATCCCCCAGAACACATCATAAATATTAAAATGCAGCCAGAATTTTACCTGGCATCATGACCCATAGGCCTAATATTTCATGAATGTATTTTCTGCCCTATCTGTGACCACACCAAGTTTGGAGAAAGTTGGAATATATGTTCAGATAAAGGATTTTCCATAGCAGCAGTCGCCAACTGGTGGGCTGTGGCCCACTGGTGGGCCGTGAGAAAATTTTGGTGAGCCTCAGAGAAATCTCACCCCCAGAGCATCCCTCAAAGCAATTAATCCAGGCTGTGCAGAAACACAAGGCTGCGCCACCCACATGACCTGCGGGAACCCTCCCCACCCACTCACTTCTTTTGCTATTTTTGTTAAAAATTGCTATTTTTCCTTTTTCCGATCATCATCTGTTCTGCTGTGCCGGGAGATTTAGATTAGCTAGGAAGTAGAAAATGGTTGGATTTCTTGCTTTCTAGCTAGTCTTTAGATCTTCAGCTCTGCTTTTAAGCATAGCTGAACCTCCCTTAGGACTGAAGGTTCAGTTAGTTAGTGCACACTCACGGCAAGTAAATTTGAGAGACTGAGCTAGCCGATGGCAGATAAATTTCTGAATGAATCTGTGATTCTGTGAGCAATTCAATCTTCCTGCCTGCTTTGCCTGATTTTGGGTAAAAGTTGCTCTTTTTTAATAAAAAAATTCAATATTTATATAAATATTTATAATATTTACATACAAGCCATGCCCAGCCAGTCCCATGACCACCCAGCCACATCCATAAATTAGGCCATGCCCACGTAACTGGTTAATGGTCCCTGGGATTTAAAATTATGAGTTTGGTGGTCCCTGAGGTCCAAAAGGTTGGTGACCCCTGTTCCATAGAACAATTTTCTGCCACCAAAATTAGTACGTTGCAGACTAGACTATTATCAGTTGCAATAGTAGAGACTCCTTAGAGTGTTATAGGACTCAGATTATTAGGTTTAGATTTTTTAATTGTCCCTTTTGATTTAGCACACTTCCAAATTGATTGCATAATCACTGAAGCATACTTACTTGCAATTGACCCCAACACTTGAACCCAAAAGCCTCCCACCCTTCTCAGATCTTTAATATTAACCAGATATTAAGGTCAAATCTCATTGATATTTCCAAATTAGCACATACTAGTTCCATTCACATGACCTTTTAAAGCTCTCCTAATATTTGCATTTGTCTTTTTCATAGTGGATTTAGATGTATTATTGTAAAATATTTCTATTGTTGGAAACTATTTGAAATATTGCAAGGGTATCATCTCCTATAATAAAATCTTATCAAGAGTCCTTGGTTTTTGTTTTTAATGGACCACATAGAGCTTCAATTGTGAGACATAACCCCCATTTTAAGACACCTGTTCCCAAGATTATTCTACTGAGGGTAACACATTTTCCACTGTAATTTCCTTTCTGTCATTAGAAAATAACTAATAGCCAGACAAAAGTTTTGATAATACTGTTATATGTACAAACTATTTAAATATATCTGAAACATGAGGTTCTTAAGAATGTACTGTAGATCTTTCAAGATTTTTTTAAAATAGGCTTTCCTCAGCATCTGTAGAGCAGAGGTCCTCAATTCCCAGGCCGCAGCCCACTACTGGGCCATGAACTGTTCAAAACCGGACCGCATTACCACTTGGTGTGAGCAGTGGGCAAGCATGCCTGTGTGCCCTCTGTGCACGCATATGGAGACCGTGCATGCATGTGCTTGCGGAACGATCCCCTCTTCCCCCCACAGCCAACAAAGCTGGAAAGGTGGGGGAACTTTGCTCTAGAGCCATCGAAAGTTAACCACATACTTCATTGCTTTCTTCAAATATATGGGCTTGCAAAGAGGGTGCAGATAACAGATAATCAGAGTTGGAAGGGATCTTGTAGGTCATCTAGTCCAACCCCTGCCTAAGCAGGAGACCCTACACCATTTCTGACACACACACATGTATTCATTCATTCAGATCTTATGGAAAGATGTTCCACACAGAAGTGATTAAGTGTATCTGGAATTCTCTTGTTATCTGGTGAACCTCAAATAAGCTGATTCTGTAAAGTAGAGTATTCCTTTAAATCCGCAGAGTCTCTATACATAGAATTACTGACAATTGTGAACAGGCTTAAAAACAATATGTGCATAGTTTAATATTTATCACTTTCTACTGAAAGTGAACATTTAAATTTATATAGGATATGTCAAACATTTTGACTCTGGATGTTTTCAGTGTCCTGTCAGCAGTAGATCACACACTTTTCATGCAAATGATTTAAAACAAAAAATCCCTGATAGATTTAGGTAGAGCTATGAAAAGCTCCTTTTTGAAACCCTGGGGAACTACTGCTACTCTACTAAGTCTGACTTCCTTTCTATGTTTCATAAGGCAACAAGTTCAACAGTGAACCCATGGAAATTAGAAGTTTCCTTTAATCCTAGATAATAGGGAGAGCAGAAAGAGCATGCTTTATGGAATTCCTTTCCACCGCTTAATCATAGCTCTTTTCTTGAAGTCACTGGGAAGGAAGAAGGAAAGAGAGTTAGAAAGGGATCAGCCACACTCCAAGTCACTGGCCACCTGTCTCTGCCATGGAGGATTTCTTCACAGCAACTGAGCCAGATCCAGACAATTGTTGAATTGCAATTTCTTTTGATAGCTTTATTCTCCCTCTCAATCCAGCATTAAATTTAGTCAAGATCTGTTCAGTTTTTCAGGGTATTATCTATTTGGACAGGTAGATCTTGATGGATGGCAGTCTAAACTTTCTTAACAATTTCTTTCCATTGTTTTCTATTGAGTCGGAAAGAATAAAATCACTTTTACTATGAAGCTGTAGATACAAAGACAGCCAGTTAGTGTAGTGGTTAAGGTACTATGCTAGAAACTGGGAATCCTACATTACGCATCAAGTCAGCCGTGTGACTTTGGGCAGGTCACCCTCTCTCAGCCTTAGGAAAAAGGACTTCTAAGCCACTTCCAAAAGACCGCAGAGCCTCGTCCAGGTAGCCTCCAGGAGTCAACACTGACTCAAAGGCAAAAAAAAAAAAAAAAGCAAACAAAGACACAAAAGTTAACTGGGGGCCAGTTCTACCTACCATTCACTCAGTACAAGTAGTCCTTGACTTACAACAGTTTGTCTAATGATCATTGAAAGTTACAACGCTACTGAATGGTTTTTCACAGTTATGACCTTTGCAGCATCCCCGTGATCATGTGATCAAAATTAAGATGCTTAGCAACTAGTTCGTGTTTATGATCATTGCTGTGTCCCAAGATCATGTGATCCCCTTTTGCAACCTTCTCACAAACAAAAGTCATTGGGAAAACTAGATTCACTTAACAACCGGTTTACTAACTTATCAACTGCAGTGATTCACTTAACTGTTACAAGAAAGGTTGTAAAATGGGGCAGAATCACTTAACAAATGTCTCACATAACATTAAGTCAAGGACTACCTGTATATCATATAGTCTTTTCAAGGAAATATAAGTCCAATGTTTGGAATTAACCCTATTCTATGCTATTTTTGAAGGGTAGGAGCCTCACTTAACTCACCAAAAATACTTCATTTTCTTGCCTTTTTGTTACACGATACAGACTGGCTGCATTAAAATTTTCATTTAGTTGATTTAAAATTTTTTTAAAATATGGCAGTATTTTATGAAGTATGCTAATGCTAAACTGCTTCTTGAGATTTATGCATGTTAGCAAAACTCCTTCTACAGTAAATCAACTGAAACATTTACCCATATTTATGTTTCCATTTGAGCATGATTACTAGGCAGATCTTCAAAATTCTCCTAAATATTATTTTCCAGCTATGCAACTGTTGTAGGAGTCAAATTGCTTCGTTTAAATACCTTTGGTTTGAAAAATATAGGGCATAAACAGAAGACATGCTATATTTTGCTAAACACGATATATTGTAAATCTCTAACTTTCACAACTATCCATGCTACTTTCTTATTCTGCCAAGCTGAAATAGTCTTGTTTAAAATGCATAGAGATTACAGATCATCACACAAAGGGCTTAATCTATAGATAAATATTCATAGTTTATTAAGCTTCAGGGAATGCATGAAGCTGTTTAAGGCATATATGGAAGAATAATGTCACAACAGAATCTGCATCTGAGGAAAACAGGGTTATTGCAGGTTAGGAAATTAGCTTGACTTGAGCGTCTTTGATGTGCAACTAATAGAATGGGAGTTCCATGCTGCTGCTTATTTAGCAATGGAAAGACTGCCTTTAGGCTGAGAGAAGAGACATGAGCAAGAAGATGTCCAAACATGTATTGGAGACTGCTCCATCTTGAAAATGCAAAGTAGAGACAGATGGATTCATTTGGGATTTATTCTATGTGCATATGTACTTTTGCATCAAACATACATATCCAGGAAATCCCAGAGTTTTTCACAAACCTGCAGGTTACTTTGTTTTTTTAGTAGGGGACTGCTTTCCTCTTTTAATTAGCAGTAGGAAAGCCCAAACTGACTGGTCTTCTATGGTTGCCTTTGCTCCCTTTCCTGTTACATGCAGAATTTGGGGATGGCAATTAATACCATGTGCACGCATTGTGAGGAATGGCTGTTTTTAATAAAAATTAACAACAAATTTCCTGCAATAATTGTCCTCTGAAAAACAGCAATCCAATCCTGTTTCCCTATTCTTGCTTCCCCCCACCCCAGCCTCCCCCTCCCCCTGGCAGAGATACAACTGTTTCCATTAAACTCTTTGATAGCATGGGTGGAGCAAAATTTCATATTGTCGTTTCTATGGGAAGCAGAAATTGAAATACAGAGCTAAAAGTGAGATCTTCAGTCAATGCAACAATCCTGCCTTTCCCATTTGATAGCTTCCACACTGAAGCCTATTATTATGGAACCATTTTATTTCGTAGGAAGAAGCAGCATATACCTTGCTTAGTGAAAAGCGTAGGCTAGGGCCTGTCTACAATGATCTCCAATAGAAGTAAATGTTCAGAAAAGTTCCTGTTTATAAAACAGTTAATCATTTAAATCAATAACTGATTCTGCAATGTGGTTTCATGCTGTTTTAGCAAGGGGCGTGCCATAATGTGCTCAGCTTTTTATCACCATTCCCTATTCCAGTTTCCCCCTCATGTTCAGGCATTTCTTTTTCTGAGGACAACATCAAATCCTTCAAAAAAAAAAAAAAAAAAGGATCCCCCTCCCCAAGTCAGCTGTATACATTATTAATGAAGGAAATTGCATTATCTCACAAATCAGACAAAGGGGGTATAGAGGGATGTTTTATTTCAGTCCAAGTTCTGAAGCCTGGGGCACAGAATCTCTGCATTCTGCTCTTCAGCTGGTCTCTGGTGGGTTAGCTCAGATTTCAGCTGCTGTATGATCACTTCAGCAGGCAGTGCATCTATGCCATTTGCTAAAGAGATGATGGCACTGGTTGGGTTTTGTGTTTGGCCTTTGTTGCCCTACTCTGATTGCTTTCTCTTGTTGATGGTGACTCTGCTGACCCATACCGACTTATTTCTTTATTTAGCTGCTGTTGCTTCAATATATAGTGTTATGCCAGGGAATAGATAGCATTTACTGGTGATGTGGCTTCTGAGCTCTCATTGCCTTCTGTCTCCTCTTTGTCCTTCTTAACTGTGTACTGGCCAATAAAGGAGCCATCTTCATTGAACTGTCCTTCACCTCCTTCTCCATAGTCCACCAAGCTGTCATCACTTTCTTGTTGCTTTATTGTGCCATCTAAGGAGGTCTGACTGCCTTGCAGTGGCTTGTTGTCTTCATCACTGGCATTAAAAGGAAAAGGAGAGCCATCAGAAAGGAGAAAATATGGTTTAAAAGGAAAACATAACCTTCTAATTTGATAGCAGTGTCTGAGTGGTGATACACAAAAAGGCAACAATTGGGCATAAAGTTCTAGGAAAATATGGTGACATGTTTGTAAATACAGATGCCTAGAAATATTTTGGGGCAAAAAGTAACATTTCTCAAAGAACCTAAATAAATTAGGAGAAGGAAGTCTTTCAGTGTTATGATAAGGAAAGTCATCCTGAAGAACCAAAAGCAAAAATTAGCAAGCCAAATAGGAGAATAATATATCACAGTCCTGAGCCTTCTAGTTTATATACATCTCATTTCATCAAAAGATACCTTTTGTCTAAAGTGTAGCCACTGACAATTTAATTGAAAATCTTTCAGTAGATCTAAAGAGGACAGAAATCTTGTTTAGGTTCATTTTGGCCACTTCATATGAATGCAAATTTTTAAAAACGATGCAGGCCTGATTTAAGAAAAAAAATTAAGCACTGTCTTCAGTCAAACCTTGTTAATTGTACACCAGGACACCACCAGAAAAGCTCAGAACTGTAAGTGCTAAATTAGAAACTTGAAAAAAAAATGGCAAAGACATACAATGACCATCCTGGCACCAGGAAAATTGCATCAATATATAGCAAGCAAGTTCAACTTCAGGGAATGTTTACCTTTAGTAGACTTATACTAACATTTCTCTTTGTCACCCCAAGAAAGCTTCTGCAAAATTTGTAAGATGGGATAACTATTTTGAGTCTTTTTAAAAGAGATGAAAGAGACTGACAGGACTACGTCTTGTTGATAGTTATGAGTCCTGAGGATAGTGAAATTTGGATTTGATTGCCAAAATGCACTTTAAAGTGCACAGAAATGTGAACATAGGATTTCTCTTCAACACTTTAAAGCAGCTACATTTTTCTCAGAGTAGTATAACTGTCCTCTGTAGGCACTGCACAATCTCAGGAAAAAATATGGTTACTTTCAGAGTTTCAGACTGATGCCATATCCATGCAATTTCTCTCTTCCAGAGGCATGACCAACACCCCTGCACTCTGTAACACTTTTTGTCTTTAAGTCTGAAGTCCTGAAAGGCATTACTAAATATTCATGTGAGATGCATTCTTTTAATTGTTTGCAAGTTGTGCAAATATTAATGGATATATTAATGTCACAAGTGACTTTTGATTTCCAGTATTGCCATTTCATTGCTTTTTCTAATCATATTATATCCAACAGATCAGTTCTATAATATTAAAAGTTGCATTTTGCAAGCTCTGATGTGGTCTGAATTGCCAGCAGATAATCATTCTAGGTTACTTGCAATCTCAGGTACAACATTCTTTATTACAATGAGAAGAGGAATTTCTTTTCTTTCTGGAAGGAGCCAATGTTGAAAAGTGTGTACACTTTTGAATACCTTAGAAAACTGTAAATGTGTGTACTGCTTTTGAATACCTTAGAAAACTGTAAATCTCATGTTTTGCAAACAGGGATTAACATGCTTGTAATGGCACAAGTTAATTTCATTATCAGGGTTTGACCAAGAATTGAACCCGAGGCAAGAGGAGTTTTGAGCCAGAATGGGTTAGCATTATAAGATGGCATAAAGGCAAGAACAGCAAAAGCCACAGATGCTAGAGACATTTGTTTTCAAGTTAAAATAAGTATTTAAATACAATGTAATTGCAATGAAAATTTGCCCCTTCCATATCTAATGACAGTAAAGTTTTCCTATTTTGACCCCCCAAAGGCTGGATTCCAGAGAACCACACAGCAATGAATGCTATATGACACGTTTTTTGTTTTTGTCTTCTTCTATAAAGTCATCCTGTTCTTGTCTAGAGGACTGCTATTGAAAAGCAGATGTAAGAAATGCTCTTTGACATGCCTCAAATATTCTGATGTTCTGCACATGGCTCTCTGGATTGCAAGCCAAGCAAGTAACCATACTGCCTTGTTAATACATTAGGAAAATAAGTGAATTCAGCTTTTAACACACGAATACAATGTGCTTATTAGATAAATCTTGCAGCTTATTTAATATATTAAATACAGTCAACCAAGCCACAAGTGAAATTAGTTTAGGAGCATCATGTTCAAGAGTTGCATTAACATTGAAAGGAATAATTTGTGAGTGAAAGATCTTCAATCTGAACTTCTGAAACTATTGGCTTCTTCTTGATCATGCTTCTTTTGTTTTAGCATCCAATAAGTGAAGTCAGTTATAATTGCTTTTAAAATATGAGGGCCATATCATACCAGTAGCTTACCAGATAATATGGAACTACTCAAAGCTTCTAATCCAGTAGACCCTTTTCATGACAGTAATCACTACTCAAGTGTGCACATTCACACTACATGTATAAATATTAGTCAAGAAAAAGGAATGAAGTTAGGGTCACTGCAATGTCATCGGATATGGTATTGAGTCTGAATCTACAGTCAGAATGCAACTCTATGGACACAGGACACCTGAATCTCAGAGGAAGAAGGAAATTACTTTTTAATTCTGTTAGATAAAAAGTGCTGGAACAGAAACATGGAAAGGAGTTAGAAATTAGATATGCTTAGAAATGCTGAAAGAAAGTGTGTGCAAAGGTTTGGGTCATTCCTACCTTTCAAGAGACCTTCATGGTCCATGTAGAAGGATAAGGTGAAAAGGACAACAACAGATGAAAATAAAATAAGGAGAAAAGCAAAAAGAGCCTGATCAGAGAGCAAAATAATATAGGCTTGAAGTTTAGGGATCAAATAATACCGTAGTAATAGTAATTACTTTCTGGAAAGGCTAAGCATCTTAAAGTACCAAATGAAAGCCGATTTAAAACACAACTGATAATTATGTGCAATAACATAAAAAAGCAACTAGTTGTTGATAAATGTCAATGATACTTCCCCTCCCTTCCCAGGTGGGCACCCTCAAAGCTGAGCCATGGTGGCAAGCTCTCATTGCCACTCCAGACATGCTCTCAATCTAGTGATTTTAGTCCAACTAAACTGAAGGCTTTAATCAGTCACACTCTCTCAGAGATGTAAAACAAAGCATGGGGTTGCAAAAAAAAAAAAGTGTCTCTAGGAAAGGTCTCAACCTTAGATGAAAATGCTCCAAAGAGGAAGGAGGAGAAAAAATAATTATGTTTTGGAGTTTCCTACATGGAGAGTTTTAAATGAGCAGATTGGGAGGGAAGTAGATATCATAGATCTAGAGGGAAAAGCCCACCTCTTTTATATATTCACACAGAAATTTCTTCATACAGAAATAAAAGGGAAACAGGAAAAAAGCACATTAGTTGTTTCTTAGAACATTTTCATTGAGTTCTAGACAGACTCTCCATCCTCCTTTAAAGAAAATAGGGTTGATTAGCATTATGAGGAGGAAGAGTCTTGAAAATTAAGCAGCAGATCTTATCAGAATGTTTTTGTCTTCAGAAAATCTGAAGGTGCCAGAAAGTAGTCACAAAAATCACTTGAGTGCAGAAGTGCTATCTGAGTTCATATGAAATCACTTGCCAACATTCAAGGAACAAAAGAGATTTTGGTGAAAATAAGTATTCTGGCTTTTAATAAGCATTGCTAATGTTCTGGTTTCACTATCACCAGCCTTTTAGAAAGAATCCTCCTATTTTCTGTTTCTTGAAATTGGCACTGCAACTGAAAATACCAGGATTAAGCTAATTTTAAGCCTTGCAGAGATAGACTGTATTAAAACATGAAGAGGAAAGGAGGAAGGAAGATCGAACAAATACAATTGGTATACGGTTTTAGTTGTTCTGTTTCCTTCTCTCTCTCTCTCTCTCTTTCTCAAGTCAGATATTTAGTAGAACGAGTGCTATTAATGGCTAGAGACTTTATAGCTTATTCCTCTTGAAAGGAGACTATAAGTCTGGCAGCAGAGTAGAAAGAAATGGCAGTATATCTCTTAATTATAGCCTGTGGCCATTGGCATGCTCTATGTATACGCTTTTACATCTCTGAAGGACATGATCAGAGTGTGTCAGACATATTTCAGTGAATTAGGAAGAGAACAAATAAAGAAAACATGCCAGCTTATATCCTGTTCACTTTCAAAAGCTATCTGTCACATCTCAATGACTATGAATCTTAATTAGCCACATTTCTCTGTCAGCTAATCATTTTCTCTTTTATTCTGACTTATGTGATTTGTCAGTTCAAGACAAATTCCTTGTGTGTCCAATCACACTTGGCCAATAAAGAATTCTATTCTATTTAACACCCTGCATTAAGTTGTACAGCCATGTTTTGGGGGGGAAAACAACAAAAAGCCTTCTTTCTAGGGCTCCAGTGGAAGAACGTATAATATTTTATATCATAGCTTTTTTCTCTTGCATAAATAAGAAATTAATATTTGTAAAATAAAATGATACAGCCAGTTCACTGCTATAGATGAATATTCAACTCAGCCCAGATTTTATTGTTAATGATAGTTTCCTAATAATCAGGACAAACAAAAACAATCATAAGAATACTTTAGTAATCCATTAACATAGGCAGTTCTTAATGTTGGGAATTGGTTCTATGTCACTGACCCAATATTTATTCTCCCATGAAATGGAGCTACAATGTTCTAAATGTCTATGAAGATTCTCAGTCATCCAAATCGCGGTTGTCCCAAAAGTCTTTTGCAAGAGGCAACTGGACTTCCTTGTTTTTTCTTTGAAAATATTTTGCTTCTCATCCAAGAAGCTTCTTCAGCTCTGACTAGATGGTGTGGAATGGAAGGATTTATATTCCTTGCAGACAGCTGGTCATTTAGATCAGGGTTGTCAAACTCCTGGCCCATGGGCCAGATGCATCACGCACAGGCCATGCCCATGCCCAGTTTAGCAGGGAAAGTCATGATATGACACGTGACGCCGCTGTGATGCTGCGAGTTTGACATCCCTGTTTTAGAGAGTCATTGAGGCCACTTGGATTTTTGTCTGTGTCCTCAGGATCACCTGAGTAGTGCAAATGAGTGTGAAGCCTTTTTAGAACTGTTGAAAGGACTGTGTTGTGGAACTATGCACAGACAAAAATCCAAGTGACCTCAATGACTTTCTAAAAAGAATATAAATGACCAGCCGTCTGCAAGGAATATAAATTCTTCCATTCCACACCATCCAGTCGGAGCTAAAGAAGCTTCTTGGGTGAGAAACAAAACATTTTCAAAGAAAAAACAAGGAAGTCCAGTTGCCTCTTGAAAAAGCACCTTTGGGACTACAATGTTCTAGTTTATCCACATGCATTTTTTTCAAGAATGCTTCAATCGTTCTTTTTTTAAAGAAGCGAGATAATATTGCTTGCAGGTTTAACTATGTTTTGGAAAGGAGATGTTTAAGTTAGAGTACTTCTGCTGGTGAAATGGGACCTTCCTTTACTCTCATATTTTGTCCTGTGCAATTCTGATACCAGGAAGCCTTTGACTGCCTTGGAGTAAATTTGGGATATGTATAGAGAAAATGTAGGTTTTAATAATATTTTTCCATCAGCAGAATACCACAATTATATTCAGCTCTAGGCTTTTTTTCCCCCACAGAAAAAAGAAAGAAAGAACAGGTGCTATCCATATTCATGTAGAAATTTTACTTAATGATTCCATTAATATCATGTTATAACCCAATTAGCTGTTGGTGGTTGCATGATTTAAAGAGTCAAAAACATCCAAATGAATATTAAAAATAAAACAATTAAAAAATAAGCAAATCAAAACTACAAAGTTTTCCTATTCGCAATTGAGATTAGGGAGCATGAAACAGTATTCACAGTACCAAGTACATCAGCAAAAATTAGGATCCATCTCAGGATCAACATTTTTATGGCTGGTATTTTTACCCACTGTTCATTCATTTTGTGCTAATGTGTTCTTTGATATAATGTAACATTATCTTTGCAACTTTCATCTGTTCATATCTCCTGAGTCAAGATAGTGTTTTTCAAGTTAACAAAAATACTAGATTTTTCTGTCTTGATAATTCATGAATGGTATATGGTATTTCCCAAGAAACTCGTTTATTCAATCTACTAAATAAACACAAATTGCTTTTTGTTTTGCTTTGAGTAGCCTAAAGAATTCTCAGTCATAATTAATATATTGTGACCTCATTGTTTAAAAACAACTCGGAAAGGGAACAAGTTTGGAATGGCCATTATTAGAGCAGCTCTGATACTTAAAACACATAGCTATCAAATTAATCAAGCAGTTTAATTAATATGATTTGGCACTACAAGATTTACACATTGCTCTTTTTTCAAAGTCCTGTATTCAATTCTCCAAACAGCTTCATATAGCAATAGCACTTAGACTCATATACCACTTCAGTGCTTTACAGTCCGGTTTACAGAGTCAGCATACTGCCCCCAACAATCTGGGTCCTCATTTTACCGACCTCGGAAGGATGGAAGGCTGAGTCAACCTTGAGCCGCTCAGAATTGAACTCCTGGAGTGAGCAGAGAGTTAGTCTGTAGTACTGCATTCTAACCACTGTGCCACCACAGCTCTTATACACATAATGCCAGACCTTATCCTGCAATTTAAAGTTTTTTTATAACTTTTATTCTTGTTAGCTATAAAATAAAAGTATTGAATTTGGGAGGAGAGCAATTGTATTTTGAATAAATCATCTTATGGTTTTAGAATAGCTGGACATTTTTCTTGTTTGTTTGTTTTAATAGCAAGCAAGGGACTGAAGCGCCAAGTTACACAGGCTCACAATATACGGTTAATTTAGCAAGTGGTAGTAGTGTTACCTGTTTCAGTTCCTTGGAAGTAAAGGTGAAACAAATGTAAACCTTGAATGCAGGACCCATCTGTGAACAGCCAAAGAACAGACTTTTGCTTGGAAAAAAGTGGCTGTGGTCCTTAAAAAGATGTCTTTGATTTACATGAAGTAGTAATGGTATTGGAAGTTATAACACTATAATTTTCAGAAAGATTTAGTAGGTTCCATAGAGGCTATCAACATATCCTTCAGTAAATCAGAAATATGAAGCTTCTCTTTTCTACTTTTAGAAATGTAGGCTTATTCTTCCTAAGAAATAGCCTACTGGCTATTTATTCTTCCCATTTCTGGGGATGGACTAGCAGAAGGAGGTATATGTTTTTATTCATGTCTGTTTTTGCACTACAGACCAAACAAGATTCTGGAAATTGCTAACTTGTCCACAGTGCCTACCTTTCTTATCTGAGGTAATGATCCCCACTCAAAAGAGCTCATCATTCAACATTCAAAAGTGATTAAATTCTCACAAGAACACTGTGTTATCCTTTTAGGTTTCAAAAGGAATTGGAACTGAAGTACTTGTATAGATAAATCAGACGATACAAGATAATTGGAACTACACTATTGAGTTAGACAATAAACGATTATATTTCATGTATGTTTGGATGACTCAACCTAGAGGAATTCCATCCTTCATAAAGATGGTTCTGATGTGCAGAGGTATGTCTCTGTGTATGCGTGTGTTTATATGTATACCTACATATATTTTATTCTTAGTCTTCAGTGGCTAAGAGTAGAAAATGACGATTTCATTTTTATATTTTTTAAATACATAGACTGGTACTTCCTTTGGGAGAAATTTTAAGCAACACTGGAAGGATAAAGAGGAGTAAAATGTAAATTCATGAAAATAAAATTAGAAAGGAGTTACTTTGGCAAGCAAATAGCAAATGCCTGATATATATATATATATATATTGAGTGAGAAACATACCTGTAATCAAATGATCCATTATCTACTTTCTGATCATCAGGATCAAGGGGCACATCTTTATTTGCTCGCACTGTGAAGATATATGTAAACAATTAAAAACTCAAAAGCACTGATCCAATTTGCATATGTTGTAGACTACAAGTCTGAACGCTGCAGTGCCAAAGTCCATGATGCATCAAAACAAAGATTTTGATGCTGATCAATCCTGTGCACACCAGAAGGAAAGCTTAATCTTCTGCCTTAGTCAGTTACAATGGTACTTATATAGCTTTGAGTCATTTTCCTCAATAAATCAATAAACAAATATAATGTTTTTAATTCATTTATTTAACTAGCTTCTCGTTATCTAGTGTTACAACTTATATTGAGAACAGATAATATTTTAGACTTATTTCTAGGGAATAAAGACATGTACATACATACATACATCTATATGTATGTGGAAATGTGTCTGTGTGTATGAATACTTATATATACACATTATTCTTTCCAACTGACTAATGATGTTTCATGTACAGTAGAATGATATTGATATTGAGCAATGAATGTTATGCAATTTCCACATTATAACAATCTTATTCAACTTTCAGGAAATACTTCAATTCAAGAGATTTCTGGAGTTAGAAGGAGAATATGGCAATCTTCATACAACCATAACACATTATCCAAAATAATGCAGGAAGATGTATGCTATTAAGACTTTTTCCTATATAAATGTATTTTATTTAGTATTATTTTAACATTGTATTTAAGTATTATTTCAATGTGTATCCTGGCTATACTGCAGTGTGCTGTCTAGGGGCTGCCTTTGGCCCAGAATGTGGCAACTCAGGCAGTTATGGGTGTATCTCAGTTCTTCCATGTAATACATCTGTTGCGTAAGTTGCAATGATTTCTGAATACAAGTCAAGATGCTGGTTGTGAACTATGAAATCCTTCATGGTAAAGGGCCGGTCTATCTGATGAACCACCTATCTCTCATTTTTTTGTCCAAGGGGGGACAAGTTCCAGGTTCCATCATTAAAATGTCTGATGTGACCTAGAAGACAAGCCCCCTCCATTGCAGAGCCTATCCTTTCCAATAATATCAACTTGGAAGTTCGCTAGTCCTAGCCCTACTGTTTTTAAAATGGGTATTGAAGATCTGTTTCTTTCCCTAGGTAATAGGTTAGGGGAATATATGCTTAAGGGATCTATGTTTTTTTGTATGAATATATTGGCTATGTCCATTCCTATGTTTGTCTTGCTCATTTTATTGGTTGTATTTTTAACTTATATGCTATCTAGAATTATTATGACTTGGTAAGCCTTAAAAATTGATTTCTAAATAAACAAAGAAATAAAAAACAAGAAAGCTACCTACTTAAGGTGCTAAAGGTTGATACCAAATATAAAAGAATGAAAGGAGTAGTTAAAATGATTAATTCAACTCAAAGACAGAGATGAAAAGGAAGGATTCTTTTCCCAAAGGGACAACACGATAATAATACTTTTCCAGAAAATAAGCTAACAGTTTTATAACCATCATAAATTCAATCAAATCTTAATGTAAATAATGAAATAAAGCATCCCTATCTAGCAAGAAATCCCTTTTATCCTGCTTTGATAACATTCATTCTTTTTTAGTGTCTCATTTGTTCAGTGGTTCTGGGAATAAATCTTTCTAGTGCTTTCAGATTAGAAAAATTAATTAGATTCTGAATTATATATTTTGAAATAAATCAAACAAAAAGCATTATATCAATGATAGCTATTTCTCTTACCTGGATATTTTCCTCCTCTGCTTCTCTTAATAAAGCATACTATCAGCAAAATCAGGACCAGGAGAGCGATGGCACACATCAGTCCAATAAACCAGCCCTGAGTTGCAATGTCCCCTTGATTCTTAGTATAGGCTATTTGAAGGAGTTGAAAAAAAAAATTAATAGAATAGAACCAATCCACACTGTAGTGATAAATGATCAAGCCAGAATAATTTGATCCAGTCCCATTGATTCCTAGAGTTCATATTTTAGGATTGATGTCCTCAATAACTATGCTCCTCCAGTTTGCGTGATTGGCATGTGTATGTCTGTGTACACAAAGTTTTATTCTGTAGGTAACTGTACGACAAACCAATTTCTAGATCCACTCCAACAATGGTGAAAAATTGGGGAAGAGAAACATGTACAAACTTGGCTAATCAAGGAAGGATATATAAAGAGGAAGCAGGGGGGGAAAACCCAAAACCTAAAATAGCCAGATAACAGAATTGATCTCTCTTTACAGTAAAGGAAAATGTCTTTGATACCTCAAAAGAGGCTGTGAAGAAGGGTTAGTTTTATCCAGTACATAGATAAACAGATTTTCTTTAAAAAAAATCATTCCAACACATCATTCAGTTCCCTGAATATTATAAGTGGGATCAAAATCAGAAGAAATCTCTTGTAGCACTTGAATAATCAAGTTGTGCTCTTTCATCTTGCAATTTTGGTTAGTTTAATACCAAATCATTAAAATTCAACTGCCACCACAATGTTACAGAAATGCAAAAATATTGGTTAAACCCTAGAAAGATTTATCCCTGCAGAATAAGTCCTGACAGTAGTGGAAGATTCTACTATTGTTCCATTTGGTCCCCCACCCCATTCCAATATAGTGACTGCTACATTATTGGAAGAGAAAAATCAATGTTTTAAAAGAGGGCATTGAAACCACAGGGAACAGAAGCTAAGATAAACCGATGTTCCCCTGCGAGGCAATTGCATGTGATTCATTTTTCTCTGTAGCTCTTATTGACTTCTCAGTCCCAATGTATCAGTGTAATGGCCAGGGGTAAGCAATCTACATGACTGCCAGTTCCCACTAGTACAGAAATGAGTGGCACCACTCCATTGGTATGAGAAAGCTGTCATGATAACAGGATTTGCCAGATGCACTACAGGATGCTGATCACCCACTATTCAATTATTTCACTATTACTATTTGATGTTACTATTCCATTTATATTAAAATAAAATAAGCATAATACTGCATTATGGTTTATCACCTTGAGAAGTTACACAATTCTACAATCTTTACAATCAGTGGTAACAAATGAGGGTGTTATTACAATGGGAATGCAGCATTTACGTACTTGTGTCACACATATTCTGACACGAGTATAGAAACTGTGGTAGTTGTGTGACAATGTCATCACGCAGTTATTCTAATCTCTTGCCCCCTCCCTGCAGTCACTTATTTTTATATTTATACGAGCTTTTTGAGCTTAAAGCTAGTAATATATTTTCCAAAGTATATTCATGCCTTTAACATAGCCATATGTTTTTAACATAGCCGTATGCCTTTAACATAGGCAGTATGTTGATGTACACCAGAATTAGTTATCACTGTCTCATTATTCTTAAAGGAGCTATATTACAACTTGTTCTGTATCCAACTCAAAATATTTTCCAAAATGCTACAAGGAGGAAAATCTTTTTATCACAACTGAAATGGTACCATTTATTTAGATTATGATATAAATCAGCGGTAGCCAATCAGTGGGCTGTGGCCCACTGGTGGCTCTTGAGAAAATTTTGGTGGGCTGCAGAGAAATCTCATCCCCAGAGCACCTCCCCAAAGCAATTAATCCAGGCTGCGCAGAAACACAAGGCTGCGCCGCCCACGTGGCCCGTGGGAACCCTCCCCGCTCACTCACTCCTTACCTGGAAAATTTGCCTGCTAAATTGCTATTTTTCCTTTTTCTGACCATCATCTATTCTGCTGTGCAGGGAGATTTAGATTAGCTAGGAAGCAGAAAATGATTGGATTTCTTGCTTTCTAGCTAGTCTTAGGAATGAAGGTTTGCTTGCAAGCAAATTCAGTGCAGACTCACGGCAAGCAAATTTGAGAGACTGAGCTAGCCGATGGCAGATAGATAAATCACTGAATGATTCTGTGAGCAACTCAAACTGCCTGCTTTGCCTGATTTTGGGTAAAAGTTACTCTTTTTTTATAAAAAATTCAATATTTACATACATGGTATGTTGTGAATTAATTTTGTGAGTTTGCTTGCTAGCAAATTTTATGTGACAGACTGAGCTAGCCAATGGCAGATAGATAGATTTTGAATGAATCTGTGATTCTGTGAGCAACTCAATCTGCCTGCCTGCTTTGCCTGATTTTGGCTAAAAGTTGCTTTTTTTTAAATAAAAAAATTCAATATTTATATAAATATTTATAATATTTACATACAAGCCATGCCCAGCCAGTCACATGACCACCAAGCCACACCCACAAATTAGGCCCCACCCACAGAACCAGTTAGTGGTCCCTGGGATCTAAAATTATGAGGTCCAAAAGGTTGGTGACCCCAGATATAAATGGAGCAAACATTTAGGACAGCATTTGGAGCAAAGTAGATAATGGCTTTGCATCATTTCAGAAACAACTACGGACTTGTGCAATCTTATATAGGTAAGTCTTCAAATTATGACAATTAGTTCAGTGACCATTTGAAGTTGGATCAGTCTCTAAAATTATGGCTGTGGCAGCACCCCCAGCAACCTAAGAATTAACTGAACAGGCCACATGTGCTGAAAAAATGAGGGACCTATTTTTGTGTCTTCAAGTGGAGTATATGTGTGAGGATTTTTATCCTTGCAGATTAACTAAGAGGTCGAGGATTTGATTAGGTGAGATTATTTGTGTTTCCCTATAATCAGCTATTCTGTAAACTTTTACTAGTCTATGATATTCCTTATAGATTTTTCCATATTTTCACTGTGATGCAAAGAAAGTTGATAACAAGTAATTTCAGTTTATTTGTAAATTGTTTCACAAGAAAAATGAAGATACAAATTCATTTAATGAAATACTATCCACAATGAATTTTCTAAGTATTCTGTTAAACAGTAAATAACGGGAATGATTAAATGGAGTCTATATATTGTATGAACAGGAACTATCAATTCCTACTTTCTGTAGCACTTGATTTTCTTGGGCAAAGGCAATGTGAGATTTCTAAAATAAAGAGCACTTTAAACAAAATAGTGCATTTTCAAGCTTCATGAAAAAGCACAACTCATCAAGGTTGTATGAAAGCATTACCGCAGGGATGACTCATTTGGAACAAATTGTGAAAAGCCTTAATGGTTGAATTCATGACATGAAAATCAATGAGAATTTTTCTTCCTTGTGAATTAAACTAGAATTGTGCTATTAGTCCAGAACCTAATGGCTTCATCAGAACACCAGTAGGAAGTAACACGTATAAGCAGCTTTCAAGATATCTACAATAAATTAAAAATATTACAAATAGCACTAATGGAAGATTATTGCAGCCATACAGAACTGAAGTCCTGCCAATATTATAATGAAGTCTACATAGATAGTTAGCAGACCTTTTACACTCTCTCTGGGCTTACTTACTTTAAGTGCTAAGTTCTGTAATACTTGCTAACAATAAGAGTTTGATTACAGGAGGAATGCAAATATCTCAGAGGCCACTTGCTTTTTACTCAATCCACATACGCCATGTACGTGTTAGATGTGAATAAAACTTATTTGATTTCCTACCTTCACATAAAATCATCTTCAGATTTTCTTCAATGCTGGAAAACCACCACAATCATCATAACATTACTTTATACTACTACCGGTACATAATAAATGTATGTCCAGTCTCTGAGATTTCAAACTAGAAAAATAGCGATTTTAATAACCTTTTGAACTAAATATGATATAATAGGTATTGTAGGGTTAACAGGTAAGATAGTCCTCAAAAACATGATAGGCTTTCTTTGGTTTATATAGTAATAGAGTCAGCAGAAGTAGAATGTAATGTTGCTATCGGATGAACCTGGTTGGACAGTTACGATTCTAGCAGCTACCAAAGAATATTGCAAGTCAATCTTAACAGTCCTAGACCTTTCCAATTAGATGGCAATGAGACTTCTAGTTGGGCCAGGAATAAGAAGAATATGTGCATTTCTGGACGTAAAAAAACTCTCAAAATGTATCCACACATACACACATATTATCTATCTATCTATCTATCTATCTATCTATCTATCTATCTATCTATCTATCTATCTATCTATCTATCTATCTATCTATCTATCTCCATATAGAGACTTTTAGAAATTAAATTTGAAATTAAATCAGTGTTTTAAGTAGGTATAATTTCAGAATATATTAACAAGAAACATAATTTATTGAACTATAAGTTTACAGCAGCAAGAATAAACTTTACCCAATATTGGAAGAAAGACACAACACTAAATGATATCTAATTGGGATCTTAACCTTCAACAATATGAACTGATGACAAAACAAACAGCGTATATTCGTAACAGAAGTTTAACCAAATACAATCAAGAATGGTTTCCATATACACAATGAAGCCAATACAAACACTACCACTATGATTTTAAGAGGGTCTAAATGTTTATAAATACTGCAAATCAGTTCCTGTATAAATCAAAACTCAAACACTTATCTACTGTCCAAGCGGCTTCTTTTTTTCCTTTTTTAAACATTTATAAACAATAATAAATAACAGCACAGTGAAGACCTTAGTATTAAACATTTAGAAAATGGAAACCTTCTTTATATACTAAAATAATTTAATGCATTTTGTATTTGTTTATTAATGCCATATTTAGCTTCAATTGTACAATTCAAGCAACTTTAAGTTTATTATGTTTTAGCAATAATATTTAACATTGATATTTTTTTCATATTTTTAAAGATTTAATTTACATAAGGCATCATAATGCTAACAATGTCTAGTAGTAGCATAATTACTAGTGTACCCAGTTAATATATGTATGTGATAATGTATTATTCTCATCTTATAATGAAATAAATATTACTTGGAAAAAAAAAAAAGTACTGTTGTACTCCTGACTGACTAGCAAAGTGATTTTTCCTGGGTTTCAGCTCATTGTCTCCAGCTTTATCTGTTCAAGATATGAATCTTATAGGTCTAGAAGGGGAGAATAATTACCTAGTTCTGTGCTCTAGATCTGTCCATGGTTCCAGCCTGCCTAAATGATCTCAGACATTGTCAAGCTCTCAATTACAAAAAGGCCCATCTTTACTATTTCACACTTCAAATGTGTATAGGAATATATATATTTTGTCCACTCCCTATATTTTCTCCTGCCTCCTATTTGGTAAGTTGGCTGCGGGTCTGTATACCATGTGCTTTGCTTTCAAAAGCCCTAAATTCCATTTCTGGCCACTGTGATTAAGAAACTGCTCAGTTGCGATAAGAGAGCTGCTGTGTGGATACAACAACTAAGCAGGCAGGATAAATTATTGCCTCATTTGATATAAAAGAAGAAATGTAGGCGCTGTTGTGAATGAAACAGGAATAAAAAAAATCTGCATCTACATTACTACAGGATGCTTTTCCAAAAGTATAATCAAATCAACCCCCCAAAGTGTCAGGAGCGTCTCCTGGCCTTTAATTTTTGATATTTTTAGTGGTTCTGTTGGCAGTGAACATACTGTACAGAACCATTTCCTGTTAAAAGCCGCAACAATTAGGGACAAAGGGAACTTTGAACTGATGCAATTCATCTAATGGAAGGAGTATGTTATTAATCGCATGGATCTGAGGCTTGCATTAGGCTAACTGAATCTACAGAATGGGGAGAAAGGGAATACAAAATCATTCTAAAGGTTTGCGAATCAAAGTTGATTTTGTTAATGATGCAAGTATAGAAAAGCTTTCAAGTGAAATAATTAATCTTAAGAGACTCAAGGTTAACAGTTCAGATAAGCTAAAGTGCCAGATAAAGCAAAAAAAAAAGTGCTGTTACAACAATGAAATATTTCCCTCAGCATATTCACAAAACCCTGCACTCAGGCAATGCTGAAATCGAAACACAGCAAACATACAGTGCAGCTGTTCTATTTTGCTATGATTTATGGATTGACCAGCCTTGTGATTTTCACCAATCCTATCTTCAGAACAGCTTGCTTTGGAGCAGAGATGAAGAGGAAAAAAATCCCTTCATTTTTAGAGTAATATTGTGATAGAGATCAAAACAAAGGTACACACAATGCAACATGGCCTGCATTTGTGGTACATGGGAAGAAAGGATCAATTAGATAGGACCAGTTAAACAGAACAAATATTTTATAATCAAAGTATAGTAATTTATTCCTATCTAGAATGAATAAATATTATTTAAACAGTCCTAAACTCAGAACAGCCATTAATTTTTCTCTGGGATCATAAGTATTCCCAATGTAAGAGAGACATCCCACAAATAAGAAAAGCACTGCTTTGTGGTCCTGTATAGTGAAGTAAGATTGACAACAAAGCTACGGAGTAAACTTTAGAATGAACTCTACTTAACTTCTTTTCAAAACTAATTGACTGAAGGTCATGACATAAGTCCAGATTATCTGAGAAACTGTGTCACCTCAGTGAGATGGATCTGTCCCACCAATGCCAACAAAAGGGACATGCTGGGGACCTCTTTGGTCAAGTAATTCTGGTTGGTAGAGTCCAGGAGACCTTATGTGGCACAACTGCCACCCTCTGAAACATAGTGAAAAGTTCAAGGAAGGACTGCCTTGAGGCCCTAATGAGAGTGTGCTATTCTTCCCTGTGGAATTTTGCCCCTTTCCTCCCCATCTTTGACAATTTTGAATCAAATTTAATGTTACTATTTATTGTTTTGCTATTTTAATATATTGGTGTTTTAATGATTATAAGCTGCCTAGTGTCACTTTTAGGTGAGATGGTGTGTCAATTAAATGAATGAATGAATGCATGTTGTTCTACACTACTATCAGAAAATGGTGCCATGCTTCAACCTCTTCTCTTAATGCTGCACACAATATTAATACTGTTGACTCAATATCTATGTATTGCCATGATTGTATGTATTTTCAAAGATTATTAACAAACAATAGCACAAACATCTTAGCTAATACATAGACGTTTAGGGGCCATGACCAGAATTATATCCCATCAGAGTAAAAATTAAGACTGGCAGAAAAATTCCAAGCTCACTTTGCCTTCATCTGAGCAAACAAAACATTTTCGTTTCTTTCTTTCCAAAAATATGATCAAAGCAATATCATGGACTCCAAATATACTGACAGGAAATTGCCCATTGGAAAACTATAAATTTAAACAATTTTAGTATGAGACATTCAAGTCACTTTGGGCCAGTGGAGTTTACAATCCACTTTCCAATCCTTCCTGCAGTTTGAAAGCCTGAATCCAAAGTTAAATGTATAACAAATAATCTTCTGAGGTTAGTTAGCAATAGATCAATGCATTGTATAAAACAGCAATCTATGATATAATTCTGAAAATAGTATCATGCTAGTTCTGTAGGAGTATAAATTGAAATATATTCTTCCTATTGCAACATAGATTTTAAAAGAAAAAACATATAAAGCCAAACAGCAATACAATCAATCATTCTTTGCACCATATATAATATACGTTATTAAGACACTGTCAAAACCCTATGTCGTTTTATATCTTTATCATTATATTTATAAATCAAGAAAGGCTATTTCCATATCCAGCTATATTTCTGTAACACTGAGTTGTTCTACTCTCATTTATTTCTGATTCCAATGCATTGGTACTGCTAGCAGAGAAAAGAGTGTACATTATGGATGAGATTTTAAAAAAGAAAAGAAAAACGAGCAGTGCTTTCTTGTCACAGGTGTGAAGATACATCACAGGGACGGGCTGTTCTCATATCAGATGCATTTTACCAGAAAGTGGGGGGAAAGACAGTAGAGTACTAAAACCAAGTGATTCAGAAGTCATTGCGAAACAGCAGAGGATTAAATCCTGGACATCCATCACTGCATAACAAAGAATTCCAACTCTTTTATTTTATTCTGGCAAACTCTAATTTTTTTTATGCAGATAATATCCAAGTGATACTATAAAAAAAGAATGGGCTAGATTCCAAAGTTTAAGCTACCTCTTTAAAATGAATATTTGCCCTTTCCCCCTAAATAGAAAAGGCAAGTAGGCAGGTAGGCAGAGATTTATCTGCAACTGAAAATCTGGTTCTTGAAAGCAACACTGCAGCACTTAGTATTTTGGTTTTTCACATTAATGCTAACAACTGTGTGAACTATAATCCTTAGGAATTATGGAGTCTCCTTTCAAAGAAGTATTAGGTGATTATGCCAAATGTTAAGGGCACAGATTATCTACTCAATGTGGGATTTGTATATTTGATTCTGTTTATATACCAGTAAAATATTTTGAGCAAGTGTTAAGGGTTTTAGCTCTTATCATTGAAAGACCATTCTTATTTGATATTTCTATACCATGAAGAGACCTACAGTTCAAAATTCTACTAAGGAATTAATAAAAGTACAAAAACATTTTTTCACACTGTATTGGAGCTAGCCAGGTAGAAGTCTTGTTTAAGCTTGTTCTATGATGAGCAAGGTTGAATTCATCAGCCAAAATGAATCCTTCTAACTCTGTGATTCTATGATTTCTAATCCTTCTATATTTCAACTTCTTCTTGTATTTTTTTCTGAACAGAAGAAATCTGAACAGAAAAGAAAGATTGGAAAACTGAAGCATAACTTTTGATTGATAGCGCTAGAGTCACTTCCAGGGAAGAAATGGTGAATGGATGTCCTTGAGCAGAGGAAACAACGTTATGGTTGAATTAGCATCTGGCTGCTGGACCCGAGTTACTGAGATGTCTCTGGAGAAGGAGAGATTATGAGATTGCCCATATGTATTCTCAACAGCTACAAGTAGATGGTAGGAACCAATGTTTCTGGGGTTGCTTAGGTGTCATGCAACTGAAAGTCAAGGGATTTCAGGTGGCTCACAAGCATAATGTAGCCTCTAAAGACTTTACTTTTGACCAATCCTCATCTCTTAATACCTTTAAGAATTAGTTGTTGTTTTTTTTACAATTTTTAATATATTGAGAACCCTTGAAATTATGACATTCATTGGGTTAGTCTCCTTCAATCTGTACTGAAAAGCTTTATAAATACCAAGTTAAAGACTCAGAAAAAAATCTTTTTGGACTAAACAGCAAAAGATTGAGTGTTGATTTTGGGAAGCTTTAAATGAATAAGGGTAGAAATAAGACTTTAAAATTAATTCTATGAATCCTTTCTGTGAATAACTGATGCTTTTAAACTTTAAAAATAGAAGCATAACAAGATAAGACTTGAATGCTTAGACACTAGAGATATTCAGAAGGAACTAAATATTGCATTTAAAGGCAAAGCAAATTACTTGCCAATAGTGAAGCAAAATATTTCAACACCAAATGCATTTAATGGTATTTGAGAACAATGGACTCAGAAATTAATTTTTAAAATATTTGCTATCATTGATAAAAGGAATATAAATGATGTTGTGATATAATAGGAACTCCACTAGATAGGTCTGAAACTGATTTAAATGTAGATTTGGAAATGCTAAGTTACAAGAATGGTATGAAAGGAGACAAAATACTGGATAGACAAATAAAATTGACTGAGGCTTCAATATTTAAAGTGGACATACGTATAACAAACCAGAAGAGCAATATAGACAGTTTTCCTATACTGGATGTTCAAAAAAGCCCTAACAAAACTTGGAAGAATTTTGTGACAAAAGACAAAGCAAAAATGAAAAGAAATCAAGCTTTATCAGTTAAACTTTTCAATTTTTTTTAGAAGAGAAGAAAATAAACATTATTTGGGGGGGACTAAAAACTAAAATTGTAAAATGTGTGTGTGTGTGTGTGTGTATGTATGTATGTATGTATTTATCTATCTATAAAATAAGGATAAGGAATACAAAGTTGGTTTATTTAATCAAGGTAAAATATATGTCTTCTTGTCTGTGACTATCATTATTGGATTTTTACAGATTAGGACTGAATGACAATGTTTTAAGGTACTGTTTCTAGAAGAGATGAGATATGGAAAAAGAGTTTATTTTATATTTTAATTCTATTTGACTGATGTGTTTTTTGTTTAATGAATTTATTGACTATGTTTTAATTATGAGGTTTGGGAGATTTTTTTAATAGATAAAGGATGAAATGTAGAAAACTATATCATAAAGTGGGTTCTGAGATTAAATTTAAAATAGTTGTGTTATTTCTGGTATCCTTTAATGAACTTTTGCTGATTATAATACAATGACAAGGTTTTAAGAGTTGTTTATAAACAAGGAGATGAGATACAGGATGAAGGGATGTGTTATTTTTCAAGAGAAGAAGATGAGTTGTCAAAACAAACATTTATACTTGGTGTGACAAGGGGAAAGTTATTTATATTTTTTTTCTTTCCCCCCTGAACTTTATAATTATTAATTTTCCCACATTTTTGGTATAGAAATGCAAAGTAGAAACTTTGACTAACAGCAAAATAGCTCAGATAAGGCACAAAACAATTCTGTCATCTCATATTGCATAAATAGCATTGCATTGTTAATCCCTTTCCATCTTGTCCAGTTCAGACAAGAACTGAAGAATATAAGGAAATAACACAAAATATGTTGTAATGATATATCTATATACTCTCTAACAATGAGGAAACACATGCCAATTTTAAAAGAAGGGAACAATGTGAAAGCAATCCTATAAAGAGTTTAGTGACACAAACAGGTGATACAAGGCAATATTCTGCAAATGTAAATTGCTACAGTTCTCAGATGACAATTTATGACCATGTGTAAGTATGAACATGCAACATACAGTATTTCTCTGGATCTCCGATCCACCATTCTGTAATATCCAACACAATCCTTATTTAAAATAAATATTCTGGAACATAATTGCCAATAATTGTATAAGCACATGCAAGATGACAATGAACAGTGCACGCTCATTCAAGCATAAACATAAGCAGGCCAGTAGCAATAGATACCTTGCTCCTTCGCAATAGAATTTATTCTTTAAGTCTAAGTATTACAGGTCTCTGTCCTTGTTATAAGATTTCTTGGAAAATGAATTTGTTTCATTAAAAAAACTATAAATAGTTTAAAAGCAAGCAGAGGACAATCTTAAGATTCTGGTTAAAAGTGATATATTTTGATAATTGTATAATAAGGTCAGAGTGCTTGACATTGATGAAAGAATGGATATGTTTCTTCATGCATGCCTTCATCCTTCTATCTGAAGAAGCAGCACAGAAAAGCAGAAAGCTCGGAATGGGATGCATCCTCAAATGCAGGACATGGAGACTGAGATTCATCTCACCTGGACTTGTGTGAAAGGTTTCACTTGAGAAGACAGACTCATTGCCTTTGAGAAAAACCCGCACTATATACTTCTCACCAGGAATCAGATCACTCAGCTCCAGAAAACCTTTAGCAGGGGAAGATTTCACTGTTTTGTTACCTGGGAAACAGAAATCTCATATCAAAGGTAGCTAAAAAGAAAAGAAGAGATTATTGTGTGGTCAAGCATCAAGTTGGGCTATGATGATAATCGCTGGCTGAATAACATATTTCAGCAAGATGAATATCAAGAGTTTGAGACCCCACCCAATTCAAAGTTCAAGAATTTGTTTACAAGAGTTTTATAAACCAGCTTACACCCACTGGCAGAATCAATGTTCTACACACCTTTTCAGTAATCTTAGCACCAGCTTCAGCATCAATCAGTTATAATCAGATGGAACATTCTTACACAAATGGTTCTGTGATTGCAATGAAATCCAGAAATACAAACCAAAATGAAACAAAAGCAAAACTTCTATCTGGAAAAAAGAGTCTATTTTCACACAGATTCTGAGAAATTTCCAATTTGGATAGGAAGGAATTGCCATAGTTTCTGCCACTTCCAAGTATTAAATAATATTTACAAACCTTCCTTTGAGAATACTTTCATAGTGGCTTGATGTGTTGTTTTTAAATTTATTTACAATTTTGAAAAGGTTAAGGGGAAATATAATGTATCTACCATACAGAGGAATTAGAATATGAAATCCATATCCAAATAGTTAGACATGGATCTGTGAGTGCTTAATTCCATGGAAAACTTGGGCTTATAAAAAGACTGGATTAGATACTGTATGTGTATAAATGTAAATCATCATTATGACTGCAGTTCTTAAAGTGTTTCTGAGCAGCAATTTTCCCTGTATATTTATAACTGCAGTACAAATTACAAAGTATTCCAAAGAAAGGAAGATAGCCTTTTCTTTGGCCCTATAATAATAGTCTGAATGGTATGCACAGAGATATTTCAAACTAGACACAAGTTTGAAACTAGGCACAAGACATCGCACAAATCTCTTCAACATTATATCAAATATTGTATAGTCAGTCATGTTCATTGCAGTTATTAGAGTTATATATTCAATAAATTCTATGGATAACAATTTATTTGAACCACCACCACAATGTGGTTTGCCCATGAGCCTAAAGTCATCAACAAATACAGAATCGTAAAAATTAATTGAAATAAAACTCTAAGAGAAAATAGCAACCTACAGCCCATTAAGTACTCTGCAACATTCCCATGAGCCCAATGCTTACTGTTGCTATACTCAACCACAAATTCAGTGTCAGCATCAAATGTGTGGTTCCAGGTGATGTTTGCCCAGTTATTGTTAGATGAAATTTTTACATTCCAGATGGGCGGCAGCTTTCCAACACCAGCTGGTGAACAGGTTAGAACAGAAGTTAGTAAACTAGATAATGTAGAAACAATGTGTTCCAATTTAAGTGAAGGTTCTGGATTCATTAGCAATTTCTCACATAGGTAACATGTGAAAAAGAATTGACTGTCACTTCTTTGATCCTTTGTCTATTGCCTATAGACTAGTAGTTTGGAAATGGTGTTTCATTAAAGTAATATAGTCACACCCAAGAAAGAACATGCTTTGCTCTAGTACAGGACACCAATAATAGGTCTTCTCTTCCTTACAGTGTAATGCAGACAATAATATTATGCATCCCTGGTAAACAGGGATCTTTTTAACTTTCATAGGAGGTTTGCTTTGTGCAATTCCATTTTCAATTTCAGTCACATATCTTTGCTCCAGGTTTGCCTCTTTCTTTTGTCTGTCTTGAGAACACAATAAAACCAAATATTGTGCATGTCCCAATGACCCATATTTTAGGAATTCAGTGCTAATTCATTGTTTGTTTGATTTACGGTAAACTAAATCTGTAAGCTATTTTTGCTACCTTCTGCTGGCTTCTACAGCTACTCCAAAGTAGGACAGATGTGCTTATGTAATTAAGTTCCCAAGCTGAGGGTATTTATGGGGCATCCTTTTTCAGAAACAAAAGTCCTAGGGCTGTTTTTTTGGGTGGGGGAGGGAGAGAGATTCCCCTTTTTTTGATAAGCACAGAACAGAACTATGTGAGAAACTACTATGCGAATGAGCCTTAATTTACTTAACTACTTAGGAAGGATCTCAAACAATTTAGCAGTTTAACACTTATCACAAGAGACTGAGACTCTTAGTGCAGTTTTATTATTTTAAAAGCATTGTTTGCACTTGGAAACCTAGATAAAACTTTTGACAGTGAAGCACTAACTTCTAATGAAAGATAACTTGTACTCTGCATGCTAGAATTCTTTTCAAATAAATGGATTGCTGATGCTGAACACTTTAATGGCGTGGCAGTAACGGTTCCTGATAGTGTGTTTTAAGTAGATTTATGAAACACACATATATTCTGCTTCAACACTGCATCAAACCAAAGAAAAGTTCAGTGCATTTTAAAATATACCAGCTCTCTGATTTAATGATTTAGAGAGAATTTTTTTGTTGTTAATATTCTGCACAGGATGCATTGATAATCCTTTGTCCTTTGTTGATTTTATGATAAGTGTAGCTGGCTTGGCAATTTTAGCTCAGAAACATAGGCTGTTACTTTAGGCTGCTTTTCTATCAGTATTTACCTGGATGAGGTTAATATAAATATGAATTCGGTGAGATTTACTTCTGGATAGATATGCATACATTTATAAGCTTTTTGTATAAAGAGAATGATTACAATTCCTCTTTTTTTAATAGCAGCACATTTTTAAACAGTAAATGCAGCCATTATCTAATGTGACTTAGAGCTTTTTCATGTCAACTATATTTTTTAATCTTCAAAATAATATATTTCTGTTCCCAATAAATCTTCCATTTTGAAATATCTATACACTGCTATCTTGTTCTAGTTATTACCACCACATAGTCATTCATATAATATATATAGATGAGGGTTATAATTTTATTATTTTTGTAAGCCACTTTGAGTTGCCGTGAATAGGTGGCATTATAAATTTTTAAAAATAAATAAATAAATGTCACTTTGTAAATGAGGAACAGTAAAACAGTAATATAGTTGCACAGAGATCTACTCCAAACCATCCTGACTGAAGTTGCTTAATTATTAACTGTTCCTTGAAGAGATGTCAATAATTGGGATATTTCAGTCTGAGATGATCCTTGGTATGATATGCTATATTGCAAATAAAAAATCATTTTGGTATTCTATCCATTGTAACTATGCATAATCTATTAGAATGCAAATGAACAGAGTCTGGCTTAGTGTGATATCTATAAAGGACATCTTTGAAAAGGAGAATCCAGATTGTCTATGGCAAGCTAAGAAGTAATGTTGGAGATGCAAAGTTTTATAGAAATAGCTCCAAGATTGTTCTGGACATCTTTTTAGCATTTGGGATCATTGTGAATCCTTAAAAACATAATCCAATGATCAATATGCTGCCGAAAAAAAATACTATGCTTAGAGAAAAACCCTGGTTCTGCTTGATTTAGAAATCATCTACGCTTTGATGTTAAGCTGGTATATTAGGCTTAAAGTATATGAAAGACCATGAAAGGGTTTAGGCAGGTAACATAAACGGAAGAGGAAAACACAGAAGCTCAGCCCAGTATTTGATACCTATTGTACTAGCAACAAGTGTGGTGATGATTGCTGGCTCTGTAGTGGTTGTAGCTTCTGTGGTGGTGGTTACAGCTTCTCTGGTGGTAGTGGGAGTAACTTCTGTGGTGGTGGTTACAACTTCGGTAATGGTGGTTGGGACAGTAGTTTCTGAAATGGTGGTTACGGCCACAGTTGGAACATCTGTAGTTTGGTGAATGGTTGGAGAGATTAAAACTAGGAGAGGGGAGTGCAAAAAACTGCTTTTAAAAGATACTATGATTTCAATTCTCTGGCTTTGACAATTATTTGTTGAAGTTAAACATGCAGGCAAAATGGATCAAGACACTCGTTCACACATACGTACTGCCAAATGTAAACAGCATATAATTCTTCTAACTATTTTTTTTTCCCCAAAAGAGAAACAAAGCTTGAATTTCATTCTTTCCTTGGCAGTCTTATAGTAAGATTTCTCCATCTTAGTAAGACAGGATGGACAGTTATGGGACATGCTTGGAGAGTCTCAGATAGAGGGGCATGCAAAAAATGTTGAGGATAAGCAGAGGGCAAACATGCAGACCCCAAACAGATAAGTTCTCATAAACAAGCTATTTATTTAAAAATTTCTATCCACTAATTCAACAGATTGCTCTCTTCGTGGCCTTGAGAGCATAACAGCACTTCAGCCTCTGAGGGCAATTAATATAGGCAAATCTGGAATTGAAAGAAAGGAATCACAAGGGGTGTGGAAGGAGTATTGTCTTGTCTTAATAAAGCAATATGAGTAAAGCCAATAACACTTTGATTAGCAAACTGAAATAGCAAGAAACTCTAATGAAACAAAACAATGCAGAACAAGACACTTTCAGTGATGAGAAATTCTGACTTTGTCTTATCACTTTAAGGAAATGAAGGTATGTATTCAAATAAGTAATATTGAATCTTTAAGTGGTCCTGCTAAAATAAAATAAATATTCCCTTTTGCAATAAAACAGCCAGATACTGCAAATACTGAAGTGGAAACATATTTATCTTTTTACATTCTTAATTAATTAGGATGATTCTTTTAAAAATATGCTAGGGATATTATTTTGATTGTTTTAAGCCTAACAGAAATATTTTGATATTAGAAATGAAACACAAAAGAATCCTTACTATCATAATGGCAAAACATTTTTTTAAAAAAATATCCTATGTATGGAAGGAGCAGTCATCTCTGTGTGTATGATTAATGCATTACCCCATGAGACAAAATGCATTAACAGAAATGATGTAAAATAAATTTGCATAAAAATTGCATATGGCAATGCATATGTATAAATGTGAAATTTAAATAATTACCCTATTTATACAGCAATAGACTATGCATAATGGATGAGAGCACAGTCTGCGATTGAGGTGCCTAAAGTTGGTAAGCAATTCTAGATCCTTGCTTTCCCTTCTTAAAGACATTTATTTTCCCTTCTGCTATTTCCCTTTGAAATTTAGAAAGCTCTGTAATTAAGGAGTATTAATTAAAGAACAATCATCTGAATGTCAATCAAAGAAAGGATTACATTAAATAAACCCATGCTTAACTTGTTCTGGACTCTGAGAATCTTATTTTTTATAGTCTGCTTATAAATAAAGAGTTTAGTTAGATCTTGTTGCCAATTGCTAAAAGTTGAATGCATAACTACCTCAGAGGTTTCTGGAGAAGATTTTTTTAAAACTCTGCTGTAGAAATATCTGAAAAGCATATTCTTCAAGTGGACACTATGATGTAGAAAATAAAATGCATGAGTTCATTTACTTCCTGTCTGGAGTTGGTAAAAATGAAGTTGTCAAAGAGGCAGATCACAAAGAAAAGAGGAAAGATAATTATGTCTACCAGCACCAAGGATTTTTGACACAATTCAACATAGTCTATTATTCAGCTAAGATATATTATGGGTAATAAAAGCAAAATAACAAGATAATGTAGTTCTCTTAAAATATGCCATTCTTCTCTATTGATGGAACAAAGAAAGAACAGGTCATAAAAGTGAGAACTCCAATATAAAGAGTTCCCCAAAACCACATACCCAAGTTTTGCAATACTGTTAACAGAGGCACCAGTTAAGTATTTGTTTTTCTACTCATCCCCAAAATACTTTTGGAAGCTAATGTATATTGTCCCAGTCAAAGAAGGCATAGGACATACAATAGGGACAGGTGAAAATAGTGAGGGAATTTGGAGAAACTGCCTTCTGTTTTACAGATGTGTTTATGAAGTTTTAGTAGAACTGGGTTTCAATTAGTAGCTATGCTTTATTCTTATGATGTGGAACATTAGTTTATGCTTCAAGGACTAAGAAGTTGTGAAGAAATGAAAGATGTCACAATTTTGCTACATCTTTTTCAAACCTCTAGGTGTTGCCATTTATTTTGCAGGAAGCATTTTGTGCTAAATGGCCCATTGGTAGGATAAATCTTAGTCCATTAAAGTGGTAGAAATTGGCCCTAAGCAGCCAAGTCTCAATTAAATAGGCAATTAGATTTAGAAACTCTTTAAGAAAACAGAGTTTGATCCAATTTGTTATGGACCAAGCACAGCAAAATTAAATTAACCCAAGATACCTTGAACTGTGGAACTATAGAATTTTATTGTTGATAAGCTTAGTCCCAGCAGTGGAAAGGGTGTTTTGAATCTTTTCCCTAAGTATTAGAGTAAGCATAATATGAAGATTTTTCATACTTTGCAAATTATTTCATACTTCTAAATTTAGTTCATATGAAATTTCCATGTCTTTGCTTAAAAACATTTAAACTGAATTATTCCATTCCTGTATACAGTAATATGAAAAGGATTATACTTTTTATTATTATAAACACAAGAAAAGGCACAGCTTGCTTTAGATATAATTAAAATGTCAATATGAAAATTCCACACCATTGTGTTAGTGCTCTTTCCTTATGCATATTTAAAACTATGGCAACATGAACGAAGAATAACATTTAAAGTTGGAGTTTTGCTCCCAGTCTACTCAAATGATAAGCTGAATCCTGAAGGGTATGAATGAGGAGGAAAACTATGCTTTTGGCTAATAAGATTGTAAAGAAGTCCTTTTTAGTCAGCTACTGGTGAAAATAAATCAGCCTGAGGTGAATAAGATACTAAGAATACAATATAAAAACATGTGTGAATATTCTTGATAATTTGGCTCTACTGCTTTTTGAATAATGATGGAAGAGAATATTTGTAGCTGAGAGTTGAAATGTGGAGTCTTGGTGTTCTTTAAGTTTGGCTCTTTTCCTGAAGACATTTCATTACCAAACTAGGGAACAACATCAATGCTAACATGGCCTTTTGAAAAGAATACCCATGGATATCTATGATTATTTGAAAACAATTGGGCTTCTTCCTCCCAATCTTCTTGATTTTTTAAAAAATGACAATTTAATATTTAAAAAAGCTTTCCTAACTTGATGCCTTTAGAAATTTTGGAGTTCAACAAAATCTCCAACCAACATGAGCATCTCTCACACACCTGGAGGACACTGGAGTCAGGAAAGCTGATGTATTTAATTAATTCTCCTGGTGATCTATAGTAATGTGATATCATAGGATTCTGTATGATTTAAATTAAAATTTCCAACTTCAAACTAAAAACAAGAAACTCTGAAGTCTCAGTTAAAGGTTTATTTGCCATCTTAAAACTCTACTCAATGTTGAAAAAATCCTGGTCTGATCAAGCAGATTCTGTCCTTGAACTAAATCTAATAGATGTTTTTCCTTCCATTTTGTGTCCAAAGATATACCCGAAGAATACGAAGGCAGTTACTTTCACTATATGAAAGGGAATAAATGCTAACATGCAAACTATTGGAAGGGTTCAGCTGAAATCAGTATCTATGCACCTTTTGGACTTTTATAGACCGCTGTATAGCCTTGAGCTATTTTATTTCCAGATTGTTGGTATTACAAGAATTATTTCACAAATTCAGTTCCCACATTCAGTTTAATAAAGAGAGAAAACCTCTCATTTTCAATCCTTTGGTATAATTTTAATTGTCTACTGAAGATCTTTTATGTAAGATAAACTATTCCATTTCTTCAAAGTTCAATACAGGTTCTATTCCAAATGTGAGTTGCAGATAACACAAACAACCAAATTTTAAGATGTTCTTTTACATCAATTGTGATGTAATTAGTCAAGTTGTCTTCACAAGCTATAATAAAGCTTAATGTGTTTGTATTTATCTTTTTCCCCTTGTATCTTTTACCAGCTAGCTTTTGATTTCTTCAGATTCCACAAAAATCATTCTTACACAGAGAATGGTTGGGATGAGCAGGAAAAGAGGAACAGATGCATACAGAAAGAAAAAATGGTTGCAGAATTAAATTGAAAAAGTACATATTCTCTTGAGTTATTTTGACAAATGAGGCTTTGGGTGACTTAAAGGCATTTAACATAATCCTAAAAGCCAGTTGGACTGCAAATGGTTCCCTACCATTGAAGAACCAAAAAGTACCTTATGCCTTTGAAGTGAGCAAAAACAGGTTCACAAAACCTGTTAGATGAAAGACCATAACAAAGATGAACACTACATTGTAAGTGAAAAAAGGATAAAAACTGCTGTGGATCTTACAACAGGATAAAATTACAACAGGCTGAAAATTTTCTCAGATCCTCAATCTGACATATACTGGATTATTTCTCCAATAATCTCTAGCCTAGCAGCCCCCAAGCTTTTGGGCACCAGGAACTGGTTCATAGAGAGAGGATTTTCCATGGAGTGGAGGGGGCATGATTTCATGTGCCGCCTGCATTCTGCAGATGAGGCTTTGCTTGTTTGCAAGGCCCAGTTTCTGGCATGCACGGACCGGTGCTGGTCCATGGACTAGGGGTTGGGGACCTTTGCTCTAACTCAGGGGTGTCAAACTGGTAGTCCGCAGGCCAGATGCATCATGCACAGGCCCCGCCCACTCCAGCTCCGCAAAGGGGGAAATGTTGCAATACATCACCTGATGGCAATAGCCAATACACGACTTCAAATGGGAGCAGTAATCCAACATATCTGGAAAGCATATTAGAATGAGAAAGGCTGAGTTTTGTTTCTCTAATAAAATATGTGTTGTGCAAAATTTCAAGGATGAAAATGCAACTATAAGTTGTGATTTTGTGTCACTTATTGGGCATAAAAATGGTCATCAAACTATGCATTTATTTGAGGTCTTAAGAGGTCTTAAGATTTTGGGAAGGCTCTTCATAGTTTCCATTACTCATGGATTACTTTGAGCCTTGCATTATCACATGGTAACAATTAACCTTTTCAATTAAATGTTAATTCTTCAACAATTTTTTCAATTAACAGTAACCTTTTCCTACATTTGTTTCATCTATTTTTGTTTCATTTGTTACAGGGATCCTATTCATAATGTTGATAAACAACATCACACAACTTTTAATTAAAATATACAAATATAAGTATAAATAAAACAATGTATATAAGATCAGGTTTAATATATAAAACTTTTAGCAATAATTGAACAAAAGAATTCTCATCTATTTTTAACAGTTCCTGTTAAATAAATCCATGTTACCAGGACCAGATGAATAGAGAAAATGTAAGAACCTCAAGCAACACTAGGTTAAATCCATAGAAAATGCATTACGTGTCCTAAGATTTCAATCCGGATATTCTTTATATAGCATGAGTGAAATACAAGTAGAAGCATTTCAGATTTCTTTTTGACAAAAGTGTAAGTGCCAGGAACTGAACTACTTTAAAGCTAATTGGTTTCTGCCAAATTTCATAAGGCAATAACCTATATTGTTAGACGTATTTTGGTTTTTGTACTGAAAGAGTCATGTACAATTCTCATTAGAAAATAATATGGTTCTATCCATCCATATGAGTAAGCACTCTAAGACCAGTGTTCAGAAGTAATTTAGCACATGCTTGGGACAAACAAGTCTAACTCTTATTCCATAAAATATTCCTACCCTCCTGAATAATGAACTCTTTAATCACCATAATTAACTTAAAACATGTTACTGTAGTACAATATTATGGGAGTTGAGAAAGTTTAATACCAACCTGTACATCTTTGCCAGCTAGAGGCCATATTATGAGACTAAGACACATAAAGATGAAATACATAAATTAGTAAGATCATAGAATATGAACTCTTAGCAAGGACTGCCCTCACAACATAGGTTACTCAACAAAATAAGATTGCTCTCATGGAATTATGTCTTCAGATAATAAATTGGTATTAATCATTATGATTTAACTTAAAAGTTAACTTAAATTAAACCAGAAACACTTTGTTCCCAAAGCATTGATATAGGGATTGCTAACTATCTTTTGGACTCATTTAGAATGTTGATGAAGCTTCATAGACAGCATCACCAAACAACATTATAAAACTTGATAACTTTTATATATTATTTAAAGAAAAATAATATAAATCACATTGCATATTTGGCAGAATGGCAAATTATAGGCCTTGTGACAAAAGATTAGATTAGCAGAAGTAGCAAATCCCCTGCTATGGAAAAAGCAAAGTAAAGAATAAGCTAAAGGTCCAGATGGAAGTCTATGAAAATAAGAGAAGTGGATCATCACCCTGTGAGTTTAGGATTAATTTTTCTTCTAGAGCTAAAGCTGAATTAAAAATATTCCATTGTTTGCATCTGAATAAATGTATAAAACACAAAAGAAAGAAAGGCCCTATTTTCTTATTTGAAATATATCCCCTTAATGAGCATGTACTCCAGGCTTAAAGATAAAGGGATTCTCTGATTAGATACAGAAAACTGTTGAATATGAGAGACAGACATACTGCAAAGAGTAATGGACACTCAGTAGCATTTGAGTAGTGCTGACCTACAGTGGCTGGTTCTAACAGCCAAGTCATATGACTCATAATCCTCCTTGGGTCATAATAAACCTTTAAAAAATCACATATGGCAGCAAAGTTTTAAGGAAAGGGAGAGAAGAGTTGTGAGATCCCATGGGCTACATCCAACCCAGTAGTCTTTTGTTCCCCTATTCTGTTCTCTCTATAATTTTAGACAATGTACCTTTCATCAAAGTCTAGTAGTAGGAAGAAGTTCAGATTTATAGTTGAGAACCAAACAGTTTTAGTATGAGAGACAAGCTCCACATGCAACATGCAGACCCAAAAGAGCTGGATTTATTGCTTTCAGATACACTACAGGAGTGTGTTTAATGGCTGTGGTATAAGAGTTCAACTCAAACAGGCTGCCACACATAACAGATGTACTGTTTCTAGTTCATTAGCTAAGAGTAAATGAAACCAAGGGACTCACGACTTTTCCCCAGAGTAAAGGTTTCCATTTAAGTTCTGTTATTCGAACCTCTATGTGCAAACACCATTTGCTTTTTCTAGCTGCAAAGAGCACAGAATATTGGTGCTTGACTTATCTTAAAGGAACATAGCGCAATGGGCCTATTTCATGTACAAAGAACAAGGAAGGTAGTGATCAGTAGAAGGAAAACTAATAAGAACCATAGATAGATCAGTCTTGTTCATTTGTTATTAAGTGCAAGAGAAAAATACTAAAAATACTGCATAATTTTTAGGTGTTTGCATTTGACTATGGGATTTGACTATGTGGGGTGCAAGGAAATGAATAAGTGGAGGGAAAATTAAGGAAGCTCAAGAGGACTTTAAGATAGGAAACATTCAATGGTGTAGAAGCAAAGATACCATAATACTGGCATTGATCATTGGAAGAACAAGGCATACTATTTCTGAAATGCTAAAGGATGAAAATTATGAATGTGAAAATAGGATAACAGATATTGTAATGAGATAGAAATAAAACAGAATGTAAGGTAATCATCTACATATACTCTTTATTAATTTACAGAATTTGTTTAGCTGTGGGGGAGATTACTAATTCTTTTTTTTTCTATAGTTTCTATAATAACTACACTGTTTTTAAAATGTTTCAAAGTGTTCAAGGTATTCTAACAATTACATTGGAAATCGTCTTATGACCATTTTGGAGGATGAAAAATGATATTATAAACATTGTTATTAATACATGTATGTAATTTTAAACCAAGTTGTATTTATAATGAAATAAATAATATAGTTTGCTTTTGCTTTGACTGAACTTCAGAAAACCTCAATAGTTCACAAAAACAAAAGTAGCTAATATATATTTTTTATTTGTTTATATGGATACTTTTGTTTAACCAATATAATAGCTAGAAAGGCATAAAAGTTCATTCAACTCTTCATTATTTTCAAATCTTCTAAAATGTAATCATATACTTCTAAAAATCCAGTAGTGCCATAAGCTAAATGAAACCTTACATACTCATACAATTATTTAATTATTCAAAGAAAATTTTAATGGACTGTTAGATCACAATAATGACTTTCCAAGAGCATGTATACAGAACATACTTTTGAATGGCTCATTTAATATTTTATGAACTCTGATGGAGAGCTAAACCTATTTCCAAGAGAGGTTCTTTTCCCATTTGGCAATGAGAGGAAATTGAAAAGGAAATAGACCACTAATTTGCTCTAAATCAAACAACTACAAAAAGATGTATACATGAAATAATTCAGTAAGTGAGATAATAGTGCCAAACTGAATGAACCATAAATGTGAGGACTGAAATATAGTTCTGGTGAAGAACTAGAATCTTAATTTTCTCTCTCTCGATTTCTACTCTTAAATGTATTTGATTTACCTCCTATTTCTGTATACAGAGTGAATAACTCGCTGTCTTTCTAGGTGCATTACATAAAAGGCTGATATAATGCACACTAGAATTTATGTAGCAATATATAATATATATTTTGCAATTCTACTTCACAGAATCAGTGGCTACTACATTTTGGAGAAGAATGCATTATTTAAAGATTGCTAGAAGTTGACTTTTCCTCAGTACATAGAGTAACATCTCACAGCACTATCTAACAAACACTTCTACTTTTCTTTTTTGGTGAAAGAGGCAGCAATGACAAATATTGTAGAGTGGCTCTACTACTGTATGTATCAGAGCATTAGCAATTGATATCTATATATCTGACAGGTAATTTCTTCCTTTCTAAGAACAGCATATGTGCCAAACGTGCCTTAATTCTGTCTTTCACACAGGCACATTATGGAATAAGCATTTCTTATTAGTGACAAAAGTATATGTTGTCTGATCAGGCACTGACCCTGTCAAAAAAAAGTATACAGACTGGGATCATGGGCATCATGCAGTCCTCAGTCCTATTTTAAAACTCTCCAAGTGGATGCTTTTTAGCTGTGAACATACCTACTGTTTGTTTCAATATCCATTAAATGGGCTCTAGTAGATCATCCTAAGGGAAATCAATTCTTGACTGGGGCGTGGGTGGTGGTGGAAGCTTACTGAGACCTAAACTGGGAGCTGCCTAGATTTATCCATAAAAAAAAACCATCTGAATATAGAGTTTCAGATCTACATTTTTCTCTCCAAGCCACAAATGCTGAAATTAGGCAAACTAGTTTATTTTGACTATTCTTTGTAGTCTGGTATCCTAGAAATGAAATGACTGGCAATTCTGGGTCATAATTCCTCACACCTAGAAGAGATTGAATGGAAAAACACTGCTTTAGATCACATCAATATTTACAAAGTGGTTCATATACTGTAACTGTAATTTTAATAATTTTACAGCATTTTTAAAAACAGCATTTTTAAAGAACATTTAATAATAATAATAATAATAGTAATAATAATAATAACAACAACAATTTATATACCGCTCCTCTCCCGAAGGACTCGGAGCGGTGCACAGCCATATAATTAAGAACATTAAATATATAAAAGTTAAAACTAAATTAAATTAAAGACCCTGGCTATAAAACAGTTAAAACCCCTCCCTTAAACCCTAAAATTTAATATAAAAATTAAAATACCCAAATCTAAAATCAGCTCAAGCCGGCCTGGTCAAAGAACCAGGTTTTCAAGGCACGCCTGAAGGTCCCCAGGTCCATGGCTATACGTAACTCCGGAGGCAACCCATTCCAGAGGGCAGACGCCCCCACAGAGAAGGCCCTATTCCTTGGGGTCACCAGCCGGCACATAGATGCCGACAGAACCCGCAAGAGACCCTCCCTGTGGGAGCGCACCAGACGGTGAGAGGAAACTGGCAGAATGCGGTCTTGTAAATATCCTGGTCCGATGCCATGGAGCGCTTTAAAAGTTAACACTAAAATCTTAAAGCGCACCCGAGAGGCCACTGGCAACCAATGCAGCTCGTGCAGGAGGGCGTCACATGAGAGAACCTTGACGCCCCCATAACCACCTGCGTGGCCGCATTCTGTATCAGTTGAAGCCTCCGGATGCTCCCACTCGGGAGCCCCATGTAGAGGGCGTTACAGTAGTCCAGTCGGGAGTTGACCAGGGCATGAGTGACCGTGCGTAAGGCATCCCGATACAGAAAGGGCTGCATCTGGCGGATCAGGCGGACCTGATAAAACACTCCCCTAGCGACAGCCGTAATGTGATCTTCCAAGGACAGCCGTGCATCCAGGAGGACCCCCAGATTGTGAGCCCTCTCTGAAGGGGGCAAAATCTCACCCCCAATAGCCAGCGAAGGAACTATCTGGCTATATCGGGATGCCAGAAACCACAGCCACTCAGTCTTGGAAGGATTGAGTCGGAGCCTGTTCCCGCCCATCCAGTTCCGCACGGCCTCCAGACAATGGGACATGACCTCCATGGCATTGTTGGGGTGGCTTGGGGTGGAGATGTACAGCTGAGTATCATCAGCGTACAGATGACACTTCACCCCAAAGCCACGGATGATCTCCCCCAGCGGCTTCACATAAATGTTGAACAAGAGAGGAGAGGACCGACCCTGAGGCACCCCACAATCGAGGGGCCTAGAGGTGGACCTCTCCCCCCCGCCACACAAATTGCAGACGGTCGGAGAGGAAGGAGGCGAACCACCGCAACACGGTGCCCCCAACCCCCCCAACTGCCGCAATAAGATACTATGGTCGATAGTATCAAAAGCCGCTGATAGGTCTAATAGGACCAGGACAGAGGAATAACCCCTGTCAGGGGCCCTCCAGAGATCATCAACCAACGCGACCAATGCCGTTTCAGCACTATGTCTGGGCCTGAAGCCCGATTGGAAGGGATCCAGGTACGTATCTTCATCCAAGTACTGGGGAAGCTGACATGCCACCATACTCTCAACAACCTTTGCCACAAAGGGAAGGTTGGAGACAGGACGATAGTTGTTCAAAAGAGTTGGGGCTTCTTGAGGAGGGCTTCTTGAGGAGGGGTCGCACCACTGCCGTTTTCAAGGCAGTGGGCAGCGAGCCCTCCATTAAAGAAGCATTAACAATTCCCTGGAGCTAACTCCGCGTCACCTCTCTGGCGGTAGAAACCAGCCAGGAGGGGCAAGGGTCCAATAAACATGTGGTGGCATTCAGCCGCCCCAGCAGTCTGTCTATACCCTCGGCGGTCACAGGGTCAAACTCATCCCAGATAACCATGTCAAGACTCCCCCGGGACCTCCCAACTAGAGTCCAGCCTGTCCTGAATCCGAGTGATTTTATCGTACAGGAATCGAGAATACTCCTCTGCCCTTCCCTGCAAGAGATCCTCCCGCGCTCCCGGCCCAAGCAGGGAGCGGGTTACTCTAAACTGGGTGGTGGGTCGATTTTCTGCAATAAGGGCGGAGAAGTGAGAGTGCTTCGCCGCCTCTATCGCCACTAGGTAGGTCCTAATATAGGACCTAACCTGTGTTTGGTCGGTCTCGGCATGACTGGCCCTCCAGACGCCCTCCAGACGTCTTTTCTGGCATTTCATCTCCCTCAACTCCTCCGTAAACCACGGAGCCGAGCGAGATCTCTGCTGGGTCAGAGGTCGCAAAGGCACAACTCGGTCCAGAGCCTCGGCAGCCAGCCTATCCCAGGCGGCTATCAAGTCTGTGGCCGAGTTATGAGCCAGAGTTTCAGGTAATGGCCCAAGCTCCATCTGGAACCATTCAGGATCCATCAGGCGCCTGGGGTGGAACCATCTCCTTGGCTCCGCCTCCCTGCGATGTGGATTGGCGGTACAGAAGTCTAGTCTAAGGAGAGAATGATCAGACCATGACAAGGGTTTAACAACTATATCCCCTAACTGATCATTCAACCACTGTCCAGAGGCAAAAATCAGGTCCAGCGTGTGTCTTCCCGTGTGAGTGGGTCCAGAAACTAATTGGGTCAGGTCCAAGGCTGTCATGGAAGCCAAGAACTCTCGGGCCACCCCAGAGGATTCACCGAGCGAAGGCAAGTTGAAGTCACCCATAACTAACAGTCTGGGTGTCTCCACCGCCAGCTCGGTTATTACCCCGAGGAGCCCGGGCAGGGCCGATGATATGTAGCAGGGAGCCAGGTACGTTATCAAAATGCCCATCTGCCCTCCCTGACCCCACTTCACAAAGAGGGACTAACAGCCATCCATCTGAGGTACAGTGGCCTCCCTAGGACAAAGATCTTCCCTAATAATTACCACCACCCCACCACCCCTACCCTGAGCCCTCGGCCGATGAAATGCCTGGAAACCTGTTGGGCACATCGTTACCAGGGGGAGACCCCCCTCTGGGCCCAACCAGGTTTTGGTGACCCCTGCCAGGTCCACGCCCTCATCCTGAATCAAATCAAAAATCAGGGGGGGCTTATTTATAACGGACCTGGCATTGCATAACACCAGCCGGGTGCTCAGGGCCTGAGACTCTGCACAACCAGGACTTTCTCTTGTTCTATCAATTCTATGTCCCAGAACTGTCAAGCCTGGAATTCTTAATACTTTCCAGTTTTTACTTAACATTATTAAATCTGACCGTCCTATTTTCAACCCTTTTGTACAATCTAAATCAAAGTGTTATGTTCTTCAAAGTGTAAGGTCTCCCTTGAACGCAAAAATAAGCACATTTAAACTAATTTGCCTGCAAAATATTTTTAAAAAATATATACAATTGAGTTTATTCCATTTTTCCCTGAAAAAAATAATAACGAAATAATGGTTCTCTTTCTACTAAGAGCCTGGAGAAGGGGACAATACATTTCATAAAAGCAATAAAAATCATAAAGAAACTGAAGAGTCTGAAATAAAGGATAAGTAAACATATTCATTTTAAGTTCAAGATTTTTAATGTTACTCAAGGGGTTGCAGAGAAACTGTAGAAATGAATAAAGCTGGTATAAAATGGTGCTCACCACAGGAAGCAAGAAAATAACTTGAATGCTAGAAATCTAGGTGCCTAGAGTTTGAAATTAGTACCGGGAGGAGTGTGAAGGTAAATAGGAAGAAAGGGAGAAAAGATGATGAGATAAAAGAGAGGGACATCAGGGGGCATTTTCTGAAAAAGACTACCCAAAGAAGTGAGAAGAAAAAACAAAACTTAGAATAGAAAGAGAAAGTGCGGAGTTGTGAAGAAAAACAGAAGTGTGAGGAAAAGGTAAAGGGAGAATGCGCAAAGCTGTATTGCACTGCTATGTGTTCTTCTGATGTGAATAGGTAGACAAGCTTAGCCTGTAAAGGGAATTATCCAATATGTCAGCTAGAGAGAGTACTGAACTTAAGAAAGCAAGGATAACTCAGGAAGGAGGCAGACTGGGACTGGAAACGCCAAGGAACTGACTGGATTTGGAGGAATTAGCAATGCAATCCAAAAGAGCTCAAGTTGCCAGAAGTGAGATTTCTTGTAATGAAGAAGGAGATATTGAGCAAGCTTCAGGGCACCAAGATTACAGTCCATTGAATTCAACAGTTATGATAAATCTGATTGTTTTTTGCATAGTTATTTTTAATGCAAGTAATAAAGTGGAATTGCTTGTTTTTAATTTTGGCTCCATGAAAATATCGAAGTATAATTTTAGGTTCATAGCTACAAATTGACCTTGAGTTTTATTCAGTCTTAGGGAAAGGATAAGAGAAGTCCCTTAAAACATACTTTAAGAGAGTGTAGGCAGGGATGGGTTGCTGGGGGTTTGCAGGGGCTCGGGAGATCCTCTAGCTAAGATTCTGCACAATTCTGAAAACCTCCAAATTCCACTCCTGGTTGGTCCTGGCTACCCTGCCATGCCCCTCCCAGAAGTCCCCACACAGACCATTTTGAATGCAGGTAACTGCAGGGTGCGCGCACAGGCTTGGGGACGGTGAAAAATGGGCCTCACGGAAGTTCGGGAAGGCCAGAAATGAGCCAGTTTCTGGCTTCCAGAAAGCCTCTGGAGCCCAGGTAGGCCATTTTTGCTCTCCTGGAGGCTCGAGGAAAGCCTCTGGAGCCCAGGAAGGACAAAAACGCTCCCCCCCCTGCCGTGGTGCAGGAGGCCGACTAGGCCATGCCCACCATGGCAACACCTACACAGCACCTGGGCAGAGAACCTATTGCTAAAATTTTTGAAGCCCACCCCTGAGTTTAGGACAGTAGCAAGTTTGGATAAAGGGTTTTGGATTTGTATGAGATAAAACACTGACAGGAACTTGACTCCTGGGAGTTTTCTTCGGGGACAAAACAAGGCTACTGAAAAAGAGCCAAAGTAACTTATTTGCATACATAAAACTCTAGCTGAGATAAAGCAAATCTAGCTTAGAGAAACATTCAATCATAATAAGATAGTTATCCAGCACAAGTGATATGAATTAGAAGCACTTCTATTAAACATAACCTTCTCCCAAGAAAACACCTGCCAGGCAACACAGACTCAAAAGGAGAGCAACTACCTTTCTGTAGAAAGGTAAGAAGAAAGCAGGCCATGAAATAATAAGTTCCAAAACTCTATGATTGACTCAGTAGATGCAAATTAACTCTTTTTCAGTTGCAAACCTAAACTAAGCCTTAGAATAAACTTCCATAATATGTGGTCTGTATAATATTTTGGGCTATAAAAATAGAATTTTGATCCAGATTCAAATTGGCCATGCTGGCATAGAGTTTGGGAGATTGTAGCCCAGCACATTTGGATAGCAGGTTGGAAAAAGATACTTTAGATGGGAAGTTGTTACCTAAATTTATATATAAGGTAAGAGTATGGAGGCATTTCAACAATTTTGTGGCTAGACTATCTTCCCAGGATTTTATGGACGTTCTGAACTTCATCAGGTCCACAAAACATATCCTAGAGTAAATAAGATGAAATGAACAGGAAAAATATTTTTTAAAATAAATACTAAAGTCAATAAAATGACTGAATGTTGTGTTGCTTATTAGCATACAATTATATATATATATATATATATGAGATGGTTATTTTTAATAGTTTTAGGACCAATCTTGCCAAGTCCAACCAATAAAAGCAGACTCATGATCAACTTTCAATAGAAATAATACATTTTTCAATATTTTATGCCCAAGATAGATCAATCTGTTACCCTTGCATTTGAGAAAGGAAAAAAATCAATAAAGGGGAGAGGAGACTCTGAATTTAACAAAGTTAGATAGGCAAACTAATAGCAAGTAAACCAATTATTCCAACAAAAAAATAGCCAAAAAAGTTTATATAAGAAACTAGACAATTTCTGCAAATACCACTGAAACTATAGAAAAATGGAATTAATTATTTTCTGTCTGAATGAAGTAATAGTGAAAGTTCAAAAGGAAATTAAATTTTACATTTTTGTTTTTGCCCAAATTATATTTAACTTGAAAGCCAGTTTAGTACAGTAATTAAACCATCAGCCTTGATACCTGGAGATCAATGAGTTCTAGTCCTGCCTTATGTATAAAGCCAGTTGGGTGGCCTGGACCAGTCAATGTATCTGTATATTGCCAAAAAAACTGCAGGGACTTGTCTAAGCAACCTTCAAAAATTGGACTTTCAATTGAATGGAAGAAAAAACAAGAACTTCAAATCCCACTTTCATTTTTTTCCAATATTCTGTGGTGTAACTGATCCAGAAAAGAGTCCTCAGCCAAAACAAATAGCTTAATTCCTATTTCTGAGGAATTATACTTCAGAAATTACAAAATGAAAGAAGTAGAGTTCAAAACATATAAAAAGGAAGCTAAGAAAGGTATATCAGTAAATATTTTGTATGGTCAAGATACTCTTACAAGTTTTCCTCTCTTAACTTTAAATTTTAGGAATGATTAACCCTAAACCTAACTTTAATATTGCTCTATGAACAGATCTCTATGGAATTCCTAGTTTAAAATAAATACAGAACAGACAAAAATCTCTCATTCCCTGAAAGGAAATCAAGTATATGAAAAGAAAAGAAAAGCATCAATTTCTCTCTGATGATCATGGAAAATTGATGCTATTCCACAAAGATGGAAGAGAACCTTTCATAATATTGCTTGCAGAGCCACAATGAATTTTTTAAAAATATGCCAGGAGGTTATATTTTCTTTTTAGAAAAGTGTTCTTAAGTTTGTAACGTTTGTAACTCAAGTTTGTAATGTATCTAGAATAGAAGTATACAAATACATTTCCTGAACTCCATGCAGCTCCACAAAGTCATTGGCATGTTTAAAGTTGCATTTTTATGTAAAAAAAAAGGAAAGCTATTAAACATATGGACAGCAATCACAAATCATTTAAACTATGTTATATTTTAATTAAACATCAATTTATATTAAATGAAATGCTATTTTTGTCCTGGCCCTAGCCACTTTTTGAAGTGTTCCTCCAAGCTGTGGATCAACTTTCCCATAGAAAACTCCTTGTTTTCTGAAGACTGGAACAAAGTGGTCTAGAGGCCTTATGTAATACATTCCTCCTTTATAGTGCTCTGAAGACCAAGAGCACATTAAGGACTCAGGATTTTTCATTTACCAGTCATCCATCCATTCTCCTTCCATTCTTCCCATAGTGCTGAACCAGACGTGACTTCTCTGCATTACTATGTTAAGCAGCAATAGCAGCAAAAATCAAATAGATCAGTAAAATGTATCAGCCAAAGCCTATCATGCATTCATGCTCAGCAGCAACTGAAATTTAATGGTCAACCCTTTCAATGGTCTTCTAACCCCAGAAAGAGGAGCTATTGGCTAACTCATCTGACAGTGCTTTTCTGATCTTACCCCTCATACCATTGAAAAGGTTAACATAGTGCATGCGCAGTGATTCCAAGAGCCAAGCCTGAGTCACACGCTCCCATGCCTTTTTATGCTGCCAGTAGATACAATACCTGAGGTTGGAAGAACTTCAGAAGTGTAGCATCAAATATAAGGAAGGGAAACATGAGGAGAGAAAGGAAAGAGAGAATACAGAAATATATAAAACTGCTACATAAATACAATCTATAAACATGGCAGCCTGAGGCTGTAAGAAAAAGAAAACATTTTAACCCATCATTTCCAATCAATAATACTGTAATGGCCATTAAAACCAGTACAAGAAGTTGTGGTAGATTCAATTCCTTTCTTTTTTTTAATATGGGGATTAACGTTCCATCCTGTTTATGGATTTAATTCAACAAGACTACATACCATTAGCTTTGATTTATTTTCCTTAAGGATTAGGAGAAATTCTACTCAAGTACAATTTATTGCAAGTTCATTACCATTTCTATGTTTATGATGGATGAAGCACTATAGCATGCAAATAACCACAAGTCAGTGTTTTTTTTTTCATTCTAATTCCCTGGCTCAAATAGTATCTATGCAAAATGGAAGCTATGGTTCTTTTATCATCATCCATCCATCCGTCCATCCACCCACCCACTCATCCACCCATCCACTCAATGTTTCTTAAATTTGTAGTAGAAAAGAAAATGGCAAGGTTTGTTTCATTTCAGACAACTCAAAATGCTTAGCCATGTACTGGCCATAGTCTACAGAGATCATTCATTAATAATCTGAGGAATCTGCTTTTGTTTTAGACAGCCTAACAAAAATTCACTTGTGAGATTCCTTCGAAAACCTATTAAGACTCTCAGTCCACAAAGTAATTGCAACATTTATTGAATCCTTACTGAATTCCAGTTGTAACACTCCACAGTTCTATGCATACTGGCATTCAATTGATAACAGAGTATGGCTTTTTGCTAAGTGTCTGCAGTACTCACAAAACAATGTGAACAAATGCACAATGTTCTTTCTTTAACATCAGCATGTATATTGTAACTACAGCACATAGCAGCTATAGCTAATCATCACTGCAGATGAGTTCTAGGACAGCATGTTGTTTATTTACACTTCATCAGAAATTGCCGGAAGGAATAAAGAAGCTAACAAACCTTGTGTAAATGGCATACATCTGCCTATGCCTCTGATTTTGGGCAAACCATTTCTGATTTTGACCACATGTAGCAAACAAGTTATTACAGTAAAAATGTTGTATCAGAATAGGAACTTCAACTAGCATCACACTGAGTTTGAATCCAGATTCAGTTTTAAAGTATAGTCAATGTAAATCATAACTGGTACACAATGTTTTCTTGGAAACTTTCCCTTTTAAATACATGAAGACAAAGGAAGGTACAGTGCACGTGAGACAGAAAAAAAAATGGCTTCAGTTCCTTTTTGTACTGATAGATTGTGGTTTGTTATATTTAACTGCAGATGCTATACTTATAATCTCAAACTATTTCAGACTCCAGAAATAATTACAAATACATTTGCAAAGGTTGTATGTTATGGCTGACAGATATATTCAGATTACTGACAAAGTTATGAATACAATAGCTATCAATATCTAACAGATTCAAGATTAAAGCTTTTATAAAAATAGATTAGTATTTTAATACTAATTCTAATACAGTAATGAAATTATTGGATTTTTATCATCCATGGATTTTTAATTTTTAAGAAAAATCCAAATTTAGTGCATCAAATTACTGCAGAAAGCAACACAAAATCCAGTTTGCAAAGTAATTCCCATTCATTGCCTGACAAATTATACATTTTTCTCCTGCACAAGAGAAAATACTTTGTGTAGAAATAATTGGCAAGAAATACAGTATATATAAAATATGTTGAGCGATTGTCCGCTCAATAACAAATGTGAAGCAATTCATGTTTCCAATGTCTATTCAACCAAATGATTTTTCCCACATTTTACAACTGGGAAAATAAAAAGCAACAATTAATTATATAAAGCACAGGCCTAAACAGAAATTGAGATCTTCCTGGAAATGTGAAGAATGTTAAGAGTAAGCTTTGTTTTGTTTTCACTTTCCGGAGGGCTGTTGAACTTTCACTTAGTTTGACAATTTTTTCACAAAGAGTGTTTTATTCTACCATGAATCTAGAAGTTGTGACTTTTTCCTCCTGAGGGTCATCTGTTGAACCCAAGGGTGCTGGGAAAGGGCAATAATGCATTCCTAGTTTGTCTCTTATAGAGGAGATTAGATCTATCTGTAATATATATTTCCCTATAGCAATGAGCATTATTTAAACTGCTGAATTTATAGACACACTCTCATACTGAGTAACCTGATTTCATTACAGTACTATTATTTACTTTTTATTATTTCTAATTTCAAGTGGAAGTATTCAAATTACCATATATCTTCTTTCCTCAATGAGATAGCTTGAGAAAATTATATCCCCCATTATTAATTAAACCATCCTTTGATAATTAGGAAAATTTGCTTATTTTTATATTGTTTAAAATATACGTCATGTGGGAAAGCAGTTTTCCTTGATAAAGAATTCATCTGCTATAAAAGAGGAGAAATAATGTCCTTCTGTTTTTGGCATTCAATTACTCATGAGTCTGGGGGCAACATTTTAACCAATTTTTCCCTAATGGCCTAATTTCCAGGGAAAATTGGACATGCAATATTCCCTTTCTTGACAATTCCTGGGGCATATAAATAAACCTTTTCCATAACTGCAGAGATATATAATCACTAATGTTCCACCAGCTATGGGGATTTCAACTCCCATTATCTCACACTATTAGAAATAGTGTTCTTGAAATTATTGATAGTGGATAAAAATGTCAAATCCAGTCTAAACATCTGGATGACTGTGCAACCAACTATAATAATAATAATCAGGACCAAATCTAAAGTCCTACAGCTAACTAGGAAAAATCATGGATATGAATATAGGATGGGAGGGACACATACTGGAAAGTAATACATGAAAAACTAATTTGATATCCTGGTGGATCACAAGTGGAATATTACCCAACTGTGATGATATTGTAGAAAAAAAAAAGTAAATACACTTCCATACTGCATCAATCAAGTGCAGAATCAAGCTCAATTATGTCATTGTTCCTCTCTATTCTGTACTGGTCAGACCATAATATATTGCATCCAGTTTTGGGTACCATGATTTAGGAAGTGCATTGATAAACTGGAGCATGTCCAGATGAAAGGAACTAAGATTATAAAGTTTGAAAGACAAAACATTGGAAAAATTGGACACACTGGATAAGCTTAGAGTGAGGAACAGAATAGTATGAGATTTGATAATTGTTTTCAACCATCTGAAGTTATATAAAAGATTAGGCAGCATTGTGATGTGTTGTTCAAGAAACACCCCATAAGAAACAATTATAAGGACTTCCTGATGCTCTTCCATCATGATTGGAGCAGAATCCGTGATCGTGCATGGTTTTGCTTCGAACTCTTTTGTTGAAGTGTCCTGATTGAGACTGGAACCACCCTAGAGGGGTGGTGAAGAAAGGGGGAATCACTTGGAGGGTCGAGAGGAACTGCATCTCCCCTCTCTGACAAGAAAACCCCCCTCCAAAGACAAGTTGCAGCAGTGGTCAGAAATGGCCATCACAAAGATGGGAAGCAGTCCGGGAAGCGAAGACTGTACTGGAGAGGTGAAGTTGCAAGCAGAGTATGAACCAGGCTAAACATCTGGATATTAAGGTACCCTGGAATTAAGAAATAAAGGAACTTTTTGGATGAAAGTGTGTAGAGGTGGGGACCAGAGAGAGAAAGAAGGGAATTGGAAATCATAAAACTGGCTTGGAATGTTGAAATGAACTAATTTGGAGGTGAAAACTTAGAGGAAAATATTTGATCATAAAAGGCTTGGAAATTAAATTGAATAATTATTGGATTTTTGGCGCTAAATAGGCATAAGTAAATGCTGGAATTGAATGTGTGGAAAAGAAATAATAGCTAATAACTGGAATTAGCAAAATTAGTACGTTTTATAAAAAAAGAAGGAAGAAGTGAAAGAGAAGGTGGAATGTGGAAATAGAATTGAGAGTGCCACCTTATAGTACAGGAAAAATTTCAGTGACTCTTTTAAAAGTGTTTGGTCTTTTTAAAATTGACTTGGAACTTAAAAGAAAACAAGAGGAACTCCTTTATAATAAAATTAAAACCCTGAAAAGTGAAATAATAGAATACTATAAAGGGAGAGATATTTGAAGAAATTGTTTTGGAACTACCTGGTGACATTGGGAAAAAGCTGGGAAAGAAACCAATAGAAGGAACCTGGAAACAAAGACTTATGGACATTGATTGTTGAAATTAAATATAAAAGACGCTGGTTGAAATAACTTACTGGACATTTGGACTGGATATAATTATTAAGGGGGGGAAGGATCAACCTAAAAATGGGAGAATTATTTCGGAAATAAGACTAGATCTACAAGATATGAAAGAAATGATGAAGGCTAGCCTGGAAATGTGCAGCAATATACTACAAAAATTAGAAATGGCGATTCAGATGGAAGAAGAACAGAGAACCAGAGGGGGAGGAGTTATATAAAGAAGAAACCAGCCTTGAAGATTAAGTGGAACAGCGAGCACTCAAACAGGGGGAAAAAATTAAAAATTTGTGGTCAGAGGTGATAGTGAAAGGGGGAATGGGTCAGAAATTTAAACAAAGGAAGGAGAAAAAGCAGAAGAGGGAATCACAGAAAAAAGATCGAGAGAGGGAGGGGGATAAAACAAATGATTGGAATAAGAAATGGAGGAAATAATAATGGGAAAAAAGGGAATTAAGAGAAAGGACCAGAAAATAAAGAGAAACAAGAAGCAAACAAGAATGAAAATAAATTACATTGTTAAGAGAGTGAGAGACAATGGGTAAAATAATAATAGGGAAGGAGATTCTGCAAGTAATGTGTTGTGATATATAAGAATAAGGATTTGAAAATGGATAAGATTGGAACTGATTTTTTTTCTTTTCTATTTTTCTTTTTTTCAAGGATTGTTGTAATACCAGATATAGATCTTATTGAAATAGATATTTGGTAATCAGCGATGTATAAAATTAAAATGAATCATGAGAATTGAGATGGAAAGATTAACATCAGTTTCTGTAATTAATTGAATAGATTAATATTTTTGCATTATATAAATGATTTATAAAGTGATTAAGAAAAAGAATACCATGAGGAATCTGACTTAAAATATATGTATAGGTGATATGAAGTAGATAGGAGAATATTAGTATTAATGTAGAACGAGGTAATTATAATAAATCAAAGGAATAAATGGAGGGAAAGTATAAGGCAAATAGGTGGTCAGCTTGAACTGACATCCAAAGGGGACAATTTTTAACTAATAAAATAAGGTTAGAATTTTTGAACAATAAATGGAATAACAGTATGTGTAAAATCGCAAATATGACAGATAAAAGTAATATGTGTAAAATGAATATTGAAAAGAAATAGGAATTTTAGATAATATCATAAAAGTAAGATATGAAAATATTTTAAGAAAAACTAAATAAGTTAAGTTATGAACTGAAATTGGACAAAATAAGTTTAATGAACATAATATTTGGGAATATTTAAAAGAAAGGAACATAAACAATAATAAGATATGAAACTGAATAAGAAAGATGGAGATATAACCGTGGTCATGTTTGTATTGAAATGTAAAAACCTGGAACCACACTATATATGTTTTCTTATGTTTTCACGGGGTATTTATATGTATGTTATTTAGGTTTCTTTGGGTATTTTCCTACGTTTTAATATTTGTGCTTTTATTATAGCGATGTTTCGGCAGAATCTCATTTGCCATCTTCAGGCTTGTGTTTCGGCAGAATCTCATTTGCCATCTTCAGGCTTGTGTACTGGGTTCTTTTTAATTGTGTGTGTCAGGCTTGGCAGCCATTTTTTGTTTTCGTAGATTTTCACAGGTACAGGTATGCAGGTCTTGGCTTGTTTGGGTCTTTTCCCGTGTAAGATTGAGAGTATCTTGGCGATGTTTCGATGAGGTCCCACTCACCATCTTCAGGCTGGTGCTTTCGGCTTCATGCTTGTGCAAGCAAAGCGTGATTGGAGCTACCCTCTCTCTATAAATACTGGTGGGGAGGTTGGCTGTGTTGTCATTTCTTGATTGGTTGATGGAGTTGATGTTTGCACAAGCACAAAGCCGAAACCACCAGCCTGAAGATGGCAAGTGGGACTTTGTTGAAACATCGCCAAGATACTCTCAATCTTACTCGTTGCCAAGATACTCTCAAGACCCGAACACACCAAGACCTGCATACACACACACACACACACACACACACACACACACGCACACATACAAAAGAAGAAATTGAATAATGAAATTACCATGCATGTACAAATAATATGGTGATTGGCATTAGAAGAATTTATTGGAATATTGAATAATTTAAAAATGAAGGATTATAATTTAATACAAATATAAGAATTAATATTAGAATTATATAAATTTGATGAATTTAAAGGATATGATTAATGTTGTTGTTTCTGTTTGCACCAAAATATATGATGCTTAGGTGCCACACTGTTTATATATTGATGTGTAAAAGTAAAATAAATAAAAAACTTGATTATAAAAAAATTAAAGAATTATAAGGATATAGATTTCAAGTGGGCATCAGGAAAAACTCTTAATGATAAAGAGTTACAATGAAATATATTGCATGAGAAATGGTGGGCTCTCTTTTTCTTTTTCATTTAAGTAGAGGCTAGATGGTAATCCATTGGGAATATAATAGATTCCTGCACTGGACAAGGATCACACTAGATGATCTCCACGATCCCTTTCAAATCAAATCTTAAAATATGATTCTAAGGGGGGAAATTTTTATTATCAGATTTGTTGCATAAACTGTTTAGGTTGGATTGTCTTTCTCATAGCAACATATACAATCCAGATGCTTGCTTGTTATTACTGTCACAATATTATAAGGTTCAAAAACTCTGGATCTATTTCAAATGGAAGCAGAGCTTGTGGTGTCTTGCTTCTCTAACCAAGATTTCATAAAGTAGAGTGGAGCAACTGTTGCCTGAATGAGTCTTCCTTGTTTTGTAGCTTCTAGTTCTCCCTAAACTCTTCAGCCACCAAATTACATATATATATATATATATTTACTTTTAGCACTTCATATATGTATATTAATACTTTGAAAGGCTTAACACAACCAATTCACTGAAAAAGAACAATATAATTCTCAAACACCCCCTAACCCAAAGACTGAAAATTCTGGCTAGATGTTTTTTGCAGATGTTCCTTCACTACCATGTACATTTCAGATACTCCCATCACTCTCCCCAACCCATTAAGTGTTAAGAGTAACTTATACTTTGAGCTTACAAAGTGGATTTGCCACACAACACATTACCAATCATTACCAATCAAATATGAAGACCATTGCTAATCACACCCAAAGCAACATATAAAAAGCAGAATACTAGGGACTGGTTAGATAACAATTATAAAATGAATATCATTTGAAAAATAGCAATATAGAATACTATCTAAAATATAAATGATGATGGTAATGACAAAAGAAAAATGATAAATCTATCAAGCAATTCCCAAGGAAGAATACTTTCATAGTATTGAAGGGACAGCAAATTGCCATAAATAAATGAAGATACCTAGTAAAAAAATATACATAAGACCAAAAATATAAATAGTGGAATGTTGGTCTGTTTTAAAACATGTTAATATTTAATAGCATCATGTCATAAGTGAATAATGAAAAAAAAGAAGTCAGAAAATGAATGATATTGTCTAAAATAAGGAGTACTACTCCAAACAACCTTTTAAACAAATATTATAGAATCAATTGTCCATTTTTAAGAACCTCAAAGGATTATTTTATTATTCGAACTGCTTTCTTTCGCAACTCATTTATTTTAAGTATTAAAACAATCCACCCTCCTTATATATAAATGCAAAATTTAATCAGTAAAACATAATAGACATGTCAATATGTTGGTCTATGTTTCTAATATAAAAGTTGGCTAGGAACTATATTAACTTCATATAAACACAAATGATGAAAAACAAGGCTATTCAAATGTTACTCTCTTGGCCTTGCACTGGGAAAGAGTTAAAAGATGGACATAGTATAAACCTGAAAGGATTTAGATAGAGACCCTTTAGAATTTATTGAGCTACTCTTTGGGAACTCAAGGTTGCTTAAAACTATTTTACAAAAAGCCTATTTTATTGCAGTAGGAAAAATGACTTCTGTCCAATCATTTCCCCAAGGAACAGTAGCAGGCAATCACTTCAACTGTACACCGAGTCTTTTGAAATCAGAGCAATAACAACAATACAGTGGCAAACAGGGTCTATGGAGTATTTTTAACTCTGTTGTGAATTCCATAACCAACATGTACCTTATTTTATAAAAGACTCAAATGAAAAAGAAAGGAAACATCAAGCACTTGTATTTCCTATCTCTTAGCATCTAGACAGTAGTCAAAGTTCTATTTAATCATTCTAAATCACGTCAGCGAACAGTGTGTGGAGTCAGGCCTGTTCTCTGCATTGTTGCATCTACTTCTTGCCTAAGTGTTGGGGGAAGCTAAGCAGCACAATCCTGGTCTCCTACTCCTTATCTTATTGGCTGCATTATTTAAAATGTTCAGTTAAGTCTCTTGAAAATGTCATAATTTGTTCTCTCAAGCATTTATTCAGTAACTTGAAGAAAATTTTGGAAACTAAGGAAATGGTTGGTTTTATTCATGCAACAACATACCAGGGCCAAACTTCACATATAAATGTATCGACTGCCACCTATATATTACAAAAAGTTTTCAACACCGTTCACACCTCCAGCTCCACATCTCTCACACTGAAGAGCTGCATCTGCATCCATATCACTTACCTTCATTCAGTGGAATTGGAGATTCCCCTGTGGCAGGCTCACCTTCTCCAATCTGTGTCCTGCCACGCAGATTGAACCTGTAGCGTGAGATAGGATCCGTCCTCTGAAGTAAAAACTTTGTCTGATTAGGAGAGAAGACCTCTACCATTGTTCTGCCAGTTTTGGATCCGTTAACTGAAGAGAGAGGCAGGCTGTGTATGCTTCAGTCTTGTTTTCAGAAACATGCTCACCTACACATTTGACCAACTCTTATCCTAAGTTAGCACCCAACACAGGCCCTGACTTTTGTTAAGATAGTAAAGATGGAAGATAATAATAATAATAATAATAATAATAATAATAATAATAATAATAATAATGGGAAATATGAGAAAAACTAAACAATAACTATTATGCCAGAAGCTTATATTAGATATATAAGATTCTTCAAGGAATTTGTTAATATATAAAGAATTCTTTGGACAAATATGAAATTTGCTCCTAACAGGAGCAAGATGTTTTAGGAAGTCACATGTTTTGAAAGACAAATGAAACACATTTTTGAAGATACCTTTTAAGTATGCAACTTTTAACAGAGTTGAAAATTACATTTCACAGATAAATGTTTCCTCACAATGACTCCTATGAAATGCTATTGCATTAGGATTCAACCCCAAAAGACTGATTAATAAAATGATAAAAGCAAAACAACAACCAGAAAAATGAGCATGGGACATACAGGCTTGGTATCTAAGAGTGTATCCAATAAGAATGCCATTGGGATGTTCAGGATGTTCCCATTCCAAGGTGACGGTTTCCAAGTTTGGCTGACGAATTCGGAAATACCTTGGGGCACTGGGTACTTTAGTAAAGTATAGTTTTGGAAAGAGAAGGAAAGAAATATATATATATATCAGGTAATAAAATCTAAAATGCAGGCAGTGCACATAGAAATATTTGGTATAGACGCCATAAATGTAACTTATTAAAACCACACCACAGTTTCCGTGTGTTTTTAATAAATACAGTGTGGACATTCTGCAAAAGATAAGGCTATTGTTTTATTTTTGCATTCTAGATAATTATGCAGTGGATGTAATATGAGTGTATGCTGTGCCAATGGCCTAAATAATAATGAGGATGAAATTGTCAGCTATAAATTATGTTGAGCTCAAAAGCCAAACTTCTTATCTCCCATTTAGAACTATAGAGTTAATCAGTTGGGTAAGCAGCTTTTATCACTCCCATCTATTAAGTTGAAGATTTATTCTTTCTACAATGAGGCCAACTCTGTTTCTTAAGATGAACATAAAAACCTATCAGAACAGGAATTATGATACTCAATATTGAGCAATAAAGGTCACTTTTTATTCATGACATGTCTGATGAACTCAAGCTAATCACTTTGAAAAGCCATTCATGATGATGCTAAAATGAAGCAACAGGATATGTTAGAAAGAGACTGCTGTCACTGAGCACAGCTGAAAAGACTTGTCAAGATTGATGTTAGCCCTCTGGGTAGACTAAAGTAGGAAACAGATTCCACAGGAAGACTAGAACTATACATTGAGATTGATTATAATACAGAATGTTGTAAGCTAATTGGGCTTTACTGTTCCCTTCCTATATTCCAAGGAATCAGAGAGAACCTTCCTAAGTCTCTTCCATTATCATCTTATTTCCTAGGACTCTTTGCTTATATAATGATTTTTGTCAAATTCTCACAAGGTAATCTCCCTGATTCTCCATCAGGTCTTCCTTGAGACCAACCCTTGCTATTAGGGTAACCATGTCAATCTTTTAAGTAATACAGAAAACATATAGAAGAAGTTTGTTTTATAACATAGCTCTCTATATAAGCATCATTCTTTTGTACTGATTAGTTATGTGATGGTCTTTTCTGAGCTTACATAATCTAGTGACATTTATTTAATGAGAAAGTCCAAAGGTAAATTCCATATAAATCTGTCTCTGTTCAGAGAGTAAGCTTCACCACATTTAGGAAGAAGCATTACCATTCAACAGTCCTTTTATTTCTACAACCTATTTGCCTAAAGTTGGGCACAAATATTCGGCATAAAAATGGCTAAAGTTGCTGTACATTTTCCAAACTACTAATTTCTATTAAAATTGTATATTTAATTAGAAATCTGTGGTTGTCCTACAAATCCTATCCATTTCAAATGAAAACTAGTCAGAGCTGTTTATGTTTTTCCTTATGGGGGAAGTGTCCTTTTCCAATTCTCATTCCATATTGAGCTCTGAGTCAGAACGGGCAGCTTCTGGAAAAATCCAGCATGGGCTGACCTACTTCTGGAATTTTGAAACAGTCCCCTGAACCAGAAGGACAATCTCTTGATCCCTAATGAAGAGTGTCAGATTGTATCATAAGAATATATGACCATACAATAGCAGCTTTAGCTTTGTGTTCTATCTGATGCACTAAATTGTTTCTTCCTGAACATAAACCAGGCTTCAGAATAATAGATTACTAGATTACTTGTCTAGTAATCAAATTCAAAGAGCTCTGGAGAGGAACTACTGCCCTAAGTCACCTTATTCATAAAAGGGGTAACATATAGATTTAATAATAGTCCTATACATCATAAAGGCAGACTCCTTCTACAGTAGAACTCTTTTTCTGTTTTCCAAGCTTACATTTTGTAGGCCTGAGAGGACAGTAAAAATGAGGCAGAATCTGTTCCGAAATAGTGCTTGTTCCACTGGAAAAACAGTTGCTATTTTATCCTAAGATTTCACTTTTCAAGAGATATAACCAGATGGATTCTTGACTAAAAGTACTAGAGAATTTCTATTCTATGTGCAGTTAAATTACTTTAGGAATCAAATATTTATATCAAATATTAGTCACTTTCTTACTTAACACAGGGCCCACCAAATACAATGACCTTGAAGCATATGCACAGATCAGGGCTGTGCAAATAAAAAATCTAGATGATCACTAGAAAGGCAACAAAGAGATAGTTTTTTCAATTTCTCTTTGCTCCTATCTTATAGTTTTTGAATGGTAGCTCTACAAGACTACAGTATATAGGGCCTATTATTTATTCCACCACATTGGGCTAACAGAAATTCCTCATCTTCATGTTTCACACACAAATATGATAGATTTTCCAAAGCTGTGTAAATATTAGGGAGGAACCTACCTCCTTCAGGTGTTGTGAATTCCAGAATTTCACTCCGAGGCCCATCTCCTCTCCCGTTGACTACAACCATTTCCAATTTGTAGTTGCTGTAAGGAAACAGCCGGGACACTATGCCCCGTGTCCGGTCTCCAATAAAACCCATAGACTGCTTTTTCTTAGAGACCCATAGATTCTTCAGCAAACTACTTTCTCTCCAGTAATAAGCCTTCAAGAAACAGGTAAGGCAAATAAAGCTTCTCTTGTTTTAGCGTTATTAAAAATATACCTGTTCATTTTCAGCTTTCACACAAGAATTAGCTCAAGCATAAAAGTCATTCCACAAGGAAGAAGGAGACGGACAACATAAAGTCACGCTACAGGATTAACAACAACTTGTTTTCTCTGCCCCTAAAACTAGACCAGGATTTCAACCTTCACAATGTTCATTCTTTTTTCCTCTCACTGATGACTTCAAAGTTTGGCACAAAATGTTGTCTGTCCAAATTCACTTGTGGCCAGTAAGAGTCCATTAATTTTGAGATATAAATGGTATGAGAAGAAAAAGATGCAAAAATAATATCCTTTGAAAAAAGTGTTCAGATTGGAAAATGTATTAGAATAGATTTCTCTCACCTGGTGTTTTAAGCAATTGTCTTTGATGGCTGGGAATTCTGGAAGCTGAACTCCCAATACATCTGAGAAACCAGGGTAAGAGAAAGCTAAGGTAAGAGTATGCCATTGCCACAGTTCCAACAGGGCTTTTAATATTGGTTGTTTTTTTGAGTTTTTTTGGTTTATTTGTCGTTTTTCGTTAATTTGACAAAAGCTGATTTTAAAAAAGTTTTTAAACACAATCATCAGGATAAAATCCATTTGCTGTTGTTTTGGGAGATCATTATTCAATTAGACATTTATTAAATTCTGATTAGGCCAAAATAAAATGTTCACATGTTGATTAATAAAACATGCCAAATGCACATGAGGGATGACACAAAAGTTAGGAAACCATCCGAGAAGCTGCTTTTCTTATTCACAACAAGTCAAATTCAGGAAGTTCAGAATGAAGAAAGAAGCCAGTTCTATATTATTAGCTGAAGAGGTGTACAGCATAGCAGCTACTCTGATCTGCCCTTTTGTTTCAAACCAATCAATGGTCAGATGATTAAAACTACTGATACATAGATGATACAACATGGAGTATGGATATGTTTGGCTAAATTGACCAAATTATGACATTTTGCACAATGATTCGTTATTTTTTTACTATTTGAATGTATAAGTTTGCCTTCAGATGGCAGATTTTTTTCTGAAATACTACAGTTGTATTATGCATGAAAATAAGATTTTAAAAATGTAACATTTTATAAAGAAAAATTATACTAAACTTTGGAAAAATGAGACTATGAAGCTTTGAAGCAAAAAACACCCAATCCTGTAAGTCCAAAGCTGAATTAAAACATATCATGCTGAATGAGGTAAGACTGCAAAAATTCACCAAAATATTTAAATGAGCACTGCTAAATCACCCCAGCTTTCTTCCTGACAAAGAATAAAATTAATTTGTCTGTCAAGTCTTGAAACCTGCCTCTCCACAACACTCAGCACTGAGCACAAGAAGAATATTGTTCTAATATACCATATTTGCAGTCAAAACGTATATCTGCCTTAAGTATAATTAGTGCATTTGTATTCTTCTCCAACGTTTGGGGCTACAACTTCTGGACTCCTCAGCCAAAATAATTGTGAATTCTGAGAGGATTTTAAGAAGACATTCATCTGAAATGGTATAGGGTCTCCACCTTGAGTAGGGGTTAGGCTAGAAGACCTCCAAGAACTCTTCCATCTCTACTGAATTATACTCCTGGACTATCTAGGAAACACTTGATAGAAAGTAGTTGTAACTAAAAGATGCCCTATTATTGAAAAATGATTTTTCTCTGGAACTAAAGAAGAAAAATCTTTTGGATTTGAATTTGATATATGTTTTCTTTGCTGTTAATACTATCTTCTTAGAAATGGTCTCCATGTCTTTCAGCAGCTTTTAGATCATTTGTGTCATCTCCATTTTACTATGTGCAACAGATCATCTCGTCAGTTATCATTAGTGACAAGGGTTAGCCATATTAATAGTATCAAATAGTACCAAAATTATTGGGATTTGGTTGTGCTCACTCTATATTCCTTGAGCTGTCCCTGGATGGTTTCTGGGTACACTTTACTCCATTGAAGGCTGATTGCTGTACTGTTTACAACTTTGAGTCTAATATCAGTAGGGGCAGCCTTAGGATCTAAGTGTAAGGAATAAAGCAAAGCAGAAATTAACAACCCAATAATACCTGAAAGAAAAATAAATGTGAGAGAAAACTATTTTTTTTAAAGCTGCAGAAGGTTGTTCCATATCACTGTCTCAGTAGTTGTACTATCTGGTCAAAAATACGATGCTGCCATCTCATGGACACAGAAAGTAATTTCACATTCACACAGTTTTTGTATAGTGGCGGGACTAATCCTACCACCATTTTTTAAAATTGCTATTGACGTCACATTATTATAGTACTTATAACAGGTTCACAAAATTAATGTTACTAGCAGAAATCCCAACCCCAACTTTTAAAATCACTTTATGGCATTACACAAGCAGACAGGATTGTCCAAAATCATTATAAAGATGAACAGAACACTACCATTTTATAAGGGAAGAAAGACAAGGGGATGGGAAAGAGCTTGGTTCTCTCTCACACACATATACACACACTTTCAATATGATAGCCTAAATGCGCATCCATAGAAACCCAATTATAAGATAGAATTATCACCACGTTTTACATTTTGTCAGTTTTGTCAATCTGCTATGAGATATTAATTACATACTCAAGCCTACAAGAGCAACCTGAACACCATATTATATTATTTCCTGTGCAATGCTCTACACATGTTACTTAGTAGGTAAAACAAGAAATAACACTGCTATTTATTGTACCAAACTGATCAGTTGCTGAATGCTTTTAATCATTTGTGTGATGTCTTGCATCCAAAGGAAAGAACCTGGCTATTTTCTTTCCTTGTTTTCTCTTATTTCTGAAGGCAAGCTTGTATTTTTACCAACAGATCACAAATTTTTCATGAATAAACATTAAATTGATTGAATTTTATATTACAATCATAAACCATTATATTAATTGTAAAGATACAACATATATATTTGAAACTGATTATAGGAAGGAAGGAAAAAAGGAAAGAAGGAAGGATCTATTATGGCAAAAGAAACTTCCTTATAATCATGCAAACGGATAAAGCTTTAAAAGAAACTTTGATTTTATGACTGTGCTGTCTATGGTCCTGAAACTACAGTGCTTATTCATATTGTCCCACATTTGATAATGGGTGGTGATAATGGGTTGTATGAAACATGGAAGTGGAGCTTTACAGCTACAATGATTCCACCAACCTCCTCTTTTTCTGTGTATTTTTTTCTTTCCAAATGTGTATTAGAAAGAGCCATGAAGCACTCTCTGGACCCACTGAGAGACTCTGCCACTTGCAATATTCATGATGGGCTAGAGTAAAGACAGTTGGCCTCCACAAGCTTCTTGTTCACAGACTACCGTAACTAAAACTGATCTCATAAACTCAGACTGGTTGGTCTAACTTCTGCCAGCATCTTAGTATGTCAAAGTAGTTAACAATCTTATTGCAATAGATACTCAATGACCAACTGATTTTATTCCAGAATTAGTTCTCTTTAATCTACATCTAGTTATGACATAGAGTATAAGGTTTTAGACAATGAACCTTCAGTTTCAAACAGTCCTTCCTTAGGTAAATGCTGATGGTGGCGAACCTTCCAACTATCTAGATCTACATAAGGTCAAGAAGCTGAGGCTTAGATTAAAAAAAAGAGAGCTTGATTATGGACAGGTGGTTTTAGGCCTAAAATAAGCAGCCTGACCTTGATGAACAATGTTCTCTCCAAAAATGCTGTATAATAAATGTTATAAGTAAATTTGGATGTTATACTTGAGAAACCAAGAACCAGACTGCAGCCATTTTGTGTTTGTAGAATGACCTTTGTAAAAGAACAGAAAAGTTGAGAAATATGTTTTTGTACAATAAACATGTGGTATTGCGAAATTGTCCTTGGAAGAGGTTCTAGAATGTGTAGGGAACAACTTGACATTATATAGTCATATTAATCAAAAATATAATCCTCTGATAATTGCATAACCGGATATCTGGAGATAAATCCAGGAAAAGGATGTTGGTACCAATCCAAATGTCAAGTAAGAAGAGGTCAGTAGAAATATCCATAACATTCCTATGAGAATCTATGTATCTTTGTAACTGAAAAACAACATGTGATCTGTAATTGTTTATATCATTATATTTGGGTATAAATATATGGTCTGTCTGGTAATCGGGGTTCTCCTTTGTCTCATACTAACTTTGGTATGGGTTAAAGGGTGCCGATACTGCAGTATCTTCAATAAAGCCAGTTACGTGTTTCAGTATTTCAAGTCTGTTCTAATTATTTCTGCTCATACGCATGACAAGTTTTGGCGAGCCAGGCAGGAGACAGGACAAGGACTCTGGAGGTGGTTGTTCTGGGCTGCAAAACGGGGCCCCCTGCTGCTGTTCTGCGGGGTTTTGTGCTTTGAATGAGCCTCCGTCCAGGGGCCTTGCTCCTGGTGACCTGCGTTTGGTTGACTGATTGCTGGGACCGTGCTGGCTTCCAGTGGCCATGGGTGAGTTGTGGTGCACCGGGGAATCAGGTGAGCTCTATCTGTGTTTTTTTTTTAATATATATCTATATATATCTATAGATATGTTTTAGAGACTTGTGTTGCAACGTTTTTTTTTAACAATCTAACATTTTTGTTTCTCCCTTTTGAAACGTTTCATATATATTTTTTTTTCTTCTCTAAATGAAGGCTTGTTCGGCTTGTATGCTTTTTTTTACTTCGTGTCTAGAGTGTGTGTTTGTGCAGAGGGGTCTGTCTGTGCTGTTACATTGTTTATTCTCCCTTTCTCTGTCTCATTTCCTGTGAATAGGGGGGTGGAAATGGGGAATTTATTTTCCTGGTTAAAGAAACCAGCTGTTGCTAGTGAAGTTCCTTCCATTCCTATGTCATCTCCTCTTGGGGAGTTAATAAATCAGTGGAATGAGGCATGGTTAGTTCAGTATACTAAACTTTTGGATAAGATACGGTTAATTGGGCTGTGTACAGCTCGCTGGCCAGATCATATCTTGAAACCTCCGAATTATAGTCACGGTTTGGGGAGTCTAATGTATATTGGATTAATGCTTTAAAGGATGTCTTGACTAAACCGAGGTAGGTTTCTCAATTGTCTTATGTTGTGCCTTGGTATCATGTACACTTTACCGATCCATTTCCTTCTTGGAAAAAATTCTAAGAGACTTTTATATACAAAGGAAAGTGATAAGTGGGATCCTTTGGATTATGCTGGTCCTGTACATCCTCCTCCTTATAATGTAGCTAACTCTGTGCAAGATGTGGGAGAAAAGAGGGGGGGAAGTTCCTCTGCAGTTTCTCAGTATAGAGAGTTAAAACAGGAGTTGGATTCATTAGCAGTTGCTGGACCTTCTATTCTATATGCCATCTATTCAGGTTGCTCCAATATCATTATAACAGAGTTTGGATTTATTCTTGGGTCCTAATATTTATGCTTATGTGGAATTACAGCATATCTTGGGATATTTTTTTTTCTCCTGAGGAGCGAGGGCAGATTAGACGAGCTGGCATAGTATACTGGAATAAGACACAGGAAGGTGTAGTAAATGCGGTAGATGGTGAAGATAAGTTTTCTTTGGCAGATCCTGGTTGGGATAGTCAGATTCCAGAGGATAGAGTACCTGGATATGAAGAAACTTATTGTGCAGGGTGTGAAGACTGCTGTACCTCAGGGTAGAAATCTAGCTAGAGCATTTGAGGTAGGTCAGTTAAAAGATGAGTCTCTGGCTGAATTCTTGAATATAATCAAGGATAGTTTAAATAAGTATTCTGGTCTTGCCCCTGAAATACCAGAATATCAGGCTTTAATGAAACTGCAGTTTGTTACTAAAGCCTGGGGTGATGTGCAGAGGAAATTGCAGAAGATAGAGAGATGAGCTGAATCAGACATAGCTACTTTGTTGCAAGAGGCCACCAAGGTGTTTATTGGTCGCGATCTTGCAAAGTCTCGTCAGAAATCCCAAATTATGTTTCCAGCGTTGAAAGCTGCTACAACCGAAAAGGTAGATAAGCCAGTTGGACTGGTTGCAGCTACTAGAAGAGCTGGAGGTCCATCTACTAGAGGTGGATGGAAGCGTCCTGGGAGAGGACAGAGGGGATTTTTTTCCTTGAATAGGAATAGAGAATTAAAAGGTAGTAGACATTGTTTTGCTTGTGGAAAGGAGGGGCATTTTGCGAGAAATTGCCCGGACAAGCAAAGACTGCAATGAAGAGAACAGAGACTGTATACCCTAATTGAAGATTAGTGGGGTCAAGGGCTCCTGACGTTGGAGTCCCACCGGGAGCCTTTAGTAAAATTGAAGGTGGGACCTAAGGAAATAAGTTGCATTTTTCTGATAGACACAGGGGCGGCTAGAACGTCTTTGTGAGTTACCTGAGGGTCTTACTCAGGAGGGAAAAATGATGATAGTCTCTGGGGTTAAAGGGGAACCCTTTGAAGTTGCTGTTGTTGAAAATGTATCTCTGAAAGGGGAATACTCAGAGATAACATTAAATGTCTTGTACATACCTGAAGCAGGTATGAACCTTTTAGGACGAGATGCTTTGTCTTTATTAGGATGTGAGCTTATCTTTTCTGCAGATAAATGCACAATTCAGCTATTAAATAGTGAACAGGAGACATATATATATAGATCCTATTGTGTGGGAAGCAAAAGGAAACAGAGGTGTTTTGAAAATCCCACCTGTTGAAGTGATTTTAAAAGAGGATGCTGAGCCAGTGAGGCGGAAGCAATATAATATTTCTCCAGAAGGGAGACGTGGTCTAAAGCCAGTGATAGAGTCTCTTTTAAGGGATGGACTAATTGAACCTGCAATGTCACCATATAATACACCTATCTTACCTGTAAAGAAACCTGATGGGTCCTTTCGTCTAGCAGATCTGAGGCTCATAAATAGGTTGGTAGTAGAATGACATATTATTATGCCAGATCCCTATACATTATTGGGGAGGATTCCACATGAGCATCAATATTTTAGTGTAATAGATTTGAAGGATGCTTTTTGGACGTGTCCTTTGACTGAAAACTCGAGGGATATTTTTGCTTTTGAATGGACAGATCCAGATACATATCGAACTCAACAGTATCGATGGTGTGTGTTACCACAGGGTTTTTCAGAAAGTCCTAATTTGTTTGGACAGGCATTAGAGCAGGTCCTTGAAGGATTTAACCCACCTGTGGGGATAACAGTATTGCAATATGTGGATGATTTGTTGGTTTCAGGAGAGAAGAAACGAGAGGTAGAAAGAGGCACGAATGCTTTGTTAATTTTTTTTTTAGGGCAACAGGGCTTGAGAGTGTCAAAGAAGAAGTTGCAATATGTTGAATGCGAGGTTAAGTATGTAGGATATTTAATTAGTCATGGACGTAAGAGAATGATGAACCCTGGGAGGTTATATGGAATAATGAAGAGATAAATAATATTGAGAAGCTTAAGCATGATTTAATACAAGTTCCGGTACTAAGTTTGCCTGATTTAAAGAAACTGTTTCATTTGTCGCAGTTGAATATGGAATAGCTAAGGGAGTTCTGGCTCAGGTCTGGGCTGGAAAGAAAAAGCCTGTAACATTTTTATCCAAATTGATGGATCCAGTAGTACGTGGTTGGCCTTTATGTATACAGGCAGTGGCGGCTACAGCTATATTGGTAGAAGAAAGTAGGAAGTTAACTTTTCGAAGTGCTTTAGTGGTAAGCAGCGCACATCAGGTGAGAACTATTCTAATGCAGAAAGCACATAAATGGCTTACACATGCTAGGTTATTGAAATATGAAGCTATTTTATTATCTCAGGAGGATTTGCTCCTCTCACTGGACAGGAATTGAAATCAACTGAATTCCTTTCGGGAGAGAAACAAGAATGGGATAATATAGAGCATGATTGCATTGAGGCTATAGATTTACAGACGAAGATAAGAGAGGATTTGGAGGATAGCCCGATAGAGGGAGGTATTAATTTGTTTATAGATGGATCTTCTAGAGTAGAAAATGGTAAACGACTGAAGGATATGCAATTGTGAATGGAGATACGTCTGAAGTACTGGAAATGGGCACAAGTATGGATGCTCTGCACAAGTATGCGAAGTTTTTGCTTTATTGCAAGCCTTGAAACTTTTAGAGAATGGAGTGGATAATATCTATACTGATTCTAGATATGCCTACGGTATTTTACAAACTTTTGGAAAAATTTGGGTAGAAAGAGGACTGATTACAAGTAAAGGAAAAGAAGTAAAACAAGTAGATCTTATCAAAGCTGTATTAAAAGCAGCTGCAGTTCCGGAACGTTTAGCTATAATACATGTTGAAGCTCATAAGAAGGGAAATTCTAAGGAGATTTTAGGAAATAAATTAGCAGATCAGGCAGCTAAAGAGGCTGCCCGTAAAGGAAGAGAAGTGAAGCTAATGGTTTTAATTCCTGTTTTGGAATGGGATGGAAAACCAGATTTCACTGATGAAGAAGAAAAGCAGATGCAATTGGAAGGTGCTACTTGTGTTGATGGAAAATGGGTAACAAATGATGTTTTACAAATAGTTAATAAACCTATTATGAGAAACATAATAGAGAAAGTACATGAGGGTACTCATTGGGGAACACAGGCACTTGTGGATTTTGTGAAACGGAAGTATATTTGCAGAGGAATGTTTACAATAGCTATGCAAATATGTAGAAAATGTATACATTGTATAAGAATAAATAGGAAAATGATGAGGAAAACATTACTAGGAGGAAAAGATTTAGCTGTCTGGCCATTTCAGAGGAAACAAGTCGATTATACTGAAATGCCAGCTGTAGGTACATTGAAATACTTATTAGTTATAGTTGATCATTTAACAGGATAGGTGGAAGCTGTTCTGTGTGCCAGAGTGAATGCACAAATGACTGTGAAGTTAATATTGGAACAGATATAGATATAGATATGCATTGATAGTGCATTTATAATGATAGAGGTACACATTTTACTTTTCATGTGGTAAAAGAGGTATAGGAAAGAATTGGAAATAGACTGGCAATAGACCTGTTGGGCTTTTGCCTCAGGTGGGGTGAAGAATGAGACCTATAAAACAATATATTAAGGAAATTAATGTTAGCAGTTTAATTACCTTGGATGAAATGTTTACCTCTAGCTCTATTGTGAGTGTGTACTAGTTTGAGAAAAAAAAGATGTTGATAATTTCACTGTATGAAATGATGTTTGGCATACCTTATACTGGAAGTGTGGGTATGTTTAGAGTTGTATTTGAAGATATTTTATTTTGTTTAGAAAATATATACAGGGACTGTCCCAGTGTTTTTCTCTTTTAAGGTCTAGAGGACTTTTGGCGCAAACACCACCATTTGATTTCCGAGTGTATGATTTTAAGAGTGGAGACTGGGTCCTGATTAAGCAGTGGAGAGCTTTTGGAAAGCTGAGGCCTATCTGGGAAGGATCGTTAAAAGTACTGTTGACTACTGAGTCTGCTGTTTGGACATGTGAGTGAGGCTGGACACATCGTTCGTGTCTACAGGGATTTGTGGATTCGGTTCCTGTTTCCAGTGGAAGCAAGCTTCGGAAAGACTGGACTTTTTATTTTCTATTTCTTTTAGATAGTGGGAATAGATAATTACATGTCTAGTTTAGCTTAAGTTTGTGGAACTTTGAGATGTATTGTTGATTATTTGGTTGCATGTAATACATTTTTCTTTGTATTGTTTAGTATTTTAAGACATGAAATAATAGACTGTTGAACACAGGTATTATATCCTCTGTGTGCGGAAGAAGATAAAGAAGTGGATGTAAGTCCCCAGAGACCGGTTATAAGTTTTGAACTGTAAAACTACATATGTTAAGGTGGGTGGGGGCCTAGTCCATTTGTGAATATGATGTGGATAGTGATTATTGCCTTATGTGGGGTAGGTATGGAGGCTTCTGGGATATTGCCTGGTTATTCATTAGCATGGCAATGGTTATGTTTCCAAACTGAACCCGACAGTACTGGATACGAAGGGCAGATATCACTGACATTGATGGAACCTATGGCTGAGGTTGGAAACTGTATAAGATCCACCTTAGATGATGGTTCATATTTGAGAAATATCAAGCATGTAACCGCACATATGACATATGACATGAGGACTTGTCTAAGAGAATGAAACAACTATATGATCGTTGTTTTGACCTGTATGGCAATTATTCTCCTTCCTATATGAGACCTAGAGCTCTGGAAGAGATGTTATTTATGCCATTCATTGAATTAAAAAATACTCTAATGAGGTTGATGTTTTTGTGTGACAGTTGGTTAGTGCAAAATGTTCATTTAACTGGAAAGGTAGATGTACAGTTAGATGTTTTGAGGTACCAAGAATTCTACAGAGAGGTGTAAGATACTGAAAGGTACAGGGCCTAATGTGAAAAGTGAAAATGTTGTTCTGAAATTAATGAGAGTAGCTTTGAATAGTTTGTCTTTTTTGTGTGAAAGGAATAACTAGTTACAGATATCATGTCTATTTGTTTTATAAAAATTCCAGTATCAAAAGAATTTTTATGGTAGAGTTTATCCTGATGATATTTTGTATATTTGTAAAAGGTGATACCTTGTTTGGATTTCCTGTGAGGCCAACAAATGGATTAATCAGGAAAGCTGACAATTTTTCAGCTTATGATTGTATTAAGTATAGACATGCAGATGACAAAACAATTTATACTTATTTACCTACTGAAGAAGTTTTTTTTTATTGAATGGAGGTTGAAGACATAGGTGGAATGACACATGTGTTGTATTTACCTAGAGGTTGGTTAATGTTTTGTAGAGCATATGTATATGCATTGATACCAATTAATACAATGAGTGTGCAATAGGTCGTTTAATGACTGTTATGGTAACTGCCCATACTAGGGGTGAACATGTGAAGAAATATAGAGAAACAACGTTAGTGTTTAGTGATACTTCTTTTACAGACTGTAATGATATGTAAGTTGTGTTTCTGCTGTTGTAAGATTAAGAAACCTGAGAAAAAATGCAAGATATATAGTCAACAGGAAGTTCGGCTTATGTTGAGAGAATTTGATGATCATTCTCAAGTATAAATTGGTAATAAAAAGAAAGGGAGGAGTTGTTATAAGTAAATTTGGATGTTATACTTGAGAAACCAAGAACCAGACTGCAGCCATTTTGTGTTCATAGAATGACCTTTGTAAAAGAACAGAAAAGTTGAGAAATATGTTTTTGTACAATAAACATGTGGTATTGCGAAATTGTCCTTGGAAGAGGTTCTAGAATGTGTAGGGAACAACTTGACATTATATAGTCATATTAATCAAAAATATAATCCTCTGATAATTGCATAACCGGATATCTGGAGATAAATCCAGGAAAAGGATGTTGGTACCAATCCAAATGTCAAGTAAGAAGAGGTCAGTAGAAATATCCATAACATTCCTATGAGAATCTATGTATCTTTGTAACTGAAAAACAACATGTGATCTGTAATTGTTTATATCATTATATTTGGGTATAAATATATGGTCTGTCTGGTAATCGGGGTTTTCCTTTGTCTCATACTAACTTTGGTATGGATTAAAGGGTGCCGGTACTGCAGTATCTTCAATAAAGCCAGTTACGTGTTTCAGTATTTCAAGTCTGTTCTAATTATTTCTGCTCATACGCATGACAATAAACAACGTTTGAGTGGTCTTTGTGGGGCCTAAGAGGGATTTTCCCCAGCTTCAGTTGGTATGGATTTACATCTATATCTGAAGAGAGATATTGCAGCCTCAATAGTAATTCCTTGATAATTTCATAACTGGATTACTAGATCATGCCCAATTATTGTTTAGTTAACTGTTCTGATCATTTTTAGAAGGCAGAGAGTTAAGATAAATTGGAAACAGGTATTACGCCCACCTGCTCAACCCATTATTCACAATGTCTGTAAACTGACACTTGCATTCTTAGTGCAGAAAGATTATGATCATTTTTAAATATTATAGAGTCACTGTTTAAAAATAATACATTCCGCCAAATCATTTAGCTGAAAGCATAAATTATCCAAGACATGATACATAGTTGAATTAGTACTAAGACCAAATCAGTGGTGGGATTAAATTTTTTTTACTATGGGTTTTGTGGGCATGACTGGGTGGGCATGGCTGAATGGGTGTGGCCATGTGACTGGGTGGACATGGCTTTTTTGCTTTTTTGCAGCCACCCCCACCTATTTTGGGGGCCTTCTGGGCCTCAGTAGAGACTCTGGGGTCTGTTTTTGCTGCCAGAAGGCACCTCTGGGGCTCAGGAAGAAAAAAACAGAGCCTGGAGGGGGCACACAGCACATCCCCCAGCTCCGTTTTGGGACATTCTTGGCCTCAGAAGAGCCTCTGGGGGTGTTTTTGCTCCCAGAAGGCTTCTCTGGGGATCAGGAAGAAAAAAAACAGCATGGGAGGGGCCCAGAGCACCCCTCCATGCTCTGTTTTGGGATCTTCCTGGCCTCAGAACAGTTTCGGGGAGGCATTTTTGCTCCCAGAAGGCTCTTCTGGGACTCAGGAAGAAAAAAAATGGAGGGGGGGACTGAGCCCTTCCCTCCATTTTTTGCCTTCCTGAGCCTCAGCAAGGGGAATCCCGGCACAGCTGATAGTATGAACAGTTGATTGTTGGGAGGGGGAAAAAAGAAATACCTTAAGGGGCGAGTGTCAGGTGGGCAGGGTAAACGAGCATCAGGCAGGCGGAGCGGCGACTGGGCGACTGGATCGGGGGCATGGCCAGCCAGAACTTACTACCGGTTCAGCGACTCATGCCAAATTCTTGCTACCGGTTCACCCGATCCGGTGCAAACCGGCTGAATACCACAACTGGTCCAAATCCTTACTATATGAATCCAACACTTTCAATACTATGCCATCTTATCTCTTCTATTGACTAAATCAGTTCATTTATTTTTACCTCTGTTATTTGTACCTATTTTACTACTATATTCCTGCCAACTTACCTTATTACCTGTTATGTACTGTGTTATGCAAACAGACTTCTGCTTACATATTGAGATTTTGTTTTTTCCTTCTTTGCTCAAAACCCCTATGATTTCTCTGAAGGATTCACCGAATTGCCAGAACAATTTTGGAAAATAGAAAATGAAGTACTTCTTTTATTGGCAAATGCCAAAGTTGGATACAAACCCAAAAGTACTTCAATTAATATTTGAGTTTCAGTTTCATTTCCATAACCTGAATATTATTTAACCATACAATGTTGGGATAGCTTATCTCCTGAATTATTTATTGTAGGCAAATTTCAGTCAGTTGCACTGAGTATATTTAAACGCAAAGAAAATTTCTTAACATTTGTAAAAGTCAGATGTGTCAGAAAAAAAGAATTTCTAAGAACAGTGAATGTATGGGTATTGATGCCTGTGGTTTGTGAAAAGGCAAGGCATTCCAGATATTTTGAACATTTTCATTTCATTCTGAGAAAAATAATGCCTATTGCTGCACTTGAATACCCCCTTTGCCAAAATGCTGATTATGACAGATCTAGTATTAAAAGGTTACCAGTTATCACCAACAAGTAAGAAGTAAATGCAATCTGCCTTCTCTATTTCCAACTTTCTTGGACTATGGCAATACTCACACTCTTCCCCTGAGTAGCCAATTATGATGTCTGGCTCCATGGCAATCCCATAATCATTTAAAGCTTGTACTTTGATCTCGTATGGTGTATAGATAGGTGTTGGCGCAACGGTGTACTGACTGACATCACCCTTTACAGTTCGGTTGTTCCAACTCTCCCGTGTGTCTCTTCTTCTCCACTTCACAATGTATTTGAGATTGGGGCCATACACTTGAGTTGCATTTAATGGCTAGAGAACAAAAGAAAGAAGACAATTATGGCTTAGAATATCAGGGGTATATTCCTGTATACTGTATCACTTCCAAGAAGTTATCTATGACTGTTTATTTATTTATTTATTTATTTATTTATTTATTTATTCCATTTATATACCGCCCTTCTCCCGAGGGACTCAGGGCGGTGAACAGCTCATCTAAAAACCCCACAAAGAATACAAAAGTTAAAAAATATTAAATTTCAATCGGCTGCTTGATAAAACCAACAAAACCCCACCCCCCGCCCTTAAAACCCAATTTAGAATTAAATATGGAGACCAAATTAAAACCATTATCTCAGCCCAGGCCGGCCTGCTCAAACAGCCAGGTCTTCAACGCGCGCCTGAAGGCCCTCAGGTCCGTGCCGGTACGGAGCTCCGGTGGCAGAGTATTCCAGAGGGCGGGGGCACCCACAGAGAAGGCCCTACTCCTTGGCGCCGCCAGACGACACATAGCGGCCGACGGCACCCGGAGCAGACCCTCTCTGTGGGAACGCACCGGCCTGTTGGAGAACGCTGGCAGAATGCGGTCCTGAAGGTAACCTGGTCCCATGCCATGGGTCGCCCTAAAGGTCAAAACTAGAACCTTAAAGCGAACCCGGAGAGCCACCGGTAACCAATGCAGCTCGCGCAGGAGAGGCGTCACATGGGCGCTACGTGACGCCCCCATGATCACCCGCGCGGCTGCATTTTGCACCAGCTGGAGTCTCCGGATGCTCCCCGCAGGGAGCCCCATGTAGAGGGCATTACAATAGTCCAGGCGAGAGGTGACAAGGGCCTGAGTGACCGTGCGCAAGGCGTCCCGATCCAGGAAGGGCCGCAACCGGTAGATCCGACGGATCTGATGAAACGCCCCCCTGGAGACGGCCGCGATGTGATGTTCAAGCGACAGCCGTACATCCAGGAGGACACCCAGGTTGCGAGCCCTCTCTGTGGGGGGCAGAACTTCCCCCCCGATAGCCAGCGAAGGTGTCAGCTGGCTATATCGGGGCGCCGGAAACCACAGCCACTCGGTCTTGGATGGGTTGAGCCGAAGCCTGTTCCCGCCCATCCAGTCCCGCACGGCCTCCAGGCACCTAGACATAGCCCCCACAGCATCGTTGGGGTGGTCCGGAGTGGAGATGTACAACTGGGTGTCATCTGCATACAGATGACACCTCACTCCGAGACCACGGATGATCTCACCCAGCGGCTTCATGTAAATGTTGAACAAGAGGGGAGAGAGGACCGACCCCTGAGGCACCCCACAAACCAGGGGCCTAGAGGTGGACCTCTCCCCCCCCGCCAACACGAATTGCGAATGGTCGGAGAGGAAGGAGGAGAACCATCGAAGGACGGTTCCACCAATCCCCAACCCCCCCAACCGTCGCAACAAGATACTATGGTCGATAGTATCGAAAGCCGCCGAGAGATCTAATAGGACCAGGACAGAGGAGAACCCTCTGTCACGAGCCCTCCAGAGATCATCAACCAACGCGACCAATGCCGTCTCAGTGCTATGTCCAGGCCTGAAGCCCGATTGGAACGGATCGAGGTAAGTAGCTTCCTCCAGGTACTGGGGGAGCTGACGTGCCACCACACTCTCAACAACCTTCGCCACGAAGGGAAGGTTGGAGACTGGACGATAGTTGTTTAAAATAGCTGGGTCCAGGGAAGGCTTCTTGAGGAGGGGGCGCACCACCGCCGCCTTCAGGGCGGTAGGGAGCACCCCCTCTCTCAAGGAAGCGTTGACAATCCCCTGGAGCCAGCCTCGTGTCGTCTCCCTGGTGGCCGAAACCAGCCAGGAAAGGCACGGGTCCAATAAACAGGTGGTGGCATTCAGACCCCCCAGCAACCTGTCCACACCCTCGGCGGTCACAGGGTCGAACTCCCCCCAGATAACACTCACAAGACCTGCCCCGGACACCTCCCCCGGGACCATCCAATTGGAGTCGAGCCCCTCCCGAATCTGAGCGATTTTATCATGCAGAAATCGGGAAAACTCCTCCACCCTACCCTGCAAGAGGTCATCCCGCGCTCTCGGTTCAAGTAGAGAGCGGGTCACTCTAAACAGGGCGGCAGGCCGATTTTCTGCTGATGCAATAAGCGCGGAGAAATACGAAGATTTCGCCGCCCCTATCGCCACAAGGTAAGTCTTAATATGAGATCTCACCTGTGTTCGGTCAGACTCAGAACGGCTCGCCCTCCAAATGCCCTCGAGACGTCTTTTCCGGCACTTCATCTCCCGTAGCTCCTCCGTATACCACGGAGCCACATGGGATCTGTGCCGGGTCAGAGATCGCAGGGGCACAACTCGATCTAGAGCCCCGGCGGCCAACCCATCCCAGGTCGTCACCAGGTCTCCAGACGAGCTGTGAGCCAGAGACTCAGGAAACGGCCCAAGCTCCCTCTGGAACCGCTCCGGGTCCATCAGGCGCCTGGGGTGGAACAATCTAAGTGGTTCCGCCTCCCTACGGTGGGGGGTGGCGGAACAGAAGTCCAACCTAAGGAGGGAATGATCTATCCAAGACAAGGGTGTAATAACTAACTCCCCAAAATTACAGTCATTCAACCACTGCCCAGAGACAAAAATCAGGTCCAGCATGTGTCCTCCAATGTGAGTGGGGGCAGAAACTAACTGGGTCAGGTCCATGGCCGTCATGGAAGCCAAGAACTCCCGAACCAACCCCGAGGTTTCACCGGACGATGGCAGGTTGAAATCCCCCATGACCAGAAGCCTGGGGGTCTCAACCGCCAGCCCGGCTATCACCTCGAGGAGTCCGGGCAGGGCCGATGAGACGTGGCAGGGAGCCAGGTACGCCATCAAAAGACCCATCTGAACCCCTTGCCCCCACTTCACAAATAGAGATTCACAGCCAGCCGTCTGAGGGACAGTGGCCTCCCTAGGATAAAGGGCTTCCTTTATAAGCACCGCCACCCCTCCACCCCTTCCCTGAGCCCTAGGCTGGTGAAATGCAAGGAAACCTGGTGGGCACATCTCAACCAGAGGGACACCGCCCTCTGGGCCCAACCAGGTTTCGGTAACACCTACCAGGTCCGCGGCCTCCTCCTGAACCAAATCATGGATCAGGGGAGCCTTGTTAACCACGGACCTGGCATTGCACAACAGCAGCCGGGTATTCAGGGCCTGAGAATCCAGACAACCAGGGCTGCAGGATGGGTATGGAGGGTCGGAGCGCGCTACCGCTTGCAAACATCGGGAGCGCGATCCCCTTACTGGATATGGCCCTCTACCCCCAGCATATCTGCCTCTCCCAGTCACCGTGCTGATAAAATTTGCCCCCGGCAGCCCACCCCCAGTCTGCCACCCCGACACAGAAACCCCCGAGGCCCCCCAGGCGCGCGGGCCGGCCCGGCTGCCCCCAACTCCATGCGGGCTGTCTCCCCTGCCCACCCTGGATCCTGTTGGAGATTCAGCACCACAACAGATCTAAAAACAAACAGGTTCACTTGAAATGCAAAAGAAATTAATCAGGCAAAATTTGGCTGATTTGCCAAATTGGAATTCACTGGACCACAGGCAGGAACACAACTGATATAACCTGCAAATGTTTGGCTCAAATGTTGGGTTAAAAGGCTTCACATATAAAAATGCAGAAAGTTACATATAAAATAAAGTACTAAAATTGCATTAAAAAGAGCATACACAAAGAAAAATGGTTTATTTTAGATACAAATCAAGGCTTGCCTTTTCTTTTTCTTTTTATCTTTTAGTAGTGATATAAATCTTTTATAGTGCTTTAATATTCAATACCACACTATTAGTGTTAAGATTATAAATCTGTTGGACATTATTGGGAGTCATTGTGGAAAGACAACAAATAGCAGCAGCAAAGGAAGAATTCAATAGCCACATTAATGATCAATAGATAGAATTTACAACAGGGCTATGGAGCTAGAAGAAGAAGAAAATCTCCAGCTGTTTCAGAATCTTTTCCAGTTGTGACTATTTTCACCTCCAGGAGTAGATCTATGTTATAAAGCATATAAAGCCCTGAAACAATATATATTTGATACTCCTTTGTGCCATTGTTCTTTGTAATATGTTCTAATACCACACTTTGTAAAAAAACCTTGGAATGATGATGGCTTATGGTATAAATGTACATGTTATAAACAAGTAACTTCTCTCAGGATAACTCACCGTCCATGATATAACCATATTATTTTTTGCTGTTCCTGATCCTTTAACTCCTGAAGGATTAAATTCAGGGCCTGAAATAAAGGTAAATACTGAGCAAATATTTGTCTCTATCTTTTTAAGCAATACCCCATTGTTTATAGACAGAAAATCTGGAATACAATGCTGATACATTTACGAGACCCACATATTTTAAATTAGACATTTAAATTGATTTAAATCAATTAGACATTATAAGTTGATTTCAATAAAAGAATAAGTTAGGCAACCATTTCTGCAACTACATGATGATAGCCATTATCTCCAGGTATTTAATAATTGAAAAATGGAGTACAGTACAAAATGGGGTCAATTTGACAAGGAAAATCTATCTGTATTATTTGAGATTTTGAATATTTTATTGTTTCAAATTCTAAATCTCAAATTCCAAGTGTTCACTTGATGATATTATAATCTGAAAACTGATCAGCAGAAAAATTGTTCTATCAGAACAATTTCATACATTAGTTTTCAGTTATACAGCAAAAAAGTCTTCTATGTACATGTAAGAATGGAACAGTATAATATATTTGCAAGTACACCTCTTTCTCAGGAGTATTTGTCACTTGCGGCATCTGTCCATATTTGTGTCTGCATTTTCATTGCAGACTTTTTTGAAGCTTTCTTTTCATTTTAAGGGTATACATGAATTCAAGCCAGTTAGCACTTACGTGCCCCATTTGTATGGTATCGTTCAGAAGGCAGACTGGGATAACTACTTCCTACATCATTCACAGCTATTACTCGGAACTGATAGTTGACATATGGTGCAAGGCGCAAGATGGCGGAGTTCACATTTCCTGGGTAACGGGAATGGTTATGCCAAGTTCCAGGCTGGAATTTATCCTCCTCAAATTCCACAATATAATCTAGAAGACAGAAATGTGGGATCTCCTAATTTGCGATGTAATTACTGGTAAGCAGGTTTACTGTAAAATAAAAAAACAATGAACAAAGCATGAATTGTATCATTTCACTCACCTGTGATTGGGCTGTTGTTGTCATCACCAGGAATCCAAGTTAATCGCACACTCCTTTCAGCAAGGTCTGTTAGTTCAAGATCACGGGGACGTTCTGGACGTGCTACCAGCAAAACAATATGCAAAATATAGGTTTCCCCAATGAGTAGTGAAGGTCCCAGTCCTTTTAGGCTTTCCATTAAAGTTCATATCTCTATGTTGTATATGGTAATAAGATCAAGTTTAAACTTGTCACAGAAAAAGATGGGAACTGGATATTAAAACAAATGGTACTACTTTACTGATACTAATTTATTAAAGTATAGAATTCTGTCCCATACAAAAAGTAGTCTGAGTAGAAAATTCTCCAGGATATGCTACTTTTTTTTTTTCCTTTGCAGGGACAATTTTTTAGGGGAGTATTGCAAAATGGCACTCACGTGGTAGCCTTGAAATACCACACTCTATTATTTGTTTCAAATTTTATATAACTCTGTGGCATAGATAAATGAAGCTGAAGGCGTTCTATCATCAGAGTAAGGATTTTAGAACCAATTGTTTACAGAGAGTTTTAGATTTTAGAGAAATAATAAGTAAGAATATTTAGGGATTGTTACTCTGATTCATGGAAGTACAGAAGAAAATTGTAAAAACATTGTATTGTTCCAGCATCATTTGTGGTCTGCCCATATGGATGTGTTGCATTTTTTTATCAACTGTACAGAGATGTAGAAAACATTTTGAATTAAAACTGTTTCAAATTTAAAACATCCCACTTTTTTAAAATCTCAGATGAGATGGTTTAAGCATTTTGGAATTGTTTTTAAATTTGAAACACTTGGTGTTTTGAGTCTGAGTCGGAGTGGCTCAAAATTTGAAACACGTTCAAAATGTGGCATGTTCCAACTGCAAAATAGTCTGAATTTGAAAACGTTTTGCAGATTCTAAAAATGCCACTAATAGCCCTTTCTGAATCTAGCTCTAGTATGGGAAGCAGGCAACTTCTTCATGGTGCAACAATTATGAGAAACATCCCCTCCACACCTGCATTTGGCATTACAGTTCCAGGTTTGGGAAAGAAAGCTTTGGAGATCCAGAAAAATCTATGGATTGAAAAGGATGATAAATATTTGTCATCTCCATGCTACAAACAAGGAAACTTAAAGTAAATGCAAACATTCATACAGGGAAGAGAAGAAAATCCTTGTCAATATCTGAACTGTGCATTTGTCCTAGTAGCCTAAACTAAGCTGTAGTTTAATGATTCCTAGTAGTAGATTCGTTTAGTTTTGCACTCTATGCAACAAGCTGTACAACAGAATTCAAGACGTCTTCCTACTTCCCAATTATGACTACTGCTGAGGGATGAGTAGCCCAACCCAGTTATACTTTCAGTAGAACTTTAATTAAAGTTATTTCGATGACTAAGCAGCAACAAAAGAAAAAAAATTCAAAGAGATTTATGGATTAGTACTGATTACCTGGGGGTGGGGTCATACGGTTAACAGAAGAAGGAGCTGCAAAGTAAGATATTAGCTGTTTAGAGAGTTAGATCAATAATTAAACATAAGTAATTGAAGGATTATAGTTTAGCTTTTAAACCATGGGTGAACAAGCTGCAATCAAAGTTCATTCATTTGGTTGACAGAAAACAGATTGCGGGTTTCCTGTGGCACAAAACCAAGCCACCTGGCCTCTAACCAGTAGCAGATCGTCTGATCATCTGGCTGGTGGGAATAATATAGCTTACATCCTTCTGATAATAAGAGTGAGAACTCAGCAATATGCGCTGAATTGCTGAAAGGGATAAGGATGAGGAAGGGAGAGAGATGAACTATATGTATTCCTTTGGTATAAGTCAGTTTATGTAAAAGGATACATGTCCAATAAATGTGCATACACATCTCCAATCCCTTGTACAAAGACAAAGAGTTGTACAAAAAAAAATCTGGTACAAAGACAAAAGGATGACTAACCCATATTTTAAATCAAGTTTTAAATCGAACTAGTACTTTGAAGAGATTCCTAAACATATTTAATTTTTGCATTTCTTCCCTACCTTACAGAAAAGACTGAAATACAAAGGAACTACTATGTTTAATCAGCTCTGAGGCACACATCTTCGCTTTTCACCATTAGGACTCATAATTATTGTGTACAAGCAGGATTATTTTAAAGCAGTAAATAATGAAAATAAGTCAGCCAGTTGAACATGGTTAATAGAATATTATATTTTTAAAGAATTAAGATTGCTTCTTTTTTTGCTGTATATTCCATTTTCTGTAATCCAGAGAAACAAGTTATAACTTTTGCCTAAATAAGTTGTCTATGATACTTAGAATGCACATCAAATTCAAGAAATTTGAAAGGAAGACTTACCAAGTACAGTGAGATGGGCTCTGGCAGTATCCTTGTCTAGTTCAGTGCTAGCCACACAGGTATAATATCCTTGATCTTTTTCTGATACTCCATGTATAGTCAAACCATCTTCTTCTTTCTTCATCCTTTTCAGTTGCAGAAGCATTACAAGTAAAAACATTATGGGAACACATCTCTCTTAGAAAAACATGAATGACAGCTACTGATGTGCCTATTACTGTATACTTTTGCAAAAGCAAGATAGAAATTAAATAATATCCTATAACATATTACAAATTGGTTTGTTGAGCCAAGAAAAATATTATAAAATTAGAAAAACAAAACAATTAACTTTAAATTATCTTCTTTTCTTATCAAAGATGTGCATCTCAAGTTGATTTATTTAAAAATATGATTTGAACAAAATCCTTGAGGATCTCTAGTTTTGATTTCACTGGATTTAGATAGTCATGCACAAAAGGATCTATTAGCTATTTGTTGAGAAGGTTTTAACACTTGGCTGAAACTGTATTCTTATCTGAACTGATTACAGAGGGCTAAACAATGGCACATTCGAAGTGAAATGTAATTTATCTACAAGTGAGAATTAAATTGTCTATTTTTTTGTATTTTGGGGAAGTGAACACTTACTTCTATAACTATTTTAAAGCTAACAGGTTTTGTGCATTTTTAGCCCAAATGGAAAATCACAATTTTGGAAATCTCATCTCTGAAATTTTACAGTGTAATTGGAGGTCTGTGTTTTGAAAGACATCAAGGATGCAGGATGCAACTCCAGAATCACTAATGGTATAACATTATAAAAAAATCATCTTTGGGAGACATTTTGGCAGCCTCTGAGAAAAGGTTTAAAATTATGATTTATATGTATATATTATTTTTTTAAAGTTTATGATTTAAAAGTTAGCATGTTTAACTCACAGTCACATATATGAGTTAATGTGCATGCACATGCCCATACAAATAAATGTGCATGCACATACCCATACAAAGTGTTTAAATTAGTTTATTTTGGTGTTTTTGTAGACATTAATTTATAAACTGCTTTTTTGATCAATTTCCAAATGCTGCTATGCCTGGAATACTAAACAGAGACCTACCTAATAGAGGGAATCTGGCACACTTAATTATGTTGGTATGTTTTCTGCGACTATTTTGATAATCTGAAAACAGTATTAGCCTGATAAATAAAAGCTCATTAACTTTAATCAAGGAGATTGAACTTTTGAGAATTTAAAAAGGAAAGTGTTATTTAATTTTTTTATCAAGTAGATAACTTTAAAAAAAAATGATTTAGTTTTAAAGTTACAAACCAACAAGCTCAGTCTAGAAAACATATTGTACTGTTTTGGAGAGAAATATATACATTCTCCATTTTAAATGACTACCATAAAATTTAAGGCATCAAAAATGTAGTATTAAAAAAGAATTACATATATACATAAACATTGTTTTTTCAGAAGTGGTGTTTTTAAATGAGCAAGTAAAAAAGCAGTAACTTCTGGTGAAAAAACCATCATTAATTTTAGAACATAATTTTTAACGAGATATCAAACATTTTTTTCAGTTCTTTATTGCTCCTTTATTTCTGCATACAAAACATGGCTTTTGCTATTGCAATTTTTTTCCATCATCAATTTACTCCTCTTTCAAATAGCAATAGATGTAATTCTCACAATCAAAATGGAAAAATTCTATGATAATTACTTGTATCCTAGAGAAGCTGAATAGGCTAAAATTTTGAGAAATATATCAAAAGAAAGAATTTTGAGAAATATATCAAAAGAAAGATGAAACTGACCTGTTTCCAAAGTAGACGGGAATATCATCTTTAAGCCAGGTAACCGTAAGCCGTAATGTGGGGTCATGTCTTGTCTGGCATACCAAGTGAATTGTGGAACCTTTCTTTGGTATAGCATCTTTGGGTCCCTCTGTGATCCTTGTGGGATCTGCAAAGAGTTAGGTAGTAGTCTAGAATTATTAGTGAACCATTTAATTTATTTGAAGTCCTCAAACTAGTCTCTTCAAGATGTTTGAAGGGAATGGAATTAGGGGAGGCTAGTTTAAGCACTAGGAAATAGAATCTAATAAAAGAATGTAACACTGACAGATTGTTTACTATTGCTTTATTCATCAAGGAATAAGTGATGATAAATCTGGAAACACCTCCATTTCTATCATTTATTTTTCCCCCTGATATTTATCCACTGTTAGCAGTGGTGGGATTCAAATTTTTTTACTACCAGTTCTATGGGCATGGCTTGGTGGGTGTGACAAGGGAAGGATACTTTAAAATCTCCAGTCAGAGGTGGTATTTGCCAGTTCTCTGAACTACTCAAAATTTCCGCTACCGGTTCTCCAGAACTAGTCAGAACCTGCTGAATACCACCTCTGATTGTTAGGCCTTGCAATCCTTTTTGTACTCACCACATTTTAATGCACACCCTAGTACCTTGGAGGTGTAATTCAGCTCAAAAGATTCAGCCCCATAGATGGCAATAGGTTTCACCCCAAATTGATATGACAACGACACAACCAATATGTAACCAATCTTTCCAATAAATCAGCAAGAATTCTTTGTTGTTGCATAATCCTTCTGTGCAGTTCACAGCATCTGTTCAAAAATATTCTAAGGAAGGTGCAGTGTAAATAAGGCACTTATTCAGTTCACTCCTTTTGGTTTGTTTCCCTTTATTCAGTGTTAGAATCACTCTCATTTTTCTTTATATTTTCCTGCTGCTTCTTCCTTTTCGGAATTCTTTTTATTGTCTCATGGACATCAATACACTGGATCATGCAACAAGTCTGAATGACAGGTTCCTCTTCAAGTTGAAGCTTCTGCAATTTCTATCTCTGTTGTCAAGCTCAAGACACTCTTTATAACGTTTAGATAAATAGAATGGAAATTGTATTAGCTTTCAGGGTATTAGGACATATTTTGCAAGTTTGAGGTTCTTTGGTCTAACATTGAACACATAGCAAAGGTTTACAGAATCTACGATTGAAGAAGTCCATTTAATTGTAATTTAATGTTTCTATTCTTTCCAATTGCCAAAATAGGCTTCACTAAAACATCACACCTTCTTTCTGAATAGGATATATGCTATGGTTGGAAACCACATCTCTCCCAAATATTTGGAAAATACCTGTGGTTTACTGAAGCAGAAGCCACCTTACCTTTTATTTCCAAACGAACCTGGTTCTGTGCTTTGCCCAGAAGATTGGTAGCCACACAAGTGTAAGTTCCCTGGTCTTCTTTCCGAGCCCTGATGATTTCTAATGTTCCATTTTCATGTGCTTTATAGTTGCCACCATGCAGTGTACTTCCCTGGCCATTCTTAAACCTCATGAAACAAGAATAAATTATTTTAAATATTCAATATACAAATCACCAAAGTGGGTTGTGTGTCCGTCCAACCTGTGGCCCACAGTCTGCCTGAAGCCCTGGATATGGCCTCACAAGATCATAACTTTTAACATTATTATATAATGTATGAACATTAACTATATTATATATTTTATATATGGCCCAAGACAATTCTTCTTCATTCGATGTGGCCCAGACAAGCCAAAACTTTAGATACTCATGCACAAAAGGAATTACTACTTAACCTTCTCCAGGTGGTCTACTGATTTATTTGAAGTATATACAGTATAAATCTAGATAAAGTGTATCTACTTTTAGTAATGGCTACCTTGTCCTTCCAATGCCATATTGGTAACTTGGATATCTGCTAATTTTAAAAAAATGTTTCTATCTTATTTATTAACAGTAATATAATCAATGCAAAAATCAGATATATACTAAAAAGATGCTGTGGCTTAATAATAAAATTCTTACCATCGTAATGTGGGAATTGGGGATCCAAAGAATGGACAGTCAAGAAGCGTCCGGTTGTTCTGAATCACTTTAATCAGCTGGTTACGAGGGACAAGGATCCGAGGAACAACATCTTAAAACAACAAAAGTGCATTGTCTGTAGAACCAGTCAGCACTGTTATTTTGCTTTACTGCAAACATTCTATGCTAATGTTTGAATTTTCAGATTTAAGTTTTTGACTGCTTAGATTTTGCCTGAACTTTTCAAATATGAAATATTTCATAATATTTATGAACATTTTATTTTTAAAAATTATACTTTGATGATTGTGATTTATTGAATGATAATGTTTTCCCACTATAGTTGTGGAACCTACATGGCTACTTTTATTTGATATATTTGTACACCAAATATTAAAAATTTTCTAGCTAAAGAGCAAACATCAACAGCAACACCAAAACAAAAAGATGGATTTAAGCTTTCCTTTCAATTCTTCTTCTCACAATAATTATCTTTTACCTATTTCATCTAAACTTACTCATTTCTACAATCAGAAAAATTCCAACTTTTAAGTTCTCATCTTCGTATGCTCACAATTAAATTCCTTCCAAACTTTTTTTTAGATTGGATGGTAATGAAACCAGGGGTGGGATTCTACAGGTTCACACCTATTCGCTAGAACCGGTTGTTAACATTCTAAGCAGTTCGGACAACTGGTTGTTAGAAGAATTACTGGCCTCATCTTGTAAGGAAGACAGGAAGGAAACATTCTGGTTTTGCTTACAGAAACTGCCTCTCCGTTAACCCTTATTATTATTATTCTTGGCAGGACTAGACTTCCTGTCTCAGGAACTTCTCTGGAGTTTTTCCCCCTCCTTTGATGGTACTTTGCTTGTGTGGAGTGACCATTCAAAGTTGCAATGGCACTGAAAAAAGAGACTTATGACTGTTTTTCACACTTAACGACTGTTGCAGCATCCCCACAGTCATGAGAGGCCAGGCGAGGAGATGCATGCCTCGATGTGAGCTATGTTGAGTTGGCCACACCCAGCCAGTCACATGACCACCAAGCCATGCCCACCATCTAAGCCATGCCCACAGAACTGGTTGTTAAAAAATTTGTATCCCACCCCTGAATGAAACAGTCCTGCATAAGAATGTATAAACCTGTGTATTTGGCAAGTCAGATTAAGAGGGAAAGCACTCTTTAAATGAATAGAGACAGGGACATATATAAAAAAAGAACAGGAGAACTTAGGCTTACTTTATAAGGGAAATAAAAAGATACTTAAGTTTAACAGCTTCTTAGGGAGATGACTCATTAATCCAAACCAAAGATAGGACCAATTGTCTACCAAAGACAATTCTAAAGGGAAGAATCTATTTTAAAACAAAATAAAACCTCTGACTGTAGTTGGAATCTCTACTGCTATCTAATTAAGTGTGAGATCATATGCTACATACAGTATAAAAGGGTCTTTGATATATTTTCTATATAGACAAATTTCAAGGGCATAGTAAAAAAAATCCTAGTAGTATCCCATATGGGACTAGGAAGACTGGATTGGGAAGATTTAGTTTATTATTATTATTCTGCAATTTTGGCTTTTTATGATATCTTTATTCAGAATTGAAATGAAAATAATTAAGTCTTTGTGCATTATAATCTATGGCATTTTACATACACACACACACATACATACACACACACACAAATGCAGGTCTTGGCGTATTTGGGTCTTTTCCCATGTAAGATTGAGAGTATCTTGGCGATGTTTCGATGAGGTCCCACTCGCCATCTTCAGGCTGGTGCTTTCAGCTTCATGCTTGTGCGAGCAAAGCGTGATCGGAGCTGCCATCTCTCTATAAATACTGGTGGGGAAGTTGGCTGTGTTGTCATTTCTTGATTGGTTGATGGAGTTGATGTTTGTAGATTGGCTGGTTTTTTTGTAAGAACATGTGTGGCTGAGGTATTGGCTGTGTGTCTATCAGTCTCCTGTGTTGTAACGACCTGGATCATGGGCTGTGTGGTGACCTTCTGAGTTCTATTGTTGTGACACCCTGGGTCTTGTGCTGTAATCTCCTGGGTCACTGCTGTGTTGTAACATCCTGAGGTTTTGTGGTGTAACCTCCTGAGTTCCGTGATGTGATATCCTGAGTGGGTGACTGTGATGTGACGTTCCGGGTTTTGGTTTGGTTCTGAGTTTGCGACCTGGCAATGTGTTCATGGCGTGTGTCAGTTTGCTTGGTCTGGGGGTCGGGGTGTGTGGCAGCTAGTGATGCAGCCATGGTCTGGTTTCTGGATGATGGTTACCTTTCGTCTATGGGGTGGGTTTGGGTTTGAGTCTGGTGAGGGAGATTGGTGGTGGCGTCATGTGTTGTTTTGGGTCTGGTGTTGGTTTTCGTGGCTGGGACTCATTTACTGATAAGGGCTAGTTTCTAGATGTCTGGTAGGCAGGAAGTATCGTCCCGTTTATTCTTGTTATGGGGGTGTTTCTCTATTTCGATGGCTTCACTGATTATTCTCTTGTTGAAGTGTTCTGTATTGGAGATTAATTTGGTTCCCTCAAAATTAATTTCATGTCCTGTGGCTTTAAGGTGCTGGAAAAGGGAGGAAGTATTTTCTTCTTTTCTGACTGCGTTCTTGTGTTCTGCGATGTGTGCATTTATTCTCCTGTTGGTTTGTCAAAGTATGTGGCTGGGCAATTGTTGCATGCTATTTCATAAACTCCTTGGTTTTCTAGCTGGATCTTGTCTTTGGGGTTTCTTAGGATGTTGGTTATTATTTGGTCAGTGCTGAAGGCTGTCCTGATATTGTGTTTGTGGAGAATTTTGCTGATTTTATGTAGGGGAGGAGAGCAATACCATTGTCCTATTCTGTGTCTTGGTTTCTGGGGGGGGGGTCTCTTTTAGGATTAGGTTGGTAATTGTGTTTCTTTGGAATCCGTTGGAAATTAATACATTAGTGAGGGTGTGTAATTCTGTTTTCAGGTGGTCTTTGTCAGCTAGGCATTTGATTCTGGAGATGAGGGTCTTGGTTATGGAATTGATCTGTGCAGAGTGGTGATGGGATTGTGTGTTTAAGTAGCGGTTGGTGTATGTTTTCTTCCGGTGGATGGTGTGTCCTAGGGAGCCATTGGGTTTTTTGTAAATTAGGACGTCCAGGAAGGGAAGTTGTCTGTTGGCTTCTCTTTCCATGGTGAATTGTATTTTGGGGTATAGGCTGTTGAGGTGTGTGAAGAAGTTGTCCAGTTTTTCTTTCCCATGTGGCCAAATTATGAAAGTGTCATCTACATATCTAAGCCAGAGTTTGTGTTTGTGTTCGGATTTGTCTAGAGCATTGGTTTCACAGTGTTCCATGTACAGGTTAGCGATGACGGGTGAGAGGGGTGATCCCATAGGTGCTCCTTCTATCTGTTAGTATCTTTGTCCATTGTGATGAAGTATGTGTTGGTTAGGCAGTGGTTAGTCAGATCTAGGATGTGCTTAGGGGGGTTGTATTTGTTTTGGATAGCTGTCAAGGCTTCTTTAATAGGTACTTGGGTGAAGAGGGATATGACATCGAAGCTCACAAGTAGGTCGCCGGGTTGTAGGTTTTGTTTCTTTATTGTTTCTGTGCAGTGGAAAGAGTTTTGTACATGTGAGGTGATGGATTCTGTGTAGGGCTGGAGTTGTTTGGCGAGAAATTTGGCAAGATTCTGTAGAGGTGAGCCTATGGAGCTAACTATGGGTGTGAGTGGTATTCCTTCTTTGTGTATCTTGGGGAGGCCATAGAGCTTAGGGCATCTGGATGATTTTTCTCTGGGGATGATTCTTTGCTGGATCTCTTCACTGATGGGAGAGGCTTTTATTTTGGATTTGGTGTTTTTTTCCAGGTAGGTGATGGGGTCTGTATTTAGAGGTTTGTAAGCAGGATCTTGTAGTAGGTTGGATAGCTTGGATTGGTAGTCCGATGTGTTCATAACGACCGTGGCGTTGTCTTTGTCTGCTGGGAGAATGATTATGTTGTTGTCTTTCCTCAAGTTGGTGAGTGCTTTTTGTTCTTCTCTGTGTAAGTTACTTTGGGGTGAACTGCTGGAGCAGAGGATATTGGTGACTTCAAGTCTGATTTTATTGGCTACATCTGGGTTAATTTTGGTTAGGCTAGCTTCAACTCCACATATGATGTTTTCGGTGGGGATGTGTTTGGGGGTGACTGCAAAGTTGAATCCCTTGGAAAGGACATTGGTTTCTGCTATGGCGAGGGTTCTGTCGGATATGTTGTGTACTGTTTCTTTCATGCATTGTTGTGGGTGAGGGTTGGGCTTCTGGCATTTCTCTAGTCTGTGGAGTTTGTTGGTGTGTATGTCTGTCTTGTGGGAGGTTTCTGTTTCGGCTCTCCAGAGGGCTAGCTGTTTGGATTTGTCCCAGAGTGCTGGGTGGATTTTGCTGAGTTTGAGGTGGAGAGTGAGTAGGACCCTGTTGATTTGGTCTAGTAGGAATCTTTTCCTGTGGAGTTCGTTTCTGATTAGGGCTAATTCTGTTCTTTTCAGCATCCTTTCTGTGGCTGAGGTTTTGGAATGGAATTTGAGTTGGAAGCATGTAGGGATCACTTTTTTGTCTCGGCAATTGCACAGGAATGTGAAATCACATAAGATGGTGGTTCTTTGGACTTCAAGTTTCTCGTAGGTCCTGGTCAACCAGAAGGTTTCCTCCCCGTAGAGGTAGGATATTTGTTTTCGTAGATTTTCATGGGTACAGGTATGCAGGTCTTGGCGTGTTCGGGTCTTTTCCCATGTAAGATTGAGAGTATCTTGGCAATGTTTCGATGAGGTCCCACTCGCCATCTTCAGGCTGGTGCTTTCGGCTTCGTGCTTGTGCGAGCAAAGCGTGATCAGAACTGCCCTCTCTCTATAAATACTGGTTGGGAGGTTGGCTGTGTTGTCATTTCTTGATTGATGTAGTTGATGTTTGCAGATTGGCTGGCTTTTTCGTAAGAATATGTGTGGCTGAGGTATTGGCTGTGGGTCTACCAGTCTCCTGTGTTGTAACGACCTGGGTAATGGGCTGTGTGATGACCTTCTGAGTTCTATTGTTTTGACATCCTGGGTCTTGTGCTATAATCTTCTGGGTTATAATGACCTGGATCATGAGCTGTGTGATGACCTTCTGAGTTCTATTTTTGTGACACCCTGGGTCTTGTGCTGTAATCTTCTGGGTCATTGCCTGTGTTGTAACATCATGAGTTTTTGTGGTGTAAAGCAAACTGACACACGTCATGAATACATAGCCAGGCCTCAAACTCAGAGCCAAATCAAAACCAGGAACGTCACATCACAGCCACCCGCTCAGGATATTGCATCACAGAACTCAGGAGGTTACACCACAAAACCTCAGGATGTTACAACACAGCCAACGACCCAGGAGATTATAGCACAAGACCCAGGATGTCATAACAATAGAACTCAGAAGGTCATCACACAGCCCATGACCCAGGTTGTTATAACATAGGAGATTACAACACAAGACTCAGGATGTCACAATAGAACTCAGAAGATTCATCACACAGCCCATTACCCAGGTCATTACAACACAGGAAGCTGATAGACACACAGCCAACATATCAGCCACACAGGTTCTTACAAAAAAGCCAACCAATCTGCAAACATCAACTCCATCAACCAATCAAGAAATGACAACACAGCCAACGAGCCTGCTTACAACAAAGCCAGCACACCACACCTCTCCACCAGTATTTATAGAGAGACGGTAGCTCCGATCACACTTTGCTTGCACAAACACGAAGCCGAAAGCACCAGCCTGAAGATGGCGAGTGGGACCTTACTGAAACGTCGCCAAAATACTTTCAATCTCAATGGGAAAAGAGCCGAACATGCCAAGACCTGCATACCTATACCCGTGAAAATCTACGAAAACAAATGTGTGTGTGTGTGTGTAATTTGGAAAATTTTATTTTAAAAAATTATGACATAAAATTATTATAAATCAGTTTATGGCATGATATAAAATATCACAAAACATTTCAGGTGTTGATTTTGACTGTGCTACAAAGTTCAACATGGACTATTTCTAAGCAGATACATCTCTGTATATATTTCCTCTGAAGGAAATATCAATGAAATGATGACCCAAGGAGTCTCAGATTGTCTTTTTGTTATTATAAAGTAATATGTACATGTATTATATTAGGTTATGAAATTCCATAAATCAAAATGCACAAAGATGGATCATTTTGATCTGAATTATGAATGGAAACATTCTGATGTAGATATTGAATTCTGCTTTGATGGTTTTAAACAATTCAATTTCCAGTTCTACTAAATCATAACAAGAACAATTTGATATATGTATATTTTCTTTTCATGTTTGAAAAGCTTTCCTTTTATTTTAAATATTAAATCACCTTGTTGTCCTAAACAACTGTATACCTAAACAAATTTTCTCATAATTTAATCAGTGGTTGCAATTATTATTTCGCTAAGCCATGACATCTTAGCATGGTTTAGCTTTCTTTGCATTCTGAGTTGAGCCATTGTGATATATAGAGCAGAATACAATAGCTCTTTCAACAAACCATCTTACTCATTGCTTAGTAACAACCATAATGGATATTAGTTCCTGAGAAAGAACAAATGATTTAATAAGAAAACAACAGCTTTAAAAAAAGGAAATTATTTTAAAGCTTCTTAAAACTAGATGTATTAACTTAGATAAAAAACTGAGAATTTGGCCTGTTCAGTGCTTACCCAACACACTAACAAATGCATTGGCTAACAGGTACCCATGTTCATTAGAAGCGTTGCATTGATATACACCACTGCTGCCACTCTGGATGTCCCGAAACATAACAGTGTCTCCAGTAACTTCACGGCTGGGATTGGGAGCAGAACCTTGGAAACAGATGGACATAAATTAAAAGATAACTTTTATTTCTTTTTGTTATAATTTATATCAAATGAACATCATAAAAGCATCTCAAATTAAGCAATCAATCTCATCTGATATGAAGAAATAATGGATGGAACTTCTCTCTTGACCTGGGCGTTCCTATTATTAAATACTGAGAATGAGAAGCATTTCAAAGCAATTTCAGTCATGTTGGTCCATAGAACACCTTGTTTTTCAATAATTTGATATAAATCTATATATTACATTTCTGTTCAATGTTTATTTCAGTATGTCTTTGTTCCTATGGTCTATCACTGAGGCTATATATCTAAGAAGAATATATCCATTATATTGACAGTAAAACAAATTATTCTGAATTACGTTAGTACAGATAATATACTGGCAAACTTAAGTACAGGCAGGAAAACTCTTATTGTTTCTTTTTTATTAACTGCAAGGGGCTCAGTATGAATCAATTTAACTTAAAAAAAGGTATTTCCTTTCATTTTAATTACTTACAGGTAGCATTATCAGTAGTGTTCATACTTATATTCCACTTCATAGTGCTTTATAGCCCTCTGTAAGTGGTTTACAGAGTCAGCATATTGACCCCAACAATCTGGGTCCTCCTTTTACCAACTTTGGAAAGATCGAAGGCCAAGTCAACCTTGAGTTGGTCAGGATCAAACTTTTGACAGTGAGCAGAGTTAGTCTGCAATACTGCATTTTAACTATTGCGCCACCATAGCTCTTTTAGGCAAGTAGACCTCAACTTATGACCATAATGGAGCTGGGAATTTCTGTCATAAGTCAGGACAGTTGTAAATTGGGGCACCCACATAATTAAGCTGATTTGATTACCTCTTTTTGCAGCACTCATTAAATGAATGTGGTAGTTGTAAAATGAATGCTTCAATTTGTTAAGTGAATCCCATGGTTGTTACAGGCATCCATTCATTCCAAAAAAGCCAGAAAGTAGCAAAAAAACCCTTTGTGAATCATAGTAATCATACGGTTAGGGAATGTGCAAGATGAGCTTGTTGCCAAATGTCCAGAATTGAGTTGTAAGTCATTTTTGGGTGGACTTTATTCAGGGATAGGATTCCACCAGTACAACAATCGGTTCAGTGATCACACGCTTTGTGTGCACGCTCACCAAATGCGTGCTCCATGCATGTGCTCACATTTTAAAAGCTCCAATACTTATCTTCTACTGCAGTCCCTGTGAATAAAACAGTTGAGGCGTGGCAAACCACTCTGCTGCGTGAATCAGCTGTGCTCTAAAAAAACAAAATAAAGCACAGGAAAGAGCAGGGGCGGATGGGTGGGCCCACATGCTCATCGCAGAGAACTGATTCGCTGCCAGCCTGATCTTCGGAGCAAGGGGTTCACCTGAACCAGTCCGAACTGGTAGAATCCCACCCCTGACTTTATTGTAACTTTGAATGATTGCTAAGTGATCAGTTATTAAAGAAGGACTACCTATGCTTAGCTTTTGTTTGGTTTGGCTAAATATCCCATGACTATTCCTTTTGATCTCATCCTTAAAGCATCACCCAATTATGCATATATCACATAATCAATCCAGAGACTCAGGACTACTTAACTATTGTAGTCTGTGAGCATTGCATAAGTTCTTATGTAGCTATCTAGAACAGCAACATTTTAGAATGGAGCAGAAATTTTCCATTGTTTATGCAGACAGAAAGGTTTATGTCATTACAGAATTTGGAATGCAGAAATATGGTAAATTTATAAGGGAAAGCAAAGAGGAAAAGGCAGCACAGGACAGAGATAACTGAGAAAAACAAAACAAAACTCAGAACCTCCTAAGAAGACTGAGAATCTACATAGAAATATATAATAACATCAAGACTACAGTAAGTCATGTTTGTATATGAATGCATGCTGTGTATGAGGTCTACCTAAAAAAAGCAAAAAATCTGGTGTAAATGTGATTTAAACAGCAATCTCAAAACTCACTTTAACGTCATAATTTGACCTCCAAGAAAACTCAAAGTATAGAACCACAGAAATACTGTCGCATATTAATATGCCAACAATCAATTATTTTTAATAGCATAAAACAAATAATTTCAGAAATGAAAAATGCAAATAAGCATTGACTAAAGTATAAAGTGAGTTGAATCCTCTGGAGCTCGTATTTCACACTTCGTTGGTATCAGCAATCGTTTAAAAATTTGACCTGTCCTTCAAGCAATTATAACTTGAGGCAATAAAAATATAATTAATCCAGTTGGTCATCAGAAGTCAAGAGTGACAGGGAGGGAGGGAGGAAGGATTATCAGCAGTTATTTGAAAATATCTTTACCTTTCTTCTAACAATAATGAAGTCAAGAAACATGGAAGATATAAATCTTTCAAGTAATTAGATTCTGTTCTTGCTTACTTTCTAGAAGTTCTCCATTCACAAGCCACTGGACTGAAGGTTTGGGGTTACCATTGGCACGGCACAGCAGTCTTCCATCTTCACCAGGTGCCAAAATAAGGTTCTCTGGTTCATCCAACCAATATGGGGAAGCTTTAGAGCAAAAATGATAAATATAAAAAGACACTATGGCTATCATTATAAGGATCCACTGGAGAAAATATGGATGTGAAAGAAAAGGAGAAAACTACAGGAAAACTGAAGTGAGTACAGGAAGCCAAATTGTGAGTTCTGTATGAAAAAATACTGGAAGATAGATCAATCTTTCAATGAAATCAAAGTAGGCACAGAAGTCGTTTGGAACATAGTGAATACAATTGTGTTACAGATGAACTAATTACACTTTTTATAGCAAATCTGAGTTTAGAGAATACTTTTCTAATGACTGGAAGCTGAAATGAAGCAAGGGCTTCCTTCCAATTAATAATGGGAGTTAATATACTTAATTGGGACGTTCCTAAAATAAGCAACAATCTGTATATATTGAATGCAAGTAAATCAGAACAGAAATAAAAGGCAGCTGAAGTTCCTCTTTTTTGCTATTTCTTAATTTACTTGCATTGAACATACAGAAAAGGATGAATTTTGGAAAACCTTTTTTTTAAAAAGTTTTTTGGGCAAGGCAGAAAAAGAACATTCAATGATATAATATTTGATCTTTAGGGTAAATTGGAATAAACATGTGGCATATATTAAATGGGAATGTATTTGAAAAGGTCTCATAATTTGAATACATTTTGCTTATTTGCCATTCTTTGAACTCTTAGAAGGCCAAATTATTACATTTATGTATGTATCAAATCTATTTAGCTACCCATCTCACAAGATGTGATTTTTGGCAGTGTAACAACAAAGATATACAATAAAAAACATGTAACACAATGATCATTAAAAAAAGTTTTAAAAGCTTAAGGCATTCAAGTGATTAGATTAGCAAGGGAGCCATCTCCCCTGGTCCCCAAGCCTGGTGACATAGACAAGTCTTGAGAAACTTCTGAAAAATAAAAAGGAATGAAGTTGACCTCGCTTTGGGGAGGGTGGTGGTGAATGTTTCATAAGGTGGCCAGCATGGCAGAGAAGGTATCAGTCTTACCAGGTAGACCAAAGGGGAAACTTGGCCAAATAAGCTAATTCTATTTTATTACAAAACTGCATTAACAGAATTTAGCAAGTCACCTTTACATCCTGGTAACTTAGGGAGGCTCCTTTCTTACTCTACCCACTATGTAGTTATGTGTTATGTTTTCTCTTGTCTGACTGTTCTGCAATTCACTGTACCTAAAACAATGATAGTTTCCTCCACTTGGCTGAATAAAGATATGTAGGTTTGTGTTCAAAACAGTAACTGGTTTCTCAGGAAGTATTCTAATACCGTGTTCCGATCACATGGTCAGACTGACTCCAGAAAGATTTCGTATGTAAGACTCTTTCATGAGTCTTTTGTATTACTAGCAGGTGGAGAATAAGAAGGCACAATACACATGACATACCTTTCACTTTCACCAAGATACTATGGCGGCTAATGCCCACTTTGTTGGAAGCTAAGCAGAAATATTCCCCAGAATCTTCCTCAGAAATATTTGCAATATGAAGAGCCTTGTTAAAGTTTTCCAACTTGATCCTGCCAGATGGGAGATCACCACCCTTTTTGTGCCACATGATATCTGGTGTTGGACTGAAGGAACAACAACAACAACAAAAAATCCAAAAGATTTAAGCATTTGATGGCAAGATTTTTCCAACATGAATTATGTATTATAAGAAATTTTCTGGAAACTTGCTGCCTATTTTAAGGGTAGAATTTTCAGTGTCCTCTCAAAATAACCGTTCTCTCAAAATGTCTGCCAAACAATTTGAGAGGCAAGAGAGTAAAAATCGATTATTGAATATATTCATGTATAAAATTAAATTGTTAGTTTTTGACTCCCGAGAGTAAAGATTTCAGATACAGATTTAATTATGGTATACGAACTTCAGTGGGTATAAAATGCTCTTCTAGCCATCAAAGTTGGAATTAATTTCTAATGATAATAGTTATAAAATGGTGAAACATATATTGTGATGTTACAATGCATGCTTTCATATTTGAACTGTGGTATATACAAGTGTATAAGCTGTGGAACTTGTATAATGTCACCATGACAACTTTTCATCATTGGCTCCCCTTGCCTATAAACATCAATGAATTAAAATTATATTTTCAAATTGTTATATTTGTACTTGTGAAGTTAACTTTTATTTACCAAACCTAAAATCAGTAAGAATAAGAATAAGTAACTGTGATTTTATGTCCCAGAACATAGACCAGAATGTATTTGACAAACCATAGTTTCCCTGATCCCAACTGGTACGTACACTCCTGAGGCAATGCATTCCAGCAAGAGGTCTTCTCCTCTTAGCACCATCTGACTGCTTGAGGTCCCAAGCGGGTACATGAAGCTGGGTTGCCTTTCTGCAATACCTCGGGCTGAAATCAGGACATAAGGGAGGAAAAATACAGAATTGTAAATCCTTCTCCAAATGGCAGTATGAAAATGAAAGAGAATAGAAAACAAGCAAATTAGAGTATCTTTGCAACATTCAAGACCTGCTATGGGAATCTATAAAGAGATTAGGAAAATACTAAAATGAAAGAAGATTTCAGTGGAAAAATCAGACAATGGCACAGGGACATATGGAAAAGAATGAAAGGAAGCAGTAATAATAATTGTACTAATAATAGTCACCTTGCTCACAACAAAAGCATTTACCAGGTTTCAAGTTTAACCATGTACAAGTTTGATGTTTAGAAAAATGGAATTCTAAGTTTTTTATTTTTTTGAAATAAAAATACTGAAGAAATGTCCCTATGTTATTTGTACCTGTTTGTGAACATCACAATCACCTATAGTATTCAATAAAATTCCAATGCTACTTTAAAAATATTTGTGAAATTTACAGTGGGAAAATATGAGTTACAAAAAAACAACTAAAATGGTTAAATCAAATGTAATTTAAAAATATTATGTAATAAGATATTCAATATTATGGGCTGGGTCTCATGGAAACACTGAAGTTCACTGAAATTCATGAAACCTGATTGTGATTCACCCTTGCTCAAGTGAAACATTTCATATTTTGATACTAAACTGTTGAGCAAGCCATTCCACTGAGTCATCAACACAAAGTCATTGCACAATATATTTCACAAAACATTATATAGGGTATAAGACCTGGGTATTTGTAAGACTGCCTCTCAACAATTCTCTCTGACCATCCTGTAAGATCTGAGAGAGTTGGCATATTCTGGGTCCCATCCAGAATGTAAACAATCACATTATAAAACCCAGTAGGCACCCCTCATTTGTAACTGTGTCTATCTTCTGAAACATTGTCTGTATAGCTCCATGGTCTGTATAGCTCCAATTCAATTGATCTTTAAGACAGAATTAAAGACTTAGCTCTTCTCATAGGCACTGAATTAAGGGTGGAATGTGATCCCACCAATTGTATTGTAATTGTGGCATATGGAGGTGGGGTAGAATCATTCCCTCCCAATGGGCTATTGGTACTTTGTATTTTACTTTTATTGTTTTTAATCCTCTAAAAGCTGGTTAGAGTTGTCAACTAGAGGGCAGTCTTAGAATTCAATGACATAAATAAAGTCTACTTCAGATGTGTTACACCAGCGATCCGCACCCACCCACCCCAGTCTGTGGCCTGGTTCCTGGCTGCAGCTCATTGGGAACTGGGTGATGCAAGCAGAGGGAAAGCACGTGAAACCCACCCCTCCCCACCACCACCATTGCTGGTCTGCAGAGCCAGAAAGGTTAGGGAGCCCTGTGTTGCACTATCAGAACAACACACCTCTTCTTTTCCATTCTCACAATAATGAAGATAGCCAGGGGTGGGATCGGTATAACTATTGGTTCGGTGATTTATGTTTTGTTCATGAGAAACGTCATCAGCTTGCTGCCTGGACAGCTGAGCAGTGCTGCGTGCGGGTGCGCAGCATTTGAAAAAGCACTTTTTTCCTGCTTTTTTAACTGCAGCTGTGCCGCACAAGCAGCTGAGGTTGAAAAAACAGGAAATAAAGGTCAGGTAAGAGCCCGGGCGGGCTGGGCCAAAACAGTAGCAGACCCGTTCTATGTCTACTGCTCTTCAGAGCTACCAATTCTACAGAGCCACTCATAATCAGTAGAATTCCACCACTGAATATAGCCTTGTTTGTTCACAAAAAAATTAAAAATCCATTTAACCAAGCTAACATATATTATGATCCAGGGAAACTATGTCAACTTTGAGTTTTACTGATCTATATTTGAAGAAAACAATCAGACTCAATTAGTTCATAGTTATTTCATTTCAAGTGATATATTTATATTCTCTTTGTATAACAAATCCAGATTTTTTTTAGGATTCATTCCAGAGTGGAAAAAATGTCACGCACAGAAGGAGCTACCTCAACATTAAAGCCAGTAATTAAGGGTTTTTTTAAAAAAAAAAAACTAGAAAATTGTTCCTCATCTACAGCAGAGAGCATAAAAAGCTTTGACTTAAAGCAGTTATCTGTATTGTTAGCTGAATTACTCATTAAAATACATAGGATGAAAAAGTTTCATGAATCTGATTATCTATTTTACCATTATAACATGATGAAAGCACTGAAAATCCAGGATTGATTACTGATTTAATAGGGAAGATTCAAAGTACAACATTGCAAAAGCATTCTGAGATTGGCAAAATCTTTTGGTCTCAAAGTTATGGCTTTATTAAATATTTAATTAAACTTAGATCTAATATTAACTGGATATCAATTTAATGGGATGCAAAGGACAATACAATTAATTCTATAGATCTAAATGACAGCGAAGAATGGAAGCTTCTGTGTTAGGTTACAATACTTGAAACTGACATGATTCCAAATATCAGTTCTAAAGACTTTTGTCATTGTGAATACCTTAATAAATCATTGGATGGAGCTCTTGCTTTTGATTTGTGCACAAGTATCAAAATGAGCTTGAAGAGCATCCAAAGGCTTCAGCTGGTGCAGAGTGCAGCCGCGCGGGTGATTTTGGGGGCTTCCCGGAGCTCCCATGTTACACCACTCCTGCGCGAGCTGCATTGGCTTCCAGTGGCCTTCCAGGTGTGAAGTGGTCACCTTTAAAGAGTGTTAGTGGTCACCTTTAAAGAGGTGTTAGTGGTCACCTTTAAAGAGCTCCATGGCTTGGGACCTGGGTACTTACGGGACCACCTGCTGCCACCATCGGCCTCCTGTCGGCCAGTGCACTCCCACAGGGTGGGCCTCCTCGGGGTGCCATCAGCTGGGTGATGCTGGCTGGCGGCCCCGAGGGTGCGGGCCTTCTCTGTGGGAGCACCCTCCCTCTGGAATGAATTACTCCCGGAGATGCGAGCTATCCCTGACCTACAAACCTTCCAGCGCTCACTGAAGACCCACCTTTTCCAACAAACCAGTCTGGCCTAGATTTACTGGTAGGGTTTTTAAATTGGTTTTTAACGGTTTTATCTCTTTAAATTTTTACTTTGTTCAGTTTTATCATCACTGTATCTCAGCCACTAATTTAATCTACTTTTAATTCTATTTTAAATTTGTATTTTGTAAGTGTGTGTTTTTACTTGGCTGTACACCGCCCCGAGTCCCGATGGGAGAGGGGGCGGTATATAAATTAAATAAATAAATTATGGTATGTCTAAATATTCTACTGTAGCAATCACAACTATATTTCTAAATAATACTTATGGTTTCCCCCACATGGAAATATGAAGTCCAGAAGAAGAAAAATAAATGAACGAAAGAAATAAAAGATTTCTGTCCATGATAAGAAGTTACAGTTAATTTGAGGAGCAAAAATAAAATGCCATACCATTAGTACTTATTTCATAAAAATGAATTCAAATTCATCAAAAGAGGTTTCAAAACAAGAAGACAGCTGACATAAGATTTTTTTAAAAGCCATTATGTAGAAAGAACCTTGAACAAATGGTGTCATAAACAAGCAATTATTCCATGCTGTTCAATATGGACCCATTTTGTTAATTAAATGAAAATTACCACAGAGAGTGACATTTCCCTAAGCTCTGTGCATGTGAATGTGCACTCCATACACAAAAAAATATTTAAAGCAAGACAAAGGGACAAATATCAGAACTGTAGACAGATTAAGACAAGCATCTGAGCAGAACAATTATCAAAAAAATTCACAGGTGCACAGAAAAATTTGCAAACAGAATATTTTAAAAACATATATAAAACTTACAAATAAAGAATTAAGATACAAAGGAGCAGCAGGTATGTTATTTTTAAAATATTATTTATTTACTAGATTTCTATTTTTCCTTTTCTCCAGAAGCTCAAGATAGCAATACCTTCTTTCTCTTTGGAGCTTGACAGGATTGTGTTAATAAGTGTTAATAGAAGAAATGTTTGCAATTAATCATTAATTAACAGCTTCTAACAGAGGATCTTTATGTGTTAGAATGCTGGATTAAATCTTCCTATGTGATAGGGCACAGATACATACATTTCAGTTTTCAGTTTAGAGCAGATTTCTACTGATTCATATATAATGGAATTCTGTATAAATATCTATCATATTTATGAATTATGGATGCTGATGGTCTCTTTCTCTCTTACATACATTTGCCTGCAGGAAAGGAAATTGAGTTGAAAAAGAACACATAGAGCCAGAAATTATTTTGTAGCTCTCACATAAATACAAAATGTGATTAATGGTTATATTAAGTATGCCAAGAGAAACTTTCACGCTTATTCACAAACTACAGAAGACAAATAGGTAGCATCACTAAATATGCTAGTGTGTAATTAGTTAATATTGTTAATAGGTTACTGATGTAAATTAACTGTTGTGAATCTTTGAAGCATATGTTTAAATTGCTGAATCGACCTATGACAGTTGCTATGGCTCTTTTCGCACACAATAGGTTCTAGTTTAGATCAGACAGAATTGAAAAGACATCAGGTAAAACAAAGGGTGGAGGATTATGTTTATATATCAGCAACAGTTGGTCTCAGGATATAACTATAATGTATAAGTTTTGTGATGAAAACTTAGAGTCTTCACACATCAACTGCAAGCCATTTTACTCTCCACGTGAGTTCTCCTCATTTCTCCTAATAGCTGTGTATGTTCCTCCACAAGCCTATATAAACAAGGCATTACGAACTCTTGCTGATTAAATTATGGAGGCTGAAGCTGAACACCCAGGTTCCTTTCCCATCATTTTAGGAGATTTCAATCAAGCAAATTTAAGGAAAGAGCTCCCAAAATATTTCCAGCATGTAAATTGTCCCACCAGAGGCAAAAATACTTTAGACTAATGCTACACAACAGTAAAAGATGCTTATAGGTCTTTACCATGAGCAGCTGTGAGGCACTCTGACCACTGCATGATTCACCTTGTTCCTGCCTACAGACAAAGACTTAAAACCATTAAACCAACAATTAAATCAGTGAGGACTTGGTCGGATGAGGCAAAGCTGAAACTCCAGGCCTGCCTTGATTGCACTGATTGGAATGTTTTTGAAGATGCCTCTGCAGACCTAGATGAGCTCACAGATACTATAACATCATATGTTAGCTTCTGCGAAGACTTATGTGTACCAACAAGGAACCTGAAAATATATAGCAACAATAAACCTTGGTTCACAGCTAAACTTAAGCAGCTATGTCATTCCAAAGAGGAAGCTTACAGAAAAGGTGACAGAATGCTATACAACCAGGCCAGAAACATATTAACAAGAGAGATCAGAGCAGCAAAAAGAAGCTACTCTGAAAAGTTAAAGAACCAATTCTCAACAAATGAACCAGCAAACATGTGGAAAACTCTTAAAAACATCACTGGCTTCAGCAAACCTCCTTCCCAGGCAGAAGGAAATCAACAACTAGCAGAGGACCTGAATGTGTTCTACTGCAGGTTTGAAAAGAAACTACAGCCATCTATCTCCACAACACACATCTCAAACACACCAACAATAGACAAGCCTCCTACAACTGGCCCCAATCTATTGGGCTCACAACCTCTGGTGATCACAGAAAAAGAAGTGCAAGATCTATTATACAGACAAAAGCCAGGAAAAGCACCAGGGCCAGACAAGATAACTCCTTCTTGCTTAAAAGTCTGTGCTGAGCAATTGGCCCTCATCTTCACCCAGATCTTCAATAGATCACTAGAGATGTGCTATATTCCTTTCTGCTTCAAGCGTTCTACCATCATCCCAGTGCCAAAGAAGTCCTCCATCAAAGAACTGAATGACTACAGACCAGTTGCTCTAACATCTGTAGTTATGAAAATCTTTGAAAGGTTTGTGCTGTCCCACCTGAAAACCATCACGGATCCGCTGTTAGATCCCATGCAGTTTGCATACCAAGCAAATAGATCAACAGATGATGCTGTTAACATGGTTCTGCACCACATCCTACAACACCTCGAATCTCCAAATACCTATGCAAAGGTCCTCTTTGTAGACTTCAGTTCAGCATTCAATACCAACATTTCAGACACTCTTCTAAGTAAACTAAACCAACTAGCAGTACCTGAACACACTTGTAAGTGGATAATAAGCTTCCTAAAAACAGGAAGCAGCAGGTGAAGCTGGGCGAAATCATATCCAATATTTGTACAATCAGCACAGGGGCCCCCCAAGGCTGTGTGCTATCTCCACTTCTCTTCTCCCTATATACCAATGACTGCATCTCAAATGATCCATCTGTTAAAATACTGAAGTTTGCTGATGACACAACAGTCATTGGTCTCATTCGAGACAATGATGAATCTGCATACAGAGAGGAGGTTATACAACTTGCCTCGTGGTGTAACCGAAACAATCTGGAACTGAACACACTCAAAACCGTAGAAATGGTGGTAGACTTTAAAAGAAACCCTCCCATACTACCACCTCTTACGATACTAGACAACACAGTATCAACAGTAGAGACCTTCAAATTTCTAGGTTTTACTATATCACATGACCTAAAACGGATACTTAACATCAAAAACATCATCAAAAAAGCACAACAAAGAATGTTCTTTCTGCGCCAACTCAGAAAGCTCAAAGTGCCCAAGGAGCTGCTGATCCAGTTCTACAGAGGAATTATTGAGTCTATCATCTGCACCTCTATAGCTGTCTGGTTTGGTTCTGCAACCCAACAGGACAGATACAGACTTCAGAGGATAATTAGGACTGCAGAAAAAACAATTACCACCCACCTGCCTTCAATTGAGGACCTGTATACTGCACGAGTCAAAAAGAGGGCTGTGAAAATATTTACAGACTCCTCACATCCTGGACATAAACTGTTTCAACTCCTTCCCTCAAAACAACGCTATAGAGCACTGCACACCAGAACAACCAGACACAAGAACAGTTTTTTCCCGAAAGCCATCACTCTGCTAAACAAATAATTCCCTCAATACTGTTCAACTATTTACAAAGTGTACACTACTATTACTGTTAATCTTCTTATCACTCCTTATCACCCATCCCCTCCCACTTGTGACTGTAACTTTGTTGCTTGTATTCTCTGTTTCCTAGTATGATTTGATGTTGATTGCACCCTATGACTATCATTAAGTGTTGTACATTATGATTCTTGATTCTTAACGAATGTTCCTTCTTTATGTATACTGAGAGTATTTACACCAAGAAAAATTCCTTGTGTGTCCAATCACACTTGGCCAATAAAGTATTCTATTCTATTCTATTCTATTCTATTCTATTCTATTCTATTCTAGTTCCAGACAGTTTGAGTTAAATTTAGAAAACATTCCTGCTGGAACATCTAAAGATCTGCTGCTACTTAATAAGGACAAACTTGAGTCGAATCAATGAGTTGACTTGGTACAAGACATATATTCCTGGAAATTTCTCATGAATGCCTTCCAGGTTTGATTGAACTTACTAATCAATGACTGCTTGCAGGAAATTTTCAGGGTAACTGAGTTTGTAACAAACAGGGATTGTACGAAATAGCTAAATTGTTCTTGTAGTTCCTCTACTGAACTTCAAGTTTTGCAGGTATTTAGATCAAAGTACAGATGAAGACACTGAAACAGAATAGTTCTAGAAAGAATATCTCTATTCTTTAAATAGAGCGGTAACAACTTTCCAAGATATTTACAGGTAAATTGCTTATTCAATTTCCACTGAAATAATACATTGAGATGCAAATAATTTTTAAGAGGGTATTGCTTTTGAAGCTTAATTAAAGTGAAATACTTCTTCAAAGCTTTGCCAACCTAAATGGATGCCATTTAACAAAGTATCCACCTTTTCATAGGGTATGTACTGTTGAATAATACTAACATTTGTTTCTTTTCTTGGTTATACTTTCTGCACACAGATTTGTCTCCTGCAAATCTACCTATTACTGAAACAAACACTGAACAATGAAACAATGAAGTCTAGCTAGCTATGCATCTATCATAGGAGGCAAGAGGTATAAAGCTGTGAATATGGCATAGATCCTTTTAATTGGATTTATAAAATGTAATGGAAAGAGATTATATGTTACTAAATTCCATGATTCTGACCAACGAGATATTATTCATATATTTCTATGAGTAAATCTGTTTTGTGAAAAAGCCAGAAGAACAGAACATTAACTTTAGGATTATGGGATTAATCTTAATTATTTTTGTCAAAATAGAATTTCTACAGTAATGTTGTTCAAATTTTGACACTGGGGCAGTGAATATTTTCACAGATTAAAATTAAACATCCTTTCCTTTGGCATGCAAAAAGTTAAAATGCACACTAATTCCAACCATTCTATTTTTCACAGCATAAGCAGATATGAGGGGCAAGGATAAGCATCCTTGCTGTGTTCCCTGACACTGTCATTCTCCATAAATTGGAGAGAAATAAATATAAGAGAGCTTTCTCTACTTATTTAGAATAATCACTTCATAAAGAACCTTAATTTTCCAAATTATAACTTGCTAGAAGGGCCTATTAAATTTCCAATTTTCTTGAGGCTGCATAGGAAAGTTGTGCATAAAGTATGGAAAATGTGGTTTTCTAAGGAAAAGCATGGAAGAATTGGACCGTCTCGTTTGTGATGAACTAAAATCCAGACAAAGTGAGTACTAGGGCATGTCTGCCGCACATCACCCATTCTTTCCCTTCTGCAACACCCAGCAGAACATTCTCCACTGGAAATGAAATGATGGAAATCAACCAGACTCCTATGATATTTCATTTTTAAGTCTGATTTCATAATATCAAATCAAGCAAGCAAGCAAACAACAACAAAAAGGCCTGGGTTCACTGGAGTCCTTCATCTTTGGAATTTGCATCTCTCTCTTATGAGAATTATATCCTTGTATGAAAAATGAAAAGCAAAAATGTGCACAAAATCTTTCACCAGTCTTAGAGGAAAAAGGGATTGATCAGTACATATCAATTTTACCCTCAGAAACATAAAAATAATTTAATTCTTATTCCCATAGCAAGTCTTTTTAAAAAGAAAGGTTTGTATTTTCTAATCCTATAGGAATATTTTCCAAGTCAGAAATAATGTGGATTGAATTCATCAAAAGAAGATATCTCTGCAAGCAAAAGAGATGCTACGTGTTCTTTGGGTACACAATAAACAAAGATACATTCATTTCTCATCTATCATGCAAGGCTATAATGAACAATGTACCCAGTTTGCTTCACTTCTCTTTAAACAAATAAATTTGTATTACACAGATCAGGGGGCCACTCTGCGTATACATCCAAACAAGGATTCACAAAATAAATTGCTTTCTCACAATTTTCTTTCCCTAATTCCAGAGAAATTAATCCCTTCCTAAATATCTACATTATCACATAATTTGCATGCTACAGAAGAGTCTGGTGATTATATAGTTGAAAAACAATGTATAATTCATGATTCTTCCAGTGTACAAAAGGAGTGAACAGAGTTCCATTGAAGCATTCAAACAGTTATGTAATGCTACTGCAAAGAATATCCATCATGGTTTTTCCATTTATTTGTAATTATAGATACATATTTTAAATATAAACAACATAACAATATATACATTGTTTTGTTTTGTTACATATACCCATAAACAACAATACCATCAAATGACAATAAATAAAGTTGAATTTCACATAGATGATGATATTGTTTAAAATACGAATCGTTCATCTAATAATGATGGAGACAAAGTGTTTGTTTGGAAGACTGTGCAGCCTGAAAAAAATGGTAGGATAGAGATACATGACTATTGTGTCTATTGAAGTGTCTCACAATTTCCACTGACTGACCAACAAGTGATGTTAATACAATAGTAAGTCAGGTTAGGAACAGAGAAGTTAGAATGTGAGGATCTCCAGAAGTCAGTATTGACTCACCACTGTACATGTCAGTGTGATTTCGAAAGGATGCTTCATTATGGGGATACTCTGTAATAAACAAAATAACATGAACTTTCTAAAGCAACAAACATGCACTGAATAACCAAAAGGTAATGGAAAGGAAGAGCACAAAAGAAAATTAATTTTATAAATATAAAGTGCATGCCAGAAAGAAAAGCATATGAAACATCATACACATAACATCCAAAAAGGCCTGAAGACTGTTTAGAAATAAACAAGATTACAGCAATGTAAGATGAAATATTAAACTATAGGTCTGTTTGTTTTGAAAAAAAAACATCACAAACATAAAAAATCAAAACAGTTGCAAAAGTTTTTAAAGAAAACATTGATTACATTTTTGTATTTGGCTTCCTAAATATTAGGAAATTTTCAACAGATTTGTTAAATGTCTCACAAAATTGGAATTGTTTGGCTGCAAGCTTTTTCAAACACATACAATAAACAAAATATTCTTGCTAATTTGCACCAAATGCCAAGTAAGGATTAGAAGCAACAAAACAACTTTAAAACAAAGAAAGAACAATGAACATTTCAAACTTTGCTCATGCAAACATTATTAGAATGAGTTGTGTTTCATTAAAAAATAAATTTTCAAGAGATATCCATGACTAAGACAATGTTATATATATATATATATATATAAAATAATTCCTCATAGTAATAACAGGAGCAACTATTTTTACTATCCTTGAAGTCGAAAGGACCAAGGATAATATGAGGAGGTGGGTTATGGGGTGTTCTAGGAAGACCCTGGCTTCATACAATGAATGCATTACCCATATGTTACCAAATCAATGTATCACCTTTCCAGCTGTAGAAATATTGTTCCCTACACTTTATGACCCTTTCTCCTCTCCATCCTGGTCTATTACTGGAAGAGCTTTGAATCACCAGAGAGCTAAAACCAAGCAGGCTACTTATAAACAGTAAGGAACAAAGCAATCAGTTTCTTGTCACCTTTCTCCAGTGGCTCCATGAAATCCTAGGACAATTAGATATGTTGCTAAATACAAGGCTGTAGAATGCTAATGTCTACTATTACAATCAAATAAATTGCCATGGAAAAGTGTGCAAGCTAACAAATATTTCTGAATTTCAATGAAACAAAGCAAGAATAAAGATGAAAATAAAAGAGAAGGGAAATAAAAGGCTAGATACAATAGAGAAAGTTTCAGAATCTGTAGAATCAAAAAAATCTTAGTGCAGGAGGGCTACCATTAGTTCTGTGCCTCAATAAAAATTTTGTGAAATTGTTTACATCTGGTTTATAAAATCTCTTGTGTCCTATTAAAATATAAGATGCAGATGTAGGGTTTTAAAAGCAAAAGCAACTTCCTCTCTGGTTTTTGTTGTACTTATTATCAAGACTGAACAAAATTGTCAGGAAAAATTGTGACAAAAAGAAGCAGATGCACAAACAATAGTACTAAAATTGCTTTTCCTCCCCCCCCCCCACTTTCCATTACCTAATTTCCTTCCAATCATATATCTCAGCCTATTTATATAAGAAAAATAATCTGAACGTATGTTTATCCAGTTTAAAAATCCATAGTATAGATTTGAAATTAATACCAAGCTTTAAAATCTGATAAGAAAACTATTCCAAACAGCATACAGAGAAATAAGCAAGAGCAAAGTAAAGTTGAAACAAGCATAAAAGTAGACTTGTTGAAACAAGCACTTTAATATGAAAAATATATGAACAATAAAAACTGTTTGAGTCTCGACACATTATCATTTTAATTAGGAATATCCCTCTGTTGTGAGATTCAATAAAATGTGGAAAATGTTCTTCTGTTCTGCCAAGAAAGGATGAAATACACCATTTCGTACATTATTCATTTGAAAGTAAAACCATTCATTTCAACTTAGTAGGCGTACAGTTGCAATCTGTGCATTTATTACTCATTTTAATAAAGCAATATTTTTATAGAATAAACAAATATGTCGTACAAGACAACCTTTGGGTCATCCTTTCAGAGATATTTCTTTACCAGATTCCTCAAAGCTTTCGACAATGACAGAGCTTCTAATGTACTTTCATCACTGGAAAAATTCTTAAAAATTTAGGGAGATATTCAGCAATACATTTGCCTTGAAACTGGCTTACGTTGAATGTCAAATATCAGCAGCTAATCACAGGAAATGTTTTATGACATTTTATATTATGTCATTATCATTTTATGATCATTTCTATGTCATAAAATGATTTATAAAATTTGTAAATTTGGATCCCAGACTTTGGATACATTCTTTAAAGTTAGTCCATTTGAGGTACCTTGTTTCAAAAACTGTTGTCCTACAATGCACTATTCAACCAGTTAAAGGTTATAGACACAAAGGTTTTAGTAGTATATAGATAAACACTGCACAATTATCATATTTTAAAAAACAGATTCAATTATATTTAATGGGGACTATAGCACTTTATTTCTGAGGATCATTGAGAATATGGAGGAAATGAAGAGCAAAGCTAACATATACATTAAGAACTGTTATGTAAGCAGTATGCAGACATTTCAATGTTCTGGTATAGAATAGAACCGAACCGAGCCAAATAGAATTATAGAGGTGGAAGGGATCTTGGAGGTCTTCTAGTCCAGGGGTCTCTAGACTCCAAACTTGGCCACTTTAAGCCTGGCAGATTTCAACTCCCAGAATTCCCCAGCCTGGGGAATTCTGGGAGTTGAAATCTGCCAAGCTTAAAGTGGCCAAGGTTGGAGATCCCTGTTCTAGTCCAACCCCCTGCTTAGGCAGGAAACCCTATACCACATCAGACAAATAGTTATCCAATCTCTTCTTAAAAACTTCCAGTGTTCAAGCATTTGCAACTTCTGGAAGCAAGTTATCCCATGATTAATTGTTCTAACAATCAGGAAATTTCTTCTGAGTTCTAGGTTGCTTCTTTCCTTGATTAGTTTCCACCCATTGCTTTTTGTCCTGCCCTCAGGTGCTTTGGAGAATAGCTTGACTCCTTCTTCTTTGTGGCAACCCCTGATATATCGAAACACTGCTATCATGTCACTCCTAGTTCTTTTCATTAAACACCTCGGTCCTTCTTTTCATTCACTGCTATCATGTCACCCCCTAGTCCTTCTTTTCATTTCATTAGACAAACCCAATTCCAGCAATCATGTTTTATATGTTTTAGCCTCCAGTCCACTAATCATCTTTGTTGCTCTTCTCTGCATTCTTTCAACATCTTTTTTACATCGTGGTGATCAAAATTTGGATGCAGTATTTCAAGTGTGGCCTTATCAAGGCATTATAAAGTGGTATTAACACTTCATGTGATCTTGATTCTATATCTCTGTTGATGAAGCCTAGAACTGCGCTGGCTTTTTTGGCAGCTGCAGCACACTGCTAGTTCATATTTAAATGGTTGTCCACTAAGACTCCATCTAACAGTTACTACTATTGAGCAAGGTACCACATATACTGTACCTGTGATTTTGGTTTTCTTGCCTAAATATAGAACCTTACTTTTTTCACCACTGAATTTCATTTTGTTAGATAGCACTCAATGTTCAAGTTTGTCAAGATCTTTTTGTATCTTAAGTCTATCCTCTGGAGTGTTGGCTATTCTTGCCAGCTTGGTGTCATCTGCAAATCTGATGAGTTCCCCATCTATCTCCTTGTTCAAATCATTGATAAAGATGTTGAAAAGTACTGGGCCTAAAACAGAGCCTTGGGGTACCCCACTGCATACTTCTGTCCATGTACATGCAGTTCCATTGAGGACTACATACTGAGTGTGGTTGGTCAGCCAGATACAAATCCATCTGATGGTGATGCTGTCTAACCTATATTTTTCTATCTTATCAAGTAGTAACTGGTTATTTTATTTCACAACCTTTGACCAAAACAAGATGATGTGAGACAACATACCTGCAGTACTATTAATAAGGTGTGATCTACAAACATAAAGACAAATCCTGGAATAATTTTGCAGATTGTTCCCCATTCCCAAATGAAGATTTTGACTGTATTTTCCAAAATGCTAAAAAGATACCCATGAACAACTGGCTGAAGATAACACTAACACAAATGGGCCATTCCTGGCCAATTATTACTTTTTGTATCATGGGGTAGTGCAACATGCCAAAAACTGCATTTATTTTTGAGAGAGGTGCCAAAAGGCCATAGTTCAAAATGGGAAAGGACAGGAAAAGGGGCACATTAAAATTATATTTAAAAATAAATACTTAAAAATCTTTTAAAGTTATTTTAAAATTATTAGATGAAGGGCATGAAGTTTGATAAAATCTCATGTAAATTTGTGAACACTATTCAATTTCTTATAACTTGAATAAAAAATAAATAATTCATCAGCCATGTATTTTAGAGAAACAAATTTCACTACATTTTGTCAAGCACTAAGAAATGAAAATAGAGCAATTTAAAAGCTTAAAATTGAATAGTGCTTAAATATCTCTGAAAACAAAGTCATTATGTATATTTTTCATTTATTACCTTTTCTTCCAACCTATCATATTTATTATAGACTGATTGTTTCCAAGTGGCCTCCTACACTGCAAGTAATTTTCATTAGCAGATGAAAAAGTGTAAAAACCACAGCAAAGTATCTGCCAAATTTTTGTGTATGTTATTTATTTTTACACAAGGTAAGAACCACTTCTCAATTAGATAATAGATAAAATTTTATATAACTATTTTTTTTAAACACAGGTAAATTGTATTTCAGCATTGCTCCTGATATCCTTAGATTAGAATTTCATTACTTGTCTGTTATGACCAGCTTGTCTCCAAGGAAGAAAAATTAGGCTGAACATAAGAGGATGAATGAAGCCAGTTTCTTTACATACTACTAACTAAGCATAGAGATGCATGCGTTTAGAGAAATCACACTTAACTTGATTGTGGAAATAACTTTTAACTTGTTTTTCTAAGTTAAATAAAAAAATAAAACCAGTATCAGATAAAAGTCTGTTGAAGGTTTCTAAAATAAAGTCCTATTGTTTCTTTTATATTTTATTTTTCTTATATGTATCCATGTATTCATAACTATATTTTACTTATACCTATTATCTTGTAAGCAATTGACAAATAAAATAAATAAATAAATAAATAAAATAAAATGATTCCTAGTCCCAGAAACAAACATTTTTTGTTTTTTTTAAAAAAGGGTGGGGTGGGAAATCAGAACCACCTACTTTCAGTTTACAATACAGGTTTTGTAGTAGTTCCAAGAAGATTCCCAACCAATTGAACTCTGATTCAGGTGCCCCTGAGGGCACAGATAAACCCCCAAGCGGCCTCAAAAGTTTTCAGAGAATGCTGATGATCAGATGACTGCAAAGAAACATAATCCTTCCATCCTCCCAACCATCCACTCAATTGTCAGTTCCTATCCTTCCATCCCCCTACCATCAGAACTAATGAAGCTTCCTGAATGAGAAGCAAAACGTTTTCCTCTTTTTCCTCCAGGAAAAAACAGTCCAGTTGCCTTTTGAAGAAAAAAGCCCTTAGAGACAACTATGACCTGGATGAATGAGAATCTTCATAAACATATTAAAGAAAACTTCTCCTTTTAAGAATAGGAAGGTCACTTAATCCCCTGAGAATTCTATGGTGCAAGATCATAACAAGAAAGCTGGGGACTCTATAAAATAAAACACAATATAAGACCAGATTTCCATATTTTAATTCTACTCTAATTTCCAAAAATATATAAAAATAAACTATATTCCTTAAAAATATTTAAATATTTGGATCTGTAGATAAATCTGCTGGGTGGTGACTCTTTTTTTCTTTCACTAATAGTTAAGAGCAATAGTAGAGCTGTTTAAAAATCCTTCCACCCTCCCTTTCCATCTCCTTGGGAGACACTAATGCAAAACAATCATGTAAATAAATAATTTTCAACTTTTTCTAAACTTGTAGAAAGGAAACAACATAAATTAAGAAATGTCTGAACAATAAAAATACAGTTCCATTAATTCTGACACGTTTGCAAAGAAGATGGTTTGTTAGCACAGTTACTACAGAAAGGATCTTGCTGGTATTACTCCAACTAAGCTATTCATAATAAATACTTACTGGTCAGGACCTTGAGGGTGTAAGGATTTTTCTGCTGGATGGTATGTGTGAAAGCAAAGCGAGCATTGCAACTATAGTCAGTCAGAGCATCCTGCTGCATGACATTAGAGAAATACAAGTCACCATTCTGCCCTTGAGAGACACGCTTGTCTTGATGGATAGGTTCCATGGCTGGAAGAAGGAACAATAATTCTTTTTAGAATTCACAGCTGTGTTACATAGCTATATGCTACGTTGGAACCTATGATAATTACCTACTAGGCCTAACAAACGTCACAGATTAATTCCTGCTTGCATTAAGAAGCTGGAATAATTGAGCCACTATAATTATTGTGATGAATGGAGATAGGAATAACCTTTTGAGATGCTTTCCTCTAATATAAATCTTTTCAATATGATCATATCAAGTGTACAGTGAAATTTATTTATTTATTTATTCGTACTTCTATACCGCTCCCTTTCCCAAAAAGGGACTCGAGGCGGTATACATCCAACAAACAAGATAATACAGATAACAGAAGTGAAAATCAAATAGATAATCTCAGATAGCTAAGAATAACCCTTATTAAAAATTTAAAATTTAAACCCCAATGATTTTATTTGGCTAGACCGGCTTGTTTGAACAGTAAGGTCTTAACTGATTTTATTTGGCTAGACCGGCTTGTTTGAACAGTAAGGTCTTAACTGCGCGCCGGAAGGTTAGGATGTCTGACATGGCTCGTATCTCCGGGGGGAGACAATTCCAGAGGGATGGGACTCCCACAGAGAAAGCACGTAATCTCGGGGCCGCTAGTCGACAGCGATCCAGTGGTGGTACCCCGAGCATGGCGACTCTGTGGGAGCATACTGGGCGGCGGGAGGTTGTTGGTGGCAGTAGGCGATCCCGTAAGTATCCAGGTCCCGAGCCATGGAGCACTTTGAAAACTGTTAGTACCACCTTGAATCGAATCCGGAAGGCCACAGGAAGCCAGTGCAGCCAGCTGAGAAGTGGTGTTATGTGGGCATCCCGAGGAGCGCCCATGATCATCCGCGCGGCTGCATTCTGAACTAACTGTAACCTTTGGAGAGTCTTCAAGGGGAGCCCCATGTAGAGAGCATTACAGTAGTCCAAGCGGGAGATGACGAGGGCAGAGATGACTGTGCGAAGTGCGTCCAGATCCAGAAAAGGTCGCAATTGGTAGATCAGACGAATCTGATAAAAAGCACTCCTGGTGACGGCCGCAATATGATCTTCCAAAGACAGCCGCACGTCCAGGAGGACACCCAAGTTGCGTGCTCTTTCCACAGGGGATAATGTCTCTCCTCCCACGGTCAGCGATGGAATAAGCTGACTGAATCTGGGAGCAGGAAACCACAGCCACTCGGTTTTGGTCGGGTTGAGACGAAGTCTGTTATGACCCATCCAACTCCGCACGGCCTCCAGGCACCGGGCCATCACTTCGACGGCTTCGTTGGGGTGGTCTGGGGTGGAGATGTACAGCTGAGTATCATCAGCGTACTGGTGGAATTCCACCCCAAAGCCACGGATGATCTCACCTAGCAGCTTCACATAAATGTTGAACAGCAGGGGAGAGAGTACCGACCCCTGAGGTACCCCACAAAGTAGGGGCCTTGGGGTCGATCTCTGTCCCCCCGTCAACACAAATTGCGAACAGTCAGAGAGGAAGGAGGAGAACCATCGAAGCACGGTGCCTCCAATCCCCAGCCCCTCCAACCGATGCAATAGGATACTGTGGTTGACAGTATCAAAAGCCGCTGATAGATCAAGTAGGACCAGAACAGAGGAATAGCCTCTGTCCCATGCCCTCCAGAGATCATCCATCAATGCGACCAACGCCGTCTCAGTGCTGTGCCCGGGCCTGAAGCCCGATTGGAGGGGGTCGAGATAATCCGTTTCATCCAGGTACTGCGGGAACTGACGTGCCACCACAATCTCTACAACCTTCGCTACAAAGCGAAGGTTGGAGACAGGACGATAATTTGATAGTAATGTTGGGTCCAAGGACGGTTTCTTGAGGAGAGGTCGAACCACCGCTTCTTTCAAAGCGGCGGGTAGGAACCCCTCTCTCAAGGAAGCGTTTATAATGCCTTGGAACCAGCCTCGTGTCACCTCCCGAGTGGCTAAGACCAGCCAGGAGGGACACGGGTCTAATAAACAAGTGGTAGCGTTCAGTCCCCCCAGTATTCTGTCAACGTGTTCTTTGGTAACAGAGTCGAACTCAACCCAGTTGACCTCATCGATATCTGACCTCGCCCTTTCGCCCGGAGATGACCAGTCAGAGTCCAGTTCGTTCCGAATCTGAGCGATTTTGTCCTGGAGAAATATAGAAAATTCCTCAGCTCGACCCTGCAAAGGGTCTTCCCGCGACTCCACTTCCAAGAGGGAGCGAGTCACCTTAAACAGGGCGGCTGGGCGGTTTTCTGCGGACGCAATAAGGGTGGAGAGGTAAATTCTCCTCGCCATCCTTATCGCCACTAATTTTTTATATTAATTCTTAATATAAGAACGTAGCAGTGTTCGGTCAGACTCAGAGTGGCTGGCCCTCCAACTACTCTCTAGGCGTCTTTTCCGGCGTTTCATCTTCCTCAGCTCCTTGGAGAACCAAGGAGCTACTTGGGAGCGACGCCGGGTCAGAGGCCGCAAGGGCACAACCCGGTCAAGTGCTCCAGCAGCCGCCATATTTCAGGCGGCAACCAAGTCCTCAACCGAGTCGTGTGTGTGAGTTTCGGGAAATGGCTCAAGCTCCATCAGGAACCTGTCTGGGTCCATCAGGCGCCTGGGGCGGTACCATTTTAATGGCCCCGCCTCCCTGCGGTCAAGAGGTGTGGAACGGAAGTCAAGCTTTAGGAGTGAGTGATCTGACCATGACAGGGGTTCTATAACTATATTCCCTACATCCAGATCACTCTGCCACTGATCAGAGACAAAAACTAAATCCAGGGTATGACCTCCAATGTGAGTAGGGTCCCGGATTAACTGGGTCAGGCCCATGGCTGTCATGGAAGCCATGAACTCCTGAGCAACTCTCGAGGCACCGCCGGCGGAGGGAAGGTTGAAATCCCCCATGACCATAAGCCTAGGGGTCTCAACCGTCATGCCGGCAATAACCTCAAGAAGCTCAAGCAGGGCAGATGATGCATAGCAGGGAGCCAGGTAAGCGATCAACAAGCCCTTCTGAACCTTGGAACCAAACTTCACGAAAAGAGATTCACATCCAGACGTCTGAGAAACAGTGGACTCCCTCGGACATAGATCTTCCTTGATAACTAACGCAACACCTCCACCCCTTCCCTGGGTCCTCGGCTGATGAAAAACCCGAAACCCGGCCGGGCACATATCAACCAGAGGGACACCCCCCTCTGGGCCCAGCCAAGTTTCGGTAACACCCACCAGGTCCGCCCCCCCCTCAAAGATCAAATCATGAATGAGAGGGGCCTTGTTCATGACGGACCTGGCGTTACATAACATCAGCCGAAGGCCCAGGGCCCGATCACTCAGACCACCTGGAGAACGGGAAGTGATAATGGGGTCGGAGCGCGCCACAGCAGATAGATAGCGGAGGCGCGCTCCCGAAACAGAATGTGGCCCCTTATAAACGCCAAATCTGCCTCTCCCGCTCACCGTTTTAATAGATTTAATGACACCCTCTTCTGGACAACCCCCCATCTTCAATCGAGCCATGTCAGAATCCCATCCACTCCGGCCGCGCTCTGTGACCAGGTCGGAGCCCCAGGTGGGTTGTCCCCTAATTCCCACATGGTTAACCCTAATTTGTTTAAAGATTTGATTAAAAATTTTAAGTAACCCTCCCTCCCACACTTCCGACGACCCCACCATCTCTCCGGATCCCAAGATCCGTCCTTTATGAAAACAATGTATAGATTCATGTAAACATGAGTTGCTTTTGTAGTCAATCAACAGAGTTTGTTCCCTTGCTGTATAGACAATGTGAAAAAGAACATATTTACAAATCTAGAAGGCAAGGCACAGATTTTGTATGTAAATTCTTTTGCTAATTGCTGCGGTCAGCCAGCCCATTTATTTATCTGGAAAGCTTTCAGAGGACAGGGGGATGAGAAGACATCAAAGAAGTACATTTCAAAAAGTGTGACCCTGCATATATATTTTGGAAAAGTATAATGCAGCAGTTTGGGACAGAGATACGACAAAATGTCTTGGACCAGCTCTGTCTGCAGTTCCAGCATTTATTTGATTAACAAGCAACAGGTACTTTCTGATAACATTTCTTCTATATTGCTTTTGAGAACATGGAAGGAGGAAAAAGTAGGTAGATTATTCCTTTGCAGTATATTATAATTGGAAAACTTGTCCCTTAGATATATGTTATACTTTAGCTTCCATTAGTCTCTTTCAACCTGACAAAGATCCATGACATCTGGAGGCATAATTTTTGCCTATATATGGCTAGTATCCACAAGGAACCATCTGATGCATTCAGCCTAAGATGTCATGGAACTGTCTCATTTTAAATACAATTATTACCACCTGAGTCATAGGCAGACTTACAGCTACTCATCCAAAAGATAGCAGGGGGTGGTAATCCAGGTGGAGGATTGCATGCCAAGATAAGTGAAGCACCTTCGTGAACCTCTTGAATGTCCAAATTTTCCTTTGGCCACAAAGGAGATTCTGAAATTATAAACCTTGTAAGAGAAATTGCATCTATTCATGTATTATATTTAAAGAGAATGATTCAAAAAGATTCTTTATGAAACAACCCTGGGATAATGAATAATGGCCAGCAAGACAGTGGGAGTGAGAAATTAGACAAGATTCCAATGAATACAGAATATCTGTTAAAAAAACATTGAAAAAAAGATATAATAAAGGAGCACAGGAATCTAAACTTTGAATAAACAGGTCCTCTTTATGAGATTGGAAACAGTAAGCTGTTGGTGAAAGTAGTAATGTCTGCAGGGGAGAATCCAACATCTAAGAGTTACCATTCTGCTTCAATTGAATGATCAAAGCTATCAACTTGAGTTTTTTTAAATTACCCCATCCTAAAATATGCTTAGGAAAAGGTTCTTAGAGTCATAAATTATACATTTACAGAAATACAAAAATTATCTAAGTTGCTGCCATGGAAGATGGTTGCTATTATTTTATATCAGTGTTGAAACAAATATATAATGCTAAAATGTCTCTTTCACCTATTGGTAAGCAACAACACTGTATTTATTAAACTGTACATGAGCTTATTGCATGCCAGAAATGTTATGACCATTCTAAATACAAAACGAAGTCCTAGCAAACTAAACCATATAACTGATGATTATAGAAATGCACAATGAAGTCAACAATTTGTGTTAATGTATACTCACTTGAAACATGGAGGAATATTTTGTTGGAGATAGCTGTTCCGTAGTCATTCCGAGAAAAACACTGATATTCTCCCTCATAATCCTCTGGTCTTCCACCACTGCGGAAGTCAACTACCAGTGTACCTGACCAATGCCTCATGGTTACTCGAGGGTCCTTTGCAACATTAAAAAACTTCCCATTTCGTGTCCAGGAAAACCTGTTAACAGCATTGCATCAAAGTCTAGTAACTTGGGTCTATTCAAGAATAGTGCCTCTATTGCTATACGATGTACAGGTTATCTGAGATCTATTAACTTCCTATGCAGTAATGGATCCTGAGTCCTACAACTTGGATGAAATATAATACAAGGGTATTCACCTATTTAGAACTTAATGATATCAAAGACAATTAGAGATGAAATCTACACTTACGCCATATCATTACATTTGATGCCTATCAAAATAATCATGATATGGCAATTTTAAACTCCAGGATGCACTTAGGAGGCCTAAAGCTATGGTGATTATAATAGAACCTTTATGATGCAAAACTATTACAAACCACTCCAGAAACACTTTGATTATGTGATATACTTAGCATGACAAATGACATACACACCCCTTTAACAAAACAATTATTTTATACTGGAGTGAATACAGTTGTTTCCATCTGCTCTAAGCCACATGATCATGAGTCATGTGATAAGAATGGGTCTAGTATTGGAGAAGAAATTTTTCCATTTTTGCTCATCATAAAGTGCTGCCAAAATAACTTAACCCTGAATTCTGTATAAGTCTAGGCACAGCCATTCTTGTAGTGATACAGTAATCATTCAGATATTTGTTTCCATACTACTCTTGAGAAAATAAACTACAATTACACTCACGTGGGTGTGGGGTTGCCTTTTGCTTCACACTCAATAAATATATTATCTCTTGGATCTACGATATAATCCTTTGCAGACTGCTTTGTAATTGTAGGAGGCTGAGGCACTGCAAAAGCATATATAAGAAAAGGAAAGAAAAAAAAAGAAGGTAAGAGGAAAAAAATTACCATTCCTTATTTTTATTTCACTCAAACTTTTCAAGTCTTGTGAGATGGAATATACATTTTAAAAATATTATAAAATAAAGCAAGGCTAATCTGGGGGGAAAAGCATTTTCAAACCTGATCAGTATTTGGAATCTCATTAGGAAAGCTGTATTGCTCTGTATTGCTGCCAACAAACCTATATGGATCTATCTTGTTAAAAGGTTTTACTTATGAATCCTTTTCTTCTACAAGAGTGCAGCATACATATCCATCACCCCAAATGCTCATTTTCCTAATTCTAGAGCAGGATAGCTGATCCTCTATTTTTTTTTTCTCCAGAAGTACAAGCTAGTTCTCAGCTTACAACTGTAATTGAGCCCACAATTTCAATTGTAAGTTGAAATGGACAGTAAGTGGTCAGCACAAGACTGTGCCCAATTTTACGACTTTTTTGCGACACTCATTAAGTGAATGCATCAGTTGTAAAGTAAATATAGCAGTCATTAAACAAATTCTTCATTTGATATGGGTTGGGTTTTTTTTTGTGTGTGCTGAAAACCAGAAGTAAAAATCCCATAAGTCATGGTTATGAGACCAATGTGTACTGCAAATGGTCGTAAATGTCCAAAAATGTAAGTAGCTTTTTTGAGTCCACCATCTAAACAACTGGTCGCAAGTCAAAAACCACCAGTAAATTAAAAACAACACACATAACTGCACAACTTTTGAATACTTTTCTCAATCCAGTAGATCAGGTCACAAATTGCTCCCATTTTTGTTTAAACTACTTACCTGTATAGTGAAAGAAGTAAATTTAAAAACAAGCTGATCTTCGACTTTTCTTGGTGATTTTTAAAAATGTGACCATGACTCATTCAAGCATTTCCTGTTCTCTTTCCTCCTACTTTAACAAACTTTATCTGTAGTCTGGCTGGTTCTTCCCTCTACTCCACCCCCCATGGTTGTGGCTCAAAAAGGCAGTGTGAAGTAATCAGCAAGTTATTAAGCATATCTCTCCTGTTTTTTGAACAGAAAGTTTAAATAAGAAAAGAGCAGTAATTATATTTACATACGTATGTTTATATTTTGGACTAAGAAAAGCGTCACTTCTCTGAAGAACAAAAATATTGATAAAATATAATTTACTTATGATCCACTTTGGAATTCTGAAATTCAGATACCATAATTGTGAGGTTTTATATTTGAGGGCTCAGTTGAATATAAAGCCCAATGTTTTATTCTAGTAAGTTAATACAGAATCTACTTCAGACTTGTTAACCGCTATACAGGCTGCTACTATACCCAGGTTTCTCAAAATACAGAGAATGTTATTTTGGGGTGGTGGTGGAGGGAAAGGTCAGAAAACAAGACTTACATGTATCTTGAATACTTGCTGTTAGTTCGAAGGTGTAAGCACAGCAATAAAAAGAAAGAAGAGAGAAACAGGAAGTGTTAATCTAAATGTTTAGATCTAATATTAAATACCAAAAGGGGTAAACAAAATGTGCCATTTTAATGAATATTAATAGTATTAGCTTAAATATATTGCCCCGAGTTCCTATGAAGAATTAGAGAAAACTTTAAAAAAGGTGGGGAATGACACAATTAGCAAAATAAATACATACAGATATGAATATGTTCGGACATCAATAAGGCTATTGAAGACTATTAATGCATAGATTTAATTCATAGTCTAGTTCATAGGTGTTTCTGTATCCTTCTCCTGTCTCGTGCCCTCTAAATATGTACGATTACAATTTCTTTAATCTTCACCCATCAAAACTTTTAATATCTAGTGCAAACCTCATAAATGCTTAAAGTATAGTATTTTAATGTTTTACTTATACTGTAAAAATCCTTTATGCGACTTAGAGGTACAGAAAAATAGAACCTTAGAGACTATTCCACTTTCTTGTTTAGAAGGTCATATTTTTGGTAGTTTTAAAAATACAATTACAAACAGCATTCAAGTGATTTATAACTCTTATGTGATGCTTCCTATGCCACTGTGAATTATCCAGGCATCCTTCTTCACCTGGGGAATTTACCTATGATACAGAAGTCTGCACTCCCAGAAGACCTCACCATAATCCTGGCTCTATTTAGTCACATCTACACAATAACCACGAGAAAAAGTTTTAAATATATAGCTATTGAATACACATGTTCCACCTAATTTTATCTTAGGAAGATATTACATGATACCCTCCAGTCACTAGACAGAGTTCAAACTATTTGTGAAAAGAAACACATCACTTGAAGCTCTAGGAATTTTTAAAAGATGATATAACAGATACACCTGTAGTGGTGAATTGAAAATCCCAATGACAGAACTTAAAATAAAACAAAATTTTGTGATAAGTTTTTTTAAATTTTCCATGCACCATCATATTGCCTATGCAGTTGCTAGTGATTTGTTCTTATAAGCTAATTCAACTTATAGGGTCATGCTGTGCTTCTCAGAATCAGCAGATTGATGGGATGCTTCATACATCATTCACTTCTGCTATTGTCCAAAGAGTGTCCATACGAATATATGGAATATATAGAGTGCAGAAAATGAACAATATATTCTGCTGCTTAGAACCGAAAGATTTTTGGCTATGAACTCCTATAGGAATTCCATAGTGGTTTCACAAGGCAAGGAGGTCAAGTTTGGTTAGTGTTATTGCTCAAATTGTGATAGATCACAACTTTTTGGTCTACCCATCCACAGATATTTTTAGGATTTGCTTTCATTTTCTCTCCTTAGTGTCATTCCTGTTCTAATTGTCCTAAATTAAATCCTCAAGAATAGCTGTGTTTCAGTCCATGTCCATACCAAATATGTATGGTTTGAGTCAGACATAAAATAATACAACCAAGCTATATTGTACACAGTATGGCACAACCAAGCTATATTTGTACACAGTATGGCACAACCAAGCTATATTGTACACAATATGGCTAATTGGTTTGCCAACCTCTAATCCCTTAGACACATACTCATCACATTACTATTTCGTGATAGGTGTTCTACAGAAAGCAGAAAAGAAGAAAGAAATACTAAGCCAAAGAAATGGAAAGCGGGATATATACACGTATTTACTTTATACTACCATTCACTATGCCCGTCTGTACGAATATCAAAATATAATTGCTAAATTTTCTTAAAGCTTTCTAATTTTTAAAAATGATGATATAATACCTATTAGGGAAGTTCATATGGTATTTATCTGATGACAGTTCTAAAGTCAATGAGATAAGATTTCCTTTTATGTAGCGGTGGAGAAATTTATAAATAGATTTGTTCCCTTTTTTCTTTTTTCCACCCTTAACATCATTTCTTCCTATATTCATGCCAGTCTACAATCGTTCTTTATAGCCTGCATTAAAATTTGCATATATGTTAATGTTAATTTCTCCTTAAATACTTGTTCTCATGTATACTGTTTTTAGAACTACTTCCCAAAACAGTTTTGGTTAATTTTTCATCATTATATGCTTTTAAGAATAAATTTCTTTAGTATAAAAATAATAAAAGATACATTTTTAAAAATATTATATCCCAACATTTGAAAAATGTGAAAATTTTAAAACCATTTCAATTTACGTTTTGGTTCAGAAAATGCATGCCAGATGATTTTTACCTTAATACCTATGTCAAACTGATTCCACAAATTTCCTGCTCCATTTTTAATTTTCCAGAAATAAGGCTTATTTCTGGCTACTTATTCAGTTATTTACACCATACATCAATCCATTTTCCCATTTTAAAAATTCCTATGAAGTAATATATATCTTGTCCTCCCAAAGTCCTTTTGTTTGTTTATTAAAATATGGTTTGCTATATAACAAATGCCTTCTAAAATCAACAAGTTTTCTGATTCCACAGTTGAATGTGCAGATCTGATAGTAGAACTAGATAGTTTCAATAGTAGAAATATTCCTTAAATCATATCCCTACACCACACCTGTATGCAATGCTAATCTCCATGAAGGAGGGAAGCTTCTGGGGTCAGAGAAAAAGAGATCATTTGCCTGGAGAGTTAGCAATTTGCACACTTATCATAAACCCACAGCAGCTGTGACTATTTATACACCACCTGTTCAATTTATAAAACCCGGAGCCTTTCAAGCTTACAAAAAGGAGATGAATTAATTAGCTAAGTCTCTGCCATGAACAATGAGTGGACATGAGAGGACTAAGAGAGACCAAGCACTTTCTCTGTTAAATAAAAGGAAGATTAAAAATCCAATTCTCTGGCAGCTTGCATGAAGGAAAAGCACACGGTGGAGCCTGATGTCACCAAAGTGAGAAAACAAAGAAAATCTTTGAAATGGGTCCAGCTGGGTAAAACAGTTGTTTGCCATATTCCTTAACGCCTTCCATTGATTTGGGATGGCCAGTTTCTGATTCACTCTATCCTAAGTTTCTGTGATTATAATCAATGCTTCCAAGTAATTGCTATGTTATAACTTTTGTTCAGTTATTTAATGAAAGATCATGCATACAGTCCATATTAATATCTATTTTCTAGCAAACTTGCCAAAATGTCACTAAATCAACGCAGTCTGATTGTTTAATCTTAAATCATGGTTTTTCCTGTTTAATTTTGTTTGGGGAAGGTTATTTGAACCAAGACAACTGAATAAAAGGGGGGATTATAAATTAATCTGTCCTAAAGCAACCATCACTTAGAAACAGTGAAAAAATATGGGAAGAGGGCTCCCCCCCACACAGCAAAGTCACCAAAAGTATATTTTGAAATTGAATCAAAGCTATTTTTGGTCACTATTTAGGATTCAGGTCTTCACAATTAATGTTTACATTCAGAATTTATTGCGTACTTTTTTTCCTGAATATATGTAATGCATCAATTTATTTATTTATATTTTCATTTATTTATTTATCAAGTTTAAGTACCAGCCACATCACTTTCAGAATGGCCCCGGGCAGTTTACAGCTAAAAGCATAAAACCCAGGAGTGGGATCCGACAGGGTTAACTACCAGTTTGGTCATTTACAAGGTTCGGTGATTTATGATGTGCTTTCCTGCACGCTGTGTGGACGCGTATGTAAGTCGGCATCAGTACGCTGCATGCAGAGAAGCAGTCTTTCAAAAAGCCCTTTTTCCCTGCTTTTTTAACTGCAGCTGTGCCTCACACGGCAGCTGAAGTTGAAAAAATCAGGAAATAAAGGTCAGATAAGAGCCCGGGTGGGCAGGTGGGCAAAAACATCAGCAGACATAGAACCATTTCAATGTCTGCTGCTCTTCAGAGCTACTGGTTCTACAGAGGTGGACAGAACTGGTAGAAACCCACCCCTGATAATACCATGTAAAAATATAACACATTAGTAAAATGGGAGCCAAGTAAGAAACAAAGATAGAAAAGGTTAAATGATGTGTGCGGGGACGGACGCCTTCAAGGTTTTAAAAATCCCCAGGATTGCACACCACTCTGGGAGCCCATGTGAGTTGGTAGAGTCAGGTCTTCACACTGAAAGATCCATCACAAGCATTCAACATGCTGCTCTAAACAAAACATCTCTGCCTCATGAAGACTCTGGATAAATGAAAGTGGTACTTTTAATGGAATCACACATTGCCTGATAGCTACTGTAAGCTCAGGAACAAAATCCTGAACAAATTCAATGAGCAGTGAAAATCTGAAAAAAAGAGAAATATGCATGCAGGCAGTAGCTTATTAAAACTTGATTTATATCACTTTATGAAATATTGTTTTTTTTAAATTGTTTTAGATACATTTATATTAATAAAATCAGCACATCAATATGAAATAAAATTGATGAATAAACATCCTTATGATGAAGGGGATGCCCCATGACATATTTGCAACTTATATGAAAATAATGCAAACAATAATGCCTTTTATGTTACTTAGCTTTTCTCAATCTGGGATCAGATTCTAAGGAGTCTTACTTAATCCATTAGAAGATACTGGGTTTTTTTTTACATAAAAGAGTATCTCTTACACATTAGCACAGTTCCAAAAGAAAGTAAATTGTACTTAAAATATGCAATTGAAATCGTGAAAAAGACAATGTTATGAATTAAAATAGGCATCCTTCCTCTCTCTTTGATAAACATGGAATCCTGAAAACACAACTGATGAGAAACAAGCCACAAGTAATTTTGGATTTTTTTTTTTTTTCAATAATAAACTAGTGTTATTTTTCTCATGTTTCTTAATGACATTTTTCACTCCAAAAAAAAAATAAAATAAAATTATGGGCCTTTCTTGATCATTAGAGTGGATTTCCTATATATATTCTCTATGGATTAAACAACATTAATTCAGTAGTGTTTTAGTGATTAGTAATTTAGCAAAAAGCTTCCTACTGGTTGGCAGCACAAAGAACAGAAAATACTGTACTTAATCTTTAGGTAAAACCAATAATAGTAAATCCATCTTTTTCCCATTAATAAAATCAGAATTTTATACATGTCCAGGGAAGCATTTTTTTTCTTGTGGAGGATCATATGTGGAGAATCATTAGATGCCAGACTTTTTGAGGGACTGGCTCACTCTTAATTTTTTATATCAAGTTGGGCAAGAGAGGCATGTGGGTCCCATTTATTAGGAATTATCATAGGGCAGGATCCAGGAAGTGTATTTTTCTATAACTGTGCCTGCCTCTAGACATCTACTGCATGTTTTGCAGAGCCTTGAAGACCTGGTTGTTTTCCCAATGATAAGGGCCAGGGGAGTATTTGATCACCCCCCACTATTGCTGAATGATGTTTTGACTACTGGTTGGAAATGGTCGCTTTCATTTTTTCATATGGCATATATTCAGGGGTGGGTTTCGACCGGTTCTGTCCATCTCTGTAGAACCAGTAGCTCTGAAGAGCAGCAGACATAGAACCAATTCTATAGCTGCTGATGTTTTTGCGTACTCGCCCACCTGGGCTCTTACCTGACCTTTATTTCCTGGTTTTTTTTCAACTTCAGCTGCTGTGCAAGGCACAGCTGTAGTTAAAAAAGCAGGAAAAAAGGGCTTTTTGAAAGGCTGCTTCTCTGCATGCAGCGTGCTGATGACGATTTACAGGCGCGCCTGCGCAGCATGCAGGAAAGCACATCGTAAATCACCAAACCTTGTAAATGACCGAACTGGTAGTTAACCCTGTCGGATCCCACCCCTGCATATATTTATATTATACTTTAATTGTTTTAGCCACCCAGAACCACATTATTGAGATGGGAATCAATATAAATCAATATAAATAAATAAATATATGTATTGTATACATGCATGCATATTTGGGTCTAGAGTCAAAAATGGCTGGGACTAAAACCAATACGGACTAAGGCTACTTGTTTTCTTTTTACACCAATCCCCATCTCTTTGATTCCACAATATTATACTTCATTCTTGCAGTTTACCGTTTTTTCCTATGTATTTGCCACTTCCTTCTGCATCTTTTCAATGTCTTCCTTTCTGGATACCTCATTGCCTGAAACTAGGTTGAGGTCTGCATGAAATGGAATCATAGGGAACTTGCCCTTTACAATGTGCATTATCAATAGTTGATATCATGACATTAGTCCATGGGAATGGTAATATTTTATAGGTCCACATTGTCTAATGCATCTGATCAAAATTTAAGGCTGCGATGTAAACCCATTTCTTAGGAAGCATGTCTATTAATCACAGAGAGAAGCTTACTTCTGAGTGAACATGTTTAGAATTGTATTACAGAGCAATCTTACTCCTTCTCAGTGGAGAATAAATCCCACCGAGAAAAATAAAACTACAGAAACTTTCATCCTACTGAATTAAATGTGTTAGCCTATATACGGTTGTTATAACAGAGGCTTCAATTAACTTAGGTGGCTACAAAACAGCATGTATAAGCATTTTGGCTTGTGACATTTATTGTAATAAAAAGAAGTTTAAAGTATAAAACTTTGAAAAATAATACTGTTGAAGTATAGTGTTTGCTAAAATAAAAAACTAGAGAGGGACAGAGCAAGAAGTCTCATTTATTGGCTATACAGTTATTCAATAGTAATTTTTCCATGTTAATGTATTTCAACAATTAATAATTTTCAATACTCTGTGCCATTTTAGAGCTACAACTGTGGCACTTCTATGCACAAATGTCACCTTAGTATCATTATAATAAATAATTAATGTACAATTATACATGTACAATTAAAACATTGTAACATCTGCTGGTATTTCATTGAATAGCTTTGTCTACTTGCCAGTTCCTACAGTACTGAAGTGGAAGCATTGCACAATCCTCATAATAAGTGTTTTTGGAATGAGTTAAATTTAGGTAAAAGGTTTGTTTGGGACTTCTGGGTAAGAAATGGTGAACTGAATATGGCTCTGTTAAAAGTGAAGCCAACAACAGTGGTTGAAGGAATAGCCAGTCTTCATAATTCCTCACTGGATAAGGAGAAGAAATTGCTCACAAGTGGTCTATATAGTTGCTTCTCATGAGGAGACCAAAGACAGTAGTCACTAATGGGTTTACAGCTCTGGGAAATGAGTGTATAGCCATGTTTGCTCAAACTTATGTTTCCTACCTTCTAAAGGGCATTGAGTCACATACTTCCTTTTCTAATTACTTTCAGAAATTGCTTGTTAGTTGCTTTTAGCTATTAGGACACTTTGCGGTTGACAGGTTTTACAGTACTGGATGAGTTCCCTTCAATTATTAGCACAATAATACAAGTTTTACCTAACAAGATTGAGACTGTTTCAAAGGTAGATTTAAAAATAACAGGCTACAAGAATGATATGGAAAAAGATGCTACTCCAGATATATAAAAGAAATTGACTGATATCTTAACAATACAAAAACCAAGACAGTAACCTGGATAATTTTCCTATACTGAATTTATAAAAGAGGCTTCTTAAAAGTTTGAAAACTTTAGTGAGACAAAGAAAAAATAAAATCAAATTCTAAGACATTATTTGGAGGGATCAAAGATCAAGCTTATTAAAACTAAAAGGAAGAAATTTAAAATTGGTTTACTTGCTCAGAGTTAAACATAGCTTCGTTATTTATCTGTGGTAATCCTTAACAAACCTGCTGATTAGAACTGAAATATCAAGGCTTTATGATAACACATAGAATATGGGAAGAAGAGCTCATTTCTTGTATTTGAAGAAAAAGTGATAAATTATTAAATTGTTTATACTTGAAAAGAAGGGGAGCCATTTATTTATAAATTAGTTTCTTTTTCTTTTACAACATTCTTATTTTTTTCTTTTCTGTACTTTTTACTTTTCATTTTCATTTTTTAGATTGTATTAGTTTTTATCTTTGTTGTTTCATCATACAGGAACTGTCACTGAGAAACAACATCTCTGGTCCTATATCTTCTTCACAAGAACAGGGAACCCCAAGAGGATGAGCTGATTCCAGGTAGAGAAATGGTTCCTGGTCAGAATTTCTATCAATCTCCAAGCTCAGACACTACAAAAAAATAGTGCAACCAACTCTACAAATATTCTATTACCACACACAAAAGACAGAGGCACATCCCACAACTATCATTCTCAACCCAACATAGTGTAGTTTATTATGTACATTATATTTGCATTAAATATTATTTTGATAGATGATATTATATATATGTATTTAAAATTATTTCATAAATTAATATTCCAATTGATAAGATTGTTATTTCCCAGCTCGTTGTAGTCAAATACAATGGGTTATGGCTCTAGGAGTTACCTCAGATCTTAAGGGGAATGCAGAAACCCAAAATTCTTGAAAATGTAATACTGAGGAAACATGAACAATATTTTTGAATATTCTTTCTGAGTATAATATTCTTTCTGAATACAAAATCTGAGTTAGGATATGATAGCGCAGATGTCAAGATTAGAACAAAAAGCATCTTAGTGTTCCATCTAGGGATGGAAAAACCAGTTAATATTACTTTTTCTCAGTTTGGATTCAATAATTATGGCAAAGAGAGGCTGGTTTGTACCTATTTGCAACATAATTGTTCAAGATGAGGAGCCTGCTAAAAAGGCTTAATTTTACATAACCTAGATTTGAAGTATCTCACAGATCATCCCTCACTCAGAACCATTTTTGGCATACTGTGTTGATCATTAAATACTTCAGCTCTCACAAACAATGGTATATTGAAATAGGAAATGGAATGGAGCAATCATGCTATATTAGCATTTCCTAATCTTGATGCCCCAGAGATGTGAGAATTTCATTTCCAAGAATTTCTCAGTCAGCATAGCCAGTACTGAGAATTCTAGGAATTGGTCTACACAACCAAAACATGGAGATTATATGTAAAAACCCGAAATACATTGCCATCTAGTTTCAATCAATGTCCATATATATAAATTAGCTCCTATGTTTTATCATGTTCACATCTTGTTTACAAATAACCTAAAGGCAATTAAGAAAATAAAGGCAAAATTAAAATCTGCCAGAAGTCAACACAGGACTAATGAAATCATACAATTTTTAATGCAAGTGTCAGCATGTATGGATGGTGTCAATTTAATATACCTCAGAAAATATATTTACAGTTGAAGTTTCTTATGAACTTCAGTACTTGTACCTTTCAGAATGCAGCAGATGATTCTGATGCTGACCCTAATTTCCAGGACCCCCAGCTAAAGGATAAGCTTTACCATCATCTTCCAGTTCAGAGGAGAAATGTGTGCTAGATTTTCTGATAATATTCTAGACTACATTGGTTTCTGAGAGGGGAACTCTTTAAAATACTGTATCTTTTTTTTCTCAAACGAGGCTATATCTCAAAGCCCTGTTTGGTATCATTCTAAAGATGGAACTGAATTCATTTGAATACTGATAACTGCTGGTCACCTTCATCTTGACCAGTCCAAAACAAAGCAAGAGTACGCTTCATTATATGTGTTGAGTTAGATCAGAATTAAGACAGGTCCAGTGATGTATGGATTCCATGAAACTCTGAACTGCTTTTGATGAGATTTCTAAACCTCCCATTTATTTTATCTGAGGAAATTAACACTACACCTTGAACTATACTATACCTTGAGGAAGAAAGACATCTAGGCAATGGTGCAGTGGTATACTAAGAATATCCTAAGTTATCTTTACAAATCTATGATTGGGTTCATTTATATTGAAATCTTAGTGACTACTTAATGGTAGATGATTATGATTTCAACTCTTGTCAAGATCACTGCTCTTCCTTGCTAGGTGATTCATGAAAACATGACTGAGAAGCTTGATGAAGATGAATTGATAAAATATAAACCAGTGAACTTACGATCCCGTGGGACTTCAATGGCTCTGATGAGGTTATGAAGATATGAAGCGAGCACCACGACCATATAGGTTAGGAGATACCTTTGAATTACCATATTGAATATTTGGCTAAGGTTCTATGTCCTCAATTTCCTCCAAAAAAGGCTAAGTGGTGCCTTTACTGCTGAAGTATACCAAGGTGTTTTGAATTACTAAAAAAAGAAAGAAAGAAGAATTATTAAGCCACTATTGCATTAAAATTCATATCTGCCTCATTTTTGCCTAAATTTTTTAAGACAAATGAGAACAAACTACACAATCAGTTACTTTCTTGGTCTAGGATAATTCAGATGACAGCATCCAGTTATCTGGAATGTTCTTTCTTTAAAAAAAAAACTAAGTTTAGTATTTAAATTCATTCTTATATGCAGAGTTCTTAAACAATTCCTTTAGCCCAAGGTACGTTACTTGTGTATAGACGTACTGCACTGTACAATTGGTCATTTTTTTGAATAAATGAAAATGATATTACTAATGATGTTAATAGGAAAGAATCGTTTAGGGAGAATCGTTTTTGTGTAAGGCTGTGCACAGGCCACACAAGAGAGAACATTCACACTAATTTCAGTAGAGCTTTCTTTCAAAAACTCCATGAACTTATCCCATCTACCATCTCTCCTAGTATTCCACTCTTAAAGAATTGGTATTTTTTGGAAAAAAGTAGTATTATTACCAGTAGCAAGAATGAGCAAGAACAAATGATCTGAAATAACACCTCCATTGTTTTTGCAAATATGCAGCTCAACTCTTTTTTTTTTTGCCACCTCAATAGACAGAGATTGTGCAAGCAAATTATCTTTTCCTGCACTGATTTTTCTTCAGAGCTTAGTATGTCCCTAAAAATCCAATGCAAGTTAACAAGTTCACTTCCCTGTCTTAATTGATTAGAACCTTCTGATCAGCTGGCAACTGCTGCCTGAAACTGATCAGACCTTAATCAGTTTCAAACTGAAGGCTTTTATTGTCCTAAATACTGTATAGGTTAGGAAATAATTTTATTACCATTTATTACCATTATATTTGCAAATGGTCACTATACAAGGCAGTTGCTAAATGAGGATTATTTATAAATGGGAATAGGAACAGGTTTCAGTGGCCAAACAGATACTGGTAGAAGATTATTCCCCCTCCATTCTTTTCCAATTTCCATAACTGCTTTGTTATTTAAGAACAAGAATGCTACCTCTGCAAATATTTCACCCCCAGGAACCAACTTGTTGATTGCTTGGGATGCAGCATACAGGATAGGCAGCAGTAATTAGTATGCTGCTTGAGGTCTGAGAAGTACTGAAAGAAGGCTCTTTTGCTGGATGAAACAAATGTTGCCAACTTATTTGTGAAAACATTAACGTTAAACTAGGTGCAAATGCAGAATCTCTAAAACAGAGAAATTTAAGTGCTACCAGCTGCACTGACATCTTCTTATAAGTAGGCAATTCACCATTTTCCTAAGAGTAATTTGCTGCCATGCTTGTGCGAGTGGGTAGTTTGTAGTCAGGAGACACACACAGTGCTTTTTGCCCACAGTTGACATTGAATCAGGACACAGCCCACATTGTCCCGACCTTTACTGTTCCTGAGTCTGAAATTCTACCCACAACCTTAGTAATGCAAAAGTGATAGCATTCTACAAAGATGCTGATAATGCAATCAATCTAAAAAAGTACACATCATAACCAGTACCAAGAATCCTTTTCATAATCATTAAGATGCTGCTCAGGAGTGACATGATCTGGCATGCAGACCAGTGATGGGATTCTAATCTTTTTACTACCAGTTCTGTGGACGTGGCTTGGTGGGTGTAGCAAGGGAAGGATACTGTAAAATCTCCAGTCAGAGGTGGTTTGCCGGTTCTCTGAACTACTCAACATGTTCGCTACCGGTTCTCCAGAACTGGTCAGAACTTGCTGAATACCACCTCTGATGCAGACAAGTTTCAAGGAAAAAGCATCCTGATGGAGCAGGTTCTCTAGCATTAAAGAACAAGATATATAAATAATCTAAAAATATCAAGTCACAATTACATAAACGTATATATATAAGGCAGGAGCAAACTTAGACAAGGTTCCATTGGACCATGGAACTAGGCACTAGAGGTGCTATTCAACCAGTTCTCACCTATTCGGGAGAACTGGTAGCGGTGATTTGCTGTGGGTTGCAGAACTGGTAGCGACCCCTGGTTGCCATGCCCCCAAACCGGGTCTCCCAGTTGCCCACTTGTCCTGTTCGCTCTCCTGGCTTTCCCAACCACGTGGTGCCATGCCGCAGCTCAGGCGGATGTCCCAGGGCTGCTGCACATGCACACTGCGTGTGCAGCTGCTACACATGCAGTACGCATGTGCAACAGCCCCAAGACATCCACCTGCCTGCCTGCCCTCCCGGAGCACATTTTCTGCTTTCTACCGGCTGACGCGCCTCTTCCAGCCCAGCCTGGCCCAGCCGGCCAGCAGGTGGGTGGGCGGATGTCCCGGGGTTTCTCCTTTGTCCTGATATGCCTGCAGCGGCTGGTCCTCCTGCCGCTCACCCTCCCCTCCCTTGCCTGGCCTGAGAAGGTAAGGGTGACGGCACTGTGTGTGTGTGTGTCTCCCTCAAAGCCGCAGCTGGGCTTTCCTTGGTGCTCCTTGCTATTTTCATTTCTTCTTTTTGGAATCCAGACTGGCTGAACAAGGATCGCCAGCTGCGCTGGAAGTGTCTCTTTGGTCGACCGATCTCCCCCTCCCCCTCCTCTCGCAACTGGCAGCTGTGGCAGGGCCGGGAGGATGGCGTGCACACCACCCGAGGAGGAAAATGAGGAGGAGATGGGTCAGCCAAAGGGATGCTTCCAATGTGGCTGGCCATCCTTGTGAGCCAGTCTTGATTCCAAAAAGAAAAAAGGAAAAGGAAAGCCCAGCTGCAGCTTTGAGGGAGACACACACACACACACACACACAAAGAGTGGGGGAGAGAGAGGGAAAGATAGGGAAGAGCCCTTGGCCAGCCGTGGCTTTGAGAGAGAGAGAGAAAAAAAGGGAAGAGAGAGGAAGGGAGGACAAGAAAGATAAGAAAGAGAAAAGAGATAGAAAGAAAAAAGAGGTCTGGGGCATTTGTGCAAAATGCTGTGGCAGGTGATCCTTGTTCAGCCAGTCTTGATTCCAAAAAGAAAAAAGGAAAAGGAAAGCCCAGCCGCGGCTTTGAGGGAGACACACACACACACACACACACACACACACACACAGAGTGGGGGAGAGAGAAGGGAAGATAGGGAAGAGCGCTTGGCCAGCCGTGGCTTTGAGAGAGAAAGGGAAAAAGAGGGAAAGAGAAAAAGAGGGAATGAGAGTGGAAGAGAGAAAGGTCTTCTAGTCCAAACCCTCTGCGCAGGCAGGAAAATTGAGGATGCCAAGTCTGAGTGGAGGGCCAGGCAAAGGTGTCAGAATAATCTTTGGAGAGACCCATACCAGGGGTTTCCAACCTTAGCATCTTTAAGACTTCTGGACTTCAACTCCCAGAATTCATCCCAGAATTTTGGGAGTTGAAGTCTACAAGTCTTAAAGTTGCCAAGGTTGCCTGCCCTATACCATTTCAGAGAAATGCTTGTCCTGTCTCTTCTTGAAAACCTCCAGTGTTGGAGCATCCAGAACTTCTGGAGACAAGCAATTCCACTGGTTAATTGTTCTCACTGTCAGGAAATTTCTTTTAGTTTTAGGTTGCTTCTTCTTTGTTCAGTTTCGATCCATGGCTTCTTGTTTTGCCTTCTGCTGCTTTGGAAAATACATTGCCCCCGCTTCTTTGTGGCAACCCCTCAAAACCCTGTTTTGTGACCTGCCTATCACACTCTTGGACAAAGCAGGTGAGCCATTTCCTCCTTTCAGTGGTCCATAAAAGTATATCTATAGTATGTGGATACAGATAATAAAGTCGAAAAAAGTGAATTTTTTTACAGAACTATAGATACATTGAGTCGGGGATAACAAGGAGTGGCTGGGAAGGAAGGGACTGGGCGAAATGCCCCTTGACATGAATGATGCTGGGTTGGCCATGCCCACCAAGCCATATGACCACCAAGCCATACCCACCCAGTCACATGACCATCAAGCCACACCCACCAAATAAGCCATGCCCACAGAACCGGTAGTAAAAAAAAATGAATTCCACCACTGCTCGGCGCTATATTTCAGCTGAACATAAATCACAGAATAATTGTAAGGATCACAAAAGGAGATGCTCCCAGAAAAAAAGAATAAAATGTAAAAAAAGGAAGGAAGGAAGGAAGGATGGATGGATTAGGGCTATCATACCTAGGCTGAAAAACTCTATATAACAATTAGATTGCAACATAGAGACACCAAGCGATCAACTGAATTTCCGCAGCCCAGATGTGACTGCAAAAAGAAATCGTAAATGGTTACATTTCAGTAACTTGCTTTAAGTATTTAAGAGTAGTCATGCATGCCACTAGCTTGCAGAAATTCACAGTGATATGCTATTGCCGTTGAACAAAGATCTGCCAGTGCCATCCTCAAATTTTTCTGCACCAAGGGAAGATATTATGTTCCAGCTGCACTTAAACTCTTTCAGGCTATGCTACTAGCATAGCCTCTATGGCATTCAGGCTGGGCCTCTAACTTCTTGTTCCACCTTCTTACAGAGGGTGCAATCTAAATTCATCAGTGCAGCTAGCCAGACATCTCACTGTGTCTCAAAGGCACATCTACTATGATTGGAGACATGTATGGTAGAAGAGTCAAGACTTAGCATCATTAATTCTTCTGGACAATTTTCAATACACATGAATAAAGGCAGAGGTGGTATTCAGCAGGTTCTGACCAGTTCTGAAGAACTGGTAGTGGAAATATTGAATAGTTCAGAGAACCGGCAAATACCACCTCTGACAGGAGATTTTACAATATCCTTCTGCTGCCACGCCCACCAAGCCATGCCCGTAGAACTGGTAGTAAAAAATTTTTTAATCCCACCACTGAATATAAAGGCTATTGAATCTAGTATTTTAAATCTGGGCTACTCCTCCTCCTCAATTCTTAAGATGAAACACAAACAGGTGAAACAGACCCTAAAGCAAAAGATAAAAGATATAGAGCAGCAATCAGATCCAGCCTTCCTGTCATCAATATACAACTGATATACTGTCACTGCTGCCAGTTAGAAACACCCAGCCATCAGAAAGCTATCTCTTAAACCTTAATTTGTTTATTATCTATTAAGATTGGGTGTGCGTGTATTGATTCACAGGGCATTCTACTTGCACTGGTCTATGATCATAAATAAACTGAATTTATAGTGGAATAAGCAATAAACAATAAATATAAAAGAACTAAAAAACGAAGAAAGGAAAAAACCTGCCTGATATTTTATCCTTAACAATAATCACTAGTTTATTAATAAATATATAGTACTACTATAATATTATCAGTAAGATATTATTGAAAACAATCTCAAAATCTCTGAACATATTGCTACATCCTTTGATTAGTGGAAAATATGCTTTTTTAAAAAAGCATACATTTTGACCATCATTCTTTAACAACTGAAATAGTATCTCACTGGCAATTTTGCAATGTGATTCTTTTAGATTCCCACAGGAAAATCAGAGGCTTTGAGATTTATGATATTGAGCAGTTGAGAGAAGTTAGATAAAAAGGAAGGAGGAACAACCAAGTATTACTATTTGGTGGGGCAGTGGTCCTACAGGCCACCAAGCCAAGTAGAATAATTTATATGAATATAATAATAAATATGAATATGAATAATTCCTTGCTGGACAATATTACAAAACTTTCAGGGAATAGAGACATAGTAATAATGTGGCAATTTAATTAACCAGATATTCTTAGTCAGCTTGCAGACTTTCTTTCTAGAAGGTTAAAGAAGAAACAAAGGGACCAAATATGTTGGTACCGTCCCAGGCACCTGATGGATCCAGATAGGTTCCTGATGGAGCTTGGGCCATGTCCTGACATTCGAACACACGACTCGGTTGAGGACCTGGTCGCCACCTGGGATAGGGTGGCGGCTGGGGCCCTGGACTGGGTCATGCCCTTGCGGCCTCTGACCTGGCGCTGCTCTCACTTGGCCCCTTGGTTTTCCGGGGAGCTGAGGGAGATGAAATGCCGGAAAAGACGCCTGGAGAGTATTTGGAGGACTACTCGCTCCGAACCCGACCGAACACTATTACGATCTTATATTAAGACCTATTTAGTGGCGATAAGGGTAGCAAAGCGTTCTTACTTTTCCACCCTTATTGCATCTGCAGGAAACCGCCCGGCCGCCCTGTTTAGAGTGACCCGCTCCCTCCTGGAAGGGGGAGCGTGGGAGGACCCCTTGCAGGGACGGGCTGAGGACTTTTCGAATTTCCTGGTGGATAAAATCACTTGGATCCGGGATGGATTGGACTCTGAATGGGTAACTCTGGGTGGGGGGTCGGGGGCGGAATTTGAGGCAGTCATTTGGGAGGAGTTTGATCCTGTGACCCCCGAAGACATGGACAGGTTGCTGTGGGGGCTGAGTGCTACCACATGTTTATTGGACCCGTGTCCCTCCTGGCTGGTGTTGGCCACTCAGGAGGTGACACGAGGTTGGTTTCAGGGTATTATTAACACTTCCTTGAGTGAGTGATATCTGCCCGCCGCCTTGAAAGAGGCGGTGGTGAGACCCCTCCTCAAGAAACCGTCCCTGGACCCAACTTTGTTATCTAATTATCATCCCGTCTCCAACCTTCGTTTTGTGGCGAAGGTTGTTGAAAGTGTGGTGGCACGACAGCTTCCCCAGCACCTGGATGAAGCTGTCTATTTGGATCCACGCCAATCGGGCTTCAGGCCCAGGCACAGCACGGAGATGGCATTGGTCGCATTGGTGGATGATCTCTGGAGGGCCCGTGACAGAAGTTATTCCTCTGTCCTGGTCCTATTAGATCTCTCGGCGGCTTTTGATACTGTCGACCACAATATCTTATTGCGGCAGCTGGGGGGGTTAGGAATGGGAGGCACTGTTATGCGGTGGTTCTCCTCCTTCCTCTCTGACCGTTTGCAATTCGTGTTGGCAGGGGGGCAGAGGTCGGCTCCGAGGCCCCTGGTTTGCGGGGTGCCTCAGGGGTCGGTGCTCTCACCCCTTCTGTTCAACATTTATATGAAGCTGCTGGGTGAGATCATCCGTGGCTTTGGGGTAGAGTTCCATCAGTACGCTGATGAAACTCAGCTGTACATCTCTACCCAAGGCCACCCTGATGAAGCCCTCGAAGTGATGACCCGGTGCCTGGAGGCCATGTGGTGTTGGATGGGGCGGAACAGGCTTCAGCTCAACCCATCTAAGACTGAGTGGCTGTGCTTCCCAGCACCCTGGTACAGCCAGCTGGTTCCATCGCTGGCTGTGGGGGGGGGAAATTCTTGCCCCCACAGAAAGAGCCCGCAATCTGGGTGTCCTCCTGGATGTGCAGCTGTCATTGGAAGACCATGTGGCGGCCGTCGTCAGGGGGGCTTTTGACCAGGTCCGTAGGATCTACCAGTTGCAGCCCTTTCTGGATCAGGATGTGCTTCGCACGGTCATTTCTGCCCTGTGACCTCCCGCCTAGACTATGCCAATACTCTCTACATGGGGCTGCTTTTGAAGAACATCCGGAGGCTCCAGCTGGTGCAGAATGTGGCCGCGCGGGTGGTGTTGGGGGCTCCTCGGGGCTCCCATGTTACGCCACTTCTGCGCGAGCTGCATTGGCTCCCGGTGGCCCTCCGGGTGCGCTTCAAGATCTTAGTTTAAAGCACTCCATGGCTCGGGACCAGGATATTTGCGAGACTGCCTCCTGCCATTATCGGCCTCCCACCGACCGATATGCTCCCATAGAATCGGCCTCCTCAGGGTGCCACCAGCTGGATGGCTGGCGACCCCGAGGATGCAGGCCTTCTCATTGGGGACACCCCCAGAGATGAGAACCATCCCTGATCTCCTGACCTTCCGCCGTGTATTGAAAACTCATTTATTTCAGCAAGCCGGTCTGGCCTAGGGGTTTTTAAATTTTTTAATCTGGTTTTAACTTTCTTAATTTCCTTATTTTTAATCTTTGTAAGAGCCAATGTATTTAATTCTTTTAATTTTTAAATATTGTATATGTGTTTTATATGTGTATTTTATTCTGGCTGTTCACTGCCCCGAGTCCCTTTGGGAGAGGGGGCGGTATATACATTTAAATAAATAAATAAATAAATCTACCGTCCCAGATCTGAAACTAAGCAATAACAAAAAACTATATTAAGAGGGAAATGCCGTGTGAATTTTATGAAGAAGTAATCGTGGGATTCAAGGTACTACAGAAAAAGAAACTGAAGGATAGACCAATATACAAACCACATTTTAGGAGAATCCATTTAATAAACTTTAAAGTACTAATGAGATTCCACAGGGAGAAATTGTCAGATCAATGGAATAGCGGGAAAGTTGAAACTGTCTCCAAAAATAGGATGTTGGATATATAAATACACAGCTTTTCAACACACTCATCCACAAATGGAAACGGTGTAGGAATCTCCTGGATCTGAATAAACAGCTTTCAAATGAGCCAAGAATGAGAAGGGACATATATATGAACTGATTTAATCACAAAGTTATTATTTTCAGGAAAAAAGATAGAATGCTAAAGAAATTTAGGCTTATGGTAAAAGCAAACGGTTGGGGGTAGCTATACCAATAGAAAAATCCCAATAGGGAATGGGGCTTTTGCTACGAGATAATGATAGCACAGTATTGGATTTTTACTATAACTCATTTCTAAAAGTAACAAAAAACATATAGGATGCAAGAAGTGACATGCCATATTTGGAAATCAAAGTAGTAGAATAGTTCTCAGCATATTAGAACGTCTCAGACCTGTTCTGTATTCTGTTTATTAAATCAAGAAAAATTCCAGAATCTTCCTAAAAGTCAAATTGATGCATTGGTTCCTTCTTCCATTTTGTATTGTTCATAAATCTTGTCTTGTATCAGATCCAAGAAAGCTAGTCAGATTTTTGTAATAGTTGGCCCCAGGAAGCTTGACAAAGGAAATGCCAGAATATCAATCAGAACTAGATTGGGAATCTCACTTACAGGGCTCTACTCTACTCAAGGGCTCAAATCGCTAAAAATTCTTGATAGAATAGTGGTATACAAAATGGAATTAATAAGCGTGATGGTCCCATCTAAGACATACTGTCTATTTGGTTACTGTCTAGCCAAAATTAATATCAGATTTGGGACATGTACTGAATGGGTGGCACATATTGCAATCAGAACATGTTTGCCCCATTTTACAACCTATCTTGCCATGGTTGCTAAGTGAATCACTGTAGTTGTTAAGTTAGTAACATGGTTGTTAAGTGAATCTGGCTTCCCTATTGACTTTTCTTGTTAGAAGGTTGCTAAAGGCAATCACATGACCCTGGGACATGGCAACCGTCATAAATATGAGTCAATTGCCAAGAATCTGAATTTTGATCACATGACATGGGGATGCTAAAATGGTTGCAAGTGTGAAAAACGGTCATAAGATGGTCATAAGACACTTTTTTCAGTGCCATTGTAACTGCAAACAATCATTAAACAAACTGCTGTAAGATGAGAACTACCTGTATAAAGAGTGACTAAAAGGTCTCTGATATCTTTGCAAATATGAGGGAAAAAAGCAAAAGTAAAAGGAAGATGGATAGAAGAGCACCAGAACATCTTCTTGACAAATTTAGAGACATTAAGTATCTTGCAGCAGAGAACGATTTCAATCAGCTATTGAAAGCCATCAGGACATTTTAGGTAGCAATTAAGCATTTAATCTTTATTTACATTTGCAGGAGGAACAGTAAAATACCAGATGCTAATGCTCCCACAAAGACACTTTGTAAAGCTGCTTCATGGGTTTTATTCATATAATTACAAGTGATTGAACAACAAAAATATTCCTGAAGGAGGTTCTTCATCACATTGCAAGTAATGAGGTGCACTGTTAATCATATATTACAAAGAAAATGAAAGATTTAAAGGCATACTTAAGAGTCACTGACAAGAAGCATAATCTTTGAAGGTCTACTAAACTATGCCCATGTCATTCAGCTTCCTCTCCTCTCTACATTTTCCCATGATTCACAGATTTCTCTGTAACAATAATTTTTGGGAGGTTATTTCTTTTGCTTTAAAGTCGTCATAGACATTTGAGTTTGACTATCTGATAATTCTCTTAATTTGTCCTATATTGTTATAGCTTTTAAAATATTTTTAAAATAAAAATTTATATATATATATATATATATATACTTTGTATTACAACACCCTGTTAAGCCCCAATTAAGGGAGAAAGCATACTGCTTTCTTTTCTGTCTTTCGGCTCATCACCAGAGACCATACCGACAGAAAGCTATTTGTTTCGTTGCCTTTTGTTTACATGTGTGTAAGGTTTTTAAGCTGATAATTTTTAAATAATAAATAAGGGAGACTAGTATAGATCTATTTCGAGCTAGTTAGCTCTCTTCAGCTAGCCATACCCTTACTGGGATTCGAACCAGGGAAGTATTACATGTGAGGCAGTTGTAATTGCCTCTACACCACTGGCTCTCTCCTTATCAGCTCAGGCAGGGGAATAAGTATATACTTAGTATTACAACACCCTGTTAAGCCCCAATTAAGGGAGAAAGCATACTGCTTTCTTTTCTGTCTTTCGGCTCATCACCAGAGACCATACCGACAGAAAGCTATTTGTTTCGTTGCCTTTTGTTTACATGTGTGTAAGGTTTTTAAGCTGATAATTTTTAAATAATAAATAAGGGAGACTAGTATAGATCTATTTCGAGCTAGTTAGCTCTCTTCAGCTAGCCATACCCTTACTGGGATTCAAACCAGGGAAGTATTACATGTGAGGCAGTTGTAATTGCCTCTACACCACTGGCTCTCTCCTTATCAGCTCAGGCAGGGGAATAAGTATATACTTGTATTACAACACCCTGTTAAGCCCCAATTAAGGGAGAAAGCATACTGCTTTCTTTATAAGTAAAGCATACTTATACTGTAGTATAAGTATATACTACAAGTATATACTTATTCCCCTGCCTGAGCTGATAAGGAGAGAGCCAGTGGTGTAGAGGCAATTACAACTGCCTCACATGTAATACTTCCCTGGTTCGAATCCCAGTAAGGGTATGGCTAGCTGAAGAGAGCTAACTAGCTCGAAATAGATCTATACTAGTCTCCCTTATTTATTATTTAAAAATTATCAGCTTAAAAACCTTACACATATATATATATATATATACACATACATACATCATATATATACATACATACATACATACATGCATACATATACAGAATGTATATTTGTTTTTGTAGATTTTCACGGGTACAGGTATGCAGGTCTTGGTGTGTTCGGGTCTTTTCCCATGTAAGATTGAGACTATCTGGGCAACTTTTCAACGAGATCTTACTCGCCATCTTCCGGCTGGTGCTTTCGGCTTTGTGCTTGTGCGGGCAAAGTGTGATCTGAGCTACTGTCTCCCTATATATACTGGTGAGGAAGTTGGCTGTGTTGTTATTTCTTGATTGATGCTAGGCCACAAACTCAGAGCCAAACCAAAACCTGGAATGTTACATCACAGCCACCCAGGATATCACATCACAGAACTCAGGAGGTTATACCACAAAACCTCAGGATGTTACAACACAGCCAATGACCCAGGAAATTATAATACAAGACCCAGGGTGTCACAAGATTAGAAGTCAGAAGGTCATCACACAGCCCATTACCCAGGTCATTACGACCCAGGAGATTACAGCACAAGACCCAGGATGTCAAAACAATAGAACTCAGAAGGTCATCACATAGCCCATTACCCAAGTCGTTACAGCACAGGAGGCGGATAGACACATAGACACTCAGCCACACATGCTGTTAAGAAAAAGCCAGCCAATCTGCAAACATCAACTCCATCAACCAATCAAGAAATGACAACACAGCCAACCTCCCCACCAGTATATATAGGGAGACAGCAGCTCAGATCACGCTTTGCCCACACAAGCACAAAGCCGAACGAACCAGCCTGAAGATGGCGAGTGAGAGCTCATCGAAACGTTGCCCAGATAGTCTCCATCTTACATGGCAAAAGACCCGAACACACCAAGACCTGCCCAGTATGTGTGTGTGTGTGTGTGTGCACATTTGTTTTCGGAGGTTTTTGCGGGTATTTGTACGTGGATCTTTGGTTCTTCGGGTTTTCTCCCACGTAGAATTGGAAATATCTAGGCGACGTTTCGATGAAGTCTCATTCATCATCTTCAGGCTTGTGTCTTCGGCCTTGTGCTTCTCAGAGTAATGTGAGCTTGCAGCTGTTTCTTCCTTTTAACTGCCAGTGAGGATGACTTGATTGGGTGGGGGCTTGGCTGTGTTCTGATTGGTTGGGGGGGGGGGTTGGCTGTGTTCTGATTGGCTGGGGGTGTGTTCTGTTCAGGTGGGGGCTTAGTTGTGCTCAGGTTAGTCTTAGCTGCTGGGGGATTTGAGATGGTGAGCTGTGATCCTGCTGTTTGGCTTTGCGTTCGTGGTCATTCCACATCTTCATGGGGGGCGTCAGTTCGCTTCATGTATGGGTTGGGGGGGTTTGAAGCAGGTAGTGATGCAGCTGTGGTACGGCTTCTGGTCCGTGGTCGTGTCTCATCTTCTGTGTGGGTGTGAGTCTGCCTTCTATGTGGAAGTGCGGTGGTAGCATTTTGTGTGGCCTTCGTGGGTGTGGGTCTGGTGTCATTCTTCATGTTAGGTACTCGTTTGTTAATGAGGACAGGTTTCCAAATGGTTGGTAGGCGGGAGGTATCATCTTGTTTATTCATGCTGTGTGGGCGTTTTTCTATCTCTATGGCTTCTCTGATTATTCTGTTGTTGAAGTGTTCAGTTTTGGTGATAGTTTTGGTATTTTTAAAGTCAATCTCATGTCCTGTGGTTTTGAGGTATTGGACCAGGGAAGAGGTCAGTTCTTCTTTTTTGATTGAGTTCTTGTGTTCTTCAATGTGTGCACTTATTCTTCGGTTAGTTTGTCCAATGTATGTAGTGGGGCAGGAGGTGCAAGGGATTTCGTATACTCCTTAGTTTTCTAACTCAATTTTGTCTTTAGGGTTTCTTAGGATGGTGGATATTTTTCTGTTTGTGCAGAATGCTGTTTTAATGTTGTGTTTTTTGAGGATCTTGCTAATTTTGTCTGTAGTGGAAAACTACATGGAAACAGAAGTTAACAATCAACTTCCCTTCCTAGATGTCTTAGTATACAAAAAATCCAATGACTCCCCAGGACACACCATCTACCAAAAGATAACACATACAAATCGCTATCTACACGCACTCTCACACCACCACGCAGCACAGATCAATTCTGTAGCCGAGACATTCATCTTCAGAACAAAATGCTTAGCCGACGAACAACACCTAAAAACCGAACTACACACTCTCACTAACGTACTAACAGCCAATGGATTCCAAAGAAAGAAGATTATCCACCTAAACCAAAAAGAAACCCCAACCAAAATCCAAGACAGAGAACAAGAGAACGGCAAAGCCCTCCTCCCATATATAAAAGGCACTACAGACAAATTTAGCTGGATGCCCCAGCCAGCTATCCAAATAAAACCTAACTTCCTAATAAATAATTATCGGCCATTTACAAGAAACCAAGCTGCACTAAGAAACCCCAATGCACAAAACACAATGTTGCCAGCCAATCAAAAACACAGCAACTCGAAGACCAATGAAAACAGACCTAGACTCCCAGCCAATCAAGATGAGGAAAAAAACATTCAAATACAACAGAAATCCAGCACCAAATTCAAACAAAAAACGACTGCCTAGCCTGGCACACAAAATTAAAAAATTAAAAAGCCAGAAGATGGCAGATGAGTCACTATAATAAAAACACAAATATTACGTGGGAAAATACCCGAAGAAACCTAAATATCACACACACACACACACACACACACACACACACACACACACACACACATATGTGGATCTTTGGTTCTTTGAGTTTTCTCCCGTGTAGAATAGGAAGTATCTAGGCGACGTTTCGATGAAGTCTCATTCATCATCTTCAGGCTTTTGTCTTCGGCCTTGTGCTTCTCGGAGATTCCAATTCTACGTGGGAGAAAACCAGAAGAACCAAAGATCCACATACAAATAACCGCGAAAACCTCCGAAAACATATATATATTTGTTTTCGGAGGTTTTCGCGGGTATTTGTATATGGATCTTTGGTTCTTCGGGTTTTCTCCCACGTAGAATTGGAAGTTTCTAGGCAATGTTTCGATGAAGTCTCATTCATCATCTTCAAGCTTGTGTCATCGGCCTTGTGCTTCTCGGAGTAATGTGAGCTTGCAGCTGCTTCTTCCTTTTAACTGCTAGTGGAGGTGTGACTTGATTAAGGGAGAAAGCATACAAACCTTACACACATGTAAAGAAAAGACAACGAAACAGACAAGCTTTCTGTTGGTCTGGTCTCTGGTGATAAGCCGAAAGACAGAAAAGAAAGCAGTATGCTTTCTCCCTTAATTGGGACTTAACAGGGTGTTGTAACACAAAGTATATACTTATTCCCCTGCCTCTGCTGATAAGGATAGAGCCAGGTGGTGTAGTGGCAATTACAACTGCCTCACATGTAATACTTCCCTGGTTCGAATCCCAGTAAAGGTATGGCTAGCTGAAGAGAGCTCACTAGCTCGAAATAGATCTATACTAGTCTCCCTTATTTATTATTTAAAATTATCAGCTTAAAAACCTTACACACATGTAAAGAAAAGACAACGAAACAAATAGCTTTCTGTCGGTATGGTCTCTGGTGATGAGCCGAAAGACAGAAAAGAAAGCAGTATGCTTTCTCCCTTAATTGGGGCTTAACAGGGTGTTGTAACACAAAGTATATATATATATATATATATACTTATTCCCCTGCCTGAGCTGATAAGGAGAGAGCCAGTGGTGTAGAGGCAATTACAACTGCCTCACATGTAATACTTCCCTGGTTCGAATCCCAGTAAGGGTATGGCTAGCTGAAGAGAGCTAACTAGCTCGAAATAGATCTATACTAGTCTCCCTTATTTATTATTTAAAAATTATCAGCTTAAAAACCTTACACACATATATATATATATATATATATATATATATATATATATATATATATATATATATATATATATATACACACACACACACACACACACACACACAGTATACATACATACATACATATTTCACACACACACAAACACATACACACACACAAACTCAATACCCATGAAACTATGTTGTCCGGATTAGTTTTTGGCAAGAAAAATAAGGGGCGAGAAAATTCTGTCTCTGCCTATCAGCATCCATTGGTATTCACCTGGCTAGCATCCTGTCAGTGTGTGAGAAAGTTGAGGGCTTTTTGAAAACTGAAATAGTATTTGCTGTGTGACCAAGAAGGAGACAGCAAGGAGCCTGTGCATGGCTTAGCTCAACTGTTCTGTACTAAAGCTGCTTGGTCTGTGAAACTAAAACTGAAACAAACTCCTCTCCTCCACTTGAGTTTTGCATTTGGAACAGATTTTTCAGGTGTGGAGGGGAAGTAGAACTCCTTAGCACTAGAGTGTGTTAATAATATATGAAATACTAATGCTCTGATTGTCATTTTGAAAAATCCTTTCTTAGTGAGCACCTAGAAGCCAAGAGGAACATACATGCCAAATTTAAAGTTTGTAGGCTTTACAGTTCTGGAGATTTTGTGGTGATGCGTGAGTGGTATTTCACTTATATATATATAGGTATCTTACACTTAACAACCATGTTACTAACTTAACTGCAGTGATTCATGTGTGTGGTATGTGTGCATGTGTGTGTTTGTGTGTGTGTGTGTGTGTGAGAGATATATATATTTTGTTTATTTTATATTCCTTTTTATCAAGCATGATTAATGGATGCACTGCTGAAAGCAATTAAACATTTCATCATTAACATGGAAATTATTCAGGAAAGGCAAATCATGTTTCAAGGAACTCTGTGTTCCATGCTATCAGAAGATGAATGGTGTTTCCCTTTTATCCATTAGTGTGTCAAATTATTTAGATGAACTATTTGCTTGGACTGATCATCTTAAGACAGTCAGTTTCAGCTCATTTGCAAAAAAAATGTCAAGATTCCTATAGGTCAGTGGTTCCCAAACTTTTTAAGCCCACCACCCCCTTGGTGCTACAAACTCATCCTTGATGCCCCCCACCCAGGGGTAGGATTCAAATTTCTGTGGGTGTGGCCTAATTTGAGGGTGCGGCTTGCTAGTCATGTGACTGGGTGGGCATGACTTGCTGGTCATGTGACTGGGTGGACATGGCCAGGTGACTGGCAAACCAAATACAAGTGATCCTCACTTAATAGCCGGTTGTTTAGCAAGTGTTCTAATTTATGACTGGCCTTCCCAGAGCTACTTGACCTGTTTTTGGAGTTTTGACAGCTTTAGATCAGGGGTCTAAATCCCACCCCTGCCTGTGTGTGAGAGGGAGAGGGAGAGAGAGAGGTTGGATCAGATCTCTCTCTCTCTCTCTCTCTCATTGGGAGTGTGTGTGTGTGTGTGTGTGTGTGTTCTTGTAATTTACCAATACATTTTGGTTTTGCCTTCTTCAGAATTGGCACTGTAATACATTGGGGAAAAATAATTTTTAGGGTGGAGATCTGGTCCAATGGATCCTGTTTAAAGCCTCAACAAAATGTGGGAGCTTCCTGATAGTCTTGACCATGTTTCGTCCACAACACCTTTAATAGAAGCCAAAGAGGTTTCAATGTGCTGGCAAAGATGTTTCAATGTGGAAAAGGGCCTCAGTCTAAACTAGGCCTCATTCAATCTGATGCATCAGGTCTCTCTCTCTCTCTCTCCCTTCTTCCCTCCCTCCCTCCTTCTCTCCCAGACTGGCTTTGCTCTACTTTCCCAATATGTCTGCAGGGCTGGTGCTTCAAACATACATGGATGGATGGATGGATGGATGGATGGAGAGAGAGAGAGAAAGAGGCAGGCAGGCAGATAAGTAGATATATTGGTAGATAGATAGGTAGGTAGGCAGGCAGGCAGGCAGGCAGGTGGTAGGCAGTCAGGCAGGAAGACAGACAGACCTTTTGGATGGATGTATAGATAGGTAGATAGGTAGGTAGGCAGGTAGATAGATAGATCTATATTGGTAGGTAGGTAGGTAGACAGAAAGACAGAAAGACAGACAGACAGGTAGGCAGGAAGGCAGGCAGGCAAACAGACAGACCTTTTGGATGGATGGATGGATGGATGGAGAGACAGACAATGTGAGAGCGGCAGCACTTTGGGAAAGCAGTGGCAACGGCTTTTCCCAATGTGCTGCTTCATTCAAGGCGCCAGTTCTGGTGCGGTACAACAGTCAATGGGATGAGCCTGCAGGGCTGGCACCTCGAACGCCCCCCTGCCTCCTCTTAGTGTCCCCAAGGTGACCAACAGAAGGGCACTAAGAGGCGGCAGGGAGGTGTTCAAGCTGCCAGCTGCCCCTGCAGTTTTACCCATTGACCAGCACTGCTCCGGAGCCGGCGCCTCCAATACGGAAGCAGTGGCATGTTCGACATGTCACCCCCTGCTGCCTCTTAGCGCCCCTCTGCTGGCCCCTTTGGGGATGCTAAGAGGTGGCAGGGAGGTATTTGAGGCGCCGGCCGGTCCTGAAGGTTCACCCATTGACTATAGCACTGCTCTGCAGCCGGCGCCTCAATGGGTGAACCTGAAGGGCTGGCTGGTGCCTCAAACACCCCCTGCCACCTCTTAGCGCCTCTCTGCCAGCCCCCTTGGGGATGCTAAGAGATGGCAGCACATCGAACACAGCTGTGGCGGTACATAACGTGCCATCGCTTCCGCATTGGAGATGCCGGCTCTGGAGCATTACTAGTCAATGGGTGAACCTGCAGGGCCGACACCTCAAATGCCCCCCTGCCACCACTTAGTGTTCCCAAGGGGGCCAGCAGAGGGGTGCTAACAGGCGGCAGAGGGGCGGCACGTCGAATGTGGCCGCAGCGGCACATAACGTGCCACCGCTTCCGTATTGGAGGCGCTGGCCCCGGAACGTTATTACAGTCAATGGGTGAACCTGCAGGGCTGGTGCCTCGAGCACCCCCTTGCTGGCCCCCTTGCCTCTTAGCGCCCCCCTAAGGCATCCCACCGCCCCCCAGGAGGTGGTACCACCCACTTTGGGAACCACTACTATAGGTGTTTTCACAGAACCTTTTCATATGTGGTAGGAATAACTACAACTTCCTTAAGTGCCAAGTTACATGACCTGGGCACCTCCTTGTGGTGACTGCTGAAGAAAATAGAAGAGGAGTCTCTGTAAATGATTGAAGCCTGGGAAATGGGTTCCTTGTCAATCAACAGGAATGCTGATTTACCACCAGTTTACCAAATACATAGGAACCAAGGGCATGGCGGCACAGGGAAACAACAATCAACAATTTAATAGCTGGCCATCAACTCTCCAAACAACAACTAAAAGCTACGCACAACCAGGCACCACATAAATATTATGCATAGAACAGTCCAGGGCACAAATTTGGGAGATTGAGAAGTTTCCTGAGGATGGACTCCAGCACAAGAGTGAAAGCTTGGAAGGATAAATCTCTGATCTCAGTGACCAACTCAGATTGGATCCTGTAATATTATCCTGGACCACATACAGCCCCTGTACCCTTTGTGCCCAAGCCAAGATCCAGGCCACCCCCTTGCTGAGCCAACCACCTTGTGTAAACTGCTGGTTACAAAAGAAAAAGTGTTTTGGTCCTTCTGGATAGCAGGACTTCAGCAATAAAGATGGAGATCCAATTGAAGTTTTTCAGAAAACCTTTTCCCCTGTCTCCTACTGGAAGCTTTTGATCCCTTAAGTGCAAGCACCTCCATCTGCTACATTTATTGCCCCCTAAAGTAATCCCTGCGTTGTAGTTATCCATCAAACCCTCTATCCTGATTAAAAGATCAGAAGAAGGTAAAGTTCAGGAAATTACAGGTCACAGTAAACAAATTTAATTCATGTGCCTTTTAAAAAGAAAATGTCCAATAAAAGAAATCTGAGTCTAAGGCAGAAATGTAATTTGAGAAAGTATTTCAGACTTGACCCTCCCTAGTTCTCTTGAAGAAGAAAGGATGGGAGGGAAAGGCACATTGAGACTTGCAAGATTCTGTTACTGTAACTTTATGATAAAAGTGGTTATTAACATGAGTAACTTTGGCTTCACAGTCTGGTCACCTTTGAAGAGCTAACATCCATTGAAATGACTGACTCAAATGGTAGGCAGATGTTATTTTGGCTTTGTCTGCTCTCTCTACATACTGTGACAGTCTTAAACAAGAAAGCCATAATGGATGTCCTAAATTACTGTGTCAAGAATACACTATCCTTTTTTTTTGAAATTTCTGACGTTAGCAGAAATACTTTGCTTAGGAATTAGTCTTCTGATTTATATGGAAGGTATCTGATAAAAGAGTCATGATACTTATTTATGGTTGTGATATATTTACCATTACTTTATATTTCAGCATATAAAGTTTTATTTTTAAAAATGTATTTATTTCATATAAGATTTTACATCCTGAATTTTAGTGGTCATTCATCATGAAGACTGCTAACTAGAATGAAACCCATTAACTTCAAAGTTAATTCATGTTTATGTGCATTAACATGTTTCTCACTTATATAAAGAGAAATAATAAAGACAGAAGAAACAGACATTGGATAAAGGCTATTATTTGCTGAAACATATGCTTCCTAAATAAATGTTCTTTTCTTAAGAATGACATAAGAGAAAGTGCAATTTTAACTTTCATTATTTAGGTGGTATCATAGAAGACCTGTTTTTGTATCATCAAGTGATATCCATTATATTGACATACACAGAAGAATCCTATGTATCAGATCTTATGATGCAGGTGAGCTGTTGTGTCATGCTTAAAGATGACCTGAACCTAAACTATTTATGGAAGTTAACAAATATGTTTTTTGAGCATTGAAATCAAGTCTGTCATCTTTGACTTGGCACCTTGCTGGCAACTTGCATGAGGGAAAGAACAAATCAGCAATAAACATGTATTACCATATGCTGGAAAATAGAGGGGAGTGAGGAAATGACAGCTTGATGAAGAACAGAGAAATTCCAAACCAATTTGTGCCAGCATTCAAGGCCATGTACCCTTAGAAGCAATGTAGATTACCCGACACATTTCACCATTCTCAAAAAAACTAGGCAAATTTTCATTGGCTGAAGATGGACTGGTCATGGTGGGAGATATTGGATGAGGGGAAATATTTTATATCCTTTTAGCATGGGAAAATTAGTTCTAGCCTGACTTTACTGAAGCCAGCATCGTTAGAACCTATCTCTTCAACCAGATGGAATTGAGGGTCTTTCTTTCCTAAGAGATCAGATTGGAGCAGGTCTGACAGAGTATTTATATAGTCTGTGTAAACTATATAAAGTATACAAGAACAAAATACATTTGTAAATACACAAAATATATTTGTAAATCTTTCTAGTTGCTTTTATTAAAGTTTCATTAACTGATTTTAAACATTGGGAAGTTATACAAATACATCAGAATCAGTGATACTTATAAACTAATGTCATATATTAAAAAGTCCAAATGTTCAAGGACTTTATGCAGGAAGCAATATTAAAGTTATTAAATCTGAAGTACAAGAATCAGGACAATAGCTAAATGTTGATAGTATTCTGTATTTTTGGTGCCATTTAGTGCTATCTAGATTTTTGTAGATCACATTTAGTAACCCTGATCAATAAACTACGAGCCTTTTCATTTAGTAATGTATTTCCTACAAAAGTACCATACCTGGTCTAATGTTCCCTATCATGATTCTTAAAAGGAACACCCTAAGAGCCAGAAGTAAGATTGAATAGCTTTAGCAACAATACAACACAATTCCTATCTAAAACTCAGCACACTCTATCCTAATCATTGTGCCTTTCATCAAGTCCTCCAGAATGCTGTCATCTAGGGATCAAAGTCAGAAGATAGAAAAGAATAAGAATGTTTTCCTATGCTGAGGAATAGCTGAATCAGGGAGCACATCTCAAATGAATTGCTGAAATAGATTAAAGGAATTTCCTGGGCACAGCAAAATTCAGTGAAGATTTTTGTGATTCCCACGTTGACAGATTCTAGCACCAAGAACACTGCTGCCATTACATTTCAGCTCATTTCATAACTTCTCAATTTTTGTATTTCTTTAAATACTGTTTCATTAAAATAACAGTCAGAATTAAAGCACCAGAGAGATGCTATCTAGCCTCCACTTAAACACAAATGAGGACAATATTATTTTTATACTGTATTATCCAGTAGTCTTATGAATATTTGGTAGACCTTCTCAACAAACTATTCTCCTTTCATTGGATTAGAGCTATTATAGGTAATTTTAATAAAAAGACACCATTGTATTTTCCCCATAGCAATATAAAAGCAGGATAGAACAAGAAAAAAGGATACATTACTAGCAAGCTCAATGCTTTAGAATTCAGAAACATTACGAACAATAAAATGATGTGTTCAAAAAGAAGTGTGGTAAAATAGATATATTGGCCAGATTATAAAGATAATATATAGATGTTTAGAATATAAGATCTGTGGGTACATCATGAAAATGGTTTGCTATTGAACCCAGTTAAGTATTTCTTAAATTCTAAGTTGAAACATCACCTGCCCACTTGCTTTGATATAGCGGGGAGATGAATACGTGTAAGAGCTTATATTTTTCCACCAAAAATAAAAGAAGAAATGTGAATTTTAGTCATCTGCAAAAGGAAAACAAACTGTATGTATCTACATCATAAAGCATCCTTTGAACTGATCTTGATAAGTGATAGCTGCACAGACCATGTCCTTTTCTGTGTTCAGCAATACAAAAGTGACTTGTCACAGTTTTCTTTCAGTCCAGGCATATGGCATTATAGCTATCCGAAACAACTTCTGGAGCATTACAAAGATTACAACTTGGTTTGCTGTAACTGTGTTCAAAGAACATCTGCAGTTCATAGCCAAGAACTAAATAGGTGATGGGAAAGAATTTTTCAAATTGGTCCCTGGAAAGATTCACTTTCAAACTGCTGCCTCTGCGTTTATTTTTTTGCCTTGTAGGCAAACACAGGCCTTCACTCACAATGGTTTTAAAATGCTGCAGTTTGGATGTTTGATGAATAAAGAAAAGTCTCTTATCCACATCATGAACACCAAATGTTCATCCATAATATCCCTTAACCCAGCACTGAATGCAAATTAAGGGAGACCCACTGCACAGGAAGAACATTATGCAAGAGATGGCCATTTTATTTTATTTTTATTTATTTTATTTATTTTGTCAAACAACTATTAGATAACAGGTATAAGTATAAACATGGTTATAAATACATGAAATGGATACGAATAAGAAAAAAAAGAAACAATAGGATAGGGATGGTAGGCATGTTTTGGTGCTCTTATGCATGCCCCCTACAGACCTCCTAGGAAAGGGGTGAAGTCAATAGTAGACAGTCTAATATTGAAGATTTTGGGGTTTGGGGAAGAAACCACAGAGTCAGGTAGAGTATTCCAGACATTGACTATTCTGTTGCTGAAATCGTATTTCCTGCAATCAGGTTTGGTGCGGTTTATCTTTAGTTTATATCTATTTTGTGCTCTTGTATTATTTTGATTAAAGCTGAAGTATTCATTGATAAGTAGGACATTGCAATATATAATTTTATGTACTATACTTAGATCAAACCGAAGGCAGCGTAGTTCTAGGTTGTCTAGGTCTAAAATTTCAATCTGGTGGCATAAGGTATTCTGCTATGAGTAGAGGAGGACTCTTCTCATAAAATATTTCTGGACTTTCTCAATTGTATTAATATCAGATATGTAATGCGGATTCCAGACTGATGAGCTGTATTCAAGTATTGGTCTAGCAAATGTTTTATATGCTCTAGTTAGTAGAGTGATATTACTGGAGAAAAAGCTACGCAGACTTAGGTTAACAACTCTTAATGCCTTTTTGGCTATGTAGTTACAGTGGGCTCTAGTACATAAATCATTTGAGATGAGTACTCCAAAGTCCTCGATAAAGTTTGTGTCATCAACAAGGTCTTGACTATTCACCCTGTATTTTATTTTTTGATTTTTTTTTTGACAATATGCAAGACAGAGCATTTATTTATTGAGATCTGAAGTTGCCATTTGTTTGACCATTCTGACACATAGTCGAGGTCTTTTTGAAGGGTAGCAGCATTGTCAGTGGTGTTGAATAGCTTTACATCATTAGCGAAAAGAACGCAGTTGCTCTTAATATAATCACAGTGGTCATTAATATAGAGTATGAAGAGAGTGGTCCTAGAACACTGCCTTGGGGGACACCACTGTTGACAGGTACAGGATTTGAAAGGACGCTCCCAATTTTGATCATTTGTTGCCTGTTTGACAGGAATGCTTCTATCCAGTTATGCAGGTATCCAGAGATACCATAAGACCTTAATTTTAGGAGTAGTTTGTCGTGTACCACTGAATCAAAGGCTTTACAGAAGTCTATGTAAATTGCGTCAATTGCTTTGCTCTGATCAAGTTGTGTAGTCCATATGTTTTTACAGTGCAAGAGTTGCAGATTACAGGACAGTTTCCTTCTGAAGCCAAACTGTTTGTTAGAGAGTAGGTTGTTTGTCTCTAAGTGGAGGATAATGGATTGGGTAATAATTGATTCCATGATTTTACAGGTGACGCAGCATAAAGAGATTAGTCTGTAATTTTCAACTAGGCTGGGGTCTCCCTTTTTGAAGATGGGAATGACTGTGGCTCATGACCATAGATTTGGCAAGGAGCTGGTCCTGAAAGATTTTTCAAAGATTATGCTTAGAGGTTCTGCTATGGCAGTGGATAGCCTACTTAAGAAGTAGGCACAAACTCTGTCTGGTCCAATAGATAAAGATGGTTTTAGATTGCGTAGTGCTTTTTCAACATTGTCTTCTGTAAAATCAATATGTATTAGATCATTGTAGTTGTCTATGATTTGACTAGGAAATATTGGGCATGATCCATTGCTGTTTACAAATACTGAGCCAAAGAATGTGTTAAAGAGGTTGGCTTTAATGGTGTCATCGTTGCAGTCTTTACCATTTGGTTCTTTTAGGGGTGGGATGGATCTTGAGTCTTTTAGTTTGTTGTTTACAAAATTGAAGAAAACGCTGGTGGAATTGGTGCATAGAAGGTTTTCCTCTTGTTTAGTGTGATAATTGGTACATTCAGTCTTTATCTGGTGGCATAAGTTTTTGTATCGGCTTTTAAAGTTGGCAACGTGACCAGATTTGTTTTTCCGCCAAAGGGATTTCTTTTTGGATTGGACCTTCCTTATTGTTTTTATTTGCAGAAATGACTTTTAGCAATTTTCTTGTAGACTGATTCTTATAAAACCAGCTTATCATTAATCTGTATAGTCACTTAGGAATAGATATTGGAAGATACCAGATATCTCAACTGTTTGGCAGAATTCCTTTTTCAAGGAAGGTAAATGGATTGTGATTGCGGACTATCCATCTTTTTATTTATAAATAGTATCTAAAGGCATGGGCAAGATGTATACTGTATACCAGTAGAAACACAGCTTGCCATTTGATGTACTATACAGAAGCAGAGTGGCTACTTTTTTTTTAATGGTGCTTTCTTCAAAAAAACAAAATAACTTCTGCCAATGCTATAAAAATATAATAAAATCATATTCCAGACTTTGGATTTAGAGATTTAATTAGCTCATATTTCTATTAAAAATACTGGATTTAAAAGAAGAAACATACAGTACGGTCTCAAACTATAATCCAGTTAGTAATTGGCTCACTGAATATAGTATGTCTTTCAAGTAAAATGTGTATACATTTACCCTGCCTAGTTATTCTTTTTTTGTATTCTAGACAAGTTATAATTGTAATGTCTTCAATCCTTGCAGGCTTCATTTCTTTTTCTCCAGTTTCCGGGATAGAACAGATTTTTTTAAATTATTCCACTTTTATTATTATTTTTAAATAACTCAAGGCAACCAACATATATCATGTTTTCCCCATAGCAACCCTGTGAGCTGATTTGGGTGTGCCAGCTTTCATCCCTAAAGGCCAGACTAGAATTCAGTCTCCTATTTCTAGGCCAGCACTTTAACCACTTCACCAAACTCATGTTTTTGTGAAATGGGTGGCCATATAAATATGATACAAAAATAAATAACATTATTCCTTCCATTTACATTTAATAGGTCCACGCCACTAAGAATAATATTATCATTAAATTAGACAAATAAACTAGAAAAAAGAAATATTTTTCTTCCATTGGACACATTTGAGAGCTTTCAAGACAACCTACTCATTTGAGGCATTTAAAATATAAATAGGCATGTTTGAAAAACAGGTCTACTTTTTAATCTAGGACTAAGCAAGAGATGAAAAAGAACCATGCTTATAATTTCTAAGGAGAAACTAAAAACAGAATTTAGAATGCGAATGAAGTGAAATACTTTTTGAATTTTTCAGCCGCTTGCACTTAATCAGTCTGGTATGGTAGAGAGGTTGTTAAAGTTGATTGGAATTGTTTAATTTATGCAGAAGTCCTTTGATGAAGGTAAAATGGTCCCATAAAACAGCCCTACTTGTCCACCCTCCAATAGCAGGGTATTTCTAAAAAATCCAACTTTCTCCAAGCAAAATTGCTGATATCCAAGAGTCTGCAATTTACATTTGTCAGATTGCTTGCTGAACAGAATCTTTATGCCTTAAGAGTTTTGTAGAAGGAAAGATTCAGCAAGATATTAGAGAAGGATGATAATGTATATGCTTGAAGTTAGCTGAAAACAAAACAAATCCATATCCATCTTTTGATAATACCTTTTTCTTATTTAAATTCTGACTCAATACCAGCTGCATTTTAATAAGGATTTCAGAATTGATATTAACTTTTCTCTCAAATCTGAAGCTTCGGTATTTTTCATACTTTCATCATTAGCCATCCAACCAAACATCTCTTGGGGGTGCTGAACACATGGATCTGTTGCTAACATATGCAGTCAAAACACCATCAGTGAAAGGGTGCACATTCAATTGTCAGGGTGGGGGGAAGAAGGGAAGAGGAGAAAGATCAGCCAGGCTTGAAAATCTGTGAACTAATTCAGCATCTCAGGAGCACTATAGCTGTTGGTCTGCAACAAACCCTGCAGCCAAGGATATCAAGTGATGGCTGAAGACAGACTAATAAAAGGTTAAAAAACAACAATGCTAGAAAATATACAAACTGTACTGCTAAAATAAAAAATAATTCATGAACATTTTCAACTGCATTCAAATTCTGTGTCCTAGCCAGATCAACATAAAGCATTGACATAGAAGAAAAATGAATTGGGTGGGTATCCTATGAGTATTAAGGATTGCATTTGTCCAACACATTAAGTCTTAAAGCAATTTATTAGGTTTTGGCTTAATTTGGTCTATTCCCCCTGGCCACCCTGATTTATAGTTTAATTGTATGTATTGAGCCAATAAATTATAGTTTATGTGGAAGAGACAATGAACATGAAAGCAAACCATCTAACAGAAATAACCCCACCTTCAAGATACATGTTTTTGGCTTCTCTTGGCTTGCAAAGCAAAAATGGCAAATTCAGCCTACTATAGCATTAATTATATATAATTATTACGAAATTAAACATTTTTGTTATAAAAGTGAGAAAAAAAATCAGCTTCAATTACTTTATGCCATAAGATTTCTTGCTGTAAGTGTTGGGTGTGTGTGTGTGTCTATCTTAAAGATGCTGTTTTCATTCTATCCATTTCTTTTCTTAATATATATTTAAGAAAATTTATACATATGGTTGCTAGAATTTTGCTAATAAAATCCTTTACTAAGTTTACATATATCTAGCTGGACAGGAGTGGGATCTGACAAGTTAACTACCGGTTTGGTGATTTACGAGGTTTGGTGATTTACGATGTGCTTCCCTGCATGCTGTGCGGGCGCGGCTGTAAATCGTCATCAGCACACTGCGTGCAGAGAAGCAGCCTTTGAAAAAGCCCTTTTTTCCTGCTTTTTTAACTGCAGCCGTGCCTTGCACGGTAGCTGAAATTGAAAAATCAGGAAATAAAGGTCAGGTAAGAGTCCGGGAGGGCAGGTGGATAAAAACATCAGCAGACATAGAACCAGTTCTATGTCTGCTGCTCTTCAGAGCTACCGGTTCTACAGAGGTGGACAGAACTGGTAGAAACCCACCCCTGCAGCTGGAATTAAGTATTTTTGACATCCAGCCTTCCTGATCACAATAATATGATCAACGCATACTGTTTTTGTTATATAGTTAAAAAAAAACATACTTGCTATCTCTTTAACTTTGGACTTATTTATTATAATTTTAGATAACTTTCACTAATCCTATTTTTCCCTTGTAGTATGGCGACACACTGATTTCAGTTCATTTTGGCTGTGAACATATCATTTATACACTTTTTTGTTTTACAGTTTTCAAGGACTAGAAGGACTTGGAAATATTTTTGCCTAACTGACATGTATATCAAAATTGAAATATTGGGACATTAATTATTCAAATAATTTGCATGTGATACTGGGACATTAATTATTCAAATAATTTGCACCAGTTACTTTCAGATACATCAGATTGTAATGGACCTCTAGTAAATTTCTTATTACAAATGTAGTGAACTTGGCTAATACTTCTGAATCAAGATAATGAAAATATTTCTCATATTTAATTTGACAGAATCTTTTTTCTGCCTACTAACTAAATGTAAGAAAACGGTATATGGATAAGCAAGGAAGGCTTGCACGTGCATAAAAGTATAGAAAGGATTAGTAAATGGTATCAGTAGAATTAGATTTGTTTCCTTTTTTCTATCCTTGTGAGATAACTTTTGAATTATTATCTTTTTACCTTTTTTTCACTTCGCATAACTTATATCAAAAGGGAACAGCATGACAACTATACCTGGCTGAGTGAATATATATATATATGTATGCATGCATGCATGCATGTATGCTTTTTTTTCTTGATATACACACAAATAAACAACTTAGGAAATTAAACTGAGCAACAGTGAAGTAGATGAAAAATGCAGTATTTCAACTATGTTTCCTCCTACAGTTGCTACTGCTGCTCCATGATCCAGCATAGGTAAACAAGAGAGCTATCTTATTAGAGGGGTGGGGCCATTAAATCATTCTGGCAATAACATGACTCATTAAAGCAAGGGTCAGGAAATTAATTTAATGATAAACTTCAGAGTATAACTCAGTTGAATTCAAATACCCATCCCTGAACCTGTCATCCCTCAATAATATGAAGCTTAGGTTTAATTTGGTCATACAAAATTGTCTATTAAATAGCATAAGGTCCTTCTTCCTTCTCCTTTCAAATTCAGGCAATCAAGATATACGTAGCAAACTTAGATAGGACTGTGGTCATCATATAAACTCATAACAGCATTCAAAATCAATCTCAAAATCAATCTCATTTAAAAAGCTTTGCAGAATATAATATTTATATTTTATAATAGAATTCCCTATTTTCAGAGGCTCTCATATTGAGAACATAATATAATAGTTGAATCATGTGGTGATGAAAGGATGAATCACTAGTGCTAGGATACTGTGATTCCTTTGGACATGGCTCCACCTGGTGATCCAGGAAGACCTATGAGTCCAGGAGAACATTTCAAATTGCAGAACCCCCTTCCAAAGTTATCAACAGGTTCACGATAATGATTGTTTTCAGACAAACAGCTACTCCATCTTGTTGGCATTTAGTCTGATTTTATTGTTACCCATTCACAACCCCATGCACAGTGTATATAGTAAATGTCTTACCTGAATACTATGGTTCTGGATACTGATTTAAATGCTTCTGTCTTAGTCCTGATTTAATACTGAACAGCCTATAGAACAAGAGAGGATAAATCAAGAAAAAAAAATTAATGGCCTGCTCATAAATCTGTTCAACTTTAGGACAAACCCTTTTAGAATGAATGCAAGCAAGATTCTAGAGGTTTTAACTATTTATACTGTATTTTTAATGCTTCATATTGCTTTCTTTAACCTTCAGACACTTTTGAACCCCATATTTTGAAGCATGAAGTACTGAATTCTCTAGGTATTTAGTGTAGAAGAAGAGACATTTGCCCAATTCTATTTTAACATTATTCTCTGATGTGACCAGAATTCCAATCTATCATTAGCAGAGGAAGTCTAGTTTTATGCAGATGTTAAATGGGAATGGTAGGCGAAGTATGTCTTGAAACATCCCACATTAAAGTCACTTAGGGCTAGTTTTTCCCCCCTTTCTTAAAAAAGGAAAATTGCAGTCTGGACAAAAGATTGAAACTGTTCAAATGCTGCTGGATCCAAAGATGGACAATTGCAAGGCAAATGTAGAACAAATGTAGATGGACAAATGTGGAACCATCCACTCCTATAGGGAGGCTTTAGTCACTACTTAGACCCACCCCATGTCACCTTCCAAGATGCCTTTACCAGCCAGGGGGTGGAGGCATGGATCCTGAGCACAGGTGAAAAAACTCCCAGTACCAAGGACCCTGTCAAATTCCTGATGTCTAACCTCTTCCCAGATAACTGAGCAACATTGTGTCTATGCCATTTCCATTGTACTTGTCCAACCAAAGTCCAACTCAGAGCAGCATTATGTGATTGATACCTAAAATAGTCCTCAAAGCTGTCTTGGAGAATCTCCCTATAACAAGACACTGGATTGCTCAGAACAGGGCTGCTAACCCTCCAAAGATATAAGAGCAAATGAGGAAGTTTCTTTCTACTCTTTTAATCACAAGATAAGCCCTAATAAAGGCTGCACCCAGCTGGATTCATTATTTGTCCTCCTCAAGTAGTACTCCAGGAATCTTTTCATTTAAATCAATCATGAATTTATCTATGGAGATTCTCAGTCATCCAGGTCATGGTTGTCCGAAAGGTGCTTTTTTTCAAGAGGCAAGAAGAAAGTCCAGTTGCCTCATGAAAAAAAAGCACCTTTGGGTCAATCATGAATTATTCAAATCATCTCATTCTATGATTGTACTTCTTTTCCCGAATCATTTCTTAAAATATATTCTTAACTGAACAGTGCAACTGGGTTTTACTAAGCAACAACTGCTTATTTATGGAAGACTGGTTTAGAAATGTGTGCTTTGATGAAGCTTTCAAATGACACAAACAGATTATGTAAACAGCCTAATTTACAAAGATGCTCAAGCTCAAAACATTTCCAAAATACAGTAGTTAGAAAAGTCTCCTAATTTATTTATGAGGTTGGGCCATACTTTTTGAACTCAAAACTGCTCTTTCCACTTTGAAATGTTTTGTACACATCTGTAGTAATTATAAGAAATAGTTCTTATAATTTTATAGTTCTATAGCCAGAGACTGTAACTAGGCAAATACAGGTTCCTTCAGATTCTCACTAAAATGCCAGAAAGGGCTTCTAACATTGGAAAGCAAAATCTACAATGTAATTTTCCTCACTATCCTTTGGAAGAGAAATATTTGGAAAGAGAGAGGGGGGAGGAAGGGATGGAGAGAGAGGGAGAGAGAGGGGGAGAGAGAGGGGGAGAGAGAGAGAAAGGGAGAGAGAAAAAGAGAGATAGAGAGGGAGGGAGGGAGGGAGAGAGAGAAAAAGAGAGAGAGACACACAGAGAGAGAGGGGGGGGGGTCTCCTTGTCTGCACTTCTGTCCTCCTGATACAACTAGCAAGATATTGGAGCTTGGACAGTTTCTGGGTCACAGTCCTTTGTTATGGTAGACAAGATTGTGTTGCCAGCCTCCTAATAACATTCTTTATTCAGAATCAGAAAGCAACCATTCTTCTTCATGGCCAAAGAACAGTTTTTTTAAAAAAAAATGCACAGTCCTTATCTGACTTTGGGCAGTTGCATCTTTTCTGGTTATTTATTTGCCTCCTAGAAACAAAGAAAATGTTTTCAGCACACTATTGCATTTGATTTTGAAATCCATTCAATCAGCATAATTAGTATGAGCATTTGGCATTTGTTTAATGAAGAACATAGAAATGTTGTTTTCTTCTCCAGTATGATCAAAAGAGTGCTGTGTTAAAATAATGTACTTTGCCATATTGTATAAATGCAGGGGGTTTCCTGAATGAATTTCTAGCCCATCATTCTCAGTATATAAAATTTGATAATGGACAGGGGAGGTTCAAAAAACCCAGGAACAACATAGCATTTCTTACTTTGCATACAAATGTGAGTCTCCAGCAAGCTTTATATGATACTTTCAAAAGTGAGTCAAAAACATGGAATTTCAATCATTAACCTTAGATTCAGCCATTTAAATATTGACCTTTATCCTCTTGGCTAAAAGAAGATGTGTAGCAAGGGCTTATCATGATAACCAATGTATGGGAGAAATGCTGAGATGGGGAAAAATGCAAAGGCAGTAACAAAAACAATCTGGTTGAATAGATGGAGGTGGTATCAGCTGAAAACAATAGATTAATGAGTCACTGAATAATTTTCTCAGTATGGTAGCCAAATTCTTGTCACCCACAGTCCAGAAGGAAGTATTTAAACATTTGTTTGGGGGGGGGGGGGAATTAAGAAGGGAAAGATCTTTAAAGAAACACAATTTCACATTTTTAAGGAATAATAACTGAAGGAAAGAGTAAATATCTCAACAGCACTAGGAAACGCTACTCAGTTGCTCACTGCAGAGACACAGAAATGTTTTGAAAAGGGGAATGATATTTCCTACAGTAGTTCTAGTCTTATGACTGAGCTCAAAATTTCTGTTGGTAAGCAAGACAATTGTTAAGTGAGTTTTGCCCTTTTTACCACCTTTTTTTGCCACAATTGTTAAGTGAATTATTGCAGTTGTCTTTGCTTGTCAGAAAGTTGCAAAATGGGATCACATGACCCCAGGACACTGAAACAGTCATAAATACACGCCAGTTGCCAAGCATCTGATCATGTGACCATGGGAATACTGCAACATGTGTTAGTGTGGAAAATATTATTTATTTATTTATTTATTTATTTATTTATTTATTTATTTATTTATTTATGTATGTGTGAAAATAGTCCTAAGTCACTTTTTTCAGTGTCATTGTAACTTTAAACAACCACTAAACAAATGATTTTAAGTTAAGGACTACCTGTCCTTCATACCACAACATTTTATTAAAAGCCACAATAAAACCTCAAGAGTAACATAATCACTGACTGGGTTTATATACATACTAAGCCATAGTTTTAACAAGACTTTGTTGACTGTGCCATAATAACTGAGTTCACATACCACACTAAGCCAATAACAAGCAAATCACATTATGGTTCATTCCAACCCAACCAAAAGATTCCAAATGAATGTTAGGAAACCGTTTCTTAACAGCAATTGACATTAGATCCAATTATCAAGGAGGTGGTAGGCTCTCTACTAGATGAGTGCCAGGAGAGGCTAGACAGTCATTTGTCATGGGTACTTTAATTTGGATTTCTGCATGAGACAGTGAGGCAGGCAGCAAAATTGATGGCAAAGGAAAAATTAGTTAGTATCAAGTAGGAAGGGGCCATTTCTGTTCAACAAAGATTTTAACAGAGCCTTCTTCATGAGAAAGGATTCAAAGGTGGCAATTAGGAGAAGCTGCTGTAAGGATGGTATCCCTGAGAAGATTCTCTTCTTTATAGCCCCGGCCTACTAAAAAGGTATACGGTGGGTTCCTACAGATGACTTAAATATTCAAGCAAGTATATACAATGGAACCTTGGGTCGCAAACACTTCTGTTCGTGACCAAATTGGGTGACAACCAGAATTTTCAGCGAAGTTTTGTTTCTGGTCACGAACACATTTTTGGGTGGCGACCAGACACAGCCGCAGCAATTTTCCCTGCTGCAGTAATTTCCCCTTAAGTGCCATTTTTTTTGTCTGCACATGTGCAGACAGTCGTGCTTCCAGTCACGACCAAATTGGGTTGCAACCGTAGTCCTGGAACGGATTACGGTTGCAACCCACGGTTCAACTGTATAGAAGGCAAATTAGAGGAAACCTAGGAAATATCCAAAATCCATAGACATGCTGTTTTTGTTTTTGTTTTTTTTTAAATGAAAGATACAGCAGCTCTATTTAAGATTGGAACACATGGAAAAGCAAATTACTCTTTTCGCTCTCTGTAGCTACTTTCTTCATAGTAATGGGGTGGGGTCAGGTTTCACTATTACCCCACATATAGGTGAAGATTCCAAACCTGTCCCATTTTGTGGGTCTTATTATTATTTTTTAATAGCAGGGGTGGGTTTCTACCGGTTCTGTCCACCTTTGTAGAACCGGTAGCTCTGAAGAGCAGCAGACACAGAACTAGTTCTATGTCTGCTGATGCTTTTGCCCATCCGCCCACCCAGGCTCTTACTTGATCTTTATTTCCCAATTTTTCAACTTCAGTTGCCGAACAAGGCACAGCTACAGTTAAAAAAAGCAGGAAAAGAGGGGCTGTTTCAAAGGCTGCGTCTCTGCACGCAACTGCTGATGACGATTTACAGGTGCACAGCTTGCAGCACTGCAGGGAAGCTCATAAATTCTGAGCCGGTTGTTAACCCTGTCATATCCCACCCCCTTTTAATAGCATAAATATAGCATACAATTTGTCCTTAAGTCACATGCAGTGTATTGAAGGAAGTTTTAAAAATTGAAACTGCAATTGTAATGGTAATATAATTATATATTTCAAATACCAGAATAGCAATCTGGGAAAAAAAACAACAATATAATTTCAGTGGGTTTTTATATTGCCTGATTTTTGCTTCCTCCAAATCTACTTTAATAAACAGAACTGGACTTCTATTTTAGATTTATTTCACAATATTTGCCTTAGCACAGGGGTGTCAAACTCGTGGCCCATTGGCCAGATGCATCATACGCTGGCCACGCTCACCCCCATTTTAGTGAAGGGAATAAAGTTGCAATATGTCACGTGACCATGTTACCACACGAGTTTGACAATCTTCCCTTAGCATATATTGGAGTGGACTTTTTTGTCTGTCAGAACAAAATGAGTGGCTACAAGATCTGGTGCCATTAGCTTTCTATCACATGTCTATGGAGATTCTCGGTCATCCCAGTCATGATTGTCCCAAAGATGCTTTTTCAAGAGGCAACTTTTTTCTTTGTTTTTTCTTTGAAGACGTTTAGCTTCTCATCCATGAAGCTTCTTCAGCTCTGAAGCTTCTATCACATGAGGTGAAACAAGGTGTTAATGAGTGTCCCAATTCCCTCAATATATGGGTGGCATATGAATGTGATTATTGTCAAAGGCCCTGACTGGTTTCCTAAACACTTGAGGTAAGTATAGAATAGAAAGGCCATCTCTTCTCTGCACACAGTCCCTGACTATTACTAACAGCATGTTCTCTAGCATGCCAAGGTTTTCTGTAAATGTGCCCAGAAATGAGAGCTTCCAAGTGACACACTTGAGGAAGATGGGAGGGAGGTGAGATTTGACCTTTATTTCCGTGCCAACCATGGAAATAGTTTTCTTTTGAATGACAAACCTACTTAAACATTAATCTTCCAAAATATTGTAGTTCTCATCTTAATTAATATATTTGAAACAACTATGGAAAAGAGACATTGGTCATTGAAGATATATTATTTTAAATTATAAAGTGATACAATTTTATTTCTTTTCAGAATATGACTTCTGAAATTAGATGAAAGGCATATCTAGTCAAATATTTTGATTCCAACGCTGCTAACTGAGTTCTTGTGGGAACAGCATATACATCACTTTTGCTTGGACTGCAGATCATGCTAAATTATGTTTTATTTTCAAAATGAAGGTGAATATATGTGTCTCAGGATAATGTGGTATCCAATCTGGGTCAGTCGCCAGGACCAGAAGTTTAGTCTTCTGAGCTTTCAGATTCATGCTGGAGCCCATCTTCAGTGCTTTATGCTTTATTTTAAACATGGTTTGTTGAACAAGACAAAGTGATATGATTTGTAGATAACACTAAGTCATAAGCAATGATTTGTAGAACATGAAGAAGGATTCAGTCATCATACTAAACCAAAGGCATAAAACATTATGGCTCAGTAGAAAATATATACTACCTACTTCTCTTTTCTACAATGACCTTTTTTTTTTCTTCTTTATTACTAAATCCAATCAGAAGTGATAGTCAGTAGGTTCTGACCAATTCTGGAGAACCAGTAGCAGAAATTTTGAGTAGTTCGGAGAACCGGCAAATATCACTTCTGACTGGAGGTTTTACAGTATCCTTCTGCCACGCCCACAGAACTGGTAGTAAAAAAATTTGAATCCCACCACTGAATCCAATGAAAAGTTTTGAAATGTTTTTACTTGTCTCAGTAATAGCATTATAACACAGTATTTATATTTATATTTTTAGAGTTTTTTAAACTGACAATGTTGTATTCTAAATATGTGCTATGCCTTTAATATATCACCCTATCTATGGGTGCATATTTAATACCAGATTGGGGACTGATGAAATATGTATCTTTTTGCCTATTTGCTAAATATTTACATTCTTTTCAGCTATGTTTTCTGAAGGCCATTGGTAGGAAGCATTCAGCATGAACTACCAGCCCACTTAGTGTTCTGTTTCTAGTACAGCAAAAACAGAAACAATGATATGCTACAAATTCCTTTCTCTGTTGTTACACTTTCAGACTTTCCTTTATCAGATTATCCCAAACATTCCAAAGGAGAGGTTTAAGTGTCTTTCTGTCTCCTATTCTCACCTATTCATATCACCTGAGAGTCACCTGACTTTTTTTAAAAAAAATGCCCCTTTTGTGGATAGTTAACAACTAGAATGTATTTTCAGCAAGAAATCCAGATCAAGAATACATATTACGTATGGGAACTACAGCAGTGTTTTCTTCAAAATAAAAATGGTATTTTGAAAGCACGCCTTTTCAGAATATTTTACAGTATTTATTAAGGAATCTAGTGACTCTACCATGTATTAAGAACAACAATGCTTCCCCTTTGGAAGTTGTTAATATGCATTAAGTGATCATATCCAGCTGTTTGGTCGCAATGACCCATCAACGTGGTGTATAAAGGAGTGGGAGATAAATTATTTAGAAGTTCATAAACAGTATTGGAAACTCAACTAGGATGTTTGCATAATATTTTCATACTTTGATAAAGATTAAACATGTTTCATTTTGCCTAAAATAAATTACTAAAGAGGAGTATGTGAATTCTAAGATTTTGTATGAAGTGCTTTAAGTTTGAGCCAAATAGTTGCAAGACTCCCTCATTCTCAAATATGCATAAAATTCTAATAATATTTGCAAGCTAGAGAATGGAAGGCAAGACTGAAAAGCCAAGGAACAATCGGTATATTCATAAAAACTTCTAATTGCTTTGCTTGTTTTCAAATGCCTGGGTTATTTTAAACCTTCCAACTTATCTCCTAGTTTGATTACGTTTCTGATTTTTGTTTACATGCATTTGAAGATAATTGATCCTGGAACCCATGGTGTGATTTATTTTCTATACACAATTGCAATCTTAGTCTGTGAATTATTTCACAGCCCACATTTACATTTGTGCTCTGAATATAAATTTTGTAAAATAAGACTATAGTCAAGAGTTAGAATTGAGATATGAGGAAATGATCTGCCTAGGAAACCTAGAATAGCTAAGAAATCTTGCCACCAATGTTAATTTGCTAAAGATGACCCTTTAAAAGAAGAAAGAAGTAAAGCCTCATGACATTAAAAAAATCTGTAATTTGCTCTAGACCAGGGGTGTCAAACTTGCACTGTCATGGTGGCGTCATGTGATATATTGGGACTTTCTCCCCCTTTGCTTAAATTGGGTGGGGGTGGTGCCAGAATGTGACACATCCTGCCCGCAGGCAGCAAGTTTGACACCCCCGCTCTAGACTGCTTCCAAATGTATTGATTTCATCGATTTCTCTACTGATTTTTAAAGACTCATCTTCACATAAGGAAAAAGAGTTTTCCCTTCACAAGTAATCAGTGAATTAGGACTGGGACTATCACAGGGTTAAGTATGTGTAACTCTTTTTATTTTGAGATGGGGGCAGATTTCTTTCCTGTAGTCCATTTATCGCTCTGTGTGTACAAAATTAATTTTCTATTTTATTTTTCAAGCAATTCACATTTCACTTAGTCATTCCATTAATGTTAACTTTTTGTCCTGACTCATTGTTTAGGAGTGCGGTCTCTAGATAATGCTCCCCACCCCCACAGACATATTTGAAAAATTAAAGACATCTTTGAGTCAGATTTAATCACCAGTTATTTTGTAGATACATCCTTATAGTTTTCTTTGCAACAATACAAAAATTATTTGCCATTATCTTTTTCTCTACTTCTCTACTTCTTTTTCTCTAACCCACAATAGGGATATACTATCTGGACTATCACCAGGTGACAGCAGAGAATTAGAAGATTTAATTAATTGAAGTTCTGGGGATTTCCCCCCCTGCCATCAAGTGATGAACTGGATGGTCTTTGTAGCCTAGATATGACATTCCTAACCAACAGCTTTGTATTCTTTGAAGATCAGAGAAAGCCCAATCTCAGTTTCCAAACTTACAAAAGGCCAAGTCTGGTTTTAGCATATCCATGTGGGTCACCTATACATTTTTGATGAGAAAAAGCTCCTAGAATTGGAGTTTTTATTTTGACAATTCTAGCAGGCAGATAAACTGGGCAGTTTACAGGGTTTCTTAAATTTTATTTTATACTTTTCTCTTATCCAACTTTTCTTCCTTTTGAGGAAAGAGATTGTCTTAAATTCAGACTTATATTTCTTTTGGTCAAATGCAATGATAATAATAGGGGGATAAAAATGTGAAATACAGTGTAAACATCTGACTCACTATGCAACCAAGATAATAAACCAAACTTGCTAAAAGAAAGCAAGGATAGTACCAATGATAATAGTTGCCTTGGTCACAATTCCAAAACATCTGGAGCACCACTTGAACACCATCGACATTGAAAAGGTTGCCATCAGTTAATTGCAAAAGGCAGCTTTACTTGGAATAGCTTACATCTTGCAAAGATCCCTCAAACACCATCAAACAATAATATCCCAGGTCCTTGACGACAGATGGCAAACATGCCAAATTCAGTCTAAACATCTGTCTGACTTTTCAACCAACCATAATACTAAAAAAAGTCCCCACAACAGCAACAAACAACTAATGTTGGTTCTAGGGAATTAGGATGACCTATATTTGTTTTGTAAGTAATGAACGCAGCATTTTTGAAAACCCACTAGTCAATTCATGCCTAAAGAATTGTGCTGAAGCAATAATTTAAAAGTGAACTTTAGTATAATTGCAAGAAATGATGGTGCTTTTGCAACAAGAGAGGATCAAGGTAGAGCAGGCATGCTTTGGTTTTTGGATTTTTTTCCTACATCCTTTAGGAGCGCTAGCCACAGAGGTTCTCTATTGCATCTTTGTATATTTCTACTCTCCCCTCATGTTGTGTCTCTGTGAGTTTTGAGTATGACTACATAGACTCCATTTGGGATCATGTGACCAGGAAGAGTGGAGGGGACTTTGAATGGAGGAGGTGTCAACATTCCAAAACTAGAATTCTTTTTTTCCATAGTTCCTGGCCCAATCTGGTCCATTGTTGGTTTTATTCTGTTCAGGTTTTGGAAACATAACCTTCAGAACAGTAAGACATGTACAGGCATATGTGTGCATTTCCTTCCCCAGGGACTAATGAAAGAGTATATGCAGTTCTGTTCCCACACATTACATCTGTGTGTGTGGGTGCATTTCCGCTCTCCTCCTGTGGTGCTTCTATATAGCACCACAGTGTGCATTTCTCCTTAGGGTCTTAATCAAGATGTGTGCGGCTTCCATGTGTCTGTATTTCAATTTCCCCTGATATTAAAAATGCATTTAAAAAGCAATATAAAAATTGATAAAGTTAATAATGTTAAAATTAGTACTTAATAAATAAAAAGATTTGTTAATTTCATAAGACTGTAAAATAAAACATAGCTTGTAATGCTAAATGCCATCAGCCATCTCATTTCACTGTATAAAGGCTTCTTTAGCCCTGTGGATGAAAGCAGCCAATTTTTTCATATTCTGCAAAGATGATATTTTCCTGTGAAACACTGAAATGAGGTACCCTCTCTTCATTATAGAGGTACATATCTTTCTTAATTTTTCTGAAAATGTAAATGCTTTATTATTTCGTATTTATTATAATTAATTTTATTCCTTTGTACCAGTGGTGGGATTCATTTTTTTTTACTATTGGTTCTGTGGGCGTGGCTAGGTAGGCATGGCTAGGTGGGCATGGCCAGGTGGTCAGGTGACTGGGTGGATGTGGCTATGTGATCATGTGACTGGGGGATCAAGTCTTTTTTTCTTTTACAGCACCCCCCCACGATCTTTTTTTGGCCTAGTGGGCCTCAGGGAAACCTCCTGGATGCTGAAAAAAGAAGCATTTTGAAGCCTTCCAAAGTAAATACAATAGCAAGGAGGGGAGGATCAGTTGTCCCATGATTTCCTGCTTTCTAGCTAATCTAAATCACATGGCACAACTAATCATCGCCCAGCTGATCATCAGAAATACTGGTCTGGCTGAACTGGTAGCATTTTTTACTATCGGTTTGGACAAACCAGGCCGAACCGGCAGCATTTCACCTCTGTTTTGTACCTTTAAAAGAACCTTGATAAAGCTCAGCAGAGAGGATACTTAGCCTTCAGTGTCCAATTAACTACAGTACCTACCTGAGCAACAATTTTAACCCAAGATTTCTTGATTTAACTCCCACATATTCTACATTATTCTGACTGCCTTCAGGCCACTCAGCTCTGTTGTGTTTAATCATGGTTTGCTGAATAGCTCACATTTGGCTTAGTTCAAACAACATGTTAAATCAATGCAAAACAAACCATATAATAGCTAAACTGGATATCTGACCTTAGCATTTGATTCATTCACATGTACGATTCTTTTATCTATTCCACCTACAGACACTCATGACATGTGAACTGAGAGAACCAAAGGTGAATTGAAGAGATTTCTTGGATGAGAAGTTCAACATTTTAAAGAAAAAACTAAGAAAGTCCAGTTGCCTTTTGAAAAGCACCTGCATGATTGAGAATCTCCACAGACGTGAACTTAATTCAATGCTGGTATCAATGAAAATAGGAGGAGGAAAGAATATTCTGAATGTTTGTCATCATGGGTTATTCATAAAATGAAGGTGAATGAAAAAAAAATAGAGCTATTCAATCTGCCCCACAAAAGCTAAAAAGTAGTGGCAGTAAATCTAGAATGGTTTTTGAGCAAACTATCAATGAAAAAGCAATGATTGCAAGGGACAAAGAAGGTAAGGATTTTAAATATCCAGTAAGTAATTTTAAAAGCACATGCATACTGCATTCCTTTATGACCTGCCTTCACCTTAAACTGACTGTGTAATGCCTGATTAAAGCCATTTACATCCCTTTAAGTCATCTTCTAAAGATCTAATAATGTACTAAAGCAGAATTTATCACAGGAAGAAGGAGCATCTTTCCAAGACAGTACATAAATGCTCCTGGGTATGTAAAGAATGACTGATAAACAAAGCACTGATATTAATCTTGCTTGTAACTGGATGTATCTATTCATCCCAGTGGAGAAATGCTTCTTGCATTCCTACCTATCACAATCATATGCTAGCCATCAATTGTGCTGTGGTATAGTATAGCAAGTATAGATCTTGTCAGCATCAAATAAAGTCAGGAAAGTATCTGAAATGTTGAATAGATGTTGCCAGTCAGTGCTAAATGAGAATCAGAGGGCTTTCCTTTTGTTCTTGTTTCAAATGAGAGAAGTGTTAGGTTACCTAAGGTAAGAATCTACATACTGTATATCACTTTTCTTTCTGCACATTAAACTTCACTGAGAAACTGATCCTCAGATCTTATCAACTGGCAAATGAAAACAGATAACATAAAACCAAATACATCATTTTACTATTACACGTTTCTGATCATATATATTAGGGGCTAATTAATCACGTATAAGATTAAACTAAGAACAAGAGAATAAGAGACAACCCAAACTATAGTTCTACTAGTAATGGATCTCTTTGGACTCTATTTGTTTTCTTTCAACCCTCTAAATCAATCTGAAAAATGAAATGCTCATCAGAAATACCATTTTTTAAATTCCTCTGAAACCATCTGCTTTTGGAAACTTTTAGTCAGAGACCAAACTATTATCTGAACTAATTCAGGTAATGCATTTATGTGTAAATTCTGAGTACTGATACAATTTTGCTGATTATTGCAAGACTCTAAAAATTGATCAGAGGATCTGCTACTATAACCCAATTACCACAATTTACTAAGAAGTCTTCTTTCTCTAACCACAGAGTGCCTTAAAATCCCAATACATTTAAAATGTCTACATGAGATTTAATAATTCTTCTGTTAGACTCTTACATAGAAACATATGTTTCCATTTAGTCTTGACAAATACTTTCATTACCACTAAATCAAATAATATTTTGTGTATCCTCCTCAACAACAACAACACAGAAAACCCAATCATAACCTTCTGTTAACAGCAATACAGTCATCAGTCTTTTGTTACAATCCATGGGAAGAAAGGCAGTTTTCTTGTATCCATAACAACCTGCACTGATGCACAGGAATTCCCTAGTGAAGAAAGTGATGAAAATTATTCATGAAAATTTGTGCCATTTTGCTTCTGGCAGTGTATAGGAATTATCAGACATGATTTCTATCCCTTCTTTCTCACTACTATCTGAACTGCAATTCCATCTGCTTGAATAAGACTACAACTCCACTGCTTTCAGTATTTGCAGAGTACCAAACTAGAAAAAGCTAACATGTTTGCATATTTGAGACACCTTTATCCTAACATTCCTTTATCCTTTTGCAGCCTTAGGCACTTCTAGCTTTAAGAATTTCAGATCTCAGAATTCCATAGCCAGAAAGTTGAATTCTATAAGTTACGAGGGTTGGGAGACACTAGCTAAATACCAGAAAGAAAATTTGAGGTGAAAATAGCATAATGTGACATATCTAAGATTCTTGGACAATATTTGCTTCAAAAATCAGTAAAAAGTGTCAGTAAAAAGAGAGAACAAGAATGAACCCATTTCCAGAGAATGTAACAAGCTTAGACTCATCCATTAACTGCTGTAATCATTGATTACCAGAGGCCACACTGTATCTCCCTATCTCAAATTCAATTGCTTATCTTAAAGCATATGTATGAATAAATGCACACACATGCAAAAGATGTGTTTCTTTTTTTGGTCGCCATGATGTAAAAACGATGTTGAGACTCTAGAAAGAGTGCAGAGAAGACCAAGAAAGATGATTAGGGGACTGGAGGCTAAAATACATAAAGAATGATCGCTGGAAGTGGGAATGTCTAGTCTGATGAAAAGAAGGACTAGGGGTGACATGATAGCAGTGTTCCAATATCTCTGGAGCTGCCACAAAGGAGAGGGAGTCAAGCTATTCTCCAAAGCACCTGAGAGTAGGGCAGGAAGCAATGGGTGGAAACTAATCAAGGAAAGAAGCAACTTAGAACTAAGGAGAAATTTCCTGAGAGTTAGAACAATTAATCAGTCAAATAACTTGCCTCCAGAAGTTGTAAATGCTCCAGCACTGGAAGTTTTAAAGAAGAGATTGGATAACTATTTGTCTGAAATGGTATAGGGTTTCTGCCTAAGTTATTCTAAGTCCTACCTAAGCAGTGGGTTGGACTAAAAGATCTCCAAGATTCCTTCCAACTCTGTTAATCTATTCTTCTTCTTTGCTTTGTTGAAAAGAAATGCTATATCATTAGCATTTCAAACTCAGCCCAAAAGACAGCCAAACTGGATAATGATGGTTGAAATAGTAATACTCTAAACCCAATGCTCACTTTCCGGTAGATCTTATTTATCACAAGCTTCAATCAAGCTTAATGCATCTATTTTCGTGGAGATTAGGGTTTGGGATTTTCATTTACAAAGAGAAAGTAAATACTGGATTTCCTGGGGGACAAGAGTAGGGAAAAAATGAAGACAGGAGCTACATCTGCACTTCACAGTACTAAAAGGATAACAGATTACTTTCACAATTAATGAAAGTCACAATTTTAAAGATATCTAGGCTCAAATATTTTAGGAGAGAGCAAAGCTGCTATAGCTCCCAAGCCAATGGCCAAGCTGACGAGTGCTGATGGCAGTAATAGTTGAAATATTTGGAAGGCAGCCATTTCCCTGCTCCTGGGAGGAAAAATATGCTCCATAATGAATTCAAGAATGCACTCTGAAGGATCTTTGGCAACTCATAGATCCAAGGCATGTGGTAACTTAATCAAACAAATAAACATTTCCTGTTTAAATTTAATAAATGTATGTGCACAAATTCATAAATGTATATTTCAAGTTGAGGGAAGATGCCAACCCCCGCCCCCATTATGTGTTAGATATTTAGTACTGAATTCTTAAGAGATCATGACACTTTGTTGTAGAAATAAATAGCTCTAAGGAAAATAAATGGTTACTGCTATGGAGTCTCGTATACTTCAACAGAAGATCAATCAACCAGAAGAAAAACAAATATGTCAGATTCTCTCATCTTATCTGCTCAGATTCATTAATATTGACAGGATCTTGCTGCCTTTAACAAAATGACAAAAAAATCACCAGCATTGTTGCAGCACAAATGCACCTGTTCATCACTGCATTCCACATAGTGACACACAAATGGGACAGAGCTTGTGTCACAATTTTCAACATTGTTTTCAACATTCCAACATGCACTGCTCACCTTCTTCCTCCACTGCATTCCTATCTGCAACATGCATTATTACGGCTTCCAAGATTATGTGTTACCAAATGTGGTGGGACCAAACTAACAACTGTTACTTTGCTTATGAATATACAATGGTACCTGGTTGGCTGTATAGACAGAGATGGAGCTTGATCTCATTATAAATATTAAGGGTAGTAAATTATATTATAAGCCTGAAGGCAAGAAACTAGTATACAGAATATGCAATTTATCATTTGCTAACATTCCTCATTAGACACTGTTTTGCCTTATTGAGAAGTTGTCATGTAATTAATTAAGCCTATGATTATACAGTAACAATACATCTATTCATTGTTTTTATAGCCACCCATCTCAAAAAGTGACTCTGTGTGGCAAACAATAATAAAAGAATTAAAAACAGTTACAATATAGTACAAAATTAAATATATATGGCAGTTGAGAAAAGTGTTATCATAGATGTTAATATAGCCAGGTAATGGGGTTCTTCCCAGACTTGGGGTCCCAGACTTGGGTACAAAGCCAGGTCTTCAAGGCCTTTATGAAAGGCCAACAGAGTTGAGTCATCCTCAACTATGATGGGGGAATGAACCCAATCCCAAGCCATGAAGGACTTTAAAGACGGCAACCAACACCTTGAACTGCATTCAGAAACACACAGGCAACCAATGCAGTTCATGCAATAATCCTGTTACGTGTGTTGAACATCTGACATCATTTACTACCTGGGCAGTTTCCATTAGTTGAAGCTTCCAAAGGTTTTTTAAGGACAGCCCTATGCAGACCATATTATAGTAATCCAAGCAAGAAGATTTCATGGAGAAAACCAATTTTAAAAAGTTGAAAGAAATATTCCTTTTGACTCAAAGTACAAAAGTGTTCTAAGGGGGCACTGGAAGTCTCCTCCAACAATTACAGATCCCTTAGCCCTAAGACTGATCTTTTCTCTGCACCCTGCAGTGTCTAATAGGGTAAGACTCGATAAATTGCTGGAATTGTAATTAACAACCAAGGCTTTTTTCCTATTAATTTATGAAATGCACACATACCACCTCTGATCCCAGTGATACAATCAGCACATCTTATTAACACCTCCTGAAAATCCCATTTCCTTTCTTTCTTTCCCATTTACGCATGAATGGTTCATTTGTGAAACTGGCAAGGAAACAAGCATGTTTTCATTTATTTACCCTTCTTTTTACTGAAGTATATTCATGCTTCTTCTTTTCCACTGTAATCATATAAAATATGTACTCCAAAACTACTGCTGTCCAAAAATACCTTTTAACCAAAACTACTAGTACCCAGAAATATATTTTAATTCATGCAATTTAATGAAGTTTGTGGTTTCTGCAGCAAATATGCTCCATAATAAATTCAAGAATGCACTCTGAAGGATCTTTGGCAACTCATAGAAAACTTGAAAACCTGGCTCTTTGACCAGGCCGGCTTGGGCTGATTTTAGATTTGGGTATTTTAATTTTTATATCAAATTTTAGGGTTTAAGGGAGGGGTTTTAATTGTTTTCAGCCAGGGTCTTTAATTTAATTTAGTTTTAACTTTTATATATTTAATGTTTTTAATTGTATTGTGCACCGCTCCGAATCCTTCGGGAGAGGAGCGGTATATAAATAAATATTATTATTATTTATTATTATTATATATCTGAAAGTTAATTTAGTGGGATTTTACCATTCCATAAAGCAATTGAGAGATGATGCAGTTGAATTTTCATGTCAAAATTACTATTTTCCTTTTCCTTGGTGAAAAACTAAGCAGGAATTATTATTATTTAACATATCAACTTATACCCTAGATTTTTTTTCTCGCAGAGCTTTGGTGGGAGAAGATATGAACATAGTTTTCCTCCATTCTTTTTCTGAAATGGTATAATCCTGATGGAACTGAATTATTTATGATCTCCCACCATGCAAATTAATTTGTTCTCACTCAGGTAACTGGGAAATTTAAAGTACCCTTTCTCTGACTCTAGAAATAGCATAGTCCTTAATATAAAATCACATCAGCTATTGCCTTCCCTTATCTTTTATTCTTCTCTAGTGAAATTAAAATGTCAGCCACAACCATGAAACAGTGAATTTTCAGAGGGTTTTAATTTGCAGGTGAAGACTTGGACTCGATTTCTTCTAATTTTAAAATAAAAAATTCTGAAGCTTGTATTGAAATAATTTGACAATTTCATATATTCAAGTTCTCATGTCTTTAAATAAAATGACAAATTTTGGCTTTTAATTATCTGTATATATTTATAGGAGATATTACAATTCAACAACCGAACAAATCTGTACAGTATATTATTATAGTATAGATATATACTATGCCATCAAATGCTGAAATGCAATATAGTAGTTAAACTGCAGTTTAATTTAAAGAAGCTTGGGGAAACAATTGTGAGCTACCTCACTGTATTATGTTCTATTAGAAATAAGTTTAAACCTGGAAATAAATAGGGCACTCCTATTGTGATTTATTGTTTAAATTCCTACATTAATATTGCAGCAGATCCAAGCTAGCCTAACTTCATAGTTCACCTAAGATATAGTACAGGTTCTGAACACAGGTAATTTGGCTTATGTGGACTTAAAGAGAGGCGTAACATCCCAACTTTATATCTTAACATTTACTTGATCCCACAGAATAAGGTGGATTTTAAAAAATATTTTGAATCTTACAATTTTGATGCAGCTATCTATAAAAAATTATTTGATTTCTTCTTGTTTTCTATATAAATCTCACCTTTTTATTTATATATATTTATATATTATTTATATATATATATTTATATATTTTATTCCGAGACTTCTCAGAAAACAACAACTGAATGAAAAACTGCTGGTGACCTTCTACCACTGTACCATAGAGAGTATCTTAACTTACTGCATCTCGGTATGGTTTGCCAATTGTACAGTGGCAGCTAGGAAAGCACTCCAGAGGGTTAACATCATTGGCCAGAAGATCATTGATTGCCCCCTCCCCTCTTTGGAAGTGCTTTATAGCTCCCACTGCCTTAAGAAAGTTCAAAACATTCTCAAAGGTCCATCTCATCCTGGGAACCCTTTTTTTGAACTATTACCATCTAGCAGATGGTACAAAATAATAAAAACAAACACAAATAGGCTGAAAAATAGCTTCTATCCCAAGGCAGTAGCTCTTTTGAATTCTACTGTGTAGTGCAGTGTTAGTGCAGTTTTGGGGGTTTTCGGTTCAATGTGTGGAGTGTGAAGGATGTGTGTTTGTATTTATTTTCATGGTCATGATGCGCACTGAAGATAGTGTTCCATTTTGTTGTATGAGGTGCAATGACAATAAAGTAAACTAAACTAAATTAATATAACAGTAAAAGAATTTGATTTAAAAGACTTGATTATTAAAACAAATAAGGAACAAATGTGACAATTTCAAGCAATAAATACATTACTTCACTAATACAAATTTAATTTGTTTTTAAATGTACTCAAAGTAAGCCACTGTGTCTTTGAATTTAAACAGTAAATCATGTAAGTTTGTTTCTTAAAGACAATGCACTGAATAAAATACTTTGTAATTGACTCCTTTCCACTCATTACATTACTAATTCATTTTATGAACCAATTCCTTTATAGAAATTGAAAAAATGTTCCATCCTAGAAGCTTCTTTCTTGAAATAAACATTTCCACATTTAGAAATTCTGGTTCATTTGAGTTGACCCAGTTTTCTTTTAAAAACTCATAGCAACTAATAACAATAGGGGAAAACAAATACAATCAAAAGTAAACAATTTCTAAAAATTGGTGAATACAAATGAGCAGAGTATAAAAGATGCTAGAGAAGAAAGGCTACTTTAAGTTTGAACAAGCAAAAGTATAGATTACGTAAGGAATTTTAAGAAGGATACAGGATTTGGAACCCAAAGGTCTTTTTTAGAGAGAAAAACCCATTACTGGAGATTTTTTTAAAACACACACACACACACACACACACACACACTGCTAATCATCTCAATCTTTCTACTATAAATACAGAAGAGAGCTTCTAACATTTCTATTCCAAAGTTCAAATCTCTTCAATCACTATCCTGTATTAATCATCAGCCTGGGCACCTTTCAAGACATGAGTTGAAAATCAAAACATCCCAAGAACATGTTCATTTGTTAATTGTTTGTTTTCCATAAAGTGGCAAGAAAAGCTCAATGTCTTTCATCCCCGTCTCTTTAAATTGCTTGGAATTAAAATAGATGGATATGAAACCTCCACGGACTGTGAGACGTTCAATCAATGGGGGTGGGGGATAAAGACAAGGACTTGAGGGAGATAGATTGGTGCTGCTTGAAGTGCCAAAGTAGAATGCAATGTACTGCAAATGAAGTCAGGAAATAAAATGGGGATATGATACAAAAAGGATCTGCCAATCCTTTGCAATACTAAATCTGTTGTTACAAAAGCAGAGCCCAGAGCTGTTGTTTTCTTAGGCAGAAACAGAAGACTTGACTCTATATTGCACCATCATTTTACAAAGGATTATGGCATAGAGAGTTTTGACTACACAGTTACATGCTTGCATGACTCTACTTTAGCAGCTTATAATGACTATTCCAGCCCATTCCATCCCTCTGTCGGTATTAAATAAGCAAGCAGACCTACCTTTTTCACCCTTCACACTTAAACAATTTTCCCTTCTCCCTCCCTCCCCTTCCAGGGCTGGTGTTTAATCATCTCTCAGTCACCTTTATCTGAAATGAGAAGGTCCTTCATGCCAGGCCTGGGAAGTTTTGGTCATGGCTGCAAAAATCCAGGAAACATCCAAATTGCTCAGTTGGGTGCACAAAATGGTCTCTCACAGTTTCCAAGGAAGCAGACCTCTGGCCTTCCACAGCTGAGAAAACTAAGCAGACCTTTTTTCCAGGGTCAAAAAATAGATGCCATCTAACTGCTGCGAAAAAATTACTTTTCCCGGGCCAGCTCTCCTCCTCTGTGGCTTACATAGAGGCTCATTATCTCAAGCCCATCAAGCCACAGCAAATGGGAGGGCACACGCCGCCACGCTGCTCCACTCTCTTGTTTACTCCTCCTCCCTCCCCTCTCTGTGGATTCCCCTTGTGAATAATGCAGAAGCTGTAGTTCCAGACACTGCCCACTCTATGCTTCTCCCCCAAATCTGCTGAAAACAGTTCAGAGTGCCAGCCAGGGACAGGCTCCATGTTCTGCATAGTGCAAGCCCCAGGCCTTTGTATGACAGGCCTGTGTTCTGTTGTTCCCAAAGTTGCTGTCTCTTTTTGTACCATTTCTGCTTTTGAAACAACCAAAAGCTACGATGAGAATAGGGAGTCCAAATCAAAAGGGGGACGTTCTCATTCTCATCTCTCTCAGGGTAGCTATTCAGAAGAAAAAACATGCATGAAAATACAGTTCTTTAGCCTTTGCCAGGTAGGGTTGACTGAAGTGTTGTGAGCTAGCACAACCTAGAAGACAGTTGAGTAGAACTTTTTTCAGGGCCTACATGGTTTAGCGATTTTCATGAGTATATCAGGTTTTCAATCCTAAAAATGGGAAGGAACAAGGCACAAAGTATGAAGCCAGAATAAAACCTGATGGATTTAAGTTTAATTGAACGGCATAAGATAAGCCAAGGCTTTAATGAGGTTGAATGGAGTCCTGAAAGCCTATTGTACACATTTACCTTAAACTTTCAAGTAGGAATTTAAGTCTAGGGTCAACCAGCTAATATTATTTGTATTTTTTTTTCTATGCCTTATCTGCCCAGGACACAAATCTATTGGATTGGGTTACAATAAGATGCTTTCTTATTGGTCTTTGCTTGTCTTCAATTACTGTAGGCAGATGCTATTTATTATTAATATAATTGCACATCCCTAATACCACATCCTGGCTTCTGGCATTCTGCCATGTATTTGTTCTTATGTTATTGAATGCCCTGGAATTTATTTTTATTTACAGGACTAAGAAGTCAGAGGAAAGAGGAGCTTGTTCTTCTAGAAATACATCAAAATCAAGGGTCAGTTCTAAGAAGACAGATAGGGGACTATCAATTCATCAAAGGGACAAACAAATATTGAATTTGAATGAAGAAAGTTGCCATATACTAACTAGCTTCATATATTGTATTATGATGTACAAAATGGTTTAGAGTTGGTGCTGAGGTGCAAAAACTAAGGATGGAAGGCCACATATGCCTTCAGAAGTCTTAGATGTGGCCTTCAGAACCTCTAAAAACTGTCAACAATTGTAGATATTAATATGTCATATTAGAAGATATTAAATACTGCACATAGTTATTGAAGATTAATCATATAAGCATATTTAACTTGAATTAAATTTTAGTGTCATTGAAAAGGATAGCATTTAATTCTCCCCTGGTCTGAGTATGTTAAGGATATTTCTCAGCCCAGCAAGAGTTGTTTGCTTCTGGCTTATCATGTCATATTTTATAATCCATGATTCAGTGCAGTGTTTGAACCTAATCAAATATTGTTTCACCTAACTCAATATTGTAAACACTGATCAATACATAATCCAGTATTAAAGCTGGAACCAAAGATGCACCATTAGAGTACAAATGAGTAAAATGTGTTTCACATTATCAAGCATTATCAAGGGTACCGTGGTTTCCAAAATAAGACTAATTTTTCATATGTGTATGTTATATGCAAAACAACATTAAAAAAAACAAAGTAGCTGCAACTTTATTGCTATGAATCTTTTAAAAATTGAAATAAATGAAATGTTTGCAGTAACCAGCAACCAGTTTTGTTTTTGCACAGAGGTTGCATAACAAGGAAGCAGTATTAGTTCTCAGCATGAAACTCTTTAAATTTGGGAAGACTTGCACACTGAAGTTCTTTATCTTTTTTAAAATTAATTTTGCTTTTTAGAAAAACTAATTTTCAAACTCCAGTCCAACCAAAGATATGACTCCCTTTCTGGGCAATTGCTCATAGCTTTCTCCTGTAGAATGAATCTATTATTTACTCACTGATTTGCATGCTATGAAATCATTGTAATACAGCTACACTCTGAGGCTGGTTCTTTATCTTCAACATACAACCAAAATAGCTTATTCAGCCAGACTACTGAATTCCAAAAGATCTTGGACAAGATCATATAGAAAACAACTCACCAGTCTCCTTTGTAATGCTTTTCAGTGCTGTAGCTGTTCTGCTGATTCACTTACTGCATTGCTTGGCAATACTGATTGGGGGATATTTTAAGAGATTTGCAATACACCAGCTTTAGGATATTTCAAGTTCGCTAAGGGGTTAAACCCAGATACCCATACAGAACAGTGACAGTATTAAGAGGTAATGAAAGAATAATTGCTTCAGCTGCAGGAACACATATAACCCAAATGGAATTTCTCTCCCCCTCCCAAATATACTTAGCTAGTTTTCAAATGGTTAAATGTTTGTATGTTGAACCATTTTTTTAAAAAAAGAGATACTGATATTAGTGATGAAATTTACAATAGTTTGAATCTTTGCAAGGCTTTTTTTTTTTAAATTATCAAAGAAGACTTTCCAATCATCCTAATTTTCAAATTTTAGAGTTTGGAATTTTATCCACAATTATGACATTTTTCTCTGTCATTTTTTCTCTCCCCCCACCCCCCCATCTACCCAGCAAATGAAATGCTGTTGGGAATAGCAGAAGCTGTATGGATAAGACACACAGTTTAGTGGTAAAGGTATTTGTCAGAGATTGTGAGTTCTAATCCTACTTCAGCCCTGAAGCTCTCTCAGGCTTCAGTCTCACATAAGTGCTGTTCTCTTAATTTTTAGATAATTTTTAAGAAACTTGATTATACTTTATATCTTGAAATTAAGTCATCACTATGAATTCCATTGTATTTTATTTATTTATTTATTTATAAAATTTCTATACCGCCCTTCTCCCTAGGGACTCAGGGCGGTGTACAGCCAATCTAGACCCCAACAGTAATACAAAAGTTAAAAGGAATTAAATTAAATATTGGCCGAATAAGAAAAACCCACCCCACACCCTTAAAACCCCAATTTAAAATTACAGAACAAATGGAGACAAATTTAAAACCACCTCAGCCCAGGCCGGCCTGCTCAAAAAGCCAGGTCTTCAGCGCGCGCCTGAAGGCCCTCAGGTCCGTGCCGGTACGCAGTATGATAGTCTATATAAATTATAAATTAGCATTCATAACATGATGTTGGAAGAATTAAATATATTGTCAAAAACAAAGTGCATGCTAATGGAGATGGCCAGATTTAGAAGAAGAGACACCTTTCACTATCTGAACATACCAAAATACTCGTGTCAAAGAAGTCAGATGAATTAGTAAAGTTACTGCAGCAAATGAACAAAATCAAAGAAGCACAATTCTGTCCCCTTTAGAATCTAATGAAAGGTTTCACCATTAAAACATGTTAGGAAAGGGATGGAATAAGAGAAAGTACAAACAGCAGCATAAGCATATCCTCCAATAAGGAAGTCTAGGAGCAAAAGGTTAGAACAGGATCAATGCAGACCGCAAGAACCTGTCACTTCTCATCTGTATCTATGGAAACCAGCAAGAGGCAGGAAAAAGAACTGCAAATTTATTGATTGTGCAAAAATACAGTCAGTCATAAGTGACGTTTCAGCCTTGAGCAGTAGTACCCAATACAATCAAGGCAAGATCCTTTATTTAAATGCTTCCAATTTATCAGATGCATTGAGAGGTCAAGTTCATATAACCAACATTTTAATAAGGAAAATTATTTTTAATGTAAACAATAATAAAAGCTGCACCTGCTGTGATTGGCACACTCTGTAATTTCTTTACGTTTAATAAAAGTGCTCAGTTTAATTAAACTGGAAAAATTGAAACAGGTTATCAGCAGACCTCAATACAATTCCCCTGTATTTCAATCTTTTCTTAATAATTGTAAAAGTGTATAAGTTTTGCACATGAGAAGAAGCAGGGATGGGTTTCACTTGCATTTCTCCCAAATTGCTTTCCATGGGAAGAAAAAATTCTTCAGTATACATAGTCTAACCATGCAGAGAGAGGAAAACAATGAGAGTGCATGAAGAAACTAATGTATTTGTCTGTGTTCTCCTCTCCCTTCCCCCTCCCCCTTCCATTTCCTTCAAAATGAAAGAAGAGATCTAAAATAACAGAAATGAAAAATCAGCAAGATGAACCTGACAACAGCACTATATAAATTAGCCAATAGCTGGTCCTTGACTTAATAATACCTAGATGGGATCTGAAGTTTTCCACTCTTGTTTTGTTCTTGGTGCAGTACAAGAATTTTGTACTTGTGAGACCTGAAAGCCATTTGTGAAAGATCCTAAGTATATGACTAAAAATAATATGATGAACATTATAATAATACTCTAAATCTCTAATTATCAGACACCCAAATGATCCAGTGATAAACAGATTTCAAATTCTGAAACAGAACCATCAAGTTTCTTGGTGCTGATCTGAGAGAATTACAAATAGAACCAGTCATGTACAAATTGAGGATAGAGATTGGGCACAAAATAATGATAACCAAAACGAAGTGACATTTGATTTTATGAAGGAAATATTTATTTCCTAGCAAACTTTTCATCTTTTTCTAACGTTTTGCACACACCTCAGGCCATCTGCCTGTAACAACTCACTCTCTATGGAGGCAAGTGAGAAAAATGAATGAGGCGGCTCCTTTGTTATTTTTGCTGGAGGAAGGATGAGAGCCTCCTTACATGCCTCCTCGTAAGAAATACTTTGTTGAAGGTTGATTTGTAGGAACAACCAGAGTCTGCTCACCAAGTCTGAAATATGAGCACAGCCTTCCCAAAACAATATGGGACTGATATTACTAATGAAAGCCAGTTTTAACACAATCCTAGCCTGAAAAATCAAGATGTTCTAATGTGGGATTCCCCAAATATTTAAAATGGTAAGACCTAGCATAAATGACATAAATTTTGAATTTTTTAGCTAATGAAAATTCTGCATTCTACTAATCCTAGATTTATAAATCTGGGTGGCAAAGGTCTGAATAGTTCCAAATAGTTTCCTTGAAGCTCAGTTCTGGTAGTCCTAACTGATTCAAAGACTAATAAAGCAACGGTTCAAAAATGCACAGATCTTGTCCAATTAGCATTGAAAATTGTTAACTTCTGATTATACTCGAAAGGATGTATTGCTGTTTCTTAACAGCTTCCAACATGACAATAGTGGGAGGGAGTCAACAGTACAGTATAGATGTATTGTAAGGGGGCAACCTCCAACTACCTTTAGAGATTTTATATCTCTTTTTTATCTTGTCTTTATTGTTTTTATAAATAACTCTTACATTCCTATTTTCCATACAACCACTCAATGAAGTGGATTGGGCTAAGAGAAAATGACTGGCCCAAAATCACCCAGCTGGCTTCTATACCCGAGGTGGGATTAGAACTTCTACTTTCTAGCCTGAAGCCTTAACCACTGGTCTAAACTGTCTCACTACTTTTACAGTTCCGAAGTCCTCTCTATTCATATCTAATTTCTAAATAAATAAATATTCTAATTTCATAGAAAATTTATAGAAATTGACCAGGCAGTAATTATCCTATTCTGTAAAGGTTGTTCTTGGAAGAGATTTCTAGATAGCCATTTAGAAGTACTTAATAACTATCTCTGAAGTCCTTGTCACATAATTATATTTAAAAAATTAATGGGTGCCCTTCAAACCATCAATTTTTCTTCCTCGTCCATTTTATAATGCTTCCCTTGCCTCCCCCGTTGTTAATCTTGATACACTGGAGACAACATAAGATTTCTGCCTCACCAGTACAGCTCTTTAGCACATGCTAACATAGTGGCAAAAGAATTGGAAAGATTATGACATCACAGGCATGACTGCTGCATAAAGTAAATTCCAGAACGCAAAGAAAATACAATCAAGATCATTTTGTTGGGACAGTTCTTGTCCCCCTTTCCTCATCTGGTACTTTGTGGTGAGAACATCATTTTTAAAAAGAATATCATTAAAAAAGTTATCTAAGTGTTACAATAGAGGTCACTGTATCCCAAGAAAAGAACTTTTAATTAATTTTGAATTGAAATTCAAGTATTTTGCAAAGAAAATACATTTTCTTGTTTGCAAACTGAAATTTTCAACTCAACCTACAATAATTTTTTAAAAATCCTTTAAAATGCCCTGACATTTTCTTCCTTTTTTAAAGTGAAATGGAACAACAGGCCATGTCTGGCTCTGTAATTTCATTCATTGTCATGCATGATGAGTCCTGGTTGTGTCTTCACAGCTTGGAGATCAATCCTGACAGAGCTCAAAGTTGACTCAGCTTTCCATCCTTCTGAAATCCGCAAAATAAGAACCCAGATTATTGAGGGCAATATGCTGACATTGTTAATCACACAGAGAGTGCTATAAAGCAGTATGGGATGGCATATAAATTTAAGTCAGGGGTATCAAACTCACATTGTCACGGCGGCATCATCAGAGGTGGTATTCAGCAGGTTCTGATCAGTTCTGGAGAATCGGTAGTGGAAATTTTGAATAGTTCAGAGAACCAGCAAATACCACCTCTGACTAGAGATTTTACCATATCCTTCCCCTGCCACACCCACCAAGCCACACTCACAGAACCTGTAGTAAATAATTTGAATCCCACCACTGGGCATCATGTGACATATTGGGACTTTTTTCCCCTTCGTTAAACCAGGCGTGGATGTAGCCAGTGTTAACATATCCGGCCCGTGGGCCGGGAGTTTGACAGCCCTGGTCTAAGTGCTATTGATATGATGTAGTTTTTACAATGTAGCATTTGAAAGAAAGAGGAAGAGAGAAAGAAAAACAGATGGGTGACAGGCCTACAGTGGACTTGCATGGCTTCTATTTCATAATCTCCATGTGGAGAACACATATAATTCTGGGCTTTATAAATCTTAATCCTACTCTACATGTTGTAACGGACACTAGTGCCTCCTAAGATAAGGGTGTTGTATCTTTTCCATCTGTTTAATCAAACCTATCCCATTATAATCTTCTATCATTGGCTTAAGAAAGTAGACAGGTATAATAAGTAGAACCTAATTTCATAGTAAACATATCTATAAAAGCCACTGCTAGAATCAAAAGAATCAGAACACAATGGCTTTCATTCCTTTGAAAAATCAGCTGTTTTCAACCGAGACAACTGACTTCTTAGGAGCACAAGCTGAGTTCATAGAAGAAAGATGAGTCCTCTATTAAGCCAACCAATAATTTGTTTTCCAATTAATTCTGTTTCCCCAATTTCATATTTGTTGGTTCCCTCTCAGATCCTTTCAAAATCAATTCTTCCTTCCACCAAAAAGTACCTTCCCTCTTTCCTTCCCAAAAGGAAAGAACATTTTCATTTTTCGCAGGTTTTTTTCTCGAAACATTGTATTGCTAATTAGAGCTTATAAAACTTATGCTAGACCAATCTTACAGTGTTGTTCAACTGTTTGGAATCCCCACCATATATCTGACATCAGAACAATTGAGCGGGTTCAGAAATATTTCACAAGAAAAGTCTTGCATTCTTCTGTACACAATAGAATTCCCTATGCTACTAGGCTCGGAATTCTCAGTTTGGATAACTTAGAACTGCATCACTTGCGGTCAGATCTAGATATTGCATACAAAATTATATGTAGTAATGTTTTACCTGTAAATGACTTTTTTTGTTTTAATCGCAATAATATGCTGCTAACAACCGCTTTAAACTCAAATCATTCTAAACTTGACTGTAAAAAATATGATTTCTGTAAGAGAATTGTCAAAGTCTGGAATGTCCTACTGATTCAGTTGTTTCAGTTACAAATTTTCAGTTTCAGTCACAAATTGATTTCTGTGGACCTTACATTATACTTAAGTGGTTAGTAGACGGGGCATGCATAAGTGCATTAATGTGCCTATCTTCCTTGTCATTGTAATTTTATTTTTTTTATTCTTGTTCTCGTTTTTGTTTGACAAATTCTAATAAAACAAATAAATAAAATAACCTGCACTGATTGCAGGTAACTCTCATTTAGCAACTGAAATTGGGACCAGTGATTCAGTTGTTAAGCAAAGCAATTGCTAATTGAAAGCATGACTGCTTATGATCCTCCTTCAGCTTTCCTTTGTTTTACCGACCTGCAAAGGTTGTAAATGTAATGATTCATCATAAAGTTACTTTTTGATCATGGTTATATGAATACACTATTAACAGCAATATAGTAGAACCTTGGGTTGCGACCATAATTCATTCCAGGACTACGGTCCCAACCCAATTTGATCGTGACCGGAAGCATGACTGACTGAGCATGTACAGACAAAATATGCATGGACTGCACATGCACGGAAGGGGAAATCGGCGCCGAAAGGGAATGTGCTGTGGCTGGGTTTGTTTGGCGCCTGATTTTTGAATCATGACCCGATTAAAAAATCGGGTGGATTTTTTGGTCAGAACCCAATTTGGTCATGAACAGAAGCGTTTACGACCCGAGGTTCCACTGCATATGAATATTGAAAGTATCACACTATATTAATCTTATAAAATGGTTAGTCTAAAGACAAAGATCAGTCAATAGAGGATTTACAAAGAAGAAACAGATCTGAAGCAATCTGAATATAGATATGAAGCAATGAATCTAATCAAAGGAGAGAAACAAAAGTAAAGCAAAAACATGGGCAGCATATTCCAAAAGCCAAGAAATAAGTTCTTGATTCTGAACATCTCTTCCTTCCATTGATTTCAGATGCTTGCTTGAAACCATTAAAACAAAAATATCTCCCAAACCCTGGTGATTAATTGAAACAGAGACAGCTTACTTCTTACCTATCAATTGGTGTTCAAATGAAATGAATTAAAACATAATCAAAATAATTATTAGAGTTTTATTACAAGGGAGAGTTTTATTACAAGGGGGAACCATTATTCTTTTTTAAAAACATCTCTTAATAAGAAGGGAATATATCGGGGATGTGGTGATGTGCCACACTGGCAGAATGTGCATTTCCCTTTCTTGTGGTAAGTTCTCTGGTGTAGAAGACAGTTAATAAAAGAGTGTGTTAACCTTTTTAAAGGCATAATGTATCAATTCCATTACTTTTTCATTTGTTTAATGAAAAGCTATGTAGCTATATCCAATAGTTTGCTGAAAAATATGTGAGGTGTAATCCTCTAGGAAACTGCAAGGAGTTGGATCTACATGCTGCCAGTAGATTGTGGCTTCTCTTTCTTGTATTATTATGGTTACTGTGTATTTGCCTTTTTTTAAATGAAGCATACATTCAACTCTATGTGTGAAGGAATATACATTAAAATTATATCAAATGACAGAAGTACATTTTCACTAGAAATCCGGAGATTAACAAAATTTAGTGATAGGGGGACTTAAATCATAGTGTAGTACAATCAAAGGAAACTCTTTCATAGATGCCAAAAGCACAATCCTGCACCGTCTGATTGTGTTTCATTGGACGACCCACACATGCAGAATAACTTTTTCTCATACACTGTTTGCCATATGTATAAGGGGAGCATCTCAACATCTGTGTAGTTACCTTCTCTTACCTTATAAGAAAGGGTTGCTTGCATACTGGGTGACCAGAAGAACTGGCAGAAAGCCATAGGACCCATGTTCCATGGCTTCTGACTCCAATTCCAATTGGCAGAGCTTAGAAGGCACTTGGAGAGATGTTATCTTTGACAGCTGTTTGTGGCCAACTACTGTGATCACAGCCTAGTGATGGTGAGCACCACTGCATCACATAATGTGTTGTCATAATTGGAGTTGTAGTTAGTGCTCCCAAAAGCCAAGAATTCAGAAAGACACTTAAGAAAACGGGGAGGAAAATCATTAAGGAAGTGGCTTGGACTTCCTGTAATGAGTCTACTTTATAAAGATGATGGCATGCTATTGTTATGTCTGTGAGGCGAGAAGCACCTGTTTCAGATCACAATGGCTTTTCACTCACATCTGTACTTTGAGCTACTTTATAAGATTGTGGTTATATGCTAGTATATATAAAACCATTCTTTATTATTTTAAACACTTTATTCATTCATTCATTCATATTTATATGGCCACCCAATTCAAAGTGTGATTCTGACTGCTATGCATCAAAAATAAATAATTAACCAAAGGAACCACATTACAATAAAACATACTTATTGTATAAAATAACAAAAGGGTGACCAAACACAATGATGAAACAACCAAAATGGGACTCCTTCTAAATAGACCCAAATGCCTGAGAGGAAAGCCAGATCTTAATTTTTTTCCCTAGTAACAAGCAGAGTTGGTATTTGTTGTATATTGGGGAGTGGGGAGATGATGATAGCATATGCATATTTACATGTATACATACAGCTAAACATGAGCAGATGGTTGACTTATCCATATCCATATTTTACCCCTACTAACATTGTATCTGTTGAGTCAAGGTGAAAAAAGATTGAGGCAATTTACCTGAACATCAACAGAATATGGTTTAAAATAGTCATCTCATCTTCTTCATGAACATGATAATTTTCTAAATATGGAGCTAAACAATCTAGCCTGCAAAACTCAATTAGATTTATGTGTCTTTATGCCCCCAACTAGCGGTCATTTGGATATGTAGAACCCAAACTTGGGATAAGTTAAAACATATGGACTAACTCAACTTCACTAACATATCAACTTGTTAAAGAGAGATCATAAAGTATGTTCAAATTACGAATCAGAAGAGTATTATCCCACCTAATGCAGAATGCTAACTTATTATCCTTTGCAGTTTGAATTTGCAAGATAATGTGTCAGAATAGATAGTGAACAAGGCAAAGCATTGGCCTTGCTAGAAAAAGAAATGATTTTTTGATAAGCTGATGTTATATAATATTGTAATTATTCTTTTTTTTAAAAGCTACGTTATATATGCTGTAAATGACAACCATCTTTTCCAAGGACCCGTGTAATTTAAAATCTTTCAGACAGCCACAGGGAAATACAATGCCATTTAAGTCAATGTGACTTAATATCAGGTCTGAGCAGCCAGATGTGAGCTGGTAGGAAGATGTCTGCAAGGCTGTCATGCTGTCTTTAAGAATACTAAGACTCTTCATTGTTAATTGCACAGTTGTGAAAGAGTGTGGTCTGATTCTTATACCTAAGCTTCTTTAATAAATTGTCAAAACAAAGAGCAAGAGTTTTGACATTTGGACTGGTTACTGTGCCCCTTTCTTTGCCTTGATACAGTAGCAACATGCCTTTCTCTACATTACACACAATCTAATTGGGGAAAGACAACGATCACTGATGTTCAAAAGGCCTTTAGGTAGATCCTAGATGTCTGCCTAGAATTTTTCTTCTAAGTGTACAGTGTGATAATAGTCATATGCAATTTTTGCTTTGCTGCTATGAGAGTGAGGCTACCAATATTATCATTTAAAACTGTACTCCTGTGATGCCTTTAAAATCTTCTCTTCTCTCTTTTCTCCTAACTCTTGTAACTTTTTTAATTGGCATTTTTCTCTACAATGTGTAGAATTTTATGTACCCATGTGTATATGTACTATTGTAAGAGTAAACAAATATTTAATGTTATCTTTTTCCAGCAATGATTAATATTAAATTATTCTTGAAAGCCATATATATGGCTATAATTTCACTGCAACTTTATATAATTGCAAAGTTATTATACAATTAGAGACATGGAAAATGTTTTTCATATATTACACTAATGGTTAGTTTAAAATTACAACATTGGATTTGTGGCTTATGTATAGATAAATATTCATATGTATATTCAAGCCATCCATACACACACACACACACATTTACTCACGTGCACTCAAACAAATTTAACCCTGTCCAAATAATTTAATAAGGCATTCTGCTTGTCAATGAACAGCCCACTCTTCAAAGCAATAAAGCAGGTATTTGTTTATTAATAAATAAATAAAATTTGTTGGCCACCCATCTTACCACAGGGTAACTCTATGGTAACCTGCTTCAACCACAGGTATAGCTGTTTAGGATCCAGAGCAGTAGTCATTTACATCAGGTGAAACAAAAACGTAATACATCGACAGCTACAGCAGAGAAGAGGACTAATGGCCCCTTTATGACTTGTGGATTTCAACTCCCAGAATTCCTGAGCCAGCCATGGCCATCGTTCCCCACCCTTGAGCTATAGGAATAAACAGGTATGAATGGTACTTAGAAATATGGTCCACACCATGTTTTCATTGGTTGCAGTAGGTGTGGGGAAGTAATGAACATTTCTGATGAAATTAAATGTATGACAATTTTCAAGTTTGCCAATTAACATTCAGAGAAGCATTAATTGTATTATTTTACACATCTATTCACTATCAAAAAGCAAGTGATCAAGTGATCAAAGCAAGGGCTACCATACTTAGCTGCAGAAGTTTAAAACAATCACCATATGGCAGCACAGAGTACTTTTGCCACCTTATGATTCTCCAGATTTTTTGTAGCAAAGAAATAGCAGCCTTAATCAAATCATTCTGTTTTAAACTCACATTATACATCGACATAGGCCTATTTAATAACCTTTAAGAGGAAAAAAGTAGCTGTAAAAACAAGCATATATAAACATTGGAAAAGTTCAGATCTGATTTGCAGAGACAAAACTTGGAATGCTCATAGGAAGGCCTCGGAATGCTTTCAATTGATGGAAGAAAATAATTTGATTTTTAATTACTTATAGATGTTTTAGGAAAATCAGGAATGGATATTTTTTCCTTGTATAGAAAACAGAGAAACCAGAAAATTCTTCTCCGGTGATTATAGAGTCAAAAAGGCAATTAACAGTAAGAGGGCACAGAACAATCAAAACAGACTAAGGTTTTTTTTAAGTGAATTGACCTAGCTGCAAAGAGGGCTTTGGGCAACTTAGTTATTGACACCCTTTGTCCTCAACTCACACGGACTCCAACTGTGAAATGCAGTAGGGTATCTCTAACCCGGTTCACAGATGTTAAATGTTAAATCCATCTTATGAAATGCAGTAGGGTATCTCTAACCCGGTTCACAGATGTTAAATGTTAAATCCATCTTACTCTGGGACATTTGGATTTGAGAAACAAAATACTGCAAAAGATCACATGAACTTTTAAGACTAACAGATGACTGCATATGCTTCCTTCAGATCCTATATCAGAAACAAAAACAGCCTGCAATATATATCTCAAGTCCATCATTATTGTTACATATTACATCTCTCCTAATTTAAGTACTGGGTATCAAACACAAAGGATGACCTCCACTTCTAAAGAATGTGGTGATATTTATAAGTTCTTCAGAATGCCAAAATATTCAAATTGCTACCTTTTGGGGATGAAAATGATGAAAATGAAAAGCACTGTTTAATCTTGGTGCCAGAAATATAAAAAATTAAGCCAGAACATATCCTAATTCCATGCCATCTGTCTTGTGTTTTCCATATCCTCATTTCTATTTCCGTAAAAAGCTACAGGTTCTTTGATTCTCTGTCCTGCCAAGACTCCAAATTCTGACATATATTTGGCATCTTAGAGGGTCACTGGTTGTATAGAATAATATTTAACTCACATGCAAGAGAAAAAAAATTGAACTCCACCCTTGCAATGCATCTATTTTAAAAATAACTATTCTCTGGGGTATATAACATGCAGTAAGAATCCCAAATCAGTCCCACTATTCCAAACTAGATTGCTTAAAAAAGAATGTGAAGCATATAGCATTGTCATTCTGGGAGCAAATATAATACAACTTGACATTGGGTAAGAAAATCTGAATTTTATGACTGGAACTGTTCTATCAAATTGGTTTTTGCATGCATAATACAGCAGACTTAAGGAACAAACTCAATAGTTTTCTTTCTTTTTTAATTTTCTTTTCCTTTCTTCTCTTTCATGAATATATATTTCACTCTTTCCTCTTTTTTCAAATTCCAGAACAAGTACATGGAATAACAGAGTATGAGAGGGTGACAGGCTGCATATTCACTTGGAAATCTGAGCCTGGGTCTCCAGTACTAATGGTATTTATAGTACCATTCTAGTTAGAGACTGAATCCAAGACCTCTAAAAGGAAAGCATGCACACTGCATCTAAGCTTCAATTTTTCTCATGTGCGCCCCTTACAAAGGTTCATTTTTCACTCCATTATAGACATTTACATGTACATCACAAGGACTCAAGCGAATGAGCTCACAAGAAGCATTCTTGTAACCCAGCCTAGTGCAAATCTGAAAGCAAGGCAATTGAAACAGTGGCATGAGAATACAGTTGAATATACAGACTTATCTTTATTGCGGCAGAGCCATGCTGCACCACTGAGAACATTAGCGGTTCTCTTGACTTTCTACAAAAGAATCAGTGTAATTAAAACATTAGGAGATGGTGGTACCATATATAACAGAGAGTTCGGCTTGACTAAGTGCCAGTCACCTTTGTTACTATCAGCAGAATGAAGTCAACTCTGTTAATACACTGTAGTAATGCCAATGGCATAATAACGCCAAATGGAGCATACTATCCATTTACACTGGCAGGACTGCATTCACCTGTTTTCTCATCTGAGCTAATTCCACAGCTATCATCTCTCTCTCTCTCTCTTAAGTATTTTACTTTATTTACTTTATCTATAATTTAATTTCATGGCCACCCATCTTATCACAGGGTGACTCTGGGCATTTTGTTATTACTATTTCCATCTTTATTCAAAGCAGAACAGTGTATTACTTATTTGGTTATGGGGAGAATAGGGAGAATTCTCAACAGGTTACACCTTCCCTCGATTTAATACCTCATAGATACTCCCCCAAAAATTTCCATCTCCTCCAAGTATCATAATCAGCAATTAACATTTTACATTTGGAGGATGCACTTTGGCAAGAGGTAGTTTACTGGTGCTTGTCATCTGGAAGAGTTAGCACTGTATTACTCCGGTGCCACAGATATGTTGAAAGTGTGTTATGAAGTGGCATTATAGAAAGATTTCAGCATTCTGGGTAATGGTTGAAAGTCATGTTCAGACTGAAGGTGGTTAGGAATGTTTGTTTTTCTTATGGAACCCACTTTTTTCTCTATCCCCTATTCCACATAGAGATATAAAGGTGTGTATGTCAAAATAATATAATCATTTCAATGTAACAAAACTCAGCAACAGAGAAAATTGGTATCTAAGTTTGTTCATATAGTTACAACTGTCCTCGACTTACAACACTTCGTTTAGTGACCGTTCAAAATTACAACAGCACTGAAAAATGTAACTGACCATTTTTCACACTTACAAATGTTGCAGTACCTCTATGGTCACATGATCAAAATTCAAATGCTTGGCAAATGGTTCATATTTATAACAGTTGCAGTGTCCCAGTATCATGTTATCACCTTTTGAGATCTTCTGATAAACAAAATTAATGGGGAAACCAGATTCACTTCACAACTCTAGCTAGAAAAGTCATAAAAGGGGGCAAACTCACTTAACAAATGTTTCACTTAGCAACATAACTTTGGGGTTCAACTCGAGGACTATCTGTATTTGGCTCTTCGTGAAAGACTCCATCTAAGTCCAACTGGATGAGTAAATATCCAATATCACATATGGTAGAATCTTCTCAAAACTAGAGATCACTTTTCAAAAGATCCTGAGTTGCTTAGAGAAAGGCAAAGAAAGGTTATTTTCTCTGAAAAGCAAAATTATAAGACATCCATTCACTAGGGAGTCTGGAAATCACATTCTATAAAAAAATAATCATGCCTTTATGTTTTTTTGTCCAAATAAAACCCAGGCTTCCCTCTTCTGTCAATTTGTAATTTTTTTTCCAACATACAGAAGAAGCTCATCATTTCTCTCAAATTCCTGTTTTTTGAATATGGTTAAATAAATTGTATAGGCCTTTTGTTAACAAGCTATCATTTTCTGTGCATGCATATATTGCCTAGAGTTTTTCTGGTAGAGGGAGGAGAGATTTTAAAAAATAAAAATATACTAAATTTCACGATACGCTTGAGTTCCATTTGGATCAGTAAATGTATCATAGATGCAGGGGCTGGTTTGGTTGAGCCAACATAAGATCAGAGAGAAATGATATAATGAATACTAAATGACATGAATTTACATCTCAAATTAGACTGCCTGCATAAAAATGTCCAAGATGACTTGATATAATTATGGATGGTTGGGGAAGAAGGAACAAAAAAATGACACATGATATGTTTGAGCTCAGTGCATGATAAATATGTCTTCAGGGGATTGCTATCATGTTGCAAAAATATGAAAGAAAGAGTTAATATTAATATACCATTGCTTTCTTTACTTTTTCCTTGTATATACTATATACCTTTCTGTTTTTCTTCCCAGTTTCACAAAACAAGTACAAAAATAAAGGAGATACTTTAAAATATTATTTATTTTCAGAGTTGAAGAATGAATGCTAAGAAATAGCAGGTTTCAGTGAGAATCTCAATTTTAAAATATCTAAGTGCAGTGTAAAATGCCAATTGTTTTATCTCTCTTTCAAAATAAATTAAGAAATTAATCTACATTCTACTGTTGTTTTCTCTTTTTAAAATGTTTAGCACTTTCTGTTTAATTTCAAGAAGTTATACAATAATCACGCTGAATGCCTCATAGATGTGCTTACCATATGAACTTGAAATAACTCACTTCAAGTTATTCTAGCATTAGAAAAAGGTAACTTGTTCTTCAGGCTGCTAAGTATATTAAATTGCAAATTTATGCTTTTCTAAAAAAATACTCTTGAGGGTCTCAAATAGAATTGTCAATGCCTTTACAAAATGCCAATTCTCAGGGCTCCTTAGAGAAACCATGACAATGATAGGACTATAAACCAACTGAAGTATGCAGTGATACACCCCTTATCATCTTGTTGCTTCCTGCTCTGCACTCTGCACTTCTTCTAAGGTTTCAGCATCTTTTTTTGTATCTAGGTGACCAGAATTAGGGGCAGTATTCCAACTGTGGCCTTATTAGTGCAATATAGAGTGGTACTATCACTTATCATGTTCTTGATGTTATCTCTCTGTTGATGCAACAAGATTGCAATGGCTTTTTGAGTAGCTGCAGCACACTGCTAACTCATACTTAAGTGGTGGTCCACCAGGACACCTAAATCCCTGTCACAGGTACTACTGTTGACCCAGGCATTACCTATTCTGTAATCATTAAATCCTTTTAATCCTTTAATCCTCCAGTGGTCCCTACTTTATGTTTTCATTTACTGGAAGTGATTCTTGCTTCATCAACCATCCCGTGTACAGCACCAAATGTGCTACTATAATTGTTGTCATTCCCCCAAACCACTTGGTAATTGGCAACAAGGTGTGAAAATCTCTTAATACACTGTTTCTATATGTCTTGTAATTCTGAAGAGAATTTCCAAGATTCAACCATCCTTAATCATGTCTTTGTGAAAAAATTTTTAGTTAAACTCTTATGGGCTGAGTTATGTTATCATCTTTTAATACTAACAGTAAAAAGAACACCCCACAATTCTTCACCTTCTTAACCCCATTATAGATTGTACAAATCTGGAGGACTTCGTTCCCAACAACATTTGCTCAGGTAGATGCTTATCAATACTATATAAAAACTAAATGATCTTTGTTCACACATTATTTTTAACCAGGTCGTTTGCGAACCTGGCAGTTATTTACGCCACACTGGAATCTCAATTAGTTTTAACTTGAATTTGTTTTCTGTGGCAATGATTGAAATAGTGCCATCAGTGCCATTAATTAATTTATATGTCAATATATTGTATTACAAAAACACAGAAAGTCAATGCAGATTCATTTAATAATTTGGTTAAGTTACAGTGAATGAATGCAGTCACACTGTCTCCATCTCTTAATACTGAGGTGGATTGCCATTTATGTAGAAATATTAGTTTGGCTTTGGTTACCTGGATATAGAAAGCGTAACAATAAGTAGAGCCAATTCTTCAGTAAGTGCAGACCCACATTTCTCTATACATCATGTAATTCAAGCTGTTCATTATGTTGCTGAGGCAGTTTAGGATTTGTACAGTTTGTTGATATTTGAAAGTTTATATCAAATTTCTGCTTAATAATATGATAAAATGCCCGCCGAGAATACATTTCCATTTATGAAATGTTTGAGTTTCTGCTGCTTTCTCTGACTACAGAATAAACAAGTCTAACATATTATTCTCCTAGTTTGTCTTTCGCAAAGAAGCAAGGCTTGGTGTCATTGGTGAAAATGTCTTCTATTATACAAAATCTATTTTGTTCTGTTTTGTTTGCAAGAATAGCCATGGCTTATACTCTGGAAGTCCCCTTACAAGAAGAGATAATATCAAAATATTCTCAGCTGGTCACTGATATTCTTGAAAAAGCAGTGTTGTAATTATGAACTCTTTACAGGTTGATCTCAAATAGGAACATATGAGAATTTCGTCCAATTTCTGCACTTTGTACAATACAAACAGTATTTCAAATAAAAAATATGGGGAATTTTGATAAGAGGCACTTACACTGAAATAAGAATCTTATGGATAAGAGCAGAGAACTGGCACTATTAAGTACCTGTACTGTCCCAGCCAGTCTATGGGAATTGGTTAGTCACTTAGGAATTGTGAGCTGTCCCCTTAAGGGAATGCATTATGGGAAATGTAGTTAAATGTATCCTGGGAAATGTAGTTCATGTCACGTGGCTACATCTGTAATCCTGATTGGGCACTAAATTGACCCTCAAGGGGTTGAGGGAGGTTTCCTCCATTCTTACCTGCACTCATGGACTGATAACATCTTTTCTTTCTGTCGCTACATTATGGATTAGGAAAAGAACCATTTTTTTACTCTGCAATGCTGATATACAAAGGATTGGTCATTATAGAAGAGCTTCGTCACAAATGTGAATCATGAAGATACCTGATGTACCAATAAATGTACTTTGTTATGGATGTTTTGTGGAATTGTCTATCTGCACAGCCACAAATCCACCTCAGTGCAAGAGACAGAAAAGTAAAAAATGGTTCTTTTCCTAATCCATCACGTAGCAATAGAAAGAAAAGATGTTATCAGTCCGTGAGTGCAGGTAAGAATGGATGAAACCTCCCTCAACCCCTCGAGGGTCAATTTAGTGCCCAATCAGGATTACAGATGTAGCCACGTGACATGAACTACATTTCCCAGGATACCTTTAACTACATTTCCCATGATGCATTCCCTTAAGGGGACAGCTCACAATTCCTAAGTGACTAACCAATTCCCATAGACTGGCTGGGACAGCACAGTACCTCTTGCCATTCATAGACCTAGTCCTAAACACCTCACTTTCTCCTTCATTACATGGAAACAGCAGTAGTTTAGGTAGGCAACCAAATAGCTTTACAAGGTAAGTTGATCTCTTACCTTTAAGCCCAATATAAGACATTAAAAGAAGAGCAAATGTACACTGACAGCAAGTCAGAGAAAATCTAGGCAGAAATTATGACACAAGAGACTGAGGACACAGATGCATGAAGGCTACAGTTTTGAATGAAGATATATTTGGCAGCTACTTCACATAAGATGCTTCCTCACCCAGGTAGACATGACTGTACATAAACATGGTACTGAGGACAAAACCTGTATGTGTCTATTTTCTCAAGAGTGCAGGTAACAAGAGACCTACGGACAAAACTGATGCACAATCTCTATTATTACCTCAGTACATCATTTTAAAAAGTGTCATTTTTTTCAATCCTATTTATTTCATTTTCAACATATTGTAGATTCACAATTAATAAAGATTGTAGATTCACGGTTTTATTTAATCCACCATAATATTTGAGGGAAAAAACTTCAAAAGACCCTAAATAAATAAATATTTATTTATTTATCTATTTAGTTATTTAGTTAGTTATTTAAATGTATATGCTGCCCATCTTTCTACTGGGCAATATTTAAATTATCATTTTGTTGTCTATTTCTTTAGTCAGTCACTGCCTATCAATATACTCCCAAATTTAAAATTTCCATCCAATGCAACCTAAAGTCAAATGCTTCTTTAAAGATGATGAAACCATGCTAGGAATGATAGTAAGAAAGGTAAAAGAACTTTGAGGAACGACCATCTGCCTTTTTCTAGAACTGCCCCATCTTCTAGCCTATACGATTACCTAAAAGACAAAAAGGCAAACTCAAAGGTTTTGTGAAAATGTACTTTAGTTGTTTTAACCCTGTGTTTTTAAAAATATCCTTTTTTTTTTTGCTTTACTTTGACATTTTGGTGAGCTACCCTGGAAAAATGTTGAAATATGTATCAGGAAAACAGCGAATTTTAAATAATAGAAATGCATGGAAGATCTGAAAGGCTTCCATACTTTTCAAGGCAGCAGGCCTTAATCAAATCCAATATATGTCTCACAGAGAACAAATAATAACAATAACAGTTGGACTTATATACTGCTTCATAGTGCTTTACAGCTCTCTCTAAGCAGTTTACAGAGTCAACATATTGCCCCCAATAATCTGGGTCCTCATTTTACTGATATTGGAAGGATGGAAGGCTGAGTCAACTTTGAACCTGTCAGGATCAAACTCCTGGCAGTGAACAGAGCCAGCCTGCAATCCTGCATTATAACCATTGCACTACCATGGTTCTTTTGTGAGGAGACACAAAACATGCACCTTATATACTCGTGTCCAGCATTGGGATACAACATGTTAGTGATTCAGTTGTGGTGCCTCAACACATGTTTTGTCATTTTCACTTTCTTACAGTCTATACTGGATTCCTTTTTCTAATAACCAATAGGATCTTGAGAACACAGCTTGGATAAAAAAAAGCACTGCCTTAAAGGAAAAGAGAAAGTAAAATATTAAGAATTGAATCTAAATGCAACAGGGACTCCTGTCCTTTTTTTTTTTTTTTACATACTGTAAACTACTGTAGAGCAATATTGTACTGTAGAACAATACTGTAGAACAATATTCACATACATAATCCCTTTAAGCACTAAAGCAGAACAAATGGAGATTAACCCAGCTTGGAAAAAATAACAAAAGAGAACAGGTGGAAATGACAGGCAGGCAGGCAGGCGGAGTAAGAGACAATGCCAGTCAGATTGATCTCAGGCAATGATCTCAGCATTGCAGCTGCCCACCTGTTGTCAAGAACAGATCCTCTGCAGGGGATCTGTTAAGTAAAGATGGATGGGAAATTCTTTAATTAAAATCCAAGTCCTGCAATTTGATCTGCCCAGTCTGTCCATTTTCACCTTTAAGAAAAAGCTGGCATGCTGCAATAGCAACACTAGGTCTTCCACCTAAGGGAAGGATTTCTAGCCATCAGAACAGTATTTCCTCTAAAATCAACACATTATAATTAGTCATAGCACTGGTTTTTGAAAGATCTCATCAAAAACCCTCTTCTAAAAGTAGATCCAGCCTGTCATCCAGCAACATAGTCAGGCATATGAAGACAAATGCTAACATATCCAATAGAGGATATTGGCTTGAAATTTCTTTTGGTTATTTCACAAAGGAAAATTGTGTTTTTCTTTCTTTAGTTTACAAAAAAATAGACAAAATCCATAAATCCTGCAAAAATCATTTACCTTCTCTATATGGGCTGTTATTACTATTCAAGCACCTCTCCTTAATAGACATCCTTTTGCCTGCAAGACCTCCTAATTTAAAGCTTTCTGACATTGAAAAGAACTCATGGAGGGCAAATTCTCCCACTAAGTGCTAAGCACAGTACAAAGATTTCTTCTCTCCCAAATTTCTTCCATATAATGTGTTCTCAACTGTATTTGATGTCTGGATAAGGTATCAAGCATTATTGGGAACTCATGATTTCTAGTCCTCCTTTGGCACAAAGCCAGTTGGGTGACCTTGGGCCAGTCACTTGCTCTCAGCCCTAGGCAGGAGGCAATGGCAAACTACTTTGCTAAGAAAATTGCAGGGACTTGTCCAGATAGTCTCTGAGAATCAGACATAATTGAATGGAAGTTTTTTTTTTAAAAAAAGAGAAAGGGAAGGAGATGTTTGTTTTTTCTTTTATCTTGCATGAAGCTTTATAGATAGAAGCACGTTCTAGCTGTTTCCAATTTGTCATCATTCCAGGCATAAAGTGAATTATTAACCTAATTCCTCTTCATTCTCTTCCTGGAAGTGGCTTCAGTAAATGCTGGAAGAGCTAACCAAATTGTAAGAATCCTTTTGCCTCTTTTGATTTCCAAAACTTTCTTGGAAATACTGCAGAGGTGGGCAACCTTGGTAAGTTATGTTGCTGTAGTTGTTATTGTTAATGTTTCTAGTGCTAGGTTGTAGGGGGAAGTACACTGGCATTAGGACATAGTGCCTAGGCAAGAGAAGCAACAACTTGAACTCTCTCCCTTCCTATCTATGTTTTGTTTATATTTCTAGATTCATGAAGCATATCAGAAACTTAGCACAACAATTTAATTACATTTTCTGTATGAAATAATGCCACAATTTAGTGGCTTGTGCCTGAATTTCTGCAGTGAAGTTGCTCTGAGGCCACATTATGCAAATTACATGCAGTTCACAAAGTGTCTATATTTATTATTATATTAAATTAAAGCTAGGAAAAAAGTTAAGATTATTTAAAAAGCTTAGAAAAAAAATCACATGCAGTTCACAAAGTGTCCATCTTTATGATTATGTTAAATTAAAACTTTTAAAAAGTTAAGATTATTTAAGAAGCTAACAAGATTCAGTCAGAAATCTTTCCCATAAGATGCTACAAAATACTATTTAACAAGCAATGCTAATCAGAACTTTTGTATATACAAAACATGTACCCTACAAAACTCAAGGAAATACTCATCAGACTTCATGGATCTTTTTATCTTTCTTGAGAACACAGAAATGTTAATTTCCAGAATTTTTTTGTTACAAAATCAAAAGGCCGTTTAATGTTTAGAAATGCTAAGCTGAGTATTAAAGATGCACAAGGTGTCACAAACCACTTAGGTATACAACATCAGAAATAGTACAAAAAACTGAAAATGCACTGCATATGCTCCCTAAAGTCATCATCTATATTAGTACTTCTAAGGTGAATGTCTGTTTAAGCAAATGTTCCAGTTCCCCAAGTCTCGCAGATCAAAAGAAGAAAAGAGGTTACCCTCTATTATGTTATAATGGAGCACTACATATTGCAATTATTTAATACAGGACAAAAGAATTCCATGTTCTAACAAAAAAGAGTCTTAAAATAAATAAAAGGGGATCTTTTGCTTCATATTTTATCAGGACAACTTACTTGTTATTATTAGTACTACTTTACCCTTACCAAATACACAAAAGAAACAAATCAGCTATCTTGAATTCTGATATAGATTCTCAGCATTTACTATTAGATATCTCAGACTAGTCTCCCCCTGCCCTGTGACCTCCAGATCTTCTGGAAACAACTTTTGGAAAATACCAGTTTGAAGAAAATCCATATAGTCTGATTCTTGTTTTGTGCGCAATATCCATATTTTATGTTCTAAACAACAACAACAAAATACATGCCCACAAATTGCTAGCTACATGACCAAACATCACAGATTACAGTTCCCAATCCTAAACATCATGCTAAATAAGTATTGAAGGAATCACTTACTGGTTTATTTAAAATATTTTGAGCCCGCCCATTATTCAGATGAACACAGGCAGGTTATAGTCCCTAAAAAGGAAGATAAAACAATCACGCCAAGTAAAATAAATAATACTTTTAAGACATAATGTAACAATAACTGAGGTCAAAAGGTAGATGATAAATTCTAGATAGAAAAAAAAAGAAGCCACATCTTAGTGCTAAAAGATAAATACTGTATATGCAAGTTTGGCCTCCTCAAAATCAGATGCAGTAATGCAGAAGGCCTTCTCATGTGTCCTCATATGAGTCTCCCAGCTATGGGACATTGGGTAGATTTCCTGTTAATTTTAATAGGATTTTTTTTTTTGGAGAGGGTCTCTCTTAAATATCAGCATCCTAACCACTAACGGCTGTAAAGAGTCGGTCTGATATAGTGTATAAGGCATCAGGCTAGAAACTGGGAGACTGTGAGTTTTAGTCCCATTTTAGGCACAAAATCAGCTGGGTAATCTTGAGCCAGTCACTTATTTCTCAGCCCTAGGAAGAAGACAAAACGATTTCCAATAATTTTGCAAAGAAAATTGAGGACTTGTCCAAGCAGTTGCTATAGGGATGAAGCTTTAAACACAATTACTAAAACCCGGAAATGTGATTAGTAACATTTAGGCATCCAGTTTAGGATTGAAAGAACATTTTAGGACGGATATCATAAAGCTGTCCCATATAAAGTAACTACTATTTTTGAATGTTCATCAAAGGTACTTATAGACTATATTGAATTCTGTGCCTACAAGTACACATTGTCCCCTGATAACTGCTTTGCAAAATTTTTGGAAGTCATCCTAGGGCTGAGAAAGAGTGACTGGCTCAAGATTACCCAGATGGTTTTGTGCCTAAGTCAGGATTAGAATTCAGTCTCCTGTTTCTTAATTTCATGTCTTAACCACCAAACTGGCTTTCCATAGAGTATACTGTAATAATCTAAAAGTGAAGTTATCACAGGATGGATTACTCACTGTGGCCAAGAGGTCTTGCTCCATAAAGAGTCATACTGCCTGAACCAAGCACAGATAATTAAGTGCGCCATGGGCCCCATATGACAGAGATAAATCTCAAAATACACAAAGGCTGCATACCTGCTCCTTCAAGGGGACTGAAACTACATACAGACTTACCCAGTTTCCACATTATGAGACCCTAACTCCCAATGTTTATGACTGACTGGGAATCGTTATCTCTTGCAATCAGTTAATCTCTCTAATAAATACACGATAATTAATTAAATCACCTGTTTTTCAGTCAAGATTCCTAAATCTATTTTTTTCTTTAGTTATATCCCCAATTTCCCTAGGAAATTGCTACCCCCTCCCCAAATGTTCAAGACAATCTCATAAAAAGTATTTCCCCTCATTTTAATAGAAAATGACAAACTTAGCTCAGAACTGAACTACGGAACCCTTGATACTCTCTGAGCTTGGTTATTTGTTTGCACAAGTTCCATTGCCCAAATAGGTAATATCATCCTTATGAGTGAGAATGGTGTTTGCTCCATGTTTTTTTTCTGTTTCCATGTATGCTACAGTCTTATCATGAGGTAGGGAAATGAGGGAGAGAAATCAGATCTATTAAAACTACACAGAAGAATTATATCCTCTTACTAAGCACAACATTAGCCCTGCAACACCATTCAGTGCCAGTTTTTCTTCAAAATCTTTTTCACTGTGAATTACCTTAATGAATTACCTGCTACCTTAATATAAATGCTCTAAGGCCCAACAGCAAAAAGTTGGAGAACTTTTAGTTAGTCAGCAAATAACTATAAAACAAGGGATTTAAATTTGAGTTGGAAGAAGTATTTTGACAATGAAGTGGTGAATCTTTTGAAGGTGTGCTACTAACAGGCAATTCTGGCAACTAGTTTCATGCCACTGATATTGGCTACAAGATGTACAAGAATGCAAATGTACTTCCGATGCACATACCCCCCCCCCCCCCACACCAATATAACTGAGTTTGCACTGTTGACTCTCCGTAAGAAAACTAAGGACAACTCTAAGATGCTGTTGATTCCCCTCTCCCCTACTTCCATTTCCATATTAATAGTTCAACACTAAGGTCTATGAAGATGCTGAGGTAATATTAGGGCCTGCATTTGTGAATATCAGTATTGGCACGTATGTGTGGCTTCTTGTACTCATCTTGTGGATAAGGCCCACCAAAATTAGGTATAAATGCATAATTTCCAAAATATCAAAGCACTAAGAGACGTAATTTTACTTTTTTAAAGTAAATACTTTATCTAACTCTTCTAGGTACAGGGGTATATAAAGGTTGAACTAAATTGACTTTTGTCTAAGAGGTAAGTATGTATTTTACTATTTCTCATCAAAATCAATGTTATTTTAAAATCCCCCACATTAATAAAAATTTTCCAAACATTTTTCAGAAATAATATCACTAATTGATCATTAATTGCTGGAAACAATAAAAGTCAAATCAGTAATGTCATGATGGGTATGGATCAGATGGGTAGACTCTTTTCATTTTCCAGAGTTAAAACACCAAAATTATTTTTATTGCTGTCAACCTCCCAACCACATTTCAGCTAACAATAATAGGCCCATTTCCTGTGCTCTACTGACATGTTTAGAGAAAATTGTCCCCCTATGTCACAGTGTTTCTCAAGCTCGGCCACTTTAAGATGGGTGAACTTCAACTCCAGAATTCCATAGCCAGCAAAGCTGTAGAGTTGGACCACTCATCTTAAAATGGCCAAGGTAGAAAAAACAGTAGTCTTAGTTATGATAACTGCTTTTTTACATCCAAAGGAGGCCCACACTATACCCTCAGCTAGGCAACATTGCTGGACATAAAGAAAGATGCTGAAGGCTGACCATGCCGCAATTAGATCTTTCACTTCCTGATGACTCTAATGGAACTGAAGAACAGGACATGCTGGGAGCAGAAAAGTACAAATGATTCAGCACTTTCACCCCCTTAATCAATACCACCTAAATTAACTTAGTATATGCAAAGATCAAATATTTTTTAAAAAATCACATAGCTTTGATTCTAGCTAATCATAATTAACATGGTCACATGTATTCCTCCCCTCACTACTAACTTATTAAATGTCTCAGAAAAATGTTCTGGGCTCTTATCCCACAACAGTTTTTCATGACTCCCCCGAGACCCTCTATGGGTAGAATTTTAGATGTGGAGGCCTCTGAGTATTCAGGGTTGCTCAGCCAGAAAAATGGAGATACTTGTTCTACCATACCAGATCCAACAGATACAGAGGCAAAATAAACAAAAGAAAACAAAAGAAAGAGGTTGCTTTCAGATACCATCCTTACTACTTCTTTTTCTGTATTTTGAGTCAGGGCTAAGTTTCAAATTCAAGATCATTCAATTTACTGTAATCCTGCAAACCTCAGTCCCTTCTCACATCTCCTTTGAAAACACACATAAAAGAGAATTAAAAGATGGAACATGCCTATTCACAGCAGCTGAATCTTTATCCTGGGTGGATGGGTATCCTGCACCCAAAGGGTCTCTTCAGCAAAAGAAAAAAGGGAAAAATTAAGAAAGAGAAAGAGGGAGGGAGAGAGGGAGACGGGAGAAGGGGGGGGGGGAGAACCATAGCCTCCAGGCCTTCCAAATATCAGCCACTAATGTTTCATATATGTTGGGAAACTGAACCACACAGAGAGAACTTTCCCAAGAATAAAGGCAAGGTCTGGAGACAAGCTTCCTTCCCAAAGTAATTCGGTGGCTTTTATCAATTCCCATCAACCAAGGATGAAAAGCAGGCTGGATTCTAAGAGGAGAGTGCAAAAGGCTCTCTAATCCCCAGTTATACTGATGCTGAATCCAGTCACCACCCTAAAACTGCAAGTCCGATTCAACACCCCCCTCCCCCCAAAAATACCTTCCACCCCCCACCCCCCTCCAAAAGCAAACTCTTCATGTCTTGCTTGGCAGCAAAGGAGATTCGTGGTCTCAGGGGAGCAGCAGCCGCTTGGTTAAGTGCGGTGCTCATTCATGACAGGAGGGACCAGGCTGCAGCGGAGGCCGGTGGGGTGGCGGTCAGGACAAGGGAAAGAGCGAGCGGTCCGAAGAGTGGGACGTTGGTGGTGGGACGGGAAGCACCTCCCTGTCTGCCATCGATGCGAGCCCACCAACAGCCGCTCTTTTCTCCTGCTGCCCGACTGGGCCACAGCCAGATGGCCGAAAGATGCTTTCTTCTGTATGCCTGCCTGAGGCTGCCCCTCCGTGCAGCCACGGCAGCATCCCTTCCTTTACCTGGCCGGCAACCGCTGCCGCCGTTCCCGCTGAGCCTTCTGCTCCTTTCTCGCCTGGAAGGCTGGTTCGAGGTTGCCCCAGATACCTTAGTCCCGATCCGAACCAGCCACTGAGCTACGGGACTTCGCTTCCCCCGCCGCCTCCGCCGCCTCACCGAATAGCTCCCATCCTTCTGCAGCGGCTTCCTTCCCAGACTCCCGCATTAGGGCAGAGACGATGGAGCGCGCGGCCGAGTGACCGCGTGCGCGGCCCCGAAGAGCAAATTCTGGGGGCGCGCGGCCGAGTGGCTCAGAGTGCGCCAGCGACGCTTCCCATTCAAGTCGGCGCCGCGTGAGAGTCCTTTCTTGTTCGCTTTTCCTCCTCCTCCCATCTGGAGAAATTAAAAGAGTGGCCTGACGATCAATAATGGACCTCGCATTAAAAAAAAAAGGGGTGGGGGGTGGGGAGAAAGGGTCGAAGCAGTGCATCACCCGAGAGACAGGCAAGATTAATTGGTGAAAGTTATTAATGCGGCTGGGGTAGTAAAGAGGCGCAGGAACGGGCCAGAATGACCTCCCTCTCAATAAAGCACCCGATGTATTTATGAGCCAGCACAGAGAGAGAGGTTGTTTTCACCCACACTTAACCAAGATAGTAAAAAAAAAATTAAGCAGATGCATTTTGCACAAGGTGCAGAACTTGGATAGTGTTCACCTTGGCTTAGAATGTTGTGCGTTGGTTTACGAATCTATTCGGGGAACCCTGAAAACGGGTTAATTTGATGACCAGGTAAGTGATGTATTGAATAGATGGAGCCATGAATGAGCTCACTTACTCTCCTTATCATCTAAAGATAATTTTTTGCCACACTTAGGACTCTACAAAACTTAGTTTTGTTATAGTGATCATTCAGAGTTCCTTTGGCAGCTATATATATTTATTAAATAATTTTCCCCACTCTAACGTTGCTCTAAGGATGGAATAGATAAGCCCTGACCAGGTTAAGGAATATGGAAAGTAAAGGCCTTCAATGTGAAAGACATCATCAAAAGCTTGTTTTTAAAAGAAAAAAATCAACAAGCTGCTTCCCTCTTTGTTTGTTTAGTTTATCTGCCAACCACCTTCCTATCAAGCAATTCTGGGAGACAAACCATGATAAAAAGGACAATGTAAAACATTACAACAATATGTATATCAACATTAAAATTAACAGAAGTTAGCTAAGGAAGAATCAATCTATCCAGGGGTGCAGGTGGAGTCTTCTTTTAATCCACTACTCCCCTCTTGGAGCTCCACGCCACTTGGCAGAGCCTGATTTCAGGAGACCAAGGGAAGAGGGGAGGATCTCACCAGTGACGGGATTCAAAAAATTTTACTACCGGTTTTGTAGGTGTGGCTTGGTGGGCATGGCTTGGTAGATGTGACGGGAAGGATACTGCAAAATGTCCATTCCCACCCACTCCTGGGGGAGGTTACTGCAAAATCCCATTCCTTCCCTACCCCTCTAACCTGCTTTCCAGCTCCGTTCTCCTGTGCAGGCAACAAAAGAAGACCCAGCTGATCAGTTGGGACTCGGGAGGCAGAGAATAGATGGGGGCGGGCAGGGATCGGATTCTACCAGTTCGGACTAGTTCTATAGAACTGGCTGTTATGATTCTGTGCAGTTCGGAGAACCGGCAAAATGTGGCACTGGCTGACCCCTCCCCTTTCCTCCTGTCAGATTTCTGCTTTCTAGCTAATCTAAATCGCTGCTGAACTGCTTTGCCTTCACCCAGGAGGTTTCCCTGAGGCCCAGTCAGGGATGATATTCAGGGGGTTGGGGGATGGGGGAGAAGTGGCCTGAGAGCAGAGCTGAACCTTCCTTAGGACAGAAGCTTCTATTTTTCAGTGCAGTCTCAGGCAGCAGATTGCAGAAAGGTAGATCTGTGAGTGAATCTGATTCTGCAAGCAACTCAATCTGCTTTGCCTGATTTTGGGTGAAAGTTCCAATATGTGTGTGTGTGTGTCTGTCTGTGTGTGTGTATGTGTATGTGTGTGTGTGTGTGTGTGTGTGTGTGTATACATACATACATACATACATACATACATACATACATACATACATATATATATATATATATATATATATATATATATATATATATAATTCAATATTGACCACCAAGCCACACCCACAAATTAGGCCATGACCACAGAACCAGTTGTTACGAAATTTGAATCCCACCCCTGGGGATGGGGCTAGTCCAAGGTAGGATTTGCCGGTTCTCCGAACTACTCAAAATTTCCACTACTGGTTCTCCAGAACTGGTCAGAACCTGCTGAATACCACCTCTGGATCTCACCTGGAAGAGAATGATGTTCCAGACTGTGAGAGCAGAAAAGGCTCTTCTGGATCCCACCAGCCAAAATTCCTTGGTCAAAGGGATCCACAGCATAGGGAATAAGAGAACGGAAAAATATGGAGATGGAGTAAGCAACATCGGGGTTGCTTCAGATAAGAAGCTGGAATTGCTTTCTGCGGATCATTTTGAGCCATTCCTTTATCAAGAATTTATTGTTTTACTCAGAATCTATTCCTTTACCCAGAATCAAAGTATGGTATGTATAATGTAGGCACACAATTAGCTTACTAGTCTCAACTGCTTGTAAAGAGTTAGTGTCTTTTGTAATTTTCCTGGTGGGCTTCTCATGAGGGGTCCAAATACGGAAAGACACACAAGGCAGCTTTCTCGGGATGAGAGCCCAGAGCTGACTCCGGGACCCCCTTTTATTAACAAAAGGTGGGAGGATACAGAAGGCAACAAAGGAATTCAAGCAACGCATACAGATATGATAACTTTCTATATGTGCACGGTTCTCACTGGCTGGGCAACTGTTGCTGGGGTGAATCTCTTTTTATCTTTCCTCTTTGTTCTGTGTATGTGTTACAGTCGCACGGAGGCCTGCACATACACAAGATAGTACAGAAAGTTCCAACATCTCCTCTCTTTTTGTTTTTAAAGGCAGGATTCTTCATCCAAGAGATGGAGATAGCTGCGTCATTCTGGCTCCTCCTCTCCCTCATCCCACACTGCGGCCATTAGGCTGAGTTTTTCGGGATTCAGAGGATCTTTTTGACGCTCTTCTTGAGTCTTCGGCCATAATGCCATTACCTGCGCCGTAGTCTTGCGTTCAACAAGTAATGATAAGCTATTACTAATAGTGCATACAAAAATAGGCAAAACACATGATAATATAATACAACCGAGCGCACTCATCCCAACTAAAGCTACAATAGCCTGTAACCCTGGTAATTTTGGAAACCAGGATCCAAATAAATCATTAATATTAAACCCGTTCCATGTATGAACCGGAACATGTGCAATTTTTACCATTTTTTCAGATATTTCCTATATTACTTTCCCGCTCTGATCAATTTCTATACAACAATTTGTCAAATTAAATTTTCCACATACCCCTCCCTCTTTTGCTAACAAATAGTCAAGGGCCAAATGATTTTGCATAATGTATGTCCTGGACTTAGCACTTTCCTTTGCAAGGTGTTGTTAGCGCCTCTTGCCTCAATGTGATCATAGTCATTTCTTGGGCTTCCCAGGGCCATTGTTCTCCCATACTGGTTCCCCCGCAAACAAAGCAATTGGAAATCTGAAGTTCTTTTGCAATGGTTTCTGCCAAGGTTAAAAAAGTGTTCTTTGCTTGGGCAGGAATTACCAATTCTTGTGTTTTTTGCATCTCTTGGTCCCCATGTGATCAGGTCAGCTGGGCCTCTCCAGGTCGGAGCAGGGAGCTGTCGATAGTAGACCTGTGGCTTGTTGATAACTGCGATTGGAGAGGCAGAAAAGTGATGGGTTGCGGCAGAGGCGGGTGGGATCCCAGTTAGGTTTAAAAAATTCAAGGTAAAAAGACAAAGGTTCAATCTATCTTGCACTGCTGGGAGGCCAGGAGTGATTTTCCCCTGTTTTATATTATAACGGTCCAGGGCCCTTTTTAAGGTTTGATTGGCACGCTCAACCAATGCTTGCCCCTGTGAATTGTATGGGATACCGAATTTATGGACTATGGACCAACGGTTACAAAACTCTGCAAATAGCGAGCTAGTTTAAGCGGGCCCATTGTCTGTTTTTAATTCTTTTGGGCGTCCCAACATTGCAAAAGTCCAAATGCAGTGGTTAATTACATGCTTTGTAGCCTCACCTCTTTGTGGAGTTGCCATTATGAATCCTGAATAGGTATCAATTGAAACATGAACGTGTTTCCAAGGGGCGAAGGAGGGATATTGAGTAACATCCATTTGCCAAATCTGACAATACTTGGTGCCCCTAGGGTTTACTCCCATTGGTAATGAGTGAGCTTGTTTGCTACAAGAAGCACACTGCTGAACAATGGCTGAGGCTTCTGATGCCGAAATTCCAAATTGTTTAATGAGCGCTTTTTTATTCTGATGGAAGTAGGAATGGCTTTCCCATGGAGAAATGGGGGAAAGAGTGAACAACAAAGAAGCAGAGGCAACTGCGTCTGCAACATTGTTGCCTTCCTGTAAGAAACCCGGGAAGGGTTGGTGACTTCTAATATGCCTAACAAAATAGGGATGCGTACGGTCTTGTATCAAAGTCTGCAAGGTCAGAAATAACGACAAAAGATCTGGGTCCAACGAAGGGGATAAATAAGACTGAAAAATTGTTTTAACGATTTGGGTGACATACAAACTGTCGAGAATCAAGTTTAAAGGCACCCTAGAAAATTGCTGAAGGGCTAAAATAGAAGCAGCCAATTCAGCACATTGGGCAGATGATTGTGGTGGGGTGACTTTTATATGCCATTTACCCTGTGAAAACCAGGCACAGGCACCTTGAGTTTTACTGCCATCTGCAAAGGCTGTAATGGCATGTTGAATAGGGGCTGATTTCTGATGACAGTCCCACAAAACCGGAACTTGTTTTAAGAAATGTAAACAAGGATCAGAGGGAGGGTGGCAGGAAAGAGTCCCTGGCCATTCTGTCAAAAGAGCAGGCTGAAGAGAGGCGCCCCGGAGCGTAAATGACTCCTGTGGCAGCAAAATAGCAGAAATAGGCAGGGAAAGGGGCTGGGCCAGGGAGGTGGGAATAAAGTAGGAGGTGTTGGGGAAATCAGCGTCAAGTGACGTGTCAGCAGCAAGAACAACAGAAGCCGGAAAAGAAGCAGGAATTGGCGCCCACTGTGCAGCCTTTTGGGTGGGGCTGGCTACAAGCCCCGAATTTAGTTTCCCGAGGGGGAGGACGGAGATTGGTAAACGACACAGGAAAAGCAGAGCACTGTGCGAGTTCCTCGGGATCAAGGAGACCTTGACTCCGAGCCTGTGCTATAGCAGTAGCAACTGCCCCCATGGTGGAGTTGGGAGGGGTGCAGAGAGCTCGGGGGATGCAGGAGGGGCAGTAGCCTTGAGGGGGGAGACTGGAGTAACAGAAAAGGCAGCCTTATCCCCCGGAGCAGCCCCCTGTTGATATGGCGGTGGCTGTGGGACAATTGAAGGAGACTCATGCAGGTTTTTGTCATGTTGTATCAGAGCCTCCATAACCACCTGCCAGGCAGAAAGAATTGTTGCGGGGGCTCTCGGACTTTCATGGAAATAAGTGCCCAATTTTCTCCATGTAGTCACTTTAAGACTACATTAAGACAGAATGGCCAGGGACTCTTTCCTTATCTCTCCGGATAAGCCAGACAATGTTTCCAAACATATGCCATTAAACTGGCAAGGTCAGATTTAGTAAGGGTCGGGGTGGATTTTCTATTAAATTTAGGCTTGGTTAGCTCTCTAAGTTCTTGCAGGTGCGCTGCCTGCATCTTAGAGAACCCTACTCCCATACTCACGAGGGGATTGCCGTCTTGCTTCGGACGGAATCGTGTGCACAAGCCTCTTCCAGGCGATGAGTAGAGGAGCTCCAAGAACGTACAACCGCAGAGGTTATCACGTCGGCGTCACCAGATGTAATTTTCCTGGTGGGCTTCTCATGAGGGGTCCGAATGCGGCAGCTTTCTCGGGATGAGAGCCCAGAGCTGACTCCGGGACCCCCTTTTATTAACAAAAGGTGGGAGGATACAGAAGGCAACAAAGGAATTCAAGCAACGCATACAGATATGATAACTTTCTATACGTGCGCGGTTCTCACTGGCTGGGCAACTGTTGCTGGGGTGAATCTCTTTTTATCTTTTCTCTTTGTTCTGTGTATGTGTTACAGTCGCACAGAGGCCTGCACATACACAAGATAGTACAGAAAGTTCCAACAGTCTTTCACTGATTTCACTCTTTTTCCTTAACACTAATATCAACAAAAGAGTTATCTTAATTGTGTCTCTGTTTGGAGCTGTTTGAGTTTGAATTCAACACTTAGTGGGCACATTCAGGCAAATACATAACTGCAGGATTTGTCTCATGACATCATCACAACTTTTTAACCATATCTTAAATTTGCTAAGCCCAGGTATGTTCCTTACTTCTGGTCATGTTAGAAAGATCAGAATGATTTCTACAAAGGGAAGATGAAAAACCTTCAAGCTAAATTTCCGTCATCACTTGAGACTTTCAAGAAGACTTTCAAGAAGAGATTTATTTTATTTATTTATTTATTTATAAAATTTTTATACCGCCCTTCTCCCTAGGGACTCAGGGCGGTGTACAGCCAATCTAAAACCCCAACAATAATACAAAAGTTAAAAAAGATTAAATTGAATATTTGGCCAAATAAAAAGCCCACCCCACCCCCTTAAAACCCCCAAATTAAAATTACTAAAAAACAAATGGAGACAGATTAAAACCCTCTCTCAGCCCAGGCCGGCCTGCTCAAAAAGCCAGGTCTTCAGCGCGCGCCTGAAGGACCTCAGGTCCATGCCGGTACGCAGTTCCGGTGGCAGAGTATTCCAGAGGGCAGGGGCCGCCACAGAGAAGGCCCTACCCCTCGGGACCGCCAGGCGACACATGGCAGCCGACGGAACCCGGAGAAGGCCCTCCCTGTGTGCACGCACTGGCCTGCTGGAGATCACCGGTAGGATGCGGTCCTGTAGGTAACCTGGTCCAATGCCATGGATCGCCCTAAAGGTCAGAACCAGAACCTTAAAGCGAACCCGGAAAGCCACTGGCAGCCAATGCAGCTCGCGCAGGAGAGGCGTCACGTGGGCGCTACGTGACGCCCCCATGATCACCCGCGCGGCCGCATTCTGCACCAGTTGGAGTCTCCGGGTGCTCCCCGCAGGGAGCCCCATGTAGAGGGCATTACAATAGTCCAGGCGAGAGGTGACAAGGGCCTGAGTGACCGTGCGCAGGGCGTCCCGATCCAGAAAGGGCCGCAACCGGTAGATCCGACGGATCTGATGAAATGCCCCCCTGGAGACGGCCGCGACATGGTGTTCAAGCGACAGCCGCACATCCAGGAGGACTCCCAGATTGCGAGCCCTCTCTGTGGGGGGCAAAATTTCCCCCCCAATAGCCAGCGACGGAGTCAACTGGCTATATCGGGGCGCCGGGAACCACAGCCACTCGGTCTTGGATGGGTTGAGCCGGAGCCTGTTCCCGCCCATCCAATCCCGCACGGCCTCCAGGCACCTGGACATAGCCCCCACAGCATCGTTGGGGTGGTCCGGGGTGGAGATGTATAACTGAGTGTCATCTGCATAGAGATGACACTTCACCCCAAGACCACGGATGATCTCGCCCAGCGGTTTCATATAGATGTTGAACAAAAGAGGGGAGAGAACCGACCCCTGAGGCACCCCACAAACCAGGGGCCTAGAGGTGGACCTCTCCCCTCCCGCCAACACAAATTGCGAACGGTCGGAGAGGAAGGAGGAGAACCATCGAAAGACGGTTCCCCCAATTCCCAACCCCTCCAACCGTCGCAACAGGATACTATGGTCGATAGTATCGAAAGCCGCCGAGAGATCTAATAGGACCAGGACAGAGGAGAACCCTCTGTCACGAGCCCTCCAGAGATCATCAACCAACGCGACCAATGCCGTCTCAGTGCTATGCCCAGGCCTGAAGCCCGATTGGAACGGATCGAGGTAAGTTGTTTCCTCCAGGTACTGAGGAAGCTGACGTGCCACCACACTCTCAACAACCTTCGCCACAAAGGGCAGGTTGGAGACTGGACGGAAGTTATTTAAAACAGCTGGATCCAGGGAAGGCTTCTTGAGGAGGGGCCGCACCACCGCTATCTTCAGGGCGGTCGGGAGCGACCCCTCTCTCAGAGAAGCGTTGATAATCCCCTGGAGCCAGCCTCGTGTCGTCTCCCTGGCGGCCGAAACCAGCCAGGAAGGGCACGGGTCCAATAAACAGGTGGTGGCATTCAGACTCCCCAGCAACCTGTCCACACCCTCGGCGGTCACAGGATCGAACTCCCCCCAGATAACATTCACAAGACCTGCCCCGGACACCTCCCCCGGGACCATCCAATTGGAGTTAAGCCCCTCCCGGATCTGAGCGATTTTATCATGCAGGAATCGAGAAAACTCCTCTGCTCTACCCTGCAAGAGGTCATCCCGCGCTCTCGGTTCGAGTAGAGAGCGGGTCACTCTAAACAGGGCGGCAGGCCGATTTCCTGCCGACGCAATAAGGGCGGAGAAATACGAAGATTTCGCCGCCCCTATCGCCACAAGGTAAGTCTTAATATGAGATCTCACCTGTGTTCGGTCAGATTCAGAACGAGTCGCCCTCCAAATGCCCTGTAGACGTCTTTTCCGGCACTTCATCTCCCGTAGCTCCTCCGTAAACCACGGAGCCAGATGGGATCTGTGCCGGGTCAGAGGTCGCAGAGGCACAACTCGGTCTAGAGCCCCGGCGGCCAGCCCATCCCAGGTGGCCACCAGGTCTCCAGGCGAGCTGAGAGCCAGAGACTCAGGAAATGGCCCAAGCTCCCTCTGGAACCGCTCCGGGTCCATTAGGCGCCTGGGGCGGAACCATCTAAGTGGCTCCGCCTCCCTGCGGTGGGGGGTGGCGGAGCAGAAGTCCAGTCTAAGGAGGGAATGATCTGTCCATGACAAGGGAGTGATGACTAAATCCCCGCACTTACAGTCATTCAACCACTGCCCAGAGACAAAAATCAGGTCCAGCGTGTGTCCTCCTATGTGAGTGGGAGAAGAAACTAATTGGGTCAGGTCCATGGCCGTCATGGAAGCCAAGAACTCCCGGACCAACCCCGAGGTTTCACCGAGCGATGGCAGGTTGAAATCCCCCATGACTAAAAGCCTGGGGGTCTCAACCGCCAGCCCGGCTATCACCTCTAGGAGTCCGGGCAGGGCTGATGAGACGTGGCAGGGAGCCAGGTACGTCAACAAAAGGCCCATCTGAACCCCTTGCCCCCACTTCACAAAAAGAGATTCACAGCCAGCCGTCTGAGGGACAGTGGCCTCCCTAGGACAAAGGACTTCCTTTTGGAAGTCTGCCTTTTGGAAGACTGCCATTTGTCAGAAATGGTGTAGGGTCTCCTGCTTGGTTGGACTAGATGACCCACAAAGTCCCGTCCAACTCTATTAATCTAATCTAATCCTTTTTGAAAGTCCTGCTCGGGTTAAGAACTGGGAAGTGAAGTGAAAGTAAGTTCTTCAAAGTGAGGAAATTATGTCCAGAGGATTCACAGAGCTACAGCATTTCAAAGAAAAGAGTAATTTTATTACTATTTCAAATACATTATAGCTGTATAAAGAAATACTTGTTTTCTTTCTATGTTTCAGTATCTCAGATGGGAGTTAAAAAAACTTGTCTATCAACCTGCACTGGACCAGTCCAGTAGATCAGGGGTCTCCAATCCCGCAGTTTGTGGACTGGCACTGGTCCGCAGCATGCCAGAAACCAGTTCATGGAAAGAAGTGAAGCCCTATATGCGGGATGCAGGCAGCACACGAAATCACACCTCTCTGGTCCATGGAAAAACTTCTCTCCATGGAACCAGTCCCTGGTGCCCAAAAGATTGGGGCTCTCTGCAGTAGATTACAGTTCTTTCAATGAAGAGATCTGTATCCAAATGATAGGCTGGTGATGCACAGGTGAGTATATAATATGCACAACTCATAAAACGTGTTTTGCATTGTGTTTTCTATGTAAGTATTTTGTTAGCATTTCAGAAGTTTCTTTGAAGATCCTGAAATCCAAGAAGTTCAGAACTTCCTGTTAGGTTCAAATCTAGATAATTTCAGAACAATAAAAATCACATTAAATCAGTTTTAACAAGAAAAAAGATTGTAAAGATGTTTTTGAATCTCTGAACTGAATACCAACATTTCTCCCTTTTTATTATTTGTATATATCATTATCACACTGAAAGAGTAGGAAAAAAAACCTAAAAATGTTATAAAAATTTTTTAATTTCTAACTTCCCTTTGTTGTACTTCAACTCAAATGCAGTATTTATGAACATTTAAAATATTCATATAGTTCTGATTTCATTTTATCTTTGGTTAATTCTTTTCCCCCTTAAAGCTATAATCTAAATGCTTAAATTTGTCTTGCTGCATAGTATATAAAGTATACAGTTTATACATAACATAAACAAAATATAGTTGTTTAAACTATTTAGGTCACACTTCTTTTATGAATATATTCCATTAGTTTTGCCATTGCTGATATTGTATAAGTTTAAATCCCCAATCTGATATAATCAGTAATATATCTCTTTTTCAATGTTGTATAAGTTTTATCCTTATTGCTGTGAATATATAAATTGTGATCATTTGATGTACTTATTATATTAGTAAAAATGTGGTTTTAATTGAAACTTGGTTTCTAAAATTCTCTGAATAGTACTGTATATTTCTTTCTAATACTTTGTAGGATTATTTTAAAACATGTCCATTATATATGGTAAAATGTTCTTTTTGTATGATGGCATTTTCAGCATTTCCTATATGATTTATCAGTATTGGCAATTATTGACAATTGCACACCATTTATGAAATACTTTGTATCAATATTCTCTTAAGTTGTAACTTGAGGTGAATTTTATAGATTTGTCCCATAGTACATTATTGGTCTAGTAATGAAAGAAAACATTAATTTAAATAAGGCTTTTTAAAAGGAATTAAATTGGGAAAGATTTATAATCCAATTTTATTATAATAGCTTCTACATTTCACAAGGAAGCATACATTCTAATCACAACCAGTCCGTAATCCAATTGTCAAAAGATTTCGGTCATTTACTTTTATTGATCTCTGTGGAACTAAATCAGCTTGGTTAGAAGAAGTTTACGTTGGCTCTTAAGATGCCTGGAAATGTTTTAATAATTATATAGAAACCTCTAGCTTCCTAAAAACCTTTACACAGAAGCAAATTCCACTGAGTTCAAGGATATTAAGATACTACTAAAACATAAGACTGGGTCTTAATAGTATTGTGTTTTCTATTTGTTTAAGCTAGGGATGAATTTAATCAAATTTTTAACTAATTACAGTTAGATACATTCCATGTACAGTATAAAACAGGTTGTTTGATTTTATTATAGTAATATAATTTTTCCCATACATTAACATGTCTGGAAAACATTTTTGAGTTCACTATCATATATCAACATTTTATAATACATTTAACTCTGTAATTTCAACTTTATAGATCTGAAGTTTTGCCCCTATCTTAGATCTTTTGTATTAATTCTGGGAGAAATAGAAGTCACTGAATTACAAATCTTAAAATTCTTTATTATCTCCAAGTATTGCTTGGAGTTATAGTTCGTTCACCAATTGGATTCTGTTAGTAGCTAAGTATAAAGTAAGCAGTTGTTAGATTTAGCAAACATATATTTATTTTTAAATTAAATTAATAAAGCAGTCATAACTTTCAGAACCTTTAGCTAGCAGGCCTGATAATGGGATTGAGGTCAGTCACTGTGCTGCATCACTTCAGTGGAGGAGGAGAGTTAAGGAAGGTTTTGCTCATTTTAAAATCACTGGATGGAGAAAGGTCAGCTCCACTTTTCCCCTGTTTCATTCCTCCCTCTCCTCCATTTAGGATTACTGTCTCAAAACTAAATTAATATGTTTACAGTATTGCAGTTCTTTGGCACTTTAGAAAACAAAGTGGTCTATGTTGTGTTATTGCAATGTTAGCTCTTCTATCAGATCATTGAGAAAGAAGACAAGATTCTTACATTCATCTTAGCTGTCATGAATCAAGGTAGGAGTGAGTCAAGTGATGGTAACATGGGTGAGCCAGTGTTTAACATGGGAAAGAAAATTATCAATTGTATCTCTTTGAACCACAATACATTAGTTAATAAAAATCCAAAGATATCACGAACATTTTTATACTTGCAGCTTTCTAGTTCTTTTTGCTGCCTTGCACAGCTTATTTTGCAGTCTTAGCAGAGGCAGCTGTTACAAGCTTCACAAAGTCAGCCCAGCCATATGACAAAGAAATCAGAAATTGCTGCCATACAGATAGGAATAAAAAGAGCTCTTACTCAGCAGCATTTATTACATCCATTTTTATAAGAAAACATAAGGGTGTTGGGCAGGATGCATGATAGTGATAGCTAAATAGGCAGGCAGGAAGGCAGGCAGGAAGGCAGACACACACAGGCATTGGTGATATTCTTTTTTTTTTACTACTGGTTCTGTGAGTGGGGCATGGTGTGGCTTGGTGGGTGTGGCAGGGGAAGGATACTGTAAAATCCCCATTCCCTCCCCCACCCCACTAACCTGCTTTCCAGCTCCATTCTCCTGTGCAGGGCAACAAAAGACGATCCAGCCGATCAGCTGGGATTCAGGAGGCAGAGAATAGATGGGGGCAGGGCCAGTCAGAGGTGGGATTTACCGGTTCTCCGAAGTACTCAAAATTTCCACTACCGGTTCTCCAGAACCTGTCAGAACTGGCTGAAAACCATTTCTGGTGTAAGACAAAGCCTATGCAATGGAAAGAGAGTATTGAATAATGTCAGTACAGTGTAAGAAGTTTTGGACATGAAATTTAATGTAACTGCATGATAGCCATTATTTGAGTATTTTGACAGGTTTTTAATAGATGGGATAAGAAAAAAATGCAGAAAATAAATTCTAATGTGGGAACTGGATTTTTAATTAGGAATTAACTTTTACAGAGCCAGTAGGAAAGAAATCTTTGAATACCATTTACAATAACGAGAGTATAGAGATGTACATCCAAGTGGATTGCTTTACATCTTTGAATATGAACCCCTTTCGAATAAAATAATATACAGATGTTTGGAGAATTAAGTCACTTACATTCACAATTTCAGATATTCAAATGGGAAGTTCTGTTCTTGTGTTCATAATCTCAAAGCAAAAGATTGGACTATATGTCTAAAGTTAAGGAAGAATGAACTTGAGCCAGTATGACAGACCTTTCAATTTTTACTAGAACTCTTAAAGTCATCCACTGGAGGAACCCAGGGAAACATATTCTACTTTTAGCATCTGGGAATGTTAGGATTAGACTGGGTTGGAGAATTATCAATAATTTCAAACCTAGATTTTATCCTTCTCTTACAACAGCTGTTTAATGAGAGGACCGTATGAACTGGTTACCCTTGAAGTCTATAGATAGTCCTCAACTTATGACTGGTTGCTAAGAGGCCATTCAAAGGTATGTTGGATTCCTCCAAAAGCTACTTACAACCTGGATCTGAAGTTCTGATGGCTGCCCCTCCACAGTCTTGTGACCATATTTTGGGTAATTGGCAACCAACCTACACTTTTACAGCTATCCTTCAGTCACATATCCACAATTTATGATGTTTTTGCTGGAAACTGGGTTTACTTCCAGTTTATGTCAAAAACTGACCCATAGCAAACCATAGGTTCACTTAATGACTATGGGATTCACTTAATGACCAGAGTGTTTGTTTAATTACCAACAAACAAGGTGGTAAAATTGGATGAGTCACATGATGACATATTTTACAATTGTTACAATTTAGGACTATAATCGCCATATTATAGTTATAAGTCTAGGACTACCTATAATGGTTTTCAGGAAGCTGAGTTTTTTTAAAAAAATAAAATAAAATAGCCATGGCTATCTGTATATCTGCCAGTCCGTCAGTCAGACAATCAAATTTATAAGGCCTACATTCTGTAAAGCTTAGACAGGCACGGCTGAGATCAGATTTCAAGCTATCTGTGCAAACTTGGCAAAAACACAATCATTTAATTATTCAAAAGGTGATGCTTTGTTTGTACCCCATATGTACCTTTTAAAAATGTTTTTAAGTTATATGTAGACTTGTTTGGGACCAAAACCTATAATCATGTTTTAAATATATACATATACATACGTGCGCACACGCACACACACACAGAGGGGGAAGGGAGAAAGGAAGGAAAGAAGAAAGAAAGAAAGAAAGAAAGAAAGAAAGAAAGAAAGAAAGAAAGAAAGAAAGAAAGAAAGAAAGAAAGAAAGAAAGAAAGAAAGAAAGAAAGAAAAGCAATACAAAGGATGCTCAATTTCCCCAGTGGGATTTTTGTAAACCTTTATTGAAAAATCTGCCTATTTATATCTGTGGCAAAGATACTCTATACATTGGTAGCCAATAATGGGATCAGAGCTAAATAGACAATGGAGAAAATAAGTACTCAGAACAGAAAAAGAGAAAGAGACACAGGATTTCAGTCTTCCAAAACTGTCCTGAGCATCAGAAATAGCATTACTACATAGTTTTTCTACCAGAGTTTCCTTCTAGAAATGAATGAGGATTGTTCATTCATTCTTCAGAACTCTCTGAGGGGTATAGCATTTAAATGCAGGCAAGGAAGATTCAACATTTAAGGCTAAATGACACAGTGACACCCCTCACGCATCATGTTGGGACCACTTTTACAAGCCTCCCCTTCTTTTTTCCTTCATTTATTCTAGTGCACCTGTTATGCAAAATGTTCTGTGTTTCAACCATTTGGAATCTAAAATACTGTTTTGATTGTGAAATAAAACAGTATCTGTTTTGAATGCAAAATGAGTTTTTTCAATCATTTCAGAAATGTTTTCAGCTAGAAACAGAATGTTTTACATTTTAAAGATTTTAAGGATGTTCAAAACATCCTGCTTTACATTCAAGGCTGGGTGTTTTAGATTGTAATAGTTCAGGTTCAATAGGTTTTGCACATATATTAGAAACAAATTGCTCAGATTTGCTTTATCTTTTAAAAAGCCTATTCTGTAGTATCTGTTCACAATTCTAATATCAACCTTGTTTATATATATGTAAAGCTACTTGAGTTGAAGCCCAAACAAGAGAAACAGCCAAAGCTATTATAGTTTAATCAGCGGTTTGTATTATTAGTTGCATTGCTGACATTTGCTTAATTGACTAAGTCAAACCTATGATTTTCAGGGCTAATTTTTAAAGTAGTTTCTTTCAAATATCTTTTTCCCCATGTGACCTTTTCTTTCATCAGTATTCATATATTCATTTATATTTCTAGAAGGGAAAATGTCATATTAGAAAATAAAATGCAAGTAAGCACACAGTACCAATAGGTCAATAGCATGCTTATGGCTAATGAACCGCATGGAGAGCTATAGATATATATATATTTAAATTTGGAATCTCTCACAAATATTGCCAATTCCAAGACATTGAAACTTTGTATCGAAATTCTGGCAGACTTAACATCTTTAAAATGTGTGTCTCATTTGGATTTAGTTCAAATAAGATACAATATTTACTCTTCCAGGTAAAACTGGTAATCCAAAAGCTCAAAGCATGTAACATTTATCTATAAGGCTATATCTAAACCCTTGAAAGCTCAGTAATAATAATAAAAAACTAGAGCACATGAGAACTGGACCAAAATCAAATTCCACTTCTGCAATATGCTTGCAGACAATCTTTCTTTACCTTAAGCATATACAAATCTACATGCTTCAATTAAAAAAAATATAGAGGTCTTGTATTCAAAACTATAAAGATACCAGAAATATTTCCACTCTGAACTATTTTTAGCAGTAACTTGACCTAGTATTGTTAAAAACTCCCTTAATCATTCAACTTTACGGTACTCTTTCATGCAAATCATATAATTATAAAGAAATAATAATTCACGATAGCATATGTAGTCAATTTTAATGCCATATGTGTATGTGCCTATGTGTTAATTTGCAAGATATGAGTTTGCATGTGTTAACAGATTGAGATTTCCTGACCATAATCTAATAATACTAGTCATCATTTCCTTTTTGAGTACAGAATAATAATGATATAATTATATAAATGTATAATAATGAGGTGTTTTTTTAGAGTTAATTGTTGCAGGACAATGAAATGCAGACTCCTGCATACAGCTTATAATACCGCAGCTGCAGTATTGTTATCTTGATGTTCTCTCAACTGAATCTCTGAAACGGGTGAATAGTGAAAAGGATTCTCTGTAAAGGAGAACATTTGGACAAGATCTAAGCAGATATCAAAATTGACTGTCCTCTTTCAAAGCTAAAAATAATGGAGTAAAAACTGTTGTGGTTCACCAGCAGCAAGAATGGATGGCTGAGGTTTTGGAGAGCAAGGACTCAGATGAGGGGCCTGGATGGGGCCAGGACCATCAGGGAGTGGAATGCTGCCTTCGAAGATTGTGGAGACTGGCAGCAGTGATGAAGAGGTCCCCGAGGAGCCTGTGCCCAATGTGCGTGTGAGCAGGGCTGCTCAAAGGAAAGAGCAGCTGCAGCAGCACGGGTGACTCGGGAGTAAGTCTGCAAGGTAATGTCCCCTCCCTTAAGAGGTAAAAGCCAGCTGAGAAACTGGGGTTCTTTGCAGGAAGCATAGAAGTTTTTGTGAATGGTCAGAATATCTCGGTTGGTGTTTGGAGATTCTTTGTGTTTGAAATATTTCTTAGTAACTTTATCTAGTGTTCTTGGCAGCCTTGTACCACCTTGGCAAGGCTCATTCTTATCAGAGATAATTAGTTTGAAACAGCCTTTTAACCATGAAGGAACACAATTCGTAAAGAATCATTAAAAGGTTTTGCTGTTACCTCTGTTTCATGTTTGTTTCCTTGGAACAAGGTTTGGGTCAGAACAAAAATCAGAGAATTTTAATTATGAAATAAAGGGAGAAATTAGGGCTAATTAAAAATCAAATCAACAATTTTAAAAAGCAACTATTTAAAGAGAAGGCAAATGAAAATGGTGAAGAATAGAAAAGTCATTTTTAAAATGGAGACATTTTAGAATTTATCAGATTTTAAAATAAAATCATATGTAAAGAAATGTAATAAGGATGTATTCATTTATGAATAATACAGACAAAATGAATAAAAGAAATCTGATATAGTATGTTACTTGGAATTGTTTTGTTTTCTTGCATAATGACAGTATTCTTCATTTTTGTTTGTTGTACTCTGTTGCCATCTACTGTTGCATTATGGAAACAGTATGTCTATGTCTATTAAATTGTTTTCTCATAGTAAAGATGTAATAATCGCTCAAGATCCTATTTAAATTGATAGTTTTCTGAAGGATCATCTTTTTCTCTTTATTTCTGCCTACCTTGTAAGATTCAACAGGGTGTTTTGTGCATTAACCAATGTCATTTTTATTTTAGATCTTTAAAATTTTGGCTTTTTCCTTAAGCTCTGGGATAGGTTGCTATTGTACCCATTTGATGTATATTGTTTGTTTTGGCTTTGTAGTACATCAATAGCAGGGAATATTTTTTGGAATATGAGTTCCTTGGTGCTTTCTGAGCTTGGTTGTTGCAGACGCTTCAACCATAACAACACAAGAGCAAACAATAGATACAAACTCAAGGTTAATCGCACCAAACTTGATTGCAAGAAATACGACTTCAGCAACAGAGTTGTCAATGTCTGGAATACTCTACCTGACTCTGTGGTTTCTTCCCCAAGCCCCAAAAACTTTAACCTTAGATTGTCTAATATTGACCTCATCCCTTTCCTAAGAGGTCTGTAGGGGGCGTGCATAAGCGCACCAACGTGTCTATCATCCCTGTCCTATTGTTTCTTTATATATACATATCAGAAAACAAATATACATACATATATATATATATATATATATATATATATATATATATATATATATATACACACACATACATACACATACATACATACATACATGTTTTCTGAGGTTTTCACGGGTATTTGTATGTGGATCTTTGGTTCTTCAGGTTTTCTCCTGCATAGAATTGGAAGTATCTAGGCGACGTTTCGATGAAGTCTCATTCATCATCTTCAGGCTTGTGTCTTCGGCCTTGTGCTTCTTGGATTAATGTGAGCTTGCAGCTGCTTCTTCCTTTTAACTGCTAGTGGGTGGATGTGACTTGATTGGGTGGGGGCTTGGCTGTGTTCTGATTGGGTGGAGGTGTGTTCTCATTGGTTGGGGGTTTGGCTGTGTTCTGATTGGTTGGGGGGTTGGCTGTGTTCTGATTGGCTGGGGGTGTGTTCTGTTCCGGTGGAGGTTTGGTTGTACTCAGGTTAGTCTTAGTTGCTGGGGTATTTGAGCTGGTGAGCTGTGATCCTGTAGTTTGGCTTCGCGTTTGTGGTCGTGCCACATCTTCATGGTGGGCGTCAGTTCGCTTCATGTATGGGTTGGGGGGGTTTGAAACAGGTAGTGATGCAGCTGCGGTGCGGCTTCTGGTCCGTGGTTGTGTCTCATCTTCTGTGTGTGTGTGAGCCTGCTTTCTACATGGAAGTGTGGTGGTAGCTTCTTGTGTGGCCCTTGTGGGTGTGGGTCTGGTGTTATTCTTCATGTTAGGTACTCATTTGTTAATGAGGGCGGGTTTCCAAATGGCTGGTAGGTGGGAGGTGTCATCTCGTTTATTCATGCTGTGTGGGCGTTTTTCTATCTCTATGGCTTCTCTGATTATTCCGTTCTTGAAGTGTTCGGTTTTGGCGATAGTTCTGGTATTTTTAAAGTCAATCTTATGTCCTGTGGCTTTGAGGTGTTGGACCAGGGAAGAGGTCGGTTCTTTTTTGAAACACAAGCTCTAGAAAAATATGATCACAAATCCAAACTCTGGCTCAGATACGTAGATGACACCTTCATAATCTGGCCACACAGGAAAGAAAAACTGAACAACTTCCTCACACACCTCAACAGCCTACACCCCAAAATACAATTCACCATGGAAACAGAAGCTAGCAATCAACTTGCCTTCCTACATGGCTTAGTATACAAAAAATCCAATGGCTTCTTAGGACACATGATCTACCAGAAGAAAACACATACAAACCGCTATCTACACGCACTCTCACACCACCACCCAGCACAGATCAATTCTGTAGCTGAGACACTCATCTCCAGAACAAAATGCTTAGCCAACGAACAACACCTAAAAACCGAACTACACACTCTCACTAACATGCTAAGAGCCAATGGATTCCAAAGAAAGAAGATTACTCACTTAATCCAAAAAGAAACCCCAACCAAAATCCAAGACAGAGAACAAGAAAATGGCAAAGCCCTCCTCCCATATATAAAAGGCACTAGAGACAAAATCAGCAAGATCCTCCAAAAACACAACATTAAAACAGCATTCTGCACAAACAGAAAAATATCCACCTTCCTAAGAAACCCTAAAGACAAAATTGAGTTAGAAAACCAAGGAGTATACGAAATCCTGTGCACCTCCTGCCCCACCACATACATTGGACAAACTAACAGAAGAATAAGTGCACACATTGAAGAACACAAGAACTCAATAAAAAAATGGATGGATATGGATCTTATATGTATCCATGTATTCATAACTATGTTTTTACTTTTTTTTTACCAAACTATGTAACATCATCACTGCTGATGATGAAGAGTGGGGTTTGCCCTCATTTCATATACTGATGTCTTGTCCTGTTAGTGTTGGTGGGGGTGGCCTTAATGTTTCCTTGATCAGGCTGTTTACTGTTAATTTGGGTTTTTTATTGGTAGTTCCTTGGTTGGGGTATTGTTTACTTCTTGGTTGTTGGTCTAGTGTTAATCTTGATATTAACTTCTGTTCATCTGGTATTGATTGCTGGTAAGGATGTGTTTTGGTTTTTTGTTTGCTTTTGGGCTTTTCAATTGTCTCTTTCAAGTGAAATGTAAATGTTGCTTATCTCTATGAGTCTGTTGATGACCAATTTGTCTGAATGTCAGGCTTCTAGGAATTCTCTAGCATTGATTTGGCCGTGGATGCTAAACAGACACACAGATAAATGCTGACAAACAAGCTAACAGAAAATAATAGCCTAATCAGGGAATCACTAATCTTTTTATCCCCACCAACCTATGTAAGGGTAAGCCACCAGTATATAAAATGAGAGCAAACCTCACTCCTTCTAGCACTGATGATGTCAGCTAGTTTGGTTATGAAATGTTTGCAAGAAAACAACCAAGCTCTGAGAGCACCAAGGACCCTACAGCTTTATGGTATATTTTCCCCATTTCAGGATGTAAGGATAATCTGACAGCAACGTCTGCTATCCCATTGATTGTCAGGATGAATTCAGCTGATCTGGCTAACTAAGTGAGTATCCCCTACTTTCCTCGCCACTCCTTGTGTATCCCACCCAAAGATGAGTGCTTAGAAGAAGAGAATAACCATCCCATGCAGAAGAAGAATACCAATTTTCAGTCAAGGGTATAAGATACATTCCTCTGGGAGATTCCCCAAACCAGCTCAAGGCCTATTTCTGTTCATTTTGTTTGCTTTTTAAGGCTTAGTACTGGTTTTAATTGTATAAAACCCACAGTAAGTTTCAAATTGGAACAGCCTTATAAATCAAAAACATAAACAAACAAACACTATTTGTTTCAAAGGCTCAAGTCAGTTAGAATTAATAATCAATTTGAATTGCCAAATTTATTTAAGTAATCTTTTCAATGAAAGTATTTCATACTTTAATATACACACACTTTAATAAAAGCATATAAAGCCCACTGAATTGCCACTTCAGTTCAAAAGCACCTGATTTGATTCTACACACTGAATCAATTCAGTAACTGGATTTGAACAGATCTTTCATTTGAATCAGTACATCATACAATTGCTTTCATTTTGCATTATGTCATAAGTTTTAATACATTAATAATTTCTACTATTCTACTGATGCTCATTATGTGTCTATTCAACATGACTGCCTCAATTCAGTCACAAATGAACAATTAAATATATGAAGAGTCCCTTTGGGAGAGGGGAGCGGTATATAAATTTAAATAAATAAATAAAATAAATAAATAAGAATTTTGGCACATACGTGATGAATATCCAGTATTAAGAAACAGTGGTTTCAGTTTGCTCTAAAAGTTAGGGTTTTTTCATGAACCTCATAGCAAAACTTCACTTTAAATGCAGCCTCAGTCAAGATGTAGATTGAGAGTTGCTTTGCAGAGCAGGAGTTGGTGCTTTCCAAATGTTAGATGCAGCAGAATCACATGAAAGTGCCTGCTTTCACCCCAGGTGATAGTCTTCCTGTAGGCACAGATTCATAGAAAGTATTTTTACTAGCTCTTATTGTGGAGCTACAACACCTCCTCACTGTTTCATTGGGGAGCATCAAGATGGAGTACTTTTTTCAAACCGAGATGCTGCCTCAAGTCAAATTGCTGCTTTGATAGGATTGGAATCAATTCTGTGAAGCAAAGGTACTTTTCACAAGCTTACAAAAACTAATTCAAGATATTAAGAATGCATAACAAAAGAGTTCTGTTAGACTTACAGAATTTCCAGATAGCTGTATACTTTAAAATAAATAGTTCTCTTCCATTATTACTTCAGTTATATTCCATTCTGGTTTGAAACTTCCTTATGAATATCTTATAACTATTTATGTGTTCAATTAATCTTTATTAATTGACTGAACTGAACACTAAGAAGTTCAGTTATGTGTTTATTCAGCATCAGTAATTGGAATCATCCATGGCTTTTTCAGCTGTTACTTGCCTAGAAGTGCAGAGATATCTGCATTTAGACTAACACTGAGATCCACATATCCATCTTGTTTTCTCTTTCTATTTCAGACTCCAATTTTAGTTTTGTGGATGAATACCACATATTTTTGGCACCTATGGGCCATGGAAAATAAGTCAATGCTGCTGTTTTCAGTATGAGTTCATGATTCATTTTTTGAGCACTTTTACTTTTGTGGTTTATAGAGTGTTTTGAATGTTAATGGATTTTCCCTTGGCATGTCTGTTTATTTATCCATGACTGAATCAGGGACTAACTCAGAATAGAATAGAACAGAATTCTTTATTGGCCAAATCTGATTGGACACACAAGGAATTTGTCTCCGGTGCATAAGCTCTCAGCTTTCGTACAAGCAGCAAGTGATAAATCATGATCATAATCATAAAATACAATCATCATAAATCGTAAGATACAAACTCAGTGATAGCCATAGGATACTAAATAAGCAAACAACATAAATCGTAATAGGATACTAAATAAATGCAATCAACATAAATCATGAGATACAAACAACAAAGTTATAGCCATAAGAAGCTAAGGAAATAGGTAATAGGAAAGATGAAAAGAATAATAGATAACACAGCCATACTACAGTAGGTGATTTTATATCCTAGGGCATAGACGGTGGTGTGGGAATTAGTTGTTTAGCAGAGTGATAGCATGGGTGAAAAAACTCTTTGTGTCTGGTTGTTTTGGCATGCAATGTCCTATAGCATTGAATTGAGGAAAGAATTTGAAACAGTTTATGTCCAGGATGTGAGAAGTCTGTAGATACTTACACAGCCCTTTTTCTGGCTTGGGCAGTACACAGGTCTTCAGTAGAAGGCAGGCTGGTTGCAATTATTTTTTCTGTAGTCCTAATTATCCATTGGAGTTTGTATCCATGCTGTTTGGTTGCTGTACCAAACCAGACTGTTACAGAAGTACAGTTCACAGCAGGGGTGGGATTCAACCGGCATTACTACCGGTTTGGTAATTTTATGCCAGATGTGCACATGTAATACACCATAAGCTGTGTTGCCCGGACAGCTGATAAGCGCTGCGCGCGGGTGCACAGCATTTGAAAAAGCACTTTTTTTACTGTTTTTTCAACCTCAGCTGTGCCGCACAAAGCAGCTGAGGTTGAAAAAGCAGGAAATAAAGGTCAGGTAACAGCCCAGGCAGGTGGGTGAGCCAAACAGCAGCAGATATAGAACCGGTTCTGTGTCTGCTGCTCTTCAGAGCTACCAGTTCTATAGAGCTGGGCAGAACTGGTAGCATCCCACCCCTGGTTCACAGTTCCTTGGTAGAACTGTATCAGCAGCTCCTTGGACAGTCTGAGCTTTCTGAGTTGGCGCAGGAAGAACATTATTTATTGTGCTTTTTTGATAACATTTTAAATGTTAAGTGTCTATTTTAAGTCCTGAGATATTATAGACTCTAGAAACTTGAAGGTCTCTACTATTGATACTATGTTGTCTAGTATTGTAAGAGGTAGTAGAATAGGAGGGCTTCTCCTAAAATCTACTATCATCTCTACAGTTTTGAGTGTGTTCAGTTCAAGATTTAGTTCCAGCTACACCACAGAACTTCCTGTCTGTGTGCAGATTCAGCGACATCTCAAATGAGACTAATCAGTGTTGTATCACCTACAAACTTCAGTTCTTTGAAATGCAGTCATTGATATATATAGAGAAGAGTAATGGAGAGAGCACACATCCTTGGGGGGTGCTAATTGTACAGGTATCTGATAGGATTTTGCCTAGCTTCACCTGCTGCTTCCTATCTGTTAGAAAGCTTATGATCCACTTACAACTAAGGTCAGGCATAGCTAACTGAGTCAGTTTAGTGAAAAGAATATCTGGAATGATGGTATTGAATGCTGAGCTAAAGTCTACAAAAAGGACCCTTGCATAGGTCCTTGTAGATTCAAGATGTTGTAAGATGTAGTGCAATGCCACGTTAACATCATATCAATCTGTTTGTTCAGTAGGCAAATTGCAAGGAGTCCACCAGTGCAGGGGTCTCCAACCTTGGCAACTTAGAGACTTGTGGACTTCAACTCCCAAAATTCCTCAGCCAGCTTTCTGGCTGAGGAATTCTGGGAGTTGAAGTCCATAAGTCTTAAAGTTGCCAAGGTTGGAGACCCCTGCACCAATGGATCCGTAATGGTTTTCAGATGGGCCAGCACTAGACTTTCAAAGGTTTTCATAACTACGGATGTCAGAGCAATCGGTCTGTAGTCATTCAGCTCCTTGATGGAGGATTTCTTAGGCACTGGAATTTGTCATAACCCCAAAGTAATAGACCACAAGATCCCAAAATTACTTAATGCAGGTGATGCAGCTTGTCTCTTATTCTCCTATAGAGCTTAGAAAAACAATGTGGTTTATATTCCAATATGGTAATAGATTAAATTGATATTTAACCTTCAAAAATCTATAGTCATGGTCTTTACCAGAAGGAGAAAAAAAGATGGAATATAGGAGGGATTTTATTTTATTAAAAAAATCAATATCTTTACATAATTGGCAGTGGCAAACCACAAGAAGTCTTAAAACTTTTCTAAACTAAGTTTGGCTCAAGTATTATATGGAGTTCAGATAGGTTTCTATATTGGGGAATATAGATGCTCAAGCCAAATTGTGAAGTGGTTACTTGTTCCACTCAGTGGGATAAGTAGTGCTCTTCCCTGGTTCAAAATAAGCATGCCTAAAAAATTGCGTAGTCACGTGAAATAATGTTAAACTAGTGCCAAACAGACTTTTCTGCAAAAATTAAATGACACTGAGTTTCAGGCAGAAATAAGTCCATTGGACCAGAGAAAAGAGACCTGGGTGTCAAAGGGTTTTCAGGAGCAGGTAGCTATCTCTGCTTACTTATATTTCCCAAGTTAAGAAAAAACATTTTTTTCAGGGCTAGATATAATATTTTAACCTTGGCATTATTAATGGAAAGTTATCCTAAGACTCTGTAAGACAAATGTGCCTGCCCATGTGGTATTGGGGACATCAAAGCCATCTAATATGTGTTACTGTGCTATAGAACTAGTAAATCAATAATGCCTGTATCTTACCTCTGTTTCATCAGTAGCCTGGAACAAAAGAAAACATTTGTACAGTTTCACTTTTTTTCTAGTTTTTGTACTCTCAATTTGGACTGTAGCAAACTATTGTGCAACCGTAGTGAAAATGAGGTACCAGTCGATGCAAATATTTCCATAGATATAACTCAATTTAGTTGCTGATTACCTTAATGCTAAAACTAATCTATTTTACATTTGATTTTATTCTATTAGTTTTCATTGTTTGGTAGATCTCTGGCCTTAGCCATAGTGAAATATGTATAAATAATTGATTTTTGAGCCATGCTGCAATTTGTTTTGTGGCCAAATTTCTATATATAATAGTATAAAGGCATTTAAGGAGAAGTTTCAAATAAAACAAAACAAACAAAACAAAAAGCAATTCTTTTGAATTCTAACTGTTCTCCCAATTCCCACTATTGTAGGAGTCTTCTAAAATACTAACCATACCTCCCACCTTTCAATTTTAACAGGGAGAGATGCAATTTTCAATTTTAGGTAGGAAAAGTCAGAAATATAGGATGAAAATAGAGATGGTGTTCAGCTGGTTCTGACCAGTTCTGGAGAACCGGTAGCAGAAATTTTGAGTATTTTGGAGAACAAGCAAATGCCACCTCTGACTGGAGATTTTATAGTATCCTTCCCCTGCCACGCCCACCAAGCCATGTCCACAGAACCGGTAGTAAAAAAATTAGAATCCCACCACTGGGATGGAGAAACTCCATTGGTGAGCAATATATGTAAAAAGACATCAATATCTTGATAGATCATGATTTGAACATGAGCGAATAGTGTAATAATAGTTGAAAAGAAACATTTCAGAATGCTATCCCGGACCACATCAATGGACGTAAAATTTTGAACTTAGGAAAAGCCATTATTGATCTGTATTCTGTTCTAGCTAAATTTCATCTCAAATATGGGATCCAATTCTGGGTGTTCAGTTATAGAAATAATTCAGACAAGTGAAAGCATATTCAGAGGAGAGCAAGCAAATTAATAAGATGTCTGGAAGGAAAAGCTTATGAGAATGGTTGGAAATGTTTAATATGTTTAACCTGGAGAAGAGAATAAGATTGCAAGGAGACATGATAAAATGAAATAAAATAAATAAATTTTGGTTGGATATCAGAAAAATCTCTTGAGACTAACAATGGAACAGATTGCTCCAGGAGACAGTAGGCTCTCTTTCATTGAATATGTTTAATGGCCATCATATTAGTCATTCAGTACTAATAGCTTCCTATATTGGAGAGGAGCTGGACTAAGTGAGCTTCAGGGTCTCTTTCAATACTTATATCCTATGATTGCATGACTGCATACCATTAAAAAATCCTGTGTCCCTTGAAATGTCAATATTTTTTTAAAAAGCAAAAAAATGGAAGAAACCAGTCAACTCTCAGCTAAAAATCTTGCAAGAGTTCGGGTCTGCAAGCCTACTATGTTGATAAGCGCTTTCTTAGTCAAAACACTGACAAAAGGAGTATTTATTTTCTTAGGAACCATCCCAGCTCCTACTGCAACGAATATCTGAGTCAACAGTCATTATGAATCCATTGTTCATTTTTTAATATTTTTTTCAGGTCCCAGTGAGATTATAAATCTGAATTATTACAATTTGGACCTGAAACAACAATTTAGTCTTCATTTTCTATCATATGGGACAAAATGAAAGTGGTGTGTTTCTAATTCCTGGCACAGCATTTCCCTCAGGAGAAAATGGGCTACATATCCAGTTTAATTTTTCTAAATCGAATGGTATAATTCCATCTCCTTTTCGAAGCAATAAATGTCTCAGGCCAGCTATGTGGATAGAAAACAGCACAATCTTTGGTGGATTTTGCCTTTTAGGAAGCACCAACCATCTCTGTAATCACTATTTATTTAGCTTCATTGCCAATTTAATGGAAGAATTGTTAATGCATTACCAATTCCGCATGGAATTGGGGGCAGCCGGGCCGGCATGCGCGCCTGGGGGACCTCGGGGGTTCCTGTGTCGGGGTGGCAGACAGGGGGTGGGCAGCGGGGGGCCAATTTTATTAGCACGGTGACTGGGAGAGGTAGATATGCTGGGGGTAGAGGGCCGTATCCGGTAAGGGGATCGCGCTCCCGATGTTTGCAAGCGGTAGCGCGCTCCGACCCTCCTTACCCATCCTGCAGCCCTGGTTGTCCAGAATCTCAGGCCCTGAATACCCGGCTGTTGTTGTGCAATGCCAGGTCCGTGGTTAATAAGGCTCCCCTGATCTATGATCTGGTTCAGGAGGAGGCCGCGGACCTGGTAGGTGTCACCGAAACCTGGTTGGGCCCAGAGGGCGGTGTCCCTCTGGTTGAGATGTGCCCACCAGGTTTCCTTGCATTTCACCAGCCTAGGGCTCAGGGAAGGGGTGGTGGGGTACGGTGCTTATAAAGGAAGTCCTTTGTCCTAGGGAGGCCACTGTCCCTCAGACGGCTGGCTGTGAATCTCTATTTGTGAAGTGGGGGCAAGGGGTTCAGATGGGTCTTTTGATGGCGTACCTGGCTCCCTGCCACGTATCATCGGCCCTGCCCGGACTCCTAGAGGTAATAGCCGGGCTGGCGGTTGAGACCCCCAGGCTTTTGGTCATGGGGGATTTCAACCTGCCATCGCTCGGTGAAACCTCGGGGTTGGTCTGGGAGTTCTTGGCTTCCATGACGGCCATGGACCTGACCCAGTTAGTTTCTGCTCCCACTCACATAGGAGGACACATGCTGGACCTGATTTTTGTCTCTGGGCAGTGGTTGAATGACTGTAATTGTGGGGATTTAGTCATTACACCCTTGTCATGGACAGATCATTCCCTCCTTAGGCTGGATTTCTGTTCCGCCACCCCCCACCGCAGGGAGGCGGAGCCACTTAGATGGTTCCGCCCCAGGCGCCTAATGGACCCGGAGCAGTTCCAGAGGGAGCTTGGGCCATTTCCTGAGTCTCTGGCTCTCAGCTCGCCTGGAGACCTGGTGGCCACCTGGGATGGGTTGGCCGCCGGGGCTCTAGAGCGAGTTGTGCCTCTGCGACCTCTGACCCGGCACAGATCCCATTTGGCTCCATGGTATACGGAGGAGCTACGGGAGATGAAGTGCCGGAAAAGACGTTTAGAGGGCATTTGGAGGGCGAGCCATTCTGAGTCTGACCGAACACAGGTGAGATCTCATATTAAGACTTACCTTGTGGCGATAGGGGCGGCGAAATCTTCGTATTTCTCCGCCCTTATTGCATCAGCAGAAAATCGGCCTGCCGCTCTGTTTAGAGTGACCCGCTCTCTACTTGAACCGAGAGCGCGGGATGACCTCTTGCAGGGTAGGGCGGAGGAGTTTTCCCGATTTCTGCATGATAAAATCGCTCAGATTCGGGAGGGGCTCGACTCCAATTGGATGGTCCCGGGGGAGGTGTCCGGGGCAGGTCTTGGGAGTGTTATCTGGGGGGAGTTCGACCCTGTGACCGCCGAGGGTGTGGACAGGTTGCTGGGGGGTCTGAATGCCACCACCTGTTTATTGGACCCGTGCCCTTCCTAGCTGGTTTCGGCCGCCAGGGAGACGACACGAGGCTGGCTCCAGGGGATTGTCAACGCTTCCTTGAGAGAGGGGGTGCTCCCTACCGCCCTGAAGGCGGCGGTGGTGCGCCCCCTCCTCAAGAAGCCTTCCCTGGACCCAGCTATTTTAAACAACTATCATCCAGTCTCCAACCTTCCCTTCGTGGTGAAGGTTGTTGAGAATGTGGTGGCACGTCAGCTCCCCCAGTACCTGGAGGAAGCTACTTACCTCGATCCGTTCCAATCGGGCTTCAGGCCTGGACATAGCACTGAGACGGCATCGGTCGCGTTGGTTGATGATCTCTGGAGGGCTCGTGACAGAGGGTTCTCCTCTGTCCTGGTCCTATTAGATCTCTCGGCGGCTTTTGATACTATCGACCATAGTATCTTGTTGCGACGGTTGGGGGGGTTGGGGATTGGTGGAACCGTCCTTCGATGATTCTCCTCCTTCCTCTCTGACCGTTCGCAATTCGTGTTGGCGGGGGGGGAGAGGTCCACCTCTAGGCCCCTGGTTTGTGGGGTGCCTCAGGGGTCGGTCCTCTCTCCCCTCTTGTTCAACATTTACATGAAGCCGCTGGGTGAGATCATCCGTGGTCTTGGAGTGAGGTGTCATCTGTATGCAGATGACACCCAGTTGTACATCTCCACTCCGGACCACCCCAACGATGTTGTGGGGGCTATGTCTAGGTGCCTGGAGGCCGTGCGGGACTGGATGGGCGGGAACAGGCTTCGGCTCAACCCATCCAAGACCGAGTGGCTGTGGTTTCTGGCGCCCCGATATAGCCAGCTGACACCTTCGCTGGCTATCGGGGGGGAAGTTCTGCCCCCCACAGAGAGGGCTCGCAACCTGGGAGTCCTCCTGGATGTACGGCTGTCGCTTGAACATCACATCGTGGCCGTCTCCAGGGGGGCGTTTCATCAGATCCGTCGGATCTACCGGTTGCGGCCCTTCCTGGATCGGGACGCCTTGCGCACGGTCACTCAGGCCCTTGTCACCTCTCGCCTGGACTATTGTAATGCCCTCTACATGGGGCTCCCTGCGGGGAGCATCCGGAGACTCCAGCTGGTGCAAAATGCAGCCGCGCGGGTGATCATGGGGGCGTCACGTAGCGCCCATGTGACGCCTCTCCTACGCGAGCTGCATTGGTTACCGGTGGCTCTCCGGGTTCGCTTTAAGGTTCTAGTTTTGACCTTTAGGGCGACCCATGGCATGGGACCAGGTTACCTTCAGGACCGCATTCTGCCAACGTTCTCCAACAGGCCGGTGCGTTCCCACAGAGAGGGTCTGCTCCGGGTGCCGTCGACCGCTATGTGTCGTCTGGCGGCGCCAAGGAGTAGGGCCTTCTCTGTGGGTGCCCCCGCCCTCTGGAATACTCTGCCACCGGAGCTCCGTACCGGCAGGGACCTGAGGGCCTTCAGGCGCGCGTTGAAGACCTGGCTCTTTGAGCAGGCCGGCCTGGGCTGAGATAATGGTTTTAATTTGGTCTCCATATTTAATTTTAAATTGGGTTTTAAGGGGGGGGGGTTTGCTAGTTTTATCAAGCAGCCGATTGAAATTTAATATTTTTTAACTTTTGTATTCTTTGTGGGGTTTTTAGATGAGCTGTTCACCGCCCTGGGAGAAGGGTGGTATATAAATGGAATAATAAATAAATAAATAAATAAATCAATCAATCAATCAATCAATCAATCAATCAATCAATCAATCAATCAATCAATCAATAAAGCATCCTACTAGTAATGATAAAGCTGTGGACCAGTCAGTGAAAAGCAGACACCAGAAGCTAATGCAAGCTTTTTGAACTGTCTAGCAGAAATGTAGTCTATACGTGTAAAACAACGGTATATGCTATTATTGTTATTACTTACAATTATATGGGTTTTTATATTATTGTTCTTTGCTTTGTATTTGATTTTGTACAGCATCTAGAGTCTCCAAAGTAAAGCACTTTATAAAGTAGCCAATAAACAGGATGAGATTGAATTCTGTTATTGTAACTTGCCACTAGATAGCAGCAGAACATCAGGATTTAAATACTTCAAAATTGTAGTTCTCCTAACTCTGAGATTAGAGGGAAGGTGATATAATGGAGCAAAGTGTGAAATGATGATATGATGTGATATGATGACATATACATCTGGACACATATACATATATGCACACATATACACATACATAAGAAAGTATAAACTGGCTTCTCTCTCTCTCTCTCTCTCTCTCTCTTTCACACACACACACACACACACACATGAAATAGAAATACTATTTTTCCCAGATACTTTTTGTACTAAGAAAGCAAAGAAAAAATTGTGAGTACTTTTAAAGTACTTTTATAATTAATTTATACCATTGTGAAATAAATCAGCAATCTTTTCAGGTTCCAACATTATATTATCTTATAGTAGCAATCTTTTGAAATGTTGGTATTTTCAGTGAAATCTTGCAACATCCCCAGTAGAAATTCTGTCATTTTTCAAGATTTGTTGGTTAATGTTTAAACTATTTTTATTTAATTGCATATTTTAAAAAATATTTTTATTTAATTTTGGAGTTGCACAGCTACCTAGCTACCATCTAAGGATATAGATGTTGATGTAGCCATCACTGGTACTTCAACTTACAATTAAAATAAATTATTACTTACCCATAATTGTATAATTTACCCATAAATAAGTTTCTAGAAATAGGAGACATTTAAAAATCTGATTAAATTAGGTTATTGTCACCAAAATTTACCAAATATATCATGTAGATTCCCCTTATTGTCACAACTTTGGAAATATCTTCTCTCTCTGCTACACTTGCTTATATGTCTTAGTGAATAATCAAATGTTAATTCTCAGTAGATTTTAGATGACTATGTTTGAAATGAATGATTACATTATTTTTCAAGTTATTAAAAGCACTTATATTACTCTTTAGCTCTGTATGGTTATTGAATATAGATATGTGTCAGTTTTTTAAATTCTTTATATTTTATTTGAAAAAAGCACTTTCACTATCCAAGGACATGTGCTTTCTTATGGGGAAACAAAATTTACTCAAAACAACATCATAAATCAAAGGAAAAGTAAAGGATAGCTAGAGTCCAGCAAGGGGTCCAGTCAACAATCAGCCAGTTGATCAACTTTTAAAGATAAAAAGCAGGATTAAACAGAAAATTAAAAAAAAATGAAGTTAAAATCCAGGTATGCTTAAGAAAACAAATTGCTTAAAAGAAGATAGATGGCCAGTACTTTCTGACTTGAATCTTCAAGAATTTCCTTCCCAGATGGTTCTACAGCAAGGGTGTAAAACGCATGGTTCGCGGGTCGAATGCATCATGTGCTGGCCATGCCCACCCCTGGTTTAGCAAAAGGGAAATAAGTCATGGTACATCACATGACAACATGACAACAACATGATGGAGCAAGTTTGACACCCCTAGTTTATAGCCATTCTATAGCCAAAAACCATCTTGGGTCATTCCTAAATGCTCCCATTCAAAATTAAGGAGCAACACTGCCAGAGAACCAACTTTGCCAGCAAAATCAGCAGATCATTGACAAGAAAGAAAGAAAAAGCTCTTACTGTTCAACAGCCATCTTGGGGAGGAGATCCTCAGTTATGTGTCAGATTTGACTGGATCTAAAACTACTTGTGGAATTGGGCTGATTCCAGAAGATCCAGATAATATTCAAATTGAAGCCAGAGTCAGGTATAGCAAACCTGAATTTCACAGAGCTTAATTCAGCATTTGAAAGAGAACCTAGAAAGAGATACTGAGTATATACATTGATGTTCTTATTACCAAGTCAGTCATATAAATAAAACATCAGGGGGATTTAAGAACAGAGAGAATGGAGAACTACAGACAACTTTAGTTTCTAATCACTGCAAAATATTTTTATCAGAACCCTGCAATCATAGTGTTCTATGGGAAAGATTGTCATTTTACATTTGGATTAGAGGGAGAGAGCAGGAAGGTGATTGCATCATCAGGCTGCACAAGAGATTCTTGTTTAATTGAACATGAATCCAGTCCCCCATGGAAGAAATACAGTCATTTCCTATTGTTGACACCGGAATCCAGCAAGTTGGGAGTAACAGTAATGACTGCCAGGATATGGATGGACAGTTTGCATAAAACTAAATCTTAAAAGTAAATTATAATTTTTTTGCTGTTTTCCCATTTCTGGAACAAACAGCAAGAATATAGTCAGTAGCAAAATTAGTATTGGCAATAATGCATAAGCAAAGTTTTGAGCATAGGAGGGTATTATTGATTGATTCCAGCTTAAGGAAACTGAGAACAGAGGTCACCAACCTTTCGGACTTCAGGGACCACTAAATTCATAATTTTAAATCCCATGGACCACTAATATGAATCCAGTGCGCCACTTGCTGAAGTGCCTGGACTCCCAGTGGTGGAATGGGGTCCTTCAGGCACTTGGCTTGGCCACCTGTTTCTGCAACCTTAAACACTCAAAGAGCCATTTGGAGCCATTTCCCAAAGAAAACAAAACACTGGGATCTCTCATTTATCTCTCTCTCTCTCTCTTTTTCTCTTTCATCTCTTTCTCTCTCTATCTCTCTCTTTCTCTCTCTCTCATCTCTCTTTCTCTCATCTCTCTGTATTTCTCTCCTCTCCTCTCTCATCTCTTTCTCTCTGTCTCCCATCTCACAGGCCAGCCAGTGTCTTGGGTGGAGAGGAAGTCACATGTTTCCCAGTCGCGTAGCAACAACAAGGACCGGAAGAAAGGCCTGTGAGACCTAGCAATAGATGAAACTTCGCTCCTGCCATGGAATATGCAGCGAATCTCCATCCCCCTTCCTTCCCTTCTCAGGCCAGGCGAGAAATGAATGGGAGGGGAGGGTGTGGGGCAGGGCCAGCCAGTGGTGGATTCAGCTGACAGGAAGCCACAGAAGGGGAAAGAACGAGCCATGGGTTACTGACAATCATTGCTTCGGACTACCTGCGTTGCCACCACCCCCTTGTTGCTGCAACAGCACCATTACCTTGTTCCGACCAGCAAGGGCTGCACTACTGCTTGCATGTTGCATCACCTGCAAAACTGCAAGTTGCACATGCCTCCATCTATGGCAGAGATTTCCAGTCCCACCACGAGCTGCCTGGCCGGTCCCATATTCCAGAGCTCTAGTCACAGGACTGGCCCATTGGTCATCCCAGAGTAGCTCCCCCACCTGGGTGCACTGTGGACCACCAAAATTTTCTTGCGAACCACCGGTTGGTGACCTCTGCTATGGAAGGTATATACTACACAGAGCAGACTCTCTCCAAAATTCTGGCTAAGGCATGCTGTTTTTGCTTATAGCTTTAAGATACATTCCAACATTTTCTAAGCATTGAGGAGCTGAAGAAAAAAGTCAGCACCTAATTAGAAGTGGGTGGATGGGAAAGAGAAATCAACAAGTCCCCTCCTCTCCAGCTTTTTTCTGTTTTTGTTACTGAAAAAATATGAGTTTCTTGGAGGCAGGTTAAGCAAGGGAAAGGTTTTGAAAAGGTCTTCCTAAAGCTGCTGTCTTGCATTCAGGCAGCTGATTTCCCCAAAGCCTAACAAGAGCCAGGAGAAGTTTGCAGTCTCCCAACAACTAGCTGATTGGGGCAGAAAGCTCTAAAAGCAGCTGCCATTTCCTCAAGAAATTGTCAGAGTGCTTAAAATGGCAGCTGCTTCCAGGAGGCATAGAGAACAGGGTGAGGGTGCTGCAACAACCATGTGGTTAGTCATAAGGGCAAACAACTGAAGGGATGCTGCAGCCACCTTTATTTATATTACCTTAATTTTGAAATTGGGTTGTTTGCAGCTTTTGAGGGGGTCTGTCAACTTCAAACACCCCTTAAGTGACCTAGAGTATCATATCTTGAGGACTACCTGTATAAAAAAGATGCACAAAACAAGAAAGGATGGATGAATCACAGTAAGTGAACTATCTCCACAGGGACCCTCCAGGCTTGATAACATAGCTGGGTCATTGTGCAAGCCCAACAAAGAAAAGAATACTCCCTTGTAGCTCAGAATTGATCTCCTGTACTGTTATTAAATTTATGGCTCTGTCAAATTTGATTCAAAATGTAGTGTTTACTGTATTTATGACCCTCTTTTTCAATGAAGCTCAAGGCAGTATACACAAATTATCTGGGCAACTCTGTGATTTGATCACCTCAGACCTCCTTAGCTTTAGCAAAGCTGTAGGAACACAGCTTTAGACCATTGCCCAAACAGATGCTTGGCTTTTGACTGTTTGCCTGAAATAATCCCTCTAAGTTACACAGCTTTATTTGTTTTTTCCTCCATCAAATCCATAACACCATATTTGGGAGCACATTGCAAGCTGCTTCTCTTAATGATTTTTGTGACCCAGAATGCTGTTGGCATTCAGGGGGTCAGTTAGGCCTCTTAACAGCTAGCCAATTTTGTAGCAAAAGCAAATAAAGAGGCAAAATTGGGAAACCTAGTTTCACTGCCTCATATCAAAATAATCATATTTTGATTATTTTTAATTAAGATTGGTCTATAGTAGGCAGAAATTTGCTAGTGTTAGTTATGCGATTTTGAGACACAAAATCCCTTCTGTTTACCATTTTTAAAAATTATTTATTTATTTGTCAATTGCTTACAAGATAATAGGTATAAGTAAAACATAGTTATGAATACATGGATACATATAAGAAAAATAAAATATAAAAGAAACAATAGGACTGGGACAGTAAGCACGTTGGTGCGCTTATGCACGCCCCCTACAGACCTCTTAGGAAAGGAGTGAGGTCAATAGTAGACAGTCTAAGTTAAAGTTTTTGGGGTTTGGGGAAGAAACCACATAGTCAGGTAGAGTATTCCAGACATTGACCACTCTGTTGCTGAAGTCGTATTTCCTGCAATCAAGTTTAGTGCAATTAACCTTGAATTTGTATCTATTGTTTGCTCTTGTGTTGTTATTGTTGAAGCTGGAGTATTCATTGACAGGTAGGACATTGCAATGTATGATTTTATATACTATACTTAAATTGGACCGAAGGCGGCGTAGTTCTAGGCTTTCAAGATCTAGAATTTTGAGTCTGGTGGCATAAGGTATTCTGCAACGAGTAGAGGAATGAAGAACTCTTCTTGTAAAATATTTCTGGACTTTCTCAACTGTGTTAATATCAGATAAGTAATGTGGGTTCCAAACTGATGAGCTGTATTCGAGTATTGGTCTAGCAAATGTTTTGTATGCTCTAGTTATTAGTGTAATATTACCAGAGAAAAAGCTACGTAAGATTATGTAAGATTAGGTTAACAACTCTTAACACCTTTTTGGCTCTGTAGTTACAGTGGGCTCTAGAACTTAGGTTATTTGAGATGAGTACTCCAAGATCCTTGACAGAGATTGGATCATCATCTTGATTATTCAGCCTGTATTTTATTTTCTGATTTTTTTTGTCAATATGTAGGACAGAGCATTTATTTGATGAGATTTGAAGTTGCCATTTGTTTGATACACTAGCACTTAGTGACTAGATATGTAGAAATTAATGCTGATGCCAAGTTTCTAGGAGAAAAGGGGACACAATTATATATCAAGGAGAAAGCAAGGTTTAATCTCATAAGCCTGTTTCTTTACAAAGTGTCAGTGAAATCAATATAGAGATGTTCAATTTTTCCATCCCAGAAAAGACTAGTGTCACATAAGCTAACAGTTACTTCATCAGAAGGCATATTTGGCTTCACTACATTCTTTTATTGCTGAAAAATATGTATTTTACATATGTGTCAGAAAATCTGTGGCATTTGAATATCTGTTGGAAAATTGATCACTTCCTGCATCAGAAATTGACTGAAGGAACATTTGGACCTCTGGAATCCTTTATTATATCGAATGCCACCTAGCCTCTAGACAGTAAAATGGATTGGAGAGGATGTAGGTGTCTCACAAAAATGAATCTTGCAAAGGAATATTGATAACAAAGAGGAGATTAAAAGCGAATAATTAATACCAGTGGAAGACAGCATTGGGAAGATTTTACTTAGATTCATCACTATATGTTACGATACCCATTTGATCATGAAATCTTGTTGTTTAATGCTGCTGCTAATAGCACCGGCCTGTGCTCCTCTATCTAGCAGATGTCACTCTCGAATCACTTGCACCTTTTCAAGAGACAAAAATGCTTAAGTATCGATGAGATTGAATAAGATCCAAAAGGGATAACAAATTTAGGAGAGAATGAAAATAACAAAATGGAAAGGCTGAAATTTCAGAAAGTCCTTCCTGTAACAAAATGTAGTCATAGTTTCAAAATCTGTTCCTTGTTTTTTTCTTTTGTAAAATCTGTGTTATTAAGAAGTAGCAGACGGCTGGAAAAGTTCTGACTGGAGCTGTAAATTTAAATTGTTTTATGCGTGCATGCATGTATGTCTGAGGGTCTGCATTTATAAGGAGAAAGGAGGTATCCCTAAGGTCCACTTAGAAACACAAGCACATAATTTCACTTTGGTATGACTAAAGGTCTTTCATACATCTATTAAACAACTCCTTTTCATGTTTTACAATCTCTTTATGCACAGTATTAATGTAGGAGAAGATTTCTCTGAGACGTTTTAAACACAAAACATAACAAACATGGTAGATGTTCTGTGCAGGATCAATAGAAAGTAAAATAATTTAGGATCAATTGAATTCTTAATATATACCTGTTGCATTATTGGGTTGAATTAAAGCTCCTGAATTATATTTCCATTGAATGTCCCCCCCCCTTTTTTTTTTTTGAGTCTAGCATTTTAGTGCTAACTGAGTAGGTTAAGAAATAAAACCAAGGATAAGAAAGGTTTTTTGATATTTTCCCCCACTGTGGTCTACATTATAAAGAGGCAGAGAATTGTCAGGCACTATGTGGGGTTTGCCTAAACAGTGCTTAAAAGGGGAAGATGGAAAAAAATAAATGCTTACAGATGCTTTAGATGGCCTATATTTAGTGCTTCTTCCTCTCTTTCCTCAACTTGGACAGTAGCTAATAGCATGCATGGTTACACTACATCAGCATTTTGGATGCCAAATGTAAATCTTATCAACTCCTACTCTGGCACCCAACAGCTTCTGAACTGATTAAAAATGGCAGCTGTTGATATCTGGGCAAAGTGTACCATTTTCCTTCTCACACAAATAGGTGCTTTCACACTTCATTGAATTAGTGGCTGTTGCTTGATGGCTGAACTCCAAGTCTGAAGAGTCCTTGATGGATTCGATACTAACAGAAACAGTGCTGACCATCAGGTCCTGAGTTTTATTGTAATTCTTCTGTTCTCTAGGTTTTTTTGTATTTCTCATCTTTAGTGCCTGATGTGACCTGTAATCATTTCTCAGACCCAAACTGCAAAGTTTGTTAGGCTGCCCATGATTCCATTACGGTTGTTTATTATTCACAGCAGAACAGGACCCAGACAGCAAATTGCTTTGTTGATTTTGTGAAGAGAATCGATTCTCATATTCTTAGTATACCTGACATATTATTTGTCATTGAAAGATTCCACTTTGGCTGTTAGCAAGAAAGGGTGTGTTAAGCAGGTTGGGGCAGCACTTTACATTTAGTCTTTAATCTGTGATTTGCTGCACTATAAACTTCTTCAAATGAATCTTTTCTGAAGTTAGATAATCAAAGAAATGAAGTGGTAAGGGCAGTCAGTCTGTCAAAGTAAGGAAGAACTGCAAAGCAGTGATTTCATGTAATGTGTTTTCTCTGGGATTAGTAATTAATAAAATTCTGTTTCAATTATACTGCTCTAACAAACTACAGGAAATCTGTGTAATCAACTAATTGCTGATCACTTTCTTAGGAAGGAAGTGCTTCTCTTGTAATTAATCTTAGAGTCTACTAATATTAAACCAGTCAAAAAATTATCTTGTCCTATCTTCAGGCAAAGAGAAAGATCCAAGTTACTTGCATGTTGCAGCCCTCAGGGGAATCCTTAATAGTCATAGACTGAGAAGCATCAAGGGTAAGGAATTCGCAGCCATTGAACTTCATGCTCTACCATCTTTTTTTCTAGCTTCTGGAATTTTCTAAGATAATGTTATTGCATTATGCTGTTGTGTAAAGTCTATAAAATTGCAGAAGACTTTAAGCAAAGAAAAACAAAACTTGCAAACTCAAGACAATATGACCTGAAAATTCAATCTATATTTCCTCTGAAGAATAACCATATCACCATCATGATGCTAATGGTCAAAATGACTGAGAAAAAATTATTTCATAGATCCAAAAAAGATTGCTAGCTTCCAAGGCAGTCTAACCAAATTGTATGCTTAAGCCAAATTCAGAGTTCCCGGCATTATCTTTTTTTTTTTTTTTACAATTGGGATATTTATTCTTGGGAATTGTAGGTTTTTGCTTCCATTTTTAAAAAAAGCTTATGTAATTTGAAGTACATTTTCCATTTTTAAATTTCAATGGCTTTTCAGATAACATTGAATTGTAAGCTACCCAGTCATTGACTGAGATGGGTGGCCATAGAAATTGATTGATTGATTGATTGAATGAATGAATGGACTCTCTATTTTTACAAATGAATAATCTCTAACTGGCCAAAGGCTTTGTCAATTTGATATGTGAAGGTTTAGACAATCACAAAGATAGTAAACTATTATCACAGTATTTCTCCATTGATTTCTATGAAAGGGATATTTATGTACAATTTTACATATTTCATTATAAATAGTAAACTAGGTCATTATAGGGAAAAACCATTTCTGTTCAGATGATTTCCAGACAAAAACTGTGTAGGCAATACAAAATAGCTAGCAGGTAAGAATAAAATGAGATGCTGGCATGGAACAAAAAATGTCAATATATTTGTATGCTGTAAAAATAGCAATAAATGACTATTATTGAGAAATTACTAGCTTGATGCCAATTCTGATTGATATGGGTTTTCCTATTTCAGCCTCTCCTACCAGTAGATGCTGTAAGGTCTGGTCTATATACACAGTTAAAAGGTTAACATGAGTTGAGGAATATCAGTAGCATTTTGAAACAATAGCAAAATACAAATACTCTGTATGTGTATATAGAGGCATTCTAGAAGATAAGCAGCCCTTAAAGTAAAAACTGAAAGCAATTCAGATATTTGTGAAATTCTTCTGAGAGATTCAGACAACAGCCAATACTTTCTTAAGCAGAAAAGAAGCTGCCAATATATTTCCTTGGACTCTACTCACTGTTTTGCCACCAGAGAATCCAATATACTGGTGAACTAAAGAAAATAAGAGGAAGTAGAAAACTAAAGTAAATTTATTTGGAAAGAAGATTATCTGTTAATAGGAATTTCATGGTATGGTAGTATGGCTAATCTAACATTATCATATTATAACTGAAACATAGAGTTGGAAGGGACCTTTGAGATGTTTGGTCTAACCCCCTACACAGAATAAGGATTCTCATCCCAGAGAAATGCTGTCCAATAGTTGCTTGAAAACATCCAGGGATAAAGCACCCAGGACTCCAGCAGGCAGGTTGTTCCATTACTCATTAGCTCTCATGGGTCAGAAAATACCTCCTTATTTCAAGTTTGGATCTCTCTTGAAGCCTTGGGAATTCCTGCTATAAAAACTTAATTTTGTAAAACATTATAGAGAATAACAGATCATAAAGTTGTGAGATGTACTCTGTGCACAGAAGATTAATACATAAAGACAATTGATGCATATACAACACAAACACAAGGATGGACTATCTCATTGAGTCAAGTTTAGCACTCCCTCTTTGTTTCTTATTATATATAATATGGTTTTCCAATCCATAAAACATTTCATAATGATAGTCTGGTTATCTGTCACAGATCCACATTTGTGGAATCCATGATCATCCTGTGCACATGATCAAATGGACAGTGTCCCATGTAAATGCTGGTTCAAAATCCCAGTACAGTAGAACCTCTGGTCATGAACGCTTCTGACCATGACCAAAATGGGTTTTGACCAAAAAATGCACTTTTTCCCCCCACAGCTGATTTCCCCTTTTGCACCCCTTTTTTGGTAAATGCCAAATTTCCAAAATTAGATAGAGTCACGACCAAATTAAACCAAAGTTTCAATTTCAACCAAAGTTATGGAACGAATTACAGTCATGACCAGAGATTCTACTGTACTATTAATTTGGTGCTTGGGACCAATTGATGGATTGCTTATATTCATATTTATCATGCTCCAGCAATATTGACCATACAAGCTTCTGGTATGTAAAGACAGAATAACAGGAATTTAGCTGGATGGATATATTTATTTAATAGATAGAGAGGAATGGGAACCTGTGGACTTCCAGAGGTTGCTAAGCAACAGCTTCCAGCTTCTTTTACTGCTGGCCCATAGGTCTCCCACTTCTAATAGATAATAACAGAAATAGCAACTAGCAAATAATGAAATAAGAAAAATTAAGAAAGGAAGATTTTTGCAGAAAAGATTCAAAATCATAAAATAGAAAAAGGTACAATCTTTTTCTGCTTTTCTAAATAGTCCATATTAACTAGGTGCTTTATTTTTTATTCATTCATTATTAGTTTTAGATGCTGCCCAACTTGAAAATTGCCCTCAGGATTACAAACTCAAAAGGAAACATACAGAAGGAGAGTACAGAAGAATGGTAAACATGGAAGATTAGATTACATCAATGATGAATATGATCATCGTTATGGTGAATTGCTTAAGAGGCATTTAAGTTTGATTTCAGCACAGTCATTCTCCACTTATTCTTAACTTTTGGGAATGCAGCATTTTCTCCCCTGATGGTTATTTATTCATGCTAGAAATGTACTTTCAATAAATAAGATATCTGCTGCAGAGAGCTGAATATTGCTTTAAACCAAGAGACAGGTTTCATTCCCACCTGATTCAAGCAATTTTTACAAGATTCTCACAGTGCTGCAAACAAAGCAACTGGTCTGCCATCATTGATCTTTATAAGAATGCCTCTGAATCCCACATAACCCAACAGTCATTCTTAGGAACTAAATAAAAATGGTGGGGAGGTAGGACTCATTATTTTGGAATTGCCCACCACCACCAAAAAAGTAAACTGAGGGGTAGAAAGCATCCCACCAAATAAAAGTAATTTCACCCAAGTGAATTGTGAATGGGTGACAGCACTACAGGCTATGAACATCTGAAGTGTCTCTATTGCCCTCAACAGGTCATCTCTGGTCTAAAGTGAACAGATATTATGTTCTAGGTATAAACATAGGAGTCTTTGGCAGCCCTTCTTGGAGATGCTAATGATAAAACCTGGTCTTTTTGCATGCATTTCTGCTGTTGAATTTTAATATGTGTCTCAGCAATACAGAACAATTCTTAGCAGATGTTCGTTACATATATAGACATGTATAATGATTAGTGAAGAATGATTGTAGCATTCAGACATGATACCAAAAGTGTGAGGAAGATTCAAATATATTTTTATCTCATAGATGAAAGGCCCCAATATATATATCTACACTGATCCTAGGATATGTTTCTGTGCAGAAATGCAAAACCTGGACAATGAGTACAGTATGGCACATCAGCATATATGCTTTCCTGCAAGTCAAACATGCAAATTAATTGCATGTTTCATGCCAGATCTATTGGAATGTCTGAGTCACTCCTTATAATAGAGTTTAAAATAACATGACTTAGTGGCTGAATCTAGAAAAGCCGAAATTCATTATAGGATATTTTTTATTTTATTTTACTTCATTTCTCCCAATGCCTTGGAGGTTTAGAAGTTCATCTGTGCACTAGTTTTCCAAATAGAAAGACAACCAGAATAAATGCATATTGGAAGTAATAAAAGCCATTTTGTACCCAAACTGAGTACAAATTAACAATTACTAGTGCTGTCTAATGCCTTCCTGCCCAAACATTTTCATTTAACAGTCATTCTTTTATCTTTAATGCTCCAGTTACTTTTTCCCTTCAAGATATTTATTGTAAAGCTGTTCCTTTTTTTTTTTCAATTTAGCAGCAGGGAGAAAAGATTTCATCCTGCTTGCTGTGCAGAGTGTGGAGGAAAAATGAGAAAAAAGAAGAAACTAATTTTAGTCTCATGTACAGGCAATGTTCTCCTACATCCTTAGAGAGAAATAGGTTCTGGGACCGTGTTTGCCTCTGTATACATTTACGGACTACTCTGTTATCACTTAAAATAGAGCACCATTGCCTGAAATGGCACTAGAATTGGCACAGTTTGATTTCTGAACCTTCAATACCAAAATGGAACTAAGTTGCAGAGCCAACAAAACTAAAATCCATCTTGAATCAAGCTTAACTGCTCAAGACTTCTTGAACAAATTGCCTTCTTCCAGGATATATATTTCAAATTCCTGGTCTAATTTACAGCTTCTGTATTTTCTAGACATCTCCCATCTAAATATTACTGAGATTTGATTCTGCTTCCTTTTCTGAGATCAACCACATTTGGTTGGCTGCTATCACTCTGTTAGATGTGCTGCTATTTTATAATACAGATGCCAGTCAGAGTTTACAGCAGCACTTCTTATTTTTCCTTCTGCTCTCTGAAATTTGAAATAAACAGTATATGTTTTTCCTTTTTCCTGAACTTGGCTTGACCTTTTGCTGATTGCAACACCTCCAGTATACCTATTATTACCTCCATTATTGAAGGAGGAAGCATTCTAATCTTATTAAACTATTTTTATTTTCTGCTTCAAAATTATATTCATTGACTATCTCCTTTTGTTTTCTGCTTGACTTGCTCTGTTTGTGATGGAGAACCAGCTACAACTGTTTATCCAAGAAATTCATATAAATCTGCTTTAGATGCCATGCTATTTTAACTAAGAGATACATTCTGTTCTTACTTTATCATGAGTAAATACAGTTAACTGCTTTCACCTACAACACTGAATCCGATGCTTTAAATTTTATTTTCCTGTTTAATATAGACTAGCAGGGGACTAGACCCGGCTCTCTTAAATAACTATCGTCCTGTCTCCAACCTTCCCTTTGTGGCGAAGGTTGTTGAGAGTGTGGTGGCGCGTCAGCTCCCTCAGTACCTGGAGGAAGCATTCTATTTAGATCCGTTCCAATCGGGCTTCAGGCCCGGGCACAGTACCGAAACAGCATTGGTCGCGTTGGTAGATGATCTCTGGAGGGCCCGTGACAGAGGTTATTCCTCTGTCCTGGTCCTGTTAGATCTTTCAGCGGCTTTTGATACTATCGACCATAGTATCCTATTGCAGCGGTTGGAGGGGTTGGGAATTGGGGGCACCGTTTTGCGGTGGTTCTCGTCCTTCCTCTCGGACCGCTCGCAATTTGTGTTGACGGGGGGAGAGGTCCACCCCTAGGCCCCTCATTTGTGGGGTGCCTCAGGGGTCGGTCCTCTCCCCTCTTCTGTTCAACATTTATGTGAAGCCGCTGGGAGAGATCATCCGTGGTTTCGGGGTGAAATGTCATCTTTACGCTGATGACACTCAGCTTTACATCTCCACCCCAAACCACCCCAACGATGCTGTGCAGGTTATGGCCCGTTGCCTGGAGGCTGTGCGGAACTGGATGGGCGGGAACAGGCTTCGACTCAACTCTTCCAAGACTGAGTGGCTGTGGTTTCCGGCGGCCCGATATAGTCAGCTGACTCCATCGCTGGCTATTGGGGATGAGATCTTGACCCCCACAGAAGGGGCTCGCAATCTTGGTGTCCTCCTGGATGTACGGCTGTCTTTAGAAGATCATATTACGGCCGTCTCCAGGGGGGCTTTTTATCAGGTTCGCCTGATACGCCAGATGCGGCCCTTTCTCAATCGGGACACCTTACGCACGGTCACCCATGCCCTGGTCACCTCCCGTCTGGACTACTGCAATGCCCTCTACATGGGGCTCCCTGCGGGGAGCACCCGGAGGCTTCAACTGGTACAAAATGCGGTCGCGCGGGTAGTTATGGGGGCATCGAGATACTCTCATGTGACGCCCCTCCTGCGCGAGCTGCATTGGTTACTGGTGGCCTTCCGGGTTCGCTTTAAAGTATTGGTTTTGATCTTTAAAGCGCTCCATGGCATCGGACCAGGATACTTACAAGACCGCATTCTGCCAGTAGTCTCCCATCGACCGGTGCGCTCCCACAGAGAGGGTCTCCTCCGGGTCCCGACGCCTTCTATGTGCCGCCTGGTGACCCCGAGGAATAGGGCCTTCTCTGTGGGGGCACCCGCCCTTTGGAACGGGATGCCCCCGGGGCTACGAACGACCAATGACCTGAGGGCGTTCAGACGTGACCTGAAGACCTGGCTCTTTGAGCAGGCCGGCCTGAGCTGACTCAAATGGGATTTTTAAATGGGGTTTTAGATTTGGGATGGGGTACAAAAGTTTTAATTTATTTTAATTGGGGGTTTTAGATTTTTATTGGGGCAGCCTATAATTTAATTCTTTTTTAACTATATTTATCGCTGTTTATATGTATTTTAGTTGGCTGTTCACTGCCCTGAGTCCTTCGGGAGAAGGGCGGTATATAAAATCCAATAAATAAATAAATAAATAAATAGATAGATAGATAGATAGATAGATAGATAGATAGATAGATAGATAGATAGATAGATAGATAGATAGATAGATTAGATAGATAGGAAGGGGCATCATCGTTTACAAAAACTAGTTGAAATGCAAAATAATGATGTCCCTAATTCCAGTGGAAGCGAATCTGGATTTTCATTCATTCTGAATTTCAGTGTGGGTTGAATATTGACCTAGTAGCATTCATATTTCTATTACTAAAAATGGGCATAAATGACACATTACTGAAACATATGTGTGAACTATGGTAGTTATTCTGCTATGCTCTATCTTAGCCTGAATCCAACACAGAAAAACTCTAGGCCAGAAGTGAGGCAATCTGAATGATATGGAAGTATCTAATTAGCCCTTTTTCTTGTTCAAATTCTTCAATTGTGAAGCATTGTTGAAAAACTCAGCACACTGTGTGAAAACTGGTGTAGTTTCCAAAATGTGTGAAAATATGTTTTTAAAGTACTACTTTTTGGCACTTCTTAAGAATTCTAAAATGGCTTGATACAGTAAGAGAGAGGGAGGGAAAGAATTGGATTCCATGTCTGACAGGCCTGTTCAGAGATCATAAAAACCCGTGTAATCGAACTATCTTCTTTCGCTTCTATGACTTGATGAAAAAGATGATACTAATAGAAGAGAATATATGTAGCTCCAGGTTGAACAGTGGAGTCTTTGGTACTCTCTGACCTGGGTTGTTTACTTGCAAATATTTCATTACCTGACTAGGCAACATCATCTGTGCCAGTAAGTCTGGCATTTGCTCTCTGTTTATGTATATAATAAATTGCCTTGCTAGTGGGGGTGGAAGTGGGATTTTCTCCTAGTTAATTCGTTGATTAGGATATTATTTTATGCTTGATTGTTTGCTTGGTGTTAAGCCTGCTAGAAAGGATGTAGTCTATTTTTTCTGTCCTTATTAGCCTTTCTATTATATCTTTTAAATGGTGGATTATTTCTGTGTGTCTACTGTCTGAATTAATTTTATAGTTTCCTGTCTGAGTTTAAGCTTCCCTTTTATTTTTGGATGTAACTTGGTCTAGGATGCTCACAGTTTCCTATCCTAGCTGAAACTGTGGTTTAGTCTTTTCATGTGTTGTCAGATTAAGAAGTTTTCAATGTGTTTTCTGGTGTTCATGGGTGTGTTCTGCTTGTCTTTTGCCTGTCTGTCCTATATTACAGTCCTTATGTTATATGATATATGATTCAATATAAAGAGACAATTACAAAAAATAAGAAGGAAAGAAAAAGACCAGAACACATCCTCTCCAGCAGCCAATTCCCAGATAAGCAGATAAACAATCAAGCAGAAATCAAATAGTTACCAAGGAGAAAACCATACCCACACCAATACTGGAAGGACAAGCTACCATATATAAATAGGGAGCAAAGCCCACAGTTATTCACACTGATAATGTTACCTAGCAGTGTAACGAAACATCTGTAAATAAACAATCTAGTTCAGAAGCACCAAGGACTCCAGAATTATGATAATAACTACAGAACATGAGATAATCATTTTGTTAATTCTTAGTTTAACTTGAGAGACAGTCCTCAGTTTTCCCATCATTCATCTTCAGGATCATTTGTAATGTTACATCATAGAAAGATGAGTAAAAACAATTAATCAATAAAATAATTTGCTTCTTGAGCTTGTGGGTACCCCATCAATGGAGATTTTCAAAGCAGAGAGAATTACCCTTTGTTTGGAATGGTATAAGGCTCCTGCCGTGAGTAGGGAGTTGGCCTAGATTACTTCTCTTTCAGCCTTATGGTTCTATGATTCTTTAAGATTTATTCAAGGCTATACACAAGAATCTGGTCAACTAAGGTTCAGTACTAAAATGGCACCAAATCAGGGTCAATGGAACTCAGGAGAGGCACTTGTGGGAAAGCAATGACTGTAATCAGATGGTGTACTTAACTCTGCCCTCCCCCCCTCCCCCAGGCTTTTTTTTACAAGTGGCTGTTGTTTACTTGTTTAAAGTTTCCATTATCTTTTATGGAAAAAAAATCCGATAATTAATACCAACGATCGTTTCCAATCCATTAATGAAGGAACATCATTATTTCTTACAATTATCCTTTGCCTTTGCACCTATTACCTCAAGGTAACTATCTGTAATTTGATATAGATATTCATCACTCCAGGATCCATTTCCACTAAAAATTTCACTACATTCTGATTCAAAGCAAATAAAAAAGACATTGCAACGTAAGCAAACAAAACAAAAATGATTACAATAATGTAATTAGAAAACCTCTACATCTAACTCTACAGAATTTGACAAGTTTTCTTTATGTGCAATCTTCAAACACCCCAGATCTTTTTTTTAAAAATGTTAGTTATGTTATTCCATTGCTAGATAATGGGAGCACTGCAGACTTCCTGATTTACACTTATGAATCTGAACTGATTCTGGGTTAGCTACCCCCACAACAAATGTCAGACAAATTGGGCTACTTTCTTAGCTGAAGATCCAACCATGAAAGGGGTTATGTGATCCTTTCATAGCTCCAATAATTACATTTAAAGGGAGAGCTTACATCAGGGCAATTTGCATTTAATAAGCTTGCATCAGGGAAATTTATGTGTCAAAGAACAAACATTGGGTTATTTGCATTAAAAAAGAGGTTCTTGTCCTATTTACTTTAACTATTCATACATTAGGGAAACTGTATAGGAAATTTCCATATGTTAAAAGATTGTGAATATAAACAGTTATGATATTTTAAATGATTGTTTATTTAAAAAATATGTAGGAAAAACTCATCAGATTTGAATAAGGCCTTGCTAACATAAACAGTAAAATCCTGATATTGGGAAAGATTGAAGGCAAAAGGAGAATGGGAGAATGGAGAATGAGGTGGTTAGATAGTGTCTTTAATGCAATGAATATGAATTTGAGCAAACTCCAGGAGACAGTGAAGGACAGGGGGTCCTGGTCTGCTATGGTCCATGGGGTCACAAAGAATCAGACATGATTTAGCAACTCAATGAAAACAGCATAGTATGTCATCAGGGAGGTTTTTGAGCAATTCGCAAGTTTCTTTTGCATGCACTGCATGACTAAGTTTCTCTAAAACTGGTTGTAGTGAATGCATCATTTGTAGCCTGAAGTATTGAGCCACAGATATCAGCCAAACTGTTTTAACTCAGCTAGCTCAATTCCTCAACTTTGCAATCCACCCACCTCCCCCCAAAAAGAGATAAAAATTCACTGAGCTTCAAATAATTCCCAATTTTACTCTGGATGGGACACTTAACAAAGCATGTTAAATGAACTGTCCCTTAAGAGAGCTAATCTATAACCAATGCTTTCCTTTTGCTTCAAGGCACAAAATGAAATAAGAAATCAACCTGTATCGTCACCTTTCAAATGTCTAGAGGCTATTACTACTAGAATGGTCATTTAGTGTGGACAGTTGGAATTCTGGCAACACCAGGAAAACACCGGACTGTTACTGAGAACGCTTCATCAGTTTACATTTTAGCTCTGCACTAGGAGTGAAATAATTCCTACAAAATGCTCCATCTTCCACCCGTTTTAAATGTGAAAATTATATTCAGAAATATTTGAATAATTTTGGTTTTATGGGAAAACATGATTTAGACAAGAACACAAACATGTCTCTTGTATCCTTTTGGCTACATAAATATGTACATCTCTGTTCTGACCAAGGCTTCCTGAGACCATAATTAACAATTAGTCCAAACAACTCTTGTTTTATTTCAATACTGGGAATTATGTTCATTCCCAGCCCGTAATGAGTCTCAAACAGTCTCTCAAAATAAGCACCCATCTTTATCTCCTTTGAATTGCTGCCAACAGCTAAAGTGCCAAAATAACGAAAAAAACAAACGAAGTACGAAGTCTACACAGAGCTTCAAGGTTTAATCCGAACAGAGTGAACAACTTTGCTTCCTGCAAAGATTTCTTTACCTTTGCACTTCCTTTATATTTTATAGGAGGGGCAATCACCTACAAGCCTTACTCCTGAGTCACCCCTTTTGTCTTAACTGTTCTTCCTTCTGGCAGCTCTGCACACATGCACACTGGGAACAGGCTCCCCTTGTTCCTCTGTCTCACTGCTGCCAGATTCTGGAGGCTCCAGAGTCAGCACATAACTCCCAGATGGTCCTGACCCCATCTCTGTATCGAACACAGGACCTCCTCAGACTCCCAGACTGGTCCCTCTTCTTCCCCACTATCTGATTCTGCTGCTGTCTGCCGGCGAACCACAACAAAATAAATCTCTCTCTCTCTCTCTCTCTCCCTCCCTCCCCCTCCCCCCCTCCCTCCCTCTCTCTCTCTCTCTCTCTCCCCCCTCCCTCCCTCTCTCTCTCTGTGTGTATATGGGTGTGTGGGAACCCACCCACCCACCCCCACAACCATATCATGGCTACTAGTTAAAGTTCAAACTGAACTTGCTGCATATGGGAGTTGGTTTTCACGGGACAAGTTGCTCCTGGCCAGTGTTAAAAAGGGAGAAAAGAATGTAGAAACTGGAGTTGAAAAGAGCCACTTAGGCTATTAAGTCCAACCTCGTATTCAATAGATACCCAAAATAATTCATCCACAACAATATCTTCCCTATTTCAATATTGCCAATTCATAAGAGCCTATCCCCTGTTCTGCTTATTTGATTCTTTTGCCAAATTGTCTTACTCATTCCCCCCCCCCACCGCAACTTTTTGCCTTCCTACAGCTAAATTCCATTATTCCATATCCTATATATGGGGATACAGCTATGCTCTCCCCATTGATTGGTATCAAGACAAGGATAACTGAAGTTCATGCAGTTTCCTCCACCTCCAATCAGCAGATAAATCAAGAATGTCCTAAAAGGAACATCCTTGGCAGAATTTACCTTTCAGTAGACATTGCAGTGATTAAAGTTCTGCATTACTACTTCATGCCTCTTTAACAGATTAACATTTTGCTTTCTTCCTTTTAATATATTAATGGCATATAATTTACTTATGGGTTGTTTGTTCAAAAGTATACTTTAATATGCCCAATCTTAAAATACTGTATTTTGCTTTATTCTATAATTGTAAATTGAGTGTGTTTTTCTCCTTTAATTATAATTTTAGCTCCCTCTAGTGTTCCATCTGTAAAGTCTCATGTGTTTTTCAAACAATACAAAACAAAAGCATTTTCCCACAGGAAGGGTTCTTTAAAATTAATATCAAAATCTTAATTTAAATTTATCTGAACTGTTGGTCCAGTTGTACCTTTTTAAAATCAAACTTATAATCACTCTTTTGCTCTTTATTTGAAACCTTGTTTAAGTTCTTAAAATTGTAGTTAAAATGTCTTTTGCTAAGGATTGAAGGCAACTCATCCATGCTGTAAAACCTGTCAATCCAACAGTTAATCTTTGTAGAGCTGGCAGAGTAGTGCAGTGAATACTTGCCATGGATTACTGGTGTGCTAATATTTTATACATAATGATCAAATTTAAGAGGAACAGTAGAAAAATCTGACTACATGGTGATACATTTGAGCTCACAATTATATTTAAGCCAATGTAATAGTTTGATTTTATCATTCTTGGAATTTGCCCAAGCATGCTAAAGAAGGAAATTGCAAGCCTTTTTTTCAGTATTTATAAATCGTGATGCAAGATAGAAAATCTAGGTGATTAAAAAAGGCTTAAGAAAGCAATAAAGCCATGCGCTGATTTTTTTCTTGGATTACTAATTTTTATACATTAAATAATAACAGCAAGAGGTTTTGTGAATATCTTCATGCTGAGTGTTTAATCCTACCAGTTGCTGTGCTACAGTTCCATTCTGATTTTGCAGTGAAAGAAAACATTTTCAGTGAAAGGGTTTTCAGGCAAGAAAGAGAACCCAATTTTAGTTTTCCTTTACAGAAAGAATTTTCCAATACAATATTCAGCCATATGTTTTGAATCTGCCAATGTCCTTGTTCATGCAATGGATTTTACAGCTCAGCAGCAAAGCCAAGATCTTCTAGGAGGGTAAGGGAAATCTAGTATAAAGCAATAGCAATTTTCCTATTGGTTACCCTGATGATGTTTCATGGATGGATGATGTTAAGAGCTCTTGTTAAAGCATATGGGAGATGTATGGATTGTAAACTTAAGAGAATAAAGATGAATTAACAAGACCAGGAACTTGACTTTAATAGGTATGGTTTTTCATAATTTAAAAGAAGTTTTTTTTATTAAAGATGAAACATTATCAGGAGTAGAATTGATATGAAATAATGCCCCATGTGTTACACCCTAAGCGTTCATATGTCCTACAGTTGTTGAATGAAAAATGATAGGAAGCTGACCTCATGACATGTCCTGGCCATCTGGATTTGTTATCAGTATCTAGAGTCATCTTAAAAGTCATTCATGAGGTTACTTAACAGTATGACTTTGTAATCTATGAAAGTTGATTTTTACCTCAGTGGTTTACATTTAACTATACATAAACATAAACTTTGGAGAAGAGTTCGGATATATAAATTAATCAATGGATGCTTTTCAGTTGAATGACTGGCATGTGCTGTTAGCACAAGAGCATCCAACAGATGATTGATAGTACTATGATTTAAGATCAGTTTTTTAGGACTAGATACATAGGCTAGATAATATATAACAAAATAAGAATTGTCTTAACCATTCTCCTTACTTTATCATTATATAGATTAGTATTGTGTGGCTCAGCAAGGTAGATAACCTTTATTCTCAAGTGCTGTTTTTATTTAGTTTTCTTTTTAAACTATTCCTTAAACTATTGATACAAAATGATTCAGAGGATTGTAATATGCTTAGTGCTACATACAGATGCTTCTCACTCTAGTCTACACAGAGCTATTTCACTGAAGATGGCTTACTCTTGACCTATAAGTAGCAAAATTAGCATCTTGTTTTGGCGGGACATGATACACAGAGACATCATTAGCAGAATCAGTCTTGCCATTTCACTTTCATGGCACTGACCCTTTATACAGTGCACCTTGAAATAATTCAATAGCACATCTCTGGAATAGCCTTTTCAGACATAATACAATCCATAAGTACTAGGCTTATGAGTCATTCACCAACATGAAGTGCTTTGGATTGGGAAAGGATATGCATGAATTAATTTATAATTAATTCTTACATATTGGCAAAAAAAATCAGAAAATAAAATACGAGCTGAATAGTCAAGACCTTATTGATGATCCAAGCTCTGTAAAGGACTTTGGAATATTCATCTCTAATGATCTAAGTGCTAGAGCCCACTGTAACTACATAGCCAAAAAGGCATTAAAAGTTGTTAACCTAATCCTACGTAGCTTTTTCTCTGATAGTATCACACTACTAACTAGAGCATACAAAACATTTGCTAGACCAATACTTGAATACAGCTCATCAGTCTGGAACCCACATTACGTATCTGATATTAGCACAGTTGAGAAAGTCCAGAAATATTTCACAAGAAGAGTTCTCCACTCCTCTACTCGTTGTAGAATACCTTATGCCATCAGACTTGAAATTCTAGACTTAGAAAACCTTGAATTACGCCGTCTTCAATCTGATCTAAGTATGGTATATAAAATCATACATTGCAATGACTTACCTGTCAATGAATACTTCAGCTTCAACCATAACAACACAAGAACACACAATAGATACAAACTCAAGATTAACTGCACCAAACTTGATTGCAGGAAATACGACTTCAGCAACAGAGTGGTCAATGTCTGGAATACTCTATCTGACTCTGTGGTTTCTTCCCCAAACCCCAAAAACTTTAACCTTAGACTGTCTACTATTGACCTCACCCCTTTCCTAAGAGGTCTGTGGGGGGGCGTGCATAAGCGCACCAATGTCCCTGTCCTACTGTCCCTGTCCTATTGTTTCTTTTATTTTTCTTATATGTACCCATTTCATGTATTCATGAAACTATGTATATACTTATACCTATTATCTTGTAAGCGATTGACAAATCAAATAAATCAATAAAATAGTACTTATAACAACAACTCACCTGAACTGAATGAACTGAATCTTTAAATACAAAGAAAATAAAGTGACCTATTTGATCCCCCTCCCCCAGCATTTCAATGATATTCTTTCATAGCAGAAATAGTGTTCAGATTCAAATTCTTGATGATAATTTTTCAGGCTGTCAATAAAGTAGAACACCTGGAATAAGTGTCAAGGGAACTGTAAATTTGGCTTCTAAAATTGTATATGATTGCATATGATCATATATGAATATACCACAGTGTGCTGAAGAATCCACTGCACCATTGATTGCTCCTTTGCCTGTATCCACCATAAATTGCAAACTTTGCCCCAGACATTAAAGAACCTTGTTGCAATTCCTATGAGCTTCCTATAGACCTCAAATCCTATTATTCCTTCCATTTTTCAAGAGAGACAAATAATTTCATTTTACTAGAACAGGTCAACACATTGTACTAAACCATAAATTCCTTAATCATGTTTTATTGTTTAAAATACATTTCCCTAGATTCACATAATATGCTAGGCCATAAATCAGATGGGCAATTTATATCCCTAGGGCTGTATGCAGCCTCCAACTCCTTTTTTGCAGAGGATTCAACTCCTTCTTCAATCATGACCACCGATAATTAGCAATGTTATTTGCAAGTCTGATATTTAAAGATGAAAAACAAAGTGTAATGTAAGCCCTAAAATAGTTTATTTAAATAAAACTTAATTCTTCCACCCATTAAAAAGAAACAGACAGAAAATAATAAACCTAATGATCAGCTCCTTTCGTTTATAGTATGCCTGGCTCCAATGCTTATGGAAAAAACCCAAGTCTTTAAGGCTTTTTGGAAGAATAAGAGGATGAGAGCATATTGGACCTTAGGGGAAAGGATGTTTCCACTTATTATAGTTCTTGAATTAGCTAAAAATGTAAGGAGGGGCTCCTAACCAACAAATAATTGCCCATTTCTTCTATAAATCATGGTTTACATTTACAACCCATTGATTCTTATGACCAAATGATCCATTTTCAAATCACATTATAGATGATTAGTATGTAGTGCCAACCTTGTCACATGTACACAACACAATGTTTGCCTTTAGAATCAGTAAGTTAAAGGATCAAGGGCAAGATATAAGAAAAAGAAACAACGGTAAAGTTTATAGTAATGCCAGTCTCTATTCTGTACTTCTCTATATCTTTCTGTCTTTGCAAGCTGTTTTTGTTTCCACTGCTCTGTAGATTGCCATTTGTTCTATGAAATTTTCACCTCTTTCTTTTTTAGAATTTCATCAATTCTCTGCAATAACTACTTTCTTGGACTTCTCCTTTCTCTTAACATAGTTGCTCTTCCTTTGTATGTTCATTTTGTAATTTGATCTTCATTCATTCTCTCCATTTGACCAAACCACCTCAATGCACAGCATTCGCTTTTTATTCAGTCTGCATCCTTACCATGAAATAGAAGTGTGTATGTGGATTTGGGGAATAAAGAATGAAAACTGGTTCCCTTCATGTAATGGAACCTACTTTATTTCAGTAAAATATACCTTATTATGTTGCCCACCAGTGGCTTTATTGCCTAATTTCAGAGCACAAGCAGGATCCAGCATTCTATCTGTGTAAGCAACTACAGAGATGACCTTGGAGAAACTATGTACCAGCTGTTACAAAAACATTATTTATGTCCAGGCCAAGAAGCAAATATTAAAATGACACTTAAACTATTTTGTCTTGATTCTCTTGGGTATAAGAAAAAGGTAGGGAGAGAAAATGTGTCAGGCTTTCAAGGTTCTGTTACCATTGCCTGTCTGAATAAAATAGACTTCCAGTCATTCTTTAGGATATTTTTCCTGTTTGGCCTACATTGAAAAGCTGCCTGCCAGCTGGGGCAATATATCAACTTAGTCATTGGTTCTCAACCTTTCACATCTTATGTCCCAACAGTTGTTGTATCAATTTATTTAATTTACATCCTGTCTTTATTATTTTTATAAACAACTCAAGGCTGTGAACATATGTAATACCCCTTCTTCCTCCTATTTTCCCAACAACAATCTTGTGAGGTGGATTAGGCTGAGAGAGAGTGACTGGCCAAGATCACCCAGCTGGCTTTCATGGCTAAGGCCAGACTTGAAGTCCCAGTCTCCCAGATTCTGGCCTGGTGCCTTAACCACTAGACAACCAAACTGGCTCTCTACTAATCTGATCTGGATTTCATCATAAAATAAATAGAAAACATTTTCCCAAGGATATTTATACATTCCCAGAAATATATTATATTTACTTTTAATCACAATTGTTAATTTTTACCATCATGGTGAGAGCCATATGAACCCCTATAAGAAACTAAATTATCCTGAAATCTGGTAAATTTACTTTTGAGAAGGTTTGAACCAAAACATAGCTGGTTTCAAGGGCATCTATTATTATTATTTATTATTATTTATTAAACTTTTATACCACCCCCTCTCCCAAATAGGGACTCGAGGCGGTGAACAGCCTTAATAAAACAGTACAATCCATAAAATTTTTAAAATAGATTAAAAATTATTAAATTAATGGCTGAATTAAGAATACAGAAAACCCATAAAAACCTGATAAAAATTTTAAAATTAAAACCCTTCTAATGACACTAGGCCAGACCGGCCTGCTGGGAAAGGTGGGTCTTCTGCGCGCACCGGAAGGTTTGCAGATCAGTGATGGCTTGTATCTCTGTAGGTAGCTCATTCCAGAGGGCGGGTACCCCTGCAGAGAAGGTCCGCACCCTCGGCGCTGCCAGCCGGCATCGCCCAGCTGGCGGCACCCTGAGGAGGGGCACCCAGCTGGCGGCACCCTGTGGGAGCGCACTGGCCGGCGGGAGGCCGATGGTGGCAGCAGGTGGTCCCGTAAGTACCCGGATCCCAAGCCATGGAGCGCTTTAAAGGTGATCACCAACACCTTGAATTGCACCCGGAAGGCCACCGGAAGCCAAAGCAGCACGCGCAAGAGCGGTGTAACATGGAAGCTCGGAGAAGCCCCCAAGATTACCCGTGCGGCTGCATTCTGCACCAGCTGAAACATCTGGATGCTCTTCAAGGGGAGCCCCATGTAGAGAGCATTGCAGTAATCTAGGCGGGAGATGACGAGGGGAGAAGTGACCATGCGCAATGCACCCCGATCCAGAAAGGGCCACAACTGGTAGATCCGACAGACCTGACAAAAAGCCCTCCTGGTGATGGCTGCTATATGGTCTTTTAATAACAGCTGTACATCCAGGAGGACACCCAGATTGCACGCCCTCTCCGTGGGGGTCAAAATTTCTCCCCCTTGGCCAGCAATGGAATAAGCTGGCTGTATCTGGGAGCAGGAAACCACAGCCACTCGGTTTTGGTTGGGTTGAGCCGAAGCCTGTTTAGACCTATCCAACTCTGCACGGCCTCCAGGCACCGGGTCATCACTTCAACAACTTCATTGGGGTGGCCTGGGGTAGAAATGTATAGCTGAGTATCATCAGCATACTGATGGAACTCTACCCCAAAACCACGGATGATCTCACCCAGTGGCTTCACATAAATGTTGAACAGCAGGGGCGAGAGCATAGACCCCTGAGGTACCCCACAGAACAGGGGCCTCGGGGTCGATTTCTGCCCCCCTTCCAACACAAATTGCGAGCAGTTGGAGAGGAAGGAGGAGAACCACCGTAATAAGGTGCCTTTCATTCCCAATCCCCACAACTGCTGCAATAAGATACTGTGGTTGACAGTATCAAAAGCCGCTGAGAGATCTAACAGGACCAAGACAGAGGAACAACCCCTGTCCTGGGCCCTCCAGAGATCATCCACCAATGCGACCAATGCCGTCTCCATGCTGTGCCCAGGCCTGAAACCCAATTGGAGAGGATCTAAATAGACAGCTTCATCCAGGTGCTGAGGGAGCTGTCATGCCACCACACTCTCAACATGTCTCTGGAGACTGGATGATAGTTCGATAATAATATTGGGTCCAGGGACGGTTTCTTGAGGAGGGGCCTCACCACCGCCTCTTTCAAGGCGGCAGGCAAAAACCCCTCACTCTAGGAAGCGTTGATAGTACCCTGGAACCAACCTCGTGTAACCTCCCGGGTGGCCAGAACCAACCAGGAGGACACGGATCCAGTAAGCATGTGGGGGCGTTAAGCCCACCCAGAATCCTGTCCACGTCCTTTAGTGTCACAGGATCGAACTCCCCCCAAATGACCTCACCAAAATCCACCCCCATCCTCCCGCCCAGAGTTGCCCAGTCAGAGTCCAGCCCGTCTGGATCAGAACGATTTTGTCCTGCAGAAAAATAGAAAAATCCTCGGCCTATCCTTGCAGGGGATCCTCCCACACTCCCACATCCAAAAGGGAGCGGGTCACCCTAAACAGGGTGGCCAGGCGATTTGCTGCGGACACAATAAGGGCAGAAAAGTAAGATAGCTTTGCCGCCCTTATCACCACTAAATAGGTCCTAATATAGGGCCGCAATAGTGTTTGATCAGATGCGGAGCGGCTGGTTCTCCAACCGCTCTCTAGGCGTCTTTTCTGGTGCTTCATCTCCCTCAGCTCCACGGAAAACCAAGGAGCCAATTGGGATTGGCACTGGGTCAGAGGCTGCAAGGGCACGACTCGATCAAGGGCCTCGGCTGCCACCCTATCCCAGGTGGCCACCAAGTCCCCAACCGAGTCATGTGTGCGAGTCTCGGGAAATGGCCCAAGCTCCATCAGGAACCTATCTGGGTCCATCAGGCCTGAGTTGGAACCATTTTATTGGTCCCGCCTCCCCGTGGCGAGAGGGTGCAGAACGGAAGTCTAGCCTAAGGAGCAAATGATAAGACCATGACAGGGGCTCTATCAAAACATTCCCTATACCTAGATCATCCTGCCACTGGCCAGAGACAAAAACCAAATCCAAGATGTGACCCCCAGTGTGTGTGGAATCCCGAATTAATTGGGTCAGGCCCAAGGCTGTCATGGAAGCCATGAACTCCTGAGCAATCCCCGAGTCCCGCCGGCAGAGGGTAGGTTGAAATCTCCCATGACCATGAGCGTGGAGGTCTCAACCGCCAAGCCGGCTATAACCTCAAGGAGCTCAGGCAGGGCTGATGTCACATAGCAGGGAGCTAGATATGTGATCAACAGGCCCATCTGAACCCCAGAACCACACTTCACAAAGAGGGATTCACATCCGGTCGTCTGAGGAACAGTGGATTCCCTAGGACAATATCTTACTTAATAACCACCGCAACCCCCCCTCCCCTGAGCCCTCAGCCGATGGAAAACTCGAAACCCGGGTGGGCAATCTCCACCAGGGGGACACCCCCCTCTTGGCCCAACCAGGTTTCGGTAATACCCGCCAGGTCCGCTCCCCCCTCCCAAATCAGATCGTAAAAAAGGGGGGTTTTATTTACTATGGACCTGGCGTTACATAACATTAACCGAAGGCCCAGGGCCCGATGACTCGGACAACCTGAGGAAGGGAAATAACTAGAGGGTCAGAGTGCGACACCACACGCAAACAGCGGGGGCGCGCTCCCACAACATGATATGGTCCCCTGTAACCGCCAAATCTGCCTCTCCTGCTCACCGTGCAGATAAACTTAACCTCTTCCTCCTGGGAAGAATCCCCCATCCTCGATCCAAGCCCACCTGACCCCAGAACCTTCCGGTCACGCTTGACCCCCGGTCTGGCCCCCGTCTCAGGCAGGTTGTCCCCCAACCCCAACCTGGTCACCCTCCCTAACCCCGATAAAAATTTAAATAGAAATAAAAACAATTTAGTACCACCCTTAAAACTCCTCTTCTTTTGGCCAAGCCACCTCTCGGGATCCTAGGATCCGTCCTTAAGGTAGGCCGTTGAAAGTCCGGAGGGCCACTTCAGGGAAAGGGGGACATTTCCAAGGCCCGCAAGTCTGCTGATGAATATCTAATTGATCCCGTCTCATGCTGCCTAGCCGACCTACCCGACCGTGCTGGGGCCACTGTCATCGACGAGCCAAGCACCGTCACCACTGAGCCAGGAGCCGCCACCAGACCATGCCACCAACACCGACGCCGTCGTCGAGGCCGCAAAGCCATCGCCATCACCATTGCCGCCGGGGTCGTTCCCATCATTGGGGTCGCCACCGCCAGGGCCGTAGCCACCGCCAGGCCAAGCCGTCGCCGCCGACGCCACTGCTGCCGCCATCGTCGAGGCCGCGAAGCCACTGTTGTCACCCTCGCTTTCCCCATCCACACACATTTGCCATATAAATAACTTTAAACATTTTCATTGAATGGCAGAAAAAGGTAGAGGAGATCTTGCAGAAAAACTGAAAAAGCAAAGAGAGGACTACCTACACTTAGTGGCAATGGGAATGGTTTTCTAAAGAGGACCTACTGAACCATTCCCGTTGCCATTAAGTGATGGAGAAGATGGATCCTGAAAACTGCGAAGGAGCTAATCCTAGATGCATCAATATTCCACCACTATCATTTTCTTCTCTTTTCCTCATCCAGCTGGATGCTGTCTTTTGAACTTCTTCAATTAACTACATATTATAAAGATGGGAGAAGACAGACTTTAGTCATATCACATATAAGAAAGGAGTAGCTGGTGGACCAGAGAATGTGCAAAGCAGATGAGGCAGATGGTAAGCAACAGCAGTGAGCTGTCTGTCTGCCCTTGGGGGTTTGAAAGAACGGGAATGTGCATATGGAAGGGTGTATGTACACTGCCTTGTTATGTGCACCAATAAACACAACCTATGGGGATATTTAAGGACTTACTTTGCATCCCACTTTGAATATTATAGCAGTGCACAGTTGAGAAATATAGGTTTAGGAAAGTCAACATTCAAGTTGCATAAGAGCTAATAAAAGCATGGCTAGAGGTAGGCACACATAGCAGATGGAAGGAGGTTCAGTTCAAGAAGTTCAAGAATCTATTCTGCCTAGTAGATAATGTACACTACCCACCTACTTTTGAATGACCCCAAAACAACGTGGGTATAGTAGGTCTTTTGCTATTCTCATTGCAGTCCCTGTTCTGCCGCTGATCTCTCTATGCTGGGTCGCTGTGAATGGTATTGTCCTGATTGATGAGCATTCCAGTCATTATAGAGGTAGTGATTCATTTTCTTTGGTTTTGCTGTTATCCCATTTCACAACCTCACTAGCCAGCAAGTAAAATGCCCACCAGACATGGTACTAGCAGTTGACTTCTCTAGGCTAATTTTCTGCCCCCTCCTCCTGCATCCCATTTAGACATCAGCCAAGTTAAAATAATGTAAAAACAAGAACTGTACGGGAAAACATATAGACACATAAAACACCATGTTGCCCCCAGAATATGATTTTGTTAGGAATTTTTAAAAAGTGTCCTCTTGGGAGGGGGTTGTTTGTTTTCTTTGAATTTTTGAGCTTTATGCTTATGATCTTCAGTTCCAAACCATTTTTTTCTTGGACGTTTTCCCCCTATGTACACAGTAAGTAATTTTAATTACACCAGTACCTAATGTTGTCATATCACAACAGTTTTGTGAAATTATATTTAACCTTCTCTTTGGGAGACAGGAAGACATATTATGTAATAATATTCACTGGAAATTTCTTGTGTTCACACTGTATGTTAAGCCTCAGTTAGTTTAACCATGCTTTAATTAAAAAGAAAATACACAAATATTAGGGTTCACGTTAAGCCATAATTCATGTTTTAATTGAATTCCTGCACTCACCAAAAGACTATATTACAGCTTAACATGTTTCATAAATTCAAACTTTGGAGCTAGTCAAAAGTAATCACCATTGAGTTTTGTGGAATTTACTTCTTGGAAACTAGATATTAGATTGAACGATGAATTAGGTATGAAAGACAGTGTTAAAATGGCTTAGCTCCAAGAAGAACTGTGTGAAGATTTTTACAGGACCTTCATTCCACTCTCAGGGGGCATTTTATTATTCTCTCAATGGTGCAAAAACAGACTTGGAGATTTAATGCAGTGTAATCAGCAGCCAGACTGGAAGTAAATAGACTCCATTGTGAAAGTAGATGTTGTCTCAGTTAATAAGATAACAATTTAATATGTTTCCTCTTAATACGCCCCCCCTTGACTCCCCACTTTAAGCAGACTAGGAAATGCTCAGAGTTGCCTTTAAGTAATTTAGTGGAAAGGCTGCTACAATTTCAAATTCTGATTTGTCCTGTTTCCATCCAGCGATGTTTCTTGTCACCAGCTAACAGCATTTAAAATATTTACAACCCTGCTTTTGCCCCGGGGAAGAATCCAAATAAATCATCTTTTGCTGACGATAAATCAAAAATTAATCTCCCAAAAGTGCGATGCCTGTCTGATCCCTCAAATAACAAGCAGCAGAATTTATCAAGTAAATTGGTGCCGGTGTCTCCTTGGTGCCACTGTCGGATGTAATGGATGGGGTGGAAGGGCAGGCAGAAGAGCCAAAGCAAGGTGCTTAGTCGGTAAGAGAAAAATGGCCAGGCATGAAAATTAGCATCATTAAAACCATACCTTACATCTCTGCCAATGTAACCTTCATTCATTCCTCGTTGCAAAGGATAATCTTTCACCGTTTTCCATTCCCATTCCCAGTCTTTCCTCTTTGAAATATTTGTCTTTGGTTTGGTTTAAAGGACTGAGGCTCAACAAACATTTTTCCTCTCTTCAATCTATTATGACAATGTGCAGTATGAATTGAGTCTCGAGAGGGGGAAAATTACACCTGAACGGAAGGTATTTCAAAACTCGGTCAGACAGGGCAATCCAGGAGATGTAGTTCCTACTTCTCTTGTCATGGAGTGGAATAAGCAAATGAACAGTGTTCTTCATTACCTGGGCATCTCCCCCTTCCTTAATTAGCTGCTCCCATGTGTCACTCTGCTTACAGTGGGAAGCAAATGATTTGTGTCATCTCCAGAGCTGCTGTATATTTTTGCCCATAGCAAAAGTGTCCCATTACTGAGAGAACTGTGACTGCCTAGAAGCAAAGTTTTGCCTGGTGTTTCTAGGGTCCATCCACCTTTCCACTAATTTACCTTCCTCCTCCACCATAATGTCAGGCCTAAAGATTGGAAAAGTAGAAACTATAGACTTTGGGGTAGGGTTCAAGGGAAAGTTTCCATAGCCACATCTCCCATTTGGAGAAATAGTTCTCTGTTTCTCTGGAGGACAGAACCAATCCATTCTATTGCCTCAGTAGTGCTCTCTGAGAGTGATATCGTAAATTGAGTATATGCAATTGGAGCTAACCAGATAAAGACATTTGCCAATATTTGCATAATGAGATCCCCAGTCCAAATTAGTCAGAATAATGATAGCATCTAGCTATTATTAGTTAATGTCAAAAAGATAAGCATTGGTCTCAATTACTAGCAGTAACATTTGAATCCACATCAGTCTTCTACTACTTTCCTAAGGATAGAAAAGCCTAATAAATATGAGAGGAGGCATGGTAACTCTGCCTTCTATTCTTTGACTATTGTTTGCCTTTAACTAAAGCTTTTAGCCTTTCTTTTCCTGAATATCTTGATGGATACAAAGCAACTGATTGTATAAATGTGGTCTATCATTCTGGGAAAGCCTGTTTATAATTCTACTAAAGCTGATTATGTGTCTCTTTTAACTGATTAAGCTATCTGATAGACCAGCTGTTCCCTGTGCTTTTGTATTTAACTGCAGTTAAAGAAAGAGTCCAGATTTAAGGACAGGGTTGGTTTATTTGTAACTGTTCTGATTCTTGAAAACTAATGCTTTAAAGCAGGATTGTCAAACTCCTGGCCCAAGGGCCGGATGCATTACATGCTCACCATGCCCATGCCCGGTTTAGCAAAGGGGAAAAAAGTCCTGAAACATCACATGACGCTGCCATGATGATGTGAGTTTGACACCCCAACTTTAAAGCTTTCAGAGACTAATTCCTCCAAATCAAACTCTCCTAGGTCTTGGTATCTTGTCAATCATAGGTGATTTCAAACAACTGAGAGGGTTGGAACTGGTTAGTACTTAGATAGGAGACTATGAAGAAATTCTGGAGTTGTATGCTAAATTAGAGAATTGAGAAAACATCCCCAAAGAAACCAGGGACATTCACATTGAAGTCAAGAAAACATCATGGACATGTACTTTAACTTACCAAGAATTGAGTTTAACTAGAGAGAAACTTTATTTACATTTTAAAATACTTGTCCAAATGGACTAGATGAGAGGTTGCCATCAAAAGACTATTGGGTAATGCTTGTTCCAAGAACTAAAAGAATAATTCTATTTTAGATCTAGTGATCCCTGTTTTTTTAATCAATGTTTGATCATTAGTATTTGCAACTGGTTACCTTTATTATTCTAATTTTCTTAGAACTGCCAAGAAAGTGTACATCCCATCTTTTTAACCAGACAGAATCCATTATTTAAGCTGAGTAGAAGAGAAGAGAATTAGATAAGTTTAAAATATATAGATTTAAATCAGATTTCTATGAGCTATAGACAGTCCTTGACATACAACAGTTTGCTTAGTGATTGCCGAGAGTTACGATGGCAGTAAAAGAAAATATCAATTTTTCACATTTATGACAATTGCGGCATCCCCTTGGTCATGTGATCAAAATTCAGTCACTTGGCAACTGATTTGTATTTATGACAGTTAACAACAAATATTGCAAGAAAGGTCATAAAATGGGGCAAAAATCACTTAGCAAATGTCTCAGCAACATAAATTTTGGACTCAACTGTGGTTGTAAGTCAAGAATTACATGTGTATTGCCCTATATTTAGTTTCCTTTTAATTTTGTTGTGTGCTAGAAAGAGAATAAAGTAATTCCTCACATATTTAGACCACTAGAAACATTAGTTGGATGGGAAGAGAAAAAAAGAGGGTACTCTTACAACAGTATATTTAGAACACTGTCAAGCTTATCTAATACCATTCTCTTACAATCAGTTGAATTAATGGACCCCAAGCATTTATTTATGAACATTTAATAAATTTAATAAATGCTTGCAATAAATATTCCTGCAAGCAAGAACTGATAGAACCACAACATAGACAAAATAATAAAAATCGGAGAAGCTAAAGTGCTCCAGGATTTTAGAATCCAAACAGACCAGCACCAGCCACATAACACTCCAAACTGAACAATTGTCAATAATAAAGACAAAAAAGTCTGAATAGTGGATGTGACATGTGCTTCGAGACAGAAGAAAAGAAGAGAAAGAACTGGAGAAATCACAAAATACAAAACCTGACTGAATGACTGTGGCAAAAGAAAGAAAAGATAATACCAATAGTAATAAGTGCCTTGGCTGCAATCCCAAAACAACTGGAGCACCACTTGAATACCATTGGCAAAATCACCACCAGTTGATCGTAAAAGGCAGTTTCAGTTGGAACAGCTTACATCCTGCACAGTATCTTTAACACCATAACAACATTTGTTTATCCAGGTCCTTGTGAAGGACTCAATAGGTGGATAAAAATGCCAAATCCAGTCTAACCTGGCTGAATGTGCAAGGAATCACAACAATAATAGACAATTCAAGCTGCTGTTGTTGGCAGTTGGCCATCCAACCCTGGTAAGACTGTTTCTCCACATCTATCACTCCAACTTCAGGACTAGCGGCTGGCACCCAGCGTGCGGCTTTACACAGTCTTCAAAAGAGTTATTGATTCCAGTCAATCTTCCATCATTCATCAACCACCCCTTGACTGTCAACCATTTACTGACCCCCCATCATTAATCAATCCATTGAATGTTCTTATTGGCGTTTGGAGCTCAATATTAACCATAACAGAACTTATTGCTCAATGAGAAATAATGTATTTTTAAATTTTTATGCCTTGTTCTTCATGTTGAGAAGTATTCCAAGAAACCTACAAATGCCTTAAGGAGCCAAATTTGCTTCTATGTCCATGCTGTTATTGGCATTTAATACCCAATGTACTAAGATCCCGATAAAGAATATTTGTAATTCATGGTTGAAATGAGATACTAAGATCATTGTTACCAACTTCTTCATTTTTGTCCTATACCACAACATGGCACCTGTATTTTGGTTTTCTAATGCTCTGTGATCAATATAAAATCAGGTTACAATGTTGGAGTAATTGTCCAATTACAATAATCAAAATAATTGCTTAAATTCAATTTTTTAAAATAAAAAGGACGTCAGGATTCCAGCAGTTACCTCAATTAAATCATGAGTCTTGAGCCAAACTTCCAAAACTTCAAAAGGATTTATTGGGAGTTAACATGTCCAGCACTGCCTGGGTGTAATTGACTCTGAGACACATAATTCATTGTCGCCCTTGACCCTGGTTTCCCCCCAACCCTGAGTGTATCATAATTCATATTCTCCAATGAGATACATCCGTAGCCAAGAGTCATGAATCATGTTCTCCAGTTAGAATTTTGCATGGCAGAAACTTCAGTCACCTAGTTACTATCTTTGAAAACTATTTATAGAATGCACTTTTGATTTCCAAGCTGCCATACTGCTCTTTCAAGCCCCTTTCCCCCCCTCCCTTTCTGTTGGCAACTCTAAAAAGACCATAGAAATATTTTATGACTTGACAAAGGATGTGAAATAATTAAAAAACAAAAAACTGGCATGTCAACGATCATATGACAACTCCAGAAATGGAGGAAATATACAACAAGGAAGAATGAAGCCATCAGCATAAAAGAGAGTAAATTATAATTTAATTAACATTACCCTAAAGAGAAAAATTGCTTCGGGTGCTAAAATATTTTGGGGCAACTATGTTGGAAAACTATTTATAAGACAGGTATTTACTATCTCATACGATAAAAATGTTTTAGAGAGATCTTGAGGTAAAACAAAATAAAACACAAGAACAAAACCAAGGAGTACTATAAAATCAGTCATCTTATGGCTGAGTAGAATTGGCAGAATTGGGTCAGATATATAGCTAAGATAGTAGTGTCCAATTATTTTATGGCATTGTGAATGAAAAAAAATAAAGATTGGCTAGCTTCAAGGGGATCTGCCAAGTTTGATTGTTAAAGTTGTTTTGAGCAGTTAATCTGATTTATTTTGTGTGATTTATAAACATATATGTTTTGGAATATTTTCAGTGTTATAAATATAAAATGTTTCTCTGAGAATGAAATTCTTTTTAAAGTATTTGCCTCCTATATGTTTTTTCCCCTATATATTTGTATAAGTATCTTCATATTTAAAATTAATCAATTTCTACATCTATTTCTTCCAATCCCACAATAACTTATTTTTTGCTTCTCTGCAAACTGAAATGCAAATAATGTTCTTCTTATAATTCCTGTCCTGAATGATGGTTTGGGTATGAACTGACTTAAAAGCACTTTGAGTATAGTTTAATCATCTGAAAGAAATGACTACAATTAACATAGAAATGTTTTTTTTATGGAAGCTATTGAGTTTGGGTAATCCCTATACAGCGTTAGGGGAATACAGCTCTGAAATTATTAAAATATATCAAATCTGACTAATGAAACATCTCTTTCAAAATCATGCTGTTTGGTGAAGTTTAAAGAAGTGGAATCCAATACTTTTTGCAGTCAGAAAATTGCGAATCTTTAAAATGTAGGCAACAAGTCCTTTAGTAGGCAAGTTAGCATAAATGATTCTAGTTGTGAAAGGATGGTTGCTTGCACTGTAAAGAAATGATTGGCAATAATAGGAGGGAGGGAGGGAAGACAGACTAAGGATCAAATTGTACAGAAAAAAAGAATAATTGAAATTATTTCTGTATCATAAGATAAGATGAAGTAAACTTAAAAATTAAGCCAGATCCACAACCATCCAGTGCATGTTAAAATGTTAAAAACTTATTTGTAATTCACTTTTTAATGAGCATGATTATTTTCATTTTTATTTACCTTGATTTTGTCCCTTTGTAAAACATCACTCTCTGGATGACTCTGTTGCAGGTAAAACTGATACAGCTCTGTGATCCTGTTGCTGCTTTGTATGCAGTTTCTATTTATAGCTTAATGAACAGTCATTTCTATTAAGTAATTATGCTTCTGTTACTTTTTTTTCCCTTTATGATGAGTTGCTCTTACTCCTCCTTTTATTAAAGCTGTGGGCTTGTTTTCTTTCTGGCTTCACCTACAGTCATTGCATGTATGGTTGTTGGATTTAGATTTAGGGATATGTCAATATTTTCCTTTGTTGTTAATACAAAGACCTTGTGATCAGTCCCAACAAATGAAGGTTCGTATCTTGAGCATAACCTAACTGTTCTTGAGGAGCAGAGCAACCATTAAGCTTTTTATATGGAGCTCATCAAAACAGTCATGCTAAGTTATATTTTTATTTTTTAAACTTCATTTATAATGTCTATAAAAATGAACTGTTAGAATATACTATTGATACATGTTCAATGAACATGCATGGGTTTTTTTGGGGGGAGGGGGAGGAAGAAGGAATGTCCTTTGGTTAGATTTTTGTTGGATTATCTAAGAAGCCAGTGTGGTATAGTGGTTAAAGGGTTGGTCTAGGACTGGGTATTCTTAGCTTCAAATGCAACATCTACCATAAAAACATATAGGTGACTTTGAATCAATCAGTGTCTCAGGCCAACCAAAACAGCCAAGATCTCTGTTGTCTGAATAAAATTGAAGAGAGACTTCCATATAAACTAGAAAAACTAACTAAGATAAAGAAAGAAATATTGCATAAAACTCTCTTCAAGTCATTGTCACCATTTGTAATTTTGTATTCTCCTGCCAGACAACTTGCTAATTATGGCATGAAGATGCCTCATTATTCATTTCAGAGGACCTATTCTTACAGCTTTGTTGTCTTTTTATCCTCAGCCCACCAGAGAAACAGCTTGGATTTATCTTTAGTTCACTTCATGTCAAATAGATTTTTCCTTCTTCTAACACAATCTTTGAAAGATCTATCTGCTTCATTGACAATGTTGGTGATGTTGTGGCCAGGGACTGGGATCTATCCATTATCAATTGGCCATTTTAAGACTTCAAGCGGCACTGCACTCGTAGCCTGACACATGCCTTCTCCCTTCTGGTAGCAGGCTCTTTTGACTTGAAGTGTTGGAGGCACAGTTTTAATTGGGTATTGCAAGTACCAGCCAATTGCTACTAACACTGATGTTTCTTATTCAATTGCTGTCTTCTATTTCACCATGTTCCCACGTTAAAGGTTGCAAGCATCTCTATCTTTCTATCTCTCTTTTAACACACACACTGTCATGACCCGGGGTGTGGCATAAAGGCAACACAGTCAGATAATCAGTAGGATATCCTTTATTAGCTCTAACTTTGCCCCCAATGTCCTGGTTACCTTCTGGCTGGAAAAAAAAAACTGTCCCAGGAACAGCCTTTGGCTGCAGAGAATCAAATCCAAAATGTGGTCAACAAAAACTGTAACTGTAAGTCTAATCAAGGCAAAATGAGGTAATTGGGCAGGAGCAAGAATTCCAGATATGAAGGCAGGGCAATAGCTCAACATGGTTGGGAAAATGCCAGAAATACAGATAAGCAAAGTCAACACAAGATAAATCACATTTTCTCCCAGCAGGTGCTGTACTCAGCATCCATTTCTTTTAAACTCTCATTCCCAGGTGTGGCTAATGAAGGGAATCCGGGCCCTTTCCTCCCCCATAAGCCATGCAACCCACGTTGCTCTCTTCTCCATTCCTCCCTGTATGCCCTAGGATGAAGAGGGGGTGGACCTGGGTCTTCCTCTGAACTCCCCCTCCCTTGTTCTATCTCTTCCCTGCTCTGCCCAGCCAGACTTTGCCCTTCCCCACTTTCCTCCACAGCCAATGGAGCCACACTCCCACTCTCTGTCAGCTGTTGGTCTTCCTCCTCAGATTCAGACTCTGACAGGGGCATGACACACACATTTCTATCCCACCAGGCATAGACTGAAATGAGAATAATATCCATTAATGGTCCTCTCTGCATCCCTGTGACCTGTCAGTAAGGCTATTACTGAAGAGGTATCTCAAGCTCTTTTGGAGGAGTGATAAACCCATGTCCCCAAAATATTGTAGCCCAGATGACAGGTTGTGCATTTGATGGCGGGGCACAAGATGAAGTGGGAGAGGTCTCTCATATTTGATCCTATTTCTCTACCATGCACAAGACCTGTATGTAGAAGTATACTATTAATATTAATTCATCAATTATTCAGAATTTTCTCTTAATAAATAGTTAATATTCTAGAAACCCAACATGAAAACAGATTATAAAATATGGTTAATAATGTTACTTTTTAAGTGCAATGAAACTATTTCATTAAAAGATGATCCTGTTCAAGAGATAAATCATGAATTGTGAGAAAGAGTTTTATATCAAGAAATGCATGTTTTAGCAAAGTTTAAAATAAGATGCTAATATTTTTGTTTTTAACTTAGACTGGCTTTTCACAAAATAGTTTCTTCTCCAGGAATGCTGAGGTACAACTACTGTAAACAGTGCTGACAGTTAAGTAGAATTATTGGGTTTGGGAGTTATCACAATTAGACATATGAGGGGTGAAATGAAAAGCAGTGGGTCTATCCAAGACTGACCTAGACATTTTTAAATGCTTTTATATTTATATGAAATATAAGGCAGGAAGCAGCAACTGACTTTCTTTGCTTTTATGTGATACTGATTTCTTGTAGTTTAGATCAGGGGTCCCTGACTCCCTGACTGTGGACTGGCACTGGTCCATGGCTCATGAGGAATCAGGCCGCACAAGTGAGTGAAGTCCCATCTACACATGCTGGAATTCAGGCAGCATGTGAAACTATGTCCCTCTGGTCCACAGAAAAAAACCCACCCTCCATGGAACCTGTTCCTGGAGCCCAAAAGGTTGAGGGCTGCTGGTTGAGATCACTATATTTTTCTCATGTGTTATCATGCCTTTGGCAATAGGCCACACAACATCCCACTGTATTCAGACTGATTTATTTTACCCAGTAGCAATTCTAAGATTAACTGGTATTTTCCTAAGCTGTACAAAAAAATGTAACAAAGCTGGTTCATTTGTTGAGTAAGCTCTATGTATAGATTTCACAAACCTTTATAGTCCCAATTCTCACACTATGGTATAAAAATCCTAAAAAATTTCTCCTTATGGTAAGCAGGGATACATTTTTTTCTGAATGATTTCTATAAGCAGCGCCTGCAGTTGTTCCACCTGGACAATCACCTGAATACTTGTTGTCTTATTTTCCCATTGGAAGATATTTTAATAACATTGGCATCAAACTGCATATTACAAGTTCATGCCTGAATCTGGTAATTCTACCCAGTAGTATTTTGCATTTCAAAGCAGTCATCATAGAATAAGCAATTACTCATCTTTTATATTTGTCAGTAGACATCCCTTCTGCATAACATTTGCTGTTAAGTTCTTCATGGTCTATTACCTTGTAGAGATGAAGATCTTGCTTACCCATTAATATGATGAGATCTACTATCAGGAATTTACATTCATAACAGGGCCACCAGTGATGGTGACAAAGGAGGCAAGTCAAACTAAATATAATCCACAGAAGAAAAAAGAATGGCAATACCTCCCAGACTATGGCATGAAAATCAATCTGTCATTCACAAAGGAGCAATGTCTGGATCATACTGGAAAATGAGTTTCTTGGGTTAGGAAAGGATGTAATATGCTGCTGGGAAAGAGCAAGGAGCAAGTACAAATAGTACTGATGCCACTGGATTAAAGTTAAAGGTTATTCAGATGCTCAGGTGGCCAGAGGCAAAAGTAAATATTGATGCTGCAAAGATTCAGTTCAAACATGGAATATTAGACCCATAAACCATACGTCAGGGCAACCTTGATGTTTTCAGAACAGAAATGTCAAGACCAAACATTGACAATGTGGGAATCAGTAAATTCAAATGGATTAGAATGAGTAATTTCACATTAGAGAAACATCAACTTTTTTACTATGCATAAGGAAGTTGTCAAAGCAATGGAGTAGTTACCATTATTAGTAAAAAGTGTGCTAAGGTACAAGCTCAAATATGATGGAGTGACCCTAATATGAGTGCAGGGTGTTTTGTCAAGTGGGAGGTAGTAGCCAAATACTGGACAAATGGCTCTTTTTAAAATAAAGTTTTATTAATTTTCTACTGTTACATTTGATTAGTGCTTAATAAACGTCATGTTGTCTGGGTTGTTTGTTTGCTTAACAATACAAATTATATTTCTAATCTTTACCCCCTTTTTTTCCAGCCATTGATAAAATAAATTCCATGTTTGGTAGTAGTCTTTCTGTTTAAGAAAGCTCTTTTGAGGGTACAGAGACAATGAACACACCAATAGGTAAGGAGAATTTTAAGCTTTAATATTTAATTGTCTCAAATAAATTAAACAGAAACTCAAAAAAGCAATGTATTGCCAAGATGTTATCTCTTCAGGTATTGAAGGGCCTCATTTCAAGCAGCAGAGATACTCCAAGCAGGGAAATTTTACAGTATCCTTATCCTGCCACGCCCACCAAGCCACGCCCACAGAACCAGTAGTAAAAAAAAACTGAATCTCACCACTGATTCCAAGGTCTTCGGTGCACAACACTGAGTGCTCAAGCGTTTGCAGAAGCTCCATAATAATTAGCAATTTTCAGGGCTTTTATTAAAATTTAGCATCAAAGTTTCATGGCCATGCTTTCTTGGTCACGAGATTGTATGTACTTACCTCAGGTAGATAAGCTCTGGGGAAGTCTGACACGGCAGGGCTTTCTGCAGCTGTGTGAAGAGTTCCTCACCACCTTTTTTTTTTTTTTAGCAAAAGTGAAAGAAAAAAGTAGGTTCAGAATGAGCTATAAAATTCTAGACTTTACCCAGTAATGAAGGAGAAATTAAAATATGTCATTAAATTCCTAGAAATATAATGGTCTTCCAGAATGCTACTACACAAGGCAAGCCAGTCAATATTATGGTGATAATATGTATTCCAACAGCATGTATAGGGAAGTGGAAATTGAACAGTACAATGGCCACTTGCAATATTTTGTGGACTTAGCACCAAACACACACACACACAGAGAGAGAGAGAGAGAGAGAGAGGGAGAGAGTATTACACTAATTATAGGAGACTGGAATACTAAAATTGGAGGTAAAATAACAGATGAAATAATAGAAAAATATGGCTTTAGGGTATGAAAGAAAACAATAAGTAGAGGCAGAGCAATAGAATTCTGCCAAGAAAATCCAATTTTTATAACAGATACTTTATTCCAACAACCTAAAAGATAATTCTACACATGAACAGCACGGGACAGATAACACTGAAATAAAATTAACCGCTTACTATGCATTCAACAAAGAGAAGCTCTGTTAAGTCAGCAGAAATAAAATGTGATGATTATGGCTCAAATCATAGGCCTCTTGCAAAATTATACCTAAAGGAAAATTAATACAATTATCAGACCATCAATATAGAATCACAGCAAAATTACATATTATGGAGCAAATGTAAATAATAGATTTAATTTATTAGATTATAATGAACTGACTGCTAGAAGAACTTGAATCTAAAATGAAAGGAGATAAATAAAAGTAATTTGAAGGGCACAAACATGTCTATCTATATAGAAAGTCAAAAAACAAAAGGCAACTGAGGATGAAAAAAATAAAGGGAAAAATAGATATTTAAGAACATTTTAAAAATGAAGGGAACTTTTTATATAAGGATTGGCATGATAAAAGGGAAAGAAAGCAAATATCTACCAGAGGGAAAAATATAAAGGTAGTGTGAATATCCAGAAAAAGGGTTCAAATTGTTCCTTATTGAATTGAATTCAATTCAGTTGAACTTCATTGGGCCAAATGTGATTTGACACACAAGGAATTTGTCTCTGATAGACGGCCTTCCCGAGTTTCAGTGGTGGAGGGTTGCAGGAGGTCAGTGCAGCTGAAAACTGAGCTCAGGAACCAATTTTCACTGGCAGAGTGCTCGGACCACCACAGGCGCCCTTGGCACGAGTGACGTTGAGCTCACCATGCCTACCACGCCTATGCCCAGCCCAGCCTCCCAAGGTCAAACACAACCCTGATGCGGAGTTTGACACCCCTGGTCTAGTTGTTTTGGCATCCAATGCCCCATAGCGCCATTCTGAGGGGAGGAGTTGAAACAATTTATGTACAGGATGTGAGGGGTCTGCAGACACTTATGAAGGTTTGCTCACATGACATTTCTAGTTAGACACTATCCAGAGCATGCCTCTCCTGCCAGATCAGATGGGGCAAATAGATGTAATTGGGGAGAGGCAGTCCCTCAAATAACTCGGTCCATACCACAAAGGCCAGTGCTATTAGCAGAACTTTAAACTGAACTCAGAAGCATACTGTTAACCAATGTAGATTGCAGAGCTGAGGTGTACCATGTATTGATCAATGAGCGCACATAGCTACCCTCTCCACTGCATTCAGCATCAGTAGTAGTTTCCCAGCATTACTAGATATTTAACTTTGATAATGCTTTTTACATTGTTTTGATTGTTGTTGCAATATCTATAATTACAAGGGACTGTACATGGAAGATATTGTCATTGAGCTGAACATTGGACTTTTTTTCTATGTAAGAATGTTTTGCTCAATATCATTCTAGAGGTCATTATTGTTAAAGCAGCAAGCTTCCAATGACTGAATATGCTTGAATATTTATTTATTTATAAAATTTATAAGCCACCCATTGTCCTCAGGGCAACTCTGATGCAACTTACAATCCTGAAAGATAAAGCTATATACACTCAAACCTTAAGTTAATACAAAAGCCACACACTGTGGCCCAATCTGTTGTTAATTGATCAATCACCTCCACAGTGATGCTCCACCATTGGAATCCCAATCTAACTTGGCAGAGCCAGGTCTTTAGGCTTAAAGTTGGGAAGGTTGGAGCTGACCTTACTCCAGGGGGCAAGATGAACAACAGGTGCAATGGCAGAGAAGGTCTTTCTCCTGGATCCCACCAGCCAGAATAATACAGTTAATGGGGCCCATAGCATGCCTATTCTTTTGGCTGGATGGGGTGGGCCAATCCCAATGGGATGAGACAGTCTCTTATGTAGCCAGGACCCAAATCATAAAGGGGGGCTTTAAAGGTGATTATCAACACCTTGAGTTGCACCTGGAAGCAGACCGGCAGCCAATTCAGTTTGCAGAGCAGTGATGTTACATGGGCCATTTGGGGGGGGGGGGCAAGAACTGCCCACACAGCTGCACTCTGCACTAGCTAAAGCTTCCAAATGCTCTTCAAAGGTAGACCTATGTAGAGCAAACTGCAGTAGTCCAGCTGTGAGATGACTAGGGCCAGAATGACTGAGCATAGAGACTCCTGATTCAGGGAAGGCTACAAAGCTCTTCTAGCTGTGACTGCCACCTGAAAATGAAATTGTCTCATTGGCAGAGTTGCTCTATACTATAGAGTTGTTATATACTACATACAACATGTAGTAAAACAATAGTAACAAAAGATAGCCAATAAGAGATTTTGTGAAATTCCTATTCCTTCTTAGCCTCCTAACTTCATTGAAATCTTCTCTCAAACATCTAAACAGGACAGATAGATTCATTTGGTAAAAAGCAGTTCCTCAATAATCCATAGTCACAGTACAGAGGGCTTCATAGGTAATGCCCAGGACTTTGAATTGGATCAGACATTAATTCCAATCAATACAGATGAGAGAATAATAGGTATAATCATACAGAGATTGACTGTATCTCTAGCAACCTGTCTACTTCATTCTGAGCCAACAATAGAATCTTAATCATCTTTAAAAAGGTGTTTACAATATGCATATAGTTCCTTGAGTGTGGAAGAAAAAGGAAACTTCTCATTGTAATCAAAAGGATACGTTCCAACCATCAAAACAAGAAATATTGAGAGGCAAACAATCTGCATTGCTTAGGACTGGAAGATGAACTCCAAGATTTCAACTCCCATATACAAGAATAAGTAATATAGAGCTATGAATGAGGTTATTATTCATCAAGTAAATATGAGAAAAGGAAGCATTAGGAATATAAAAATGATAGATAGTCAACTTTCAGATTCCTTATCATATTAAGGACCTCTTTAGCCTTTCAAACTGACACTGACACTAGCCTTTTTTGGGGGTGGGTGGGCTTTGGGGTAGTATGATACGTGAATTCAGCCAACTATGGTTTATTCAGTAATTCCTTAATGCAATGCGTGATTTGTGCAGCCAAAGTTTTCATGTCTTCCTCTCTCTTGAGATACAAATTGGCTACTTGTCATCTATAAGGTGTGGCTTTATAGATGGATGGCAGATGCCCATTAAGATCTGACATTACGGTCATAAAGTAGTTCAGGGCAGCATAGACTATTCCCTCCATATAGCATTAAGCAATATAAGTGGATAAAGCTTTTATCAGATTAGAATTTTGATCCAGATGGCCAGATTAACATATTTTGAAGGACAATGTCTCTCTTAGGTCTCTTTCAAACTCTGATATACAAGAACCATTTGACTAGCGATATAATGGCTCGAACCTGAAGCATTAAAAAAATGTGCTGTATCACTAACGTGTATAGCTAGTCTGAATTCTCTTCTAAACCATATGGTGCATTAAGCTAGTGCACTTGCACAGAAAGAATTTAATTGCTTGCAATATACAACATAGTGACTCAGATCTCAGGTGTATCAGGATGAATTATATAGAGGTCACTTTATGTGCTGACACTAACCAAACTTCTTATGACTTTTCTGAAATGTGTTTAAGTACAGTAACATCCTATCGTTGAAACCAAATGATGATATTAAAAACTCCCATTAAAGAAAAGGGTGAATTTTATACAGAAATGAAGCATATGAATCAATAGTAATAGGAAGTATTAGAGTTGTACGGAAATGAAATAATATCCATATTCATATGAACATACTGTATTTTAGTGATTTAGATCTTCAAACTAGATAGGTTTATTAAGATCTGTGTCTTATCCTAATGCCATTCAGGCCAGCTTATTCATGGGAAGAAGGACTGTGAACTTATCTTCCAAAGAACGAGTGTCTGAGGAAAAAGGAAAATGGATGAAGTGATTTTACAACTCCTTGAGCTTGCCAAAAAAAGCAAGGAATAAAACTGGTGCTTATCCGACAAGCAGAAAGGAACCTGAGGCTGCAGCACAATTACTTTTCAAAATACACTGATGTTTATCCTGTAGCAATTTTCCGTAATTACATTGACAGTACCTGACAAACTTGTGTCATCAGCAGAAGGAATAAAGTAAGAGTCGCTGATGTGCTGATGTTCCTGGATTGCTATTATTTGCTTGAGTCTTATTCTTTTTAAGTTCTTTAAATTTCTTTCAAGAAATGTCTTTCTCTGAATTTCAAATTATTCCCTGCCTTGTATATATGAGTTGAAATCTGCATTTTATTTATTTTGGCCTATGGTCTTTAGATTAAAACAAAGATGCAATAATCAATAGATTTTTCAACATCCTCTGTAGGGGCTGAATCTTCCAAGCCTCATTTTTGTTCATTTGCTGTCAAATATTGGCTTCACCATATACAATTTGCAGATAGTTTATTCTAGCTCCTATAAAAACTAACGAATTTTTCACTCAATTACATTTTTCCATTTCCTACCTGGGGTCAATATTGTGTGATTCTTATTTCTTATGTAAGAAATTGAACAGTTAGGGATTTTTCTAATCATTCCTCTACCTTTTCCAGCAATACAAATTATACATTGTGAGCAAAATGTTCTGAACATTAAAGAATTAATAGATTGAAGAGAAGGGAGCAGAATGGAGAAACTTTGATTCATCTCTCCAAATGAACTACAAAGGTGATAAGATAGTACAAGTCACCCTCAAATTACAACAGTTCATTTAGTGACTGTTCAAAGTTACAACAGCACTGAAAAAAGAGATTTATGATTATTCTTCACAGTTACAACCTTTGCAGCATTCCCATGATCATGTGATCAAACTTCAGATGCTTGGCAATTGGTTCATATTTATGACTGTTGTTATGCCCACCAAGGTCATGTCCACCAGCTGCCAGTGAAGCAGGGAAAGGCTCTGATAGATGCTCTGTGTCTGATGCAGAGATAGAACCAGCTCCCAATACAGGGGGCCATACCCTGTATTGGGAGCGCGTCCCCGCTGTTTGTCTGCTGTGGCGCGCTCCGACCCCCTTGTCATTTTCCGTTCCCCAGGGGGTCTGAGCGATCGGGCCCTGGGCCTTCGGCTGATGTTATGTAACGCCAGGTCCGTTGTTAATAAGGCCCCTCTCATCCACGATTTGATCTGTGAGGGGGGCGCGGACCTGGTGAGTGTCACCGAAACCTGGCTGGGCCAGGAGGGGGGAGTTCCTCTGGTAGAGATGTGCCCAGCCGGGTTTCGGGTTTTTCATCGGCCGAGGGCCCAGGGGAGGGGAGGGGGGGTTGCAGTGGTTATTAAGGAAGATCTGTGCCCGAGGGAAGCCACTGTGTCTCAGACGACCGGGTGTGAGCTCCTTTTCGTGAAGTTTGGTCCCAGGGTTCAGGTGGGCCTGCTGGTCGCATACCTGGCTCCCTGCTATGCGGCAGCGGCCCTGCTTGAGCTCCTTGAGGTTATAGCTGGCGTGGCAGTTGGGACCCCCAGGCTTATGGTCATAGGGGATTTCATCCGTGGCTTCGGGGTGGAGTTCCATCAGTACGCTGATGATACTCAGCTGTACATCTCCACCCCGGGCCACCCCAACGAAGCCGTCGAAATGATGTCCCGGTGCCTGGAGGCTGTGCGGAGTTGGATGGGTCGTAACAGGCTTCGTCTCAACCCGACCAAAACCAAGTGGCTGTGGTTTCCTGCGCCCAGATACAGCCAGCTGGTTCCTTCGCTGGCCGTGGGGGGAGAGGTTTTGACCCCCGTGGAAAGGGCGCGCAATCTGGGCGTCCTCCTGGATGTACGGCTGTCCTTAGAAGAGCATATTGCAGCCGTCGCCAGGGGGACTTTTTATCAGATTCGTCTGATCCACCAGTTGCGGCCCTTTCTGGATCTGGGCGCACTTCGCACAGTCACTTCCGCCCTCGTTATCTCCCGCCTGGATTATTGCAACACTCTCTACATGGGGCTCCCCTTGAAGAGTCTCCGGAGGTTACAGTTGGTCCAGAATGCAGCCGCGCGGATGATTGTGGGTGCCCCTCGGAGCTCCCACGTTACACCGCTTCTCCGCAGGCTGCACTGGCTTCCTGTGGCCTACCGGATTCGATTCAAGGTGGTACTGATGGTATTTAAAGTGCTCCATGGCTCGGGACCTGGTTACTTACGGGACCGCCTACTGCCATCGTCAACCTCCCGCCGCCCAGTACGCTCCCACAGGGTTGCCCTACTTGGGGTACCGCCACCTGGCCGTTGCCGGCTGACGGCCCCGAGAGTTCGGGCTTTCTCTGTGGGAGCTCCCTCCCTATGGAATGATCTCCCTATGACGGATATCCTGACCTTCCGGCTTGCAGTGAAAGCCCTATTTTTTAGACAGGCTGGCCTGGCCCAGTAACTGTGTTTCGGTTTTAATTCAATTTTAATTGGGGTTTTATTAGAGTTTTTTAATTTTTAATTGAATCCCTTAGATGGGACACAGCCGGACCAAATTGTTTAATGTATTTTTAATTGTATTTATATATATTTATTGTGTGTTTTTAGTAGGCTGTACACCGCCCCGAGTCCCTTTTTGGGAGAGGGAGCGGTATAAAAGTTTAATTAATAAATAAATAAATAAACCAGGGCCATCTGATATTGCTCAGCCACCAGAGAGGCAGCTGTCTTTGGAGGCTGATATGAGTGAGGAGGAAAAGCAATAGGGCCCTGTTCCAGATGCACGTATGGGCAGAGCTGTTAGGAGAGAAGAACAACAGAGGACAAGGAGTTGACTCGGGAAGCAAAGCATACGTGGATGCTGAATGGTCCCTCCCTGGCTGGGGAATAAATAGAAGGAAAGGGGAGTTATATCGTAGGAGACAATAGTTTGTATTTCTGAAGATTTTGCTCAATGTATTTCATGCCACAGAGACTGCTTGCCAGAACTTACTTTGCAGCCTTTTGGCTGGGAGCTCACAGCCTTGCAATTATTGCAAGGAACTGATAAGGTCTATTATTGCAGTTAACTCTTTGAAGGACTATCGCCTGGACTTTTTGGTAGGTGAATGCATAAACAAGAGGTAAATAAAAAGGGTTTTTTTGTGACAAGGAATCTTTTTCTTTTTTTTTATATGCCTTTTATTTATTAAGAGATCAGCTGGTTTCATTCATTCATGTAACATCTTATTCCATGTCATTCTTCTAAACTCATTTTGTATCTATGTTTGAATCAGTCCCACTTCTAGATTTGTCCAATGTTATCTGTTCGTTTTCCATAAGTTACATTTTTATAGTGGTAGACAACACTGAAAAGACTTATGAATATCTTTAATGTCTTCCTCAATTAGAGTATTTTGTCCCATTCTGTATTAAGAACTCTCTTCTCATTTAATTATAATCTTCATTTTTCTCTAGCACCCCTCTAGAGCCCAACCTTCAAAATCCCTGTTTACCACGTTTTTCTCTAATCATTTTCCCTTGGGTATATTTCTTATAATTTTTTTTTTAATTTTTTAAGAAGAAAATTATAAACAACCCACAGGAAAGGGAATTTCAAAGTCTTATTTCAACTCTATCTGCCCTGTTAGTCCATTTATAACTTTCCAAAATCAACATTCTAATCACCCTTTTGCTGTTTATAATAAGAATAAACAATGTGGTTTCAGAAAAAACTATCCTGTAATCTGCAACTCTTACACTGCAAAAACATATGGACTACAGAACTCGATCAGGGCAAAACAATAGACGCAATCTACCTAGACTTCTGTAAAGGCTTTGATTCAGTGGTACACGACAAACTACTCTTAAACTAAAATCTTATGGTATCTCTGGACAACTGCATAACTGGATAGAAGCATTCCTGTCAAACAGACAACAAATGGTCAAAATTGGGAGTGTCCTATCAAATTCTGTACCTGTCAATAGTGGTGTCCCCCAAGGCAGTGTTCTAGGACCAACTCTCTTCATACTCTACATAAATGACTTCTGTGATCATATTAAGAGTAACTGAGTTTTCTTCGCTGATGATGTAAAGCTGTTCAATACCACAGACAATACTGCTACCCTTCAAAAAGATCTTGACTATGTATCAGAATGATCAAACAAATGGCAACTTCAAATCTCAACAAATAAATGCTCTTACAGATTGGCAAAAAAAAATCAGAAAATAAAATACAAGCTGAATAGTCAAGACCTTGTTGATGATCCAAGCTCTGTAAAGGACCTTGGAATACTCATCTCTAATGAACTAAGTGCTAGAGCCCACTGTAACTACATAGGCAAAAAGGCATTAAGAGTTGTTAACCTAATCCTACATAACTTTTTCTCTAGTAATATCACACTACTAACTAGAGCATACAAAACATTTGCTAGACCAATACTCAAATACAGCTCATCAGTCTGGAACCCACATTAGGTATCTGATATTAGAACAGTTGAGAAAGTCCAGAAATATTTCACAAGAAGAGTTCTCCACTCCTCTACTCGTTGTAGAATACCTTATGCCACCAGACTTGAAATTCTAGACCTAGAAAACCTTGAATTACGCCGTCTTTGGTCTGATCTAAGTATAGTATATAAAATCATACAATGCAATGACTTACCTGTCAATGAATATTTCAGCTTCAACCATAACAACACAAGAGCACACAATAGGTACAAACTTAAGGTTAATCACCCCAAACTTGATTGCAGGAAATACGACTTCAGCAACAGAGTGGTCAATGTCTGGAATATTCTACCTGATTCTGTGGTTACTTCCCCAAATCCCAAAAACTTTAACCTTAGACTGTCTACTATTGACCTCACCCCTTTCCTAAGAGTAGGGGGCGTGTATAAGTGCACCAACGTGCCTACCATCCCTGTCCTATTGTTTCTTTTATTCTTCTTATATGTACCCATTTCATGTATTCATAACTATGTATATACTTATACCTATTATCTTGTAAGCGATTGACAAATCAAAATAAATAAAAATAATAAAAATAAAGAATCTCTGAAGTCTTTAAAACTTGCATAAAACTTTTCTCAGGAAGTATCAAAGGAGATTTAAGCTATGTGATGAAACCTGACTTTATGAAGGTTCCTAATGTCCCAAAAACTGTTAACAAGCAATTTCTGGAAGTGATTAAGAATTAAGTATGTGGATTAAGTGCTGGTTTGAAGGCTGTGAACCATGACTTGAACAAGATGGCAATCTCTCAGCTCCTATAGCTCTAAATCCTCTGGAGAACAAGATTTTGTAAGGTTTAAGTTTCCTCATGGGAATACATATTGGTGATTCTGAGACGTCTTCCTTACCTGGAGAGGAATTCTTAGAAACTGATCCCTTCACCAACTCCTTTTAACAGATAACAGATAATCAGAGTTGGAAGGGACCTTGTAGATCATCTAGTCCAACCCCCTGTTCAAGCAGGAGACCCTACACCATTTCTGACAGATGGAAGTCCAATCTCTTCTTGAAAGTCTCAAGTGATGGTGTTCTCACAATTTCTGAAGGCAAGCTGTTCCATTGGTTGATTGTTCTCACTGTCAGAATGTTTCTCCTTATTTCTAGGTTGAATCTGTTGATCAGTTTCCATCCATTACTCCTTGTCTGGCCTTTGGGTGCTTTAGAAAATAGCTTGACCCCTTCTTCTGTGTAGCAGTCTCTCAAATATTGGAAGACTACTATCATGTCTCTCCTGGTCCTTCTCTTCATTAGACTAGCCATGCCCAGTTCCTGTAACCGTTCTTCATATGTTTTAGTCTCCAGTCCCCTAATCATCCTGGTTGCTCTTCTCTGTACTTTTTCTAGAGTACTTTTTCAACATCTTTTTTATATTGTAGTGACCAAAATTGGATGCAGTACTCTAGGTGTGGTCTTACTAAGGCTTTATAGGCTTTATAAGGCTTTTTTTACGATAGATATTTGCTCCGCTCCCTATGAAGCCATCTTCAGTTCACTATTGCTTCCCTGGAAGTCTGCTTCCAAGATAATTTGGAAAATTGTTAATATTTGTTTTTGTTATTCCAAAACACTCTTACTCAGCTTTATGAAATAGATTTCAGTTTTCTTCTGATTCTTCTTTATTTGCAAGACTGGAGAAGAAATTTGTGGAGATTGAATACTTACAAGAACTTCCCTAGTTTACTGCTCCTGAAATTATATATTGATTGGAATTTCAAACATGTTACAGTAAAGATAAATATGGTATAAGGTGGATGCTGTAATTTTTACAAATCATGTTGATGGGTTTAGATTATTGTTTTATGTGCTAATGTGATATAATGCTGAGAGTGGAGATCTCAGGTTCTGGTCCTTGGTTAAGGCATGAAAGCTGACCAGGTGTTTTTGGCCCAGTCACTATCTCTCATTCCTTAGCCTCGGATATTAAAAACATCTATCAACTAACTCACACTGTGCCAGATTATTAGACTATAGTCTATACAAGTGTTATTTTTGGAGAACTGTTGAAGTTGATAGATTTTATGTGGTAATGGAACACATTCAGATCCATAGTTAGCTGTGAAACACAGTAGGTTACCTTATTTTTCAACATTTAATTATTGGGATAAAATATAACATAATATTATTTGTTGTCACCTATTCCTAGCTGGAACTGTTCTATGATCTACAACTATTTTGGACAGTGAAAGTTTCATTTCATAGGCCTTGAATAGTTAGTCAATGGTTACTTATAGAGCTATGTAGACTAAGGCAACAACTAATTAACAAGAACAAATCATGACACAATAATCAAATTCTGAGAAGACCCAGATACTAAGTCTGTGGCTTTAACTATGTATATAACAGAATAACAAAATAACAGAGTTGGAATGGACCCCAGACAGCTTCTAGCCCAACCCCCTGCTCAAACAGGAAACCCTACACCATTTTAGACAAGTGGTTGGCTAATCTTTTCTTAAAAACTTCCAGTATCAGAGCACCCACAACTTCTGGAGACATGTTGTTCCACTGATTAACTGTTCTAACTGTCAAGAAATTTTTCCTTAGTTCTTGGGTGTTTTTATCCTTGTTTAGTTTTCATCCATTGCTTCTTGTCCTGCCTTCTGGTTAGTCCATTTATAACTTTCCAAAATCAACATTTTAATCACCTTTCTGCTGTTTATAGTAAGAATCTCCGAAATCTTTAACACTTGTATGTTTCAGCCTCCAATCCCCTAATCATCTTTGTTGACTCTGACTCTTTATTGTCTTCATCTCTGAACTCTTTCCAGTCTCAACATCTTTTTCATGTCATGGCGACCAAAACTGGATGCAATATGTGAACTTTAGCAAGGCATTATAAATGGTATCAACACTTCATGTGATCTTGATTCTATCTCTCTGTCAATGCACACTAGGACTCATTAGAAGATGCATTGGCTATTTTGGTAACTGTAGCACACTGTTGGTTCACATTTACAGTAAGTGATTGTCCAAGAAGCCTCTTGTAGTTACTTAGCCAGTTACCGCCTATTCTATACCTGTGCATTCGGTTTTTCTTGATTAAATGTGGAACATTACTTTTGTCACAATTGAATTTCTTTTTGTTAGATAGGCTCCCAGTGTTCATGTCTATCAAGATCCTTCTGTATCTTAAGCATATCTTCTGTATCTTAAGCATATCCTACTCCTGCCAGCTTGATGTCATCTGCAAATTTGATGAGTTCCCTTTCTGTCCTCTTGTTTAAATATTGCCAATATTGTTACAAAAACCCACAGCCCAAGGGGAACATATTCTTCTTAATCCTTCTATATGTTATATGCTATCATCTGTCAGCAGTGATCCAGTGCATCTTTCATTGGGTCCCAGTGGAAAGTCCTGTGAAAAGGAATAAAGAAAGGGACACAAATCTGACACTAGACATGACTAATTCCTAAAACCATGGAAAGAACATTTCAGTTTTTAGTGAACATTGTCACTGACCTCTAGGTATTAATCCTTCAGAACAGGAAATGCTGAGACCATTTCATCCTGAGATAGCTTGGGTTAAAATTCATTACAAGATTTAACAACATCTCACATACTAAAAATATTTTATCACAAGAAACTTGTTTATCTGCTATCCAGTGTGAGACCCCTATTTTATATTTATCTACTGCTTTGTTAACAATAATTATTCTCACAATTTCTCATATCATTTCCTTGCCTTTCTTTTCCAACAATACCTATGTACATTTTATGTTCTTTTCTCAGAGCAGTACTTGATACAATACATCTGATTGAATGGATGGTGAAAGTTTATGTTGTCAACAAATTAGTCTTTAAGATACCACAAAGCTGTCTTTATTTTTCTTCTGTCAAATATCTTTTTTCTGAGTTGTTTTGCTTTTCAAGACATGACTTTTCTTAAAGCACTGCCACTGCACAGCTATGGTTGTTCAGAGTAAAACTTGTTAGAACAAGTTTAAAGAAGTGCCAAAGGTGTTTTTTAAAGAGATAACTTGACTTTCATTTCACTTCTCATCCAAGAAGCTTCTTCAGCTCTTCTTCAGGGCTGAAGGAATTGAGATGATGATGAGAAGTGAAATGACTTCAAAGAAAAACTAGAAAGTCCATTTCCCTCTTAAAAAAGCACTTTTGGGACTGCCATGACCTGGATGTCTGAGAATCTCCAAAGACAAGTGTCAAGAAACCAAAACAATTACCTTATTGATTTAATGAATCATAGAAGCTTCTGGAGACACACTATAAGATGTGGACAATTAACCAATTGGAAAATGCTTGCACACACATTTTTCTTTGTTGCTGTGTGTTATTAGAGAGGTGGTAGAGAACCTGCACTACTGCTGGTTCTGTTGCTGAGGCTCTCCAAAATTCCACAGAACTCAGCTGGAAAACCATTTGGCCAAGTGAGGTACACTATAAATTTCTCTTTAAATCTTTAATCAGCTAAACACCTTCAGAAAGAAATTTTGTATTCTCTAGTGCTACAAGGATTTATAGCACTATATGGTTATTGGGAATCATCTATAGAATACACTTTGAAACAAATAGAATATTAACTTTACTTCCCAAATAAATGTGTTAGGAGTTAAGAAAGAGCTAGAAAACTAGAAAGAGCTAGAAAGAGATTTTTTTTTAAGAATTTTTTTTATTTTTTAAGACAAACATATACAAACAAAACATAAAAACATAAAACCATCTTCCATTTTATATACATACAGTATGTCAGTTGGTTACAAATCTTTTGTGCTATCCTTTCATAGTCATTACTCACAGTTTATATAAATTCTCACATTGTCAAACATATGCGTATATATTTATCAGTTGTTAATCATTCATGACTAAACTATTTATTCCATCATTTGATACGAGATATTCTAGATTTTATTATGAAATTTATATTATATTTTCATCCAATGGTTATATATATCGGTATTATATTTTATATCGATCTATTAAACTTCTATTACAAACTTTCCTAGTCTATTACATTATCATGTCTTTTTATCCAACCATTGATAAAGCAAATCCTATATCATATAAAATTGTTTATCTTCTTGTTCTCTAATTTCAAATGTCAATTTACTCATTTCAGCACAGTCCATAATTTTCTTAATAACTTCCTCCTGCGTAGGTATTTTTTCATTTTTCCAATTCTTAGCAAATATAATTCTAGTGGCTGTTAAAACATTTACAATCAAATATTTCAGTTCTTTATTGTATATTTCCAGTATAATTCCCAATAAAAATATCTCTGGTTTAAAGTCTATGTGTTGTTTTAACATTTTTTCCAACCATGTGTGGATTTTAGTCCAATATCTTTTTGCATCCAAACATGTCCACCACATATGGTAATATGAGCCAGGTATCTGATGACATTTCCAACATTTATCAGATTTGTTCTTAAACATTCTCGCAATTCGTGGGGGTAGATGCCACCTGTGAAACATCTTATACAAATTTTCTTTATAAGCAGTTGACACTGTCATTTTATAGTTTTGAGACCACAATTTTTGCCATTTCTCTAAATCAATCCCATATCCAAAATTTTTCCCCCAAGCAATCATTGTTTCTTTAAGTTATTCTTCCTCTAATTTAAATTCTAATAAATATCCATAGAGTTTTTTAATTACCTTTTCATCAGTACCCATCAAAATTTTATCTAAATCAGTCAACTTATCATAGAGACCTTCTATTTTAAGATCTTTATCAAATCTAGATTGTATTTGCAAATGTGAATACCAATTCATTTTTATACTTTGTTCTTCCAACACTTGCATAGATTTAAGTTCACCCTTTTCATTCAATATCTCATCATATCTAACTGTTTGTTCCTTTTTATATATTATTGTATAAGAAAAAGCTTCAGTGGTAGATATCCATAATTAATTTTTTAAATAATGTCTTTTTGGCTTCTCCCAATTTAAAAACAATGCCTCTTGTCTTCTAAAATACCCCTGTGTTTTAGTTCCTTTATACCAGAGGAAAGTATGCCATCCCAACAGCAAGTCATGTCCTTCTAAAGTCAATTTACTGTTCCTTAATGTTATCCATTCCTTTACCCACATCAGATTTGTCGCCTGATAGCATAATTCCCAGTTGGGCAAGGCAAAGCCTCCTCTTATTCTTGCATCTTGTAACAGTTTGAGTTTTATTCTCACTTTCTTAGCCTGCCAGATGTATTTCAACACAATTTTATTTAAATCTTCAAAAAACTCTTTCCCTAATCAAATTGAAATTGTCTGGAATACATATAAAATTCTAGGCAATACATTCATTTTAATTGTAGATATTCTCCCAATCAATGATAAGAAAGAGAATTTTGATACCATCATAGAGGTTACATCTGGACGGTACAGTAAGTTTTCATTAAAGGAAGATCCCTTCCATATGGGGAATTATTTTTAAACTTTCAGGACTCATATGTTTGAACATCAGGCATGGTAACTTGAGCACTTCTGAACATTGTCCCTAATATCTGTGTATACAGCACATTGGCAAGAATATTTTCCAGGAGAAGGAGGAAAAGAAAGCAGAAGCAACTTATCTTAAAATTATATTTCCATTTTGGCCTAGTCTTCTTGATGTGAGTTCCGTCCTATTGTACTAATGGTTCCCAATCAGCACCGACCCAAACTAGTTAGGTATTATGAAAGCTGAAATTTGATCCCTGTAGAGAGCAGTGGGAAACCATTCTAGTTTATACAGGCTTGTTTTAATTATAGAAAAAGAAAAAAAATGTTTCAAGTATTATGTGTGAAAATACCCATAGTGAAAACAGTTTGCAACATAAATACGTGGGATTTATGATCTGTTGGGACTACTTATTCCAACAAAATTGCTTTTGCTGTTTCCAGTGGTTTAATAACTACCTGTATGTAATCAGTGACAAGGGAATATTCCTACACATATTAGTATTAATCTCTGATCCCAGGCCTTAAAAATGTGTTGCAGTAAAGCCAAGTAAGCTTTCACTTACATTAAACCTTAGTTTCCTCTTCAGCCTGGATCTGTCAGATCTGAAAGAGCCAAGCTTATGGGAGCACTCTTCAGTTAGGTACCACTAGTGGTTTATCTTAATCCAAAGCCACATGCATTATAAACAAAGCATGCTCTGACATTGCTTCAGAAAACAGTATTTGGTCCTCCATATGAAATAAGAAAGACAACATTTTGTTAAATTGGAGGCTTCAGCAAACACTAATCTTGCTGCTTTTTATCTTTTTTTGCCAAATGTGCAATTAAGTTTAATGCAGAGGATCAACACAAAAAACATTCTTACAGAGGTGAATATTTTAACCTGGAAATTTGGACAACCTCAGATTCTTTGTGCTCTAATTCAAGTCATATTTGTTCAAATCTTTCTTTGTCAAAATTCATTAGCCTGTTTTTAAAAATTAAAATAATTTATATTAAAAACATGATCAGCCTAGACCAGGACTGTCAAACTCCCAGCCCATGCTGGATGCATCATGTGCTGGCCAAACCCATGCCCATTTTAGCAAAAGGGAAAAAAGTCCTGATATGTCATGTGATGCCCATGTGAGGACATGAGTTTGACATCCTTGGTCTAGACAATAAGTTTGGCAAGTCTAGGAAATAACTTGTAGTTAAATTTGTCTCAATACAACCTTATAGATTCATTGGAGCCAAAGACAATAAAAGTAAGAGCTCAAATCAGTTTGAATCCCAGATATTTGCACTACAATGGATTACAGAAATCTTGATGTTTCTCTCAGTGACAAATTGATCAGTGTTCTAAGATGTAAAGCAATCAAATGTATAAGATAAGATGGAGCTTTCAGCAGCCGATTCCATCCACCAGCATTTACATTTGCTATTCCATCAGCTGTCTTGTTTCTTTATTAAGGAAAGCAGGGTGCCAAATCCAAGCTAAAGGAGCTGTCATAAAAATGAAAATTAGTGACCCAGCACAGTTAGTAATGGAGCTTGGTTAGTTCATAAGTACAGCTCCAATGTCAATATAAGAGTTAGCTTAAAGGTATTCTACTTTAGATTTTTTTAAAATATAGAGCAGATCTCTTATGTTAAGCAGACCAGGCTTTGTCACTATATGTAAAAGTTAGGGTGATGAAGCAAATTAAATGTACATTAGGCTGCAACTGAATGAACTGTCACCAGAAGCAGAAAACATGTGGAAGCAATACGGATCTTTGGACAAAGTATTACTTTAATAATTGTTATTCTTCTGTGGTGTCTCAAACATGATGCAACCTGATAACTTGCTATTTAACTAGATCAGAGGTTTGTCAGGGCAAAATGGAACTATTGCTTTAATCTCAGTGTAGTCTTCACCAAATCGGATGCCTGATTCATGAAAGTCTACTCTGCATCACATATTTTTATTTCTGATGCCAGATTTATACAGTTGGGACTTGTAGAGTGGAAAACTGATTTGTGTTCCTTACTAAAGCAAGGGACCATAAAATACTTCAAGCATAAGCCAGTAAACATGCAAACATGTAAACAACTAATATATGCCAAAGATTCCCAACAGTATAACCAGAGGTGATACTATCAGGATTAGACAGGGACAACATTCAGTTTTGGAGGACAGGTAAGAACGGCAATGATCAGAGTGATAAACAGATGCACATAACACATGTGGGCAGGGTTAAGATATTACGAGAGTAGATTATTTTCTTTTTTAAAATGTGCTGAGGTATTTTAGGATATATGCAGTCCTGATCCTGAAAAAGGCAGAAAATTGCTGATTTGGGACAATTTTAACACTGAAATTTGATAATGCACTTAAAGGAGTTCTGGGTATGCAAAGAAACAAGCAACTCCACCTCCAAATCAGGGAGAATGGAGTCCATATATACAGTTAAGAGAAAGCCAGAAGGCAAATTTTCAAGGATAGCCATCCTTCCACATATTCCTGGATTTTGGGAACTGTAACAATATTTTTAGCATCAACATTCAAAACCATCTCCAGGATAAAAATGAAAGAAAGGACCATAAACATGATCCATTGTTACTGGCAAGGAGTTCACTGGTTTAGATCAAAGGCCTGCTGTATTTAGTCTTTGTTTTCCCACTGTATCTAAACTGAATTTCTATGAACCTCACTTAGAGGACATGAAAGTAGCATCTTCTCCCATTACTGCTCTGATTTTATCTGGTATTGAAAAGCATTTTGTTTCTTAATCAGTAGTTTCATGTAACAATAGCTTCAGCTTTCCTCCCTTAATTTATCTTACTCCTTGCTAAACCATATATTTTACTTGGAAATATTATCTCCTCCCTCTGAGATCTCTAAGATGGAAATTATTCAAGCAATTGCTAATCCATCTGGTGCTCTCTTAGAATCAGGGCTTTTCTGCAACTGCACCTGTGCCTATGAAATGAGAAGATGTATTTTTGTGACTTTTAAGAAAGCCTTTAACATATTTACAGGGAATAATTTCTAGTTGGTTTTTTTTATGGGTTTCTTAGATGTATCTCGCAGCAATGTGAAAAGCACCTCTATGAAATTTATTTTATTTAGAAAATTTTATATTGCTACCTATTCGTACATGGCGACTCAAGGTGGCTTACAGGAATATAAAAACATCATATATAAAAAATAAAAAAATAATATAATAGCATCCCCATCCTGGCAACAACACATCACAAAAGCCATTTAATGGGCTCCATCCCACTCTGGGTTCCCCAGGCCCACTGACAGGACCAGGTCTTCAGTGCCTTCCAGAAGAGCATTAGAGTAGGGGCTATTCTAATCTGTGGGAGAAAGATGTTCCAAAGAGAGGGAGCCATCACTGGGAAGGCCTTCTGCTGGGTTCCACCAGGTGTATCTCCCTAGGGCAGGGGTGTCAAACTGAAGTTCATTGAGGGCTATATCAGGGTTGTGTTTGACCTCGGGGAGGCCAGGGATTGTGGCCAGGGAGGATGTGGCCAGCTCAACATCACTCGTGTCAGGGGCGTCTGTGGTTGCCCAAGCACTCTGCCAGTGAAAACGGGCTCCTGAGCTCCAATTTGGCTGCAAAGGCCTCCTGCAACCCTCTGCCAGTGAAAATGAAGCCGGGGAATACTGCCCACAACCCTCTCAAGCTCCATTTTCACTGACAGAGTCAGTGCGGGTTGGTCCTTCACTGTTTCCAGGAGGCCCCACTTGCCAGATCTAAGCACCCTGTGGGCCGGATAGAGCCCCCAAATGAGTTTGACACCTCTGCCCTAGGAGATGGGTCCCCCAACATTCCTTGCCTCCCTGCTCTAGTGGGTCAGATAGATGTGACCAACAAGAGACAGTACCTCAGATAATCTGGTCCTGAGCCATGAAGGGCTTTAAAGGTGACAACCAGCACTTTGAATTGCACCCGGAAACAAATTGGTAACCAATGCAGCTCCCGTAGGAGATGTGATACATGTGCACACTGAGGTATGCACAAAGCCATGCAAGAGGGAGGATACGGCACCACTTAACTCACCATGAACTGAGACGTACAGCTGAGTATCATCAGCATATTGAGTTCCTGAATATTTTTTAAAAATAATTCTAAATTATTTTGGCTTACATGCTGTCAAGGCAGGTTCAACTCCTAGTGATTGAATGGACAAATGCTCACCATCTTGATCTGTTTCTAGTAATAGTATAAGCTTTTACAAGGAAGATATGATAATTTATTTGACCCCCATATACACAATTAACCCATTGCCTTTCTTTTACTTCCGTCAACCTTGATGAATAGTCATTTTTTCGTAGTACATCTCTTCTTCACTTGTGGTCATGATCTCAAGAGAGCAATTAACTTTTATTGATCTGGCATCAACTAATTGGTTCTTCTTACAGTCTATTCTCCTTTTAGTAACTTCTCTACATTCATAATTCAACAGTTTCTATTTTTATTGTGTTTTTTTTCTTTCACAGCATTTATTAAATTGGAAAGACAGTTGTTATAAGCATTATTATGTTTATTGTTGTAGAAATATCTTCATCCCTCATTAATTTAACTAAATTTATTGTTGTTTCCTTCTCCAGGATTCCTTTCTTTTTTACTTTTCCAGCACATCCTTTCTCTTTATATATTCTTGAGCAATAGTAAACTAAATTATTACCTATACTTCTTCACCATCAATTGCAAGCTTGTTAAGTACGCAGATTGATATGGGCTTTTGTGTTCTTAATATTTAACATTACTCCACTGCCATGTTCACTTCCTTTCAGTTATCAAACTGGGGTATGTACATCATTTATTTTTTGCTTCTCTTTTTTCTCCCCATAGCTTCTAATATTCTGTTTCACATAAGTTAATTTAGCTGTAACTTTTCCTTACCTAGGTCTTACATTCTGACTGCAGCTCCTTTAGGTCAAATCTTGCTGGCACATCTACTCTCTTTAATATTCACAGTTCAACTCTATATTTGACACCAATAAGTCATGGTCTCTTCTGCACCTGAAAATAGCCTGACTGGATTGCACTTCTCTATCTTGTTTCCACTAAAAATGATTGCTATTTTAAAGATTATTTTATCCTGCCTTTGTTATTTTTATAAACAATTCAAGGCAGCAAACATACCTAATACTCCTTCCTCCTTTTCTTCTCATAGCAACAACCCTGTGAGATGAGTTGGGATAGGAATGAGTGGCTGGCTCAAAGTCATCCATATGACTTTATGTCTAAGGAATTGCTAAATTTCATGGTCTCCTGGTTTTTATATCCTTGTCTGATGTTTATGTTTATGTTAATTTAAGCAGATGTTGGAAATGAAAAAAAATATTTTGCCAGTTCTACCATATTAAATCTCTCACATTTTCTGTATTGGCCACTTCTTCTTCTTACTTTAGAATCTTTCATTTGTCCATTAGTTTATGAGAATCAGCCATTTTTATTACATCCTTTCATGTTGCATTTAACACTTCTTGCAATGCGCCACAAAATTTCCCAGCATTTTCCACCGTTGCGTCTATAATGGATATACTTTTATAACATTGATGTTCACTGGAGAGCCACTTATTTTAATAGATATAAAATATGTCATTTATTGGGTATATCCAAACATATTTCTTGGCAATGTTTTTCTTTTCAGCTATATTGTCACTTCATTCATTTATATGTTGTCACACACTGAATTATCTTGTAAACATTTGATTTGAAATGGTCTATTCTGACCCATCTACGCTATTTATTTCTTTATAATGTTGATCACTTGATTTTTGCTTTGATAAAATATATCTTGGTTTAAGCCTCCCAATTTTCATGTTCCAATTGTTTTCTTTTTAATATTGGCACTGTCAGCGATCAGACCTCCTTGAAACTTGGGTCTGAAAAACTGTCTCAAAGGGAAGTTTATGTAATTGCTGCCTGGCTTTCAATCCAGGTGTTCTATCCAGATGGTGGTTACTATGGCCTCTGATTGGTAGATTTTCATTTCTTTAGTCCTACTGCTCATCTGGGAAGATAAGTACTAATTAACTGGTTTTTATGGACAATCTTTGATGATATGTGGTTTCACTGATGGTCCTTTGGCATGAGGTGCCCATTGACTTTCCACTATACTTGAAATCTTTCCAGCACTTGAAAGTCTAACCTGTGGACTAACAAAAAATAGGAAAAAAAAGATTCATAATGGTTTCTATCTTGTGGGATAGAATGGGAAACTGGCAATTTTACATGGTTAAGAAGGATAAAAATAAAAATAAAAAGAGGGTAATCTAAATAAATAATTCTACTTGCTCCATTAAAAAAAAAAGCATGCACAGCACAATTATAATTTATGTAATATGGTAGTCCATGCTTAATATTGGGACCAACAACTCCTTTGCTAAGCTATGTGGCCATTTATTTATTTTATTTATTTATTATTTCGATTTGTATACCGCCCCCTCTTCCAAAAAGGGACTCGGAGCGGTGAACAGCCACAATAAAAACATACAATCAGAAAAGTTAAAAAAGAGTTTAAAAATTAATTAAATAGATGGCTAAGACCAATAAAACCCATAAAAAATTAAAATCAAATTAAAAACCCTACTCATAACGTTACACTAGACTGGCCTGTTGGAAAAGGTGGGTCTTAAGTGCTCATCGGAAGGCCCGTAGGTCAGTAATGGCTCGCATCTCCGCCGGTAGCTCATTCCAAAGGGAGGGTGCTCCCACAGAGAAGGCCCGCACCCTCGGGGCTGCCAACCGACATCGGCCAGCCTGCAGCACCCTGAGGAGGCCAACCCTATGGGAACCCACCCGCCGGTGGGAGGCCGATGGTGGCAGCAGGTGGTCCTGCAAGTACCCGGGTCTCAAGCCATGGAGCGCTTTAAAGATGGTCACTAGCATCTTGAATCGCACCCGGAAGGCTACCGGAAGCCACTGCAGCTCGCGCAGGAGCGGTGTAATATGGGAGCTCCGAGAAGCCCCCAAGATCACCCGCGCGGCCACACTCTGCACCAGTTGAAGCTTCCGGATGCTCTTCAAGGGGAGCCCCATGTAGAGAGCATTGCAATAATCTAGGCGGGAGGTAACGAGAGCAGAGGTGACTGTGCATAATGCACCCCGATTCAGAAAGGGCCGCAACTGGTAGATCCTACGGACCTGATAAAAAGCCCCCCTGGTGGTGGCTGATATATGATCGTCCAATGACAGCCGCCCATCCAGGAGGACTCCCAGATTGCACACCCTCTCCGTGGGAGCCAAGATTTCACCTCCCACAGTCAGCGATGAAATGAGCTGACTGTATCTGGGTGCAGGGAACCACAGCCACTCGGTTTTGGTTGGGATGAGCCGAAGCCTGTTGACCCCCATCCAACTCCGCACGGCTTCTAGGCACCGGGTCATCACTTCAATGGCTTTGTCGGGGTGGCCCAGGGTGGAAATGTATAGCTGAGTGTCGTCAGCATACTGATGGAACTCCACCCCAAAGCCACGGATGATCTCACCCAGCAGCTTTACATAAATTTTGAACAGCAGGGGCGAGAGCATGGACCCCTGAGGCACCCCACAAGGGTCTCGACGTCGATCACTGTGCCCCTGCCAACACGAATTGCAAGCGGTCGGAGAGGAAGGAGGAGAACCACCATAACACAGTGCCTCCCACTCCCAGCCCCCCCAACCACCGCAATAGGATACTGTGGTCAACAGTATCAAAAGCCGCCGAGAGATCTAATAGGACCAGGATAGAGGAACAACCCCTGTTCCGAGCCCTCCAGAGATCATCTACAAATGCGACCAACACCGTCTCCGTGCTGTACCCAGGCCTGAAACCCGATTGGAGGGGATCTAAGTATACTGCTTCCTCCAGGTGGTGAGGGAGCTGTCATGCCACCACACTCTCAACAACCTTCGCCACAAAGCGAAGGTTGGAGACTGGACGATAATTTGACAACAATGTTGGGTCCAGGGACGGTTTCTTGAGGAAGGGCCTCACCACCACCTCTTTCAAGGTGGCTGGCAAAAACCCCTCATTCAAGGAAGCGTTGATAATACCCTGGAACCAACCTCGCGTAACCTCCCATGTGGCCACAACCAACCAGGAGGGACATGGGTCCAATAAACATGTGGTGGCATTAAGCCCGCCCAGCATCCTGTCCACGTCATCCAGGGTCACAGGATTGAACTCCCCCCAAATGACCTCACCGAAATCTGCCCCCACCCTCCCACCAGAGTTGCCCAGTCAGAGTCCAAGCCATCCCAGATCTGAGCGATTTTGTCCTGCAGAAAAATAGAAAAATCCTCGGCCCGTCCTTGCAAGGGGTCCTCCTGCACTCCCTCATCTAAAAGGGAGTGGATCACCCTAAAAAGGGTGGCTGGGTGATTTTCTGTGGACATAATAAGGTGGAAAAGTACAAACGCTTTGTCACCCTTATCGCCACTAAATAGGTCCTAACAAATGACCGCAGTAGTGTTCGGTCAGATACAGAATGGCTGGCTCTCCAACCACTCTCCAGGCATCTTTTCCAGCGCTTCATCTCCCTCAGCTCCTCGGAAAACCAGGGAGCCACATGGGATCGGCACTGGGTCAGAGGCCGCAAGGGCACAACCCGGTTAAGGGCCCCGGTGGCCGTCCTATCCCAGGCAGTTAACAGGTCCTCAACCGAGTCGTGTGTACAAGTCTCGGGAAGCGGCCCAAGCTCCGTCATGAACCTATCTGGGTCCATGAGGTGCCTGGGGCGGTACCATTTAGTCGGTTCCACCTCCCTGTGACAAGGGGGTGCGGAATGGAAGTCCAGCCTAAGGAGCGAATGATCCGACCATGACAGTGGCTCAATCAAAACATCCCCAAGACCTAGATCATTCTGCCACTGACCAGAGACAAAAACCAAATCCAAGATGTGACCCTCTGTGTGAGTGGGATCCCTAATTAATTGGATCAGGCCCAAGGCTGTCATGGAAGCCATGAACTCCTGAGCAACCCCCGAGGTCCCACCGGCAGAAGGTAGGTTGAAATCCCCCAAGACCATAAGCCTGGGGGTTTCAACCGCCAAGCCGGCTATCACCTCAAGGAGCTCAGGCAGGGCCAATGTCACATAGCAGGGAGCCAGGTATGCGATAAACAGGCCCATCTGAACCCCAGAACCACACTTCACAAAGAGGGATTCACATCCAGTCGTCTGAGGAACAGTGGATTCCCTAGGACACAGATCTTTCTTAATAACCACTGCAACCCCCCCACCCCTCCCCTGGGCCCTTGGTCAATGAAAAACCCGAAAGCCGGGTGGGCACATCTCCACAAGGGGGACACCTCCCTCTTGGCCCAGTCAGGTTTCGGTAACACCCGCCAGGTCCACTCCTCCCTCACAGATCAAATCATGAATAAGGGGGGCTTTATTAACCATGGACCTGGCGTTGCATAACATCAGCCGAAGGCCCAGGGCCCGATGACTCGGACAGCCCAGGAAACAGGGAATAACTAGGGGGTCGGAGCGCGCCACCGCTCGCAAATAGCGAGGGCGTGCTCCCCTAACATAATATGGCCCCCTATCCCCGCCAAATCTGCCTCTCCCGCTCACCGTGCAGATAGAACTCAACTCTCCCTCCCCAGAAGAACCCCCATCCTCGACCCGAGTCCACTTGACCCCAGAGCCTCCCGACCGCAGTCGACCCCCAGTCTGGCCTCCGTCTCAGGCGGATTGTCCCCCAACCCCATCCTGGTCGTCTTCCCTAACCCCGATAAAACTTTAAATAGAAATTGAAACAATTTAAACCCCCCCCTACAACCTCTCTTCTGATGGCCATGCCACCTCTCCAGGTCCCAGGAACCGTCCTTGAGGTAAGCAGGTGATAGACCGGCGAGCCACTTCAGAGAGAGGGGGACCCTCCGCAGGGCCCGTAAGTCCGCTGAAGAATATTTAATCTGTAAATAATTTAATCGGCCATAAAGTGGAATATCATACGACCACAACAACTTACAACAGCAGTGGCAGCAGTTCCTGTTGCTGCTCTTAGGCAAATCCATGTCAATCACAGCAACTTGCAGTCATTTGATTGCCATGTATAATCATTGGAAACTGGCACTCAAGTTTGCAAATAGTGATCACATGACTGCAGAGAGGCTGCAACAGCTGCAATTATGAAGAATGGCATAATTCATAACTGAACCACTCTGCAAGAGAATTATCTGCAATACCCAGCTTTGTAGCCAAAGCCACTTGCAAAACAACTGAAAACAAAAACACATATACAATAAGGACAGAAAGATTTATTCAATCAGCATCATCACTGATAGCATAAACAGGAAACAAAACCCACCTCAAAAATCTGAAAAAATAATCAAGTAATTGGGAAAACCTATGCAACTAAAACCCTATTCCTCAACTTCTTCTACACCAGAAATTTATAGCTATAAAGATAGAAAGCCTGTCTACATAAATGATATATTATCACAGCAACGGCTGAATGATGCTATAAATTGATAGTGTGGCAATCCTTCTAGTCATTCCAAGTGCAATGAGACAGTGAATTTTGCAAAAAACTTCCAATTATTCTTAATACTCAGAAGAATTTGTGTGTGGAGAAGTGTTAATGAGTTATCTTTGGAAGAGGAAAACAAGTTGAACAAAAGGCAGAAAATACCGTTGGTTGAGTACAACCTTAAAGTAGGAGCGTATAATCAGTTTTCAACTGGAATCAGTCTGGCAAAGTATCTTTAAAATGCATACATATGATGATTTCTCCATATAGTCACTGTTTTGGCTGTAATATATGGAATTGAAAAAAAGAAAAAGGAGTATCCTGGCAGCTGTGAAAGGGAGCCTGGAGGCTTATAAGGTTATAAACAGATGTCTTTGTGTAAACTACTCTTAATGTTACAGCTGGAGGTTGGAGAATGCACCATAGGAATATTGTTTTCAATGGCAGAGCTTTTATAAATGTGTTCCACTTCTCAGTACAGTATTCCAAATCATGCTAGATAATAATGACAAATAAAGAAATTTAGTTAATCTATTCCCATACACCAAAATAATTCAGAGTTATAGAATACTTATCTCAACAGTGTCATGTTAATGGATTCCATGGACTACTTAGCATTCCAAGTAGAAAGGACTTCCATGTGAAGTTTCCATTTCTTTAATCATGCCTCAAATCAGTGTTTCTAACTTTTGGCAATTTCAAGTTGTGGACGTCACTTCTCAGAATCCCCCAGCCAGCATACTTTACCAGGGGTGTTAAACTGGCGGCTCCCACCCTAGGGAAAAACCATTGTGAAACGTCATGTGATGGCAACATGACACCACAGGTTTGACACCCGTACTTTAAGTAATGTTGGCTTATATATTTGTGAGTCATAGAATTAAGTTTTGTATTTATATAATACTATTTAGGAACTGTCTTGGCAGAAAACCTACTTGAAAATACTGTATAGCCAGGGAGAAATTAATAAATACATTTAAGCCAAATAGCACCCATCTATTTTGGGTGCTCTTCAGTTGACAACAAATTACAAATAGATTTGCTTCCCCAAAAACACAAGTTTAAATCAGAAGATTGAAGATGACTTGCTTTTATCAACATTTCCAGTCTTGAATTGTAAATAGCTTCCTCCATCACATTTATATTTATTTGAAAACTTGTGTCCTACTCCTTCTGTCACAAAAATTCCCAGAAAAGCTTAGAGATTAATAAAGACAATGTACATGTCACCCTCAGGCATACAATCTACAAAGACAAATCGCATAAGAAAAAAAAGTGAGAAAGGAAAAAACAAGCAGACTTCAGCAGCCATACTCCACAATCTGTGTTAAAAATAGCTAGTCCAAACAGTTTGGAAAACTGATCCTAACATATCTGTCAGAAATAACTCATTCTTCCTCAGAATGATCCAATATACAGTAGCTAGAAGCTATTGTTCTTACAAAATGGGATCTAGTCTTTCTGAAGTCTAATTGGAATCTACCTCCTATATGTCAATTCTACCATTTCAGGCTAAGTAGGACTACTATTCAGTACACATTTTTTCCCTAGACATGACTTCTCAATCTTTGATTTCTGCCCACATGGGATTTATAAGTATCTAAAAACATCTGGATTTCCCTACTTACCACAGTTAACCACTTGACTGATTACATAAATCAGCTGTGTGGTTGATGAGCCACAGTTGACTCACAAGCATGCAAGTGCAGCATTCGAGTAAAGCAGTACAAAGGAGCTTTCCTATCTGCCACAAATGGCATAGCCAGTTTAACTTATTCATTCTCAGCTGACCAATCCTAGTCATGTGAATTGAGTGATTTTCTAGGAACAAGGTAGCCACAGGTTCTGTTCACTCAGTCATTGTGAATAGTGTACTTCTTGTTCCGTACTGCTATGCAGATAGCAGAGAGGGCAGGTGATGATGCAAGTTAGACACTTTGATTCTTTGACTTACAACTTCCAGTATAAAATGGGTATGGCTTTGGGAGATTCCCCAAGTATCTTCCTTTCTATGGAGCTTTCCAACCAAGGGTTTTATTTTCCTCTCCCTTTCCTACACTGATTTCGTGGCTGATTCTTTCCCATTTCAGGATCCTGGCAAGGAGAAGGGATGCATAGGTTTTGACTGAAAAATACTATTTGTTTCTCTGCCAATAACTGGAATTGGATATTTGGAAGCAAGTTATTATATGCAAGAGCCATCCTCTATTTATCTGTGATAACATAAAGCGTGCCTTTTCAATGTCTTATTTCTAATGATTTGTTTGCTAGCCTGACAATGGAAATCAAGAAAATCCTTCTTCAGAATGTTCTTTTAAAAACTTCAATTATAGATGAGGTTAAAGGATCCCAACTGAAACCTCTGCTACCCCCCAGATGTTCCTTCTGTCACTCTTTGTTGTTGGAAGTATTTTTGTATAGGAAAAGAACGTAGTCTAAATGATAAAAGGAGCAACAAATGGAATAATAATAATAATAATTTACATTGCCTTTTGGATGATCTATTGAACTCAGAAATTAAATTTTAGTTTGATAGGTAATGATTCTTAGTTTTAACAGAAAAGTGCCATGGTATATGTCAGCTGAAATAAGTATTTTAAAAGGATGCTGAACACCACCATCCTTATAAGAGAATTTGCTCAGAAGTAATCAGAGTAAACAGCAATAACATAACAATTTCTCCCCCTCTCATTCTGCAGCAGAGGCTGAAAGGAAAACAAGAGAATTTTCAAAGGGAGGAAATACTTAGATTTTCTATCCATTGTATCCTCTTCTGAGTCTTGCATTTCTAAGTCAGAATAAAGAGGCATGTAAGCAGGAAAAAAATAACTACCACTACTGAGTAAAAAGGCAAGCTATAAATTTCACATCATAATGTACCAATAATAATACATGTTTCTCATCTTATCCTTGCTGTGTACAGTGGTTGGGAAAGACCATGAAACTGTTTATCAGCAAAATGCAAGCAGCTAACTCTGCTTGTTTATTTGCTGTCTCTCTTGTTGCACAAAAGGATAGTTATAAAAGGAGCAGCCACCTCCTGAGCCCAGGATTTTTTTTTTGAGAAGGACTGGTGTGCTAGTACATACTGCTCCATTGTTCCTACAAAGCTATTTTTTTCAATGTGAGTGGCTAAAAAATAATAATTTATCCATAGCCTTCCCCAACTTGAGGCTGGAGAGAGAGATGGTCCAAGTTACCTTCTTGTAGCCTGGTAGTGATCCCTCTAGCAAACCACCTGGTTTTAAACTGTCTCCTTCCTTTCATTTGAATGAAACTGAACAGAATTGGATGTGACACTGAGAGAAGTGCCTGTGCCTTATATCAATGGGGCTGGAAAGATTCCCCTTGTTGTGACTGTGCTGCTAATATACAAACTATTAAATATATTGTGAAGACTGCCCTTGATGTGCAGTCTCTGGTTCCATAGAAAATCTTTTATTTATTTATTTTTATTTATTTTATTTGGTTTGTCAATTGTTTACAAAATAATAAGTATAAGTAAAAACATAGTTATGAATACATGGATACATATAAGAAAAATAAAGAAAATAAAAGAAACAATAGGACAGGGATGGTAGGCACGTTGGTGCACTTATACACGTCCCCTACTCTTAGGAAAGGAGTGAGATCAATAGTAGACAGTCTAAGGTTAAAGCTTTTGGGGTTTGGGGAAGAAACCACAGAATCAGGTAGAGTATTCCAGACATTGACCACTCTGTTGCTGAAATCATATTTCCTGCAATCAAGTTTGGTGCGGTTAACCTTGAGTTTGTATCTATTGTGTGCTCATGTGTTGTTATGGCTGAAGCTGAAGTATTCATTGACAGCTAGGACATTTCAATGTATGATTTTATATACTATATTTAGATTGGACCAAAGGCGGCATAGTTCTAGGTTTTCTAGGTCTAGAATTTCAAGTCTGGTGGCATAAGGTATTCTGCAACAAGTAGAGGAGTGGAGAACTCTTCTTGTGAAATATTTCTGGACTTTCTCAACTGTATTAATATCAAATACATAATGTGGGTTCCAGACTGATAAGTTGTATGAAATCTGCATGAAACAATGGCATAGGTGATTGCCTGGATAGCTGAACTGGACATGCAATTATGAGGCCAGTGTTGTACCCCTGTAGAAGTTTTGTGTGCAATTACATAGGCTGTGTTTACATGTTTACTTCTCTTGGTCATATTCTCATATGCTAAATTTAAAAATAACTGAGCCACTTTCTTCATATTAGATTATATTTTGCAATACTATACTCACTCTAAATTTGTCTATGAGGTCTTGCCACAACCTCACAACCTCTCAAGAATTTTGTTCACATTATAGTTGGGTAAATAATTTAAATTTATGCAGGGTTTTTTTTACCACCAACAAAGTGGGAGTAACACAATTTCTGTGGTAAATGAGATGTCTTCTAGTATAGATTTACATTGTTTGCAGAGATGTTTGATACTATTTGATAAATTATTTTGCTTTCTATAACACTAAGAAAATGATACATCTACAAAGCAAGGAAAGAGAACATTAAATCCAAGAAGAATTTGTTGTAAAATATTTGCTTCACACTGTTTCTTTTATGGATACTTCCAGAGTTGGAGAGTGAAGATCACTTGGATAGAAAGATTGATTGATAAATATGATATTTGACCAACAAGTGTGAGCGTGCATAAAATACATAAAATAAAAAGATGGTAATTAAAATAAATTATATGACCAACAGAGGAAGAAAAAGAGGAAAAGACAAAGTTTTTAAAATATCAAAGAAATGCAGTTTTGTTGGACAGTATTACCTCAGTCTTATTGGAGCAAGGCAATTTTGGCAACATTATGGGTCACAGACAGTGCTTTTATGATCTGCTAAAAGATGGGAGATGTACCATTGGTTGTCGGTCTGGGAATTCCTTTATGAGCGGTTAGATTAATAACTTACTTCAGATAGAAATTACAGTGCAAAAGAACATGCAGTACATCCACTATAGCGTGGGAGTCAAGGGGCAAGGCAAAATTGTTTGTGGAAGGAATTTGATATTTACCATTAATAACTGCAGAACTTGTTAGCTGAATAACTGGAGTTGAATAACTGCAGAGCTTTGAATCTGTCCAGAGCAAATCTGCAGTGTCCACCGTTTATTAAAGATTGAAATGATCAGCTGGTTTAATGGTAAAATATAGTTTCCAAGACTTGGTGCTATACTAATGTTATGTTGCCACCAAGGAACCTCTCCTTCAATGATCTTTTTGCTTATTTATATTGGTTGTATTGACTCATTAGAGAAGTTATAAGCTGATAGTTTTTGCTCTAATGGATATTTACCAGGTAGATTGGAAGTTATTGCTAACGGGTCCTGGATGCTCACTTTTCTTGTAGATGTTTCGTTACTTACATTAGGTACCATCATCAGTGTGAATAAGGTGTGGATTTTTCTCTCAATTTATCTTCTAGTGGATTGTCCTGTCAGTGTTGGTGGGAATGGTCTTAGAGAATTACTGTTAGTTTTTCTTGACAATTCTTTGATTGATGTTAAACTTGGTGTTAATTTATGCCAGGGGTGTCAAACTGGTGGCCGGTGGGCCAGATGTGTCATGTCTACCCCAGCTCCGCGAATGGGAAAAACATAGCAAAACATCACTCGATGGCAGCATGACATAGCGTGCTTGACACCCATGATCTATGCTCATCTGAACGTTGATTGCTAGTGGGGAGGTGTTTTGCTTTTATTGTTCTCTTTTTGGCTTGTTGATTGTCTCTTTTGCATGGTATGTAGATGTTGTTTATATCTATATGTCTATTGATGGCCAATTTGTCAGAGTGGCATGCTTGCTCAATATTACTGCTAGTACTAGTTTTATGACTTTTAGATCAGAATTCTTTTTGGAATGGTTGTAATTTATCATCAATTTTTCTTTTTCACAATATTTAGCAAAGGATCTAAGGGCTCTTTAGATAATACAAGAATAACCATACCATCGGCATACAGAATAACTAAAAAGTGTGTATCAGCTCATTTTGGTTGGTGAAAATTGCCATTATAGAGGTGTTGTATGACTGGGTTTATGTAAACATTAAAAAGTAATGGAGCAAGAATACAGCCTTGCTTTATTTCTTGTGCTATTGCAATTGTGTTGGTTAGTTATCCTTGGGAAACACATCTTACCCTCATTGGTTGGTATTGCTATAAGGTTTATATATTAGTAAAAGTAATTGTTTATCATTATTGGTAGATAGCAGCTTCTTCCACAATAATTCTCTTGAAATGGAGTCAAATGCAGATTTGAGATATAAAAAAAACTGCATAAAGAGACCCTTTGGATCCAGATGTGTATTTCTCCACTCAGTGTTGTAGGATTATTACATGGTCTATGGTAGCTTTTCTTGGTCTCAAGTCAGCTTATTCTTCAACTATGATATTGTTTTCATCCAATCATAAAACTTCTCAGATAGGTGTCAGCATAGATTTTGGTAATTATATTCAAAAGACTGGGTGGTAGTTGACTGGATTTTTCCTTTGTCCTTTTTTAATAGATTGGAACTATTGAATGCCCCAATCTCTTGGGATATGAGTGGTATTATCAATAAAAGTGAAAGATGATGCAACATTTTGGGTTTTAGAGCAGAACTGCCTGGCCTGAATAATTAAGCATCTTGATATGCCCCCTTGATTCGATAAATGAACAGTTACCAAATAGCACTACTTTTGGAGTTACTCTGAACATTCAAAGAAAACTGCTGAGATGGAAACATCTGTCTTAACCACGAGTAGGTTGGCAATGCAACATTGCTGCCAGCCGCATCTTTATGTAATAAGCTCTTAAACCAATGGCATTGTGCATAAATCACTGTGATGTCTGTAATGATAGAACAAGAAAATATTTACTGGCTTCACTTGCGGTTCCTAGCACTGCAGCTTTGAAAAATAATCTCTAATAGCTAAAACTGTTAAAATGAAAAACAGAGATTACCAGGATATTTGTATAGGCTAAAGGCATATCTAGATGGCAGTTTTCTTGCAACACAGCAAATAAATCAGGACTGGTAGTTATGTCTGCAGGAAAGATGAGCTTTTAAAAAGTAGAAAGGGTCTAAGACAGTTGTTTACAACAAGAGGGCATCAGAAAATGCCTCCATCTGCTAAATAGTTAGAAACCACATATATCTCTGACTCAATTTGCTGTTATACCTCACTGTTCTAGTGCCATTCACCTAGAACAGGGGTGTCAAACTCATGTCATCACAGAAGTGTCCCATGATGTATCAGGACTTTCCCCCCGTTGACAAAATGGGCTTGGGCAGGGCATGGCCAGCGCATGACGCATCCGGCCCATGGGCCAGGAGTTTGACAGCCATGACCTAGAAAATGCTGATCTATTGTGTTTAGTAAGGGGAATAATGAACCCAAACATTACATTTGATTGATGAAATTCCAGTCCCCTGCTACTGCTCATGCTTAGCCATGTTCATTATGTGTTGACTGAAATATGAACATGAGTGTTTGAGTGGCAGAAATGTTTAAGTAACAGTATTGACCATGTTTGAGTGAACAGACATATTTGACATCCATATAATACAATATGATTATTAAGCCAATGGAAAGAGCAATATAATTTGCAAACCTTTAGATTTCTAATAACACTTCTCAATATATTTTAAAATCCATGCAAAAAAAAAATGACTGAAAACCGTATCAATGGTATTTAAGCTTTGTCTGCACCAGGAAAGAGTAATTTCTACAGCTGCAAAATTGGTTTTGCTTACCAGGTGCAAAAGTGCTGTTAGGTTGCACTGAGGACACTTTTAAATTTACTTACATTCTAAAAGTACTGTGTGTAATGGACCATTGTAGAAGATGTATCATTGGGAGGTGGGGGGGAATCAATATCTCCTCCCAACTCTTCAAGCATAGTGTTTTCCAATACAGCCAACTGATACTCATTAAGTGCTTCACATTTATGTTCAGTCAGGCCCCAAAGAGAACCTGCTGCTAGCTTTGTCCTCTGCAATCCATTTCTATCTCTACATACAGGAAGCCAGGATTGGAGAAATGTAGCATAGAGCAGGGGTCTCCAACCTTGGCAACTTTAAGACTTATGAACTTCAACTCCTAGAATCCCCCAGCCAGCATGGCTGGCTGAAGAATTGTAGGACTTGAAGTCTGCAAGTCTTAAAGTTGCCAAGGTTGGAGACCCCTGGAATAGAGTACACAGATTTCCATAACAAACAGGCTGTCTCTGTGAAAGGGAATGAAGCCCTTAGTGGACACAGGAAATGAAGATGAATTTGCATTGTCTTAAGTGCAAATATAACCAATATAGATGAATAGAAATCAAATATGTCTGTCCCAGAGGCTAAGCTTTATTAGACTCCACTGTCTCAAAAGAGAGATCAGTATTTTTTTTGTGGGGGTGGGAGTTTCTGCCTAGTAATATGTATTTCCACATAATTACAAAATGCACATTCTGTGGATATGGGTTTTGGATCCAATATTCCTGGGTAGCCCATAAAAACTCAAGCTAAGTTGGTAGAGTTTCTTTAAAGTGAATATGCAGTAATGGATGTGACACCAACAAAAACAAAATTGGTTGCCATTGCTACCTTCTATGATGCATTTTTAATTTTCCAATCTAAGCTTTCACATTGGAGTTCCCTGGCAATCTTTCATGCAAGTATTAAAGACATCCAGCCTTATTTAGCATTCTTATATGCTTTTTCAATTTTTTGTTAAAAACAAATTATAACAAACATTTTGCGCTAAGTGAAAAATGCATGAGATGAAATGGTAGAGAAAATAAGCAATTTGTTGTTAAATCACAGTATCCTGAACTGGGACAAAGATGCATGAAAACATGAATTAATTTATACCGTATGATTAAATTCTTAAAATATATTTTATCTTAAGTAAGTATATATACACTTACATGCATAGGAAGTTAAATTAATTCTAAATATACAGCATTTAATATTTATTAGGATTTTTTATTTAAAAAACTCACAGAAATGTATAATTATATACTTAATAGGGGATTTACCAAATACAACAGCAAGCATTTAGCAGCTGAATTGCTGTAAGTGTTTAACCTTTTCTGGTATTCAATGACACTCATTTGCTCTTCAGTTTATTCCAAACATCCCTGCTTGATGCAAACATTAGAACAAAATATTAACTCCAAACCACAAAAAAAGAAGAAAAGAAAGAAGAAACCAATTCACAAGCATATACTAAAATAGAATATGTTACCTATATATTAAATGTACCATATTTAATAGAAAAGTTTCCAGATCCCATTAAATGTATTGTAGCTCCTGCCAGCTATCTTACTCAGTGGGAGTCAGTAAACCACTGGAAAGCATTTTCGCTCACACGGTGCCATGCGTATCCATCAGCCGTCCTGTATGGCAAGTATCAAAGGATACCATTGATGAAAAGACCCTGTTCCTGTGGCTCAGGAGAGGTGGAGACTGTGAGTCACATGCTCCTTAGATGTTTAACCTTAGACTATCTTCTATTGACCTCACCTCCTTCCTAAGAGACCTGTAGGGGGCGTGCATAAGCGCACCAATCATGCCTACATCCCTGTCCTATTGTTTTTTATTTTTCTTATAAATATCTATCTCATATACTCAAAACTATATTTATTCTTATACCTGTATCTTGTAAGTGATTGACAAATCAAATAAATACTAAAATACTAAATGTTCCTTTTACACAGAGATAAGGAAAGAACATATTCTGCCAATAACTTCTAAGTATCCTGACCGCTCCAATGCTATCTATCTTCAATGGCTACTTAAGGATGAACAGTCCATAACTACAGCTCAGGTAGCCAAATTCTGCGCAGCAGCACTGGGGATTCATCTCAAACACGTGTCTTCTCCACCATAGTTACGTTATATAATAAACATGATAAACCCTTTGCATTGCTTAGTCTTTTCCCTTTTAGCATTGAACCTACAATGGGCCACACAGTTTATGGATTGTAATTTTAGTATAGTTAGACCGTGTATAATCAACAGACCAGATTTTCTTATAGATTTTAGTTGTTATTTCTTATTTTATACTAGAATTTTTAATTGTGTATTTACTGAGCATTTTTATTTATACTGGTCTCTGGTCTAAGACTGTAATAAACTGACTGATGGATTGATTGTCAAATTGTCCAATGTGAGATTGGCAACTTGGATAATCTATATTAACCTTAATACATTTAGTGCAATCAAGATTATATAACATAAATATAGTTTTAAATTAAAAGTACACTATTCAAATTAAATGCAAAGTTTATGTTATCAATTATGTCTTATTTGGATCAATGAAGCAGTTTATTATTTCTCAGTTCAGTACATTATTTTTTTACAAAATTAAAAAGTACTATTGCCTCAAAGGGCAGCCCCATCTTGTACTAATTTGTATAAAGTGACAATCTACACAGATTGATAGCAAAACAAAATTCAGATTTGTTGATTTGTAGTTAAGTGTGTAAAAAAAAGTGGGGGGGAATCAAGGAATAATTGATTAATATCAAACAAGGGAGGAATTTTGAAAGACTTAAACAAGACCAGTGTTTTGCAATAGAGCATGGACTCATGCTTGTGGCTTTGATAAGAGAGGCAGCAGAGAAGGTGAACTCTATAAAGAAAAGCATGTAATGTTTAATAATGATTCTTGGGTAGGATTACAGATTGGCTAAATGTTATCACTAGTGTGTTGAACAGATGGAAAGTGGGGGAAGTAATTTCCTTCTTATGCTCATTGCTTTCTCTTGCAACTCCTTCCCCCTCCAGCTGCTTTTCTTCTTAAAGATCAGACCAACATTTGGGGGAGGAACTACAATATAGAATAGGTGTTTTTCAAACTTGCCAACTTAAAGATGTGTGGACGTCTATTCCCAGAATTCTCTGGGAGTTGAAGTCTACACAGCTTCAAACTGCCAGGATTTAGGAACTCTGATACAGAAAGACTAAAAGTGGGGAAAGGAATGAAATATTCCCTTTTTCATTCAGCTGTTTACTTGATCTGGGTTGCAAGAAATCAGGACAATCATTAGATGTCAGCAAAGATATATAGAAAATTCTTAGTGAAATTGCGGGATCCAATATGAAAAAAAAAACCCAAAATAGAGCAGAACCAGGGGAAGAAACCCTTTTAGGGCCACAAGAAGGTGGATTGTGTGGAGCCTTGTAGCCTTCTGATCTAAAAGAATGAGTAATATTTCTTCTCTCAAGCCTTTAAAAGAGAAGATAACCTATACTGTCATTTTTTTTTTCATTTTCATTATAAGCTCTTTGAGTTTCTCCTATTCACAAAGGTTTTTTTTTAATGAATTGTTTAATCTTGCAATATCCCATAATGATGGGCTTTGTGACCAAATTGTGTCACATGACTTGGTGACTTATTTCTGAGAATTGTGACTTCCATCAAGGAAGCTGCCTTAAAGAGAAAAGTAGTGAATTAGGGCTATCAGATAAGCTGTAAAAATCAAGATGACCTCTACTTAGCAGAAAATACCTCCTCCTAAATTGCACCCCTAATTTGATTTAATATTTACACTTTAATTTACAATATTTGCACTGTTGATATGTTCACTGTTGGTGAAGCCAACTGGCAAATATGTTAACTGTAGAAAATAGATCCCTTCTGTAGGAAAACTACTATCCTCATGAACTAGAAAGAGTGTGGCAAGCATGTCTAGTTGTGAAAATGACCACAGTTTGAAGAAAAACAGGGTGCATCAATCACTCTATTAGTTCCTGTGTATAGCAATTCTGGTAGCAACAAGAAATACCAATTTTATTAGAATGATGCAAAGTCAACATTTCCAAACTGACATTGGGCAACTGTTCTTTTTCCATTACTGGGTCTTGATAAAACAATGGCAGATGTAATAACGGATATCTGGATTGGTAACATTGCCAGAGCCATGAACTTTAGCACCTAGAACAAAAAGCATGCATTTTTCAATGATTCCTTGGCTCTTGCTTAGAACCTCTTTCATTAGTCAAAAAGGCCATCAACCTTTTCATAAGGTTGGGGTTCAGGATGGGAAAGGAAAGCCATTAATGCAACTCAGTTGCATGACCTGACTTTTTTCTGCTTTTTTGTCTTTTTCTGACTCTTTTGTTAGTTTTGACCATCTCTTTTGTTTCTCATTTTCCCAGGCAGACCTACTTGAATTAGCAGTATTTTGCCTCAGGGCAAAAAATCTCTTATAAAAGTAGGAATATTCACTTTGAAGTCTTTTTTCTAACCTTCAATAGATGAAGCCACTCTGGGGAACTGCAGAGAAAGGCAGAACGACCTGCTTTCACTTGCCTGCCTTTTGAGCATCTCAGAGAGAAACCTCTTTGAAGCCAGATCTTTCCCTTCCATGGACTGGACTTGAGTCTAGACAGTATGATCATCAAGTAGGCAAAAGCCTATCAGGATCTTCCATGAAATTGGGCTTGGAATTATATAATCCCTCCATTATGCTCCTTGCTGAACTTTAAAAGCAGTGTAGATGCCCTTGGTCTGTGAGGCAGTCCTGCTGAATTTGGTTTCACAGAATGGAGCAGCCTGCTGATTTCACCTGATCAGATGGGTCCTGAATAAGAGTAAAGAAGTAGTATACTAATACCCCATCCCTGTCTTTCCTTCTCTAAAAAAACCCGTTTCTATTTTATTCTCCATCCCCAATGAAAGTATTTGTGCCAAAGATTCCCCCCACCCCAGCAATATGTGTATGTATGAATCCTGTTTGTGTCTTTCCTTCATGGCTATGGCAAGTAGCCCCAGCAACTTTCTTTACTGTGGCAGCGGTCACTATTTTTCTCTTTCTGGGGCTGAACGTTATGTAAAGTGAACGATTTCTTGACCCATCCACCCTCACTTTTCCCCTCCCTGCCATTCTCTGAACTGCTGCTTCACCTTTCATTGAATTTCAATATTTTCTGGAGTTCATTGTCTTTTTCTAATGGAATGGAGCAATCTTTTAAGGTCTCATAGTCTATTAAGTGTTTCTCACTGACTTGAATGCTAGTGTCAACTAGCCAACAGTAGGTCCTGACTGTGGTAGAAATGCAATTAATAAATGTTCTAAATGCCTCCCCCCAACTGCATTGTTGCATATACCACTAATCTCAATTATTTAACACAGTGGTTCTTAAACTGATTGACCCAATTTACCCCTTTACTGGTCTTGAATAATGTCATTACCCCGACAAAAAACCCTAATTCTCTTGTTTTACACAAATGTCTTAGCAGCAGCTTCAAACTAGATCCTTGACTCACAAACAAGTAATTACAAATTGCTTCATTACCCCCAGGATATGCCCAAATTACCACCTTGGAGGTAATTACCCTCGGTTTAAGAATCACTGATTTAATATATTACATTGATTGGTTGTTCGTTACTACTTCAATTTTGGACTTCTGAAATGCCTAAGCCTTTTGAACAATCTATAGTGTTAAAACCTGACAGAACTGATGCTAAGGGAGGCTCCATTTCATAATATAGCCCAGTTTTATATTAGGGGAGGTAACATTCCTGAAACGTCTGGAGGAAAGAAGGTGTATCAGTTTAAACCACCATAAACATTTCCAAAATTGTGCTCCAGTTCATAATCCCCAGATTGTATAACTAATGCCTGAATTCATTTGAGGGGCAAAAGGCCAGGGAAAGCTGGTCCCATTAATTTGCTTCAATGAATTCCATTTTTCTAATATGCACATCACTAGGGGTCTTTTTATTATGCACATCTTTCAGTCTTCAACTGGACAAAGCAACGGATCATCCATAAATCAAATATAATTTAATCATTCCTTTATACTCTAGGGGAAAACTCAGAGTAAAAGGTCAACCCCACACTGTTTTAGTTCTGCAGAAAGATAGATTCTGGCTTTTGAATTCAGTATACTGTATCCAATCCAACCTCTAAATGGAAAAGAAATGGCCATCTCTTTGAGGCCATAAAGTTTATATATAACAAGCATCTGGCTCAGAATCTATATTTACCTGAAGAAATAAATTTCAGCACAGTCTATGGCCTAGGGAAAAAAATAGAAGGCAAACCATTTCTTCTAAAATATTGAAGGAGTGATGTATTTACTAGTAAATGGTGCTCATAAAAGCACATAGAAAGTTGATGGGTTGATTTTGCATCATGTATGTGGCAACTGATTAGTGCTTCTAATAATTCCATTTATTCCATTTTTGGAAGTACAGATGAAACTCGAAAAATTAGAATATCGTGCAAAAGTTCATTTATTTCAGTAATGCAACTTAAAAGGTGAAACTAATATATGAGATAGACTCATTATATGCAAAGCAAGATAGTTTAAGCCACGATTTGTCATAATTGAGATGATTATGGCTTACAGCTCATGAAAACCCCAAATCCACAATCTCAGAAAATTAGAATATTACATGCAATCAATAAAACAAGGTTTGTACAAAAAACAATATCGGACCTCTGAAAAGTATGTACTTTTCATATGTACTCAGTACTTGGTTTGGGCCCCTTTTGCAGCAATTACTGCCTCAATGTGGCGTGGCATGGAAGCTATCAGTATGGGCAGGTGCCAAGTCCTGCTGGAAAATGAAATCAGCATCCCCATAAAGCTCGTCTGCAGAAGGAGGCATGAAGTGCTCCAAAATCTCCTAGTGGTCAATGCAGCTGACTACTTAATGAAGCACAGTGGACAACACCAGCAGATGACATGACTCCCCAAATCAACACAGACTGTGGAAACTTCACACTGGACTTCAAGCATCTTGCAGTGTGTGCCTTTCCATTCTTCCTCCAGACTCTGGGTCCTTGGTTTCCAAATGAGATGCAAAAGTTGCTCTCAAGAAAGAAAAGAGGACTTTAGATCACTGAGCAACAGGCCAGTTCTATTTTTCTTTAGCCCAGGTAAGATGCTTCTGACGTTGTTTGTTGTTCAGGAGTGGCTTGACAAGAGGAATACGACATTTGAAGCCCATGTCCAGGATCCGTCTGTGTGCGGTGGTTCTTGATGCACTGATTCCAGCCTCAGTCCACTCCTAGTGAAAGTCCCCAACACTTTTGAATAGCCTTTTCCTGACAATCCTCTCCAGGCTGCAGTCATCCCTGATGCTTGTGCACCTTTTTCTTCCACACTTTTCCCTTCCACATAACTTTCTATTAATGTACTTTGATACAGCACTTTGGGAACATCCAACTTCTTTTGCAATTACCTTTTGAGTCTTTCCCTCCTTATAGAGGGTGTCAGTGATGGTTTTCTGCACAACTGTCACGTCAGCAGTCTTTCCCATGATTGTGCTTCCTACTGAACCAGACTGAGAAACCATTTAAAGGCTCAGGAACCCTTTACGGGTGTTATGGCTTAATTAGCTGATTAGAGTGGGACACTTTGAGCCTAGAATATTGAACCTTTTCACAATCTAATTTTCTGAGATTGTGGATTTTGGGTTTTCATGAGCTGTAAGCCATAATCATCTCAATTATGACAAATCACAGCTTGAACTATCTTGCTTTGCATGCAATGAGTCTATCTCATATATTAGGTTCACCTTTTAAGTTGCATTACTGAAATAAATGAACTTTTGCATGATATTCTAATTTTTTGAGTTTCACCTGTATCAGATGACTTCAAGAGCAGCTTTTTGTCTTGCAAAAAATGCCAGTGAAAAGGCTATTATACTGAATAAAACCACTAAGTCTAAATTTCAATTCTTCTCCGAGGGATTTTATAATAAAGCTACTATATTCCACATCAAATATTTAACCTGTTCTGTATTCCTATTGTATTTTTGGTAAATTTATTGGCATGGTAAACTCATGTTGGTATACAGTATTGCAAACAGAAGTCCATCCATAAGTGGTAATCATTACTATGGAGATTTCATGTGCAATTGTTTAAACAAAATGGACATAATTCTGATTGAATTCTGCTTTTATGCAACTGATGAGGCACAGCAACCAGTTGGTCTTGGTTGGGAGTATTCTTAAAACAAGCATTTGATTGAAGGTATTGACCCAGCAAGGATATAGCATCAATTGTTCCACTGATTGTTCTAATTGTCAGGAATTTTCTTCTTAGTTCTAGGTTGGTTCTCTCCTTGATTAGTTTCCCTCCATTGATTCTTGTTCTGCTTCCAGGTGCTTTGGGGAATAGATTGACCTCTTCTTTGTGGCAATCTGCTATGGTAGATATTAGAACACTGCTATCATGTCAACCAGACTTGATCTTTCACTGATTTGGAAGATCTCGGCAAGGCGAGATCTGGTTATTACTTTGATAGAAGGCAACCAAATATTGCCCAGGCTTTGGCTCCATGTAGGGATGTAAAAAAATCTAGAAAAAGAAAATGGCAAAACACTTCTGTATTATTATCAAGAACATTTTTGTCTGTGTGCCTATGTATAGTTCACAGGAGTTATCATGCAGGACTGAAAGGAGAGTTCAATTTATTATTATCAGATCCTGAATTTATTTAAGCTTTTATATTTAGTCACTAATTAATAAGAGTTAAACTGTTGATTTTGTTAATGTTTTTGTATTTTCCTCATTGTTTTAAGAAAATGAATATAAATGTTTTAAATTTACATGTATACTCCTATCTGTACTGAAAGACACATTCAGCCTGTTTGATGAGGATTGGGTGAGATGTCTCAATACCCACCTGATCTGCTATGTATTCAGAAACTTGCTGATAAAAGTGAGAATCTCTTAACTGAAATATGCAAAATGAAAGATCACTGCCTGCTAAAATTTCCCTGTTCTTTGTGTACAATAATTAAAGCTCAACCCATCCAAGACCGAGTGGCTGTGGTTCCCGGCGTCCCGATATAGCCAGTTGACTCCGTCGCTGGCTATTGGGGGGGAAATTTTGCCCCCCACAGAGAGGGCTCGCAATCTGGGAGTCCTCCTGGATGTACGGCTGTCGCTTGAACACCATGTCGCGGCCGTCTCCAGGGGGGCATTTCATCAGATCCGTCGGATCTACCGGTTGCGGCCCTTTCTGGATCGGGACGCCCTGCGCACGGTCACTCAGGCCCTTGTCACCTCTCGCCTGGACTATTGTAATGCCCTCTACATGGGGCTCCCTGCGGGGAGCACCTGGAGACTCCAACTGGTGCAGAATGCGGCCACGCGGGTGATCATGGGGGCGTCACGTAGCGCCCACGTGACGCCTCTCCTGCGCGAGCTGCATTGGCTGCCAGTGGCTTTCCGGGTTCGCTTTAAGGTTCTGGTTCTGACCTTTAGGGCGATCCATGGCATTGGACCAGGTTACCTACAGGACCGCATCCTACCGGTGATCTCCAGCAGGCCAGTGCGTGCACACAGGGAGGGCCTTCTCCGGGTTCCGTCGGCTGCCATGTGTCGCCTGGCGGTCCCAAGGGGTAGGGCCTTCTCTGTGGCGGCCCCTGCCCTCTGGAATACTCTACCACCGGAACTGTGTACCGGCATGGACCTGAGGTCCTTCAGGCGCGCGCTGAAGACCTGGCTTTTTGAGCAGGCCGGCCTGGGCTGAGAGAGGGTTTTAATCTGTCTCCATTTGTTTTTTAGTAATTTTAATTTGGGGGTTTTAAGGGGGTGGGGTGGGCTTTTTATTCGGCCAAATATTCAATTTAATCTTTTTTAACTTTTGTATTATTGTTGGGGTTTTAGATTGGCTGTACACCGCCCTGAGTCCCTAGGGAGAAGGGCGGTATAAAAATTTTATAAATAAAATAAATAAATAAAATAAATAAATAAATAAAGCTATCTAAGACAATAGTAACTACAACAATAATTCCAATAAAAGACAATATATAAAGCTGATGGTTGAACTGAAGAGTTCTTGATTATCTCTGAGCTTGGTTGTTTGCTTGCAGACATTTCATTAAGCAAGTAACTTCAGTTGGAATGAGTGTGGAGCTGGCTTGCTCTGCCAATTTTGGTGTGTATGTGGTGGGATAGGGAAACCTTATAAGCAGGCCAGAATAACCTTGTGAGTAGCCCAAATCTGTTCCTAGAAATGTATTCCCAAGTACTAGCAAGAATATTGCTTGAGGAAGTTAAAAGGAAGATACTTTACTGATGACCACTTGGCAGTGAGGAGACTGAGGGTTTGCTAAAGACTAGGTGGTGGCTCCAAGAAGAGATCATCAGGAGTATCTGGAACTGTGGAAGACAAGTCATGGAAAGAAGGAAGCTTGGTATTGTTGAACTGAATTGGAAAAGTGGCAAGAATGGAAGGTGAAAGAGTAGGGAAAAAAGGACTTTTTTTGTTTCCCTATCTCATGAGTGCCAAGAAGCATAGAAAAGATTTGTGGGCAATGTCCAGCTGGATGCCAGAGCATCAGAGAGCAGCACCAGTGGCCAGTGTCAGAAAAGAGAAATAGTGCCAGAGACATAGAGAGTGAGGTACACCAGAAGGTCATGTTACCAGTCCAAGACCTTGATACTATCCATAATGGAATAGCTATAAGTGGATAAGGATCAAGTAAAGCTGAATGAATGGTAGAATAAGAGGTAGCCTAAGCTCCAGATATAGTAGAGATGATAACCAGATTTGAATAGAGTTAGTTTCAGTAAAGAAAAAATAAGAATTCAGCATCAAATATAGAAGTGTAAAATGAAGTTATTAAGATCAGCTTGGAATATAAAGATAAAGTACATAATTGGTATATAAAGTGGAGAACTCAGAATTACCATAGAATGTAGTAGAACAGAATCAAGTTAAATAGAAAAGGATCTGTGCCTAGGAGCTGCAATAAAATTAGGATCTAGAAATAAGCTCTAGTTAAGTTACTAGATAAGTTACGATTGATGAAAGTGAGTGTACAGAAACAGGAAAAAATAAATGAAAGAGCATATCATTCATTATTCAGTTAAAAAAGAAAGATTTTCTTTATTTCTGTTCTACTGTTAATTTTCTCCTCCTCCTTGTACAGTCTTCAGTTCCAAAAGAAAAAAGCAGTGACTACAAATAGCTGTAATGATACCAAAATTGCAATCTATTTATTATATGTTCTTGTTGCTTTCATTCAAAAGAAAAAAAAACGCAACAGGTATACAATGACATTATCAAATACATGCCATAATAATATCATGCATTATGATTATCTATTGTAGACATGGCATTTGTGTGCCATGCTATCATTTTTCCCTCCATGGACACTCATCTTCCAAGGGGAAATGCATAATTTTTACTGGGCCATGGATCACTTTGATTGTCATGTACACGATAAAGGAAGCACAGCCAGATCCAAAAGTGGGAAGAGCTGAAACCAATTTACTATCATTTATATTTAAATGTTAGTAAAATTACATTAATTGCATACAGTTATTATCACAGTTGCATAGGCCTCCAGCTCTCCAAGATTGAGATTTTCTCTCCCAATTCTAAGTAGAGATGTTAGAGAAGATTATAAAAGCTTTTCCATGCAAAACTAATCTTCTCCTACTGATCTATAGACTTTCTTTTTTGTAAGATTATAAGCAAGTTAAGCATATTTCTTGATTTCATGTCCTCCCTTGTAAAATGACTTGGCTGATACTTTACACAATATTCTGTTTTGTTTTTTTTTACTGGTATATCATGGTGAATTGAGAAAGGCATTTTCTACTCAACTGTTCCTTTTTACATAATTCTTAAGGGGTATGTGCATGAGGCCCTGGATACTGTGAACCTTGATGCCTTTCCTGTCTGTAGTTGTTTTCCTGGGGCTTGTTTCTCTAAGGGATACAGATGGTAATACACCAGGTTGAGGTGGACAGATTTCTGGTTTTCAGGGACAACTTTATCACTTGAATACTGAAAATCACGCACTAGGCTCAGAGGCAAATGGCTCATGTTTAGTAATAAATAATTCTGAACATAGGAACTAGACTTGAGAACTAGAAATGTAAACAGCTTACATCCCTTATACCAATAGTGAATTTCATTTCAGTTGCACAAGTGAGAATGGAAGGAAGATTGTGTTGGTATTGCTGCCAATCAATTTGGAGATTGAAATCCTTAATGATAGATGCAAGCATCTACCAATAGAGACCATAATCTCTTGTCTTATATTAAACTGCATAAATCATGAAAAAAAACTAATTCCTAAGGTCCTTGTGATAGCCCTTAAGGCTTCCTTTTGCTAAGGGAAGCAATCAATGTCCATTTCATTAATAATACCCTGTGTTCATGCTGCCCAAGATATTTATTGTCAAGGAGTAAAAGCTTGAGCTAATTTGCTAAGTTAATTAGTGCTGTACTGCAAAGCACAGACTATGAAGGAAAATACATGCATCTGAGAGAAGGAGAAAATAGATGGAGAGAGTGAAAGATGGAAAGCCTATAAAATGTGAACTGGTTGTCCTCTCTTATTTATGTGTGACATAGGAGCAAATGTTGGCAGGCAGCGATAAGTTCTTGTACCCAGAGATCTGGAGGCACATTCTCTCACTTCCCCTTTTCCATCAAAGGAGAGGACATTCCTGTTGAAAGTCTAGAATAATTTTTCCTCAATTTTATACTAAGATGTAAACTACCAAAACCCAGGTTTAACTGCTGTATGTATAAATGCCAGAGCTTAAAATAGATTGGAAGTCTCCTTGGAAATGTCTTTCTCATTCTCTATTCTTGTCTATATGCAAGAGGGCTTCTGCATAACAAGTAAAGAAACCTGACATACATTCAAAGGCATTATAATTTCAATTTAGCACACCATTTGAGGAACTGAGGTCCGATAAATCCAAATATTTATTAAACCTGAAATATTTTCTCTCCTTTTCCAGAAATAAATGATGGCTCTTATGAGGACAGACCTCTTTGGGATGCTATTCTTAAAGAAAGCTTTAGGGACTTTTTTCCCTCTCCTATTTCCTGTCAGCAAGAAACATTGTTGGATCAGGAACTAGGGTATTAAAAGGAATAAACCCCACCGCTGCATATATCCACCTATCTGATCAATTTCCCCCTCATCATCCCACAATAACACCAACTGCCACTCAGTGTGACATCCATCTACCTGCTTGATCTTCTAAATGCTTTCCCTCACTTAAGTGGAATTCAAAATTGAAGGGCACAGAAAATTTTGTATGTTTTTGGATCATCGTTCAATCTGCTTCCTTAAATAACAGTTCTGATATTTTGAGGTGTTGTTTACATGAACATTTTGACTGCTGGATTCAGAGTCTAGCGTGGCATGATGGCTCCGCGATTAAAGATACTAAGCTTGTCATCTTGAAAGTCAACAGCCTGGGTTTGAGACCTAAGTGCCATGTGACAGGATGAGCTCCTCTTACTCACCTCGGCTCCTGCCAATCTAGCAGTTCGAAAACATGGAAATGCAAGTAGACAAAATAAGTACTACTCTGGTGGGAAGGTTACTGCATTCCATACTTTCATGCTGGCTACATGATGACAGAAGCATCTCTGGAACAAAGGAGGCTCCCTTGGCTGAGAATTGGAGATGAACACTGCCTGCCTGAGTCAGGCATGACTGGACAGGAAATATTTAAACTTTAATTCAATGTCTGTTAAACAGAAGACATTTAAAGGAAAGATTTACTGTATATAACTATATTACTTTTGTACTTATTTAAGAACCCTGCTAAGGTACTGAGCCAACAACTAGGAATTTTTCCCCTTAGCAAAACATTCCTTCATTTCTTTGTTGCTTTCCATAACAAAATAAAAATGACAGTTTTCTCTATCTTTACTGACAATATAAGAAGCAGTATGATACAGTTTTGGAGATTTAAACAGAGAAAATAAATTTAAAGAACATATTTTCTTTTAAACTCCTCAACCATCCAGAATGAACAAAATAGTTTTTTTAAAAAAATCCTTCCCACAATAGCCACATTCTCTGCAGCAATAGAAGTCAGAAATAACAAACAAACAAAACATAGAGATATATTCAAAACAAATAAACTATAGCTACCGGTTGAATAGGTCCATGTCCCTACCTTAACAGAGATGTGACCAAGTAGAAGAAACATTATGTCAGCAGAAAGCTATTCTAAAGGACAACTTAACCTTTTGACTTTCCACCTACAGTATGTATAGTGGTAGAATCCCATCTTGAAGAAGTTCCTAATTTTTTTAAAAAGTACTAAACAGCTGAAAGCAGACAAATGCTTACTATCCACTTGCAACATCAGGCTAGCAAGAGGAATTATAGTTCTAGACTATTAAGAAGTCAATAGTTTGGCAATTCTATTATACAGTAGTACCTTTTGTAGCAACCATATAGCTTATTGGTCACCTATTAGTAGTGTGCATAGAATATATAAGAGGATTACTGTAGTGAATTCATTATAATGAAAAATAGCTCTTAAATTATGACGGAGAATAGCTCACATGAAGGCTGAAGCTGCCAGTTTGATGAGTGTATTAATATAGCAGGCTTTTTTTAAAGAAAAGATCTGCATGGGTATATCATTTCACTGTGGGAAAACATTTGGATTTTGCATTAATGTATTCATTCATAGCATCTATTTTATTGTACTAGGGTGCTAAAATCATGAGACTCTAGGGAACAGATCACCCACACAAACATTCTTGTGGCATATGGTTATGTGTGTGTAAATAAATTCCACAGCAAGGACAGAAATAGAATAAAACACAATATCCAGTTAGGAAAAGCATATTCAATACCATTGCCATAACAAACCAACAATTGCCCTAGGGTATATCTAACAGGAGATATGGTATAGCAGATGAGGCATCGGGCTAGAAATTGGGGAACCATGAGTTCTAGTCCCATGCTAGGCAGAAGCCAATTGGGCAATTTTGGGCCAGTCAGTCTCTGTCAAGATTCTGGCAGATACCCCAATTAAATCATGAGTCTCAAGCCAAACTTCCAAAACTTCAAAAGGATTTATTGGGAGTTAAAATGTCCGGCACTGCCTGGGTGTAGCTGACTCTGAGACACATAATTCAATGTCATCTTGACCCTGGTTTTTCCCCCCACCCCCTGGGTGTATCATAATTCATATTCTCCAATGGGACACATCCATAGCCAAGAGTCATCAATCATGTTCTCCAGTTAGAATTTTGCACAGCAGAAACTTCAGTCACCTAGTAACTATCTTTGAAAACTATTTATGGAATGCACTTTCAGTTTCCAAGATGCCGCACTACTCCCCCCTCCCTTCCTGTTGGCAACTCTAAAAAGACCATAGAAATATTTTATGAGTTGACACTCTCTTTTGCTTTAGGAAGGAGGCAATGGCAAAAACACTTCTGAAAAACCTTGCCAAGAAAACTGTGGGAAATTGTCCAGGCAGTTTCCAAGAATTGGATACAACTGAATGGCAGAAAAAAGAAATCTAACACACTGTGAATAGTTACAGAAAATATTTCCCTAAAATAAAGTCCATAATAATAAAACATTAACAATCTCTACCATTTGGTGAAGAATTCAGAGGACTGACAGTCATGTCTGCCTGTTTTAATATCAAATGAACAATGAACTTGCCAGGATGAAGTATAATCCATTCTCATATCAGAAGAGTATCAGGGATGCCAATCGGCTAGCTTCTTCCTTTGGTTAATTCTAAATTGACAATCACAGCAAACAGTGGAAAATAAGTTAGGTCAAACTCCCCACACCCCACACCCCCATTATGTCTACATTTAATTATTGTTCAATGTGTAAGCTCATCACTTTTTCCCATGAAGGGTTGTTGTTAGCAACTAGTTGAAGCAGAAATATTTCTGTTTTCTTTTCATCTTCCTTTTCTTTTCTTACTCGGATCAAACAGTTTTCTTTGAGTATAGACACAGAAAACTCTTTTGAATCCTAGTGAGAAATGATGGTTCTGTGGTGATATTATTTCATGTTGTGAGAGTAAAGATGTTGAGAGAGTAAAGATGGCGACCGGAGGTTGGCTGGAAGAGCTCCTCCGCGACGACCAAATGGGGCGGTGAGTTCCCCCCCCCCCGGGTCCTCCTCACCTGTGGCAGGGGTGGCGAGGGGACCCGTGGGGGGTGGGCAGCCCCCAAGGTCATGGCGCGGCGCTGGAGGATTGTGCTCGGTGCCCGGCGGCTCAGCGTTCGGTGGCTTATGCTCGGCGCCCGGTGGCTCGGCGTTCGGTGGCTCATGCTTGGCACCCGACGGCCCGGCGTTCGGCGGCCCGGATAGGGCGTTGAGTTTCCCCCACCCGGGTCCTCCTCACCTGTGGCAGGGGTGGCGAGGGGACCCGTGGGGGGGTGGGCAGCTCCCAGGCCATGGCGCGGCGGATCTGGCGCTGCACCCGGCGGCTGCCGGCTCGTACCGTGGGGAAGCGGCGCTGGAGGATCGTGCGCTGGAGGATCGTGCTCGGCGCCCGGCAGCTCGGCGTTCGGCGGCCCAGATTGGGCGTGGAGTTCCCCCCCCCCCGGGTCCTCCTCACCTGTGGCAGGGGTGGCGAGGGGACCCGTGGGGGGGTGGGCAGCCCCCGAGGCTATGGCGTGGTGGGTTTGGTGCTCCGCCTGGCGGCCGGCAGCCCGCGACGCTAGAAGATGGCGCTGGAGGATCGCGCCCGGCGGCTCACGACGTTGCAAGATCATCGTTGGGGCTGGGGCCGTTGCAAGAGCCCCAGCCGAATTCGGAGTTGCCGTCGCGCTTCGGGTGGCTGGAGCCGGGGTCGAGGGACAGCCACCGGGGCGGCTGGAGGACTGTCACTGCGGCGGCTGGAGGACTGCCGCTGGAGCTGGGGCTGGGGCCATTGCAAGGGCCCCAGCCGGAGTCAGAATCATCTACGCGGTTCGGGCGGCTGGAGCTGAGGTCGGAAGATGGCCGCCGCGGTTGGAGCCGGGGCGGCTGGAGGATTGTTGCCGCTATCGGAGCCAGGGCCGGAGAACTGCCCCCATGGCTGGAGTCGGGGTTGGAGGACTGCCTCCACGATTGGAGCCGCTGAAGGACTGCCACCGTTGTGGGAGTCGCGATTGGAGGACTACCACCCCGGTTGGACCCGCGGCTGGAGGACTGCCGCCGCGGTGGGAACCTTCTTTCCGTTTTTCATCTGTTCGGAGGCGGCGGGGCAGCCTGGACTTGGGGCTGATCAGCGAAAGGAGAAGATCCAGTCCGGGACGCTGTCTTACTCGGTGAAAGATCTATGGGCCCTGAGATGTGTCCCCTTGTCTCAGGAATGGCCCTCTACTCTCTCGAGGGCCCATCTCAAGGACGGATCTTGGGATCCGGAGAGATGGTGGGGGTGCAGGAAACGGGGGAGGGAGGGATGTTTGAATAAATTTTTAGTTAAGTTTTTAAAGGGGTTAGGAATGTCCGAGCGGGGGTTGGGGGACAACTTGCCGGGGACTGGGACCAGGCCGTGGGTTGGGCGTGGCCAGGAGAGTCAGGGTCCGGATAAGTCTGTATTAAGGATGGGGGGGTCACCGGGGAGGGTGGAATTGAATTTATTAGTACGGTGAGCGGGAGAGGCAGATTTGGCGGTTACAGGGGGCCATACCCTGTATTGGGAGCACGTCCCCGCTATTTGTCTGCTGTGGTGCGGTCCGACCCCCTTGTCATTTCCCGTTCCCCAGGAGGTCTGAGCGATTGGGCCCTGGGCCTTCGGCTGATGTTATGTAACGCCAGGTCCGTTGTTAATAAGGCCCCTCTCATCTATGATTTGATCTGTGAGGGGGGCGCGGACCTGGTGGGGGTTACCGAAACCTGGCTGGGCCAGGAGGGGGGAGTCCCTCTGGTGGAGATGTGCCCAGCCGGGTTTCGGATCTTTCATCGGCCGAGGGCCCAGGGGAGGGGAGGGGGGGTTGCGGTGGTTATTAAGGAAGATCTGTGTCCGAGGGAAGCCACTGTGTCTCAGACAACCGGGTGTGAGCTCCTTTTCGTGAAGTTTGGTCCCAGGGTTCAGGTGGGCCTGCTGGTCGCATACCTGGCTCCCTGCTATGCGGCAGCGGCCCTGCTTGAGCTCCTCGAGGTCATAGCTGGCGTGGCAGTTGGGACCCCCAGGCTTATGGTCATAGGGGATTTCAACTTGCCTTCAGCCGACGGTGCCTCGGGAGTTGCTCAAGAGTTCGTGGCCTCCATGACGGCCTTGGGCCTGACCCAGTTAATTTGGGACCCTACTCATGTGGGAGGTCACACCTTGGATTTGGTTTTTGTCTCTGATCAGTGGCAGAGTGATCTGGGTATAGGGGATATAGTTATAGAACCCCTGTCATGGACTGATCACTCGCTCCTGAAGCTCGACTTCCGGTCCGCACCCCCTGACCGCAGGGAGGCGGGACCAGTAAAATGGTACCGCCCCAGGCGCCTGATGGACCCTGATAGGTTCCTGACGGAGCTTGGGCCATTTCCCGAAGCTCGCACACACGACTCGGTTGAGGGCTTGGTTGCCACCTGGGATAGGGTGGCTGCTGGAGCCCTCGATCGAGTCGTGCCCTTGCGGCCTCTGACCCGGTGCCGATCCCATTTGGCTCCTTGGTTTTCTGAGGAGCTAAGGGAGATGAAGCGCCGGAAAAGACGCCTAGAGAGTAATTGGAGGGCTAGCCGCTCCGGATCTGACCGAACACTACTACAATCTTATATTAAGATGTATTTAGTGGCGATAAGGATGGCGAGGAGGTCTTACCTCTCCACCCTTATTGCGTCTGCGGAAAACCGCCCAGCCGCCCTGTTCAGGGTGACCCGCTCCCTCCTTGAGGTGGGAGCGCGGAAGGACCCCTTGCAGGGGCGGGCTGAGGAGTTTTCTAGGTTTCTGCAGGACAAAATCGCTCAGATCCGGGACGAGCTGGACTCCGATTGGACATCTCCGGGCGGGGGGGTGGGGGTGGATATCGGTGAGGTCAATTGGGTTGAGTTCGACCCTGTTACTTTGGAGGACGTGGACAGGATACTGGGGGGGCTTAATGCCACCACCTGTTTGTTGGACCCGTGTCCCTCCTGGCTGGTTTTGGCCACTCGGGAGGTGACACGAGGCTGGTTCCAGGGCATTATAAACGCTTCCTTGAGAGAGGGGCTGCTGCCTGCTGCCTTGAAAGAGGCAGTGGTGCGGCCCCTCCTCAAGAAACCGTCCCTGGACCCAGCATTGTTAACGAATTATCGTCCTGTCTCCAACCTTCGTTTCGTTGCGAAGGTTGTTGAGAGTGTGGTGGCACATCAGCTCCCGCAGTACCTGGATGAAGCGAGTTATCTTGACCCCCTCCAATCGGGTTTCAGGCCCGGGCACAGCACGGAGACGGCTTTGGTCGCGTTGGTTGATGATCTCTGGAGGTCTCGGGACAGGGGTTGTTCCTCTGTCCTGGTCCTGTTAGATCTCTCAGCGGCTTTTGATACTGTTGACCACAGTATCCTATTGCGGCGGTTGGAGGGGTTGGGAGTGGGGGGCACCGTGTTGTGGTGGTTCACCTCCTTCCTCTCCGACCGTTCGCAATTTGTGTTGACAGGGGGGCAGAGGTCGGCCCCGAGGCCCCTACTGTGTGGGGTCCCTCAGGGGTCGGTGCTCTCGCCCCTGCTGTTCAACATTTATGTGAAGCCACTGGGCGAGATCATCCGTGGCTTCGGGGTGGAGTTCCATCAGTACGCTGATGATACTCAGCTGTACATCTCCACCCCGGGCCACCCCAACGAAGCCGTCGAAGTGATGTCCCGGTGCTTGGAGGCCGTGCGGAGTTGGATGGGTCGTAACAGGCTTCGTCTCAACCCGACCAAAACCGAGTGGCTGTGGTTTTCTGCGCCCAGATACAGCCAGCTGGTTCCTTCGCTGGCCGTGGGGGGAGAGGTTTTGACCCCCGTGGAAAGGGCGCGCAATCTGGGCGTCCTCCTGGATGTACGGCTGTCCTTAGAAGAGCATATTGCAGCCGTCGCCAGGGGGACTTTTTATCAGATTCGTCTGATCCACCAGTTGCGGCCCTTTCTGGATCTGGGCGCACTTCGCACAGTCACTTCCGCCCTCGTTATCTCCCGCCTGGATTATTGCAATGCTCTCTACATGGGGCTCCCCTTGAAGAGTCTCCGGAGGTTGCAGTTGGTCCAGAATGCAGCCGTGCGGGTGATTGTGGGTGCCCCTTGGAGCTCCCACGTTACACCGCTTCTCCACAGGCTGCACTGGCTTCCTGTGGCCTACCGGATTCGATTCAAGGTGGTACTGACGGTATTTAAAGTGCTCCATGGCTCGGGACCTGGGTACTTACGGGACCGCCTACTGCCATCGTCAACCTCCCGCCGCCCAGTACGCTCCCACAGGGTTGCCCTACTTGGGGTACCACCGCCTGGCTGCTGTCGGCTGACGGCCCCGAGAGTTCGGGCTTTCTCTGTGGGAGCTCCCTCCCTATGGAATGATCTCCCCCCGGAGATACGGGCTATGACGGATATCCTGACCTTCCGGCGCGCAGTGAAAACCCTATTTTTTAAACAGGCTGGCCTGGCCCAGTAACTGTGTTTCGGGTTTTAATTCAATTTTAATTGGGGTTTTATTAGTTTTAATTTTTAATTGAATTCCTTGGATGGACACAGCCGGACCAAATTATTTAATGTATTTTTAATTGTATTTATTGTATATTTATGGTGTATTTTTAGTAGGCTGTACACCGCCCCGAGTCCCTTTTTGGGAGAGGGAGCGGTATAAAAGTTTAATTAATAAATTACTTACCTCGATCCGTTCCAATCGGGCTTCAGGCCTGCACATAGCACTGAGACGGCATTGGTCGCGTTGGTTGATGATCTCTGGAGGGCTCGTGACAGAGGGTTCTCCTCTGTCCTGGTCCTATTAGATCTCTCGGCGGCTTTTGATACTATCGACCATAGTATCTTATTGCGACGGTTGGGGGGGTTGGGGATTGGTGGAACCGTCCTTCGATGGTTCTCCTCCTTCCTCTCTGACCGTTCGCAATTCGTGTTGGCGGGGGGGGGGAGAGGTCCACCTCTAGGCCCCTGGTTTGTGGGGTGCCTCAGGGGTCGGTCCTCTCTCCCCTCCTGTTCAACATTTACATGAAGCCGCTGGGTGAGATCATCCGTGGTCTTGGAGTGAGGTGTCATCTGTACGCAGATGACACCCAGCTGTACATCTCCACTCCGGACCACCCCAACGATGCTGTGGGGGCTATGTCCAGGTGCCTGGAGGCCGTGCGGGACTGGATGGGTGGGAACAGGCTTCGGCTCAACCCATCCAAGACCGAGTGGCTGTGGTTTCCGGCGCCCCGATATAGCCAGCTGACACCTTCGCTGGCTATTGGGGGGGAAGTTCTGCCCCCCACAGAGAGGACTCGCAACCTGGGTGTCCTCCTGGATGTACGGCTGTCACTTGAACATCACATCGCGGCCGTCTCCAGGGGGGCGTTTCATCAGATCCGTCGGATCTACCGGTTGCGGCCCTTCCTGGATCGGGACGCCTTGCGCACGGTCACTCAGGCCCTTGTCACCTCTCGCCTGGACTATTGTAATGCCCTCTACATGGGGCTCCCTGCGGGGAGCATCCGGAGACTCCAGTTGGTGCAAAATGCAGCCGCGCGGGTGATCATGGGGACGTCACGTAGCGCCCATGTGACGCCTCTCCTGCGCGAGCTGCATTGGTTGCCGGTGGCTCTCCGGGTTCGCTTCAAGGTTCTAGTTTTGACCTTTAGGGCGACCCATGGCATGGGACCAGGTTACCTTCAGGACCGCATTCTGCCAACGTTCTCCAACAGGCCGGTGCGTTCCCACAGAGAGGGTCTGCTCCGGGTGCCGTCGGCCGCTATGTGTCGTCTGGCGGCGCCAAGGAGTAGGGCCTTCTCTGTGGGCGCCCCCGCCCTCTGGAATATTCTGCCACCGGAACTTCGTACCGGCACGGACCTGAGGGCCTTCAGGCACGCGTTGAAGACCTGGCTCTTTGAGCAGGCCGGCCTGGGCTGAGAAAATGATTTTAAATTTGGTCTCCATTTTTAATTCTAAATTGGGTTTTAAGGGGGGGGGTTTCTTAGTCTTATTATGCAGCCGATTTAAATTTAATATTTTTTTAACTTTTGTATTCTCTGTGGGGTTTTTAGATGAGCTGTTCACCGCCCTGAGTCCCTAGGGAGAAGGGAATATAAATGGAATTATATAAATGGAATTAATAAATAATAAAAATAAATAAATAAAATAAATAAATGTTGTAGTAGAGTTGTCCTGTGTTCTAGCTCAGAGGTCTCCAAACTTGGCAACTTTAAGATTTGTGGACTTCAATTCCCAGAATTCCTCAGCCAGCTGGCTGAGGAATTCTGGAAGTTGAAGTCCACAAGTATTAAAGTTGCCAAGTTTGGGGATCCCTGTTCTAGCTGACAGCATGCAACACTCCCTCCCATTGCTGGTACAATCATTTTCCCACCTTTCATAATAAACTGCCCTTCTTCTCCCAATTCTCAAGGTTCAATTAGGCTAGATCAGGGTATGTTTTCTGGATCATGAGTTGCCACAGTTTATATTCTGAAACAAAAATTATGAGACTTGGCAAATCTCTAAAATGAATAAATTCTGTGAAGTCGTGTAGAATTAATAGAGCTTATTTATATTATATACAGTAATGGAACAATGTCAGCTACAGAAACGTTTTTTAAAAAAGAATTAAAACTGTCAAAATACATGTGATAAGCATAAATATTAGCATGTTTAATATTATTGGGATGAATATGGATGTATCATAGTTGGGTGTTTTCTTATGTTTTGAAGTACAGTCTAGAATAAAAAAAAGAGAGAGAATAGCTATAAAAATAGCTCTTAGTTCACAAATACACTTTCTTTCTCTAAAAAACCTTTCACTGAGGTGCAGTATAGCTTACTTAAAAAGACTTTTAATTCTCTCATATTTCAAGAGATCAAACATATCTTTGCCTTAGGCTTTGCCTCATCTGTACGGTAAAAGCAAACTTTTCTTTTTCTTCCCCCCCCCCTCCCCCCAGGCAGTAGTAACTTAAAGGCTTTCTGAAATGCTTTTTGTGAGAGTTTGACACGTCTTGAAAAACAAGGCAGGAACTGCAAGTCCAATATATTACAGTGGAGGGCGAATCTCTCAAATCTGGGACTTTAAGCATTCAGCTGCATTCTTGCATTTTTCTTTGTGAGGGTTTTTCAATTGTTCTTTTGTAATAAATTCACTTCCCATTTCCCTTCTTTGGCTTGCCAATCCTGGATTGTTTCATCAATATGGAATAAAAGTTTGGCAGGTTTACTTTGTAACTTTTTGATGAAGAGGCAGGAAAATTGCTTACTTTCTGTTCGTAGTTTTGGCATCTTTGTGGTATTTAAAGAACATCTGTTCCTGCTCATACACTTCTTCTACAAATTTAGGGGAACAAAGCTGTGAAGGAAAGATAAGCAGAAAAGTCCACACATCTTGGAGGGGGTGGCTTCTATGATATTTACATTTACGTAGCACCTTGGAACAAGTCAGTATAAGAGGAGAAGGATCTGGATAATAGATTTGGTTCTAACTGCATTATGAGATGCTTACTTTCTAGCTTTAAGATCTATAGCATTATGCAGTTTGTACATTGCTTGCTTCGTTCTAAACAAACACCAAATCAGAGATGCAGTTTATTGAATTAGAATCCAGTGAAAAATCATGTCTAAGGAGTGCCCTGGTAATAAACAACTTGTGTGTAGTTATTCTGTACCATGAGATTTATACCAGAGTAAAATGGGAATTCTTATTAATTATGTATTGAGATTGATATATACATACACACAACGGAATAGAGTATAAAATATATTTTATTATACCACTGAATCATCTCATTCAATTGAATAATTAGCAAATGAATGACTACTGAGTTTCAGGCCTAGTCCCAAAGTTGCTAATTCAGTAATAAGAATTCTATTCCAATTTTTTAAAGCATTATACTTATTTGATATCTTGTGCATCCCAGATTGCTGGGATCATCTGAGGTAGTGCATCGTTAGCATGGATATTCCATTTGATGCAGTATTTTATCTGTCCCATTCAAATGAAGCTATTTCTTGTTTTGTTTTTATTTTTACTGCTATCTTGCCCGTGCAGAAAAGCAGAGAATAACTTCCCCAAATCCCTTCTAGAATAATTAACATACTTCTTCATGCCAACCGTATTGGCTAGCCAAAGGGCTTCTGATGGAATTAGAAGAGCCCAGCACAATGCAATCCTCACATCTGCTGTGCTGATCACTGCCAAAAATGCAGTGATTTGTTTGCTGCCAGTGAGTTCCTTGGACAGAGTTCCAGCTTCGTTCTGAAGTATCTGATATACTGCTGGGCTTTGGGAACTGTTCAGCGATGTTCTGGGGAAGAGTGAAGAAACCATATATGTAGAGTGAAGTAAAAGAATACAAAATATTGTATCTATCTGAGATACTGTCCTGTAATTGCCTTTAGAACAGTTAAGGATCCTGCTTTGAAAAGGCAACTGTTTGAAAGACTGGGCAGCCCAACCGCTAAAGATAAAACCTACAAATTGGGAAAGCCCACCCACTGTTAAGCAGGAACAGATGTCACCTGCTCACAATCTTCTCTCACTATGGTGAGATGAATTTCAATTTAAATGAAGGTAAAGATTCTCCAGAATTTGTCTCTTTAAATTAGCATTTGCAAACATATTTTTTTTTATCTATATAGAAAACGTAGCCTAACTTCACCTAAGTTTAGGCGCCTCTAAATACTGTATAATGATGGATTCATTTAGTTTGAACAATCTGACATGCCATGTAGTTCACTGCTAATTTGAGAAGAGATAAAGTATCTGGTTTTAGCTTGATGTATCAATCAAGGAAACTTACTAGTGTTCCAGCTACTACCTTTGCCAGCCTGTCTTATGGGATTCTTATGGGAAGTTGGAAGCTGGAATGTTATGCATGCATAAATGAGCAAAAATGTTGTCAACAATCAATGTGCACTTGCTGATCAGGAAGCATCCTAGTTCTTCACATCTGTTCCTGAAAATGCAGCCCTTGTTCTGCTTTACAAAAATAAAAGAGAATATGTTGGTATGACAGTACCCCAGAAAGGGATAATATCACAGGTTGTCCATTTTAGGACAAGGCACAAATATATTGCTTTTCCTGCTGCAATATTTACTGCTTTGAAACTGGATGCAGCGTCTCTTGCAGAAGCAGATACCCATAATCTGCAAGCCCCCAATTGCAATACCATATGAATGAAGGGAGGCTCATCTCATCTGGAAGGCTTTCCCTTCATTTATCAAAATCAGAATATTGACAAAACCCTTTGCTACCACTAATAATTATGTACTCTTGATTCTGGAAGTGTCAGATAGTATTCTTCAGGGGCCAGTTTGGCGATTTGTCACTATGGGATCCTCGGTACTCTGGGAAGTTGATTGTTTGCAGTTTTTTTGCAGATGTTTCATTACCAAACTAGGCAACATCATAATTGATGATGGTGGTCAGGATTGGTAATGAAATGTCTGCAAAAAGACAACCAAGCTCAGACACTAACAAGGATTCAATCTTAAGCTGCAAATTTTCTCTCCTATCATTGCTGATCCTCGATCTTATTCTAAAACCAATTTCTTTTGAAATCCAGATTCATCTTTTCCTTTGCTGTTTGATTGATGGCTGGGTGTTATAGGTATTCACAGCCTACTGCCCCAAGGTTGATGAAATACGACAATACTTAATTTCTGGTCTGCTTAATAAACTTTCTGTCTTTGGTGCAACTATGTGATCTTTTGGGGGTTTAGGCCAGCTTTTTCTACCCAGCAAGATTTATTACAAACTCTTTCCCTGGAGCTTGCAATCCTATGAAGGGCTTTTATTTGAAATGAAAGAATCGGGACAAAGTGTTTCGTTTCATGAAATATCATGCCAGGTGAAACGTTTTCATGTCTTCTTTAAAGGACACATTTTAGAACATCTCTGAAGACATATGCTTTTTTTTTTTTTTTGCTCTCACTGAATCAGGCCCTGAAACACAACTCATTTGAAGAAAGCTTTGAACCGCTCTGTTCTGGTGTCTGATTGTTTTTTCTGTATGCTTCATTGTTCTTCCTCAAATGGTCGTCTTTCTAGGTAGGCATAAGCTAGAAAAAACCTCGAAAAAGGACTGCATTGATAAGGAGGGTCACTGATATAAGGGTCACTGATGAGAAACTCAATTTCTAGAGAACTAAATACCAATATTAAATGCTTACACATTTTCATTATCCTCCAAACCAGTTCAGGTGGCTGATTGTGCTGATTAGTCCTTAGCAGAAGAGCCTTAAAAAGCAAAAGGATGGGAGAAAACTTTGAGCCTTATTAACTACAGACAAAGAAGAAAAGATGCTAAAGCTAATAAAGGGTGGACCCCAGAGCAGTTGGCCTGCTTCTGCATGTGAAGGAGGTAACTCAAGGGTGGAATTTATTCCTAAATATTCTCCCATCATATTTCTAGAACCTGAATTCTGATGAATCCAAATGCTTGCACTTTCTAAAAACATTCCCTGTGGTCATGCTGACAGAACTGTGGGTACATTCTCAATATATCTTTTCCTCTTTTTTGACTACAGAATAAATCTGCAGTTATGCCTGAAAAATATAGTAATCAACAATCAAATTACATATTCTTTTCTAAAACATTTGGGAGGTGACAGCATCAGCCAGAAAGAGTATTCTTTTTCATTCTTAGTATTCTCTGAACTTGCTTGTTTGCCTGCCGATGTTTCATTAACTCATCAGTACTAGTGAATATGGATTCCCCACCCCTGCTTATATTCAGAAGCTGGCGCTGCTGGTATTAAGGTTTTCTTCTTGGTAGTTCCTTGATTAGAACATTGTTTTCTGCTTAATTTCTTCCCTAATGTTAAATCCTGCTTATTTGGGTGTTGGCTGCTGGAGAGGACATGTTCTGGACTTTTTTGTTCCAAGCTGATACTTATTTCTTTCTTTGCTTTTTCTTGTCTCTTTTGAATAGTGTGTAAATATGATTTATTTTTTGTCTATTGTCTAGTGATAGCTAATTTGTCTGAATGCCAAGCTTCCAGGAATTCTCTTGCATTTTTGGCTTAGTCTAAGATACTCACTCTCTCCCAGTTGAGACTGTAGCTGAATCTGTCCATGTGTTATGAGCAGCAACTGTTTCTTATTTTTGCTGTACTTATCTACTGCAATTCAAGCTTTTGCTTGTTAGCAGCATAGGCCGTGACATGCAGAGCTTCCAAGATGAAGAAGATAATGCATTGACTGATTATAATCCTCTATCCCTTGCTAGGAAGAAAGTCACGTGATCTGGGTGAAGGACCTTTGGGATTGTAATATTATTTTCATACCTGATAACTGTAAATCTTTTATATTTTATTTGTGTATACCTATTATAATAATTCATGAAAAAAATGACAGGCATGTTCAGAACAAAGGATTATAACACAAGAATTCTAATTAATGCACGTTTTTAGTTCACATTACAAAAGTGTCAAGGGAATTGGAAAGTCAAGGAGGGAGAGAGATTGCTGATTAACTGCAAACTGCTGGATTTCCTGAGTTTTGCTGTTTTCCTAAGTGCTGTTTGATTGCCTATTGTATATGAGTAGAGCATGGCTCTTTCTGACCTACCTGAGGCAGTTCAAGAGGATATACAAGGAGCATAGTTTTCAGAGAGCATGCTCAGATGAATGAGTGATTAAGGAAAGCAAAAAGGAGTTCGGTGCCAGGTGCACCTTTTTCTCTTTTAACTGAATATAAATCAGAACCAGGAAAAAAAGAACACAAAGGGGTAAGCAGAAGGCCAGATGGAACAAGAAGCTACAACAGAGAGGCTATAGGCAGTTGTTACTCAAAACTTCAAATGTTTCTATGCCAATGCACAAAGTAGGGAAAATAAATAGTAGGGAGAGCTATAGATCCTAATTCAGGAAAACAAATAGGATGGGATAGGCATCGTTTGAAATCAGTGGTGTGGTGGATGATACTCATGAATGGCACATAACATGGAAGGAAAATATTTGTTTAAAAAGGTGGGAGCATAGCATTAGATATGAAGAAGGGAAAAATACATTCAGACACAGCACTTTGTCCAGAAATTCAGGAATAGGAACATGGAAATTCTGTTGAAAATGTCTGGATAAGCATAACAGAGAAACAAATGTGATACTATTTTGGGTGTTTTCTACAGATTGCCTAGTCAATAGAATGTATAGATGAGGGCTTTCTGCTTTAGATGACTATTTTTTTCCAAATAATAATATGATGGTGATTATGAGCTGTGGTGGCACAGTGGTTAGAATGCAGTAATGCAGGCTAACTCACTACTCTAGGAGTTCAATTCTGAGTGGCTCAAGATTGACTCAGCCTTCCATTCTTCCAAGGTCAGTAAAAGAGCCAGATTGTTGGGGACAATATGCTGTCTCTGTAAAACACTTAGAGAGGGTTGTAAAGCACTAAGAAGTGATATACAAGTCTAAGTGCTTGCTATTGCTACTATGGGAGATTGTCGTTATCCTGATTTTTGCTGGATTCTACTAAGAGTCAAAGTTCTAACATATGGTTGTCCTTTTTTGCTAACCACTTCATTTGTCAGCAGGTGGGAAAAAGAACAAGAGAGCCTGTTATCCTCACCAACACTGAGAAATTGGTTAAAGAAGGAAAGCTGATTGGAACCTTGGAAGAAAGTAAGTACATTATCCTTCAACCTGTGATATTCACAGGTGGAGGCACTGAAAATAATTGTAACTTAGTAGATCTGAAGAATTACCTAAACAAGCAAAGTCTTGATGAAGTCTCAAATGGAATTCTCTTAATGAATGATGCTACTGTTAGGAGTGTTCATTATCAGTTGCCAGTAACCATTCCCAAACCATGCTTGTTACCACATCATTACAGATTAGAGGGAAGTATTGTGCGAGATGCCATGGGGCTCTAATCTGGGCCTCATGTTTTTCAAATTAAAGAAGTTAAAGGGATTTTTTTGTAAGTTTGACACAAGTTGGAAACATGGATAATACTTTAGAGAACTGAAAGAAGATATAAAAGCTAGATGGACCTGAGCAATGGGTTTTATATATAGAAGAACCTCTGGTCACGAACACTTCTGACCATGACCAAATCAGGTTCCGACCAAAAAATTCACAACATTTTTGAATCTGGTCATGAACACATACATACTCAGGTGGCGATCAAACATAACCCCTGACCCAGAAATTCCTGAAGATGAAACATTAGAAGACAAAGAAATCACTAAAATTATGGAACAAATTATGGTCATACCAGAGGTTCTACTGTATATAATATATATAATTTAATTATATGATTTAACCAGTTCATTTTTGAAAGGCAGTAGTATAGGATAGGGGAGACATAATTTGCTAGCAGTATCTATGAAAAGGACCTAGGTTTACTTGTCAAACCAAAAATTAAGCAAAAAAACACTCCTACCTTGGGGTGCATTGGCAAATACATAAGACTTTAATTCACATTCTATTCTGCTCTAGCCAGGAAACCTTTAGAGTACTGTGTCCAGTTTTGGGTATGATAGTTCAGAAAGGACAGTGATACCTTGGAACAAAGTTATTAGCCTTCAGATATCTGAATGGTTATGGTAATGGACTTATTCTGTACTGCTCAGGTAGACAAGAACAGTGGCTTTAATTTACAGGATTTAAGGGAAAAAATCCTATGTATGAATTATGAAATATGAATGGGCTGCCATGTAAAGTGAGGTCTTTCACTGGAGGTCTTTATACATAGCCTGAATATTCATATAACACATGATCTTATAGTTCTATGAAAGAAACTCAAGGAAATGTATGAAAATTCCTTTATTCATTCTAATTATAATACAGTATCTGATCCGATCATGACAGTGTCACATGATGACTTTAGGGATTACACAAAGGACAATATGAGAACATTAATAGCCAGTAGTATAAATATAAACATTTTTGGAATAAAAGGTAAACATAGAATCTTATTAATAATCCAGACAGAGTGTAGATGGAATAGCCATTTTAATATATTTTATATCATGTTACTGGACAGATTTCTTATTGGATGGGAAAACCCAATCAGAAGCTAAATCTGGTTCCAGCACCTATCCATGATTACAGAATCCATCAACCTCAATTTTATCAAACAAATGCCAATAGACTCAGCCAGCATAGCCAGTGTTGAAACATGTGGAGCTTATAGCTGGCATCTGTTTGCTAGGAATGAAAAAGAAAACAATCTTAACTTAAGTCTATTGACAACAGCCACTTGCCAGATTTCACAGCAAGTCTTGCCATACCCCATAAACTTGCCAGAGATCGAATTACAAACATTTGAACCTATAGTATTCACATTTTACCATTGAGTTATGAAGGAATTAAAAATGGACAATAGTTATCTCTTAACATCGCTACCATGGTATATATTTCCAAAATTCTACCTGGAAATGTCGTGACAGAGACTTCTCATAATGTTTCATGCTGAAAGAATATAAACGTTAATAGTATTTACTTCAGCATAAACTTTTCTGCAATCTATAAAGCACTTTTTGCACATATTTCAAATTAATTATACTAGCCAAGTTATGAGATTCAATTCCTTAGCAAGGTAGGCCATATTTTATCAAACAGATATGCCCAACAAATTAGTTTTAGCACGAAGTACTATTTTAGTGCACAGCAGTAACTTGTGCAGAGTGACAATATAGGTCTTGCATTTTATTATATAAATACAAAGAAGCTATGATCAGTGGGGTCCCATTAAATATTTTATTATGAGGAAAAAAAGGCACAATTTTAACTATGCAATGTACAACTCTGAAATTCTGGTCCCACCATGCCACACCCACCAAACCAGTGACAACTTTATTTGAATACCACCACTGGTACAGAATGAATGCAAGGAAGATCATCATTATGATGGAACATTATTGTCAGATTGCGGATAGTCCTCGACTTACAACAGTTCGTTTAGTGACTTATAACCACCAGCTGCAAAGGTGTATTAATTTAGCTTGATAACCAGCAGTAGAAAAGAGGACCTGAGTAAGTATAGTGCAACATAACTTCCCTTAGATACTATAGGTATCAGCTTGAATAGTAGCTTATAATAGCAAGGACTCAGGGTGGGATACTGGGGTCCAAATGAGTTCCTGATGGATCTCTCCTCTCCCCTAGAATGAAATACTCAAAATAGTGATTCCCAGCTTTGGATTTCAAGGTTGATGGACTTACAACAATTCATTTAGTGACTGTTCGAAGTTACAACAGCACTGAAAAAAGTGACTTATGACCAATGGTGGGATTCAATTTTTTTTACTACCGGTTCTGTGGCTTGGTGGGCGTGGCAGGGCAAGGATACTGCAAAATCTCCATTCCCTCCTCACCCCACTAATCTGCTTTCCAGCACCGTTCTCCTGTGCAGGGCAACAAAAAAAGACCCAGCCAATCAGCTGGGACTCGGGAGGCAGAGAATAGATGGGGGTGGGGCCAGTCAGAGGTGGTATTTGCGGTTTTCCAAACTACTCAAAATTTCCGCTACTGGTTCTCCAGAACTGGTCAGAACCTGCTAAATACCACCTCTGCTTATGACCATTTTTCACACTTATGACCAATGCAGCATCCCCATGGTCACATGATTTGCATTTGGATGCTTGATAACTGGTTCATGTTTATGATGACTGCAGTGTCCTCGGGTCACGTGACCACCTTTTGCAAACTTCTGACAGGCAATGTCAAGGGGGAAGATTCATTTAACAACCGTGTTGCTAATTTAACAACTGCAGTAATTCACTTAACGTCTGTGGCAAGAAAAGTTGTAAAATGGAACAAAACTCACTTAACAAATTTCTCATTTAGCAATATAAATTCTGGGCTCAGTTATGGTCATTAGTCAAGGATTACCTGTATACATCACTTTATTGTTTAGTTGTACTCTTGGGATTGCTGAGTAGTTCATCAATATTGCTACAGGTCGACTTACTCGACCTATGACCACAATAGGTACCAGAATTTCCAATTTTACAATCTCTTTTTGCCACAGATGTTAAGTGAATCACATGGTCATTAAGTGAATCCAGCTTCCTCTGTTGACTTTACTTTTTGGAAGCTGACAGAGAAGGTTGCAAGTGATTTCTCACATGACTGTGGGATGCTGCAACCATTAGAATTGCATGCCCAGTGTCTGAATTTGGATCACGTGTTTTAGCAATGTTGCGACAGTCATAAGTGTGAGGACTGATCATAAGTCCCTTTTTTCAGTGCCATTGTAATTTCAAACCATCGCTGAATGGATGGTTTTAAGTCAAGGTCTACCTGTATAACAATTGAAACACATAAAATTAAAAAAAAATCAAATGCTTAGGACATTTGCTAAGGTTGATTAAAATCTAGGTGTTGTTTTATACCTATACAGAAGTTGTACTTCAAGAATTGATGTGACTTTGTGTGTGCCTATTTAATAGAAATTATCATGCTGAAGGTTTAAAATACTCCAAAAGTTTTTGCCATGAAACTCCAGTGCTGTAATTTCTATTGGTGCTTACCACTACCAGTATAATAGATATTGTGCTCTACTGACAGCTTAGATTCAGGTAAGCAATTTCCATTGATTTGGAACTGCAGAAGCAGCTGAAGGTTTTTTTCTCCTACTATATGCTTGTTGAAGTTTATATTACAATAGTTATGATGTTAAATTCGCTGCTGCACAGTGCAATGTTTTTCTCAGGATTGTGCTAAGAATTCCTGCTTGGTGATATTATCTTTGAATTAACTATTAAGACTATATATATATATCACAGAGTTCTGCTGGCACATCTCGAGTTTGAGAAGAGATATGTTGTGAATATAAGGATAATTTGGTAATATTATCTCTAATGCTTGCTAGTTATTTGTTGAAGCAGTGTTGACTCTTAATTTGAAGAAATATTTGTCGATGTACAAGGACAGAGGAGATCTGAAAGTTAGTGATTCAGGTTGTTTCAGGTGGTGATTAAACTGAAATTTTATCAAAAGGGGAATAATCTTTACGTATTAAATCTTGTCATGCATTCTTATTTTAGTGACTACAGTTTGTACCATATACTATGGCTATATTCCTGAATACAGTTATAAAAGAAGCTTTACTGGTCTCCTTTACATGCTTTTTGTGCCAATAAAGACTTCATTATGTGCCTTTTGGGGATCTGTAATCTGAATGGAACACAGTCATATGCTGGTTTTCCTATTGCTTTGTATTATGAGTTGGTGTTACAAATTCACAATTATAAGAAACAACTGGGTGGACAGCCAGTGGATGCAATCTTCCCTTGAGCTGGGATTACAGGGAAGGGAAAATACATATCTTCACAAGTCTAAATATTTCCAGGAAATTGCTGCTATCAATTTGTTTAAGTGGCAGAATTCATACATGTAAATATTCTAGATTCACTAAGAAGGGAACTGTCTGAAAGATGGCTAGAAGGATGTATAGATGGAATTACAAGAAAAAAACTAAAGGGAAAAACATATGCTTTATCTATGGGGTTAACAATTCATAAACAGGGAGGGTCATTGAAAATCATTGAAACAATGACTTTCAAACTTTATGGGAAAACATGCAGAATACATGTTTAGAAATATATTTTGGTGACTCTCTGCCTTGATATGAGGACTCTGGAAGGATTCTTCTTCTTCTTGCACAATTTTTCTCTCTATTCCTTCTGAATTTGGACTCCATGCCAAGAAATGTTTGTTCAGTTTGCTTGCAAACAATTTTCTTCTGACAGCCCAAACTTTTTAAATATAAAGTGCAGCTTGGGTCTCTTTCTTTTGATTTTTTTAAAATAAAAATCTGTGTTTCTAATATAATTATACTTTAACTGCCATTTTTATTGTTTTTTATGTGATTTTATTGTGATATTGATTCCTTGTTTGTAGATCAGAGGGGTTTTTTTTATTGTGGGTTTTATTGTTAGCCTTGGGCTTTTTTTATAGAAAGTCAGAGTATAACATATTGTTGAGTAAACTAAACAAGAACAAAAATCAAGATATATAAAATATCAAGAGCTTCCTTCCCTCTGCAATCTTGGACACAGACGTTTTTGGTTTATCACTGACCACTGGCCTTGCTGATTTGGGGTGGTGGGAGATATATTCCAGGAAATGAATCACTGTTTTGGATCATTCATTCTAGGAGAGAAGAGAAAGGCACCAGGAGCTCATTTGGACCCCTTTATGCGTATATTCCTCCTTGAGTCCTTGCTTTTTTATATAAACTACTATTCAAGCTGATACCTAGAGTAACTAAGGGAGGTAATGTGCCACTATAGTTACTCAGGTCCTCTTTTCTACTCTGGTTATTAAGCAGTTGTATCCAATGCATACACCTTTGCAGCTGGAAAGGGCTGACTTGCATAAGAGTAAGTAGTGAGCAGAAAACTTCCTTAGAGAAGTTTCAGCCAGTGGCAAAGATGAAGTCTAAGGTGCTCAGTGCTCTGAGATCATAGTTTTTGCTTCCATTGGGGATGCATACAAGATCCGATTCAAAAGAAGTACATAACTTTCTCCCATAGAAGTGCAACTCTGATTAATGCAAATAATAGTCTATGAAGTTACTAGAATACCCCCTCCTGTGCATTTCTTGGCATTAGAAGTGCATCCTCCCTTTCAAGCTGTTCAACTGAGGCTAGCAGAGGGAAATTCTGCATCTAAGGATTTAATATGCTTTGGTCTCATTAAAATTCATTCCATGATCCCTGCTTTCACAATACTATCTTTCAGTCACCAGGCAGTCTTTCTGGTTTCTACAAGTTTGAATTCATAAAATATAAAAGTCTCATATCAAAGCAGGATGGTTTCTCACTCAGATACACCCCATGCATTTTAACTAGATGTCATGGAATTGGACTCCTGGCTAAATTATGGTTAAATGTTTATCATCTCCTCCTTGTCTACAATGGCAATCCATAGCTCTTCCAAAGACATTCCATTGATCTTAATCCCATCCATCTGTCTTATCCATTCCCTGCCTTCTTTTGATTTCACCCAACTTTGCCAAACATGGAAGCTTCTTCTAGTTCAACATCTGCTTGCATTATATGCCAAAAAATTCAGGTTTCTGTTTGCTGATTATTGTCTCAAGTGTGCAGTCAATTTTTATTTTGCTTAGAGCTGACAAACTGGTTCTTCTTTCAGTCCATGATAGTTAACCATTGCCTGCAAATCCACAATTTCAAAGGCACTTATCTTCACAGTTTCGCAGTGTGCAACTTCTACAGCCATACATTACCAGACCTCAGTCGATAATCAGTGTGCATGGGGGTGCCATTTGGGAAATGTGAAAAGTACTTTTGTGATTTTTCAAAATGTATCTCTTTTCCCACCACATAATTGTAAACTCGGTCTATATATCTCAAAAGATAGGGTGCCTGGACATCTAAAGGAGGTACTTTGATTTTCAAATACAGTTGAGTTCCAACATCTCCCTCTGTAGAGATTCATCTCTCTTTCTCACATCTTTCAGCCATATTTTAAACATGCACTCTTGTAAAGAGTGACTGCATCAAACTGTTTATGAAAAAAATGTGAACTTGACAAAATGTCAATATTTTCTGGAGCTTTTTGCTGATTGTTAGTGACAAACTCGGGTCTATTTTTGAGGATGATGTCTAAGATGGCCTTAAGCAAGTCTTGGGTTAGAGCGCCTCTTGGACCCAAACAGTGATTTTCTTGTCTCCAAGGCAACCAGTTTGTAATACTTCCCCTGAGCAATGTTAAAGAAGGAAGATAAGATAAGGTTCATATTCTACAGCAATTAGATAGTGGCCCATCAGCTGTAACTGAATCTTCCTGCTATTAAATTTAAACCAAGAAATAGGAAAAGATAATTTCTTTCTTTGGAGGGTTATGAAATGAGCAGCTGAGCAACTTTAAAGTTAACAAGATTCCACAAGTCATTCTCAGGTCTGCTCGTAGCAGACAGTAAATTTCTCTCAGTGCTCATCTACATGTCCTTCTAAAAGTGGTCTAAAAATCCCTGTGGCCAAATGAGCTTTTGGGGGATTTTTTGTTTGTTTGTGTGTAGAGGAAATCTCATGGCCAAATGCAAGGATATAAGCAGGCAGTCAGGGTTAAGAGGACAAAAACCTCTAAGGATTTTGGAAGTACCTGCAAACTAGTATTGGAAGTTAAAACCCACCCCTTTCCTAGACAAATGATATATTTTAGGATATACTAAAAAGGCAGAACATTTCCCCTAAAAGAGAAATAGAAACTCAGAGAGGCAGAAACTCAGTCCCCCCCCCACCTTTGTTAATGGGCCATTAAGGCCTGGGCCAGTCTATTCTACACAATGAATATCTACCTCCTTCATGTAGAACCATTTAATTGACCTTCATTGCACCACCCACCAAGTTTCAACCAAACTTAGCACACAGACAACCTACAAAGCTAGCTATGATCTCTGACAGCAACCAATCAGGATACTCTTCCTGCATCCCAGGAAGTTCAAAGCCCAGAGAGGGCTTTGAAAAAACCCAGGCACTCTCAGCATGTTGGCCCTTTTCTTCACCCAAGAGCTCCAATGCATATGATCCTATTAACCATTATTCCAAACAGCCTCCATGTTTCCAGTATCTTTCTCTCCACTTGGAACTGAACCCAGATGGACATTTCTTCCAACACTAACATATAAAAATGTCAAAATATTTAAGAAAAGAGAGGAGGATGAAGGGGGAGGAGGAAGAAATAATAGTAAAAGAGGTGGTGGTGTTCTTTCAGGTTCTTCAGGAGGTAATACATAAATCAAATCTAAATTCGACATCATATTTGTCTGTGAAACATGGCTCAATGCATCTCTCCCTGACTCCATTACCACAGTAAGAGACTATCATGTTTACCAATCAGATCGTGAAATCCATAGAGGAGGTGGTCTTGCTATCTTCTATAAAAAGTCCTTACATCTAAAAAACATCCAAGTTACCCAAGAGCTTGCTCTTCCTGAGACCATCATCTATGAACTGTCCTTAAATATCACATTTCAATTCTTACTATGTTACAGAGACATTGAACATGTAAACAAGCTAAATTCACTACTGACATGGGCAACATCCTGCCCACACACTTTTATATTTCTTGGTGACTTCAATCTACCTCACGTTAACTAGACCCTAAATGAATGTAAAACTGAACCCATACATGCAACCTTCTACAATGCTGTAACAAACCCTGAACTGGAACAATTAGTAACCAACAATACTAGACTTAACAATTGCCTCAATCTCATCTTCTGCAAGAGTTTGAATTCAATTTACGAAATACAAATTAAAGAACCCTTTTCCAACAGTGACCACAGCATGATTGACTTTTGTCTCAACATACATCCACACAAAAATCAACACAACGATGTGATCCCCAAATATAACTTCAAAAAAGCCAACTATGATCTTATAGACAATGATCTCTCATCCCTTGATTGGCAATATCTATTCACTGGATGCAATACTGTTGAAGACCATTACAACACATTTTTACTTGAAGTCAAAAGAGTCATCAAACTATATAGACCAATAACAACTCCAAAAACCAGAAAAAAACGATTATCCATAACAATAAGGAAGCTTCAATCCAAAAAGACATCACTTTGGCAGAAAAACAAATCTGGTCACATTGCCAACTTCAAAAGCCGATACAAAAACTTATGCCACCAGATAAAGACTGAATGCACCAATTATCACATTAAACAAGAGGAAAACCTTCTATGCACCAATTCTACCCATGCTTTCTACAATTTTGTAAACAACAAACTAAAAGACTCAAGGTCCATCCCATCCCTGAAAGGACCTAATAGTAAAGACTGCAATGATGACATCATTAAAGCCAACCTCTTTAACACATTCTTTGGCTCAATATTTGTAAACAGCAATGGTTCATACCCAGTGTTTCTTAGTTGAACCGCAGACAACTACAATGATCTAATACATATCGATTTACAGAAGACAATGTTGAAAAAGCACTATGCAATCTAAAACCATCTCTATCTATTAGACCAGACGGAATATGTGCCTACTTCTTAAAAAAGCTATCCACTGCCATAACCTCTAAGCATAATCTTTGAAAAATCTTTCAGGACCAGCTTCTTGCCAGAACTATGGTCACAAGGCACGGTCATCCCCATCTTCAAAAAGGGAGACCCCAACCTAGTTGAAAATTACAGACCAATCTCTTTATGCTGCGTCACCTGTAAAGTCATGGAATCAATTATTAACCAATCCATTATCCTCCACTTAGAGACAAACAACCTACTCTCTAATAAACAATTTCATTTTAAAAAAAAAACTATCCTGCAATCTGCAACTCTTACACTGCAAAAACATATGGACTACATAACTTGATCAGGACAAAGCAACAGATACAATCTACATAGACTTCTGTAAAGCTTTTGATTCAGTGGTACACGACAAACTACTCCTAAAACTAAAATCTTATGGTATCTCTGGAAACCTGCATAACTGGATAGAAGCATTCCTGTCAAACAGACAACAAATGGTCAAAATTGGGAGTGTCCTATCAAATTCTGTACCTGTCAACAGTGATATCCCCCAAGGCAGTGTCCTAGGACCAACTCTCTTCATACTTTACATAAATGACCTCTGTGATTATATTAAGAGTAACTGTGTCCTTTTTGCTGAAGATGTAAAGCTATTCAACACCACAGACAATACTGCTACCCTTCAAAAAGACCTCGACTATGTATCAGAATGGTCAAACAAATGGCAACTTCAAATCTCAACAAATAAATGCTCTGTCTTACATATTGGCAAAAAAATAATAATCAGAAAATAAAATACAGGCTGAATAGTCAAGACCTTGTTGATGATCCAAACTCTGTCAAGGACCTTAGCCTATTCATCTCTAATGATCTAAGTGCTAGTGCCCACTGTAACTACATAGCCAAAAAGGCCTTAAGAGTTGTTAACCTAATTCTACATAGCTTTTTGTCTGGTAATATTACACTACTAACTAGTGCATTCAAAACATTTGCTAGACCAATACTCGAATACTGCTCACCAGTCTGGAACCCACATTATGTATCTGATATTAGAACAGTTGAGAAAGTCCAGAAATATTTCACAAGAAGAGTTCTCCACTCCTCTACTTGTTGCAGAATACCTTATGCCACCAGACTTGAAATTCTAGACCTAGAAAACCTAGAACTACGCCGCCTTCGGTCCAATCTAAGTATAGTATATAAAATTATATATTGCAATGTCCTACCTGTCAATGAATACTTCAGTTTCAACTATAACAACAGAAGAGCACACAATAGATACAAACTCAAGGTAAACAGCACCAAACTTGTTTGCAGGAAATACGACTTCAGCAACAGAGTGGTCAATGTCTGGAATACTCTACCTGACTCTGTGGTTTCTTCCCCAAACCCCAAAAACTTTAACCTTAGACTGTCTATTATTGACCTCACCCCTTTCCTAAGAGGTCTGTAGGGGGCCTGCATAAGCGCACCAACGTGCCTACCGTCCCTGTCCTATTGTTTCTTTTATTTTTTTATTTTTCTTATATGTATCCATGTATTCATAACTATGTTTTTACTTATACCTATTATCTTGTAAGCAATTGACAAGCCAAATAAAATAAAATAAATACATGTGAGAGGGACAACCAGACAACATTGAGAAGGAAAGAAGTGGCCTTAGCAACAGGCAGCCTAGGCAATCCAAAGTTGAGGAAAAGGAAGGAATTGGAATCCCTGCTGCAGACGAGGAGAAAACTTAGAAGAAGCATCAGAGGCGAAAAGAATCAAACTTGTGCTGGAAAAGGCAGCTTTGGATCGAGTACCATTGTAGTGCAAAACCAGGCGGTGGAGCTTGAGAGCTAGAGAGAGTAGAAAGGATGTTCTCATCTTTTCTCCCTTTTGTTAGAGTAAAGGTTTTTCTGTGAGTGGCAGAAAAGTGATTAACATTCTAAAGCTGACACTTCAGATAAGCAGCTGGGGGGAGGAGGGGGGAGGGAAACTTAGCAATTTGCAAGGAAAGAACTGTTAAGGTTTTCTTTAGGTCTTCACTTTTTGCTTTTAGGTATACAGTTAAGTAAACATAATGTTTCTTGCTGATCATCTCTGCAGTCACTTTTACAGAGAGTTAAACTACATCATTTTGTTACTGTAAACAGATTTAAATAGAAATAAGGAATCTTTAGTTAATCATTTGGCTCCCTGTGCATCGGGCATCATTTCTTATCTTACCTTCTCTCTCTGAAGGATACATTATCTAGCTTAACCTCATCCCCAGGATATTGATGTGATGTTCATAGTTAACTGCTAGGATATTGAAGTAATGTTTTTCATTTTCTCCCACCAGAAATCTTGCTGTAAGCATGATTATTGGTATTTTGATAATGGCCATGGTGAGAGGCTGGAATCTTTCCAATCCTATTAGCCACTTTTGGATGCAGCTACTCATCCTCTCCCCTCTAGTCATTAAGCACTACCTTCCATGGCTGCCATCTTGGTTCACCCTGCTGGAGTGACATGACATCTGGGTTCAAATTTCCTCAAACTTTTTCTTGAATGTATGTGTAACTACAAATTAGCATCAAAGGGTGCAGAGTTTCTCTGCATAACCATGCTTGATGCCCTAGTCTTTCAACCTATGCTAAATATTCTGGTCTCTTCCAATGGTCATAGCAGAAGATTTAACACAAAGATCTTCTCCATCTTTCTAATGCAGGAATTCCCAACTTTTTCTATACCCCGCACTCTTAGAATGCATCTGATATATTCTCACACCTCTTAAAAATAAATAATTTTATGCATATAATTATACATATACACTGTAATTTTGAAACTTCTAAACTCAAGGTTTTCCATGCCCTGGAATATCATCCCGCACCCCCAGTTGAAAGCCCCTGTTCTAATGAATAATCAGGTGTACAAAATTCTTTTAATTTGGGCTCTAAATTAATGTAAATGTATGTCTTCTTTTACCCTATATTTGGGTATCTTTCCTTTTTTTGTTTTATGAAAACTTTATAAAGTTTTCCCCTGTCCAGTCATATGCAATTATAGAGAGCAGTGCTCATCTCAATTTCTTCGCCAAGGGAACCAGCATTGTCCAAAAATATTTCCGTAGTCATGTGGATAGCATGATTATAAAACAAGATGCATGGAATATTGTTTTCTTCCAACCAAAATGGTACCTATTTATCTACTTGCATTTGCATTTTCATTGCTTTCAAACTGCTAGGTTGGCAGAGGCTGGGGCCAGGAATGGAGCTTACCTCATTGCTTGGCATTCAGGTCTTGAACCCAGGCTGTCAACTGGACAGCTCAGCATCTTTGACTACATGGCCACCCTAAAATTTGCCAGCTTAGCAATTCCTTCTTATTGGAAAGAGTTGATCCTTTATGCCCACAGTTCTTTTTATCTTATACTTCAAGTACTACAATATTGTGATTAGTATAATTAAATTAATTAAGCCCTGTATATTCACAAATCAGTTGTTTGGCACAGGGAAAACATTATATCTGACCCTTTACCATGCAAAGAACCAATAAGAAAGATACCTGTATCTACATATCTTATTGCCAGCACTTGCTTCTTTCTCACTACGTAGAGCAGGAGTGCATAACTTGGATTACCTGGGAAGCTGTCTTCACTATGCTTTGTGTAGTTTAAAAAAAAAAAAGAGTTAGGGCCAGGACCCATTTGGGAAAGCATTGGGGAATTATAAAGGTTGAAATCAGCACTTAAGTATCTGCAAAGTTTAAGACAACCATTCTGGTCCTTAAACCCCAAAACCTCAAAATGCAAGGGAATCAGACACTTTAGCTCCACCCATCTGAAAACAAAAAAGACACATTTTGTTTTTGCATCCTGATGTAGAAGAAAAAAAGTAGACACCAGAGATATATGGTATGCAAAGTTTTCAAAGACACAGGCACTTTGAAGAATGTATTTTCAATCCAAAGCCCAACAGAGTTCCTATTTACTATACATAATTCATTCTCTTTGTTTATAATGTGAAGCATCTGAAGATCCAAATGCAACTTATCAGAGAGTCAGAGTGCTTCACCATTCCAAATGGGTTTTGCCTGGCCAAACATAAATTGCTAGGGTAGAACTGTTACTGATAAAAACACTCAGCATAGCTATAATTTGTGGACTGTTATATGCAGGGAGCCTCTTTATGCAGAGATGACAATTGTGCTGCCTGTCAAAAGGAAAGTTCATTTCCCCCAGATTATTAAATAAGGCCATTAAGAACAAGACAGATCATCAGTTTTATTCTGGGTTAGATCCTCAACCAATATAAATCAGAATGATGGGACTGAAATCTATGGTAGATGCACTTACATTAGCACATAATTGAAGATTCAGTTTTGATCATTTCTATGCAAACCTGACTTTGACCATGTCACTAGATTTGGACACATGTATGGATCTTGCCCTTTACAGTAATAGTGGTAGATGATGAAAAAGCAACAACAATTAGCAATCAATTACTTGATCAATATAAAATTGAGGCAAGTAAAACAACTCCATTTTGCAAATGTTTTATATAATGAATAGGGGAGGGGGAACCAAACCCATCCAATTTATTTGATAGTTGTTCTAGAATCCAATTAACATTGAACGCAATTAGTGAAACTTTCTTAAAAATGTCAGTCATTAATAGTATCATTAAGTTGCATATTGAGGTTAAGAAGCTATGATACTAATGAGATTAAAATGTGAAACCGTTTACTTCTGTTTGCACTCAGTGTCTTTAGTGTGAGGAAAGACAAGTAAAACCGTCCGGCAAATCCATGTCAAGATTCTCTTTTTTCCAGGGTCATAATGACAATATGTTATTTATTTATTTTTTTGTCTCCTCTAACATTTGGATGGACAAAGTAGGAAATTCAAATAGTAGAGATGAATCAAGTGAATATATTCAGAGTAATGCCCCCTTCAAACCATTAGCTAAAACTGCAAGGAGAGAGAAAGAAAGAGAGAAGATAGGATGGAAAGAGATTCTCTTTGGGGAGATTTGAATTTTGTACATAACATAGGTTTCAAACTTTGTGGCATTTGGATATCTATCTAATTATTAATTTATTAATAGTTTCAAGGCTAAAATAATTCCCAACTAACACTCTTAGCATGAAGAGGAACAGTAAGAATTCTATTTTATCATGTGTGTTCTTCTTGCATGGATAGAACATGTTTCTATGTGGTTAAAATATATGCACATAAACCTCGGCATTATCAAGAATTAGTGATCAGTAGATCCTCAATCTTTGCATTAGGCAATAAACTTTGACCACCCACTATCTTCAACCTCTACCTTTTAAATAAAAATACCATCTACTGATTTAAATTGGATCCAACTCTGGATCACAAAGTGATCAAGCAGATATCATTTGCTGGTGTTGTAGAGCTTCATAACTGCAGTGGGAGATCACAACATCTAAAGTGTCCAGGGTGGTTTCCAAGACTATTTAAGAAGAAGGTATGCTCAGTGGAAAGTCAGGAACCAGAATTGATAGTGAGGCTGATTAGAGAGCTGGTGGTAGAATAGCCACTGGTCAATTGTGGCACATAGCATTGGATTGAAGTGCCATCAATCAGCTGTTAGAGATTTGGCAGCACAATAGCAGAGATGGTGATATTTTTCAGCCAAGCAGTATCAAAGGCAAGTTTGCCTACAAGGATCCCAGCAACAGCATCCTCTGCTTGGTGGTAAGAAAAGAAACATGTAATAAATTCTATGTATAGTATATCGCACGAATAAAATATATTTTACATTAGTGTCATCTTTTAGTGAAGCCTTAACACCAGATCTGTGACATTACACAAAATCATTCACCTTTATTTAAAAAGGAGCCACTTTTCAGATACATTAGTGGAGATAAATTGATGGTCTATTCATTATATTTCTTTTGTAGAATTCTGCTTTATAATCTTCCATCAATCTCAGTGGAGTAAACAAATGTGAATGCTAAATTAATTCAAGGATTCAAGGATTAGTTTTATCAGTGAGTGAATTAAAAGAAAGAAAATAGATTTCACAATCTTGCCTATAGACACTAAATATATTTTGGCCTCTTCAACTTGGAGTCCTATTTTTCATCTTAGTATTAAAGTCCTGCCATCAGAGTTGGTTATGTTCTTCTGCATTTTTTGTTGTAGTTGTTAACATAGAATGCATGCCTGTGTAAATAGACTTCATAATCACATATATACCCAAACATAAATGTACATGTGAATGTATGTGATGGGTAGGAGCATTGGCTTTATTCCCTTTTTGCACCCAACTCTTTGTTGGGTGCAAAAAGAAAGCCCATCTGCAAAAAAGTCTGAACACTCCCCAAGAGTGTAGATTCTGATGAAAGAATTCAGAAAAATAGGAGTATAACTTGCCTACTTGAGCTTCATATGCATTAGAAATATATGCATAGAGGTTCCTAAATAGATGGAACTTTAAAACCATGGGCATCAGATTCAGTGAGTGGTCGTGTGCAAATAGCAGATGCAACCCTTTGTCTTCCTCAAGCATACATGTAGACTGGAAGAATTAGACAATAGTACACCAGTCTTGTAAGAGAACAGGAAAGAAAGAAAAGTTAACTTCAGCTTTTGGGCTTAAATCAAGCTCTCAAGGTTATTTATAGTCACAAACACAAGGATCAGTATTGATATTGGAAATGCAGACAATATAAGCTCTGATGGCTTCCCTTCTTTTGGTTGCATGGCATTCCTATTTGTGTAAGAAAATACATTCTTTGCAGGAATATCCATAAATTATTTAGCCTAGGCAAGCTGTCAAATCACTTTGCAGTCAACATCTTTAACACAATGTTTTCTGAACCTGGGGCTATAGAGCAGCACATAGGAAAGATGGCATGGCAACAACTAGACACAGCTGTCTTGTGTATAACAGAGACAGTGGGCATATCCCTTTGTGTTGTTGCTTTCATTTTCACAGAAAAAAAGCTTGTCAGGTCATTCTTTGTATCAGGGTTAAGAATGCTGCTTGAGACCTCTTGTTTTGATTAAGGAGGAAAAAGTTGTATTTTCATTTCTTATTGCTTTTAAGTAGGGATGGGCAACCAGAGGTCTTATATTTAAATTGTAAATACACTCTAATTTTAAATGCCATCTGCAACAAGTCAGACCTTTGCTAAGAGCAATCATCCATGATAGCAGATAAGGAGGAAGAACGGATAGGCAGGAGGGTTTTGGAAAGAGAAAAGGAAGTGTCAGAAGGAAAAAGAGAGGCATTGAACTGTTGGCACATAATTCACAACAGAAGAGTTGAGCGGAAAAGGGAAATAGAGGCAATAGATTAATGAACAATCCTAAAAAGGGGGATAAAATACATATAATATATAAAATACATATAATGTATCCAAGAATATGGTAGAGAAGATGAATGTGAATATTTTTCTTCTCCAAATATTAGATTTGTATCACCCAGTGAATTATCATAGAGCATACCAAGCAAAATGAAGCAATGCATAATCAGGGTACGAAATTCATTTCCACAAAGTTTTACACTGGTTATCAGTTTGGATGAACAATGGAACTCTTCAAGAGAATAAACTTTATGACTAATAAATATGATGGTATATAATGGTAGAAAGCCTGTCTAGCATATGCAACTCCTAACAATCCATTTCTGCCCCTAGAGCTTCCTATCGCCCCATGGCTAGAACTTACATTTTGGACATTGTTAAGCTTAAGGCACCAGGCTTTGCCTCTTAATGATCTCCCAATCCCCAAAACCAGATCTGAAAATGCCAGCCCCACTGGAATCACTGGCCCATCCCTTGCAGTCCAGTAAGGGTAAGAGTACAAATGGATGCCAGTAGAAAAAAGACACCAATCTCTAGTGTATAATATCACAACAGCATGCTTCTGAGCTTTCCAAGTGTGCATGTTTTTTTAACAGTGAACCACCAAGGAACTTTGTTAGTTGATATTAGGTATCATCATCATCATCATCATCATCATCATCCTAGGATATAAATATGAGAATTAATACTTCTATTGATCATTTTGGTGAGTTAGGCAGTGGTTCAGTGGATGGACAACTCATACCTTGCTTAAACAACAACTAAAGGCAACGTGATGTAAAACACTAGTATATAACTATGTACTAGAGGAGTAAGCTAACATGGATTTTGCTTTAACAAACATATAAACAAATTAGAGGCCCTAAATCTTTCAGTATATTTAAAGTTACAAAGAATACAGACTTGGGATTTTCTAACATTAAGATTATTATTTAAACTTGTGTGTTAGATGAATAGTTACCAATTAAAATATAAGTGCTATATGGAATAAAACTCAACCCACTGTTTGTTTGTAAGAAATCAGCAGGTAAGAGGCACTAGGAGTTGCTCCACAAGAAAGTGGCTGTTCCTCCAATGTAAAGCATGCTTTATATTCTAGTCTACTGTGGTGTATATATTGAAATAAATACATCTCCTGTCTAAGTTTGATAGCTGTGCTTCAGCTAAAGCTCACAGAGCAAGACTAAAACAATCGAATAACTGACAATACAAATAGCTTAAAACACAGAAGCAATAAGCTTTTGCCATAATATATAAAATTTGGAGAGGGTATATAAAATACTTTCACTTGTGACTAGAAGGAAAATACAGACAGAAACAAGCAAAAATCCTACATAAAAAAATCTGAAAGTAGATCAGAAGAAAAGTATTATACTTGACTTCCACTTTCTTTTCTTCCACTGATCCCCCTCTGCATAATTTTGAAGGGAGCTCAGTACAAAAGTGAAATTTTCTCATTTCCCACAGCCCTGCTGGAAAAGAAGGAGAAATACCTGATCACCTAGTCTCATTCTTAAAACATTAAATACTCATTAATACAAATACTGTGCACATATGTAATTTATTTGTTCATTAATTCCATCTTGGGTGCACTGGGAAGCTAAGCTCCTGATTTCTGGCATGCACATGCACACCGGCCAGCTGGTCTTCGTGTGTGCATGTGTGCCAGAAACAGGAAGACCAGGTGGCCAGTACGCATGCACACGCTGGAAACTGGAAGCTCAGCTTCCTGGTGCTCCCACACATGCATGCTCTTCCAGTTTCTGGTGCTCTCCTGCATGTACCCACGCTCCCGTTTTGGCACTCGGTGCCAAAAAGATTCGCCAACACTGGTCTATATGCTACCTCATTAGCTATAAACTCATGGTGGTTTACAATGACAATCAACAGTAAATATCTATAATATATAATCAACAATATTAAATGTCTGCATGTGTGTGTGTGTGTGTGTCCGTGCGTGTGCACTATTATTTTTGTTATGTTTTTGTGTACATTCATAAAATGATAACATCTCTTTTAAGTCAAGCTCAACTCACAATAACTTCAAATATGTGGCTCTGTAAGAGCATTACAAAATATCTAGTCTATAATACCAAAATAGCATGCAAGTTTCCCGTCTAAATATCACCATATCATTACTTTGAGCCCAGACATGTTGGACCAGATATTGCCCAAAGATCAAGATACCCTTAAATTGGGCTTGACTCCTAAAGACTTCATAAAACATCCCCATTGTTTTTGGATGACATTATGAATGTGGTTTTCCATTATCTGGGATTTTCTTGGTGACAATGTCCTTGGCCCACTTGATGCCCTGGTGGTCTCCCAGGTTTACTCAGGTATTTTTATATACCATATACCATTGCACAGATAGTCCTTGACCTACAAGAGTTCATTTAGTGATCATTAAAAGTTACATCAGCACTGGAAATGTGACTTTTGACCATTTTTCATGCTTATGACCTTTGTAGCATCCCCATGATCATATGATCAAAATTCAGAGGCTGGAGAACTGATTCATACTTTTGACGATTGCAGTATGCTGGGGTCATGTGATCACCTCTTGCAACCTTTTGAGGAGCAAAGCCAATGGGAACTAACAACCGTGTTACTAGCTTATCATCTGCAGTGATTCACTTAACAACTGTGGCAAGCAAGGTCGTAAAATGGGGTGAAAGTCACTTAACAGATGTCTCACTTAACAACAGAAATGTTGGGTTCAATTGTGGTTGTAAGTCAAGGACTACCTGTATCTTACCATGTTAACTACTTTCAAAAAATGATATTTGGGCGGTCAATAAATTTACATAAATTATTATAATGCTAATATTTGAATGAAACCATGGAGTGTTGTAGGTAAAAACTATTAAAACTTTGAACTTAAAATATTTCTGGCTACTGAAGGTTGCTTTACTGGAATTAAACCTAAGAATTAATGCTAATGGACCATATGCTAGCGCTACATATTATAGGCACCTTTTGAAGAATTACTCTAGGTGGTCAAGCTTATGATTTCAGCCCCTTGCTTGCCCAAGGCATAGCCAGCTGTCATGTTTTGCAGCTTCCTAAGTTCTTTACACTGGTTGCAGCAGTTAATAATTTAATATGATATTCCCTCTGACTTTCTTGCCTGCTTTCAACGCTAGCTACTGAAAGAGACAAAATTTACATTTCCAATTCATAGGCAATCCAGTCCATTAGGTATAACAAGTGAATGAACCTCGGATGTAACCTACTGCAAGCATGAGTTCGCTGGATATTCATTTTAACTGATTGCCTCATTCGGTGTATCTAGAAGCCCCTAGCGTGGCCATGGCAACAGGTTTTGCTTAAATGCAGCTGAACAGTAGAATTAATTTGAGATTAGAGGAGGAGAAGACTGGAAAACTAGAGCAGTGCCTTTCCTTGTTTGAAAGGGTAGATTCTTTGTCGTGTTATTTTCAAATGAGCATTCGTAAAAGAAAGATGTGATGAAATGCATAAGTACTACTAAATGATTCATTGCGTCTGAAGTGTACAGACAAGAGGAAGAGCTGCCGTTTGGACAGCCATCATGCAAAAAGTTTCTCAGCAAACAGAAGGGAAAAGGGCATGGCAAATTTTCCTGCACTCCTTCTGTTTCTATATATAATTCCTAAACTGTCCACCCAATCAGGTTAAAATACCTTTACCCTGATTACTTTTAAGGTTTGTGTTGCAAAAGCTGATGTTAACAATAATATGAAAAATGATTAGAACTAAAGTTTCCCTTTAAATTATTTTAAGAATGTTATATCCAGTGATTCCCTATTTGTCAGTTCTCATTTACTAACAAAGTCTAGAATTTTAGCTCTTCTCATCAGGGGATGGATAGATATCCGATCCTTATCTCAAGAATGGAGTCCGAGGAACAGAAACGACTAACATTTTGTGACTTGATGGTTCAGGCTGTGATTTGTGGTATACATTCTAGCTACAAAAACCTCTAAGCATTCGGATGCTGTCTTTTCCAGCATCCTTTCTATTAGTTTGCTTGTTTGGAGAAATTTCCTTTTTTTTCTTTGACATTGAATATGATTGCATTGTATCTTAGCAATTTTTCTCATATGCACCTATTTATACAGTATGTTGAATTTCATAGCACTGTGGGCCCTGTTTTCAGTTGGCTCAGCAATATTACATTTGTCATCAGTTCATGAACTCTACTTAAAATTAATTCCAGAGTCATTTCTCCTCAGTACCCTTAAGTATAGTCATTTATTTCTCCTCAGTACCTTTAGGTATAGTCATTTTCACCATCCAAAAATTCACTTTTGTCATCCTAATTACATCATATATTTATCCAAATAATATTCCCTTGCTAATTATATGTGACTATAGTTTCATCTACTAAAATTGCTTAGATGACACCTTCTTTAAGGAATATGAATATAAAGCCAGCCAGACCCCTAAGTGGTTATTCATTTATTTATTTATTTATTTATTTATTTATTATTTATTTATTATTTTGATTTGTATACTGCCCCCTCTCCCAAAAAGCGACTCGGGGCGGTGAACAGCCACAATAAAAACATACAATCAGAAAAGTTAAAAAAGAGTTTAAAAATTAATTAAATAGATGGCTAAGACCAATAAAATCCGTAAAAATATAAAATCAAATTAAAAACCCAACTCATAACGTTATTCATGTAATCCCAACTGAAATGAAGACTCTCAATTCTATCTTTGGTGACCATAGAATGGCATTGTCACATAGCTGAGACTTACTCTGTAGCAGAGATCCTCACTCAGAGGTAAGTAATATATCATCGAAGTTGGGGAGGTTGAATATCTTGGCCAACTACATTTTAACAAACCTTCAAAAATACAGCTCACTCTGTTAAAAAAAAAAAAGGAGCAACAATAAAGTATGTCTATTCCTAATTTAGCACATCTCACACACACACACACACACACACACAAACAAACATATACCTTATTTTCTTTGGGCCATAAATGAAGATTGGAATCCCCCAAACGAGTCAAAAAGAGCGCTGTGAAAATATATATACAGACCCCTCACATCTGTTTCAACTCCTTCCCTCAAAACAACGCTATAGAGCACTGCACAGAACAACTAGAAACAAGAATAGTTTTTTTCCCAAAAGCTATCACTCTGCTAAACAAATAATTCCCTCAACACTGTCCAACTATTTACAAAGTCTGCACTACTATTACTATTAATCTGTTCATCACTCCTTATCACCCATCCCCTCCCACTTGTGACTGTAACTTTGTCACTTGTATCCTTACGATTTATATTGACTGTTTCCTAGTATGATTTGATTGCTTATTGTACCTATTACTATTATTAAGTGTTGTACCTTATGATTCTTGACGAGTGTATCTTTTATGTATACTGAGAGTATCTGCAGCAAGACAAATTCTTCTTGTGTCCAACCACACTTGGCCAGTAAAGAATTCTATTCTAAGGTTGCTAAGCTCAAAAGTTAAGCCAGGTTGCTGTTGCAGAGAAAGACATCAGATAAATGGTTGGATGAGCTAAGATAACAGGCAGTAGGTGAGAAACAGGTTTCACAGTTTGGTGCACAGAGAAAAGATAGAAACAATAGTCTGAAAAATAATATGTGAAGCTGAAGATCAAGAATCCAAAACACAAGAGCTTATACAATAAAGTTGCTTTAGCACTGATTTGCAGCAGCAATGGTGTTATATCTAGTAATGCATAGTCTAGAATATTCTACAGCATTAGAAGACTTGCAACTTTTGCTACAAATGAAATCTTTTGCCAAGGCTGATTGGTGAGTGGAAAGATTTGTAGTTTCAGGAATAATATTCAAATATCTTTGAAATCAAGTTCATCGTCTCACAATATATTAAGCCACGTTCCATTTTTAAAAATCTGCAGAAAAATTCACTATTAGCTGAGTTTATGCCACATAAAAATGGTAAATCAGGATCTACAGATAATAGTGGTTGGATTTACTAAGCCCAAACCAGCCAGACTGTACTTTGCCTTAATGTGCTGCATGAACTCACACTCTCACACGTAATAAGAGGAAGGTCTTTGACTGCACAGTCAGGACTGCTGTCTTCATTTAATTGATGACCCTCCCCCCTTGCCCCACCAAGGAAATAGTTCTATTTTATTTTCTGTTTTACTAAATTGTTCAACATATGACAATGGTGTTTGTATGGCCTGATGTGCCTAGCACATCAGGTAGGCCATGGGTGATGAATAGTTTTCATTAGCACTACTTCTAACCATTTAGAATAGGCATCTACCACTAGCAGGAAGGTTTACCCTTGGCATGGTCCTGCAAAGTAGATGTGTACCCATGCCCAGAGGGCTGAGGACTTTCCCCACTTCAGTGAGGATGCTGCAGGAGGGGTTGGTCAGGATTCTTGGCAGGGTGGGTATGTGGCGACTCAGGTTTCAATTTCCTTGTCTAGTCCCGGCCACCATATGTAACTCCTTGCTAGGGATTTCATCCGTACTATGCCTGGATGACCCTCATGAAGCAATCCCAATACTCTTTCCCTTAGCTGTTGGGATATGATTACCCTCTCCCCTCACAACAAACACCCCTTCAGTGCTGATAATTTCATTTGTCTATTTGTCAAGTGCAAATTTGTCTCTCTCTGTTGATTCCAGCCATCCTCTCCACACCCAATTCAAAACCCGCTCCAAGGTTCTGTCTTTAGTTGTGAGTCTTGCAATTTCTACTGATGTTAGTAGGCCAGGTTCGAGATTCTCGATGAGCAACACAGAAGTGGGAGGTGCCAGGTCTTCAACAAGGTCGGGCAGGAAGCATCTGCTGAGGGCGTCTGCGTGTGTTATTTCTTTTCTGAGCTTATGGAGAAGCTTGTAACTGTATGCTGCCAGGAAATCCGCCCATCTTAGCATTCTTGGTGACAGGATGTTGGGTGTAGGTCTGTCCCCTGAGAGGATGCCAAGTAGTGGCTTGTGGTCAGTTATCAGTTCAAAAGGTTTGCTGTAGAGGTGGAAGCATTTCACTCCGACTACGGTGGCTAGGCCTTCCTTATCGATCTGACTGTAGTTTCTTTCTCCTTTTGATAAGGTTTTGGAGTAGTATGCGATGGCAGCTTCCCTCCCTTTGGGTAACTTGTGGCTCAATACTGCGGTGATGCCATATGGGATGCATCACAGGTTAATATATTAAGACGTAATATATGTCACAGGTTATATTAAGACGTACTTAGTGGCGATAGAGGCAGGAAAACGCTCTTATTTTTCTGCCCTTATCGCATCCACAGAAAATCACCCAGCCGCCCCTTTTAGAGTGACCCGCTCACTTTTAGAACCGAGAGCACAGGAGGATCCTCTACCGGGACGGGCTGAGGATTTTTCAAATTTCCTGCTGGATAAAATCACTCAGATACAGAGTGGATTCGACTCTGATTGGGCAACTCTGGACGGGGGATCGGGAGTGGAATTGGGGAAGGTCATCTGGGATGAGTTTGACCCTGTGACCCCCAAGGACGTGGACAGGATACTGGGCAAGCTCAGTGATACCACTTGTTTACTGGATCCGTGTCCCTCCTGGCTAATATTAGCCACTCGAGAGGTAACACAAGGTTGGTTCCAGGCTATCATCAACGCTTCCTTGAGTGGGGGATTTCTGCCTATTGCCTTGAAAGAGGCGGTGGTAAGACCCCTCCTCAAGAAACTGTCTCTGGACCCAAATTTGTTATCTAACTATCGTCCAGTCTCCAATCTTCGCTTTGTAACGAAGGTTGTTGAGATTGTGGTAGCACGACAGCTTCCCCAGCACCTGGATGAAGATATCTATATCCACGCCAATCAGGCTTCAGGCACGGATACAGCACGGAGACGACATTGGTCGTGTTGGTAGATGATCTCTGGAGGGCCCATGACAGAGGTCATTCCTCTGTCTTGGTCCTGTTAGATCTCTCAGCGGCTTTCGATACTGTTGACCACAATATCTTATTGCGTCGTTTGGAGGGACTAGGAGTGGGGGGCTGTTCTGCAGTGGTTCTCCTCCTTCCTCTCCAACCGTTCGTAATTTGTGTTGACAGGGGGGCAGAGATCAACCTCAAGGCCCCTGATCTGTGGGGTCCCTCAGGGGTCGGTGCTCTCCCCTCTACTGTTCAACATTTATATGAAGCCGCTGGGTGAGATCATCTGTGGCTTTGGGGTAGAGTTTCATCAGTATGCTGATGATACTCAGCTGTACATTTCTACCCCAGGCCACCCCAACAAAGCTGTCGAAGTAATGACCCGGTGCCTGGAGGCTGTGCAGGGTTGGATGGGATGAAACAGGCTTCAACTCAACCCAGCCAAAACCGAATGGCTGTGCTTTCCGACACCCCAATACAGCCAACTAGTTCCATCGTTGACTGTGGGAGGGGGGAAACTCTTACCCCCACTGACAAGGCACACAATCTGGGTGTCCTCCTGGATGTATGGCTGTCGTTAGAAGAATATATTGCGGCCGTCATCAGGGGGGCTTTCTACCAGGTCCGTAGGATCTACCAGTTGCGGCCCTTTCTGGATCGGGATGCGCTTCGCACAGTCACATCCGCTCTCGTTATCTCCCGCCTAGACTATGCCAATGCTCTCTACATGGGGCTGCCCTTGAAGAGCACCTGGAGGCTCCAGCTGGTACAAAATGCGGCCACGCAGGTGGTTCTGGGGGCTTCTCGGGGCTCTCATATTACACCACTCTTGTGCGAGCTGCATTGGCTTCCGGTGATCTTTCTGGTGCATTTCAAGGTATTAGTTACAAGGTATTAGTTATCATCTTTAAAGCACTCCATGGCTTGGGACCTGGGTATCTGCGAGACCGCCTACTGCCATCATCAATCTCCTGTCGCCCAATACGCTCCCATAGAGTGGGCCTCCTTGGGATTCCACCGACTGGACGGCTGGCGACTCCGAGGGTGCGGGCCTTCTCTTTGGGGGCGCCCTCCCTCTGGAACAAATTGCCCCTGGAGATGAGGATCATCCCTGACCTTTTGACCTTCCGACGTGTGTTGAAAACTCACCTATTCCATCAAACCGGTCTGGCCTAGGGTTTTTCATTTACTTTAAATTTGGTCAAAATTGCTCTTAGTCCTCACTTTTAAATCCTTACCTCATCCCGTTTATTTAACAACCAAATTTTATTCTTTAATTATTCCAACTATTGTATCTTCAACATATTTCTAATATCTGTACACCGTCCTGAGTCCCCCAAGGAGAGGGGGTGGTATATAAATCTTGAAAATATTCGTCCCAGGAGACATTTCCAACTAGTCTGTGATGAGGGCTTTGGCTAATTCATATAATTCAGAGTCATAGTAAGTGAGGAAGAGAGCCCTCTTCTTTGCATCTGGGGCTGTTTGCAGTACATTTACCTCCAGATGCAATTTTAATCTTCCCATATAGGATGACCATTTCTCTTTCGTTGGGTCAAAGGGAATTGACATTGGTCGATGGGCTGGGTGTGCTGGAAGCAGTTGGTTCCAATGGTTAGCTGAAGATGGCCGTGGTGCCATGAGGTCCTTTGTTCTCCTTCAGTATCCTACCTTCGTCGCCAGTGTAATATGGGCGCACTGAAGTAAGAGGCAGGACCGTAGATAGCAGGCAAACTTTTTATTTAAGGTTCGGGAACAAAAAGTGGTGAGCTGCAACAGGCGCCGGCTTTTATAGCCAGCACTGTCCAACATTTCAGCCACTGACAATGCTTTATTATTTCTGCCAGTGCTGGACCAATGAGTGAAGTCTGACATCAGACTCCACTCCTGTATATAACGTACATGAATATTAATGAGACGTCATGCATATTTAACAGTGTTTGAATGGATTTTAGACAAGGGAGGAGATAGAAAAATTGAACATCTGATTGTTATAGAACTGGGGCTGAGATAAACTGTGCATTTGAAAGGCCTGAAATGTATTTTAACTTATTCTATGAGAAACAAATTATATAGGACTACTGTCTAAGGAGTTGATATCCTCACTTCTTAATAGAACACTTTTATTAAACATACACTGCCCTATTTATCATGGATTTTCTTTCAGGATGCTTTCTAGCCAGAGATAGTCATCAGCTCCCTCTACTTTTGTTCTATTCCTGTAACATTGCTAGGATAGTGAGGGAACAGGAAAGAGGGGAAGGAGGGATGGAAAAATTCAGTATCCATGTAAATTAGAGCTGATATCAGAACAGCCTAACAATGTATTGAGGCTTCTGGAAGCAGCTTCGCTGGTGTATCTCATTTATAAATTCCAGTGCTATAGTCACAGGTGCCTTTACCCTTTTTAGCAATTCTGCAATGTTAAAATCGGTAATATAAGAGGGAGCCCCTGCTGTGCTTCTGTTCAATACATTTCACTGTATTTTTCATCTTTCTCTTAAGTCTTTCTTGAAGACAAGATTCCTTTTTTGTTGATTGAAATCATTTGGAATTTTAAGAATTGGTCGCGGCAGTTGCAAAAAGTGGGTGCCATGGTAGAGTATCATAACCAAAGAAGCATATAGAAGTAAAAGTGAGGTATATGAATAAAAATGCAGAATGGGAAGAGAATTCTATACACCGTAGTGTGTTCCTTGGAGGGAAAATGCAATAAATCTTTTTAAATAAGAATGCCAAGGCTTTTGTTTTTATACTTTCCAATCTAACTGATAATTTCTAAAGATTCTTATTCAAAAAAACAGGGAACGAAAGAAATGTTGGAGGTTTTGTCAGTCTGCAAGATGCATTGCAGAGAGAAATGCATTGGCCAGGAAGAATTAATTTAATTGTATGCCCTCTCACAAACAGAATGTGTTCTCATTTTTCTTTGTTTCAGGATTTAGTGGATACTGATCCATTCTCATGGGTCAGGTAATCACTGGAGCAGCCTGGCCTCAGAAATTACTTAGTAATCCATTTGTTGTTTGTGGAACTACTTTGTACTGAAGAGAATTTGATGGATTGATAGTCGCCCCCCCACTTCAAACCCACGACTCCCTTGGGATTAAAATACAAAGCAGAGATTCTAAAGCTAGATTTTTATCTGTGGTGTAGGCTAGGTTTTGTGTGTTAATTCTAAATCATTGCCTACATGGAAGTTACAAATCTATATACTACTAAAATTCAGTGTTTTTCTGTTTGTAACCTTCAACTGGGTGAAATGGTACAACGTAGGGCAACAATGCTTGAATCAATGTACCTCAAATGGGCTAATTTAAAGAATGCTTCCAAAATTTGGAACCATGACTCTTATGGATTGAAATTTGGTAGAGTTGTGGCCATGTCAGCACCATCACATCTTCCAATTGCAGTTCTCAGGAACCCATAGATAGCATAACACAGTGGAATAGGAAGGGGCATATCCCAACCATCTTTTCTGTCTCCCTCTGGTCCCAATTGACTGAATAGAAAGGCCCAAAGGGTAAGCAGCAACTGACTGCTTTGGAACTGAGAACAAAATTTGCAATTTTCTTAATGTTGATAGGTGGTGAAGGAAAGACACTGGAAAGATCTGGATGTCTGCTGGTGAGATTGAGCTGGCTGGGGAAGAGCACCATAAGTCAATGGGTGAGCCCTTTTCCTCCTTTGGGAATACATCAGGATGGGAAGTGTGATGCAGTTTTCCTCATGATCTATGGCTCACTTTGTTCCCACTCCTCCCAGCAAAGTGGCTAGCAGTTCTGTAGGCCAGCCAAGGAATGATTTCCAGTGCTCTCTGCCAGATTCCCATAAGCAACATTCTTGGGGAAGTCAGCAGGAAGTTGATCCTGTTCCCACCACTTTTTGTTGGTAGTGGTGGTTTTTTGCCTGCTCATGATCATTCTGTTTCTCTGTTTAGATAAGGAAATATCTCTGAAAAGATGACCCAATGAGTCATGGGTTGTCTATTAAAATTAAACATGTAGATGAAACAATCACATTGCTTGCCCTCTATCACAGAGGTTTTTTTTAGTATGAATAATCATATTGGAATCCCAACATGGATTGTAAGAATGTGTTAACCAATCTTTTACTCTACCCATAAACCTTACTCATTTGGCATGGGAAGGTACTTCTATTACAATTCTCTTTCCCATTTATTCATTGATTTTACAAAATTTGGTGTGTATGTGTCTCCTACTCAGAAGACCTTAGACAACTTACACTCATGCTGTGTGGAGGACTTTAGATTTCAGGGCACAAAGATGCTTCTGAACTTATCTTGCAGTTCCTTAGACTAAGGTTCTCAAAATGGAAGGGGAAGAAGCCACTCAGTCATGAGGCAATTCAAGACTGCCATGACAACTAAGGTCTCATTTGGGCTGTGCATCACAATCTCAGAGACAACCCCAATTCCATTTGAAACTCATAGGGTGTATCCAGGACATGAGGGAGACTAATCAAACACATATCATGCCTTCCTGTGATGGAGACCAGTTGCAGAGATCACCAAGACTAACAAAAAGCAATTCAACCATGCCCAGGAATTGATGTTGACATCTCTCACACTCAGATCACCTCACTACTGTTCTGAGGGAAAAACCAAATCTAATACATGACCTCTGTTGTGTGTTGGACTGTCAATTATCTGGGTCACGTTCGTGAAGTCCAGTTTTACCTTTGACTCTATATTCAAAGAAGACAGCTTGAAGTCTCTCAGTACTAAAAGTCTGTGAATCTCAAGGTCCAGTTTACCACAGAGTAAAGGAGCCCTGACAGGGAAGCTGCCAAGCAGAAAGGACTTTGGCATAATAGCAACAAACTCATCTTGACACCAAGAGTCTTACATTTGGTTACTTGTCAAAGAGTTCCTTTGAGAGCCACCACAATCTCTTGGTTGTCTATAACCAGGGGTGGGCTGCTGGGGGTTGATAGGGGTTCGGGAGAGCCCCAGCTAAGACTCTGCAGTTCAGAGAACTCCCAAATCCCACTCCTGGCTGACCCTGCTCATCCCGCCCCACCCCTCCCAGGAGTCCCCATGTGGCCCATTTTAATGCAGGCAAGTACATGGTACGCATGGAGGCTCGGGGAGGGTGATAAACGGACCTCCCGGATATTCAGGATGGCCAGAAACGGATCCATTTCCAGCTTCCAGAGAGCCTCCAGAGCTGAGGGAGGCCATTTTTGCCTTCCCGGAGGCTCAAGGAAAGCCTCCAGAGCCCAGGGAGGGCAAAAAGCCTCCCCCCGTCATGGTGCAGGACTAGGCCATGCCCACCATGGCCATGACCACCCAGATACCAGGAAGAGAGCCCTTTGCTAAAATTTTTGAAGCCCACCCCTGTCTATAACCATTCCACATCTCTGTCCTGGGTTGTAGCTATGCCAAAATCAAAATCTAGGCAGGCACATTTCTGAGAGAGATGCCTTTTCCCCATGCCCAGCCAAGTCTTGGCTATATAATCCAAGTTTGTCCACTGATCCAGAACCAGGTCTTGGAGGAGAGAGGCCTTATTGCAAACTGTCCTGGCACTCAGCCCAACAGCTAAAGATTACACAACTGACAGCCCAATAATTGCAGCAGAGCCCTGAAAATTGTAATGAGGAATCAGTGTCAACCTGCCATGTCTTCTGCCATATCTTATTCTACCCATCACCATTGCAGTATGATTGCCTGCCCCATTCTCAACTGTGTCATCCTGGGGAACAATGCAGCTGCACGAAGGAATTACAGATGTGTTGTACAGGTAGTCCTTGACTTACAACACTTCATTTAGTGACCATTCAAAGTTACAATGGCACTGGAAAAAAGTGACTTATGACCATTTTTCACAGTTGTGATCTTTGCAGCAGCCCCATGATCGTGTGATCAAAATTCAGATGCTTGGCAGCTGGTTCATACTTATGACCATTGCTGGGTCTCAAGGTCAGGTGATCACCTTTTGCGACCTTTTCACAAGCAGACTCAATGGGGAAGCCAGATTCACTTAACAACCAGGTTACTCATTTATCAACTGCCAGTGATTAACTTAATAACTGTGGCAAGAAAGGTTGTAAAAACAGGGCAACACTCACTTAACAAATGTTTCACTTAACAGACATTTTGGGCTCAACTGTCATCGTAAGTTGAGGACTATCTGTTCAAGTGCTTGTTTGGAGGGAGAGCAATAAGGCTGATTATTCTGAGTGGCTTTTTCTTAGCCTATATTTCTGCATCAGTCATTCGACAAATAATAAAGCATGTCAAACATCAGGTGGAGGGTCCAGATGAAATTGATAATAAGCTACTGAATCAATGCTCAAACATCCATTTTAATCAAGTTAATCAGGGAAAGAAATGTATTTGATTTTTCAGTCCCTTATTTCTCCTCACTTTTGATTTGCAACGCCTTATTCCTTGCCTATTTCCTTTTATTCCACTTTCCCCAACAACCTTCCCCATCTACCTTTATGCCTGCTCATATCAGAATGTTAGGACAGATTAAAGTCATTAGCATCTTCTCCAGCAATTACTGCTGAAGATGCTAAGGTATTTTTAAAAAAACAAAAACAAAACACAAAAACCCATTCCTAACAAGCACTCATAGATGGAGGAGTTTTCTGTTTTGTTTTAATAGATGCAGAGGAACCTATTGAGATTGATTAGCTAACGTTGTGATTTGTAATTTTGCTTAATGCTATTAAAGAAAAGCATTGACCGCTCCTAGAAGAGAGTTTGGACAGATGCCAGATTTTGCATAATGAATTCCAAGGATTAATCTCATTAGTTTTCCACCTCCCCATTCTTGTTGCTACCCATCTGAAGGCAGAGCAGAGATGCAAGCTTACAAGCAGCTAGAGACTGGCTGGATTGCATCTGATATCTCAGAGTTCTTCCTTCCCCTGTTGTCAGATAACAGCATGACTCAGCACATGATGGCAGGTGAACGGAACAATGGCAAGATCATTTGAAAGTCTGGATATGCAATTTAAAAGCTTCTGATAGTTGAAGAGTATAGCACGAAAGAGGATCAAAGGTCATGCTCTTACATAGATTTATTACCTAGCTATAAATGGCTGTGCATGAGAGGAGATACAAAAGCATAAATTGAAGTTACATGGCAGCACCACTTTAAAGAACACGTAGCTGCTAGGCAGGTCTATTAAGGGGAAGGTTATAACAAAATGGTGGATGTCTTTGTAAACATAGCTTTAAGTGTAGGTGGTTCTAGTATATTCAGATTGATATTAACATTTATGGAAGTAAATGGAATTTCAGCCAGTGAGTCATGCTTAGAAGTGACATTCTCACCAGTGCAATCGTTTGTCTATCATTGTTGAAGATATTATGTGAGTTTTTTTTTAATGTTAAAACTAGATGTGGTGAGTCCAATGATGATGGATCAGGCCAATTCAGGCCCAGAATATTCTTGTATATGTTGTCAGTCCTTGCATAGTTTTGTGCTAGTAGCTCTGATCTTATGTAGCTCATGATTATGTTCTGCTTCAGCAGTGTGCCTTTCTTGACAGGCCTTGTGGATGAGGCCACACCAGGTAGGGTAGTTTTGTGCCCTTCCCAAGTGGTCATGGGTATATCAAGCAAATTCAGCAAGGCCTTTATTGTGTCTTTGTAACATTTGTTCTGCCTCCATATGAACATCTTTTATCAGGGAGTTCCCCAAAAAGAAATTGTTGAGTATGCGCTTGTCTGGTATATGAATGACATGACTTGCCCATCAGGCCTGTGGTCTCAGGTCAGCCTATTTTCCAAAGCATCTGAGGGTAGGGCAAGAAACAATGGATGGAAACTAATCAAGGAGATATCCAACCTAGAACTAAGGAGAAATTTCCAGGCAGAATAATTAATCAGTGGAACAACTTGCCTTTAGTTGTGAATGCTTCAACACTGGAAGTTTTAAAGAAGTGATTGGATAGCCATTTGTCTGAAATGGTATAGTGCTTCCTGCTTCAGCAGGACATTGGACTAGACTAGAATACCTCCAAGGTCACTTCCAACTCTGTTATTCTGTTCTTATTCTGATGCTAGACATGATCTAAATCAACGGTCGCCAACTGGTGGGCCGCGACCCACTGGTGAGCCATGACAAAATTTTGGTGGGCCGCAGAGAAATCCCACCCTCAGAGCACCCCCACAAAGCAATTAATCCAAGTTGCGCAGAAACACAAGGCTGCGCCACCCACATGGCCTGCGGATACCCTCCCCGCCCACTCACGCCTTACCCAGTAAACTTGCCTGCTAAATTGCTATTTTTCCTTTTTCCGACCATCATCTGTTCTGCTGTGCCAGGAGATTTAGATTAGCTAGGAAGCAGGAAATGGCTGGATTTCTTGTTTTCTAGCTAGTCTTTAGATCTTCGGCTCAGCACAGCCGAACCTCCCTTAGGACTGAAGGTTTGCTTGCAAGTAAATTCAGTGCAGATTCACAGCAAGCAAATTTGAGAGACTGAGCTAGCCGATGGCAGATAGATAGATCACTGAATGATTCTGTGAGCAACTCAATCTGCCTGCTTTGCCTGATGTTGGGTAAAAGTTGCTCTTTTTTATAAAAAAAATCAATATTTACATGCATGGTGTGTTGTGAGTTAATTTTGTGAGTTTGCTTGCTAGCAAATTTTATGAGTTTGCTTGCAAGCAAATTTTATGTGACAGACTGAGCTAGACAATGGCAGATAGATAGATCACTGAATGATTCTGTGAGCAACTCAGTCTGCCTGCTTTGCCTGATTTTGGGTAAAAGTTTCTCTTTTTTATAAAAAAATATTTACATGCATGGTGTGTTGTGAGTTAATTTTGTGAGTTTGCTTGCTAGCAAATTTTATGTGACAGACTGAGCTAGACAATGGCAAATAGATTGCTCTCTGAATGAATCTATGATTCTGTGAGCAACTCAATCTGCTTGCCTGCTTTGCCTGATTTTGGGTAAAAGTTGCTCTTTTTTATAAAAAAATCAATATTTATATAAATATTTATAATATTTACATACAAGCCATGCCCAGCCAGTCACATGATCACCAAGCCACACCCACAAATTAGGCCATGCCCACAGAACCGGTTAATGGTCCCTGGGATCTAAAATTATGAGTTTGGTGGTCCTTTAGGTCCAAAAGGTTGGTGACCCCTGGTCTAAGTAACATATTCAGCCTGGTACTTTGTGCTCCAGACACTTCTCATGAAGTTGGGGCATGGCAAAAATCATGTTAATAGTCCCAATACCTTTGCAGAAGCCACATTGTAACTCTGGCAAGAGGCTGAGTTCCAGATGAGTGACCAAATAATTTAGCAGAATTCTTACGAAAGTTTTTCCTGTAAGGGAGAGCAGCAAGATTCCTGCATACTTGCATTCTTATCAATTGTCCTTCCTCTTGTAGGGGTGTACAATAGATATATATTGTGTGGAAAGCATGAGTTTAGACTGCTCTAAGATTGGCTTACACTTTTCAAATCTGAATCAACAAATCAGAATTTGTTATAATCGGTAATGATATCGGATATAACATATAGAACTGTATCCTTTGTAAAAAGAAGTCAGAAGTCACCTTTTTGTATACTTTTGTTTCTTTCTACGGTTTTCTTTTTTGCATTTCTATCTCTTATCTTTTTCTTTCTATCTTATCTATTTCTCTCCCTGGCTATTTGTTTTGTTAGTTTTATCATTGTTTCATATATATGTGTGTGTAAACAATGTATATATATAAATTAATGATAATCTTTCAAAATAACACATTACCTCTATTCACTATTCTACTATTGCTTAGCAGATTATGTTAATCTAACCACTGTGGTTTATAAATAATGATTTATGGCTTAGACTGTCCACAGTTGTGGATTATTAGTTAAACTATTTTTAAGTGATGTCTTAATTCAATGTATGAGCCAATAGCAAATGGGGAGGTCTTTGGAAACAGAATGTGTTAAGTGATATTCTTAATAATTTTGAAATATTTAAAAAATTGCAGTGCATTCCCTATGTTTAGAAGTTTGTCTCATCATTGGCATAATAATGTTGCCAGTTCTGTTTAGAATCCTTATGTTCACCTTTAAAGTCATGTTTTAGATTGAATCTTATTGGTAGCATAAGAAGGTGTAACATACCAGTTTTATCATCACAACAGTGTTTTAAGCCACTTTACTTGACGGGGGTTTGGACATGTCTGCACAAATAGGCTACATGCAGCCATCCAAGTGTCTCCACCTGATTCATATTTCACTCTCCTTAAACCAATGGAGGCCCAATAATGTGGTTTCAGCAGCTAGCTGGAGCTTTTATCAAACTTCTTCTTGAACATGTTGGGGAAGCAGTGTGATTTTTGCATCTGAAGGAAGTGCTGTAGTAACCAAATCTCAGGGTTGTGTTTGACCTCAGGGGATTAGGGTGGACGTGGCTAAGGTGGGCATGGCCAGTTCAATGTCACTCGGGCTGGGGCGCCTGTGGTGGCCTGAGCACTCTGCCAGAGAAAACAGTTCTGTTGCTGGCTGCAATGGCTTCCTGCAATCCCTCACCAGTGAAAACAGAGCTCAGAGCTCTTGAGCTCCATTTTTTTTGGCAGAGGCACTGCGAGCTGGTCCTTTGCTGTTTCCAGGGCGGCCTTGTGGGCCAGATCAAAGCACTCCACAGGCTAGATCCAGCCCATGGGCCTTAAGTTTGATACCCCTGTTCTAGTCCAATCCTCTGCTCAAGCTGATCAGCTCAAACTATTTCCGCATGATGTCTCTTTGCAGGATATTAGGTATCAGATGGCTATACAAAGTACCAGGCTGAATATGTTATTTAGACCAGAGGGACCTTAGGGACCACCAAACTCATAATTTTAGATCCCAGGGACCACTAACTGGTTCTGTGGGCATGGCCTAATTTGTGGGTGTGGCTTGGTGGTCATGTGACTGGCTGGGCATGGCTTGTATGTAAATATTATAAATATTTATATAAATATTGATTTTTTTATAAAAAAGAGCAACTTTTACCCAAAATCAGGCAAAGCAGGCAGGCAGATTGAGTTGCTCACAGAATCACAGATTCATTCAGAGAGCAATCTATCTGCCATTGTCTAGCTCAGTCTGTCACATAAAATTTGCTAGCAAGCAAACTCACAAAATTAACTCACAACACACCATGCATGTAAATATTGATTTTTTTTATAAAAAAGAGCAACTTTTACCCAACATCAGGCAAAGCAGGCAGATTGAGTTGCTCACAGAATCATTCAGTGATCTATCTATCTGCCATCGGCTAGCTCAGTCTCTCAAATTTGCTTGCTGTGAATCTGCACTGAATTTACTTGCAAGCAAACCTTCAGTCCTAAGGGAGGTTCGGCTGTGCTGAGCCGAAGATCTAAAGACTAGCTAGAAAACAAGAAATCCAGCCATTTCCTGCTTCCTAGCTAATCTAAATCTTCTGGCACAGCAGAACAGATGATGGTCGGAAAAAGGAAAAATAGCAATTTAGCAGGCAAGTTTACTGGGTAAGGAGTGAGTGGGCGGGGACGGTTCCCACGGGCCATGTGGGAGGCGCGCCTTGTGTTTCTGCGCAGCCTGGATTAATTGCTTTGTGGGGGTGCTCTGGGGGTGAGATTTCTCTGTGGCCCACCAAAATTTTCTCATGGCCCACCGGTTGGCAACTGCTGATTTAGACCATGTCTAGCATCAGAATAACAACAGAATAAAAGACTTGGAAGTGACCTTGGAGGTCTTCTAAGTCCAACCTCCTGCTGAGGCAGGAAGCCCTATACTTGTGATGGCGAACCTATGGAGCCATTTGAGCAGGCATGCGAGCCCCAGCCAAAGTTATCTGCACTGCACATGCGCGTGCCTCCCAGCTGATGTTTGGCCCATTTGAGATCTTTTTCAGCCTCCCCAAGGCTCGAGGGAAGCCTCTGCAGCCTCGGGAGGCCAAAAAATGGTTCTTCCAGTATTTCCGGAAGGCCCGTTTTTCAGCTTCCCGAGGCTGCAGAGGCTTCCCTCGAGCTTCAGGGAGGCCAAAAACAGCATCAAACAGGCTGAAAATCAGCTGGGAGGTACGCACATGCATGGTGCAGGTAAGGGGATGGGGGGAGTGTTGCATGCACATGCATGAGGGGCGGGGGGCATTGCATTGTGGGTGCCGGCGCACGTGTGTTTTTGGCACACCACAACAAAAAGGTTCGCCATCACTGCCCTATACCATTTCAGACAAATGGTTGCCAATCTCTTCTTTAAGTATCAGAGGATACACAATTTCTGGAGACAAATTGTCCCACTGATTCAGTTAGGAAATTTCTCCTTAGTTCTAGATTGCTTCTCTCCTTGATTATTTTCCATCCATTGCTTCCTGCCCTGCCCTCAGGTGCTTTGGAGAGCCCCTCCTCTTTGTAACAGCCTCTCAGATATTGGAACATTGCTATCATGTCACCCCTATTTCTTTTCCTTAAACTACATATACCCAATTCCTGAAACTGTTCTTCACATCTAAAATCTAATAATCTAAAAGCAAATATTATTTAAGCTGAGAGTTGCTCTTCACCATTATTCTATTATAGTCTTTCCACCCCCTTTCCTTTGTTAGACTTCTATTATTATTTTTTTTCTTTTCAGCTTCCCCACTACTGGAAAACTTCCACCTGAAATTTAAGAGGACAAACTGGAAGGGGTCCTTTGCTCAGAGTTGCAGTTGTTAGCTTTGCACTACTGAAAGGAGGGGTACTGTAACTGCATAGCAGAATTGATCCAGCAATTGCATTATAGAGGGAAAAAGCACCTGCTCCCTTCTCCAGTCCATCTCTACTCTCTTTCTCTCATTCTGTTTTGTTTGAACACTGTGTTCTTAGTTTGCAGTTCCCTGTAGTTTTGCATTTGCATATAAAAAATCTCAATAGTATATGAAGTATCAGAGCCCATCTCTCAGCCATTCTTCCCAGATGCATATGAGATTTTTTTGCACACCTGGCAGGACTATTGCACCATCTTGCCCTGAAGTATAGGCTCCCCAATAAGTATTTTTATTTTTTTCAAAAGGGTGGGAGAGAGAGGGAGAAGCAAAACTTATAGAAGCTCACCAGCCACTTTACCCAAAGCCTGGGGGAATAGCCAAGGTTTCAATGCTGTTGAACTAGTTAAAAGCTATAACACTCACAATTAACAGCTTCATATGTGCTGATTCTGAGGCCATCCCCCTGTGTTTAATTGACAAGCCCAGCACAACCCTGCCATTCCAGGCCCATGTGGTTTTATTTTCCTAGAAATCCAGTGTTGGTGCTTACAGGCATGGATGAGAATGAGTTGTAATTACAAGGCCAGCTTTCCTTGCACACATAAGGTGTGACAGCCCTATTCCATTAATGAGATTTCATTCGGTTGTTGTAGTGATATGCTTCTTGGAAGATTCTGGAAAAAGCTGAGAAGATTGCTGCTAGCATGCAGTGTTCCTGCAAGAGAAGGATTTGCTATTTGAATAGCTAGTCCTCTTGCTGGGGAAAATAACTGTTCAGGTAGTCTAACTGTGTTGTATTCCAAGGATTGCCAGTGTGCTTTCAAATGCCCTTAGAACTCAAGAATTTTTCACTGGTAAAAATGAAATAATATTTGGTGCTTGGAGTATTTAGCATAATCTCAGCAATTTCACAGTGCTGCAGGTTGATATTACAAGGGGCGAAATATAACACTTAACTAATGAGTTTATTGTACTGAGGTAGGAATTGAACTTGGGGCAAACGCGGCTTACTGTAATTATCCTAGCTCCCAAGAGATTTAAATTCAGATCAATGCAAGTAGAATCAGCAAGGATTTCTATTCAGCAGCTAGTCAATTAGCCCTGCCTTTTTTCTTCAGTCCTTTGAATTCCTTCCCTTCCCCATCTCAGGCTTCTGCTGATCATTTCAGTGGACATTCAATCATTGTTGAATGCAAATTTGCAAACATTTTCTCCATTTTTTTATAGGATTGGTCCTATTTCAATTTCATAAAGAAGATTTGCTGCTGAGATTTCTTTCAGGGGATAAGAGAAATTTTCATGGTTGAAGTGTGGTATTCTTGTACCAGTTATAAGCTGTTTATTTATTTAAAACATTTATATGGTTGGCTATCTTTCAGCCAACTCTGTGTGAGTGGTAGGTATGGAATAATTATGACTGTCATGTCTTGCCTATGACTCTATCTCTCCAGCTGTTTGCATTCCTCTCATTTCCCAACTTTCAATTAAATCCAAAGGAAAAACTACCATGAGGGACATTTTTCACATTAGAATGGAAAGTCCAGATGAGTTTAGCATGCTGGGAAAAGTGCAACAACAATACAGTCTTCAACTAAAGTAAACTTAAAAGATACCAGCTAAAGAAATTCAATCTAATTTTCAAGCATTCTAAGAAGATAGAAAAATGGAAAGACTCTTTCACAAGAACCAGAAATACTAAACATGATTGTGCCAGCATAGAATGGAGGCTTCGCAGGAAAGCCATACACAACTCTATTGTGGTTGGGTTAATGTTCTATATTAATCTGAACATATTCTGAATGCTTTAGCAGTGAAATTGCTCTTTGTTCACTAAATTTTATGGGCAGTCCAGATTATGTTATCTCTAATTTATAATATCCCAAAATTGTTATTATTTGCCCTTTAGCAAGCAGATTTATGCTTATAAAATAAATAAAATTTCACAGCTTTCCTAGCTTCACAGTTAGGCCATTCAAGTAGGATTGGCGAAGAAGTTATTTTAGTCTTCTTTTATGTCAAAGTAGAGAGCTGAAGCTGAAATTTAAACTGTCCTAAGTTTTGTCCTACTTTTGGGATGTGATTCAATTTCTGGTCTCTAGGTGATCAAGGCAGATTTTAGTTTAACAGGTAATCTTCTGTCAATGAAGTAAACATAGATATCCTCAAATACTCTCGTGTTTACTCTCATCATCCCATATATTTCCCATTGGAACCGAAAATATCATTTGTACAAATCATTGGCAAGATTGAGCAAAGGTCAATTTTACAAGTGCAAAAATTAAAAATGACATGTTCAAAGAAGAAATGTATGAAAGCAAATCCATGTTCCTTACATTGTCAAAACACAACACAATCAATGTTGTGAATGGTAGATATCAGTTTTGCACTATACTGTATGTGTTTAAAAAAAAAACAGTGTGCAACTTGGCTTGAACTAACCAGAACTCCAGTGTGAAAGCTTTAGCAAAGGACTTTATCACTGCTAGACAGTTCTTGCCATGCCCTTGGTAGACTCAGACTCTGAGGGAGAGGAGGAACAGCTGAAGTGGAGGTATGGCTCCGGAGGTTGTGGAGGAGACTGGGGAAGGGCTGAGACCAGCTGGGCAGTCAGAGGAAGAACCAGGCCCATCCCCTTTGCATCCAAGGGTACGCAGGGAGGAACGGAGAAGGCAACAACTTGGTTTACGAGAGAGGAAGCAGCCATGATCCTTCTGATTGGTTGCAGCTGGGGAGACTAATATATAAAAGAGACAATTACAACACAGTGTTGCCAGAAGCAAAGCGTGTTTTATTTTGGGCTGAAGTTATCTTGGTTGGCATCCTTCCAACAGATTGTGCCTTGTTATCTCCTTTAATTTGGTAATTACTTATCGTGGTCAGTTGTGGAAATTTCATCATTATAGTTTGTTTGTTTTTTATTTCACCTCTATCTGCTCATTAAGTTTGGGCTGTATTGCTTTCTTTTGAAGACTATTTTTGAGTACGTTTTATCTCCAACTGAGAATTATTGAACAGTGGGGCCAAGTTGGAGGCATTAAAGGACATTTATTTAGATTTTGGATTTTGTTACATTTGTGTTTCACTCTGGGTCATCACAGTTCTGCTTGTGCTACTTCAGGCTACAATGTTACCTGAGACAACATCACTTTACTTTTGCATATTTTTGTGTTAAAAAGTTGCATATTGCATAAAAAAAGTGCAGTAAGGGAATCTATGAAAGCTGGATTCATCTGGATGTGACTGATATCTTCAGACAAATGACTGTCCAATCTCTTCTTAAAAACCTCCAGTGATGAAGCATCCACAACTTCTGGTGGCAAGCTGTTCCACTGGTTAATTGCCCTCAGTGTTAAAAAGTTTCTCGATTCCATGTTGCTTCTCTCCTTGATTAGTTTCTTGTCCTGCCCTCTGGTGCTTTGGAAAGTAAATTGACCCCCTCTTCTTTGTGGCAGCCCCTCAAATACTGGAATACTGCGATCATGTCACCCCTAGTCTTTCTTTTCTTTAGCCTAGCCAAACCCAAATCCTGCAATGGTTCTTCATATGTTTTAGACTCAAGGCCTTTAATCATCTTAGTTGCTCTTCTTTGCACTTTTTCCAAAATCTCAACATTCTTTTTGTAATGCGGTGACCAAAACTGGATGCAGTGTTCTAGGTGTGGCTTTACATAAGGGTTAAAGTGGTACTAATACTTCATGTGATTTTAATTTTATGCTTCTGTTTATACAAGCCAGGGATTGTATTAGCTTTTTTAGTTGTTGCCGCACATTGCTGGCTCATATTTAAATGAAACCTTTTGGATGCTTCCTAAAATCATTTAAATTGGGTGAAACTAGAAATATGCTTCTATTTTTTAGTTATATTACAATTAGAAAAATGGGCTACTATTCCACTTCCTTTAATATATTTTGTTTTTTGTTTTTTTGGCAAGCTCTTTTTTATAAGGCCCTAAAGTTGTGCTATATTTCAAATATATTGTTTTACAGATGTGCTTCACTCAAACCTGGAGAAAATATTTGTCTTAGATAGCTACATTAAAGTGCCTTCTATGAGTCCTTGAGGTGCCAAAAAGGATGCCAACATAAATTGTGTAGCTGCCATTGCTGGTCCCTTGTTTACTGTAGTTAAATGGGCTGGTGAAGAGTGTTGTTCTTATACAGTTATTATGGGCCAAGTTAAGATTGGTATATATTCCTGGCTTCGTTTCCCTTCCTACCAATAAGCAGGAAAGCCATAATCAATCCATCTCTTTAAAGTGAAAGTGGACAGGTGCTTACAACTGTAGGTTAAGCCTCAAATTGCCAACCAGGTTGTAGGAATAGTGGGCAGGACCACTCCATGCAACTCCTTGTCCTGTCTGTGTTTGGTTCATTAAGCTATTTCTGAGTGAGAGTCTGGCATCCGAATGGACAACAACAGGCATAATGAAGGGGCATGTAATGAAGTGGGAGGCAAGTATAATGAGTGAGCTCTATCTTTGACTAGTCCCAAAGGTCCTTTTTCAAAAGGCAACTGAACGTTCTGATTTTTCTTCCAAGAAACTTCTTCAGGTCTGATTGGATGGTAGGGAATAGAAGGACTTATATTCCTTGCAGATAGCTGGTCATTTGCATTTTTAGCAATTTGTTGAGGCCACCTAGAAGTGTATTTGTGTCATCAGGATCACCTAAGTGGTGCAAATGGGTGTGGAGCCCTCTTGGAACTATTGAAAGGACTGTGTTGTAGACTGGAGATAAATTATGTTGTATCCCTCCTCCTCTGTTGAGTGAGGGCTCTTTAATTTTGGCATAGATGGACTCTGGAAAATCTCCATACACATCTTTGACTAGTGTTTCCTATATGGCAGAACTGGCAATAAATGATCAAGCATAACCATTGCAAAAATTTCTTTTTTTCCTCCACTTTTTTAAAACAAAAACAGTGGAAAGCCTGTAAAAAAATCAAAGTCAAAAGAACTATTAAGACACAACTACTAGAATACAGCTGTCTCCATAGTTAAAATTAACACTAACATATCACTAATGTTTTCAAGAGTGCTACACCATTAAGTCCATGAAAGGTGTATCACTCTTTCAAAAGAGCACTAAACCCATAAATATAGGGATCTCATGTAATATTTGACAAGTCTCTGAAAACCACTAATCAACTTAGTCTAATCTGTGTTTGTGCAAAACCCTCATCATAGCCATATATCACTGTGGAAGCCAAGGATCCAATCTTTCCTGTGACCCTAAAATGGTGTTGGGGGCAGTTCCCCGGGACCAGAGAGGAGGGTATTCTTTCATCGACCTGAAGGACTAATAGGAACTAGACAAATGCGGATCTCAGGCTATGTTAACAATAGCATTATCAATGAAGCATGGCACAAATTAATTTTAAAGGTGGACCAGTCAAAACAGCTTTAAGCTGCCAGTTATGACTTGAGAAGGTAATGTTGTAAGGTTACATCAGGAAAAGTGGTTATGGAGCACAGTTTGATGAAGATGAAGAAAGACCCTTAAACTAGTTGAGATGGGAAATTGAGATAGGAGAGATCTCTCATAAGCATTATAGCAACTCACAAGTAGAAGCAAGCAGATCAAAGAAAACAATGAAGGAAAAATAAATAATCCCTTTGGATAGGAAATAAGCTTAAAGTGGCAACACAATCTTCCAGTTGGAGTTGTCCATATCAGTTAGGAGATCATCTTGAATTTAAATGAGAAACTTACCATGTCAAAGAGAAGGGAGCCATGAAAATATTCAGTTTAATACTGAAGATTCTTTTATATTTATATAAGACTTAGTCTATCTGAATAGTTTTGAAAGAATTGCTAACTACATTCATGCTGGGTATGTATAATCTATAATCTTTCAGTCAGTGGTGGTATTCAGCCGGGTCGCACCTGATCGGGCGAACCAGTAGCAAGAATTTGGTGTGGGTCGCCGAACCGGTAGTAAGTTCTGGCTGGCCACGCCCCCAATCCAGTCACCCTTCCGACCGATGCTTGCTTACCTGCCTGCCTGACATTCGCCTAAGATATTTCTTTTTTTTTCCCACCTGACAATCAGCTGTAGGTAAGATCAGCTGTGCTGGGATTCCCCTGGCTGAGGGGAGGCAAAAAATGAAGGGAGGAGCTCAGCCCTCCCTCCATTTTTTGCCTTCCAGAGCCCCAGAGGAGCCTTAGGGGAGCAAAAACGCCCCCCAGAGGCTCTTCTGAGGCTAGGACGCTCCCCAAATGGAGCTTGGAAGGGTGCCGTGTGCCCCTCCCATGCTCTGTTCCTTTTCTTCCAGAGCCCCGGAGGAGCCTTAGAGGAGCAAAATCGCCCCCCAGAGGCTTCTCTGAGGCTAGGAAGCTCCCAAAATGGAGCTTGGGGGGTGCTGCCTGCCCCTCCCATGCTATGTTCCTTTTCTTCCAGAGCCCCAGAGGAGCCTTAGGAGAGCAAAAACGCCCCCCCCCCCCGGCTCCTCTGTGGCTAAGAAGCTCCTAAAAATGGGTGGGGGCTCCAAAAAAGCCACACCGACCCAGTCACATGGCCACGCCCACCAAGCCATGCCCACAGAACCAGTAGTAAAAGTTTTTTAAGTATGTCTGGAAATGCCTTTGGTTACACTTAGGGAACTATAGACCACACTGTTTTTACTTGTTATAAATTATTATCCAAGCTCTATTTTCTTTTTGAATTCTGGAAGTTGTTTTCTAGTACCCTTTCAAAGAGCAATCTATTTTTTATTCACTTTTTATTCCCATTTTTAAATATTTTATTTTTAAAAGTTTTGCAAATCTAATTTAAAAAATCAGGAAATCCAGTTCCTCTCCTCCCCACCCCATCTCATCCATTGGGGGAAAAAATAATAATGGTGAAACACATGTGAATAACCAGTCCTTAAATACATTTGTTGTCGGAATCAGAATGCTTCATTTCATATAATTTATAGACAAAGTTGTGGGACTTGATGGCAGAGTGACATTAAGCCACTTTTGAAAAGATTTATTTACTTGTTTGTTTGTTTAATTTGTTTGCTGCCCTTCTTACCAAGATGCCAAATCCTCATTGTGGGATTGTGGATGTGGGTTTGATACTTTGAGCTACTGCACATTCAGCAGCAGTCATCATAGGTACCAATTTCAATAAATATCTCTAAATTTTAATTTCAATAAATGGCTCTCCCAGTTTCAGTGCCCAACAATAGGCTGCCATAGCCCCCCTTTGTGGCACCATGGGAATCATAAGTGGACATTAGCAAAGTTGGTGGGGAAAATTTCTCACAATGTAAGTCAAACATCAAAAACCAGATGAGTAAATGGAGCAACTCCTAACAGTTGTAGGATATGAAGAATTTCTTAAGAAGGGTGCTGCTTCAATAACTGTTGTGTTATTGATGCTGTTCATTATTTATTCCATAGCTTGCTTTAGAATCTTATAAGATATTTTTTGTTCTAACCACATCACTAGGTAGTGAGTAATTTAAGTAGTTGCAAATAAAGAGTTGCAAATAAAATGTCCCATATCTTGAAAAAAAAAAATTCAGGAAAACATTGAAAACATGAGACATTAACACGTAAAGTAGGGATGCCTTAACATCAACCAGTCATTCAGCCACAAATATATTAATTATTTGTGACAAAGAGACAAAGTGATCATAACTCATCCTAACTACCATACTGACCTGTTAGTTCAAGGCACAGATTTCTGCCTGTTGTTAACTCAGAAGGCCATATTTCAGCTTTGGTGTCCTTGTCAGAGTTTGTCACACATTTATAGGCCACTAACTAAAAATGTATGGGCTGCTGGCTTATTGTTCCTCTATACAAAGCACACAAGATATCTTTAGGATAGATACTTTACAATTAAAAAAGAAAAATTACTTTTGTTTGTTTGCTTTAGATGTGTTCAGAAGCAAGTCTTCTTTGTACTGAGGACATTAGGACTTGGCCTGGTGAAAAAAAATTCTCTTAACATCTTAAGAAGCTTTCAGCAGAACTACTGAAAAAATCTCTACCAAGTAGGCAAGACAAGTATACCTGCTTTTCCAAGATCCCTAAATTTCCTAAATTTCCTAAATTGTTGACTCAAATGTCAATAATTCCTCTCAGATGTCATGTTGGACTATTCCAGTGGGCACAATGAGCATTATCAAAAGACAAAGTGAGGTGTGCAATATCTTATCTCAGAAATAGAATATTTTCCATTTTAGCATATGAGCCTTCTCAGATGTTGCACAACATGACCACAATCTACTCATAGGATAAAGATGAGTAAACATAGTCCTCCACTTCATTTAGAGACTATTCGAACTTATGAAGGACCTTCCTGGTGGTATTTATTTATTTTATTTCACACCTTGATTATAACTCAAGGCAGTAAACATATCTAATAGTCCCTCCTCCTATTTTCCTTCAACAACAACCCAGTGAGATGAGTTGGGCTGAGAGAGAATTATTGGCTCAAGGTCACCTAGCTGATTTTCATGGCTAAGCTGGGTCTAGAATGAGCTGGTTCTGAAGTTTTGTCCACTCCCTCAATCATGTGACTGAATATTTGACAGTTTGGCAATCAACCCACATTTATGGCCACTTGCAGCATCCCGTGATCACATGATCAGGTTTTACCTTTTTTTTGCTTGAAAATTGGCATTTACTTCTGGTTTTCAGCAAAATTGATCCATAGTGAAGTTTGAAGTGTTATACTGTATGTCCTGTTTGTCCAGAGTTAAGATACAACAAGATACCATTCCAGCAGATGAGATTTCCCCAGTGGCTTGATATAGATGTTGAATAAGAGGGAAGAGTTGAGCCCCAAACATCATGGCAGAAAGGGTCTTATGTCTCAGCCTCTCCCATTAGCTGGAAGCATCTTCAGAGGCAGATTTGTCAGCCCTGTAAGATAAACCAAATCAGGAAAGTGACTTTATACAATGACTAGAACTAGACATTATTGAAATACGCTATCGTAACAGATCTTGCACCTCTGCCTGTATTTTCCTTTCTCTCTCTGTTATATCCCAGAAAGTCAGAGGGGAAAGAAAGGGTAAAATACATATTCAGCACTTGTTATCCTAATGGCCTCTGGATATCTTCTTTTAGGTCATCTCTTAAAAGAAAACCATTGCAAAATAGCACTGCCTCCTGTCCCCAACAATTAAGTTTATTTCTTGAGGAGGGGGCACAGCACTGCTTCTTTCAAGACTGGAGATACTACCCCCCATTCCTCCAGCATCCATTTACCACTGCTTGGATTGAGCTTCCTGTTATCTCCCATCAACCAGGAAGGACCAAGATCTAACCTAAAAAGTAAGACAGCTAATGTCATGAAGAACATGGTTTACTTCCTTATGACTAACAGGCTCAAATTCATCCTAGATAACTTCATAAATTGAAGACTGTGTTGTCCCTACTAGTCTTTTCTAATTGATATCCAAATTAGAATGAATTTGAATAATTTCATCTATATGCAAAGCAAAGTTTTCACAGCAGCCTAATATATATTTCTTCCAGCCCATTCTATTTGTGTCTGCATTGTCTAAGAACATATACTCTTTTGAGATGCAAGAAATTTATCCCATTCAATATTTACAGCTAGTAACAACTGAATTCAGTTTTGTGGCCTCAGAGCAAGTTGAATCCAGCATAAAAGTGAATGTAAAATTTCATAATTTTTCAGAGTATAAATACCGATCGTGAATATTCAACAAATAATTGAAATACACGTATCACTGATGTAGCAGAATTTATGCTTAGAATTATCAGCATTTTAAAGTGTCTTTTACTAGATTATTTATTTTGACCCACAAATTTGTTTCTTGAAGCTTCAAACAACCAGTTACTATCTGAAGTGTTTATAGAAACATTTTTTTCAATATCATGAGGTGAGTTTATGTAAACAACCAGTGGTAGAATACTGAGTTGTGTAAAGGAAAGCTAAGAAACCAATAGTATAAATGGACTGCCAATGGGACATTGATTAACTGGCATTTTTCAGCCACTGAGATGGTAATCCACTAATTGCTTCATATCTCTTAGAGACTCAATGCCAGACAGGGTTAACCTAAAATTTCCAGGCACATGTCTCTTATCCAAAACAAATTCAAGGCTTCATGCTATTATTTCAGCCTAAGAACAACTGAAAACTGAATGTTTTGGGGGACTCCGCAGAGTAGAGTAAAAAAAACCAGTCAAGATATCAGCCACAATAACAGTAGTAAAAGTTCTGCCTGTTTTTTTTATGTATATTGTGCATTTATGAAAATCATGTTGACATTTTTGACTATACCTTAGACACCCTTGGAATGGCTGATGTTTTTTAAAAAAACTGTGGATAAAAAAGTCTCAGCTAGTAAACATGATGGCCTTCGTATTTTTGGAGGAGCATTGGATCAGGAATATTTTTATGCAGACAGTTCTACAATAGTATACTATTTTTTTTATCAAGTAATTTTATAAAAACAAAAAACAACTAAGAACTTATTTATATATGTGTGCTTAAAATAATAAGAAGCTCTGCTTAGGTCAGAATTTTAAGTAGTCTCATTTTTTCCTAAAATGGTCAACTACTGTATATTCCTATTGGCAACTCACAAATTATGGAATCAATGCTACAGTTCCTTCCCATTCATATTCTCCAGTAATCAGTACAATATTGGAGGGAGTGCAGAACTGTCATCCCTAATAATAATCTACGGCTTATCTTCCATGCTTTTATATTGAATAGTATCCTCAAATGACGCTGTACAGAAAGCAAACAAAATGATCTGTACATCTAAAGAGCTTGCAAAGTGAACTTCAATACAATGGGGAAATAACGGAATGAGAAAATGGAAAGAGGAAACGAAAAGAGAGAAGGGGAGAGTTTAGTTTGGCTTTAGTTTCAGTTACAGATGAGAGCTAGGGGATTTCATGAAATATTTCAGAGTCAAGCTGAGATTTGAGAAAAGATACAAAGAAGATTGGGGATAGACCTATTTATGGGGAGAGTATCAGATATAAAAGTAGCAAGAAATAATGACTGAAATCATCTGTTCATTTCTACAGCTAAGAGGAGTTGACCAGCAGGGATATAGTAGCCTTCGGATGAATGCAAGCCTATTAGGCCTTCCCAAGCAGTTTGAAGAAATTTGTCATTCACCATAATCAAGCCTCATGCAAAGTAAAAGGACTGAATAAGTCCTCTATGAAGAGCTGTATCTTCAGTTAGCACTTCTTGAAGATTGTCCTTAGGTTTCAGCTCCATGTGGGAAGCCATCCCCACCCCCTCCTAGAAGAATGAAATCTTTTGAGGAATATTTAAAAAGGGAGAATATTATATTTCTCTAAATGAGAAATGGAGAAACATGGTTTTTTTAGAGTCAGAAAGCAACCCCCCTTTCCTTAATAGCCCCAGCAGATACTGAGGCCAGCTTTTAGAAATGCAGATTTGATAATCCATTCAAGACAAGATATTTTGAAACAAAGGCAGGATGGTAGGATTAGCCTTCACTCAAGATCCAACACAGGACAAAGCTATTCAGCCACAATATGAATTATTGCATCACCTTCAGAGCAATCCAAACTTCAACCAAACTTAGCTCAGATAAATTTGTCTTTGCCCTATAGACAGCTATGAACCTTATGTAACCTCTACATGGCCCCATGGGAGTCTGACAACAGCCAATAGAATACACACACAGGAACAGGAAGCTCAAGTGCAAAGCTCAAAGACGGTATAAAAACCCCTCACTCTCAACTCCATTTTGTCAGCTGCACCAGAACAATGTGCTTGGTGGTTCTGTTCATCATTAAACCTTCTTTCCAATCATTTCCATGTTTCCAGTGTCTTTCTTCCAGCTTGGAACTGAACCAGATGGATATTTCTTCCCACATCCAGAACACTTCGAGTTAAGGATTGAAAAGTCCTTCATCTCCTTCTAGCAGGCAAGAGGGAACTTAGAGTGTTTCTTGTATGTTGAAAGATTTTCTGCAGCATTCAATAAATACAATCTGCACATGGGGAAGGTTGTTGTCTCTTTTTCCAAATGCAGATTGCAATCATTTCTGTGCTGCATGATGAAGAAGGGGACTAATTTTTCACTGTGCAGCTCATAAACCAAGCTAGTAGATAGGAAAAAGCTTCTTTAAGGAATGCACAAGAGACAGAAATATACTGTATATCTTTTTATAGGTCTTGATGGCATCTACTTTTTATTTCATTGAGGTTGCTTCTATGGGTTTTCCAAACATTTTACCCCAAGGCAATGTAGTCTGCGGGAGAAAGTTCTTAGCCTCTAATCTATATGAGAGCTTAGTATTTTTATTTATTAAGGAAATTCCCTTGAAGGGAATTCATTGCAGTTTTTGGAGACCTACTTACAATTTGCAAATCTTGATGGGAATTCACAAATCTTATTTTCATTTCTCATTCATAATCTGCCAGCTAGGTTATTTTTTTGCTGAATAATTGCAAATAGAACCAGGCATCAGAATAGCTTGTTCACAGATGCTAATCCCTCTTTCTTCAGTTGTTTATATGACTATTTGCTGTAAATATCTGAGTCCAAGGTTAGGAAAAACTCATATGACTTATGAGATTGAAACAAAACCAACCAAGAATGTTGCTGCTTTTTTTAATTAGAATATATGATTTGTTGTTGAATAGCAGGTCACAGGCAGAAAAAAGGCTATCGGAATTTCCTGTGAATGATTTTAAATGCCAGACTTATTGACAAAAACATAACAACTGCTTGCAATTTTGGGGGCAGGAGTAGATTTATTTTTCTAGAGATTTATTCACAGCAATGTTTTTACTTGATTCTAAGTGGATTTTGAATGACCTCTATATTCTAAAGTTTGGTGAAAGTACTGTGTAAGTCTTCTGCATGCAGGAGGGTTTTTATACATCTCGATTCTCCCACAAAAATAATAGAGAGTCTCCCAGGATTAGTTCCAAAAAATTGTAAAGCTTCAGATCCCAGCTCTCTTGGGAATGCCTGGACTGATCCTTAAATAGTTTTTCCTGTCCTAATGCTTCATGTGCCATGTATTTTGTCATCTCCAGTCGATGGGAACCTTATTTCTCTACAGATTACCAAGAAGGTCTATAAAAATTACTGCAGCCACACAGGAGGAAATAACATTTCCAAGAAAATGCCCATCTGAGTTCAAAAGGTGCTGAGATCACCTTGTTTTTCTTCCTGGGTTAGCATGGTAGCTGTTAGCTCAAGAAAAGACACAGCTTTGTTAAGGTGTGATCATACATGTCCACTCCCCTTCATAACAGCCTTCTGGCTTTCAGTTTGAAGTCCTACACATTGCACAAGGTCTTAAGGCAACTTACATGGGGTTGTCTCTTCATCATGCACATAATAATAGCATTGTGGAGTAGCTGAATTGCGAGAATGGACTTGAACCTGACATCCTCAGACCCATAAAATATGTAATAGGGCCAATTTAGTGTGATGGTTAAAACACCAGGCTGGAAACTTGAAGACTGTGAATTCTAGTCCTGTATTAGGTACAGAGCCAGCTGGGTGACCTTGAGCCAGTCACTCTCTCCCAACCCAGAGCTTAAGAAGAAGCCAATAGCAAACTACTGAAACCTTGTCAAGAAAATTGCAAGGCATAATCCAGGCATTTGACAGGAATCAGTCAATTCAAAGGCAAGCACAGTCACATTTACACAGGGCATATACAGTATTAAATCTTATCCTGTGAATATGTATGTATGTATGTATAAATGGTATATATATATATATATATATATATATATATATATATATATATATATATATATATATATATATATATATATATATATATATATATATATATATATATACTTTGTGTTACAACACCCTGTTAAGCCCCAATTAAGGGAGAAAGCATACTGCTTTTCTTTTCTGTCTTTCGGCTCATCACCAGAGACCAGACCGACAGAAAGCTATTTGTTTCGTTGTCTTTTTGTTTTACATGTGTGTAAGATTTTTAAGCTGATAATTAAATAATAAATAAGGGAGACTAGGATAGATCTATTTCGAGCTGGCTAGCTGAAGAGAACTAACTAGCTCGAAATAGATCTATCCTAGTCTCCCTTATTTATTATTTAATTATCAGCTTAAAAACCTTACACACACACACACACACACACATATATATGGTATTTAGGTTTCTTCAGGTATTTTTCCATTTGTGCTTTTATTATAGCGATGTTTTGGCAGAATCTCATCTGCCATCCTCAGGCTTTTGTATTGGGTTCTTTTTAATTTTATGTGTCAGGTTTGGCAGCCGTTTTTTATTAAAAACAAAACAAAACTTTTGTTTAAAAATGTTTTTAAATAAATATATATTTATTCTCTATACCCAGCCTGTACATTTCCTCCTTTGGAATTTTTTTTGAACTTCACAGAAGAGCTTTTTCCAGCAAGCTTTTGCCCAGTCAGGTGAATTTTAAAAAATACGATTACCATGCTAGGTTAGTCTTTGCAACATGCTTCTTTCTCCTATATTCACTATTATTTCAATCCTGTATTTGTCTTTACTTATTTGTATTTATTTAAAGAATGTATATGGTTGCTCCTCTCCCTGGATAGCTAACAGTAAATAAAACCAAATGATAATAGTACAAAATAATTTAAAATAATTACAGTTAATGCAGTGTACAGTGCATCTGACATCAAAATAAATGCCTTCCATCTTATAGATCAGTAGTAAAAAGAGACAACAGTTAACCAATAAGGGCTGTAACAACCCTTCCCTTGTGGAGCTGTGGTGCCATGGATGTTGCAATGGTTAGAATAGTATTGCAGGCTAACTCTGCCCACAGCCACGGGTTCACTCGTGACCCAGCTCAAGGTTGACTTGGCCTTCCATCCTTCCAAGGTCAGTAAAATGAGGAGCCAGATGTTGTAAACCTCTCAGAGGGTGCTGTAAAGCACTAATGGAGCAGTAAGTGCTATTGCTATTGTGCTTGAGGATTGTGCTTGCTATTGTGCTAAAAAAAAACCAGTTTTTTAATGCTTTATGAACAGCTAAAAGGGTTAGGGGCACAAGGATGGGGGGAAGGGAAGACAGAATGCTGTTTCACAATGTAGCAAGTTAATGCTGATGCTAAATTATATCTGTATATTTGTAGTTTTATTGTTGTAAGCCACCTTCATATTCTGATCATTGTAATGTAAGGGAAGGAGTTATTTTACACAAACAAGATTAGTAATTTCTGCAGATGAAATTGCTGTTAATACATAGGGCAGAGATATCCAAGACAATGTTACATATAAATTTTAATAGCAAAAACTGGTTAAATATTCAAATCAAATTGGTTGATAAAATAGTTTGCATTGTTTTTTAAAAAGTGTTTTTCCTTAATCTCCCACTCATTTTCAGAGTAAGAACAGTAATCCCACATAAACAAACAGTTTAGTAATCTTTAATGAAAAATGTTGTTTAGGCTTTCCTGTTTGGGAGAGAAGAATTGTCTTTGGGAATTGTGAATATTAATGGGAGCCATTCTTCATACTTTCAAAAAAAAGCAATGTTTTTTGAAGCTATGTTAGAGTTGCAGATCACCCAAACCTTGAGATAGCATTTTACCCACCTACATATTTTGAAATAATCAATGTTTAAATGCCGCCAAATGAGCTCTTGTTCATTTTGATATGCTTCAGAGCTGACCATGGCACTAAATTAGCATCTAGTTAAACACCCCCCAGGGCAGAAGAAGATCAATCAATTGGAAAGGAGCATTGTGCAGGCAATAGATCAGCTGAAGAATGTCAAAATGTAAAGTGGAATAGAAATCCATAGAGGTCAGTTGTTGTTTTTTTGCTCCTCAGGTTATATTCATATTTCTAATGTCCTTGCATATTTACAACCAAAGTAGTTTGATCCACGTTTTCAGCATCTGATTTCCCAGAATTTGTCCCACACCATTATCTTCTCCTAATATTTGGTATCAGAAAAGTGTCTTTTTCTTGCCTCCTCATAGTTTCTCCTATTGGGCTTGTTTAAAACTAATTTTTGATACTGTGTCTTTGAAAGAAGCTTCCATCACTTGCTATTGTTAGTGAATATAAACAGTTTCCCAGAGAATAAAAGGGCACTCCAAAAAGTATAATGCACATGGACAATATTTTGCACTATCTCCTGTGCATAATACCATATCCAGAATCTATCAGTCTTTGTGCCTTCAGAGCAGGAACCATGCTGTCTTTGAGTAAAAGGGCATCTGCTGGAATTCTACATTAAAGAAAATATAAGAGCATTTGCTCCAATTTTTGAGTGATTTATCAAATCAACCTAGAAAGAGTAATCCAAACTATTGCTACAGTCTCTGCCATCCCATGCATAATGAAGTTAGAAGTGAAGCAAAGTTTGAAAATAATTTTCTTAATTCATAGCCTATCCTAGTGGAAAAATCAAGTCCATCTGCTACCGTGATTTGAGCAAACCCTTGGAAATAGGTAGAGGCAGGGAAGGATGCTCAGTCTAAACAGAAAGTTTAGATTAATCCATCCTGGCCAGATGCTAATATCAATGTTGTTGTTTAAGTTTCATTAGAAATAAGCATAGTATATTATGTAGGGTAAAAGAATTTGCAAAACCTCTTACACACATAGACTGTGGAAATTAAAATCCAGATGTAACTATGATAGAGGTGTTTTAAATACTGACACTGATGAAATGTGGAAGCAGAAGTTTCTTAATAAGGCTTTTCACTGATTGGAACACTCAGTTTCAATATCTTTTCTGCGGGGAAAATTATCTTCATAATTAACAGTGTCAGCAATCATTGCGCTAAGAAATTGAACCCGATGGCCTTTGTTTAATTAATTACTTTAATTCAACCTTCCCAGATCTGATGCCCTCCAGATGTATTGGACTAAAGCTCTCATCAAGATTATTCACATGTTGTCATGAATATCTGGAGAGCATCTAACTGGGATTGACACTTTAATCCTTTGACTAATTTTATAAGATACTATCATTCCTTGCTGAAAGCTGCTGCACTTAATAAAACTTAGTATCTATGAGCACCACAGCAAGATGAGTTTGTTTTTGTTTTGTAGTTCGAATCTTTGAATCATCAAGTCCTGCTGCATTCCTCTGATTGCTCCCTTAACCAAAAGCCTGTCATTATGGAATACATTATCAGTGCAACATCTGTCACCTCTAAGCATCTGCCTGAACCTAGGTAGCAAATATCCCATATGAAATTCATTGCTGTTTTCACAATTGCCACCAGACCTACTTGGCAACGTGAAGACGTTTGCTCATCCATGTAGCAAACACAAACAGCTCTTCCAGAGTCAGTGTAGAATTTTAAAAGAAAAAAACAAGATCTCCCAGTGTTTACGAAGGATGTTTATAATTATTCATCCACATATCACTTGACCTGTTAGCAATTTACCTTTCATTGACTTAAGTAATTTGTAATTAGCAACACTTAACAAATGCATGACACTGTTTCTGCTTAGCTACACAGTTTATACTTATAGGACAATTTTTCAAGTATGCGTTTACTTTTGCCTGAAACTTCTTAACTGCCTTTCTGTAACAGAGAACTCAAGAAATGTACAATTAAAAACACAGTGTGAAACAAAAATTTAGCACTTATTATAGCTAAGTTATCTGAGAGAAACAAATATATACACTATCTAATTGAATACATTTCATTTAAGATTAAAATACACATATAATTAGTAACAGGTTAGCCACATTTTTATGGAGGGGTTGGGCACCCTTCAAAGCCCTGAGGACATTTACATAAACAAAAATATGGCTTCTATTGAATAAAACTTTGCTCTAAATATAGCTACAAGCTGTCTTTCAAATAAGACATGCTCCATATTTCAGCAGAAATTTAGAAATGTATAAATTGTATGTATAAAGGAATTATAAATTATAAAAAGAGATATTAAAATTTAGGACATATTAGTTTGGATTTAACAGCATGCTAACTTTCATAAAATAACTAAGAGATGCTGCTCTGTTTAAAGCTTGTAAGGAAATTGGCAGCAGATTTTCTAGTTATTTAAGTCTTTAGATTATTTTGAGGAATATTACCAATTTATAATCTGAGAATATTTTCTTGATAATAAACAAAAGATTGCAGTGTTTTGAGACTAGGGGGTGCATAAGGAATATAAGGAATTTTGAGGACTTATGATAATCAGCAATCTCTCTCCCTCTCTCTCTCTCTCTCTCTCTGTTACAAATGTCAAGATGGCAGTCATGATTATTTGATCAAAGTCCTGCCCTATTTTAACATGTGCCACCAAAAGGTGTGGGGCTTTATTCATATAGAAGTGTCTGCCATCGTGACCTTTTTGACCTCCTGATGGTAATGCCCCTTTATCAGAAGACAAAATGGTGGTAATCTTTTACATCAGTTCCTTTAGTTTCCCATATCTCTCATTTTTTTTCTATACAAGAAAGTACATTTTAATAAATTGTACAGCATTTTTGACTGGAGGACTGCAGGAGCTTTGGGCCTTTTATAAATAAAGATGATACTGAAGGTTGGTGCCTTATCTTGCAAGCATCTCACTTTAAAAGAAAGATTTTTTTTTTATAAAGATCAGAAATAAAGCCTTCTTTCTATACCTTCAATCGCCAAATTGCAGTGCCTGAAATGGATGGCACTATTTTGACAGTCATTCCCCCTTTTTTTCCACCTCCAACACAAATGGTTTGTATAGAAAGGTCATAATTCACATCGTATTAATGAACAGGGAAGGATTTTCCTGCCAATGCATTCTTTTATTTGACATAGTAACTATTTAAGTGTTCCTCATACAGAACATAGTAATTATTATACTGTATATGGCTGGATAATTACAGAGCAGCTTCCATCCCATTCGAAAGAAAGAGACACATTTAGTCCTCTGGGAACATTTAGTGATCCATCCATCAAGAAGAAAACTAAGATCCATTCAACACTATTACCATTTTCACTCCCCAAATGCTGAGAAACAATATCAAGTTGACCTGTAGTCATTCACCCTGCCAACCTCAAAATGCTGAGAACAAGGACCAACGTTTAGTTTTAAAAAAGAAAGGACACCCTCACCTTCAGTCCAAAAGAGAGAAATAACATGCATTTTCAACAGTTCTCTATAATCAATGTCCTTATTGTTTGTCTAGTTTCATTCACCATTTCCAATAAAAGAGTGAGGGCAGGAACAGAAAATAGGAAAATTTTTCAGTGTAGCATCCCACTATTTAAAAGCACTACAAAAGATTGTTTTTAAGCTTGGCTGTGGTCTCAACTACACCATAATAGCCAGAAATAAATTATCTTAAATTACCAACATTGTCAGCATGATGGGATTTGATTTCACACTGATGAGGAAGTCTCATGTGGAAGTTCCCTGAGGTTAATTAAGGAAGAAGATATTTATCATTTTAAAAAAAATTATATATATTAAACTTGCATTGAGATTAGGAATATATAAATTCATTATCGAGGCCATGTCTTTATTACCCCAATATTTCTTCTTTCGCAGTCTCTCAAAAAGCAGTTGAAAACTGAGCAACAATTGTTTCAGACTATAAGAACAGCTTTGTTGGATGAGTGATAGGCTGTATATGCAACACAATTATGTGTCATTACTTTGAATTAGAGTTTAAACATATCCAATATGTGGCATGTCAGAAGATGTCACAGTATTTTTTCAGTGGAGCCCATTTAGTGGACTTGATCCTAGTGAATCAATACTGTTTGTTTGTTTTTTAAAAAAAAACTAGTTTTAATGGGATCTTTGGTATTTGCACATAGAGAAAAATGCTATATAGTTCTATTAACCCTCCATCAAGATGAAAACTCTAAATATGCGTCAGACTTCCAAATGTTCTGGTTGTAAACGATTCTTTTATTTATTTATTTTAAAAAAATTATAGGGTTGCCCAACTTACTTTCCATGACTCTGGGCAGCTTACAAAGATAAAAACCCAGCACAGAAACAATTAAAAAACAATAATCCCCATGCCCTTGGACTTTCATTAGATTGAAGTGACTCTATATATATTCTATACATTAGGTGTGCGAATAAAATAGAATAGAATTCTTTATTGGCCAAGTGTGATTGGACACACAAGGAATTTGTCTTTAATGCTTATGCTCTCAGTGTACATAAAAAGAAAAAAATACATTCATCAGGAATCATAAGATATATTAACATATCTGGATAACATGAGACTAATTTGCTTCTGATTTTTTTCCTTCTGAAAAATTGAAGTTATGTTATTGATTGATTATAAATCTTTGAAGTTTGAACAGAGGAAATTGACCTATCCAATTCCAAAACTAAAGTCACACTATGCTAAAACAGACCTTTCCTTGACTTCTTTCTCTGGAACTTGTCTACTACAGAGGCACACAGAATGTTTATGAAACTAATTATGAAGTAATATCCAGTTAATTATTTTCTTGACAGTTCTTATCTAGAAAAGCCTTCACTTTATCATACAGAGACTGTATCATGGAGGTATTGTACCCTGATTGTGTTCAATTTGCTACGTGTAAGATGAAATGCTTCAAAACGTGTCAGGCTACATTTTTGAATAAGCATAGATAATAAAGCCAGCTGGGGGTGGGGGGACATTTAAAACTTGTAAAGAATTCCAAATTCCAGAGTTTTTATCTTTCTGTTGCAGTGGTATTTATAAACTGGATCATTATCTTTATCTTATGCAAGTATTCCATAAGAGAATTGTTGTTGTGAATAATTTTCAAGACAGTGAAGACTGTCCTCACTGAGACATCTGAAAGCATTTATTCATATTCAGAAACATTAACTAGTTCTTGAAATGTCAGTTTTTAGGAGGATTGACAGTACACTGTGTAGGTAATTCTCATTAAAGTTTTAGTGCCTCTAATCAGCCTGATCCTTTTCTTTACATCAAAAATCTTGAACTTCTTATGGTACACAGAGCAATAAAGAGTAAATAAAGAGTATCATTCAGCTCATACACCTCTGAGTCTGTCTAACATCAGATATGAGTAACAGCAGAGGTGGTATTCAGCAGGTTCTGATCAGTTCTGGAGAACTGGTAGTGGAAATTTTGAGTAGTTCAGAGAACTGGCAAATACCACCTCTGACTGGAGATTTTACAGTATCCTTCCCCTGCCACACCCACCAAGCCACGCCCACAGAACCGGTAGTAAAAAAAAATTAATCCCACCACTGAGTAACAGCAATTTTTTGAGATCCTTGTGCTTTTTTGATTGCAGGGACTACTGCAAGACCATTGCTGACTTGCAATTGTAATAATCTACCAAATAAAAAAAATTAAATAGAAGTCTAAAATGCAAACATATCAAGAATTTGCTGGTGCATACTTCTGTGCTTTTATCAACAACCAAAGTATGAAATGTGCCAATGCTGTTTAATCCATACAATTCTGTGAGTAATTTTGAAGAATTCAGAAGCATAATTCTTACTTTTCAGTTTTCTCTCAGTTTTTCCCTATGCTCATTAATATCCTGAATGGAAAGCACATAATTATTCATTTTAATAGCTGACAAACAATGTCATTAAAAATCTTGATTTCTTCAAGGTTTGAATGCTTGTACTTGAGATTAATTTGCCTTTTCAGCAGAATTTGCAAGCAGCATACCAAGCAATCATACTCATGAAGAAGGTTCCTTAGTCTATACCATTTATATGAGATTTAAAGGTTTCATTATGTTTTAAATAATCCAGTTTCCATACATCCTCCCACATTTCCCCATGAAAAATTGTCCAAGAGTTTTGACACCCCAACAATACATATAAATAGCTCCAATATCCCTGCCATATATTTAAACTATGTTAAATTCAATATGCATCATCATGAGATGGGATTTCTATACACTCATCTTTAGACTGATCCAGCCATTTAGATTCAAGGAGATTATTGTTTTTTAGAAAGTAATATTTTCAAGATGTTTATTTAAAACTTTCTTTAAAATACTTTTAAAAAGCTATTTTTACTGTATTAAGATAACATTCATGTTATGACTTTCTCTCAGCTGAAAGGCAATTCTCCAGCCCTACAGTACCCTAAGTAAGCCTAGTCTGCTTGCCTGATTCCACTGAGTAACATCATTGTCAGCCACTCAGCATCCTAATTATGGTCCACAACCGAGTCACAGCAGGAGGATCCCAGAGGTAACAGACATCACTGATATGAAGCATCCAGCCAATGAAAACAGAGCTATTATAGAGCAGGGATCACCAAACCTTTGGACCACAGGGACCACCAAACTCATAATTTTAAATCCTTGGGACCACTAATATGAGTTTTGACTGACGGTGGCTTGCTGACGTTGGTCGGAGAGAGGGGGGGCGGGGGTTAGATTAGATCTCTCTCTCTCTCTCTCTTGCAAACACATACAAACACACACACACAAACACACAGAGGCAGGGGTGGGATTCAAATTTCTTAACAACCGGTTCTGTGGACATGGCCTAATTTGTGGGTGTGACTTGGTGGTCAATTGACTGTGTGGGCATGGCTTGTATGTAAATATTATAACTATTTACGTAAATATTGAATTTTTTATAAAAAAAGAGCAACTTTTACCCAAAATCAGGCAAAGCAGGCAGGCAGATTGAGTTGCTCACAGAATCACAGATTCATTCAGAAAACTATCTTTTTTCCATTGGCTATCTGAGTCTGGACTGAATAATAGAAGCTTCAGTCCTAAGGAAGGTTCGGCTCTGCTTAAAAGCAGAGCCAAAGATCTAAAGATTAATTAGAAAGCAAGAAATCAAATGGTTTCCTGCTTTCTAGCTAATCTAAATCTCCTAGCACAGCAGAACAGCTGATGGTCAGGGTGGGGGGGGGAGGAAAAATAGCAACTTAGCAAGCAAGTTTGCCAGGTAAGGAGTGAGTGGGCAGGGAGGATTCCCACAGGCCATGTGGGCGGTGCAGTCTTGGTTCCTGTGCAGTCCGGATTAATTGCTTTGGGGGGGGGGTTCTCTGGGGGTGACATTTCTCTGCGGACCACCAAAATTTTCTCACAGACCACCAATGGGTCGCAGCCCACCGATTGGCAACCACTGTTATAGAGGGAATATGAGAAGATAATCACAGGAAGGGAACAAATGAACGACCCAGATCTTCCTGTGCTACGCAAGTTAGATTTATACATACTAGAACTTGATATATGCAGATTATACTGCCCCTTGGAGGTCATTTTTATCATTTATTTAATTGGTTTAATTAGTTAAAGGTGGAATTATTACAGTTTCTTAGAATTGTTTTGTGTATACACTATATTTTACCCTGGGTTCATGACCTGTACATGTGTGCGTAGACTCTCAGCTCAGAACAAACATTGACCTGAATCTGAAATTAAATTGAGTGTTAAGATTAAAACCTGGTACACCTGGGCTCCCAGAATTCTCAGAATTTATCTATTCTCCTTGTAAAGTCATCCGATGCTGTGGTTATCATCACACATTGTAGTAATTAATTCCATAGGTGAACAATGTGATCTGGAAAAAGAAAATTCCCTTGTGTATTCTAAATCTCCTTCCAATCAGTTTTATTAACTGACCCTTGGCCCTACTATTTTAAGAGAGGAGGAATCCTGCTTTGCACTTTCTCCATGCAATACATATATACTTCAGTCATGCCTATCCTCACTCACCTGTATTCCAAGCAAAGAGTCTAACATTGTAGTAGGCATTTTTCCCTGATCGGGAGTGTGTTCCTGATTATTCTGATATTCTTGATGTGCAGCTCTTATTCTTTGACTTCTACTGACTTACCTACTGTATTCTTTTCAATGGCAAACTCACCACGGTCCAACTCGCTGCAACCAACTTCCCACAGGACAACTGACCATGGGGCAAGAGTTACACTAATAGCAAAGAAATGGTGAAATAAAATCATTAAAGAAAGGATGCAAAAGGAAGGACAAAATGAAATGTGAATGAAATATATATATATATATATATATATATATATATATATATATATATATATATATATATATATATATATATAATATATAATTTCTTTTAAAGAATTACATTGAATTTTTAAATTGTCCTGTGGTGAGTTGTCCTGCAGCAAGTTGGTGTGGTGAGTTATCCCATTCTGTCTTCAAACGCAGAGAACATCCCGAAAATATCATGTGCCACTCACTGTTCACCTTATTTCTCTCTGGTCATGTAAAGAGAGCAAAGAACATAATCCATCAGTGACCTGTTGTCTGAACTGTCATCAGCTGATATCTTACTCCTCCTCCTCACAAAATGGAAAGTAAAATAAACTGCTATTTATTCCCTGCCCCACACACACACCTTTTAACCATAGCTTTTAGAACATATATGATTTGTCTACTTTGCAATAACAAGAAAAAAGGAGACAGGGAGACAGATTCAGAGATACTGCTATGAAGTGATGTGAGGAAATATAAACTATAAAATTGTAAAGAAAACCATAGAAATTTTGCCATTTCCTGTTTCACAAAGAAGTCCCTATGGCTTTGTAAAATTGAAATAATGACACGTCTACAATTTTAAAAACAGGTACATTGTTTTGTCTGTGACCATTGCTGCATGCTGCTATAGTGAGTAGATTGGGGAAGAGCAAAATAGATTTTAAATCATGCATACAAGAAGAGAGAAATTATACAAAACAAAGATCCTGACAATATAAACTTGGCTGGGATAAGTATTTTTCATTGAGAAAACAACAAGTATGCAGTTTTGCTGCACTTTCAAATAATATCAAAGTCAGAAATAAATTATTTCAACTCCCCAAACACTGAGATTAATACAGAATATATGTAGCTCAGGGTTGAACTGTGGAGTCCTTGGTGCTCTCAATCTCCAAGATTGAGTTTGCAGATGTTACCAACCAGGTAACATCATCAGTGCTGTGATCTATCACATCAATCAATTGATCAATCAGTACTGTGAGATCAATTAGGCCCAGAATTTATCCTGAAATGGTGCTCTTGAAAGCAGTATGTGTGGATTCAGCATTGTTTTACCCTGCAATAAATTGCCTTTTCTAAATGGAAAAGAAATACTAGAACATGTAGAATTTTGTATGCCATTAGAATGACCAATTACCTCTCTTTTATTCTAATTTTTTGAAGCTCATTTAAGATGTGCTTTTTCAGAACAGTGGAAATACAGATAGTGGTTTTAGGTATAGTCCATTATTGGAAGTGTGCCAGGTTCTTTTAGAGGTTATTGATTTTAAAGTAGAATTCTCTCTCTCTCTCTCTCTGGGATTTTATTTTCCAAGGCCTTAATGAAGTCCTAATATATAGTGTGAAGTTGCTTATATTATTGCTATTGAAATACAATAGCTGCATACCCGAAGTTATCCTCATTCCAAATTATCTAAAAGAAAAGAGTCAAACCAAAACTTGAAGGAAATCAATAAAAATTATATTTAACTAGATTTTATTTTATACTGTCAAGACCTATGTAGCTGAACAAGAGCAAGGAAGCAACTACACTTATTTCAGCAAGTCTGTGGCAAATAGTGAATTTTGGAAACTGTAAAAAAACAAATCCTATCCTCATATATAGTAACTTTATTGAGTCAAAATGATTAGAAACTTTTCTTCTCAGATTTCTTTTCTCCTGGGCTAAGCTTCCATTGAAGAGATAAATTGCTAACTTGCCCACTCTCTCTTGATTGCTAATTGCTCTTCCATTCTTTTCTCAAATCTCCTCACAATTTCTCATATACAGAATCATAAAATATATAAACTGGAAGAGATGTTATGGGATATCTAGTTCAATGCTTGCTCATTGGAGAAATTTTTTAATTCATTCCTAAGAATAAGAGAGTTCACTACTATTCCAGGCAGACTGTTCCAATTTAACTACTTTTTTTAGGAGTCTGCCCCTAAAATTCAGTCTGAATCCCCTTGTTTTCAACCTATATTTTCTTGTTCTTGTGCTGCACACATTTTCACCACATATTATGTATTTCCTCTTGCATGTAACAGTCTTCTGTCATTTCTTTCCAAAATAATCTGTTTTGCAAGCTAAGCATGCACAGCTCCTTAGAGGGCTTGGTTTTCAAATACCACTCTTATTATCCCTGTAGCTCTCCTCTCAACTTGCTCTGGCTTTTCCATGTCCCTGTGAATTTATGGTTCCCAGAACTGGACACAGTACTCCAAGTATTATTGAATCAATGCAGTAGAAGTATCATTACTTGTAATTTGGAATGATGCTTCTATTAATGTGGGCAAGTTCATACTGGATATCTTAACAGAATAACAGAGTTGGAAGGGATTTTGGGGATCTTCTAGGCCAACCCCTGCTCAGGCAGGAAACCCTATTTCATTTCAGTGTTGGAGCATTTACAACTTCTGAAGGCAAGCCATTCCACTTATTAATTGTTCTAATTGTCAGGAAATTTCTCCTTAGTTCTAAATTGCTTCTCTTGATTAGTTTCCATCCATTGCTTCTTGTCCTGCCTTCAGATGCTTTGGAGAATAGGTTGACTCTCTCTTCTTCGTGGCAACCGCTTAGATATTGGAACACTGCTATCAGATCACCCCTAATTCTCCCTTTTACTAAACTAGACATAACCAATTCCAGCAAGCGTTCTTTATATATTTTAGCCTCCATTCCCCTAATCATCTTTGTTGCTCTTCTCTGTACTCTTTCTAGAGTCTCAACGTCTCTTTTTGCATAATGACAACCAAAACGGTATATAGTATTCCAAGTGTGGTCTTACCAAGGCATTATAGAGTGGTAGTAATGGTAGAGTGGTGATCTTGATTCTATCCCTCTGTTAATGCAGCCTAGAATTGTGTTAGCTTTTTGGCAGTTGCAGCACACTGCTGGCTCATATTTAAGCAATTGTGCACTTGGACTCCAAGATCCCTTCACAATAATATTATTAGATAGATAGATAGATAGATAGATAGATAGATAGATAGATAGATAGATAGATAGATAGATAGATAGATAGATAGATAGATAGATTAACTTTATTGTCACTTTAAATGTATACTAATCAGCATACATTAAAATGAAATTTTGTTGCATACAACTCTCAAAGGGTCACCACCTCCAATATACAGCACATAAACACGAATAAATAAATAAATATAAAATTATGTATACACCTATATATATTATATGGCACAGAGAAACAACACAGTCTATTTCAGATGTATACATGTACATGGCAAGAAAAATGAATCTTGCAAGCTTGCCAGATGGATGGCATAGGGAACAAAGCTGTTGCAGGAACTGGTAGTCCTGCTAGAAATACTTCAAAATCTCCTCCCAGAGGGGAGCAACAGAAACAGCCCATAAAGTGGGTGTGTGGGGTCTCTAACAGTGCTTTGAGCTCTAAGCACATAGTGTTTATAAGCAGAATGGAGCCTGATATCACCTGTCCTATACTATACCTGTGCATTTGGTTTTTCTTGCCTAACTATAACGCTTTACCTTTTTCACCATTGAAATTCATTTTGCTAGATAGCACCCAAGTCTGTCAAGATCCTTCTGAATCTTAAGCCTATCTGCTGGACTGTTGGCTATTCTTGCCAGCTTGGTGTCTGCAAATTCGATGAATTCCCCATCTATCCCCTCGTCTAAGTAATTGATGAAGATATTGAAGAGTACTGTACCTAAGACAGTCTTGGGGTACCCTGTTGCATACTTCACTCCATGTACCCAGGTAGATGGGTTGATCCATTGAGGACTACACATTGAATGCAATTGGTCAGCCAGTTACAAATCCATCTGTCTAACCCATATTTTTCTATCTTATCAAATAGTCGGTTGTGGTCTACTTTATGAAATGTCTTACTGAAATCCAAGTAAATTATATCCACAGCATTTATCTTGCTCCATTGCACTGTTTGCTCATTTGTTGTTTTAATACTTTGCTTTCCCTTCAGAGCTTTCAAGGTGATATATGTAGTCCTCCTCCCTTTTGTACCCAGCAAATAAATGTTTGAAATAGTTTAGGTTGAGAGTTGGTGACCAAGCCATTGTTATTTGGTGAGTTTTAAAGCAAAGTGGGACTTTGAGTCCAAATCTGCCCAATCTTAGCCAACACCTAATTATTATGTAACATTGTCCTAAAAGGATCTATATCAGTAGATATATCAATCAATAAATAAATTGGGAATATGGAATATGGAAGAAGATAATTATCTTGATCTTATCTACCATTATCTAGATCTACTGTAAGCTTCTTTTGATAGACTGTATTTGCTTTGGAAATCTATTATGCAATAAGACAGTTTAAAATTTCTGATTTGAAGTACAAAATGTAATTAGAAGTATGTGTGGGTGTGCATTCAACATCAGTATAGAACACTTTAAAGTGACTATAACTCTTCATAGAATCAAGAGGTTATACAGTGTCAGGATATAAGTATTTAGTTTAAAGTGTAATCCACAGCTGCTAAGTATGTGTCTTTGGGCTCTCTGATCATAGATTACCCTTTGAATCTATATCTCTGTACTATCCTATTATGCAGTAACTAACTCCTTCTTTAGTAGTTCATATTTTGTTGAAACACAATTCATCCTGTCCTAGAACAGTACTCATTTAGCATTTGAATTTGCCAGTCAGTCCCAGTGGATAATATATAGTACCTGCTGACAATTCTTTTTCTTCTGATTCTGACTTCTGAGTCAGACTGACTCAGACCTGAGGTTTTCTTGGCAAGTAACAATTTGTAAGTTCTCCTAAAATGTCATGGAAGGAAGGAAGGAAGGAAGGAAGGAAGGAAGGAAGGAAGGAAGGAAGGAAGGAAGGAAGGAAGGAAGGAAGGAAGGAAGGAAGGAAGGAAGGAAGGAAGGAAGGAAGGAAGAGTCAGATTACACAGTTAATGTAAGATCAAACAAATGTGTTTTCTTGGAACTGCAGATGTAGCAGGAAGCACATTCCATGCAATGATATCTATTATTCATTATGACTTTTTGCATTAAAATTATAACTGGATATCTGTTTTGTGCAAGGATGACTTCGTTGCATGCAATGCATATCCAACAGAAATATGCATAAAGGTCTAACAAGCAAATAACCAACATTGTGAACAGAGTTAAAGAAAATCTAGATGTGCACTTTAAAATATGTATGGGTAGTAAGTAAAATGGACTTTTGTATACAAAGAATCTTTTTGTCACCATAGCCTATTTCTGTGGTATAATGCTTAGGCATGGTTGCTGTATAAGAGAAATCAGTAGCAGATCCAAAAATTTTACCTCTAAAGTGGCATGACTTCTGAGCCAATTTAGGGCCAACTGGGAACTTCTGTATGAATAAACTGCATCTGGCTGAACTAAAACTGCCATATGAGCATGTATATCGCTGTGCTATCCTCAAAGTCTTTCCACAGAAGAAGAAAAATGTCTTGAGAAATCTATTAGAGTGACACATTCATCTGTACACTCCTGTAGGACCATTTTTATGGCTGTTCCAAAACATTTCATGGTGTAATGTAACCCCTGGGTTAGAAGTTTGCAGCAGCAGGGTTAATTTGTTGAACTAAGCCAAAATAGAACCCCAGAGATGAGAGACCATGATCTAAAAGGTGAGAGCATAAAGGAAGAAATGAACAATTGCTACAGAGATAGAGGTGGCAGGATAGATTAAAGTTTAGGTCCCAAAATTTGCCAGAATGGTGGGCAGAATCAAAACATATAGGTAGGGTGGGGCCATAGAGCTTAAAAGGAGTTTTCCCAAAGAAGTAAACAAGCAGAAATGAGATCAGTTGAAACAGAGAAAAAGAAAAAGAGGGAATAAACAAGCAAGTGGCATGTTTTGCAGAGAGAAATATGCAGGAGAGGGGCACAGAGCAAAGGTAGGAAGTGGCTGCAGTGGGAAGGAAGAAGCAGAGGGCAAATCAACTTGGCAGGAAAATAGTTGTGGAAGTAGCAGTCTTAAAGGGAGGGAGGAGTCAGCCGGGAAAAACATTTTAAAAGAAAGGATATTAGCTTTCTCTTTAAAACAAAGGTTTTTCTCTTTACAACTATTTATTTTATTTATTTATCAAACATTTATATACCGCCCTTCTCCCGAAGGACTCAGGGCGGTGCACAGCCAATTCTACCCCAACACAAGAATACAAAAATTAAAATGGAATTAAATAATTTGGGCTGTTAAATTAAAAGTCAACCCTCCCCATTAATATTTAAAAACCCCAAATTAAAATCCAAATTAAAACAGGAGACGGTTAAAATCTCATATCAGCCCAGGCCAGCCTGCTCGAAGAGCCAGGTTTTTAACACACGACTGAAGGTTCTCAGGTCCATGCTGGTACGTATCTCTGGTGGCAGACTATTCCAGAGGGCAGGGGCCCCCACAGAGAAGGCCCTATTCCTGGGGGCCGCCAGACGACACATAGAGGCCGACGGCACCCGGAGAAGGCCCTCCCTGTGGGAACGCACAGGTCTGTTGGAGATCACTGGCAGAACACGGTCCTGCAGGTAGCCTGGCCCAATGCCATGGATCGCTTTAAAGGTCAAAACTAGAACCTTAAAGCGAACCCGGAAAGCCACCGGCAACCAATGCAGCTTGCGCAGGAGAGGCATCACATGGGAGCTTCGCGATGCCCCCATAATCACCCGCGCGGCCGCTTTTTGCACCAGTTGGAGTCTCTGGGTGCTCCCCACAGGGAACCCCATGTAGAGAGCGTTACAGTAATCCAGGCGAGAGGTGACAAGGGCATGAGTGACCGTGCACAGGGTGTCCCGATCCAGGAAGGGCCGCAACTGGTAAATCAGGCGAACCTGATAAAAAGCCCCCCTGGAGACGGCCGCAATATGGTCTTCTAAAGACAGCCGTGCATCCAGGAGGACACCCAGATTGCGAGCCCTCCCTGTAGGGGGCAGGATCTCTCCCCCAATAGCCAGCGAAGGTGTCAGCTGGCTATATCGGGGCGCTGGAAACCACAGCCACTCAGTCTTGGATGGGTTGAGTCGGAGCCTGTTCCCGCCCATCCAATTCCGCACGGCCTCCAGGCACCGGGACATAGCCTCCACAGCATCTATCCAACTATCTGCTTGGTGGAAACCAGAGACCCCAAGGTTCCAAAAAGGGAAATAAGAATATAGGTGGCAAAGAGTGTCCCACAGAGGGAAAGTGGCTGACAGAGTCAGATGGTGGAAGAGCACCTAAGAAAACAGCTAGGGATTGTGGCCAGAGGAGTCAAGATGGACAGCAGGAATAACGAATGGGAAAGAGGAGAGGAAAATTCAAGTGTTGTACAGGCCTAGCAGTAAAACATGGCTGGTACCACAGAGTGAAAACACATTGTGGATTGCTCAGCTGAGAGAGAGGATAGGTTTATTTAACATATACTGCAGCATTAAGACTGCAAGCATACAAGGAGAAGCCTGTGGTGGCACAGTCATTAGAATGCAGTTCTGCCTGTAATTTGGCAGTTCAAATCTCACCAGATTCAAGGTTGACTCAGCCTTCCATCCTTCTGAGATGGAAAAAATAAGGACTCAAATTTTGGGGGGCACTATGCTGACTCTTAGAGAGGGCTGTAAAGCAGTATCTAAGTCTAAGTGCTATTGCTAACACTGATGCTTCTGCCACTGTCTGCACTTTGATTCCCAGGAGGGGTTCATGTTATATCTACTCCAGTGAAAAGAAGGGAACGGTACCAGGTTTTTCCTCTTTTAATTGTTTGGTTTCTGTAAAACAATTATGGTGGTCATTCTTATTATTATAGGATTTCCCAGGAAGAATTTGGAAATTGATTTCCTTAGAGCTCTAAACTGGACAGAGGCATTACTTGCTGCCAAAATTAATTAAAGCAAAAAGTATATAGGAACTGGGAAGAATTCAGTGGGATTCCTGTGGAAGCCAGCTTCTATATTCAAGGGCTTCAAGTTTAACTAGAGGGACAACAATAAGTAAATTATTTCTTGAAATATTGTATAAGAAGAACCAAGCCACAGAATGGAACCTAAAACACAGAAATCTTGGATTAGGCATTCTAACATGAATAGTAATTTTTAACTAACTACATCATCATCATCACACCACCACCCCAAATTGTTGGTGAGTTGGAAAAGGAAAAAAATGGTAGGAATGATGACCCAGCTGGAGAAAAAAATTATGCAAAATTACTATTTATTCAGGTCACAAATGAAAAGGAACATCTTGGGAAATTATTTCTGTCTTGTTCCCTCAGAATGTTTTGTAATGAGTCTTGGAAGCCATGAATTTTTCAATAGTATAATGATTTGGCCCTCCTACACAATGTGTCTGTATGGATTAGCTGCCTGCACAGGGCATACCTAACAGCAGTCAACACTAAAAGAAACCCATGGATAATGGAGTGTCTGACCTAAAAACATGGATTGTTCTATGTTTCTTTTAAACAACTGGAGATCATTGTTCTTAAGGAAGATAATGTGGTAAGAGGCACTTTCTAGATCAGGTCTGTCAAACTTGTGGCCCACGGGCTGGATATGTCACACGCAGGCTGCACCCACTCCGATTCCCCCGATTTGCAAAAAACGTCATGATATGTCACAATCTGGCTCATGACACGATTGAGTTTGACACGTGTGTTCTAGGTGTTTTGCATGTGATATTCACATCTAAAGTAAGGGAAAGTGGAGGTACACCCTTCATTTCCATCCCTTACTTGTTTGTGTACTAGCATTAACATCAACATAGGGAAAGCTTAAGCTTTATGATGCATAGCTTTTTCACCACAGAGAGTCTGCAAAATATGATTCGATGCCCTTGTTTTGTTTTTCATTTATTTCACTTTTTTTAAAAAAAACCAGCATATTCAAAACTGACAAGATAATAACTACAAACAAAATATATGATGCATTTTTTTATTTTAAAAAGAAGAGAAACAAAGAAACTGAATGGAGATGTATGACTGCAGACCAAACAAGTCAACGAAATTTGCCAAGAATTATTTGAAGTTCCTGCTTGTTCTTATGTTGAAAGGAAACTAATTCTAATGTTGACAGAGAATATACATGTAGAGTGACAGTTCAATGCTGCAAGTGCTTGTAAATTTGTCTTTCCAATGTTAAAGAAAATTTCTTTTTTTAATCCCCACCATGCACAAAATCCATAACTCTTGATATATTGATTCATTCACTGTTTTAACAATGAAATCTAATAAATCATGGCAACTCTTCACTCCTGATAATTTCTTGTCATAATTACATAATATAAAAGAGGCACAATTATACATGTGTACAAACAGACTGTGCTTCTTTTCTGAATTTAAAATAACTTATCTCATTTTTAAATTATATTTTAAATGAAATGAACAAGAGCTTCTTCTTTATCTGGGGGTTGGAGTGGATTGTGCTGATTTTGAAGCACACATTTGTCTAGAAAAAGGAAAGACAGGTTTGAATGTTCTTTATGTGGCCAATAGTTGAGCAAGGAAGGACTCACTGGAGAAGAGCCTAATGCTGGGAAAGATTGAGGGCAATAGAAGAAGGGGACGACAGAGAATGAGGTGGCTGGATAGAGTCACTGAAGCAGTAGGCATGAGTTTAAATGGACCCCAGAAGATGGTAGAGGACAGGAGGGCCTGGAGAAATGTTGTCCATGGGGTCACAATGGATCGGACATGACTTTGCAACTAACAACAACTACAATTCAGCAAGATGGCAATAAGCATAGCTCATCAAGATAATTAATGTATCATCTCAGTCTTAAACAAGCCTTAGGTAAGGAATAACTTTCCAAATTATTCCAAATTATCCCAAATTTCCAAACAACTTTCCTCCAGAAGTTACGAATGCTCCAACACTGGATGTTTTTAAGAAGAGATTGGACAACCATTTGTCTGAAATGGTGTAGGGTTTCCTGCCTAAGCAGGGGGTTGGACTAGAAGATCTTCAACTCCCTTCCAACTCTGTTCTGTTATTCTATCCTTTTTTGCTCTGTCCTGCCCTACCCTGCCCTGCCCTGCCCCGCCCCGCCCCGCCCTACCCTGCCCTGCTCTGCTCTGCCCTGATCTTCTCTGCTCTGCTCCAAATAGTGATAAACCAGCTGTAGATGTTCAAAGGGGTTACTTTTCTTGACCTCTTTGAGTAGAACCTTATAGCTAACAAATCTAAATGTTTATGCATTATGTCTAACATCTTTGTATATGTTTTTTTTCAGGAAATAATTTGAAGGATCACAGAACTATTGTAAAATAAAAGAGGACAAGTAGAATTCTATGTACCCCAGTCATAAGAGAAGCTCTATGGTGCCATTTTCAAACCTGGGAATGAAAACTATCATTTGCATAAAGTCTAAAACTCTGGAAGGATGGGCGGTGGAATCTGGATTGTAACCACATGAAATCAAGAAGAGTGTGTCAGATGCTTTCCTGCAAGCTATTTACATACCTCTGATTGATTCCCTGCAACCTGTAATTATTTTAGCTGCATTTGTTTTCATGCTGTGTGTACGATTCACTCTCAGTCAGATTAATGCTTATTTCTGGGCTATTAAAGCCACTTTGGTTATGATGGGAAGGAAAAAAGCCACCCAGCCTCTTTGTGTGCCTCAACAGGCAGCAGATGTCGAGACCCCAGGGAACAACTTTTAGCGACAGTAAATTTTGTTGTGATGATTCTCACAACCCCCAAATATTCATCTCCTGCCTATTAATTAGCTTTCAGATTATATTCCTTTTTGTTAATGATTTAGGAATCACTCTCTTTATTTTCCATATTGTCTCATTTGGAGAATACGAGCATTGTGAAGAGGCTATAGTCCCCAAAGAGTATAGGAGTTAAACCTAAAAAAACTTGGCACCAATTTAGAAGGGACTGTAATGAAGCCTTGAATTATAGCCATTCTAGCTACAGGTTTAACAAGAAACCCCTCTTTAGTGACACCTCATAACTTCAAGGAGCCAGCTCTGTTTATTGCTGGCTATAGACATATCAGTTCCTTTGTCAAAGTAAATTGTCAGTCCTAGAATATACTGAATTTGTATTCCTCCTTGCCTCATTTCAGAACTACTTTCAGAATGGTTTTGATGAATAAGATATTTGATATCTTTTTAATTTGTATTTGAAATATTTTCCCAGTTGAATTATGTGGGGCAATGCGTTGCTAATTTGGCAGCTTCTGTCCTTCCAACATGCATCAGTTCCTTGTAATATCTTTTAAAGAAATGCAGACTGGGGTTTGGGAATGAAGAAAGGAATGAATGAATATTTATAGGGAGTTTCAGAAGGAGTTATTCAGTCTTGAAGGCTCTATTATGAATTCACTCTTTTATGAAATCAGTTTTTTTCAAGGGATTCCTCCCCAAAGAACACAGGGAATAAAATTTAGGTACACACCTACCCCAAGGTACATGTCTTAAAAATAGTGCTTGAATTTCTGGTTAGGATGTTATTATCCCTCTTTCCTGTTTTCCTAAATTGCAATTAGTCCTAATAAGAGATTATCAACTTTTGCAACATTTGGTTTAGATTAATGGTAAGCATTATATTTTAAGTATGCTTTTAACATACTTTTGTTTTGCATTTTGTTTTGTTTTTTATTGTTAACCATCTGATAATACTGAGCTAATTCAGGGGTGGCATTCTACAGGTTCGCACCTATTCTCTAGAACCGTTTGTTAACAATCTAAGCAGTTCGGAAAACCAGTTGTTAGAAGAAATTACTAGCCTAATCCTGTAAGGAAGGCAGGAAGGAAACATTCTGGTGTTGCTTACAGAGACTGCCTCTCTGATAACCCTTATTACGTTCTTGGCAGGACTAGACTTCCTGTCTCAGGAACATCTCTGGAGTTTTTTTCCCCTCCTTTGCTGGTACTTTACTTGTGTGGAGTGACCATTCAAAGTTACAATGGCACTGAAAAAAGTGACTTATGACCATTTTTCACACTTACGACTGTTGCAGCATCCCCACAGTCATGAGAGGCCAGGCGAGGAGATGTGTGCCTCAATGTGAGTGATGTTGAGTTGGCCACGCCCAGCCAGTCACATGACCACCAAGCCACATCCACCCAGTCACATGACCACCAAGCCATGCCCACTAATTAAGCCACGCCCACAGAAACAGTTGTTAAAAAATTTGAATCCCACCCCTGAGCTAATTACTATCAAACCAATCTGCTGGATTTTGGAACAGGTTGTTTGATTTCTTGTACAGGGTCATGAGATTTATTTATTTTTTTGCTGAGGGGTTATATGTTTACTTGAGTACATGATTTTTGGGAAGGGGCTTACAGTTCATTGACTTTTTGATCAGGTGACCAACCAGTAAGGGGAGCCACTTTCCTCAACTTGCAACTGAGTTTCAAAAAAGAGTAATTTGAAAAAGACAGCTGAGAATTCACAACTAGAAGATCAAACACGAGCAGGAACATTTTAGGGTGAGTATGAAGTCAACCTCAAATCCTGATGAAAATATAACTACTGGTGAAATGAGAGACACGACTGAAATATTACTTGTCAAAAAGAGAAAGAGAAAAGACCCAGCAAAAAGAATATGTTCGAAAAAAAGTCATAAATAAAGAAATGGAAGAAATCCATTCCTGAAATATTTAAATCCTATTGAAAGCATTTGGATAAGATTAAAGGAATAAGGAACAAAAGTGATATTGCTGTAGGAGCTTACTACAGATCATCTAATCAAGCAAATGTAGAAAGGCCCCTTTTAAAAACCAACTAATTAAGCTCTTAAGAAGAGAGGTTAAAATTATAATAGGGTTTTTTATTTATTCTGATATTTGGTGGAACACTAACACAGGAATAGGACATTTTGTTTTTCAGGAAATGGAAGATGAACTGAAAGCATTTGTATCCTGGATTTATTTCTGACAAACAAGAATTTGTTGATGAAAAGCTTTCTTGAGGGAAAGTGTTAACATTATGTTAGAGTTCAACAAAATTAAAAGAGGAAAAGCTGATGTTAGCCATATACATTGGACTTCAGAAAGGCATATTTAAATGAATGCAGATAACCTTCTAAAGAATTTAAAAAGATAGAGATGCTGAAAAAGGAGATATGGAAAATACAAGTACAAAAGATCCTCATAAGAAAGGAAGGAAGACAAAACTTTAACAGTCTTTCTGGATGAGTGGTAGAGTCACTGACAAGCCTAAGAAGAAAACAAAAGATATACAGGGAATAGAAAAACATCTGATCACTAGGGAGGAGTAGGGACTGTTAGACTAAGCCTGTCAGGATGGAGTCAGAAACGCTAAACCTCAGAATGAAAGCATGATGGCAAGGAATGCAAAATACAACATGGATTTTGGGTGTAGTGGAAAAAATAAATCGAATAAACAAAATGGAAAGTTCACTCCTCCACACATAATTTATTTATTTAATTAATTTGTCAATCGCTTACAAGATAATAGGTATAAGTATAAACATAGTTATGAATACATGAAATAGATACATATAAGAAAAATAAAAAGAAATAATAGGACAGGGACGGTAGGCACATTGATGCGCTTATGCACGCCCCCTACAGACCTCTTAGGAAAGGGGTGAGATCAATAGTAGACAGTCTAAGGTTAAAGTTTTGGGGTTTGGGGAAGAAACCACAGTATCAGGTAGAGTATTCCAGACATTGACCACTCTGTTGCTGAAGTCATTTTTCCTGCAATCAAGTTTGGTGCAGTTAACATTGAGTTTGTTTCTATTGTATGCTCTTACATTGTTATGGTTGAAGCTGAAATATTCATTGACAGGTAGGACATTGCAGTAGATAATTTTATGTACTATACTTAGATCGGACCGAAGGCGGCGTAGTTCTAGGTTTTCTAGGTCTAGAATTTCAAGTCTGGTGGCATAAAGTATTCTGCTATGAGTAGAGGAGTGGAAAATTCTTCTTGTAAAATATTTCTGGACTTTTTCGACTGTGTTATTATCAGATATGTAATGTGGGTTCCAGACTGATGAGCTGTATTCGAGTATTGGTCTAGCAAATGTTTTGTATGCTCTAGTTAGTAGTGTAATATTACCAGAGAAAAAACTATGTAAGATTAGGTTAACAACTCTTAATGCCTTTTTGGCTATGTAGTTACTTAGATCATTAGAGATGATCCAAGATCCTTGACAGAATTTGGATCATCAACAAGGTCTTGACTATTCAGCCTGTATTTTATTTTCTGATTTTTTTTTTTTGCCAATATGTAAGACAGAGCATTTATTTGTTGAGATTTGAAGTTGCCATTTGTTTTACCATTCTGATACATAGTCGAGGTCTTTTTGAAGGGTAGCAGTATTGTCTGTGGTGTTGAATAGCTTTACATCATCAGCGAAGAGAACGCAGTTGCTCTTAATATCATCACAGAGGTCATTTATGTAGAGTATCAAGAGAGTTAGTCCTAGAACACTGCCTTGGGGGACACCACTGTTGACAGGTACAGAATTTGGTAGGACGCTCCCAATTTTGACCATTAGTTGTCTGTTTGACAGGAATGCTTCTATCCAGTTATGCAGGTGTCCAGAGATACCATAAGATTTTAGTTTTAGGAGTAGTTTGTCATGTAACACTGAGTCAAAGGCTTTACAGAAGTCTATGTAGATTGCATCTATTGCTTTTCCCTGATTGAGTTGTGTAGTCCATATGTTTCTGCAGTGTAAGAGTTGCAGATTACAGGATAGTTTTTTTCTGAAACCAAATTGTTTATTAGAGAGTAGGTTGTTTGTCTCTAAGTGGAGGATAATGGATTGATTAATAATTGATTCCATGACTTTACAGGTGACGCAGCATAAAGAGATTGGTCTGTAATTTTCAACTAGGCTGGGGTCTCCCTTTTTGAAGATGGGGATGACCGTGGCTTGTGACCATAGTTTTGGGAAGGAGCTGGTCCTGAAAGACTTTTCAAAGATTAGGCTTAGAGGTTTGGCTATGGCAGTGGATAGCTTTTTTAAGAAGCAGGCACATATTCCGTCCAGTCCAAAAGATAGAGATGGTTTTAGATTGCGTAGTGCTTTTTCAACATTGTCTTGTGTAAAATCGATATTTATTAGATCATTGTAGTTGTCTGTGGTTTGACTAGGAAATACTGGGCATGATCCATTGCTGTTTACAAATACTGAACCAAAGAATGTGTTAAAGAGGTTGGCTTTAATAGTGTCGTCATTGCAGTCTTTACCATTAGATCCTTTCAGGAGTGGGATGAACCTTGAGTCTTTTAGTTTGTTGTTTACAAAATTGTAGAAAGCGCGGGTGGAATTGTTGCGTAAAAGATTTTCCTCTTGTTTAATATGATAATTGGTGCATTCAGTCTTTATCTGGTGACATAAATTTTTGTATTGGCTTTTGAAGTTGGTAACGTGACCAGATTTGTTTTTCCGCCAAAGTGATCTCTTTTTGGATTGAAGCTTCCTTATTGTTATGGGTAATCTGTTTTTACTGGTTTTTAGAGTTGTTATTGGTACATATAGTTTGATGACTCTTTTGACTTCAAGTAAAAATATGTTATAATGGTCTTCAACAGTATTGCATCCAGTGAATAGAAATTGCCAATCAAGGGATGAGAGATCATTGTCTATAAGATCACAGTTGCCTTTTTTGTAGTTATAATTGGGGATCACATCGTTGTGTTGATTGTGGACATATGTTGAGACAAAAGTCAATCATGCTGTGGTCACTGTTGGAAAAGGGTTCTTTAATTTGTATTCCGTAAATTGAATTCAAACTATTTCAGAAGATGAGATTGAGGCAGTTTTTAAGTCTAGTATTGTTGGTTACTAGTTGTTCCAGTCCCAGATTTGTTATATCATTGTTGAAGGTTGCATGTATGGGTTCAGTTTTACATTCGTTTAGGGTCCAGTTAATGTGAGGTAGATTGAAGTCACCAAGAAAGATAAAAGTATGTGGGCAGGATGTTGCCCATGTTAGTAGTAAATTTAGCTTGTTTACATGTTCAATGTCATAATCAGGGGCTCTGTAACTTAGTAAGAATTGAAATGTGATATTTAAGGACAGTTCACATACGATGGTTTCAGGAAGAGCAAGTTCCTGGGTAACTTGGATTTTTTAGATATAAGGACTTTTTATAGAAGGTAGCAACACCACCTCCTCTACGGATTTCACGATCTGATTGGAAAACATGATAATCTCTTACTGTGGTAATGGAGTCCGGGAGAGATGCGTTGAGCCATGTTTCACAGACCAATATGATGTCAAATTGTGCCATATTTAATAAGAGGAGAAATTCAGTTATTTTATTCACAAGGCTTCTTGCATTGAGTAGCTTGCATTTAAGGCCAGTTGTAGTTGGAATTGAGATAGTTAAGGGTGTGTGTGCCTAGTTTTGAGTGATAATGGATTGGATGAGGTAGGATTGGATGTGGAGTTGTGGGTTGTGTGACTTACTTTTGATACAATCAGCACAGTAGTCAATGTACAGGTCCTTCTCTCCATTGTCTAGACGTCTTTGAATTCATTGCAAAGTTCACAGGAGTGGATTCTTTGTAGTATGGATAAGTCTGGTCTTGAGCGAAGATTTTTGTGGTTGGGATTGGTTTTTGCAATGGTGTTTATTATATGAATGAATATGCGTTTGCTGGACTCATTTTTGCATACAACTCTACAAAATTTTGGGGCCACCGAGCCATCGTTGTATTTGAGCTCAGGGCCATCTCTGGTTATATCTTCAGGAGATATGTTGTATTTGAGTTGCTTATAATATTGCAAACTTTGGTGATGTCGTCTGATTCGTTGGTGTCTTCAAGACCAAATAAGATGGCATTTGGACGTTTCTGATCACGTTCCATGATGTCTCTGATGAGTAAGGGGATATTATTTGTGGAATTATTTGATGGGATAGTAATTATTTGTGGTTGTGGTTTGGTGGTTATTTTTGGTTGTAGTTGTGATTGTAGTTGAGGTAGTAGGTGTGGTAGTGGTTGTTGAGTTGGGATTTGAGTTTGAGCTGATAGGTAGTCACTTATCAGTGCTGTATTTTTTTTTCAAGAGAAATTAGGCTTTCTTGTATAATTGTTTTGAAACATGTTGCTAAGCGTTTTTCTATTGAGTGCATGAGTGATTCTATGCTATCAACTGTGTCAATCAGGGTACTTGGTTTGTTTAGCTTAGGAAAACATAATGGACATAGACAAAGGAATGTACCTGATGCTTTTAGGAGATCAGCTACGTTTTTGTTTAAGCAGGCAAGGTGGGCTTGATTGTCACATAGGTAGCATTTGATATTAGTTTCACTTTCATTGATGGTTTTAAGACATCTGAAGCATGTACAGGAGTCTGGGAGGTCATTGGTAGAGATATTATTTTTTGTTGTTGGTTGGTAGTGGAGGATTTGGAGTTCGTGGAGTTTCTGGCTGGCATGGTCAATGATAATAATACACTAAACAATTACAATAGTTAATTAATGTGATAGGTAGACAGTTACTTAATGAATGTTGGTAATTAATAAATGTTAATTGATAAGTTAGAGAACAAATAAAAAGTAAGGTTACTTATTACTAAAAATCAATCAATCAATTTATTACTAGGAATCAATCAATCAATCGACTAGATAATCAATGATACAATATTAAATCTATCAATTCAATGACTCAGTAAATTAGTGGTCATTTAACAATTAATTATTAAACTATTATATGATAAATCAATTATTATAGACAAAACATTATCTATAAATATTTGGTCTTGAGTTACTGAAATAGTGGAGGTAGTGAAGTATTGGAGGTTTGTTGTGTAAAGTTCCTTTGTTTTTCTTTAAAGCCATGTTTTTTGGTTTTTGTTTTGTTTTTGTTTTAAAGAGGAAGCATTGCTGTTTAATAGATTTGAATGGAGAAGATTTGAATGAGCTCACCAATCATCTACTTTGGAGTTTGGAAAGGATAAGATTTGGGTGGTGGTTTAGTGGAGGTTGTCCAATCAGCTGAGTTGGAATTTAAATTCAGGCTGACTAACCAGCTGGGTGATTTAAATGGAGCTGGGTGATTTATATGGAGACTATCAATTCTCCGTGAGTCTCTTTTGTTCTCCCCAATTAGTGGCCGTTTAGAATTACAGTCTCTTGCTCTCCTCCAGTCCCAACTCCCTTTCGGATGTTTAGGATTACCCTCTGTCAGTTTCGTCTCTGAATCAGTCTCTCTATAAGTGTCTGAATCAAACTCTCATCTAAACACAGCTCGTCCCGGCTCTTATCTATATTCACTCTTAGCTATCCACTCTCTGCTCTCATTTATTCAGTTCGTGTCGGCTCTTATCACTATCTGCTATCCGCTATCCGCTCTTTGCTCTCTGCATTCCCTATTCGTTATCCAGCAGTCCCAGTTCTTTCAGGTCTCACCCATTCGGAATAGCGTCCTATGGAATGGAGTCTTAGGCTCTCTGCTCGGGATGATGTCCTGGCTCATTCTCTCTGCTCACTCTTGGGATTGCCGGCAAGTTCTCAGTTCTCAGAACCTTCCAAAAGGTAGATCACTGGTCCATTGGCCCCAGACCCCACACCCCGTCTCCAGCGATGCGGTTAGGCATTCGCCTCAATTGCCATCTTACAGAATCGGACCTTTAGATATTTTAGATATTACCAAGATCAGACATAATTTTCTCTTTGCCTAATACCATCAAATCCATATTTCCTCTCTTTGCCCCCAGCCCTACACACATCTCCTCATCCAAGTCACCACCAGTCAGTACAAGGGCAGCTTGCTAAGGGAATTGCAACATACAGAAACCCTAAACATTCCATTTCCTTTATTGATGGGCTTTCTCAGATCTGCTGCCCATTTTGTTTAACAATAGAACAATCTCCAGGTGCAAAGACAACTGGCCAGCAATCCCTAGGATTTCCCAATTTTCCACATTGTAGTCCTCAACTTTTATTGTTTGTCCATCTCTTTCTTGGATCACTCAATAAATACCTGGCGATTTCTCCTTGGTGCTGTGCTCCTTGCTTGATTTTCCGTGACATAGGATATGTCTGAAATAAAAGGAGAGTCAAGGACGTGGCTAGTGTATTGTGTGAAGAAGACAGACAAGCAACAATAGGTTTTAAAAACAGGTGGAACTGCTTAATAGCTTTTTGAGTCTTCTCTCTGAAGATGTAGAAGCCATTCTTAACTTGACTGAACGAAGAGGGAAATCAAAATGATAAAGATATAATAAAGACTATCTTGCTATATTAAATTAATACTAGTTTTCAGGAGCCAACATTCAGGATGTTGAAGGATCTGGGAAAGTGATCTAGAAATTTGTGTTGCAATTTTTGAAAAATGATCAAGAACTGGTGATTTTTTTTCAGAAGGCTGAAGAAAAACATATTACATAGTCTTGATATTTAAAAAAGGAGGAAAAGAAATCTGGAAAATTATGGTGTTGCTGATTTAAATTTTATACTAAGCAATATATTAGAGAAGATTGTCAAGCAACAGATTTTAAAGACTTTGGAGAAGAGTGCTACAATTACCAGGAGCCATCATGACTTTGTCAAGAACAAGTCATGTCAAATTAATCTTCTCTCTTTTTATGGCCAAATGATGAATTTGGTAAATGCAGGAAATATTGTAAATGCAAATATCTTGATTTAAGAATCTTGATCTGTAGACAAATATAAATATGAGCTAGATGGTACTTTGGTCAAGTGGATTTGGTGTTTATTTTCAAAGAACTGTATTTAAAGATTTTAATAAACCTGTCTTCTTTGTATTCAGAAAAAATATCAAGTAAGCCCCTAAAGTTCTGCCTTAGCCATTGGTATTCAACTTCTTTATGAGTAACCTAGGAAATGGAATGGAAAGTTTACTTATCAAAATTACAGATGATATCAAGTTAAGGAGTGTAGCTAATACATCTGAAGATAAAAATCACAATTCAAAATTACTTCAGTAATCTTGAACCTTGGACCAAATTCAACAGGCTGACAATTTCAATATATATAAGGTCCTGCATCTAGGTAAAAAAAGATCAAATACATAGGTACAGGATTATTGCACATAACATCTACCATGTTTCACATATAATAAAGCCAGGTCTTTTTTTTTTTTTGAGCCCCGAAAAAATGGCTAGAACATCTTTTAGGGGGTGAATTAATTTCTTCCCTCCCCTGCGCACCCTCGCCTAGGGCGCCCTGCGGGCAGCCACACCTCACCACCAGCCATTTCTAATGGCCGATCATGGTGGAGCGCAGAAAGCTCCCTATCCCTGCCAAGCGCCTTTGCTGCAGACCCGGGTTAGCAGGCGGGCGGTGGTGGTGGCATGGATGTCTGCCGGCAGTGTTTCAGCTGCTTCTTAGGCCTCAGTAGCTTCCATGGTTCCCGCTGGTTCTGGTGCTTCTCTTGCCAGCGCTGTCTCCAACAACAGCATCTGAGTCACTCCCACTTTTCCCCCATCCCCTTCCCCGCAACAACAGGAAAAAAAAACATTTTGAGGTACCTGGGAGCTCTGTGCGCTGCGCACTGCGCACTGCACACTGCATTTTGGTTTAATCCCGAGTGGTGGTTAGGCATGAGAAGAGCTGAATGAGTGTCTCTGCTGCTGCTACCCTTGGTGCTCTAGCCTCGGGCTTTGCAAGTTTCCAAATGTCCCGGTGCACAGCCCATTCCTGCATTCCAAGTGCGCCCAGGCCGAGCTGCAGCTGTCCCTCTCTCGCCAGCACCTCTCAAACAACAGCAGCAACAGTGGCGGGAACTGTGGAAGTGTTTCAGCCACTTCTCGGGTGGGGGAGCCGCCTCCATAACTTCCACAGCTTGCCTGCAGTTGTCAAGTGAATCTAGCTTTGTTTGCTAGAAGATTGCAAAAAGGGTTCACAAAACCCCAGAACATCGCAACCATCATAAATATGAATTGGGTGCTAAGCATCTGAATTTTAATCACGTGACCATGGGGAATGCTACAATGATTGTAAGTGTGAAAATAGTCATAAGCCATTTTTTTCAATGCCGACGTAATTTTTGTACGGTCACTAAATGAACTGTTGTAAGTCAAAGACTACCTGGAGCGGACTCCCTATCACTAGAGATCTTCATATGGACTGTTGGACTGAATGGAGACTGAATGGACACCTGCAGATGATGGTTTAGCAAATTCTAGTCCTGTGCAGGAACTGGAGTAGATGATCTATTAATACTGTCCATGATTCTGCCATATATATTACTGATTGATAAAAGGAAATGGTAAAAATCAAATAATAATTGGCTTCTTAAATTTTAAAATATAAACACTGGAAAGAAAGCACCACTTACTCTTTGTCAAGTATCGTGTCTCATAATGTGCACAAAGAAGTAGATTACTGTACACAAAACTGGCATTTATAAGGAGTTATAGAAGACATACTCCAACTCATCTGGGAGGTGTTAAACTAAACTAAAAATGTGTGTGTGAAGTATTTCAAACTGCTGAAAGCAATAGAAATGTTGAGATGACAGCAAAAGTAAAAGCAATAACCATTATCGTCATTAATTAGAACTTTGCTTTATATCCAAACTTTGAAAGCAATTGGTTATTAGAGACAGCTTTTCATTGATGATGCCCTGTTTTGACAATTGCATCTTCAGGCAAATTCATTCAGTGATAAAATTGCTGACTTTTAAATGAAAGAGCCAAACTCTGTTTATCTGAACTTTAGAAGCAGTTATCTCTGCTTAGCTTCAATTTTATTTTTTTACAGATGCAGTCTACTGATGATGTGAAAAATGGTTTGAGTGGGAACAATCTTATGCTCGAGCTGACCAATTTGATCTTGAAGCAAAACCTCAGTATTTTCTCTTTCTTTTGTTCAAATGGAAGAACGTGGGCATTTTGTTCTATAGTTAGGATCAGCACTTTAAGTTTTTATGGCAACTTGGTTGGAGCACTGATTTGCACCTTGCTTATGGGCTGCTATTTATTTATTTAGTGGAGGATATAATATACCAAGAAAACTAAATTCCCTGGTGTTCAGTATTTGTCTTGTGGGAATCTATCTTTGCCCTCAAAATCTCCATCTGCTTACTTATTTAGTAAAATTTATTCTTCCAATTAGGTGTTTTGTGTATTTTAGCACTGCTATTTGGCACCTACCCCCATTAGAGCCCCAGGAAAAGAAGAGATAGTCCTCTGTTCCTCTGTCACAGCTGTTTTTTTCAATTGTTTCTCATAACCATTTTTTTAATTGTCTCTCCTGCCTTTTGATCTTACTTGTTAGCACTCAACACAGATTGTGCTACTACCTAAACCAGGGGTCCCCAAGCTTGGAAACTTTAAGACTTGTGGACTTCAACTCCAGAGGTTGTATTCAGTAGGTTCTGACCAATTCTGGAGAAAATGGTAGCAGAAATTTTGAGTAATTCAGAGAACCAGCAAATACCGCCTCTGATTGGCCCCACCCCCATCTATTCTCTGACTCCTGAGACCCAACTGATCAGCTGGGTCTTCTTTTGTTGCCCTGCACAGGAGAACGGAGCTTGAAAGCAGATTAGTGGGTTGGGGAGGAAATGGAGGTTTTACAGTATCCTTCCCCTGCCATGTCCACCAAGCCACGCCTACCAAGCCACACCCACAGAACCGGTAGTAAAAAAAAATTGAATCCAGCCACTGTTCAACTCCCAGAATTCTCCAGCTGGCTGGAGAATTCTGGCAGTTGAAGTCCACAAGTCTTAAAGTTGCCAAGTTTGGAGACCTCTGACCTAAACTTTTGGCCTTCAGTTGAAAAATGAGGGGGAGAGAGAGGCTTTTATTATTTCTTGTTGTTTCCTATGACTGGAACAGTCAAAGCATTTTGCATTTTGGTCTGATGGAACATTTCAGGGAGGCTGTTCTGCAAAATGCATTTGCCATTTTGTGCACATTCCTGTTAACTGTGTATTTATGGTAGGTAGAGCAAACAAATTCAGAAGTACCAAGAAATAAAGTCAGTGCTTTAAAGTCAAATTCCTTCAAGCAGAGTGCTTTGATCAGAGTTATTCAAAAATATTGAATAAGTCAGCAGTAATATGCCAAGTTGATAAGAATGCTGGGTAGAAAGGAACTTCCCTCACCCTAGTCACACAAAACTAATGACCCTAGTAACATTACAGTATACAAAGTACAGGAAAAAATGAAAGAAATAATAAGCAAAAGAAATTGTAAGCATGACGTAAAATAAGAAAACTGCTAAACCTAATATACACCAATGCCATTCAATATCTCTCTTCTTGCCTTTATTTTCTTGCAAACCATCTTTCTTTCCACGTTTTAATACACCATTTTGCCGATTGCCTTTTTTCTTCTTTAAACTTCTTTTTGAGGTCTGTTGTCTATTTCAACAAACATATAATACACTTTTTCACAAGTGTACACAAGTAAGTGAAGCACAAAACTCTTCATTGACATTCCCTACCTTTGGGGGGGGGGGGCAACCCTGCAATGCACTTCCCAAATTTTGCTCATTGTCATTTCTTGCACCCTTTCAATCACAATTTTGCCAAGCATTTTTCCAATAATTCTTAACAAGTTAATCTCCATCAAGTTCTCACGTTTACTCTTGCCATATTTTGTTTTGCCTGGAGGAATAATAACATTTTTTTCCAGTCAGGCATAGATTAAATCTTGAGATATACACTACTAAATAAAAGATATAACCTCTTCTTAACTCATATCCATGTTTTAACTGTTGTTCAATTACAATGCATTCTTAAAACACTTTTCAACATTCTGAGAACATTCATTCTTTTTATCATTTTTTCCTAAACACTAACTTTTATAGAATTTGTTTAAATTCTAAACTTCAATATATTGCTAGAATTTCCACACAAATCTGTAAAATATTTGTTCCAGTATTCCCTCACTTTCATCCCAAATCGTTTCATCATTTTTATTTTGAATTCCATTTACTCTCCCAAGGATTCCTTTTAGCCCTCTTCACCCATTTCCAAATCCATTATTTATTTCTATAAAAATTGTTCTGCATTTTCCTCTTTCTCTCTTTTTCCACTATTTATTCTTTCTTCTCTTTACTACATTATTGCAAATGTCCTTTTTTAATGTACACTTTATATAGCATTATTCTCTTTCATATTTTACTGTGTCTATCTCTTGGATAGTTATCATCTGAACCTCCACATTTCCTTTTTGAGAAAGGTTATTGAGGCTTTGGTAGAAGGTCAGCTATGTGATATTCTAGAGGAAGTAGATTATCTGAACCCTTTTCCAACTGGGTTCAAGCATGGCTATGGATTGATATATCTTTGGTCAGATGACCTAAGATGACTTATTTTGAGACTACATACACTTCTCCTACTTTTAAAGCTCTCAGCATCTTTTGATACCATTTTCTATGGTCTTACTGGAATGCCTGTGGAGGCCGGAGCCATTTTCTGCAATGGTTTTGCTCCTGTCTTTGTAGATAGTTTCAGGAAGTTATAAGGGAGGAGAGGTTAGTTCAGTAGTCCCTCACTAATGGGATACCATTGGGTTGATTTTCACCCTCTTGCTGTTTAACATTAATATAGAATTGCTGAGGGAGATCTTCTGACAATTCAGGGTAAACTATCAGCTGCTAATATGCAACTATACATGCTACCCTTAGTTATGCTGCTGATGTTCCATCTCATGGTCTGGAGGCTATGAGAGTCTAAAACAAGAAAGCTCATACTAAATCTAAACTAAATAGAGTTGCTGTTCTTAAGTCTGGATTCTCCTTTGGGGCCATTGTTATTTTTGGATGGGCAGGCACTATCCATTCAGGAACAGGTTCATAATTTGCAGATCCATGGACTTGTGATTCCTGCTTGAACAAAAGTGCAGGAGAACCTGGCAACTGTAATTCATATACTAAGCAATGCATTTTATATGGGGCTGCCTTTAAAAGGTACCCAGAAATTACAGTTAGTCCAGAATACAAAGTTTAACTGGTTCTTGAGAGTGGGCGCATAGAATGCTTAGATTGTGGGACTAGTGCTGGTTACTGGTTCATTTCTGAATATAATTCAAAATACTGGTTTTAAACTAAAAGGCCTTCATGGAAGTTATAGAACCACCTTCTTCTGCCAGATTCAGCCCAGTTTGGTTAGATCATGTAGGGTGAGGCTCCTTGTTTTTTTCACATTTCCAGGATGTCAGAGGAGCTGAAGATAATAGATGCTATTTCTCCGTAGCTAAATCTCTCAGATTGCTTTCAGCTCTGCAACATAGATAAGGTGGCTGCATGTGATAACCTTGTTATTGCTTTTGGGCTGTGTTCCCTCCTGAACTATGAACATCTTCAACCAGTATCCTTAAATTCTGTTTCCAAATGATAGCAAAAACATCTTTACAATAACAAGCTCTGGGCAGATATTTTACCAGAACCAGGAGAGCAGATCAGGAACAAAAGAATCAGCTTTATTTGAATGACTTCAGAATGACAAACTGTTCAGGAGTCTTTGTATTTGATTTCATAAAATGGGATCTATAAAGTCTGCACTTGTGGGTCAAAGTATTTGTAGTGGTATGTATGGTATATAGATGATGTTCTGTGTGCTGGCAAATTGCAGGCATCAGCATATGTTTATTTTCATTGTAGCAAGATAACATTAAAATGATAATCCAGTTGTCAAGATTAAATCACACAAAATGATTTTAGAGCGGACAGATATGGAGATCTATTATACCGACTCCCAATTCTTTCATTTGAAATATCTCAATAGCACTTTAAACCTATTGCACATTCTCTTCAGTTTGTTTTCACCTTTTGTGGATCCCAAATGTATTAGGCATTTGCTGTTGGATGCAAGATCTTGAATTTGGAACTAGATTTGATACCCTGAACTTGGGTTTGGGGGAGAAAGAAAACTGTATGTGTAAGCATAGCAAGAATAGGTAAAGTAATTTTTGCATGAATAAGGAAAATAGAAGTAATATTTTCAATCATAGTGCACCAGTTTGGCAGCAAATCTTCCTTTATATCCTATCTTCCAAGATAAATGAAAGTTTTTTACTTAAGGAAATCCACCGTGAGCTTGGTGCCAGGGATGTGGCATGCCTGATATGCACCTGAAATAGAATGCCACAACCTCTGGCTTAAATATGCTGTCATGTGTGACTCAGAAAATCCAGAAATGTGAGAAGAAGAAAAAAACTTGTTACTGTGAGAATCCACACTATTTTGTTGTGTATAATGCAATGATGCTAACTTTTGTATCAGTGCCATGTAGTGGGTAGAGGTTAATGCAGGTTCAGTTGTACAATGTCCTCAAATGGCAGAGCTCCTAGGTTCATTCCTTTCTGCACTGCAGTTTCTAAAGAGTGATGCCATCAATACAGAACTTTGGGACAGAGGTTCATAGGTCCAGTATCCTATTCAGGTAGATGGTTTCTAACACATTCTGCACTGAATAGGCGATTGCAGTTAAATAACCCTTTATAACTTTATATTCGGAGCCAAACATTTACTCAGTTGTACTGGAGGTGAGAAGGCAAAGTTTTAATTTCAGTGCAATTCATGATTTATTATAAATGAATCACATTTAGCGATTTGTTAAGAGAAGTGGCAGAATTCAAGCCTACCCAAAGAAACCATGGATGTGCTACCCAGAGTTTTGTGAAACATGGCCATAAAAACATGCTTAAATTATTATTTTTTTATTGTAGAGCTGATTATTGTCATTGGAAATTTTTTCTGAGATCTAACTGGGAATGTAGGATCCAATCTGGGTCGGTCACTGGAACCAGATTGTATCCTACAACATTATCTTGGGGCACATATATTCACCTTCATTTGTAACTGGGAGTGATCCAATCAAAAACTTGTAACTTTTCCGTATCAGAATGAAACCCAAGTGCATTGTTTGCTGGAAATATGGGTGGATATCCAAGCTTTCAACACATACCTATAGGCAGAGAACAGTTTTATTTCATTTTGATTTTGTGTGAGCCAAAATATTTTTCCATTGTTTTTATTCAAGCATTGATACTGGACCTAATCTATTGCTACTATTCTTTCTGCATATAATGGAGATCATGGGATAGCCTTTACTTCAAGAGGAAAATAGTTTTGTCTGCAAGGTATGGATGTGTTTGTGTGTCTCTCTTTTCCTTTTTTTCCCATAGCCCTATCCATGGATCCATGGATGGAGACATATAAAGAGGGCAACATGCATGACAATCTGTGTAGTCATTTTGACATCATTCACCTTATTACGGTTGTCTTTGTTCCTGTCTTTCTTTTTATATAAAAGTGGTGTGTTGCCTGCACAAAATGTCAATGTAGTTTTGATCATAGTAATTTTTTAATGTTTAAAAAGATGGCTGTACGTAGGCAGAAGGACACTGAAATCTCTGCAAGCTCTTTGCAAATGGAACTACATCACTGGCTTGAATCCAGCAGGTTATTATTTCTCCCACTTGCCAGTAAAGAGGGTCTTCTTTCTCTTTGGACATTTATGCTGCATTTCCATCCCTAGAGAAATCTTGAATCCCAGCAGCCCTGAAAAGCAAAGCAATAAATCAGGATCTTGAGCAGCCTGTTTAGTAATGATAGGCCCACCTGACATTTCTGCAGGGTCTCAGCCATTTGTTGGAACACTGGCAGATGGTGATAAATAGCTCTGGGAACCAATTATCCTTACCTCTGCAAGCAGTTTACCAGGCAATCATATCTTCCTCCCTTGGAGGCTACACCCAAGCTGGAGAGGAGAGTCTGAAGAGGTAGTGTGGCAATCAGGGGATATGTTTTTCTACATTTTCAGTAGGGAAAATCTGATGGCCATCCATTTAAGTATATCCTTTTGGGAGTTCCATACACTCTAAATGCAATGTTGTGATGAATCAGCCTTAATTTCAAATCCATCAATATTTTTTTAACATTTGTAGGAACATGAAGCCATTGTCAGAGATTCCAATTCTGTGGCCCATGTTTGATATATCCTCAAAGTATCCATTTTAAAAAATCTTCTTGCACTTTTGATAAATATAAGTGCAGATTTCACTTCTGTCATGGGTTTGATCAAATAGGAAAACATTCCAAGTGTCTTTGAAATAGCTAAGTGTCTGGCCCGTATTGAGTCATTACGTTTCAGTTTTACTGTCACTGTTATGAGCTTAGGAAGGCCAAATTCAGTCTGAAGTCAGAAAGAATCTTTAAAATGATCTTATGATGCAATCCCAGCTTCCGTTAAAATATCTCACCATCTATTTTTAAAGTAATATTTTTCTAAAGATTTAAATATCCAAACAAGAGTTCCAATTCTCTGCCTAAAGAGAGTGGTTTCATTATCCCCTTCTCAGTGATTGTGATGAATATTTCTTCACTGCTAACAACAGAGAAGAAACTGTTGGGTCTCTACAGTCCAACAAATGGCTGATTAGCTTGGTAACATAAAAAAGTAGAAAAGGTTCCTTGGGATTCTTTGGGACAGTCATGTGGAATGTGAATTACTCTTTTTACATACTAGATATATAAAATAAAGACCACCTAATGGCAGTCTGTTCATATAGAAAAGCAACTTTGTGTATATATGTAGTTATTGTCTATTCTACACCTGACCATGGCATAGGTCTCATAATATGGTACTGGAGTGAAATAAAACCCTGAGTAAATTAGTTTTTGAGTTTGTTTATTTATTTAAACAATTTGTATGGCCGCCCTTCTTGCTACTTTAATTTCTGGGTGGCTAACAAGAAATTAAAATCTGAAAACAAAACAACTCAAGTTAATTAAAAAAGAAATTGCAGTCACAATAAATCAATGCGTAAATGAGATTCTTTTGTTGAAGATTTTATATGGCTAATATTAGAGGTCTAAATCTATTTGCAAATGCTTTCAAGCAAAAGTAGGGAGGCGAGATGCCAGATGTCTGATCTACAATTTCAGTCCTTCCTCCAATTTCAAAAGCTTTCTCTTAATCTTGGGCTGTATCATAAACAAATTGGCAAATGACTGTGACATGGAATGTTGTTTGAAATGTGCTAAAGATTATTAGAAAGGAAGGAAAAATCTGGTGACTACTGGTTGCTTGAACAAAACAATACTGGAGAACTAATATTATTCCCACTATTAAGGCTTTCAGGGATAGTATACATAATGACTCTGAATCACAAAGGCAGTATTTTTTTCAAGTTTGTAGTTTACTTTATATTATTGATTCAAGAGCTAGATTTACAAGGCAATATAGTTTGTATATATAAATATATATGTATATGTGTGTGTGTGTGTGTGTGTATATGTATATATATATATATTACATACATACATACACACACACACACACATATACACACACACATACACACACACACACACACACACACCATATATTAAAATCAGGTAATTCAGTTAGCTGCACTTTTATGTCTGCAAGATGTCATGAATATAATACAATCAAATCAGTTAAATAAGGCTCTGGCCCCTGGATTTTGTTTTGACTAGTATATTTTCCTAATTTTGGCCTCATGTTGCTGAAGATCTACAAAGATGCCTGCTTTGTTCAAGAAGCTTTTATATCCATAATTCTGAAGGCAGGAAAAGACTATATGGATTGTGCTAGTTTCCTTACAATTTATTTCTTGAATGTGCATGCAAAATTTTGAAAGCAACTTTGGCTCCAGGACAGTAAGATATATTTTTTTCAATATTGTATCCTGCAATGTGTGTATGTGTTGTTGTTGTTTTAAAGAAGATGCCAAGCATCAGGCTATAGCTGATAAATTGGATTTGGTGATGGTTGTCAGGAATGGAGAAAACTTTAGACATGGTACAGATTAAATTTTTGGAATATATACTAGTTAAACCAAGTTTTTCTTTTGATTTTTTAGATTGGATTAAAATGTGGCATTCAAACCCATTAGCAAAGGTTTCCATCAATGAAATTATTTCCTTACCTCAGAAGATGCGATATAGAACTTGTCAAGGATGTCCGATTTCTCCTTGTTAAATTTAGTGATATTGTAATCATTGCTTTATTTTATTAAGTCATGTAAGGATATTTTAGGTGTCAGGGCTGCTGGAATGAAATATAAATTATGGGTATATACTAATGATCCTTTTATGTCTTGTTGAATATTACGATATTTTAACATACCACAAAGTATGGTTGTTATACAATATTTTGACAAACTTTCAAGTTATTCCATTAACTGGAATAAAACTCATCACTTTCTTATTGGTTCTAAGGTTTTTGTGGACATTGATAAACCACTTTGGGTGAATTCATTTAAACAGAAATTAGTATTATTCCTAGAAATATTTCTTTGTTGTTGGAAGTTAATATTTCCAGCTGTTTATGTCAGATTAAAAAAAGGTATAAGTAGATGAAAAAGCCTCCACTGAAAAATAGAAAGAATAAAGGTTTAAAAGAAGATTACTTTAAGGATCATATGTATTCTAGAGGAATTTCTATTTTAATATTTTAACAGGATATTGGGAAAGTTTTTATGAGATGATCAGACTCCTTGATTTTCCTAATCAAAATAACAGCTTTCATTTCAGGAAAAGTGAAAGCTTTTCCTGCTTTTTAATTATAGCATTTCTATTGCTTCCTGGAATTCAAGGGTTTATTTCAAAACTCATTATCGGTTCAGTTACAATGCTATTATCTTGTCCCTTTAATATATTGCTAGAGTCAAGGTTTAGTCATAATTCAGATGCATTTATTTCATTAAAAGCTGTAAAGATATATTTGGGAAATGTACATATAATATACAATTTAGTGGATTTCCTCTAAGAAGTTGACAATATGGGATAATTCAATCTTTCAGATTGTTGAATAAGCATTTTTCTGGAGTTCATGGATAAAACAATGCATGAAGACTTTTTTTTTCAAATTGCAATTTTGACTGCTTAATGGCAATATATGACATTACAACAGGGGTGTCAAACTCACATCCTCATGGCGATGTCATGTAACATAGCATGATTTTTCCTCTCTTTGCTAAACCAGATATGGCCGTGGTGCATCTGGCTTGTAGGCTGCGAGTTTGACAACCCTGCATTACAATATTCCTTGATAACAAATGTGGGTCTAATGCATTAAATGGGTCTGAAAATCCTAAAGTATTAACACCACTGGAAGAGACTCCTAGTCATTTCATGACCTTAAGATGATATTAATTCAACATTTGTAAACAAAAATGGGGCAGCTCATAGATTGTACAGTAAGACTTGGAGGATTGGAATTTTAACTCCTGTATGTTGATAATGCAGCATATCAGAAGGACTGGGACTCTTGTTTCCGATGTACTCTATGTTTTCACAGTTTTTGTTTATTATTGACAGAGTTGTAGATAGTTTACTTGGAAAAAAAGTAAGGGTCAAGGTGTAAATGTTGAATTGTATTCTGAACATTTGTAAGCTACTACAAATCGAAGACTGTTCTGTTCTGGTGGAGATTCTAGTGACACCTATCTGAAATCCTGAAGGTGTAAATGTGTAAATGTTGAATTGTATTCTGAACATTTGTAAGCTACTACAAATCGAAGACTGTTCTGTTCTGGTGGAGATTCTAGTGACACCTATCTGAAATCCTGAAGGAAGATCTGCTTATATTTACTTTGTATAAACAAATATTCTATCAACGTTGTGGAAAATTTGACCCAGAATTATTTTATATGTTCTGTATGGCAGAGGCTCAATATGTTGTTGAAGTTTTAAAGCCATTGTGTCAGGGGTCCAACTAATCCACTCTCATTCAAATCAAAAGTCTCTAGCCGCATCTCAGAAAAAGTAAATTGGTTTATTAGAAATTGCCATGTTGGCATGTGGATGGGTGCAGCCAATACTAAATCACATCATACATTTCCCCCTTGACCCTGGTCTTTCCCCCACCCCCTGGATGTGACTTCTCCAATGGGACACATCCGTCCAAGAGTCATCTATCCTGCTCTCCAATAACCTTCTTATGCTCTGACCACTTTGGGCTACCAAGGTGATTATCTAGGCATTTCAATAATGCCTTGTTTTCCCCCACTTCCTTTTTCTGGCAGCTAAAAAGACCAAAGGAGTATCTTTTTAGTTGACACGTTCTATATTTAATTATTCAGTAAGTATAAGTATTTATTTTTTCTTCCTTTTTGTTTTTGTTTTGCTTTACCATACTTCATGTTCTGCTTGGATTTTTGTAGAGGTGGTCTTAGTTTAATAACTACTTCTTCAGAAACCTTTCAAACTTGCAATGACACTGAACAAGTGGTACTTAAGAATGGTCCTTGAAGTTCCAGCGGTGGCAGAGCTCCCATGGTTATATGATTGCAATTTGAGCATTCGGCAACTAGCTTTGATTTCTAATTTTTGCAGCATACCATGATCCTGTAATCATAATTTGTGACCTTCCATGCTTGCTTCCCACAAGCAAAGTCAATGGACAATTTGGCAGGAAGTTGAAAGTTGCAATTAATTGAAGTCCTCATTTAATGACCTGTGGTAATTCAAACAATAATATTAGCCAAGGACTGATGAAACTGCTGTCCCTGAATGGCATGATCATGTAATGTCTATACTTTGCAACTACTCTGCTTAGCATTAGAAATTATAGTCCCAATTATAGTCCCAATATAAACCCTTCCATTCCCCATTATCCTGTTAGAGCTGAAGAAGCTTCTTGGATGAGAAGCAGAACATCTTCGGAAAAAAAAAAACAGAGTTTAGTTGCCTCCTGAAAAAGCAGCTTGGGACAATCATGACTTGGATGACTGAGAATCTCTACTGACTTTTAGCTATACAATTTGGGATGAACACCCTTTGAATGATGTGGGAGTAGGAATGGATTCCCAGGAAGGGTGGGAATTGCAGACTATAGGAACCAGGAGCACTACTCAGGTGACCCCGAGGACACAGAAAAACCTCCAAGTGCTTCAACAACCCTCAAAAGATGCAAATGACCAATTGTCTGCAAGGAATATAAATCCTTCCATTCTCCACTATCAACGCTGAAGAAGCTTCTTGGATCACAAGCAAAATATCTTCAAAGAAAAAAACAAGTCCAGTTGCCTCCTGAAAAAGCACCTTTGGGATATAGTCCCAATTATTGCTAAGTGAGGGCTACCTATTATTACTATATTTGGTTATTGTATTCTGTTGTTCTTACAGAATGAAAAGCAATGAAGTAGATTTTAAAAGCAGAGATAAAGAGGTAAAGGCTTTTCTGGGCTGGGAAGGTGTTTCTGGGAGTTAAAATTTTCTTCACCTTCTGTTATCAGACTGTTAATCATCACTCTATTGAATTTCAAGAAAAAATGGCTTCCAATTCTTCACAACTCCTGTTCTTTGCTAGGGAAATCAGAAAAAAATATAATAAGACAGCATCGCTAATTCAACTCATCCAGTTCTGTTACCAAGTTTCTATATTCCCCAAGAATAAAGATTCAACCACAAATATTCAGGCTTGTATATCCTATAGAATAGAATAGAATAGAATAGAATAGAATAGAATAGAATAGAATAGAATAGAATAGAATAGAATAGAATAGAATAGAATAGAATAGAATACTTTATTGGCCAAGTGTGATTGGACACACAAGGAATTTGTCTTGATGTAAATACTCTCAGTATACATATAGAAAAGGTACATTCGTTAAGGATCAAGAATCTTAATGATAGTCATAGGGTACAATCAACAATCAAATCATACTAGGAAACAGTCAATATAAATCATAAGGAAACAAGCAACAAAGTTACAGTCCTACTAGATAACTATTCATAGAATTATTTAATTTAATATTAATTAAATTAATTCTTTAATCCTTAATAATTTGTACCATATTTAGTTTATGACTAAATAAATAAATAAATAAATAAATAAATAAATAAATAAATGGAAACTGAAAGAAAATTTATCTTGCAACTCTCATTTAGGTTTGAGAGGAGAACAAAATTTGACAAAGTCTTGAGAGGGGAGGACATTCTCATAATATTAGGTGAGAATAGTGTTTCTTAACTAGGTTTCATAAAACACCGGAGGTCCTCAAAGGTCTTTCAAAGTTTTCAGATGCATCCTGGTCCATCATCATGAACATCTTTAGTTTCCTGGATCCACTGTTTCCCCATTTTGATAGATAGATAGATAGATAGATAGATAGATAGATAGATAGATAGATAGATAGATAGATAGATAGATAGATAGAGAGAGAGAGAGAGAGAGAGAGAGAGAGAGAGATAGAGAGATAGAGAGATAGAGAGAGAGAGAGAGAGATCATACATATTTTTATACAACCATTTCAATAAAGGATGACTATATGGCTCCACCCACACTACAACACTTAATCTCCCCAAAAATGCTCTAGCAATAATATGCTATGCTTGCCAGTTCATAATTCTAGTACAGTCTTGCTTTTTTTCTTCCCTCTTGCTTTTTCTTAGCTAGGAATGGAGGCTATAGAAGTCATTGGCGGAATTACCTAGAACTAACAACCAAATTTATTCTTTAATTATCCTAATTATTGTATCTTCAACATATTTCTAATGTCTGTACACCGCCCTGAGTCCCCCAAGGAGAGGGGGCAGTATATAAATCTTGAAAATAAATAAATAAATAAATGCAAATTCTGTCATTGTTAGGTTCACAACCCGAGACTTGGCGGTCTATGTTACAACAAGAAGGTTTCAGGCAACAATTATTTCACCAACAAAGGGTCTTCAGGCTTCCAACAAGAGAATATATTTGACCAGGAAGCATATTGTATCAAGGAGACGATTATATTGAATAATGCCCAGAAAATGTGGTTCTATTAGCCTAATCTAGGTCAGGACCATAAATTGTCAGTACACAAAACCTATAAAAAGTCTAATGTGTTATCAGTCTTAACAGCCACAGACAGCAAAAATTCCTACCAGTAAAATTCTTAAGCTGGATGTTTAGCTTGACTAATTGCAATTTACATGCTCTGAGGGAAGAAGCAGAAAAATCTTCAAGGTGCCTGAGGCCGGAAGGTTGTTTTTCTGTTGTGAAAGAATACAGAGTAGTAGGATTAGGTGTGTATTTATATCTCACTTTTTCTCTGAAACTGAGGGAAGTATACATAGGGTTCTCCCATTTTATTTTCAAAATTTCCTGTAGATTAGCTTGGGGAAGAAAGTGAGAAAGTCCCCAGTAAGCCTCATGGATGACCCACACTTTACTGTATATGCTACACTCCATCCTATGACATGGCTGAGCATAATTGAAATAAAACAAAATATATTACTTAAGAAGAACCACATCACTGAGAAGAAATGTAAAATTAAAATTATCAAGTACAGATAGTCCTCAACTTACGACCACAACTGAGCTCAAAATTTCTGTTGCTAAGTGAGACATTTGTTAAGTGAGTTTTGTCTCATTTTATGACCTCTCTTGACATAGCTGTTAAATGAATCACTGCAGTAAGCCAGTTGTTAAGTGAATTTGTCTTCCTCATTGATTTTGCTTATGAAATGGTCACAAAAGGTGATCTAGGCATCGCAACATTGTAAACACGAGTCAGTTATCAAGGTGTCTAAATTTTGATCACATGGCCATGGGGTTGCTGCAATGGTCGTAAGTGTGAAAAGCAGCCCTGTCATTTATCTCAGTGCTGTTGTAACTGTGAACTGTTACTAAACGAACTGTTTTATGTGGAGGACTGCCTGTATATTGATTATGCCTACAGGTATTTTTAAATAGAATATTTCATATAAATATTCAGGAACATCCTCTCCTCCTGCCCAAATTCTTTTTCCCCAAAGTAGATTTTCCCCAAATTTCAAGTAGTTTTCTCAAAAGCAAAAAAATGTGCTTTTACAATGTTTGCCATCTGGTGTGATGCTGTCTCCAAGTCAGATTACCACTGACTTTCCACCAGGGTTGCTTTTATTTATTTAATTATTTATCTGAGCTTCAGCTGGAGTCACCAAATTTCCAGTTAAAACTGTTTTCCAGTTTGCATTTTGGATTCTTTGTCCCATTTTTGGTCTGTTACTAGATTCCATGGTTCCATGTTTTCTATCGCACATATTAATGCATAAGAGTCTTCTTAGATCATGCCATTTGTTGGATCAATCTTTTTAAAAACCATCTAATCCAGGGGTGTCAAACTCAAGGCCCGAGGGCAAGATTTAGCCCATGGGGTGCTTAGATTTGGCTCATGGGGCTGCCCTGGAAACAGTGAAGGACTGGCCTGGGTGCCTTTGCCAGCAAAAACGGAGCTTAGGAGGGCTGCCCACGGCCCTCCCGAGCTCCATTTTCACTGGCAGAGGGTCGCAGCTGAAAACGGAGTTCTAGTGTCCATTTTCTCTGGCAGAGCACTCAGGCCACCACATGCGCTCCTGACACGAGTGATGTCAAGCTGGCTGCACCCACCCTGGTCACGCCCACTCCGGCCCTGAGGTCAAACAACCCTGATACAGTCCTCAATGAAATCAAGTTTGATGCCCCTAGTCTCATTGATGGGATTCAATAAATTTTACTACGGGTTCTGTGGGCATGGCTTGGTGGATGTGGCAGGGGAAGGATACTGTAAAATCTCCAGTCAGAGGTGGTATTTGCCAGTTCTCCGAACTACTCAAAATTTCCGTTAACAGTTCTCCAAAACTGGTCAGAACCTGCTGTATACCACTTCTGCCTAGTCTAGTCCATTGTTGTAAGAAATCAGGAGCAGGCATCAACTTTACCGCATAAGCCTTTGCCAAAGGATAAAGTAGGGGAGGAACTAGCAAAATATTATCTTTTCATCTCAGTAGAAATATTAAAAAAGCCTACATATTTCTGCAGTTCTTAAGCCTTTATTTTGAAATGGGTGAACAGTAATAGATGTTTTCCAGTTTGACAGAATTTTAATACCTATGAAATTACATTTCTTCCAATATACTGACTACAAAATGAAATAAGACTCACTTTGTGATATGTTTGTACAATTGGCATTGTCCATACTGTATTGCTTGAAATTAGGCTGAGAGAGAAAATACTGCAATCCTGAAGTGATGACATCTCACTCACAGAAAGCTATTTTAATGTCTGGCCATGATCTCAACCAATGCAAAGGTTGTATATATGGACATGCACAAATAGTTCTATATATGCACAATCGGAGTACATCCACAATGGCAGAAAAAAGCACTATAATATGGAAGTTTATTGTAAAAAATTCATGATGAAAAATATTTATGAAAGAAATATCAAATGGGAATGGTTAAGCTTTTTATCTCCTGATTTTTTTTTCATTTGATTTGCTCTTATGACTGTTTTTGTAACCTTCCATGTTCTGTTGTTGTCCAATTTCTACTAACAAAAAAGGAATATGAATGTATACGTATATATAAAATAAATTATATATAAAAAATAAATTACTACTATCTTGGGAAGAGAAGTATTAAAAATTCTGGCTTAGTTATGATGCCCTTGTTCAGAAACATGAGCAATATGCTGACTTTGTAAACCGCTTTGAGAGGGCTGTAAAGCACTATAAAGTGGTATATAAGTCTAAGTGCTATCGCTATCTCCTTTTGAAACAGTACCTTCATCATTTTCATGTATTTCTGCCCTTGCTATGACTTTTAAGTTTGCATTCGATGACAACAAATTTTGCCTTGCTTCCTTTTCTTGCTCAGTGCAATCAGTTCCTTATCCCCTATCTCTTATACAGGTAGTAGTCCTCAACTTATGACCACAATGTAGCCCCAAAATTTATGTTGCTAAGTGAGAAATTTGTTGAGTTTAGCCCCATTTTATGACTTTTCTTGCCACATTTGTCAAGTGAATCACTGCAGTTGTTAAATTAGTAACACGATTTTAAGTGAATCTGGTTTCCCCATTGATTTTGCTTGTCAGAAGTTTGCAAAAAGTGATTGCTTGATCCCAGGACACTGCAACTGTCATAAATATGAGTCAGTTGTGATCCAAATATAAATCATGTGACCATAGGAATGCTGCAACAGTGATAAATGTGAAAAATGATCATGTCACTTTTTTCAGTGCCATCGTTATAATTTTGAACAGTCACTAAGCGAAGTTGTAAGTCAAGGACTACCTGTATCCATAAAACCCCAACTTTCTATTCTTAGGGGCCTAATATAGGGGCACTTCCTGTTTCTACTATTCTCATTTAGATTTAAGGATTAGTGACTGTTCTTCCATTTTCTTAAAGTTGGTAGCACACAAGAGTAATAATAATTAAGTCTATTGTCATTATTTGAAGAGTCCTGTTGTAGGTTAAGCTAGATTTCTAGAAGTTATATGGATTTTATTTAATAGGCACACTAGGTTATACTCTTTTCTGATTAAAAGTAATTGTTACATTTATTTCACATTTCTTTTCACTTTATCTGTGCTTTTGTGTTCTCTTTTACTTTTAATGCAATGTCAGTAATCTAGATAGGAGTTGAAACTTTTTGATGGCTTCTTTGGTTTAACCTGTCCAGTTAATGTGGAAGGAAGAACTGTTTTATTCTGTGTTTGTACCAGATCAATGGCATCTATTGTTCATCTGACCTGATCACACACTTGATCACACACATTGTCACTGCGTGATTATTTGAAACAAAAGTTCATGTACACAAATATGCCCTTATCAGGATCTGTTCAATCAGCATGCATAGCTATATTGTTTTGGACAGACTATTCTAGGCTATTGCTCAATGTATATATAACCCTTTGAGATTCAATCAGGATTCATCTCTGCTGGTCCTGGAGAATTCACTTCAACATGTATGGTCTGCATGTTTTTTAATCTGCAATTATTTGTAAGAAAAGAATGCAAGCATCATCCTGTGACTCCCACAATTTTCAACTAGCATGACATTTAGCACTGGGATCAAAAAGATGTCATTTGTAATAACACTTAGATCACTGAAAACCTTAGTTTATTTGGACAATTTCTCTTTCTTGCTCTCTCAAATTTTTTCATTAGTTTTATTAAAACTGTATTAGTTTTGCTCAATATTCCTCAAATGCTTTTGGCTACCCATTCACATTTCCCTTAAATGTAACATTTTGATGGCAATGTTATGTTTAATTAACCCTCAATGGCTGCAATCTGTACTTTGCCTAACTTTCTAAATCATAATGCAGAGACAAGATAATGAGAAATTTCTTTGCTAACCACTGTTGAATGTGAACTGAGAAAAAAGTTCAGAATGGTTCTGACAAAACTGCTTTGCTTTGAGAATTTTACAGCATCCCTGGGCTTGGTCACTTTACTTAGCTGTACATTATTTCAAATATGAACGTGTTCATAGAGAATGCAGATTGCAATTTCTTATGATAGCCAACCAAAATATTGCCGAGGAAGAGAATGATTTTGGAGTAAATATTAATATATAAAAAATAGTCATCAGTCCAATGACAGGTACAAAGAGGAATATTGAAGCAACCAAGAAGGAGAGAAGATAGAACATTCCCATTGTCATCCTGACTTGGTACTTTTATTGCCCTGTGGCTTTTTTTAATTATATTGCAAGTTGTGTATGGCAGAATGATTCTAAATCAACCTTCTCCACTGGGCATCTTCCAGATGTGTAGGCACTGGAAGTTTCCAGATTTCCAAACAATATGGCTATTGCTTGTACTTTCTGAGAATTCTGGAAGACTGAGTCACCAAACATCTGAAGGGCATTCCATTAGGGCTTTTGTAAATCATCACTGCATATGTAAATGAAGATTCAATCATCCAGGCCAAAAGTCTCTAATAAGATTAAATCATGGCAACTAGACCAAAGTTTATTAAAACTGAGTTATTTTGTTACTCATCCAAATAACTTCTTCAGTCCAAATGAATGAATCCAACGACTCTTGGCCTACCCAAAATTTTCATTTTGACTGAAGAAGTTACTTGGATGAGTAACAAAATGTCTCAGTCTTAATAAACTTTGGTCCAGTTGCCGTGATTTAACCTCTTAGATGCATCAGTATCCTAATGAACAGAACATTAGTCATTTGAGTAAAGGAAAGTATAGTGGATAGAACTCGAAATACGTTTTCTTGAAACCATTTTAGGCTTCACTTCTGGTTTCAAATCAAAGGAGCAAGTCTCATTACTGTCTTTATATATATAAAAAACTAGGCATTGTTTCCTCCCCACCCCCAGCACGTGAATGGCCCAGTTTCCTTTATAAGAAATAACCCACATATTCAAAGGGGTACCTTCAAGAAAAAGGGTTGGGAGAGAAAGAAAGAAAGAAAGAAAGAAAGAAAGAAAGAAAGAAAGAAAGAAAGAAAGAAAGAAAGAAAGAAAGAAAGAAAGAAAGAAAGAAAGAAAGAAAGAAAGAAAGAAAGAAGGGAGGGAGGGAGGGAGGGAGGGAGGGAGGGAGGGAGGGAAAGAAAGAAAGAAAGAAAGAAAGAAAGAAAGAAAGAAAGAAAGAAAGAAAGAAAGAAAGAAAGAAAGAAAGAAAGAAAGAAAGAAAGAAAGAAAGAAAGAAAGAAAGAAAGATTATTTAAGGCTCATGGTTCCCAGGAATATGATGGCCAGAGAAGGAAAGAAAGTCTGAACATAATAAGATATCATATGACTGACTCATTAAGAAGTCATTAGTCATTAGTCTTTGTCAAGGGCTGCTTTAATTAACAAACGGCAAGAACTGCAATCCTGACTTACTGTGCTGCTGCTGTGCAAAACATCTGAAGGCAATAATTAAATGCCATTTAAATCTCCCCAAAAGCTGGCAAGGGGAGTCAGCTGCTATGCCAACTTTTCCGGGCCACTCTAGGAACAGCCTCATTTTTATGTTTTCCTGAGAGAAATGGGAAAGTGGGCCTGCTGCTTCCTGGGCAGGATGGAATGAAAAGAGCAAAAATAATATGTCCCTTTCCCCTTCAATAGCACAATCCCCAAACAACATCACTTACTTTTTAATTGGAGACATTTCTCAGTAGGGACAATGCTAGAATTGTGCTGTAAGGCATGTAATTCAACTCTGAGCCAAATGCCTTCAACTAGGGCAGATAAACACTTTCTTCCTGGCCCACTTAGTGCAGCAACAGATGGCATTGTTCTCCACTCCCAGCCTGTTGCAGTAGTACCCCTCACCCATGTTCTCCAGCTTTAATTCAAAACTACTATTAACTATTGTTCTCACTGAAATTGTCTTGTGACCTTGAAAGTGGGTGGTCTCCAATGCTTCCTTTTGTCTTAATAGCATCCCCAACTGTGATTGGCAGCGGTGTCTGGCACACTCCTCCTCTCAATCATTGGTTACTGTTCTGTATACCCATTCGGTCCTAGGCTGTTGGGGCTTCTGTGCTAGCAAGAGTAGTAGGTCCTTGGTGCAATGATGCTAGCAATGATAATCTTACCTAGTTTGGATAATGAAACATCTGCAATAAAAAGCCAAGTTCAGAGAGCACTAAGGACCCTTTATTTCAATCAAGTATTACATGACTAATACATAAAAAACTTGCAGGCAAAGCTGATAACAACAAGATCTGGCAATAACTAAGAGCAGGAAACTTGAAGAAAGAGACAGAGGGGGTAAGACCCAGCCTTAAGAATAAATGCATATAAAGCTAGAGTTGAAAAGGTAGCAACAAACTGCACATGCTTTTGCAAAGAAGTTGAAGAAACAGTGGGCCATTCAGTTATCTGCTGCAGGATGATTGCTCAAAGTCATGACAAAATAGCAACAACTATGCATTGAAATATCTGCAAGAAAAACCATTTGCCTCCAAGAAAGAACTGGTGAGATCTCAAAAGAGACAAAGTAGTAGAAAATAAAAAAGCTAAAGTGCTTTGTGACTTTGAAATTCACACAAATAGTTGTCACATAACACCACAGACTTAACAATTATCAGTAACAAAGACGAAAAAGTCTGGCTAGTGGATGTTGCAATACCTAGAGACAGCAGAAGAGAAGAAGAAAACTACAAAATACAAAGAACAACTGTTAAATAGAACAACTGTTGCAAAAGAAAGCAAAGATAGTACCAATTGTAATGGAGATCTTGGGTACAAGTCATAAATATCTTAATATTATTAAATTACATCTGCTATCCAGGTCCTTCAGAAGGATTCAATAGGTGGATACAGATACAAAACATCTGGAAGGAAGAGGAGAAAAAAGGAGGAGGAGGAGGAGGAGGAGGAAGAAGAAGAAGAAGAAGAAGAAGAAGAAGAAGAAGAAGAAGAAGAAGAAGAAGAAGAAGAAGAAGAAGAAGAAGAAGAAGAAGAAGAAGAAGAAGAAGAAGAAGAAGAAGAAGAAGAAAAAGAAGAAGAAGAAGAAGGAGATTCATAGAAAGAAAGGGGGAAGAGAGATTATACCATTGTGTTTGAGCATTATGACATAGGCACCAAGAATTACTTTATGCATCCCTGTGCCATATTTCCTTAGATGGGGAAGAACAGGTAATGCTTTATGTTTCATGTAGATACTATGGCAGAGTGCCAGTGAACAAAACCTCTGTGACTGCTGCAGTGAATATTCCTGGAAGGAATCAACAGCTGAATATTAGTTGCAGGGAAATAACTTAATTAGCAGATTCAACAGAGATTCTGATTCAATAAAATAGCAGCAGAAGTAGAGCGTGTTTGCTTTGTGGTTTTGCTCCAGTGACACAGAGCAGCGACAGCAGGCCTGATCTCAGCTCTGAAAGCACTTTGATAAGAGCCAGAAAAGAAAAGCTAATGGGATTAGAGAGGCTAATACTAGCTACAGTCCCAGCCAGGGATGATGTTTAATGAAGGATATGTTCGCTTAGGAAGGCAGGCAGACAGCAGTTAATAAGCATGGATCCAGGTTACTTGAGGGACATCTCACCCCACTGGGATTGGCCTGTCCTACTCGTGCTGGGAGAGAAGGTATGCCACAGGTCCCATCAGCCCGATTATTCTGGCTGGCAGGTCCAAGAGGAGGGCCTTCTGTGCTGTTGCTACTGCCCCTAATGTGAAGTTGGCACCAACTCGCCTATGCTTTTCTAAGGACCTAAAGATCTGACTTTGCCAGTTGGCCTGAGGCCCCAATGGGGAAACAACGCAATGGAGATGGTTGATCGAGTAACAACAGATCCCACCTCCCTCCATTCTGCCTTTGCCCTCCCCACATGTTCTTGATTTTAATCTTTGGCTTTAATTTATTCAGGTTTTAATTAGATGTATTTTTTTCAGGTTTTAATTAGATGTATTTATTCTTATGGTAAGATGGGCAGCAAATAAATTTCATAAATAAATAAATAAACAGGCTGGAGAAAAGCATGACTGACAGACAGGATGTAGAAGTTTGTATGAGTGAGTGTTGGTATGTGTGTGTGTGTGTGTGTGTGTGTGTGTGTGTGTGTGTACACAGATAGAAAGAGTTGAACGTTAGCCAAGCATCTCCAGGATTACAGCAGTTTATAGTGTATCCCAAATTATTCAAGTTTGAGTTATGGTAGTAATAGGGATTGTCATGAAGGCTCTATTGCATCTCCTAACATACTATCTGAAAAAATACAAGGTCCCTTTGAAGTATAAGAGACTACTAAGTAAAGGCTTACAGCCAGGGATGGGATTCAAATTTTTTAACAACCAGTTCTGTGGGCATGGCTTAGTTGATGGGCATGGCTTGGTGGTGTAGTGACTGGCTGGGCGTGGCCAACTCAACATCACTCACATCAAGGCACACATCTCCTCGCCTGGCCTCTCATGACTGTGGGGATGCTGCAACAGTCATAAGTGTGAAAAACTCCTAAGTCACTTTTTTCAATACCATTGTAACTTTGAATGGTCACTCCTCACAAGCAAAGGAGGAAAAAAAAAACTCCAGAGAAGTCCCTGAGACAGGAAGTCTAGTCCTGCCAAGAACGTAATAAGGATTATCGGAGAGGCAGTTTCTGTAAGCAACACCAGAATGTTTCCTTGCTGCCTTCCTTACAGAATTAGGCTAGTAATTTCTTCTAACAACTGGTTCTCCAAACTGTTTAGAAAGTTAATAACCAGTTCTAACGAATAGGTGCAAATCTGTAGAATCCCACCCCTGCTTACAGCACTGGCTGGGACACTAAAGAAATAGTGTACACTAGAGAAGCAGAGGTCTCCCAAAGCATATTTCCAACTGCAATGCAACAACACAGTAACAGCAGATATTTGAAAGCCACCTTGGTCTAGTGCAGGAGTGTCAAACTTGCATCGTCATGGTGGCATCACATGACATATCAGGATTTTTTCCCCCTTTGCTAAACCAGGCATGTGTGGGCCCAGCTGTGAATCTGACATCCCTGGTCTAGTGGTTAAGGCACTAGACTAGAAACTGAGAGACTGTGAGCTAAAGTCCTGTTTTAGGCATAAAACTGGCTGGGTGACTTTGGGCCAGTCACTTTTGCTCAGCCCAATCCACCTTACAGGGTTCCTGTGTGGGGAAAATAGGAGGTGGAAAGTGTATTGGATATGTTCGCTGCCTTGAGTTATTTGTAAAAATAATAAAGGCAGAATACAAATAAATAAACACATCAGAAACTGAACAGCACTGGAAGAATATATGGGAGAAAGAGAAGACACATAACATCAGGGCAAAGAGGCTGCTGGTCCTGAGAGCAGACTACAGCAATCTCCCAGTCACAATAGTAGACATCCAAAAGCAGGTCAAGAACATCAACAGCAGGATAAAACTGGACATGATTAATACCTACTGGCTAAAAAAAAAACTAAGAATAGTGCATGAATACCTAGCACGATAAATAAATGAGCTGTTAGTAGCAGGCTTGCACCCAGACTGGCTAACACAAGGAAGGACAATGTTGATCATAAAAGATCCCTGCAAAGGGATAGAGCCATCCAATAACAAGCCAATAACTTGTCTCCCCACAACATCGAAAGTCCTATCAGGAATAGCTGCAAAACTGTAGAATCATATGGGCCAGTACATATGTACAACTCAGAAGAGCATTGGGAATAATATCAGAGGCTTAAAACATCAGTTGCTCATAGACATATCTGTCACCCAAAGACTCAAGGGTTAGGCAGACCAATCTGAACACAGTCGGGGTTAGATAACAGATAATCAAAGTTGGAAGGGACCTTGTAGGTCATCTAGTCCAACCCTCAGCCCAAGCAGGAGACCCTACACCATTTCTGACAAATGGCAGTCTAATCTCTTCTTGAAAGTCTCAAGAGATGGCGCTCCCACAACTTCCAAGGGCAAGCTGTTCCATTGGTTGATTGTTCTCACTGTCAGAAAGTTTCTCCTTATTTCCAAGTTAAATCTCTCCTTGTTCAGTTTCCATCCATTGTTCCTTGTCTGGCCTACAGGCGCTTTAGAAAATAGCTTGATCCCTTCCTCCCTGCGGCAGCCCCTCAAATATTGGAAGACCACTATCATATCTCCCCTGGTCCTTCTCTTTACTAGACTAGCCAAGCCCAGTTCCTGCAACTGTTCATTGTATGTTTTAGCCTCCAGTCCCCTAATCATCCTGGTTGCTCTTCTCTGTATTTTTTCTAGAGTCTCAACATCTTTTTTATAATGTGGTGAACAAAACTGGATGCAGTATTCTAGGCGTGGTCTTACTAAGGCTTTATATAATAGTATTAGTACTTCCCTTGATCTTGATTGTATCCCTCTGTTAATACAACTTAGGATTGCATTAGCTTTTTTGGCTGCTGCTACACACTTCTGGCTCATATTTAGCTGGTTGTCCACTAAAACTCCAAGATCCCTCTCACAGTTACTGCTATTGAGCCTGGTTTCACCCAGTCTATATGTGTACTTTTGGTTTTTCTTGCCTAAGTGTAGGACTTTACTTTTCTCTACATTGAATTTCATTTTGTTAGATATGGCCCAATATTCTAGTCTGTCAAGATTCATCTGGATCTTGAGCCTATCTTCTTGGGTGTTAGCTATTCCTGTCAGCTTAGTATCATCTGCAAATTTGGTAAGTTCCCCTTCTATTCTCTCATCTAAGTCGTTAATGAAGATATTGAAGAGTACTGGGCCTAAGACAGAACCTTGTGGCACCCCACTGCTTACTTCCCTTCATGTAGACTTAGACCCATTGAAGACTACTCATTGAGTACGGTTTGCCAGCCAGTTGCAAGTCCATCTAGTGGTGGTGCTATCTATTCCACTTTTTTCTAGCTTACTAAGAAGTAGGTTGTGGTCTACTTTGTCGAATGCCTTGCTGAAATCTAAATATATTATGTCCACAGTATTTTGCTGGTCTACTAATTTAGTCACTGTGTTGAAGAATGAAATAAGATTGGTTTGGCATGATCTGTTCTTAACAAACCCATGCTGACTGCTAGTTATTACTTTATTTGTTTCTAGATGTTGGCAGATCTGTTTTTTATTATCTTTTCCAGTATCTTCCCAGGTATTGATGTTAGGCTGATTGGTCTATGGTTTCCTGGGTCTGTTTTTTTTTTCCTTTTTTGAAGATGGAAACCACATCAGCTCTTTTCCAGTCCTCTGGTAGTTCCCCGGTGCTCCAGGATTTTTGAAAGATATGGTGCAGTGGTTCTGAGATGATGTCTGCCAGCTCCTTTAAATCTCTGGGATGTAATCCATCAAGCCCCAGTGATTTGTTTTCATCAAGATCAGACAGGTGTTCTCTTACTATTTTTTTTGCTTATTTTAACTTTTATTTCTGGTCTGTCTTTTACAGTTATGTTTTTCCTGGGTTGAGCTGGTTTCTTTTTGCATGAAGACGGATGCAAAGAATGAGTTAAGCAGTTCTGCTTTCTCTCTGTTTCCTGTTACTTCCTTGCCATCTTCTCTCTTTAGTGGACGGACTGTTTTCTTGATTTTTTTCTTGTTATTTATATGTTGGAAAAAACTTTTTTATTATCTTTGACTTTTATTGCAAGTCTTTGTTCGTTCTGAGCCTTTGCTATCCTGACTTCGTTTTTGCAGATTCTGGCTATCTGCTGATATTCTGCCTTAGTTGTATGTCCTTTCCATTTTTTGTATTTGTCCTTTTTTTTCTTTCAATTTGCCAGAGAGATCTTTGTGCAGCCATGCTGTTTCTTCTTGGATTTCTTGTTTTTCTTTCTCAGTGGTATTGTGCTGGTCTGGGCTTCCATGATCATACTTTTTAGAGTTTCCCAAGATTCTTGAGTTGTTTTCCCCTTTATTATTTTCATCCATGGAATCTTTCCCAAGTTCTCTCTGATTTTATTGAAATTAGCTCTTTTAAAATCCAAGACTGGTGTCATTATGTTCTGTTGCTTGTGTTTGTGTTATGTTGAATTCTAGTATGACACTCTCAGCCAAGGTTCCTGCAATTTCAACTCCCTCTATCACTTCTTCTCTGTTTGTAAGAATTAAGTCCAGTATGGCAGTCTCTCTAGTTTCACCCTCTATCTTTTGGACAACAAAGTTATCAGCTAGGTTGATTAGGAACTTATTTGATTTTTCACTTGGTGCAGAATTACTTTTCCAATTAACATCAGGATAATTGAAGTCTCCCATTACTATTGTTGTGTGTTTCCTGCATATGTTTGTCAGTTGGCTGGCAAAAAGGACATGGGTTTTTTTCTGCTTTCTTGGGTGGCCTATAATATACACCTATGGTCATTCTTTTTTTCTTTTATATTGACCCATATGCATTCTAGGAGGTTTTCATCTTTGGTTTCATGCATTTCTGTAGCAATATAGTGGTCCTTTACATACAGTGCAACTCCACCTCCTCTTTTATGGGGTCTGGTTTTTTTTGAATAGTTTGTATCCTTCCACCAGTATGTTCCAGTCATGGGTTTCATCCCACCAAGTTTCTGTTATTCCAACTATATCGTATTTACCTTCATGTACTGTTTGTTCCCCAGACTTTGTGCATTTGTATATAGGCACTTGAGATCCTTATGTCTGACACTGTGTTTACTGTCTACATAACCTGTGTTGTGCCTGCCTGTCCCTACTTTCTTGCCACTTGTTTGATTAGTGCACATGGTATGGCACTCACTATTAAATGCTTGGTTTTGGTTGGCATCAAGGTTGATAATCTTACCTGCACAAACATCTATTTTGCATGCACTGGTATCCTTATTAGTTTTAGGTTGCTGGGGACAGAAATGTTCTCTGTCCCCGCTGTTCAGTTTAAAAGTTTATCCAGGAAATCTGTGAATTTAATGCCAAGTAACTCAGTCCCTTTTTGGATGGATGCAAACCATCTCTTTTATACAGTTTTTCATTGCAGTTGTAGACATCATGACTAATAAAACCAAAATCTTCCCTTTTACACCACTCCTTTAGCCACACATTAAACTCTGCTACACGCTGCCCTTTCTCTTTTTGTTCCTTGTATACTGGTAGAACCTCTGAAAATATAAGCCTACAGCCCATATTACTAAGTTCATACCCCAAGCTCCAGAAGTCTCTCTGAACAGAAAGTACATCCTTCTGGGACTGATCATTTGTACCAAGATGTATAATAGCATCAACATCACATTCCTTGCTGGCATTCTTGACTATCTTAAGAATATGCTTCTTGTCTCTGCTGGCAGTAGCACCTGGTACCTGACCTCTTTCAAAACCTCAGTATCCTTTCTTAAATTTACACCCCTTACAATTGAGTTCCCAACCAGAAGGTGGCTTCTCTTTTTGGATGCCTTGCTTTTCTTGTGTGACTGGTGTGTAATACCTGATTCACAGGTATTATGCAGGGTTGATTACAGTAAACCTACAATTCAATGCCAAACACATGGATCTATGAATAATAGGTTATTAAAGACCTTTCTCAAGAACTCAATGGGATTGTGGAAAGCAACACTGGAAGCCAATGCAAGATAGCTCAGACAAGTGGCCATCAAAGGCAACATATAGCAAAGCAATACACTGTCCCACTGTTTGCATAGAATTGAATTCCTTCAGCCAGACAAAGATTGGTTATGGATACAACTTCATCAACCAATAGAACTACCATCAACCATTCTCCTACTCTCATATTTGAGGTAGGCAGATAGCAATAGCACTAAGACTTATATACTGCTTTACAGTGCTTTGCAGCATTCTCTAAGCAGTTTACAGAGTCACCCAACAGTTTGAGTCCTCATTTTACCCACCTCAGAAGGATAGAAGGCTGAGTCAAGCTTGAACCTGGTGAGATTTGAAGTGCCAAATTGGAGGCAGCTGGCAGTCAGCAGAAGTAGCCTGCAGTACTGCACTCTAACCACTGTGCCACCATGGCTCATATGGCACATTAAGGGGTCTTTGCCTAAGGCCCAATTGTAAGTACCAGTTGGGATTTGACTTCCTGCATGTAAGATGGTGCTCAAACCGCTATGCTATAGAGCCACTTGCAAAGTCCCAGGTCTCTAAGGAAGAGCTGAGATTGATATTGAAGATTTGGTAGGTATGAGAAGTAATGGGGGGGTGAATTTGTGTGCATGTTTGCATGTATGTATTTGTGTGTCTGTATATATACACATAAAGTTTTATCTACATAAGCATACTTTGGAATGATTTTTTTTGCCATTTGAGGACTATCCCTCCACAAAATATGTTAAACAATTAATGTTCAATAAATTTGCTATTCATTCCTCCCTTACTCACTCCCTGTTCAGTTAAGTTAAGCATCCAGCTTATTGTTCTTCAGGTAGCTATTTGTCTCTTTCCAAAGTCAAGGAATCCTAAAATCATGGTAATGTATTGAATTGAGAACTATCCCAACAATCCAATATCCAAAACTGATATGTTAAGATAATGTTACAAAGATTGTACCATACATATAGATACATATTTGTTTACAGGTGGGAGTTACAATAAAAAGGAGCTTTAGAAGCACTGTTATTTGAAGTTTTAAACCAGGGGTCCCCAAACTTGGCAACTTTAAGACATGTGGACTTCAATTCTGGGAGTTAAAGTCCACAAGTCTTAAAGTTGCCAAGTTTGGAGACCTCTGCTGGAGATGTTCATATGGACTGTTGCAGTGGTGGAATTCAAATTTTTTTACTACTGGTTCTGTGGGCGTGGCTTATTTGGTGGGTGTGGCTTGGTGGTCATGTGACTGGGTAGGTGTGGCTTAGTGGTCATGTGACTGGGTGGGCGTGTTTGGTGGTCATGTGACTGGGTGGGCATGGCTTGGTGGTCATGTGACTGGGTGGGCGTGGCCAATTCAATTTCACTCACATCAAGGGGTGCCTCACCTGGCCCCTCCCCTCTCAGCCATTCCTTGTCACCCAGCCTCAACCTATCTATAGTTCTGTAAAAATGTTGTTCATCTTTTTTGACTTTATTATCTGCGTACTATAGATGTACTTTCATGGACCACTGAAAGGAGGAAATGGCTCACATGCTTTACTCAAGAGTGTGATATAGGCAACAGGCTTTTAAGGGACTGCCACAAAGAAAAGGGGGAGATGTATTTTCCAAAGCACCAGGAGGCAAACAAGAAGCAATGGATGGAAACTGAACAAAGAAAGAAGCAACCTAAAACTAAGGAGAAACTTTCTGACAGTGAGAACAATTAACCACTGGACCTGCTTGTCCCCAGAAGTTCTGGGTGATCAATCACTGGACAGTTTTAAAGACTGGACAGCCATTTCTCTGAAATGGTATAGGGTTCCCCTAAAAGTCCCTTCTAAGTGTATTCTGACACCTTTCCCAGGACCTCTATTCAGAGTTTGGCATCCTCAGTTTTCCTGCCTGAGCAGGGGCTTGGACTAGAAGACCTCCAAACTCCCTTTCAACTCTGTTAAACACACATGTATTTATGCTCTGGACTATAGACATTGAATGCATGTAGACCCTGAAAAATATGTGGTAGCCCTGGGTAAAAGAAAGGCAGTAGAATCACTCTAGGTGTAGGGACAGTGTAAAATATTAACACATGATAAATAATGGAACAATTAAAAATAATAACACAGAGTTTTCTCTGTCTCTCTCTCTCTCCCTTCCTATTTCTTTCTCTTTCTTTCTCTTTCTTTGACTCTTTCTGTCTTTCTCTCCCTTCCTTTCTTTCTCTCTCTCTCACACACACACCACTCACTCTCTCTCTCTCTCTTTCTTCCTTTTCTTTCTTCTCTCTCTCTCTCTCTCACACACACACACACACACACACACCTGTCAGCCTTCATTCCCTCTTGCTCCAGCACTTTACTCACAAGGGAAAATGAATCTAGCATTAGAGAAGTTCTGCAGATAAATGGACTTGCATTTGAAGCTCCTGCAAACTTCCCCAAGGCTGGATTCCCTCCCCCACATCCCCCAGCGTTCTTTCCCTCTGGCTCCAGCACTTTACTCACAAGGGGAAGCGGTACTTCTAGTGCCCATGAAGAATCCAGCCTTGGAACAGTTTTGCAGGTTAACGGACCACTGCTCTGCCCACAGTCATGTGTTTTCAAGTGGCTGCTTGAAAATGCATGGCTTGGGCGGGGGAGCAGTCCTCCTTTAAACTGGGGCAGCGAGCATGGGGTGGGCGGGGCAAGCGAGTGAGCAGAAACTGGGCGACCAGGTTGGGGGCATGGCCAGCTAGATGTTGTTACTGGTTCGGCGACCCACACCAAATTCTTGTTACCGGTTCACCCGAGTAGGTGAGAACCAGCTGAATAGCACCACTGTTGCACTGAATGGAGACTGAATGGACACCTACAGGTGATGGTTTAGCAATTTCTAGTTCTGAGCAGGAACTAGAGTAGATGACCTATTCATACTGTCCATAATTCTGCCACATGTACTACTGATTGATAAGAGGAAATGGTAAAAATCAAATAATAATTGGCTCCTTAAATTTTAAAATATAAACACTGGAAAGAAAGTACCTCTTACCAGCCAGATACCTTTTGGCTGGAGAATTCTGGGAGTTGAAATCCACAGGTCTTAAAGTTGCCAAATTTGGAGACTTCTGTTTTAAACAGACTGGAATAGGCCTTAGTCAAACCCTAGGAACATGTTAAGTTCATGAGAGGAACAGGAATAATTGCATCTGCAAAAGCTGTTGGATAATTATAGCTAGCTCAGCTTTTGAACATCCAAGAGAAACACCCAAGAGGACACAAAGAGGCAGCGGTAAGAAAAGAAGGGTGACTAAGAGGACTTATCTAGCTGTCTAGAGGCAATTTCTACATGCCCCCAGGAAAGCAGAACATTTGCTGGTGGCATCTCTGTATGTAAGATTGCTTTTACTGTCGGATTGCATCAGAGCAATTTAAAGATGTGCAAAAGGCCATGAGGAATTTTATGAGGCATATTGAATTCTCCCCACACAGCAATCCCATTTCAAAATTGGACTCCTCAAGACATCAGTGGGAGTGGCCGGCAGCAACATCTCGGCATCTCCCCAATCTATTTGTAATAACCGGAGTCTTGCCCTATCATACCATCTGCTGCCTCCAGTAGTAATCTGGCAGCCAAAATGAGGGATGGCAGTGGCAATGTCTCTGGTGCCATAGTTAATGAAAAATTTAGAATGCCTAAGAATTTAATATGGTTGTCAAGAGTGATGGAAGTGACTCCGTAATATCCTAGATGGAAGGTGTTTTGAAACATGCAGTGTTTATGTTTAGTATTGTTGCAGGTAAAGTTTTGAAAAAGGAAATAGGAGCTCTGGCAGTCAGTATGATTTTAAGACAAATGTATGATAAGACTTTGGTGGAAAGATTTCAAGGGTATGAATTCTTGTATTATGAGCCAAATAATTACAGCTTTGGCACTTATTACTATTCCAAGCTAGTGATGGTCATCCTGGAGTTAGCTCTGTACTTCCATCCTTTCTCAGAAATTATTTAGAAAGACTTAGTAGGATAGAGACATTCAGAATGTCCTTAAAAAAATATCTACAGAATTAATCTCTTTCATCTTTGCAAGAATTTAGATCTGGAACTTTGTCAAAGGATTGAAAAAAATGATTAAATCCAACAGAGAAAATAGTCATCACACATAAAAATACATGGCTGGCATATCAGGTATACAGTTCACAATTCCGCTAGTCATTGCTGACTATAGTGGGTGGTGCCTATTTCTGTTTCAAGGCCATTGAGCCAGGGTTGTCCAAAGACATTTCCATGGTTATATGGCCAGCATGGTATCACGGAGTGTTGTTACCTTCCCACCAAAGAGGTACCTATTTGTTTACTCCCAAATGCTTTTGAACTGCTAGATAGTCGGGAACTGGAAGCAAGACAGAAGCTAATCCCATCACGTGGCATTTAGGTCTTGAACTTGGGTTCCTACCTTTCCAGCTGACAAGCCCAGCATCTTAACCGCTGAGCCACCATACCACCCACAGTTCACAATAGGCAATGAGAATTCAACTGACACCAAAATGTTAACATTTCAGAGTATCTTCCTACATGCTCGTAAAGCAGCTGCTTTTATAGTTCATATAATTTCACCGCAATCAAGAAGAGTGTAATTGAGGTTAAGGAGTTAACATGAGATGACTCCTGTTAAATGGCAAGATAGCAGCTGGCTTTGGAAGGCTGGCCTGCTGCTGACTGCTGACTATGCATATGCAGAATCTTTAACTTTATGAGCTGGAGAAATAGCTCAGTGCATAATGAAGCACCATGAACTGGACCAATTCATGTACTTAACCAGGTAATTACCAGGATCACTGTCTCAGATTGTCCATAAGCATTCACTTCAAAGGAAATTTGGTAATCCAAGAGTCCATCTGATTTGGCATTTCAAGCTGAATCATTTCCCAGATGCTTCACAGGAAAGATAGAAGGCAATAATGAACTAATCTACTCTCTGTGGTTTGTTCTCTACTTTCAATAGTCTATTACTGAAAATATTTCTTTAGAGAACTACTTTCTTTTTAGAGATGCAAAGTCATATAACTGTTGTTTGTAAATATGGTGATATAGCTTCCATAAGACCTAAGTATAATAAGCTAGTCAATTAAAATATAATTAAACACAGGTTTACTTCAATGTATAACAAAATTTTATCACACATTGAGCAAAGATGATCCAAAGCATTTGCTAGATGTTGTTGGCGAACTATAACAAATATTTATTTGTTAGGCAGGTTGATATGGCTTCCCATCTAAGCAATGGAACTCTGGATGGCAAATAAAAATAAAAACATAATATGTTATATTTTCCAAATTAGCTAAAATAAAAATCAAGTTAACGGCCTTATAAAAAATTTCATTGCCAATATCACCCACAACCACATAAGAGCTCCACTAATAGCCTGCCCCCAGTGCTGGGGATTTGGGTGAGAGGGAGAAGTCAGGTCATCATAACTTTCTGGAAGGCTAACAGGGTTGGGTCCATCCACACCTCCAGAGAAGACTATTCCATAAGGCAACACCATGACCAGGGGTGGGATTCAGCTGGTTCGGACCGATTCAGGTGAACCAGATGTTAAATTTACATCTCCTTTGCCGAACTGGTAATTGAACCAACTGGCTGGCTCCACCCACCCCCTGGGGAAGGCGAAAAACAGTCCTCCTGGAAGTTCTGATAGGCCACATCCACCATGGCCACGCCCACCCAGCAACCGGGCAACGAACCAGTTGCTGGGATCTTTGAATCTCTCCCCTGATCATGACAGAGAAGAATAAACCAATAAAGTAAAGTAGAAAGTAATTTCAGTTACAAATTCTTATTAAACAAAGAGGATGCACAGAAATTATGCAAATGCTTTTTTGTAAGGGAAGAAATGGCTAATAAATATCTAGATCATAGTTCCATAGCAAAGTTTATATAACTTCAGACAGTTGTTGCTGAAGCAATATTGGCATATGAACGGGGATTTTTAAAATTAAAAGTAGTTACAGCATTGCTAAAGAAATATCTGTAGTTCCATGAGTAAAATTGAAAATGATTATCAATTTGGTTTCTATTTTTATATTAAATCTGTAATTTGCATTTCTAGAAAAGCGAGGAACTATTTTGATTCACTTATCAGTATATCTTGAATCATCTTCATTTCAGAAATACAATTATCCTTTAGTTGTCATACTTCCCCAAGTTTTATAATGCAGTTCTCTAATTTAAAAAAAATACAAAAATGTACATCAATAGCACATAAAGTATAAACATTTTAAACATTTATCCAATGTATGCATTATTACATGAGACAACATTAGTTCAAATAAATCTCATTGGAGCCTGGAATTTAAATAGAGTTGGGGCTGATCAGGATTTAGACGAAAAATTTACTAAGAATATCCATGTTATAGTCAAGACAGTGAAAAAAACCAACCCAGAAATAGAGAAAGGCTTCCATGTATGCAAGAAAATTAAATAGCTTTTTCTATGAACTCATCAGGAGCTGAGCTGGACACTAAAGCTGCTCTATGCTTTTTTGAGTATATTTATCTGGGCACATATATTTGCATTTCTGTCAAATGTACAAAAGTATACTAAGGCACATCCATTCAAAATGCACCTGTTAGAAAAATGCCTGCAAAATAGTGTGCATTGGGAGAAATATATATGTATGAATTTTCTAATGTGAGCATTGGGAGAAATGTATGAATGTTCAGATCTTGTTTTTACCTCAGAATTCACAAACTAATGGTGTAGAAACAAGATGGAATGAATTGATGCTTCAGGATGTTGGAACAGTATAGGAACTGCAGCAGACAGATTTTAGCCATTATAGCTTTGCCACCTTTTACTCTGCATTTGCACAATTTCAAAATTGTTCCTGCCTGCATCAATTTTAGTAGGTGATACAATTTTAGTAGGTCATGCAAAGTATAACAATGAGCAATATCTCTCCTTCTCCCAATCTTTGTCAAGAAAAAAAGGCATCTCTCTTGATACTAAGTAATTACGACCCCTTGTTCTGCACTCCTTAGCAGCCATTGTACGTTTCCTAATCAGAAGTTGGAAAGAATCCAGAAAAAGAAAGAAAAGCTGTATCTCTTAAAAACTGACTTGCCCACCATAGTTCCACCAATTACATCAGCAGCAGGGGCCAACTGCTAAAAGCAGCAAGCTCATTACTATACTTTTTAGGAACAAGCAATGCCTGAAAATTCCCATTCATATGGAAATGAAAAGACAAAGCCAGTGTATAAAATTAAACCAGGGCTGTAAGGTATACACCAGCTAGAGTGTGTATGGGAAAGGAAGATGGAATATACTGCCATGGCAACCAACACATCGCTTACTCCCCCACCCCCACCCCCTTCTCACTTATTCAAAACATTTCCTGGAATTGCAATACACGAAACAAATACAACAAATGAATCAATCAAAGAACAATGCTGGACATAGAAAAACAATCTCATTTGCTGACTCTCTGCTTTTCACATACATTTCCCCTCCCTGTCTGAGCCTCATGATCCAGTATTTTGCTTTCAGTGCTCATACTCCCGCTAGCATATTCAGCATATAGAGTGTATTCTCTCTCTATTCCAGAGGAATGAGCCCTAGAGAAACCAGAAGACAGAATTCTGAATAAGTCTTGCTTCAACTTGAAAAATGTAGTAAGGCTGGTAGAAACATATAAAACATCATGGATAAGAACTGGGGGGATTTGCTGACAAGAAAAAAAAATTGACTCAGGATATAGAAATAGAAATCACACTTAGACTTATATACTACTTCACAGGGCTTTACAGCCCCCTCTAAGCGGTTTACAGAGTTCGCATATTACCCCAACAATCTGGGTCCTCATTTTACCAACCTTGGAAAGATGCAAGGCTGAGTCAACCTTGAGACGGTGAGAATCGAACTGCCAAATTGCAGGCAGCTGGCAGGCAAAGAAGTAGCCTGCAGTACTGCATTATAATCACAGCACCAACCTGGCTCACACCACAGATGCATACAACTATTTAAATTTTCATTTGTTTCCAACATTTTCATCTGTATATTTTTAAAAATGTATTTTATAGCTGGTTTGCTGATTCAGCAGACTTCACAGAAATATAAATAACAGGCTTAGGAAATTGGCTACATTTAGACAAGTTTGGGGATAGTCACTAGCACTCAGCCATGTACTATCATGGGATGTCACCATGGTCTCTAGAAGTAAAGTGGAATATAACTCTAAGAAAAATTAAGAAAGGAAGCATTTGTTTTTAGACAAGCAACTTAAATGTGATTTTCAAATGATGGCACAAGCCTTATATCCAATCCTTCCTTTAAGTCTTTCTTCAGCAACTAATTGACCTTGGAGGACCTCAAAAATGTAAACAGGGTTGACATGGAAATTCCAAAGCTGGAGAAGGTTAGACTGGAGAATCAGTAAAGTGTATTAGCCTCCAACCAGAGGTGGGATTCAAATAATTTAACAACTGGTTCTCTGCTCTAATGACTAGGTGGGTGTGGCTGGGTGGTCATGTGACTGGGTGGGCATGGACAACTTGATTGGTCTCACCCTTAGGAAATTTCTCCTTAGTCCAACTCACAATAAAATAGCACAATCAAATAGCATTGTTCCAATATTTAGAATAGAATAATGGTTGGAAAGGGTCTTGGAGGTCTTCTAGTCCAACCTCCTACTATACCACTTCAGACAAATGGTTATCCAATCTCTTCTTAAAAATGGACAACTTGATTGGTCTCACCCTTAGGAAATTTCTCCTTAGTCCAACTCACAATAAAATAGCACAATCAAATAGCATTGTTACAATATTTAGAATAGAATAATGGTTGGAAAGGGTTTAGCATTTATAACTTCTGGAGGCAAGTTGTTCCACTGATTAATTGTTCTGTCAGGAAATTTGAGAGGCTCCTACAAAAATGAGAGAGTCAATCTATTTTCCAAAGCACCAAAAGGCACAATTGGAAACAATGAATGGAAACTAACCAAAGAGAGAAGTGACCTAGAACTAAGGAGAAATTTCCTAAGGGTGAGACTAATCTACCAATGGAATAACTTGTCTTCACTAGAGGCTTTCAAAAAGAGTAAGGGAAGTACACCCCAAAAGGACAGTGCCAGGAACCAATGAAACAATGCAGAAAGTTTAAAATAGCCATTCCCCTTTTAAAAAAAGCCAACCCCAAAGCAAACACAGCAATTGAGAAGGAAACTAAGAGCAGCCATTCATGCTAATTGAAAGCCATTAACCCTTCCAACTCTATTATTCTATGTTCTCTATGTTCTAAATTGCAGAAGCAATACAGCTGGCTGTACCACACATGCATTAAATTCATGGCCTGTATAATCAAGCTGAATCATTGTATCTTTTTCCCCAGGAAGAAACAAGAAATAGCCAACACTGCAGCAGTTATAAAAGGTCTTGGGGAACTCCAGGGAGTATCAGCTGATCACAGAAGTGTTACTTAATACTCTTTATAATGAAAATGTTTGTAATCTTGTACTTCTTCCTGAAGGGAAGAGGTTAATCCCATCCCTAGATGGGTGATTGATGGGTTTCCCAACCCTAATCCTGTCGGTTTTTGTCCTTTATTGACTTGATTCAGCATGTATCAGCTGCATTCCAGCTGCAATTGTTAAGTGGTTCTTGGCTGTTTGCCTGGAGCTATTAACTAAAGGGAGAGAGAGAGAGAGAACTTCTCTTGTACTTTATTTTTAGCCAGTTCTCCGAACTACATAATTAATTAATGATTTGGGCAAACCAGTGAGAATGGCTGAATCCCACCTGTGCCTCCAACCCAAATTAATAGTTAAGAACAAGATTCATATTCCAAGAATTTTGAATTCAATCACAGAATCATTCAGTGCTGGGAAGACAGAACAGACAATGTTATGTTAGACAGAAAAAATATTAACTTTTTCATCCCCATCAAGTACATGTTATCTTTCTATATTCTGAAACATCTTCCCCTGGCATAGTTTCCTTCAAATGTACTTCTGACTGGGAATATATCTAGTTAAGATTACCAGGCTGAGAAAGGCATTTGACAACAAGTGGCTTAAAACCTTCCATTCACCTATGAAGCCCTTCATGGCATGAAACTGGGTTATTTGCTGGACTGCCTCTTCTCAGCTGTTTCCACCTATTCCACTAGGTCCAACAGGGAGGACGTGTTTCAAGTCCTCCCAGTTAAAGAAGGCATCTAATGGTACATACTTAGGAAACATACCTTTTCTGTCACAGTGCCTGCCTTCTAGAATGCCATAACCCTACGATTAAATTGGTCCAGAAATTCAAATGGCCCATTGAGAAATATTTTTTTTGTTTTTTTCTCATAATTTTGTCTAGGCTTTCTTTTGGTGACCATTGTAGCTTTTTACTCATTCTTAATATTTTTAATTGTTTTAATTTATTTATTTATTTATTTATTTAAATTTGTATATCGCCCTCCTCTCCCGGAGGGACTCGGGGCGGTGAACAGCCAAGATAAAATATACATATAAGAATATATATACAATATTTAAAAGTTAAAAGAATTAAATAAGTTGGCCATATCAAAAGATTAAAATAAAAGATTAAGAAAGTTAAAACCAAATTAAAAGCTCTAAAAACCCCTAGGCCAGACCGGCTTGTTGAAATAAATAGGTTTTCAACGCACGGCGGAAGGTCAGGAGATCAGGGATGGTCCTCATCTACAGGGGTAATTCGTTCCAGAGGGAGAGTGCCCCCAATGAGAAGGCCTGCATCCTTGGGGTTGCCAGACGTCCAGCCGGTGGCACCCCGAGGAGGCCGACTCAATGGGAGCGTATTGGTCAGCAGGAGGCCGATAATGGCAGTATTAATGTGGTATTAGCTGCCCAGAGATGCATTGATAAGATGGGCTGCTATATAAATTGAATTAATAAATACATAAATAAGTAAAAAGTAAATTCAGATTCCTGTCAGGTCTCTATCTTTTGAATAATGAATGCAGATCTTTCTGTTCTGCATACTTTTTCGGTTGCATTTTTCCACTGAAAAACTGGCAGCCTTTATTGTTTCATTTCTGATCAGAATTTCTTACTTGCAGATTTGCCAACCCTTGTTCCAGTCCAGGAATATTTCATCATTTCATAACTCTGAAATCAGTGTAACTTGATTACCTGCCATGTATTTATATTCTACTCTCGTTCTTTGAATCCTGTTACAGCAAGTTGTCATTCAGTTCGCGCATCAAATGATGTTACATCATATATGATATCATCTGACAGAAGAAACAGATTATTAGTTATAGTGGTAGTTTGATTAGTGTAACTAGAATTTTTTTATTGATTTATTCCTAAAGTTGTGAACGATACACTAGGATAGAGACATTAATTTTAGAATTGTGGGTATGCTACAGTGTTCATTTTTACCACATTTTAACCATGCAATATCATCCTCCCTGGGGTGGAAACATTTTGTAAAATGGTTCTGAAGATTACATTTTAAAAAGAAATTTCTAAGGCAATGCTATTAGAATAGTATTTCATGTTCTTTGCTCAAGCAGTGCTAAAGATTTACCGCAGCTTTTCAAGTCAATTTCTTTTACGAGAGAAATTAGTCATTATTAAACAAATTGTAGAGGTTTATACACAATAGCAAATACAGTTCCAAATGATCCTCAAGCAGTTTCAGAATTCAAAATGTTTCTCCTGCTTCTCCTAAACAAAGCATCAACTTTTCTCAGTAGGTACCCAACACAGAGAAAAATCCATGTAATTTAAATCTGAAGGCAAGGTTTTCTTGTGGCCATGAATTCTCTTTATTGTCTTCAAATTTTCATATTGTCACTAGCTTGAGCCATTGGACCAAAAAGACAAAACTTGTCTAACAATTTTGCATTAGGAAATGCCACATACTAATTGTCCAGTTGCAAGTCAAATAATATTGTACAATATTATACAAATATATCAGTTCTTGAGCCAAGCATGTCTATTGGCAATATGAACAAGTAAGAGGCAACAATGATATTACAATCCACTTATATCTCCTCAGGCGTTGTAGCATATAGTTCTCTAACTTCATCAAACAACAGGTACTGAACAAAGGTACAGAGAATGGCATCACTGTGATGAATGGAAATAATATATCAATGTCTAGTTGCATTGGACCAAAACTTCCTATCTCTTAGAGTGGCCAGTCAGCTAATCTCTGGGAGTTCTACAAGCAAGTTATGAACAATAGGTTATTTTTAGAGTTTCTTGTCTCTCATCTGGAAACCAATATATAATGCTAACTAATTTTATTCTTATATTTAACCATCATACATCTGTCTTTAGTTTGTGTGTGTGTTTTTTTTTTGGGGGTGTGTGTGTGTGTGTAGTGTGTGTCTATTGACCCATTTCATTTTAGCCTTACTTAAAGTGTTAAGACAATCCTTTTTTGTTTTATTTTGTGGGGGGTGTTGTTGTTGCTGAAAATCAGAGGGAAACTATATCTCTTACTCTAATTTCTTGCAATTCCCATGCTTACATATTAAGATAGGGTCTGATAATCCAACTCTTACCAGCATTTCCTATTCTTTCTCATCTCATTTGTCTATATTGTTTACACTGTTGTGAACAGATAATAATGATGATGATGAAGGTAACAAAATCACCATCAGTCAATTAAGCAGCTTACTTGGAAAGGCTCACATCCTGCAATAATACCTTTAATGCCACAAAACAACATCATCTTCCTATCCTAGATTCTGAGGAAAGACTTGATAAGTGGACAAAAATGTCAAATTCAGTCTAAACAATTGGTAGGCTATGTGTCAAACCATAATAATGATGATGGAAAAGAAAAGGAGATGAAGATGAAAAAGGGAAATAAGAAAACCAAGACCCATGAACCAAGGCTTCATGCTTAATTGTCTCATAATGGCTAACTATGAAGGAATGGGCTGGTCAGAGCAGCCTAGATTGTATACACAGAGAAATATAGATACCCAAACATCAGACAAGAGAGCAGTTTTTCTTTTTCATAAAATAGATGGTTGCAGTGTGTTGAATCCAATATTGGTCAGGTAAGACAGTGGCCAAAAAGAACAGTTCAGAGATTCCATCCAGAGCTTTGGAACATTTCCCCCAACCATTGGAATGTTTCATATGGTGGAATTCTTTCTATGATTGATATCTACAGTGTACATACAGATACACACAGATACCCAGTCCAGCCTGATTTTGCCATTAGACTGCAGTTCAGAAACTGCTTTCATCCCGCTGAGTTCAGTAAAACTGGAATGTCTGTAATTCATATTCTGGATTGTAGCCTTAGTGAACTAAGTCCAATAAAATTATTCTCTTTCCCCCAGACTTGCAACAGATTTGATTTTCACTGAAGCCCTTTAACTCAATTTGGGTTTGACAGTAAATATATATATTTTTTTAAAAAAATCATGACCTTTAAATGAAAGAATATAAGCTATGAATGAATCATAGCTTATAGCAGCATTAAAAAGCAAATATAACACTCACATGGTTCACTTATTAAAAATTATTCCTCCTCTCCACAGACACACACACAGGTTGCTTGCTCATAAATTCAATGAGAGGAAGGGAGTGATGTAAAATGTCTGAAATACAAAGTGTCGTTTCTAAAATAAGCAGCTGTGGCACTGAGCCGTTGCCTAACTCTATATGTTCATATCAAGTTGCTCCATCAACTTCTTTTCACTCTATTACTTCAATAAACAAATGGAGAGGGGAGAGAAGGCTTATGTTCACTATCACAGGACAACCAGAAGACCTGAACTCTGCAGAATTGATCTCTGGTCCAGCATTTTATAGGACAGGCAGAGAGATTTATCATCAGCTTTTATAATTGTTATAAAACAGTCACAAGATACCAAAATTAAATAGCAATATAGTAATGTTCATACTTTCCCTCCCTCACTAACCTGCCTTTTTGTTGTAACAGCTGAGATGTCAATTGAAAAGCTCAAAACTCAGCAATGTTTTTGTAACCTTTACCATGGTCAAGGCAAAATGAATAACTAGTTGGCAACATACTAAGATTTTTTAAAATTAAGCTTGGGTTGTTATTCTCACAAATACAAGACTTTAACAAACCTCTGGTAAGGTTGAAATTCCCCAATTATTTGGACCAGTTGGTATAATTTGGAATAATCTCAACAATAGATGGAATGAAAGTCATGGACGGAATGAAAGGCATGGCCAATCGTAAAATATCCATTTACCAGAAGGCAAAATTATTTTTGTATTATTTTCCTGAACTGGTAATCACAACTCAAAGCAAAGTATTAGGTTTCAGTAGCTGCTTGACTTCATATTTCTTCAGAATGCTTCTGCAGCCAATCTGGATCTCAGATATAACTTTGCAAAGAAATGTATGCTTGTGGCTGATGCTTTGCTTTGTATGTTAGCATCACATTCATCTATTTGAATTAAAGTAATTTTAAAAAGAAAGAAATTAAGATGCAGCAGGAAGCCCATTGAACACATTTGTACCTACAGTTTCCATATTAAAGCCCCAGATAGTAGCACATCTATGTCATAAATACTAGGCCAAGTCAAATCTATTAGAGTTATAGTATCTTCTAAATAGCCCGAGTTCACCAACTAACCTAAGAAGTGAAGAGAATAAATAATATTGCATGCAGTTTTTGCCTGCCTCCTTCCTTTTTCTCTGTAATATCTATATATCATCAATCCTACCATAGATCCTTTCTGGTACATCATCAAAAAGTATTGCTGTGAGAGAAAAAAGAATGGGATGGAAGCAAAACTTATAGGGTAGTCATCGAGAAATGGATTTGTGAAATTTGCCCCTCCTTCACAAAACATTTTGTTAGGTCTGAAATTTTGTTAAGTCAGACCCCCCACATCCAGCACATAAACTGTTTCAACTCCTACCCTCAAAATGATGCTATAGAGCACTGCACACCAGAACAACTAGACACAAGGACAGTTTTTCCCAAACACCATCACTCTGCTAAACAAATAATTCCCTCAACACTGACCAACTATTTACAAAGTCTGCATTACTATTACTATTAATCTTTTCATTACTCCTTATCACCCATCCCCTCCCACTTGTGACTGTATGACTGTAACTTTGTCACTTGTATCCTTACGATTTATATTGACTGTTTCCTAGTATGATTTGATTGCTTATTGTACCCTATGATTATTATTAAGTGTTGTACCTGATGATTCTTGACTCTTGTCAAATGTATCTTTTCTTTTATGTACACTGAAAGCATTTGCACCAAAACAAATTCCTTGTATGTCCAATCACACTTGGCCAATAAAGAATTCTATTCTGTTCTATTCATGTCTGCTGGATATCCAGAAGATAGAAGCAAGTGGATTAGTTTACTTTATTGCTTTGCTTCCGTTTGGTAGCTGCATTTCATCAGGCTAGATCTGGTAGTCCTAATTTAATTGCCAATCCTGTATGCATCAATGGATGAGTTGAAGTTGACAATGGAAGGGAAATACAGTATATAATACTGGCATATACATTTGGCAAATAAAAAGAATTATATGGATTATAAGCCCTAAAATATATGTCCATGAAGCAGGGTTTTCCCCCTTTATGGTTCATTTCAAATTTTCCAGTTTTATTCCTGACATTCATATTGGCTTGTATAATGTACACAGTATACTACTGGACTTAAAAAATAGAGACCTAATTCAATTCCTTGCTCTAATATGAAATTCACTGGATGGTGGGCAGAAAGATTGATGTTTGATTGTAAGTCCAGGATTCCCGGGGATATATTTGATGCCAATGAGCAAGGCCAGGGGAAAGAAGAATATCTACAGCACATAGGAGAAATTCAATCTTTTACTATCCATGTTTTTTTCTCTAAAAGTCTTCCTGCATTGGGGAAATCATTGAATAATGCCTGACTAAAAAAAATACCTAGGGAAGAAATGAAATTATATGTCATCCTTTATCATACCTCTCTAGCCTATATGTGCAGAAAAGATGTAAGAAGCAAAAATATTATGAACATTCTTAGAATATAAGCAGAATGAGGAAATACATTTGTAATACCATTCCAGTATATCGTCTTTTATACTGGAATTGACTACAGCCCTGTCCAACATTGAAGTATCTCAGTGTGAGACTTGACAGGATGGTCTCATTTAAACAGCATTGCCAGAACACTAAGGCTGGAACAATACCATCAGGAAATTGATAAACTACACATAGGGAGCTCAACCATCTACACTGCGCATATCAGCTTTGGTCTTGAACATATTTGCAGCAGAGTATGCTGCTCCAGTGTGGGGTGCATCTGCACACATGAAATAAGTTGATATCACCATCAATGAAGCAGTATACGCTTAGTGATTGGTTGTCTCAAACGAACACCAATTGAGAAAATTTATCCTCTTGCTGACATTGCTGCACCTAAGATCAAGAGAGAAGTAGCAGCAGATGCTGAGAGAACTAAGCAAGAGAATGATCCTCAACATCCTCTGAATAGGCATATGCCTCAAGTCCACCAACTATGAACAGCTTTATGGCAAGAACAAACATTCTTTAGGGTATACAAGAACAAAACTGAATTAAAAGATGAGGAAAGAGACCATCAAGCAAGGAATCACATTGAAGGAAGATATGGTTGAAGGATCTGACCTCCCATATACTACTTAAAGGACCCTGAATAGGTTGAGAGCTGGAGTCCCTAAATGTAAAACCAATATGCTCAAATGGAGGCTCTTAATGGTTAACAGCACACTATGTGAATGTGGAGAATGTAGCCCATCTGCTGGTATGTCGGCTACTACGTATTGATGGTATGTATTGATAATGACTTATTTTTGGCCAATGACAAAGTCAAGAAGGTGACTTCATTCTGGCAGTTTAAAGTTTGATCTAGACACAGAAGAAGTGGAAGAGGAAGTGGAAGAAGAAGAACAATAACAATAACAACTTTTTCCTTAGGGTGCTAAATAGACCACCATCAAGGACTATACAAGGAAATGTCACTACATTGGGACCAAGCAAGTAATAAGGCATTGCAGACATTCTATGCCTTCTAAATGCTCACCAATGAAAGAAATCTAAGGCATGATTGCAACTTAGCACAGCGTGTCCTTTGTGAAACTCCTATATTATCAAAACACATCAGAAAATGCCAAGTTCAATCCCTGGCTTCTCCAGATAGAATTGGACATAATCCTTCCTGAAACCTGGAGAGCTGTAGATAGTTTTTGATGATAGAGCAAAGATCTTGCTGAATAGAAGATTGTAGGGTTGTTCAAAGCATTTAAAATAGGCAATTTTCACAAAGCAATCTTATTGAACAAAGGAATTGGGGCAATCCCTTAAACATTTTGTCCATTTACAACAAACTTGCAACCCAAGTCTCTGGCAATGACTGAAGGAAACCAAGAGCAAAGCTTCAGTTTGGGGGGAGAGTTGGGCAAGCAGACTGGTTGAATGTGCTGTAATTGAATTTGTGGAAGGCGGGGGCAGTGGCTAAGGGAAAGCAAGGCACTGAGAAGATTAGGGGAGAGGCAGATAAACCCAAAAAATGGGTATGTTGCATTTGAATTTAAGCAGAAGGAAAAAAAGAAAATATGTGCTGTAAAAAATCATGCAATGCTCTTTGCAAAGTACCTGCTTTGAATGCTTGGCACAGTCCTATAAAGCAACTTCTTGTTTTGCTGATGATTTAGTATCTAAGAAAATTCCTATTACACTGGATAAATAACTAGCCAAAAATAGTCTGTTTACTAAATGTGGCTTTGATCCAAGATTTTATGGAGAGGAATATTTCCTTAGATACAGCTTTATACCTTAGAATAGTATTTGGAGCTGAGTCTGAAATTAAAGCCATATATACAATATATATTTCTAACAATTGGATAGTAATATCCCAAATCATATCGGCTGCTTTCAATAGTAGTCCTGTTATGAAGCGCATTATAGCAGTCTAATTTAGAATTTAGCAAAATAGGAATGTTTAGAATATTTTTCAGCATCAATGAAAGCTCTCAACAGGCAGAAGCTCATTAAGGAACACTGCTACCTGCAATTCCAAGAACAGGAGCAGATGCAGAAATACAGCCTTTAAAATTGTTTATCAAATTCCCATCCTGAATTGTCTCAATGATACCTGCCTGTAGCTAGTTTAGGAATGTCTTCTTCTTCTGCTGATGCCCTGCAGAAATATTCAACTAATTCCCATAATCCGCATCTGGCTGAAATTTACAGAAGCTGAATCCAAATTATCTGGAGGGCAACAGTTGGAGAAAGAGGCTTTAAGGATAATGCGAGCTAGAGTTATGAATGTTATATAAGTTCAAGCAATAATACGCTTGTTGTGCAACAGATGCATTTCCTGGAAGAAGATTTATCTCCCTCTGGATCAGGCAGGCTTTTTTAAAATCTTACTTTTTAATTGCATATTATAATCTCAGCAGCATTCCTTGAATACACAACCTTATTCTAGCAACCTTCAAAATGACCCAGACAACACTGCGCAGAAGACTTCATACAGCAACACTCAGCAACCAATCCATTCATTCTATAAAGAAGTGAAGGGGGCGGAGGAGGAAAAAAAGAATCACAATAAGGATGAAAAGTTTCATTCAGCAAAGCCTTTTGTACAACAAAGCCAGAGATTGATTCTAGGAAAGATACAAGGAGAGCATGTGAAATATATTTCCTTCTTAACAAGTACTTTTCTCCAGAGAACAGTTTTGTGAAGGTCAATAGGTATACCACTTCCACTTCTGTTTCCTATAACGATCCAGCATAATTCTGTTCCTGATACTAAAAGGCAGACAGTTCTCAAACCTATGCTTGCTGAGCTAGAGGTGACAAACTTTGTGCAATGAGCTTATTTTCCACTGAGAATGGATTGAATTTGCGGCATTCAAAATTTGCAAATACTTTGGATGTAAGGAAAAAACAGATGGCAAATAGATTGGATCCTATTAGTGGAATTCTAAGCCATGTGCATTTATTAGTAATTCTGTTTGGCTCTCAGCTGTTTAATTATGGCAATAGCAATGTCACGTTTTTCACTTAAATTGAGGAAAGCTTGAGTTAACTATGGATGTCTTTTAATTCCATTACTGACCCATGAGTTCAGTTCCACTACAAAACACAACTCCCCATGTACAGAATGAGCTTAAGGACACCCTGGGGATTGATAGTGACCATCCAAGGAAGTTAGAGAGGATGGAAAAGAACAACTTGACTGGATTGCTTTCTGATTAATTGATGCTCAGTGACTGATTATACTCATTATTTCAGCCATTTTGTGAATGGGTAAGATCTCCATATTTGCCTTTTTGTGTGTGTTCTGAAACTGCGAGAGATGCTCATTGGTTATAAACTCTCTGTTCTGACGTGCAAGGATCTGAAATACCTCTAAAATGACAACAAAGATATAGAGTTTTCTGAAGCTCTTTTCTATCATCTAGTGGGTGACAAGATTTTTGCAATCCACATCTGTTAGATCTACCTTGTTCTAAATACAAAAATTCAGGATAGTTATCTAATTAGTCAAGAACTGGTTTCCTAATATGTTCCCTCCTCTCTACTTCTCAAAATTGAGGAAATGTGAGGGTGGGAATACAAAGACAGTTCCCACTTTGGAGGTATGCTTTGTTGTTTTTTTTCTTGGCTGGTTTGGCACAGTTTTACCTTGGGAGGTGAATGTTTACAGCTGTTGAATGTGGAAGGAAGAATCTGGTCCTCAGGATTGGATGAAAAATAGAGCCATTGTGAGATGAGTTTTCTCCTGCCTTTGCAGATATATAAAGACATTTGGTATGGCTTGGGTTAGTCATCTGTTCCTCCTTTAGCTATGAAGAGGAAGTGATCAGCTGGACAAAAGAGTGTGGGAGCCAGAGTTAGAAATTGTCCCCAGCTTGATTGCATATCCTTATTTTGCAATCCTCGGCTTGATTGCATCCCCACAATCTGTACTGTGCCCTGCATTCCAGTCCCCTTCCTGTCTTATTCTATCTCTTCTATTTTTCCCAATATAACTTCAGATAGATCTTGTTCCTTCTCTAGCTTGGCTGGGTTGGTGGATTCCAATTTTGGCTCCTGCCTAGAACTTGCTTAGAGTTGCCCCTGAATCATACATCAAGATGTGCACCAATGGGGACCCTGGATGTAGAGGTGGCAGGAGTCAATAAGAGTATGGAGATGAGAAGCTTTGGCTCCCTGGTGGAGATCAACTTCAGTCTACTGGAGCTAGAAAGTGTAGATTGAATTTAATGATTAGTTCACAAAAACTAAACTAAGTCAGAAAGATAACATCTCTGGCAAGATGAGAATCATGATCTGCATGACATGGTAGTGGGCTCAATTTATTTTCTTATGTCTATGTTGTGCAAGATTAATAAGGAGGTATTTGCAAATAGGTGATGAATAAAATAGCTCTGAAGGTTGTACAAAACCAACCAATATTGTATATCTGAAGTGCAGTGGAAGGAAAGAAGTGGGCCAAAAAGGCCCTTTAGAGTATCTCCATACTGAGATTGATAGAAGTTCCTAAGCTTGGGCAAACCAAGTCTGCAGTATTTTACAGAGCCAATTTTTCTCCATGTCATTACCAAGGGAGGAGGTCTATCAACCTTGCTTAAAACCAACACTGGGAGCTCTCAATGCCAAGGGTAAAGTATGGCAGTTCTGCCTGGGGCATGAAGGTGACTATAATTCAGGAAAGTGTGGGGTGAATATGAGTTATGACTCTGTCCTACACAAGTGACAAGCCTGTAATCATTTACTTGGGGCTGCTGGTAAATGATTTGGTTTATTCTTCACAAGGGAAAAGTGGTGTGCATGTATGTATGTATGGTAGGGGAGATTATGACTGGTTGGAACTGAGAAATGATTTTTTGAAGCCATTTCTATTTAATTCTTTGCTGCTTATTTCATTAAAACATTTTTTTTAATAAAAAGATGTTTGCATGTGAATTTAATAAAAAGATGTTTGCATGTGAATTCAGTGGCAATCAGAAAGCCTTTCAGGTGGCTAAAAGCTTCCACATTCAAATTTAGCCTCTCTGTGCCCTTTTCCCTGGAAAAAGCCTAAAAAAGGAAAGCTAAAGGGGAAAAATAGGCTTTGTCATCACTGTTAGAAGACAAGGAGGATCAAAATGTAAACTCCCTAGCAGACCCCCTTTTCCCAGAGGTTCCCAACAGAAGAAAATTGGATAGGCTGTCAACAATTTGGAGGCATTTCCTGACAGTCTGTCCAGTCTTCAAGTTTGTTTGTTTGTTTGTTTGTTTATTTATTTATTTTATTTTGTCAAGCGATTATAAGATTATAAGATAACAGTATAAGTATAAACATAGTTATGAATACATGAAATGGAAACATATAAGAAAAAGAAACAATAGGACAGGGACGATAGACACGTTGGTGCGCTTATGTACGCTCCCTACAGACTTCTTAGGAAAGGGGTGTGGTCAATAGTAGACAAGTTCTTGGTCTTCTGCCCAGGATTTCTCCCTCCAGGACAGTTCTCCAGGACAGAAAATGAAAAGAAAGGTATTTTGAATTTTCCTACCAAAGCACAGTCACAGAATTTTTAAAATCTTGTCCTAGTCCTGAAAGATGTAGTCAAGCTCCTTTCTAAAACCAATGAAGCCAAATTTTTTGATGTGAAAATGGAATTTATTGTGAAAGACAAATAAGAGAAGACCAAAGTCACACACAGAGAATTATGAATAAAATCAATACAGTCAGCAGAGTTAAAATAGTTACTTATAACCACCTTGAATACACAGCTGAATTTCAGCACATGCTGACTGCAGAGAGGATGAATGGATGGAAAGAGATCCTTTTTGATCTTGCACTTGGATGTTCCTAAGCAAGCCTTCTTGTTCTTTTTTTTCCCTTACATTGATGTCTTTCTCTTGTTATCTCTTGAGTATTTATCCCCGGTTTGATAGAAAATAGGAAATAAATGAGAACCAGCTTCTTTGAGGAAACTGACTGTTGCTTTCCCCACGCAAAGACTTTTGTATTAATACTTCTATATTATCCTGGTTCCAGTCAGGAAATTAAAAATTGCCTAGGGTCCAAACTTTCTTTGCTACTAATCCTATATCAACTGTTATTCTCCCCAATAAGATCTGTTTTTCTACAGGTTCTGCCTTTGTTTATATCAGGCTACATGGGGGAGACTCATTTTGTGGAACAAAAGCTAAATTCAAGCCCTCTTGCAAAGATTATCAGATGCTTTAAGGGACACTATTCTGACAATAAAAAATGGAGATTTGTCATAAGCCTTCTTGATGTAAATAACCCTGTCTTCTTTGGTGTAATCGATAATTATTCAAGGGATATGTACATATCCATGTACATATACAATACATACACACACACTACTTGAAGCATGTCTCAGTTTTTAGTCCTCAGAAATGAGTTATTGTTTATAATATTTGTTGCCCCAAACAAAAGTTGAGTCAGACAGCCTCTGTACATAATTTAGAGTCTTCTCAGTAAATCTAAAAATAGGATTCTGTAATACCTATAATATCAGATAGAGGAAAAAGAAATACTGATTGAAAATTAAGGCAGATAATAAACTGAACAAGGCTTTTTATTATCAGAGCTAAAATCCTGGCATCCAAAAATCTAAGTCACTGAAGGTCTAACTACTGGGCTGCTTAGTATACTGACAGATGTAGTTCCATACATGTGGAAACCACCAAGTTGAATTAAGACCTTCTGGTATAATATTTCAAAATCTTTCCCAGAAGCAAGGCTGTTTTTTAAGCTGAACCCTTTGATAACATAGCATTCAGCATAATTCTTCAATTATTTTTAATTTGGTATTTTAGATTACCCTCACCCTTTAAATGGTGGGATGGATTGATTCATCTGCGATCAGATTTAAGCCCTAGATTCAACTGCAGTAAGTCAAATATATTCTTAATTCACTGTACAATTTAATTAATTCACAACAGGGTATAAACCAGACTTTTGCTGTTCTATATTTTCACATTCTCTTTGTACACACCTGGTATTTTCATGCTTTGATGCCATTAAGTAAGAAACCCCCCACTGACCGAGAATGGAAGCGTTAGCTCAAAGGGGGCACTGTAGCAAACAAAATAAAATGTGAGTGACTGGTGATTAGATTTCCTAGCGCTTGTAATTTTTATTTGAAAACAGAAACAGGATGAATGTGGATAAAGCAGTAGGGTTTAACATTTAAATTCTTTCACTGAGTTTTTTTTTTTAAGTCTAAATTTTTCCTGTCATTCATGCAACAGAAAACATATTTTACCAGAATAATGGGATGAGGTAAAACTAACTATAAACTTGATTTTGGGCCACTCAGTGAATGATGACTTTTCTTCAGCCTAATGTACATTATATAGCTGTAGTGGAACAAAATAGGAAAAGGACCATGTGCATTATCTTGAGGTTTTTGGAGTCAAAATATCAGATAGATGTAATGTATGGTAAATGTCTACACTTGTGATTTAAGATTTCGTTTAATGCCTATGTTGAAGCAATAGTATTATCCAGATCAACATGCAGACAGAACAGAGTTATTTTTGGATTTCTACCTTTAAATGTTCAATATAATCTTTGCTCTTACATACATTGAAGGAAGTTTCTAAAATGTATATTTTACCATAAAATGTGTTATCAATGCATACTTTGAAAGTCATATGTATTTTGTGAGAACATATACATGTATGTATGTATGTATGTATGTATATATGTATTGGTATTTAGGTTTCTTCGGGTATTTTCCCACGTAATATTTGTGCTTTAATTATAGTGATGTTTCGGCAGAATCTCATCTGCCATCCTTAGGCTTGTGTGGTAGGTTCTTTTTAATTTTGTGTGCCAGGCTTGACAGTCGTTTTAGCACACAAAATTAAAAAGAACCTACCACACAAGCCTGAGGATGGCAGATGAGATTCTGCCGAAACGTCACTATAATAAAAGCACAAACATTATGTGGGAAAATACCCGAAGAAACCTAATACCACACATATAAATACCTGCGAAAACATTATATATATATAATTTTAACTATGGACTTCTATGATAAGTAATGTAGAAAGGGAAAACAAAATATTTATAAATGTACAGTTGTGAAACTGTCTACAGTCAGTTTTCATCTATTATGAATTGAGGAACAGGCTGCACAAAAAGGCAGCTATTCAATCCTGGCTTTCTCTTCATTATCACAGCAAGCTTCACTGTGAGTTCTATTGTAAATGGTATAAATGGGACATGTTGCTGTTTCCATTATTAAAAAGTGAAACTAACCCCACACACAAACACACACACACACAGTTCCAATGTAATATTTCAGCAATCTGGGTTCAAGGGCTTTTTGTTACTAGTTCACTGAATGAGTGACTTGAGAAACAATCACTGACCAGGACCACAAATAATACAAATCTATTATTGGGTTTATCTAATTATGCTTTGCTAATATGTTAAAACCCATTCCTTGAAATAAACAAGCTTGCTTTTTCCAGACTGTTGATTACGTAGATCAATGATAGTGGTTTGTTCAATATCTTCAACATGCTCAAGAACTTCATAAATGACCCAAAAGTGGGGATTGAAGGGGTGTTCATCAAATTTGCAGATTTCCATTGCTTACAGACACTAAGCTGGGAAGAATTGTTAACACTTTGGAAGAAAGACTCAAGATTAGAAGAATCTTGACAGATTTGAGTATTGGGTCCTATCCAACACAATGCAATTCAGTGATGAAAAAATAAAGTCCTACACTTAGACAGAAGAAACTAAATGCACAGATACAAAATAGGCAATACCTGATTCAATAATAGTACCTGTGAGAGGGATTTAGGTGTTTTGGTGGGCTCCTGCCTAAGTATGAGCTAGCAGTATGCTGCACCTGATAAAAAAGCCAATACAGTCCTAGACTGCATCAACAGGGGGATAGCATCAAGAACATGAGAAGTGATAGTAACACTCTGTATTGCACTAGTTTTGCATGAGGTGACACTTGGAATACTGCATCCAGTTTTGGTAATCATGATCCAAAAGTGATGCTGAATTTGGATTACTGGATCTGCAAATGTGAAGGTACAAATCAGCCACAGCCATATGCTGCTTCAATGCCTACCCTTCTAATTTTTCTAAACATGCTTGTAATGCTCAAAATATACTTGATAGCTGGCCCAGATTATTGGTCAAGAAAAATAGTTTGTTTCACTAACTATTGCAGAGGAATATTTTGGGAAGTCTTTGAGCAGTTTATTTTAAATTATTTGTTTTAATTCTCAATCACACCTGATCCTAATGACCTATATATCTAAATGAATCTACTTTTATGCCAAAGTTTAATAACATCTAAGAAGCATTTAAGAAATATATTCCATTCACATAAGGAAGTTATGGATCTTGAGCTATGTTACCTTTGCAACCTCAACAATCTCATCAGTATACAAAGGATATCACACATAATCTGTCATGCTTTCCAGGGAGGTAATGACAGTGATAGTAGGAATAGGAAATAGAATATATACACAGTGCTACCAAAGGCCTTAATTGCTTATAGAAGCTATTACTGAAGCAGGATAAACTTTTAACCCTACTGTTCTTAGAGAATAGGTTATGGATAATTTCACTCTGCTAAAAGCATAAAAATCAGAACAAGTGTCAGAAGAAAAACATTTTAAATCAGTACCATTTCATTTAAAATTACAACTAGTTTAACTCTAGATTAGTATATATTTATCCATATAGATAATAGACAGCATGTCAAAAACAGAAAATCCACATGAATTATGCTACAATATTTAATGTTGTGAACAGTTTGAATACACGCAGCACATTTGTTATCTTGAATGTCTTACATGTGGCTTCCAGTCTGGCTTTTATCCTCCCCATGTTTAATGCAGAGACTGCCTATTCCATCTTGGAGCAGATAGGATATTGTATGAAAAACACATAGTCTGCTGCTTCCAGTGATGTTTGCAGCAGTACTGACATACATTTCAAATTAATTGAATCATATATTTCAACTACATTTTGCAGAAATATAAATACCAGTTACACAATTCTATGAATTACAAAGCTATTTTCTTTAACATACCTTCGCTGTGTTTTTTCAGTCAGACTTCAACTTTTGAGCATGATGAAGCCTGAAATCCAGTACCATATGACACAACTGTAAATTGGTGCATAACTATTCAACTATATGGAGGGGTTATACTCATGATGAATAATTTGAATATGAATCCTCCAAGATAGAGCAGACTGAAAAAGCAATTCCATTAGGTCATAATTATTTGTATTGGTTGATTGATCAGATAGATATTTTCATTATCATTTTCTCCTTTAAAACTCCCAATTTCAGTAAAAATGCAAAAACAAAAAACAAAAGTAAAAACACCATGATAGAAAAAGTTGAGGCTAACAGAGATCACAAACATTATCTTAAAGAACTCCTCTTTGTCTTTATACCCTGGACTCATCTTCTGTTTTAGTATAGTTTGATAGTTCCTATTGTTGCCACTTGTTTTATAGAAGGGACCTCAATGGAATCTGGATACTTGAGGAAGTTTGCCAAGAATGTACATGCATAAATAAAGCAGGATGTTCAAGATAGATAGGATTTTCAAACTCTTTGTTACTTTCTAGCAATTAAAAGCCCAAGTAATAAGAATAAAAAGAAATTATGTTGACAGCGCCACCTCCTACGTAGGAAAGTGTCTTCTTCTGCCTGGGAAATAAATTAATCTCACAGGAGATAAACAATATATATATATATATATATTATTTATAAATAAATAATAGCATGTTATGCCACCTTTTTCAGCTTTAAATATTAATGTACAGATATTCCTGTAAAAGGAAAGAACTACCCAGATCATGGCTATAAGAAATTTGTATATTCATTAAAAAGAGAAAAGTATAAAAGAAAAAACAATTCTCCAGAAAAATCACAAAAAAACACTGGCTTTCCTGTCCTGAAATATTACAAATTCCAAAAAGATTTTAAAATATATCTTCAGAAATATAGTCTGAGACATGCATAAAATCTGAATTCGAATGCTCAGTTATAAACTTACACAAAGGCATAAAGAAAATGAAACTTATCTTGATACACAACCAAAACCAAGAATATAGCTCAAATTCCTAGTTATACTTATTAAATTCAATTATAATTTGCTTCATTTTTTTCTAGCTTCTGCAGCTTCTTAGAGATGTCCAACATAAATTAGAACCTGCAAATCATAGATCCTCTATTTTTTTTATCCAGTTTCTTTCTAGTCACATTTACCACCATTTTTTCAAAAGGCAAAATTTTTATATCCAGCAAAGGAGATTGTTAAAAAGCTTCAATTACTAAATAACAGGATACTGAATGGAGAGAAATTGATATGAACTTATTTCATTTGTGCTGTTATCCTGGTTTGTTTCTAGATCCAACAAAGAAGTTTGATTCTATTTGTTTTTAAAACATGCAATTTGTTTTTAAAACGTGCAATGACTTGGGACTATGTTATTCAAAAGATTAGCTCCATGGATCTTGGCTCCCTGGAGGCTAAATTCATTTATCTTTTCTCAATGACTCCTGTCAAGTTAATGACAATGGAGGATACTGAGAAAGAATATTTCAATAATGGTACCAATAAAACCTCCCCAGAGTTTGTAAATAAATCAATTAATAGACAGCTTATGCAACTTAGGAAGAAGACATTTCTATAAACCAACATGGACCTGGAGGTATCTATATATTAACATTATGAATTACAGATAATGTTTCTGATTTGTATTTTTTTTCTGAGATGCTGTTCATTGAAATTTTAGAAAGTAAAATACGAACATCTTTTCAAAGATGGCTTGAACAATCAATTTGAGCTGCCTATACATCCAGCAGTTTCAGAAAATATTAAGCATCTTGCTTCAATAACAGATTTTTCCAGATGTACTAGAAAAAAATATTGTAGCTGTGGACAAGAAATCTGGAATATGCTTGTAGCCCAATAGGCTTAACACAGGATGTGATGATGGAGGGCGGGGGAGAATAGCCAAGGATGTCAGGCTCAAATTACAAGTTGGCTGGTCAATTTTGTCACAACCAATGAATCAGCCCTTGGTTGATTCCCAAAATGAGAAAAAGAGAAAGACAGACAGACAGACAGACCTGGTCCTAGTTAGAAATAAAAAAAATGAAATGAAAATAAATGGTAGTAATGGCCAAACTATTGTAGTTTCATCAGATACTAAACACTACATCTTTGTTCTCAAAATAAGTGATAAAATGTATTGCTTCGATGCAAGCTGAAAGATTATTTATTTATTTAAATTTATATACCGCCCCTCTCTCCCAAAGGGACTCGGGGCGGTGAACAGCCAAGATAAAATATATATATACAAATACATGTACAATATTTAAAAATTAAAAGAATTAAATACGTTGGCCATTTCAAAAGATTAAAAATAAGGGAATTAAGAAAGTTAAAACCAGATTAAAAGATTTAAAAACCTCTAGGCCAGATCGGCTTGCTGAAATAAATGAGTTTTCAACGCACGGCGGAAGGTCAGGAGATCAGGGATGGTCCTCATCTCTGGGGGTAATTCATTCCAGAGAGAGGGTGCCCCCAATGAGAAGGCCCGCATCCTCGGGGTCGCCAGCCATCCAGCCGGCGGCACCCCGAGGAGGCCGACTCTATGGGAGCGTATCAGTCGGCGGGAGGCCGATAATAGCAGGAGGTGGTCTCGCAAGTATCCTGGTCCTGAGCCATGGAGCACTTTAAAGATGATAACTAAGACCTTGAAGCGCACCCGGAGGGCCACCAGGAGCCAATGCAGCTCGCGCAGAAGTGGCATAACATGGGAGCCCCAAGGAGCCCCCAACACCACCCGCGCGGCCACATTCTGCACCAGCTGGAGCCTCCGGATGCTCTTCAAAGGCAGCCCCATGTAGAGAGCATTGGCATAGTCTAGGCGGGAGGTTACAAGGGAGGAAGTGACCGTGCGAAGCGCATCCCGATCCAGAAAGGGCCGCAACTGGTAGATCCTACGGACCTGGCCAAAAGCCCCCCTGACGATGGCCGCCACATGGTCGTCCAATGACAGCTGCACATCCAGGAGGACCCCAGATTGCGGGCCCTCTCTGTGGGGGCAAGAATTCCCCCCCCCCCCACAGCCAGCAATGGAACCAGCTGGCTGTACCGGGGTGCCGGGAAGCACAACCACTCAGTCTTAGATGGGTTGAGCTGAAGCCTGTTCCACCCCATCCAACACCGCATGGCCTCCAGGCAGTGGGTCATCACTTTGACGGCTTCATCGGGGTGGCCCGGGGTAGAGATGTACAGCTGAGTATCATCAGCGTACTGATGGAACTCTACCCCAAAGCCATGGATGATCTCACCCAGCGGCTTCATATAAATGTTGAACAGAAGGGGCAAGAGCACCGACCCCTGAGGCACTCCGCAAACCAGGGGCCTCGGGGCCGACCTCTGCCCCCCTGCCAACACGAATTGCGAACGGTCAGAGAGGAAGGAGGAGAACCACCGCATAACAGTGCCTCCCACTCCTAACCCCCCCCCCAGCCGCTGCAATAAGATACTGTGGTCGACAGTATCGAAAGCCGCCGAGAGATCTAATAGGACCAAGACAGAGGAATCACCTCTATCACGGGCCCTCCAGAGATCATCCACCAATGCGACCAATGCCGTCTCCGTGCTGTGCCCGGGCCTGAAGCCTGATTGGCGTGGATCCAAATAGACAGCTTCATCCAGGTGCTGGGGAAGCTGTCATGCCACCACACTCTCAACAACCTGTGTTGTTCATGGTTTGACTTCTGCTGCAACCCTCTCTTTTTGTGGGAAATTGGAATATAGTAAAAAAAAATGTGGCTGTTGTACTGTTGTGATCTTTCCCAAATGGTAGGCCTCAGCAATCAAGTACAACTATAATAACAAAAGAGACAAATGTTCGATAGCCTGATCAGTCCCTAGAAATAACTTGTGGCTCTTCCAAAGACATTTCAGCAATATCTTTCATTCCATCCATACAATTTATCCATTGTTTTCCCCTTGTTCATCTTCCCTCAACCTCACTAAGCATCCAAACATAATGTTTTTCTTGTCCATCATCTGCTCACATTACATGCTCAAAACATGTCAGTTTTCTGCCTCCTGATCATTATAAGGGAATAGTCAATTTGATTTAGCGCAAATGGATTAGCTCTTCTTGCAATTTTGCAATTGGAACTCTTGGTAAATACCTCCAAATCAATAATTCAGAGGTGTTCATCTTTTTTATCTTGTCTTTTCTCAATATCCAGGGGTTTTTTAGTCATATGTTATAACTTGGAAAGCTATTTTTTTAACTATTCCAGTCACAGAAATATTGTTCAATTTCATAATCTTCTCTCCTTCTTATTGTCTTCCCTCCAAGGTTCTTTTTACATCTCCAGGATGCTATTGATTTATATTACCTATTATTGAACCCAAGTGTATAAAATTGAACATTTTCAATTACTTGCTATGAGATGTAAAATAAAAACTGTAGGTTGGCATTATGTTTGACTTCTTAATATTAGCATTACTCCAGATTGTTCATTTTCCTTTTTTACTTTACAAAGTAAATAAAGAAATCTTTGAAATTTTCTTTACTTTTAATTGTCAATGTAGTGTTTTGCATGAATTTCAGTTTGCCGGTGTTTTGACCTTCAGATTTTATTTTAATTGTCTTCTAGTCCCACCATTCTCACTATGAAATGCCTCTTTAAAAGATTGGTCCTCTGCTACAAATAGACATCATTCATAATACCTACCTGACAAGATGTCTGTCAGGATTCCAACTGATGAAATCCATTAAAAAGAAAAGAAAAAAGTCCATCTTCAAAAAAGATTTCTTTTATTTAGGAAAGCATCAAATGGGTAATTCTGGATCTGTCCCAACCCGGAATTACCCCACAATATTACAAGTCAGAAACAACCCCCAAAAGTCACATTCTCCAATAGAAGTAATTCAAAGTTGCTTGATGTCATCAATTACCACCTCAAGGGACCCAAGCAAGGACAGCTCGTTTCCCACAGGAAGAAAGGTTACCTAGTCAAAACACCTCTTTATCTCCATTCCACCCTCACTTAGGAATGTAGCAAGCCCGAAACCCTTCCCCCCCATGACTGCTACAGAGAAAGTAAGAAAAATAATATATATATACTAAAACTAATTAAAATGGCTACACTTATGTCAATTTCGGGCTTGACAATGTCTATAATAAACTTCTATAAGGGTATTGGTTTCATTTGGATCTGGTTTTATTTTTATACAACTATTTTCAATAGGGTTTCTGTGCTCTGATTCCTGTATTTCTGGACAAATAATTTTTTTCTTCACATACAATGCAATATTATTTTCTTTTTCATTGTCCATTGTTCCATTACTTTGCTACTGTTTTGTTTACATTTCTTTTCATTTCTCCATTTTTATTGCTATAAACCACCTAGGGTAGCCCACGGCAACATAGGCGGCAAATCAATTTAACAATAAACTGTCTTCTCTTCGGATATCTGTTTATTTTGAATAAATTGAAACCTTCCTATGTTTTGTGCCAGTCATGGGTAGCATCCTCCTGAGTTTCACTGATGCCTATCATATATTTGTCTTCCTGAATCCAGAAGTTCTAGTTCTCTTTGTTTGTTTCCCATACTCAGTGCACAAATATAAAAAAATGAGGTTTGGAATGCACCACTTCCTGGCATCTAATTGTAGTGTTCTATAAAAATCCAAGTTCTCATCCTGGCCTCTTGCTTCATTCTTTGGGTTCTGTTTTCTTGACCCCAGTTCTGGCTATCCTCCTCTTATTGTTTGAATTTAATAATCATCTTATGAAATTGTGAGGGTCTTGCCAAATATTTCCTCATTTTTGTAAGGTATTTCTTGTATCTTCCCAGGAATCCTTTACAAAGGCAGTATAGCCTGCTATTGTAGAATCAGAACACTTCCCATCTGCAGAGTCAGTTACTGATTTTCAGGAACTGTTTTCTCTTGTCATGTTATGATCTTCAACAGAAAGGATTTACGAAAAAACTGTGTTCCCCATTCCTTCACCTTCCTGTCAAAGCCTTCCAACCTCCAGAGATTCTTTCAAGGTCCTTCTAGACTTGTTACTCATTTCCATGTGGATCAACAGCAAAGAATAGTTGTCAATTGATCTAAATAGTCAATGTGTCACATCCTATGTCTGGGTACCAGTAAGTTCATACACTTTCCACAACGTCATTCTGCACACAGCTTTCTCAATTTGTCTAACAGGGGATTGTCCACCACCATGCCTTTTCTTTCTGGGGCAACTCTTGTTTCTTTAATTGATGTTAGGACTAAGTGTGTTTTACAATATTCCGTGTTTTTCATTTCTGATTATTTTTCTCCATTTGTTGGCATTCTTTACTGAAATGTTTTTCCTCATTCTTTCCTTCTTGAAGTTGCAAGCTTCTGTTTGGTCATCTTATGTTATTCTTGTTAACCAAGCTTTTACCTATCCCTGCTTATTTAAGTTTGTTCTGAAAATCACTTGGAACTTTTCCTCTTCACATTTTAAGAATATTTTTTCTGCCTCAGTTTTTGCAGTATCTGTTATCTCTTCCCACGGTGCTGTAAGTTCACCTTTGCATGATAAGCATGATAAATATGTTCCTTAGGAAAACTTGTTTTTTAGCATAGAAAGGGGCCATTCCCAAATCTTCAAAATTGACCTTCCAAACTTTTAGATTATTTTCTTCCCAAGCAATATTTCAAATCTCCTCCATAGTAGAATGGTAGCTTGTGCAGAAGTCTTTTTATAACTTCGGGTGGTTTATTGCTCAGAAAAGCAGAAATCTGATAAGTACTAATTCAAGTGGACATAACATGAGCAGATGTTTTCCAAGGGATCTCTCTCTCCTTCTCATCTTCCCCATTTGAATTTTCAGCAACCTACAAGTGTACAGCTATTACAGCTGGCTGAACTTCTTTTGTAAAAGAATACCAGAATATTCCCTTTGAAATACACCTGCAACTATAACAATGCACTGACATTGAGAAGGTACAGAATAAATTAATTTTGTGGATTTTTTATATGTGAACTTCCCAGTTATTTCTAAGGCAATAAAACAGATTTTTACACTTCAGTAAATGAAAGTCCATGAATTACTAAAGACCTAGACAATATTAGCAAAAAAGAATAGATTCAAAATTACTCTAGTACCATTTGGGTTAAAACCATTTCCTGTTCCAATGCTGACTGGTTTTCATGTTCACTGTTAAGTAAGTTTATTTGCTCAAGTCAAGCAAAATTCATTTGCTGGGCCACTGTAAAACAAAATCTCTTGAGACTCCCAGGTCTTTATTAAGAACTAAATCTAAGCTTTGGCCCTAGATCTAAGCAGACATAATTTAATGCTTTGTAGGTTGGTTTAACAGCAGTAAATGTTTTCACTTTCAGATAGATTAAGCATAAATGTATGAGATATGAGTTACATAATATGTATCTGTTTATTATGTATTATGTATCTGTTTATCAGTATATACAATGTTTTCTATCTGACTTATTATTTTTATAATTGTTTCCATTACAAAATAATGAATATTCTTTTATAATATTTATCGATAATTATAATGAATAAAATAAAAGTACAGAAAAATTAGACAACTACCGTGTTTCCCCAAAGATGAAACCCGGTCTTATTTTCTTTTGGGCTCAAAAGTAAGGACTAGGTCTTATTTTTGGGTATGTCTTATTTTTTTCCCACCTACAGATGGTGATGAACATGGAGGCTGATGCGAGTAGGAGTGCTGCTACCACCGGCCCCAACCTCTGTCCCAACATTTACTTGCCTGTAGCTACAACACAGCAACAGAGCAAGCTCTCAACATGCCCCACCTTACCCTCCCTTCTAGTGGCCGCTCTGCTACTGGGACACTGGAGCTCTGGTCTTGCTCAGACTGCTTCTACAATTAGGCAGAAGGCCGTGCAGTGCATCAGGATTGCCTTGCCCCAGTGCCTTTGCCTGACTGCTGGGCCTGCTACACCTGCTGCTCTTCCCTCCAGGCCATTGCAGGAAAATGGAGGAAGAGGGATTTTCCTGCCAATCCTTCTTTCCTTAGGGATGATTTAAGCCAAAGCCATGTGCGTATGTGCAGAGCTGGCGGGGCTGATGAGCGGGGTGGTGGTGGTCTGGTTTAGGTGAGTAGGGTGAGCAGGGAGACAGAACTGCGAGCACTCCTTGGATCTTGTTGGCTGCCTCTGTTGTGGCCTGCCAGACTCAGACAGTGAGGAGGTTGGGGAGGAACTTGGGCCAGTCCTGAAGTCTGGGGATGGTTGTGATGGATACTCTGTGTCAGAAGCAGAGATAGGGCCAGGGCTGTCCGACATTTCCCAGCTGCCATCGGAGTCGGAGATAAATAGGGAAGAAGAACAGCTAGAGCCTGTTCCAGATGTGCATATGTGCAGAGCTGTCAATAGAGGAAAACAACTAAGGAACAGGGGCCAACTCAGAAAGAAAGGCACACGTGGACACTGAATGGTCTCTCCTTGGGGAATAAACAGAAGCAAAAGGGGAGTGGTGGTTGCAGGAGACAATTAGTTCACTTATTATTATGAAAATTTGCTTGTCGTGGTTCGTGCCTCAGAGACTCCTTGCCAGGAATTAATTTACAGCTTTATGACTGGAAGGTCTCAGCCTGGCAATTATCCAAGGACTGATAAGATATGTTCTTAACCCTTGGAAGGATTATTGCTGGGACTTTTCTGTGTGTGAAAGCTATGAATTCACAGTAACTAAATAGAGAGAGGTTTTTGGGGACAAGGAGTCTGTTTCTTGGTTCTGCTAAGCCTGAGTCAGAACAGCCTCATTCATCATGGTTTGGTTTTATTTGAGATGTGGGAGAGGGAGAAAGATCAGAAGTGCCTGCAAAATGGGCAGGCCGGGTGAGGAAAACTCTTTTAGAAAGTTATCAGCAAGCGGGGGGGGGATTTTCCTGATGATCCTCCTTTCCCTGGGGATGATTTATGTGAGAACAAAGCAAGCCCATTCAATCTAACTACATATCTACACGGTGGTGGAAAGTGGATTGGGTGAGCTACTGCTTTGGCAGGCAGGAGTTTTGTAACAGCCCTGCAGCAGGGCTAGGGTTAGGGTTAGGGAGGAGTGAGGAAAGATCACCCCTTCCTCCTTTGCACCCCCAAAATTGCTCCACACCAGGCAGGAGAAGACAGATGGAGGAGGAAGGGATGATCTTCCCCTCCCTCCATCATCCCGCTGCAGGGCTACCATGGAGCTCTTGCCCGCTGAAGCTGCAGGGTGGCCAAGCTGCAGGGAGACTTATATTAGGCCCACCCCAAAAAATCAAGCTATGGCTTATTTTTGGGGTAGGTTGTATTTCTGGGGAAACATGGTAAGAGAAAGAAAGAAAAAAGTGCAAAGACACAGAAAAAATGACTTCTGACTTTTTTCAGGGCAGCAAAATATATACCTACTTCAATCTTTTGCTTTATATTTCACAACTTTTCAAGTCAGTCCCATAATAACAAAATCATTCTAATCATCAAAACTTAAGGATAAAAATTTCATTTTTTTTCCAGTTTTGAGCAGAAATCCAGAAGCAGTTTCCAAGTAGAAATAGAACTAAATAAGTTCTCTTTAATTAAAAGAGCAGCTTCACCATCTCTGCTAACTCCATCACCTTTACCATCCACTCTTCCATCTTTTTCCATCTGATTTATATACTGGTACATTATTTTTAAGACAACAGGAAGCTGGTTCACATTGAAGCAGACAACTATCCTTTCACAAAGTTTGAATTAAAATACAGTACTTAGATTCCAGAAAGCCATACTAGTTTTAGAAATGACAGAAGCTTTCTGATTATTCTCCAGGATATTTTGACATACCACAGAACAAACAACTAAAAGAAAGAATCAAGATAAATTCTGAAATGCAGTGTAGTTTTCATTTCATATCATAAAGCAAACTTGACATGAATTGTTTAATTAACTTATTAAAAATTTAGAGTACACAGCTACAGAATCTTCAAAACATGCAATTGAAAGCTCTGAAAATATCCTAAAAAAATAAATAAATAAAAATGGTCTCTAAAACCTTCTTAAAGAATAGCAAAACTATTTTCCTTCTCAGAAAAGGACACATTTTAGAAATCAGGAGTAAATCTTGAAAGGTACCATTTCAACTCATTACTACATGAATGAATGACAATAAAAAGTGAATCTCCTGTGTTCAAAGTAATATGTAGTAAAGATGAAATAAGAACAGTCACTCTCATAACAGACCAGAACCATTTAGAGCTTTACAGAAACCACCAGCATTTTGTATTTTCTCCAAAAATAACCTCCAGCAGTTGCAATCAAATTCATACCGATATAACAATGTACAAGCTGAACTCTCCAAGGATAAAGCAGAGCTAAACTTACTAATGTGTATCTAAAACCATTTTAGATTGTTTTCCTCCCTGAATGAATGACGTTTCCCCCTCATATTTCAGTTCTTAACTGCACTTTAGATTGATCAATAATTTGCCCATGCTAGCTGTGGCCAAGAAATTAGTCTTACTGTCTTCAGAAAAAGAATCTGATCTGAAATTTCAAATGGAGTTGGAAATTGTTTGGCCACAGTCATAGTTGAATAGATTTTAATCTCAAATGTAGTCTTATAGAAAAAGCTATTCCAGTTACTCGGATGCTTCTATCTTGTTCTAATTTCCTCCTAATTACTAAAGAAATGCTAGAGACAGAAACGGTGGTGCCTGGATGGAATGACACAACTGGCATGGCAAGCACTTAAAGATGCATCTGAATCTGACCACGGACCAAAAAAATATTGCAGCTCAGTGACACAGAGAGTAAGGCTGCCAGATGCTATGAAGAAGGCTATCACCACCTCCAGCTTATTTGTGTGTTTGGGAAAGAGGCAGTTGTTGTTAAATGGTGGAGGGAAATAAGCTGAACATAATATATCTTCACAAGATTGATTCTGCCTTTGAAATTTTGAGAACTTGTGACTCCTAGACAAACTAAAGAAGCAACAAATGAAGAGGGAGAGATGCCTAATGGAGAAGGAAAACCAGAAAAAGACGTAGAACCAACAGCTTGGGTAACTGTCAAGATGAAGGGAAAGCTCATGCACTAGTTCTTTCCAAAGGATTTTGGAATGTCCTGGAGCTGGGCCAATCCTGGGGCTGCTGCCTGAGGCAAAAGGCATAACTCCACTGGCCTTGCAGCTATATATTATATCACTACTGACATGCAGAAATGGAAAATTTTCAGGAAAAAATGCCTCCAGCAAAAGGAATCAGAACAGGAAAAAGAAGGAAAGATAGGAATTAAGTAAAAGAATAAGAGAGAAAAAATACACAGAAGGAAGTGATAGGACCAGTGGTGGGGTTCAAATTGTTTTACCACCAGTTTGGTGGGCGTGGCTTGGTGGGCATGCTTTGCCTAATATGCGTGCACAGCTTTCCCCACACCAGCTGAGGCCTGCAGCGCCAATCAGCTGAGAGGATAAAGAAGAGAAAAACGCAGGGAAGGGTAGGAGGGCCAATCCTACGCTTTTCTCTTTCTCTTCTCATCTGATCATAGATCATAGAATAACAGACTTGGAAGGGACCTTGGAGGTCATCTAGTCCAACCCCCTGCTCAAGCAGAAGCAAATATTAGCCTCTACCTGGGATCGAACTCACAGCCTCATAGGAGGCTTTTTTTATTTCGGTCGAACCGGTCCGTACTAGTAGCATACCACCGCTAGATAGGACTATTTTATTCAAATAAACAACTGGTCACGAATGCAGAACAACATAACTGAACTTTTAAATAGCTTTGACATTCCTTCTCTAAATATTTTTAAACTGTTTGGGTACAATTTCCTTCATTCCAATAAGGCTAATAGTGCCTAATGGGAATCTTGGGCCAAAACAGGTAGAGGAAAGGTTTGGGTTTAGCCAAATCTCAAATCACAAAATTTCCAGGCATATTTCTTCTGATGATACAATCCATCTTCCAATATTTACTTTCAGTTTAACATCAGGGACAGATTGAAAAAGAACCGTAAATGGTCAACCAATGTCAGGCTAGACATTGAACTAGAGATGGGAGGCAAGAACTAGACATGGGATTTTCTATCCTTTCCTTTATATGAATCTTCATATCTTCACTGAAAGCTTCTGAGAACCATTCCATTAACTACTAGTCAGCACATTGGCAAAACAGTCAATTATTAATTTTTAAAATAAAACATCTTATCTGATACTGAATCTTATGAGATATTGGTATTACTATTCCCCAGAGTTGGGGCAAGAACATGGAAATCGTGAGTAAGAGTTGGAACAAGAACATGGAAATCAAACAAGAATAGATTTTTTGACAACAAAAAAGTCATATTACCAAAATCTTTTTTTTTTGCTGGGGCTACCTGCAGTGCTTTCTTGGATCACAAGTGATGACAAACTGCAAATAGTTAGATGATAGGCAAATTGAAAGTAAGTTTCTTGTGTGATAAATGAGAAGCTAGCAGATGTGTTATTAAAAACGTTTTAAAACCTCAGTGATACACTTTCTGTCTCTGTTTCTCTTTCTGTCAAGAAAGAAAAATATAGTAACTGCAAGATAACCTCTTCTTGATGCAGAGTTTGCATACAAGAACAGTGCACTATAGATTAAGAGACCAGGTTTTCTTTGATGTTTTCTATGAAAGATTGCATACCTAGCTATGATAGTTGTCTCCAGGAATTAGAATTATGGTCGAGCCTATCTCATACCACAGGCAAAGTAAAAAACAAAATAAAACCTAAAGCATCCATTGTATAGAAAAAGATGAAATGACAGATTTATCTTATCCTAGAAAATAGATGTAAGAGAGAAAGCTGTTTTAGAACAGGCAAACTATTTATGCATCTATTGATAATTAATTTACTAATTCATTCCTTAAATGACCTGAAGGCAGTGTAGTTGGCTACAGGTCAATGCTACTTGAGCTAGCAGTGGCTCTTCAAAATCTGATGCCCAGGATTAAATCATGCAAAGGTTTAGATCAGTGGTTCCCAAACTTTTTCAGTCTACTGCCCCCTTGGTGCTACAAACTCATCCTCAATGCCCCCCACCCAGGGGTGGGATTCAAATTTCTGTGGGTGTGGTTTGCTGATAACGTGACTGGGTGGGTGTGGCTTGCTGGTCACATGACTGGGTGAATGTGGCTTGTTGGTCACGTGACTGGTGGCATGGTTTGCTGGTCACGTGACTGGGTGGGCATGATTTGGTGAGTGGCAAACCAAATACAAGTGGTCCTCACTTAATGGCCGGTTGCTTAGCAAGTGTTCTAATTTATGACTGGCCTCCCCAGAACTACTTGACTGTTTTTGGAGTTTTGACAGCCATGCACACACATATACATATACTCCCTTCCAACCCTGCTGGAGCAGGTCATTGGACTAGAATTGGCAAAGCATCTCTGATTAGATTCTGGTAGTGAATAAAATCTAATCAGAGATGCTTTGCTGATTCTTGTTGATTTGTTTTATTTGTATTTCTTTATTTTATGTTGCTGAATTGCATTGACATGTGTGTCCCTTCTTGTGCACAACCCAGAAGCTTTTGTGATTCTTTGCAGAAAAAATTACCGACCTCTGGCTTTGCTCTACTTTTTGAACATGCCAGCACTGCCGCATTCTAAGTGCCGGCCCCGCAGGTCCACCCAATTGAGTCCATTGCACTGGAAGGACCTGCCCAAGCAAGTCCGAGAGAAGCGGTACACCAAATCAGTGGGGAGAGGGAAAGAGAGAGAGAGAAAAGAGAGAAAAAGAGAAGGAAGAAAAGAAAGAGAAAAGGGAAAGAAAGAAAAAGGGACAAAGAAAGGGGGGATGGAGGGATGGATGGGGGAGGGGGAGAGAGAGAGACCTGATGCATCAGATTGAAATGAGCCCTAGTTTAGAGGTCCTTTTCCACACTGAAGCATCTTTGTCAGCATCTTTGCCAGCACATTGAAACATCTTTGGCTTCTATTAATTAAAGGTTTTGTGGACGAAACATGGCCAAGACTATCAGGAAGCTCTCACATTTTGTTGAGGCTTTAAAGAGGATCCATTGGACCAGACCTCCACCCTAAAAATTACTTTTCCCCAATGTATTACACTGCCAATTCTGAAGAAGGCAAAACCAAAATGTATTGGTAAATTACAAGGAGAACATAAACACACACACACACACACACACATCCTTCTAACCCTGCTGGAGCAGGTGATTGGACTAGAATAGATATCTCATTATCTTTCTCCCCTCCTTCCTTCTTTATTTCTTTTTCTTTCTGTCCCTTCCTTCTATTCCCCCCCTTTCTGTGTCCCTTTTTCCTTATTTCCTTTTCTTTCTGTCCCTTCCTTCCATCCCCCCTCTTTTTTGTCCCCTTTTCTTTCTTTTCCTTTTCTCTTTCTCTTCTTCCTTTTCTCTCTCTCTTTCTCTCTCTTTCCCTTTCTCAGGCTCATCCCATTGACTTCATGCACTGCTCCGTTTGGACTTGCTTGGGCAGGTGCGTCCGGTATAAGGGACTCAATGGGGTGGACCTGCAGGGCCTCTTCCCGAACACGGCGGCAGTGGGATGTTTGAAAAGGAGAGCAAAGCCACTCTGGCTTTGCTCTCCTTTTCCAATGCTGCATTTGAGGTGCGGCCCCGCAGGATCACCCCATTGAGTTCCTTGCACCAGAGCGTGCAAGTCAATGGGATGATCCTGCAGGGCCTCACCTCGAACGCGGCGGCGGCGGGATTTTTTCTCACCCCTGAATTGTGCCCTGCCGCTCACCTCCAGCGCCCCCCTGTCACCTCTTAGCACCCCCTGCTGGCCCACTTGCCTCTCGGCACCCTCCTAAGGCATCCCACTGCCCCTCAGGGGCACCCACTTTGGGAACCACTGGTTTAGATCATGCCTGAGGACATGAGAGATTGAGTAATGTTTGTGGCCCTAAATAAGCCACGCTATTCACCTATTCAATTGGAAAAGTGACCAAAGTTTTCTTTTCGAGACTGAAAGGTGCATTTAGCTCCCAGACTATATAGGCTGTAAGATTAGCTGTGACAGCAAAGGTTTAAACTCTTGTAATACCACATATATATCTACACTGAGTTTTGGTGCTTCTCATCATACATCATAGAATTGTCTGGATGCCTGCAAAGATGATGTCAACAATGGGAATTTTAGGGATGCTACAGATTGATAGATCTGAACCAAGAAACTTTCATTTCAAATAAATGATCCTTTTGCTACTATTTCATTTATCTGAAGATGGTGTGCCAGTAACTCATATTCTTATCACTATGTTCCAATATATTCTTCCACTAAAGAATTCTTAGGAGCTTCAGTTATCCAGAATGCGGGCAATCTGTTGATAGTAATGGTTAATGGCATTGGTGATGATTTCCTATGTTTGTTTTTTGTACACTCAAGGCAGTGTTCATAGCCTTCTATTTTCCCCACAACAGCCTCATGTAGTGAATTGGGCTGAGAACAATTGATGAGAGAGACTGAATCAAAATCACTTGGCTGGTTTTTATGCCTAAGACTGTAGAACTCAAGATCTCTTGGTTTCTAACATAGCACCTTAACCATTATGTTAACCAAATGTTGAGCTCTCCTTGGCCTCTGGCTACAGTTCAAAGTGCTGGTTTTATTTAATCTGTAAAATTTTGCATGGCATGGTGCCAAGGAACTTTCAGGATCATCTTCTGAAGCAAGAATCTACATTCTCAATCTTGGGGTCCTGGCTGGTAATGTCATACTATTGAGTTGGATTGAGGCTGTCAGGTCCTATATCTACACGGTGAAAAAAAACTTCTTGTAGAATTTAGTTTTGACTCATTTAAAAGTTATTGCAAGAAACCTTGAAAGGTAAAACTGTACTGGAGGGCTTAAGGTGACTATGAGAGTTCAGTAGAATGATAGTTTGTTGTTTAATATTATTTAAATGCTGTTTTTACTATAGATAATTTATTGAATTGTCTGCTAACTTTATTTTATTTATTTGTTTGTTTTCTTGTTTGTCAAACATGTACAAGATAACAAGTATAAGTATGAATATAAACAAGACAATGGGAGTAAATACAGATAAATGGGGACAGTTAAAACAGGAATAGTAGGCATGCTGGTGTGCTTATGCACGCCCCCTTTAAGGACCTCTTAGGAATGGGGTGAGATCCACAGTAGACCGTTTGAGTTGAAGCTGTGAGGGATTGCGGCTGTAACAACGGATAGGGTATGCCAGGTGTTGACCATGTCAAAGTGAAAAAATTCATTAATTAGAGGAGGTAGACAATGTTTTTCTATTGCCAGCATACTTTATTTACACATAACTAGGAAGAACAAAGAAAAGAAACAGTACATTCTAAGAAACAAAAGAAAGGTAAAGTAAAGTAAAGTAAAACTCCTCCCCTGCACACATGCACAGTAAATCATACATCACAAGACACTTATATCTTGTTACTATAGTAACGTGATAACCATTCTGGGAGCTCAACAGACAAACCAAAACAACGCAGTGACAACCCCTTCTTTGTCTGGTGAGCGGACATCAGGTAAGGCACATCTTCTCATGCAGATATTCATGCTGAGCAGCTGCAAGTGGTTTGTTGATGTAACCTAAAAATGTCAATGTAAAATATTTCTGCAAAGCTTTAGCAAAACTCTCACTCATTTGATTATTTGGACCAATATAAACAATGTCATCAACATAAACAAGAATTATCTCATATGTATTCTCAGATCTTTTTGTGAACACACATTCATCAGTTTTGGATTTAATAAAACCCATTAAATTTAGTTTGTCAGTAAGACATAAATACCACATTAAACCAGACTGTTTCAGACCATAAAGACTTTTGTTCAAGAGCCAGGTATCCCCTTCTTGTTTTTGGAATCCTGGAGGACCTTTGACATAAATTTCTTCATCCAGGAGGAATTGCAGGTGTAAACACCTTGAGTTGCTTTAGACTGTCCATTTCAGCCTGCATTGTTTCATACCATTTCTCTTCCTCTGAATCAGGAAGATGCTTAATTTGTATGAAGTTGTCAGGAGGCAGTGTAACAGCACAAATCAAAGGTAAGGGTGCTTTTGTCAATTGCCACGAATATCGCTTCGGAGGGATTCCCTTATTGACCCTCTCGGAACATCTCCATTCTTCTTCTGTTTCGTCCTCATCTTCTTCCTCATCGCTAGCCTCAGCATCGACGGCCTGCGAAGACAGAATCTCTGGTTGAGAAGAATTAGTTGATGGAACGTCCGCCTGAGCATCTCGATCATCAGACTGCGTAACATCATCTCTAGGAAAATAAACTCAAGGATCATTGAAGTGAAGTGACCAGTCAGTATCTTCCTCAAAAGTAAAGGATTGAGAAACCACTATTACATTTCTGGAGTCAACGAACTTGCTTCAGCTGGAATTGTCATCAATACCCATGAATCCCAGTCACTTTGCTGCTGGACCTCCTTTCTTCCTTTGAGCTAAGGGAATATTCACCATAGCATGTGAACCAAAAATATGGATATTTCTCAGATCAGGTTTATATCCATATAACATGAACAAAGGTGTCTGGCTTATTACACTGCTCCAGATATGGTTAATGATGTAATTTGCATATTTAATTGCTTCACCCCAGTATGGGAGACTAAGATTAGCGTCTTCTAGGAGACAACGCATCATGGTTTGCAGGACTTCATTTCTATGTTCCGCCACTCCATTTTCTGCAGGAAAGTAAGGAGCTGAGGTCTGGTGCAGAATTCCATTCTTATGCATCCAGTCCTGAAAATGCTGGGACATGAATTCAGCACCACGATCACTTTGAATTCTTGCGATATGAACACCATGTTGGATATTGACATAGGTTGCAAAGTCTTTAAAGATCATAAAGGTCTCTGATTTTTCCTTCATAGGAAATACAAATCCATATCTAAAATAATTATCAACAATTGTTAAGAAATATTTTCTACCACCAAGTGTTGGTGCAAATGGACCTACTATGTCAGTATGTACCAAATCAAAAATGCATGTTGACAGGCGTGTAGTGCATTTTGGAATGGCTGCTGCCTTGGATTTAGCTTTCTTGTAGACAGCACAATCCAAGAACACCTTACACCCCTTCAGATCCAAATCTTTTATGAATTCTTGCATCTTGCTAAGAACACGAAAACCGGCGTGCCCCAATCTTCTATGCCACTTATGGATACACCTGGAATGCAAAAGTTTACCTGTTATTGAATTCTCAACATTCTTATTAGGAACCTTAGGCTTGCTTTGAGCAACCTGTTTCTGACTTTTGTTGGTTTTAGGAACTTTTGAGGTAGCAACAGGATCTCTTTCTGGAACATCTTTCTCTGGGCCTGTGCTCCCTCTTATTGGAAAATGTATACTTGCCTGTGCTTGCGAAGTAGACTTCAGTTTTAGATAATAAACACCACCAATTAATATGGTTTCAGCAACAATATTACCTTCTTTCACCACATAGCTTGCTTTCTCAAAATAGTGAACCTGGTACTTGGAAACTTTTGACAAATGACTCTGACTAAGCAAACTGCTGGTTGCTGTTGGTATATAATAAACATCAGGAATGAATGCATCTAGCTCTTCAATGTAAACAGTTCCTTTTCCCTTGACCTGAACAATATTATTGGAAAAAGTGTACAGTTCACCAATATCAGGTTCAGGCTTGTGCATCTCTGTGAAAAGATCTCTTCTGTAGGTAACATGCATTGCTGCTCCACTGTCCAAAGTTCAGAGATGTCTTCTGTCATAATCTGGATGAGATTGTGGATCATTGGTTAATGCCAATGTGATGTGTGGAGCTTGTAGATCATGCCTGGAACCACAATGACCTTGTCTTTTGCCTCTGCCCTTGCTTCTGGAATCTGTTCCTCTGGGCTGGTACATGACAGGTGCTGGAGATCACTGGGACAATCACGGACGATATGTCCCAGACGACCGCAGACATAGTATCTTGGCATCCTTGGAACGAAGGCCCTTCCTCTGAAGTTATGCCTTGGAGCTTTTATTGCAGGTGGTCCTCTCAAATGTGGTGTGGCTTGCATGAATGCTTCTTCTTCGGTTAAAATTCTGCATACATGATCAACTGTGCACTGAGCAATAGGCACTTGATTAATCTTTGAAATGGCATCTTTCCATTCATAATTCAATGAGTTAATAATAACACTGATCATTTGAAAATCATCCACAACATAACCATGTTCAACAAGTTCCTTTCCTTTCAGTTTAGTTAGTTCTCCAATAGATACACCAGATTTCAATTCCGAACCATGAAAGTCAGTTAAGAGCAAACATGTAGATTCAATCGAAATAGGCGGGTAACATGCTTCTAATTGAACCCAAATTTGTTGGGCAGTTACATAGGTGAAAAAGTAATCTGCAGTTCAGTGTCCATTGACATCAATAATGTTGTGCATGCTTTAATGTCCAATGCTCTTATGTCAGGAGGCCAAGATTGTAGTGGAGGATTAAACACCATACAATGAGTACCTTCTCTGCGAAGTAAAATGCCAACCTCACTGACCCATGCCTTGTAATTTTGTCCTGAGCACTTTAACTTTGAATCACCAGTCAATGGGGTGATAGAAAATTGTTGAAGAGGAACATGTGTAATTTGCACTGGTTGAGCAATGCCTGCTTGGACACCAGGAGGCATTGGAGCTGGCACAGGTGCTGGTACTGGTTGACCTGCTGAAGGCATATGTACAGCTGAAGCAGCAGCTGGAGGTGGTGTAACGGCTGACTGACATCATTGTAAAAGTTCTTTGTAAATTTTTTAATTGTTCATGTATTGTACGCAAGTCTCCAGCAGATGGTGCTACAACATTAGAAATCGCAGAAACTCTTGCTGTTTCAGCTGAGTCAGCATCACAAAACATATCACAAGACAGCTATGAGGTAGGCATAGCTCTCTGCTCTGACTGGTCTGACACCACACCCTTGTGACCAACTTGTGGGTGGTCCCATGACTTCAATGAAGAAGACAAGATGGAGGACTCAGGAACTCCAACCACACCTTTATCTGGCTGAAGGGACAGTGCATAAGCCTTACCTTGCTGTAGGCTGTGTTCATAAACTGCAATCTATTGCATATAATCCTGCACAGCTTTCTGACACATCGTTTGCTCAGGACTTAATGGAGAATAATGAATTTCACCTTTCTCTTTGGGTGAAAAATGCTCAGCTGACTGTATAACTTTAGGCTTAGCACCAAGCTTCTCATATTCTCGGGCTTCTGGGTTCTCAGGCTGAGTTTGGAAGCATGCATCATAAATAAAACTTGGTACAGACCTGCTTTCTTGTCCTCCCATGGCAGCTTCCTCCAGACGAGTAACAGAAGCCAACGGTGTCTACCAAGTTCTTATCCTCCTTAGGTACTTCAAAGGATAATAAATCTTCCTCCAACCGAGCTCTCCGTTTTGCTTTATCTTTCTTGCATGGCATTGTAGAGTTGATTAGAGTTAATCACAACTTCCTCGGATTTTGTGAACTAACTATCAAAGCTACTGGCAAAGAAAAAAACATTGTAAACCATCCTCTGCTACCACATGTCAAAGCGAAAAAAATCAGCTTCATAAATTAGAGGAGGTAGACCGTGTTTTTCTATTGCCAGCATACTTTATTTACACATAACTAGGAAGAACAAAGAAAAGAGACAGTACATTCTAAGAAACAAAAGAAAGGTAAAGTAAAGTAAAACTCCTCCCCTGCACACATGCGCAGTAAATCATACATCACAAGACACTCATATCTTGTTCCTATAGTAACATGATAATCATTCTGGGAGCTCAACAGACAAAACAAAACAACGCAGTGACAGACCACTCTGTTGCTGAAGTCGTATTTTCTGAAATTGAGTTTGTATCAGTTGTTTGCCCGTATATTATTGTGATTGAGGCTAAGAGTCTGCTCAAGAACACAGAAAGTTAATGGCTGCAGTTAGACAAGTCCAGATTCATTTGTAGATTAGATTGACTTAATTTGGGGGACAATACTCAGTAATAAGCAGCACTGATTCAGTGAGATTTGCTTCTGGATAAGCTAATATTAACCACAGGACGTAGGAATTATTTGGAATAAAATTTTAAGGCAAATTGGGGAAAGGAACTTATTTCTGGCTCAGGATTAAAGCTGAAAATGATATTGCTCAAATTTGAAACAACACTATCTAAGATAGCACTAAGATGGCATCTTCTCATTCTACCTACATAAGCCAGATATTTTAAATGTTGGATATTTCTATAATACAGGTGACATTACAGAATCCTCCACTACATCTGAGGTTAGACTAATTTGGCTAACATGACTTCTATAGTCCTACTGCCCTAGATTTGCTGCTACTCATCATCATTGCAGTACTTCCACCTAAACATTTCCTGAATATTATCTAATGGTAGGGCCACCTTTGGGATATATTCTTATTCTAGAATCTACACTGTCAAGAACAGGAGTCATCTCTTTTTCCTCTATGAAGAATTATATAGAACAACAGAGTTCATCAAATTCAGAGAAACTAACCTTCTAAATACTAACCTTTCTGATGTTTAAGAGGTTGAAAGGACTATTTGACTGACAATATGGCAAAGTAAACTTAAATATTTAAGTACGCTCAGTACGCTCCCACAGGGTGGCCCTACTTGGGGTACCGCCGCCTGACTGTTGTCGGCTGGCGGCCCCGAGAGTTCGGGCTTTCTCTGTGGGAGCTCCCTCCCTATGGAATGATCTCCCCCCGGAGATACGGGCTATGACGGATATTCTGACCTTCCGGCGTGCAGTGAAAACCCTGCTTTTCGAACAGGCCGGCCTGGCCCAGTAACTATGTTTTCTAGTTTTAACATTAATTCTTAATTGGGGTTTTATTAGTTTTAATTTTTAATTTTTAACTTAAAATTGACAGCCGGATTAAATTATTTAATTTATTTTTAATAGTATTTATTCTGTATTTAGTGTATGTTTTTTAGTAGGCTGTACACCGCCCCGAGTCCCTTTTTGGGAGAGGGAGCGGTATAAAAGTATGATTAAATAAATAAATAAATAAATAAATGCAGGATGCAATAATATCTGCATTAGCAAAAGTGATTAGTTCCACTATTTTCCATTTCCATAGCACATCACTTAATAGCATGGGGCATTTTATCTCACCTCTTTATGATGGTCATATTTCATGCCAACAAATATCTTTCCCCCAAGGTCAAATGAAACAAGAGTTTAGCCAGTTTGTCTTGTTTTTCTCTATGCAAGGTGGTAATCTTCCTTGTGCTATTGGAACAAATATTAAACTTAATTCTTCTTTATGTCTAGAAGAGTACACTTGATTCCTCTTTACTGCTTATTTATGACAGAAAAATATCAAAAGTGGGAAATGATAAAGATAGAAAAGTATATCTTGTAATCCACTGTGCCAAATTTAAGCCATGTCAGATTTATATCATAGTCCATAGGTTCACTCAGTAAACCACTTGGATTTTCTTGTCTATCTGTAACTTTAGAGAATCCATGGTATATGGTTACAGATCACAACTTGTACAGTTTTGTTTTAGGTGACTTTGTGAACAAATGTTACTCCCAAGGTTGGTTTTTAAAACATTTTTACAAAAGATAGAGTTAGAGAACTTTATGCTTTAAAAAAAAAACTAAACCAGATTATTGTGTATGATCTAATAGATTTTGATGGCGGTATGGAATTGAAATTATTGCCCAGTTAAACAGAATTTCTGGACCAAGAGTGCCTCTTTGCAGACAACTTATGAGCAATATGAACAATTATACAATAAATATTATTGTGCTTCTGGGTACAATTCATGGTGCTAGTTGTCACTTTTAAAGTGTAGCTGGATTACTAACAGGACCATCTCTCCCAATTGTTTCTACCCATCATATCCAATCCAGCAGGAGGGGCATGCTTTGGGTCCCCGACAGCTAAGGATGGTCAGCTGGTAGGGCCCAGAAGGAGAGCGTTTTCAGCTGTGGCATAGGGCCTCTGGAATACTATCCATCCAGAGATCAGATCACCTTGTTGGCCTTCCGTAAGGCCCAAAGTTATGTTTATGTGCTTGGACATGGAGTGTTAGGTGTGGAACCAAGCCCATTGCTTAGTTGTATTTGTTAGAATGTGGCTTTATAATTTTTCCCCTACCTTCCCTTAAGTTTTATGTTTTTGTATATATTATTATTACTGTTATTATTTTCATCATCATCATTATTATAATATCATGAGCCATCCAGAGTCAGATATGTGAAATGGGCAGCCATAGCCATCCATCAAACAAACAAAGTTTCTGGGATCCTTCCCACAGAGCAGTTAATGATAATAGGAGCAGAATCACCTTATCAGACATCTGTGGTTGTGTCACCTGCTTTCATAGGCTTCTCCTCAGAGATCTACCAAATATTTAGATTCAAAAAAATATCTGTATACATTATATAAAACCTGTAATAATGAGCTCCTATGAGGAATCCTTCCTTGGCATGTTGTTCTGTGGTTATATTGAGTTGCCAGCCAAGCATGATGGGCTTTGTTATAGAATAAATCATGAGAGCTTTACAAGTGGTTGAGACTGCATATGAAACAAGCAGAAAAATATAAAGGGTGACATTTAGATTGGAATTTTTACTCAATCCATTTCTACTGGGAAGAGAAAGATTTCTGTTGTACTAGTCACAAAATATTCCCACTAGAGGGAGCGTTTTACTATAGGAAAAGCAGGGCTCTTCCTCTGTGGTATACATAAATCCGTAGTTCACTGATTCTTGATGCTGACTGATAATTGTTTTTAAAAGGTCTGTTGTGGGTTTTTGAAATTATGATTTAAATAAGCTCATTTCGTATCAGCAATGGGAAAAGTAGATGAGAACCAGTCCATTGAAAAGTGATAAATACTAGGAACAGGAACTTGAATTTACTACCACTGCAACAGCTTTACCCTGATCATGTTCTGACCGCTTTTTTAAATTTAGGAATGCATTGTAGTATATTTAGTGCCCCAGTGATTCTGGTATTGCATTTTATAAATGCATACATTTTACAAAGTTTGCAGAATAAACACATTCAACTGTTTTTATTATTTGGAGAAGCAATTATTAGAAAAGGGAAGAATCTGCCACACAAATATCCAACTCAAAATCTAGCTGGCCAAGTCTAGGTTTGAGTTTCAGAAAAATCATCATGTACAATACTTAATTCTGTGTGTTGGCTCTAATGTTCTATAGTTCTCATGGACTTTTATGTCCTTAGATACAGTTTTTCCACTTGATACCTTTCTCATGCTTTTTGGTATTTTTCCACCTGAGTGATATCACATCACCTAATTCACATGGGAGTTGCTATGTCTTAGAAGTATTTATTCTGGATTTTTTTTTTCATATACTGCAGAAGGTGACATCTATCAGAACAAAGTTTGGCCTAAGTGACCTGTTTTGAGTGAATCTCGTGTACTCCATTTTTCATACATGTCCATTCATACCTCCAAATAAGTACATGGCAATAGATGACACAAAGGAACTGCACATAGAGATAACCAGGTATACATATAATATCTATATAGTGGTGCTGATAACTCCAACATCACCTATATATGTTTAAATGTTGGATTTATTGACTTGAGGAAAAATAAAAATTAACAATTACACAGACTATTTTATTTATTGTGTTATTTTCTGCATTTACTATTTTAATAAGTAATTCAAGGTGGTGAACATACCTAATACTCCTTCCTCCTATTTTTTTTTCCACAACAATAATCTAAGAGGTGAGCTGGTGAGAAAAAGTGATTGGCCCAAGATCACCCAACTGGCTTTCAGCTTAAGGTGGGACTAGAACTTTCTGTCTCCCAATTTCTAACTTTGTGCTTTATCCAGTAGACCAGAGGTGTCAAACTCACATCGTCATGACTTTGCTTGTCACAAGGTTGCAAAAGGGATCACATGATCCTGGGACACTGCAACAGTCATAAATATTAGCCACTTGCCAAGTGACTGCATGTTGATCATGTGATCATAGGGATACTGCATGTTGATCATGTGATCATAGGGATACTGCAGTGGTTGTGAATGTGAAAAACAGTCATAAGTCAGCTTTTCAGTGTCATTGTAACTTCAAACACTCACTAAATGACCTGCTGCAGGTTGAAGATTACCTATACTCAGGCTTCTCCTTGATACTGTTTTTCTTTCTTATTACCTTTTATCCCTCTCCTGCCATATCCACCAGCTGTTCTCACTCTGTTCCTTCCTTTCTCTTAGTATGATCTCCTACAGCTACCCTAATTCTATGGCTAGATATAGCTTTATACATGCATACATCCAAGTCTTTAAAAGAATGGGCACTCATTTGTTCCTAGTCAGTTACTACATGTTCTGATGCTGAATACTAAGAAAATCTAGTGCACACGTATGGATTCTTTCTTCTAATCTTTGGAGAAAAGGTTGGAAGCTTTCCTGATAAATAATAATTGGAAACACTTTTTTAAAAAAAAATCCTTATTTTAAATCAACCCATAATTGCCTGATAATTGCCTTATAATAGCTGAAAAACATTATTGCTTGAACTTCTAAAATAATTAGATCTACATTCAGAGAACTCTTGATGTGTTTCCTGATAGTGCCCCTATTTATTCTTCCATTTCTTTGTGTGCTTGAAAAATGACCAAACTTGCTGGGCTTAAAATAGTTTGTCACCTGAAACCCAGCAAGCAGCCAAGCTGTTTTTGATGCTTAGGGCAGTATGAAGTGAATGGCCACAATCTACTACAGTTCAGCATAACCACAAGGTGAAGATAACCTTCTGTCCTAAATAAATTCAATAGAAGCTGATTTTAGAGAAGGCATCAATCAATCCGTAGAGGTGACTGTGCTATGATATCTCTTGGGCATTTTTTTTTTTAAATGCAATTGGGATTTCAGTTAAAATGTGGGGCAGAGGAGTTGCAAAACAGACCTACCACAAAAAAAGGATCTTTCTTATTGGCCTTGCTTGAAAGTGGGAGTCATCAAGCAAGAACAAAAGTGTTTGCCAATTTCAAGAGACCACTTCAAAAGACTGAGGAATAACAATCCATCTTTTGTTTTCTTTTAAGCATCTGCAACAGTCACTTTATGTGAGGCAGTCTGCAGCACAATGCCCAATATGAGCCATCAACTTCTCTTAGAAAGTGTTTTGTTAAGAAAGAAGTAGGCCTCCCTATCTAATCACAAAATATATTTCCCCCCTGCATGAACACTTAATATCACAATCAATCATCTTATACCCACACCCTATGTTCTTTCTATATACAATTTGAGTTACATCCCTCTTTGCTTTGTTGGGGAAAAAACTGAGAAGTAGTACTAGATGTGAATAACACGGCAGCTGCCCAAGGCCTTGCAACTGGTCTAATATCAGCAAGTTGGACAACTGTTGAGCAGGACAGAATTGCAGTATTTGCTTGCTTTGGTATGATGAACAACTTATGAGCACATTTGATCCTGGCCTGAAAAAAGTCCAAAGTATGAAACAATTCAGTTGTGAACAACAGAAAGGAAAACAGAAGCTCTGTATCACAGAATCAGCTCGAATCATAGAAAACAAGCATCCAACTGAAGAATACAATGTATAAGAGAGAATTAGAGAGACAAAAGGGGCATAGATATGAGGGCAACCATAGGCAAGCATGAGGCCAAATTTTTTTAAAAGGTAATAAAACATTTCTCAGGAACATACATACAGTAAGTGCTGATAGTACAACTTGGAGCAAAATGTGAAAAACTGAAGCTGTTGTTGCAAATCCACCAGAAGCAAAATTAGGTACAAATTTTTCATCTCTTCCAAAGTGAAAGAAAATTCTGAAAATATACTTGTCAGAATTCACATCACTGTATTTGAATGTGCTGCACATTTATCGAGTGAATTTGCTAATATTTTTTTCCCAGCACCATGGCAACAAATATTCCAACTTACTTTGATATATTTATTCTTACAATATTAATACCTACATGTTACCACTCTGTCTCATGACAATCCATATAGGGATATATATCTTTAGTTTTAAGACCTGTTTAAAACTATAGACATATATCCCCAAATGCATTAAAATGTCCAGATGGTACCATAATGTTAATTCAATCTTAATCATGCATTGCATTGTAAAACAAAACATAATGACTAAATATTCATGTAGCAATGATTGATTGTAAATTCAACACAGTTAGTTGCACACAAACAAACAACTGGGATTTGCATAGGAGTAAAAGCAGTGAAGATTTAAAATGTAACTATGTAAACAATTGATCTACTGGCAGTGTGATATGGGGGGGGAAATAGCAGAATTTCCATCAAATAAGGTTTTTTTAAATAAAATGCTTATTTTACTAATGCTTACTTCAAGCACTGTTTTTGAGGATTAATTTACGCAATCATATTTCATATGGTGAAACTGACTTGAATTAATTTGCCAGTAATTTCAGATATATTGATTTGGGATTGATGGCAGGGATCTATATTTCCTTGTTTATTTTGTTTGTTACATTTCTGAACCACCAGTTAACCCAATTTCTCTGACTGGCATGCAAACCTATTAAAATGTACCATAAAACAAACTTAGGGAACAACCAAACTCAACAGCATTACATAAATCAAAACAAACTGCAATAATGCTGTAGGTAAAATCACAATTTTATCTGATCAGTACCAAAATAATATTTGCTTAACAAAATCAACTTATCATAAAATTATGGAATCGGAAAGTATCACAAACATCATTATAGTGCAACGCAAGAGGATCATTTAAACCAGGGCTGTCAAATTCCCAGTCCATGGACTGGATGTGTCACGTGCTGCCCATGCCTGTTTAGCAAAGGGGGAAAAACTGCCGTCATGTGATTATGTGAGTTTAACACCTCTGACTTAAACTATCCTTGAATGGTGGCTGTCCATTCTCTTCTTAAAACTTTCAAAGTTGAACCCACTGCCTGCAGAGGTAGAGCTATTCCACTGTTATATAGTTCTTTCTGTTAGAAAGTTTTTCCTTAGACTTAAACAAATTATAGGTGACTGCAATTTAAACTCATTATTTCTGGTTCTAATTTTCAAAGCAGTCTTTCCTATTATACCCTTCTGACCATTTCCCCCATGACACCCTTTTATGTATTTAAATATGTCACTTCTCAGGCTACTCCAGAAAGTTTGAAATGCCTTCTGAACATTTCAGCCTATCCTCAAAGGGTACATCAAATCCCTGTGTCATCTTGCTCACCTTCTTTTGAACCTGTTCCAACTTGTCCATATTCTTCTGGAAATGTGGTACCCAAAATTGTACACAGTACCCCAGGTACAATCTCACCAGTGTACAGTAGAGGGGAATAGGATTTCATACATTTTGGATACAATAAAATTCAAAACTACATTAACCTTTCTAGCAGCTGTCTCACACTGCTGTCTCTCATATTCTGTTTGTTTTTAATGATCACTTGAAGTCTAGCTCTGATGTAGTGCTTCCAAACCATGAATCCATTATTTTGTATGTGTGCATTATATCTTTCCTTATTATATATATGTTATACCTTACATTTCTCCCTATTGAAAGAATCTTGTTCCTTTCAGACTAGTTTTCCAACCTGCCCAGTTAGATTACAATCTTGTTCTGTCATCCTGAGTATTTGTTTGTTTGCTTATTTCTTCATTTATTAAATTTATATGCTGCCCATCTCACTGATAAAGTGACCCTGGACAACTATTTATGAATCCTTCCAATGTTATGTATTTGTAGATGTGATTAGAAGGTTAACAGTCCTACTATCCAGGTCATAAATAAAACAGTTGAATAATATTTACCCCAAGACAGATCTCTGTTAGACCCCACTGGTTTCTACTCTCTGGGTTGATGTTAGACCTATTAGAGCTCGGCCTGAATATTGTTAGCCTATGTGGATCTATCTTACTGTAGAATAGTACTATTCAAACTATACTTTAACTGCTTGTCAATGAGAATGTCATGTAAAGCCCTGTCAAAAACTTTGCTGTGAAATCAGTGTAAATTACAGTATAACCACAGTATTCACCTTTGTTCACTAGAATAGTTATCCAATCAAAAAGGGAGACAACATTTGTCTCATATGACCTATTTTTGACAAAACCTGATGACTCTTAGCAATCATTGTGTTGTCTTCAAAATCCTTCCAAGTGGCCTGCTTTATTATCTGCTTCATCATCTTTTAAAGTATTGATGCTAGGCTCACTGGTCAATAGCTGCTAGGAACCTCTTTAATTTATTTTTTCTATTTTGAAATAGGAACCACATTTGCTCTTTCCTATCCTCTGGCATCTCCAGGAATCCTCAAAAATTATTGACAAATTGTTATTTGAATTTTATGTATACTCTAATATGCTGTTATTAGTTTTTGTGCTGCTTTGTTTTATATTGCTTTATTTATTGCTTTGTTTTAAACCCATTGAATGCTGCCCAGAGTAATTTTCAATTAGTTGGCCTTAGAGATGGATTATAGTATTATTATTATGGTTGATCACACAGTCAGACAGGTATTCAGGTTGATTTGGCATTTTTATCCATTTATCAAGTGCTTCCCAAGAACCTAGTATAGGCAGATGTTTGATAGTATTAAAAATATGATCAGACTAAGTTGTTCCAAGTAAAACTGCCTTTTGCAATTGACTGATGGTGATCTTGTCAATGCCGATGGTGTTCTCATCTTCTGCTGTTTCTAGGTATTGCTTTATCTATTATGCAGAGTTTTTTTTTGTCTTTCTTATCAACAGTTGTTAAATCTGGAATGTTTTGTGGCAAGTGCTTGTCTGCTTGAATCTCAGACCATTTTAGTTTCATTTTTTATTATTTTATCTATTTTGTGGTCCCACCAGTTCTTGCTTACAGGAAAATGGTTTGGTTTTTTTTTTACAGATATTCCAATGCACCATTGTTGCCAACTTGCCATGCCATTGTTTGTAGTAAATCTATGCAATCTTCTTTCAGCAGCTAACTGGGTGGACCATTGTTTCTTCAGTTTCTTTGCAAAGGCAGCATTTGCTCTCTGGTGCTGTCTTCTCAATTCTCATTTTGTATGCATTTGTTTGGAAGCTTGGTCATATACAGCCAGAATTAGCCTCTCCATCTCTTCATCTTTCTTTCTCTTCACCATTGGCAGGAGTTTTTGTTAGTTGCTAGTCTGCCTGCTTGTATTTTTATGTACTGGTTATGTGAGACTTTGCCTTGCCATGTCTCTTTTCTAATCTTCATTTGGTCTTTTTTGTAGCCCAGCTTTATCTCTCTTATTGGTATTCAGTAAATTTTTGTATCATAATAGTTTCAGTGCATCTTCTTCTCTGTCCTTTAAATATTCTTCCAATGCCTATTTTTCTTCTTCAACTGTCTGGTGTTCTTGCAACATTTCACACCCACCTATGCTCCCTGGTAAGTAAAGTCTGTGGATGAAGGGCATGATTCATTGTGATTATTTTTATGGTCTTCTAGTTCTGCTTGAGTCCATTTCACTATTCCAGCTGCGTATCTAATGACTTGATGGTATCTTCTCCATTGAGTTTGGACTTTAAGCTCTTTTTCACTCTCATGATGTGTTCGCATCTAACTTTCTTCTTGACCTGAATGTGCTTGATGTTGCCAGCTTGAAGGAAGCTATGATGTTTGCAGTCATCTTTCTTATACAGACTCTTGAAGCTATTTTCATAGGATATCTTAATTTCTCCAGTTTTCACTATTTTTCTCCTGTCCTTAAGGGTGGCACATTTGTGCAGTCCAAATTTCATTGCAATGGCTTGGGCTATATACTATATATGGACAATGTTGAACAGTGATCCTATTTCAGATGGCATTTTTCTATACAGCTTCAGATCATCCATGTAAAGGAGGTGGGGTAGTGTGACAAATATTACTGAAGTTTGATAGCATGTCCTGACTTGTTCAGTATGGTTGATAGAGAAAGCAAAGCAATGACAAACAGTAGGGTGATAGTGAATTTCCTTGAAAAAAATCCTCTCTTATATTAACCTTCCCTAATTATCAAATTGACTAGCAACTGTGTCTTCCATTGTGTCATTGATATCTGCACAACGCTTCTGAGGTTTCTACTGACTTCTGTTATTTCTAGGCATTTATCATTTGGTCTTATTATTACTTTCCTTCTGTTGGCTTATCCTTTTTATCTTAACCTAGATTCTTTAACAGTGATTATCAGTACAGTGACCCCTATGCACAAAATTTCATTCCTGATATCATAGCACTGCACCCTCATTTCTCTTCTATTGACTGTTCTACTGAAAAAGGTGAATCCATCCAGCCTAATATCCCAGTGGTAGGTTTCATCCCATCCCATTTCCATAATTCTATTATATCATATTTGCCTTTATGCCTCACAGCATTCAAATCCTCTTACTTATTATCAATGCTTTGTTTATTCATTTAGAGACATTTAAATGTGTTACTCTTCCCTCTCCTCTGTATTTGTATTTCCTTTGCTTCTTTGTTAACTAGAAATTTCCAAAATACTTCATTTCATTCATTCAATTACTTGCCAATTCATTATCCACCAATGTTCCTACAACTGTTATATCTGTGTCCTATTTTAAAGCTCTCCTAGCCATGTTAGACACTCCTTCAAAGCTGTACTTTCTTCAGTGAGATGAATTCCATTTTTCCTGAATGCTTGTGCTGCTATTGAAAAATCCAAACTTCTATTACTTCTACCAATGTCAATATTTTACTAATATTGTTGTTGTTGTTTTAATGTGGTGGCTTCAAATATTAGCATAATTACCACTTATAACCATTAGTATATTGGTATGATCTTCAGATATTTTTCTAATTAGAAAGAGCCAGTTATGACATATGGATATATTCTGAAACCTTGCTCAAGCAGAATCTACAAAACCTTCTTGGCATCAGGATCCCTGACTCAGCTCTACTTCCTGCTACATAAGATGATTTTAGTTTTAAGATATTCTTCCTCTGATAAATGTGTCTGCTGATATATTCTATTTAGCTAATGGGCAGAAGGATCTAAGAATTACTTGGGCCACTGTTGCAAAACTACTCAGGCCTGGAGGTATCAAATTTCATGAACCTGTTGAATAAGCAAGCCATCATAACTTTACTGTTGCAATGCAGTTCTGCCCTAAATTATTATCTATTGCAGCAGCTTGACAAGAAAAATGTTATCAAGTTTTTCTGTTCTTATTCCAATATCTGTTCTTTCTAATGTGGCCTCTGGTTAAATCATATATCCTATCTTTGGCTGCTGGGATAAGCACAGCACTATGAGACTATGGACAATTTCACACAGCAGACTTCAGCTGCTTGTCTCCTGTGCTGATACTGGCTGGAAATTATGCCAGGACAGCAGTTACTCTGGACCCCAAATGGTGAATTCTGCTTTTTCTTTATGGTGGCAAAGCAAATCCCAATTGTTTTCCTTTCTGTGGACCAGGCTTTGAGGACATATGGTTTCCATCTGAGTGAGCAGTGGTCAGCAAATCATATAGTTGGATCTTAAAGGTCATCTATTCCTGTTCACTTCAGCAGAGACATTCTCACAAGGAGCATTTATCAGCCTACCAGTGAACCAATGGAAAAAAAACAAACATATGTGACATTTCACTATTCTTACTGTCAGTTCAGTTAAAAGGAGAAAGCATCAAACTCTTGTCACTATTCCCCAGCCTTTATACACAGTCCAAAGAGATGACTTCTTCCACCATTTAGCTTGGCAAGCCCCATTAGAGAACTTCAAAGTAGAAAAATGCTGGATTCTATTACTGGGAGTTGCATCTGAAAGTGATAGCTATCTGGTTGTGCCATTCAATGTATGCTGTTCTCGTCTGCATCTTTTACTCTGCTACTATGTGTTGTACTGTCTCTGAGATCTCTCTGCATAAGAGACAGCTTGGTCTAGAAAGCAAAACCCATGAGTTCAAGTTCTATCTTAACCAGCTGAATGACCTTGGACCAGACACTCTCTCTCAGCCTAACTCACCTCAAAAGATTGTTGTTGTGGGGAAAATAGGAGTGTGTTGACTATGTTCACCACCTTCAGTTATTTGTAAAAATAATAAAGTCAGGATATAAATAATAAATGAATAAAATGTACCTCGGGTACTAGTATGGTAGACCCCTACTTCTATGAATCTGCTTTTGTTCCTGTTCTTGTGCTACTTTGGTTCTTTAGTCAGTTCTTTCCTAATGTTTGTCATTTCAACTTCTATTGATGGAACATTCCATGCAGATCTTGTCTTGCAATGGCAATTCCTTTGCTTAATCTTCCTCCCGTGTCTGCTGCTGCATCAGGCATTCTTTCAGCAGCTCATCCTTAGGTGACAACCTATTGATGTACTCCAGTGGCTTTGACAGACACATTGCATGGATGGATGGATGGATGGATGGATGGAGGGATGATTCATAGATAGATAGATAGATAGATAGATAGATAGATAGATAGATAGATAGATAGATAGATAGATAGATAGATAAAATTGCAGTTTTACTTTAGGCCAGCAGCCAAATATGATGACTATGGAGGATATTGGCCAGAGATTAGACAGGAGATGGAAAGTCCACTACAGTCCACACTAGGCAATTGGAGCAGAAGTCTACAATTGAATGAAGTATTCAGACTAATCACAAAGTGCTGTTTTTGGCAGCAGATTGGGAAACATTTTTTTTTATATAGGAGCAAGAAAAGACAACTGGACACTTCTCAGCAGTCTAGAAGTATGGCAGGATGTCAACATATGTTTCTGTCTCCAGAATTGGAAAATGTCTGTTCTCATGCTGGAGCAAGTACTCCATGTGGATGAACACTAGCACATTCATGAATGCTATGGCTCTTCTGTGAATGTTTGCAAGAAATATAAACTTTGATTCCCCACTGCTCCAATAACTAAGAATAAAGAAAATCTTGCTTTCCCAATCAAGTGTCTAATCCAGCCGGGAAGAATAAAATATAACACTTTCCCCAAGCTCATTTCTCATTCTAAAGCATTTTTTATATCAAGTTCTCACCTCCAAATAATTAGTGCTCACAGTCAAATGACCATTAAGGAACATTTTCGGCCTCTGATTAGCCATGGCTTTTAAGGCAAAGCCATAATAACAAATCTTTTTGCAATTATCAATAAACCATGGTACAATAATATTGGTTTATTTGTTCTAAAACATAAGAAAGAGATCATTATGAGAGCTCTTGAAAATTCTCTTGCATTTGATGAAAGAAAGTACTTTCACAGGGCCAAAACTGTGTATAAACTTTTGTGTGAATCTTCAGGTGGATATCATAATATGCTATCTGCAGGTGCTTCCTGTTGCTTTGAAAGCCTATTTCTACTGGAGAGGGCTTTGGTGCTCTCTGAGCTTAGTTGTTTTCTTGCAGACACCTCATTATCCAAATTAAGTAATATCATCAGTACTAGTTAGAAGCGGGGCTTGCTCTCAGATTCTCTTGCTAGTTAGAAGTGGGGCTTGCTCTCAGGCTTTCCCTCTCAGTATTGGTGGGGTGGTCTTAGAGTTCTTTGGCTGGACTGTTTGGCTGTTCCTTGATTGGGAAACTACCCCACCAATACCGACAGAGCAAGCCACTTTGATAAGAATATCAACTGAGAGCAAAACCCATTCCTTACTAGCACTGATGATGTTACTTTGTTTGAGTTAGGAAACATCTTCAGAAAACAATCAAGCTCAGAGACCACCAAAGATCCCTCATTTCAACCCTGAGCTACATATATTTTCCTTTATTGGTACAATTTCTATTTGGAATAGCATTTATTGGAAACAGCCATTTACATGGGCATACCATATGGCCTTTAATCTGTTTTTGCAATATTGCCTAAAAAATCAAGTCACATATTCCCATCTACTATTTAATATATGGCAAAATAAGAAGTCAATGGACATTGCTGATGCATTAAAAATCCAAACCATGTTGTGGTCCCAGCAGTGATGGGTAGCAGAATAATAATCTATGGGATGTGCTCTATAATTCTCAATTATCCAGAAAAAGCAGCAGAGCCAGCCAAATCAGAGGGAGAATGCAACCTCAAAGTCTTTCCAAAGTTGTTCACATTGTTCTCTTGTCGTTGTCAAAAACAAGATCTAGGGTTTATTTATTTTTATTTACTTCTTTATTTGATTTCAATAGCTGTCCATCTGAATAAATGACTCTTGGTAGTGCACATCATAAAAACATAAACAATTAAAATAATACAAAATAAATAAATATTGTTGACAAGTAAAACTATTGCCATATATGTTAATATAGCCAAGAAACAAGGCCCTTTATATACTAAAGGTTCCAGGCATGGGCACATAATCAGGTCTTCGTGGTCTAATGAAAGGCCAAAATCAGGGGTGAAATTCAACCACCTCGGCCCACCTCAGGAGAGGTGATAGGGACGATTTGAATTGGTAAAAAAATCACCCCTATTATTATTATAATACCAAGTATACCAAGCCACGCCCTCAGCCATGTCCACAGAGCCAGTAGGGGAAATCTTTGAATTTCACCCCTGGCCAATATTGGGTCATCCTCAATTCTTAAGGGAGAATGTCGAAGGTTGTTTCAAACTTTCATCCTTTAAATAAGGCCGACAATCTTGAGGTTAGTTATATACAACTTTGTCCAATTGTTCATAGATTACAATATGCATCACATGGATGAGTGAATAAAAGAACCTTTTTAAAGTTTATAAAGCTAATTCATGGGAAAGCTTAGCAGGACAGCTAAAAAAAAAATCCAAGCTGATGCTGGAAAAAGCATCTCAACTTTGTTAAAGTAATATACATATCTTCAAGAAAGTGAGTGATGAATATAAACTGAATAACCTAATAGTTGAATTGTACTTTTAAGGGTATTGAAGGATCTTATTGATGGTCTTTCCAAGCCTTTATAATGTTTTATCTCTCAGAAGTTTTGGAGAAAGAATGAAGAGTGAAATGACTGGAGAAACATAAATGCTGTCCCTGTCTTGCATAAAGGGGGTGGGAGGGGACGAAGATCCTGAAAATTACAGACCAGTCTAACATCATTATGTGGGAGAATTCTAGAAAAGTTCCTAAAGTGAAGTCAATCTGTCAGCATTGTGGAAAAAAAATATTGCAGTCATCAGAAGTCACCATGGATTTGCTAGACAAATCATATGTCTTGTTTTAACTAATTAAATTATAATTTAATTAATTAAATTTAAATTAATTTAATTTACCTGTGTATACTATTATCCCAAGGGTGTCAGTATGCTGCATGTATCTCCTAGTAGTTGGTAGGATGCAGACAACATATGTTGACTTGCAAAGTAATCTTTATGTTACAGATCCTGGTAGTATCAATCAGTTTTGACCTTAATTAACTTTTCAAGCTAGCCAGTTAAGTGCTACCATTTGGTTCAGCATAAATGGATGTTTAGTTGTAAGGTATTTTTAATTCAGCAAAATGTTTGTCAAGTATCTCATAACAACAAGCCAGTTAAACTGGATGGAATGGCAATTAAGTGGATGCACAATGGATGTTCATGAGATTGAAGGAAGGTGTGAATAGAATGTTACAAAGTTCAGTACTGGGTTCTATATTCTTCAATATTTTTACTAATGATTTAAACCAGGAATTTGAGAAATGGTGTATCAAATATGCAGATAACAAAACATGAGAGAGGATTGATGGAGTTCAATAACCAGTCGTTTCCAGTGTGCCAAGATGTCTGACTGCCTGGGCAGCGTTTATTGCTTTTATACAGTTTCTACAAGCAAAAAAAGATAATATAGAAACAGTATCTGGATTGGTGAATCCCCCCACCAATCCTTAAGAATTTACAAATAAGGAAGTGGTGATGTTAGCAGGTGAGATCATGTACAAGCCAGGGACAGCTCTGCTAAGTGAGATCATATGTAGGTATTTGAGGCCCATATTGGTGTTGAGGCACAGCAGCGTGCTGCTTGCACCCCTTACAGGACCTCTATTGCTACTAGAGAGGATGACTAATATCCAAAAACAAAAATAACATTCAAAACCATCTTGATATGTAAGAGAAACAGAATGAAATTTAACAAAAATTGAAATTTAACAAAAAGCTATAGGAAATAGAAATCAATTGAGGATATTGAATGGGGTAATAGCTTGGCAATAACACTTCTGAAAAACATTGTTGGATAAATAGTTGATTACAAATGGAATGAGTCAGCAAATGATATGATTTAAAAAATGATGAATACAATGTTAGGCTGCATCATCAGAAGTATATAGTATCTATAATATAGAAAGTGATATTTTTATTTTATTCTCTTTTGGTTAGATTCCATTTCACATTAATTGGGTCAGGTTGAAAGAAAGACAAGGGAATAATCAGTGGACTAAATCCTGCAAAGATGACTAGAAGTGTTGGGGAACATTTAGCTCTGAAGAAAAAATACAAGCAACAATATAACAAGACTCTTCAACCATATGGAAAAAATATCACTGATCAGAAGGTCACCTCCAATTGTCTGTCATCTTGAAGGACAGGACAGAACAAAGTTTAAGTTATGGAAAGAAGACTGGTGCAAGGTCAAGAAAACTTTTCCTAACGGTCTAACCAGATTGACAGTGGAACAAATTATCCAGAGAGAAATTAAGTTCTCCTTCACTGAATGTGCCAAAGCAGAAGCCAGATAGCCATCTGCCTTAGATTTCTGCATGGATCAGAGATTTGGCAAGTCTGGTGTTTCCTTCTAATTCTAATTTCCACATAAAATCCTTCAACAGGTCAGAAAAGGGTTTCTATCCTTTCTTATTTTAGCTTTTTTTTTGCATGAGTTAAGCCAATGCGTTTGTGTCCCACCAGAAACATATACAAGAAACAAAAATGCAGAAAAAGAGTAGTAGTAACAATAACGATTAGTCTTTCCTTTTTATAGAAAGGAGAAGTGAGATTTTTGTTACTTTGGAATCAATGATAGTTTGGAATGTTTCAAGCAAGCAAATTCTATTCCTTGCATTGTTCTAATAAGCAGCTGGAGGGGAAACTGATGGGCTAGTAGTGTTTTTTTGCTTGTTCTCAGAATTTTTAGCCCAGGATAAAGATGATCATACGTAAGTTTTAAAACTGCTTTTGAGAAATTAGGAAGTAAAAATGCCAATGGTGTGCAACTAAGATTCAGAAGGATTGATTCTGCTGTGGTGTTGAATATCAGGTACTCATGATACTTGAGTCTTTATTGTGTCATTCCTGATGATGGCAGATAGTTTTATCTATCTAGATAAACTGATGGAGAGGAGAGGGAAAGGAGAGGAGACTCAAATCTTCAGTACATTCTCATCTGATAATGCCAGACTTATTGGAAATTATCCCAGATATCTTTCTACTTCATATCCTGCAATCCTCCCTATAAATACAGAATACTAGGATCTGTTCAATTTTGTACTAGGCCTTGAAGGGTCAGCCAAACCAATCACAGTAATAGCTAAAGTCTTGCTATTATAGTAAGACACTTTGAACGAAATCAGTAAGAATATAAAACTGATATACAGGGATGTTATCTGGCAGCAGATCTTCTGAGTCAGCAATGTCATCTATAGGGATAAAGTAATATTGTATTTTACTGCTTGGGGATTTTGTTTTATCAGCTAAGTTTTATTATTATTATTGTTTTCTCTTATAAGTTAACCCAGAGTACCTTATATTTTTGTGAAACCTACAAATAACACAGCTAATTTACCCAAAATAGTAAATATATATACTATATAAATAGAATATACTGTATTTTGATTTATTCTGCTTATGGAGGTTTAGGAATGTATAAATGTGAGATTCTCCATTCCCTCCATCAAAATTCCTCCACGTTACAAAAATGTCTGAGCTGTATTTATTTTATGTAATCATAAACCTACCCAATCAACCTGTTATTATGTTTCAGATCTTCCTCACAGACATGGTGATGCTGGAGGGAGGGATATCAACCCACCGAGACATAGGCAAACATAATTAAAAATGATAATGTGGTCTCTTACTCATCTCCAGTTCACAATTAAGGCAGCCTTGCTCCCTTTCTTGTTCTGCTTCTAAACTAGCATTTTCTAGATTTCTGTGGAGATTCTCAGTCATCCAGGTCATGGTTGTCTCAAAGGTGGTTTTTCAAAAGGCAACAGGACTTTCTTTGTTTTCTCTTTAAGGCTTTTCACTTCTCATCCTAGAAGCTTCATCAGTTCTGGCCATGGATGAGAAGGGAAACATCTTCAAGGAAAACCAAAGAAAGTCCAATTACCTTTTGAAAAACCACCTTTGAGACTAGCGTTTTCTAGCGTTTTCCAGTACAAGCCATGCTATCTAGCCCATTTGAATATTACATGCTGAAAAAAGATTAGTACAAGTTAAAGCAAATGAGATATTCCACCTGTTTTATTGCCAAAACAGGATAGGATCTGTTATGTGGCCAAGACTTCTTTAAGCTGGTATGTCTTTTAAATACAGGAACTCAAGATAGTGTACATAATGCTCCCTTTTCCTAATTTTTGTTACAGTAACAATCCTGTGTTGTAGATTGGACTGAGAGAGAATAACAGGCTCCAGAGCTTGGCTCCTTGAACTAGAACTTGAATCTTCCAACTCCTCATCATTACATTAGCCATTTCACCACCTTTTTGCCTACTCTCAATGACATAATACACTGGATGACATACTACTAGGTTAGATGCTCAACTAACGGAAGATACATTTCTTCCTTCTACATAAGACTCAACAACCAGCATTGCTACATTTCCAATATGTATCACTTTTCTAACTGTGAAGTCACACTCCCTCATATCACATTCTATATAACTAAGAAACTTAATTACCCATATTTTCCGGTGTTACTGGTTCTGTGTTGTGATAACATACATTCTCTTGCTTTTGAGGATTCTCCTATCTGAGACTACATGAATGAAAATATTTCACATTCCTCTTATTTCCTAAAACAAATGCACCAATGCCTTGGCATCAGTTTCTTCTCTCACCCACCTCCATAGTCTGATACCCATTGCTGAACTGCCTGCATAATTGGCATGCAATATTTCTACACTGAGGCTTTTCTTGCTCATCATATCCCTTTTACAAATCCAGACAGCATTTTCAGGCCAGCTTTGGAAAAGGTAAGATCTGAATAGAATTCTGTCAAGACTGGGCAGCTCAAACAGTAACCACAGAGATCATGCAGGCATAGACAGATGCAACTTTTAGCAGCATTTAGCTGACCTTAAATTGATTTTAAAAAGCTATGTAGGATTGTACCAGAAAATAGTTAATTGAGAAAACATTAGAAAATGTAAGCTAGACTAGGATGGGAATTGAGTGGAAAATTATCTCCCATTTTAGGCAAGAATAGCAATAGCAGACTTATATATCACTTCATAGTGCTTTACAGCCCTCTCTAAGTACTTTACAGAGTCACCGCTGCTTGCTTGAGGAGGGTATGCCCGCGTGTGTGCACCCTCCAGGCCCCACCACAGCTGGCCAGGGAGTCACGAGAGGAGAATGGGGGAGGAGGGGGAGGGAAGCCTTCACCGCAGCTTGTGCTTGTTCCTCTGCCAGGTCATATTTCCAAAAAGAAGAAATAAAAGGAGTAGCGAAGAGCCCCAAAGAGAGCTTGCTGGCTTGGCCCAGTCTTGGCTTTCCGAGAGAGAAGAGAGAGAGATGCACACATAGACACACCCACAGACATAGAGAGAGGGGGAGATAGATACACACACACACACAGATAGAGAGAGAGGGGGGAGAGAGATACAGAGAGGGGGAGAGAGAGAGAAAGGGGAAGAGAGAGACAGAGAGACACAGAGAGAGGAGGAAGGAGAGAGAGAGAGAGAGGGGAAGAGATACAGAGAGAGAGAGATACAATGGGGGAAAGGGGGAGAGACATAGAGAGATACAGAGGAGGGAGTAAGTGATGTCAAGTTTTGTAGCCCCCAGGTTTTTTTTTCCTGTGGGAAATGGGTCCTAAAGTTGCAGACCCGTGTTTTAGACCAGGGGTCACCAACCTTTTGGACCTCAGGACCACCAAACTCATAATTTTAGATCCCAGGGACCACTAACTGGTTCTGTGGGCATGGCCTAATTTGTGGGTGTGGCTTGGTAGTCATGTGACTGGCCGGGCATGGCTTGTATTATAAATATTTATATAAATATTGATTTTTTTATAAAAAAAGAGAAACTTTTACCCAAAATCAGGTAAAGCATGCAGATTGAGTTGCTCACAGAATCACAGATTCATTCAGAGATCTATGTGCCATTGGCTACCTCAGTCTGTCACATAAAATTTGCTTGCAAACTCATAAAATTTGCTAGCAAGCAAACTCACAAAATTAACTCACTACACACCATGCATGTAAATATTGGATTTTTTATTTAAAAAAGAGCAACTTTTACCCAAAATCAGGTCAAGCAGGAAGATTGAATTGCTCACAGAATCATTCAGTGATCTATCTATCTGCCATCGGCTAGCTCAGTCTCTCAAATTTGCTTGCCGTGAGTCTGCACTAACTAACTGAACCTTCAGTCCTAAGGGAGGTTCAGCTATGCTTAAAAGCAGAGCCGAAGATCTAAAGACTAGTTAGAAAGCAAGAAATCCAACCATTTCCTGCTTCCTAGCTAAGCTAAATCTCCCGGCACAGAAGAACAGATGATGGTTGGAAAAAGGAAAAATAGCAATTTAACAGGCAAGTTTACCAGGTAAGGAGTAAGTGGGCGGGGAGGGTTCCCGTAGGCCATGTGGGCGGCGCAGCCTTGTGTTTCTGTGCAGCCTGGATTAATTGCTTTGTGGGGGGTGCTCTGGGGATGAGATTTCTCTGCGGCCCACCAAAATTTTCTCACGGCCCACCAGTGGACAACCATTATTTTAGACCATTGTGGATGAGCTGTGATGCCAAAGTGATTAGATTGCAGCATTGCAGGCTAATTCTGCTCACTGTCAGCAGTTCAATTCTCACCAGCTCAAGGTTGACTCAACCTTCATCCTTCCAAGGCTGGTAAAATGAGGATCCAATTTGTTCAGGGTAATATGCTGATTCTGTAAACTGCTTAGAGAGGACTGTGAAGCGGTACATATATCTAAGTGCTATTGTGTATGTGGGTGTGTGTATGTGAAAGATGTGCAGATAGTATTTCCATTCAATTGGTTCAATACGAACTAAACTTATTCCTACCTCCCAAGAATTGTTCAAAAGCATTGGCTGCAGTAGAAAATTGTTTTTAAATGGATGGGCGCAGGCAGGGTGAGGGAGAGTCTACGTTTCGTTTTATCAAACTGAATACAACTAAACGACTTAGGTCAGATCAGGTTCTTATGGTAGTCAAATCATAGCCGATTTGAATGATTCTTCCGCAGATGGTTTTTTGCCCAAGCATCACAGATCCCGGGGTTAGCAACTTCGAGGTACGGTGCCTATAAGCCTCTTAATAGGTAGGCAAGCTGCTCCCCACGAGCGCAGAAGCGCTGCTCGTCCCTTCCCTCCACCGCCCCGTTGTTTACCACCGAGCTCTGCGGCGCCTCAGGAGTTAAAGCGGCCGAGAACAGAAGCAGATTCAGGTGGGTGGCCCATTGCAGAGTCGGGCCTCCATTGGGAGAGAGAGCTTCTCGAGGGGAGGGGGAGCGCGCTCTCGGCTGGGGGGTGTGGGAGCCGCGGAGAGGGAAAGAGAGGCGAGAGAACGCCCGCCGCCTAGGCGTTTGCGTGCGCGCGTGCGCGTGTTTGTGTGTGTGTGGTCACAAACACAGCTGTGCGCGCGGGGAAAGGGACGCGACTCCCTGCCGCTGCCTCCAACTGGCAGGAAAGGGAAGCGCGGGAAGAAGGGCTGGACGGCGGCGGACGCTCTTCAGCCCTGGTCTCCTGAGTGCCGGGGTAGTCGTCGGAAACCTGCTCAGCTCCTAGCAAAACGACGCCCTCCCCGGTTCAGGCTGCCAACTCCGGGGCTCCGTCGGAGGCAGCTGTGCGTGCTTCCTGGGCTTGGCAGCAGGTCGCCACTTAAGAGCTGCGGCGCTGAGACGGCGAGAGGAGAGTCCAAGGGTAAGTTGAGCTCTTGCGAGGTGTATCCTCGGGTGCGGGGCGACGAGCGGGGCATGTGCCCCTCAGGTTGCGGCTGGGAGAGCTGTATCGGACGCCGCCTTCGTCTCGCTTCGAATCAGGCCGAAGGGGGAAGAAGGGATGGTGCGCGGCTGGCTAGGGAGAGCCGTCAGGGCTTGCCTGATTGGGGTGGTCTTGGCGGCAGCGACGTTCACGAGATTGGAGAGATCAGGGAAAGTTGGGATGCGGTTTCGGGCTTGGCATCAGAAATTCCCAAGTGAACCTCTGGGATCAATGCAGGTAGGAGGCTAACATTCGCGGCGGCTCTTGTGCTGCTATGTAAAACCAGGTGTGTCACTCGCATCCAAGCAATGAGGCCAAACTCTTGTCGGGGTGCAGAATCGCTTCCTCAGCCGTTGGTCTGGTTTACAGGATGCTGGTGTTTATTCTGGAGTAGCTCTTGGAGCCAGCAGCCCCTTCGGGGTTTTGGCAAATCCTGGCAAATCAAGCGACAGCCTTTGAATTATGTGCAAATTGGCTGTGGCTTGCATAGTATCTTCCAATGTTCTTGATCAACCCGTTGTCTCATAAAAATTCGAGGAGATTTTTGGATCCAAGAAAAAAGAAGAAGAAAGGATTGCATTGAACAGCCTGTTACTTCCATCCTCGACCCAGGAGAATCCCCATTTTAAAAAAGGGAGATAGAGAGGTGATGCTAGAACTCAAGGCATCGAGAGGCAACATAAAAAAACAGAAGCAGAAAACAAAAATCTGAAAAATGTTGGCAGAGGAGTAAATTGTGGAAGAAAAGTAGTGGTAATGAGGGGCCATCAGCTGATGCAGACAAGAAGCCAAAGACCTGCCTTTTGATTTAGCTTCCACACCAGCAATCTCTGAAGCTAACAAACATTGGTGATGGCTGCCTATCATCATCCCAGCCTCATGGAGAGCCAAGCTATGAATATGAAGCTGGAGGTGCCCAGCAAAAAGCAGGAAGCAGGGTGGGCAGTGGGTCTGATCAGCTTAAGAGTTAGTGAGAACAAGTACAGAAGTGAGAACAAGTACAGAATGTTGAAAAAAGCTCATTAGTCTTTCTACAAAGTGCCCTTATCCCTCACCCTCCCAATCCCCAACAGCTCTGTTGTCATTCATTTCTCTTGCTTCTATCAGCCCTACTTTACACCCTATCATAGCAAAGCTGTGTAATCATGTACACAGCATAACAAGAGAGGGAGTTTACTTACAGGAGGTTTCACATATAATAAATCTGTCAGAATTTGTAGATTTTCCCTTCATTTTACTGTTTGATCCTCTCCCGGTGGCTATGAAACAAACCTCCTTAGTAACCATAAATATATCTGTATTCTGGCTATGACAGTCAGATCAGTTGCTCCCTTTTTCTTTCCAGAGATTTATTTATTTTTATTTCATGCTTAGTTAGCCTTGCTAAGAAATGTGAGTATTAAAGGCAACTGTTATAGGTTCTGGGAAATTTCTTTTGTTTTTTTCCCCCCATGTGACACAAGGGACAGCATGATCTTTTTTTTTAACCAAAGAGAATATGTATATGGCAGATGCTTCCCAATATAATTCAGAACAGAAGGAAATTGACCTAAATGCTACATTAGCTTTTTATTGCTTCTGTAAGACAGATTTTTATATATGCATGTATAAATAGTAATGTGAGCTAGGCATTATCTGTGGGCATTATTGAGAGGAAAAAAAGCTTAACCAACTTGTACTTGTTTTGTCATATTTTCTGGATATGTGTGTACTTTGGAAATTTATACCTTTAAAGGGTAAAATATTGAAACTCACATCCCAAGTAAAGAAAGAAGTGAATATGAAGAGAGAGTATATATTAGACTTTTCCTCCTTCCCTTCCTGTGAAATGTTACTTATGAAGACCTAATCTTTATGATTCAACCCACTTGTCAGCATGATGGCTTTCAGAACTTTGTATTGTATTCTTTGGGGTGAAGTGGGGAGCTACTATTCAGGTTTTGTCAAATGCTCATCAGGTCTCTGAAGGACCTTCTGTCCTCGGCTGGAACTTGATGTCATCTGCTCTTGTTCTGGCAGAAGAAATGCCTGTGACTCACAGGTAAAATATTTACATATTTTTAAAAAGGAGGGGCTTGGTCCTAGACCAAGAACAGGGATTTGAATGGAAATGGCTACTTAGAGGGAAGCTTCGGTAAGGTGTACGTGAAACCTGCACTTGCATTTAATTTTTAATGAGTGTTCTCATGATATATATGCAGCTAGAACTGCAATGGGACAGAGGTCCAGGGCTTTAATGGTATGAAAGCCTCCAAACATAATGCAGAGCATGGTGAATGATTTGAATATCAGCAAACAAGACTGATGTCATTATGGGAGTTGACATGGATATTCAGAGCCCGCTAGAATGAGTTAAGAGGAATACAGATTTAATAAATTGTTTATTAATATTTCCTGTTATAAGATTGTTTTTTGCAAGACTGGAAGAGAGAGAGAAAAGTAGGCATGTATGGGGTTACAGATATTTATATTTCAATTCACATTATATTTAGTCCCCAGTAAGACAAAGGCTGTATAAAAGGAGTTCCCTTTAAAACCATTAACACTCCCCTCCATTCACCATTTAACACCAATTAGTTGCCAGAATAGATGACAAACCTTTATACATGTCTGAGCACTGAAGAGCATGCATTAAAATGGCAGATACATAACAATAGGTATAATACTTCAGCCTGAAACTTTTGAGTTTTTACTTCATCAAGTAGCATATATTCCATTCAGTTCATCTCCTGAAGGAAGAGAATTCCAATAAACTTTTTTTTCTGAAGAGAAAAGCAAGAATGTCAGGGCCAAGAATCCTGCCATCAGAAAAACCCAGTGGCTAGATTCACTTAGGTCCGGAAATAATTTCTTTTCTCTAACTGCCTCTGTTTTCTGAATGTTATCCCTATTTGATAGTTGGAAAGTGTTCTAGTCATCAAACCATCCCTAACCTTAATGCTTAACAAATCCTTGCTCTACTTTATAATGATATATTGCAGTGTTCTTTTTAACTTCATGTCTCTGTTCATCTTGGGGAAACTCCCAACCGACCTATTTCTGAACTGTACTGTAGCCTTAACAGAATAACAGAGTTGGAAGGGACCTCTTCTAGTCCAAACCCCTAGTCAGGCAGGAAACCCTATACCAGTTCAGACAAATGATTATCCAATTTCCTTTTAAATTGGAGGTTTTTACTCCAATGTTGGAGATGTGTGTCTGTGTCTATGTGTGTAAGGAAAGAAAGAGGGAGGGAGAGGAGAGAGCGGGAGGGAGGGAGAGAGGGAGGGAGGGAGGAGAGAGAGAGAGAAAGAGAGAGAGAGAGAGAACACCAGGAAGGAGCAGGGCATTTAAACTGCAGGTACATCCACTTATATTTCAAAATCTATTTGTGAACTCAGCTTAAGGTTGATAGCAGGTGTGATGGTTTTATGGCAAGAAATGCCATAGGAACATACAATATTCACTAATACATTGGACTGAGTATCCAAAGCAGCAAAATAAAAAATGCTATTACATTTTCAGTACATTTCATAGTACAGCTCCAGGAGAATGACACAATGCAGACAGGGGTACTGATCAATGCGTCCTACTATTAGCATTGTACAAGCTTTTGAACTTTGTGGAATTTAGCTTCAGGGAAAAAAGTAAACCAAATGCTTTATTAAATGTGAAGACTTAGAGTTACAAAGTAGCTGCGATATCTATTGCATTCATGTTGTGATTTTGATAGATTTCCCAGTCCTAGACAATGTATATAAGCAATGTTCTACAGGCCTCTAATATCCTGAATTTATTGAACATGGATCCAAGCATACAAGCACTTTACATATATTATTTGATGCTTGCCGTAGCCTTCTTGGAAAAACTAATTTCCATATTATATATTACAAAGGACAGAGAATGAGGGGCTTACCCTTACTTCCCACAAACACGTATAGTCAAGGTGAAATGTGAACCAAAAATGTCTTTATTCACCACTGACAAATATATTGTAAAAGTTAGAAATTGGTTTTTGGAAATTTATGAATCCACTGCAAGTTGAGCACAACCTCCTTTTGGAGATTGGGTTATTTTTAAAAATGTCTGGGCATCTTCCTTTTATAAGATACATTTGCCCACTCAACCTTAAAATGACTCTGAAAAATATTGCTGCTAGTCATCTGTCAGATAATTGGCAGTGGATGTCAGAATCCATAGAAGAAGTCTTTTGCACAGATGTTGATACTCCTGTTGAGATGACAGGATCCCTGAGAATAATACCATCCATGGACATGGAAATGATCTTTTCCATGAATACTTGCATTTAGGTACAGTCAAGTGGAAGTTTTAAAGCAAAACCTCTCTGCAATAAATTCTTACCACTGCTGTTATAAGGAGGAGAATGGAACCTTTAGCTGGAAGGAAGCCAAACTTATTTGAACTTAATTTGGTTGATGTGAAACAGAGCCCAAATTAACTCATTTGTGATGTGAACCCTTTCCAAAATTGAGCCTGAGGGAAACACAGTTGTTATTGCACCAGCTATTAATTAACCGTCTTCTCACCTTATAGTCAATCATAAAAAAAGGAGGGGAAGTTGTACCCGTTGGCTCTGTTTCTAATCACAAGTTCAGAATTTTTTAAAAATGTTTTTTACCTATATACATTTACATAAAGTTCTTCTGATCGCAAGGTTAGGTACATGGTTAGGACTATGATATATGCCATAGTTTAAAATAATACATCCAGCCCAGTAGTGGGATTCAATTTTTTTTACTACCAGTTCTGTGGGCATGGCTTGGTGGGCGTGGCTTGGTGGGCGTGGCTTGGTGGGCGTGGCAGGGGAAAGATACTATAAAATCTCCAGTCAATGGTGGTATTTGCCAGTTCTCTGAACTACTCAATAGGTTCTCCAGAACTGGTCAGAACCTGCTGAATACCACCTCTGATCCAGCCACTATATGTATATGCATACATATGTAAGCAAAGTCCACATTGGACAGTAGTAGTGGATATGTAAATGTCAAATATAGTGCAATATGCAATTTTCGTTTCATTCCAGGTGTTTAGAGAATGCAGGAAAATGAAGATAAGTCTAAGCTTGAACAACATTTCATGAATAGTGTAAATGATTCTTTCTCTTTTGTGCTGCGCTACTCTATTGGATGTGTAGCTTGTAGTGTAGCTCAGTTGTGAATAAGGGGATGATGACTTTTATTGGATGGATTCATCTTAGTGAGTGTAATTATAACTAAATTTTTGCCTCAAGAAGAGCTCTGTGTTGTCTAAAATGTTCACTTCTGTTCAGATTAGTTCAATAAATGTGACACTTGCCTTTTTTTTTTTTTTTACATATGCTCATGTAAACTCCGGTATGATGAGCATGTTGAACTCCAACATGATGAGCATGTTGAAAATAATCTAAGAATTGGTTTTTTATATAAGAATACATTTTAAAGAAAGATTTTTACTTATGGGTATGGTGTGCATGAGGGTATCTATGTGTGCATGTAAAATAGCTCTAATGCCTTGGAATCTCTCTGAATTTTGATGTGAAAAAGGACACTGCTAATGCAAATGATGCTTATTTTTGTAATAATGTGAATATGCTTTGCATACAAGTATTAAGTTATAATTGTATACACAGTTATATTGAGCAAAAGTACAACAGAGGTAGGATTGAGGACTTCCTAGTCACAGTGCCCACGTACCAGTAGTGTAGGACTATGATGGCGAACCTATGGCATGCGTGCCGGAAGCGACACACAGAGCCATTTCTGCTGGCATGTTAGCCATCACCCAGAACAGATCCACTGCGCATGCACACACAGCTCCTGCCAGCCAGCTGATTGTCGGGTATCTGCTGCACGTGTGGGGGGCGGCGTGTGTGTGGGAGACGTGCACGCATGCACAGAGGCACATGCTGCACGTGGGGGAGGGTCGCACGTGCATGCACAGTGGGGGCAGGAGGTCACATGTGCATTGCATTATGGGTGCAGGCACGTGCACTGCACACATTTGGCACGTGACGACGAAATGCTTAGCCATCACTGACCTGTACTATGATATAGTATATATTTTAGTAAAGGAATTTAGCTGGCCTTGAGGAAGAGGTAGAAAAGTTGAAACAATTCCTCAGCCCTGTGAAAGCAGAAGGCATGAGAAAGGGGCTTAGACTGTCTCTTGACATGGCGATAAAATAATGTTCCTGCAATTTTTGTAGTGGTTTGGTTTTGGCTTTTATTGTTTTGTTTTTGTTTTTTCTATATCAAAGGATTGAGAATATTATGGTTTCATGTAATGACCTGTTTACACACCCATGGAGGTAAGAGGTCTGCAGGGGGTGTGCATAAGCGCACCAACGTGCTTATTGACCCTGTCCTATTGTTTATTTTTTTCTTATTCATATCCATTTCATGTATTCATAACCATGTTTATACTTATACCTGTTATTTAATAATCGCTTGACTAAATAAACAATTAAATAACTAAACAATGAAATAAATAAACAAGTAAATAAATAAATAATAATAAATAAATAAAAAGAGGATGAAAACATTGCCACTAATGTTTTGTATCCAGCTGAAGTATACTTGTTAACTCAAATATATGTCCTCCCTCCCTCCCTCCCCTCTCCCTCCCATTTTTAATGTTTTGTACCTAGGCTCACTGTCTTTGTGTATGTGTTACATATGCAACTAATTTTACATTATGAAATATAAATTACTAAAGTAAAATGCTTTAGTATGTTGTTTCCTATATAGTGAAACTGTCCTATGGTAGATCCTATGTTAAAACAAGTTTTGTTCTTTATTCCATTCTTATATGACAATTGTCTTTTGGATGAAATGTCCTTTCCTACACTTTGATGAGTTTTTTTTTAAAGTATTTTGCATAGAGCAATTTGTTGCAGTATGTTTCTTTTTTTAGATAGCTATACTTCTGAGCCAATAACCTTGAATAACTAGGGAATATTCTATAATTATTATACTTAAGAAGTAAAAATGAAGGAATATCTATGATTAGAACTCAATTAACTAAGGGACCCAACTGTCACAATCATTTTCTCAGGATTCTCATTGTGCAGAAGTAGCTAGCTTTCATATTTTTAGTACCACCAATAACACTTAATGAAGGTTAAGCCAGGCTAATCAAAACTGACTCTATATGCTACAAAGTTGTACTACCATAAGACATATATCTTATTTTTAAGCCATTATTGTGATGTAGCTGGAGCAGAGGTGGATGCAAATGGAATGACATTAAAATGATACCTCCGCAATGTCACCCAACCAAGCCCCCTAAATTCCATGGACTTTATTTAACAGAATTTAATCTTGAATAAATATTTTTGAGTTTAGTGGGATTAATTATCCGAGCCAAGAGTTGTTTTGCATCAGCCCATATAACTTAATGGAAACAGAAAAAAAAGGAAAATTCCTAGCTAAATACATCTGCTATCATTCAAGGAGTTCAGGAAACAATTGTCATATCTATTTAATTTTTATAGCTGTCCATCTCAATCACATGACTCTGTGCATCAAACAACTCTTAAACAGTTTAAACAATTAAAAAATAAATTTAAAGCAGCTGAGAAAATTAGCACAGCACAGCAAAAATATGTGGTAATCTTGCAATTGACTTCTGCTATCATATCTAGCATTATAATTATTTATATATTGCCCTGAAAGACATCCATAATCATTAATAGACTTCAGATTTGAAAAATCTTTCTGAATTGCAAACTTGGGAACATAATTTTCTAAGGCAACCATAGTGAGGAACAATCATTTGGATGTTGGTGGTGGTTTCTTCCTTTTGCAATCTAGTGTGTCTGGAAACATAGTGGAGATCTATGTTTTGTTTGGACTCAAAAACAGTGAACCACTGATGCCATGATTGATAGTATCTTCTTGTATCCTGTTTTATGAGCAGAATGTGATAGCCACTTTTTTCTTTCCTGAAAATGCAATTATTTTCCTCTCTTTTTCTCTGGAAATAATTTGGAATCCAGATATAGAAGCTAAAAGAAATGGCATCTAACCCAATAATTTAACCTATTTTTTTTACTTTACCCAAGAGATATGTCTGTCTGCTGGAAGTCTGAGATGATGGCTAAGAGATGATATATTCCTCTATAGTATCCTTGGGACATTGGATAAAAGTCTGAATAAGCAGGTGCCTAGGGTACCTTGTCATAGTTGTAGTCTCTATAGTAAGATGTTCTATTTCTTATATCTACTTTTCCCATGGTGTTCTGGGACAAGCTTCTCTTGCGGATATATTTGGTCTCCTCCTCATGTTTCACAAAGCAATAAAAAAAATACTGTGCTTTTCTGCTCTTGGCATTACTTGGTGTTCTTGGATAAGCATGGAACTTAAAAGTTATGTTTTCTTATTGTGTGTTTGATTTCATTTTTGCTTTATTATTTAATAAGCAGTGATTGGATAGGTTTACCAACCTGTAAAATAAATAGACATTATTATTGCTACATTTATATTTAAAAATTAACAAATTCCATTTGGGTATAAATCACAGTCCTCTTCTTTGGCTATCCTTATGTGGCTCACCTGTTTCCACACATTTAACTAACAACTAAATGTCAAGTGTTCATGAGAGTCTGAAATTCGGTTCTACACTTTGATATAATATAAAACATTCCTTGGGTATATTGTTTCATGAAAAATAATCATGTCACTAGAAGGTTACTTTCTTTTTTTAGTAAAATGTAACTTTGTAATTTTGTAACATTTAACCAAACTAATACATGATTTTCTGCTGGCTCAAGCCTGTTCCTAGCCAATCTTTTACTTTTTGGCTTGCAGACACCTGAGGCCTTTCCACTAGAGCTTATTAATTAATTCCCTACATGTTGGAGCTTGCTGTAGTCAATTGCTTTTTGCAATCTAGTCCTTGTGTCTGGAAACACAGTGGAGATCTATGTTTCGCTTGGACTCTTTTAAGCGAAGAACTGTGAGCCACTGGTGCCTTGATTGATAGTATCTTCTTATATCCTGTTTTACAAGCAGAGCGTGAACCCACTTTCTCTTATTCTGCTGGAATTTTTCCCCCTCAAAATGCAATTGTTTTCCTTTCTCTTCCTCAGGAAATAATTAGCTTTTTACTTCCAAGGAAAGATACACACACCTCAAATTTAATAAATTTCTTATGTGAAACCAAATTTTGTTTCTAAGTACAAGAAGCAGTCAGCAAATATGCACCATGCTTTATGAGAGCAAGTTTGGTACTGTGATTTAAGAAATAAGCCAGGACAAGCTCTACTAATGTGCAAGCCTCAAACAATGAACACAATTCCATAATAGTATAGTATCTCTTGGATTGTTCTGCCATTCCATTTTACAATCTTTCAAAACGTGCTATACCCAAAAGACATGGCACAGTTGACTCTACTTTCCCCATGCTATTTACTAATAAGGATTGGAAAATAATGCTAAAAAATTATTTCTTCTGGAAAAGCACTAAATTAGAGGTTGGCAGTCTTATTAAGCCATTATATCCATATAGTTCATCTAATCTTCTGTGGCATTCATGGCAAAATGTGTGACATTCTTTGTCAATCTTCCATTCAAGCAATAACTATACTGAGAGATAATTAGTTTCATTAAGGCAGGGACATTGATGCAGGGATAATTTCTCTTACCCTGAATTTGTCCCACATATTTTTACCAACACTGGAGAATGAAAATGAGTTTACCCCACACATTACCTTTCTATAACAGGTAATGAGAAGCTGGGTAATATTAATAGTCAGAACAGAACCAAATAGTTTGTGCTGGTCTTTTGCACTATAAAGATTTGATTTGTACAAAATACTTTAGTGCTCCTAAGAAGCACCTTGTTCTAAAAAAGGAGAATGAGCAGGCAAATATGTTTCTGGAGTAGAAATGCTTTTCTAATCCCAAAATTTAAGGTTAGACATTTTTTAATCTCTGTCATTAAATGTCATGACTATAACATAACCTTCTACATTTTAGATTCAGCGCTATGTTTGCTGAATATATCTATATATAAGTGTTACATTTTCAAAAAGGGGTGTTTTCATATATTTGGATATAAACTACTCTTGCATTTAAAATTAATTTACTGGGCATCAAAATCCAGCTCTGATTTTCTTCCACTGGGTTGTTCTGATAACAGATGCACAAAACTGTTTGGATTTACAAAATATTTCATTAAATATTAAATTCACCAGAAATGTGGAGACTTTGTATACTTTTGTATACTTTGTAAACCAGTAATTGTATAATGAAAGATACCACAAATCCATTATCTAATTAAAATTGTATTGCTGAAATTGGGGCAGCCAAGATTTGATTCTTGCATGGAAGTTTCACTCAGTTCTCTTTTTAAAAATGAAATGAAATTCAGAGTTCAGAATTCTTTCATTCTTCTGTACTAGAAGTTCAGTGGTAGGCCACTGACTCTACTTAAAAATAAGGAGACTGTTAATTCTACTTAAAAACAATTTCATACACACTGATAATGTTTTAATATGAAATCCTGTCCTATATTTACTTAAGAATAAACTTTATTCAACTCAATAAAGCCTACTTCTAAATAGACACTTAGAAGATTTCCAGAGAAGCATTTAAATTAATCTGTTCAGAATAAAGTAATAAATATTTTCATCACTGAACACTTTATTGCCATCTCACTTAAATGAATAGATATTTTTTTATATCTACAGAAAATATTCCTTTTCATTCCCATCTTGCCCTCTTTACTTTTCTGTGATGCTGGCCATTTTGGTTTCTGCCTTCTCCTAAATCTTCTTTTTGTTTTATCTTCTAGGCCAAAGAAGCAACAGAGGGAGAACTATTTAAAAGCCTGATATAGTTCCAGGGCATCAATCAGTTTATAGGCAATGAAATATATGTGCAGGTCTGGAGGTTGTTGATAGGGTAGAGTATTTTGTGATAAATATATTTATTGCAGGTTGTGTGAAAGGTTGTTCCAATGAGTGGTTTTTAGTAAGGCAATAAATGGCCAAGAAAATTGCTCCAATTGCACTGCAGTGCATTTCAGGCATTGAAGTTAATGGGGTTCTTTTCTATCCCCTTGCATTATCAGAAGGGAATGACAGTGGACAAGTAAGACTGTCTCATTTGCAGCAAAAGCCACTTCTCTTCATGCATGGCAGATGTTTGAGATTTTTTTAAAATTAATGTATTGCATCCTTTAAATCCAGCTACGGTAGTAATACAACTGGATATTAAGAGGTACATATATGAAGCAAATATGTATATAGCATGAGATTTGTCCTTAAACATAAAATTAGAATATCAATACTAATCAAAGGGATTCAAGGTCTTGCACCAAATGTCTCATTCTCACATTCAATGATCTAGTGCAGGCAAAGGGGAGGATAAGGTGATCAATGGATACTAATCATGATAACTATCTATCACCTCCAGTATCAGAGCCACTATGTCTCTTTGAACAGCTGTTTCTGGAGAATTTGAACAAGAGGGTGCTATTGTATTGATGTCTAACTTATTGGCTTTCCACCTGGGTAGCTGCTGCAGGAAACAAGATATTGAGCCAGTTAGGCCACTGGTCTGATCTATGAGGTTTTTTTGTGCTTTGAGATAGAAATAGAAGCTTATTACATGAAGAAAGTCAATTAGTGAATGCTCTGCTTTGAGATATATTTCAGTGCTTCAATGAACCACTTTGTATAGAGAAAAGTAGATAAAAACCAACTGAATGAATAATAAATATATAAATAAAAGAGTGTTTCAGCTATCAATACCAAAAATAAATGCTTGCTAATGTATATCTAAACCAGATCTGTGCATAAGGCTAGGCTTATGTATGTTCCCTTTGATCAAGCAAATTGAATGGGGAGAAAGCAGATACATTTCTGATGCTGTGTCATAGCCAAGAAATACAAAAAGCATGACACCAGTAGAGATTCTTAAGTTGAACCATAACAACAGATATAGCTTTCAGAGCCTTGATATCTTGTCCTGACTCTATGGGTACTGAGGTGGTGGATGTTTGGTGACAACATTCTGATGACATATTCATGAAAATGTCATGATATTTGTAGTACTGTCAGATACAAGCAAGGTCAGCTTGGCATCACTGCAATTTGCTGTGAATAATATTGCCGGACTCCCTACTAATTCATTATATACTGAGGTTATTGCGGGTTTTGGTACTTCAGTAACAGCAAGGAAGCATACATAAATCTTAACTTGAAATGACTGAAGGTCATTATCATAAGGATGGAGTATAAAACTATGATTGCCAGTCTATTCCAGTAATTAGTGACACAAACCTGACATGAATTGGATTTTTTATGCCTAATATAGAAATATACAGTATATCTTCTGGAAAATGTTTATATGAAACTTGACGGTACAGCTTTTTGGTGGTATGTATCAATTCGATAATAATTTGAATGAGGTGACCCTTTCCAATACAGTACATTCATGAAAGAAAGTAGAATGGCCACAGACTTATTTCATTAGCAATAGGATCCACTAAAATGAGAAGAAAGGTTTTGAGAGCTAAAAACAAGACCTTTAGATGTAGAGTCATTCTGATAATCATGTATTTCTCCTCCTCCCTCCTCCTCCTCCTCTTCTTCCTCCTCCTCCTCCTCCGGTTTCTAACAATTTAACCCAAACCTTGGTGTTGATTATGTTTCTAATGTATATACAGGTAGTGGTCAACTTATTACCACACTTGGGACCAGAATTTTCATTGCTAAGCAAGGAGGTTTTTAAGAGAGATGCAATTGATTTCATGACCATTTTTTGCCATGACAAATCACTTCAGAATCGTATAGTCATTGTGAATCTAGCTTTCCCCGTTGTCCAAAGCTGGCTGGGAAGGTTGCAAATTGTGATCACATGGCCCTGGAATACTGCAACCATTATAAATACATGCTAGTTGCCAAGTATCTGAATTTGGATCACATGACTGCAGTGACTATAAGAGTAAGGACCAGCGCCACTGTAATTTCAAATGATCATTAAACAATGGTTGTAAGACAAGACATTCCTTTGTGCAGAAGGAAATAAGAGATGCATAAAAATCTCATTTTAGGGAGAAGAATCTAAATATTTGAAGAAATGATATTTTCTTAAAATCTGTTTAATATCAATCAATTTACTAATTTACTATCTTGCTTAACCTAAACCAGAGGACAATATATACTCACTTGTGGTCATTATTTTTTGTTAGTGATGTGCTGATTTCCAAACATAGATAAATGCCACAAGAAGTATGGCAAATATCCTTATAATGTATTTGTGATGAATTCTTAAATTATTAATGACTCCTGCTTAGTATTTCTGCCAACATTTCTCTCCAATGTTTTCTGAGATTAAAATATTTCGAACATCATCTGACTTGAATAAATAGACTAGAATAGAAATACAGTAGAATAGATAGAGTACAATAGGAATTCTAGTCTAGGTGCATCCAACTTATAGCTGCCTTGGACTGCTAGTAATGTGTCCTCACAGGATAAAATTAAGAAAAAATAAAGTTTGTTATTTATATACATTAACTATATTATATATGTGGCCCAAAATACTGTAATTCATCTTCACTGAATGAGGCCCAGGCCTGCTCTAGTAAGTCCTATTAGAATTAATCAACTTTTTATGTTATATTATAAAATCATATATGATAGAGAACATTGTTAGGCAAATCCTAAATTATATTTTATTAAGAATATGTGGCTATGTCATATTAGTTTTAATCTTTCTTCTTAATTTTCTTCATACCTGAGTTAAATCAGTACTAAATATTCAAAAGCAAGAGAAGAAATAGTTCCTAGCTCCAGAGAACTCTTTATGCTTTTGTAAAATTCAACAGTGACTAAGTTTTAACAACCTTAATTGCTGACAAATGATTTTTTAATGAAAGGGGGCATTCCTGATCCACAGTCTAATGGGCCTCAGGCCTTCCCATGTCCTGTTCTAACAAACAAACGAAATATTCCAACTGGTTTCTGGCCAAGATCCTTATCTTTCATACTATTTTCACTCAGCTGATAAATTGCTTTCAGGGCAGAGGAGAGTATGAGAAGGGATGCAAACTGAAAGCAAACCAGTTGGCAAATCAATGCTAAAACTAAAGCTGAATTCAGGAGCTGAAGTCTAGAAGCTACAATCCTGGCAGTGGCAGATGATGAAAGGCAGCAACAAGCCTAGTGACAATTCTTGGGCTGAAATGAGTGCATGCCTTGTCACGCTTTTAGAAAAAGCATTTCTTTCTGGTCCTAAATATGAGCATCTTGCAGGAGATAATTTCAGTTGTCCTGAATAGAAGCTAATGTTATTTAAAATCCCCCTCTCCAGTTCTTTAAAGATGTCTGTGGAAGTAGGGTGGTCAGAGCAGTCAGTCTGATAAAAGTAGCATGGTGTCAGTGGGATGCAAGGCCTGTCCACACACTTTGTAGAGAGAAGTTCCCTAAAGATGAGTTCCAATATGAGTCTGAAAGTTCGGAAGACAAAACCGTTGGCCCTGGTGATGAATTCAGGTTGGATTCTGTCCATTTTGTATGTTCATTATGATCTTACATGCACATCTGAAAAGGGTGGCACTCATGTTGCAAGAACAAAATACTTCTTTTTCATTTTGATAAAAGTACTTAGAGGTATGGATTTATTAATACTGATTGCATTTTATTTACGATGGTTTTATATAGCTTTTTAAGTTACTCTGGAGGACTTTTTATCTGGAACTTAGAAGATACATAAATAATAGGCTGGAAGCCAAAATAGATAATAAAGTACTGCTAGCATAGTGCAGATAAAATATTGCAGAACAGTATGATAGGACGATATTGGCCCATCTCACTGAACAGCTTGACTACTCTATTTGAATCAGCTGAAGTTTCTGAACTATCTTTGATGGTAGTCCCATGCATAATGTGTTGCAATAATTCATGTGAGAGGTTACCAGAGCCATAAATAACAACAGCAAAGCTGTATCTGTCAAAATAGGTTGCTTGTGCTGATAAAAAACTAGCAAGCAAAAATAAAGACACCTGGGAAAAATGCACTACAGAGCTACTATTGAGTTAGCAGGGTAGAACATAAAAGGTAATGGAAGTCATAAATGCTTTCAATATTTCTAAGAACTCCAGGGTGGATTCTCTAAAGTTGCAGATGATTGCTTTATTTGCAAAATATCCCTTTGTGTACAAGGACTGAATGAAAAGTCATGCCTTCAGTGTTACAAGTCATCATGACCTACAAGGTCCTTTCCAACTCTGATTATCTGTTATCAACAGATGGCAGTACAGATATGTTAGAAGCCCTAATGCAGGGCAGTCAAACTCCCAGACCATGGCTGGATGCGCACGTGCTGGCCATGCCATGCCCAGTTTAGCAAAGGGGGGAAAGTCCCGGTATGTCACGTGATGCTGCTGTGATGACATGAGTTTGACACCCCTCCTCCACCTTCATTAGTATCTGTTATTTCATACAGTTGGTAGGACATTGCTATGAGAAAAAGTTTACTATGAAATGGAAGCCTGTAAGTGAAGAATCATGAGTATGCTTTAAGCAATGCACTCTGCTTAATTTTTTTTACTGCCAAAGCAGTCCTTCTATTTGAAATTCACCATTGAATGTACTTTGTTTATGGTGATGACTGTGTTGACATGAATACTCTGTGTTGCTGTATCAAAAAAAATATATGTAAAGATGGTAAAGTGCGAAAAGCTGATTTGTGTGAACCATGACTGTAAGTGATTTTTATATAAGAAAGGTCCACAAACTGATTAAGAACCATCCATAGATCAGTCAAAAATAAATTGTTGTCAAACTTGGTATTCCACAGCTTAGGCAACATTATTGGTGTTTTTCAATATTGAAAATTGTGTTCCTTGCATATTGATGGCAAAAATGAAAAATGCAAGAATTGAGATTTGCCAGAAATTGTTATATTACAGGAATGAAAATGAGGGTTTTGCTTTTACATAGGTTCATCATTATGAAAAGTGATGCACCAATCCATGAAATACCTTCACAATAGTTCACCTATAGAAAAAAAAATTTAAAACCCAGCATTTGGCAGAAAAATCATGGTTAAAGCTTTTTTAGGAGGAGGATGCAGATGATGTTATTCAGATGGATTTCTTTGAACCTACTACCATTGTCCATATACAGCACTATACTGCAATACTCAAAGGTTCAAAATAATACTTTGGAAGCACAAGAAAGAGATTTTGCAATATGACAATGCTAGGTCTCACAGCTCATCAGCCACCCAAGAGGCAGTTGTGAAGATGGATTTCACCATCTTACTCCATCTACCATATACTCCAGATTTGGTGCCATGTGACTTCCCCCATGTCCCCAAATTGAAGGAATAATTTTGTGGGTATATTTGTGTTTGACTGAAATGAAAAGGTGGAGAGGAATGTTAGGACTTAACAAAGTGCAGCGCTCGTTCATCAAGGATTTAAGGAGCTTATCCATCATTAGCAGAAGTTTGTAGCAAGTGGTGATGATTTTATGGGTGTAAGTACAGGTAGGTAACAAAATAACAAAATAATTCATTTTAAGAATTATTTTCCTATTTATTAAAATATCAATATTTAAAGTTATGAAGGTGGGGACATTACTTTTCATTCAACATGCATTCAGTATGCATTGAATTAATAATTAAATCAACCAGTCATTTAATAACAGTCCCCTATTAAATTTGGCATATGTTCTAAAGATTGTGGTAGTACCCCCATAATGAAGTTTCAATTTCCACTGAAATTCTCCACATAAAATATTGCAGTCTGAAATGTATCTGAAGCAATGAGAATAATTGTGATATATATCTAAATAAACACACATCAACATAATCAATAGTGTTACAATAAAAGCTTGTATAGCAATATTGCTCAACTAAACCCTTGCTTAAATTTGCATAAGCATTCATTTATGGCGTCTTCAGCTACACTTTAAAATGGGAAATAGTCTAATGTATTACTTAAATTGGTAGTTAAGACTGCAAGCCGGAGAAACAGCATGAAGCTGAAAAGTCATATGTAGACTTTTTATTGTATATAGATATCAACATGGTGCTAGTGTTAAATGAGAAAAACGAGAGCTACTTATTGTTTAGCCATTGATTACAGTTCTATGGACATTCATTTGAGAGTTAGCTCTATTGAACTTATTGCATAGGATTGCACTGGTAGTAAAAAGGCAGCTAGCCCAATACACATCTTTTCAACTTAAAATTGATTTTGCCTCAACAACTTAATTCAAGGCCAAACTATGAATTGTCCAATCTCTTTACATTATCTGTTTTTCAAAAATGCAAATTAGGGGAATTCATAATTAATGGGATCAGAGCAATCATGGATGAAAGATTTAACTCTTTTTTTCACTACTGTCCTCCTAAAGAAAATCCTTTTTGTTTAAACAGAACTCTGAAAACAAAGGATTATTTAAGCTTTAATTCTTTCAAAAGGTATGAGTATGCATTCGTGCTTGCCTTGTTAATTTAAAATGTATTAACTGTGTTTGTAGGTATAAGAAAATAAACCACACATGACTGAAAGCATTGCGGAAACATCTCAAAGAACCAGCTTTCCCTAGGCTTGGTGTCCTCCATGGGTAATGGACTAAAATAGACATGTTGACTGGGAATTCTGGGATTTGTAACTGATATGTGTCAAGGACACTAGGGTTGAGAAAGGCAGTGTGAAAGTCAAGCTAAATAATGCATTATTACTCATCAGCTTGCTTAGGAGAAATGTACAATAGGTCCTATGACTTCAGCTCTCCCAAGGAATAGCAAGCTGAATCTGGATTTAGTTCCCTTACAGTTTTACTAGGATCAACAGATTCTCCCTCTGATGCTATCCTAAACCTAAACTGGTCTAAATACCTTTACTGCAAACTGTATCTAGATTACTCAATTTCATATTCCCATGCTGAAAATTTTGTGCCCTTCATTAATCTATTTAAACAAGACAAAAGTTTCAGAAATGTTTGCCAGAAATTTTTATGGCATTCCAGTTTTTTTCTTTTCTCCTGCCTTATTTAACATGTATGCATCCCTTCCCCATTAGTAATTTGATTGATTTTGTCTTTTTCTGCTTTAAAAGTGCTAAATTTTCTTCTCTGAAAGTGTTTCTTTAAAAGGAAATTAAATTAATAAGACCTGTTTATGTTTAAAGGTGATATCTTAGCATACTCAAACTTACTCTCTTTGATTATGCAGAAGCACCAGCAAAAACACCTCCTCTGCTATTTGAAAAATGGTACCCATTATTTTGCTTCTGATTCAAAACAGCAGGAGGGCAGAGAATTGTGTTTGCGGGGAGGTCCTGGGAAATCAATTTGACTTTTTTATTTTTTTTATAAAGAGAATGGAAATACTATGGAGTGTTACATTTAGAAAACATCTCAATAAAGAATGTCACTCTGAATAACAGTATGTTCCTTCCATTCCTGTAGAACTCCATTCTTCCATATACTTTAGATTCATTTGCGGATATGTTTCTTTGTAATGATATGACTCTTCCATACATATTTCTGTATCATAAATTGCAAGCTTAATTCAGGCTCTCAGAAGGTGGGTTGAATCCCCTGAGACTAGCCTTGGGGCTCTCTGCAACACTTGGAAATGGGAATGGATATGTGAAGACTCAGAGTGTAACACAAACATAACAAAATCCAAAACGTAAATAAATGTCCTTTAATGCCTCCAACTTGGCCCCACTGTTCAATAATACTGAGTTGGAGATAAAACGTACTTAAAAATAGTCTTCAAAAGAAAGCAATACAGTCCAAACTTAATGAGCAGATAGAGGTGAAATAACAAACCAAACAAACTACAATAATGAAATTTCCACAACAGAACAGGAGAAGTATTTACCAAATTCAAGGAGATAACAAGGCACAGTCTGCTGGAAGAACTCCAACCAAGATAATTTCAGACCAAAATAAAACACGCTTTGTTTCCAGCGTTTGCCAGTATGCAGGTCCAAACTCTTATTCAATTCTCACACCTGCAGCCCATGAAGAGGATCAAGGCCCTCTTCACCCGAGGAGACCATGTCTCTCCCTTATCCTCTCTTCCCTGCGTGCCCTAGGGTGGATAGGGGATGGGCCTGAGTCCTCCTCTGATTGCTCAGCCAGCCTCTGCCCTTCCCCAGCCGCCTCCACAACTTCCGGAGCCACACTTCCACTCCCTGTCGGCTGTTCCTCCTCTCCCTCAGAGTCAGTTTCCACCAGGGGCATGACAGGATAAGTGCCAGGAGTAAGTCTCAGAAGAAATCATGTCTTTAGCTGTTGGAAGATACATGATAATTACATCTTGCTTTTGCCTCCCTCTATCATACAGAGAACAAGAAAGCAATGGTGCTGGAAGTCCATCAAACAGCAACTTGGAAAAAAAGCAATTCAGAGTGTGTACATGTGTGTATATCTGTCCCAGCCTTTTCTTTCTGGTGACTTTCTTTTAGGTGGATGGGCAGCACCAAGCATTCCCTTCATATCATTCTCTATTTACTTTGCTTGTTTGCTCATCCCTGCCCATCAGCCACCCAACAAAGCCACAGTGATTTAAAAAAAAAAAAGATTCTGAAGCCCCTCCCCTCTTTGAAGCTTTCCTGAGAAACTTAATAATATGCTTTCTTGTTTAAAGATAGGGATTGAATGACTAAATGGGGGAACATTAGACTCTTTTATTTGAGCCAGTATAGTAAAGAGACAAGTATGGGGAAAATGGAGGCACATCCCTGAGAAAGAACTGCCAGCATCTTATAAGTGGCTTTAAAAAGGATCTTATAGAGCCTCGGTAGCACAGTGGTTAGAGTGCAGTACTTCAGGCTACTTCTGTTGACAGCCAGCTGCCTATAAGTTGGCAGATCGAATCCCATCAGGCTCAAGGTTGACTCAGCCTTCCATCCTTCCGGTAAATGAGGACCCAAATGGTTGGGGACAATATGTTGACCCTGTCAACTGCTTAGAGAGGCCTGTAAAGCACTATTAAGTGGTGTATAAATCTAAGTGCTATTACTATTGCTATCTTCATATTATTACTTGATATATCAAAAGTGAAAAACTACTGTTTGTGTTTTGCAGTGTCAGAACTCCTTCCAATCATTATTGTTGAAAACCGGCAATATGTTTCCTATCAGCCTCTGGGAGGTACCTGCATGACAAGGTAATCCTCAAGTTACAGCCATTCATTTAGCTACCATTCAAAATTATGATAGTGCTAAAAAAAGTGACTTACAACTAGTCCTCACAATTAGGATTAATAGCATCCTGTGGTTACATTTTTGCAATTCAGGCTCCTAGCGACTGACATATATTTATGATGGTTGCAGCATCCCAGGGTCATGTGTTCACCATTTGTGACCGTCATGGTCAATTTCTGTCAAGCAAAGTCTATGAGAAACCAGATTTGCTTAATGCTTTGTAATTTGCTTAACAATGTGATAAGTTGCCTAATGACCATGATAAAAAAGTAAAATTGAGGGTCATCATGTGATGTCTCACTTAATGGCCACATCATTCAGTGGTGGAAGTTGTCATCCCAGTTGTGATCATAAGATGAGGACTACTGAATTGTAAATACAATTATGCGTTATGTAATTTTAAAAAATGAAGAAAATCTCTCAGAACACCTTTTCATACCTGGGGGGCGAGGGGAATTAAAATAGATGTATGTAACTGCATATCATTGCTCCACCCACTGTGACCTTAGACTTTATCCTACAACTTATACTTTAATTCTGTCACATATTACTTCATTCTTTGGTCAATTTTTTTTCTTTCTTGCTGCAAATAAATTACTGATATTGGGTCTCTTTCTTTCTTTTTTGCATTAAGGATATTAGTATTATAATATAGCATTGGTATTAACTAGAAAATTTGCATGCAGATAATTTCATTTTTAAACATAGAACAACTGTGTTGTTTGTTGTTAGTTGCAAAATCGTGTCCTACCCATTGTGACCTCATGGACAATGTTCCTCCAGGCCTTCCTGTCCTCTACCATCTTCTAGAGTCCATTGAAGCACACACCTACTGCTTCAGTGACTCCATCCAGCCACTTCATTCTCTGTCGTCCCCTTCTTCTATTGCCCTCAATCTTTCCCAGCATTAGGCTCTTCTCCAGTGAGTCCTTCCTTCTCATTAGGTGGCCAAAATATTTGAGTTTCATTTTCAGGATCTGGCCTTCTAAAAAGCAGTCGGTGGATCTCCTCTAGGACTAACCGGTTTGATCACCTTGCAAGGGACTCACAAGAGTCTTCTCCAGCATCATACTTCAAAGGCCTCAATTCTTTGGTGCTCAGCCTTTCTTATGGTCCAATTTTCACAGCCATACATTGCAACTGGGAAACCCATAGCCTTGGCTATACACGCTTTTGTAGGCAGGCTGATGTCTCTGCTTTTTAGTATGCTATCTAGATTTGCCATAGCTATCCTCCCCAGGAGCAAGCATCATTTAATTTTTTGACTGTAGTCCCTATCTGCGGTGATCTTGGACTCCAAGAAAATAAAATCTGTCACTACCTCCATTTCTTCCCCATGTATTTGCCAAGAATTGAGAGGGCCGGATACCATGATCTTAGTTTTCTTAATGTTGAATTTCAAGCCAACTTTTGCATTCTCCTTCTTCATCTGCATCAAAAGGCTCTTTAGTTCCTCTTCACTTTCTGCCATTAGAACAACTGTAGGGATTTTTTCTTCTGTTCAATCATGTCTGATTCTCGGAGACTGCCTGGACAAATCCTTGCAGTTTTCTTGGAAAGTTTTTTCAGAAGTGATTTGCCATTCTCCTCTTCCTAAGTCAGAATGTGGCTAGCCCAAAGTCACCCAACTGGCTTTGTGTCTAAATCAAGATTAGAACTCATGGCGTCCCAGTTTCTAAGCTAATACTTAATCACTACACCAAACTGACTCTCTATAACAGTGGTTCCCAAAGTGGGCGGTACCGCCCGGGGAGGGCGGTGGGATGCCTTAGGAAGGCGCTAAGAGGCAAGGGGGCCAGCAGGGGGTGCTAAGAGGCAGTAGGGGAGCATTCGAGGCGTCGGCACTGCAGGCTCACACCATTGACTTGCACTGCTCTGGAGCTGGCGCCTCGAATGGAGTAGCAGCAGCTTTGCTCTACTTTCCCAATGTGCTGCCACATTTGAGGCGCTGGCTCCGGAGCAGTGCAACAGTTAATGGGGTGAGTCTGTGGTGCCAATGCCTTGAATGCCCCCATTCTGCCTCTTAGCACCCCTCTGCTGGCCCCCATGGGGGCATTAAGAGGCGGCAGGGGAGTTCGAGGTGCTGGCCCTCAGGTTCACCCCATTAACTCTTGCACCAGAGCAGTGCAAGGGGCTCAATGGGGTAAGCAGCCCTTCCATGCCAGCCAGTTTGTGCAGGCAGCCGGCCATCTCATAGCGCGTGATGCCCAAAGAGCTGTCAGTAGCGGGCCAGGTGCTTGGCTTTCAGCTGGTCCTCATCCAGGAAGCAGCAGAGGTCACACAGCTCACAGTTCTCCATCTGCAGCCGCCTGTTGACAGCTTTCAGCTTGCAGATTTCATGCAGGTGATCCTGCAGCTGCCGGTTCATGCCCTGGATCAGCTGGCCATGTTGCAACAGCGCTGCCAGCTTCTCGGCCACCTCCTGGTGCAGCATCTCCTCCTTGCTGCAGCCAGCCAGGTCCGCCTCGCTGGTAGGGGCATCGGACGGTGGAGGAGGAGCTGGTGGCTTGGAGGGGTGGCTGACCAGGCATGCTGGAGGTGCTGGGAACATCGCTTGCTCAGCTCCGGCCGGTGCAAAATGGCGTTGGGGAAAGCAACCGGTTAGCCCGTCTGTACAGCGGCATCTTTGCAATGCTGGACGCTGGGAGGAGTGAGTCATGCTTTTGCAGCAGGACCTCCCTCTTTCTCTGCCACGTTAATCTGTGTCATGATTAACGGAATGGATGTGCGGCAGGGCTAGGCGCACTGCGCCTCCGCCAGCCAGGAGCAGGTGCAACAAACAGAAAAGGGTGCCTGCACGGTGAAGGGCGGGAGTGAAGGGGGCAGGTGGAGGGAAGGATGCCCTGTCAGTGCAAAGTGTCTGTGTATGTGTATGTGAGCGGAAGTGCATGGGCCCGTGCATGGGACCGACGGGGGGGGGGGGGGGAAGCAGCGCTGGTTTTTTCCCCCCAAGCTGGGAAAATTGGGGAGAGGGTAGGTCAGGGGGAAAACGGAACAGGCTTGCACCCTTTCCCCGGTTGCAATCTGGATTAAGGAGTCTTCCTGCACCCACCCACCCACCCACCCACCCACTCACTCTGGGGTTTGGGACACCACCACCCCAGCAGCCTTCTGTAGCTTGGCAAAGGGCGCACGTGCAGGGAGGCACAATTGGGGTTAGGGGGCATGGGTGGGGAGAAATGGCTTGGACCCTTTCCCCGCCGCTCTGCTCGGATTTGCTTGGGCAGATCCCTCCGGTGCAAAGCGTTCAATGGGGTGGACCTGCGGGGCTGGCACCTAGAACGCAACAGTGGCAGCATCTTTGGAAAGTAGAGCAAAGCCAGAGGTCGGTAATTTTTGCTGCAAAAAAGCACAAAAGCTTCTGGGTTCTGCACAAGAAGGGACAGACATGTCAATGCAATTCAGCAACATAAAATAAAGAAATATAAAAAAAACAAATCAACAAGAATCGGCAAAGCATCTTTGATTAGATTCTATTCACTACTAGAATCTAATCAGAGATGCTTTGCCGATTCTAGTCCAATGACTTGCTCCAGCAGGGTTAGAAGGGAGTATGTGTGTGTATGTGTGTGCATGACTGTCAAAACTCCAAAAACAGGTCAAGTAGCTCTGGGGAGGCCAATCATAAATTAGAACACTTGCTAAACAACCGGCCATTAAGTGAGGACCACTTGTATTTGGTTTGCCAGTAACCTGGCCACACCCACCCAGTCATATGACCACCAAACTACACCTACCCGGTCATGTGACCACCAAGCCATGCACAGCCAGCAAGCTATGCTCAACCAGTCACGTGACCAGCAAGCCACACCCTCAAATTAGGCCATGCCCATAGAAATTTGAATCCCACCCCTGGGTGGGGGGCATTGAGGATGAGTTTGTAGCACCAAGGGTGTGGTGGACTGAAAAAGTTTGGGAACCACTGCTCTACAAGGAAATATTGGGAAATATGGGAAATATTAATTTTAAATATTACTTATAAAGTGAAACTGCGTAAATTTGTATTTTATATAAAATGATATTATTAAACTGGAATATTAGTCTTCAGAAGAAAAATCAAGCAAATATACAATTCTTTCTCCAATAGTTGATAAGGAACTACACATACATGAAATAAGGATATTTGAATAGTTATGAGGTAAGCATATGAAATTAAAAGGTGGGCGTGCCCTTCAATCAACACAATTTTTCAGTTTTTCCTTAGAACTATAAACTATAGAAGTTAAAGTTTAATAAAATTCTATTTCTAATGCTGTTTGGGTTTGTTAGCCTCAGGCACAGATTGAAACAGTATTTTGAAGTTTTTCTTTGCAAGTAGTACAATGAGAATGTTATTTATATAAATGATATACATCAGTGCTGCAATAATCTTAAGTTGAGAGTGAGCATTGTAACTTCAGGCTTTAAGAAACAATGATTTAGAGTAGCAACAAACTGAGGGAAGTATTTGAACAGTTGTGCAGAATTGTACTGATACAGAACTAAACACTATCTCTAAACACAAGTTAAGAGACAAGATAGCAGAGAGATTACCTTGATTCATTGCAATTTCTACAGATTTATACTGGACTCAGTGGTTCTACCTGTCCAATATGATCTAGTAAGGGGGGCACCTTTTGAGTCCTAGACCTGGGGGCCTGCTGTTATCAACTATCATGAGCATATACTTTTATGTCATTGTCTCTCTTCTTTGGAATAATGCCCATCCAAGATTAGGGCAACACCAATCTTGTTGACATTCTGGAAGGCTACCAAGTCCTGTATATTCTGAAAAGCCTTGGGGAATTGATGATATGGTGAATCTGCTCTATGAAATATGCAACTATTTTTGTAAATACTGTTTCCCATGGGTAGTAAGGAAATGGATTGGGGGAGGAATTTGAGTTTTCTTCTAATTCTCTCTATTTTACGTTTGTTGATTACTGTTAAGCTATTCAGAGGTTTTTTTTTGCACTGAGCAGCATATAAACTGCAGAAAGAAATGAATTCTGTGGTAGTTTCTAATCAAAATAAATACATCACCAGAAGTTTATCTCATACTTTGCTTCTTTAAAAAAATAATTTTATTAATGATTATAATTGCAATAGTAAAAACTATTACAAAACTGAAAGAAAGAGAAGTAGAAACAAAGAGTAAAGTGAAGAGTAAAATGTATGGAAGGAAAGAAGGAAAGAAGAAAAAAATGAATGAATGAAAGAAAGAACACTCCAATCTTTATCACAAGAAATATGCTTAAACACTTTAAGAAAAACATGGAGACAATCATCAGTGTAGTAGTCAATGACCAGGACAAGAAATGCAAATAGGATCTCCTTAACATCAGTAACATCTTCAGAAATACTACTATTTCTAATCATGGTATGAGCAATGAATAAAATAATGTTTTCATTTACCGTGAAATCAGAACTGGGAAATTTGTGAAGAGTGGCTTCTAAATAGAAACACTTGGAAATGTCTAATCAAATGAATAGCATTCTTGATGCCTTCTAAATGTACCTTGAAACTGCACTAGTAGTTGGCTGATAATCAGTTATGGACAAATTCTATGAGTATAGAAGTATAGTAACCCTATAGTGTGGTTCATCATTTGGGCTTCATTCAAATACTTCCACTGTTGAAGAACCTGGCCTCAATATTAAGGCTCTCACTTTTCTTCAGGAAAGTTAAGTCTTCATTCTATCAATGTTCAAGATATTCATGGGTAGCTGAAAATTTCAGAATGTGTGCATGTGGAGGGCGGGAATGGGAGAGAGAGCCAGAGAATGTGAATAGAAGACCCTTGAGAGGCAAGTTGCTTTAACATTTCACCAAACAATCCAATTAGTCTGAAATCCCTCAACTTGCTCAGAGGTATCTTCTTCCCCTTGCAAGTCATAAACCTTCCAAATAAAAAAGGGCTAAAAAAGTAAACTCCCGACCCTCCTGGTAATATTGCATTATCAAAACCTTCCTGGTGCCTAAAAGGGAATTAGGAAACTGAACTGTAGTCACAATCTATCTTGTCAGCCCACTGCTATTTGATAATCACCGACTTATGATAATACAAGAATGGTGAAGAAATATACTATAGGACATAGAACACATAGGTTCCTACAACAAAACACAGTATAAATTCTCTACAGCCATAACTTGGAGACAGAATTTCAGATTAGTAAGCAGATAACTTATGGCACTTTGGTATGAGACTTTGAGTGTCATAGACTTAAGTTGAGTCCTAAATGCAAGTGATTCTCAACGTTTCTAGGAAATGCTTACAAAAGAACTAATTATATAAACTTAAATAGATTTCTGGAGAACAAATGAGAATTTGTTCTAGAGAATAAATAGAAATAAATGGCAGGCTAGAGCTGCAACCAGCTGTAGGTAACCTACCCGTTGATGAGAAGAAACTTAAATTGACTTGCATGACTGCAAAAAGCATACACAGAGGGTAATGCCTGTAATTTCTCACAGGAGATGGATGAAAGGGCAATGTCACCTCCTGTTAAATAAGAGAAAGGGAGTGAGAGAAACAAACCATTTGGCAGCACAGTGATCCAGATCCTCATCTAGTAAATCAGTATAAAGGCTCTATTGATTTCAGTGCTAACTGAAGCCAGCATTTCTTTCTTTCTCTCTCTCTCTCTCCCCCCCGACCCCCCTTCCCAGCCCGGTAGAAGTTAGGCCACAGGAGAAAATATATGAAGACAGATTTGCCAATATTGAAACAAACATATAAATATTAAGCATAAGATATTTTTGTAAAAGAATTAAGACAGCCTTCAGTCATGATATTCAAATTCAAATATTCCTAAAGAATGAATATATCACACTGATTTTATTCTCTGATGTTTTGTCCCACAAAATAAAACTAATACATATACATTAGCCTTGGTATAAGTTTATGTACAGTTTTTCAGGCTTAGATATAATTAAATATATATTTATGCATACAGTAAACAAATTACTATGCTCCAGGCATAAATTGTTGCTAATATTTGAAAGTCTTATTCAGGGCGAGCACTTGGATGTACAAAGTTTGCATGCTACATCATGATAGGTCTCAGTTTTCTTACTGTATGTATTGCATACTCTGAAGTAGTGATTGAGATGAACAGCCCATAGTCAGAGATTTCTGGTTTCAATCATATCTAGCTCATTTTTTATTATTTTGAACAGAACATGCACATAGAGAAAATATCATATAGAAAAAAATAGAAAAATAAAGTAATTCTTCTAAATAATTTCCTCTTTCTAAGAAAGAAGATACTCTAATTTAGTGCCTAAGTAGAGAACAAAAGAATTTAGAGTGATAAAACAGCTTTTTTGAAGTGTTTCTCAAAAATGGAAATGGTGTCCATCAGTGTTCAGAACAGAGACAATAGAAATAGCTCATAAATGGGGCTAAAAACACTTGAAAGCACTGATAATTATATATATGCATACCCAAATGTGCATATCCATGTTTGTATCACAATCAAATATTTCTTTTGCATTTTTAATAATTGTTCTAAAATTTGGTAGGAAAATATTTTTTTGTAAAAAAAGAAGAAAATATGGTATAACATGAAACTCTTGCAGAAGAAATAGGGATACTGTAGGGTACAGACCACATTACCTCCTTACTATAATGAAATAAAAAATAATTTTTAAAACTGGTAAAGATATTTTAGAGAATTCTCATATGCTTTTCAAAATTTAACTGTGGAGGTCCTTAATAAAAGCATGGTGATAATCACTTGCTTGAATGGCTGTCAAAGAGGATTGAAAAATCCATGGATGACAGCAACATGAACAGACATTCTATCATATATGGTAGATGTGTTAAAAAGATTAAAAATGGAAAAAATACATTAATTCAGAAGATTATGAAGTTTAAAATTAATGAAAACCAAAGACTTTTCTTTTGGGACTAATGGACAGGCAACTAGAAAAAAGTCATGAAATGTTGTTTTTAATATATAGAATAGAATAGAATAGAATTCTTTATTGGCCAAATGTGATTGGTCACACAATGAATTTGTCTTGGTGCAAATGCTTTCAGTGTATATAAAGAAAAGATACATTTGTCAAGAGTCAAGAATTATAAGGTACAACACTTTAATAATAGTCATAAGCAATCAAATCATACTAGGAAATAGTCAATATAGATTGTAAGGATACAAGTGACAAAGTTACATTCACACAGTCACAAGTGGGAAAGGATGGGCGATCAGGAGTGATGAGAAGGTTAATAGTAATAGTAGTGCAGACTTTGTAAATAGTTGGACAGTGTTGAGGGAATTATTTGTTTATCAGAGTGATGGCATTCAAGAAGGAACTGTGCTTGTGTCTAGTTGTTCTGATGTGCAATGCAACTATGGTAACTATACCAAGACTTTTGAATGTGAAAAGTGAAAAGTTTTGATATTAACTATATAGTGGAGGAATGGTTACTGAAGATGATGAAAGTTGCAGAGATTTTTTCTTCTTTCCCTTTTTTTCCCTTGTTTTCTTCATTCTGTATTAGTTTCTGCTAGGTTTTTTTTTAATTCTCTTTTAAATTGTTAATAAAATGTGTGTGTATCACCTATCTCTATATCATATTCTATACCTATGTGGTACACATATCTGTCAAGGGCTATGGGTGACTATCCAGCTTTGTGAATTGCAGTGGCTGTCAGACTGTTTCTAGAAATGATTCAAAGTGTTGATTATCACCTATTAAGTCCTAAATGACCTATGGACCAGGTTCCCTGATCAGTGTCATCTTTCAGGACCTGGGGGTCATATCTTTCCTGATGTTTTCCTGGTCTAGGTACTAGCTGTTTCTTAAAAAATAGACTGGGCCCAAACATTATATATTTTTTTCAATCTGTCAGTGCTTTTCCTTACTTTCTCATATGCAGCAATAATTATGAATATATGTGTATTTATTTGATACATCTATTCATATACCTGTTTAAAAATAGTTTATACTGGGATTCTTGAATCTCAAAGATCAAGGTATTTTAAATTCCTGTGTCCCCTACAATGTCTTCTTATCATCATGCATATTCATATATTCTGTTATAATGAAGGAAGGCTTTCAGTTCTATATAATACTAGTATCTTGAAATAGTATAATATCTATTCTTCACTTCTGGGCAAAGGTGATTATGATAATGAAGACAATTCAAGTAGGCCAGAAGCAAGAGCTGAAAATAACAAGGCCCAAAGCTCAAAAGAGCAAGCATGGATTTGAAGGATCAGAATCAAGTGAACAAACCAGTAATGAGTTTAATCCAAAGCTGAAACTTAGAAATGTAAGCAAGTACTTGGGCAATTATATCCAAAATGAATTGCTCATAATGAGGAGCAAGTCGGGATAAGGAAGAGTTTATAAAAACTGATCTTTCTTAGGAACACCCCAGGCATACTAGTTACTGTCACTGAGAACTTGATCTCAGTACTCACATTCAAGCATACACTATCCTTAAAGAATGAATAAACAATATATTCTGAATGAGGTTGAATACACACACTTAATTTCTGATAAAATTTGCCTATTACATAAGATTTATTTTTCATGTGGTTTGTTAAATAATTTATTCAAACCCTTTAATTAGCTGGAATTAACAAAGATTGATGTCCTTTCACTTTGTAACCCAGTTCAGTGTTATTTAGCTTCTTAAAAAGTTCTTCTAGGAAATGCCATTTGTTCATAAATTAAATAATTTTTACAGACATGATTTATTAAATAAAAATAGAAATATTTTCCATTAAGAAACCTGACCCTCAACTTACAAACTTTATTGTACTGTTTCCCAATGTTTGTGCTTGCTTGAATAGAAATCAGCCTGGGTGCTAATTTTAAAATTGACTTGGCTGGGGAGGGGGATCTAGGTAGGCCTTGTGCTCATTCCCCTGGCTCCTCCTTTATCATCAGATTCCAACTAGTAAGAGTCAAGACAGTTTAATTTAAAATAAAGTGGAAGTGAATGCTGAGAATAAATAGAACTCGTCACCCATGAAGGGCAATTCCATCTCTTTCACTTGAAGGAAGGAACTTCATAATTCACTCTGGCTGCTAGGAGTGTGTGTTTGTGTGAGTGAGTGAGAGGGAAGAGAGAGAGAAAGGGAGAGAGAGAAATTTGGGGCATGGGTGGCTTCTTGTTTTCAGTCTTTAAATGGCCTTGTATGGGCTCTTGTTGTGTCACAATATGGCTTAGGTGAGAAAATGTAATTCAGGTCTATGGCACTATATGCATCCATATAAAATGGTGAGCCATTTTAACAAGTCCAAGTCTAAAGTACATGGCCCAAATTCTTCCCACTTGCTATAGTTAGAAGCCTAATATCTCCATTGATCCTTGCCTTATTTGCTTTTCAGTTTAGACAAAAATAAAGTTTATCTGTCTAAATCTTTAGTTTTCCAGTCCAGATTCCATTTCCTGCAATAGGTACATAAATCTTCAGCATTTTGTGATTAAGTGCTTCCATTCCTGCAAGATAAAATAAGCAAAAATGGCTCAGACTTCTGTTACAGATTATTTGTAGTGAACATGCCTAATATTCCTTCTTCCTATTTTCCTCTCAATAACAGTCCTGTGAGGTGAGTTGGGCTGAGAATGAGTGACTGGTCCAAAGTCGCACAGCTGGCCCAAACTCTGGCAAATACTACTCAAAATATATTAAACTTTACAATTTAAATTGTAATGGTGAATTTTAAAATTCAGCCTCTAATTACAGCAGACTCTAGTTGCACAGGTCTCAATATAAGGTATGAAAGAGCTCTCTAAAGAGCCTTATAAAAGTGGAAACAATCTCTTTCCTGATTATTGGTAATAATAAAGCCAATTCTGACTAGAACTCTTCAAAAGCTTGAGGCACGTTATCATGCATTTGGGGGAAAATCTGTATTGCTCTGCAGCAGAAAATTTCAACTTTGTATAGAGTGGCTGTATTAGATAGCAATAATTGTGCCAATACAGAAACTAAAAATGTGGAGAGCAGGAGCACATTTTTCTTTTCAGTAGAAAAAGTAGGTTTTGTCCAAACCATTTACTTGCTTTCGAGTGGCATTAGAAACTTCTGCTGGCTAGTCTCAGTCTATTTTGCTTTAATATTAGATGTAATTTCAGAATGTTCTTTTTCGTTACCTTGTGGCAGAATGTTGTATAGTTGGGTAATGAAACATTTGCAAGGAAACTCAGAGAACTCCAAGGACTCCCCAGAATGTTGTATACTGAAGCTGCTTTTAATTTTATAATATCCTTAGTGACAAGAACAGAAATATAATCAGAAAACAGCCAAATATCATAAAAATCAGATATAGGGTTGAATTCTTGGGAAGGCATCATCCTTGATCCATTTGGCTTTAACAGTAAAGAAGCACTTTTTCAACCTAGAACTCTGGATGAAATAAAGCAGGAAAGGAAGACCTTTGCCTAAGATACTGGAAAGCTATTGCTAATCACAAGAGTGATTAATTAAGCATCATCAGTGCATTATTTGATGTAATATACTATATAAGGCAATGTTTTTTACTTACCTTTTCTGCTTAGTGTTTTCCCAATGTGTAGGATCTGGAATTTAGCTGGTAATTTTGATACAGGTAGTCCTAGATTTACATTCATTATTGGGACCAGAATTTCTATTGTTAAGCAACGCAATTGTCAAGTGAGTCGGCTCCAATTGTACAGCCACAATGTCAAGCCAATCATGTAGTTAAGTGAATCCCATTAACTTTTCTTGGCTCAAGCTGGCTGGGAAGGTTATAACATCCAATCACATGAACCTGGGGACACTGCAACCATAAATACTTGCTGATTGCCAAGTGCCTAAATTTTGATTGTGTGCCATAGGGATGCTGTGATGGTGGTAAGTGTGAGTGCCAGTTGTCAGTTTTACAGTGCTATTGTACGTTCAAATGGTTGTAAGTCAAGGAGTTGTGATCCAATCTATCTGATAGCTATTAGGTTGGCCAAGCATATATTATAGTGCCGTTTTTCTGATGTTATAAAGTTTGAATGAAATTGATTGATTAACTACTTGCAACTCCAACCTATCTACAACAGTTATTAAAGTTAAACAAAGACAAAATTTTCCTTAAGAATGAGAGGAAAAGGTAAACCATGCAGTTCAACTTGTCCAAAAGTCTTTGCTTTTACCCTTCCTTTGTTTTTGGTTTCATTTTATCTTCTAAAAACTTAGTGAAACAACTTTGAAGTTGAGAGAACTATTATCTTACCCTATGCTTAAAGCAGACATTTTAAATATCTACAATCTTGTATGTATATGCATGGCTGGCTGGGGAATTCTGGGGATTGTTAAAGTTGCCAAAGTTGGATACTCTGCTATAAATCATTTGAATACAGAGAAGTTTTTTCCCTTCATTTGTGCCTTTCCAGGAAAAACAAATTGCCATCTGCTTATTTTTGTTCCTCCATTAAGGCTATTAGTTCTCTTTCCAGTCTGATATATTCTAACTTGCACCATTAATGCTCCCTGCTCTTTTCTTCCATCCCAGAGTACACATGGCATATAATTGGGAGCTGTCTTCTCTTTCTATCTCCTGCACACACCTGAGGAATGAGAGAATTCAGCCCCCGGAATATTGCCTGAAAGCTGTAAATGTCAGTTGCTATGGCAACTCCACATTTTTCTTGTGCTTCCTAATGACTTATTGGCATTTGTTGTAATTTACAGCTTTTTGGCAGCTGGAGATTTGCTTCTCCCCCCCCTCCATCACCCCCCCCATTCCTTTAATGTTAGATGCACTAATTAAGCAAGACTATGAAAGGAACAAAGTATGTCACCCCAGTTGGATTGCTAGGGAATTTGCCTTCCCTCTGTGAGTGCTAAAATTTTCCTCTTCTGAGCAGACACCTCTTCTTTCATCCGTTTTCCATTGTAAATAGACCAGAATTTACTATTCAAAGCATCTGGTGTTAAATTGTTGCTTATCTTTCTGTAGCACTAGGCCAAGGTAGACAGGATTACTTCATGAGGTATATCTCTTTGATCTTGAGCCAATTTTACAGGACAAGCCACAGACAACAGTGACAAGCAAGGCCATAAGAAGACACATCCCTAAGACAGAGCTTATGTCAAGGCAAACAAGGGCATAGAGGATGTCTCAGATCAATATGCAGAATCACTACTGATCTTTATGCAGATAAGCTTTTTGAATTATGTATTGAACCCTACTTGTAATCCTGTTTGGAACAAAGGGAGCAAAAACAAAAACTAGATAATTAAATTTTTGAACTTTTAAATGAAATCTTCCCTAGAAGAAAGCAAAATGAGCCTGGGATAGGGCCCTGGTAACATAGAAACTGAGCTACAGGTTCCATCACATCTGTATCACACAGGTTTTCAGCCATTTTAACTATCATAATATTGGAACAAGTGTAAGGTTATAATGCAGTCAGAGCAGAATTTTTCCTTGTGAATTTACATATATTTACTGAACGTTAGAAGAGAATATTTTCCTGTAGAAAGTGACAAACCACTAGCTTTCTTCTCTTTTAGAAGTCCCATAGGATTGATGATAAAACACCATATATAGTAGTATGTCCCAAAGGAGAGTGTAAAAATGCTGACAACCCCTGCTTAAGTTCAAAGAAATATTTAATTGTGAACTACATATCTGGGGGGAAAAAAATAAAAGAATTCAGAGCCATATCTCTATTACCCCAGATTGCTGCTATATAGATATGCTGGGATTACAACCCGTAGAATTCCTATTCAACATGACTCAAAGTATAATATTTGTTTACAGGGTTTGAATGATTGTAGCAGAATGGCATCTATCCAAATTTGGTTGGTCTTACAAAAAAATAGCCTCAGCTTGAAATGATTCGATGTTGCTTAACTGGGAAATCCAAAGATCATCCAGGAAGAAAGGAAAAGCCTTTCTATACTCCTGTCAAGAAAACTATCAGGATTGTAGCCATCATGAGTCAAGCTTGACTCAAATCTTTGGGTTTTTTGGAGTGACTAATTTGCTGTATTAAAAAACAGAAGAGACCATGAAGTTTCTCTATGGAAGAAGAGAACTATTGTGAGAATCTCAAACAGTAGCTCCTGCTTACAAAACAGCAGAGTCTGAAAGATTGGAGGACATCAAATTGCTTTTGCTTAAGGTTCTTAGAAGTTTTGCTCCTATTTAACAAAAAACAATAGTTTTCTGCCATGGTACTTATCACTGAATCTGCTCTTGCTATGTACAGTCCATCACAAATGACAAAGTTCTCCTATTCTAGAAATAGAAAATGTCAAAAAAGTAAGACTGGTTGGAAGATAGAAACTCTTTTTAAAAAAATGAGAACTGATTCTTCATCAAGGTTAAATAGGCACAGCTTTATAAATTCCATATAGTACAGTTTGCAGACACAAACAAACTTATGAAGTGCATATCAATTTGTAACTTCTGTTGAGGCTAAGGGGGAAAGGAAGCAGCTATTACAACATGCAGCACTCCAGATGTTCCTAAAGCACACAGCTAGCATGGCCAATAATGAAGAATGCTTGAAGTTGTAAATGAGCAACACCTGAAAGAGTTCACATTAGGAATCTATAGGAATCACTGATAGCAGATATCTTGCTCCTGATTGAATTAGAATGTTGCAGTTCACATAAATATTCTCCTGTCTGTCATGTTATTGGCCCAGCATTGCCATAATAAATGCAGGATGAATTTCTGGAAACAAATGCAGTACACAGAGAATACACAGACACAATATCTGTGTTACGTTACAAATCTTTAGCAGGTGGAATTGGTAGCATGCTTAAAAATATGGGGAGGGTCATATCTGAATAGAGCAACAGGCAACAGAGGTTAAAACAAAAACACACAAAGATGTTTTCTAGACAGCAGTGTTATAGATCCTTATAGCATATTTTTGAGATGCAGATGAGATGCCATATAGATCTAATAAATAAAATATAGGGCTTATTTGATATCTTGATAGTGTATCGTAGGTACTCTTGCCAAATGTCTTCTGTTGCAGCGGGGGGGAGGATATTGCCACTCACTTAATACAGAAATGTGGCTTACTAGCCAGAAGATAAAATTGTGAGGATGCATCTCACTATTCCAAGAAAATTTTCTTTCATCAAGTTTATATTTAAGTTTTATCTGATGGAGAAAGGGACAATTGAGCGTTTTGTTTCTCAGCTTGGATTGCAAATATTCTTTTAAGAAGGATTGCAGGTTGAAACTTTACAACTTGACTGCATTTCATGACTTTATTTTTTTTTTTTAAAAAAGTAAACATTTCAGTACATTCCTCCCCACTTTAATCCACTCTGGAACCTCCAAGTGTTCTTTCTTCTTCCTAGTTATTGGGCTTGATAGCAGTGTTCTAATATCTAAGGGGTTGCCATAAAGAAAAAGTCAATCTATTCTGCAAAGCACTTGAAGGCAGGACAAGAAGCAGTGGATGGAAACTAGTCAAGGAAAAAAGTAATCTAGAACCAAGGAGAAATTTCATGACAGTTAGAACAATTAATCAGTGGAACAACTTGCCTCCAGAAGTTGTGGATGTCCCATCACTGGAGGTTAAGAAATAATTTGGACAACCATTTGTCTGAAATGGTATAGGGTTTCCTGCCTGAGCAGGAAATTGGAATAGAAGACTTCCAAGTTCCCTTCCAACCCTGTTATTGCTTATATCAGAATTAATAAAGGCAATATTTTTGCTGTTATAACTCTTGTAATGGGATTTCTCATCATTTGATAGCAAATTGAGATTGTTAGATAATACAAATTATACAGGCCAAATTCCTTATTCAAACAGTTCAGTGTTTAATATGGGGAGGGGGGGTTCACCTTTTTTAAAGCTTAGCTTCTTTTTCTTTTCTCCTGTAAAACCTTTTTTTTTTAATTAAAAAAAATCTATCAATAAGTATCAGAGTAATCAGCATTTCTGGGGGGGACTTGTTTTTCTTTTGGCTTTATTGTAAATGTAAATCCCCATTAAATGTAACTTTTAGATGTAACATGATTAGATCTATGAAATTCCATAGATCAGAAATCTAGCATGGTCAATATCTTTGCATGTGTGTGTGTGGTTTTTTTTAGTAAAATGGAATATATTCCCTGCTGAGCAAATAATATTGGTTACAATCAATGAAGTTTCCTTAATTTATGTTTAATAGAATGCTGTATTTTCAGTAATGAAGGACTCTTTAATCCAATAAAGTGTATCAAAATTACATGATTTTTATTAGTTCCTATTACCTACCCTTAAATATGACTCTAGGGGACTGCTGAACTTTTAGAAACCTGGAAGTGGACTGCAGAGAGGAGAATAAATTATAAGGTTAAATGAGAGCAGTCTTTTTCTTCATCATCCAAATGATAACCTTTGCTGGTTAAAAGAAGAAGTGATCAATCTGTATAAAAACATCATTGGAGAAAATGCAATATGTTGGGATTTCTCATCCATATTCATTCCAGCAGATGAGAATGTATTGATTATTCATATATGCTACTGTATGTTCTATCAAGATAAATAATCAAGCTAGGCTTCAGTTTACTACTGAAAAGGTACAGGGTATATGGAGCTTCTTATTGATAGTGTATACTGGTAGACTTCAAAAATTAAATACGTGTTGCTAAGAGCAAATATTCTAAAACTACTATTTTAATTTTACTACCAATATTGCCCTACAATTCTTGACTTAAATATCTAAGTATAAAAGAAAAAAAATCACAATATAGTCATATATGTTCATGTGTGCATATCCATATAAAATATAAAAAACCAAAAATAAAGCAAAGAGAGAGAAAAGACAATAAACACACATTCTCACAATCGTATAATATATATAGTACCAACTCTAATTGTATCAAAAATTGGACTTGATTTCACACAATAATATTGTTTGGTTTTTTTCATCACATCAGTAGAGAGATACTGTACTCTAGCATAAAATAGAAGTGAGGAAATTGACACATAGACACAGGTGAGTATTACCAATTTGTGATCATTTTTTTAATTATTGAAGAATATTCTCTTGCTATTATCTTTCTTCTGTCACCATCTATAACATATTGAGTTCTCACTTGTGATGGAAAACCTAACACTAATGCCAGGGTTTATCTTTGTAGCTGTTCCACATGAATATTTACCAATTTTTCTCTAGTAAGCATCCACAGATGTGTTTGTTAGGAATCTATCCAACAATTAGTTGGGTTGGCAATATATAAACCAACAATGTATGTTTGTAACTTTAAGACAAAATCACTGTATTGATTCCAATTGGTTGATTGTATTGTGAATTGCCATAAGAGGGAGCTAGAGATCATGGCTTGCTCTCTCTGACATTCTGTATCTTTGGCATTCTGTTGCGGTTCTCTGTTGTGCTTATACTTTGATATCTTTGTTTACTGTAAATGACAAAGGCAACTGGTAAGAAGACTTTGTAATTGGATATTCTTTGGATTGTAAAACATATATGACCTGGACTGCTTATTGGACTGTGCTATTTCTTAAAGTAAACTTTAACTCAATTCAGCTGTGTGTGGCTGAATAATTATTCATAACTACTCTCATAAATGTTTCCATGTGCATATCCTTGTTACTCAAGGGTTATTCTGTACATATCATAACAGTGTTTAATTTTGGAGGCTTTAGCATTCTTTTTATTGAGAATTGCTTTGGGAACTTATCATAAAACAATTGAAATTGTTAGGAGCTAAAACTTATGTAGGCCTCATGTTAAAATATGTAGGAAGACAATTGTAATGGCCAAGCTTATTGTTCCCATTCCTGTATGTGTCGTAAGTTTACTGATTCCAACCTTTCTCTGAATGAGCAATGAATTCTTCTAAGATTATTGGAACTCAGCAGGTCGGCTCTAAAAAAGAGAGTGTTGAACTTTATTCAGTCATTTTGATTGAATAAATGTGTTTAAAAAGTGTGTGTTTGTGTATGAATATATATTCATCTCCTCTCCCCTGTCTATGGACCAAATTACTATGGGAATATCATTTCACATGTTAGCTTCCTATATTCTTGTGCAATAACGATCACACATAAGGATAGAACATTAAGAAAAAAGCAATTTTAAAAGAATGTTTTGCTACCTTAGAAGCTTAATTTTCACTAAACTTTCAAATTCTGTAGACGAGACTATGAAAATGGAGATGTTGGGAATAAATGTTATATGTGTCCTGCTGCTCCCTATTTGTTGAATTCCTAAACTGGACTAGAATCAATTATACTGATCAATTACCATAACATAAATATACTGAAGCATGATCTAGAATTGTTTCTATTCCTGACCCCCAGCATTTAGATTAGCACCATGGACAGCATCACACTAAATTCTTCCTCAGGCTTTGGGTCTACTCAAGACAGTGTGAAATCTTTTCTGTGCATCACAGGAAATTACACTTCTCAAAAATTATTCTGCAGAATCTTTTCCTGTTAAATTTTGTTTCTTTAGGGCTGAAGTGACAAAATTCTAGAAATGTTAAAAGAATGAATCCATCATAGAAATGCCAATTATTTGCAGCTTTATATAGAAATGTGCTTATTATTTTAAAAATGTGGCAAACATTCTTATATTTGTATTTATTTATTTACTTATTTATTTATAGTAATTTCAAATCAGTCTTGGCTCTTGGTGATTATACAGACGTCCATGCAATTTTCCAGGCAACATTTTCAGAAATGGTTTGATGTTACCTTCAAGCCCATGATTCATTTAATGACTGCAGAAAAAAGGTTGTAAAATTGACACTTAACAACTGCCTTGTTGACACTTAACAACTGCCTTGTTTAGTGACATAAGTTCCAATCTCAATAGTAGTTATAAGTTGAGGACTATATGTAATTTTTAAATACATTTGTTTTGGTTGGGCATACATCCTCTGTAAAAACAAGGGGCTGAGGAAAAGTTTTTACTCTTATTCTTGATTTGTTGCTGAATTTAGTCTTAGAGACAGTTTCACACTGAGACAGTTGTTTTTCAGATCTGGAAATGTCATTTTCAGTTATCAGTCTTCTCAGAAGAGATATTTGAAAATGTTTTATTAGTGTTTAGAATTTAATTACTAATAAATATTAGTATTATGAATTGGCATGAACATCAGTCCAAAAAGTGAGTTGAAGTAGCTTTAACTCATGAGAGGTAGGATGGACATACCTAATTCAAAATCCTGCATAGAACTCTACCTCTAACCTATAACCATGAGCTTGGTATGCTAAGTATTGTAGTATATATTTTAAAATTCCTATTTTTTTCCTCTCTCATTACTCCCCTCACCTCCTTCTTTGCACAATATATCCAACATTTTGTTTTGTTGAAGACAATGCATTTCAGTTATGCTATGAACGTTTTTTAGTCATATGTATTTTTCTATCCTGCAAATCATTCGTAACTTAAAGCAACACATTATAAGCAATGTGTCATTGTGTGTATCCCTCTTGTTCTTGCAAGCAGTATAGAGTCCCATTCTTTTGTGCTATTTTGGCCCTTTTGATACACACCACTTATATTTAGTATATTAGACAATGGCCCAAGGGAGTTGAAGTCAAGTGGATGGTGAAGTGGTGCAAAGAAATATTACTGGGAACATTGCTGAAGTGATCTGGGCACGTAATTGCTAAAATCAAAAGACCATTTAACTTGAAAACCTCTGGATTTATTTTTATGGAAGCTGGCACATTCCATTTATTCATTATTCATTATAATTCATTATTCATTATCTAGCTTTTCCTAAATTCCTTTCTATTTTGTCCATCTTTCCTTAAGTTTCTGTTGAAAAGCAAAAGTGTTCTAGCATGTTAACAACTTAAACTATATGTAATATAACTTCAAATAAAAGTTGTTTTCAAACTTAATTCAATTCCATACTTTTGACATGGACAGATCTATGCAGTGTCCTTGCCTGAAATGGAGTGAAATTGCCTTTCAGAATTTTATTGTTAAACTTCCTTGTCTAATCTACAAACAATGGACTTCCCAGATTGATCCCCCTTTCAAGTATGAATCATATCTAATACTGCCTAGCATTCTATATCAGTCAGTGAAACATATACTCCCATAATGATCTAATGATCTTGGTCATTTCTGATGAGAAAAAAGGTTATAAAGATTAGAAGGTATTTGTTTTCTGCATATTATATAATGGAAGAGCCCCTTTTTTTGCACAATGCTGAAGAATTAGGGTTGAGTCAGAATAAGCAGTTGCTCAACCAGCAGCATAAGGCAGTTGAAATTATTTTTTGAACTAGGGATTCTGTAGACCTTGCATAATTTTCACACTAGTTTATCTCTTGAGGGCAAACATTTGTTGAATCAAATAAAATAAGGATCCCAAAGATCTTGAGGATGAATAAAAAGTTACAGTTCCATGCTTTACATCAAGTTTCCTAAAACTTTCAAGCTGCATACCTTCAGTTAATATCTATGTGCCCAACATGCTCTCAAATGTACATCTCTCAAGATGTAAAAAAAGATAGACATTTTCAGAGACACCTCTCTCTGTGTCTTGTTTTATATCTCCTTTCTTGTACGGACAAAGTGAGATCCCCAAATACATTGCATCACAGCTTGGACATCAAAATCAAAAAGAAAAAGGTACAAGGAATTATAGTTGATTTATTTCCTGTAGCATGAAGTTGTCAAGTTTGCCCTCAGGTGTCTGCAATAATTCTATTAGGAACTTAACTGAACAAACAGAAAAACTGGAACTTGATCAAATAAGATAAAGAGAACAGTTTACTCAATAAAGAGCCTGGTTGTTTCCACAACCCAATGAAGAGTTGAATGAATACAACGAAGAGTTAAATCTTGGATTTTTTTCTACTATCCTTACTTCATAAAGTATTTGTAAATGTCTTCTTCTCAGACATATATATTATCTGTTATATACGTTATGAGGTATTGGCATAACATTTTCACATGGAAAAATGTCACTTCCTAGCTGTTTTTCTTCTCTTAGAAATTTCAGAACTTTCCTCACTCCCAAATTTTTCCTGCTTGAAAGTTAAATTGGAACATAAAGGTAGTCTTTGGGATTAGGTTTTTAGAGATGGTGCAAATAAAATTGCTAGAAGACATGGGGACACATCTGCTGTTTCTCAGACTCTCTCATGTTCTCTACAAGACGGGAAGTGCCCTGCTGAGTTTTGAGGAGGGAGTAAGGGGATTCCAGAATCTGTAGGCAGTGAATTTCATATTCCTGAAAATAAAGTGTAATGCTGAATCACTGAATATGTGGATTGTGAGTTTGCAACTAATATTATCCCCAAACTATAGGGAAATAAAAAGATCCAATCTTGGTGCTTACAATGATGAATAGGGCATGCACCTTTGTAGACTGGCCCAAACTGTAAAATCCTGCCACCTGTGGTTTCTACCTTCACCGGGAAATCTACAAACTGAATGGGCAAGGCATATTTTCATACAATTGAAAGGCTTTATGATGTAGCCTGTGGTGATGATGAGGATCAGTGATGAGGATCTGCTTTCACTGTCAAGCTTGCCTTCAGATCCCTGCAATACTGCACCAGGGCAAACAAAAAGGAAATCTAGCACTTAAATTTATAAAATTCCTTTGGAGTCCTTGGTTTTCTCTGAGCTTGTGTTTGCGTGCAGAGGTTTCATTATCAAATTAGGTAACAACTTCAGTACTAGAAGAGAATGGAGTTTGCCTTCTGTTTTTATATAGTATCTTGCCCGTCAATGGTGGTGGTAGTAGTAAGACTGTTTTCTCTCTTATATTCCTTTATTGCATTCATAGCAATCTTAGACAAATAGCAGCTTTCATTTCACTAAAAAAAATTAATTCATATCTCTGGACAAAATATAGGTTTAACACCTCAGTTTCTTTCTTCTGCTCTTACATTTCAAAGACTGCTCACTCTTTCCTTATTTATTTTGGCCACCTGTGCAGCATTTTAAAATATGGATCTGATCTGGATGGTAAATTCACAATTCTAAAATTTAAGCTGGCATTGTATTCAAAATGTTGGATTAGGCAACATGGTTCTTAATGTACTATCTGTTCTCCCATATGTCACAATCTGTTTCTTATTAAAAATCCATTCTACTTTTCTCTTTATAATCTAAATGCTGATATAAAGCTGAACCATAATTTTTTTTCAGGAATTATGGATTATATGTAGTAAGTCAAACAAGCAACTTTTAAAATGAAGATAAATCAAATAAAAATTTATTTTTCAAAAATGGGGATACTTCTGATATGCCCTTCCTCGTTCTTCAAACAATACTATATATTGTTTGGAAGATACAATTGCATTCCTTACAGCAGACATATGAAGTTAAAAGTAAACAGAAGTAATATCCATATGTTATTAATAAACATCTGAATCTCATTGCTAAATAGTAAGAATTCAAGGATGCTTACACTTCCTCAGGATTTAGATTTATTAGAAGGAGATCATTGAAAACTGTATGCTGCATTCCCCTAATATAGTTTATATATAGACATACATAGACACATACACTTATTCAGGCTGAGAACAAGAAATGAGGTTCGCAGATTCATATTCTGTGTTAGATATCTAACACAGAAGATAGCACAATAAGTGTTGTTATAGAAACAAATGCAATTCTGCTTACTTTTCCAGCTTTAGCCTAGAAAACTGTAGATGCCTTTTTTATTTGTTTTGTTCAAAGATGCTTAATCAATTTTCAGATAACATTTCCACACCACTCATGGAAAACCTATTATTGTAATTGTAAATAAGTGCTGGATAAAGCATAACTTGAGGGTATAGAGTTTAAAAGTTGATCTTTAAATTGTATTTAAAAGCAACTGTTTCTAAGTTTTATTTATTTAAGAATGCTTTATCACTACATTGCTTAGCTGAGTTAGCCCTGTCTATATTAAATAAAACATCCATATTTAGCTTTTTTTTTGTTACGTTAGAGCAGCAGAAAATATTTAAAATACTTGGCAAAAAAAAATCACATATATTAATTGGGACTTCAAACATTAGATTGTATTTTTGTTTTCCTCATCTTTTGTTTTCGATGCTTAAACCTTTTTGATGGCAAGAATCAAAATTGGCTCCACATCCTGTATGTCACTTCCAAAATGTTTAATGAAATGGAGTTGAAAAATGGATACATTACATTACAGAACTGTGTAGCTGCTGATAAGAAGAAAAACATGACGTTGTTAATATCAACTAAGTTCTTTCATGAAATATGATAGAAAAAGTTAAAATGTTTATTTTTTTCCTTCTTTCATTTATCCTTCATTTGTTATTACCTATATATTTATCCAATGATTTCCCATTAGGATATCCTACTCTTGTTCATGGAAGTTGAAATCTGGAGACAAATACTTTAAAGTTAGGTCACTGCTATCGAATGAGGTAAATAGACAAATGATTTGTTGGAATTCTAGTTTGAATGTTATTTGGTCCAATTTGGCCTTTTTTCTCAAATTCATTTGGCCTTTTCCTGTTTGTTTTTATTTAGCATAAGCCTAATCCTCTAAATTTGCTAGTTTTTGGGGATATTATTATTATAATTGAGAGAGCAGTTAATATTTATAATTTGGCTACCACCCATCTGTGAAGAGATACATGAAACACAATGATAATACAGACAGAGAACAGGGTTGTAAACATAAAGTATGTGAAATTTTTAATAGTTTACTGCTATAAAAGTTTTGTGTGTGAGTGTGTGTGTGAGTGAGTGACTGAGTATGTGTGTATTCTAAAAGTTAAAAAAATGATCATTTCTGCAAAATGATTCAGGCAATACCTGACTGTTACTAATTTCTTCTGCTGTATTAGACAAATCACATCATAAATACAATGCATTGATATTCTTACCTGCTAGATTTGGTACAAAACCAAATAGGTTTTTGAAAGTTCAGTATTTGAAACTAGATTTAAAATAATACAATGGTTGCTATACCTATAGTACCAATAGACTTCTGAATTGTTCATTGCATTGGCATGATGGGAAAAACATAACATTCCCCTTTCTTCCTGCTGCATTAATGCTAGTAGCTATTAAGATTCAGAATCAGTCAGTTAATACATTCAAATAGCAAGCCAACAATTTTGTTGTAACTAATTTCTTATGCCAATGCAAGTCTTTTCTTCATCAAGTATTCTATATTTCACTTGATCAATATTTACATGTATCTTGAAGGCAAATAACAAAAGTACTGTATGTGAGGATCCACATTTGAGGGATATGCTGTATGTATAATTGTGTTTCCAGATGCTTGTATTCAAATGTTTAAAAGACTACTATTCTGTTTCTAAGACTAGTGGTGACAAAATGGTTTTAGAGTCCTGAATGTTTTGAAATATAATTCAAGATTAAAATTCTCCTATTTCCAGGAATCAGGAGACGTAATGAATCAAAATCTGAAAACCTCTGGATCATAAATTAGAAGACTGCGTCTCTCAGAAAAAATTGCTACTTTTATGGCAAGAAAAATAAATACATGTATATACCATGCAATGTTTTTTCTTTCTGTAGTGTTTAATCTTTTGCAATATTATTATAACTCTCTTCTATCTGTTAATAAAACTAACAGCATTGTAAGATTGCCCACCATAACTTTTGATAAACTTTAGATAAACAATTTCAGGAATGATGGAAAGAAAAAGTGCATGTGTTTTGTACAGAAACTGCAGATAATTATACCACAGCAAATGACTTGAATTGGTTATACTCTTCTTCATAGCATTCTTAGTGAGACAATTGATCCAATTTTGAATGAGTAATTGTTCCTAAAGAGAAGAAACACAGGGAGGTTTTCTGAAAAAAGGAAAATTGCAAAGAAGTATAATATTTAGGGGGGAAATGGAGAAGATACTGTGGAGCTTACAGGAATGCAAATATAACACTCATCCATAATGCAGCAACATCTGTAGTGGAAATCATATACAGGTGAAACTCGAAAAATTAGAATATCATGCAAAAGTTCATTTATTTCAGTAATGCAACTTAAAAGGTGAGCCTAATATATGAGATAGACTCATTACTTGTAAAGCAAGATAGTTCAAGCCATGATGTGTCATAATTGAGATGATTATGGCTTACAGCTCATGAAAATCCCAAATCCACAATCTCAGAAAATTAGAATATTGTGCAAAAGTTCATTTATTTCAGTAATGAACTTAAAAGGTGAACCTAATATATGAGATAGACTCATTACATGTAAAGCAAGATAGTTCAGGCCGTGATGTGTCATAATTGATATGATTATGGCATATAGCTCATGAAAATCCCAAACCCACAATCTCAGAAAATTAGAATATTGTGAAAAGGTTCAATATTCTAGGCTCAAAGTGTCCCACTCTAATCAGCTAATTAAGCCATAACACCTGCAAAGGGTTCCTGAGCGTTTAAATGGTTTCAGTCTGGTTCAGTAGGAATCACAATCATGGGGAAAATCTGCTGACCTGACAGTTGTGCAGAAAACCATCACTGACACCTTCTATAAGGAGGGAAAGCCTCAAAAGGTAATTGCAAAAGAAGTTGGATGTTCCCAAAGTGCTGTATCAAAGCACATTAATAGAAAGTTATGTGGAAGGGAAAAGTGTGGAAGAAAAAGGTGCACAAGCAGCAGGGATGACCACAGTCTGGAGAGGATTGTCAGGAAAAGGCCATTCAAAAGTGTTGGGGGCTTTCACAAGGAGTGGACGGAGGCTGGAGTCAGTGCATCAAGAGCCACCACATGCAGACGGATCCTGGACATGGGCTTAAAATGTCGTATTCCTCTTGTCAAGCCGCTCCTGAACAACAAACAATGTCAGAAGCATCTAAGGAAAAAAAGAACTGGTCTGTTGCTCAGTGGTCCAAAGTCCTCTTTTCTGATGAGAGCAACTTTTGCATCTCATTTGGAAACCAAGGACCCAGAGTCTGGAGGAAGAATGGAGAGGCACACATTGTAAGTTGCTTGAAGTCCAGTGTGAAGTTTTCAGTCTGTGTTGATTTGGGGAGCCATGTCATCTGCTGGTGTTGGTCCACTGTGCTTCATTAAGTCCAGGGTCAACGCAGCCATCTACCAGGAGATTTTGGAGCACTTCATGCTTCCTTCCACAGACGAGCTTTATGGGGATGCTGACTTCATTTTCCAGCAGATTTGGCACCTGCCCACACTGCCAAAAGCACCAAAACCTGGTTCAATGACCGTAGGATTACTGTGCTTGATTGGCCAGCAAACTCGCCTGACCTGAACCCCATAGAGAATCTATGGGCATTGCCAAGAGAAAGATGAGAGACATGCAGAAGAGCTGAAGGCCGCTATTGAAGCATCCTGGTCTTCCATAACACCTCAGCAGTGCCACAGGCTGATAGCTTCCATGCCACGCCTCATTGAGGCAGTAATTGCTGCAAAAGGGGCCCAAACCAAGTACTGAGTACATATGCATGCTTATATTTTTTAGAGGTCCGATATTGTTCTATGTGCAATCCTTGTTTTACTGATTGCATGTAATATTCTAATTTTCTAAGATTGTGGATTTGGGGTTTTCATGAGCTGTAAGCCATCATCATCACACTTATGACAAATCACGGTTTGAACTATCTTGCTTTGCATGTAATGAGTCTATCTCATATATTAGTTTCACCTTTTAAGTTGCATTACTGAAATAAATGAACTTTTGCATGATATACTAATTTTTCGAATTTCACCTGTAGTTGTCATCCCAGAAAAAGATGTGGTTGCTTTGAAGAGTTGCAGTGCCATTAGCCCAGAAAAGCCTCAGATTGCACATTTTCCTGGTACGTACCATCCCATCTGTTTAGATTAATATCATGAGAATATAAAAAGATGCTGAGAGATTAAGAAGGGCCAAAATATTGCAGTATCCCCATCCCAGCTCTTCTAGAGCTTATCTATACTTTTAATATCTCCATTTTATTCTGAACTTAAAATCCAACTAAAAGGGACCAGATAATCCATTTCTTCCATGGATCTCTGAAGCCTATAACCTGACTACTACTTAACATTCCAGTGGCAGACCCAATGTTTCTGGGCAATTTTCATGCAGACTCCAACTTTCTATGTGAAAATATATTTCTTTAGTTCTGGGGGTTTTTGGAGGGAGGGTGTCTTTGACTAATTGTAGAACAGATCTATTTTTGTTGAGCATTATCCATCTATTTCCATAGAAGCAAATTTAAATATGAGGTGGGAAGTCAATAGAAAGGACCAATGGTAAATTCAAAAAACTTTTCTGACCTTGAATTTAGTCTGAAAATACTGAACTAATTAATGTATCTGAGGTTGACCAGGTATTTTTTAACAGTAAATCAGGAATAGAATTTTTATATTTAGAAGTCCAGAAGTTCTGTAAATGAGCCATTTTGTGTATCTGTTCTAGATTATTTGGGATAGCAGTATTCATCATTATGAAGTAATACATTGTTTATAAGGTAGTTCTGTTACAGTATTTTATCATTACCTCAATTAGCAATATCAACAGTATTGTAGATATTTGTTTTTAAAATTAATAATTTATCTGATAAAATTAACCTGTATCTACTATCTATTTAAAAGTTATATGCACAACTTAAAATCACATTATATCATAAAATAACTATATGAATATTAACTATATGAATATTAACCTAAATAAATGAGGAATGAAATGAAATCCACCTAATAAAAATAAAATAAAAATATCTAATTAAAAATAAATGGATTTATTTATTTAGCATTCTATATCCCCAAATAAATTTATTTCTTATATTACTAAATGCACATATGAAAATGCAGACATATATGTATACTTGCCCATCATATATTCTTTTTATAATAAGCAGTGATGCAGAGTACAATAAAGATTTTTTTAAAAGCTTATATCAAAGAAATGAAAAGATCTGAGATAAGAAAAGGAATAGAAAGCATAGCTAAAGTAGTTTGCATTGATATTGTTCACTATAATTTACCATATCTTTCTATATTTGCTATCCATTCTTGCTTCTACCATATACATATCTTGATTCCTAGGCTATCCTTTGTTCTTTAATCTTCTCATTCTTTTTTTTTTTTGAGGATATCCTTAATCCTATCCAATCATGACTTTCTTGATCTTCACCTTTCTCTCCGCATTCATTTTTCTTTCATATGGTAATTTGATTTGATTCATTCTCTCTATATGACCCAACTACCTCAACATAGTTTCTGTGCTAGTCATTTTTGTATTCAATCCTCATTCATTCAACACCCATTCATTCCTGACCTTATCTCTTCTTTTATTACACACACATTTTACCCCATTCCCACTGCATTCAATTTACTTTTATGTTTCACCTGACATAGCCATCTTTCACTTCCACATAATAAATTGGGCAGAAGCAATAAACATAACCATTTCCTCTTCTTTTGGCAAACAACCATTCCTCACAGCAGACCACATTATTTCTCTACCAACATTTGTGTATCTTAATTTCTCCACCTATTTCTCTATCTTTAGTGAACATTTTAAGTTGAATAAATTTTGTTCGTCATTTTGTTGTTTATGAATAAGTTGCAATTCTTCACTCCACTTTCTCTGTCAAACTCCACTACCTTGATCTGTTCAGAAGTAGATCATGTAATCAACTGAATGTTTGCTGCATATACTTTATGCTCTTAGCCAATCTTATGGCATTGACAAAAGTGTATGTACATTTATGCCTCTCAGCAATATACCTCTGATACCACTGAAAGCATTATTTACATAGCCTTTTCTTTAAACAACCAAAGAGATATCACATATCTTTCTCTTACTCCCTGATCATCCTTTTAAAATTATATTAATGTCTTTGCCATGTCTATGTATGACTAAATTTAGGTTAAAACTCTATCTTTGAAAGAACTTTTTCCCCTCAGTGAACTCTCATTAGTCATATTCACTTTTAGTTCTGAAAAGATCAGCATTTTCGATGTACTCTCTTGTCTTGTTCCACACAACAATTAATATCAATTAACTGTTTCTTTTTTCTCTACTGGATTGGATTCATTCATATTATTGCCCTTTTGTTTCCTAAACCCATATGTGGTTTTCACATTGTTATACTTCACAACTATCAGCAACATAAGAATTCCTAATTTCAAATGTACACATTATATCAATGCATACGCTCTGATTTTCATTTTAGTTTTTTATTCACAATTAAATCTAGTTCTTTACTTTCCTTGCATGTATTTGTCAATTCAATGTCCTAAGGTCAGACCATCCTCATTTATTCAATATTCTTTTCCTATCTCTTAGCTTTACATGCACACAATTTCTTTTGTCCTTTCACATGATTTATTCATACTTTTTATTATTGACACCTTTTACATTATAAATCGTAATCTTCCATACACCATGGTTATCACCAGATAATCATTAATATTAACTTCCACAGCTGTGGTCTAGAAAAATTTTCACATGGTGCTCTTTAGTAGATAGAAAAGATAGACACATTCACCTGAAATGATTGACAATATTAAAATCTTAGTCGAAGAGATAGAATTGTGGTTTATTTTTTGCACTGCCTGATTTTGTTTGTGTGTGAAGAGGTTACTGGCCTGTTTTAACATTTATGGAGCTTCAGGAGTTTCCTTCCAATGTAGTAAAAAAAAAAAGATATATTTCTTTCCTTGCAGACTCTTGTTATGAATGTTAATTCATTTTATGTTGTACCAGCTTATAATGTGTAGATCTCAGTCACAGACTCTTACCTCAGAGAAGTTTAATTTTCTCAGCAGGATTCAAAACCAATCTACCTAGGATTGTGAACAATTAATTTTCCAAATCCACAGAATGGTCAGCTTTTGAGGGAAACAATTAGCCAGTCAAAAATTGTAATTGTCATCTCACTTCTGATTTTAATTTGGATTAATGAACACTAAATTGTTCCTTCCCCCTCCCTTTACTCCCCTCTCCTAGATTTATCTGTTTTATGTAACAAGATTCTGCCTTTAGAAACCGACCTGGTAAGATCTGCTTTCACCAAAAAACTCTGGGCAAAGCCTGGCTGGGGAGAATTGCCATTAATTCCTATTGTAGCTTGCTTGTTTTCAGATATCATTTCCAATAAAAGTTTTATTTAAGGGAATTGACTGCTGGTTTCGGTGTACTCCATTTTGTCACAGTTTGTTAAGCTTGCCTGCTCATACGTTCAGTTGGCGGGAAGAAATATTGTCACTTAATCTTCATCTCCATAATATGATGATTTCCCCCCTTTTTAACTTTGCCTTACTGTCTACTTGCTGGTGCACCTATCACTCTCTGTAGTACCTTTTGGATTCAGCTAGGGTTCCTAATGAACTCATGGTCTCACGCTAAATTGCATTTCAGTGTAGAATTTAATTTAGATTGAAAAAGGCATTTGTTAGACACTGAATACCAACTAACTTGTCAGTGTAATATCTATTGGACATCCAGCTATGGCATAGCAATTTGGCTAAATACAGCCAGATACATTTGGGACTTCTGAAAACCAGTCAAGAATTGGAATATATGACAGAATCTTGTTCTACATGAATATGCAAAATGGTTTGTAGGCTTGACTTTAACAAGAACCCTGCATTCTGAGATGTATGACCTCTATATTATGTTCTAAAGCAGAGGATGATATATTTCATTCAAACTCATCTATAGCTAATTAATTGCTCACCAAAGCACTTCATGGCCCATCATTCATGTGCCATTCAGCAAAAAAGATTCTGCAAACTTGGCAATACTGCAATATTCACTGTCATGCTTATACATTATATTTTCTAAGTACAATCTACTAATAAACAATAAAGAGGGGGGGAGGGAGGGAGAGAGAGAGAGGGAAGGTGAGAGGGAGGGAGTGCTACCCAATGGAAAATAAAATAAAACATACCAAATCAAAGTACATTAGCAACAAAAACATTTAAATTCAGTGTATCCACTTTTCAGTATGAAAATCTGCCAGAACATTTTATATAACAATTAAACAGGATTGTCCCTCCCCTCTGAAAAGAAAGCAAAGATAGTACTAATAATAAAAGGCATCTTGGGTGCAATTCTAAAACTTCTGGAGCACCATTGGAAAACCATCAGCATTGACAAAACCATCACCAATCAATTGCAAAAGACTAAGTTATTTGCAACAGCTTATATCACAGAATGATACCTTTAATATCATTGAACAACAACATCTGCCTTGTCCTTGGGAAGGAATTGAAAGCTGGATAAAATGCTAATCCAATCTAAACATCTGGCTAACTGTATAACCAAGCATAATAATAAAAGAAACTGAAGAATTGGTGGACCACTTAGTTACCTGCTGCAAGAAGATTGCAGACTGAATACCAAACAATAGCATGACAAAGTAGCAACAGTGGCGCAGTGGAATTCACCCATCTCACCTAAGTGATTTTGAGAAATTTACATATATTGTATTTGTATCCAATATTTCATTTATATTTAACTCATGGTATTGATTCAGGCCAATGAATTCTGACCAGCATGTAATTTCTACATAGGATAAGATGAAGCATTCAGCTTATGCATCAGAAAAAGAATTTAATGTAATTCAGTGTGGTTTACTTCTTAGTGTTTATGTTTAAGATTATGTTCTGCAGCTGTAATCCTAGACACATATTTTTAGAAAGAAAGGCAATTTATCTAATTGAAGTAAAGAGAGTTTTGGGCTAATGATATTCATACATACAACAGTATCCAAAAGCCAATGCTTAAAGAAAAATGGGAATATAAAGAAAAGAAGTAGTGAGAGTTATAAGTAACTCTTTCTAAAACAATCTTTTTGCTCGATAAGTGCATTTTTCCCTCTGCAGGGAACCTATGTACCATTGCGCTACTATCTTGAGCTTGTTTCATTTTGTATTATTTTTATTACATTTCTTTGAAAATACTTTTGATATTTTGAAGCATTTCCAGGGAGAAAAAAGCAGAATAATTTACAGTACTTCCTCCTAATCCATCTGTGGTCATTCTGTATCCTATCCTGTTTTGGTTGGATAGTTTGATACAGCAGGTGGTTAATAATTAGGATCAGTTTGCAAGTCTGATTGCCTTATCTATATTAATAACTATGATGATATATTTTCAGGGATCTCTTAAATCTGTTCGGGAATATTGATATTGTGTCAATTGTATATAAATTTGACAAATAGAATTAAAACATTGCTCTGCATCTTAGTGTATCTCACTTGATTGGCCTTGAACTTAGCCATAGTGATTTATTCAATATACTATTAAACCATAGCTTGCCATGTTTGGTAAACCTAGCCAGTGATATAATATCAGATTAGATTGGGAAGCATTGTTTCTGTTATAACTCTGCTATCTTATAAATAGAAGTGAAACTAAACCCCATCCTCTTTCCTAACCTTCAACATATAGTGGTCATGTAAACAATTAGTAGTACAATGGTGTTGTAAAAATGCATGTTTCCCCCACCTTAGGAAAAAAATAATAGTGAATACCACTGTATACCAGAACAGATACCAAAATTTGAGCATTTTTCTTAGAAGATGGGACAAGTCATTATTTATTTGCTGCATAATAGTATTGCATGAAGAGGAGAGCCCAATCTTATACAGCATCAGATGGAATATGAATAGGATGAGCACATAGTAGACCCCAGCTACCAATAGTTCATCATCGCAATGGTCCTATAGTTGGGCTTATTTTAGTCACTCTGCCAGTTACATTGTGATTACAAATGTTTCATGTTAATTGGATGTTATTTCCCTCCCTTGTGTCCATTGAAATATGCTTCTCTATTTCAGCCAAATGAGAAAGTTATCTCTTTAGTTCAAGTTATTAGGCTTTCAGACTCTGCAAGTCCCAAGTGCAGTAGCCAAATATTTCTCATCATTTTTATTTTATTTTATTTTTAAAAGGGGTTAATTGATTGCCAATTAATTCAAATTAGTTCATATTTAAGTAAAGTCAGACATGCCAGCTGAGAAGAGAACTAAGAGAGTTTCTATTTCTGTAAGAACTAGAGAATGATTGCTGCCTCTGTGAGTTCACACTTTATGAAGTTTGCCCTATAAAACGAAGCCTTCTGAGGCAGTGGAATTTATGCCATTCTAACTCATCTCAGCTTAAATACCCCAAAGATTTGTTCTGGTTAATAGAAGTTAGGATAAATCACAGATTTGTTTTGCTTCTTGTTGTTAGATAAACAGACCCAAGTGCCATTTCACCTGAACATAAATATGGTGGGTGAGTGGCTAACATGAATGGCTGACAGACTTTATTAGTTCTTCTCCTATACTTTAATCGATTGCCCATGTGAGCATCTAATGAGGAAATCATTTGGTGCAGTACCTGGAATTTTAGAATTTAACCTGAGTTAACATGATTCTTTTCTCAGCCTTAAAGTTCACTGGATGTTCTTGGGCTGACCACCATCTCTCAGCCTAAAGCTTTCAAGCTTGGACAAACTTTCTACAGATTGTCGTGTGAAAAGAGAAGAACCACATTTGCTTCCCTAAAGTGTATGCATCTGTATGTTTTGAGAGAGAGAAGGAAACTATGATAGATTCACACATTGCATAAAGCCACAATGTGGCTTATTTGGCTATGATTTAGCATGTGGTATAAACTAGCAATTATAGTTTAATTATATGTTGGAACCTATTTCATTAAGAATTAGTACAAACAAGCAAATTGGTATATCACCGTGACTATATTTGCATTATATACTGATCTATAGTGCATTTAACCATGGCTTGTTATTTTTTGGGGATTTTCACAGTATATGAATCACAAATTGACCACAACCAAGGTTAGCCCAACGAGGCAGGTTATTTTGTATTTATATGAACATAGTCACTATGTGAATTCAATCTTATGTAAAAATGCTATTAAAGACTTAGGAACACAGCCAATAACAGAGGCTGTGACTCAGCAATGAAGAATTTCACAAGAATTACTAGTTTGCATTCAGGAAGTTAATAATCTATATTTAAATCTCCTGAGACAACACAAAGATTGTTTCAAATTTACTCACATGTTTTCTCTGGCTTGGTCTTCTGCCCACTCCACAACTACTATATTGAACAAGATATCTGGTATACTGGATAAGTAAGTATAGAAAATGATTGATAAATAAAAAAAAAATAGAGATAGGGAATACTTAGCATTGCCCTTTCTTTCACTACATTTAAAAATGGAAAAGTATAATATGGATATCAAGTCTTCAAACTGTGCATATTATTGTATTATTAGCTGGGGGAGAAGTGCAGATGACGCAAAAATCCTCTAAGATTTGTAAGGACTGAATGAACTCAATTCTACTGTATTCATTTAATCACATAGCATTCATAGTGGATTGAAAATGAATAGGTCATTTGTTCCTACCTTCCAGATAATTAGGGTGGTACCTCCTGCACTACCAGTATAGATTTGTCAAAAAGAGTATCAAGGGACCAGTTGCAAATTTTACAGTGGAATAAATTTTAAAGGAGCTGAACCATACTCAGCTGAAGTTATTATATGTGACAGAATGGAAGGATTTTCCTCCATGGAACTGAAAAAAGTTTAGAGCTCTGAATATTGCTAGCAAAGTTGTAGTTAACTATTTCATTTCTTTGAGGTTCATCTTCTGTGATTGAAGTTTTTTTTTACAGTAAATCCAACTATGATTTTCATAATAAAAGCCGGATTTAAAGAAGCCACAGAACAGTTTTATTAATGTCCCCAGAAAAATAAGGCTATCCTAATTTATTTCCTACAACAAAATTGCAAAGATAATGAAAATATTTTTCAAGACTACTTACAATGGGGAAACTATTTCCAGTTCATTGTTCTGTTTTCTTATCATTGTACAACATGATGTTGATATTATTTTGTAATTTAACTTCAGCAGGGTCTATTCAATTTTTTTTAAGTTTGATACTTTGCTTGAAAGTTTTAGGACAACTACTTTACTTCATTGCTAACACTGAAGTGTGATTGTTTCCCACCATCACTGATCAGTCAAAATTTATTATTTAACAGCTAGTGGTCATCAGTTTTTTATTTCATCACAACTAACCAAACATTTATGTAGAGTTCTGGGATTTAATCATTTCTGACCTGCTCTGGCAGAACCAAGAAACAACATTCTCAAAAAGCTCATATTGTTTAAAACTCGGTTAACCACTAAAAGAAAACATGAATTATTTTCTGCTATCTAATGGCCATCTGGAATTTTGCAGGTAAGATATCATAGCTTATTGATTTAATTTCCCCCCTTGGTGAAAACTTTTTAAGAAAAAAAACTCATAAAATATAACAATTTAGTCTGATTTTCTGAAACACAAATATAGAATTGAAGTGAGCAGGGTAATTTAAAATATTATGTGTTTGTTAATGAAGTTCTAGTTTCTCAGGTCACAGAGGCACAGGGTAACATGATCAGAAAATTTAGGGGGGGGGAGGCAGGGGGGTACTGCAGCACTGCCAAGTTGCAGCAGGCCAGTTGCAAACCATTCAATCACTTATTCCCTTGGGCTTTTGCTCCATGAAGGATTGAATTGTCAATTATATGGAAGGTTGATCCATTTTCTAGCATCAGCTAGCATTGGCAGTTGCCACTGATGTGGAAGTTTTGTGGTATGGAAATGTCTTCAACAAATATCAGTCTCAACCCAAAGCAAGAAGGATGCAGGCAGAAACCTTTAACTATTCATTGAGTAAGCCTTGGCATAACTAATCATTTCCCACTTAAAGCATTTGGCTTTAATTTACATAATTTCATCAAGTTTCACTCATTTTACAATCTCCAGAACCATCTGCAAGAAAAACGACACTGTCTATAAAGGAAGAGATATACTACCGTGTTTCTCACAAAATAAGGCAGGGCTAGGCCGTTTTTTGGGGGTGAATTAATTTCTCTCCCCCCCATCAGCGGGTGGGCGGCAGCGGTGTTCTCGCCGGCACAACAACAGCAGCAGCACCGGCAGGAACGTGGAAACGTTTCTGCCGCTGCTCGGGTGTTTGTGGAAGCCTCCTGTGTGACAGGACCGCTTCCCTTGGGCCGCTTCCTCCTCCCCTTCTTCCTCCACCCCACCCGGGGAAGGAAGCCCCCTCTCCGCTGCCCTTCCTCGGAGCGGCAGCGGAGTTCGCCCTCTCCCCCTAAATGGATGGGAGACGCGCATTAAATCCTCCCAAAGCCCACGCGGATAATACCGTGTTTGCGTTTCTGTGGGCCGGGAAAGAGCCCGCCAACAGATGCTTCAGCACTCTCTGGCTTTTGCCTCTTAAGGTCAGGGTGTCCTGAAGCCTTTTTCACATGGGCGACCAGCCGGCAGCTTCCCATCCATGGCACCTGCCTCGTGGCGCTACTTTTCAGCCAAAGGTTCTCGGTCTCCCTGCTCCCAGACCTAATTTTTTTTCCCCGGTCGCTTTTCCGCTTTTCTCTTTGCCCTCCAAAAGAGGTCAGTGGCGATCTTCGTCTCTCTTGGTCTTTGGGCTTCTGCAGCTTTGTTCTCGGCAGCGTGGGGCGCGGGGGGATGTTCTTGTTTTGCGAGGTAAACTGCCACTGCTTGGGTGTGTGCAGAAGCTTCCTGTCACATAGGAGAAGAAGGACACGGCCGCGCGCCTCCCCAGCAAAGTCGCCGGGCTCTCTCCCTCACCCTCGGGGCAAGCGCGCGCGGACATTTCCCTTTTCAAAGAGTCCCCCCAGAGCCCTCACAAACTCTCCTCTATGTGACATGCTCAGACGGCTTGCAAACTCTCCGGCTCTGGGTTCCATCTTCAGCTCCGTGGCTTCCCCCACACCATTTTCCGCGCCCTGCCACAAGAGAAAACCAAACAATGCCGCTGCGGCACCACAGCCATTTACCTCACAAAACAAGGACATCCCACCGCGCCCCGCGTCTGGCCGCTGCCGAGAACAAAGCTGCGAAAGCCCAAATAGCAAGAGAGACGAAGGTCGCCACCGACCCCTTTTGGAGGGCAAAGAGAAAAGCGGAAAAGCGACCGGGGAAAAAAATTAGGTCTAGGAGCAGGGAGACCGAGAACCTTTGGCCGAAAAGTAGCACCACGAGGCAGGTGCCATGGATGGGAAGCTGCTGGCTGGTTGCCCGTGAGAAAAAGCCTTCAGGACACCCTGATCTTAAGAGGCAAAAGCCGGAGAGCGCCGAAGCGTCTGTCGGCGGGCTCTTTTCTGGCCCACAGAAATGCAAACGCGGTATTATCCATGTGGGCTTTGGGAGGTTTTAATGCGTGTCTCCCATACATTTAGGGAGAGAGGGCGAACTCCGCCGCCGCTCCGAGGAAGGACAGTGGAGAGGGGGCTTCCTTCCTCGGGTGGGGTGGAGGGAGAAGGGGAGGAGGAAGCGGCCCGGGGGAAGCGGTCCTGTCACACAGGAGGCTTCCGCAAACACCTGAGCAGCGGCAGAAACGCTTCCACATTTCCGCTGGCGGTTGCTGCTATTGTCGTGCCGGCAGGAACTGTGGAAGCCATGGAGGTAGCTCCCCCGCCCGAGAAGCAGCAACAATGCTTCTACACTTCCTGCTGGCGTGAGAACAGCAGCAGCACCATGCAGGGCACTGTTAAAGGCAAGTTTCCCCCCCCCGCCCTCCCCTCCAGCATGTTTTAACCCCGCCCTCCCCCTCCAGCATGTTTTAACCCCCGGCCTCCCTCTCCAGCATGTTTTAAACTAGGCCTAAATTTGGGGGGAGGGGCTTAATTTCATTTCATGCCTAGAAAACATGCTGGGTCTTCCTATTGGTGGAGGCCGTATTGTTGGAGAAACACGGTATATTCTTCCACCCCCAAATCAGCTGTATACTTCCTTGGGTTCAATTAGAGGTAGTGTTGCAATTCCTCAATACTAGCTAAATCAAAACTACACTGTCTTCTCCCAAGAGGAAAGGATTTAGGGATTATGACTGAGAAGCCAAATTCTTTCTCTAGGCATGTACTGCCATTTAAATAATGGATGATAGGGCTAGCATGACTCACAGAGATATTTCAGAAAACTAATTTTCCAGATGCTATTATCAACCATCATAATCATAGCAGTTTAAGATGCAGCAAACCAACCTTCACTTTATTTGATTTTATGTACTGAATATTAACTGCATCATATCTCTTTTATTTAGTCCTGTAATAGCAGTAAGACATGTGGAAGAAAAACCAGTATTAATTACTCATAGAACATTCGGGAGCAAATAGTCAAAGAATGGTTAGTGAATTGGTGGCAGGATTTAAATTGTTAAAATACTGCCTTACTCCAAGCTAGGAACTAAAGGGAGCTAAGGAAATTGCACAGAAGTAAAGTACTTTACTGCTGAAATCATTACACACAAATTGCCCTTGACAAAGTTGGTTTGCTCATCTATTACTGTATTCAAAAGAGCTATAGTTTTGACCTGAGACTTTTTAAAGGCATATTTGATAAACTGAAAGAAGCAGCATTGTCAGTACTAGTTAAGGGCAGTCATTGTCCCTGTCTAATTCAACTGTTTTTGGTCTCCCATGTTTAACATTAAGGGTCTACAGGCATTGGTACAACCAATTTGCTATTGTATCTTTGTTTTCCAATTCTATAGTAGATTTTCATTCTGACTACCGATGCATGAAATTTATCTTTATATTTTCAGTTGTTTTGTTTTTTACGGACACATATATAAAGATACTTTGTATATGTTTGGATTATATTTTTATATAGTGATGAAGGTTCATCTAAAAGTCCTTTCTTTTTTTGTGTCATATAAATTAAAATAACTGTTTAGTGTTCATTCTCAATGAATATTGTTGTTTTTCTTTGGGAGGACAATATGTTATCAATTCCTACAAATAATGTCCTTATAATTCAGTTCCTTCCATCACCCATATCTCCTATAATGATTACTAGTTCTCATTATTTTGTCTGGAGTTATAGGATTTGGGAAATTTTTCATTAAAAATAATGTGTTGCAGATACTGTTGTAGTGGAAATGTAAAACATGTCATTAATAAAATACACATGCTTATGGATTCTAGATAAAGTGTCCATTGCAAATATTTTCAATGAGAATTATATTAGTGGTAGAATTACATTTTTAAACAAGATTGACAGGTATTAATTGGATGTATTAGCTAAGGCCAGTCTTACTCATCTATCTCTTAACTGGCTTGGGGGAGGGGTGTCATGCCCCTGTTAGAATCTGACTCCGAGGGAGAGGAAGAACAGACGACAGGAGTGGGAGTGTGGCTCTGGAGGTTGTGGAGGAAACTGGGGAAGGGCACAGGCCGGCTGGGCATTCAGAGGAAGACCCAGGCCCATCCCCTCTTCATTGTAGGGCACGCAGGGAGGAGCAGATAAGGGAGAAACGTGAATGGTGTGGTCTAAGGGGGAGGAAAAGGCCTTGATCCCCTTCATGGGCTGTAGCTGTGAGGACCGTTTAAAAGGACAAACTGCACATGGGCCAGTGCTGGAAGCAAAGTGTGAAAATATTTCTAGTCTGTCAGTTTTTATCCGAGTTCTGGCCGTCCTTCTCAGTGTGTGTATTTCAATATCTGTGGATGTCTTCAAGCCCTTATCCTGCCTTGTCTCATTAATTCTTCAGTGTGGTTTGTGTTGTTTTTTTCTATTTATAATTTATATGTCTTTTGAATATGAACGTAAGTTCTTCCTTTTTGCAATTGTTTGTGGGGGAGTTTTTTCTCCAGTCAATGATAATTTGACCTTTAAAGCCAAGTTGAAGGAATTAAAGGGACTTCACCTGTTTTTGTGACTTTGTTGTTTTTGTATCCCACCCTGGATCATCACAAGGGGGCTGGGAATTTGGTGGATTCATTGAGCAAGGGGTAAGACTCCGAGTCTTAAATTACTTTTCAATTTAATTAATTCTACTCTGTTCAGTTCTGAGTTGTGTACATTAAAGGGAGATGGAGAAGCTGGGACAAGTTCAGAGGAGAATTACCAAACTACTAGAGGGTTTGTAAATTAAATTCTTTGACAAAAAGCTAAAAAAGTTGGATGTGTTTAGCTTCCAGGGAGAACTGGAGGAAAATCTGATAGCAGTCACACAATTATCTAAAATACTGTCATGTATAAGTAGGGGCAATCCTGTCTTCTGTTGAAACTGAAAGCAGGTGATTAATAGATGACCTGACCCCTAATCGGTAGTTAAGCAAACGATTGCAGGTAAGGGCCGGAATGTGGTCTGTTAGATCTCTCAGCGGCTTTTGATACTGTCGACCACAGTATCCTATTGCAGCGGTTGGAGGGGTTGGGGGTGGGAGGCACCGTGTTGCGGTGGTTCGCCTCCTTCCTCTCCGACCGCTCGCAATTTGTGTTGACGGGGGGGCAGAGATCGGCCCCAAGGCCCCTACGATGTGGGGTGCCTCAGGGGTCGGTGCTCTCACCCCTGCTGTTCAACATTTATGTAAAGCCGCTGGGTGAGGTCATCCGTGGCTTCGGGGTGGAGTTCCATCAGTACGCTGACGATACTCAGCTGTACATCTCCACCCCGGGCCACCCCAACGAAGCCGTCGAAGTGATGTCCCGATGCCTGGAGGCCGTGCGGAGTTGGATGGGTCGTAACAGGCTTCGTCTCAACCCGACCAAAACCGAGTGGCTGTGGTTTCCTGCGCCCAGATACAGCCAGCTGGTTCCTTCGCTGGCCGTGGGGGGAGAGGTCTTGACCCCCGTGGAAAGGGCGCGCAACTTGGGTGTCCTCCTGGACGTACGGCTGTCTTTAGAAGAACATATTGCAGCCGTCGCCAGGGGGGCTTTCTATCAGATTCGTCTGATTTACCAGTTGCGGCCCTTTCTGGATCTGGGCGCACTTCGCACAGTCACTTCCGCCCTCGTCATCTCCCGCCTGGATTATTGCAATGCTCTCTACATGGGGCTCCCCTTGAAGAGTCTCCGGAGGCTGCAGCTGGTCCAGAATGCAGCCGCGCGGGTGATCGTGGGTGCTCCTCGGAGCTCCCACGTTACACCGCTTCTCCGCAGGCTGCACTGGCTTCCTGTAGCCTTCCGGATTCGATTCAAGGTGGTACTGACAGTATTTAAAGTGCTCCATGGCTCGGGACCTGGGTACTTACGGGACCGCCTGCTGCCATCATCAACCTCCCGCCGCCCAGTATGCTCCCACAGGGTTGCCCTCCTCGGGGTACCGCCGCCCGGCCGTTGTCGGTTGACGGCCCCGAGGGTTCGGGCTTTCTCTGTGGGAGCCCCCTCCCTTTGGAATGATCTCCCCCCGGAGATATGGGCTATGACGGATATTCTGACCTTCCGGCGCGCAGTGAAAACCCTATTTTTTCAACAGGCTGGCCTGGCCCAGTAACTGTATTTTTAGTTTTTTAACTTAATTTTAATCGGGGTTTTATTAGTTTTTAATTTTTAACTCTATTTTTGGGTTAGACAGCCGGATCAATTTGGTTTAATTTATTTTAATTGTATTTATTGAGTATTTATTATGTGTTTTTAGTAGGCTGTACACCGCCCCGAGTCCCTTTTTGGGAGAGGGAGCGGTATAAAAGTTTAATTAAATAAATAAATAAATAAAATAGATGAATAAAATTACATATAATATTTTACACTGACAGATTATTATGGCTTTTGTTCCAAAGAATGTGATGTCCTAAATTTGAACTATATGAAGTCATCAACAGAAGAAAGCAAGAAAATAGTGATATTGGTGATTTATCTACCTTTCTTTTGGGGCTTTTCAATTCAAGCATTAGATGTAGTGTGCTAAGACAGATGTACATATCTATATCTGGTTACTTAAATCAATTAACTACACTATGCTATATTTCTACTCCTATGCAAGTCCTATTGAATTAGGACTATAATATAGTAAGTAAGTAATTCTATAGTATAGAATTATACTATAATATAGTAAGTTGCAGCCCCATTTCCTCCTTCACCATTTTAATGTGTTTTGAATTACCATTCTTTATTTTTACCAAAGTACTTGGTACATACAGTCCATTAACCACAAATAAAATTGTGTATCTTACTTTGATTTTAAATGGAATTCTTCCTTAAAATGATATGTGTTGTTGATGATCTTGTTGTTAAATAACTAATTCTGTCAATACATTAAGAGTGAATTTTTATTATGTTCCAATATTTATTTAAGCAAGAAAAATAAATATGTTTAAATTAAGGTATTGCTGAACCAAGAAATTTTATTTTAGTATCAATTTTTATTGAATTTTTGATTTACATATTATCAAGTCCAATTACCCTACTAAAATATTTGTATGTACTCCACCAATACTAGTGGAAAATATTTAACTTTTTGTTAGAGCCTTAAGTACTCAGTAGAATAAAGAAGTTCAAAATTGAATAAATAAATAATAGGGTGCATAGGTCTGTATTAAAATATTAGAATATGAAAAAGCTATTTTAATACTGTACTTTCTCCCCAATAGTAGCATTTCAAAAACTTTCTAAATCTTCTAAAACCAAAGCAGTTATTAAAAAACTACTGTAGTCCATTTATTGAGTTCTACCCAATTTAGATAAGGTTTCCTCTACTGTACCATGATTAAAGTAATTAAAATTTGTTTTTCATGATTTATGTTAATATATTGTACATTGCTAATTAAGTTAAAAATAGATTGATTAAAAAAATATTGTGGGATTTGCAGTCGTGATTAGTCATCCTAAGTTATTGTTATCATGCAAAAGATATTTTCATGTCTTACTAAGGGTTGTAAAATCTAATCCTCTATAAAATGAAAAACCAGCAATGCGATATTTTGATACCGTATAGAAAGATGAGCAACGTAAGTTACTGTGGCATCAGAACTAATTTTATTTGTTGCCCTATAACATTTCTAATATAAATATATAAAAAGGTAGCTATTAGTTCAGTGTTCAATAATAAAAATAAATAAACAAGAATCAGAGTGACATGAGAAACCAGAACTCTTTAGTTTGACAAATTGCTGGGGATAGTGTTCTGTAGTTAAAGCACCACAGTGAGTAGATCCTATGCCAAGTATCCTAGTAACTGATCTTACATTTCTAGATTTTTATTGGATTTATATGTTTTATTCATATTTATATGTTGCCATGAGAACAATTTGTTATTTGAGCATTCAAAGCATTTGCTAATAATACTACCCTGCTTTGACTCAACAATACCACCATTTTCAGTGACAATGGAATCAAATGGGGAACAACTTGATGTACCATTCACTAAAATTGTAGGTGGGTATTTTATTGTAATTTGTAAATGTGTTTGGTTCAAGATATTCAGACTCATTAAATATGAGTCTTTATTTTGATTCTACAATAAAATTAAGATAATTCTGCAATTGCCTTAATCAGAATTACATTATTTAAATATCCTTATCTGAAGAAGTAAAAAATATTCTTTTTACATATGTATATGTGAGCATGTTACACAAACATGCAAGAGACTAAATACAATTTTCAGCATTACTTTCTGAATCTCTTACAAATAATGTTCTTATAACAATTTCATTGGCTCTCAGTACACAGTTTAAGGTTCTGCTGCTTGGTCCAAATTTTAGTTTACCAGAATTTATTTTTCATGAGCTGTGGTCTTTATACCTCCTGATTTTGTGTTCAAACTAGTATGTCCTGATGCAATAAAATCTGCAATTTTAAAATTCTTAATATGATTTTCAACAAAAAAAAAATGGCAAGAGAAAGGTGTATAATAAAAAGATGTGTGTGTGTGTGTATGTGTGTGTGTGTGTGTGTGTGTGTGTGTGTGTAACGTTTTGAGCTGATAATTTTAAATAATAAATAAGGGAGACTAGGATAGATCTATTTCGAGCTAGTTAGCTCTCTTCGGCTAGCCATACCCTTACTGGGATTCGAACCAGGGAAGTATTACATGTGAGGCAGTTGTAATTGCCACTACACCACCGGGCTCTTTCCTCTTCAGCTGAGGCAGGGGAATAAGTATATACTTTGTATTACAACACCCTGTTAAGCCCCAATTAAGGGAGAAAGCATACTGCTTTCTTTTCTGTCTTTCGGCTCATCACCAGAGACCATACCGACAGAAAGCTATTTGTTTCGTTGTCTTTTGTTTTACAATCCCAGTAAGGGTATGGCTAGGTGAAGAGAGCTAACTAGCTCGAAATAGATCTATCCTAGTCTCCCTTATTTATTATTTAAAATTATCAGCTCAAAACCTTACACACATTAAAACAAAAGACAACGAAACAAATAGCTTTCTGTCGGTATGGTCTCTGGTGATGAGCCGAAAGACAGAAAAGAAAGCAGTATGCTTTCTCCCTTAATTGGGGCTTAACAGGGTGTTGTAATACAAAGTATATACTTATTCCCCTGCCTCAGCTGAGAGGATAGAGCCAGGTGGTGTAGTGGCAATTACAACTGCCTCACATGTAATACTTCCCTGGTTCGAATCCCAGTAAGGGTATGGCTAGCTGAAGAGAGCTAACTAGCTCGAAATAGATCTATCCTAGTCTCCCTTATTTATTATTTAAAATTATCAGCTCAAAACCTTACACACATGTAAAACAAAAGACAACGAAACCAAATAGCTTTCTGTCGGTATGGTCTCTGGTGATGAGCCGAAAGACAGAAAGAAGCAGTATGCTTTCTCCCTTAATTGGGGCTTAACAGGGTGTTGTAATACAAAGTATATATATATATATATATACACACACACACATACATATACATATACATATATATATATGTATATATATATATATATACACATACACATCTCTCTTGCAAAATGTACCTGCAAAAGAGGTACAAAATAGTGACTGTTTTAAAAAGATGTAAATTTTAGTCTTATTTCTCTTTTGTTTCCTTTGACAGAATCACAATCAGGTGAAGAAATAGGCATTAGACTATTCAATTCTGGGGCAATTGAATAGTTTCCAGGGGTAAATCTTCAGTGCTGGGAGGACAGGAGGAGTTCATGATGTTCTGAAGTTGGCATTTGATCTGAGAAGTTAAAGAACTTTTGTGTAGAAACTCTGCTTTTATGAATGAAATTCTTTTTCCTAAGCTCTCTTAGAATTTATTCCATTTTTACTATCATCTTTTAATATACTGCCATGTGTGACTCAGCATTCAGGAACAGTCCATATGACAGGAATTTGATCATTGAAATGTGTTTGTTTCCATAGAAACATATAGTAGGTAGTCTGAAGAGAATGAAACATCAACTTTATCAAAAAAAAATTGTCTTGGAATTATTATAAAGCATTAAATTGCTTAAAAAGAGCATCATTAAGCTGGATTTCTTAGGGGAAATGTGCTAGAAAACTTCAAGCAAACAAGGGACTTTCCTTCAGAGTTTATGTGGGTGGAACCAATTTAGTAAGGGAAATCTTCATACATTGCGTTGTGGGAGGTAAAAAAAGAAAATATTCTAAACAAAAGGCTATGTTTAAAAGAATTCCAAATAATATGTCAATTAAATGTTAAATTTCTCTTTCTCCTTGGGGACAACTGTTCCCAGTTCATTCATTTTCTAGATGTATTGGGATATAATTCCCACCATGACAACACTATTCCATAAAGATTTGAAATAATGGAGTTATTTCACCAACATGCAATATCTGGAGGGGGCAATGTTGCAGAAAAACTCTGTTTCACAGTGTTCTACATTTTTTAACCTTGACTATTAATAAGCAAGACTATTATCAGGACTATTACTGAGAGAAGTTCCTTTAGAGATTATGGAGAAAAAAGGATAGCTAGATACAGTATTATAATTTTTAGTGACATTTGGGTTAGCAACTATATTAGTCCACTAGACAAAAGAAAATGACATGTTTCCATAAATTAATAAAATTTTAATAACAAGTCATACTGAGCTACTACTAAATGTTATGGTGGTTGATGGGTCATGTTTATTTGGGAAGGCCTTTCATCCAAATAAGGAAGACTTGTACTTTATAGCTCTGCAAATTCTTTTCATACAATTGCAGGTAAAACTACAGTCTGACATTTAGAATAGCTTCCAAGTACCATGTAAAATGTGTGGATAACAGCCTAAGGTATTTAACATTCTTATCTTATTAGAAGACAAAGTAATAAAGATTTTGGACTAAACCTGACCTGGACCAAAGCAATACTTGTAGACTCTGCAGATATTTTTGCAGTGGACTATATTTTTCTTTTGATTTTTGCGAGCTAATTAGCCAAGAGGGTGGAGTTCCATCTTTTATTGTAATATTCACCAATATATGCAACATACTGTATTTTGATTAATAAACATATTTTTATTGCCTTAACAACTGAGTGCTCAGGAAATCATATAACAATGAGAAATGATAGAGAGAGAACACCACATTGGAAAGATTGAGCTGGCAACCATTTTGGTGTGTTATGTTCTTAAGACACAGTATTAATGGCATCAGCTATGTGGAAGTATTTCTGATATTTCAAAAGACAATTAATTAAAATAAGCAAGCTGCTACAATAAGATCACAAGACTGATTATAAATAATGACATGACAAAGTAGCAACATTGGTGCATTGAAATGTCTGCAAGAAATGCCATTTGCTTGCAAGCAATGGCTTCTGGGACCAGATAGACAAAGTAATAGAAAATGAAGAAGCTAAAATGCTCTGGGACTTCAGAATTCAAACAGACAAGTATTTGCCACACAACACCTTAGACTTAACAACTGTTGATAAGAAAAAAAAGTCTGAATAGTGAATGTGGCACTATCTGGAGACAACAGAAGAGAAGAGAAAGAACTGGACAAATCACAAAATGCAAATGCAAATAGAAGTAGAATGACTATGGCAAAATAAAACAAAGATTATACCAATAATGATAAGCACCTTGGGTGCAGTCCCAAAACAAATGTAGCACCACAAAATCACTAGCAGTCAACTGCAAAATTCAGCTTTATTTGTAACAGGTTACATCCTGTGGCGATACCTCTAACACCATAAAACAACAGCATTTGCTTATCCCAGGTCCTTGGGAAAGATTTGATAGGTGGATAAAAATGTCTAATCCAGGCTAAACATCTGGCATGGTTAGTACAACCAACCATAATAACATCTTTGATACTTTCCCAAATGTAATGTAGTACATAAAAGTAGTGAGTGGTGGGGTGGCTCAGAGGTTAAAAATGCTAGGCTTGTTGGCTGAAAAGACTTGGGCATCATCCCATCATCCCATCCTCAGCACAACTCCTGCCAACCTAGTAGTTTGAAAGCATGCAAATGCAAGTAGATAAATAGGTACCACTTTGTGGGAAGGTAACAGCATTCCACAACAACATGCTGGCCACATGACCATGGAAACAACAATGGCCTTGAAACAGAGATGAATGCTGCACTCCTAGCAATGACTAGCTGAGTAAAATCTGCAGGGACTCCTTTATCTTTTACATACAAGTATTATCTCCAAAGTAGTTTTTCCATTTTAAGAAACTATCCAGAAACACTGAATATTTTTGTAATGTTGCTACTACTGAATATTCAGGATTGCTTGGAGAATGTTGATATGGATAGAATGTGACATGTATGTTCATTTCAAGCCATCTGCAAGTGCTCTTTGCTATGTAGTGACATAGTTATCTGATGAAAAATCTGAATATCTACTATTATGACAATTAGGCCTGCAGCAAGCATATGAAATATTTATAATCCACTGAAACATGAACAAAGCACCTCTCTTGGAATCATTAAAGCAAGCATGTCTTTTCTAAAAATAGACACAGCCATGAATGGTTCTTTAGCAACTCTATGAGTCTGACAAAATATGTGTTACAATTAATAAACTGAAGAGAAATATGTTGTCCTCTTGTGCATTGCACAACTTCTTTCCAAATGCTTTGTACAACCATAATAATTGAGTATTAATAACAGTATTTCAGTAAATTATGTCAATGAGTTTCTGTAACTTTGTGACACCAATTCAGCTCTATAAAGGACTAACTTTTTTCCTACCCTAGATTAGCTGTAATGGTCCTGGATTTAAAACTGTATATAACTGGGGAAGAGGAGGGAAGAAAGTTGGTTGCTTTAAAAAATTCAGCTACCTCATACCTAGATTTTTTTAATGTTCTAAAATTCACTTGTCCCATTTCCCCTCTAGATGTTAGGAAAATATTAGCTTAGCTAATTAATTCATTTATTTATAGAAGCAAATGGGGGATAAAGACAGAGATCATAAAAGTCCTTCAGAACATTTTGCAAACTTTAAGGACTCCATTATAATTGTGTCCCTTGGGGGACATAAACATTTTCAAATCAGCTTTATCAGTTAATGGGCACCTTGTTTGCTTAATACTTATTTAGTTATCTTTTTATTTTATTTTTCAAGTTTGGTCTAGAAATAGGCAATTTTAAATATCTGTAAATTAATAACTAAATGTAATTTATAAAATGAGAAGTTTTTTGTATGATACTTAGAAAGTAGCTTTCTAGCATTTTTCCTTTTAATCCATTTTTCTCTGTTTAGCCTAGATAATAAGGAAAAAAATTGGTAAAGCAGGAACTGAGTTGTGGTCAAATGGAAATAACTCTAGTCACTCAGGTAACAAAAAAAAAATGCAGTACAAACAGATCTATAATCAGGATCCTAAACCAACAAGATCTTCAGAATTACAAGTAAAAGATTGAAAATAAATTGGGAGAAAGCTCAACACAAGAGGACAACAGCAACAAGGCAAAGTAGAACTTTACAATGAGGAGTAAAGAAAAGGGACAAACAACTGCAAATTTATTCTTGGGTATGTCTAGTCTAATAAAAAGAAGGACTAGGGGAGACATGATAGTGTTCCAATATCTCAGGAGCTGCCACAAAGAAGGAGTCAAGCTATTCTCCAAAGCACCTGAGGGCAGGACAAGAAGCAATGGATGGAAACTAACCAAGGAGAGAAGCAACATAGAACTAAGAAGAAATTTCCTAACAGAACAATTAATCGGTGGAACAACTTGCCTACAGAAGTTGTGAATTCTCCAACACTGGAAATTTTTAAGCCATTTGTCTGAAATGATATAGGGGTTGTTATTCTATTCTATTCAAACATTTTGGCTATTTGTACATTCAGTGCATCAGTAAAGTATTAATGTTTCTGAGGAACTTTGCTAATAGGACAAGTTGACCTCTGTAGTTTTCAATTTTGTATACAAATATTGATGTCATTAACAAACTGCTGTTGGAATTTTTGCTGGTTATAGACTCAAAAACAGGAAGCAACTCTAGTTACTACAAGAATGATAATAATTTAGTTGTTTTAAGTACTGAAATCATATAATTGACTTATGTTAGAAACATTGGCACTATATAGCCCAACTAAAGGAGAAGCTTCTGAAGATTGCAAACAAATGACAGACACTTCTCTACAGATTTATAACAAGCTATAACAATCATTTGGAATAGAAGCTAAGCTGACAGTTTTCTTTAGGAAATGAATGACTGAAAAATAATCATTTCAAGAAGTCTTGGAGAATTTTTTTGGGAAAAAAATGTGAACAGTTATTGAAAAACATTTAAACCTAATATGATATAATGTTTAAGGTGCTGAACTTTGACCAGGGAATTCTAATTCAAGTCCACATTTAGCAAAATGGATAGCAATAGCAACAGCACTTAGACTTATATACCTCTTTACAGTGCTTTATAGCTCTCTCTAAGTGGTTTTACAGAGTCAGCATATTGCCCCCAACAATCTAGGTCCTCATTTTATCCACTTCGGAAAGATGAAAGGCTGAGTCAGCCTTGAGCCTGGTGAGATTTGAACTGCCAAATTGCAGGCAGCCGGCAGGCAGCAGAAGTAGCCTGCACTTCTGCACTCTGACCACTGTGCCACCATGGCTCATGGATGCTCGGTGTAACAATTCCTATTTCACAGGATAGTTGTAAATACAAATGGAGGAAGGAGTACTATTTAAATTATATTTATTAATTTATTCACTTATAAAATTTATATAACAGCACATCTCACACAAAGTGAATCTGGGCAGTGTACAACAATAAATATTGAACTCTTGGAGGAATTGTATGAAAAGAAACCTGAAAATTATACAGGTAATCCTTATTTAGCAACTACAATTGGGACTGGTAACTTGGTCATTAATTGAAATAGTTAAGTGAAACTATGACTATGGTTATGATATTCTTTCAGCCGTCTTTTGCTTTATAGACTATAAAGGTTGCAAATACAAGGATTGGTCATAAAGTTACTTTTTCATCACTGTTGCAATTGCCAACAGTTGCTAAACAAAGATGACCTGTAGAGGCAAACAATAGGGGCTATAAATTAATTTTTCAATGTTGAGAAAATGCCTTAAAGAAGAATATGGAATATCTATTCCCATTATTCAGCAGTTGATTTTTGTATAGTAGATGTCCAACTCAAAAGAATATGGACGTCCACAAATATTAAAGCCTGCTAATTTTTGAAAACTTCTTGAATAAAGCATTTTCATTGAGTAACAGAGTGATTTACATTTTTTTACAAATGCAGTGGGAGTCTTTAGTTTATTTGATTTTTTTGAGGTTCAAAAGATAGATATAATTCCTATCACTATTACCTTGGTTGAATGTTGTTGGTTACTATTGTTGACCAGAGTCCAGTGGATTTGGAAATTGCATTTGTTCCTTTTTCTTTTTCTAAACTGAAATTATAGGGCAATGCTTCTCAACTTTTTCTTCACACCCTTTAAATACCTTTTGTGGTCACGGATCCCCAAGACTTAACTCAAAATTTAAATCATAACATTTCTTCAAGCCTTTGTGGACTCCCTTGTGATGACATCACAACTCAGCAGTTTGAAAACCACAGGTTGAGAACTACTATTACAGGGTAAGCCAAGCCTTATTTAAAAAAATATTAAAGTTTTCAATGCTAGGATTTTTATGGTAGAACAACTATTTAATTATAATGATGATAAAGAAAAACTGACATTTATGATATCCATTGAAATCTCAGTTTAGACCAGTGATTTTTTAGCCTCAATGACTCCTAAATTATTAATTACCTGCCAGACCTAATATAATTAAATACATTAATTCAGAAATTAAATGAAATATATAAAGACTGAAACAATCAAAAAGATAGAAGATCCACTCTACCATTTCCTGCAAAAGATGGAGAATAAGAAGTTAATGAGCCCTAATAAACAGCAAAATGGATAAAGATGTCAACTAAAAAAGAGCAAAACTCTTAAAGGAAGAGTAGAAAACAGTATTATGAAGGGTGATAATAAAAATTGATTAATTTGTTAATTGCAAATGTAAAGGAGAAAAATAATAAAGAATACCAACTCAATTAGAAAATTAGGACAATGAAAAGGAAAAGCAATGTCTGATAGAGAAAGAAAGACAAAGAAAATAGAGATAAGAAATACAATTAAATGCATTCTAGTAAAATATCACATTTTAAAACAAGATTCAGAAGAGATGTAAAGTCAGTGGGATTATTCCCAGACATCTTCAGGAGCAGAAGTTTCTAAGCAAATGAATAGTCAGGATTGTAAATAAGTAAAAAACTCTCTTGGGTAGTTATCTGAATACATTCTATAGCTATCTGGGTCTATCCCTGTCATTTTCTTGGCAAGAGTATGGATGTAGTTTGCTATTCTTCCATGGTATTTTCTTGTTTCCAAGTGTAGCCTCCAATCTTGGGATTTTCTGGTAGTCTTTCATCCAAATTCTTAGTGGGGACAATCTTACTTGCTCTTTTTTGACATCAGCCAAGGTCTGCTAGGCACTACAACTACTAGGTCAGGATACAAATAAATGGTAACTTCTAAACATTTTTGTTGGGGGGGGTTGTGTATTCATAATGTCAGGGGTGGGATTCTACCAGTTCGGACCAGTTCTGTAGAACCGGTTGTTACGATTCTGTGCAGTTTGGAGAACTGGCAAATCGTGCCCCTGGCTGGCCCCTCCCCTCTGTTTGCCCCTCCCCTCCTTGCCCTGTCAGTCCTTATCACGCATGCGCCACATTGTGCATATGCCCAACATCTCTGACTGTATTCTCTCCCCGCCCAGTCACTCGTTATGGTATTTTTTTTTCCTTTTCCTCCCAATGATCAGCTGTTCCGATGATTGGCTGTGCCGGGATCCCCCTCGCTGTCTTACTGCTTTACCCAGGAGGCTTCCCTGAGGCCCAGGAGGCAAAAAGGGGCGCCTGGAGGGGGTGTACTGCGTGCCCTTCCCGCACTCCATTTTTTTGCCTTTTTGGGCCTCAGGGAAGTTTCCTGGGTACAAAAATGCCCCCCCAGGAGGCTTCCCTAAGGCCCAGGAGACCCAAAAACAGAGTGCGGGGGGGGGGGTTGCTGCAAAAAGCCACGCCCACCTCACCATGCCCACAGAACCAGTTGTTAAAAAATTTGAATCCCACCGCTGCATAATGTGTGTATAATAACTACGATATGTTACAATCCTTGATAATTTGAGAAGAGAAGCATACAAATGCCCCCTCCCATAATACTGTAACATAGCATTTTTAATCCTAATTAACTATAGAAGTCAGCTCTGCCCAGGTGACAGCTGAGAGTCAGTGATGTGGGACAGTTTCTGAAAAGCACCACGAATCTCAGTGTAAAGCATTTTATGTTGCTCTTAAATTAGAATATGGGCATTGAATTCATAATATAGCTTCAATTCAGATGACTGCTCCCATCAATGAGTCATTCTTCACTTGCAAATGAAAAGGGAAAGAGGTAAAGAAAGAAGCTTGAAGTTAAGAATTTTACTTTTGTGCTGTTTTTATTTAAATTTCTTTTATGTCCTTCTTTATTTCACAAGTAGCTGCTGTTTAATCTAGACAATTGACTTTGGTAAGGGCAAAAAGCAAAGAGCACATTTTGGTTGCCAAAATTGACTTCCCTTTGTCTCTAGCAATGAATCTCCATTTCTTCTTCTTGAGATTCATATACCCAGAGTATAGTTTTGAAGTTCTATTAAATTGGTTTTCAGCCAGCTTTTGATTCACATTAGCTCAAAATGTATTCATGATATGATTCAATGTAATTTAATTTTTAATTCATAATTACATCTTTAAATATTATATCCCACTCAGAGTCTTAATTGTGGGAATGAACCAAGAATCTTGATAACACAGTGCAGTATATGTATATACACATAAACTGGTGAATCTACTGGAAAAAAATAGAGCAAAATTCCCTTATCTATTTTTAATAGAAAAATGGTTATACCTGGAACTGATCGAGAAGCCACAGTTCTTCTGACAAAGTTCCAATTCTGGCACTAAAACAGGAGGCCCGGCGCATATTGATTTGTCTGATGCTAAAGTAACATTTCCAAAATGCACTGTTTCTATCATGTTGGCACACCTGAACTTGTGTTTCTGTTGCCATTAGTCAAGCTGTGATTGGAATCATAAAACACAGGGGGGATGGTCTGTTCACATAGTTCCTACATCAATTGGTGGCTGATAAAAATATATATATATTAGATCCCTGAGAAGAGAAATATCTGAAGGCAGCACCTTTTCCATTTTCAAGACTGGGAATAGATCCAGCCTTAAAAGGGAGGACAAACTGTTCATGGTAGGACAGCAATGGATGTGCAATTAATATAATATCTGCTCAACAACAAGTCCCATGAGAGTTTTGTTTCTTATTCCATAAATGGAACTGGTCAATTAATCCAGCATTTTCTGCTGGTCTGGCATAAGTTTTTCATTAGACATCTATATTTCTGCTCTTCTGAAACTCAGAATTATTTCCTAAGGTCAAGAAAGGCTATATCTTATTAGTCTTGAAAAGGTAACAGAAGACAATATTCTATTAGATATCATTCCTCTGCTTAGGAGGCTGTACTGTACAGAACAAGCTATTCTGTCTGATCTGGTTTCAAGAATGTCCATTGACAGTTTGTGGTAGGACAGGGGGGCCAGCAGAGCATAGAGCTTATTCTGTCATTCTGTCTTTCCCTGTACAAAGAGACATATTAAATTAAATAGAAATCGATGGTTTTTTTCCTCTATATTAATGAAAATCAATAATGTTTGTGTGTTTAGCTATCCAGACTTAAGAAGAGATTATTCTTATGGGGAAAAAGACAGAACAAGATAATCAATGCTGAAGAACCTGAATCAGTGTTATTGCTCCTCTTTTAAAACAAGGGCTAATAGACTCTCCCTTGCTAATAAGCACTTTATTTGAAATAAACCTAGGCTTGGGACTTGGGGGGCTTGATTTCAAGCTCCTCCCTGGAATACTCAACTAAAATAGAATCTGTCTCCTGTAATGAATAGCATACAGGTTTACTACCAATACTAATCAACAGCTTAATAGAAAACCCTTTTAACACTGACATACAGTATGAACAACCCAAGCTGTCCTTGCTTTGTACTGGTTTCTCCTTGTTCTCTTGACAGTTATAGCAAGGCTGGTTTTTGGCTCTGGTTTTCTCTAGTTCTTCTGTTCATTCCCGTTCTTCTGGCCAGAGTCTGCTGAATCTGCCAGCTTCGTTCACTTTAAGTCCATTTACTGACAATTAAAACAGCCATTCTGCTTATTATTTCAATTTCACAACTTCCTTTTTAATATTTAAATTAATTATTAATTAAGCTACATTTTAAAACTCTTCTTTACAGTATTATCCAATTGCTTTTTTGGCTTAAATTGCTATCTAACACATTTGTTCTCCCCTGCACTTTTCCATATACATATAGTGCTCACCCTTCTGGGATTCTCTTTACTTATATTCAGGTTTTCCTTTCCTACCTTTTTCTCCAGGGGGATGGGAGGAGTGTTTCCTGTCTTATTTTGAAACCGGCAGAAAAATATTTTTGTTCTTCCTTTTTAAACTTTATTAGAATATCTCATTCTTCCAATTATTCTAATCATTGATATTTGACTGCTTTGCAGAAATTAGATTCCTGGTATGTGACTCTCCCCCTTCCGGCCTTTACTATGAAAGGTAAAGCTCATGGAAGTTGGATAGCAGAAGTCAAGAAGGTTGGCATGATGACAAGAGCAGGAAAAGTGCAAACTGTTATGGATAGTTTGCATATCTATCCTTGATATCTAGGCTTGATTTTGTTCATGTTTGTCTGTGCCCATTTGCAAATAAGATTAGGAATGCCTTTCTTCTTGCAAATGATGAAGAACAGCAGACAAATAATTTTTGAAGTTTTTAAATAATGAGAGAACTGATAAAAAACCAGGTACTGAAATGAATAGCTTTCTGAATATGAACACATTGGCTTATGTAGCTATCAACAGAGAAACCTATTAGCAATTTAAAATAGGCTGTTGAAAAGAGATCAGAATCGTTTTCATGGTAACTTCTTTAATTTTTTTTAAAAATAGATACATGGTTTCTTTTGTCTTACTTAATACTTCATTGTCTTTCTCTAAGCCTTCCCAGCATATAAATTCCAAAATGTGAATTTACAATGTTAAAAGAAGAGAAATGTAAAACCTTAAAATATAATGCAAGTAGAATGCATGAGGTAGATAGGCAGGAAAGGAAGGAAGGAAGGAAGGAAGGAAGGAAGGAAGGAAGGAAGGAAGGAAAAGAGAAGAAGAGAAAGAGAAAGAAAAAGAAAAAAGAAAGAAGAAAGAAAGAAAGAAAGAAAGAAAGAAAGAAAGAAAGAAAGAAAGAAAAAGAAAGAAAGAAAAAGAAAGAATCACCTTCATACAGTATCTATTCTCAGTAATAATTTAAAGTAGGCAGGTTCCAGCTAGTGGTATAATAATCTACCTGCAACTTTTGCTGATTTATAGCATTTTCATGATTTTTTTATTCACATTACAGTTGAAATTAAACCCAGCTAGTGGACAGAAACAGTAGTATTGGATCATGCAGGTGTAGAACTGATATTGTGGTAGTGATAAGATGTTCCTTTCTTTTAAAAAAAAGAATGTTTTATTATAGAATATAAAATACAAAACAGTAAAAAAAAACATGAAACAAAATGAAAACATACATTCAAACTTACAACAGCAAAGAAAAATAGTGTACAAAAAAGGAGGAAAAAGTCATCAATTAAATTTAACATGTAGGATCCAATCTGGGTGGGTGCTAAAAGAAAAGAAAAAGCAATAAATTCTCCTCCATTTTTACATACATACATTACACTAATCTTCAAATCCCTCTGTTAACTATCTGTTGTTATATTTAGCATGTAGAAAGTCCACAAATGGTTCCCAGTCTCTTATTAGCTGTCTGTCCATTATCCCTAATCAAAGCAGTTAATTTTGCCATCTCTGCTAATTTGGTCAATTTCAAAATCCATTCTTCAACAGCTGGCATCTCTTTTTCTTTCTGATGTTTGGCAAGTACAATTCTCGCAGCCAGCACCATGTGAAGGAGTAGTAGCACTCCAAATTGTTTTTCAATTGACTTGTCCATCATACCTGAAAGAAAAGCTTCAGGTTTCATTAATATTTGTATCTCAAATATTTTTGCACTGTCATTGTTACATTTATCCAATATGTTTTCACATATTAGCAAGACCACCATACTTGATAATATAAACCTGGATTTTGACTATATTTTCACCACTTATTAGAAATCCTTTATACATTTTCGCTAAGTCTATCTGGGGTCAAGTACCAATGATACATCATTTTATAAAAGTTTTCTTTCAAACTATAATTTAATGTAAATGTTTCCCTTCTTCATTACTTGCAAACAGCATGGAGTGTGATAAACATTATACAACTGTTAACTTCAGCAAGAAAGAAACACTATTCCAGTGTTATCAACAACTGGAAGCACCTGATCTAAATATCTGTGGTTCATTAGCATATTCTGAGCACCAGACATTGTCCTGTTTGAGGTCTTGAGCAGCATCTGATATTAAGTCCTATAAGTAATAAACTCTCTCCTAAGCTATGTTAATTTCTAATTTTCTTTCAGTATGCAGCTTTCCCTTATCAATTCAAGAACAGTGATTTAGTCTGTCACTGAAACAACCTGAGGCCAGAAATCTCATCAGGGTTGCAACCTTATCTGTCAGCTTCAAGTATGACAGACAACACTTGCAATTCCCAGTGGAACTCTTTGAGCCTCCCACTTTCTTCAGAGGAACTGTGCGGCACTTTCTGAAGGGAAGGGAAAGGAAGTAAAAGGGAAGTAAAGGAAAATTGTCCCTTACAACTTTTTATCAATATATTTAATCTCTTGTTCTTTAAAAAAACTCAAATGATAGGGCCAATATGAAAATTTTAAATATTTTAGCTTATTTGATGTCTTGTTGATCATTTTTCTAATGTTTCAGTATTATAAATTGATTTTTATATACTTTGAGTCTTTAAAAACTTTAAAACCACTTTAAAAAGTTTTGTGTGTCTGTGTATGTATAGGATATGTGCCTATATTGCTTCCTTTACATGATGGTGGTTATATGCAAAGATCTAATTATTATGAAAAAATGGTAGTGTACATATTGTCAGTATAATTAAGAAATACGACTTGTTATTTGTTTCTGCCTGTACTATTAAAATAATGCTAGTCTGCAGTCACATCCTTCAGGATCTCACTGTTTGCATGACATGCTGGTCTTATCAGAAATCACAGTGTATATATATACAGTATATATATATACAGAATATACTTTATGGGAGTGAACAGATCATTAGAAAATGATTAGAATACAATTCTTATGTCAACAGATTTTCAACAGATGTTATTCTATGGGGGTGTAGCTAGCTAGATAAAAATACATATAGGAAATAAATTAGAATAGGGCATTTGGTATCTCTAAAATATTTCCTGTTTAGGATTGAGGTCATCTTCAGTCTTGGAACTGTTGCATTAAATGCATTTAAAATGGATTCTTAGAAATTCTTTTCTTAAATTCTGTAAGAGAGTAAAAGTTTTAGTTGCTTATTCTAGATAATTCAAAAATAAATGAGCTGACATGTCTATGGAATTCCAATAAGTTTCTTCAGTTCTGATTAAATGGCGGAGGATGGAAGGATTTATATTCCATTATATTCCAATAATGTCTTTCCTATGCATGACATGTCATACAACAAAGTAAAGAGTATGGTTATTAAAGGGAATATATTTGATACAAATATAGTAATCAAAAGCAGTTTTAAAGTTAATAAATATTTTGATGTAATCAGCAGCAAATGAGAGTGAGTTAGAATTTAATATTATTTTACGTGATTTTAAAAATAATTGTTTGTTTTTCTCTTTTTACAAATTCATGTTCATTTATTTTAGGAATAATGACACATACTATAGTGGTGACCCTAATATAAATATTAATATTTAGAGAGTGGTGATTTTCAATTATTTCTGAAGCTGATGTGAGTCTATCTTTATATTTTCAATTATTTAATCAGTGAAAAATTAATTTTAAATTGTATGATAATTTAAATTCACTGTTTATTTGCTGACATTTTATTTTCTAGCCACTATATCTTTTTCCACTTTCTTCTTTTTTTCTTATGTAGTATTTTTTTTTTTTGTTCCTTAAATCTGTCTCTCTCTTTCTCTCTTTGACTATGTGTGTGTATGCCTCCAAACCTGAAAACAGCTTTAAGCCTCCTGCAGTCACCTCCAGCAGTGCTGACTTGAAATTCTGGTAATAAGAACCATAGAAAGTAAAACTATCATTACTCAGCTGTTGCAAATCCTAGGGTTGAAAAACATATCTCATCCCCAAACCACAGAAGAGAAATAAAATCCAAAACTAGCATCCCCACAACCATATATTTCCTTTGTGGTATTGTGTGTGGTTGCTCACATCTGCAGCACTGACTGCAGAGTTATGAAGTGCCATTCCCTTAAAGGACCTGACAGGCTCTCAGAAGTAGAATGAAGCAGGAGATCCTTTCAAGGGGAAATGGATTGCAGACAAACTCTGTGGCTTCATAGAATCTCAAAAGTGTTGCAAAAAGAAATATAAGGTATACAGGAGTTTCAACTACACCACAGCTGGGCCAGAAATAAATTTCCTCAGTTGTTCATCACTGCTGCATTTGGGGATCAGGGAAACCCATAGCTACCTTCAAATTGGTACAGCCTATTTGTGTGGAGGTACACAATAAAATTTGTTGGGGGGGGGGGGAAATAGCATGTTTGTTCATTAGGTTTTTTTCTTCTTATTCTTCAGAATTAAGTCTCGTTTCCTGTATGAGCAGATGAACACAAAAGTAGGAGTGTGGGAAGCACTCAAGGTAAAGCATTTGGGAACTAAGTTCCGGGAAGCTGGCCATAAACGCAGTGAAATAATTGCTGACCTATATTGGCTGAAATGACTAGCATTTCCCTATTTTTATTTTTCCTCAGTCTTATAAAATGGGTGAGGCTTCTAAAATCCCCCATTGTAATAATACTCAGAGTTGACTAATGGATTTGGAAAAATATTTTCATGCATATAAGTTAAGACTTTTTCTATTTTAGCTTGTTTTTTTTCTGTAGTGCAGGTGTAACAACTAGATAGATCTTGATTGCATTTAATGTATCTGTTGAGCATAACTGTAATTTCATCTAATGCTACAGTATTTTGACATAGCAAAGAAAGGAAACTTATTATCATGCTTTCTACTATCCAAAGCAGCATGTGTATTATATTGGTATGGACCATTGAACATCTATTAGATCATGCCTCTGACAAAATGGCAATTTTTGATAGCACGTTTCTTTCTTCCTGGGCCATGCTGAAAATTGTTTACAAAGTACTCTTTAAAAATATTGTTCTCTTCTTTGTATGTTCAATTTGACTGCTTTAGATGCTGAGTCTTTTTCCTGCACAATGATACACAAGCAGGTAGGGCTATTCAATTTCATTGTTTTGCAACCCCCAAATTAGTAATTACCATATTTAAAGTAGAATAGTAGAATTTCCACTGATATAAAAGAATATAAATTCACTATTTTACACAGTTATATCAGTCACTCCAGAAAACTTTCAGAAGAGAAATGATTGAATGCAAGTCAAGTTTAAAGTTGAATTATTGCTGTTTAGTAGCAGTTCAATGTTTCTTCAATATAGAATGCAAACGGTCATGTCTGTGTTGAGACAGCTCTGAGCAATGAGCTCAGGACTTCCTGGATTCCTATGGGGATTCCCTTAAGACCTTGATTTTGTCTAGCAACTACTAGTAGCAGTTGATCTCTGTCTATTTGCCCTATTATCTCTGTGGATCCTACTTCCTCGTTCTTTAACTGCAGCAGCCTTCTATTACCTGTCAGATATCTAAACTTATTAAAATGAAAATCATATATATATATATATATATATATATATATATAGTGAATCATTCTTCCCTTCTAATCTTGACTTTCTAAGTCATCAATGCCTTAACACATCTCAAAATATAAAGTGAATCAGTTGGGGGCTGAGAAGCCCCTTCTTACTCTTGTCATATGTAACTTCTTAGAGAAACACTCTTAGATTTTTCCAACACTTTTCTCATAGTGAGCCAGTTAAGTAACTTTAATTGGCATTGGATGAACAGTCTATGATGAATTCATTAAGCAAAGCCTAGAGGTATTTTCTAGACTGCTCAAGGTTTTAGTTGAATTATTATGCATCTTACTTGACAGCATAGCATATAGAATGGATTTCATTATGGGGGGGTCAATGAAGTTCATTTTCATCTGATAGACTTGACCTCTGAGTTAGCCTGAGCAAGAAGTATATTGTATGTAACAGGATTCATTCCACTGCAGTTTGAAAGCTTGAAAACACATCCCTGGGAGGCAATCTATGCATTTAAAAGGTCATGATAATAAGTATCTGCTTAATTTGGAGACTCAACAGTATAGTTGTTAATACTGTCATCTAGATTAAGATCAATGTGATGTTTTCTGGGATTACTGCTCACTTTCATTGCACACTTTAATAAGAAGTATTATCCAAAAGAAAATAGGGTTGTTTTGTGCAATGTTTGTCTCAAAACATTTTATTGTCCATTCCAGCATGTGAATGTGTCTTTGACATAAAGCACGCCCATTCATTCATTGTCCTTGAAGCTCAAGTCAACATCAGTAAATTAGGACAGGCGACAAGAATGACTGCTGACTGAAGGGGTAGTGACTGAAGCCTAGGCCAGTTCTGCCATCTCTAGCATGCACAGAAATGGGCAACTTATCATATTTCACCCTGCTGTCTGAATTTGTGCTATATGTTAAAATTTTAACACTCTCTCTCCCCCTCCCCACCCCAACATCAGATCAGGTTTTCCCTATTAGGGTATAAATTCTAGCTGGAGTATTCCAAATCTTATGAGAACAAGTAGTGCTGCAGGAACGTTTACAAAGAGAGGGGACTAATAAAGGATGATGAAAGGTCATTATCACTGTCATCAGTAATACTAACACTATAATATTTTAAATCATTACAGCACAACATCTCTGATCTGGGGTTCTCCAAATGTTATATTGCTCAATTTGGGTAGTTCTTAACTGACAGAAGATGTAAACTGGAAAACACTGGGTTGAAAAAAGCAGAAGTATTTAAGTTGTTTGGAAACAATTAGTCAAATTACCCACACTTAAGCCATACACATTTTAATGGGAATTAGGGAGGACTTACTTTTGTTTCAACCACTTTTGTATCAATCAGCTGAATACCTTGCCTTCAGAAGTTGTAAGTTCCCCATCACTGGAGCTTTTGAAGACAGCCACTGTCTGAAATGGTATAGACAGTGGTCGCTGAACTTTTTGGGCTCCTGTGCCAAAAATTGTGTGCATGCTTGCACTTGTGTCCCAGCACCCAGAAGGCATTGCGCCCCCCCCACACCCCCTACACATGTGCATGCAATCCCCACCCACCCCTCGCTGCCCCCTTACCTGCACTGAGCCTCACAGCTGATTTTCGGCCAATTTGAGGCCTTTTTCGGCTTCCCAGAGGCTTGAGGAAGGCTTCTGCAGGCTTTGTAGGCTGAAAACTAGGTCCGTTTCGTCACTTCCTCTTTTTCTGAAAATACCAGAAGTGACAAAACGGGGCTAGTTTTCAGCCTACAAAGCTTGCAGAAGCCTGCAGAAGCCTTCCTCAAGTCTTTGGGAGGCCGAAAAAGGCCTCAAACTGGCCGAAAATCAGCTGTGAGGCATGCACATGTGCAATGAGGTAAGTGTGCCTGCAGCTCACGTGCCGGCACAAATGGCTCTGCATGCCACCTGTGTCCATAGGTTGCCATAGGTTCGCCATCACAGATATAGACTCTCCTTCTTGTGCAGGCAGTTGGACTTGATGACCTCCAAGGTCCCTTCTCACTCTGTTATTCTATATTCTATGTTTGTAATTTATCTAAAATTAAATTTTGAAAGCTTTTCCTCCACCCTTTGGCTAGATATAGAACAGAAATTTCTCTGGATTGTTTCTGAGAAAATAGAAAAATTTCCCCTAGGGCGAAAGAAATCTTTTCTTTATTGTGTGTTATATGAAAACAATATGTTTAGGACATAAATAATGAATGTCTTCTTTCCCTATTAAAATGAATTGAGAGTTTAGTGATTACAAGATATAGCAGAAGTTTGTTTTTCTTAGTTGTCAGAGAGAAGATATATGTATGGGGAAGGGGTGGATTGTGATACAGTGCTGTCAATTCCAGGAGCCTTTGTAGAAAGATCAAATTGCACAATTGTATTTTGACTTCTAGCCCCTTTTTCTTGCATAAACACTCATATCAGAATTCTAGTTCATACTTCATTCTCTGAATGTTGTACAGGCTGAACTGAAGAGAAAAAGGGAATAAAAGAATAGTTGAAAAATAGCCAACAGGGGAACTGATGTAAGATGCAGAGTTATTTGAGGCAAGCAGATGCTGGTTTAGTGGATAAAATATGGATTTTGTTGATCAGCATTGTAAATCAAAGCTGGAGGCAAAGATTGCTTAGCACATAATTATGAGAGCAGGATAGCATTAGAAATTTCAAAGAATGACTGCATTTAGGAATCATGTGGATTTTTGTTTTGTGATCAGTCCAGGTCATGATTGTCCCAAAGGTGCTTTTTCAAGAAACAACTGGACTTTCGTGTTTTTCTTTGAAAAGGTTTCACTTCTCATCCAAGAAGTTTCTTCAGCTTTTGTGATTGTCTGATATTTGATTCCCTCAAACATTGCAATATTTGGATATGCGATAGGGAGACTGAAATTGTATTTATATTGCTGTTGTTTTGGGTCGGGGGAGGGAGGACAGTCTGTGGAATCTCAGTTAATGAATGGGAAGAATTGGCCTAACCTTATAGCTGAACAGAGCACCAAACCTTGATCATCCTCATATATATGTTCCCTATGACTCTTCTATGGAAAGAAGGGTTGTGCTCCTTGTTAGATCCATGACTATTTGGTTTTCTCAAGTGCCAAGAAAGAGACCAGAAAAAAATGCTGCAATTTCTCTTTTTGCCTTCTTGCTCTACCATATCTGCATTTTTCAATTTTTTATTTTTTAGTTATGGAAGGTTTTATACTGCCTGACAGTCCTGTTGGATAGTTTTGATCTATTCTCTGTGCAAAAAGGAGGCTGTCAAATATCTCTAGGTTTTATTGCTGGCATTATCATAAACAGCGTCCTTTACCTATTATCAGGTCACTAGGATGCTTTCTCTGTCATGTCATTTCACAGCCAGAGTTGACAGCTCAGCATCCATGAAGGGATGCCAACTTGAGAATTAAAATAACCAGCATCTGTGAAGAAAGGCTTCTGGAAATCAGTCACTTCAGAGGTTCTTTATGGAATTTCATGATTGTGGGAAAAGAGATTCTTCTGTCTGGAGCCTCATGTTGGACTACATTTCTCACCATCTCCAACCACCCTACAGCAATGATGAGAAGTGTATTAAATAGTTTTGCAAGATAACCTTTGCTCATAGAATCATTTATTGCAATCCCTCATTCAACTACTAAGGTAAAACTCTGATTTATTTATTATTTTTGCCCATATATTCTTCTGAAATAATTCTTACAATTATGCATTTCCCTATAATCAGACTGTTTCCTTAATTTATATTTAGTTAATTCTGTTTATATAACTTGTTAATGCTTTCTTGAATTCTATTCACCTTCCCAGATTAACAATCCATCATCTGTACTACATGGATAACATAAATGATTAAATAAATGATTAGCATGTATTAGAAATCTGCATCCACTATAGTAAGAACCAATGGTGGAAAATCAAAGAACATTCAATTCACAGGACACTTTTTTTATAATAAAAATAAATACTTTGAAGAAACAAACCATGGTAGGATGTCTCATTTATTCCTGAGACTAAATGTAGTAGACCTGCACAAGACAGCCATTTTTCACATTGACTAAATGTTTCGTGTCATTTATTTCTATTTATTTATCTCATGCTGTGATCAGATTTAGATTTTTATAGGGACAGCCTAGGGTTTAATTCTTTTTTAACTATTTATATTTGTCTACATGTATTTTAGTTGGCTGTTCACCGCCCTGAGTCCTTCGGGAGAAGGGCGGTATATAAAACCTAAAATAAATAAATAAATAAAATAAATCATAGAAGACTCTTGAAAGTTCACAATAATAAATATAATAAAAACAACAGTCTTATAAATACATTAAAACATTCCAAAACAATATCCCCAAATCCCTCCAGAAAACCTCCATCAATTTTTTTTGTGGAGGAGGCAGGGGCAGGAAACCCTAGAACAATATGAAAGATTCTCTTTGTTATATGGTGGACAGTGCATTGAATTGCTTTATAAAGATGCTTTGAAGATGTGCTTCACTTGATGCAACCTCAAAGCAAAAAATTCCTATTTTCTTGAAAAGCATGGTGGCATGTATCCTATCATTGAATATCAGTTATAAACCCATGCTCTATTTGTTAGAGACTTCTTTACAGCACTGGCAGAGAAATCCCTCACAAAGTCAGAATGGGCTCAGTTTCCCAATTTCCCCCTTTCAATTCTTTCTTGGGAAAAGAGACGGACATAACCTGAAGTTCTTCCTCCCCAGCTAAGCTATCTTCCTCTCACAAGGTTTTGCTAGTTATGTTCTCGCTTATGAATAACTGAAACTTCATGATATCAGGGTGATGTCTAAAAGCAGTTTTTGCATCTTGTGGCAGAACTGAACTATTTCTGGATGTATCCTTTATTAGAGCTCAGTCATTTGCAAAACTTCCAAAAATACAATGTGATGCAATCTTCTGCAGTAAGATTTTTTTTTTTCTTTTAAAGAGGCGTATTTGACAATGTCAGAAATCACACCAATGAAAAGAAAACCATCATTTCTTCACATTTTTTCTATTAATAATCATATCATTGTATGTTTGTCAGCCTTTCTAAACCTTTCTAATGGCTTTTGCCTATTATTCTGGAACAGAAACATCTTTAGGATTCTCAGCAAGAAAAACAGAGTCATTCATATGTAATGGTCTGAAGTTTCTTTCATGTCTAAATATTATTATTATTTCATTATTGAACTCATAGCTATACAAATAAACATTTTTGTCTTCTATTACTTGTACTAAAAAAAAGAAGTGATGTAATTCCTTCTTTGCATAACGACTTTTTGGTACTAAAAAGCTACACATAATCATTTTAAGGCATGCCCCATGCATATTGATTCCCATTTTCTTCCTGTCAACCTGGAGTCCATTGTGAGTGTTCAGAATGCTACACAGAGCCTGCCATTTGACATTCAATCACTATTGCATGTTTAAGGTGATTGATTGTAACTAAATGTGACTCATGGATGCCTCAGTTTCAAAGTCAGAGGAGTGGGACCAACAACAAACAGCCAGCTCCAGCAGTACCAGATGAACTGCCATCTAAACAGTCTGAGAAGATGGAACAGGCCAACAAACAGTAGACACAGCAGCCATTGCTATCTGAAGATGAAGGTGCAAAATTACTGCCCACTCCCAACGCAAGGGTTTAGCAGGCTGCAAAGAGAGTAGAGCCAAGGGGTTCTGTTAGACTGTTCACATAGAAGGAATCTCACCCTTCTACACCAGGGCCACTGATCCATGATGGCAGCTGCTTTTTCACTCCCCACTCCATGGGCTTTGACTTATGGACCTTGTAATTATGACTTTGAACCCGGTGAGGCTGCTACAAACTCTGATTCTTGGACTCTGCCTGAGTATTCTCTTGTGTGTTGCTTTGATTTGGAACTCTTGTAAGCCAAACTTGATGAACTTTGGCAGGAACTTGTCTCTATACTGCAAATGCATGTGTTCGCAAGCTTTGTTTCATATTTTAAAAAACCCCACCCATTTGTGTAGTCGTGTGTGCTTTGCCTGGGACAGGACAACATATTATAGTGGATTCTGCGACAAGCTTACTGCATGGTTGAGAGTGCTAATTAGAAAATATATGAAAGCATAGGCAGGAGGCCAAAGCTACCGGAAAATAAATTTTAAACACCCTCTGAATATAGACTATATGCTACTATTATCATCTCTCGTTATTTCACAAATAAAAAAAGAAAAATATTTGCCAAGTTCTTACACCATCTCAATCCCTAATGTTCCATACTCTGAATAATCGATTCTATCTGTTGTCTTAATTTATTATGCAATATCCTGTCAGCACTGATTGGAAAATGGAGACAATATCTGTTATTTTGCTTAAAAGGGCAAAATTAATTGATAGTTTATTTATTAATACATATACAGGTATATACAAACATACCTCAGCAATGTCAGGCTGTGAAATATGAAGCTATCCTTGGTTTAAACAGCCCTAGGAACAAACAACAGATGCCTTGAAGTAGCCTATTAATAATATTTGGATAGCAGACTGAGTAGGCACTAGGATCTCCTAGCCACAAAGTCTCCTAATATGGGAAATTTTATTTCTGTTTCAGTCTATATGATACTGAAATTGAATGAAATAATGATCACATATGACTGTGATCATATCACTGATCGCATATGGTCAGTGATCTATCATAGACAGATACTGGAAAATACTTAGTTATTTCCATCTAACATGAATGGAAAATTTGCTTTATTAGGTATTCTTTGGGATTACCTAAAGAATCCTGAGTTATCTTCTTTCCTGTCAAATATTTTTGATTAACCAATTAACCAATACAAATGTTAGTTTTATGTGATCTCTACAGGGAAACACAGATTCACAAACATATCATTATAAGAAAAAGACTTCAATATTCAGTTCACATTAGATTTATTTGGATGCTATTCAAATAAAAATACAAACGTTTAATTAACAGTAAATCAAAAGAGCTTCTCTTCAAAATGAAATTTTTTAAAAAATCTGCTACATTCTAAATCATTAATCAATTGAAAGTTCAATATCTAAGAGCAATTAAAAACAAATGCATCCAAAGCCCATTTAAAAGTTTCTATTGATGAAGCCAATGGGAGGGAATTCTATAAATGCAGAATTACTGTTGAAAAATCCTATCTCTTGTTTCCACACAGATACTAATGTAACCGTTACAACAAGTTCTGTCTGAGCAGAAATAATATGCTCTAGCCTTTTCAAACTTGGCAATTCCCAGAATTCCCCAGCTGGCACGTTGAAGTGTACACATCCTGTAGCTGCTAAGTTAGATGAAGAAGTAAAATAAATGACGCCCTTAATTCTTAATGTGTTTGTATAGTGGACCTCAAAATATCTGCTTCTATGGGTTGAAAAGATGCTATGGAAGAGGAACAATCATTACCTGACATGAAAAGACTGAGCTGGAAGTGGATTTACAAATGGCGGGCTACAAAAATGACATGGAAAAAGATATTACAGTGGAAATACAAAATAAACCAGCTGATCTCTTAATAATTAAAAGGACACACAAATAACAAACCAAGAGAGTGACCTAAATAATTTTCCTATTATGGGTTTACAAAGAAGCTTGTTAACGTTTTGAAGAATATTGTGAAAAGCGGCACAAAAAAAGAAAGGCACTATAAACCAAAATTGTTAGAAGTAAAAGGAAGATATATAAAGTTAATTTATCTGATCAAGGATAAAATAGGTATTTTTTTTGTAACCCTTGATCATCTTTTGCTGACCTCAGGATTGAAATGACAAGGTTTTATGGATTTGCTTATATTATAAATAACTGCCTTGCTCTAAAATATCTGCCCATCAGATAGAATAGACATACTCCAGGCCCTCCCTTAAATCTTGCCATCTACTGGCAGGTCTTGGAAGTGTGCCTCTTCCATTGCTATCCTATCTTGTGGAACATCTTCCCACTAGCAATTCAACAAGCCCCACCCACCCTTCTAGGCTTTTGGAAGGCCATTAACACCTACTTTTTACTGAGGCACTGAGATAGGATTGTATATAGGTAGAGGGCATGGAAGTAAGGCAACTGCTGTGGGATACTCCATAGGGGCAATTAAGGCACAAGATTTGCTTTACTGTTTTATTATTTTATGATTGTTTTATTTGTAGGTTTTATTGTTGTGAGCCACCCAGAATTCCTTACAATGTGCATCAGTATAAATCTTTTAAATAAAGAAAAGAAAGCTAGGACGGGGGAAGAAAAGATATTGATTGTATTTCAAGAGATGGTGATAAGTTATTAAAACTGCTTATACTTGTATAAATGAAGGACAAAGTCACTTCTTTCTCTATTTTCTTTTATTATTCTTACTCTTCTTTATACTTTTTCTTTTTTCTTCTTTGCATCTTTTTTTCTTTTTTCAAAGTTTGCATTAGTTTTTATTATTGAAAATTGGAATCTTTAATAAAATGGTTATATAGCACAATGTCTTGAAAAGTTGCAAGGGAAGAGACAGGAATGTCCCAAGGTTGAAAACATAGGGTTCAAGAGCAAGAATAAGGCACAAAGCCAGATACCAAAGTCACTTCTAGCAACAAAAGGCAGTCTCTGCCAGTTTAAATCCTCACTGCACCAATTTTACACCATTGAAGCTTTCCTTGTGCAGCTGTGGTCAGTAATGAGACGCCAGGCTTGCTTGCCACTTTGTTCATTAGGTGCTTATTTTGATGGGTTGCAGGATCCTCAGGCCAAGGGAGTTTTGCCTGCTTCTTGGAACTCTTGTTGACTCTGAAAGGATCAGTACTGACTGAGGAAGGACCTGAAAGAATGTCGGTGTTTGATTCAGAGGCAGCTGAATCAGTGGGCACAGCACCCAGTGGGACATGATCCACCCATGTTTTGGAGCTTGGCTCAGAGGCCATGCCAAAGCTGGCAACTTCAGCAAAGCATTTTGAGGGACAGTAAATTCACTAATCTCACTTCTGATGCTTTAATTTGAAAAGCCATCTGGTGAGTCTCTCTTCGTTTTTGAAAACAAAAAATTAATTATGAGTTTAAGAGCTTAAAGAATTTGAAATAAATGGCAAAAAAACTAAATAAGATTTAGAACCAAGGAAGTTATAAATGATCTACGGATCTAGACAAATTTAGAATACTGAAAGTTTTATATACTTTTATAATAAATATAAATATATACAATATTATAGAACATTATAATATTAAAGTAGATCTTTGAAAAATGGTGTCAGAAATTAGTAGCTACAATATCAAAAATATTGTATGGATAGATTATATCTAAAGGATGTTAATGAAGGAATGACATATGTGAAAAAATCTTGCTTGATGCAAAGTAGTAGAATTAAAAGTATTGGTTTAAAAAATAGTGTGGATTATTAAACAAAAACCATTTAACTGACTTGCCAAAATAATTACTTATATAAGGACTCTTGCTTGGCTTTACAAAAGAAGCTGACTGAAGTTTTAAAAATTAAAGGGGAAATAACAAAAGTTAAATTAAGAGAACTGATCTGATTTTTTTTTTACTGAAAGTAGAAAAGAAGCTTATTAAAGCCTCAAAGAAGTCTTTTGCAGTGGGACAAAGAAGAACTTAAGAGATCAACTCCTATGGCAATATTTGAATGAATTAAAGATTAAGTTTTTCATAAGTAAAAGGAAGGAATATAAAGTTGATTTATTTGATCAACATTAAAATAAAACATGGTTTTATGAAATTCTGGTAATCTTTTGTAGACTTTTCACTGGATTTGTTAATGGGTTATGGGAATAATGCTTATTTATTTATAACCTTATGGGATAAAGAGCTATCAAATTTGTTTATTCCTGTTTTGATAAAGAATGGAAGTCACTTCTTTATATATTTCTTTCCTTTATATCTCTCTTTTTTCTTTGCACTTTTTACACATTCTTTACTTTCCCCTCTATTTTTGAATTTACTTTGTATTATTTTGCACTAAAATAGTTATTTATTTATTTATTCATTTATTTATTCATTTATTCATTCATTTGTTTGTTTGTTTATGAAATGTATATGGCCACCCACTCACTTTCAGTGACACTGGGCAGCTTACAAAAAATAAAAACCCAATATACAATTATAAAAAATAATAACCTCCTCACTCACCCCTACCCGGTGACATCAATCAGTCAAACAAGCCACTTGAGGGACATCATCTGGGTTGCCCAAGCTCATTGACAAAACAAGATCTTAGGGCTTTGCAAAAGAGGGTCAAGGTGGCGGGCAGTCTAAAATCTGCAGGGAGGATGTTCTAAATCATGGACAGTGCCCTTCTCCTGGATCTCACCAGATGTATCACCTTAAGAGAGGGGACCCACAATATTCCCTGCTTCCCCATTCTGATGGGTCAGGTGGATGTAACTTGGGAGAGACGGTCCTTCAGATAACCTCTTCATTAAAATCTTCAAATAAAAATTATATGTATAAAATAATTTTGCTATTCTATCACAGTGCTTGGTTTCTAGATAACATTTTGTTGCAGTGACAGGGAACTTCTCCATTTCATTCACAAAGATTCAAACAAATCCCCTTTCCTAAAGTTTTCTTTTTGTTGATACACCAAACAAGAAAATACTTGATGTGATGCATGTCAGGGTGAGAAGTGAAGGGCAATTAAAGAGCTCCAAGACACTCCTCCCATGTAATACAATTTGTGCCATAATTATAAGAAAGGTGCCTTTTTTACCATCTTCAGCTTCAACTCAACCAGAACCAGCATTGATGCAGGTGGGAAAGAAGGGTCAGAGATGTTACGCTGGTTTAGTTTATTGATTAATGAAATCATATCAGCCAGACCATATTTCAATTAATATTGTCAGAACCATTGTGACTCTAAATTAATTTTAATGCATCCATAACAGCTAGAGGTTCATTTAAATATAGTGTCCAATATTATAATATCATAAAAGAAGCAGCCGAGACTTGGCTAGGAATATGTAGTTGCTATGGCAACTTCATTAAGGCTTTGCCCTTTAGCAAATTCACTTAGGGGATGGTTCCAATAAAATTGGAGAAGTTCCAAGAAAATTCAGATGATCACTTCAGCCTTTGGAAACCGGCACTCATCAACAACTGAAAAGTGGCTGTGTATGATTGTCAAAAGCCAAGTTATACGGACTTCAGTATTTGCCATTGGTTTGCAGATGACCAGTTTAGTTTTGTAAAAATTGTTGCTCAAAATAAAATATTCTGGGTAACAATTTTTATTTTAAAGAATTTTTTATAAGAAGAAGTTTTTTTAAAAAAATACAAATCATCTAAGATATGCCTTCTGTTATCCCACAGAACGACTATCAAAGATCTATGAGCACAACCGACCTTTCTTATGTAGCTACCTTTGCCTAAAGTATAATATGGAGATCAGCTGGAAGGCTCTAAGTTCAACAGTGTTTATTCAATGAAAACTTCCTATGTAGGGAAGCAACAGCTTTATAGAATTGTGTATTCTTCATCATATAATAACATACTATATGGAAATAATTTTATAGGTTAAATGGAACTCACGTTAAATGGTGAGATGGTTGGATGGATGGGGAGAGGGAGAGGAAGAGGAAGAGAAAGGAAGGGGAGGGGAGGGGAGGGGAAGAAAGAATATAGGATAATTTAGCTTTGAAAATTCTTCTAAGAGGTATTTTGCAGCATACTAGAGTTCATATGAAACACTTGTTCTTGAATTAATAATGGAAACTCATCTTTTTTCATAATTTTATAACAATTTTGTAAGTTAATCCTCAATATGTCCACATACATGTATATTCAAAGCCATATCATTTTCCTGGAAGATACTGAATTGTGAAAAAAATTACCAATGTACATATAAGCTTTGATCTGTTTCTGCTTTGGGTGTGTTTTTTGTGGATTTTGGAATGTTTGGGGGAGTTTTCTCAAAGACATTATTTCACTTATGAATGGAAAGAGAATATTTAACATTTAAGTGAACTTAATTGATCCAGGGAATCACACTTAAACAAATCCAGATGAATTAAACCTTTAGTCAATTGATTAATTGATTTAGCTAGGTTTTGAGATTTACATGACTTATTTTTCCTTCAACAACAGTCAGACAGGATCACGATGATAGTTCAAATCAACAGTGAATTCAGAATGGAGTAATAGAATTTCAATTGACTGGAACAGACATATTAAAATAAAGACAATAATGAAAAATGAAAAGGTTCAGAGATTCATAAAGTAGTGGAATTTAATAAAATGTTCTGTCTCTTTCTCTCTCTTTCTCTCTCATACACACACACACACACACACACACACACACACACAAACACACACCATTGCTGATGTCTTAATTTGGGATCACAGCAGAAACTCATGTGTTTAAAGATCATGGGGTTGCCATGGTACTAACCCAGTGGTTGGAAGCTGTAGCAAAGCATACAGATTAGGAAGCTAACAAAGCTGAGGGAGATTTGGTTGCCATGTTACAACAGTGTGTGAAATGGCACACTGTTTCTATAGCTTGACTTTCTTTTTGCCATAATTAGTAAGTTTGTAGAAATACTCTTTTTTAAAAAATAGCCATATTCTCTTTACTAGAAAATCAGGATGAAGAGTATTTATTTGTATTTATGATGCCTATTTACAAAAGTTTAGAATTTAGCAAGGAGTCCCTTTTTCCACCTTTATTTCTTTGCTTACCCCTTAAAAAGGGTAACATTGATTACTTCCCATTTAATATCTTCTGTTGCTACAAAGATTAACCAAAGCTTTTAAAATCCAGTGTATGCTTATCTAAAAGTAAAACCCAAAGTATGCTGGGCTTATTTTGAAATAAATAATAAGATTGAACTGATGTTGCCACAATGCAGTATTCATATTTTTGTGTCTGCATTTGCATATGTGCACACGTGTGTGTCAGTTTTAAAAAACAGAAATGAAATGTTTCTTTATAAATGACACAAATGGACCACATTTAGAAATTGTGCTACAAAGCGGCTGAATTTAAAAATTACAAAAAATAAAATTTATTCAAATGTAATAATCAAAATAATTTTTGAGCCTTGGTATTGAAAAGAGGCTAAACAAAACATATGGGATATATTAGATTTTCCAAACCATAATAAATAACTGGTTTATATACATCTACAGAAAGATGAGACAGAGTGTTTATATAAGTATACAAGTCTGTATACTTATATGAATACTCCATCCTGCCTTTCTGTAGATATGTATACAGGTCTGTATACTCCAGGAAAATAAACTATGTGATGCAGCGTTGGCTTCTTCTTCTACCCACACATTAGAGAATGGTCCTTTTGACTGTGAGAGGAAAGGGAACAAAGAGGAAGGAAGTGTTCTCTCTTTTCTGGGTTGCCAGGCAACAGGCACCATGTACAGAAAGCTTCCTTCTCCTTCTTTCCCTCCCTCCCTGGCACTCCTTTGCTTTTAATATGCCTAACATATATATCCTATCTACTCCTATGTCAAGAAGATTCCCCGGATTTTAATTTTGCTTAACACTCTGCATATCTAGTTGACCAATTCTCAATTAACTGAATGGATGCCTTTGCAAATATCTTATCTGAACATGATTTCTGTCCTGGAATCATTTACTTGAAATTGGCTACAACCCTGAATTGGAAGGTTTAACTCAACTTATTCCCATTCCTTTGAGTTCCATTCAAATCTTTTATATGATAAATCCCTCTATGCTTGTAATGGAATATATCAAAACAGCAACATTATATTTTTCATGTGGAGCATAAATTAAACATAGATGGGAGAAACTGTTTTACATATCTGAAGGCTTTTTAATTCATATTGCATGATGGAAAGAAATTATGGATAACTACTGTTTATATATCTTGGTGTCTTATTAATATAGTACAATATAGACTGAGAAATTTCATAATTTGGATCTGATTGCAAGTTTGAGTATTTGCATATTCTAGGAATATAAATCATTTGTTTGCCTCATCTAAGCTTATCTTCTTACTGTTGCTTTTGCCTGTTCTCCCGTTACCTCTTTGATTCAGTGAAACATTTTTATTCTCTAAATATTATACTAGTTTATATATTTGGAAGAGCCAAGTATAAAAAACATAATGGCAAGGTTCACACATCACAGTAAAGAAATAAGTGTAGTGTCTTCTACTAAATTATGATCAATACATTAAGCTACAGTTCCTAGTGAGCAGTAGCACACAGAATTAAGCCATTTGGTTAACTAAAACATTGCAGTACTATAGAAGTGTGATTTATCAATCCTTTCCTGATATGTGAAGAAGGATGTATTTTATTTCAAACATGGTGCCAAAGGTATTATTGCACAAACATGCTTCTGTCAGCAGTAACCACAAATGACTCAACCAATGTAACTGCAGTTTCATTACATAGATATTTTAATGTTAAACAAGAAGGTGGCCATTAAGAATATTTATTCAAGATTAACAGCTAAGTAATCTTGATAATCACAGTTATGGAACACTTGATCCAGAATATGTAAGAATTACTCTAGGGGTAAATCCCCTGCAGGATTTCAAATTCCATGACTGCCTTTTTTCAATCAGATTCCCAATTCCACTGCCGAAATTAATCATGCATTTCAAATTCAAAGAACACACTATTTGAACTAGTAATATCTGCCTTCCAGTAGTGCACACACTTAAATTCCAAGAGGCAGAATGAAATGAGATTGTTACTTCTGAAGTGATTGCAAAAGGCGAAAAATTGATGAAATCAGAAAACATCATCAGAAACATCATCGTGCCAAACAGATATGTTCAAAATTCAGTGTTTTGTGTTTCTTTCTTTCTTTAGCAATTGTTTGAGGTTATGACGGATCTCTCTAGGGGTACTTATTACAGGACTCTGAAGTTCTGGCAGCTGGGTATCCCTCCCTGTGGTCACATGACTGCATTGGTCCAGCCTACATTTACAGTCATTTTCAGTGTCCTCAGATTTTATGACTGCATTTTATGATGCTGGAATTTTTGGCAAAATTAGCCCACAGTGAACAATTTGTTTGCTTAATAACTATGGTGTTCTCTTAACAATCATGGCAGTCACTTTATAACCTCAGTGTTAGCTTAACTACAGCTGCAAAAAGATCATAAAATTGGGTCGTCATATCAGCCATTTTACAGTTTTCATAGCTTATGACCGTAATGGGCAGGTTCCTTTAGGGATATAAGCTGAGGGCTATCTATATTAAGGCCTGCTATTTCTAGGAACTTAATTAACCAATCATGTGGCAGGGAATTGAAGGCTTTCTTTTAATCAATCCAAGTTGCATTCAAGTTGGTTTTCCCTCTCTTACAGTTGTCCAGAAATCCTCCAGTGAAAACAGGAGCTAGTGTTTTGTTCCTCTTTGAAAGTTGCAATTTGAAAGTTTGTTGGTAAGCAGGTAATTGGCTTGTAGTTGCCTGCCCTCTTTTTTTGGATCTTATCAGATAAGTTTTGCCAGATGTCAGTCAGTCTTCCTTTTCAACTCCTTGCATCAGGATATTAAAACTGCTTGGCAATGAGTGACTGTAAACCAGTCTGATGCTTTAACCAAAAACTATGTAGTTCTTCATGAGATGTTAACAGATTCTTGCAAGCCCAATGGCAAAGAAAATTCCTGGATTTTGAAATTCTTTAACTGACGGAGTCCATAAAATACCTTCTCTGCCTGTCCGAGTGGAATGGGACAATGTGATGTGGATGAGGTGGTTCCTCAGGTAACTGGTCCCATGCCATGTAAGGCTTTAGAGTCATAACCAAATTAAGATATAGACACATTTTGCAAATATAAAAGACATATTCCATTTTTTCTTCTGCTTTTACTTTTTAAGTGGTGAAGATAAGAGCTAGGACAGATATTACCCAATTTGATCCAAAATATTTTGACAGCTATTGGAGTTAGAAGAGGTAACATAAATAATGCATACAATTTGTAACAAACTCCATTACTTCCTACTTCATGGCAACCTGATCAAGACAATTATGCAAAGAAGGAAAATTAATTCTCCCATCATTTTCCTTGTGAGGGAAAAATCCCTCCTGAATCTATACAATGTGATTGTTTGTTTGTTATTGTTGTTTTTGTTTGCTTTCCAAAGCCGGCTATGAAAAAAAGGATCAATCTGTCATCTCCTTTGACATAATTCTCTTTCTCTCCCTTCCTCGCTCCCTCAACTTTTTTTATTTTATTCCCAAAATTAAAATACAAACTCCAAAAGAAAGACAAGAAAAAAATGCATAAAACACATCCACATTAATTGTCATCCCCCCGTTGAATACTGATACATTTATTTCATCAATTATATTCCACCACGACCCTTGCAAAACAGATCCAAAGTTTATAAACTTCTACAACTCTGTTTAGTAATCAGTATGGAAAGAGAGGCAGCAAAGGGCACCCAAGAAGCTGATGAGATGTTCTCTATTCTATTAGCTACCTCCAAAACGCCATACCCCCATTAGGACTCCAGGCTAATTGGTGTAGCCATGTCCCAGTGCAGCTCATGGAACAGTGATATAAATGGGCCATCCTAAGGGCCCCAAAAACTCCCATGCAACTGTGCTCTGCACCAGCTAAAACTTCCAGATACTCTTTAAGGGTAGCCCCATTTAGAGCACATTGCATAGTCCAAGTGTAAGATGACCAGGGTTTGAGGTATTTGAGATCAGGGACTCACAATTCAGGAAAGGATACAACTGGCACACAACATAAAGTTGTACAAAGGGCCTCCTAATCACAATTGCCACCTGCTCGTTGAACAGGAGTTACGAGATTATGCACTGCAGATTATGTGGTGCAGCAGAAGACATATGTTATCACTGAGTTTGGCTGTGAGATTCACCTGGCATCGTGTTTTTGACTGAATAATTGTAGCTACCTTGTAACTTATTCTTTGGGTAACAAACATAATGTCAGAGCTCCAGTAGTGACCCCCATTTAAATCATGAGTCTCTAGCCTGATTTTCAAAGCTCAAAGAAGATTTATTAGAAGACATGCTGGTGCTGCCTGGATGTAGCCAACTCTGAGACACATCATTCATTGTCACCCTTGACCCTGGTTTTCCCCCACCCCCTTGGTGCATCATAATTCATATACTCCAATGGGACACATCCATAGCCAAGAGTCATCAATCATACTCTTTAGTTAGAATTTTGCATGGCAGAAACTTCGGTTGCCTGGAAACTGAAAGCATCTATGGAATGCAGTTTCAGTTTTGCAAGCTGCTACACTACTCTCCCCTCCCTTTCTGTGGGCAACTCTAAAAGACAAGGGAAATAGTTTATGAGTTGACATTTGGCTCCCTTCACTTCTTTAGAGTTATAACCAAAGGTGACCTGTACGTCATAAAAAGAAAACAAATTTATTGCAGGTATAGGACTTAGGATTATGGAAACTTTCCCACTCCCCCAAGCTTGTTTGGGTTTTCTGCATGGAACCTCATCGCAAGGCGATCAGCTTGGACATTCCTATTCTTTACCCAAGAGGCCTCTAATAAGGCATCAATTGAACACAAGCAAAACCTATATCTATATCACAGAAGACACAAGTCTAAAAACCTGAAGAACCAAATGAGACTGAGGATTATGACAAATTTATTTATTTATTTATTTATAATCGTATTTCTATACCGCTCCCTCTCCGAAAAGGGACTCGGGGCGGTGTACAGCCTAATAAATACATAAAATACAGAGATACAAAATTAAATAGAATTTAAAATCAAATTAAACATAAGTATGGCTGCATCCCAAAAATTTTAAAAATAAGTTAAAATTTAAATGAAATCCAATGATTCTGGAACCAGAAGGCAATAGGCTGGAAAAGAATGTTATACACTGATCACATCATGAGCTATAATATAACAACTTCTTAAAGGCTAAAGACATCCTAGCTGCTATAACAGAGGAACAAAATAAAATATTAATATAAAGTTTTAAAACCATGTTAAAACCCTTGGGAGGCCATACATAGGTACCAGCCTGAGGCAGAAAATAGGTCTGGACTCTAATTCAATGCAAAGCACAAATCCAGTGTAGAATGAGATAATACAAGCTGTTTCTTAATCTCACTTGACAATGAACAGAATGTATAATTTGTCCACTGTCTAATTTAAAATTCTCCATTGAGCTCAGCCTCCAATATGTAATTTAGGATCTCAGTAGCTCAGCTATATTGTGTACCAAAAAGGGGGGGAAATTAAAGCTGCTAGCACTTGCCAAACAAATAAATCCCACATGCTTGTAATGTAATGGTAGGAATGAAAGGAGAATACTGGATTCAGCAATCAGCAGATCCATCCACAAATCAGAGTAACCTTTGCAATCAGTTCCCCCAATTGCAACCCTTTGAATGGATGGCAAGACATGGGGAAGAGGAAAGAGCAACAGATATCCTAATCACTACTATTACCTCTTATTCTCCTAATGTTTTTAGTATGTGTGTCTGCAACTTTCTGTCTCTTGTAAACAACCAGCTGTAGTGATCCAGAGGTGATCAAAGCATGAATGATGGTGTGTAGAACATCCCAGGAATGCATACACTGGTGTAAAAGATCTATTTGTGCAAAAACCCTCCTAGCCATAGCTGTCATCTGCTCTTCATGCAGGAACCTTACATCTAGGAAGATCCCAGTGTTGTGCATACTGATACTGTTGGTGGTAGAGCAATACCTTCAAGAATCAATGATGGACCCAGTGTCTACAAAATCTAAAGCATCTGGATCTTGCTAGGATCTGAAGTTCTGAACCTCTTCTTTCCAATCTAGATCCTCACAGTCTTCAGGCAGGGATACAGAACCTCAGCTGCATCGTTCGATTAGAGTAGGTTTGAGATAATGTATGGTATTCTGCCATTAAAACATTATCACTTCTCCTTCCCAAGTCATAAAGAGTCATGTCTTTTCCTTGAAATGTATGGTTGTCATTTTGCAGCTGCCACAGGTTCCAGGGAAACTATATCCTTGTCTTAAAAAGTGTCAAACAGATGCTACATTTGCTGTCCCTCTGAGCATTCTAGACCATCTTTTTTGGAATAAAATCAAAAACATTGCTCAAGTCATTCTTTCGGGTCTTAGCTAATAGGAGTTGGATGTATGTATGTGATTTATATTTTGCTTTGAAACAGTGATGAATTCTGGAAGCCTTCTAAAGAATACTTAACATTCAAAGCAAAATACTTAAAACAGACAGCATATTTTGTTCCATTCTAAATGCAATCTCTTGAAATATGGTTGCTTTATTTTGAGAAATGCTGCAAATAGTTCACACCTGAACAGTTTTGCTCCTAATTTCCTCTTTGGACTATTGAAGCATAGGAAAGAAAGCTGAGAGTTTTTCTCTTAAATTTGTTTAATTCTGTAAACTTCACGAATCCCTTATTAATACTTCCCTTTTATTTCTTGGTGGCTTTATTTTGATTCCATTTCAGACAGAACCTAAAACTTGAGTTTGCTGATACAGGCAACCCTGCACCCTGAAGTCATTATACACAGCATTACTATGTAAACAAATAATACAAGTGTTGAAAAATGGTAATATTAATTTGATAGATTGTATGGCTGCTTCCTATAGTGCTAAAGAATTCCTTTGGATTTTTTTTCCCATTATCCACAGTTTATTTTTAAAAGACTACAATCAACAGAGTTCCACGTTAGAACAAAAGTTTGCTGTGGTCTTTTGCCCATTTCCAATTTGCAGACTGTCAACACCTGATTGTCTGAAGGACATTAAATCCAGCAATGTTAAGATGCTAAAATGACTCTTGAAAATTCTTATTAGCAAAAGATTTGTTCCATCCTTGGCACTGGATATCTTTTTAGAAAAAAAATTGTCAGTATAAAATAGCAGTTTTCTCATTACTCTTCCATCTTATTGTCTATGGAGATTCTCAATTATCTAAGTCATGGTTGTCACAAAGGTGCTTTTTCAAGAGGCAACTGGACTTTATGGTAAAAAAAAGTCCAATTGCCTCTTGGAAAAGCACCTTTGGGACTTCCATCATATTCTAAACATTGTTAAACCCAAATTCACTGGTATTCATTGATGGCACTCAAAGCAAGATTGGGTAGACCCTCCGTGTGTCGGTACATTACATTTCTCATCATCTTTTCATCATTGATTACAGCCAGGGTCTTAGTTTAATTTAGTTTTAATTTTTCACATATTTATTGTTTTAATTGTATGGCTGTGCACCGCTCCGAATCCTTCGGGAGAGGAGCGGTATATAAGTAAATATTATTATTATTATTATTAGTCATTGGCCATACTAGTTTAGGCTGATGGAATATGGAGTTGAACAGCATCTGATGGCCATAGTTTATTACTTCTACCCTAGATACACTCATCACATGCTGGTGAAAAGGCTGTCCCCTTCTCTCTTGCACTGTTAGCAAGCCAAAAAACCCAATTCTGGGCCAACATCTAAGAAAACAGAATGTAAATATGTCAGGAATACATTTGAAGTCTTGCATTGCACATATTATGTGATCAAGGTAATTTTCTAAATAAGAATCAAATAGTCTGTGTGGCTTTTTAAAATTTATTTTAGACAAGCAAAAATACTATTAAGCGTTCTGATAATATGGTTTAAAAAGTATTCATATATTCCTTCTGGTTAGTTAATTAGTCAGTTAGAAATAAGAGTAGTTAATCACTTTAAAAATGTTCACTTCATTGTCACCTCAGATTTGAAAATCAATTCATCAATAATACTGTCATCCATATTTTATGCTGCTTGCCTCTAATAAAGTTTATAGTTATCTTCTTTGCTGCCGTTAGTTTGCATGATATAGCAGAACATTACTTTTTCTGACATCAAGAACTAAATGTATTGTTGTCTTTCTTAAAGAACTTAGGTGGCAACCAATGTTTTCTACTTCTGCTTTTTATCTCACAACAAGCTTGTATAGCATGTAATTTAAACTGGATGTGGTGCCTAGCTCCTAGTTACAAAATAAGATACAGTTGAGGCAGGAGCATTTGAGACAACAAAACAGAAAAATGTTCTTTGAACTAGATTTGGAAACACATTTTGAAGTTAGTTTGAAGGTGAGTGGGGAGTGCCATCTGTTGTGTCCTCCATAAACAGTCACCTGCCCATTCTGGCCACTAACTTAACAGTGCAGTATGAGTCCTACATGGAGCATCAACATATTTGGCAAAGAATCATGTGCTTTTCTATAAATTATGGTACTAGGCAAAGAAATCACATGATTGAATACACACCTTCTAAAATTGTATTTTGAAAAACTGCAGAATAATCACTCAGGCTCCTAACAAGGCCATTCAGTATTCATTTCTGCCATCCTATCCCACTACAGACTTGTTTCTCTTTAACTGTTAGGATGTTGAGGAAAATATGTTTTCCCATGAAGCCAATGTGTTTCAAGAGGCCTTGTTTCCTCAGTCTGTCCCACTTTAGAGCAATTCACAGCACAGCTGTTCCCAGGTTACAATGACTGACCTCCCACTCACTCCTTCTGCTGCCTAATCTCTTGAGAAGGGAACGCAAGCTGCTCTCTTTTGCACTTAAAAGTTGTCAAGCTCAGTGGAAAAGAGATGGTCTAAAGTTTTTAAGCCCATACTCTGTCTTCTTATTACTCCCTTAATTTGTTAACTGAGCTGAACTTATATCTTTCCTTCTTTATGACCTATTCCTGCTGACAGTTCTTTTAATGTACTTATGCCAATCAGTCTATTTGCCATCTGCTCCATCAATGGAGCAGCTTTGTGGTTGGAAACTGTCAAGAACCAAGAAGTCTCCAAGGATTGGCATGGAATTTAGCCAAAGCTGGTATCATATTAGAAATGCATACAGGAAGGCAGAAATAGAGAGCCAGCTATTATTCTTAAAGCAAAAGGCCCATTTGGGTTACAGTTTACTTCCCTATAGTTTCTCTTCCCTGGAGATTTTGTAGGGCTATCATGTCTGGGCTTAAACAATCTGGCAATCACTTGGTTTTTCTATAGATTTCTGCTTCCATCTACTTGTTACCTGGAGTTTTGTATTCTGGATCTGGTATCCCTGCTTCTTTTTGCTTCTGTAAAGTCAGTTGGTTCAGAATGCAGCCGCACGGATGATCTTGGGCGCCCCTCGGGACGCCCACATAACACCTCTTCTCCGCTGCCTGCACTGGCTTCCTGTGGCCTTCCGGATTCGTTTCAAGGTGGTACTTACAGTTTTCAAAGTGCTCCATGGCTCGGGACCTGGATACTTATGGGATCGCCTGCTGCCACCAACAACCTCCCGCCGCCCAGTACGCTCCCACAGAGTTGCCTTGCTCGGGGTACCACCACTGGATCGCTGTCGTCTAGCAGCCCCGAGACTACGCGCTTTCTCTGTGGGAGCCCCATCCCTCTGGAATTGTCTCCCCCCGGATATACGAGCCATGTCAGACATCCTAACCTTCCGGCGCGCAGTTAAGACCTTGCTGTTCAAGCAAGCCGGTCTAGCCAAATAAGATCATTGGGGTTTATATTTTGTAACTTTATAGGGGTGATTCTTGGCCATCTTGATTACTTACCTGTTTTCGCTTCTGTTTTCTGTATTACCTTGTTTGTTGAGTGTACACCGCCTTGAGTCCCTTTTTGGGAGAGGGAGCGGTATAGAAGTACGAATAAATAAATAAATAAAATAAATATCCTATATTGGACTAGTTGATATAAAAGCTGGAGATCTTAATTGGCACCAAGAGAAACAAAGTGTACACATGTATTCAAGCAAATCAAAATAATGCAATTATGGTACTAGGCAAATATATTGTTGTCTAGATAATAAGCAACCTATTAAAGATTATATATTTCTTTTAAAGTTACCTAGAACTGAAGTTAACCCATAGGTGGCAGCATGCTAAAATTATACAAATCTTCATTAATTCTGTTGGCAATGCGCTAAGTAAATTGGTCACCAATCATAAAACAAACTTTCACAATGAATCCTATGGCTGGTTTATTGTCCATATTTCCTGAATCAAATTAATTGATGTGACATAAAAATCGACTCAGTTTCTGTTATTAACTACCAGATTTGATATTATAAAACTATGGAAAATTAAACTATATTTTCCCCTGTACTTGTGTAATTTAAGGTTGAAGAATTGCTCTGGCCAAAATAGTAATATAAGAAAGAGTTTTGAAAACTTTACAAAGAAGGTAATGATTTATTAGCTTTTGTCTTGTTTCTACAAGAAACAACAAAAATATACAGAAAATGTCTGAGATTTAAGTGAGGCGTGTAATTTAGATGAGGGGCTAGAAGAAATGCTTATAAAATTAACCTATGACATGAAGCTCAGGGAGATAGTTAACCCCTCAGAAGGCTGGCTGAGGGTTCCAAAGGATCTTAATTGACTTGAATATTGAAATTTATCTAACAAAATATTGTTCACTGGTGAGAAATATAAAGTTCTACAGTTAGTCAGAAAAGCCCAGATACAAGATAGGTAATATCTGGCTCAAAATAAATATTGTGAGAATGTTGTGGTTCGCTGGCAGCAGGTGCAGATTGCTGAAGCCTTGGAGAGAGAGGACTCGGATGAGGGGCCTGCGTGTGATGCAGGGATGGGGCCAGGACTATTAAAGAGTGGAATGCTGCCTTCGGAGATTGTGGAGGCTGGCAGCAGTGATGCAGAGGACCCCAATGAGCCTGTGCCCAGTGCGCCTGCACGCAGGGCTGCTCGAAGGAAAGAGCAGATGCAGCAGCACGGGCAACTCAGGAGTAAGGCTGTAAGATAATGGCCCCTCCCTTAAGAGATAAAAGCTAGCCTGAGAGAGCGGGATTCTTTGCAAGAAGCAAAAAAATTCTTGAACTTTAAGCCTTGTGGACGTTCGGACTACCCTGATTGTGTTTGGAGACTTTTTGTTTTGAATATTTCTTGGCAACTTAATCTAGTGTTCTTGGCAGCCTTGCACAACCTTGGCAAGGCTCATTCTTAACAGAGACAATTAGTTTTAATAGCCTTTTAACTGTGAATGAATGAAATTCGCAGAGAAGCATTAAAAGGTTTTGCTTTTACCTCTATTTGATGTTTGTTTCCTTGGAACAAGGTTTGGTTCAGAACAAAGAAGGATCCAGTTATCCAATGGAGCACAGATTATGTATGAGCCAAAAGTATGCTATATGTGCCAAAATGTCAATATGGTTTTGACCGCATCAAATACAGAGATATAATATCAAGTTCATAGGAAGCAATAGTACTGCTGAATGCTGTATTAGTCACACCATACCTTGGATACTATGTTCAGTTCTAGCTGACACAACATAAAAAGGATTCTGAGAAGAAGTGCAGAGAAAAGTAACAAAGATAGAAAGGGATTTAGGGGCTAAACCCTACAAAGGACAGTTAGAGGAACTTGGTTTGTTAAGTTTACAAAATAGGAGACTATGGGGAGTCATGATTACAATCTTTCAATACATGAAGTGGTATCACAGGGCAGTGTGTGTGGATTTCTTACCTATAGCTTCCAAGAGTAAGATAAGAACAATTGGAGGGAAGCTTTAAAAAGGAAGATCCAAACTTGAAATCAGGAGACATGTCTTGACTGTGGGAAGTATTAGATAGTAGAACAGCCTGCCTCTTGAAGTCATGGATGCTTCATCACTTGAAGTTTCCAAGTAAAGATTAAACAGTCATTTTTCCAGGGTGGTTATGAGGATTCTGCATTGGACAAGGGTTTGGACTAGAAATCCTCCAGGGTTCTGTCCAATTCTATAATTGTCCTGATTTTTGTGAAAGTGTATGCAAATTACTAGGGCATCATGTTATCCATTGAAAAATGCTAGCCTTCCTTTTTGCTTGGCTCCGTCCCAGTCTTGGTCATCCTCTTCTTCCAAATGAATATTAGTTGGAAATAAAAATTCCATGCATGTACACTTAGCAGCAATTGGGAGCTGAATGGAATCTGTTGTTTGGCATTCTCTGATCTGATATATCTGAATTGGATTGTTTCTTCCAAAATTCTACAGGCCAGACTGGCTGGAAGAAGGCACCTGAAGGGTATCTTCAGGTGCCTTCTAAAGCACTTCATAGTGCTTTACAGCACTCTCTAAGCAATTTATAGAGTCAGCATATTGCCTCCAACAATCTGGATCCTCATTTTACCAACCAGGGCTGAGTCAACCTTGAGATAATCAGAATCAAATAGCTGGCAGTCGGCAGAATTAACCTGCCATGTTATGTTCTAACTCTGCTCTTGAAATCAATGAATTGGTGCATTAGTGAAGATGGCAGTTGCCAAACCTCTACGTATTCATCAGATCAAATGCACATATGAGGAAAAAGAAGGGGCAGTCATCCCCAACACTCACTACCCCAATATGCCTTGGCATGATGGCTATCATATCTGGGCAGTGGTGGGATTCAAAAAATTTTGCTACTGGTTCTGTGGCCGTGGCTAGGGGTGTGGCTAGGGGGCATGGCCTTGTGACGGGGTGGGCATAGGTTTGTTTGGTTTTTTTGCAGCAACACCCCCTCCCCCTGTTTTTTGGGCCTTCCGGGCCTCAGAGAAGCCTCCTGGGGGGCATTTTTGCTCCCAGAAGTCTTCCCTTGGGCTCAGGAAGTCAGAAAATGGAGGATAGGAGGGGCATGCAGCACTCCCCCACACTTCATTTTGGGGCCTCCCTGGGTCCCAGGAAGGAAAAAAATGCCTTCCTGGGTCTCAGGGAAGCCTCCTGGGTGAAGCAGTAAGTAAGCGAGGGGAATCCCAGTACAATCCCAGATTGTTGGGAGGGGAAAAAAAGAAACACTTTAAGGAGTGACTGGGCGGGCGAGTGTCAGGTAGGCAGGCTGGGGTGAGCGAGCATTGGGCAGGCAAGCGAGCGAGTGGTGACTGGGTGGGGCATAGCCAGCCAGAAGTTACTACCGGTTTGGCGACCCATGCCAAATCCTTGCTACCGGTTCACCCGAACTGGTATGAACTGGCTGAATACCACCACTGTATCTGGGCTGTAAAAAGTCAGATGACCACAGATAGTAGCGAACAGATTTTATTTATTTAATTTTTATGGCTGCCTTTCTCATCAAGTGACTCTGGGTAGCACACAATTTTTTTAAAAAGTAAATGCAGTTACACATAAATAAAATAAAAGCAGTTGCTAATACAATAAATAAAACAAAAGCAGTTGCTAATACAAACATTAAAATATACTATATAGCAGACACAGAAAACTCTCACTCCTTGCTGTAATCTAGCAGTTTTCTAAAGTGTAGAAGACCAGATATAGTACCTACTCATTAAAGATCATGTCACCTTGTATATCTCATTTTTCAAAGCACTTTCTGAGTAATGAATATTTTTATTTTTTTAATTTTTTTAAAAAAATGCATGATTTTTTTTTAAAAGTGATATAAACTCAGTTATACTTGGTTTATCTTTGATACCATCTTAATTATCCTGATGTGATGAATGAATGTTTATATCTGCCCTCACTGTCCCTTTACATTTCTAAGGAGGCTCCTTGTAAAAGCAAACCAAAAATGCAATGAAATACTTTATAAATATATTGCAGTTTAAACAATAAGACACTTTTGACAAGTCTCTTAATCTTTAACAGCTGCACCAGATATGGTTACCATCTATCAGCTACCAAGTTCCAGACCATCCCCAGATGCAATAAAGCAAGAGTTGCCAACCTTTTGGACCTCAGGGACCACCAAACTAATAATTTTAAATCCCCCAGACCACTAATATGAGTTTTTGCTGATGGTGGCTTGCTGACATTGCTGGGAAAGACGGTCCCATATTCCAGAGCTGCAGTAGTCACAGGACTGACCCTTTGGTCATCCCAGAGCTGCTCCGGGATGACCAAAGGGTCAGTCCTGTGACTACTGCAGCTCTGGAATATGAGACTGACTTTCTCACCAATGTCAGCAAGCCACCCCAGGGTGGATTTCCCTCCCCCGCCATTGGTCTTACCTTCTACCGTATTTCTTAGAAAATAAGGCAGGGCTTTATTTTCTTTTGACCCCTGAACAAATGGCTAGGCTGTCTTTTCGAGGGATGTCCTACTTTTTTCCCCACATACCTTGCCTGACCCCCGGGCTGCTTCTTTTGCAGCCAAAAAGAGCAAGCGATGAGCCTCGCCTGGCTCCTCGCTAGCTAAGCCTTGAAGTTCCACCAGAGAGAGAGAGATCCAATCTAGCCTTGGAGGGTTGGCGGTGATCTTCTTCTCTCTCTCTCTCTCTCTCTGTCTCTGTCTCTGTCTCTCTCTCTGTCTCTCTCTGTCTCTCTCTCTCTCTCTGACACACACACACACACACATACACACACAGAGGTCCCTCACATACCCCTACTCCCTCCAAGGCAGCCACATTCCTTCACTAACCTGCTTTTCAGTTCCATTTTTGGGGGAGAGGGGGGGGGGAGAGAGAGAGAGAGAGAAACTTTTTGGCTTCATACAAGGAGAGCAGCAGAAGGAGCAGAAGTCTTTCTTTCTCTCCCCCAAACTCCACCAGAAATGAGTCTTTATGAGACTTGTCATGCCGGCGTAGCCTCTTTGGAGCAGGATGCCTTGCAGGGTCCCAAAGACTCATTTCTGGCGGAGTTTGGGGGAGAGAAAGAAAGACTTTTGCTGCTCTCCTTGCATGAGCCAAAAGCAGAAGAAGAAAGAAGGGGAAAGAAGCAGCCCAGTGGCTAGGCAAGGCACGTGGGGCGAGTGGGGCAAGTTCCCACCTCCGCCCTTTTCCCCTCCCCTCACTACCCCGTGTTGTTCACAATGCAAGTGACGCAAGCCTTGTGTTCTCGTGGGCCATGTGGGTGGTGTAGTCTTGTGTTCCCTTGCAGCCTGGATTAATTGCTTTGGGGGGTGTTTTGGGGGTGACATTTCTCTGTGGACCACTAAAAGGTTGATTTCTGCAAGAATGTTAATGGTGGTAAAATTCTGCTATCAGGCTTTAAGAACACCTTTGCCATAAGTATTAAGAACTAACTTTATTAATTAGTGCTGTTTACCTGTGACTCAACTAGAAACTTTGCAAATTATTACTGAATAATTTTACCAGTGGGTTTTTTTTTGGGGGGGAGGGGTGTCATTAGATTAAAATTATTCTATCACAATACTATCCTTGGCCTCAAAGTACTAAGCAATTGGCTCATTAATTAATGCCAAACCCCAGTTGGAATAGAAGACTTTTTTCCCCATTAACATCTAACCCAAACATGGTACTATTCATCTGGATATATGATATTTGCATATGTTCCTTTATGTGCCTATTTGCATATATGTGTGTGGACCAGGCTATTGGGTGATACCTCACAATTGTGCTGCAAAACATTCTGCAAAAATATTCTTCAATTTTTAGTTTCAGATAAAGCAGATACTTAATTTTCTTTCCTGTGTAGTACTTAGATGAGCAAAAGTTCACTTAAACTCTGTCAATGCACACAAGTGCATTGATTTGCCTGACTTTTTCTACTTAGAACCAATTTTTACTCATTTGGCTTTTCCCTGCCGTTCAAGGCAGACATTATATAATCTTAAGACACTGAGTGATTTTTTGAAATTACAATGCCAATTGGATTTGCCTGTGATGATGACTTCAGCAAATGAAAACTGTTATGAAAAGTCATTTGAAAGATCTGAGTTAGATATGCTTCTTAATTAGAAGTTATGCAATGATTGTGACACAGAGGGTACTATATAGCTACCAATTTGACTATAGTTATCCCATCATTGTATCTAAATGTATCTTATAGGAAGACTGAAAAAGAAAGATGTTTCAATACTATCAGATTCCTGAAAAGTTGTTAGTATTGGCTCAGCCTTAGTTTAAAAAAAGGAATTACTTTTATCTTTTAGCATTTTCTCTAGAACAGCAAACTTCCAAGCAGTTCTATGGAAAGATATTAGAATATCTGTGACATTGGGTAGGCATCATTATTATATAATAAGCACTAGCATCCTCTAGAACGTTTCCACTCCCAGAGCACAACCAGTGTAGTTAAGGGCTAGTCAGGAATTCTAGAAACTGCAAGCCATTAAAATTGGTACTCATCTGATTTGAGGAAGGCTAATGCTGGGAATTAGGAGTTTTCTGTTATTCATTTGGTTTTACTTTCCATAGCACAGTTTGTTAGAAATCAAACATCTAATTTAAACATACTTAACATTTTTTTATTTTATTTTATATGTCAATCGCTTACAAAATAAAAGGTATAAGTATATACATAGTTATGAATACATGAAATGGGTACATATAAGAAAAGGCGCCAGGCTAGAAACCAGGAGATTGCGAGTTCCAGTCCTACCTTAGGGATGCAAACCAGCTGCAAGACTTTGAGCCAGTCACTCTTTCTCAGTTCAACTCACCTCACAGAGTTGTTATGGTGAAAAATAGAAGAAGGAAGAGAGAGAGAGAGAGAGAGAAGCCACCGGTGTTTGTAAATTATTTGTTGAAAAGCATACAAATGAGATGGCTATCAGGCCCTTCCAGCCCATTTTAATATGCATTTTATCTCCAGTAAAAAAATGGTTTATAAAGTTTGGTTTCTGCCAAAGAACCTGGAAATCTGGAGAATTGTCTGAGTTGCTGGGCCTTTTGTATAAATAAACCAAATTTTGTGAATAGCTTCGGATATAAATAGTTTGGTACTTACATTTTTAGCGAAGTGCTTTCTGAAATAATACAGCTAATTGGGGTCTTAGTCTATTTCAAATTAAAGACTTCCAGATGTTTAAAACCAAAGAAGCTTGAGGACATGGCCATGCCCACAGGTTCAGCCTTTGGCATACCTGCCTGTGGAGCTCCTTCCTAAGATGATCCTGTATCTTTAGCAGGGAGATTTGAAGATTTAAATGAAGTTTGATGATAGCCCCGAGCATTCACAGTTCCAGCTTCTATTCAGATCTCCATGTTAAATATATAAAGATCTTGGAAGCAACTGGATATGGAGAGTTGTGAGAATATAAATAATTCATGTTGCCACCTCCTACATTTTGCAGGTGAATGCCCGCATAAGGGATACTTGGAATACTGCATCCAATTTTGTTGCCATGATGTAAAAAAAGATGTTGAGACTCTAGAAAGAGCACAGAGAAGAACAACAAAGATGAGTGAGAGACTGTAGGCATGTAAAGAATGGTTGCTGGAATTGGGCATGTCTAGTTTAATGAAAAGAAGGTCTAGGGGAGACATGATAGCAATGTTCCAATATCTAACAGGTTGCCACAAAGAAGAGGGAGTCAAGCTATTCTCCAAAGCACCTGAGGGCAGGACAGGAAGCAATGGGTGGAAACTAATTAAGGAGAGAAGCAATCTAGAACTAAGGAGAAATTTCCTGACAGTTAGAACAATTAATCAGTGGAACAACTTGCTTCCAGAAGTTGTGGGTGTTCCATCACTGGAGGTTTAAAAAATGATTTGGACAACCATTTGTCTGAAATGGTATAGGGTTTCCTGCCAGAGCAAGAGATTCATGTAGAAACCCCCAAGCCCCTTCCAGCTCTGTTAGTCTGTTCCGTTCTGTTCTATTCTATTCTATTCTAAGTTCACAAATAGGACCAATTTCATCAGCCACCTTAACATCGGAAAATCTAGTACTCAAGTCTCTGTGAGAACAGTATGGAAGGAAACTCCCATTAAAATTTTCATATTAAGAGCAACTGTGTTCTCTTCGCTGATGATGTAAAGCTGTTCAATATCACAGACAATACTGTTACCCTTCAAAAAGATCTTGACTATGTATCAGAATGGTCAAACAAATGGCAACTTCATATCTCAACAAATAAATATTCTGTCTTACATATTGGCAAAAAAAGTCAGAAAATAAAATACAAGCTGAATAGTCAAGACCTTGTTGATGATCCAAGCTCTGTAAAGGACCTTGGAATATTCATCTCTAATGATCTAAGTGCTAGAGCCCACTGTAACTACATAGCTAAAAAGGCATTAAGAGTTGTTAATCTAATCCTACGTAGCTTTTTCTCCGGTAATATCACACTACTAACTAGAGCATACAAAACATTTGTAGACCAATACTCGAATACAGCTCATCAGTCTGGAACCCACATTACGTATCTGATATTAGCACAGTTGAGAAAGTCCAGAAATATTTCATAAGAAGAGTTCTCTACTCCTCTACTCGTTGTAGAATACCTTATGCCACCAGACTTGAAATTCTAGACCTAGGTTAACCACACCAAACTTGATTGCAGGAAATACGACCTCAGCAACAGAGTGGTCAATGTCTGGAATACTCTACCTGACTCTGTGGTTTCTTCCCCAAACTCCAAAAACTTTAACCTTAGACTGTCTACTATTGACCTCACCCTTTTCCTAAGAGGTCTGTAGGGGGCGTGCATAAGAGCATCAACATACCTACCGTCCCTGTCTATTGTTTCTTTTATTTTTCTTATATGTACCCATTTCATGTATTCATAACTATGTATATACTTATACCTATTATCTTGTAAACGATTGACAGATCAAATAAATTCTAAATTCTAAAATATTTTTATAAGATTGATAAAAAGGCTGAAAATGGACAACTTTCCACTTCTTCCTGATGATTTGGTACGGCAAGTTCTTTCCTGTCATGTCAATTCACAATTGTTCTAAAAATGGTGGGAAGCTCTCTACTTTCTTCAGCATTTTTGTCATCCAGCTGAGAGAAAGAGTTTCAACAGAAGTAAAGAAGGTGGGAGTTTTCTTCCCTGTATGAGTTGTTGGAGAAGTTATTACTGGGTGTCTGTGTATATGCATGCATGGGTGTCTGGAAATTCTGCTTTCATCCAAAGAAAGAAAAAAGACAAAGGATCAATTGTGAAGAAACTGCTAGGTTCAGGAAAAAAATGGGTGGCAACAGTGAAGAAAAGTTACTGAAAATTGGAGGACTAAAAAGCAGACAAACAGACAATTGAGAAAGGTGTGAAGAAGAGGCAAAGCAGTTTTACAACAAAGAAATCAACAAGCACCGAAGTAACAATCTGAGAGGGTGTGAGAGAAGTAAAGCTTGTTATCACTTGACTCACCCAGCCTGAATAAGAATCAAGAGAGAGAGAAAAGCAAAACACAGTATGTGCTGGAGCCTGGAGGATAAAAGATTCTGTAAAAATTGAAGACTGAAATTGGAAACAAATTAGAGTTGCTGAAGTGATGTTTGTGGCATTCAAAAGACGCAGTCATGAACATTAGCACAGATCATGTAGTAGTTTAATTCAATACATAAAGCTACAAGAAACGTATTTCAGGACTCGGTAAATAATGCAGTAGGATAAATTCACGGGTGTAGGTAACAAAATAAATTATGCCCAAGAGAAATAAGTACCTAGGTTTAAGATTAAAGATATAGTTGCATATGTGTTAAAAAATAAAGTTTTGCAAGGGTGTGGCGTATTCCTACTCATAGTCTTCCCTACATTTGTAATACAGTGGTACCTCTACTTACGAAAGGCTCTACTTACGAAAGTTTCAGGTTACGAAACGCGTCTTCGAGAAAATATCATCTCTACCTACGAATATGTTTCAAGATACGAAAGGCTTTCTTGGAAAATGGCGCGTCCGAGCTACGCTGCCATTGGTTATCTTCCTGGCATCCCATTGGCTAGGAGGGATCTGTGCGCATGCACCGCGCCGCGTTCTCAGTCTCGTGCTAGCAAACCAGCAAAGCAGGAAGTAATAACGAAGAATTACAGTCTGGATTTCGGGGGCTTGGAACCGATTAGGACATTTACAGGTAAAATGTGCCTCTACTTACGAAATTTTCAGGTTACGAAACGGCTTCCGGAATGAATTAATTTCGTAAGTAGAGGTACCACTGTATCTCAAATGAATTTATAATATTGTAGCATAGAAGAAAGCCTAAATTCATTTTATTTTATTTAGCAATAGCACTTAGACTTATATACCGCTTCATGGTGCTTTACAGCCCCTCTAAGCAGTTTACAGTATTAGCATATTGCTCCAACAATCTGGGTCCTCATTTCATCGGCCACAGAAGGATGAAAGGCTGAATCAACCTTGAGCCGGTCAGGACCAAACTCCTAGAAGTGGGCAGAGTCCATCTGCAATACTGCATTCTGAACATTGCAACACCATGGTTCTTTTTATTTTATTCTCATATTTATATAGCAAATCCATCTCACAATCAAGTGAGTCTTGATGTATTGTAGCCATTTAAAAAGCACTTTGCAGCCAAAACTAACCAAACAAAAGCCAACCATTTTAGACTGACAGCAATGTCAGCATGCATTCATTCCAGTGAAGTTATTTGGAAGCTTTCCAGATTGTCAAATATTTGAAGAGCTTTCACATAAAATGTGGAGCAAATTTATGTTCCTCTGAAAAAGAGGGCCAAATGATAGTTCACATTACCAAAAAAAGATGTTGACTAAACATTAAGAAAAAAAGATTAGTTACGAGCAATTAAGTAGCACAACATATTAACTCAGAAATAGTGGACTTTTCTTTATTAAATGGCTTTAGATAAAAGCTGTGTTAAATACAAGCATGACAAATTTTCCTACATGAGACAGAAGTTCCTTCTAATATTACAGCTATGCAAGTAGAAACCTTGCTATCAGAACATTCAAGCCTTTGGCTTCTTTTTACTTGATTAAACAAAAGAAGGAAAATATATATAAAATTCATCATAAGGTTTAGCTCCTAGTGTAATTGGGCTTTGTTGTATTTAGGTGAACTACAATATTTTGGGTTGGGATTTTCTTCTATTTAAGAGAGAATATACTGTATACAATTCTTTTGTAACATTTTATTGCTAATCAAAGTGGGGAACCTAGTCCACCCCTAAGAGTTGTTCTTCCTCACAACCTGTTGTCTCCAATGAAAGCCTAATTTGCAGTCCTCCATCTGGAAAATTCCTTAACAGAGCTGTATGTTATCTGATCCATACATCCCTTATAAGACACCTTTGTAACCAGAGCACTTAATGAGTTGGGAGGATCAACTTCTTTTCATCCTATATAGGCTGGGAGGAGCAGTTTTTAGATCTACTATGTCATTTCTGTTTCAAGCGTTCCATGCCAATCATTAACTAATTAAAGAACAAGAAATGATAGGTAGAAATCAATAGAAGTTAGCAATGAAACAGTTGGATCCATCACAGATCTGAATTTGCATTAATCATGTTTAATTTATTCATAAAATATCTGGAACTTGTAGCAAGCATTGAAGTGCCAAGTTTACAGAGAACACCAGATTATTGAGAATAATAAAAGCCTAAGTGAACTGCAAAAAACTATTCTCCAAAGTAAGTGAATGGGCAATAAAATGGTAAATGAAATTCAGGATTCAGAAGTACCACATTGGGACAAAACTTCCCAATTCCTCATTGAAGTAGTTAAGGGTTATCAAAAAAAAGAAAACTTGAGGTTTTGATGGAATACAACACAATGGTATTGACTGAAAATGAAATAGCTATCTTTGTACACCTCAAAAGGGTTATCCTACTTTAGAAATGAACTATCAAAATGGCCCAAATCTTGAGCATATGATTAAAAAGCAGTTTATATTATACTGATAATATAGGACTGACTTGATACTGAGATCATTTTTTTATTCTTTTATCACATGAAAATATTGAGTATTCCAAAACAACCCACATTGATTAATTCAAATAAAGGAAATTAATTGGAGTTTCTAACTATAAGGTGTGCTAAAAGTAAGGATAGTTTTGATGGAGGAAGGGCATGCTAGTAAAAAAAAAAGGCTACATTTATGTTTTCCAGTGGTATTCTTGGAAGTACACAATGTAGAATTCAATAGTATTTTAGTGTAATTCATTTGTTATATTCTTAAGCCTGGACTCAATTTCTTGATAAATAGAAATACTACATCCATAGGATAACTATAAGACTTATGATGCAAAACAAAACTTCCCACTTTTATATATTGAACACGATTGTTATGGCTGATAAAGTGATACTTTTATTTCATAAGACTAATAATAAGCATTAGTAAAAAAATACTACATTTCCTACCTCTGGAAATCAAACTACTTTGTAGATGACTTCTAGATTTGTATGTATCCTAGTCCATAAAAAAGTTTAAATTATGTCATTAATAGTAGATAGTTTTTCATGTTTTACATAACTTAGTAATCTGTGAAGAGAATTTCAAAATTCAGGCATTCATCTAATATTTGATTTTTCCTATTTTTTAAAGATGCTAGAATATGGTAAATATTTCCTTCCATCAGTTTATTTTATTTAGCATATGGCATGTACAGAGGCCATGCAATCACTGATATACAAATATAAGTTTAAACAAAGTATCAACAAAGAGATGATAGATAGATAGATAGATAGATAGATAGATAGATAGATAGATAGATAGATAGACAGACAGACAGACAGACAGACAGACAGACAGACAGACAGACAGACAGACAGACAGATTCAACACTATTACTGTACATTTAAACTGCCAAAATGGGAGAGTGAGTTAGGGAGATCAGGAAAGCAGCCAAGCTTTTAATATATTTTTCAGACAGAATTATACTCATATAAACTTGCAAATCTTGGATGATGTGCAACAAATGGGTCACAATTGTGTATTTTATTTTTAAATGATATCTGGTAAGGTAGCTCTTTGTAGACCATTTATTGCTCATGTGCTAGAACATGTGAATCATCATTGCATATTTTTTTCCTTTGTGGGAATACTACAGTCTGAGAATCAGCCTACCATGGTTGTTGCAATATTGTATGATACCTGTCAGTCCAGCAGCCAAAATTATGTTGGCACATCTAGGCAGCTCTTAGCTGTAAAATGGAATTCACCATGAAGGCAATTGGCAGATGAGTGTGAACCAAGTCAATTTGCAGCTGTGTGTTCTTAGCTCTATCTCACTGATCATTTCTTCTGATAGCATTTATAATCTTCTTTTATCTGCTGTCTTTGTTATACATCAAATTCGCCCTTCCTAAAATAATAATGTTCCCAATAAATTGTTCAGAAGGCATTAAAACCATTGATGTTTTTATTTGAATGCTGTCCTTCAATCTAGCCTGAATAATGTTGCTATTTGTAGGGGCAACCAACCAGCCAGCACTTTTGTAGTCAGGAAACTCTCAGACCCTTTTTGCTATATAGCAAAGAATGAAAAAAGTTGGGGGAAGGGGAAGTAGCCTGAGACGCAGATGCAGCCATTTATCTCTTGAAGCTGGGCTATTAGGCAGACGACAGAAGGAAAGAAGCAGCCAGTACAGGAACTGAAAACCTAGGCTTCTTCCAGTGGGTGATTTATCTCCCAACTTCATCTGTCAAACTTGCTGATGGAAGGACTCTTCCTTTTTGTGAACCTCATCAATTCTCATCCTTGTTACATTCTCCCCCCACCTCATTTATAAAAAAAAGGGTTTCCAGATTCTTTTCATTTAACCACTATCTCCCTTGCTCTTTTTTCAATTTCTCGTTTTCCTACTTCTTTATCCCTACTCATTTCCCCCCACCTCCGGTTCCCCCTGGTCTCTCATCACGGTTGCTCTATTTTTATTTCTTCTGTGGGTCTTATATGTTTATAGATAATAGCTGCTATCTTGCCTGTACCTTGCTGCATATAAGAACATGGGCCGTGTTTTTTTTTTTTTTTCTATAGACCATCATTATATAGTAGCTGTTCCTTTGGACTACCTAAATCAGACATGTGCAGAAAGCCAAAATGAATCTGAGGTGGAACTGATTTTTAATAGATCAGCAAGAAACTTATCGCTTCTGCCCCTTCCCATAAAATGAAAATATTTAAGGATCTGTGATATTCTGGAATGTGTGTATGTGTTTCTTTGTATCTCAGTGAAAGGGTGGATTAATTTTATTCAGTTTTGTTGCAAATATAAATTCCTGAGATGAAGATTTTCTTTTAATTTTGAATACAGATAGTCCTCAACTTATGACCACAATTGAGCCTAAAGTTCATGTTGCTAAGCAAGACATTTGTTTAGTGAGTTTTGCCCCATTAGATGACTTCTTGCTATAGTTTTTAAGTGAATCATTGCAGTTGTTAAGTTAGTAACCCAGTTAAGTCAATCTGGCTTCCCCATTGACTTTGCTTGTCAGAAGGTCACAAAAGGTGATCAATGTGACCTTGGGACACGGCAACCATCATAAATATGAACCAGTTGCTAAACATCTGAATTTTGATCAGAAGCCCATGGGGATGCTCCAACGGTTGTAGGTGTGAAAAATGGTCGTAAGTCTTTTTTTTCAGTGCCATTGTAACTTTGAACAGTCATTAAATGAACTGTTGTAAGCTGAGGACTATCTGTAGTGTATGTTTTGTCCCAGATGATTTGTAGTGAATTTTTGAAATAAAAATAAATACATAATATATCCCACTTGATATCTACCCTTTCTTAGTGAAGACATCACATCACAGGGAATGTTTGTGCTGAGTATTTAAAAAAAATAGATCCAAAGAAAAATCCTTCATTCAAACAAAAGATCTAATCTGTAGAATTCCTGGGGAAATAAAATGCCAATGTGTAATCTGTTACAAGATCTTCTAAACCTTGTTCTAAATCTTAAAAATAATGCCAAAGATTCTGTGACTAGATCTCCCAGTGACTTTAGAGAGAAACAGCAGAAATGTTTTGGATTGTATCAAGGCACTGAGGAAGAGTGAAAATATGTCCCAATTTATTATTATCCTGACTTGTGGGGGCAGATAAAATATGATACTACTGTTTTATCCTTCAGTTCTAGAAAGGACAATTTAGAAAGGAAATGGCTCAGAGAAAACAATCTTTTCTTCAGTTTCATGGTGCAATATTGTGCTTTTAAGGAAAAGAAAGATACCAAGGATCTGATTTCAGTGCTCCAACTTTAAATTTAATATAATTCTAGGAGCTCTCGGAGCATGCCAAGTTATTGTTGATCATTACATTTGTTTCTCTAAGGTCTCAAAATTCTTATGGTCAAAGTGGCCCAAATAATGGCTATAAAAATTAAGCAGATATGGAAGAGGTCTTTTCAGTTCTCTTTGACTAATTAATTCCCAGCATAAATGGAACAGCTATTTTTAAGATCAAGCTCAAGAAAGACTGATCATATAGATTGTTGGTAAAGCATCTCAGCTGAGGCTAGCCACAAGGCATCAATCATGTGGTTAGCCATGAAGTAATTGATTTCTGGCACACAATAGCAATATTCAATAGAAGTACTTAGACAAAAAGGAAAAACTGGTTTCCTTTCAAAATGCTCTTGCTCTTGACTTACAATGACAATTGAGCCCAACATTTCTATTATTAAGTGAGATGGTTATTAAGGAATTTTGCCCCATTTTACACCCTTTCTTCCCAGTTGCTAAGTGAATCACTGTAAAGTTATGAAGTTAGTGATGTGATTGTTCAATGAATCTGGCTTCCCCATTGACTTTGCTTGTCACAAAGTTGCAAAAAGTGATCACATGATCACGGGACACGGCAATCATAATAACTATCTGAATTTTGATCACGTAACTATGGGATGTTGCAATGGACATAAGTGTAAAATATGATCATAAATCACTTTTTGCATTATAATTTCAAGCAGACTAAATGAACTGTTATAAGTTCACTACCTGTAAATTGTATAAAGCATTATTTCTAAGGAGAAGCGATTCAGGCTCTTTATATTTTCAGTCTTCAAGCAAAATGGGTTTATAATACTGGTTTCTGCAGGAGCAAAATTTATTTATTGGAATCTCAAACTTCCTACTATTCTCATAATTCTGTTTATTTAAAGAGAGCCTCTGAGACTTTGTGCTTTGTGGAACACTTGACCTGGTAGTACCTTCTACTTCTGAGAGAGGATCCAAGCTTTTCCATCCATCAACACACCCGATTCCAGCTCTGAGCCCTTGTTCTAAATGATTTTCTAATTTAGCCACATATGCATTTATACAGAAAATTATTTGAATCAGATCAAGTTTATTCTGTAAAGTATAATAAACAATATAAGGGAGTGTGCTCAGAGGCAAAATCACAGAAATGCTTCTTTTATAACCCACAGGGACAAAAAATTACGATTTTAGACAGGGGGTATGGAGTGAGGATGTTAAAACAAAGAAGTTGCCATAAGGATCATGACATGGCTTCCACCATGTTGCTTATTTTGACCGTTTCCCCTGATACCTTTAGCTAGAGAATGATTTTGATTTTGAAATGTGGTTGTTTTTCTGTCTCTTTCTCCTTTACCAATATTGGTTCTGTGCCTTTCACAACAGCTTGATTGGTTCAGCTTAGCAGCCAGACTTACAGAAATGGAGCCAAGGACATTTTTTCTTGTTATAACAGGAACTTATAACTTTATCTGCAATTTAGACTGATGTGATTTAGCAATGGATCAGTAGTTTGCAATCATATTCCATAAAAAGCAAGCTAAAATTGTTATTTTCAGTGTTTATTTATATCTTGAATTTAAAAATCATTTTAAAATATTATAAGTAAATTAAAACAATTCATTTAATTTTTATATAACAGTACTTAATTTATATTTCCAAAGATACAGGTAAATCAAAACATGTCTGCTGATTTGGGATTTTGAAATTTCATTTTCACTATAAAACCATTTTTAAAAGCATATTGATAGTGTACATGTCTCGGGCAAAAAACCACAGTGTGTACAATAACTTGTATAGTGGAAATGTTTTTAAAATCTCCAAACCCTAAAAAGTGAAGTGTGTCTCAAACTAATAAAATACTGTGTTTTACCTGACTGACTTAATGTGAAAACAGGGGCACATTTTCAGAAAAATAAAAATTACTGATATTGACAGGTATGTCTATCTTCATTGTAGAAGTGTGAGTTTCCATTGTCCTTGCTGTGTTGTTCCCTTAATAGGCTGACCATTAAGAACTAGAGAACAATTGTACAGTCACCAATCTCAATTTTTGAGAAGGCAGTGAGATGCAAAGAACTGTGAAAGAAATGGATTGTCTGGACACTTTTCAGTCAGAATTCAAACTCAGGATAGGAACAGTGTTAGTTGCTCTCATTTGTGACTTTTGATAGGAAGACTACGATCCTATCCCATAACATTGAATACACTAACAGTGGTATTTTTCTGGTATACCTGTAAAGACTAAGAATCAGAGATGTTCCATTCCATTCTTTCTTGATTGTATATTTCCAGTCCATAACTTCAGGATTTGGAGAGATCAGATCCTCAAGCAGTCTAATGTGGGATGCTACAAAGCTTGACCCTCTTACCTATTTTATTTAACATCTGCCCGAATCCTTTAGGGGAGGACTCTGAATGGTAACCAGAGGTGGTATTCAGCAGGTTCTGACCAGTTCTGGAGAACCAGTAGCGGAAATTTTGACTAGTTCAGAGAACTGGCAAATACCACCTCTGACTGGCCCTGCCCCCATCTATTCTCTGCCTCCCGAGTCTCAGCTGATTGGCTGGGTCTTCTTTTGTTGCCCTGCACAGGAGAACAGAGCTGGAAAGCAGGTTAGTGGGGTAGGGTGGGGAGGGAATAGAGATTTTGCAGTAACTTTCCCCCAGGAGTGGGGACGTAATAGAGATTTTACAGTATCCTTCCCCTGCCACACCCACCAAGCCACGCCCATCAAGCAATGCCACGCCCACCAAGCCACACCCACAGAACTGGTAGTAGAAAATTTTGAATCCCACCACTGATGGTAACCTGTTCTACATGTCTACCGTAGGCCACATGGGAGATTCAGTAGAAGTTTTCACTTAGTGCTTCAAGCTTTAACCGTTTTGATGGAGAAAATCAGATTGATTTTTAACTCAAAAAAGATGCAGTGGTTTTTGATACAGAAACTGATTAAGTGGAGATAAAACAAACCTTACCTCTAATGTGATTTAATCTGCCAAAAACTGCTGTGCTGAAATTTAGGAATTTTTAGAAGCCATAGTGGAAGATGAGCCAGGAGAGCTTTTGCCCGACTTCAGTTAGTGTGCCAGTTGCAATCTTTCCTGGTTCATAAGGTGTTGGCACTCATGCCCTCATCATCTCACGTTTGGATTGCTGCCAGGTAGCTGCCAATGGTACAGTATGCAGCTGCCCATATGTCAATAGGAAAATTTGGGGGTCTGGAAGCTCACAGCCTAGTCTACTAAGTTAACATTGCATTGGAAATATGGCTGTCATTGTTATGTCCCATGCATGTCCCTAGCAAAGTTTAGTAAGCCAAAACCTGATTCAGAAATATTTGTATTCTGTACATTATTGTCCTATCTTCTCCAAATGGCAACCAGTGCACAGGAGCAGGGATGGAGAAGCATTAAACAAAATGACATTGTCAAACATTACCAGAGTTTTAGTACAGCAAGGAATTATTATCCAATCTGGTTATTATTATAGAATAGTGTGAAGATTTTTTCATTTGTTTTTATTCTTTGCTGTTGGAGACATGGAAAAGAATGAACTGCCCCTTGGTTATGAGCACAGAAAATGAAATTAGGCATGTCTAACTTAATCTTATTTTGTTGGCTGTAAAATGGAGATAACAACAATTCATCTCATCATTAATTTGCATATTAAGAGGGCTATATCTTCATAGGTACCATAAATCATAAAACTGCAACATGATCATAGCTCAATGGTACAGAACATGCTTTGTATGCAAAAGGTGGTGTATTCAGTCTTTGGCTCCCATACATAGGATTTCATACTGTCTGAAATCCTGATGAGCTACTTCAAGAACTGAGATAATGGATAAGTAATCTCATTTGGTATAAGGTTTTTTTGTGATGTTTCTTTATTGGAAGGATCCATTAACAGAAGACAGGAATGGTAGCTGGAGAAAAGGACTCATAGTAGCAATATTCCGTTTGAGTAATATCCTTCACAGAAGAGTTAACAAAGTTCCAAGATTAGTAAATTTTAAGTTGCAAGTTAATGATTTCAGTGATGATCCATGATGTGGGTACTACTGATTTTGTATTGGTTTTATCTTTACTTGCTTCTATGATTTAGTAGCCAATTTAATGGTTATGGATTTTAAAAGCCACAGAAAAACATACCTAAAAAATGAACTAAGGAAGCATCAGCCCAAGATATTTTATAGGCTTCATTGCACACAAAGGAGTGGTACTGCTGTGGAGGATTAGTTGGTTTTATCTGCTTTTGGTCATTTAGAGGTGGAGGTGGAGATGGAGTCTGCTGGGCCACAGCTGCATTTAATTTAAAAATGGTATCAAAACACATTAATGCAAGAAAGCTTTGTAAGGTATCTTTTGTTCTGGTGCTATTTCACTGGCAGAGTCTAAACTATTACTGTAATTGGCCCAGATAAAAAAGCTACTTTTATGTGGAAAAGTAAAAACTTTTTCCTCTCCACACTCATTCCACATTATTACTACCTTTCACTTTTGAACAAAGGTGATTAGAACACGAACTTCAAGAATTACCATCTGTTTTCAGATTATTGGGGTGCCCTTTGCTCATTACCCCCATTCAACAAGGCAAATGTATCTGCCTGGCAATACAAATATGTATGCTTCAGCAAAAAAAAAATACTTTTGTCCATAAACAAACTAATCTTATTACCTGGATATTAGCCTGTTGGAATCTCGATATACCTAAGTAAGGATAGCAAATCATTTAATTTCATCCTTAATTTCACATGAATTAACAAAATTGAATTTTGCAAATTAATAATATGTGGATAGGTTAGCCATTTTTGCAATATTACTTTTTGCTTTAAATCCATACAAAAATACATAGGATAAATTGTTCACAAAAATTAGCACAATTTAGAAAGTGTTCCTCAAATGTAAGCATATATGCACAATTTTTGATATTTCTGATATAGAAATTAGTCGGGCTAGATTTATAATTCAACATAGATATAATGGCACATATTAAGATTAAATTGATTTATTATCCCTCTTTTTAGGCCCATTTCATGAAGGAGAGATAGATCCTTTGGCTAAGTAATTTTTGGTCATTAAAGCAATTTAGTGAATTCACTGCATGTGCACATCTATGTGTTTGGATGGTTCAATAAGAGAATATAATCCTTTATATGTGCAGATAATATATAAAAAACAAAGAGAACCGTGAGCTGGAAAAGGGCACTGGGACCAACCCACATTCAGGCAGCAATCCAAATTAAATTATCCCTGATAAATGACTATTCAGCCTATATTTGCACACACCTAGTGAAGGAAGCTTACTACTGATTTTATAAATGCTTCTACTAACTGCTTTTACCATTAGCAGAGATTTCCTAACATTCAAATGCTGTCTTCCTTCATATAGCTTAAGACGGGGGTCAGCAACCCACAGCTCTAGAGCCACATATGGCTCTTTCATCCCTCTGCTGTGGCTCCCTGTCACTCAAAATATGTCACAACTGCCAATGTGTGACACCCCCGGAACATAATTTATTGAGCTTTTCAATCTTTGGTAGCCCAACCATGGGTAAATCCAAGAAAAGAAAAGTTTCAGAAAAAAACAGAACATTTAATTCAACTACATATGCTAGTTTTGTGACTGCTCAGGAAATAGTTAGGCATGGGAAGGGTTTTGTGGCTCCCAGTATTTTCTTTTCTGTGGGAAATGGGTTCAAATGGCTCTTTTAGTGTTTCAGGTTGCCAACCCCTGGTCTAAGACAATTGTTCCACACCAAGTACTGCAGGTAGGGAAAAAAAACAGTCTTGGCCTTCTGTGTGATTTTCCTTATGGCAACACTTTTCAAGTATTTTCTCTTCTCTCAGTTATCTGTTTCCCAAGTAAAATACCCTGTTCCCTCATTCTTTCATAAAATTTAGCTTCCAGAGACCTGAACATTCTTCCTGTTCCTTTCCTGTACCTAATACAGTTTTTTTCCCTGGTCCCAGAATCAGGCATGGTATTTAAAGTGGGGTCAATAGAAAAAGCCAGGATGAAGAGATGGAGCCTTTATATAACAGGCACCTAAAAGACAACAAATTTGGCCCTTAGGATCAGAACATTCCAAAGTTTGGGCATTACCACCAAGCAGATTCTCAGCAAACATCAAGTGATAAGCTGCAGAAAGTGATGCAAGCAACATGGCTTCTTCCAATGATTGACTTTACTCAACATTCATTCTGTAACTGTAGAGGCAAATGTGCTCATTCAGCCATTTCTACCAGATGTGAAGTACTAACATCAGATAATATCTGGGTAGCCATGGTGAATCAAAGATTAAAGACCAGAAAATGTGGGGAGAATTAAGAACAAAACAGTAGCTGGGATTGGGAACAGCAGATTCATGAAAAGAAGAGAAACAAGAGGGCTGCTGTGGTCTGCAAGCTGCGTGCTGGGGAATAATGACTCAAAATCCACTTTAGTGAGCCAAAATCCACTTCCCTCCTGTCCCTCTACCGTAAGCATTAGCTGCCTGCATCTCAGCAATTGTCAGCAGAAGCAGGCCCAGCCTGAAGCTGGGGTATCCCAGCTGACAGTAGCTCATTACCAACAAAAACAGCAGGCTGTTACAGCTCTAGCAGGAATCACATGGTTCAGCCATTGAATTTCCAGTCACATCGCAAATGCTTTTTCTCCTTCACAGACGCCAGCATGCAGCACCATAGGCTGAGTCTTTTGGACTGAAGATAATCATAATAAAAAACTCTTAAAACCTGGAATCTGAGCCTATGCTTCTCTGAACAGAGGCGGCAACAGATTGCAGGCAACCAGCAGTAAAAGTGTGTACTACATGGGAGTTAATGAGAAGGTGTCCTTTCTGAACACCGTTGCCAAGAGAGAGCTTTGTCCAGTTCCTATTGTAATCTGTCCATTGATTTTAATGGCACCAGGAGCCAATACTCAGACCTAAATAGCTTGTTTATTCTCTAGTCTTTCATCTTGGAAGAGTCTTGAAAGAGTTTACAGATCATCTCCTTGCATCTTATTATAAAGGCAGATTTTTCTTGGGGCCACTGGCTATGGCATGTTTAATGTTTATGTGTGAAATGGTAAAAAAGAAAAAAAAAAAGAAAACTATAAATGTTCCTTACACATGAGGGAAAATTTAATAGAATGATACAATTAATTCCTGCCTCTACAATTAGAATGTGATTATTTTGAACTATATGATCAACTGGAATCATTGCAGGGTATATAAACTTATTGTTCAACTGAGAAAAAAAGCTAGCAAACTGAAAATTTTGGCATTCTACAAACCAATTGCAGGGAAGAATTCCTATTTGTAAGATTGACATTATGTAGAACCAGGTTCAAATATCATGGAACATCACTAGATGATTTATGGCTAGCCTGTCTCACAGGGTGATTATTGTAGGGGCAAATTCAAAGAGATGCTACATAAGCTGCCTTCAGATCATATATATGTATAGTATATGTACTATATTCAGATATATTATAGCCATGACATACTCCAAGTAACAACGATGAGATCCCCACAAATACAAAACTAACGCTAGCCCTCCTCTTGAAATGCTGCTTCTCTGTTCAAATGGAACTTCCCCCATTATTGACAAAAAACAGTCAAGAAGAAAGATGGTTTTATTATCTGATTTTACATGTAGCCAAGGGACAACTGAATTTCTATAGCTGGAAGATGGGAACTGGCTTGCTAAAACCATTTTATTCTAGTGCCTATCTATCTCCATGATTGTGTAAGCTATTTTTCTGTTATGGAATTAAGAAAGCACATACCCAGGAGGATGAAAGTCACACAGAAAGCAAAGCCAAAGGGCAAATGTTGAAAGAGAAATAAAATGCTGTAGTGTTCTCAGGTTGAAACCAAAAAGTCTCAACCTGAATATGACAACTAAGCTCCAGCTAAGGCCAATCAAGGACTCTATCCTACTATAATTATACTTTGATGTTTCAGTCTTATGGTTGACATGCTGACTTGCTTTCAAGATTGGTTATGAAGAATTACTTTAGCTGATCATTTTCCATTTCTATTTGAGGGCTGAACTGGCTATAACCTTGCTTCTTGCTTTCAATAGAAACGTTTGTATCTGAGAGTAGCCCATCTTGTGATCTTACCTTGGAGGGATTCATATTTTTTAAGATAAGTAGCTCATCCTATATTCCCAGAAAGTATTCAAACACAGTCTTCTGAACCAATGCAGTCCAGAATAATTGTGCATTAATCTGACTGCATGTTTTGCTTCATTAGGGGATGGGGTGATTGTACACTTCTTGCTTCTAAATGTTCACATGTTGAAGAAAGAAATACCAGTTACAAGTTACAACAGGTCACATGCAGCAGAATATTTCAACTTCAGTTTTTGTACATGTTTATTTTAAAAGTATTCTGAACCTTTTGATGTGTTATTTTGATAGTATTATTTTGATGTGTATTTATGTGCTACCCATCTTGTTCAGAGGCAACTCAGGGCAGCTCACAAATATTAAAACCAAAAACATTTAAAAAATAAATCAGAAATCACAATAAACATAGTTATAGTAAAAGTTTATCATTAAAAGTTGGGGGGAGAGAAATAAAAGAGCACAAAGCCCATGAAGGGAGGTGGGTTCTTCTCTCAATCTACTAACCATATTCAGATTGTTGGGGCCCCAGGCCCGCTGGCAGAGCCAGATCTTCAGACCCTTACAGAAGGTCAGAAGGATCTGTGCAGATCTCAACTGGGAGGTGGGTATGAAGAGGTATGGCTCTTCTCCTGGATCTCACCCACCAAAATGTATTTGATATAGGTTTTCTCTCAGTAGGGATCTCCCATAATCATGCTCTGTATTCAGAAATCTGTAATCTGAGTTATAGGAGGCTCCAGACAAACAATCTCAACTTTACCAGTTCAGTATGTGCTTTTCTGCAATGGCTTCAGGACAAAATTGGTTGATCACATTTAAAAAGACTTGTAGTCAATGATATGCAGGCAAGAGCTAGAGATATTTTTTTAAATTTGTATTTTGCGATCTTCTCTTCAGGGATAGAATATAAGAGGATGTACCAGTTACATCAAAACTATGGATTGTGGCTCTAAATGCTTTGAAGTTTTGAAATCAGATAAATAAGAATATTTATTCACCTTCATAGCATGCTAGAAAAGCTATAAGGAGGAGGTGGAGCAAGCTGATTGATATTCCTACTCCCTCGTATAAATGTTAAGAGTGCTCAGTTCCTCTGCAATACTTCAAAATGAACACTCTACCTCTCTTCAGTTTATTTTCTTCCCCTCCATGGTGCAATCCATCCCAGTGGTTGAGACATTAAAACAGGCTCATAAATGCCTCCTCTGATTCTTCCTGCTCAGATGGGGCTCCCTGATTCCTCTCCCTGAAGCCAGTCTGTGGTGCGGTGCAATAAAAAGTAAATGACTTTGCATGCTATCTCCTGGCTTCATTGGCTTCTAATTAAGAAATAATGAGGCAGACTCTATTCTAGACTGTGGAACTAATAAATGACAACCAACATGTCTCCTGTCCCAGTTTTATGTTAGCAATGAAAATAATCCTGCCCGACTCAGGGGCTCTCATTTGTGTAGGACAGATTTTTGTAACTTGAAAGATTATCAGCATCCCAGTGAAGGTTGAAGAAGAAGCAAAAACAAGAAGGGATCTCAGTGGGTTTTCTATACAGGCATGTGCCTTCCTCTTTCCTCCACACATGATGCATCTAACACTCTTTACTATTTTATTGTCCTTGGAAATGATTTGTGGAGGGTTAAAGGGTTTATATTAATTAGACATAATAACCTGAGGTAAAATGTGGTCAAGGAAATGGCTATGGCTTTTGTTTGTACAATTTAGCTCATATTTGTTTTTTCAGTACTTACTCTATTCAAAAAGCTCATTTTCATTCCTATTAGCATGAAAAAGGTGGTAAGAGTTTAATGTGTGATATCCTTGCATAATTCATAGAATTTTAGAGGCACTCTGGATTCCATTATTTTCCATTAGCAGCCATCTTACCCTTTTCTCATTATTTCTTCCTCTTTTGGGGGGACTGGAGTCAGCTTCCTTTAAAATCTACTATGAAGGTGAAAACAGAATAGCTGCACAGTGTGCTTTGAAAGACTATGCTAGGAACCCTCTGTCTGGAAGCTGCATTTTCACAACATATCTTTTGGGATATGTTAAAAGGTCTCCTGGTTAATGAAACTCCACAGAGTTAGTTCATTAATATATCAAGCAACATGCATAAAATACTTCCCTGGATTGGTTAAAGAAGTTATTTAGATCACATTGCAACGTGGACTGCAACGTGGTATCAATGTCAACTGAGATTTCTCCTGTTATTTTAGTACTGAACTTTTGTAGCTTATCCCCCCACCACCCCTTCAGTCACCTCTCCCTCCCCCAGCTCTGTCTATGCATAGTCCCTGGTATTTTTTTTAGGCCACTGAAGCTCTTTGCTTGTATAATCTTTTTATTATTATTTTGGTAATTTCTATTATTGGAACCATATTTTATAGGCTTTTCCTTTAAAAAAAATCCTATAGAATAAAAGGCAGTTTGGGAAAAGACCAATTGCAACAGAAAAAACTGTAAATGGAAAATATTTTTCCACTATTTCCCCAAGTTATCTCTTCAGATAAGCAACCATATGAATCTGAGAGGTGAAATTCTGTTTGCATGGAATAAGTAATTACATTTGAGGCATCTTAGAAGTGGACAAATTCATGAAGAAAAGAACCACCCATTGCAGTTAGTCAAATAACTATATGGTACTACAAAGTAAAAAGATATTGCATGCAAAGGTTGGCAAGCTTCCTAGAAACAAATAACCGGATATTATTGCAAAGAGAATGCTAGATAATATGTAGATTTAGCCCAGATTTATTTTTTGTTTGTTTGTATGTTTGTTATTTGCCACACATCTTACCATAGGGTAACTCCGAGAGACTTATAGTTACATAGAAGCTAAAACATAAAAAAAATTAAAAACAAACATTAAAACCAAAGACAGATGGGGAGGGCAGGGACAGAAAACAGGGGAGGTGGGATCTGTTATTACTCAATCAACCACTTCCATTGTGCTATTCCCCCACTGGGGCCCCAAGCTGACTGGTCTTTAGGCCCTTACAAAAGGATTGGGGGGTTGGGGCCAATCTCACATTGAAGAGGTAAGATATTCCAGAGGGTAGGAGTAACAGCAGAGAAGGCCTTCCTCCTAGACCCATGTTGGCGAACCTATGGCATGCATGCTATCTCCCCCGGCACGCGAGAAGTCGCCTGGAAGAGCCCCACTGCACTGATTGTCAGGTATCTGGTGCGCAGGGACGTGCTGCATGCAAGGGGGAAAAGTGTGTGCATGCACAGACGTGCTGCATGCAAGGAGGAAGTCACATGTGCATGCACAAAGACAAACAGGGCACGAGGGGGGAATTGTGCATGTATGCGCAAAGTGCAGCGTGCGAGGAAGGAGTCATGCATGCATGCGCAAAAACGCCTGGTGCGTAAGGGGAATTGTGCATGTATGCGCAAAGTGCAGCCTGCGAGGAAGGAGTCATGCATGCATGCGCAAAGACGCATGGTGCATGAAGGGGAATTGTGCATGTATGCGCAAATGTGCAGCGTGCGAGGAAGGAGTCGCGCATGCATGCGCAAAGACGCATGGTGCGTGAGGGGAAATTGTGCATGTATGTGCAAACGTGCAGCGCACGAGGGGAAGTTGCGCATGCATGCCCAGATGCACAGCACAAGGGGGAATCATACCCAAATGCACAGGGGTCGTGGGGGGGCAGCACCCATTGCCTCCTGGGTGCTGGTACCCGAGTGCACACAAGCGAGAATGCACGCAATTATCAGCATGGGAGCCGAAAAAAGTTAGCCACTACTGTCCTCGACCCTGCCAGCCAGAATAATTTGGCTCACAGGAGCTGCAGTATGCCTCCTCTCCCAACACAAGTGATATGGACCAATCCCAGTGGGATGAGATGGTCCCTCAAGTAACCTGGACCCATGCCATGAAGGACTTTAAAGGTATTCACCAATACCTTGAATTGCACTCGGAAGCAGACTGATAACCATGCAACTTTGGAGCAGGGGGGTTACAAGGGCCTTTCTTGGACCCCCAAAACTACCCTCCCTGCTGCACTTTACATTAGCTGTAGCTTCTGAATGTTCTTCAAGGATGGTTAGCGGTATCCCAGGGCTTTTCCTTTTAAACTGGAACCTGGTTTCCTTTTAAACTCTTCCTAGAGAGAGCTAAATGGGAAGGAATATGGATTGATTTGGATAGAATTTTCATTTCTGCTTACTGTCCTGGATTGACCAGGATAATCCCAATTTGTGAGGAAAAATTTGCCTAAAAATCCCATCCTGGAAAATCCTGATTTTTCCAATAGAAATACACCAATACAGAGAAGTTTGGTATGCACCTGTAAGTAAAATCCAGAGAGTGCTCTCCAGCTAGCTGAGAATACAGCATTCATATTACAGCGGTAGCAAAAGCAAAACCTAAGTGACCAGGAAAAAGAGAAGCAAGAATATGTCTAATAACAAAAATCCAAGCTGAAAATGTGTAAGGTGTACTGGGAATGCTGTCTGTGTGTTTTGCTAGGCATGGCTAGATTTGTTCTGGAGCCCAAAGGAGCCTATGCTATTGGTATTGAGCAGCCACTATTCACAATCTGTACATCCTCTCTTGCTTGCTTTCAGGCAGGTGTACCTGGTAGGAATTTAGGAGAGAATAAAGTGCTAGTATTTTAAAGGCTTAACAGTGCCCATGAGTTAAAAACTAGAGCCAATGTCTCTCTTTCTTAAGGAGGCAGGATTTTTGCTTCCTCGGTCATGATTATAGAAACGAGACAGACGCTTTTAAATAGTGGGCTGGTTATTATTCCAATTTACTGTACTTCCAGTTTTGGTATTATTTTAGAGAGTCTGTTCAGAAATGGGTTCTTTAGCTGGTCACCATTCAATCCACTTTTCTCCTTCATTTCCTCTTTCTCTCTCCCTAACAGAAACACTTAAATGAGTGCTTCCAAGTCCAGTCATTTGGCTACAGAACAAATTGGGCTGAACAATGGATTATATTGTCTGGTTAAGGACAATAATGCATGATGGGTTACATCATGCTTCTCCAGCAATTCCTAGTTTTTGAATTGTGCAGATCAACATGATTGAAGAAGGAAAAAAAGAATCAATTAATTATGGAGCGTGCTGTTGACTCACTGTCTTTAACTGTTGCACTTTTGAATTTAAAAAAAGATAAAACAAATAAATCTATTAATTATACTGACAGTCTAATCCTCCATATGATAAAACAGAAAACAAGATTTGTTTATTTGTTTGAGTGATATATCTAATCATCCATCTCATCATGGCGACTCTTGGCAGCTTACAGAAGATTAAAACCAGTAACAAAATAGCCTAAATTATATACCATCCTACCATTCTTATATCACATGCCTGAAATAGAAAGAGAAAGCATACCACCTATTATCAATAAGACCACAATTAACAATCCACAATTGAAAAAAGGCTCACTCAACCACTTAAGACTTTATGTGGCCTTATAAAAATCATGTGGGGCTTCATAAATGCTAAACAGCACTCTGAATTATATTCAGAAGCCCAATGGAAGCCACTGCAGCGTGTGGAATAGTTGTAGTCTATGGTCTATGGATATTGTGAAATATCCAAAACTGCTTGCACCACTGCATTTTGGCCCTGCTGCAGCATCTGAATCTTCTTCGAGAGCAGCCATGTAGAACTTTTTACAGTAATCCAGCTTGGGAGGTGATTAAGTCTAAGGGTAATAGTGCTGAAATGACATCGATCATGTTTTCCAGTGACCTTTAGTGTATTCATATGAGGATAGTGCATCCATCCTGATCCTCCTTGACCTTTCAGCAATATTCAGTACCATCAATCTTGATATCCTTCTGGACTAGTTCATGGAATTAGCAATGGAAAGCTCAGTGTTTTGGTGATTCTCTTCCTTTCTCTGGGACCAATTCCAGTCAGTGTTGGTCAGTGGAAAGAGATTGAGTCCAAAGTCCCCACTATGCCTTAGAGAGGAAAAAGTACAACTCAGCCTTGCAACCCTGAGTGGCAGTAGATTCTGAGATACCATCTTCCCAAAGTTTTGATAGTTTTTCATCTTTATATCTGAATAGGTTTATACTTCTCCAGTGCAATTCCTGTTCAATATAGTTGCATGGAGCATTATTACATACTAAAACCATGAAGGTACAAATATAATTCAGAAAATGATGGTAAAATGTTGTAATGTTAAAAGAATAGAAATTCCTTCATTGATATAAATGTATTTTATTAAAAAGTATTTTAATATTTAATTCCTTCTGTATATTTCCTTTTCATGGTAATATTTAATCTGCCTTTTTCTTTCTAAAAGGCATGTCAAACTGGTTAATATACCTTAAAACAAATTCAATAGTACAAAAATTAAGGAAACAAACTATAAAAAGAATTATCTAGTGATAAAAATATTACAATTCTAAGTCAATACATGGGGAGAATAGCAATTGGAATAAAAGGTCAATAAGCATCAATATCAAAAAATATTAAACTAAATTACTGAAATGCAACTATCCATGAAACACACAGCACACACAATATACGAACTAGTCTAGGTTTTCATAAAACAATTTACAGTGTATAATAAATAAAGAATGCAGAATTACAAATGCCATTATATTTTCCCAAAATGGCCTTCATCAATCTAATGTTTTCCAGGGATTATTATTTTCCAGATAACATAATCATTATTGTCCAAATAATGATTGGAGGACATTAGGTTAGGGTGTTGTCCTGTTGAGTCGCAGCCAAAGGGAGAGGAGAGCAATTCGGATTGTTCCTCTGACAAATCATAGAATCAGCTCTTTTGAAATCATGCCTTTGGCATCAATCTTTGCCAATATCTGAAACCTATTGCCCAGATTATGTCTGCATAGTCATTTGTCCATTCATTCATTCATTTGATTTCTAATTTCTGGGCATCTTATAAGAAAGTTAAAGCATAAAAATAGAAAAACTAAAGAATTGACAATGAATAGCCATGCCAGGCCCTTTATAGTTTTATTATATTAACTGCTGGGTTAGTGTTAAGACACTGACAGTAAAACAGGCATAACATCAGTGTACTATGGGCACATCCAACATCAGTGTACTATGGGCACATCCAACAGCCTTCACATCAATGAACAAATATAACTATCTATCTGTGAAATTTGAAACCGTGTGCAGATTTATTGAAACCTTACATAACCTAATATGTAAACAAGAGCCCCTTTCAGATATACCATTCTCTAGCCTGGGTTTATTGTTTTTTTTTTCAGAATATAAACCTTTGGTCATCTTGAGAAGTGGTTCTGCCATATTTTGAGGTATATGTTTGCCATATTGCCACATATGGCAATACTGTAAACACAACACTCAAGCTGACAGAAAAGCTAATAGATTAAAGTAAATGAAACCGTATCTGTCTTCCCACTTTTTAAATCAGGCAAACTTTTTTGGGGGAGAAGAAGATGAATTATCTTACAAATTTATTCTAAACCTATAAGAACTCCTCTAGGCCCTATTTTCTCAAGATTCAATAAAACATATCACCGGAATTTCCTTTTCCTAAGGAGATCTGATGCATGTGCCTAAAATTACAGTAGCAAAATTTAACATGGAAAAAAGTTTTGTCTTCAGCTGTATAAATATGCAAATTATTCATGTCTATGAGTAAACCTGGTTCTAGCACATTGCACACAGCATCCCTGGGCAAATGTTGGGACACTAAAAGATCCATCGATTCTCTCACAATACTGTGCCCACTTTACTTCATTGCACAGTGAAGTAATTAAAACGGCAAAGCTACCAAGCCTAACTGCATGAGCTTTGTATTTCTGACTATGCTGCTTTCAAGCCTTCCGCCACCGTTTTTAACCAATTACTGTGTATTACATGCAGAGGTACTGAAATACTTTTCTCAGAGACCCCTCAAATTAAAGCTGACCTGTTAAAAGATGTAGAACATTGTGGCCTGGACATTCTTGGAGAATCCAGAGCAGCATTTGCTGTATTTGTTCACCAGCAGAACAGGTCTTCTGTCAGAATGATCTCCTCCCCTTTTACCTCTCATATTTTGTTCCATGTGTTCTAGAAGGATGGAGGTAGAAAATCAAAATAAGTCTTGTAGCACCTTTTTGGCTGATAAGTGTTATTAAAGCAGAAGTTTTCATGAGTTACAGCTCTCTTCATCAGATACATTATAATAGATATAATACAATAGATGCAATCCCTGGAGGGACAAAGCACTTTTGGAGCAACTTGGGAATTGTAGGAGATGCAAAAGGAGGAGTGAAAAAAAGGACACCTGTGGCATTTCATGGGAGGAACTATCAGCAGCATTTTGGATTCTGTTGATTCTGAAGGCCTTGATACCACAGCATAACTAGGAGCTCTGGTAGTACAGTGGTTAGGATGCAGTATTGCAAGCTAACTCTACCAACAGCTAGGAGTTAAATCCTCACTGGCTGAAGGTTGACTCACCCTTCCATCCATCCCAGGTCAGTAAAATGAGGACCCAGATTCTTGGAGGCAATATTTATTTATTTTTTATTTATTTATATCAAATTTATATACTGCCTTCTCCCAAAGGACTCAGGGCGGTGTACAGCCAACTATAACACACTACACATTACAAAAGTTAAAAGAAAAATATATTCAGGCTGCTACTAAAATTTATACCTAGCCCCAATAAATTACAATATAAAATCCCAAATTCTAAAACCCCAATATCTAAAAATCCCACTCTAAAACCCCCATTTAAAATCAGCCCAGGCCAGCCTGCTCAAAGAGCCAAGTTTTCAATGCACGTCTAAATGCTCTCGGGTCAGCAGTCGTCTGTAGCTTAGGAGGCAACCCATTCCAGAGGGCAGGTGCCCCCACAGAGAGGGCCCTGTTCCTCGGGGTCACTAGGCGGCACATAGATGCTGTCGGGACCCGAAGAAGGCCCTCCCTGTGGGAGCACACCGGTCGGTGGGAGACTACCGGCAGAACACGGTCTTGCAAATAACCTGGCCCGATGCCATGGATTGCTTTAAAAGTCAAAACCAGAACCTTAAAGCGAACCCAGAAGGTCACCAGCAAACAATGCAACTCACGCAGGAGAGGCGTCACATGGGAGTTTCTTGACACCCCCATAACCACCCGCGCGGCTGCATTTTGCACCAGTTGAAGCCTCCGGGTGCTCCCCGCAGGGAGCCCTATGTAGAGGGCGTTACAATAGTCCAGGCGGTGACATGTAAACCACTCAGAGTGCTGTAAAGCACTATGAAGCGGTATATAAGTCTCAGTGCCATTGTTATAACTAATTTTCAGCCATGTGAGGATGGCATATAGGAGCTGGGCAAGCTTTGCTTCTGGGCTGGATATTTTTCTGCTTCTCAACTATCATCTCCCCCCACTTTCCACCTGCTTTTCTTCTTTTTCTTTCTCAGTCTCATATTGGCCATCATCTCACTGAAATGATGCACCACAAGAGTGTTTTCTAATGTGAACCAATCTACAGCTCCTTCAACATTGTGGATTATCTGACATGACAAACTGCAGAGGTACAATGAGGAGGGTACCAGGTTTTCTCTTGTGCAAAAGTGATGTTCCTGCAAGGTCAATATAATTAAGATGAGATCTTTAAAACCATGGACTACAATCAGCCAGTTGGATATGCCAACCTCTATCCTTGCTTGAAATCCTGTACACTGTTGTCTTACATGTAGAAGCAGAGTCACAAAAACTCACAATAACCTGATATGGCAACTAGATGTGAGCTCAAAAATCTATAATACCACTATTTAGTAATAGAGGAATATAGAAAATTTTAATTTGGCTGCCATCTACTAGTTGTCTGGATTTTTGCAGCCCAGATCAGCTAAACATAGTGGTTCATTATATTTACACTGAATGGACATTCAAAAAAGTAATAGGAAGTAAAATTGAAAGGTAAGATTTGAAGGAACAGATACCGTATTTTTTGGAGTACAAGATGCACTTTCCCCCCCCAAAAAAAGTGGGTTGAAATGTCTGTGCGCCTTTTACAGCAACTATTGCAGTGTGGGGGAGCAGGGTTGGTGCGGCATCAATCAGCTGTTCTAGAATGGGTGGCGGCAGCGAATGGGCGGCAGCGAATGGGCTGCGGTGTATGCATGGCGGTGAATGGGCCACGGTGGCGGGAAACAGGCTACGGCGATGAATACCAGATGGATGCTGGGAGGCAGAGGCAGATTTTTTTTCTTTTCCTCCCCAATTGCGTCTTATACACCAAAAATATGGTACATCAGAACGGTGTATAGTACATTGTAAGGCTTTTAGACAGAATTTCTTTCAAAAGTCAAGCATATATTTTTCTCTTTTTCACACTGACAAGGTAGAAGCTGCTGGTTTTCAGATGAGAAAAGCCTTGCTGGTTTCTGTATTTTTCCTGCTGGAGCTGCTGATCGATGTTTAACCAATAAATTTAAGGCAGAATGGAGAAAATGAAAGGCACTGAGCCTTTTCCTAAGATTCCTTTATGGAAGAAAACGTAAATCCAAGAGGGCATAATAATCTCATATACATAGGCTTTGGGACAAAAAGAAATAGAAGAGAAATAACTAAAGAAATAAAGGACAGTCTTTAATTTTTTATTTTTGTGATGTAAGTGATTTGCTCCTCTTCAACCAAGTCATGCCATTCACTCTTGTGCAACTTCTAAGATGTTTCATTGATCTTCCCCACAAGTCTAGAAAAGTAATAGAGAAGACAGATTAAGATTTGTGCCCAACATAAGTGAAATAAACAGTAGACTTCTCAGGAGAAGAAGTTGGACAGAGTTAAATTCAGGTAGTAGTAAAATAGCCAAGTATTTATAGTACAGAGACTGTTCTCTGATTGAAGAGGAATAGTCCAACTCCAACATAATGATAAATTGCCTCAAGAAACTGGGAAAGTAAAAGCATTCCGCTTGCCCATATCACCAGAACAGCCAAGTGAACAGACATAGATTTGCAATTTATTACAGCCTTCTCCACTATGATGAAATGAACTGCACTTCTAGTTAAATTATAGGATGAACAAAGCTTTTGATAGAGTTTTTTCACAATAAATGGAAGTGCAAATGAAGTGCCTCTCTGAATGAAAATGAATGTATTTAGTAGATCAAGGAATATGGCAAGAACAGACCCAGTTAGCCTTTCCATCAGGAAATCAGCTTTCTTCTGAATGAAGCTTTTTATAAATATATATATATATATATATATATATATATATATATATATATATATATATATATATATATATGTGTGTGTGTGTAAGGTTTTTAAGCTGATAAGGTATGGCTAGCTGAAGAGAGCTAACTAGCTCGAAATAGATCTATACTAGTCTCCCTTATTTATTATTTAAAAAATTATCAGCTTAAAAACCTTACACACATGTAAACAAAAGGCAACGAAACAAATAGCTTTCTGTCGGTATGGTCTCTGGTGATGAGCCGAAAGACAGAAAAGAAAGCAGTATGCTTTCTCCCTTAATTGGGGCTTAACAGGGTGTTGTAATACAAAGTATATATATATATATATATATATATATATATATATATATATATATATTTCCTTATTTCTAACTTTCCGCAAACACGCTCCTCCAGTTCTACCTGCTCATAATTTCTCTATAGTTAAAACATTTTGTTCTCTCAGTCAACCATGTAGGATTATACTATAAGAATATCCATAGCATTGCAAAGAAGGTAGATTGAATTTCTATAGCATCTCAGTGGATGCATTTGGGTTTCTACACAACTGTCCAAGCCTCATTGTAGCTGCATGATTAAACGAAAAGTTGCAGTCTTCTCAAGGAAACTCCATTAAATCCTATTTATGAGGCATTAGGAAAACTTCCACTTTACTTAGCTTGAGACAGAATTATTCAATTAACTTTTCTAAAGGAAAACAATTATCTTTTTAAGGTCCTTACTTTGTGACCTCTATTTATCAAGGTCCTAAAAGCATGTGTTCAAAAACCATTCAAAATGACACACACACAAAATCCTAAATAAATTAACTTTAAATTAAATTGGAAGAATTGTTGTATTTTATCTATATTTTCCACAAACAAACTCCTTGAACTGAATCCATCTCTGTACACTCAAACTATGTTTTGATCCCAGATGTATTTACTTTAGAAGTCGGTTCTATTGAGGTCACTTGTAAACGGACATGTTTTGTCTGAAGAACAAAAGTTAATCTCTAAGAAATACAATGTATAGAAAACTCAAGTCAGATTATATGTTAAAATAATCATATATGTGAAAATGGTTTTTAAAAATCCCACGTTGCAAGTGGGCCTTGCTTCATATGTGCAACACAGTACACTTTTCCAATTTTGAAAAAAGAGAGAACTGAAACATCCACAAAATGAACAATTAAATTATGACATAATGACTAGGGTCTTTTGCATTTATCAATATTTTTGATATGATATTTTAAGGCAAGTTTCATTTTAGCAATTGTTACTATTAAAGGAAATGCTTGGAGAAGTTGCTCTATTGCAGATTAATAATAAATTGGTATATCTGTTTAGCTACATGTCAATTTAAAATTAGTGCCTTCAAGCATGTTCAGCTACATGTCCTCTTAGGTAACATCCCGTACAATGTTCTCTAACTCATAAAAAATGCTTCTTTTGAAATACTACATTACCAACAATCTGCTCCTAGATTCCCCTTCCCATAATACTAATTTTTCCTGAAGCATCATACCGGTAGGTAAAGGAAACAATCAGAGTAAGTCTTGATGAGAAGGAGCCTTTTTAAAATGACTGTGATGCATTAGCAATCTTTTTTTAATGTGATATTAACCCCCTACTGTGAACACATCTGAAAAGGAAAAGGAAGTGATAACGAGGAAAGAAATATCATGGTGATGAACTAGAATAATACAGGGGGCTGAGAGAGATGGAGAAATAAAAAAAAAGCTTGACAGGATAACCACAAATCCAGATCAGCTTAAAACTTTTAAACAAAAAGTATTTATTTTACACAGTAGTGCAATTAGTCCATAAAGCACTAACCAGTATAAATAACTTCAATCTTCATGTGAAGATGGTCATAATTATTTCAGAATAAATTACATATATTGAGCATTATCAAGCATTTTTCTTTAAATGTTTTCCCCTTTCCCTCACTTTACAAACCCAACTACATCTCCAAGACTGCTTCCTTATGAGCCTGGCTTAAAAATAGGTTGGCAAAAAGGAGGAAGACCTCCTGCATGCTAAATTATTTGCTGACTGCCTCATGTCTCCTCCTGAGGAGTTTTTTAGAAGGAAAGGAGAACCATTGCATAGTAACAATGTCAAGTCTTCCTTTCAGACTCCTAGATTTTCCAGCTGCTGTTGCTGACCTGTGACTTGTCATCTGCTATGCAATTGGGAAAAATTTAATGAATAGAGACATGGTTTTCCAAGGTAACACAGTTAGTTATTTTTTTAAGCGTTCATTTTGTAAAGGATGTCTAAGTAAAGATTAGATGCCAGTATCTTGCTGTGGTCTGTGCACCAAAATTGATCCTATGCATTTATGCCTTGGCTTTTAGCCAGCCGTTGCTTTTTGTTATATCTCCCAGAGTAATTGTATTAAGGAAGGGGTTGCTATATTGATTTTCACATCCTTTGTGATGGACCTTCAATTTTCTTTCCCACTCTGAATGAAGTTTTTTTTTCTTCTGCCATAAATCTATCAAGATACTGGAAAACAATATATTTTCCTCTTTCAATGGAAAAACATAAATAAAAAGATTTCTTCATTCCCTTGAGATATAAAAGTGATCCAACACAGATGAAATCACAACATAAATTACTATTTTTATTGAAATTATTTCAGTTTATGTACTGAATAATTTTTGCAAAGTATACTAGGTATCAAAGAGGACTTTCCATGGTGTGTTGGTTTTCTATGTATAGAGACCTTTTAAATAAATTTATTTGCTTGTAAGAGAAGCATCCTTTGGTTGTTTATGGTTATTTACCATCAAATTGGTGTTAACCCTTAGTGAGTGCCAAGACATTCTCCAAGATGATCTGTTCTCAACCTGACCCTTCAGACCTTCCAGCAAAGCACTCATCACTGCTGTAACTGGTACCATACAAGAGTCATCCCCGTTTACCCTTTTCTTTACCTTTCCCAGCATTTTAGACATCTCCAGAAAGCTAGGTTTTTACATTATGTGTTAAAGATATGATAGTTTGAATATGTGGTTCAAGTGAAAACTATTTTTTTATGTTTATCCACAGTATTCTCAGTTTTGTCCAACACCAAAGTTCAAATGCACTATATTCTGTTTGAAAACCAGTGTTTATTCCATAGAGCATCACAGGGAAAATGATTGCTCACACAATTCTGATTTTTGTAGGTATGGACACATCATCTTACCTGAGTACCATTTCCAAGGGCTTTTTTGCTATTCTACAAGTGCTAGTCTGTGGTGTATTTCTTGACTGATGGTTCTTTTATTGTTGATAATGGATCCAAAACAGAAGTTGCCTACTGCTTTAATACCTTTATTGTCAATTCTAAGGCTGCTTGCTATACCTGCACTCATTAATTTGAACTTCTTATTGTTTAATTGTAGCCCATATTTACACTATGCTCCTTGATTTTCATTTATTAGAACTTGCAGGTTATTTGCACTTTTAGCTGTCAGAATAGTACAATCAGCATACTGCATGTTTTTTATATTTCTTCCTCATATTTTAAAATCATAATCTTTTTCCAATCCACCTTCCCTCAATATATATTTATCATATAGGTTGAAAAAATAAGGCAAGAAGAAAGTATATAGCTGGGTGACTTTAAGCCAGCCACTTTCTTTCAGCCACCTCACAGAATTGAGGCCAACCAACCTCACAGCATTGTTGTTGTGAAGAAAAGAGGAGGAAAGTGTGATGGATGTGTCTACCACTTTGAGTTATTTGTAAAAATAACAAAGGTAGGATATAAATAAACAAAACAATAAAGTTATAATAATGTCTCTTATTCTTCTTTAGCTTTTTCAAAAGCCAGCTTGAACATTTGATGTCTTCCTTTCCATGTAGGGTTCTAATCTGTCTTGGATGGTTGTATTTGCCAATATACAAAATTAAGAATATTGTACAATAATTTGCATACTTGTCAAGAATGCTTTCTTTGGTATTGATATGTAGACTAATTTTCTTCCAATCTCAGGACACTGTCATTTTGTTAACATATTTTGGGTCTATTAGTTTTTCATCTGTTGTTGCCTGCTGTTTTGCTAAAGGTATTCCTTCAGTTCCTTATCTTTCCAATTAAACTAACTCATTTTCTAATACCAAAGTTTCCTATAAATAGGCAATATCTTGTAAAGTATGTTGGAATTTGAAATCTCTACTGGATAATATTTCAGAATAGTTTTTCCATTTTTTCTTGATCAATTAATTACTTTTTTGACAGCTTTTAGCATATCAATTTGACGGTGGAGCCTTCTGAGTTTGGAGATCTTTTGGAAGACTTTTCTGGTTTTTCAAAGTCAGATTCCCTATTCAGTGTGTTTATAGATTTCATTGTAACACTACTTCATGTCACTTCTAACAGCTCTGAAAAATTCTTTGATAATTTCCTTCCTAAGATCTTTATATTTCTTGACTTCAACTTTTATTCTCTTGTCAATTTCCAGTATTTGTTCTGATACAAAAGTTTGCTTTTTCTATTTTTAGATCTTTAGCAGTTATTTTTCACAATCATCTTTAACAATTTCTTTAACTTCATTCCACACTTTTTCTGGTTTTCTGTCAATAAAGTTCAGGAGTTCAGAGCAATGATTTTGTGATCTGTTCCACAAGCAGCCCCTGGCAACATCTTTGCTGTTATAACAGCAATAGAATGGTCAACGTCTGGAATACTCTACCTGATTCTGTGATTTCTTCCCCAAACCCCCAAAACTTTAACCTTAGACTGTATACTATTGACCTCACCACTTTCCTAAGAGGTCTGTAGGGGACTTGCATAAGCCAATGTGCCTACCGTCCCTGTCCTATTGTTTCTTTTTATTTTTCTTATATGTATCCATTTCATATATTCATAACTATGTTTATACTTATACCTGTTATCTTATAATTGCTTGACAAAATAAATAAATAAATAAATAAAAAATAACTGAGCTCTTCCACTTCCTTGTACTTATAGTCAATTTGATTTCTGGGTAGTCTGTTAAATGATGGCCATATATAAAGTTATTGTTTTAGTGGTGGGAAGGCTTTGTTAGCACATGAACATTTCATAGGATTGCCTATGGTATCAATATGTGGCTGATTCACTTCACCTTTCTTTGTGTTGAGCTTCTCTGTATTCATGCTTTGTAAGTTTTCTGATCCCTGTAATTCTAACTTTGCAGCTTTGGATTTTTGTTTCCTGCATGGCAACCTCAGCAACTAGAAGTTTTAGCCTATCAGCATCATAAACCTCATTTAGTACTCCAAAAGCTCCTTAGCTCCTTTTCTCAATATTATATTGAGTGCCATCTGACCCAAAGGTCCCATTATCTGGCATTATATCATTGATCATTTTGTATTTTCTATCTATGTGATTTGCTTGGTAAAATGCAAAGGTACTTTAGCATTCCTTTCTCTCACACAATATGAAAGATTCTCTTTGTTATTAGTGTTCCTATTTACTAAAATGATCACCCACCTCCAGAAAGTTCCTCTTGTGCTGCTGTCCAACATAGATGCCTGCTTGCTCTAAATCAATGGGATGAACTTACTGCCCTGGTTGGTCTTGCTGGTATTATATATTCTTGGTATCCTTCCAGCATTCTTTACTCATCTTTCTAAGAACGCTGTATGATAGTCATTTTTGGAATTGACAGAGCAGGATTAGACAGACTGAAGCAAAAGACAAATTAGATGTTCCACAACTTCCATTTCTATGTAAAGAACCTACTAACATTTCACTACTCGTGATGCAACAGCTTCCTCCATTAGTTCTGAGAATTCTAAACTAGATTAACAGAAAGTGATAGGCCACTTTCATTACTGTCTTCAGGCAGCACAAAGTGGAAATGACTGGGTGAGGGCACTGCTGTTTCTCACTTGACATACATACTCAACATCTACATCTGATGCAGCTGTCTCAGCCTGACTAATGGTAGAGCTGACCCAGTGGCCCATCTGTCATTTGCATCTTTTACTATTGCCTATCTAGATCCTACCGAATTGTTGCTAGGTTCAAAACTCTTCCTCAAACACCAGTTACCAGTAGAGAAAGGTTTTAAAAAATAATGGACAGAACAAATCCCTGCATGAGTCTTAGAGCTTATTCACAAGTGAAACTAAAAACACCTTGGAGTGTTTGGAATGTGTCTCTTGTGAAGGCTACTAATGCCAGTTAGCAAATAGGAAGAAAGTAATTTTCCAGCCATTTCTTCTTCTGTCCCTTCTCAGGAACTGTATCTACAAGAGATCCAAAGTAATTACAAAGGTGAACCTGAAGACGACAGTTGAATTTCAACTAGCAACTCCATATTTTTCAGTACAGGACATATTATTTATTCTTCTCTGTCTCTCCTTAAGCTGCTGGTAAAATATAGGGGGTCCTCAATTTATGACCAGAATTTGGACCAGAATTTCTGTTACTAAGTAAGGTGATTGTTAATCATGTGATCAGTGAATCATGACAGATTTTATTAATTTTTTTGCTATGGTTGTTAAATGAATCACTGCAGTTGTAAAGTGAATCGTGGTTATTAAACAAACTTGTCAATGGTGAAAAAAATATGGCTCTATATTTATACAAGAAAAACCAAATTCCCAGGTACAGTGTAAGTGGTACCTGGCTCAATAGTAGTAACTGTGAGAGGGATCTATGAGCCAGCAGTGTGCTGCAGATACCAAAAAAGACAATGCAGTCCTAGGGTACATTAACAGAGGAGTAGAATCAAGATCATATAAAGTGTTAATATCGTTGTATAATGCCTTGGCAAGACCACATTTGGAATACTGCACCCAGTTTTGGTCACCACAATGTAAAAAAGAAGTTGAGACTCTGGAAAGAGTACAGAGAAGACCAACAAAGATGATTAGGAGACTGGAGGCTAAAATATTGCTGGAATTGGGTACGTCTAGTAACAATGAAAAGAAGGACTAGGGGTGACATGGTAGCAGTGTTCCAATATTTAAAGGGTTGCCACAAAGAAGAGGAGGTCAACCTATTTTCCAAAGCACCTAAAAGCAGAACAAGAGATAATGAATGGAAACTAATTAAGGAGAGAAGCAACCTAGAACTAAGGAGAAATTTCCTGACAGAACAATTAATCAATAGAACAACTTTCCTCTAAAAGTTGTGGGTGTTCCAACACTGGAAGTTTTAAGAACAGATGTCTGTAATGGTATAGAGTTTCTGGTCTGAGCAGGGGGTTCGTCTAGAAGACCTCCAAAGTCCCTGCCAAATGTTATTCTATTATTCTGTGACTTCCTCTTTCGACTGCTTGTCAGAAGCCAGTGGGCAAGGTCACAAATGTTGATCGCACTATCCTCTGAAGATATAATTGTCATAAATACATGTCTGTTGACAAGCACCTGAATTTTGATCACATAATAGTGGGGATGCTGCAACAATTATTTAAGTACGAGGACTGATCGTAAGACACTTTTTCAGTGTCATTGTAACTTTGAATGATGAGGATTATCTGCATGATACTTGAGAATTATCTGTACAATACCTAACTCATGACTTATGATAAAGCCATTTTTAGCAATTAGTATTTTGAAAAAAAATGTGTTTACGTGTTTCAGAAAGAGAAATTGTACTTTTCATTTATGGCAAGTGTGGCATATATACTATGGCTTTTCTGAGAAAATATTCTTATTGGTCGAGCAGATACGCTCCTGTAAGAAGATGACCAAGTATGGTTTTATTGGTCCAACAGTGCCCTTATTTCTAATACCACCATTTTACTTTCCTAATTTGGTCAAACCAATTCAATAGGGTTTCACAAAAATAGGTACCAAAAACTCCATGTGACTCCTGAGTTTAGGAGTCCATGTAACTCTACCCTAAATCTAAATGTACTTTATAACTACATGCTATCTCCAGGATTGTGCTGCTAAGTTTTGATTTTCATGTGTTTTTACATGTATATTTCCATTTTTCTAATAAACTTCTCTTTTCCCAATCTCTTTCAGTTAAAGCCGTAAGGGGGAAAAACCCAACATTACAAGCAAAAGAAGGAATGAATCATTTATGGAAGAGAAAAAGTCAAATTTCTGATTAGAGAGGGGAACTAATACATCTCCTTCCATTATGAACTCTTCAGCTGAGGAAGCTTCTTACTTTTAGCATAGAACTACCTGCAGTAGCCACAGAGATTCTTGAAGGAGTCAGTGTGGCAAGGGAGTGGTTGTTTCCACTTGCCTTCATGTTGAATGCCAGATGTGCCCTGTGAAAGCATTTACTTTGAATGGAAGTTGCACTTGCCCATTGAAAATGAGACACTTTCAATTGAACTTGCTTCTCATCTGTGTGGCAACCACCACTGCAATTCTTGTTGTGCCATGGAAAGTCAAATGTCCATTGCAGTGTGTCTGCCAGATCAGACCATGGTATACCCCCAGGTCTGTATACAGGGAAGCCGCCACAGTTGACTGCAATGATTTGTTTATCTCCACAGTGCCTGAAAGATTGCCAGAGGGGACACAGATTCTTCTCTTGCAAAGCAACAATATTGTCAAGGTCGAGCAGAGTGAACTGGACTATCTGAAAAACCTGACAGAGCTAGATTTATCACAGAACAGTTTCTCAGACATTTGGGACTTTGGCCTGAAGAATATGCCTCACTTGCTGAGTCTTCACTTGGAAGAAAACCAACTGGCTGAACTTCCTGATAACAGCTTCTCAAGCCTGGCTAATCTTCAGGAACTTTATCTTAATCACAATCAAATTCGCAGGATTTCTCCCCAAGCCTTCTTAGGTCTTGGAAATCTCCTTCGACTCCATCTCAACTCCAACTTCTTAAGGACAATTGACAGTCGCTGGTTCCAAGTACTACCCAGTCTGGAGATCCTAATGATTGGTGGCAACAAAGTAGATGCCATTCTGGATATGAACTTCAGGGCTTTATCAAACTTGAGAAGCTTGGTTCTGGCTGGAATGAACCTGAGAGAGATTTCAGATTATGCTCTTGTAGGCTTAAAAAATCTGGAGAGTCTGTCTTTCTATGATAACAACCTGATCAGTGTTCCCAAGCGAGCATTACAGCAAGTTCCTGGACTTAAGTTCTTGGATTTGAACAAAAATCCACTTCAGAGGATTAAGCAGAGTGACTTCACAAACATGCTACACCTCAAGGAACTGGGACTCAACAATATGGAAGAGCTGGTTTCTATTGACAAATTTGCCCTGATCAACTTGCCTGAACTAACGAAACTGGATGTGACCAACAACCCTAAACTATCCTATATCCATCCCAGTGCTTTCCATCATCTCCCCCAGATGGAAACTCTCATGCTCAACAACAATGCTCTAAGTGCTTTGCATAAGCAAACACTAGAGTCCCTCCCCAGTCTGCAGGAGATAAGCATCCACAGCAATCCCCTCCACTGTGATTGTGTCATCCGCTGGGTCAATAGTACTGAGAACCATATACGCTTCATTGAGCCTCAATCCACATTATGTGCTGAACCTCCAGACCTAAAAAGAAAACATATACGTGATGTTCCCTTCAGAGAAATGACTGACAGATGCTTACCCCTCATCTCTGACAAAAGCTTCCCTTCTCATTTAGATGTGGTAGACGGAGAAGACATCTCTCTTCACTGCAGGGCTTTAGCAGAACCAGAACCAGAGATCTACTGGGTCACACCATCAGGTCTTAAACTATTGCCATTCACAGAAGATGGAAAGTATAAAGTGGACTCTGAGGGGACAATGGAGATTCACAAGGTCACAATACAAGAGGCAGGCCTCTATACATGCATGGCTCAAAATCTCATAGGTGCTGACACCAGAAGTATCAGTCTAATAGTCAACAGTTCTTTTCCCTTTAGTAAAGACATGTTAGAGCTGATAATTGAGGAAGTCCAGACTTACAATATCCTGGTTTCATGGAAACCTCATCTCAATACCATTTCATCTAATCTCACTTGGTCCAGTTTCAACCCCAGCTTGGACTTAACAAATGTAGCCCGTATTCCAATAGGTACCCACATGTATAACATCACAAGATTGCACCATGATACAGAATATTGGGCCTGTCTTCATATAGCATTTTCAAATTTGCAGACCAAGGTTGCCTGTGTCAATGCCAGGACTAAAGAGGCTCAATACCAATACTTGGAAAGCAGGCAGGGTGCCCTCATGGTATTGTTCTTCTGCATATTAGTGCTGTCTATAAGCCTCATAGGCAACTATGGTTTCAATTCTTTCAAATTTCAGTCTAGGAGCCAGGGAATCTGCATGCCATGGAAAACAGCCTCATCTTCAGTTCATGTAGTATATCCAACTTTTATCAAACAGTGGGATCAAGGGAGAAGGGGTGAGACACTCCTAGCCATGGAGGTACAAGCAACATCATTGGACTCGTGAAGATTGCAGGGTTTTTTTTCCTCTGCAAGAAGGGTGGATAAATAACATCTGGTGAATTTCTTTAAAAATTACCAAATACGGATGAAAAGGGAAAAATACTGAAGTATGAAAACCATGAATATGGAAGATGGATAGGAAAAGTTGTCCCTTTTCCAGCCAAACCATGAGTTTGCTTGGCCAAACATAGTATCTCTTAATCCAAGATAAAGAATCTATTTTTACTGAAAGAAAAGTTGCTGAAAAGACAGGCAGACAACCTGAGTTGGAAAGTATCAAGCTTGAAATTCCAAAACATCTCTGCCTCTTCCAGGCAGCTATGACTTCCCTGGCAGCCTGTTACCAATATACTTTGTGCTCAGCACATGTCTGCTCCCCTGGAAATACAAAAAGGCCTTTTCCTTTGGGGATGCCTTTCTCTCTGTGTGGATATGTATCATTGCAGAGAATCTTGACCAAATCCAACAAATCTTTTGTGACCTGAAGAATTTGCCTCCTGCAGTACTTTCTCAAGGAAGCAAATGTGATATGAAGAGAGGCAACTTTCTCCGGCTTGAGAATCAGGAAAAAATGATTACATAGAAGGGTGGGGTGTGTGTGAAACTTTGAATCAATTAACAATGTCAATTAGCCAATATGAACTGGATTTCAATTCAAGAAATTTAATTTCCATATTATTTTGTAAACTTTTGTGAATAAGACTGAAAACAAAAGGAAGAGGGGGTGAAGATTTTTTTTTTTGTAATATATATATATATATATAAATGTAAATAGGGAGGGAGTGGGGAGGGGGCCCTTTATATACCAATCTATCATATGGAAAAGGTTTTATGTTAGGTCAGCATTGCTTCAGCTATAGGGGGGTGGAATGATAAGGAGGGGAGGGAATAATAGTTGATGTAAGATTGATTTCAAAGAATGAAAATCTCTTTGTTTTAAAGTGGTTGATTTCCATGCGGCATAGCTGAAAACATCCCAGAAGAAGACATAGGCTGAGTGGTTGAGAAAAAGAGGGAGGATGACTATTCCCTTTTCTAACTCTGTCATCATTTCTTTGTCTCTGATAAGCCAATTAAAATTGCAAATAAAATACTTCTGTAGTTGTGTGCTCTTCCTAGATAACCCAAATCCAGCCGTGATTCATGACAGCAGGGAAGGAGGGTCGTAAGGGACTTCTGCTGATGGATGGCCTAACTTTCGCTTGCGAAGATCTCCTGTGTACCTCCGCCCTGCAAAGTGTGGTGTGCGATTCCTTTAGTCTTTCAGAACATTATTACTAAATAGTTACTTTCGATCTGATGAATGAAGGCATTCTTAAATATGCATAAAATAATCCTATTAGTTACATTGAAGCAATTTGATTTTAATTACATTTTAATCAGATTTAGTTTTTGTTCTTGCTTCAGTCATCTTTTGGAGAATGGGTCCCAATATATCATTCGACACTCAAAATAGAATCCTGTTCTGAAAAGTCATGCACTCCTAACTTATACCAAGGGAAGCTCTGCATGTGCCAGTAAGAAAGAGGGTCAGAGAGCATCAGCAGCAGCAGGAGGAGCAGAGTTATTATTATGGTTGATTGATTTTACAATTAGCAGAGGTTTAGACCAGGTTTGACATTTTTATGTACCTGTCAAGTCCTTCCCAAAGACCTGCGATAGGCAGATGTTGTTGTGTAATGGTGTTAGAGGTATTTATGTATTATTTATTAAACACATTTATATAACCACACAATTCACACTTAGGTAAGTCCAGGTGGTATACAATATATTTTTTTTTAAATGTCTTTGCAGGATTTGATTTTCAACAGCAGATCATTATTTTGTTTTCATACTTTGTGTATTTGACATGAGAAGTATTTGAGAAAACAACTTTTCTTCCAGATTTCTGGCCCTGGTTGCTTAGCCAACAAATAGTCCTGAGTTCATCATCAGATGTCCAGGAACTCCAACATCATCAGTATCAGTATCAGCACCAGCAACACAAAATGTGAAATCACAGCTGCCAGTTCTTTAGCTGTTGTTGGCCTTCATATCAAGTTCTTCCCAAGAACTTAGGATGTCATAATCTATTGGTATATGTGCGGATCTAAACCTTTTGTAATTGACAGAAGGAAATGTTGTCAGTGTGCCTATTTTTTCAATACCATCCAAGATTTTTTGCTACGGCACTCATAGATAATATATATTGTTTTTATTATATGTAATATATAATTGCACATACACAGATATGTGTGTGTGGTGTAATTATATGTAATTTTACAAACACACACACAAATGGGTGAGTGGGTGTATCCAATATATATGTATTGGGTGATACCCAATAGTAGGGCAGCTTACAAATGGATAGAAAAATTTAGCACAACAAAAAAACAAAAGAAAAAGAATCAACAGTGGCAAAAACCACAACAAAAACAACAAAAAGCGCCAGATGGGAGCAAACAAAAAAAGGACCTTCATTCATGCTCACCCAAGGCCTAGAAGAAGAGCCAGGTTTTCAGGACCCTTTGAAACACCAAGAGTAAGAGTATATTTTGAGCTTCCAGCAAATCAGGTGCATTCTCAGAACCATAACTGCCCACTGATTTTGCTAGTCGGCATACGTTGCCACGAATTTGTGTGTTGAACTTACTGAGAATTTTTAGGATAAATACCAAAGAACAAAACACCACAGGAGATGCCAGGATGGCAATAGACTTTTAAGAAAGTTTTAGGAAATGCTCCTGAATATGTTCAAAAATTCAGGAAGGGGCCCTTCCTTAATCTTCTGCAATGAATCCACATAGCAAGGATGGTCTCCAGAATTCAACTGACAAGGAAGTCAATTTTGTGAGGCAGCTCCATTTTTTCCACCTTTTGGACTGCTCACCTTGGATTGAAGGTAATTAATTAGTTCACCATGGGCGAATAGGCAGCAATATAAATTCCATAAATAAATAAACAAACAAGAAGAGAAATAATGTCTGTATTTACATTCATTGGAGAGGAAGGGTTTACAAGCAAATAAGCAGTCAACAGCAAATGCACATTGAAAGGAATGCAATAGCACAAGCTATTTGCAGATTAGAGTCCACCATAGAGTCAAGCCTTCATGTACGTCAAAGCCATGAACTGCCCAGGAGGCAAAAAGCACCAGCTATTAATGTATTAGGGATTTTGTCAGTTTCAGGCAGCAGCACAAGTTATGCCAGAGGATACTAATTAACTAATTAAGGTCATAGAACAGAGCTTCTTAACTTGTGGGTATCACTAATTAAGGAAATACCAGGCTACAGACAAAAGCTACTCAGGAAGAGATAGGTTGTTTAAGCAATCTGTCCATTTTGGGGGTGGGAGAGGGAGATCAGGCGGCACAGGATGGCATTGCAAGTCATAAACCAAAGTTGCACAGACAAAACTCTTGTTGGTAATGGGATTTCCCAAGGTCTACAAGTTAGAGCACAAAAGGCCAGTCCTCCTGGATTCACCAATAGCCTCTTCCTACACTTCCATTTTTAGAAGATCCTGACTAAGACCTTTCAGATCATGCCTAGATCCTTATCTATTCATTTGATCCTGCCTTCTATCACATTTTCACCAGCACCTACAAGAAAAGGATAATCAAAAGTCTGATTATTACTGCCATTACTCAACATTCAAGAGAGTGCAGCCAAAGAGAAGCAGCAGCAACAAGACTTCTGAGTTTGGCATGTATTGAGTTTGCATGTGACTAATGATATTAGAATGGAATGGAATGGAATAGAATAGAACAGCAGAGTTGGAAGGGACCTTGGGGGTCTTTAAGTCCAACCCCCTGCTTAGGCAGGAAACCCTACACCACTTCAGACAAATTGAGATTTCTCTCAGCACCTTCCTCTGTGAGAGTACAAAACTAATCTTTGTATAGCATTTTAAGAAAGGCATGTTTAAAACACTGTCCTGAGATGTAGAGTTGGGGATGGAAACAGTGTGATTGTCATTCCATTTAATGTGCATCCAAGACTGTAACTCTATTACCCTTTAAGCAACACAGGGACACTTAGACGTGACCCTGCCGCTACAGACTTTGCTTTTCTTCAGAGCTAATAAGATGCAGGAAACAGCATAGTCCCAAGCTAGCTATGTTGAAGCTAAATCTATTAAAATGCCGTTATTTCTGCCTACCCACATCTAAACTCTTCTTTCTTTAATTTCTTGTCATCCTATTGAATTATCCAACAAGGGTTATGGGTAGCCCTTACTGCATAGCTTTCCAATGGGAACAAAATATTGCAATATGTGGTATTTAAAAACAGTTGGTATGGCATACAACAAATATGTGTGTTTTCTTTTTCTTTTTGGAACATGAAAAGCTCCTGCTTGTTATTCCAATGACTGGGCCTTATCCTCTTCCCTCAACACTTTTGCCAAGCCATTTTATGCCTCCATCTCCCTCAGTCATCATCTTCTGGAGCATACTGGAGCAAACACTTTAAGGAAGTGTTTTCAACTTGGCAATTTTTAAGATGTGGGGACTTCCATTCCCAGAATTCCCCAGCCAGCTGAAGTCCACGCATCTTAAAAGTTGCCAAGTTGAAAAACACAGCTTTAAAATATTAGATGCTCTTACAGCGTGTTTGTCAAACTCGTGGCATCACATTGCCAACACGTGACATTTTGCAACGTTTCCCTTTGTGGAGCTGGGGTGGGCAGGCCCTGCACGTGAGACATCCAGCCCTTGGGCCACCAGTTTGACACCCCTGCCTTAGAGCATCTCTCTAAAAAAAAAATTCCCAAATGTTTTTTTTTTAAATACAATTATTTCATGCCTCAGATTTTCCAAGTTCACTGATACCCTTCCTAATGCATTGGTATATTTAGGGTCTGAAATAGACAGCAGTGAAAAGTTGAACACTGGGAATATAGCAGAGCGGATGAAGGGAACAAAACAGACAAGAATTTGTGTAGAAAGTGTAATTAAGTAATTTAATCATCCTGGGGGAATGGTAAGAGTTGTTGTGGTCTGATAGCCACCCTTCCAGCAACTGAATCAGAGGAGGAGGAGGTGACATTGGAGTCAGGTTCAGCATTAGGGAAACCTGGGAGCTCCAAGCGGGAAGAAGGAATAGAGCTGGCAGAGAGAGAGAGAGAGAGAGAGGCAGAGCCTGGGCCATCTGGCAGCCCTCAGATGGAGAGTCAAGAGCCCCCAGGTCTGGAGGTGGTTAATGAAGAAGAGGAGGAACAGCTGGGTCCAGTTCCTGACATGCAGCGGCACTGAAGGCAAAGACGAGGAGAGCAATGGACAGCCATGGGCTGATCCTGGAGAAGGAAGATCACCGCTGCTAGCAAGGCCCAACCCTAGCTCTGGGAATAAAAGGCAGGGGCAGAGATGAATAGGTGTGGCAGACAACTATTCATTTTCCAGTTGGACTGACTTATTAACCTGCGAGAGAAACTTTTTGCCAAGGCTGCTGGTATTCCTAATAAAGGAATCTTTTGAGTTCATGTCAGAGGGTATGTCATGCTTGGGGAGCTGGGTCAGAACAAGAGTGAACATATAAATGCAACACGTTGTTATATGGATATTTTGTTAATGAACATTGTGGACATGTTAAGATCCATCCAATATCTCAGGCCCAATCCATTTCCATCTGCACTAGTTAAAAAACTCATTGAAAAGTCAGAAATAGTATGAGAGTCATTGCAAGTGTGTGTAGGTGCAGAGGTGGTATTCAGCAGGTTCTGACCAGTTCTGGAGAACCAGTAGCAGAAATTTTGAGTAGTTCAGAGAATTGGCAAATACCACCTCTGACTGGCCCCGCCCCATGTATTCTCCACCTCCTGAGTCCCAGCTGATTGGCTGGGTCTTCTTTTGTTGCCCTGCACAGGAGAACAGAGCTGGAAAGCGGATTAGTGGGGTGGGGAGGGAATGGGATTTTGCAGTAACCTTCCCCCCGGAGTGGGGAAGGACTGGAGATTTTACAGTATCCTTCCTCTGCCACACCCACCAAGCCACGCCCACCATGCCACGCCCACAGAACCGGTGGTAAAATTTTTGAAATGTGTGCATGTGTGTGTATGTGTATATATATATATATATATATATATATATATATATATTCATAAACATTAAGATTCCAAGTATTCAAGCCAAAGCATAACAAGATAATCAGCAGTAATTCATTACTTATCATAGCACATAAGCAGTGCTGGCAACAGTTTTGTTTCAATCCACTGAAGAAAATACAGACGACATACCTATGTGGTAATTCTGCCTTAATAAGAAAGAGTCTTTCTCACAGAAAGGCCAAAGCAGCCACAAAATAGTAACAGCAGGAAAATATGTGGCTCTGAAGAGTAGCAGCCACACAATAATTGGTACGGCCGATTGCTTATGATGTGGATACTTTCCTTGTTTGAACTGTTGCCTGCAAAGCACTTTTAGGTCATTGCTTTCCCTGCATTAGAATATTAGGAAGCTATTCATTAGATGCATGACAGAGAGGTGTATTTGGCCTTTGAGCCATGCCTTGAGACCACCTTCTAAGAAATGACAGGTGGAATCAAGTCAAAAACTAAATCTGATTTATTTTCCCATACGTTTAAATGGGATTAAAATAAAATATAATTAATAAGATTTTTTTTCTAATCCCTATGTATATTAATTCCCCCCTTCTATCACACTGAAAATATAAGCTGATACTGACTTTTGAAAATCTATGGAGAATACATCAAGGGTTGGAGGGCTGTAGGTGACCCCTTCTTGAGTGTCTCTATTATTCCAAGCCACCTTAAGATGTTACCATTATTTCTCTTTCTCAACTGTAACTTTTGGTGAACTGGATGCTCAAAATCACATTGTTTTGCTCAAACTTTGTCCAAAGTTATTAATTTACCTCAAAAAGTAGGCTTTAAGTTTGATGGATCTAATATATCCCAATTTCTATACGTAGGTTAGCCCTTCTCCATTTTTATTAGCAAAGGTTATAATACTAGAAACTACCCAACACCTTAAACATATATGCCTAGCCTTGTGTCCCTATACTTAATCAAGAAGTAGGATTTCTACTTCATTTTCTTTTCTACTTCAAGATAAATTTAACTGGCAATTTCTGAATGCATCCTTCTAGTGAGCAGACAATCAAAAGGCTGCAATGTGTGTGTCTGTGTGCGTGTGCACGCAGTTTTAGGAAGCTATTGAGAGTTCTTTTAACCATGTCTACTTATTTTATACTGTATGTCACAGTTTTCATTTATCATCTAAAATAGAAAACTGCCGTCATTTTTCAACAGTTTTAATGGAGTGGGGTGAAAGGCTATGACATTTACAAAAAGAGAACTCAGACCACATATGGTTCTGGCCTTCAGGTTACAGCCTACTGCTGTGGTAACCCTGTTGTTGTTTTTTAACTGTGAACCAGATACACAATAAATGGGCATTTTAGCAAAAATGAATACCAACATGCATCTTAAATTAAGGGTGGAACTAAGAAGTGCAAAGATGTAAACAGAAAATGAATTCATGTTTTTGACAAGGCTACTTGTTATCTTGAGATACCAAATTAGTCCACTCTATATGTGTGAAGGACTAATTTAAAACAAAACAAAAGGAACTAAGATGGTGGCAGATTTGGTATCAGAGAAAAGTTGCAGCATAGGAATGAGGGTCAAAGTTTGCAGAGGAGATTGCCCAGGGCTTTTTTGTACAATGATTATAAAACTCACTCTTCACTAAGTCAGTTGTATCAATTAAAAAAGAAGTGTTGGCGGGGAAACTTGTGGCACTCTTCAGCAGTAATCATCTAATTCAGAATATTGCTGCATTAGCAGGTTTAAGAAACCCAGAGAGTAATATGTAAGATGTGCCAAGATTCTGTAACTATAATGATGCCAGCTCTCTGTAGGAGACAGGAATTTGCCCTTGAGAACTTCATAAAGAATAGGAAAAACCAAAAAGTGTGAATTTTCATCAAGATGCTTGTAATGGCCCACTGCTAGAGGCACAATTGATGTTAATAGTAAAGCAAGTCTAGGCCCATTTTTGCAGATGCACCATCTATGATCCCACCTGGTTTGAGATAGCCTGCCTTCAGTAGTCATAGCCTTTGACTCGATCACTGCAATGTACTCTTATGTTAGAACATAGGACATCGAACAGGAAAATGGGATGACTAATGTAATATCAATATGATACCACTTCTGAGGTTGTTACACTGGTTGCTTATGGGTTATTGAGTCCAGTTTAAGACTGTAGATGTTGACCTATGAAAGTTTTTCCCAAGATATGTTTTGCTGTGCCCCAATATTTGCTTCTTTCTTCAATTTCAACCAATTGAATATTTATTGGCTAGGTCCAAATCTAAGCTGCTTTTATGCTTTCACAATTTTTGTTGGTGTTTTATTTGTTTGTTTTTTTAAATTAGCACTATTTTTAAGCAAGAATTGATAGACTGGAGAGTAGATGTGACATGGAAATGTCTGCAGTCTCAAAAAAAAGCTAATCCTCTTTATTTTAAAGTGCTACTTGCCACAATCTAAACCCCATAATGAATTAAACCTGTCAAGTTAACTTGCCACCATTTGATTTACAGTATCTCAGCTAACACTGTGAAAAATGTATCCTGTGAATTTTTAACCAATCACAGAAAAAATGGGTTATCTGAATAGGCAACTAAGTCTGAATAATTTGGTTCTTGTGTAAAATTGACTGATGACTTATAGTAAAATAGGAGCAAAGAGTCCCATGAAAATATCTGAGTAGTTTGTAGTAACATGCATAAAGCTCAGTTTTATCTTTAGTGGGAACTAGAAAAAAAGCAACTCATATGCGTAGGAAGAATTTAAAATGGCTTTCTAGTGACTTTCACATATAAATATAGTAAAAAGCAGATCCTTTCATAGATATACAATAGTTTTTCATTAAAAGTGCCTTCACAGATTAATCTGCCCACACTCTTGGTATTTTAAAAATCTGTAAACATATATCACTTTCACCAGGCTTTTAATTGTTAAATTATGGTGATTATTTTAACTTTTTACATTGTTTCTGTTTATAAATGTTGACAACCTCTTTAAACTATTCACCAAATTAGGTAAAATTTGTATCAGATTAAAAGGGGGCATGCAAAATATTCTAGTACAATTTATTTTTCTTAGATCTCTCAAATTTTGCATCTCTGGGTTTAAAAGGATGATGTTAGTCCATTTGTCAATCTAGAATAAGCCTCCTAATTTGTGAAGCCCTAATAAAGCATTTCTCTAGTTCAGGCTATTTTTTTATTCTTTAATTATCACTCAGGATTCACATCCGGAAGTAAAAATAGTGCTTTCTTATCTGCTAGTTAATGAAGTTTCAAATCACCTGTTCTAGATTTGAGTTTATGTTTCTTCTCTGGGCTGAAGCATTATTACAAAGAAATAGATCTAATCTAAATGAAACAACAATTGGATTTCATCTCCATCCCATGGGTGGGATGAAGCAATGGATGCAATTGTTCTCAAGTCCACATTTACCACTGTAAATGTGCAATTATATTTGGGAAATGTTCCATCTTCTAATTCTGTATTAAGACTTACATACAAAATCACACAGCACAGTTTTCTTTGTATCAAATGTACCATCTAACATATATTAAACCAAAATTATTAATTTAAGTCAGCTGTTGTTAACAACTGGGCTTAATAAGCATAGAATTAGTAGGAATCAAAGCTAAATCTACAACTTTTTCAAGTTGAAAAAGAGAGAATGGAATCAAGGTTTTTGATAGCAAATCTGTTTTCTTTCCACACGCAGCAAGGATTTTTCCCCACACTGAGCTTGTAATTCAGGTATATTTAGAGAGACCACCCTGGGAACATCACCCTCAACAACAGAAGTAGCAATGCTCTTTAATCCTTCAACTCCAGTTATTAGAGTCCTTTCTGACTCTGAACACTTTTGCTCTTAGCAAACATGGCATCACTAAGCATAGTATTTAATCTTCTGGTTAAATTTAATCATGTGCTTTAGCTCCATTGAGTAAATGGAGCTTAATTCCCATGTTTAAATTAAATGCATGCTTAAGTAACTTCCTAAATGAAGGCTGCTGTCACTATGAAGCAATTTTTCTTTGATCTATAGTACACTTTCAATATATAGAGGATCAGCAGTGGCATTTTCCTTTTTTGCCATTTGATGCTCCATTCCCCAACTATCCCTTTATTTTCTGTCCAGTCCTTGCCAAATATTAACTATATTTGCCTTTTATTTAGTAGGAATTAATCCAAGCCTACAGATGCTTAATGTTTTTGAAGAGAAAGGACACTTGGGTAAAGATCTAAGAATAAAATAAATTGAGTATAGTATTCTATCCTTATCAGATGAAGGACAAAATAATATTGGCAATCATATTTAGCAATCTAGTTATGGCTATCTCTTCAGTTTGACTCTCTCTGCTTTCATCTGGAAATGAAAGGAACAGGGATTGACTGAAAAGTAATAATAATCAATAAGGTTAGGTCATGCCGATGTCTTATCAGGGATCACATATCAGTTGCAGTAATGCCATAAAATGTGAGGGGGAGACTAGCCTTGATGTGAAAGATATAATCAACAGTATGAAATTGTATCTGAGTAGTAGAGAAGTCTTTTAGAGACCAAGGTCCTTGGGGAAGGTGGGTTGTAGGGAAGGGAACATGAAAAGCCTGTGCAGAAATTTCATCTGTGGTTTTGAGCACAGCTCTACTTCCATTAGCTTCTCCTACCATCAATTAGTTAAATTAGAAGGTCTCACTAATGTCTTTCAGGGCCTTTTTACTTTGACACAATAGTCACATATTTTTAAATTAATACATATTTTTTAAATTAATATATAGTTCCCATCAAGCAAGCAGAAATCTAAAATGGCCTTCACAGTAAGAAAATTATATATTCACAGTGTTGAAATTTGTCAGGAAGAAGGCAAGATGGACAACGGTGGCTTACAAAATGAATTCCAGGCTTCTTAGATTGTGAGATACTTGGTGAGACAAATACTCATATGTTTGATAAAGACAATTTCCCTATTGTTGCTGTTGTTTTCATCCTTCCCTGCACTGAGGCATTTGGGGAGTTCCAGGACATGATTTTCTCTAGCTTAGTGACTACCAATGTGTCAGATTTAATTCTATGACTATGCAATCTGGGGGATTAGAGAAGAATCCCATCCACAATTATTTTGTGATGCACAATCCAATGATGTAAATGTTAATATGAGGAAAGGTCTCAGAGATAGGCCATCTGAAATAATCTGGACTTACCAAAAGTCATTAGTCTTATAAAACAGCATAAGAACTGAGAAAAGTTTACTGTAACATAAACGACTGCCTCCCATAGCTCCTTTCTTGTAATGTTTCTTATTAATCAAAGACCTGGTGCTGTTTGCTTGTTTCTCTTTCCTGTAGCCAACTGGAATGAGCCTCTAAGCGGCTGTCAACCCCAAAGGGAGAAGAGGGCTGATCACAATGTTTTCTGAAAAGCTGTAATTTTTCAGCTCAAAAAGGAAAGTTAAGAATCACAATAACCATTGCAGCTAATATAGGTTAGACCTCAGATGGCTGATCATCATTGTAAACGAGGAGTGGGACGTTTCCCCCTCCAATTGTAAAAAAAAATTTCTGGGAGCCCATGTCAGTGCTGGATAGAAGCAAAACAAAGAGGAAGAGATACAGCAATTAACCCTCCTCTCAATGTCTTATACACGTGGACATTCATATGTAGCCTCCATTCCATTTTCCCCCATCCCTTCTCTCCTTCCAACGTTTTCCATTTTTTAATGTCAAGTCTTATTTGTAATTGCAACGAGTGTGGTTTTCAGGCTGGAGGGTCATAATAGAGTTACAGTTTCCCTCAGAAATCCACCTCCATCTTTATATATGGAATGAAAGCTTTGGGGAATGGAGATGGGGTAGGGCTGGGGAGTTTTTATTAATGTCAATGTAAATTTTGTAAAAGAAATAATTGCTGTCCCTAGAGCTAGGATCAAATTGGGTCACAGGAGCTCCTCTCAGCCTCCATCAAATCTGAAGGCAAGAAGTTCTCCACTTCAGCTACATGCAAGAATAGGTCCCTCCAATGTGGAGCCAAATATTGTTTATCTTTTCATCCTGCTTTCTATCTTTCTATTATAAATAAACACAGAGGTACTTTTAATTAGTGAGAGGATCTTTATGATATTTAGGGAACTGTGGAATGTCAACACAGCATGAAACTTTCAATTTTTGATGAGACTGACATTCACTCGGCAATGTGTTTCTCCTTCTTATCTATTTGGGGATTTTAAATGTAATTACTGTACCAGGGCTGTGTGCTGAAGAACTGATATGGATGGTGCAGGTACAATGCCTAAATAAAAAAGCCAAGAACATCAATATTTAGGAACCGTTGCTTCTTAGGCCAGATTTTGCTGCAGGGAATAAGAATGTGCCTTCTACCAATCCAAATCATATTTGGCTGTTTTTCTATTTTGCAGAATCTGATCAGTCAGTGAGAACTGAGCTCATACAAATCACTTTGGCAGGCTGCACAACTTCCTTCAGACTGATTGACTGGTTTCTGAGTGAGTTGCTGAAGGCAGCCCCTCCAAAAGTAAGAGGAGCTAGGAGCTTAGGGGAAAACAGAGGGCTGGGGGAAAAGCTACTTTCAATTTTGTTTTAAATTGAATGCAAATAGTATGATTGGTATTTAATAATGTTCCTGTTTCTGACACTTTAAAAATTATAACTTATTGTCAACTTTTGAGGGCATGGTTGAGAGTGCAACCATGGGCATTAACAGCAAGTCAAAACAAGAAAAGAATAACACACTGATTGCACACCACAACTCTGTCCTTATATATTTACATCCCAATGTCTGACAAAAGTACTCAAGTCATGGAACTTTTATTGGAACATAATGTCATAACGTTATGACATTTTGTTGCATGTTTCTTGCAGGCTCCCTTGCTCCTTTTCTGGACACTCCAAAATGCAGCAGTCAAGATTTGTGGGGATGGAAACAGCCTCAGGGCTTCCACTTGTGCATATTTCAAGTATAGTGCTGTGCTATGGAACTGCCTTCCTCACCCCCACAAGATCTGGAGCGCCTTGTCCATCTTACCAACGGCATTGGATGCTTTGAGATACATAACTTCCAGCATAGCTGATAAAAGGACAATGTGGCTATTTCATTTTTCCTTGCTTATTGAATTATAAACCATGAGGGGAAAATAGTGATGACTATGGAAAGCCTGCGAATTGAACATAGTAATGCATTCAACTTCTTCACTACTATCACAGTAAAAATCTATAGATGAGGCACAGTGATTCTGTAATAAAAGTTCCTACTGAAACCATCCAATTAAGCTCATTCCAATGACCCAAATCTAGGATGAATCTCAATTCATTCAGTTTTACAGGTACATTTTTACGGGTCTTGTTCTGTGAAGTGTGGATACTAGAAGTCCACATGTATAAAATGTTATGTGTAAGACTGCAGCCCAACAAGACAGACACAGACTTCAGAGGATAATTAGGACTGCAGAAAAAACAATTACTACCCACCGGCTTTCAATTGAGGACCTGTATACTGCATGAGTCAAAAAGAGGGCTGTGAAAATATTTACAGACCCCTCACATCTTGGACATAAACTGTTTCAACTCCTTCCCTCAAGACGAAGCTATAGAGCACTGCACATCAGAACAACTAGACACAAGAACAGTTTTTTCCCGAAAGCCATCACTCTGCTAAACAAATAATTCCCTCAACACTGTTCAACTATTTACAAAGTATACACTACTATTATTGTTAATCTTCTCATCACTCCTTATCACCCATCCCCTCCCACTTGTGATTGTAGGACTGTAATTTTGTTGCTTGTATCTTTACAATTTATATTGACCGTTTCCTAGTATGATTTGATTGTTGATTGTACCCTATGACTATCATTATGATACTTGATTCTTAACAAATGTACCTTTTCTTTATGTATACTAAGAGTATTTACACCAAGACAAATTCCTTGTGTGTCCAATCACACTTGGCCAATAAAGTATTCTATTCTATTCCAGTTGAACTTAATGATTCCTTCATCTCATAACATGAATTGAGGATGCCACACCAGAACCAATTATAGCAAGGACTAGAAGATAAATGTTCACATCCCTGTTAATATGGTGCCTAATGCAACAACTTCTATTAAAAAAGCAATGGTACAAACCAATTAATTCACTAAAAGTTAATAACTGGATATCCATACAACCCTAAAACAAACAAACAAAAATGATGTCACTTTTTAACAATGACAAGTTTCCCTATTGTTTCACTGGAACAGGCCAATGATATTCTTCACAGACTTCTGTCATTCCATTTTTTCAATAAAGGGGAAAGGTGATGGAAGTGATCATCCAATACTCTGAATCGCACAATATTAAAGAAGGTTGCCCTAGAAGTTTTGCGATTATTCCAGAATTAAGTACTGTATATATGACACACACACCTCCAGGGAAAAATACTTTTCCAACACTATCGCACAACAACACAGAAATAAAGACTAGTTTGCTGCTGATTTCTGAGCATCACAATTTAATTGCCACTGGATATGTGTAAATGGATTGTGAACTCCATTAATTGTTGGCACTAAATTATTCTTTGTGCCCATTTTAGTGCAGTTTCCTTTAGGAAAAATTAGCTGCACTCCAGAGAACATCCTCAGAAGAGCTGAAGGCATTCAAAATAATAGCTATTCTCTACAGAGCTGAATACAGGAACAGAACATTGTAGACCATTGCTTTAAGATCTCAATGGAGCTAGGTTTGTTGAAAATATCCAATACATTATGGGTTCTGCAAGCACCCTGTTTCTAACAAACAACCATCTATAATACCTATTGAGGTAATTCCCCATTAAGAGAATGAGTGCACACAGGGAGATGTAGTGAGAGTAATATTGAATGACACACAGACCACACACAGCTACACTTTATAGTAAAACGTAATTTTTACTTCCAGTAAACGGTTAAGCAAAGTCCAACAAATAGTCCAAGTCATACATGGTTATAGCAGTCAGTTTGCAGTCCAGGGATAATCCAATAACAAAGTCCAGTATCAAAAACAGTTCAGTAATAGACTCACATCAATCCAAGAATAACTGACGATCAGCAACAGTCAATAGGGAAAATGCAGGAACCAAAAAACAGCGAAGATCAGAACATCTACCAACTAGCAACACTCTCTGGTAAACCAGGTTTCTGGCTCCATCTTATGGCCATTTGAGGAACCACACCTAATTGCAATTTTAGCATTCCCTTAAAGAGACAGTATTAAAATGTCTATCCTGGTTTATATATTTCCAACCCAACTGTTAGGTGGCTTACATTCCTAACAATACCATGTCTGGCCATAGTGTCCATCATAGTTTTTACTTTTTTTTCAGACAACTAAATTCTGTGAAGAGCCTACAATTACACAAGTGAACACGATCATCAGAAGCAACCCCATTCAGAAAATATTTCATTAGAAAGTTCTACACACTGAATACAACAATAAATACTAAGGACTGATATTTTGTTTTGCCCTTTCGCTGCATAGTCTTTTAATTCTACAAAGCTAATTGTTATTCTTATGTATGAATGTGAGGCAAATAGTAATTGTAAAGCCAGGTTTTTTCACAGTTCTTTTAAATATGTTTTTGTTTGTTTGAGCTTTGCTTCTTATTGTCTCTTTTCCTTCCAAACAGAATATTTCTGCTACCTAATAGTACAATAAAAGCATTTGGTTAACATAAGGACAGCCATCATAAAATGTTACAATTAACGGTAAATATATGCAACAATATATCACATTTACATCATTGTGTATACATAAAAATATAACAAATTATTGAAAGAATCAGCAAAAAAACAAATTAGAATTTTATTGAAAAAAAATCAGACATAAAAGAAAGCACAGGTAATAATGAGGTAGCATCTCAGTAATTAATATTTTAAGGTATGTTTGATGGCTTCCCTCTCGCTCTCGTTTCATAATCTCTCCGTGAGTATTAAACTAGAACAGGAGTGTCAAATTCAAGGTCTGGGGGCCAGATCCGGCCCATGGGGTGCTTAGATCTACCCCATGGGGCTGCCCTGGAAACAGCGAAGGACTGGCCTGCGGTGCCTCTGCCAGTGAAAATGGTGCTCGGGAGAGCCATAAGTGGCCCTCGCAAGTTCCATTTTCACTGGCAGATGGTTGCAGGAGGCCATTGCAGCTTAAAATGAAGCTCAGGAGCCCGTTTTCGCTGCAGAGTTCTTGGACCAGTGAAGATGAGTTCGTTTCCCTGACATGAGTAATGTCAAGCTGGCCACGCCCATCCTGATCACCCACTCTGACTCCCTGAGGTCAAACACAACCCTGGTACCGCCCTCAATGAAATTGATGGTTTGATGCCCCTGAACTAGAAGGACAAATAGCCTGACCTTGTGAATTCAAGCATCACAGCTGGAATAAACATGAGTACCATTTTTTAAAATTCCTACTAGCCTCTCTTCTTTGGATTTCTTCTCATTACACATGTCCTGTTTGTGCTTGTCTGAAATGGCTTTCTGTCTCACCTGCATGCCGGTGAATCAGAAAAGCTACAAATCAGTGAAGGTCCCATTAAAGTCAGCCTGGACTTGCCTCCATGAATTACTAGCTTGAAAGTGGTGCCTTGATAACATCACTAATCAGGAAAGAATAGTCAGAGAATGAACTGCGTGCTGTGAATTATAATAGCTGCAAAATTTTATAGGACCTGCTTATTGGGACTTATGGGCCACTATGTAGCTCATGGGAGGAAGAAATTGCTCAAGGGGTATGTTTTCAACTGCCAGGTATAAATCAGTTCTAGATGTTGTCTCATAAGAAGACAACAAAATCACTTTCTGTAACCTAGCTCTCTTTATGTTCAGTTCAGAAGTCTGTCATTGGCTGGTCAGATGAAGGTGGATGCTGGAGGATACAAACATGACAAGCATATTAATACAGAGTATTCCTACAGTTCTACTTAAACATCTTAAATTGAAGAGAAATATTAAATGAGTGAGAGAGAAAAAATTAACTAGTTTGATTTAGTTAAGTAAAAGACCAAAGGTTACAATTTACAATTGTGCAAAATGTGAAAGAATGAAGTACCTTGGCAATATCAAATAATACTATGATATTATTACCATTCTTTAACTTGGACTTACAGATTGGATATATCACCCTACAACTGGATCACTTCTATTTGAGAATCAAGACTCCCAGAAAGGGATGCATTAATCTTTGGTTGAATACAAAGAGAAGTGTACATTATATTACAGCACAACTATAATCAGTCCACTAAAATGATGGGGTAAGTGCAGAAGAAAATTAAGTCTGGATTTATCACCCATTGCTTCAATATTAAATATTTATTGTTATGAAGGTGTATTTACTAAAATGTATCCATGGAGAGGTAATAATTTATATCAATTGCAAGATTTAATCTCTAGCAAAACAAAGATGAAATCTTTTTAGACTCTTTCATTGGGATGATCATACCCAGTTTACTTTTTTCAGCAAGCAGTATAGTTCAAAACAAATTACAAAAGAGAGTTGACTGAGATTGAAACCCTTGTAACACAAAACCCAGAACATCTGTTGGGGCTGATTTATATGTTGTTACTGAAATATGACTCAGAAAGCCTGCAAGTCAAATATTGTATGATTAAATGGATACAGAATGTAAAAGGACAATTAATATGCAACAATGGAAATATCAATGGGAGATAAGTATCAAATTTGCTGTGAATTCTACACTGAAAAAGTGATGCAAGATGTTTTATTGCTGGTATATTTTGTTGATTGCCAAAATAATACATATTGCAAAAATTGCTAGAAATGCAGCAATTAGATTGTATCATTGTTTCATACTTGCTGGAAATACTATAAAGCTCAACAATTTTGAAATATAATTTACTACAGAATACCTTAACTATTGATTTTTCTTCCCTGCCAGCTGTTTTTCTGTTATGCATCACTAAATTTTATCTCTCTACAAAGTACATGGAGCTGGCTTTATGTACAATAACAGCTGCCAGGAGACATTATTTGTTTTTGTTTTTTGTTTTACTGGAAATCACATAGCACTCCTTTAGAACAGCAAACCAAATTCTGCAAGTATATATCGATGCAAAAAAAATAACTTTACATTTGGATTTTTTTTAAAAAAATAATTCAGTCTGTAAACAATTTATGGACTATAACTCTGTGCTTAATTTTTGTTTATTTATTAAGAAAATTATTTATATGTCATCCAACTCATTCAGAGTGACTCTGGGCAGCTTACAAAAACAAAATTCCAAATACAAAACCTGGTTTTGCATCCCAGCCAACATTTAGATTTCTTTTAATCTTAAGTCTTGAGGATGTTTCCACTGGGATTGCTAGAAAAGCACATTGGAGACAGCCCGTTCTCTTGGAGCCTTCTGAAAGATGAAGCTGCCACGCACATCACAGGGCATTCCTTCAATATCTTTCATACCTCTGTTTCAAAACTGCAGTGATGCTCTAGAGAATAAGGATAGAAGAATTAAGATTTAATTAATTTAACTAAGAATTAATTAAGAGTTAAGGGAAGAAGAAGATGTCTGTGCTGATTCTAGCACCTGCATTTGTGAAATCATCCATAAATTGCATTGCCAGAAATCTGTGATTGCTACTGAGTTTTAGTACAGGAAGTACTGAGGGAAGAGCCAGTTTGGCGTAGGGGTGAAGGCTAAAAACCAGACTACAGTGAGTTCCAGTGCTGCCTTAGGAACAAGACAAATGGGTGACCTTAGGCCAGTCTCACTCTTTCAGCTCTAGGAAGGAGGCAAAGGTAAATTACTTCCAAAATCTTGCAAAGAAAACTTTAGGGGCATGTCCAGGGAGTGATCTGGAGTCAATGTTGACTCAAAATCACACACACACACACATGCTCACAAACAGTGCTTGTGCATGTGTATCCCTCAGTTAATGGCTATCCTATTTAGCAACCAAATTTATGTCAGATTTACGATTACTCAAAATTAAAACTGTCCATGTAAGTATACACAAAATCCTCAGAGTCATGACTTGCCATCACAAGTGGGTGCACCAACACTGGAGGGTTTTAAGAAGAAATTGGACAACCATTTGTCTGAAATGGTATAGAGTTTCCTGCTTCAACAGAGGCCTGGATTAAAAGATCTCCAGGGTCCCTTCCAACTCTGTTATTCTGTATGTGATCGCAATTCAAGCACTTCACAACCAGTACACAACCTTTACAAAGATTGCATATCATGGCCACATGATCACCATTTGCAAGCTTCACAGTCAGCTTCCAACAAACCAAGTCAATGGAAAAGTTGTCAATAAATCGTAAGTTGTGATCACATGATGTCACACTTAACAACTGCAACAGAATCATGTGTTTCACTTAATAAAAGTGTCACTTAGCAATGAAGTTGCCAGTCCCAATTATGATTGTTAAATGAGGACTACTAAAAGTGAAGAACTCTAGCACACGGGTGTCAAACTCTATCATGTCACATGATGTATCATGACATATTGTGACATTTTTTGCCTTTGCGGAGCTGGGGTGGGAGTGGCCTGCAGGTGATGCATCTGGCCCATGGGCTGCCAGTTTGAAAGGTCTGCTTTAGCAGAAACAAAGACTAGGCTTTGGGCTGCGTACAGCTTCTGGTTGTTCACCTGAATCTAATAATACAATGCAAGGTACCTTCTTGCTATTATAGACATTGTGATTGGCTGCATCAGAGCCACTGGTTTTCCATTCATTTCTTTAAAGTCCATTACAACAAAAAGCCAAACCTGATCAGCAATTCTTTAGCATGGTTTAGTCAAAGACCATCATTATAGTTCGTCCATCCTTTGCAAAATGATACATTTTTCATTAAGGTCTCTAGTGGAATAACATGGAAAAATATATAAATTCAGTTTCCTTAAAAAACAAAAGCTGAACCGAATGCACAGGTAGAAAGTGTGGTATGATGATTAATAGTGCTGCTTGCTTGTTTTATATAAATTTCATGTCAAGGATATTTACTGCATGATCCAGAGTTCAATCAAAATTCCAACACTTCCATAGCAATGTTGAGGCCAACAGGTTGGATACTAGCATTCTAATCCTCTGTTCTTAGATATCCTCTGGGTCTTCAAACCTTAGTTCTACTTCCTGCTTAGCAGCCATAATTTCTTAGTTTCTACTGCCACAGCTTATCCTCCAAGGGGTATCCTACCCAATATCTACATTCCAACTCCAGTATGTGTTTCTGCTAAATGCTATGATGGGGAAGAGGAAAAAGAAATGTGTTAGTTCATATTCAGGATACTCACACTCAAGAACACTTATGAAACAATGAGGATGCACAGTAATACAGTAAGTGGGGATGGATTTTTTTGTAACTAGAAATAATTGCTATGATCCTCTTCACTCTTCTGAAATTGGATCTGCATCTATGCCAATAAATAACCAAACATGTCTCTTTCCCTCTTTGAAAGGCTCACTTTCCAATGGGCATCTGAATTTTTGCAAAGCTGGGACCATTCTAAAGCCAATCTGTTATTTTTAATCAAATAATGCTAAATCTTATATCCCTGTAAAGTACACTTAACTAGCATGGTACTGGTAACTGCTGCAATGCTACTTTATGAGCACTATGCACAGCTTCTTCTAATGTGAAATAGTTTCAGATAGTTTCAAAACTTAATGTTTGAAATATGAATATGACAGAGAATTTCATTCAATCTGGAAATAATTTTTAGATTGTAATGCCATATATGGATTTATATCACATTTGAAATGTAGATTTCCCTTGGCATAACCACTCTAATATTCAATTATTTGTCAAATGAGGATAGATCTTTACTCTTTAGGCAAAAGTACTGTAATTACTTTATGTTACACCAATAATTGTTAATTTTCAAATGGCAGACAATAAAGTATATATAAATAAATATTTGTGCTAGAAATAATTCAGTCCAAAGTCCAAGTTCTCTACTTTGAAGTTCTTCACTCTATTGCAAATGCACTTCTCCAGTTAGAGTTTGAATGTGTTTCATCAAGGCCAATGTAAGGCTCTGTCTGTGTTGGCACAAACCAATATACAAAGGCAAGTTGTACACAATATCTTGTGCCCTCACACAAGAGAACACCCAGAGTGGCCTATGTATATGCCCTGCTTGTAACAGTATTGACCAGGAAATTCAATAATATCCCCTCTTCAGGGTGGCTATGTAGATTTCAGACACTGAAATTGAGGCAGTTGTACATGCATACATTAAAAAGGCCCTATCTATCATCCTATCCACTATCTAGACCTGTCCCAACAGCAGTTGTGTTCTTCCTATTAAACGATGAAGACTGCAAAATCAGCTAGGAAGGTAGCCAAATTCTGTGTTATAGTAATGATGATCAGAAATCATCAAATTTAAACATAACACAGATATGCTTAGCTTCTGTGATGGAAAGATATTTTGCATTTAGCCTCCTATGTTGTGTTCTACAATCATACATACTCAAATAAATAAAATGGATTTTTAAGATTCAGTCATAGCAAGTCCAAGCTACAATCATATCTGTACAGTATAGGTGCTCTTGCATCACTTCTAAACAAATAACTGAATATAATGGTAGAGGGGAGGTTGTTTGTTTTTTGATAGTTCAGTAAGTCTCAGGAAGGAATTATGATTTGGGGCAAAATAGCCAATAAACAAAAAACAAGTTGTACACTGCTGTATTGAAACCATAGATATTACAGCATTTTCAATCATATACCAAACTCCAGCTCTGAACTTAATATCCCATGACAGTCACCTGCATATGATGGCTTAGTCATCACTAATAGAACTGGAATTCAGCATGCATCTTGAAAGGGGCACACAGAACTTTATTTACTGTTTTTCTTCATTAAAATTACTCTGTGTATTTCAATACACGAGTGACAAATATAACACTTTTGTACAGGTTATGTAGAAGAAGCGCAAGTTGAGCTAGAAGGTAGGGTTAAATACATTAACAGTTTGGAATCATTACATTGCCACAAGAGACCCAAGTCCAGAACCCCCCCAATTCCTTTGACCCTTATTTAGTGCCAATTTAGCTTTGACTCTTAGTTGACTAGATTTTTATAGGTACCAATAATAAAATCTTCCATGTGTTGAACTTAATTAATGGTCCTCGTTATTTGCACTGACAGGTAGTCATTGAATTAGGAGCACAATTGGGACCCTCCATTGCTAAATGAGGTAGTTGTTAACTTGATTTGCACCCAATTTTACAACCTTTCTTGCCATAGTCATTAAGCAAATCACAGTGGTCATTAAGTGATGTATGCAATCATTAAGTGAATCCTGCTTCCTCCGTTGAGTTTGCTTGTTGGAAGCTGGTTGGATAGGTTGCAAATGGTGATCATGTGACCTCAGGACATTGCAACTATTCTAATTTGATGCCACTAGGAAGGACCCAAATTTTTAATATGTGACCACAGTGATGCTGTGACAGTCATAAGTACAAATACTTTTTTCAGCACTATTGTAATTTCAAATAGTCACTAAATGAATGGTTGTAAGTCAAAGACTACCTGTATTCAAAATAATTCTCCTTCTTTCCTTTTTTAAGTGTAATGAAAAGAGTACAACAACTAATGTGTTTTTCTCCAAAGAACAAAACGCAATTTTAGGCACCAATGTAATTAGAATAGAAAACAAAGCCAGTGAAAATATTAATGAAGCTATCCTCTGTTGTAATTCTTTTGATGAAACTAGCTACTGCCAGACTCTGCTTTTAATGAAACACCAAAAAAAAAATCAAACAACAAAACAACATAACTTCATGTAAGGCATTATATGGGACCAGGAAGCTCTGAGAATATTGACAAATGAAGTACACATATGCCTGCAAGGAAGTGTGTCAAGGAATGTGATTTTGATTTGGAGAAGGGAGAAGATAAAGCCATTACAGAAAATATATGAATCCTGGGAAAGTAGAAAGTACAAGAAAGAAGCTCAAAACAACCGCAGCTTGATTGTGTTAGGTATGAGTTGAAGTAAATAGGGATGCTGATAAGCTTTCAAGATACTATTATAATACCCTAACTCAGTGGCCCCCACAAGTAGTGGGATTCAAAAAAAATTACTACCAGTTCCTGTGGGAGTGGCTTGGTGGGCATGGTGTGGTTTGGTGGGGATAGCTTGATGGGCGTGGCAGGGGAGGGATATTGCAAAATCTCCATTCCCACCCCATTCCTGGGGAAAGGTTACTGTAAAATCCCATTCCCTCCCCATCCCACTAACCTGCTTTCCAGCTTCATTCTCCTATGCAGGGCAACAAAAGAAGATGCAGCCAATCCGCTGGGACTCAGGAGGCAGAGAATATATGGGGCGGGGCCAGTCAGAGGTGGCATTTGCTGGTTCTCTGAACTACTCAAAATTTCTGCTATTGGTTTTCCAGAACTGGCCAGAACCTGCTGAATACCACCTCTGGTCCCCAATCTTTGGGGGTCTAGGGACCGGTTCTACAGAGAGAGGTTTTTTCATGGACTGGAAGGGATGTGGTTTCATCTGCTGCCTGCATCCTGTGGATGGGGATTCACTTCTTTGCATAGCCTGGTTTCTGACATGCTGTGGAACAGTGCTGGTCCACAAACCAGGGACTGGGGGATCCCTGCCCTAACAGCATTAAAGTACATTCCAAGATTCCATGTGATTCCTGACTCCTAACTTTAACTCTCTCAAAGAACTGATGTTAGGTATCTCCTCCTATTCTGCCTGAAACCTTTCTTCCTTCAAAGAGTGGAGAAATCAATGCTTTGCTTGCTAAGAGGCAGTCAGCTATAAGAGAATTTTCCCCAGAATGTGTATTTCAGACACACAATAACATCTTTAATATGAGAATTATGAATGGTTTTCCACTTATACGACAATGATTCATTGTACCTTAAAAATATCTCTTCCCTGAGTAAATAACAAGGACATTGGGGAAAAAAGAAGTGAAGAATGACTTATTTTAAAATAGGAAAGGATTACTGCATAACTTATAGCTCTATTTGCAGTCTAAAAGCTGGCTGTAAGAGTACACTCCTGTTCCATCTAAAGGTATCATCATCCTCTTGTACACCAGATTTATTTTACTTTTACTATTGGACACTTTTATATTCACTCATTACCTCCCCATCCTCTGCTTTCTCACTGTACACATTATGCATAACTCCCTGGAAGTACAGATTGCATGCCAGATCCCACTTTAAGTGCATAATAAAAATAAAATAAAATAAAACTTTGGAGTGGAGGTGGAGGGATAAACATTGCTGAGCTTTCCTTTTATAAGAGAATGGCTATTATTTGGAGTAATGAAAGCTCCTAGAAACCGCAGTCAAGGAACACTCGGCTGGCTGCCATTATGTCCAAGTCTTTATTTAGGAATTATGGTATGTAACACAAACAGAAGAGAATTATCAGCCTGGTATATCAAGAAATGGGTTCAATTGATGTTAGGCATAGCTCTCACAAAAACCAATGGACCATCTTCAATCATAACTAATGTTTAAGGGGTTGGAAGGATCCAGGGCGGGCGGGGGAGACAGCCCGCATGGATTTGGGGGCAGCCAGGCCGGCACGTGCGCCTGGGGGGCCTCGGGGGTTCCTGTGTCGGGGTGGCAGACAGGGGGTGGGCAGCGGGGGGCTAATTTTATTAGCACGGTGACTGGGAGAGGTAGATATGCTGGGGGTAGAGGGCCATATCCGGTAAGGGGATCGCGCTCCCGATGTCTGCAAGCGGTAGCGCGCTCCGACCCTCTTTACCCATCCTGCAGCCCTGGTTGTCCGGAATCTCAGGCCCTGAATACCCGGCTGTTGTTGTGCAATGCCAGGTCCGTGGTTAATAAGGCTCCCCTGATCCATGATCTGGTTCAGGAGGAGGCCGCGGACCTGGTAGGTGTCACCGAAACCTGGTTGGGCCCAGAGGGCGGTGTCCCTCTGGTTGAGATGTGCCCACCAGGTTTCCTTGCATTTCACCAGCCTAGGGCTCAGGGAAGGGGTGGTGGGGTAGCGGTGCTTATAAAGGAAGTCCTTTGTCCTAGGGAGGCCACTGTCCCTCAGACGGCTGGCTGTGAATCTCTATTTGTGAAGTGGGGGCAAGGGGTACAGATGGGTCTTTTGATGGCGTACCTGGCTCCCTGCCACGTCTCATCGGCCCTACCCGGACTCCTAGAGGTAATAGCCGGGCTGGCGGTTGAGACCCCTAGGCTTTTGGTCATGGGGGATTTCAACCTGCCATCGCTCGGTGAAACCTCGGGGTTGTTCCGGGAGTTCTTGGCTTCCATGACGGCCATGGACCTGACCCAGTTAGTTTCTGCCCCCACTCACATAGGAGGACACATGCTGGACCTGATTTTTGTCTCTGGGCAGTGGTTGAATGACTGTAATTGGGGGGATTTAGTTATTACACCCTTGTCATGGACAGATCATTCCCTCCTTAGGCTGGATTTCTGTTCCGCTACCCCCCACCGCAGGGAGGCGGAGCCACTTAGATGGTTCCGCCCCAGGCGCCTAATGGACCCGGATCGGTTCCAGAGGGAGCTTGGGCCGTTTCCTGAATATCTGGCTCTCAGCTCGCCTGGAGACCTGGTGGCCACCTGGGATGGGTTGGCCGCCGGGGCCCTAGAGCGAGTTGTGCCTCTGCGACCTCTGACCCGGCACAGATCCCATTTGGCTCCGTGGTATACGGAGGAGCTACGGGAGATGAAGTGCCGGAAAAGACGTCTAGAGGGCATTTGGAGGGCGAGCCGTTCTGAGTCTGACCGAACACAGGTGAGATCTCATATTAAGACTTACCTTGTGGCGATAGGGACGGCAAAATCTTCGTATTTCTCCACCCTTATTGCATCAGCAGAAAATCGGCCTGCCGCCCTGTTTAGAGTGACCCGCTCTCTACTTGAACCGAGAGCGCGGGATGACCTCTTGCAGGGTAGGGCGGAGGAGTTTTCCCGATTTCTGCATGATAAAATCGCTCAGATTCGGGAGGGGCTCGACTCCAATTGGGTGGTCCCGGGGGAGGTGTCCGGGGCAGGTCTTGAGAGTGTTATCTGGGGGGAGTTCGAACCTGTGACCGCCGAGGGTGTGGACAGGTTGCTGGGGGGTCTGAATGCCACCACCTGTTTATTGGACCCGTGTCCTTCCTGGCTGGTTTCGGCCGCCAGGGAGACGACACGAGGCTGGCTCCAGGGGATTGTCAACGCTTCCTTGAGAGAGGGGGTGCTCCCTACCGCCTTGAAGGCGGCGGTGGTGCGCCCCCTCCTCAAGAAGCCTTCCCTGGACCCAGCTATTTTAAACAACTATCGTCCAGTCTCCAACCTTCCCTTCGTGGCGAAGGTTGTTGAGAGTGTGGTGGCACGTCAGCTCCCCCGGTACCTGGAGGAAGCTACTTACCTCGATCCGTTCCAATCGGGCTTCAGGCCTGGACATAGCACTGAGACGGCATTGGTCGCGTTGGTCGATGATCTCTGGAGGGCTCGTGACAGAGGGTTCTCCTCTGTCCTGGTCCTATTAGATCTCTCGGCGGCTTTTGATACTATCGACCATAGTATCTTATTGCGACGGGTTGGGGGGGTTGGGGATTGGGGGAACCGTCCTTCGATGGTTCTCCTCCTTCCTCTCTGACCGTTCGCAATTCGTGTTGGCGGGGGGGGAGAGGTCCACCTCTAGGCCCCTGGTTTGTGGGGTGCCTCAGGGGTCGGTCCTTTCTCCCCTCCTGTTCAACATTTACATGAAGCCGCTGGGCGAGATCATCCGTGGTCTTGGAGTGAGGTGTCATCTGTATGCAGATGACACCCAGCTGTACATCTCCACTCCGGACCACCCCAACGATGCTGTGGGGGCTATGTCTAGGTGCCTGGAGGCCGTGCGGGACTGGATGGGCGGGAACAGGCTTCGGCTCAACCCATCCAAGACCGAGTGGCTGTGGTTTCCGGCGCCCCGATATAGCCAGCTGACACCTTCGCTGGCTATTGGGGGGGAAGCTTTGCCCCCCACAGAGAGGGCTCGCAACCTGGGAGTCCTCCTGGATGTACGGCTGTCGCTTGAACATCACATTGCGGCCGTCTCCAGGGGGGCGTTTCATCAGATCCGTCGGATCTACCGGTTGCGGCCCTTCCTGGATCGGGACGCCTTGCGCACGGTCGCTCAGGCCCTTGTCACCTCTCGCCTGGACTATTGTAATGCCCTCTACATGGGGCTCCCTGCGGGGAGCATCCGGAGACTCCAGTTGGTGCAAAATGCAGCCGCGCGGGTGATTATGGGGGCGTCACGTAGCGCCCATGTGACGCCTCTCCTGCGCGAGCTGCATTGGTTGCCGGTGGCTCTCCGGGTTCGCTTTAAGGTTCTAGTTTTGACCTTTAGGGCGACCCATGGCATGGGACCAGGTTACCTTCAGGACCGCATTCTGCCAACGTTCTCCAACAGGCCGGTGCGTTCCCACAGGGAGGGTCTGCTCCGGGTGCCGTCGGCCGCTATGTGTCGTCTGGCGGCGCCAAGGAGTAGGGCCTTCTCTGTGGGTGCCCCCGCCCTCTGGAATACTCTGCCACCGGAACTTCGTACCGGCACGGACCTGAGGGCCTTCAGGCGCGCGTTAAAGACCTGGCTCTTTGAGCAGGCCGGCCTGGGCTGAGATGATGATTTTAAATTTGATCTCCATTTTTAATTTTAAATTGGGTTTTAAGGGTGGGGGGGTTTTTCCTAATTTTAGTATGCAGCTGATTTAAATTTAATTACTTTTTAACTTTTGTATTTTCTGTGGGGTTTTTAGATGAGCTGTTCACCGCCCTGAGTCCCTTGGGAGAAGGGCGGTATATAAATGCAATTAATAAATAAATAAATAAATAAATGTTCTACTTCTTTTTGGTGAAGTAGACTTTTTCTTTTGGATAAAGACACTTTTTCTTGCCCTACCTGCACATAGCATGTTTTGGGAAAGGACACTTGTGTAATCTTGCTCAAAAGACACAGACACAATTACACAACTAAGGAGGCTACAAGAGAAACAGTTCATATCCTTAGGTATATCTTCCACAGCCTGCTACTCTCCAGATATCTGAAGCAGATATCATACCTGGTTATTAGCCATGCTATTTGGGATGATGAAAATTGTAGTTTAGCAAATCTGGAAGATGTTGAACTATAGAGGGCTGTTCTCTGCTGAAATGCTGGACAGCGCCATGCTCGGTTCTAGCTTTTGAGTTAACAAAGTTACAGGTAATGCTTGACTTACGACCAGTCATTTAATGACATTCAAAATTAAGATAGATTTCAAAAAAGCTATTTAAGACCATATCCTTCTCTATGGTTACATGGCCACGTTTCAGGCACTTGATAACTGGCTGTCGTTTACAACTGGTTGTAGCATCCCACAATTGCCTGATCACAATTTGCAACATTTTTTGCCACTCACTTAATGATTACTTGATTTATTTAAAACCACATGATTTACTTTATGTCTGGAGTGACTAGCTTTAAAGCCGTCATAAAAATGGTCATAAAATGGGTCATGTGGTGCCTCAACTATGACCACAACAACTTTTGACTGAAATTCAAAGACTACCAATTTATTTATTTATTTATAACATTTATATACCGCCCTTCTCCCTAGGGACTCAGGGCGGTGTACAGCCGAATCAGACCCAAACAATACAAAAGTTAAAAAGAGATTAAATAATGGCTGTTTAACCTAAAACAACCCTCCCCCAAGAATATTAAAACCCAGGTTAAAACCAAATTAAAGGAGACAATTAAAACTGTATCAGCCCAGGCCAGCCTGCTCAAAGAGCCAGGTTTTTAACGCGCGCCTGAAGGTCCTCAGGTCCGTGCTGGTGCGTATCTCAGGCGGCAGAGTATTCCAGAGGGCAGGGGCCCCCACAGAGAAGGCCCTACTCCTGGGGGCCGCCAGACGGCACATAGAGGCCAACGGCACCCGGAGAAGGCCCTCCCTGTGGGAACGCACCGGTCTGCTGGAGATCACCAGCAGAATGCGGTCCTGCAGATAACCTGGCCCAATGCCATCGATCGCCTTAAAGGTCAAAACTAGAACCTTAAAGCGAACCCGGAAAGCCACCGGCAACCAATGCAGCTCGCGCAGGAGAGGCGTCACATGGGAGCTACGCGACGCCCCCATAATCACCCGCGCGGCCGCATTTTGCACCAGTTGGAGTCTCCGGGTGCTCCCCACAGGGAGCCCCATGTAAAGAGCATTACAGTAATCCAGCAAGAGGTGACAAGGGCGTGAGTGAGTGTGCGCAGGGCGTCCCAATCCAGGAAGGGCCGCAACTGGTAGATCAGGCGAACCTGATAAAACGCCCCCCTGGAGACGGCCGCAATATGATGTTCTAAGGACAGCCGTGCATCCAGGAGGACGCCCAGATTGTGAGCCCTCTCTGTGGGGGGCAAAATCTCTCCCCCAATAGCCAGCGAAGGTGTCAGCTGGCTATATCGGGGCGCCGGGAACCACAGCCACTCGGTCTTGGATGGATTAAGCCAGAGCCTGTTCCCGCCCATCCAATTCCGCACGGCCTACAGGCACCGGGACATAGCCTCTACAGCATCATTGGGGTGGTCCGGGGTGGAGATGTATAGTTGGGTGTCATCTGCGTACAGGTGACACCGCACCCCAAGACCACGGATGATCTCGCCCAGGGGCTTCACATAAATGTTGAACAAGAGGGGGGAGTGGACCGACCCCTGTGGCACCCCACAAACAAGGGGCCTAGAGGTGGACCTCTCCCCTCCCGCCAACACAAATTGCGAACGGTCAGAGAGGAAGGAGGAGAACCATCACAGGACAGTTCCCCCAATCCCCAACCCCTCCAACCGCCGCAATAGGATACTATGGTCGATAGTATCAAAAGCCGCTGAGAGATCTAATAGGACCAGGACAGAGGAAAACCCTCTGTCACGGGCCCTCCAGAGATCATCAACCAACGCGACCAATGCTGTTTCGGTACTATGCCCAGGCCTGAAGCCCGATTGGAATGGATCGAGGTAAGTAGCTTCCTCCAGGTACTGAGGGAGCTGACGTGCCACCACACTCTCAACAACCTTCGCTATGAAAGGAAGGTTGGAGACTGGACGATAGTTGTTTAAAACAGCTGGGTCCAGGGAAGGCTTCTTGAGGAGGGGCCGCACCACCGCCATTTTCAAGGCGGTAGGAAACGATCCCTCTCTCAAAGAAACGTTGGTAATCCCCTGGAGCCAGCCTCGTGTCGTCTCCCTGGCAGCCGAAACCAACCAGGAAGGACACGGGTCCAACAAACATGTGGTGGCATTCAGACCCCCCAGCAATCTGTCCACACCCTCGGCGGTCACAGGGTCAAACTCCCCCCAGATAACATTCTCAAGACCTGCCCCAGACACCTCCCCCGGGACCACCCAATTGGAGTCCAGCCCATCCCGAATCTGAGCGATTTTTTCATGCATTAATCGGGAAAACTCCTCTACCCTACCCTGCAAGAGGTCATCCCGCGCTGTCGGTTCAAGCAGAAAGCGGGTCATTCTAAACAGGGCGGCAGGCCGATTTTCTGCCGACGCAATAAGGGTGGAGAAATGCGAACATTTCGCCGCCTCTATCGCCACAAGGTAAGTCTTGATATAAGATCTTACCTGTGTCCGGTCAGACTCAGTCCGGCTCGCCCTCCAAATGCTCTCTAGACGTCTTTTCTGGCACTTCATCTCCCGTAGCTCCTCCGTATACCACGGAGCCAAGTGGGATCTGTGCCGGGTCAGAGGTCGCAGAGGCGCAACTCGATCCAGAGCCCCGGCAGCCAACCTATCCCAGGTGGCTACCAGGTCTCCAGGCGAGTTGTGAGCCAGAGACTCAGGAAATGGCCCAAGCTCCCTCTGGAACCACTCCGGGTCCATCAGGTGCCTGGGGCGGAACAATCTACGTGACTCCGCCTCCCTGCGGTGGGGGGTGGCGGAACAGAAGTCCAGTCTAAGAAGGGAATGATCTGTCCATGACAAGGGTGTAATAACTAAATCCCCAAAATTACAGTCATTCAACCACTGACCCGAGACAAAAATCAGGTCCAGCGTGTGTCCTCCTATATGAGTGGGGGCAGAGACTAATTGGGTCAGGTCCATGGCTGTCATGGAAGCCATGAACTCCCGGGCAACCCCCAAGGTTTCACCGAGCGATGGCAGGTTGAAATCCCCCATGACCAAAAGCCTAGGGGTCTCAACCGCCAGCCCGGCTATCACCTCAAGGAGTCCGGGCAGGGCCAATGAGACGTGGCAGGGAGCCAGGTACGCCATCAAAAGGCCCATCTGAACCCCTTGTCCCCACTTCACAAAGAGAGACTCACAACCAACCGTCTGAGGGACAGTGGCCTCCCTAGGACAAAGGACCTCTTTAATAAGCACCGCCACCCCGCCACCCCTTCCCTGAGCCCTGGGCTGATGAAATGCAAGGAAACCTGGTGGGCACTTCTCTACCAGAGGGACACCGCCCTCTGGACCCAACCAGGTTTCGGTAATACCTACCAGATCCGCGCTCTCCTCCTGCACCAGATCACAAATCAGGGGAGCCTTGTTAACCACGGACCTGGCATTGCACAGCAACAGCCGGGTATTCAGGGCCTGAGGCTCTGGACAACCAGGACTGCAGGTTGGGTGAGGAGAGTTGGAGCGCGCTACCGCTTGCAGATATCGGCAGCGCGATCCCCTAACCGGATATGGCCCTCTACCCCCAGCATATCTACCCCTCCCAGCCACCGTGCTGATAAAATTGGCCCCCGGCATCCCACCCTCCGTCTGCCACCCCAGCACGGAACCCCCCGAGCCCCTCCAGGCGCGCGTGCTGGCCTGGCTGCCCCCAAATCCACGCGGGCTGTCTCCCGAACCCGTCCTGGATATACCCAACCCCTTTAAAAAATCCATTACAAAATTAAAAAACCCTGGTTTCCTGCGCTTCTTCCGGTTCTTCCGGCCCCACCATCTCTCAGGATCCCAGGATCCATCATCGAGGAAAGTCCTGGAGAGTCTTGAAGGCCACTTAAGAGAGAGGGGGACATCCCTCGGGGCCCAAATAATAAATGGCTAAATAAAATTTCCCTTTTCCTAATCCTTTTGAATTAGGCTTAAGTAGCTTCTTAAACACAGTAACAATGAACTCTCTTTAACTAACCCTTTATTTCTGATATAACTTCTTTTCTTTCCCTAGCAATTTATATACTTTCACATACATCTTATATTGCTAATAACATTGTCACTATTTATTTACAATTCCTTTTTATTTTTTATTTTTTTTATTTTTAATAAACATTTATATGACATACTTTATGCTGTAAAATTTATATATGTATATATATATATATGTGTGTGTGTGTGTGTGTGTGTGTGTGTGTGTGTGTTGATTTGTCTGTTTTAAAAGTATGTCATACAATTCCTTTTTAAAAGCCATAAATCAAAGTTTATACATAGGAGATACTGTAGTTATAATACCAGGGCCTATAGAAGGAGGAACTAGGGAGGATATAGAAAATAAAAGCCAAAGTAGTGGGTGGTAGGAGTGGTGGTAGGAGCAGTGATGGGTAGTAGGAGCCTTCGGGGCCATGACTCCCAAGTTAGGAAAATAATTCAAAGAGGTTCTAGGAACAACATCAGAGCTCTCTGCCCAGAAAAGTGCAGTATTAGGAACAGCTACAATACTCTTCAAGTATCTTCAAATTCCCAGGCCTCTGGGTGGACAATTACCTTTTGAAATAAAAAAATAATACTGTAAAACCAATTATTTTCATATTGTAGTTCTTCCTTTCCTTTTTTCTATTAGAGCTTAATAATAATGTGAAAGAGAAAAAAGAAAATCTTCTTTCCTATTTTCTATACCCCTGCTTTTTCTCAATTTTCATTCCAGACTAAAGTACCCTAAATACATTAGTCTTTCTTTATAAGAGAAATGTTATAATCCTATTAAACATTTTATTTCTTTTTTGCACCTTTTCCATCTCTACATTATCCTTTTTTCAGTTACATTGATCAGAAATATATACACTATTCCAAGTGCTATTTCACCATAGATTTATAATAGAGACATTTATATATTGTTGTTTAATTGTCAGACAAAAAAATGGCAAGCAAAAAAGAATTTGCTTTTTTTTAAATAGCAGCTGCACAGTGCATTTTCATGGAATTACTCCAAGACCTCTTTTCTGACTATTCACTGGCAGCTCAGATACATTAATCCAAATATGAAGTTTAGATTTTAAAAAAAAATCAATGTGCATCAATTTGTCTGTGTTTACCTTTAACAGCAGTTGCCATCTTGACATCATTTATCTAATCTGAAGATGTTCTTTTTGAACTATTTTACAACCCTTTTTCATTTTAAAACTTTGCTATTTATTCATCTTTAACTCTGGGTTGTTGAGAAACAAGTGAGAAAAGATCAGTCTCATCACTAAAGTCCATCTATTTTTTCCTACTCTCTTTATTCTTTAGCTTCTTCCCAGTCCATAAAAAACCCTTGTCTCTTTTCCCAGAGAATTTCCCCTGAATTTGCTTCTGAGATTTGCTTAGGGACTAAAACAAAAAATATAAATTTTGCTCAGTAGTTGGAATAAACAGGTTGAATTTGTTTTGACTTAGAGGACACCCTTCCCTAGTGAATTTTAGGGCTGAAGGATATGCTGGAAAAAATGTGGAATAAGCCACAATAAAGCAACTTTACTGTTGCTCATAAAACTACATAAGTGTGTCCATGAACTCATCAAAGGTTGAGCTTGAATTAACAAGGGCTTTATCTTTATTTATTTAGATTGTACAAATTATGGCTTGCAACAGCCATTGCAATGCTGCAGCCTGTACTAACTCAGTAGCTGTAAATCTCATTATACACGTCTTTTTGCTAGAAGTGCAGCCATAGGATCATGGAAGATTAACTTAACACAGCCTGAGCTTATTCAATTATTGCTGCATTTTGGACTGAAGTCTACAGGACTAATAATATGATTTTGCAAGTAATTTTTGCATATCAAGGATACAGATTTCCCTTGGTTATATCCTGTATTTAGAATCCCCTAAGATATCTTCTGCATAGGAGAATGCGGATAGAATAACTGTACCAAACTAGAACGCTAAATCTATTTCTGTTTTGCAGAAATGAATTGTTTGTATGTGGTTCTCAATTGGAAGGATGCTGTGCTTGACAATAATTAAGAAGAGATGGGAGTGGGAATGAAGCACCTACGTGCAACTGCCACATAATCCTAAAAAAAAAAAGATACAGGTAGCCCTCAAATTATGACCACAATTGAGGCCAAAATTTATGTTGCTAAGTGAGACATTTGTTAAGTGAGTTTGCCCCATTTTACCACTTTTCTTGCCACCGTTGTTAAGTGAATCTAGTTTTCCCATGGACTTGGCTTCTCAGAGGGTTGCAAAATGGGATCCCATGACCCTGGGATACTGTGGCGGTCATAAAAATGAGCCAGTTGCCAAGGGGCTGAATTTTGATCACATGACCACGGGGATGCTACAAAGGTCACAACTGTGGAAAACAGTCATGAGTCGGTTTTTTTCAGTGCCATTGTAACTGACCGATCACTAAATGAACTGTTGTAAGGCAAGGACTATCTGTAATCAGCTTTAAAGAGTTGCAGACAGGTGCAGAATTTGCATACTTATGTGCTCTGAAACTCCTCAAAATCCAAAGCATTGCATAGTCCTGGTGTCTGTTAACCTTCAGATTTGTCAGTTTGTTGGGAAAGACCAAGGAAAAGCCCTTCCAAGTAATACGGTCAAAATGTATATTCATGGTATGATGTTCCAAGCCCTTTTCTTTAATTTTAATATCATAAATTTAACGTAGACTTAGATATAAATTTCTTTCTGCTAGTTGGATATCCTAACATGATTATAAAAATATTTAAATTACTGTAAACTGAAAAACAAAATCCATACCCATGGGGCTGGAAGGGATTTTAAAAAGATTAAACAATCCATATTCTCGTGCACATATAATTTTACCACTCATATTTCCTCTACAGCAGCTTTCTAGGGCATACATTTACCTTGACTTATGTTCAGGCATAAATTCTTCTAAGCATTAGCACAGTACACTGATTTTAGAGATTATTTCTCTAGCTGGTACTTTCCTTCACCTTGCTAATGTTTTATCAGTTGATGAGTAATGGTGCCTGCCCATGCCGTTATCATTTGAAATTACAGGTAATACAGAAGCATACCATAGTGCAATCAAGTCAGAGCAAGCTAAAGATTACGAAAGGCTTGTCTAACTTTTTGGCTTGCGTAGACCTCATTGAGTGAAGAGGAATTATCTTGGGCTGCATATAAATTATATAATATAGCAACTATCTCAAAAAAAATTATTACACAATAACGTCAAAAGTTTACGATCTTATATGGGACCATATTGAGCATACCTGAATTACAACATGGCCAGGTTATAAATTCTGATCAAAAAAATGACTAAAATGGAATGTCTAAGTATAGATCTAGCTGCAACACAGAAGTGTGCAGAATACTTTCCCGTTCTTGGGACCAGTAAGACAGGCCTGTTTTGTTATCCAGCACTACAGCTTTAATATTGAATCCAGCAGCTACTACATATTAGGCACGGTGGTTCATATGTAATAGATAATCCAGAGATAGTAAAAACTGGAATCACAGTGTGGATTACATGGAGCTGATGCTGAAAGGGCCCGTTTAGTTTAGCCCTTCAAGCTTGAGGACTACCTGTAATAAGAACAGCCAGGAAGAGAAAATCCCTGAGTGGATAAAGTCCATTTCTAAAACTTTATATATTAGAAGCTTCCAAAAGCTTCTAATTCCGTGTCCTACATTCAGTCTGCACTGCATTTCTATAGGGTTATTTTTACAGTTATCTCCTGTATTACTTTGTTCTAATATTTTCCAACTCTTACATGGCTTGCACTCTTCATTTCAGCCTCTGATCTATAGCAAAGCTTTTTTACACATGGAAACCAATTAGGGGCAAGAAATTAGGAGAAAGAGAATAATGCTTTACAATATGATTTAGAGGATGTTTTAGATGAATAGAGGATCTTCTCAGACTGGATATATCTTGACCTATGATGCTACACATTGAGTATAAGTCAGAAGTTTGCAATAGTGGCAAATATCTGTAACTCAAGTGTAGGATGAGGTTGAAGGTTCATCCTCTGAGTTTGTGGGTTGGTTTCCGGATGTTTCTCATTCCTTTTTCTCTAGGTATTCTTTTTTATTGTTAATTAAGAGCTTTTTCACATAAATAACAGGATTAAACAACTCCTTCCCAAAAAATCCCACAAGCAACACAACTTTTATCATTTGACTGAGCTTAAGAAGAATCATGCATTGTTTCCCTAATCATTAAGCTATCCACATTTTTCAGTTTCTATTCTATATCCAGTAGCACACATCCTGCAGTATTTCTCAATTTTGAGTATTTCTCAATTTTGGCAACCTTAAGATATGTGGACTTTAATTCTCACAATTCCTCAGCCAACCATAAAGTTGAATTCCACATATTTGAAAGATGCCAGGATTGAAAAACACTGTTTTGGACCATGTTATTAAAAGCCGGCAAACTGTAAAATTTACACCCAGAATGATTTATTTTTAATCTGAAAGATGCTTCCAACATCTGAAAAGTCCAAGTTCTTGATAATTGTTTATCAGAGATGTGAGGTTCTCAGTTGGGTTTCTAACCCCCATCCAAGCCCTTTGAACTTCTCTTACCAACAAGAGCTCTAAAGCAGGGCTCTCCAACCTTGGCCACTTTAAGACTTGTGGACTTCAACTCCCAGAATTCCTCAGCCAGCCCTTCTGAATTAGCAGCATTTGTTCAGACCACCACCAAGGCAGAATTAGTTATGAACAGGCAACACAGCTTTACCTTGCTTCTGGAACTGTAGAATACAAATTAAGAACAGCTCCATTTTACACTTGCATTAAAACAATAGCCCATATCCAGCCACAGCCAGATTTATACAGATACATAAACACAGAACTGTAAGAACTGCTTTACATAACAATAACTGCTGAGCTGGATGAGAATTAATCTCTCCCCACATCCTTCCCCTAATTCCCGAGGTAGGTTTGTTTGAAAATACAGAGTCTCTTTCTCTGTTGCTCGCTCTCACTTGCTATTGCTCTCTCTCTCTCTCTCTCTCTCTCTCTCTCTCTCTCTCACACACACACACACACACACACACACACACACACACACACACACACACACATAATATCCAGGTAGGCTTACAAAACAAATGAACAGTATCTTTAATCCCCAAACATATTCACCAAATTCAACCACCTTTTCTCTCCCCTCTGCCCTTACAGGGCCCAATCCAAGACCAAATTCAGATCTGGTTCTTGAGATGTCTGTCATGACCAGCTGAGGAAATGCAGGCAGCAGTGGCAGCATCTCTCAACATCACCATGATGGCGTTGGAAGAAACGTCCATCTGGGTTCAGTTCCAAGTGGGAAGAAAGACACTGAAAACATGGAGGCTGCTTGGAAGGATGGTTTAATGGTGAAAAAGAACTAACCATGTGTGATTCTGAGTAGATGACCACATGGAAGAGAGAGGGTGAGATTTATACCCTCTCTTGGGCTTTGAATTTGAGCTTCCTGTTCCTGTGGCAAGGGATTCTATTGGCTGCTGTAGGGGTCATGTGCAAATCCTAGGAGTTTGTTTGAGATAAGTCTGATTGAACTGTGGGCTGATATAATATCCCCAGGTGATTTCGCAATACAGTGAGCCTTGCTGTTCAATGGGTAGAGGGTAATCCTATTATGTCCTGAGAGCCATGTCTTAATCCCATCACCCTGGAGCTGAAGTGGGGGTAGGGAGCTGCAGAGAGCTGCTTTGTCTTTAAAAACATGTTTCTCCTTTTCTCATTCAGGGAAATACAATATTCTGCTTTTTTAATATTTCCTAGAATATTTCATTCTTCTAGGATCGTGATGGTGAACCTATGGCATGCGTGCCAGAGGTGGCATGCAGAGCCATTTGTGCTGGACACGAGCTGTAGGCAAATGTACCTCACTGCGCATGCGCGCAGTTCAAAGCTTATTTTGGGCCAGTTTGAGGCCTTTTTCGGTCTCCCAGGGGACTTGAGGAAAGCCTCTGCAGGCTTTGCAGGACAAATAATAGGCCCATTTCATCACTTTCTTATTTCCAGAAATACTGGAAGTGACAAAACGGGCCTAGTTTTCGGCCTGAAAAGCCTGTAGAAGCCTGCAGAAGCCTCCCTAAAGCTTCTAGGAGGCCTAAAAAGGCCTCAAACCAGCTGAAAATCAGTTGTGAGGCACAGTGCAGGTAAGGGGGCAGTGGGGGTGGATAGGGATTGTGCACACATGTGTAGGAGCCATGTGGGGATGTGCAATGCCTTCTGGATGTTGGCACGCGAGTGAGAGCATGCCTGTGCATGCACAATTTTTGGCACAGGAGCCCAAAAAGGTTAGCCACCACTGTTCTAGGAGATGGGTGGGTGCTAACTTTCTACAATGGTCACTAGATGGAATCTTGGCATCTTTCTCTCACTATCTGGTATTGGATTGGTTTCCTTATGGGGAGGGGGAAGAAACCTGCCTGCCTTTCCCTTTCCCTTGAACCCAAGCTGCAGGCAGACCTCCTACCAGGGCAAAAAATTCCCTCTTGTTCGCAAGTAGTCCTTCTGATTTGTCACCTATATCCCCTTTCTTAAATTGTTTCTGACTGACAAGTAATCTTTCTTTAACTCCCTCCCTCACTGGAATGCTTTATCACTTATCTCTATTTTGTCTTCTTAAGCTGTGGGGCTCATCTGTCTCTCACTTGAAAGCTTTGCCTTTTTCTTCTTTTACGTTCAGTCTCACTTTAAATCTCCGATTCCCTTTTTATCGCCTCAGGTTGCCTCAAAAACCTCAAGGCTTCCTTTCCTTTTTCCTAGCCATTTCTTCCAGGCTGGGTCAAGTCTTTACTGTGCTACAAAGAGCCCTTTAAATTTGCTTCTCCCACCTCAGCCTTTTGACACATTTTTTCATCCAGAATACCTTGCATATCTTTTTCCAAACTCTTACGTTTTAATAATGTCTTCTTCTCGGTTTTTGGAGTGACTATGCCCTCCCTTATTCTGATTTCTTGCCGCTCCTTTTATCTGCTTTATCTCATCATGTAATCTAATTCCATTATTTCCATTCTGCTAATTTGCTGATTGCAAACTCTAGATACATTCAATGTATCTAGATAGCATTCAAATGATTTTCTTGTTTCTCATGGCAAACTCCTTGTAGGTTGTCTAAGCTTCATAACTTCTCCCAAGGTATTGCAACAAGGTATTGGGTTACACTTATAACACAGACCCAGTCCCAGTCCCCAAAACAGTATATTCACACTGAATGCATTTGTCAGTGATAGAGTGGTGTTTCTTTCTTAATTCATTCAAAAGATTTATGTCTCATCTTTTGTTCAGGAGCCCAGGGTGGCATCAATAGTACTTCTTTCTCCATCATTTGCCAAGGATAACAACCAGCAAGATAGTTCGAACTGAGAGAGATCGATGGGGCTCACAGTGAGTTCTGTAGCTGAAACTGGGCTTGAATCTTGGTTTCCCTGCAGAAAATGGGTACATAAAATTACTCTTCTGCTCCTGTAATACTAGAAATGGCAATTAATTAGGAAAGATAATTGGCCAGAGATTCAGAGCAGAAAAAAAAGACTTAGCTTTACATGTCTAGAATTCTACTTTCTGTGACAAACTAAGTCACCATCTTGAAGATTTACTTTTAAGATTATAAAGGAAAATGTTCACAAAACATTGGTCAGTCATTGTTACCTGTTATCTCAAGTGAAGAGCAGAACAACTGGGAAGAGATGCCACCTTCATGGTTAGATGTGGCTTTCCCAGAAGCAGTGGGCTGGCTGTGGGAGGTTGCCTTGAACCACATTCCACCAGGCACAGTCAGTCTAGACTAGAGCATCAACATTTGAGGAATGCTGAGCACAGGAAAGCTAAATTAAATAAACCCATAGTCTGATTCTGCTGGATTATTCTTATTTTCTTAAAAGCGCTTGGAGAGAGGGAAAATTATCTTCTTATAATAGGGCCAGGTGCCAGAATCAAGTTCACAATTTTGTTTTGTTTTGTTTTGCAATGGATACTGGCAGATCATTCCTGACCACAAGCTCACTTTTAGATCTTGGAGACATTTTACTTGGAGCACTGCTGATTCCAGTCATGTGAAGAAGAAGGAACAGCGTCCCTCATTTTACCAAGGAAAATAACCAAAAGAGAGAACGGAGTAAAAATCCTGTCACAAAAATGCCTTCCAGGCAAAACATCCTGGAAACTTCAGTTTCTGCCTTCCCTACCTGCCTACAGGCTGCATCACAATCATGTTGCTTGCAGAATGCAGCCCTTTTATTCATCTCATTGCTACCGTGCCGTTCCAGAGCCATATTAAATCTTAATTAGGAGAAAATCTATTTCTGACTTGCAGAGAGAAAGAAGGTGTATGAGAAATTAATATTAATAGGCACTAGCCGTTTTGTGTTACCCACTGCTGAAATGCAATCCAGAAATCAGTGAAAGGTTGCGGGGCAAAAGCGGTGGGGGCAGCTTGATCCGCCCTCAGAAGCTGCTCAGCAATCATTCAGGTAGACTTTTGAGAAAAGAGATAAAAGCTCTCTGGCAAGGCAGGCAAAGCTGAGCTGATGGCTGTGGCCTCTTTGGAGACCTTTCCTGAACTGATAGAGATAAAGCCAAAAGGGTCAAGTTGATAGGCAGATGAATTCCATTTTAGAGGAGCAAACATTTAATTAAGTCACATCAGCCTGTCTTCCCACATCAGCTTGTCTTTGTTTTATAAAAATTCTTCCTATGTCTTCAACAAAACAAAAACCACACAGCCTCTTCACAAATTTAATCTCTTAGAATAATTAAATTTCCTAATATGGAGTGTACTCTCAGTCATTTTCTTCAGACACATTCCCAGGCTGGTGTTTAAGGGCTGAAAGGCAATGGGTCAGAAAGGGCCTGTCCTTGAATTATCCCAGCAGAACCCTTCTTGCTTCTGAAATACATAGCCCACCAGTAGCTGAAGCAGCAATAGCTAGATAAAGGCATGAGACAGTACAAGGTTATTCTCCCAAAAGGTGCTGACTACAGGAGATAGATATGCATTTCAGCCTCTTTATATCTGTTTGGATAAAGGGTTTTTTTGTGAAGTACTTGCAACAAAGGTCTTTTGAAAATGGTAAGGGTGTTCAGACAAATTGTAGGAAATCAGCAAGATCGGGCTACAAGCTCATCTGCACAGATTCTTTATGTGGAAATGGAGTCCACAGCTAGAGTTATAATGATAAGTGAAAAAAAACTTGGGAGACAGGAGGAAGAGCCACAGACTTGACAACTGGAGACGTCTCAGTGTCAGGATCAGGATTCAATGAGTGCTAGCCTGATGGAGCAGCCTCAGCTGAGTCAATTGGACCAGTAACGTGGCTGAGGCTGAGTGAAGCAAGCCACAGCTGCAGCAAGTTGGTCAGAAAACTCCAGGTGAGGACTGGGAGCAGCTACCACTCATTAGCAATGTGGAGGAGATGGAGTCCACACCTCGTCCTGATCCAAGCATAGAGAGGACACATACACAATGTCAGTCAGCTAGACCAGGAGTCTCCAACCTTGGCAACTTTAAGACTTGTGGACTTCAACTCCCAGAATTCCTCAACCAGCAAAGCAAAGCTGGCTGAGGAATTCTGGGAGTTGAAGCCCACAAGTCTTAGAGTTGCCAAGGTTGGAGACCTCTGAGCTAGACTATTCACAAATAGGCAGCCTTGTCTCTAATGAAGGACTGCCCCAACATTGCCTTCTTAATCCCACCCTGAGGACTTGAGCATTGCTGGAGCAACATGGTCAATTCTGTGCCTTGCGTGCTTGTGCCCAGAGGTGGGCTGCACTTTCAATGACAAGGGGTTCGATGCAGAGGTGGTATTCAGCAGGTTCTGACCAGTTCTGGAGAACCGGTAGCAGAAATTTTGAGTAGTTTGGAGAACTAGCAAATACCACCTCTGACTGGATATTTTACAGTATCCTTCCCCTGCCACGCCCACCAAGCCATGCCCACAGAACTGGTAGTAGAATTTTTTTAATCCCACCACTGGTTCGCTGGTCATGCTTTGGGGCTGAAACATAGTTTAAACAAGCAGATAATTGACTCAGGCACCTCCGGTGAGTACAGCACGGTGGAGCAGAACTCACCTGGGCAGCCTGGGTGGGGGGAAAGTTAGTTATTTAGGGAAAGCATAGCACAGGGGTGAATGGGTGGGCCAAGCCAGAGATCATAGCTAAGGGTTTGCCTGAACCTTGCCGACCATCTAGTTGCCCACCAATGCAGCGCTAGTACTCCTGGTTGTGTTCTTGTTTGGACTACCTTGCAGGGCTAACAGGCAGCTTTGTTGCTACTAATTAATGGCAGAAGAAGGACTATGGGGTTGTTCAATAAACTCAGTAAAAATGCTGATGCAATAGGTGGCTTCTATGAAAAATATCTAAATGCTACATTTATATTATTGAGGATGAGGATGGTGAATGCTAGTTATGGACACAAGGCTGGGAAGTACTCTTTCATTCATATTCATGGGTTTCCATTATTGTCTGGTGAACTATTATGAGAATTTAAATGTTGGTCAAAATATTGGTCAATACTTATTTATACCAATTTATATACTGCCCTTCTCAAAAACAAGTGGCTAACAAGTTAAAAATAACACAAACAACATAATAAATGCATAATTGGCAGCAGAGATAAAACCAACTCATCCATCAAATCAGCAGTTCCTTTATGTTCTTGTTTTTCAAATTCTAAAGTGCTGTTTATTATGTGCAACATGAAATCAGATGACTGGAACAAATTGTGATTCTTTTTTTTTCACACCAGTAACAACTATTTAATTATTTGCCTCTAATTTGATGCTTAGAAGTTATTAACCTCAAAGTTCATAAGAGAAACAGAAAACTTCCCTGTGTAAACCAAATCAAGTGACTATGAAAATATATGTGAGATAAAACTTTTGGAAGAGCAGAGATTCTGGAACAACATGGCTGCAATTTGTATACATGATCATACTATTTGTAATATTGTAAACAAACTCAAAAATCCCTATCAAATATACCACATATCAAACATGTTTGAAACAGGACTTGCTCTAGTAATATGCATTACACATTTATAATTATTATGCTGGATTATTTTTTCAGCATTAATTTATTTAAAAAATTAATTCTGAATTCTTAAGCTAAAATTAAGACAAGTGATGAATAAATCATGATGGCACATCCCCTGTAGTCTTAGGACTAGCAACTATGGATTGTACTGATTCCAGCCTGACCTGGTGCTTGGCCAGAACTGGATTTTAATTATTTCTGATCTCCTAAAGTCAACAAGACTGCAGAGCTGATCTTGTCTTTTGAGAAAATGGGTGCAAAATCAATGGACTTAAAGAAATAATGTATCCTTCAGTGCTGAATGCAGAGGCCCATAAAGGAGGAGACAAGACTGACAGAGAAAGACTTTCAGAACATCTTTAGCAATAGTAAGTTCTACTCCAAGCCCTAAATACCTTTGATCTTTTCCAGTCCTTTCTAAATCTTGAGCAGTGTCTTGTAAATCTTTGATTATAAGAAAATTGCAACCCCAACAGTGAATACACAAACTGTGTTGCTAAATATTTAAAATTGCTACAGCAACTGATCTGAAGGGATTAGAAAAAGATCTATTGGAGTGACAGTTATTAAACACTAAATCCCAGTAAATGTTATAAAGCAGATGAATTATTCAGAGCCCTGACAGCCATCCCAGTGCTGACAAACCAGAAAGATATCTGCAATGGGGCTGGTTGGCTTGCTAGATGAGTGACAACTCCAGAAGTAGAGATTTGTGTTTACCAAGAGGAAGCAATGGCTTTCAGTAGAATAAAAGGAAAGGAAATTGACCCAATCTAGCACAAAAGGGTGACTGGATAAAATGGCAGCATGGTAGAATTTCAAAGGAATGATTGAATTATTAAACCACATTTTGGTGCATGAAAAGAGAAAATTAAGTATTCCAGTTGCAAAACAACATGCTTGCAATAATTAATGAAAGTGCCCCAGAACATGTGGAGCAATTGAGTTACTTTTCCATCTTGCCCAGTATATTTTTTCAGCCATACACAATTTATTATCTTTCAGATAAGTTGTACCATATCCACCCAATTATTAGCCCATGTGATCCAATTGGAGAAGATTGGTTCTCTTTAAAAAAAAAAACAGTTTGATGTACCATAGTAGTTAAGGCATCAGGCTAGAAACCAGGAGACTATGAATTCTAGTTCTTCAGAGTCCAACGAGGTAACTTTCAGCCAATCACTCTCTCTCAGCCCTAGGAAACAGGCATTTGAAAACTACTTATGAAATCTCGCCAAGAAAAACTGTAGGAACTTGTCCAGGCAGCTATCAAGACACAAAACTGACTTAAAGGTGAAAAAGAGAGAGAGTTCATATTGTGTGGCAGTGGCTCTAAAATACAGACGTCTACTTTTTATCTTTTAACTGTGGATCTTAAGGAGCCTGAGATTCAGGCTGAATGCAAAACAATTGAAACCAGAACTTTTTATTTGAGGACTAAAGGATGATCAGTTAGAAACAAGCCATGTTTCTTTCAATATATGATTATTGTGATGAGATTATGATATGCACAGATTCAACATTACCCACTATGAAGGAATGGTTGGTGAAAATTGAGAGATCTTGCCAAGATGGATACATTAATTTCTTTTATTAGAGAAAAGACATTCCTTTTTATGACCCTGTGGTCCCCATCTCAATTATTGGTGACTGGAAACCTTTTATAGACTTTTAATATAAAAATGAAAAAAATGAACTGTTGATTTATGGCTTTGATAATTAGGGTTATTTATAATAGGATAATTAGGATCATAGAAAGAAGAGCAATATGATGTAACTTTAGAGAGAAAGATAAATATATAATTGCACTTGTAACTGCTGTGAAGAATATTGAAACTGTTTTGTATCCTTTTTTCTTTTCTATTTTTCTTCAACTTTTTTTACATTTTTTGCTTTGTCTTTGTTTCTTTTTTTTCTTATTTACTATTTGTTTTATCTTCTTTCAAAAATGTCAACGAAAACCATATAAAAAAGAGATGGGATGTAAAACATGAACTCAGTCACTCCTTTCTTAGCATTAAGCAACTACGATACAGATAGTCTTTGCTTACTGAATGACTCATTCAGCAACTCCTCAAAATTATGATAAAACAGTAGGTTTATGACCAGTCCTCAAACTTGTAATCATTGCAGTGTTCCTGTAGTTCATGGGATCACAATTCACAATCGATACACTTTTATAATAGTCATAGCATCTCACAGTTACATGCTGGGTTTGCAATCTTCACATCTGGCTTTAGACAAGCAAAGTCAATGGGGAAGCTGGCAGGAAGTTGCAAGTTACAGTCATGTGATGTCACACTTATTAAGTAAATCATAGGAATTTGCTTAATAACTACAGCAGAAATAAGCTGAGTCCAGTGTGATCACATGACCTTTCACTTAATGACCGAGTTGTCAGTCCCAATTGTGGTTGGTAAGTAAGGAACACCTGTGTAACAACCTGACAGGCCTTTCCCCCTGCTTATACCTAATGATGGCACAAACGCACCTTGGCATTGCAGCCTCTTTTTTCTGTACAGTTCCCATGACATTGCCATCATCTCATATTCAGCCCATGAATCAAACCCTTGAATCAATCTTCATGGTACTGCTGTTACAACACTGTTTCCCTTATTCCAGCACTGTCCAAGGGCAGCCACAGGATGATAAAATCTTCCACCCGTTACTTTGGAGTGGACAGCTGATTGAAATGACTTGATCAGGTATCAGGAATGGGGACAACAAATTTAATGCCAGTAAAAGTTATCTGCTGACACAGTGATGAATGGAAAGCACTTATAGTCAGCAGGGGCGGAAAGGCTTTGAGATGCAACTTAACTCTCCATTAAAAATGTGAAAGGATTTTAGTACCAAAGAACTGTAGATGTATATGTTCAGAGGGACCATATAAGTCATTAAGACCAAACCCCTGCTTAGTGCAGGAATCTGCTGAACATTCATTGTGCTTGTCCATATGGCTCCCATTTGAAAACTACAGTGAGGAGGCATCTACCACTGTTCTAGGCAAACTGTTTCACTGCTTAACAGCTCTTTCTATCAGGAAATTCCTCCTAGCATTCAAGCTGTTAGTCCTTGTCCTGTTCTCAGTTTCTGTTGAGAATAGTCTGTCCTTTTCTAATTCAATATGCTCATCTCCTTTAACCATTCCTCATAGGGTTTGGTTTCCAAATTCCATTTTATAATAGTTGTAGCTCTCCTTTGAACCCACTCTAGCTTTGCCCTGACTCTGCCAGAAGTGTAGTGCCCACAACTAGCAGCAGTACTGTGTTGTCTAATCAATGCAAAATATAAGTGAAATCATGGATGGGAACCATTAAAGAATCAGAGCCTTTAGGATACTGGGTGCCCTTTGTTTCACTGGGTCCAGTTCTGGCAACTTGCAATGCATTCCTGATTCCATTTGTTGCTTTCTTTCCTGGGCTAGATAATGACTTTGACTTACCTTGCCATTGAGAAGACCATTGTCCATAACCACAACTTCAGATTGCCTCATTAGGCTACATGATTTCTGTTCTTTGCCAGCATGCCAGTCTCCATTCATATACAAGCATGAATGCTCTCCATGCCAGCTCCTCCATGTGTTCATGCACCACCTTGCTTTTGGTCCCTTGCTCTCTGTATTAGCCAATCCAGATTCAATGCTTGCCTGACCTATGCTGTCACATTGACTTCTAAAGCATGTGAATATGTGCACTCGGCTAGCACTTTCCTTGATTCCTACAACCAGACCTGAGATTACCTTACATGATCTATGTGCAAAGCCTCTATTAATGCAGTCTAAGATTACAAATTGGTTATTATAGTTGTTCATTACACTGCTTATTCATGGCCAGCTGGTGGTTAATTTACAGTTCCAGATTCTTCTCACATGCACACTTGCCAAACCAGATCTCCCCCATAATTTTTTATCCATACATTTGAGTATTTCTATCCAGACGTAAGATTTTGCAGTTATCAACACTGAACATCCATGGATCTGGCTTGGTGTCATCTGCAGATCTGATATTCATTCCTTTCATTCCATTCTCGAGGATATTTATAATATATTTATAGGCCAAGAAAAAAAATTGTAAAGAATCCACCATGATACTTCCCTCCAGGACTATTTAAAAAATTGGCTGTGATTATTCAACCAGTTGTAAATCCACAGGACTGCAATAGCTCACATTCACCCATTTTGTCCACAAGGATATTGTGAAAGACTGTCAAATGCTTTAATGACATCAAGATAGACTACCTATGCAAAATTCAACTTATTTGACCAACTAATAATTTTATTATAATAGAGTTGTTATATATATTCTATAGGTGTCCACTTGGGTGTTTTTACACTGTAAATGCAAATTCTGTCACAATATAATCATAATTCCCAAAAACTCTTAAAAATTGAACATAGAAAAATGTTTTTGAGTATCTGAAAAGTTGACCCAAAGGCAGAGTACCCATCCGAGATCCAAGAGCAATTGAATGCATATTTTAATTTTAAACATGTTTTGTGGAATAAAATGGGATTAGAAGATTTGCAAAATCTTCATTCCAGTTTGATATTACAGGACAAATTCAGTTCATATGTTCACCCTATCACTGTAATAAGAAAGAATGGGTAACTGTTAAGACAGCTAATATAGAACTGTTATGAACAGTTCTATAATGGTTCTGTCTCATTCATATTTTCCTGGTGATCCAATCAATGCCACCTTGTATTTATTTATTTTTATATGTCTTTATCATTTTTTATAAATAACTCAAGGTAGTGAATATACCTAATACTCCTTCCTCCTCCTATTTTCTCCACAACAATAATCCTGTTTTACTATCACTTTTTCTGTATTTTATCTCACCATAAACCCATCATTTCACTAGGTGAGATAGTATACTTTTACACTGCCTGCTCAATTGATGACAGTAGTCTCTATGGAAGCACCCATTTCCTATTTCCACTTATTAGAGAACCAGATAGTAAAATATTCCACAAAGCAGTTATGAGAATTTTAAGCTGATTTTTTTCTCCTCCACTTTTTTATTTATAGAATCATTTGCCTGCTGAATGTATTACATCTGTTAGCACTTTTTTTAAAAAAATGTTCAGGGCTAACATTTATTTATTTTTTTAAAGGATTAAATGATGTCTACTATTAGATTTTAAAATGACAGAAATGTTCTGTTCTGTTACTCTGCTTTTGCAAATACTGCTGATAAAGGTGAGCAAACACAGCTTATCATTTGGTATCTAGTTTCATGAGTCATATCTTTTAAGCAGTCGTAAGTTCAGCAATAAATTAATTTTATTACATGCAAACAAAAATGGTACCTAATTTAAAGCTAGATTTTTGGAGTGCAATTAAAAGTCCAAAATCGATTTTAAAATCAATTTTAAAAATAATGCAATAGCAGCAACAAAAGATAATTAAAAGAAAGTCTTATCAGGAGTATAGCAAATAAATTTAAGAAAAAGGTGACTTTGTGAATAGAGCTGGAGGGATTTATTTTCAGAAAATTAAATTAAAATCAGACTTTAATATATTCTCTCTTTTTATTTTTTATAAAGTGTTTAATGTTACATTGAACAAAATTAATTAATTATGTTTAAATTTGCTCAAAAGCAAATTTAAAAAGTACAAGCTCTACCTTTCACTTGTATAAAAAATATCACAGAACTGCACTGGATTAATATAAAAAAACCGTATATGAGATAATGTTATTCCCGGAGGTGAAATTATTATTGTAACTTTCTTAATATGTAATTAAACTTTGGTTTTTGTTTAGGATTACTTTAGGGATAATCAACCAGCTATGAGGACCCAGATTGTTTTGAGGGCACTAAGACTCTTAGATTTAGAGGGTGCTATAAAGTAGATCATAAGTCTAAATGCTATTGCTATTCTATTTTATGACCTGGCCCTGGGGATATACCATGATCAAGACCCTGTTTCCAACTACTACCCAAGCGGCCTCTGAAGACAGCTTAAATGCAGGCAACTGACCAAAGGACCAAGCCAAGAGCAAAACCATAAAATACATTAGCTTAGAAAAATCATTGCTCCTCATGCTAATACTATATTCAACATCATTAAACTAGTTAAAGTCAACTTGTGTGACCTAGAATGATAAGTTAACCCAGGCTTCTTATAGGAGAGTGTTCTCCAACAGGTACCTAAGCATTCAGCAAAAATGTCCTTAGTGAAAACACTCCCTCATGCATACCCAAAAATTTCTATATGAACAGAAATCCCAGTAATAGGACAATATTCCTACTTTTTTGGTAAGCTTCATATATGTAGCTGCCTGCATGAATACCAATTCTGAAACTCTCTTAACATTGCAGGTGGAAACCTGTTGCAGTCTAGACGCCATCCTAGAAACCAGATATTTCATGTCTAGCAAAAATTTTCAAAGTCCTATCCTTGGATTATCCTGTGGCAGAAGCTCTTATAACTGTACCCCTAGCAAAGTTGATTAGGATAGCTGATTATCATTTAATCTCATACAAGCTATTTGAAATATCAGTGAGACATCAACTATGAAATGCTAGTTAATGTATTGCGAAGCACTGGAAATTTCTAAATCATCTTCAAAGTCAGACATATATATAATTCATTATAGTAAGTGAATCTGGATGTTACTAATGCGTGTTTAACTCAAGCTAAGCTATCTTTGTGCAAGAGAATAACAGGTGATGTCCTATTAATCTCAGCTTCATGGCAGATGACATATGACAACTTCAAATCTCAACAAATAAATGCTCTGTCCCTACATATTGGCAAAAAAATAAGAAAATAAAATACAGGCTGAATAATCAAGACCTTGATAATGACCCAAACTCTGTCAAGGATCTTGGAGTACTCATCTCAAATGATCTAAGTGCTAGAGCCCACTGTAACTACATAACAAAAAAGGTGTTAAGAGTTGTTAACCTAATCTTACGTAGCTTTTTCTCTGGTAATATTACACTAATAACTAGAGCATACAAAACATTTGCTAGACCAATACTGGAATACAGCTCATCAGTCTGGAACCCACATTACATATCTGATATTAACACAGTTGAGAAAGTCCAGAAATATTTTACAAGAAGAGTTCTTCATTCCTCTACTCGTTGCAGAATACCTTATGCCACCAGACTCAAAATTCTAGACCTTGAAAACCTAGAACTACGCCGCCTTCGGTCCAATCTAAGTATAGTATATAAAATCATACATTGCAATGTCCTACCTGTCAATGAATACTTCACCTTCAACCATAACAACACAAGAGCAAACAATAGATACAAACTCAAGGTTAATATAATAATAATAATAAATAATAAATATTTATTTATATACCGCTCCTCTCCCGAAGGACTCGGAGCGGTGCACAGCCATACAATTAAAACAATAAATATGTAAAAAGTTAAAACTAAATTAAACTAAGGCCCTGGCTGTAATCAATTAAAACTCCTCCCTAAAACCTTAAAATTTAATATAAAGAGTAAAACATCCAAATCTAAAATCAGCCCAAGCTGGCCTGGTCAAAGAGCCAGGTTTTCAAGGCACGCCTGAAGGTCCCCAGGTCCGTGGCTATATGTAGCTCCGGAGGCAACCCATTCCAGAGGGCAGACGCCCCCACAGAGAAGGCTCTATTCCTCGGGGTCACCAGCCGGCACATAGATGCCGACGGCACCAAATAGCACCAAACTTGATTGCAGGAAATACGACTTCAGCAACAGAGTGTAGGGGGAGTGCATAAGCACACCAAAGTGCTTACCATCCCTGTCCTATTGTTTCTTTTATATTTTATTTTTCTTATATGTATCCATGTATTCATAACTATGTTTTACTTATACCTATTATCTTGTAAGCAATTGACAAATAAACAAATAAATAAATAAAAACTTAGAGCAAAGAATTTGATCCTTAAGCAGAAGCCCAGCCCTTCTTAAATCAGATGGAGCCATTCTTTCCAAAACTAGTGACATCCTCTACTAATAGCAGTAACTTGATCTAACTTGAGCTGATTTGTTCTTATCCAACTCACTGCTAACTCTAGATACTTATTTAACTTACTTATTTAAAATCCTGGATCACAAAGTCCAGAAATATTTCACAAGCAGTTTTCCACGCTTCTACTCATTGCAGAATACTTTATGCCACCAGACTTGAAATTCTAGACCTAGAAATCCTAGAACTACACCGCCTTCAATCCAATCTAAGTATAGTATATAAAATCATACATTACAATGTCCTACCCATCAATGAATACTTCAGCTTCAACCATAACAATACAAAAGCACACAATAGATACTCATGGTTAACCGCACCAAACTTGATTGCAGGAAATATGACTTCAGCAACAGAGTGGTCAATGTCTAGAATACTCTGCCTGACTCTGTGGTTTCTTCCCCAAACCCCCAAAATTTTAACCTTAGACTGTCTACTATTGACCTCACCCCTTTCCTAAGAGGTCTGTAGGGGGCGTGCATAAGAGCATCAACATGCCTACCGTCCCTGTCTATTGTTTCTTTTATTTTTCTTATATGTATTTATTTATTATTTATTATTCGAACTTCTATACTGCTCCCTCTCCCAAAAAGGGACTCGGGGCGGTGAGTATCCATGTATTACTAACTATGTTTATACTTATGCCTATTATCTTGTAAGCAATTGACAAATCAAATCAAATCAATAAATAAATAAAACATGGGGGTGGGAGGAATGCATTCCTTGAGACATGGTCAATGGACAATAAACTACTGTAGATAGACATTGCAAATCTAAATTATAAACGTTCCTCATCAGATTGTTCTGGACTATTAATACATCCACTCAGTTTAAAGACTTAAACTAACAATACTGCTAATAGAACAGAGAATATGATTTTTTTTTAAGGGATTACACTGATAGTCTCTCAATAATACCATTAAGACAAATTCTGAACAAATGAAATGAATGCCGTTTGTGAGGAGAGATCTTGTTTAAATTATTTGGTGTATGACTATATTATAGCTATACCCATCTTTTTTTGTTCTTCTCCCACCCCATATTTCTGCTATCCTCTTTCCCAGGTATCCTTTTTTTTAAAGTGTTATTATTGAACAAGCTATCCGGGGATTCTAGAGGAAAATCTCATTATCATTAAAGATCCATGAATTTGCTAAAGGTAAGCAGCAAAAGAGTTGATTATTCCTAACTGCAGCCATGTGGACAAAGATGCTTATAAGCAAAAATTACTCCAGCTTCCAATGTAATAAAATATTGATTTCACTTTCAAAAAATGCTAATTATAAATGTAATGGTGGAGATAGCTTTGAATTAGCTAGAAAACTGTGATCTCTGTTTACTTCTGTCTTTATTTCTTGACTTATCTATGACTTAGGACTGATTCATATATCATTCAAGGCAGTGGCGGGATTCAAATGTTTACTACCAGTTCTGTGGGCATGGCTTGGTGGGCATAGCAGGGGAAGGATACTGTAAAATCTCCAGTCAGAGGTGGTATTTGCCAGTTCTCCAAACTACTCAAAATTTGCACTACTGGTTCTCCAGAATACCACCTCTGATTCAAGATCTCTTCATTTGAAGATTCACAGATAAATATATTATCTATCTGCCTTCATTAGCATTTCATTGTTTCAAATTAAATTGTTGTAGTACCACAAGGGATGGGATGGTGTAGATTGTGATATAAAAAAACCCCTGCGGTTAGATCAAAATCTGTGTAGCATAGAGGGGTTAAGAAGTTGGATTAGGACAACTGAACCCAGGATTCAAGTCCAGCCTCAACTATGGAAACTCATTTATAACTTGTGCCCAAACACAGATCTAATATATCTCTCAAGTTTGTTGATGTGAAAAATTATAGGGGAATATAAACCATTTTGAGTGCCTAAAGAAAGATGAGATATAAATCTAACAAACAAACAAAGGAAGTTATAACCTAATGTTCTGTTTTCTATATTGTCCAACCAAATGCCTATGAGAATAGACATAAGCAGGACATGAGTATAGTCACTGCCACACAACTTATAGTCAGTTACACATGCCTACGTAGAGTCAATAAAAAATAAGTGTCACTGAATATTTGTAATTTTTTCAAAGTCAGGAACTATTCTAACAATTTTTGAGGAATGAATTCCCTATATTACAATAGAAGGTAGAAAGAACAGCCCTCTTTCCCCTGACTGCTAAAATAAAACTTACTGCAACCCCAGTCTAACCAATATAGTTGATGATGACAGATGCTGGAAGTTTTTCCACGTTATTTTTTTTTCTGCATTTTATCACATTTATCATTTATAAGACAACATTTATCATTTATAAGACAACAATGAAGAACAAAATAAGACACATTTACAGAGAGTTTGATCCTGGGATAGTTGCTGTCCCATACATGCTTGAAGGAAGATGGTTAGGAACCAGCCAAGCATCTTTTGAGAAAAAATGCCATAACTAGGTTACTGTCACTGAGAAGATTACTGAGCAGCTGAATCTGCAGTGGTACGCTCTCAGTTGATCTTAATGTCTGGGTTAGATGTTTTTCACAGGAGACAAGCTTTGAAATATCAAGGTCAAGGCTTTTAGGGCTTTATAAATTAAAGTCAACTCCTTAATTTGAGTCAGGGCATTCATAGACAACCAGTGCAGTATTTTCAGGATTTGCATTGTATGGTTCCATAAAGTGAACCTACTTAACTATAAGATAGTTGAATTCTGTAGTACTTGTAATTTTGAATTATTTTTAATTGTAACTCATATAGGACAGTGGTTCTTAAACTGTTTGACCTACTTACCCTTTTCCTAGTCTCAAACAATATCATAACCTCCACAAAAAACAGATTCTGTTGTTTTACACAAGTGTCTCCACAAAAGCAATCCTAAGCTAGATCTTTGACTCAGAAAAAAAACAATTACAAATTGTTCCATTACCTCCAGGTTATGCCCCAATTACCCCTAGTTTAAGAACCACTGACACAGAGTATGTCGAAGTAATTCCATCAAGAGGTATTAAAGCATGTAATGATCACTGAGAGTAAACTATTCTTTAGATAGAGTCTCAGCTGATATACCAGCTGAAGACAGATACAAGTCCTCCTTGATATTGTCAGTTCTCAATGACACTATCCAAAGCAACTCTAGGTGGCCATAAAAATCATAAAAATAAAACCACTAAAATTAACAACAGCTAAATATAGCCTAAAAACTAAGAGCATGAATGATGAGGGGGTGGGCTCTTTACCAATCACCTCCAGAATAGTGTGCCCCTATTGTGCCCTAGGTCAACCAGCAGAGTCAGGTTTTAAGGTCCTTCCACAACAACAATGGTAGCAAATCTCATCTCCCCCAGCAATGTTCGAGAAGGCAGAGGCCATGGCAGAAAAGGTTCTTCTCCTAGATTCTGTTAGCAAAATATCCTTCACTGATGGATCTGCAGCAAGCCCTTTCTGCTGGAGAGAGTGGGGCAGGGCAATTCTATTGGGGCAAGACATTTCCTCAGATAACCTGATCCTATGCCAGGAAGGGTTTTTAAAGCAATAATATCTTGAATCTATTCTTGATAGTATCTATCCCATCTGGATTCAATTGTCAAGCATGTGCCTAGCCTTATCCTGTTTTAGGCAAAAAGCAGGAAGTGCTAAATGATGTTATGGTGGTATCATACTCTAAAGCTCTATATGAGTAGAAACCCCAGAAGTTCTACATAGATACCATTCAGCAAAAGAGGGCTAGAATCTTAAGATCCTACAATTCCAGCACCAAAGAACTGAACAGAGTCCTCTGATGGTGCTCCTGGAGGTAGGATTGGACCACCATAATTCCCAACTCACTGAACTATATCAGTAATATCCATGATGAATAACTGCTGAAAGACCCAATGGAATCAAGACCATAGCACACTCTATCTCTCCCCTAATAAAAAGCATTGCTCAAAGGAGATACTAATACAAATCTAAGAAGCACAATAGAAATATTACTTAGAAAATCACAATGGCTTCCCTAAATATCTCCAGAGTTCCTAGAAATATAGTAGAAGAAAAGGAAAACTGAAAGCATAATTAATACCCATGGAAGCCAGAATGATTATCCATTTAATGTTTTCCTTTTGCTCAGAACAGACATTGGCATTATGACTATTACAGTATTAGTGGTTCTAAGAAGGTACCTCAGGGAAAATGTAGGCATTTTAAAAGTTAATTTTAACCAATTGCAATTTACGTAGCTGCTGTTAAAAGTGCTTTTCACCAAGAAATATCTGCATTTGTGTCTGCTTGCCTCCACCCTTAAGAAAATAATATTGCAGAGGTGTGGGTGGCTGGGTAGGTATTTTACTCCCACAAAACAATGATTGGAAGGCTACCAAGCCTGCAAATAGCAGAACTTTTCTACCATTCTCATAAAAGGCCAGCAGTCTAGTCATAGGGGAGTTTCATTCAGATTGTTAGAGTGACTTAACTATTTGTATTCCAGAAATGTAAACCTTCAGCTTCAAAACATGACATTCTTCACTGTTGGCCATTTTATATGTGCCAGTTGTTTTAACTCAGTTATATTGGGAGGGGGGGTTGCAGGTTCCATACCACTTGCTCTCTTCCATCCTACTGTCTATTTTAACTGATATCACAACTGTATGATTTTTTTTGGCTTATGGGTATGTTCTGTCCTCCCTGCATTTTGCAAAAACTAATGTTCATTAGTTATCCACCAACAATACTACTGCCCTTTAAAGCGACCTTGATTATGTGTCTGAATGGTCAAACAATTGGCAACTCCAAATCTTGACCAACAAATGCTCTGTCCTACAAATTAGTAAAAAAAAATCAGTGCACCAAATACAAGCTAGGAGGATATGACCTCGTTGATGACCCTCACTCTGTCAAGGACCTCGGAGTACTCATATCCAATGATCTAAACTCCAGAGCTCACTGTAACAGCATTGCCAAAAAGGCATTAAGAGTTGTAAATCTAATCTTAGAAGCTTCTCCTCTGGAAATATTGAATTGCTAATTAGGGCATACAAAACCTTTGCTAGACCAATACTCAAACATTTGTCTGGAATCCACACTGTACATCAATCATTAATACAATTGAGCGAGTCCAGAAATATTTCACGAGAAGAGTACTGCATTCCTCTGCTCGCAACAGAATACCCTATATCACCAGGCTTGAAATTTTGGGCTTGGACAATCTTAAACCATGCCGCCTGTGGTTGGACTTAAGCATAGTACACAAAATTATCTGCTACAATGTCCTACCAGTCAATGACTATTTCAGCTTTAACTACAACAATACGACACAACACAACACAACAGATGCAAACTCAATGTTAACCGCTCCAAACTAGACTGCAGAAAGTATGACTTCAGCAACAAAGTGGTCAATGTCTGGAATGCGCTACCTGACTTATTGTTACATCCTTAAACCCCCACTCCTTTAATCTCAAACTATCCATTATTGACCTCACTCCATTCCTAAGAGGTCTGTAAAGGGCATGCATAAGTGTACCATCGTGCCTCCCGTTCCTGTCCTGTTGTCCCCATTTATTCGTACCTATTTCCTGTATTCTTACTCATGTTTATACTTATACCTATTATCTTGTAAGCAATTGACAAATCAAATCAAATAAAAATAAATAAATTTGACAGCCCATTCTTACCCACTGAGATAGACATAGTCAGGGGTGGGATTCTACCAGTTCGCACCTATTCGCTAGAACCGGTTGTTAACATTTTAAGCAGTTCGGAGAACCAGTTGTTACAAGAAATTACTGGCCTAATCCTGTAAGGAAGGCAGGACGGAAAAATTCTGGTGTTGCTTACAGAAACTGCCTCTCCGTTAACTCTTATTACATTCTTGGCAGGACTAGACTTCCTGTCTCAGGAACGTCTCTAGAGGTTTTTTTCCCTCCTTTGTTGGTACTTTGCTTGTGTGGAGTGACCATTCAAAGTTACAATGGCACTGAAAAAAAGTGACTTATGACCGTTTTTCTCACTTACGACTGATGCAGCATCCATAGTTATGAAAGACCAGGCGAGGAGCTGCATGCCTTGATGTGAGTGATATTGAGTTGCCCACGCCCAGCCAATAACATAACCACCAAGCCATGTCCACCCAGTCACATGACCAACAAGCCACACCCACCACTTAAGCCATGCCCACAGAACCAGTTGCTAAAAATTTGAATCCCACCCCTGGACATAGTGTTGTGTTCACTGTATAAGAACTAACAAGCAGCAACAAGGTCAAGGGAAGGATTAGGTTCTAGTAGAATGTTTGTGTTTTCAAAGCTGTTATGTGGCTGAAAAGATATATATTTAAATATATTTAAAATGTGCTTCTTATGGAGGAGGAGGAGGAGGAGATGATCACTTGTCCATTAGCTGGCTATACCCGTCTAGGACTGGTAGGCTGAAGAATTGGCAATATTTGCTGGTCACAATAGAGGCCACAGCATGTTTTTAGTGGGGGAACAAGAGTCCAGTGGACAAATGATGCCAAAAAATAGACAGGGGCAAGATTTTTTAAGTTACTTTGTAGAACTTTTTGTGGGCGGGGGGGAGAAAGATCCTATATTAGTGTTAAACCTATTATTGGTGTACCTTCCTTTTATTCATGCCTTTCCCACTTCAAGCTGGTAACATGATGTACCTTGATGAAGTTAAAAGGGTTACAGGAACTTTTCAAAAAGTTGTTTGGAGACTGCCTGTGGCCGATCCTTATTGCAAACGTTTCTAAGCCAGTTGGCAGGGTTTCTAGACACACTGTGAGACCAAATAGGTTTTTTTTCTCAACTCCTGATGAGTGACCATTATTTCAAAATGTTTCTCCTCTTGTTAATAGGCATGTGCTCTTTCATAAGCACTTCAGCTTCTGTTCTGAGGAAAAAATGGAAACCCTGCGATCTCACTTGAGAAACAGCCTTTTCAGCATGAAACAATTGTCAAAGAAATTTTGCTCAGCTTGTGATACATTTCTCTGAAGTTCATATATAAGAATTCAGAGCACCAATCCGATCATGTGCTGAGTCTCTGGTGCACCATTCTTCAATGCCTGCTTAATATACGTAGGAGTCAGTATTTAGTCCCATTCAGGAGAATACACAGCTCTGTGAAGAATCAGAAGTTCCTCCATTTATACAATGCCAATTCAATTTGCTGCCTAAGGATTTGGGGGGAGAATGACCTCCATTCAAGTTCTGACTACATTTTCATTTACAAAAGATGGAGGAGCCTCTAGTGGGTTTAATGAACCCTTGGCTCATCAAGAGTAGTTGCCGGCTTCAGCAGAGGAACAAAGCATAATTGTTCCTCAATTCATATCCCCAGCAATGGGGCTGCTTCATCCAAAAAAAAAGCAAGCAAGCAAAACATTCAGCTAATGTGCCAAGAAATGCTCTCTGCTTGGCTTGATCGCTGACTTTGTTTGCTAAACCAGGTCTTAGCAATCTGCTATATGAATTAAGGATGAATGGATGGATGGCAAATACCAAACACATTTAGATCCTTATTTGATGCATACAGTATACAGCCAGATTCTGATACAGATTTTCATTCCCAGAAAATGAGGGCAGTTCATCACTTTGATGTTTGCCACTTGCAGAAGAAAACATCGTGGCTAGAGCAGCATGGAGCATGACATATTATTCCAGGCACTATGCTTGGAGCAGCCCAAGTTATCAAATGCTAATGTATGAGGAATCAAATAATATGCCTGTTTATTTTCTATGAAGTGTATACAACAGAGGGTACATAACATCTGTCAACCTCTTAGTGTTGGTTGTAACATTAAATATCTGATGTGGAAATAGTGGACTTTGGCTATTTCTTGGAATGATCAAATTGTATGGCCATCTCTACTGTAAATTTAACTTGGGCATTTGTAAACTAATGTCAATATTTCCAGTCATGTGACAATAGGCCTCCGGTGAAACTACTAGTGAATAAATGCTGTATCTGGCTATGCATAGAAGAGAGATAAATAATAAGTTGACATGTCAACTGGACAATTGGCCTGAATTCAAGGGTCCGTGGATGCTAATAAGGATTTTGAAACTCTTAGTTATGCATCTGCAACATGATCATCATTCAGGTGATTTTCTGACCTGGCCTCACTCAAAGGACTGCCACCATTATTTCACAGTGGTGCTCATGAAAATTGGGAAAAATTGTTTGGAATGCATTTTGCAGATCTAATCCAGAGGGCTTTAAACCAGGGGTCCCCAGACTTCGCAACTTTAAGACTTGTGGGCTATTGGGACTTCTGGGAGTTGAAGTCCACGAGTCTTAAAGTAGCCAAGTTTGGAGACCTCTGCTTTAAAGCCCTCTGGATTAGATCTGCAAAATGCAAAAGCGAGCCCCCAAAAATAGTGGGATGGGGTTGAAATAGATACACAGCTGTTGGAGGCAGTCAATAATAGTGCAGAAAATAGGTGAAGTTATATGACCCCAAAACTCCAATGATTCTACACAAATGCACAGACTAAAGGGAACAAAGTCTTAATATCAGCTTTAAAATTCAGCTATCACATTTCATGGAAGGTGGGGGTGGAGGAGTTGAAAAGTTCAAGGTTATTCTGTATGTCATATTAAGAAATTCCAAGTGCAGTTAATTGGTTCTCATGATTTATGAAGTATAGAAGTGGGAGGAGAGAAGGGAGAAGAGAAGATGGATTCTGTGTAACGTGTTGAAATAATTTCACTTTGGTAAATTGCCTTTGACATGCCAGATCTGTTTCTAAATAAATCAATTGCAGAGAAAATGTCTTGGAGTGATTGATATCGTGGATACTTTCTGGATGTCTTACATTTATTTCCCAAAGTGAAATTATTTTCGCGCATTACACAGAATCCCACCTTCTCACCTCCCTTCTCTCCTCCTACTTCTACACTTCGTAAATCATGAGAACCAATTAACTGCACTTGGAATTTCTTAATATGACATACAGAATAACCTTGAACTTTTCAACTCCTCCACCCCCACTTCCATGAAATGTGACAGCTGAATTTTAAAGCTGACAGGCGTCCCCCCCTTGAAACTAACACAGGAAGAAACATCTTGTTTAGGAAGCATTACTAAAACTTCTGGAATGAAATTTATGAGTAGAATGCAATGATAAAAGGTATAACTTATTAAACCAACAAAAGGAGTGACAGAGCTGCCTTTTAGAAGTACATATATGCAGTAGGATCCAATATTTTTAACATGACTGTCCAGGTGAGGATATTTGGTTAAAATAATAAGGGAAGAAAAAAAACAGAAGATTTGGATAATGTCCTCCTGGACCAGTTTACAGAGGAAAGTCATAGTAATGATGGGATACATTAACTACCTGGACAGCTGTTGGAAAACCAATTTAGTCAAGAATGCAAGGTCCAAAATATCTCCCAGTAGTTTTGCTGGCTGTCTTATTTTCCAGAAGACTGAAGAAGAGAAAATTGAGTTAGTGCTTCTAGATAAAATACTAAGCAATAGGAAAAACCCAGGCTAAAAAGACAAAAGCAGCATGGACTTTGGGAGGAAATGACCATGTCATCTTAGGTTCAAGATTTCCGCAGAGAGAAAATGAAGTGTAATTTTACATGCACGCTAGATTTCAGGAGACTGAATTGTAACAAGCATAGAGAAAAACTAGGTGTGATCCTGTGATAAAAAATCTGCAGGTCAAAAGAACACAAGTGGGTTGAGGAATTCTCAGAAATAAGATACTGGAAGTATATTAAATATGTACTGAATATAGCCAACATTGTGGTGTTCTGACAGGAAAAAAATGCAGTCCAAAGCTGAATCAACATAATATTGTGTCAGAATTAAATCATTAATTGATCAGATCACTTCTAGAAGGTTGCATCCAGTTTTTATCAACATGTTTTCAGGGAGAATATTATTATCAGAAGTGGTATTCAACAAGTTCTGACCAGTTCTGGAGAACCGGTAGTGGAAATTTTGAGTAATTTGGAGAACCGGCAAATCCCACCTCTGACTGGAGATTTTACAGTATCCGTCCTCTGCCACGCCCACCAAGCCATGCCCACAGAACTGGTAGTAAAAAAATTTGAAACCCACCACAGTATAATATGTCAAGAGGACAACACCAAAAATTATAAGAATACTGAAAGGAAAAGGAAAAGAAGGCTAGTGGGAAGCACCAGATATGTAGAAGACAGGGCAGTGTTGTTCCAGAAAACCCAGGTTAAAAAGACAAAAGCAGTGTGGACTTTGGGAGGAAATGGCCATGTCATCCTAGGTTCAAGATTTCCACAGAGAGAAAATGAAGCGTAATTTTACATGCACACTAGATTTCAGGAGACTCAATTCTCAGTTCCAGAAGGCAAGAAACAACAGGTTTAAATTTAAGGAAGAAGATGTTAATTGAAAATCAGAAAAATGTTCTTACAAAAAGCTAATCAACAATGGAATAGACTGCTTCATGAGGTGTGGGCTCTCCTTTACAGGACTTGCTTAAAGAAAGAACCCAGATGGTCACTTATTAGAGATAATATTGTAATGGATTCCCACATAGGTGACTGAGTTGGATCCAAGATCCCTTTTGATCCTTATTATTTTATAACTTTATAGATTTGCATTATTTTGGGGGGTAGTGTCGATAATTTATTCATCTGTTTATGAACTTCAGCCCTGGCTTACATGGATTCATCTGCTTGTCCCATTAAAGAAATACCACTAACAATTTCAACGGATAAGAGTCTCAGTTCCACACAATTGTCTTGCCAATTTGATGTTCTCTTTAGAAAGAAGTTGAAACTATCATCTATAGATCCCTATTTACTACTGTGTATTAAAATTTCAAAGATCCAGAAACTGAAATATCTTCTCAAAGTGAGATAATTTATCACGGTATGTCTACATACAGCCCTGAATTAACACTATAGACCAGTGTTACCAACTAGTAAGTTGTGGGGAGGGGGGAGACACTCTTCAGAGAAAATAGTGGAAAATTACTTCCATAGTACAGCCAAGAAAATGATAGGAATATCTCTGATAAATCACTGGGAGTTCAGTGATTTATCAGATTTCACCCATCTAAACAGCTTCCTGTGACATAACAATGCCATTATAAAAAGAGCTGAGCATCTTTGCAACCCAACAAGGAAAAACTGAAATAGGAAACCCTTCCTATTTCAAAGGGTGTTTCTCCCAAGAAATGGATCAAACCCTAAGTACCAATCTATTTTAACTGCAAATAATTTGCCACTTTATGGCCCAAGATTCTAAAGTAGAGTAGATTCTAAAGAAGAAATATTAATTTTAAAAAGGATAAACAGAAGAAAATTTTCTTTCTTATTCCTATTGTGTTATTTTGAAAGGTATTTGTGTCTGTCCCATCAAGAGAACATAACTGTCTTGTGGTCAGCATAGATAGAAATTGAATGATTTTAAAAACTGATTCAGAATTGGAGAGTCATCAGTCACAGATGCACCAATAATTTCTTCCCAATCATCAACATTTCCAGATCATCCAGATGTGCATTCTCATCTATCTGCTTTAAACAGTTCTGCTGAAGGCTCTGAGGGTCAAACATTGACCTGGGAAAAATTCCTTCAAGAGCTAAATTGTTCTTTGTTGAATAATCTAGGGTCTATCTTATTAATAGATTGTGATGAAGAAAACAATTTCGATCCTTGGTGAGCCACGTTAATCAAACCTGATAGGGCAGAAACATAGTTAAATCATTGTATCCTAAATTCTTCAGAACACCTGTTATATTTACAAACATCACAACTTTTTATGATGCTCTGAAATTTGGATCTGCAAGATGTGAAGCATCAAAGCATGAAGACTCATTTACTTTGCGTGCTACTTTTTGCTCTTTTTTAATTGAAGGATGAGCTATTTGATTTTTTTTTTAAATCACTCTTGCTTTTCAAACACAGGATGAAATAATCCCAATGAAATAGTTGCTTCAGATGCCTGAAAAAATGATTATATTTTTGGAGAATACTTTTTAGTCTCTAGTATCTTTCTTGTTCATAAGAATCTCCAAGGTACTTTTCTCAATGCACCAAGCCATGCTGTGTATTGTGCCTCAAATCTCAACAATAGAAGTGCAATGGTTTGGTTGATCCATTTCTTTTCTACTCTAACTCATTCATTCCCAGTCACTAAGCATTAGGTCCATACCTTGTGGTTGGATCTTTCATGTTTTGGTCAATACCAAGACTTTTGCATGTGTAATTGGGCCTTCTTATGAAAATAATTTTGTATCAGGTCAGAAGGAAGCAGCCCAAAACTAGATGCATCCAGTGCAATAATGAGGCCTAGGTGAGAAATGCTTCCTTTACCTAGAAGCAGGAAACATGGAGTCCATTGCACTGCTCAGGTAAAGCACAAAGACAGAACATTGAATTCAGTATAAATAGGGTTTGTGATGGTATACATGGGAGTCACTGGAAAATTATTTTCTCTAAGTTTTTCAGTAAACTTACTTATGAGAGATCTATGTACAGTACCTTTCTGTTATACATCTATGGAGATTCTCAGTGCTCCAGGTCAAGGTTGTCCCAAGGGTGCTTTTTCAAGAGGCAACTGGACTTTCTGGGCTTTTTTTCTTTGAAGACAATTTGCTTCTCATTATCTTTCTGTTACCTTCCTTTTATTTCTAGTATCAGCAGGGGGAAAGGCAGTGGGAAGTATTAATTAGAAAATCTTGAGACTTCTCTTTCCTGTAGCTCCTTCTTCTCAACAAACTTTAAATATGGAGGTCTAGTTTTGTTAGTTTAATAGGACATTTCTCGTTAAAAGCTTTATTTTAAAAACTGCACATTGCTGTGCCTTATTGTGCTTTAGAATTAGTATATTTGAGTATCATATTTTGTAATACTCTTACACCTATCGTATGTAATTTTGATAAATAAAATTTAAAAGCTTTCAGGCATAGTTTGAAAGTATGAGTAGCAATAGAACATCTCCAGGAAGTTATGCGCATGACTACTTCACTACCTTCATATTAGGATGCAAATGATCCTATTGTGTGAGACACTCATAAAAATATCACAACATATAAAAAGTAGCTTTGTTTTAGGGGACAATAATGCAGGACTCATCCTCTGATTTCATAATTTCATAAGCTCCAACATTTAGGGAATTTTAATGCAACCCAAGGAGAAAAGGTTTCACCTTTTCAGCATATATAAAATCTAAGATTAGGACCTATCAAGAAAAAATTGTTCAATTTTATCATTGGTATTTATGAAGAAAAGAGAAAAAACTATTTATTAGCCAAAGTTAATGGGAAAATGGAAATACCTAGGCAATGAATTCCTCCATAAAAATGCTCAAACAATGATTTGATTTATTTATTACTGATTTGGTATAAATGGAAAGTGAAGCTGACAATTCTTATTAGTTGAAGAATTATTTTATTTTATCATTGTATTTTATATTTTATCTCTTTGTGCAGCTGCTTCTACCAGAGAAAGAAGCAACAATGTGTAAACTGTCTCCTTCCCATTTGTTGCATCAGGTTAGACTCTGAACTGGAAGGGATCCAAATAAATCAGTCTAATCCAAAATTATCTGGAGCAGAACTGAAATATCAACTGCTGCGACATCTTGCCAAAAATATCAAATTGACATTTAATGTTAATTGTACCACTGTGCTGAATACAAGCTTGTTTTCCTTAAAGTGCCTTTAAAGCAGTAGGGGGAAAACCACCTTTCTTTCAAGCATGCACTACCCCAAACTCCAATGGATAATCTTGGTCTAGCAATTTTTAACAACCAAGAAGGATAAAGATTAAAAAAATGTCCACATGCTGTACTAACTAGACACCAATTAATCTGAAATCCTGTGGGCTGAGTTAAGAGTAACGCTAAGTGAACTCATATTACTTCCAAAATTCATATGCACAGATTCAGGCTGTAGGTTCTAAATACAACTGTCTTCATCCTCAGATGTCAAAAAAAGAAGTTACATTGTCCTCCCACATTAGCTAAATTAATGTCTATTTTCTAAAGCACAATGCAGGGAGAGCCTCAGGTGGCTGCTTCAATAGAGCTTGATTATCTACTCCCATTGGAATGATGTACAACTCAAAATGACAGGCATACAGATGGCCTAACGTCTGCGCATCCAGTTTGGCTCACTGCACTCAAATTGTTAATTTGTAGAAGCTTGGGAAGTGTCTCCAGAGACAGGTCCTATTGTCCTCAGGAGGCTTGGGAAGTAGATGTGGGATGAAAAGGGAGGCTAATGGAAAAGATGTAAGCCTTGCCTCTTTGAATTCTTATTAATTCAGAATAATATTTCCCATTGATATACAAAACAGCTTTCTGTCTTTTTTTCATAATACAGATATAGATCTTAAATCAGGAATCAGTGTTGCAAAAATAAAAGTGTTTTCTTCTTAATGAGTGAATAGAAATAGAAAGTTGAGGCTGCTGTTTCTAGTCTGACCAGGACTCTGCTATTAGAATATCCAGATTATCAAAACCTGCAACTAAATGACACAACATAACTAGTTAAATGGATTGCAGCTTAACAGAAGTTGCAAATAAACCATAAAGTGGGAGTCACACCTTTAGCAATATCTATACCCAGGATTATTTATTTCTTATAAAAATATAATTTTAATCCTTAATCCTCCAAGGAAAGATTGAAGCCAAATGAGATCCAGACAGAAGAAGAACATCATGGCTTCAAAATTTAAGGGACTAGTTTGGACAAAACTCAACAGCATTTTTTCATGCGGCTGTTGATAAAAATAGGATTGCCAACGTCTGATGTCAGATATGGCACATGAAGAAGAAGATAGAAATATATATATAGTATGCTTTTATCCTCCAAGATAAAGGCATAAGAATAGGAGCCTAGAAACACCCCCTCCTTCCTTTCTGTACATCTCTCTCAATTTCTTCCCAGGTCTCACTGTCTTCTGCCTAGCAAAGAGAACATTATCACCACAGTAGACAAGAGAAAGTGTCCAGATGATATGGTCAAAAAATTTAAGATGATGATTGTGATAAAGAGACCAAAGCTCCACCTTGTTTGTTTGTTTGTCTGTCTGTCTGTTTGTGCATACCTCTGAGAGTATTGACATGGCTACCATTCTGATTTTTTTACTGTATTCTGCTGAGACTCTTTGAAGATTCTATAAGAGTCACCTAAAGGTTGGAGATGGCAGCCCAGCAATATAAAGGAAAGAAAACAGCCAGCCTCTTGAGCAGAAGCTCATCAATCTGTAGTGAATTCACACATGGCACTAAGTCATAATGTAGTTTGTTTGATTTGGATTTAATCTCGGCTGCATACCCAGAGACAATGTCTAATCATGGTTCAGCATGTTATGTAAGATTTCCAAAGAAAGCACAGCTTAGTATATTTCAACTTAATCTATGTCTAGGTAAAGGCAGGCAGAACTCCCACCATAGCATTTTAGGAAATGGACAAGATATTAAGACATGTGCAAAGAAGCTTCTGAGATGTAAAAGAATCCATTCCCATTGAAAACCAGTACTTTCCATGCACATGGATTTTTGTTGCTTTGTTGTTATATTGGAAGGTGCAATGAGGAAATCTGACTTCAGCTTTCTGGATCAGCCTTCCTCAACATGGGAACTCTTCAAATGCACTAATTCTATTCTCAGTCTGGTGGGGGGTTCTTAGAGCTGAAGTCCACAAAATAGAAAATAATCAAAGTGAGAAGGTTACTCCAACCATCCTATATACATACAAATAATATGGAAAATCTCTTGTAAACTATATGCCTTAAATTACAAAGCTCTTGTTCACAGATCTAGAGAATCTGTAATATTACTGATTCAATAAGAACACAGAATACAGAGGTTCTGATGAAATTCTGGAGGACATGTGTAATACTGTAAAAGGACAGCTACTGGAAAATAAACCTAATTTAAATGGATATATTCCCAGGGGAGTAGCATAAGGATTGGGCTGCAAACTTTGCTATAAAGGAAGACTTCACGAAAACATAAGATGTGTTTTCTGAATGAGGAAATGGTTTGCACTCAGAATTCCAAATGTCTTGTTGATGATCAACAGCATTCCTCCCAGGCTGTGCTATTGATTCAGCTGAGTGGCTCTGGAGAAGTTTTTAGTTGTTATGGTAATACTGTCAAGGTAATAATCTGAATTTGAAGAAACTCTGCCACCTACTGGCTATGTGGAGTAGGTGAGCAGAGAAAGGTTGTCTTAGGAATCTTTATCTGCTGGTATAACTTAATTTAGTTATTTGGTTTAGCTCATGGTTTATATAGGAATAACTCCCAAAATTTTCAAGGATTCACAAATCTACAAATAATTTGGTATTTGACTAACTACATATATGCTTGCCGGAAAGTTTTTAAGGCTAAGAAATAAACCACATAAACACGACTCACAAAGCAGCCCAAAGCACATATTCTAGTAGAGAATATGTGAAAGCTGAAAGCTCGGAAGAGTAAATCTCTGATCCTGCTGACCGATCCAAATTTAATCTCTCCTCATTATCCTGGGACACATATATTTGTCTTCATTCCTAAGAAAATCTGTTTAAAATGTCCAGACCTCATCAGGCCAGATGTTACCAAAACAACAAGAAAAGATAAGAAAGCAAAATAATGTAATAGTGAATTCTGCAGGACTAAAACAGTAGGAGAGAATGAAGAAATAATGTATTGATTTAAATGGATCAGTCTTTGCTATATGCTAGGAATCTATGTAATCCTAAAGCTCTTGAAACATAATTCGTAATTCCTGAATATTGCATCCAGTTTTGGTTGCCACAATGTAAAAGAAGATGTTGAGACTCTAGAAAGATTGCAGAAAGGAGCAACAAAGATGATTAGGGGACTGGAGGCTAAAACATATAAAGAACGGCTGCTGGAATTGAATGAGACTAGGGGGTGACATGATAGCAATGTTCCAATATCTAAGAGGTTGCCACAAAGAAGAGGGAGTCAATCCAGGGTGGGATTCTATCTGTTCAGACTGGTTCTATAGAACCGGTTGTTACGATTCTGCACAGTTTGGAGGACCGGCAAATCATGCCACTGGCTGGTCTGTGAGTGAATCTGTGATTCTGCAAGCAATTCAATCTGCCTGCCTGCTTTGCCTGATTTTGGGTAAAAGTTGCTCTCTTTTTTTATAAAAAAAATTCAATGTGTATTGTGAGTTAATTTTGTGAGTTTGCTTGTAAGCAAATTTTATGTGACAGACTCAGGCAGCAGATTGCAGAAAGGTAGATCTGTGACTGAATATGTGATTTTGGGAGCAACTCAATCTGCCTGCGTGCTTTGCCTGATTTTGGGTAAAAGTTACTCTTTTTTTATAAAAAAAATCAATATTTACATAAATATTTACAATATTTACATATAAAACATGCCCAGCCAGTCACATGACCACCAAGCCACACCCAGTCAGCAAGCCACACCCATCCAGTCACATGACCACCAGGCCACACCCACAAATTAGGCCATGCCCACAGAACCTGTTGCTAAGAAATTTGAATCCCACCCCTGAGTCAACCTATTCTCCGAAGCACCTGAGGGTAGGACAAGAAGCAATGGATGGGAATTAATCAAGGAGAAAAGCAACCTAGAACTAAGAAGAAGTTGTGAATGCTCCAACATGGGAAATCTTTAAGAAGAGATTGGACAATCATTTGTCTGAAATGGTATAGGACAGTGGTTCCCAAAGTGGGTGGTACTGCTCCCTGGGGGGGGGTGGGATGCCTTAGGGGGGTGCTAAGATGCAAGGGGGCCAGCCGGCAGTGCTAACAGGCAGCAGGGGGGCATTTGAGGCACCGGCCCTGTAGGTTCACTCATTGACTGTAGCAACCGCTGCGGAGCCGGCACCTCCAATGTGGAAGCAGTGGCACGTTATGTGCTGCCACGTTTGATGTGCCGCCCCACTACTGCCTCTTAGCGCCCCTCTGCTGGCCTCCTTGGGGATGCTAATAAGTGGCAGGGGGGCATTTGAGGCATCGGCTCCGGGGCGGTGCTACAGTCAATGGGTGAGCCTGCACGGCCAGCTGGCACCTCAAACACCTCCCTGCTGTCTCTTTTGTCCCCAAGGGGTCCAGCAGAGGGGTGCTAAGAGACAGCAGGGGGGCAGCACATCAAACATGGCCACGGCGGCACATAACGTGTCACCGCTTCCATATTGGAGGCTCCGGCTCCGGAGCAGTGCTAGTCAATGGGTGAGCCTGTAGGGCTGGCCAGCACCTCAAATGCCCCCCTGCCACCTCTTAGCACCCCTCTGCCGGCCCCCTTGGAGATGCTAAGAGGCAGCAGGGGGTCTTTCGAGGCACTGGCCGGCCCTGCAGGCTCACCCATTGACTGTAGTAACACTCCGGAATCGGTGCCTCGAATGCGGCAGCACGTTGGGAAAAGCCGCCGCCACCACTTTCCCAAAGTGCCGCTGCTGTCACATTCTGTCTGTCTGTCTGTCCATCTGTCCAAAAGGTCTGTCTGTTTGCCTGCCTGCCTGTCTCTCTCTCTCTATCCATCCATCCATCCATGTTCGAAGCACTGGCCCCTCAGGCACATCAGGAAAGTAGAGCAAAGCCAGTCTGAGAGGGAGGAAGGGTGGGAGAGAGAGAGAGAGAAAAAAAAAGAGAGAGATCTGATGCATCAGATTGAATGAGGTTTAGTTTAGACTGAGGCCCTTTTCCACATTGAAACATCTTTGTCAGCACATTGAAACCTCTTTGGCTTCTGTTAAAGGTTTTGTGGACAAAACATGGTCAAGACTTCCAGGAAGCTCCCACATTTTGTTGAGGCTTTAAACAGGATCCATTGGACCAGATCTCCACCCTAAAAATTACTTTTCCCCAATGTATTACAGTGCCAATTCTGAAGAAGGCAAAACCAAAATGTACTGATAAATTACAAGGAGAACACACACACACACACACACACACACACACTCCCTTTTAACCCCGCTGGAGCAGGTGATTGGACTAGAATAGATATCTCATTATCTTTCGCTTCCCTCTCTCCCTCCTTCTTTATTTCTTTTTCTTTCTGTCCCTTCCTTCCATCCCCCCTTCTTTGTCTGTCCCTTTTTCTTTCTTTCCCTTTTCTCTTTTTTCTTCCTCTGTCTCTCTCTCTCTCTCTCTTTCTTTTCTCTCTCTCTTTCCCTCTCTCAGGCTCACCCCTTTAGATCAGGGGTCACCAAACATTTGGACCTCAAGGACCACCACACTCATAATTTTAAATCCTGGAGACCGCTAATATGAATTTTGACTGACAGTGGCTTTCTGGCATTGGTGGGAGAGAGGGAGAGAGATCTGATCCAATCTCTCTCTCTCCCTCTCTCACACACACAGAGGCAGGGATGGGATTTAGACTCCTGATCTAAAGCTGTCAAAACTCCAAAAACAGGTCAAGTAGCTCTGGGAAGGCAAGGCATAAATTAGAACACTTGCTAAACAACCGGCCATTAAGTGAGGATCACTTGTATTTGGTTTGCCAGTCACCTGGCCACGCCCACCCAGTCACATGACCAGCAAGCCACGCCCACCCAGTCACGTGACCAGCAAACCACACCTTCAAATTAGGCCATGCCCACAGAAATTTGAATCCCACCCCTGGGTGGGGGGCACCGAGGATAAGTTTGTAGCACCCAGGGGGCGGTGGACCGAAAAAGTTTGGGAACCATTGGTATAGGGTTTGCTGCCTAAGCAGGGGATTGAACTTGAAAACCTCCAAGGTCCTTTCCAATTCCGTTATTCTGTTATTCTGATCTATTTAGCAAGATATAAACTCAGTTACAGGTTTCCCTCCCATTTTAAATTTTCAGAAATTTTTAAACACTCTATGGCTGAAAGCCATCTAATGAACTGCTTGAAGGGCTAAACCAAGGAAAAATATTGACTAAAATAGTTAATCTTTTCTTGCTTTACTACATTTATGATGAATAGTTTTCAGCAGATTGCATTCTGCCTTGAACTTTTGGGAAAAGCCCAACTGAAGCTTAAAAGCGCTCTGAATAAATCAAAGAAGAGTGCAGAATTTTCCCGACTCCAAGAAAAAGAACCATTTATTTTAGATAAACAGATGGAGCTTCTGAAAGTCTAATTAAACACAAATAGCTGCACACTGAATTATTACTCCCAATTTTGAAGGCTAGATTGTCACAAGGCATGCTATGTAACACATTGATCACAATACGACAACCAATATAGTTTGCAAAATCAGCCAGAGCATCTCCAGATTTGACCCTTTTTATAACTATTTTTCATAAATAGTTGATTTGGATTTCTGTTTATCTGGTTAAGACTCAATATTCTCAGGAAAACCTCAACATGTCTACTGTAAACCCGCTCTATGATCTCCCAGTTGCAGAAATTGATCACGTTAGTTCATATTTCAGGTTCACCACACCAGAAGTGTGGTAAGAAAGTTATTTTTTAAAAATCATCTAGTAAAATTCAATGCCCATACACTTAATTTTTATTTTTTAAATTTAATTTTATTGCTTTTTAATTAATAACAAAAAAGAAAAAGAGTAAAATACAAAGGGCTGGTTGTGCAGAGTCTCTGGCCCTGAGTACCCGGCTGATATTGTACAATGCCAGGTCCGCGGTTAAACAAGTCCCCTCTGATCTACGATCTCATTCAGGAAGAGGGTGCGGACCTGGCAGGTATCACTGAAACCTGGTTGGGCCCAGAGGGTGGTGTTCCTCTGAGGGAAATGTGCCCACCAGGTTTCCGGGCATTTCATCAGCCAAGGTCGCAGGGAAGGGGTAGTGAAGTAGCGGCGATTATTAGAGAAGTCCTTTGTCCTAGGGAGGTCACTGTTCCTCAGACAGCTGGTTGTGAGTCTCTCTTTGTGAAATGGGGTCAGGGGGTTCAGATGGGCCTTTTGATAATGTATCTGGCTCCCTGCCACGTATCATCAGCCCTGCCTGGGCTTCTCGAGGTGATAGGCGGGCTGGCGGTTGAGACCCCTAGGCTTTTAGTCATGGATTTCAACCTGCCTTCGCTCGGTGAAACCTCTGGAGTGGCTCGGGAGTTCATGGCTTCCATGATGGCCATGGACCTGACCCAATTAGTTTCTGGCCCCACTCATATCAGGGGACACACGCTGGACCTGATTTTCCTCTCTGGTCAGTGGTTGAATGATCACAGTTTTGGGGGTTTAGTCATAAAACCCTTGTCATGGTCAGATCATTCTCTCCTCAGGCTTGACTTCTGTGCCGCCACCCCCCACCGCAGGGAGGCGGAACCGAGGAGATGGTTCCGCCCCAGGCGCCTGATGGATCCCGAGCGGTTCCAGACAGAGCTTGGGCCATTTCCTGAGTCGCTGGCTCATAACTCAGCTGGAGACTTGGTGGCCACCTAGGATAGGTTGGCCGCTGAGGCTATGGACCAAGTTGTGCATTTGCGACCTCTGACTCGGCACAGATCCTATACAGCTCTGTGGTTTATGGAGGAGCTGAGGGAAATGAAGTGCAGAAAAAGTTGTCTGGAGGGCGTTTGGAGGACCAGTCGCGCTGAGTCTGATGGGACACAGATGAGGTCCCATATTAGGACCTACCTGGTGGCGATAAAGGCGGTGAAGTGTTTGCATGTCTCCGCCCTTATTGCATCGGCAGAAAATCGGCCTGCCACTCTGTTTAGAGTGACCCGCTCCCTGCTTGAGCTGGGAGCGCAGGAGGACCTCTTGCAGGGCAGGGCAGAGGAGTTTTCCTGATTTCTGTACGATAAAATCGCTCAGATTCGGGGTGGGCTGGACTCCAGTTGGGTGGTCCCGGGGGAGGTGTCCGGGGCAAGTCTTGAGACAGTTATCTGGGAGGAGTTCGATCCTGTGACCGCCGAGGGTGTGGACAGGTTTCTGGGGGGGCTGAACACCACCACATGTTTGTTGGCCCCGTGCCCCTCCTGGTGGGTTTCTACCTTCAGGGAGGTGACTCGAGGCTGGCTCCAGGGGATTGTCAACGCTTCGTTGAGGGAGGGATTGCTCCCTACCGCCTTGAAAACGGCGGTGGTGCGACCCCTCCTCAAGAAGCCTGCTCTGGACCTGGCTCTTCTAATTAACTACCATCCAGTCTCCAACCTCCCCTTTGTGGCGAAGGTTCTTGAGAGTGTGGTGGCGCATCAGCTCCCTCAGTACCTGGAGGAAGCGACCTACTTAGATCCATTCCAATCGGGCTTCAGGCCCGGGTACAGCACCAAAACAGCATTGGTCACGTTGGTTGATGATCTCTGGAGGGCCCATGACAGAGGCTACTCCTCTGTCCTGGTCCTATTAGATCTCTCGGCGGCTTTTGATACTATCGACCATAGTATCCTATTGCAGCGGTTGGAGGGGTTGGGAATTGGAGGTACTGTTTTGCGATGGTTCTCCTCCTTCCTCTCTGACCGCTTGCAATTCGTGCTGATGGGGGGGAGCGGTCCACCCCTAGGCCGTTTGCGGGGTGCCTCAAGAGTCGGTCCTCTCCCCCCTTCTGTTCAACATTTATGTGAAACCGCTGGGGGAGATCATCCGTGGCTTTGGGGTGAAATGCCATCTTTACGCTGATGATACTCAGCTTTACATCTCTACCCCAAACCACCCCAACGATGCTGTGGAGGTTATGTCCTGGTGTCTGGGGGCCGTACGGATTTGGATGGGCAGGAACAGGCTTCGACTCAACCCTTCCAAGATTGAGTGGCTGTGGTTTCCGGCGGCCCGATATAATCATCTGACCCCTCATTGGTATTGGGAAGAGATCTTGACCCCCACAGAGAGGGCTCGCAATCTAGGCGTCCTCCTGGATGCACGGCTGTCTTTAGAAGATCATATTACAGCTGTCTCCAGGGGGGCTTTTTATCAGGTTCGCCTGATGCGCCAGTTGCGGCCCTTTCTTGATCGGGACGCCTTACGCACAGTCACCCCCTGGTCACCTCCCGCCTGGACTACTGCAACGCCCTCTACATGGGGCTCCCTGCGGGGAGCACCCGGAGGCTTCAACTGGTGGAAGATGCGGCCATGTGGGTGGCTATGGGAGCGTCAAGAAACTCCCATGTGACGCCTCTCCTGCGTGAGCTGCATTGGTTGCTGGTGGCCTTTTGGGTTCGCTTTAAGGTTCTGGTTTTGACCTTTAAAGCGCTCCATGGCATCGGACCAGGTTACTTGCAAGACCGCATTCTCCCAGTAGTCTCCCACCGACCAGTGCGTTCCCACAAGGAGGGTCTCCTTCGGGTCCCGACAGCATCTATGTGCTGCCTGGTGACCCCGAGAAAAAGGCCTTCTCTGTGGTGGCACCCGCCCTCTGGAATGGGCTGCCTCCTGAATTACGGACAACCACTGACCTGAGGGCATTTAGACATGCTTTGAAAACCTGGCTCTTCGAGAGGGCTAGCCTGGGCTGATTTTAAATTGGGGTTTTAAATTGGGATTTTAGAATTGGCTTTATATTTTAACTATTGGGGTTTTAAGGCATAATTTTAGTAGCAGCCTTAATTTAATCTTTTTTTAACTTTTGTAATTGGTATTGTATTTTAGTTGGCTGTGCACCGCCCTGAGTCCCTCGGGAGAAGGGCGTTATATAAATCTGATATAAATAAATAAATAAGATAAATTGGACAAATAAATAATGATGAAAATTCATACTGCATATTATCCAAGAAAAGGAAGAAATAAGAATACATTAAAAAGTGCTTTAGCAAAATAATGAACAAAACACAACAAAGAAAAAATATATCACATCTTTATAACAGTAAAGAGTTTCAATTCTGTGTATATTTGTAACTATTAATCAAGTACATATCTATTTCTAATACATTTATCTAACTTTTATTGAATTGAACTGAACTGAACTGAATACTTATTTGACCAAGTGTGATTAGACACCCAAGGAATTCGTCAATGAGTCCCACATTTCATTATACTTATCTATACAAGTCTGAATCTATAGGCAATCCACTCAAAAATGGTGACTGCAATCAGAACCATTGAATAAATGGGGTCATACATTTATCTGCACAATACTGCAATTTCAGTCTTTTGGCCCTAATAAGGGCACAGAGAATTCATTTATGTTGTCCAGTTGTCAAATTCTATGTACCAAGGCAGGAGTCCCCAATCCTCAGCTGGGCCATTAGCCTATTTGCAACTGGCCCATGCAAGCAGTGGTTCAGCATGCACGCATGTGCATGCAGCTTAATTTGCACAAGTCAAGCTGTGAATGCATGCATGTGTGCACCAGCCTGCCACTCATGTGGCCTGTTTTCCCTCTTTCTCTCATCCCCCAGGCCACCAGGCAGTAAACTGTATACTAAGGTATATACTGTATACTAAGAATTTAAACTTTACTTTTTGTCACACAATCATGTTTATATAATTTGCTATCCAAAACTGTAGAAATGTATATTTTAAAGTAGCTTTATCCTTAGTATATATACACAAAATGCTGTGTAATATGACAGCCCTTTCCTATACAAATTTAATAGCGTCCAATTCATTCTAAGCATGAATTTTTGATGCATAGTTTGTAGATTAAGGTTCATTGGATTTTTTGCAATAGACATTAAAACCCTCTCATTGTCTATACAATATAGAAAGATCTAATTTTTATTCCACTCATTTCTTAGCATCTACATATCACATTGATTTATTGATAATAAATATCTAAAAAGTTAGTGGGTTTTTTTAGTTTTAAAGGATTTAACAAGCTGTTCTAATATCTCTGCTTAATTTTTAATTAAAAGAAACAGGCAAAGGCAAGAAGAAACAAATTACTAAATATTTAATCTGAGTACACCCAGAATGGTAAATCCCAGCAGATCCAACAAGATGAATAAAACTTCCTAATAAGACAGAGGTAACTCTACAAACATACTAATTACAGTTATAACTACAAAACCTTATGGGAAAAGAATGATGGACCATCATCCCAAGGTTTCTATAAAAGCCTTGCACCATGGGTTAGGCTATCTTCCAAAAGGCTAAATTAGCATAACCAGTGGGAATTTGGGGAGCTGTAATTTCAATACATTTGGAGAGCATCAGCTGAATAAAGTTGGTTTCTTTTGTCTTTTCATGTAGAAAAAATATATATCCATATGCACTGGGATATTGTGAAATCCAGCAGCACAGAAATATTCCAACTTTACACCTTCATTCCTCATTACAATTTCATCACCATCAAATGCTGAAAGACTTAAAATAGGGCCAATGAATTTAAAATGGATTCGTTAAAAACATATAGAGCCTTACATTAAAAGGTAATTGTTGAAAGGGTGTTTTCAATTGTAGGGATTTCTGTAGAGTAATTTTGTAGAATACATTTTGAATATAAACTGAAATGAAAATGCAAATTTTTAATTTAATTGTAAGGTACCACATCCCTAGATGTATCTAGGAAGCTTGCAGAACAATTAGTGCTTCGTAATCTACACTATGTCAGCTAGACCAGAGGTGTCAATTCACATTGTCATGGCAGTGTCACGTGATGTATTGGGACTGTTTTCCCCTTCACTAAACCAGACATGGGCATGGCTAGTGCATGACACATCCAGCCTGCAGGCTGGAGGTTAGCAGCCCTGAGCTAGACAAAGGCACCCACACAACTTTGATGGATTTCAAAAAGTTAAAACAGATTGAACCTGGTTAGTACCTTAGTGAAGACAGAAACATATTTTAAAATAGCATCCTGAGAAAAAGCATTAGCAAATCAATTCTGTATTGCTACCAGGATAAAGATAAAGAAGCTTCTTTGAAATTTCCAGGAATCAAACTTAGAGAAATTTACATTAATTCTTGCATAGTTTAGATATGAACAATATTTCTTTTTATTTATTTTATTTTTTCGATTTGTATATTGCCCCCTCTCCCAAAAAGGGACTCGGGGCGGTGAACAGCCACAGTAAAAACATACAAATAGAAAAGTTAAAAAAAGTTTAAAAATTAATTAAATACATGGCTGAGACCAATAAAACCCGTAAAAAATTGTCGAATTAAAAACCCTACTCATAATGTTACGCCAGACCAGCCTGTTGGAAAAGATGGGTCTTAAGTGCTCATCGGAAGGCCCGTAGTCAGTAATGGCTCGCATCTCCTCCGGTAGCTCATTCCAAAGGGAGGGTGCACCCACAGAGAAGGCCTGCACCCTCGGGGCCGCCAACCGACATCAGCCAGCCGGTGGCACCCTGAGGAGGCCAACCCTGTGGGAGCACACCAGCCAGCGGGAGGCCGATGGTGACAGCAGGCGGTCCCACAAGTACCTGGGTCCCAAGCCATGGAGCGCTTTAAAGATGGTCACTAGCACCTTGAATTGCACCCGGAAGGCCACCGGAAGCCAGTGCAGCTCGTGCAGGAGCGGTGTAATATGGGAGCTCCGAGAAGCCCCCAAGATCACCCGCGCAGCTGCACTCTGCACCAGTTGAAGCCTCCGGATGCTCTTCAAGGGGAGCCCCATGTAGACAGCATTGCAATAATCTAGGCGGGAGGTAATGAGAGCAGAAGTGACTGTGCGCAATGCACCCCGATCCAGAAAGGGCTGCAACTGGTAGATCCTACGGACCTGATAAAAAGGCCCCCTGGTGATGGCTGATATATGATTGTCCAATGACAGCTGCCCATCCAGGACGACTCCCAGATTGCACGCCCTCTCCATGGGAGCCAAGATTTCACCTCCCACGGTCAGTGATGGAATGAGTTAACTGTATCTGGGCACAGGGAACCACAGCCACTCGGTTTTGGTCGGGTTGAGCCGAAGCCTGTTGACCCCCATCCAACTCCGCACAGCTTCCAGGCACCAGGTCATCACTTCAACGGCTTCGTCAGGGTAGCCCGGGGTGGAAATGTATAGCTGAGTGTCGTCAGCATACTGATGGAACTCCACCCCGAAGCCACGGATGATCTCCCCCAGCGGCTTTACATAAATGTTGAACAGCAGGGACGAGAGCACGGACCCCTGAGGCACCCCACAACACAAGGGCCTCGAGGTTGATCACTGCCCCACTGCCAACACAAATTGCGAGCGGTTGGAGAGGAAGGAGAGAACCACCATAATACGGTGCCTCCCACTGCCAACCCCCCCAACCGCCGCAATAGGATACTGTGGTCGACAATATCAAAAGTCGCTGAGAGATCTAATAGGACCAGGACAGAGGAACAACCCCTGTCCCGAGCCCTCCAGAGATCATCCACCAACGTGACCAACGCCGTCTCCGTGCTGTACCCAGGCCTGAAACCCGATTGGAGGGGATCTAAGTATACCGCTTTCTCCAGGTGCTGAGGGAGCTGTCGTGCCAGCACACTCTCAACAACCTTCGCCACAAAGCGAAGGTTGAAGATCGGATGATAATTTGACAACAATGTTGGGTCCAGGGACGGTTTCTTGAGGAGGGGCCTCACCATTGCCTCTTTCAAGGTGGCTGGCAAAAACCCCTCACTCAAGGAAGCGTTGATAATATCCTGGAACCAACCTCGCATGGCCACAACCAGCCAGGAGCGACACGGGTCCAATAATCATGTGTGGTGGCATTAAGCCCACCCAGCATCCTGTCCATGTCATCCAGGGTCACAGGATCGAACTCCGCACCAAAATCTGCCCCTGCCCTCCCACCCAGAGTTGCCCAGTCAGAGTCCAAGCCATCCCGGATCTGAGCGATTTTGTCCTGCAGAAAAATAGAAAAATCCTCAGCCCGTCCTTGCAAGGGGTCCTCCCACGCTCCCTCATCTAAAAGGGAGTGGGCCACCCTAAAAAGGGCGGCCGGGCAATTTTCTGCAGACGCAATAAGAGTGGAAAAGTACAAACACTTTGCCACCCTTATTGCCACTAAATAAGTCCTAACAAATGACCGCAGTAGTGTTTGGTCTTAGATACGGAACGGCTGTCCCTCCAACCACTCTCTAGGCATCTTTTCCAGTGCTTCATCTCTCTCAGCTCCTCGGAAAACCAGGAAGCCACATGGGATCGGCACCGGGAAAGAGGCTGCAAGGGCATGACCCGATCAAGGGCCCCGGTCACCACCCTATTTATTTATTTATTTATTTATAATATTTATATACCGTCCTTCTCCCTAGGGACTCAGGGCGGTGTACAGCCGAATCAAACCCAGAACAATACAAAAGTTAAAAAGAAATTAAATAATGGCTGTTTAAACTAAAACAACCCTCCCCCAAAAAATTTAAAACCCAAGTTAAAACCGAATTGAGGAGACAATTAAAACTATCTCAGCTCAGGCCAGCCTGCTCAAAGAGCCAGGTCTTCAACGCGCGCCTGAAGGCCCTCAGGTCCGTGCTGGTGCGTATCTCAGGTGGCAGAATATTCCAGAGGGCAGAGGCCCACACAGAGAAGGCCCTACTCCTGGGAGCCGCCAGATGACACATAGAGGCCGATGGCACCCGGAGAAGGCCCTCCCTGTGGGAACGCACCGGTCTGCTGGAGATCACCAGCAGAATGCGGTCCTGCAGATAACCTGGCCCAATGCCATGGATCGCCTTAAAGGTCAAAACTAGAACCTTAAAGCGAACTCGGAAAGCCACCAGCAACCAATGCAGCTCGCGCAGGAGAGGCGTCACATGGGAGCTACGCGACACCTCCATAATCACCCACGCGGCCGCATTCTGCACCAGTTGGAGTCTCCGGGTGCTCCCCGCAGGGAGCCCCATGTAGAGAGCATTACAATAATCCAGGCAAGAGCTGACAAGGGCATGAGTGACCGTGTGCAGGGCGTCCCGATCCAGGAAGGGCCGCAACCGGTAAATCAGGTGAACCTGATAAAACGCCCCCCTGGAGACGGCCGCAATATGATGTTCTAAAGACAGCCGTACATCCAGGAGGACGCCCAGATTGCGAGCCCCCTCTGTGAGGGGCAAAATCTCCCCCCAAATAGCCAGCAAATGTGTCAACTGGCTATATCGGGGCGCTGGGAACCAGAGCCACTCGGTCTTGGATGGGTTGAGCCGGAGCCTGTTCCCGCCCATCCAATTCCGCACGGCCTCCAGGCATCGGGACATAGCCTCCACAGCATCGTTGGGGTGGTCCGGGGTGGAGATATATAATTGGGTGTCATCTGCGTGCAGATGACACCGCACCCCAAGACCACGGATGATCTCACCCAACGGCTTCACATAAATGTTGAACAAGAGAGGGGAGAGGACCGACCCCTGAGGCACCTCGCAAACCAGGGGCCTAGAGGTGGACCTCTCCCCTCCCGCCAACACAAATTGCGAACGGTCGGCGAGGAAGGAGGAGAACCATCGAAGGACAGTTCCCCCAATCCCCAACCCCTCCAACCGTCGCAATAGGATACGATTGGTCGATAGTATCAAAAGCCGCCGAGAGATCTAATAGGACCAGGACAGAGGAAAACCCTCTGTCATGGGCCCTCCAGAGATCATCAACCAACGCGACCAATGCTGTTTCGGTACTATGCCCAGGCCTGACGCCTGATTGGAACGGATCGAGGTAAGCAGCTTCCTCCAGGTACTGAGGGAGCTGACGTGCCACCACGCTCTCAACAACTTTCGCTATAAAAGGAAGGTTGGAGACTGGACGATAGTTGTTTAAAACAGCTGGGTCCAGGCAAGGCTTCTTGAGGAGGGGCCGCACCACCGCCATTTTCAAGGCGGTAGGAAACGATCCCTCTCTCAAGGAAGCGTTGGTAATCCCCTGGAGCCAGCCTTGTGTCATCTCCCTGGCGGCCAAAACCAACCAGGAAGGACACGGGTCCAACAAACAGGTGATGGCATACAGACCCCCCAGCAATCTGTCCACGCCCTCAGTGGTAACAGGGTCAAACTCCCCCCAGATAACACTCTCAAGACCTGCCCCGGACACCTCCCCCAGGATCACCCAATTGGAGTCCAGCCCGTCCCGAATCTGAGCGATTTTGTCATGCAGAAATTGGGAAAACTCCTCTACCCTACCCTGCAAGAGGTCATCCCGCGCTCTCGGTTCAAGCAGAGAGCGGGTCACTCTAAACAGTGTGGCAGGCCAATTTTCTGCCGACGCAATAAGGACGGAGCAGTGCGAACACTTCGCCGCCTCTATCGCCACAAGGTAAGTCTTAATATAAGATCTTACCTGTGTACGGTCAGTCTCAGAAAGGCTCGCCCTCCAAATGCTCTCTAGACGTCTTTTCTGGCATTTCATCTCCCGTAGCTCCTCCGTATACCACGGAGCCAAGTGGGATCTGTGCCGGGTCAGAGGTCGCAGAGGCGCAACTCGATCCAGAGCCCCGGCAGCCAACCTATCCCAGGTGGCTACCAGGTCTCCAGGCGAGTTGTGAGCCAGAGTCTCAGGAAATGGCCCAAGCTCCCTCTGGAACCGCTCCGGGTCCATCAGGCGCCTGGGGTGGAACAAACTACGTGACTCCGCCTCCCTGCGATGGGGGGTGGCGGAACAGAAGTCCAGTCTAAGAAGGGAATGATCTGTCCATGACAAGCGTGTAATAACTAAATCCCCGAAATTACAGTCATTCAACCACTGACCCGAGACAAAAATCAGGTCCAGCATGTGTCCTCCTATGTGAGTGGGGGCAGAAACTAATTGGGTCAGGTCCATGGCCCTCACGGAAGCCAAGAACTCCCGGGCAATCCCCGAGGTTTCACCGAGCGATGTCAGGTTGAAATCCTCCATGACCAAAAGCCTAGGGGTCTCAACCGCCAGCCCGGCTATCACCTCAAGGAGTCTGGGCAGGGCCGATGAGACGTGGCAGGGAGCCAGGTATGCCATCAAAAGGCCCACCTGAACCCCTTGTCCCCACTTCACAAAAAGAGACTCACAGCCAGCCGTCTGAGGGACAGTGGCCTCCCTAGGACAAAGGACCTCTTTAATAAGCACCGCCACCCCACCACCCCTTCCCTGAGAACTAGGCTGATGAAATGCAAGGAAACCTGGTGGGCACATCTCAACCAGAGGGACACCGACCTCTGGGCCCAACCAGGTTTCGGTAATACCTACCAGGTCCGCGGTCTCCTCCTGCACCAGATCATAAATCAGGGGAGCCTTGTTAACCACGGACCTGGCATTGCACAGCAACAGCCGGGTATTCAGGGCCTGAGGCTCCGGACAGCCAGGACTGCAGGATGGGTAAGGAGGGTCGGAGCGCGCTACCACTTGAAGATATCGGCAGCGCGATCCCCTAACCGGATATGGCCCTCTACCCCCAGCATATCTACCCCTCCCAGCCACCGTGCTGATAAAATTGGCCCCCGGCATCCCACCCTCCGTCTGCCACCCCAACATGGGACCCCCCGAGCCCCTCCAGGCGCGCGTGCTGGCCTGGCTGCCCCCAGATCCACGCGGGCTGTCTCCCGCACCTGCCCCGGATGCACCCAACCCCTTTAAAAACCCCATCACAAAGTTAAAAACCCCCAGTTTCCCGCGCTTCTTCCGGTTCTTCTTCCGGCCCTACCATCTCTCAGGATCCCAGGATCCGTCATCGAGGAAAGTTCTGGAGAGCTTTGAAGGCCACTTAAGGGAGAAGGGGACATCCCTCAGGGCCCAAAGCTCTCCCCTCGAGTATCTCAGAGGCTCCGACCACCCCGTCCCGGCAGTCCTGTAATGTTCTCCGCAGTCCTCGCTGTTTCTTGGCCACGTTCGATAAAGTCCGGCCGAGCTGGGGTACACAGCCCCTCCCCCCGGTCCTTCCACTTCTGCCACCGGTGGAGCCCCCAGGGGGAGGCAAATCACGGGCAGAGGCAATCCCCCCCCTCCCAGGCCCATCACCCCCGCCACCGGTGGGGGCCCCAGGAAAGAGGGGGGAACGTCCACAGCTCCGCCGGCTGTCCAGGAGTGTCGTCGGCCGATGCCAGATCCCATTAACAGGACTTCGAGGGCGTCGGGGCCGCCACTCATCGTCCGTCACGCTCCGCGGGCACCCCGGTCGCCATGCCACTGTCGAGGCCACCAAGGCCGCTCCGGGTCTGATCCGAGGCCGCCACGGCCGCAATGAAGCCGCTCCGGAGCCGCCAAGGCCCCTCCAGGACTGCCGCGGCCCGAACGAAGCCGCCGAAATCGCCGCACCGCTATCCCTCAACGAAGGCACCGAGGCCTCTCCAAGGCCCTCAGGGGCTCCGGGGCCACCACGGAAGCTATTCCGAGGCCTCCGTGGCCATAACAAGGCCGCCGAGGCCAATCCAGGACACTCCGGACAGCTCCCCCAAGTCAACGCTGCCCCTGGAACTCCGGGATCGCCAGGCTCACCGCGAAGCCGCCGGGGCCATATCATAGCAGCGCCTTCACCCCAGAGGCCGCCGAGACCGCCGACGCTCTGGGGGCCGCTGGAAACGCTGCTGCAGCAGTTCAGGTTTGCTGGCTGCCGTACGAGGCCTCCGAAGCCTCCGAGATCGCTCCGAGGCCGCTGGGGCCGTCGTGCCGACGTCGTCATTCTCACCAACCCTATGGCTCTGGCAGACCCCCGACCGGCTCCCGATGACCATAGCCGGTCTCCCCCGGTCTTCCCCCGCCTCTGCCACCGGCGAGGGGACCCAGGGGACAAGGGGGGCCGCATCTGAAGCCACCTAGGTCGGACGAAACTCCGACGAAAACGCCCGCCCGCCATCTTGGAAACCCGGAACATCCCAGGCGGCCACCAGGTCCTCAGCCGAGTCGTGTGTACAAATCTCAGGAAGTGGCCCCAGCTCCGTCAGGAACCTATCTGGGTCCATCAGGCACCTGGGGCGGTACCATTTAATCGGTCCCATCTCCCTGCGATGAGGAGGTGCAGAATGGAAGTCCAGCCTAAGGAGCAAATGATCCGACCATGACAGGGACTTAATCAAAACATCCCCGAGACCTAGATCATTCTGCCACTGACCAGAGACAAAAACCAAATCCAAGATGTGACCCTCCCCCCGTGTGAGTGGGATCCCTAATTAATTGGGTCAGGCCCAAGGCTGTCATGGAAACCATGAACTCCTGAGCAACCCTCGAGGTCCCATAAGCCTGGGGGTCTCAACCGCCAAGCCGGCTATCACCTCAAGGAGCTCAGGCAGGGCCGATGTCACATAGCAGGGAGCCAGGTATGTGATCAACAGGCCCATCTGAACCCCGGAACCACACTTCACAAAGAGGGATTCACATCCGGTCGTCTGAGGAACAGTGGATTCCCTAGGACACAGATCTTCTTAATAACCACTGCAACCCCCCCCCTCCCCTGAGCTCTCGGTCGATGAAAAACCCGAAACCTGGGTGGACACATCTCCACAAGGGGAACACCCCCCTCTCGGCCCAGCTAGGTTTCGGTAACGCCTGCCAGGTCCGCTCCCCCCTCACAGATCAAACCATGAATAAGGGGGGCTTTGTTAACCATGGCGTTGCATAACATCAGCCGAAGGCCCAGGGCCCGATGACTCGGACAGCCCGGAACGGGAAATAACTAGGGGGTCAGAGCGCATCACCACTCACAAATAGCGAGGGTGCGCTCCCCTAACATAATATGGCCCCCTATCCCCGCCAAATCTGCCTCTTCCGCTCACCGTGCAGATAGACCTCAACTCTCCCTCCCAGGAAGAACCCCCCATCCTCGACATGAGCCCACTTGACCCCAGAGCCTCCTGACTGCACTCGACCCCCGGTTTGGCCCCCGTCTCAGGCAGGTTGTACCCCAACCCCATCCTGGTCGTCTTCCCTAACCCCGATAAAACTTTAAATAAAAATTGAAACAATTTAAAAAAACCCCTATAACCTCTCTTCTGATGGCCATGCCACCTCTCCAGATCCCAGGAACCGTCCTTGAGGTAGGCAGGTGATAGACCGGCGGGCCACTTCAGGGAGAGGGGGATCCTCCCCAGGGCCCGTAAGTCCGCCGAAGAATATTTAATCAGTCTCTCGAGGCGCCGAGCCAACTGCACCGTCACCACCATCACTGCAGGGCCAGGCAATGAATTATTTTTTCCCCAAGTAAGTGAATTTTTAGAAATCATTTTTAACTTTTGAGAGTTGACAGGTGCAAAATATATGAATAAATAAATAGCTGGAAAACCCCCGTAATATTCTGAGTACTCATACTTGTTGCATTTTTGATTGTGTGGAACTTCCCCAAAATTTTAGACTAAACAGGTGAGAAGCAGAATGAATAGTCTGCTCAGTTCCGGTAAATAAGAGATAAATAGACTTGTTTATCTGGATAAATATTCCAGTTCAAGACCTTGGAGAATAGCATCATCTGAGAGTTCAGAATCAGAATAAAATTAACATGAATTCAATCATTTCATCATTTCATCAGTTAAGTAATTAATTCTAATAACTCTACTAACATTAATTTCATTTTAAAATTAATTACCCTATTAATGATATTAATAACACTAATTTAAATTAAAAATAAACAGCAGTAATTACTTGGCATTTTGTTTAAACACATCTTTACCTAACTAATGTAATCATGGTAATTATTGCAGGCATCCACAATAATTGGGACTTCTGGGAGACAAAGTACCTGATAATCCCTATGCTTTTACATGCTTATACCAGTTGAAACAGAAACCAATCACTTCTTCTCTGGTTTCTCCCATCTTTGTCTTCATCTTACCTAGCAAGTGGAACACTTTGCAGATGAACAGGCAATCACCCCAACCTTGAGTAGGCGTGTTAATACTGCCTTTTGTCTATGGTCCTATATATGTAGATTAAAGTGTTGGAATAGAACTAGAGAACCAAATTCATCAAGGGATGATGAAGTCGTCCTTAACTCACATTACTCAGCTGGGATCAATGAGAAAAGGAACTGTGATCCTGGGGTCCTTTGGGGAAAGTCAGACTTTGTAAACCTGCCAACACAACATCCCCATTCATGCATTCTGCAAAGAAGTTGAAAGTGAAAAATATAAGTAGGACCAAGCCCAACAAGCAGGCAGGGCTAAGTTCATAATGTTTAATTTACAATTAAATATGTCAATATATCTTCTTATATTTTTAGTAGTTCTCCCATATTGTTACATTAAAAAGTTGAGTTTGCTGGGGGCTTACAGAGACATTAACAGACTGCATGTGACTCTCAAACTGCAGCATTAAATATGCACGTCTGAGGGAAAGCAATGCACAGACTGGCTACATGTCAATCTGCTACCAAGGCTTCCACAGGCAGAAGCTTTACTCTCTCATCTGTGGCACAGGAGCAAATCCCTTTCTAAAATATCAGGCTAAGAGGTACTGTTGGTCTTTATAGCAATCTCTGAATATCAAAAAGACCTATTGGATTTTGTCTGCATGTACAGATTTTGAAAAAAGACATCAGATACTACATATTATTTGTTCCAGCACAGAAAGCATTCCACCTAAGTCTGCATTAACACTGGTCACAATGAATGCCAATGTATTTATTTCTGGGAACCAAAACTGAAATACAAGATTTGCATTATTTATTGTGGAGTCAAAGATCATTGCCCAAATGTGAGACATGAATTTTGTGTGCAAAATGGTGTGAGTTTAATCCTTGGTATCTTATAAGCATAATTCCCCTCTGAAATGAGAAGCTGATGTTAGTAAACACAGATGGAGATGGAGAAAATTGAAAATGCAGATTTCCAATGGGAATACAAATTCTACATCTTTTAGTAAATGCAGATGGAAAGAACTAGTGAATTTCCATATTTTGCAGGTTTACAGCTCCCATAATTATTTGACCCAGTAAAAGGTACTGCTTCCTAAATTTAATTTGAGCTTCAACATTTTTTGGCCCTATTGAAATGCACCTGTGACAATAGAGTAATTGTGATAGTTTAGGATTGAGTCACAATTAATTATCTTCTACTTACTGGAGAAGGCAATTAGTTTTATACTATGGAAATGTGCAAATTAAAACAGTGTGGCCCTGAAGAGAAGGAGTCTAAAATACTAGCTAGCAAACTCTATTCTAAGTATTTATATTGGTTTTACACCAAATATATGCATTAATAATTCATGTACAAATATGTGTATTAATGATTCACCTGTGTAGGTGGTTAGCAGCATCAAGTTTCTGGGTGTGGAGCTAATGAATAGGTTGGCTTGGTTGCTCAACAGTGAGACATTGGTGAAATAGGCAAGCATCTTCTGTGTTGCACGAGAAAAGTACATCATCCTTTCTCTGTCCTTACCACTTTCTATAGAGGGACGATCGAAAGCATCCTGTCATATGGCATTATTGCTTCAGACAGGAAGGCGCACCTCACCGAGAGTGGTGAGGATGGCAGAAAAGATCCTTGGTAGTTCACTTCCTTCTGTCCAGGACAGCATATAAGCGATGCTTAAGCAGGTATTGTCTGGGATGCTACACCTTCTCTTCGTGACCTGTTTTCCTTGTTATCTTCTGAGAGAAAGTTTCATGGTATCCAAAGCAGATATATACTTTCTTTTGAGAGCAATTCATGGGAAAAAAAATGACAATAAAGGTTATCTTATTTTATCATCTTATTATCATAATCTATCTTATATTACATTGAGAATTGCATCCATCTGTTGGTTTTGGACTAGCAAGAACAAATATGAAACAGGAAAAGATAGCTCTATAACAGTGACTCTTATTTTTTTTTTCTCACAGCATCTCTTCCCCCCCTTTAAAAAGTATGGAGGAAACTAAAAAAGAGTTTGGTTCATACAGGTAACATTTATTGACATTTACTGTATAAAAAAAATAAAATTGATTGTACTTGGTGGGATTCAAAAATCTTTACTACCGGTTCTGTGGGCATGGCTTGGTGGGCGTGGCTTGGTGGGTGTGGCAGAGGAAGGATACTGTAAAATCTCCACTCCTTCCCCACTCCTGGGGGAAGGTTACTGCAAAATCCCATTCCCTCCCCACCCCACTAACCTGCTTTCCAGTTCTGTTCTCCTGTGCAGGGCAACAAAAGAAGACCCAGCAGATCAACTGAGACTCGGGAGGCAGAGAATAGATGGGGGCAGGGCCAGTGAGAGGTAGTATTTGCCAGTTCTCCGAACTACTCAAAATTTCTGCTACCGGTTCTCCAGAATTGGTCAGAACCTGCTGAATTCCACCTTCTGATTTTTCATGTTTGTTTGATAGAATTTTAATACTGCATTATTTCTCAACATAGGCTGGCAAATTATTTTTATTCTGACAATCCTAGAAGGTTTGGGGAAACCCCTCAGAGGTTTTAGGACCACATTTTAAGAAACACTGTTCTAGAGTTAGTTTCTCATAGTTATTTATTTGCATAGCATTACAATATTCATATAATGACATTCTTTTGGAATATTCTGATGTTTTGAGTGTTGTTGTTGCTACTACGTTCTGGCCTGGTCATAAGTGGCTGTTTATTAATATTTGGGAACTATTCAGCCATTTCATTAAGTAAAACAGACCTTTTATACTATAACGTTTATACAAATTTCCTGAGTCAGCTAGACAACACGTAAGATTTATCATTTTAGTTTAAAGAGGTATTCTGGTGACACTGGAAGCCATGGAAACACAGGAGATATTGCATCAACATTAATCACAAAGCCATCAGTATAGCTGACAGCAAGAAAGCACGAAATAAAATGAAACATGGTAAAACGTCAAGAGCATGCATTGTTCAAACAAACTCATTTCTCAAAGATTTTTATCACAAAACTCATTTTCACTGCCGTATTTGCAGTTTCTTCCAATTGGAAATGTCTAGAATGAGTCACTCCAAATTATACTTAATGCAATGTGCTCTTTGCACACAACCCCGATAGCTTTCTAATCCCTTGGGATCGAACCACAACTCAAAATGCACAATTGGTAAACAGCTCCTGAATGGACAAGAAACTTTGCAGTGAAGTGCAGTTGCTCAGTCTTAAAGCTGATCCATTTGCACAGGAAGCAATATTACAAACTTAGATTCACACCACTATAGAAATAAAATACTGATTGTCCCAAAGGAGGCAACTGGACTTTCTTATTTTTTTGTTTTGAAGACGTTTCGCTTCTCATCCAAGAAGCTTCTTCAGCTTTGATAGGATAGTGGGGAATGGAAGGATTTATATTCTGTGCAGATAACTGGTCATTTGCATCCTATTAGAGAGTCATTGAAGCACTTGGAGGTTTATCTGTGTCCTCAGGATTACCTGAGTAGTGCTCCTGGTTCCTGTAATCTGCCATTTTTTTCTACTCCCTTTCCTACTCCCTTTAACCTCAAACTACCCCCTATTGACCTCACCCCATTCCTAAGAGGTCTGTAAGGGGCGTGCATAAGTGCACCATCGTGCCTACCATCCCTATCCTATTGTTCCCATTTATTCGTACCTATTTCCTGTATTCTTACTCATGTTTATACTTATATCTATTATCTTGTAAGCGATTGACAAATCAAATAAATAACAAATAAAATAAAATATTCAAAGGGTGTTTTTCCCAAATTGCATAGCTAAAAGTCTGTAGAGGTTCTCAATCATCCAGATCATGGTTGTCCCAAAGGAGGCTATAGGAACCAGGAGCACTATGCAGGTGACCCTGAGGACACAGATAAACCTCCAAGTGCTTCAATGATTTATTTATTTATTTATTTACAAGATTTATATACCGCCCCCTCTCCCTGCGGGACTCGGGGCGGTGTACAGCCATTAAAAAACACAATAACAACACAATAATTAAAAACAATTAAAAAGATTAAATATCATGGCTGAATAATAAAAACGAGACAAGGGTTTAAAAATAAGGACTAAAACCAATTAAAACCAAATTTAAAACCCTATAAAACCCTAGGCCAGACTGGCTTGATAATGATCATCTAAAAGGATGCAAATGACCAGCTGTCTGCAAGGAATATAAATCCTTCCATTCCCCACTATCCTGTCAGAGCTGAAGAAGCTTCTCAGATGAGAAGTGAAACGTCTTCAAAGAAAAAACAAGAAGGTCCAGTTGCCTCCTGAAAAAGCACCTTTAGGACAACCACAACCTGGATGACTGAGAACCTCTACATAAAATACTGATTAGATTCATAAATAAGCCAAGAATTTTAGGAATTGAAATACACCCCAAATGGGATTTGACATATTCATAGATGGGCTTATCCACAAGTATATCCAGCAGTAATATTTTAAAGTACCCATATATCCCATATATACTCAAGGAAATGCTCATTCATGGATTAGAAAATCCTCAGATATTTAATCATTTTTACTATGAAAAATACCACAAAAATGGATAATCTATGAATGGATGTCAATTGAGATTTTTCACAGAATTTTGGTTAGAAATGTGTGAATTGATTTATCCACAGATGGGCTTATCCATAAGTTTATATGGCAGTCACGGGATTGATATTTTGCCTTTCCAACAAGGTAGTTTTCATGGGCATCTTCTTTAAATTTTATCTCCACAAAAGCAATGAGATAAATTGAAAAAAGAACTATCCCAAAGTTACTCACTGAAAGGATTCTATGCCAGAGAGTGAACTTGAATTTAAGTCTCCCCAGATCTAGTCCAACCTTTTAGCCATTATAGCTTGCTGACCTTCAAGTGTGAATATTGAATTTAGCAGACTTCATTCTCCCTTTCAACTGAAATGCACATACCAGAGTAAATATTGCTTTTAAAGATAAAAATATTGCAGTTTTTCCTCTATGTAGGAACATGCAGTCTTTCATCTTCTATATAAAATAGTTAGATTTCCCTGATTCTCTAATATATCAGAGCTAGTATTTCATGTCACTATTATTTTTGTTTCAAATTTTATGAATTTGTCTTTTATTTGCATTTTCAGAAAATGTCAACAAGGACTTAAATAGCAATCGGCATGTACGTTACTGAATCATTAAAATAATACATGAGCAGAATCCACAGTTTTAATTTATACCCTCCAGATGTTGCTAACCTTAGCCTAATAACTTAATACTGGGATTTGATTCATCAATAATTGCAAGGATATAGAATTACCATTCCTATAGCTGGGCTGTTTAAGGTAATATTAAAGTTCTGTACCTTATTAGGTATAATAAAAGCATACTGAAACACAGTAAATTATTGAGAGGAGCTATGCAGAGAATTGACTGCTACAATGCAAAGTGAATAAACCAGAGAATTGGAAAGCATTTGGCAAGACTCAAAATGTCAAAGAGCCACATGTAGAGGTAAACAGTTTCATCACACTCTAATAAGTTCACTTCTATTTGAAAAAGAGAGACTTGTTAAATCTACAAGGAAATTCAGGGACAGATGGTTGCAATTCACCCAGGAATAGGTTAAAAAAACAACAACAGCTCAAACCTTCTGAGCATCTGGCAAAACCAATGATGAGCTCTTATTACACAAAAATATGCCTGCTCCTGTATCTGGGGAATTCTGGGAGTTGAAGTCCACACATCTTAACATTGCTAAAGAAACACTGATCTAATGAGATGTTAGGGAGGATGGGGGAAAAACTATATGGGGAGAAGACTGGTAGGAAAATATAATTCTAATGGCTGTAGTCAGAATAGAATAGAATAGAATAGAATAGAATAGAATAGAATAGAATAGAATAGAATAGAATAGAATAGAATAGAATACTTTATTGGCCAAATGTGATTGGACACACAAGAAATTTGTCTTGGTGTAAATACTCTCAGCATATATATATAAAAGATACATTCATTAAGAATCAAGAATCATAATGTACAACACTTAATGATAGTCATAGGGTACAATCAGCAATCAAAGCATACTAGGAAACAGTCAATACAGATACAATACAGACAAGTATTTTTCAAAGCATTATAAGAATAAACCAATATAAATAAAACTGTTAATATCATACACACACCTTTAATTAGAACTTTTTGCATGTATTGGTTAGCCAATGTTTTAAGAAAAAGTTGAGAGTATTAATGGATTAGAAAATTAGTTTTCAATGAAAGATTAGTCAAAATATAACTTGAAACCTGGTAAGAAGTTTCAGTCCATGGAAATAGATGGAAACCATTTTGAAATTGTGGTTTTGAGCCTAGTTCAGCTGTTTCCTGTGGAAAGTAATGCAAAGAAACTCAAGAAAATATTGAAAATATGTTTATACCAACATTCCTTTTATTTGATGCCAGGGCAATATATAGTATCAATACAAGAATATGAAAGATCAAACATAATATATACTCAAATTTGTTTCCTCCGTTAAACAAATATCACAAACCACATTAATGTGCCCAGATAGAATGGTAAGAATGTTGATTAACATGACAACAGCTTTGGTATTTCATCATCTACAATTGGGGAGCCTCTGCCAAGAAATGTTTTACCTTTGCATTTCTGCATAACTGAAGGTATCTGAAGAACAATATCAGCTACCAAATTCTTCAGCAACCAACTGTAGTGAATCAAATTCTTTAAAATTCTTTTTGCCTTATTGCTGGGATTGCTAGAAGTGGTGGAGGCAAGGCCATAATAATATAAAAGAAATCAAAGTGATCACAGAGGCTTTTTCCTGCAGTTTTTTTTTTTGTTAAAAACTCAGTATACTTTAAAAAGTATAAAGAGGCATTAATCTTCATATACCTCAGGTGAAATGATTAGCTACTGGTGGACTTATCTTTATATAAATCTGTCTTTGCAAGCTGCCCAAGTTGGCAACTATCGCTACAGGTTGTAGTGGAGAAACCTGTAATGATGTAATAAATTCTTCCATTTGTTGTAAATCTCCATCAAGTTGAATGATAGGATAATCCTGACCCATCTATTCTGGATGCACACACAAGAAGCCTCTCATTATCCATGTTTTGAACATTTTATGCATTGCCTTTACACACATTTCTGCTTTGTTTTTCCCCTATGCTAAAACTGCCCAACATAACAACTTTTCCAAATAGTAATTTAGGATGGGACAGGACAGAATAAACAGAGTTGGAAGGGATCTTGGAGGTCTTCAACCCCCTGCTTAGGCAGCAAACCCTATACCATTTCAGACAAATGGTTGTCCAATCTCTTCTTAAAATCTTCCAGTGTTGGAGCATTCACAACTTATGGAGGCAAGTTGTTCCACTGGTTAATTATTCTGTCAGGAAATTTCTTCTTAGTTCTAGGTTTCTTTTCTCCTTGATTAATTTCCATCCATTGCTTTTTGTCCTGCCCTCAGGTGCTTTGGAGAATAGTTGACTCCCTCTTCTTTGTAGCAACCTTTGAGATACTAGAACACTGCTATCATGTCACCCCTAGTCCTTTTCATTAAACTACTAGACATACCCAATTCCTGTAACCGTTCTTTGTTTTAGCCTCCAGTCCCCTAATCATCTTTGTTGCTCTTCTCTGAACTCTTTCTAGAGTCTCAACATCTTGTTTACAACATTTCTACGTCTTCATCTCCAAGAAATGCAGTACCCTGCATTGTTTTCAACCATATGCAGTATTTAAATAATCTTATAATATTGTAATTGTTAAGATTCCTTTGCTAATATCAATATGGTACTTTTTCACAAGTTATCCACTGGATTTTTCTCATTCCCTTCTCTCCGTTTAGAGTCCACCTGAAACTACATAAATCAAAATAAACTTCTGTCATTAATCTGTCATTGTTTCCCATTGCCTCCACATAGACTAGTATTTCCTGATTAAGCATAGCCTTTGAAGTGGATATATTTTCATATTAAGCAACATAATTTTCAAATTGTGCCTTTGAGTTAGTCTTAATTCCTGACAACTGCCAGAACAAATCCATGTGGGGGGTTTTGGCAATGTTTTCAGAAAAGGTTAACCATTGCCTCATTCCTAGGGCTCAGAGAAAATGACTGGCCCAAAGTCACCCAACTGGCTTCATTCCCAAGGCAGGGTTAGAACTTAAATCTTCTCAGTTTCAGCCTGTACCTTTAACCATTACATCAAACCGGCTATCTAAACAATAAAAAAAAATGCCCCCCCACAAAAATATATAATGGAATATTTTACCTTTCTGCACAGATATGTATACCCACATCATAAAGCAACATTTTAATTGGACTGTTCTAATAAACTCAAATTCCAGAAGTTAAAACTCTTAAATTTGAAGTATTGCTTGCCAATTTTCATTGGATAGAGATAATGTTCTAACTGTTGATTAGTTTAACCCTAATAAAGCCATTTGGGAAGGGTTTAGCAGAAACTTGAGATACACACAATAGATACATACTAGTTAGATATCCTCACAGGACTATTATACAAATATTCATACTACTGAACTCACGATTCCTAGCTTAATGTATAAGTGCTACATTTCATGTGATTGTATCTTGAATGAAGTTGCTGCCATCTAGTTGTAAATGCAGGAAGCAAATCTTTTTTTTAGGAAATAAGAAGAAAATTTCTATGGAATTTTCCTTTTACATTTAGAGATAAAGGGAGAATTGAATCTAAATCATGAAAATTATTTCTGTGTCAAAGTATCACAGAAATTAACATAAGTTCTTGAACTTTATTCAAAAATGTTTTCGACTTAAAGATTTCATCCAAGAAACCATTACAACTTTTGGTGAAACCAGGAATCTGAATCTCTGTGTTATATTTGTTGGCCATGATGGTGAACCTATGGCACATGTGCCACAAGTGGCACACAGAGCCATTTGTACTAGCACGCAAGCCGTAGGCAAACTTACCTTACTGCATATGCGCACGCCTCACAGCTGATTTTTTTCCCCAGTTGGTTTGAGGCTTTTTTAGGCCTCCCAGAGGCTTGGAAAATAAGCCTTCTCAGACTTAATTATAGGCCCGTTTCATCACTTCCTATAATACTGGAAGTGACAAAATGGGCCTATAATTCAGTCTGGGAGGCCGAAAAAGGCCTCAAACCAACCAAAAAATCAGCTGTGATGCGCAGTGCAGGTAAGGGGGTGGGGGATTGCTAGCGCATGTGCAGGGGGCATGGGGTGGGGGGGGCGTGCATTTCATTTTGGGTAATGGCTCGCTCGCAAGTGCAGGTGTGCTGGTGCGCTCACAATTTTTGGCAGAGGAGCCCAAAAAGGTTAGCCACCACTGCCCTAGCAGATAAAAAATTCTTCTTGTCAAACTTCTCTTGTATATTGACTAAGCTGTGTTTGCTACAAAAAAAACAATACATATTAAATAGCTCATCCCCATGAATTTCCCAAACAACTGAAAATTTCTTCTTAGCAAATTCCTTTTACACTTTGACTAAGCCTTTATTAGGGTTAAAAGGTCTTTTTTTAAAAAAAGGTCTTTTTTTTACATATTACACCTGGTTCCACTTTAATAGAAATCAAAATAACTGAATGAATGACTACAAGCTTATATTATTCATTGACGTGTCAAGAAAACATCACATCAATTTCAATGGATAAAATTATTCTGATACAGTGCACATAAATGCTAACAGTATTTATTTTAAAAACCTGATCAGAAAGACAAAAATATTTATCCTAAAAATATATTCAGCAAAAAGATTGGTATATTGATACACCTTATTAGGGACTGGACATAAATCTTGCATAAATGCAACTATCCTCACAAACAGTCTGACCAATTTCAACAGAGCATTGCTGGAATCAGTATCTTCAATCTGCAGCCTTCAGACTTTCGGAAAAAGCACTAATTCAGGTACCTGAAGATATCCACCAATCTGTCACTAGAGTGATGATACAGTTAAACAAAACTAATCCAAATTCTTAAAAAATATTTCCTGAATCCAAAGCTAGGCATAGGTCAGACTAAAATCTTACTTCAAAAATAATAGAAGGCACGTTTATGGTTAGTACCTATGTTTTTCTAGAATAAAACTGTATTATAAGTTATACTGTTTTATTATTCAAATCTTCATTTCTGCAAATTGTTAGTATGCAATATAAAGGCAGTGTTTGTTAAACTATTTTGCCCAATCTAGTAATATAAACTGATGACAGAGAAAATGCAAATTTTGTTCTGCATAGTTGCGAACCTTCTATCAAAGAAACACCACTGTGCTTTTGCAGGTTTTTTTAAATACATATTTGTTTTTATCATCTTGACTGTTTATCAAATGTTTATATTAACTAAAGTTTTAAAACTGTGTTTTTAATCTCTTTTTGCTAGAAGCAGCTTGTCATATAGTTTCCACATTTTAATCAGTTTATGAACTTAATCAGTCTACTGTATTAACTTCAGACTGAGTGGATGTGGTTTTTCAAAGCTATAACGTAACACTCATGGTACTGCATCGTATGCAGGTGGATATCTTTCGGTTTCCATCTCCAATATCCAATCCTTTTGGTTGCCAGCTTTGTGATGTAGTTACCAACTTCTATGACTATCATTAAAGAACTGGCTATTTCATAGGTGGTGATGAATGACAGTGGCACAGCAAAAAGTCCAATTATTCCAATAATTCCACAGCTTAAGTATGGTGGTGTTTGAAGACAATATATTATGGCACACAGTTGGAGCAACTGATCGCTCTTTAAAGTTTTCAGATTTCCCTTTAGTGGGAAAAGTATTTGCTGAGACTGCCTCTCTGGCTGAATTATTAAGTTATTTAACAATTCTAGCTACAAAGGTTTACTGCACAATAGTTTATCTTGTAAGTTATCTTGTCTGCAACTCAGTAATTGTTTTGAAATTAAGATGAAAAACATTCAGATGGCCAACCCTTTCTAAGTGTCACATTACAAAATCACATTGGTGGACAGCATTACATGTTATATATAACTGCATTATTAATACTGTAATGCTAAAATTTCTATCCACTGCCATAGCTGAACCTCTAAGCATAATCTTTGAAAAATCTTTCAGGACCAGCTCCTTGCCAAATCTATGGTCACTAGTCACAATCATTCCCATCTTCAAAAAGAGAGACCCCAGCCTAGTTGAAAATCACAGACCAATCCTTTATGCTGTGTCACCTGTAAAGTCATGGAATCAATTATTAACCAATCCATTATCCTCCACTTAGAGACAAACAACCTTCTCTAACAAACAGTTTGGTTTCAGAAGGAAACTGCCCTGTAATCTGCCAACTCTTGCACTGTAAAAACATATGGACTACACAACTTGATCAGGGCAAAGCAATTGATGCAATTTACATAGACTTCTGTAAAGCCTTTGATTCAGTGGTACACGACAAACTACTCCTAAAACTAAGGTCTTATGGTATCTCTGGATGCCTGCATAACTGGATAGAAGCATTCCTGTCAAACAGGCAACAAATGGTCAAAATTGGGGGATTCCTATCAAATCCTGTATCTGTCAACAGTGGTGTCCCCCAAGGCAGTGTTCTAGGACCAACTCTCCTCATACTCTAAATTAATCACCTCTGTGATTATATTAAGACCAACTGCGTTCTTTTTGCTGATGATGTAAAGCTATTCACCACCGACAATGCTGCTACCCTTCAAAAAGACCTCGACTATGTGTCAGAATGGTCAAACAAATGGCAACTTCAAATCTCAACAAGTAAATGCTCTGTCTTGCATATTGGCAAAAAGAAATCAAAAAATAAAATGCAAGCTGAATAGTCTAGACCTTGTTGATGACATAAACTTTATCAAGGACCTTGGAGTACTCATCTCAAATGATCTAAGCGCTAGAGCCCACTGTAACTACATAGTCAAAAAGGCATTAAGAGTTGTTAACCTAATTCTGCATAGCTTTTTCTCCAGTAATATCACTCTACTAATTAGAGCATATAAAACATTTGCTAGACCAATACTTCAATATAGCTCATCAAGTCTGGAACCCGCATTACATATCTGATATTAATACAATTGAGAAAGTCCAGAAATATTTTACGAGAAGAGTCCTCCATCCTCTACTCGTAGCAGAATACCTTATGCCACCAGACTTGAAATTTTAGACCTAGACAACCTAGAACTACGCCGCCTTCGGTTCGATCCAAGTATAGTACATAAAATTATATATTGCAATGTCCTACCTATCAATGAATACTTCAGCTTCAACCAAAATACAAGAGCACAAAATAGATACAAACTAAAGATAAACCTGCACCAAACTTGATTGCAGGAAATACGACTTCAGCAACAGAGTAGTCAATGTCTGGAATAATCTGACTCTGTGGTTTCTTCCCCAAACCCCAAAATCTTCAATATTAGACTGTTTACTATTCATCTCACCTCTTTCCGAAGAGGTCTGTAGGGGGCATGCATAAGCGCACCAAAACGTGCCTACTGTCCCTGTCCTATTGTTTCTTTTTTTCTTATTCGTATCCATTTCATGTATTTATAACCATGTTTATACTTATACCTGTTATCTAATAGTTTGACAAAATAAATATGTACATACCACACACCTGAAATCATTACAAAATCATCTACAAAAAGACTATTCCCAGCCTATAATCTTCTTAAATAGCAGCTGTTCAACATAGAAAGAATTCACATAGTTCATTGAATTTTCTCTTCATAACACCTATTGTTTACACATACTTCCCTAGGTCATTTTATGAACTCTACCAATAAAATCCAATATGTTGAATATGGATGTAGAAACTCACAACAAAATAAAAACAATATAGGAGGGGAGAACTATGGAACTGATTTTTTTTTTGTTACATCTTTTCTGGATAAAGTATCCTACCCTATCATCTGGTATTGAAGGAATGCTCTCAATTATTTTAAAAGGTTTACCATGCAAGTTGTCAACCTGTTTTAACAGAATTTTGATTATTATGAAATAAGAAGCAGCTCCAGTAAATAAGATATTTTATTGTGCACAGTAAGGATTTTTCTTAAATAACTTAATGACAAAGATGAGTGTATGAAACCACATGCCATTCTATCAAATGCACCAGTTAAGCACCTTGACAAAATATGCAACAAAGGCATATAGTAAGAATTAATAGAACCTTAAGAGTTGATGGAAAACATGTTTACTTCCCAAAATCAAAGTTACAGGTATCATTGTCTTCCAACAGAAAAGGACTTGGAACACAAAAGAAAGCAAAAAGCAACGTAATTTGGCTTAAGGAAGTCAGAAGGAATAAAAACAAATTGCATCACTTTTTAAAGTTTCCAAGTGAGCATAGAGGGAAAAATGCATTTCTCTATGGACAAATACTGCACTACTTTCATAAACTTATAGTCCACTGCCACTATACACAACATTGTTTCAATGAGCATCTATCGTTCTCTCTTTTGAGAGAGAAATTTCACAGTTTTAATATAGAATGTTCTTCTACTGAAGTTAATATCATAGCAACATCAGAAGATCTGGCTATAGGAGCTTGTGAACAGAGATTTTTTTAAGAGCAATGTTCAAATAAAACCTTGAACTGGTATAATTTCTAATACGTTGCAAACCCATCACTTATATACCGTTTCCCCGAAAATAAGGCACCAGGTCTTATTTTTGGGGAGTTTTTTCTACTGACTCCCCTCGCTACAGCAACACTGACAGCCCTGCCCAGCCCATGTGGCTGCTGTCGGCCCACTTGTGCATGTCACCCACAGCTTCCATTTCGCCATCAGAGGCCTTCAGAAAAGGCCTCTGCAGCTGAGAAACGGGCTCCAGATTGACACATACGGCACCCCTGGCCTCGTTTCGCTGTCAGAGGCCTTCAGGAAAGGCCTCTATAGCTGAGAAACAAGCTCCAGATTGACGCATGTGGTGCCCCCAGCTTCTATTTTGCTATCTGTTTTGCTGCAGCCAAGAAATGAGCTCTGGATCAATCCAGAGCTCTTTTCTTGGCTGCAGAGGCCTTTCCTGAAGGCCTCTGATAGTGAAACGGAGGCCAGGGACAATGCGCGCAAGCAGCAGCAGAAGTGGGCAAGGCAAGGCAAGGCGATGCAGGTGTCAGGGTGTGTGAAGCCTGGCTGTAACTGTCCGAAGGTGAGCAGCACCACCCCTCCCCCTCCCTTTTTACCTGTGCGCCTCGCCTCACCCCATGCAACCAGCTGCAATGGAGTGGACAGGGTCTTAACTAGGGCTTGTTTATTGTGTGCAAGTGTAAAAATCAAGCCAGGGCTTATTTTCGGGATAGGTCTTGTTTTCAGGGAAACACAGTAGCTTTTTCATATTTCTACAAATTTCTTTACTTACAAGCACAGTGCAAAATATCAATTATGTGATTTAGAAATGATAAGAAAAACACATAGGAGACTCATGGATTTTAGTTTTACAGCATCTTTACAAACTTATTACCACATGGTCTAAGCATGGACTGTGATAATAAATGTAACTTTTAAAATTCCAATTTATTTCAGCTGTTTTTCAAAATTGAAATATCTGAGAAATAGATTCATAGCAGATATGTTTTTGTGCTACATTTAATGATGAGAAATAAATTTTTCCTTTCGCAAGTTCAGAATAAAATATATTACTTTCCTTCAATAGCACTCTGGTAGTATGCAGAATTTTCTTATAACAGTTGAATACCAAATGTCTATAGCATCTAAACAAATAACACAGCTATGTTATGAATGTCTTAACCACCATCTGAATCTGTTTTTTACAGACTGGACAAACTGATTTTCCTTTCTTCAATCGTTTTGCACATGTGAAACAGGCCACCAAGTGAGCTGTCCTTCCATGGATAATATTCCCATTCCGCGGCCTCTTCAGGCACACAAGACAAGGCTTCATTAATTCTTTGCTATTTTCAAGAGGTTGTACTTCTTTTTCTGTGCACTTAAGAAGCCGCAGAGAAGGTTCTTTGTCTTTACATCCCAAGGCTAGATCCAAAGAATCCATAGAGCTTTTAGAGGACAGGTTGGGCTTGACCACTGAACTGCATAAGTCTTTAGGCCGTACAATTGGAGCAGATACTGTCCTTCGGCAATCTGGAACGTCTATGCCTTTCAGATCTTCTTTACCGTGCATTATAGCAATGTTGGATGTAGACAGTGATTGTATTAGCTTGGGACAATCAGAGAACCAGTCTTTCCTTAAGGCCCAGCAGCGGAAGCAATACCTTTTAATGGGAGAATTGAACTTCTTGCATTTGACACACTGCCAACTGTCCTGCTGAATGAAAAGAAGCATGAATGAAAAAAAAGAATAAAAAGAATTATATGGATTCATATATAATTTTTCTCCTTCTGTAAGGAGAAAGAACTCAAGTGCTTTCAATAGTGGCCCATTTAGTCCCTCAATTAAAACCAGTCAATATTCTAATTTGTTTATTAAAAACACTGAAGTCAAAATCTCTGATTAAGAAGCCCTTTTCCCATGAATCTCACTTTCATTTCTATTCTAGAATTTCATTTTACTACACAAAATTCTTAATATCACATTCTAAATTCAAAAGATATTTAATGAGAGAGAGAGAGAGAAAGACTGACAAACTGACTTTTGGCTTCATGCAAGGAAAGCAGCAGAAGCAGCAGCAGTCTTTTTTTCTCTGCCCCAAACTCCGCCAGACATGAATCTTTGCTGGTGCAGCCTCTTGGAGCAGGAGGCCTTGCAGGGTCCCCAAAGACTCATTTCTGGTAGAGTTTGGGGGAGAGAAAGACTTTTGCTGCTTTCCTTGCGTGCAGTCAAAAGCAGCAGAAGAAAGAAGTGGAAAGAAGCAGCCCGGTGGCCAGGCGTGAGGTGAATGAGGCAAGTTCCCCCCTCAATGCAAGTGATGCAATCCTTGTCTCCCCATGGGCCATTTGGGTGGCGTAGCCTTGTGTTCCCGTGCAGCCTGGATTAATTGCTTTGGGGGTGACATTTCTCTGCGGACCATCAAAATTTTCTCGTGGACCACCAATGATCCCTGGCCCACTGATTGGCGACCACTGCTTTATAGCACTCTCTTGAGTGGTTTTCAATATAAGCATATTGCTCCCAACAATCTGGGTCCTCATTTTACAAACTCGGAAGGATGGAAGGCTGAGTCAACCTTGAGCCTGTCAGGATCGAACTCCAGGCTGTGACCAGAGTTAGCTTTCAGTACTATATTCTAACCACTGTGCAACCAGGGCTCCTAAATAAACCCATCTGCACAGAATCAAGTGTAGGAAAAGAAATATAGGCAGAGACACATCCAAGGTACAATAGCAAAAAAACTGTTTCACTGGAATATCATTATGGTGGTCTAAGATATTTCATATCCATTGTATAATGTTGAATTTCATTCAGTTATTTCCACTAGGAAAACAGCCTATCAAGATAATTTTGAATTGGGTTTATATCTTTTAAAATATTAGCTAGTCTGCACAATTTATACAGAGAAAAGACCAGATTAATATCTTAAAAAATTATGGCCCACAAAGAATTGCTACTATGTCAATCAGCTTTCAGCAGCAAGCCCCAGGGTGGCAGCAAAGGAGTTGGCAGTGTCCATGAGGCTGCCAGAAGCACTCAGTAGTATGTCTTTCAGAGTGGCTGTGGCTGTGAAAGCCTGCAGGTCTTCCTGGTGACTGTGATACCACTGGATCAGCTTTTTTTTTTTTTTTAAATCACTGGAGCTATTTAAAAAAACCTGACAGGCTGCACAAAGCTGTTTGGCAGGCTGCTGCATGCAGTCTAGGGACCATATGTGGTGCAGGCTTGAGATAGCCTAGCCAGCTTTATGTCATGTTCCTGCCTGCCTTCCATTTATTTATCCAACCCCTTCATCAAAATGTTGAAAGCTATTGGGACCAGAACACAAAGCCTAACACTTTAGTTCACTGATGAGGAATCACTGATGAGCACTCTACAAGATTTTGATTTTCAAGCCTCATACAGATCTACTTAACACATGCCTTCCAGGCCCTTTGCTAATCAGACCATGAGGAGAAATATAAAGATAAATGTTTCTACTTTCTCGTCCTTACATCCCAACCCTTTCTCCAGCCCCTCCTTCCATCCACCTAATTTATTTCTAATATGCCACAAAAAAGATAATTGTGTGAGTGTGGGGAGGGGGAGAGAAACAACAGGAATATTAAGTTCATTCACCTGCATTAACTTTTCTTCTAAAGTACACTATCCAAATCATTGTTAAAGCTACAGTAATCAGGAGATAACTAAGCAGAATTAAGAAGTGCTGCTATAGGGATGCACAATGAGCAAAATAGGAAGCATTGCCATCAATTTGTCTCAACTCCAGAACATTTCAGTTCCACCTCTGCATAAGTACACAAGTACAGTCAGTGACTATTAAAAACTTTCTAAAACCATTAGTTTGCTTATGCCAACATTTCAGCTATTTATTGAAAACTGTTCTGAAGTGAGCAAAAAAGCTAGGTACGGGTAACCCTCGACTTATAACTATAAATGGGCTTCCATCATTTAAGTGGTTATGTGGGTTACAGATGATTTTAATGGCCTTTTGCCACAATCATTAAGTGAATCATTGTGGATAAGTGAATCCAGCTTCCCCCATTGACTTACTTGTTGGAAGACCTCCGGGAAGTTTGCAAATAGTGATCACAATGACCCCAGGACACTGGAATTTTGTAAATATATACTGGTTGCCAACTGCCTGAATTTTAATCATACGACCACTTACTCTGTGGTTGTAAGTGCAAGAACTGTTTATAGGACAATTTTTCAGCACCATTGTAACTTTAAACAGTCATGAAATGAATTGTCATAAACTGAAGACTACAGATCCAGTGATCAATGAAATGGAAAAATGATGCAGAAAGTTGAAAAATTAAAAGAAGCATAAAATGACTAATGATTACCCTGAATTTATTTAGGTCAATTAGACAAGACAGTTATTTTTCATTACTTCAGATGGTCCAATACAAAACCACAGTAATGAGAACTATTGGTTTCTATCTCTTAAGGACTGAAAAAGCTGTTTTAACAAATTATACTAAGCTTGTAACTATAAACATTATAATCAAATCAAGTACACTAAATCTTAAAAGGTACCTCAGAGGGAATATCAGTATCTGTATCATCACTTAAGAACTGAGAATCTTCAAGGTCATCAGAAGATGCTGTTTCACTCATCTATAATAAATATAATATACAAATCAAAAAAGGAACATGCTGCCATGTTAGCACAGTAAGTACAAAAGCATTACACTGATCAAAAGCTACATCAATGTTTTCTGATGTTTAATTTCTTACTATAAAGAAAAAGTTTTATTTTTGCAATTGGACTATGACAACAATATGACTAATAATGCGATTGTTAATCCAGTTTAGTTTAGGGGTTAAGGCACCAGGCTAGAAAGCTGGAGACCATGAGTTCTAATCCTGCCTTATCCACGAAAGTCAGTTGGGTGATCTTGGGCTGGTCACTCTCAGCCCAACTCACCTCACAACAGGGTTGTTGTGGAGAAAGTAGGAGAAGGAAGCTGTGTGGAATACGTTTGCTGCATTGAATTATTTGTAAAAATAATAAAGGTAAGATTAAATAAGTTTTACTCATTTAACAAATATCTTCTAATTATTGGGACTTACTACTTTATTATCTTCTTTTCTTTCTTCATTAACTTGTTCACGATCAACTATTTTTGATGGGACTGTGACACTGAAGTTATCTGAAGTAGTTTCATTGAGGAACCACAAGTCATCTGTAGTATCTGAAACAATAGCAGTATCCACATCCTAAAGAAGAATGAAGAAATACACTTTGAAGATTTTTAGACTTGCTATTTATTTGACTTTATAAAGGAAACTCTAAACTACGATCTCACAAAGCGTCCCTTTATAGCCACAGGCAGCTAGGTAAAAAATAACTTGGAATTTTCAATAACACTGCATTCTTCCTGTTTCAGCAATGTGTGCTGAGAAATTTTATTTAACACCCAACTTATAATATAAATTATACAATAACCTCAGGAAGGAGATAATTAAATAGAAACACGTACATATGCATCAAGTATTCTAGGGCCTGGATGCTTTAAATAGCTTCATTTTTCAAAGGAAAAGGCAGTCTCATTATTGTAATGAGAAAAAAGAATTGGTCTTCCATCATTCTTCCCAAATTTTACGTGATATAGTAAAATCCAAGAGCAGTAAGATCAGGTATGAAATCTCTTTCATGTTGATGGCTTTCCAAATCCCTACTTGTCTCCCCATTATCCCGCATTACTTCCATAACTCCACTTTCTGGAAGTCTTTCTTATTTCCTTAAAAGTCACCAATTATATGACACCCTATAATAGAAAACAGTTTTTACTTTTATCACTATGTCATTCTTTTTTCATATACTAATCAATATTAATCATACACTATTCATTATATCAAATAATATTAACAAGATCTACAACAGGAGTCCCCAACCTCCGGGCCACTATCGGGCCATGAGCTGTTCAAAACTGGATCACCTGAAGTGGCAGGCAAGCATGCATGCATGCATCCTTCCTTGTGCAAGCAGTGGGCGACTGCGTGCACATGCACTCCATTTCACGTGAGCGGCAGGCATGCATGCCCACTGCTCACGCAAAGAGTTGCATGCACATGTTTGCCCACCATTCACACGGAACCATCGCCCCTCCCCCTGCCCCTCCCCTACAGTCCGCAAAACCGGAAAAGTTGGGGAACTCTAATCTACAGGCTAGAAAGCTGGAGATTGTAAGTTCCAGTCCCACTGGAGCCATGAAAGTCAACTGGGTGACCTTGGGCCAATCACTCTCTCTCAGCCCAACTGTGTTCTGTGGTCATGGGTTATTCCAGTTGTTCCCTGAGGTTATCTAATGTGCTGGTATTTGTTTGGTATAAGGCCAGTATCTATGATCATTAAGCATGTTATTTTTCAGCCTTAAAAAAAAACTACTAAAAATGTCAAAGACCACTTGAGAATAACAATCCTTTCAATGTTTAATAAAATAATGAAATCAGAGTAAGAAATACAGGTTTATTCACATACATCATACTATTTGCTAATGTTTACCTTATTTGTATGTATATCTGTTGAATCATTACTTCTGGATTTGTAATTGTTTCTCAGATTCCCTAAAAACCACCATGGAAGACCAGCTACATCCCATTCTTCAACTAACAAATCCAATGTGGTCTGCTCCTTTGAAAGGTTATCTATTAGTACCTCATCTGCAAAAGTGAAAAGACATTTAATTTAAAATAATTATGCTTGTGAAATCAACTGACAAGCCTGATCACTCGGGTACAACTTTCTCTAACATTATATCCATGAATATCCATCTGTGTGAATTACAAGTAGTACTCAATCAGCAACCACATTTGGGGCCAGAATTTTTGTCTTAAGTCAGTGTGGTTGTAAAGCGAGTCATACACTGCTGGATTCAATTTCATGACTATTTTTACCACTAAACTAATCCAGCTTCCTCAATCAACATTTCTTGTCAGAAATTGCCTGGAAAAATTGCAATGGGGATCATGTGACCACAAGATGCTGCAACCTGTCATAAATGTAAGCCCATTCCCAGTATCTGAATTGTGATCACTTGATCAAGAGCTGATGTGAAGGGACAGGTCATAAATCACTTTTTCTGAGGCCACTGTAACTTAGAATCATCTTTAAACAAATAGTTGTTAAGTCAAGGACAACCTGTAGATATTTCTATTTCCTCCAATCACATATGATAAACAAAAAGCTCTTTGTATTCACTTCTGTTCCAATATTGTGTAATATTTAATGATAGAGTTTAAATCTATCTTGAGAAATCACAAACAAGAGTTTTTCTAAGCAATCAACTATAAATTTCTACCGTGTTTCTCATATAATAAGGCCGGATCTTTTTTTTTTTTTTGAGCCCCAAATAAATGGCTAGGCCGTCTTTTCGGGGGTGACTTAATTCCCCCCCTTGCATCCTCAGGCGGGTGGTGACAGCTTGGATGTTGACCTCGGCGTTGGTGGGGCATTTCGTATTGGGAGACCTTCCGCCACCGCTGCTTTCCCTTCTCCCCGTGCCGCCGCAGCCGAAGCATTGTCATTTGGCGCAGCCACGTGGGGCCGGCCAGAGCTCCTCCTTGCAACCGAAGCCCGGTAGAGATACTCGGCTTCAGGCGCTCCTGTCGCCGCCTTCCCGGGCATTGTTCAAAAGCAAAGCCCATTCTTTTAAAAACGCCTCCCCTGCCTGAGTGGGCAACCCAACCCCACGTGGGGAGGAGAATCTCCTGGGGCCGCAGCGCAGGATCGGCCCACCCTGGGAGAAGCGCCCAGCCGCCATCCATGCTGGCACCAGGCAGAGCGCAAAAAGCCTTGCCTGGGGCATCCTGCGCAGCTGACAGAAGGGCCCTCCTGCCCGGCAATGGAGCTCTGGCCAAGGCAGAGGCCACCTCCCTGCCGGACCTCAGCTCATCCCACCAGGACTGCGCCAGAGACGGACAGGCTGGGCAGAACCAGGAAAGCAAGCGGCCCAAGCTTGGCTTCCCGAGTCCCTCCAGCCTGACCCTGAAGGGGCCATAAGGAGAGGCCACCCGAGGCAGTGATAGCACCCACCCGTCAGCAGCACTGCTTCCCTGGCCGGCGGGTCTGGCGGAGAGAGCCTGCAGCTGCCCATCCTTTCCACCCCTCGCCCAGCCCGTCCCCGTCCCCATGCATCTCCAAACGCGCCGGCAGCTCCAAATGCGGCGATGATGCTCTAAACATTGCAGCGGCACAGGCATCGGGCAGAGGCACTCACTCGGCGGGGCTCAGCTCGGAGGATGCGGTGCGACCTGTTGCCTCGCCTCCCTGTCTGCGGACGAGTGGGCGCTATCACTGCCTCGGGTGGCCTCTCCCGGTGGCCCCTTTGGGATCGGGCTGGAGGGACTCGGGAAGCTAAGCTCGGGTCGGCCCAGCTCTTTCACTTTCCCCGGCTCTGCCCAGTCCGCCCAGCTTCGGCACAGCCCTGGCAGATTGAGCGGAGGGCCCGGCGGGAAGGCACTTGCTGCCTTGGTCAGAGCTCTTCCGCTGGGCAGGAGGGCCCACCTGTCAGCTGTGCGGGGCGCCCCGGGCGAAGCTGTTCACGCCCTGCCCGGCACCAGGCAGGGATGGTGGATGGGCGCTTCTCCCAGGGTGGGCCGATCCTGCGCTGCAGCCCTGGGAGATTCGCCTCCCCACATGGGATTGGGCTGCCCTCCCGGGCAGGGGAGGCTTTGTTGTAGTAGGGCGTCATTTTTAAAACAATGGGCTTTGCCTTCGAATGATGCCCGGGAAGGCGGCGATAGGAGCGCCTGAAGTCAAATGTCTCCACCGGGCTCCAATTGCAGGGAGGAGCCGTGGCCGGCCCCACGTGGCTGCACCAAACACCGTGGCAATGCTACAAACACCGCAGCAGCATGGGGAGAAGGAAAAGCAACAGTGGAGGAAGGTCTCTTGATACAAGGTACCCCAACAATGCCGAAGTCAACGGAGGCAGCACCATACCTGGGTGTGCAGCAACAGTACTTGGCAAGAGTAGGGAGGTTGATGGCGAGGCATGGCTGCCCACGGGGCAGTCCTAACGGCAAGCCCCCTGACCTTCCCCCCATTTCGCATGTTTTAAAATAGACCTAAATTTGGGGGGAGGGGCTTAATTTCATTTTATGCCTATAAAACATGCTGGGACTTCCTATTGCGGGAGGCTGTATTGTTGGAGAAACACGGTAATATATTAAGAAGCTATTACTATCTTTATAGCAACGTGACTATTCTAAAAGCTACATGGAATAGCTTTGAAAAAAGTCTTCCCTTTGACATTTTATTTATATGTGTAATTTTCACAAATTAAATTGACTACTTGAATATTACCTAATTTGCATATTCACATGAGACAGAAATATGATGTTTTCTTAAAAATATTTTGGAATATCTAACTATATTAAGAAATAATAGTAAAATAAAAAAGGAAAACCACCTAGGACTCACAGATACAACAAAAACAACCAGTATGTACATATTCTGCAAGATCCATTAGATAAATAATGTGTCCAGTAGTCAAAGCAATCTAATCATGTCTATTTACCTTTTTTCTCCTTGCATGAATGCTTTAAGGAAGATAGATCATTTTCATGGTCTTCCTGTTCAGTGCTGAAACTGCTCTCTGTGTTATTTTGCTTAAAGAAGAAAGGAGAAATAACTATCAGCTAAGATCTATGACAGAAGCACAGGGATGTAACACTTCCTTTCTTAGTCACCAGCTTAACAGCAATAGTCACATACAGTTCAAATACCATCAGGATTACAGTAGAAATAAAGACAAAAATTGCATTTGTTAACTGAACAAGACATTTGCTAAAGATCAAATAGACATGGATATGCAACCTGATAGTTTCCTAAGTCTTTCACTACAACTCATGGGAGTTGTAGCCCAAAACTTTTGGAAGATGCCAGGCTGCCTATCCCTGAACTTGTTGAGTGTCCACGTGTGTATATACACATGTACACAAACATACACAGAATACATTACGATACAGCTACAATAGGATAAATGTTTCCAAAAAGCTGCAAAGGAATGCTATTAAGCTTGTTTTCTCTATCAAACTAGGTAGCTTTCTCTTGAGATGGACAATACTAATTCAACAATAGTATGAGAAACCATCTTGATTTTCCTAAGGTTTTCTGGTATTACGAGTTATCATGAAGTAATAATATCTATATCAGTCCTGATAAATAACCAAAAACCTCCCACCCAGTGAAAGCTGGTATGACTAAGGAAAAGAAATGCTACATCCCAGAGAACATGTTCAGAGAATGGAACTCTGTAAGTAGAGAACAGAGAATGAGAACTCTGTCCCTGGTCCGTGGAGTTCCAAGAACTTCTGAAGAAGGCAAAGACTCACCAGTAAACAAGTCAGAAGTTCTAGCAATCCACTTTCCACAGGTACAGAGAAGGGACACTCTGTACGACAAAAGAAATCACCCAGCAATGGGTTTACCTTCAGCCGATCTTGACTTGGATTATCCTCGCTCTGATCCTTTGCGAAAGCAAGTGTCTGTGCAGCATCTAGATAGCAGGTAAAGAAAGAAAAAACCTTCCCTGGTAATAACCATTCTCACAATACAGAGGGAACCCTTGTCAAGCAAGCATACCAAGTTCTTCATGTATGGGTTTGAAATGGTTCGAACAATGTTCGAAAGGGAACATTGTTCCATTATTTTTAGCTCACTCACATATGGAGAATGGAGCTGATAGATCCAACTCTATATCCCCTAAATCCTAATTACTTAGCTACCATCCTCTAACACTAAAATAACAACCATTGTAGACATACTTGTCCTATTGCCATTTTTTAAAGAAAAGCCAGTGCATAGCTAGATCAGGCTCAGAACATAGTCTAACCCAATGAGAAAGTAACTCTACCATCTCTGAAATATTAGGAAGTGCCCATTAGCGCCAGTACAACGTATCTTCCTTATATGTAAATACATTAGATGTGACTAGCTGGATCTTGAAGTGAAGGCAAATAAATATCTTTTTTGCACTTGGTATAACCCTGGTACAGCTTATTCTAAAGGTGCTTTTCAAAAGACAATGGGACTTTCTTGATTTTTTTTTCCTCGAAAATGTTTTACTTCTCATCCAAGAAACTCTTTCAAGGATGAGAAGCAAAATGTTTTCAAGAATAAAACCAAGGAAGTCCAGGTGCCTTTTGAAAAATACCTTTCAGATAACCACAACCTGGATGATTCTCCATAGATATTCTAGCTATGGCTTTTTTAAAAAATGCAATAATAAACTATGTTACTAAAGTCATGTCTATTTGCCTCTCAATATGATTATGTGTTCTGTGATGGTCTTTCTCACCATAATAAAGATCTAGCTAGATGCCAATTCAACTCTGAAGTCGCATACAGGTGTGCCATGGAAAACGATAAAGATTAAAAGAGAAGTCAGAAGTTTTTAAATAGTTACATTCACTAACCATTCAGCAGCAGACATAATGCAACCTTCAGACTAAATTCGGAAACTCTGTAAAAACAACCGATTCAAATTTCTGGTGAGAATTATCTGCCTTGTCCCCCTTATACCAACTGGGGCAAAGAGAAGAAGGAGATAGCCTCATCCACATTTTTCACTTACAGTCATCCACTGCCAGCAACCCCCTCCTGAAACATAAAAATAGGCTCTCTGTTCTACTGCCTAGAAGGGGGATACAAATGTGCACACCTTGTTTTAACTTTGTGAATGTATTCATCTCAAAATGATTCTCAAAACAAAATCGGGATCAAATCAAAAACAAAGAATCACATTAAAAGAAACAGTCTTCTTCAAAATACACTGAAACTGCACACAAGAACTCCGTTCTAGATAGACAGAGGTACTTCAGCCAGAAATTAGGATGACCCTTAACCTGAGAATAAAGAGCTATCTACAATAGTCACTTCTTTTTATATCGATTGGAGAGCTCCATTGGTGGCATGTTCTTTGAAGTAACTGTAAAGAGCAACATAAATAATACCATGTATATAAAGCTTGTACTGAGAGCAACCTTACCATGCACAAAGCAAAACTATTAACCGATTGCTCATATATGCTTCTTAATTTAAAAAAAATCAATGCACAATTGTCCTGACTGCTTTAGGAAAGCATCTTCAGATGCAATTTTGAATTTTGTATCATGTCAAAATAAAGTTTATTTCATTTTTAGCTTTTAAAATTGTGTTAAATCATGCATTCAGGCAGCCAATCAAATCATCCCAACAAATAAATATGAAACCCACTATCCTTAATATTATACTGATTTCTACAGAGCAAGGTCAGCAATACAGGTAGTCCGCGCTTACCAACTGCCTTATTTAGTGATTGTTCAAATTTACAGTAGTTGAGAAAAACACAGCTTTGCGATCAATCCTTGCATATATGGTCGTCCCAAAGTTGGACAGCTACCATTTGCAAGGTTCACAACCAGTTTCCAGCAAACATGGAGAATGCAAATGTGAAATTACAAGTTAGAGTCCTATGATGTCTTTGCTTAACCAGAGAAACAGAAGTGACATCCAGCCTCATGATGTGATTTTTTTGCTTAGCAACTGCCACACTTATTGACAGAGTTGCCAATCCCAATTGTGTTTAGTAAGCAAGGACTACCTGAATTCCTGTTTGAAAACCCATACTGGTCCACAACACTGGATTAATTGTATGTCTAGTGGAGATGTTAACAGAGATTATCTACTCCAATCAGACTAGTGCTAAATTAACCAATTCTAACTAAAGAAAGGTGAAGAAATATACTGAAATCAAGATCTGTGCATACACTCTCTATTTCTTTTAGATGTATATGTCGTCCTCGAGTTACTGTTGCAACTGAGCCTTCTCATGACATAACTTGTGATGGTTGTAAAGTAGGTCAGTCATGTGACCAACCCCATTTTATTATCTGTTTTTGCAGAGGTTGTAATCATTAAGTGAACCCATGGTATGGGCTAGTTTTATTGAAACTAACAATAAATGCTAGTTTATGGCCAAACCATGACTGGGTCACTGCAAATGAAGCCTGTTTGCCAAATGCACAAAGTGTGGTCATGTGCGGGGGCAGAGCACAACCATCGGAATCTCAACCAGTTGTTAAGTCTAGGACTATCTGTGGTCTGATTCTTTTCTGAAATGGAAAGAGTTTGTTCCGGTCTGGTCAAAGTCCAGGACTAATTTTGTCTGAAATGCCAGTAACTGTTTGTGACTGAAACTATCAACTTCAGTATAACTGTGACACTACCCTCAGAATGGCCACATTGATGTAGTTCAAAGAAGAAACAGAAACATTCTATACTTCTCCAGAATGCTCCATTCCCATAATGACAGGTCTGGAAAATGCCTAAAAAAAGCCAACAGTATATTTATATGCAAAAATGCATTTAATATTCTCACATCAGACTCTCTGACAGTGTAGAACAAGGGTCTTCAAACTTGGCAAGTTTAAGATTTGTGGACTTCAACTCCCAGAATTCCTGAGCTAACATAACCGGAGGAGGAATTCTGGGAGTTGTCCACAAATCTTAAATCTATCAAGTTTGAAATCCCCTGGTGTAGAAAATGCAAGTTACCATAATTCAATAGACAACTTAAAAATAATAAAACCAAAAAACAAAGCAAAATAAAAAATAGCTTTTGTTTTCTTCACCAGGAAAACGTTATGCATGTTCACAAACCCATTTTCTGCATCTCAAAAGGATTTGGACAAAGGACAAAGCCATACAGGTAGAAAGCCTGGAGACCAGCACAGGATATGTCTATCGGCACACTTATAATCTTTGACACCATGATGGTGACCCTGATTCTACATTCATATCAATACGTATCAACATATTGCTAGCTTTTTTGTTAGCAGAGGGCTGCAGAATCCCAATACTCTCAATCCTCAGAGCAATTCATCTCAAGCAAAGGCTTTCACATGTTTTTACTTACCAAGATTAATTTTATAAAAAGAATGAATTTGAAGAAACCTACCTGTAGCAGTGGTAAGAGTCACATTTCTTCTCAGCATATCATAAACAAGGCTGTAGAAAAATAATGAATAATGAGCGGAGAACATAATTGTATACAGGACGTAATTATATAAGGAATAATTTTAAAAAGGTAAAGTCGGGTCTAAACTGTCCAGTCAGGTTTGACTTCAGGGAGCAATGCTCATCTCTCTTTCCTAGCTGAGGGAGGCAGCATTGTATAAAGATGCTTCGGTGGTCACATGGCCAGCAAGACTATACCCTGAGGCACACGGAACACTCTTTCCTTCCCACTGAAATGGTACCTATTTATTTACTTGCATTTGCCTGCTTTCAACTGCTAGGTTGGCAGGAGGTGAAGCAGAAACAGGCGCTTGGGTCTCGAACTGACCACCTTCCGGTCAACAAGCTCTGTTTCTTAACCACTAGGTCCTTGCACCCATGCATAAAGAATACTTTTTTTAATTCAAATATTATGCAAGATGGAGTACTACTGAGCTATCCAAAATCATGATACAGCACATGATTTATAAGAAGGAAAAGAAATCTACACCAGATGCATTTAGAGAAAGAATAGGAATAAATATGGCCTAATTTCAGGTCTTCTATTTAAAAAAAAAACATGTTCAAACTTTTTTTCTCAGAACAGTTATCAGTTCTCTCATGACAGTTCTCAAGCTGCCATTAAATCCTTATAGCCACTGCCATTGCTGACATAAAGACTCTGCAGGAAAATTTATCATAAACTCAATTAACACAATGAATTCTTATTCTGTCAAGACAGGGATTTACTGTATGCATACAAAATTAAGCATGCCAAATATACCTGTACCTGCATACTTTAAAAAAAAAATCTTTTAGCCTTCAGATCTGTTGATGATCTGTTTGGTTAAACCACTTGACAGAATGATGAGTATCAGATATGAAGCTGGAGGCTTGATAAAATTTCCATCCACAGAATAGCAACAGCACTTAGACTTATATAATGCTTTATGGCACTCTCTGAGTGGTTTAAAACATCAGCATATTGTCCCCAACAATCTGGTTTTCATTTTATCAAGGATGGAGTCTACCTTGAGTGCCATCGGGACTGAATTCCAGGCTGAGCAGAGTTAGCCTGCAATACTGCATTCTAACCACTGCGCCATCAAGGCTCACTAAGAATAAGCCAATTCCATGCACAGGTAGAATTATATTAAACCTAAATTTTCAGGCTTCAAATTATGAAATTGTTTAGAAAACAATTGTTTTTTTGTAAGAAATTTTTACAAAATCAAAACAGAAGTTAGACTAATCTAAATTTCTAAGTTTATTATCTGAATAATTTTTAACAAGAAAAAATATTCAAAAATAATAGTGGCACCTATAGACTGAAATAAAATATTCCATTTATATTGCTTATTCCACTGCATATAAGAATATAGGAACATAGATATAGGAATATTCAAGACCCAATCTGTGAAATTTTTGCTTCTGTGTAGTTCCATCCCAAACCTCTCTACTACATAGTTAGAATTAAGTTTACAGGACTTAAGTATGCAATACTATACTTGTGCAATTAAGTCCCAGAGCAACAGCATGGTCTTAAGTATGCATCAGCATGGGAGCAGAGAGTAACTGACTAAACAAGAGCAGTGTCTACATGTTAGTACTGCACATGAATTCTAGCATACTCATTTGCTTCTATTCTGCTATAGTCAAATATACTGATCAGCCAAAGGACAAAAAGATACTGGAAAATTCAGCATTCACATATAATATATACCATAGGATATATGGCTAGAAAATCAAGCATGCATTTTCTTCTTTATTCATTCTCTTAGAAAAAAAGGTAATAAATGTAACTAATCATGCAAATAAAAATAAATAGAGTAAGCATAGTATTACAGTAACCAAATTCAGCAAAAATATTAATGCTATTAATCAGGATGAAGTTAATAAACCAAACTGGTTGCATGCAGTGGTGTGTTAGTAAATGTTTAAGAACTGGCTCCACCACCTCCACTGCCACCAATGCCCTGTGTACAAGTAGTCCTTAACTTACAACAGTTCATTTAGTAACCGTTCATATTTACAATGGGATTGAAAAAGGGACATGACCATTTTTCACCTTTATGACTGTTGTATGATCAAATGACTTTATGACTCACATGATCAAAATTTCGATGATGGAGAACTAATATGGATTTATGACAGTTACAGTGTCCCAGGATCATGTGAGCACTTTGTGGATCCCCAAGTGAATGGGGAACTCAGATTCACTTAACAATTTTAGTGATTCACTGTGGCAAGAAAAGTCGTAAAATGGAGCAAAATTTACTTTTAACAAATGTTTCATTTAATAGCAGAAATGTTTGGATCCATTGTGGTCGTATGTCCAGGACTATTTGTAATAGTACAGAACAGCTGATTTGTAAGTTAGACATCAAGGCTCAATTCTACTTGTAAATGGCTTGTAACATTTCTGAAAATTTAGTAATGGGCTTTCATGAACCAGTACAAACTGGCTCCACCACACCAGTGATTTTAGGTTTTTCAGTAAACCTAGTCATCAGAATGTTTCAATATTCTTCACTATTGAACCTATAATCTATTCCAAGTATTATACAAGAGGATTAAGAAATATTGACAAAACAGATTTTGGTAACTTTGTTCTAATATTTATTAAATTCGTATTTGCCATTAAAGTTTATGTATTTGATAATTTCTCAGGATGTCACCAATTACCACACTATTCTTACTACAAAACATTTACCATATTTTTTTGCGCTTTAAGACCATAAGACGCACCTAGCTTTTAAGGAGAAAAGAAAAAAAATTTTTTGCTTCTGCCTGCCATCAATTTCCTCCTAGCAGCAAACAGCAAACAGCCTGGTCAGCTTTAGCACAGCCTAATTTAGCACAAGCAGCTGATTGGCGGTTGGCTTGGCCTCCCGGAATACCGCCGATCAGCTATTCCAGGCTGCGGGGATCACCACCCATTACCTCCACCTATCGCTGCCTCTGCTCACCCCATTTTTGGCCTCCGCATGTCCAGTTCTTGGCCCATTCCAGGCAACAGGAATCGTCAGCAGCAATCAGCGGGGATCCCCACTGCCTGGGACGGGCTGAAAATGGGACGCGTAAAGGTTGAAAATGGGCACACAGAGGCAATGGGCAGCGGCGATCCCCGCAGCCTGGAACAGCTGATCGGCGGTATTCTGGGAGACCAAGCCAACCGCCAATCAGCAGTTCATGCTAAATCAGGGTGTGCTGAAGATGACCAGGCTGTTTGCTGTTTGCCGCAAGGAGGCAAATTGCTAGGACGCAGGGGCTGAAGGGGGGGCTGGCGGGTGGAAGGGGGGCTTCAGCAACATTTGCTCTATAAGATGCACAGACATTTCTACCCACTTTTTTGGGGGGGGGGTCTTATAGTGTGAAAAATACGGTAGCTAGATGTGTGTTACAGGGGTGGGATTAAACCGGTGTTACTACTGGTTCGGCTTTGCACATGTGTGAAGTAACCTTAGGCTGTGCCGCCCAGACAGCTAAAAAGCACTGCGTGCAGGTGCACAGTGTTCAAAAAGCCTGTTTCCCTGCTTTTTCAACCTCAGCTGTGCCGCACAAAGCAGCTGAGGTTGAAAAAGCAGAAAATAAAGGACAGGTAAGAGCCTGGGTGGGCGGGTGGGCCAAACAGCAGCAAACACAGAACTAGTTCTGTTTCTGCTGCTCTTCAGAGCTACCGGCTCTATAGAACCAGACAGAACCGGTAGCATCCCACCCCTGGTGTGTTCCCAAAGTTAATATTGGACCAGAATTCACTGTATCTACGCAAAATAAAAGAGAACTCTTTGCTTTAGTTATTAACATTTGCAGAATCTTATTCTATTGGTATGATTTCCTACCTTGGTTCTTTTACAGAGAAACTCTGACAGCCCAAAAGCTTCCCCAGCTGGTCTTTTCCACAGTGTACTATGTGCTGCTGCTCTATGTCATACAACTGTTTCTGTGCAATGTATTCTCCAAGATAGATCACACACTTAAAAAAAAAAATGAAAATTTCAGTTATGCTTTTACAAAAATCATCTCAGTAGTGTTACTTTCCATTGTTTCAGTAATTTTTAAATCTGTTGTATGTGCGCGCACGCACACCTTTTTCAATGCAATATAACCAAACTACAAAGGAACACCATAAAGACAGCTATGGATCTCTACCATAATTCATTAAACAAGAGAAAGTGTCCTGAAACATTTTTTAAAAAATCAATAAAAGATCTAAAATGAATCCAAAGAATAATAAGAAAATCACCGAATACATTTAAAAAGGAAAAACAAAAGTTATGATCAGGTAAATAAAACCATCAGGAAAAATATGTGAGTTTATAGCCTCCAAAGGAACAATGGGCTTATTTATTACTAATTATGCTTATTATTTTAGTTTTAACTTTATATTTATGTATGGCTTTATTAGCTTTTACATTTTATTTGAATAGTAACCACTCTGTGAGGAAGATAGCTTTCTAAATGTGATATATAAATAAATATAAATAAAAATCTGGCTTATCACATGAAAATAGCCATACACTAGAATGTTTATTTCAAAACAATAATGTAATCTGAAAACTGAAAGAACTTCCTCCAGACTTTTGTTAAATTAGATTATGCTTTAATACAAATTATGAAGGCTGCCACTTTTGTCTGTATAAGATTGGATGCATTCAGATAGTCTTCCTTAGGCACCTAAAGGATCTAACCAGAAGAGACTTAAGTTACCCAAAAATCTAGTGGGCATCTCTGCCCTGTATTTTGTGAGCTGCAAAGATCTTGAATAAGATTACATTACCTTCTGCTCTATACACTCCAAGAAGGTGGATAGAGTACTCTCTAGGTTATCCTTCATGCTTGACCTATGTCTATCCAGGCTCCTGCAAGTTTCGTGTGACCATATGGATCTGGGAGACATTAATGTCAATATTCCTTTAACAGAGGGGATTCTGCCAGCAGTTTAGAAATTGACTGTGGTAAATCTCCTAAAATTATCTCCAGTTCAGCTAGTATTAGATAATTACCACCCACTCTCAACCTTCCCTTTTCTGGTATTGGTGAATCCAATATAAATACGAAGCAGTATCTGGAACCTTTTCAATCAGCATTTAGGCTGGAATTAAGATAGTACTTGTCACTTTTATAAATGACCACTAATAAGACCTGGCAGGAGGAATGAGCCTCTTGGGGTCCTTTTAGATCTCTCAGTGGTTTTTGTCATTATCCACCACAATACCCTTCCAGGTTGAATTATGGAGATAAGGATTGGAAGCACTGTTTTGTAGTAATTCTGTTCCTGTCTCACTCAATTATAATGAGGAAGAAATCCTAATGGCCCCTACCATGCAATACAGGGGTCAATCTCTCCTTTTTAACATCTGTATGACGATGCTCGCTAAAGTTAACTACTGTGTTTCTCAGAAAACACGGCTCACCCAATAATAAGCCCAATCCTAATTTTTAGGGGGTGGGCCTAATATTACCCCTACCCCGAAAATAAGCCCAGGGGATGGGCATGGCCAGCACGAGTGGGCATGGGGGGGGGCAAGTGTTCAGTTGCAGAGAGGGGCAAAAGTCATTCTGGGCTGAAGCAGAGGCATTCCAAGCCTTCAGCATATCCCAGGATTGCAATGCTGAAGATTCGGAATGGAGCCTTCTGTGTTGCAATCCTGGGATACACTGAAGGCTCGGAGTGGGGCCGTTTTTGTGAAAGACAGGAAAATGGGGAGGGGAATTTTCCTGCCTGTTATCCATTCCTCTTAGAGCAGGACCCTGCAAGGCTTGTTGTGGCATTGCACTCATGAATGGCAGCACCTCCGTGAGCTTCATCACACTGGTGTAGCTGGCATCCTACCGTGAACAGCTGCACCAGGGTATCCAAACTCGTGGCGGCACGCACGACGGCACAGCAATCTTTGCAGGGTCCTGTCCGAAGAGGGTGCGCCGATGTGACAAACCACACAGCAATGCCGCCGCTCACACGCACAACAAGCCTTGCAGGGTTCTGGGATATTCTGAAGGCTCGGATTGGAGCCGTTTTTGCAAAAAGCAGGAAAATAGGAGGGAGATGGAGCTTGAGGAATGGATGACAGGCAGGAAAATCCCCCCTCCCCATTTTCCTACCGTTTGCCAAAACCCCTCCATTCCGAATGCTGAAGTTTTGGAATTGAGGCTTTTTTGCGAACAGGGAGGAGAATGGGGAGGGGGAATTTTCCTGCCTGCCATTCTTCCCTCAGTCTGTGCTAAGCTTATGGAATAGCTCCTTTTGTCTGCTACAGAAGCAGCCCGGTAGAGAGGCAACGGTGCACATGGGGCACTTTCAGCTGCTAAAGAAGGGGCCTATTGGAGAGGCAAGGCACGTGGGGCATTCCTTCGGATAGAAACAGCCCAGTGGCTGGGCGAAGCGCAAGGGGGGGGGAATTAAGACACCCCTCGAAAAAAGAGCCTAGTCATTTTTTCGGGAGTTTAAAAAATATAAGGCCCTGTTTTATTTTTCAAAAAAACATTGTATTTTTTGCACTATCAGATGCTCCAGACCATAAGATGCACCTAGTATTTGGGGAAGAAAACAAGGGGGGGGGGGGATCTGCCTCTGCCTCCCAGCAATTTGCCTCCTTGCAGCAAACAGCCTTGTCAGCTTCAGCCTGATTTAGCACAAGCAGCTGATTAGTGGTTGGATCGGCCTCCCAGAACACTGCCGATCAGCTGTTCTAGGCTGTGGAGATTGTCGCCATCCATTGCCATCGCCTATTGCCACCACCTATTGCCACTTCCATGCATCCCATTTTCAGCCTCCGCACATCTCATTTTCAGCCTCCATGCGCCCCTCCAGGAGGCAGGGATTACGATCAGAGATGATAGGGGGCGGCCATCGGCAGCGATCCCCACCTCTTGGAACAGGCTGAAAATGGGGCAGATGGTGGCAGCAATGAGCGGTAACTGCAACAATGGGCAGCGGCGATCCCCACAGCCTGGAACAGCTGATCAGCGGTATTCCGGGAGGCCAATCCAACCACCAATCAGTTGCTCATGCTAAATCAGGCTGTGCTGAAGCTGACCAGGCTGTTTGCTGCAAGGAGGCAAATTGCTGGGAGGCACAGGCCGAAGGGTGGGGGCTGGCGGGTGGGCGGGGCTTCGGCAACATTTGCTCTATAAGATGCACAGACAATTTTTTTGGGGGGGAGGAGGGGAGTGCATCTTACAGTGCAAAAAATACTTGGGGTACAGTGTTATCACTGTATTAAAGGGAAGGGTGATATTCTCTAATCCTGGTGCCTGAAGGCTGTCAGGATCTGAATGGCACAGACCTACCTAAAGCTGAGCCCAAACAAAACACTGTCCATTGAGGCTCTCCACCTATACCAATCTTATATCTGCATGGTCAGGCTCTACCTCTTGTAAGCAGGTCCTGCTGATACAGCAAATGAAGATGTATCTAGAAGGCCTTTGCTCAACTTTGACTGGTGAACCAAGTTGCAGACTTTAGTTTGCAGAAGACATCCTCAATACCACCCAGTTAAACTATGGCAATGCAATTTACATTGATACTGCCTATAAAAACTACTTAGAACCTGAATTAATCCAAAATGTACCAGCCTATGTGCTAACTAGTTCAGATTGTTGGGAACATATTCCACCTATATTGAGGATTCTGCAGTAGCTTTCATTTAATTATCGTCCTGATGCAATATAAGATACTAATTGCTAGTTTTGACCTTTATGGTTTGGCATCACGTTACCTACTCTAACTAAATTGTCTGCTCTAACATCTATGCAGAATTGCAGATTCTCAATTATCCAGGTCATGGATGTCCTAAGACTTGTTTCTTGGATGTGAGGAAAAATGTTTTCAAAGAAAAAAATAAAAAAGCCCAATTGCCTTTTGAAAACCACCACTGGGATATATCAGCCTGACCTATTAGATCATATAGAGAAAAACTACTCCTGGTGCTCTAAAAAAATTTTAAAAATCCCTTTTTTATGTAGTCCCTATTTGGGATATCAGAAAATAAATGAGGCTGTGCTCTACAGTCAATCTACTGAAAGTCTTGCTATAAAAATCACTCCAACACAGGAGTGGGATTCAAATTTTTAAACAATCGGTTCTGTGGCCGTAGCTTGGTGGTCATGGTTAGGTGGTCACGTGACTGGATGAGTCAAAAGAGCAAAACTCATTTTAACAATGCTGTTGGAGCAGGGGGTTGGACTAGATGACCTCCAAGTTCCCTTCCAGCTCTGGATTACTGTGCTGTTCAAAGCATCCTCCGAAGCTGCATCTAGTGCAGGGTTTGTGGCCCTTCCTTCCTCTCCTTTTTCTCTCCCTTTCTCCCTCCCTCCCTCCATCTATATCTCATTCACTGTCACTTCCATTCCCTCTTTCTCCCTTCCTTCCCTCCCTCCCTTTCTGCCTTCCCTCCTCTTTCTTTTCTTTCTTTCTTTTCTTTCTTTCTTTCTTTTTCTTTCTTTTCTTTCTCCCTTCCCTCCCTCTTTCTTTCACCCCTCTTTCTTTCTCCTTTCCCTCCCTCCTTTCTTTTTCTTTTTCCCTTCCCTCTCTCCCACCCTCTTTTTTCCTTTCTCCCTTCCATCCCTTTCTTTCTCCCATCCATCCCTCTTTTTCTTTCTTTCTTTCTTCGCACCCTAGAAAGCCTCCCTAGATTAACCTCCTGGGAGCAAAAACGGGGCATGGGAGTGTGCCCCATGTTGGACCTAGGAAGCCTCCCTGGAGCCTCTTGGGAGCCAGAATCAAGTGTGTGAGGACTCCTGGGAAGGGCAGGGAGGGGAGAGTCCAGCTGGTCTTCGGAACTACCGGTTTGCCAAACTGGATGTAAAATTAACATCCGGTTCAACCAAAACGGCCCGAACCAGCTGAATCCCACCCCTGCTCTAGCATCATCTCTGAGCATGTTCAGGAAGATGATAAAGACAAGAGCTAATCTGGAAAGCATTTTTACTTGTTTTGGAGTCATCTCCATGTAAACTGCATTGCTGTAGCTTAATTGGGTGGTATTGGGGATGTCTCCTTGTGCAAACTAAGGTCTGCAATTTGGTACACCAGCCAAAGTTGAGCAAAAGTTCTTCTAGATACATTTTTGTTTTATTCTTATTTTACTCTCAGAAGCTTTTCTTTTATGTATTTAAGCTTGCTTAAATGTTTTAAATTTGTTTTCTATCATATAAATCATGGAGAATCAAACTAATAGTCTCTAACTGCAAATTAAATAATAAAATGTAACAAGGTAGGCTGTAGGCTAGTGCATAACCTATAAGAGTAGTCCATTCTTCAAGCTGTATTTTATGCATAGAATTTATGCATAATATCATGACAGCAGCAGCAACAAAAAAAAATCAGAAGAAAAAAACAAAATGAAGAAAGCTGGCTGTGCTTCTAGCTATTATAGAAAACAGGTTCTCACTGTGCTAAATGTAGGCTGCTATGGCAAATTAACATTTTAGCATGGAAACTCATTCATTTGAAGCATTGGATTTGTTTTTTGCAAAAATATTGGAAGCTAAATAAGTTATTTAAATGCATAAGTATTTAAAATAAGTCAAACAACTCTGCGGGAATATCTGACACATTCCTAATGAAAAACCACAGCATTTAATTCCTAACTGACAGAATAACCCTATAAATCACAGCCTGTGTCATTTTTCTAATACTGTACACACTTTGCATTTTAAATTTAAAAGAAATGATTTTATAGGATGTTTCCAGTTTAGCTGACATGACTTTTTCAATAGAGAAGAAATAAAAAGCATAATTTAAAAACATTCAAGCATCAATTGGTCACCAACATCCTATACCTAGCAAGTACAAACAAGTTACCAAACACCCAGACTATAATGTCATGATGGGGGGGAGGGGGGGCAGCTACAACATTTCCAACAATTGGAAACTTTATAGGCTTTAATACACCGTTTCCCAAGCCACTGACAATTCAAATCATTAAACAAACAGTCATAAGTCGAGGACTAACTGTACATTTTCTTTTTTCTCTTTTTAAATACTTGCCAGGACTACTGGTTTTATTTTAGAAGCATAGTCAGTATTCAAATTTTGCAGCCACATCACATGGAATAAGAATATAGATATTTTATTTATTTATTTTATTTGCATTTATATGCCGCCCTTCTCCGGAGACTCAGGGCGGCTTACAGTCTATGGAGCACCATGCTAAGTGCTCGGCAATAGCCTTCATTCCATTGTATATGCCTGCTTATTACTAGGACTTTTGGCCCCCCCAAGCGGCATTTTTACAAAGTCAGCTTATTGCCCCCAACAATCTTGGGTCCTCAAGAAAAGTCCTCAATATAGACTTGGTCTGTACTGGAGGTCATTAAAAAGTAAATTACGACACATTTCTTTCTTAATTCAAATTTATATAACCTGACTTTCCAGGGCAGAATTGAGTGCATAGGAACTCACCTCTTTTAACGTAAAAGTTTCGCCCTTAGCACCTGCTGCATGCAGAACTTTCAACAGTTGCAATTTTGGTCGTACCTACGATACATCAAATAGATTTTTTTAAGACATGTTGTATAAAGCTGGACAAATCAATATAAAAAACAACTTCCCACAGGTTACAAATTTAAAGCTTTACAAACCCCAATTCCAGATAAGTTTCACTGTATCAAGCTAGCAGAAGAAAGCAAATACAACTATTTCACAGAATCTCAACAATGCAATGCTAACTTTTCCCTCTTCTATCAGATTACAGTATTAAATTGAAAAATGCAATTATATTACCTGTTTGACTGGTTCAAGTGATGATCTGCAGGCATTCTCAGATGGTTGAAATTGTGTGGCGGTAGATGTCATTTTGGTAGTATAGTAGCTGTCAGTATTAGAAGCCTAAAATAAAAATCAGGTTTTCTTAATACATTTATACTCCCTTCTCCTCTAGCAGTTCCAACTGGTATACACAGGATTTCTTCCCCCAATATTTTGCCACACTTTGTGAGATAGATGGATTAAGACAGAGGGAGAGAGTCACCAACCCAAAGATATCCAGTGAACTACCATAAGCTGAAATTGAACTTGAACATCTATTCAGTGTTACTCTCACATAAGATTAAACATTATTTTCAGAAGCCCTTAGGCCAATTTAATATATATCATCTAAGGATAACACCAGAATGTGTCATGCCAATCATATTATATTTTAATTTTGGTTACCTTAAGCTTGAAAGAAAACCCTGCAATGCCCACTCAGTGAGGCTTCCAAGGTACCTTATTTAAAGTGTTGTTCCTTGCAACTGTGCTCTCTGACATGTTGAGACAAGTAACTAACTCGTTAATATGACTCACAGGATGTGAATATTGCTGAATCATTCAACCACTATTGGAAATTCTCTCGCCAAGGTTTACTCAGCAAGTAATGATGAGACCATTATCTGCCCCTATTCCTTAAAAACTGATGGCAAATACATTTTACGCCACCATGATGCTTATATTTTTAAGATACCATAAGCTTGAGAATATAGATATTAAATATATAGTTTTCAAGTCAGAAAGACCCATTTAATTTTCACTAAGTTCAAGCAAAGAAAGAGAGAACATCTCTAAACTTCCTATTTTTATTTTAGGATTACTGTAGTATCAAATACCAAGCATAGCAAAGATTTGCATATTGTATTATATATCACTCTGTAATATTAAAGACATAATCTTATGTCTTCTCAACCACAAACAACATTAAGATTATAAAATCAAAGCATGCATTAAAAAGTAAAACTTAAAGCAGCCTCAACATTAAAACCAAAACCAAAATTAAAACAGGGAAGCCCAGGCTACAAAGCAGCCTGCCATTAAGTATGGGGAGGAAGGGAGGAGGGGATGCAGGGACGGAGATGACAGGAACCAGAAATGCCAACCAGAGCCAACAATTGAATGATCCAAGGATACAGGCATGGGAATGGAATGCGAAACCAAAGAGGCGACAAACTTTAGAACTGTTACCAAAACAACTTCTTTTGATCTTTATGACTTCAGCATTTTCAGTTTTAAAATGCTTAAATGAGCAGTAAGGTATTCCCAAGAACAAAAAGCAACAATAGCAGCAATGCCATTTTGGGAATGTTATTTCAAAGAACACGGTCTACCGTGTAAGTATACAATCATTCATTCAGTATAAGCATAATTTTATTCCCTTAAAAGAACTTGGGTTTGCACCAGAAAATACACAATTTCTAATAGTCTGAGCCCTAGCTCTTTACTGCTGTAACAATGAAAATTTCAAATTGTGTCTAGAGATGGATGGCAATCCATCACACCTGATAAAGTGTTGATAACAAACTTTGTCAAAGCTGACAAAGACCCTTTCAGACATTGAAAAAAACTCATCTGATTCTCTAATAACATTACTGAATCAGTAGGCACTCTCCCCAGCTAACCCCTCTAGTTGACCAATCATCTAGAAAAGGCTAAATGAACAATCATGGTTTATTCTCCATTGTGTCTAAACTAGGTTTCTTACTTCCATTATATTAATAAACCATACTGACCAATCTTGATTAACAACTATCACAGTGTAATCCATTTCTTTTGATAAAGAGACACAAATTTGTATGCCAGCATGGCAACTATAATTCAGCATATTGATGACATCATAGACCAAGTCTACATATGAGTTATCTCATATGGATAAATAAATAAAAGGAAAGAAGTACCCATATGCCTAAAGCATACAGAGTAAGGAGCATGAACTCCAACATCTCCTTCTGGAAACAGCAATCCAACCAGGAGCAGAACCAGCATTAAATAGTATATTACGCAGTCAACTCAACCAACTTTTGTATATATAGTATTACTATGGTTGAAAATAGACAATGAATTGTTGACTTTAAAACTAGATAGTAATAATGCATAAAATGGCAGATGGCAAGCTACAGATTATGGCACATTTCTGTCCTACAGAATCAGAAATGAAAATGTGTACCAAAAAAAAGCCATAGTGAGATACTATTTAAAAAGTACATAACCCATGGAATTAATTTAATTTATTTATGTTCAGTTGATGAAGGTATTCAATAAAATAGGCACATTTCTTATTTAAACTTATCCAGAGAAAGGTCTCTCAATGTTACAATGTCAAAAAACACATACTTTGACCTAAAAGATATTTAATAAGCCATACTAGTTGAAATAAATTTTGCTAACAATGGAAAATAATTTGCCATTATCTTCTGGGATATTTTTTTCAACTTTCTAGTTTAAACTAAGTACTGGGATTTCCTAATGATTTCCCTTCAAAACTGATTCCACTTAGGTTTTGTCAACATCAGCAAAGGTCAACTAGGTGCTACCTCCATTGGAATCAAAAGCTTTCCATAGATTCTTTCCCAATCTAACCTGTTCCAAACATCAATATTCTTAATTTTTGCTAGAGTTTTACACAAGTCCATTGTCATTACTAGATCAATTATTGATGTTACAAATAACAGAACCCAATGACATTTCATATATCATACAGACTAAACAATGTAGTTTATTTAACTGAACATAAAGTGATATGCCAATCAAATCAATATAATTCATGAGCGATCATGATGGCAAAATGAGTCAACATACATGCTGAATGTGTTAACTGTATCAATATTCTCTTAAACTTTCTTGCCAGGAGTTTTGCTGTAAGTGGCACAGAAACCACAGTATTTGATAAATATGGAACACAAATTAAGACAGTTAGGACAGTAATAGTAAACCTATTGGAGTGAACATTTAGTAGTAAAGCAAAGCTTTCTTTGACTCCTTCTGCACATAGTATTAAATGCATAGTATTAAATGCATAATGTGAGCACTTTGTATCATCCACAATAAAATAATGGAATACTGTCTTCCTATATATTTTGAATAAAAATGTCTTCTAATAAAAAAAAAGAAACCACAGTATTTCCTACATTGCAACAGCAGACATTAAAATAAACTTACTTTTACCAAAGGAAGCTTTTCAGTGAAGCATACACAAAAGAAAATTTCTAATCTATGATAAGTTTACTAACTACTTTGTTCCTAGTCAAAAGAGATACCATTTGGTTTTTCAGTTACTAATCTAACATATGGAGAGAATACCAAGAAGGGTCTTGTCACTGATACTTCAATTACTCATAGTGGTTACTTCACACATCAAAATAAGTCTGTAGTAAGTCAAACTGCATCTTAGTACAAAGTAAGAACCTAGCGAAAGCTCTCCTCTAGAATAGGTTAAGATATTAGACTAGAAAGAAGCAGGAGTCTGATTTCCGGTCTCCACTAAAGAACTAATCAGTTACAACCATGCTTCATTTCTGATCTGAGATAAGGTCAGCTAAATACTGCCACCTGCTGAGAATAAAAGATGCTAATTACAATAAATTAAAGTTGTCTCCTTCCAATTTCATCCTGCAGTAAGATTTTAAGTCTCTCCTCTTTTTGAAATGTCTTTATGCTAACAATCAATGGACATAAAGTACATTTTTGTTCACACATAACAATACCTGGAATAAAAGATACTCAATTATAGTGGTAGCATTGGGTTTTTAAGTAAGCTCATTTTTAATTATTTATCCCACATATTCATATGGGTTAGATAAATGAATCTGTAGTAGTGCTTATATTACAGCACTACTACAGCACTTTCTAGCTAGTCAATAATATTCTCTTTAAAGAATGTAAAAAATAAAACAATTGGTTTTGAAAGAAAAGACACAAATGATCTATGCTTATGTTGAATATTTCTTTGCAGTCATTATCCAGAAAAAAATGGATATTTTTTGGATATCAATTTTTTAAACAAAACTTATAAATTTTATAAAATATTGGGATTATTCTTGTAAACTATATTGACAATAATTGTTCAATCATGAAAATAAAACCAATAGCCTTACTAAAAATATTGGCCTTCTTGAGAATCTTCTTAAAGATCAATAGGAGTATGGTTCTCCAAATCTTGGGAGGATAAGGTAGATGCTACAACATCAAAAGCACAATTCTTAAGTCTTAGATGACACAGCCTGATGGAATATACCATGCTAACTCAAATCAAATATGATGGGATAAGCAGAATTAACAAGAGACATGCAGTAATTGAGCCCCTTCTTGGCTCATTTTATCAACTGTTTCAAACCAAGAAACCAAATGTTGTTCTGTCCTATTTAGGGAAAACTAAATCCCTAATGCCCTTCTGGAATATTTTTTATTAAGAAATGGCAAAACATTCCATGTTCAACAAGGCAGTGTAAAATGTTTTCAGCTCAAAATGGCAGGCTCTACCATTGTCCCAAATATTTTAAATATTCTGCTATTCTCATTAGAAATAGCACTTAGATTTATATACCTCTCCACAGCATTTTACAGCAATCCCTAAGCATATTTCAGCATATTTCTCCCAACAATTTGGTTCCTCATTTTACCGACCTCAGAAGAATGGAAGGCTGAGTCAATCTTGAGCTGGTCAGGATTGAACTCCAGGTTATGGGCAGTTAGCCTATATCATGGCTCCTATATACGGATAATTAGTAATTCAAACTTTTTTTTTGTTCTATGATTACAAAGGTAGATACACAGATTTCAATTATCAGGTGCTACCCACTTGGTCTAAGGAGAACTTCTTAAACAGTTCAGAAAAGGCGTATACTATCCACAACTCTTTAAAGCAGTATTTTTCAAACTTGGCCATTTAAAACTCTGCACCAGTGCTGGCTGGGGAATTCTGGGAGTTGAAGTCCACACATTTTAAAGTGGACTTCAACATTGGAAAATACTGCTTTAAAGCAACTATATATCTGGTCTCTCTCCGCATTGCCACCTGCACCCATACACCTTTCTGCAATCTAGGCTGAGGCATTATAGTCATACTGTGCACTACCTGACCTGCAGAAAAATCGACAAGGCACTGGAGTGGGTACAATTATAGAACCTTCGATTACTTAGAGGGCAGTAGTAGTATATAAAATGAGGCCAGCCTGGAGTATTTTTGAGCATTCGCATGCAATTCGCGACCTCATATCCTTTCTCTTGCATTCCCGCCTAATTCTTCACTCCTTCCACTTTTAAACAACTTCCCCGCATTCATATTTCACAGTTTCGGAATCTGTCCCGCCGTGTTGGCAGTTTAAGAGGCTGCAAAAAAAATTCAAGCTGAACTCACGGTAAAGCTCCTCAAGGCTGCCCTCCCCCCTAAATTGTTTCGGAGGAGGACCGAAGCTTCACACCGATCTCATCGCCTCCATTTTATTTTGGGAGGGTAAAGAAGGCAAGCCGCCTTTTAGTCTGCGAGTTAACATGGAGCTCCACGTTCTTCCGTCCAGATCATAGAGAGCGAGACGCCACTAAAGGAGTAGCCGCCTCCAACTTCCGGGAACGGTCGATCTTTATGAGAGAGAGAGAGAGAGAGAGAGAGCACAATCTTCAGAGGCGGCAACGAGTAAAAGAGAAACTTCCTGGGAAGTCACGCTTTGGAGCGGAAATGCCTCCTCTTTGAAAGTAAACTGCAGAAATGGGAAGAGTCGAGAACGCTATAAATTTGCGGGTTCAATTCTTGCTTAATCCTTGCTTTCTATTCTGTACAGGTGGTCCTCGACTTAAAGACCACAGTGGAGATCAAAACTTCTGTTGCTACGTGAAGCACGTGTTAAGTTAGTTTTGATCCGTTTTATGACCTTCCTTGCCACAGTTGTTAAGTGAATCTCTGTAGTTGTTAAATTTAGTCAAAATTCTGAGTGAATTTGGCTTCCCCATTGACTTTGCTTGGCAGAAGGTCCCAAAAGATGATCACGTCTCACACACACACATACACACACACAGACACCACGGCAACCGTCATAAATATGAGTCGGTTGCCAAGCATTTTGATCACGTGACCATGGGGAATGCTGCAATGGCCGTAAGTGTGAGAACTGGTCATAAGTGACTTTTTTCAGTGCCGTTGTAACTTTGAACAAAATCGTGGATTATCTGTATTGCTTTCTTTGCTTACCACGACTGCCCCTGGAGTTGTGCTTTTTGGACCCACATATCTCAATCGGCTGAAATATTTTATTTATTTTATTATTTATTATTTTATTAAATTTTTATACCGCCCCTCTCCTGCAATGGGACTCGGGGCAGTGTACAGCCAAGATAAAAAGCCCCACAATAAATAGAATTTAAAAAAAGTTTAAAAGAATTAAATTAATGGCTGAGAAAAACAGTAAAAACAAGATAAAAAAGTTAAAATTACCAGAAAAAAATTTCTTACAGCGGCAGGCTGGAAGACTGAAACCTACATCAAGGACTTTAGTGTGTGTGTGTATGTGAGTACGTGCAGGATTGGTCAGTACCACCCACCTTACAAACAAAATATTGTATCAGACTACCCTGCATTTATCTAAAGGGTAAATGGTTATCATACCCTTTCCTAAGCTTGCAGGTTGTCGGTAACCTTTTCAAGCTTTAGAAAGCCACGAATATGCAAATATTGGCATCTAATCAAAGGGGATTTTTTTTCTTCTAAACTGATTTTTTTTCCTGCTGGATTTGCAATGTTGTTCATTCAAATCACCAGCAATAGATGCATTAGTAGCCCCAGAAGTGATGCGACATTTATATTTATATTATACATGAAACAAATGTATTTATTTATGCCTTTAGATTTAATACAACATTTATAACCATGCCGAATATAAGGGAAATCTCCGCTGTGCGAAAACAATCTCTTGTTCCAAAATTACGGGTGGAATAGTACCTTTGGGGAAACATCGAAGTTGCAAATCTGCAATTGGCCCTGGTAAATAAGTGAATGAAATGAGTGCCCATCTGTATTTTTTTTTATAGCTTCTTTGCACAGTCACTCAACATGGAGCCCGGATAGCTCAGTCGGTAGAGCATCAGACTTTTAATCTGAGGGTCCAGGGTTCAAGTCCCTGTTCGGGCGAGTGTCTTTTTTTCTTTTCCTTTTTTTTTATTCCGAATTTAATTTCCCCTTCCTTTTCCTTATGTAGTTCATATGTTTAACGTCCCCGATGTTCGCTCGACATACAGACGGACCTAAAACTAAAGTTCTTCATTTCATATGTATTTTAAAAAGACACCGGAATTTTATTCGTTCTTTTTCAATTTTTATCCTTTCAGCTTCCAGCAAGATTTTTGGGTGGGATTTTCTATTAAAAATCATTTTCGCCCGAACAGGGACTTGAACCCTGGACCCTCAGATTAAAAGTCTGATGCTCTACCGACTGAGCTATCCGGGCACTCTACAGAAAGTACTGTCCCCGTGCAAATGGCCTTTATCAATTCAAAAAAAATTGCGTGCTTGGTTTTTTTTAAATTTCAGTTTATAACCTATCCACTTTCACTGATTCTAGCTACGCTAGCCTTTCCCTTCTGTCCTTTTTAATTTCTTATTTTTCAGAGAAAAGGAAGAAACCAGATAGGGCAAGATTTTGAAAAAGAATTAAAGGATCCAACTGGTAATAAAACAGCTACCTCAGCCTGAGTTTTAGTTGGGTATAATAACATACTAATTTTTGAAGACCCTGCTTAAACCAGCAACGGAACGCACGTCACCTATTATTTTGTTCCTTCAAAGGGAGCGATTAAAATATCTCTGCTCAGACTTTCTCTGCTCTGAGCTTTCCCTTCTGCTTCCAATGGCGACTTATGGTCACCATTGGAAGCAGAAATTTCATTGATAAACAAGGCAGTTTTGTTGAGTGCCCGGTTTTTACAACTTTTTTTTGCCACGATTGTTAAGTGAATCATATGGTTATTAACTTTGATTTTGCTTTTTGGTAGCTGGTTGAGAAAGTTACAAATGGCCATCACACGATCTGAAGATAAAGAAAAGGAGGACTAGGCGAGGACATGATAGCAGTATTCCAGTATTTGAGAGGCTGTCACAAAGAGGAAGGGGTTATTATTTATTTTCCAAAGCACCAGAAGGCTAGATAAGAAACAATGGATGGAAACTAATCAAGGAGAGAAGAAACCTGGAATTGAGGAAAAACTTCACAACAATTAACCAATGGAACAGCTTGCCTTCACACATTGAGGTTTTTAAGAAGAGACTGGACTGTCAATTGTCTGAAATGGCATTGTCTGTTTGAGCAAGGGGCTTGACAAGAAGTCCTGTAAGGTCCCTTCCAACTCTATTCTCTATTCTAAATATATGTTCTAAATACATGTAAATGACAGTTGCCAAAGGCCTTAATTTTGATCATGTGACTATGAAGAGGATAGTTGTAAATGTGAAAATGATTGTAAGTCACTTTTTTCAGTGCCATTGTAACTTCAAACAATTGTTAAAGGAATGGTTGAAAGTTGAGGAATTACTTGTACTAAATTAAAAGGGACAGTAATTTTACTCTATGTAAGAAAAATAACTTAAACCAAGACCTAACTTTTTAATTTTGTTTTAACAATCTTAAGGAAGTTCATAGGCTTCTGTGTCATGGGCAAATTTTCCCAGAAAAGAAAAGATTCCTTGGTCTCTCAGTTTGCTTGTTTGTTTGCAGACATTTCATTATATCATCAATACTAGTGAATATGAAGTTTTCTTCCTGTTTATATACAGTTGCTTGCCCTGCCAGTGTTGTTGCAAATGTGGGTTTCTTCTTAGTAGTTTAATCATTAAGATATTGCTTTCGCTTGATTCTTTGTCTGGAATTAATCCTTGCTTATCTGAGGGGTGGCGGCTGGAGAGGATGTGGTCTTCTTGTTTCCTTCTTAGCTTCTTTATTGTCTCTTTTGAGTGGTATATAAATATGTTTTATATCTATGTGTCTGTTGATGATAGATTTGTCTGAGTAGTAAGTTTCCAGGAATTGCCTAGTGTTTTTTTTATTTAGCTTAGTCTGTGATGTTTGCAATTTCCCAATTGAAATTATGATTTAGTTTGTCCATATCTTGTGAGATAACAAAGGAAGGAGCTTTACCACCTGTATGAAAAACATGCAGATGGAGGATCCAAGAAGAAAGTGAAGTTATTGGTGATGAAATACTACAGCATAATGTATAATTCAGTTCATAAACTACTACTAGCACGTTCATGTCTTCTGATTCTTCAAATTATTCCTATTGCCATAACTATCTCTACTGATAGGAGACAAGGGAACAATTCCTTCCATAGAGATAACGAAATTTTATTAACTGATGTTTAATTCATATCCCAAGCAACTCTGCATACATTCAGGCTTATCCATGCTGTATTCCATTTATAATTTGAACCTCTATCTGTTTTTAAAGGTTCCATACTTGTGTTGGCTAATAGACATGAATCAACACCCCACTTCTCAACCTCCTCTCCCCAATTCCTTTTCCCTGTGTGTTTTTTTCTTTGACAGGCATACTGCAACTTGCTTGAAAATCATGGGGAAAATAATGGTAGTTATGTCTTTAATCCCTAAAATTTAATATCTATAGTAAAGCAATACTTTTAATAAAAAATAACCTTTTAAACCTCACAAAAAAGTGTTTAACCATTATTGATTTACTTATTTATTTAAATAGCATTACCAAAATAATTTCTATTTTAAATAATCCTTTAACAAGCCCTTTAAATGCTCTATATGCCCTGGATGGTCATCACTTTTATTGTTTATAAAATGGATATAATTCTGCCAGTTCTCTGGTACACTGATTTTACTGATGCAATGATTTCCCTCTTTCTTTGGTGGATGAATTTTGTCAATGAGCTATTGACCAGGCCTTATCAAAACATTTTTCAAATTTGAGATAATCTAAATATTTATATTGGTGGACAATTGTTAAATTTGCTACTAAAAGAAAATAAAGGATAAGTTTCTTACATTATAACATTTTATTCCTTCCATCATATATATATTGCAACCCTACACTTGGTAAGAATTCAATTCTTTGCTTGGCTATTGCTATTGTTTTATTAAAAACCTTCATCCCAACTTTTGAAACTTTGTCATATATCCCCCAAAATAGAAGAATGATGGTTTAATGCCAATGATGTATATTCTCAATCTATCATTCCTGCATGGAAGCAGATAAGAATTTCTTGAACCTCCACAGATTTGCCATATGGTGTATCATTTAATTGCATGCCTGAATCTGGCTCCCAAACTTTTCTGCCTAATGTAGGTTACTGTAGTGATACCAAGTTTCCAACAAACCTGGTTTGATATTGCTTCAGGTTGCTTGAAATAATTGATGACTGATTTCTCAAATTAGCAAGCATTGCATCATTCTTCTAACCCAATGAAATGAAATTTTGTCAGTACTTTATAATCTAATTGTTGCTCTATCTCTTCCTTACCGTAAATTGACAATTTTTATAAACATTTATTAGTGTACATAAGCTCTTATTTTTCAAGTATACTATTCTATCTTGGTTATAAAACCCTGGTTGTATCATCAGGGAAATTAGTGGTGAAATAACTGGCATAAATCAATTACCCCAATGTGTAACCTTTTGAGAGTTTCAGAATTTTTTATCAACACTAAGAACAGTTCCAAAATACCAACTATTTTAGCTGAGTTCAAAATAAATCTCAAGATGGAAACTGTAGATGGCATATCTTCATCAGTAGCCTCCTCTCTTGGTTTCAGATTAAGAATGTATTCCTGGTACATAAGAGAGATGCAAGTTATGTGCAGATGCACACAGAAACAAACTGTAAAGTTTAAAACAAATTATGCAAACATTGCCAGTTTCTTAAAGCTCTACAGATTCTTTCTAGATTTTACTTTGAAAATATTGCATGTTTCATTAGTGTTTTTACATGTTTCTAATCATTTATTTTCTGAACTGAAAAGAGCTTTACTGTTCCACGATTTATTTATTTCTTACTTTAATTTTTAAACTGAAAGGTTTTTTTTAGAATTGCTGGATTTCTTAAAACAATTGAAATACTGTAGTACTAAGGAAAGCAAGGAGTTGTTGAAACATGAAGTGGAAATTACAATTTCAGTACAAGTCTAATGTAATTTCTTTATGATTCAACTTAGATAGGATTTAGAGTAAACAAATACTCCTACAATGTAGATGCTTACTCACTACTAAGTAGAATGTATTCAGTGAGTCAGATTTCCAGTGAAGTACACAATACAATGTAGATTCCCTCTTAGTTGTACTGTATTTTATTTGCTCCTCAATGTAATTTTATTTTTGTCCACTTGGGAGCAGTGGAAACAGTAAAACTTTTAATATGTTGAAATGAAATTCAATCTTATTAATGTAAATAATTTCAATAAATAAAAGTATGTTATTGCAATTATACAATGTTACTAACAGATCTATGTTGCATAAGTCCAGATGACCATCAAAATCTATACAGTAGTAAGGTAACACATTTATGAAACCAAGTGACTAAGGACAATTTAATAGTTTATTTATCAGTCAAGATAGCTAAATGTATATTTTGAAACATTTTACCTGTTGACAAATTCTTAGAATTTTGAAATAATATGAAATATATAACATGAGGCCATGTCAGTCCCAGAAACTTTGGATATAGTTCCAAACAGTGTCATTAAATTGTGACTACCTATTTAAATAAATTGGAAGCAATAATTCAAATAAACCTTTCTTTCTAGATTAATGGAATCTATACCTATGAACAAAAAATGCTCTATTCCTTTCAATTCAACATCAGAGAAGAAAAGGGTCTCAAAAGTTAATTATTACTGAGCCACAGCCATCAAAGTCAGTTTATCAATCACTTGTGGGAATGACAGCAACGTCAGGTGGCCATAGAAGAGATCAGCCAAATGATTGTTCCTACTTGGTTTTAAACACATAAGGGTCCTTTTTCTTCAATGTACCATTTCATTTTAATTACAGTAATGCATTCCTGGAATAAGCTTCCACAATGACATTGTAGGTGTACAGTTAATTCACTTATTATTAATCCTAATTGTAGTGCTAATTTAACTATTTAGTGGCGATAGAGGCGGCGAAGCGCTCTCACTTCTCTGCCCTTATTGCGTCCGCGGGGAATCGCCCAGCCGCCCTTTTTAGGGTGACCCGCTCCCTCCTAGAGGTGGGAGCGCAGGATGAACCTCTAAAAGGGCGGGCTGAGGATTTTTCGAATTTTCTCCAGGACAAAATCACTCAGATCCGGGATGAGTTGGACTCTGACTGGGCAACTCTGGATGAGGGGATGGGGGGTGGAGTTCGGTGAGGTTATCTGGGGGGAATTTGATCCTGTGACCCTTGAGGATGTGGACAGGATGCTGGGTGGGCTTAATACCACCACATGTTTATTGGACCCGTGTCCCTCCTGGCTGGTTTTGGCCGCCCGGGAGGTGTCATGCGGTTGGTTCCAGGGCATTATAAATGCTTCCTTGAATGAGGGGTTCTTACCTCATGCCTTGAAAGAGGCAGTAGTGAGACCCCTCCTCAAGAAACCGTCCCTGGATCCGACCTTATTATCTAACTATCGTCCGGTCTCCAACCTTCGCTTTATGGCGAAGGCTGTTGAGAGTGTGGTGGCACGACAGTTCCCCCGGCACCTGGAGGAATCATCCTATTTGGATCCACGCCAATCAGGCTTCAGGCCCAGACACAGCACGAAAACGGCATTGGTCGCGTTAGTTGATGATCTCTGGAGGGCCCGTGATAGGGGTTTTTCCTCTGTCCTGGTCCTATTAGACCTCTCAGTGGCTTTTGATACTGTCGACCACAGTATCTTATTGCGGCGGCTGGGGGGTTTGGGAGTGGGAGGTACCGTGTTATGGTGGTTCTCCTCCTTCCTCTCCGCTCGCAATTTGTGTTGGCAGGGGGGCAGAGATCGACCTCGAGGCCCCTGATTTGTGGGGTACCTCAGGGGTCGGTGCTCTCGCCCCTCCTGTTCAACATTTATGTGAAGCCGCTGGGTGAGATCATCCGTGGCTTTGGGGTAGAATTCCATCAGTACACTGATGATACTCAGTTGTACCTTTCTACCCTGGGCCACCCTAACGAAGCCGTGGAAGTGATGACCCGGTGCCTGGAGGCTGCACGGGGTTGGATGGGGCGAAACAGGCTTCAGCTCAACCCAGCCAAGATCGAGTGGCTGTGCTTTCCAGCGCCCCGATACAGCCAGCTTACTCCTTCACTGGCCGTGGGGGGGGGGAATTTCTAGCCCCCACGGAAAGGGCACGCAATTTAGGTGTCCTCCTGGATGTAGGGCTGTCATTAGAAGATCATATAGCAGCCGTCGCCAGTGGGGCTTTTTGTCAGGTCCGTAGGATCTACCAGTTGCGGCCCTTTCTGGATGGGGACGCACTTCGCACAGTCACATCCACCCTCGTCATCTCCTGGCTGGATTATGCCAATGCTCTCTACATGGGGCTCCCCTTGAAGAGCACCCGGAGGCTCCAGATGGTGCAAAATGCGGCCGCGCGGGTGGTCTTGGGGGCTCTTCTGAGCTCCCATGTTACGCCACTTTTGCGTGAGCTGCATTGGCTCCCGGTGGCCTTCCGAGTGCGATTCAAGGTGTTGGTGACCACCTTTAAAGCGCTCCATGGCTTGGGACCTGGGTACTTATGGGACCGCCTGCTGCCACCATCAGTCTCTCACCAATCAGTGCGCTCTCATAGAGTGGGCCTCCTTGGGGTACCATCCCCGACATGTTGACCTTCCGACGCGCACTAAAAACCCGACCTATTCCATCTAGCCAGTCTGGCCTAGAGTTATATAAGATGGTTTTAAATTTGGTTTTTAAATGGTTTTTAACTTTTCTAATTCCTCACTTTTAACTCTTAAAGCCAATCTATTTAATTCTTTTAATTTATTTTAAATTATTATATTTGTATTTATATGTTTTTATCTGGCTGTGAACCACCCCGAGTCCTTAGGGAGAGGGGGCGGTATACAAATTTGAATAAATAAATAAATAATTTATGCTTTGGGAATTACTTCTCAGCATGGATTCAGTCAAGATATGCTTCCTTTGTTCCTGACATTATTATACTATATTATTTTATTCTTATGATGGTCAGGAGTGAGGGTGCTCTAGGTAGCATTCTCTTTCAACTCCCAATTCCTTGGGGTACCATATCAGATTTTCTTTTAAAAATTGTTCCTCTCCCCTTTCTGTTTCCCACTCTTGAATCTCTTTCCCCTCCCTATTATTTCTCACCCCAAATTCCAAGTAATGTTATTTTTTTTCTTGTTTTTCTTTCTTTAAATATTTTTTTAATTAGGTAGGATGTTAAAAGAGCCTTTGTACTTTGTACAGAAATCATTTAAGAGAGGAAGAAAGATGCTGTAGGAGTAAGAATGAACTGACACTGATTTTTCAGAAGAAGAAGAAATGTATTGCTTTAATTATTTGATGCAGGTTTGTCGTAATATTATCTGATGAAATGATTTTCATGAAAGACATTTTAAGATATCAGAGCACTCTTTCTTATTTTGTAAGCTAATACAGTGCCTTTTATTCTTATTTGATTGGATCTATTCTTAATGTGACAACATCTGGATCTAATATAATGTCCATTAAAAGTTGTGTTCTGGAAACTAAGAATATCTTACTGTTTTGGAATCCAAAACTATGATGCCTAACTGGTTTCATATGATACAAAAGAAGCTGCCAACTAACAGGAAGATAGTTGGCGTGGCAGTTAATGCAAAAGGATTGACATGAGCCTGGCAACAGTTATAGCATAAAATTGCATTATTTATTTTATTCCATTTTTTAAAAAAATTAAAAAGCTGACAGCGTTCTTGCACGATTAAGCATCCGTTTTTTCCCCACAAGGTGTTTCGTACAAAATGATAACAGGTTTTGCTCCAAATCTTACAGGCGTTTTCTTGTTATACCACAAGCTTAAAAATGAGATGTCACAAAAGAAAAGAATAGAGGACGGCAAAGGAAAAAAAAAAAAACTCGCAAGCCAACTTTCTCATTTAACTTGAAAAGCTACCAGGAAAAAACAAAACTTCCTGTGGCGTTTGAAACCATCTTGCCGGTGGAATAAAGCAAAGAGTTTTGCCGAGCAACCTTAGTGGGTGCCCCACATTGTAAAAATCAACCTCCACCGCCTCGAAGCTGGATTGGGAGGCGGGAGGGAGGGGTTAGGTCCGCGAGGCTTAAGAGACGGAAAACCGGGTTGGTTTTTCTGCGTTCCAGAAATGCAGCGGAGCGGCCGAAGTTGGCTCCGGACGGCGCGAGTTCATCGAGCCGACGCACGAGGTCTCCAGAAGGGGGCGCATTTCCTCTCCCACCCTCCTTTTCCCTCTATTGTCTCTCGTTCGTTTGTATCGCCTTTTCTCCCCGCCTCGTTCGCTCGGCTCAGCGCATTTGCAAGCCCGGTGGGTTCATTCAGCGGCGGTAGCGGCGGCGAACTTTCCGATTCATTTCCTGCTTGGATTTTAATGCCAGATGCTGGAGAATTAAGCGGATCATCTGGAGGGCTATCCCGGAATTTATACCCACCCCACCCCCCGAGGAGACAAGGAGAGCCCGAACCGAAGCGAGGAACGAGAGAGAGGAGAGAGAGAGAGAAGCGTTGTGGCAAACGAAAGGCAAGCGGAATCCTCTCGTTCAGAAACTGCTGCAAGAGGATCCAGGAAATCAGGTAAGAAGGCGACTAGCTGCAGAGGGCAGGGAATCGAGTCGCGGAATGCCTTTGTGAAAGGGATCGGGGCAGAAAGACAGACCTTGCTGCTGATGCATGAGAGGGAACTATTGCAGCCTCCCAACCTTGGAGAGTCGTTTAAACCTTGACGAGCAGGTTGTAAGCATGGAGGCTGATCCCAGCTCGCTAGTGAATGGTAGAGAGGCGGATCCTGTCCAGTTCCTGGAATAACACCTTCCTAGCTGCAGAGGTAGATGAGTTTTTTTTTTAATGATTTTTAGCAGGGTGTGCTTAGAAGTGAGATCCTTCTGAGTGCGCTTCTACCGCATCCTATTCCAATGGCTGGGAGTGAAGTGGGGAGATAAGATCAACAAAAGTTGAAGTGTGAAAAACCTAATACTTTGAACGTGGACAGCAGTATTACTCTTCTGCTGAAGCTTTTCAGGCTGCTTGAAAGTCCTAATACAGTGCACCCGCCCCGTTTCCTTAAACAAATATCTGAAGTAGCCTTCTCCAGCCAGCGTTCTGGTAAATTCTCATTGAATAGGCTGGATTGCTGCCCCCATCATCCACAATTGGGCATCAGAGAGAGGGAGGCTTAAAAGGAATGAATATAAACTCCTTATATTGGAAAGAGAATGTACGGTTAGGATTTGGTTCACAGAGTTATAAGCATATTGTTGGAATATCTCATCAAACTCCTGCGTAAAGAGCTTCTTTCATAACAATTCCAGGTGTTCTATGCATCTGCATTATAACTATTACGGTACTAATGCTAAAAGTCTAGTGCAATTTATTGGGATTTTACAATAGTCCTAATTAAAAGGATGAACAGCAGGATAAAATATTCAATTACAGAATGATCTCTAATTTTCTTTGCAGAAGGGAAACAGGAACTCTTGATCTATAAAAAATATATGCTTTTTTGAGCAGATACAGGTTGCTTGTAACTCATTTTCTTTGTGCTGTTCAGCCCAGCTTTGTAAAAATTAAATAAAAAACAGGAACATGAAACTGGATTTGGAGGTCTGTATCTAATAGGTAGATGGAAAAAAACTGATTTAAGTCCATGGACATAATCTGTCCTCCACAACTATTTCTGTATCATCTCTTCTTCACTGTGATGTTAGTAGCCTTGTATTCTAGTACTGCATTATGTCATTACAATGTAACATTGAAGCAGTTCTAAAGATGTCTTACTCTTCTTCAGAGAAGAAGAGAAGGTGTGTGATCCACCTTAGCACAAATAGTTGCTTTAAGGTTTTAATTCCTCCCTCCCATTGGCTTAAAAGCCAACAATTGTTAAACTCCGGTTATACATTACAATACTTACCTACGGTACTTCCTAAGCTTTACGCCATCTTTTCTTTAAGCAAACGAATAATCTCATCACAATGTAATAAATGTATTTATTATCCCCAAAGGCAAAATACAATCCTCCAGGCAGTGTAAATAAAACATAAATAGTATTACAACAAAGAAAATTCTAGGATTCCTGTGAAATGACTAATTGGTGGCAATGACATGGGAAGAAGGAAGAGATTTGGTAAGTTTTGCTATTGATTTCCAGCAATCTTTAGAAGAGGCCAGTCCTTTTATTATTTAAGGCCAACTAGAAAAGCTTTATCTGCAGTGAAATCTGCCTGGCAATGGAAGAAGGCTGCCCCTCCCCAGCTGGTAGAGCTGTGCAGGTCAGGGTTCACTGGCTACATTGCCATGGATTTTTAGCAAACAAAAGGCATAACATGACTGGGTCAGGCTGAACAGTTTCATTTATTTCAAGGAGAAGTAACAGGCATATGGCTTAGAGCAGCAGAGAATTTTAAATCCACCATAGCTACCACCAAACTTTCTCCAATCTGGTACTCTCCGGTATCTTGAACCAACTCCACATGCTCCGGTCAGCATGAATATATGAAGTACAGGACTGTGGGGTATACAAAGAATGCCGTATTTACCAGCTGGTATGCTGTCATCTAGGGCAGTGGCCTCCAACCTTTTGGGCACCGAGGACTGGTGCCGTGGAGAAAGGTCTTTCCATGGACCAGAGGGGGCATGGTTTTATGTAGTGCCTGCATCCTGGCCCAGTTGCTGTCATGCCGTGGATAGGTGGTGGTCCACGGACCGAGGATTTTTGCAATCAAGATAAGGCAGCCCTTTCAGATAGGAAGATAATTTCCCTCCCCCCTACAATTAAACACCTGTCTTTTAGGTAGTTGACATGAATCTACTAACTTGCAGGAAGTGCAAATGATGAAGATATGCTGAGAATGCCTTTGAAAATTACCTTCCCAAACTGGGGGTGGTGTGGGACTTGTTGCTGTATCAGTTTGCCCTTTTTGTCATTCCTAAACAGGGATTCTCATTTTCTCTCCTCTGTCTACTTATCTCTTCTTCCAGCCTATTTCCATCCATATCTTTCCTTTCCTTTTCCTTCTCCCATCTACGTCCTGGTTTCCCTACTCCACCCCACCCCATCCTTTTTTTTTGCTATTTCCGCTGGACAGTGGAAGGGGCCTATATATGTGTGTGTACTTCCATTTGTGAAGAAAAGACTGATCTGTTTATACAGGTGGGAGATCAATTTAATAAATGGATTGTCTTATTTTACAGGCAATATATGTTATTTATTAATTTAATCAGTATCTATTTTACCCTGTAGTTCCCCTTTTGGGAGATAGGTGTGCAAGGATGCCCATTCCCACTTAGGTATCCTTATACAGATAGACACTTTGCCAGAGGGAGGGGAATCTTAAGGATTGATTTCAGCTGCATCTGGCAACACCCAAGTTCTCATCCAGGGAAATCTGGCATTGTACAACATTTATGTAGAAATGTATAATTTTATATTTCTGCTGAATGATTCTTATGGGGGTAGAGGGAGTTGTTTTAATTTCAGGATTATCTTCCTTTTGGGTAAAGGGGAAATATTGTTGAACATTTAAGATTTACAGTAGGCAATCGACATGATAGGCTTGTCAGCTACTCTGTAGCATACGTTGTCAGTTCATTGCATGTAGGGCAGCAGTTGCTTTGCATGCCAAAAATTCCAATTTGGGGGCTTCTGAAGAAATGGCTAGGAAAGGCAGAAGCCTGAAAGGTCATTACTACCAGCGTGGAGTTAATTCCAAGAGCTTGCTAATCGATTGCTTTTTAAACATTAAAGACATAACTAGGAGCAAATATGGTAATGAATAGTTGCTCGTGGCTGCCTATTCTAGAAATATCCAAATAATAATTTTATTACACAGAGTATTAGAATAATAGTCTGGATTCTACCCCTGGAGAAGGATTTCTGTTGATGGGAGTGTTTAAATGGATAATGCTGTACTAGGCAGTATTGTACTGCAGCACTTCGATGTATTTTTTATTCAGTAGGAATCCCTGAACAGAGGTGGAGTGCCCTTCTCATTATTGGAAGGAGATGGTCTATATCACCTAAAGATATGATGAATGGTTCTGTTGTTGGACAGAAGGTTGCTCCTGGAAGCACTGTTTGGACAATGTTGCACCTAAAAACGAGGGAACACTTTATACTGAGATAAAAGGAAGAGACATCTTGCAAAAGAGGTGATATATTAGTTTTGTGCTGATACAGTCAAGGAAGACAGAATGTTCCAAGTTAAATACTGGCTGCTTTGACTTGGAAGCTAACTCAAAGAAGAGCTTTTGTGCTTTGTGTATTAAAAAAAAAAATCAAAGCTATAACACAGCTTCCTCCAATATGATGCTGTCCAGAATATTTAGATGTGAAATACCCATCAGATTTAGGCAACATAGGAAATGATCCAGGATTATAGCAGATGTAGAGTCAAGCATTGAAAGGCCATTAAGTTTGTTTTGTGGATAGCAGCTGTTTATGGGCTCAACAAGGCATAATTTTGTATTTGTACTATTTTTTTTTCTCTCGCTCAACAGCTACAGAATTAATCTAAAATGTTAGGATTTCCTTATCTGGCAAGGGATGGTGGGGAATGCAAGTGCTGTTTGTTCCTGTGATCTGTTCCATAGGTATGGGGAAGGAGGTTTACTTTTTTCACAGCTTCTCCAGAAACTCTGACAAAACAGCTGCAAGTCATTATAAGACTGCTTGGTAAGGACAATTGTGTTAGATGAACTCCAGATAATTTGCTCAGGTGAAATGGACTACTGGTCATGTGCAAAAATCTGGCCTGTTGAGTTTTATCGCCTCATTTGGGGATGAGAGCAATATCAAGCATAAAAATTAATTACATAACAAATTGTTTATTACAGCCATAAGGCCAGAAGCAATTACTTAATGTTTCAGATATGCAATAAATTTTAGTTAATTAAAAGTATTTGTGTTGATAATTAAGTTTGCAGATACATTTCTCTATTTTTAATGCTTAGGATATATTTCTGCAACACTGCAGCCTCAACTACTGTAAATTGCACTAATGTGTAACATTTTAGATTTATATGTACACAAATACACTTGTCCTTTTGGCTCCTGATATTATTCAACTAAATTTTCAAAAAATTCTTAGCAGGTGAAGCATACTGTGTCCATCTGGAAAGAATTGCCAATTATTTTGATGCTTATACACTGAGGAGTAATCAGGATTTGGCTGTGACTGTCATTACAGAGCGGTTAGATGTCTGATCCTATGCAAAGCTGGCCCCCTTTGTGTCTTTGCCTGAGAGATGCAGCTGACTGTTTCTCTAGTGCAAATTGTCATGCGTTGCTGACTTGGACTGAAACTTCTGCATAGAAAATGAAAGCTGTGCAGAATTTAATTCTGAGAAGTAATAGGGTGACCCAGCAGTGAAGCTTACATTAGTTTAGCATTAGGAGTGCAACTGGCACAAAGGAGTTGACTTTGGCAAATCTTTCAGTTGGATCTATGACACCAAGAATTTTAAAAATTGTTATTGTGAGAGATGAGAAATGTTGGAGGAGATGCTAAAAACGTACCCTCTAAAAGATTGTATTTAATTTTAGAAAACAGAAAATACTAGAATATGGGGTCAGACATTCAACATAAATGATGAATGAATTAGAACAAATGAAAATAACTTCTTATATACAAAAAGTCTATCTGTTAAATTCACGGCCACAATACATAGCAATGATCCCTAGCACGGCTTTGCTTACTGGGAGAAAATACAAATTCATGGGAGATAAGGAACCACTAAGATACTGCAGTAGTTGTGTTTCTATATACCGTATTTTTCAGACTATAAGACGCACCTAGATTTAGAGGAGGAAAACAAGAAAAAAATAGTTTTCTGCCTCCGCATGGGTCCGTTTTTGGCCTGCAGAGTGTTTCTGGATGCTGGGGAGGGCAAAAATAGGTCATGCAGGGGGTTTAGGAGGCCAAAAACAGGCCCATATTCATTCTATAAGATGCATAGACATTTCCATCCACTTTTGGTGGGGTGAAGTGCATCTTATAGTCCGAAAAATACAGTAGTTCTTCCACTTGCAGGCTTCTTTAAATCAGCTGCTGAGGTTATGAGCATGAGGATGCTATTGTACTTGTGCCTTGTATATGGGCTTTAATTAATCATTTGATCCAATCAGCTTTTCTAATATTTTTATAAGATTGAAACAATGCAATGCAAAAAATATTAGCTTAATTAATTCTAAGCATTAGTTTATTAAGTTGCCTGTTCAGCCCAAGAATATAGTATGGCATTGTTCTGATGGTGGATAAGGACATCTCATTAATGTAAGTTCAGAACCGTGCTTCTCTGCCTTGTCTTATCCATCCATCTGTGAACATTCCCTTTCCTGTTTTCTATTGCTGGCTTTACCTTCCCAGATATTGAAATTGTAGGATGAATAGTTATTTTTCAAGGAATGAACTGAGAGAGACTAAGACAAACTTATGGTTGCGGGGCAGGTGTGTGTATGTGTCCTGTAACAGAGTGCCTGAAATACTAGAGCAGCATTCTGACCTCTTGGAAGATGCTGAAAATAACCCAAGTATGTATCTTTTGTCTCCTTTGATATCCTATAACATTTTTAAAAATAATACCTGGATACTATTGTTTATTTAGTTGTATCAGCACTATTTGGTTTCTGTATATTGCTGCAAATGTATCCTACTTCTTCCAAGGCTATTAATTTCATGCTCCCTTTGATCAGAGAAGCACAAAGGAATATTGATGGTTTCTGCCTGTCTTTTTGCTGTCATGCAGGTATACATAGAAATGCGCATACTTACCTTGCATTCTGGAGAAAAAAAATAAAATGGTGTCTACAATTTTCTGATGCCTCTTAACATGCCATTCCCACAGATTAAAGGTTTAGCAAAGATCGGTGTTATTTGTGATGATACATGTTGAATAAGAAAATGCAGTCTGCAAGAAAATGATGATGGAAAAAGAATCGACTTTCAATTGGTTGGAGATTCTTAGTGCTGATTTTAAGTTCGGATAACATAATTTACTTTTAAAAGAATCTAGAATCAAGCATTGTAGTGTAAGATCACTTTGCCAAAATGTAATTGCATTCAGTTGTTAATGCAGATGTTAATTGATATCTATCCATGTCCTATATCCGTGATGGCGAACCTATGGCACACAGAGCCACTTCTGCCAGCGTGCGAGAGGTCACCCAGAAGAGCCCCACTGTGCATGTGCGCCCACTGCCCGCCCGCCAGCTGATTGTCGGGTATCTAGGGCGCATGCATGGGGATGTGTGGGAGATGCTGTGCGCATGCACAGAGATGTGCAGCATGCATGGGGGAATCGTGTGCATGCGCAGAGATGCAGGGCACATGGGGAGTCTTGTGCACATGTGCAAAAATGCACAGCGTGCAGGGGTCATGGGGCAAAAGCAGGGGCACAGGGGGCATGTGCATTGCCTTCTGGGTGCTGGCACATGAGCGCGCATGCAATTTTCAGTACAGGAGCCCCAAAAAGTTAGCCACCATTGTCCTATATTATTGTTTATACAATATTAATGATGTCTTTATTTTCCACCGAGGCTCATGCTTCCTTCAGTTCAGTTATTCATTCATGTTAATCTGAGGTGGGGAACTATGGCCCCTTTATGACTTGTGGACTTCAACTTCCAGAATTCCTGAGCCAGCATATTCTGGGATTTGACATCCACAAGTCATAAAAGGGACATAATTCCGCACCCCTGGTGTAAATGAATGCTTGGTAAAAGATCAGACAGAAGATTTTTTTTTTCCAGAACCTGCCAGAATTATAGTTGCTCTGCCTGGAAGTAGTAGGTGTGTTTTGACCTCATTCTTTTCAAGAAGCACAGGATTGCTTCTTGGAAGATTAAAATAATATAATAACCTTTTAAAATAATAAAGTAAGAATTGTACAGTTGACCAATTGATTCTGGGTTACTTTAATATCCAGGTAATCTTTTTGTATGTCTGTACCTGCAAAAGGTTCCTGTTAGACATACTCTAATGCAGGTCTCATTCAGAAGCTATATTTCATCAGTGAACAGCTGTTCTTTTGGTAGAGATTACCCCATGTACAAATACTATTAGAAATAATCATAACATTTACACAACTTCTGGTTGCTTCTGTTCTAGTTCATGTAAAGGCTGTAAACATGGTTTCATTTGTCTAGAGGAACAACACGTTATATTTTGAAAACAAACTGATATATTGTGACATGAGTAGGTTTTAGGGGTAGTCACTTACATCATGTGCTTGAAGATGTATCATTTTACACAGGATTGGATAATCATTCTTCATGAGGGTATATGTTGAAGAGTAAAAGTAAACAATGTACCTTGAATTGGAGTAATAAAATTGTTAAAATTAGCGGAATTAGTGGTTCAAATTATAAACATTTAACCAAGGAAAATATTTAACCATGGAAATAAGGAGAAACTTTCTGACAGTGAGAATAATCATCCAATGGAACAGCTTGCCTTCAGAAGTTGTGGGAGCGCCATCACTGGAGGCTTTCAAGAAGAGACTACCATTTGTCCAAAATGATGTAGGGTCTCCCGCTTGGGTGGGGGTTTGGACTAGATGACCTACAAGGTTCCTTCCAACTCTGATTATCTGTTATCTGTTCAGGCTTATTGTTTTAATGGCAGGGTTAGGGTGTTTTTGTACCTAAAACATTTAGTTTACCCCTAAAACATTTAGTTTACTTGAGACTTTCAAGAAGAGATTGGACTGCCATTTGTCAAAAATGGTGTAAGGTCTCCTGCTTGGGCAGGGGTTTGGACTAGATGGCCTACAAGGTCCATTCCAACTCTTATTATCTGTTATCTGTTAGTTTTTTCTACCATAATTAAGTAAAATGGCTTAGTCTAATATGCAAATCAGGTCATTTGATCTTATCTGTGTTTCATAATGGGAAACAGTAGGAATGTTGTAATGGGAAGTGACTTAGTCCAGGAGGTCTCCAAGCCCCAGGCCATGGCCAGTTGGGAACCAAATATACATAATACTCCTTCCAAGTAGGAGGAAGGAGTATTATATATATATATTACCTTAAGTTACTTATAATAAAAGTAAGATAAAATCTAACAAATACATATATTAAAATAATTATAAATGTATGGAAATTATGTCAGATTTCTATGGATGTTATGAGATGAATTATAATTTATTAAATTGGTGGGATGAAATAATGTTATTAAACTTCCTGACTGAGAAGTATTTGAAGAGGTACTCTGATGTTAATTCCAAACAGATAAATTTCTACCGTAGACTTGCGAAAATATAATTGGGTATTCATTTAATCATCTATACTTCTGTGGAATGAGAAATAAACTGAGTATGAACTTCCGTGGACTCTATAGGAAAGTTATTGTGTATCTTTGTTAATACTCTAACAATTTTGTGGGTCAACATACAGCAAAAAAAGTTTTTCATTACCCAGTTTACAGGCAGTTGGACATATTTGAGCTTTATTGGAAGGTAGACTGGATTTTGCTGAGTCTCATCTCGTATTTAGCTTTATGGCAAAACTGTATTTTTAAAACAGGAAATATGTTCTGTTAGAAAGGATGGGCAGGCTATGTTACTTTAAATCAATTACGGTACTTTGTAATGTTTTGTTGCAAAGCAATATAAACAAATTAAGCATATTTGGATATTCCAGTATGAACCAGATACTTTAGGTGCCTCAAAGAAGTCAGAGGTGCTGAAAATAAACTGGCTTTGAAATTATGTCAAGAGTGAAAAAAATGTCTTTAAAATTGAAGTTACTGATATTTATGACTAGCTCTATACCCTTGCTTTGCTACGAAACTATGTGATCAGGTTTAGTTTTTGGGAAGGAAAATAAAGGGGAGTGGGGGAATTGTGCCTCTGCCTACCAGCATCCATCGATATTCATCGGTGTCCTGTCAGCGTATGAGAGAGTTGAGGGTTTGGAAACTGAAATGGTATTTAACTATCATTAAGTGTTGTACATTATGATTCTTGATTCTTAACTAATGTTACTTCTTTATGTATACTGAGAGTATTTACACCAAGACAAATTCCTTGTGTGTCCAATCACACTTGGCCAATAAAGTATTCTATTCTATTCTATTTGCTACGTGAGCAAGAAGGAGACAGCAAGGAGCCTGGGCGTGACTTAGCTCAACTGTTCTGTACTAAAGCTGGTTGCTGCTGTGAAACTGAAACTCCTCTGCTTGTGTTTTGTATTTGGAACAGATTTCTTTTCAGGTGGGGAAGGGGAGTAGAACTCCTTAGCATCAGAGCGTATTAATAATAATATACGAAATGCTCTGATGATCATTTTGAAAAATCCTTTCTTAGTGAGCATCTAGAAGCCAAGAGGAACATATGAACATATGAAGTTTGTAGGTTTTACAGTTCTGGAGATTTTGTGATGATGCATGGGAGGTATTTTGCTTTTATATGTATATAAATTTATGGACATATATAAAGAATTAGAATATCTAGGAATGGAATATCAATGTATACTTTTTTGATCTTGAAGCTGAAATTAATCCAACAAAAAAAAAAAAATTCCAAGTCTATTGGTCTTTCTATTTTTTTTTTCTTTTTGTTTGCTGTTGCAATTTCATAATTGATTTGTTGGATATTGCTATTTGTATGTATCCTTTTATTTGGTATGTCTTTTAAAAATTGCAGTTAAAATTATTAAAATACTAGTGCTGCTTTGATTTCATGATTTCGGGAATCAGGAGTTCTTCTATCTGTCCTACATCCTCCTTCCCAAAGAGGGTGGGCCTGTGCTGGGCCCTCCTTGCTCAGCTCAGTGGCTGCAAGTTATCTTCATGCTTGGCAGTTCATGCTGCCAGTGAGGAGAGAGGGAGTGGAGGATGGGAGACAGGCTTGGTTGTGAATTCCCACAGACTTCAGTACAATCTTTCTGCTTGACTTCCCATGTCTGTCTGCTGAGCTGAGCAGGTGGTGCTCAGCTGCTAGAAATACAAGAGCTTTGGCCTCAGGCTGTTCACATTTAGGTTGCTGTAGCCTGCAAGTATTCAGATACATGTCCCTTCTACCAGATGGGTTACCATTTCCCCCCCCAAACTTGCTTTTATAGGGCTTCTTTTCATGTGGTTTTCTGCAATTATAAGCCAAAATTGGGGGGGGGGGGGGAGAGAGAGCTACAGAGGACAGCCTTCTGAATTTGCTGCTGTTTCTGAAGAAAATCATTTCCCCCCCTGCATTTTCTTAGCATGCCTAAGAAAGACATTGCATTCCTGCATTGGATGTTAGATGATCAGTTATTTTTTTAAATACATAAAATAGTAATGCTGCTGAACTTTCTGCCAATCAAAAAGCTTATCAAAGGACAGAATTCAGTACGTTTGGGAATCTGAGGTGTCTTTTATGCTTCTGAAATAGACTCTTCATGTATGTATTTTAAAAAAGAATTTATGTAACAAATTTTAAACAGCTCCCATAGTGGTGAATGGGCCACAGTATGGCTTTTCTCAAGTCTGCAAGACCCCAAAATAAAACACTTCAAAAAATAACAAGATCACAACCACTGCATAAACATGGTGCAGCAACAAAGGAAATATTTTCTCATTCCAATCAGCCATTACACAGTACTGAATTATTCTGATTCCATTTCTCCTAGTTAATTTTCCCTGTGACAATGTCTTTCTGAAAATTCCATCCTCTGTAGGAAATATTTAGGGATTCTATTAGAAAAGCCTTATAACACACAGTATGTTCATATATTACAATTATGCTCTAATCTGATTTAGCTCAATTTTGGCTTAACAATTGTACAAACATAGCTAGTGTGTTCTATAAATTATAGTGTATTATTTTGGCTTATTTAATAAATTGTGATTAAGCAATCTATTACTTAAGAAGATAGATACCAAAATGTCAGATTTGTGTCTCTGAATTGCTGCTATCTCTTCAATGTGTTTAGATATAACTCATGATGACGGGACATATCTTTTGGTCTTCCGGCGCGCGTTGAAAACATACTTATTTCACCAAGCCGGTCTGGCCTAGGGTTTTATAGGGTTAATTTGGTTTTAATGGGTTTTAATCTTTTATATTCTTGATTGAATTTTATTTGGAACCATTATATTTAATCTTTTTAATTGTTTTTTAAATATTGTATTTATATCATTTTTTAACTTTGACTGTACACTGCCCCGAGTCCCGGTAGGGATAGGGCTGTATAGAAAACTAATAAAATTAATTAATTAATTAATTAATTGCAGTAGTTAGACTGAATGTTTTCCAATATATTCCTTAATAATATGAAGCTCTTGTTTTAGTTTAAATCCTGTTATAAGTCAAATAGGACTTTTGATTATCTTCCAAGTGTTGTATAAGCATCTTCATTCATTTGGTCATTATGATTTTCCTAGTCTAATGACTGATGCTTCTGAGCCCAAAAAAGCTTAACCACGTGTTGCTATTTGCTAAGACAACATACAATTCAGAATCCCCAAAAAGGGAATGGCTTCCTACTAGGAAGTGTATTCCTTACACTGGCTTTCAGCAAGAAGTAGAGGATCATTACCAGTCCTAAATAGCACATAATATTGCTATTGCTTCTGATATCATACTCACTCAAATAAAAGGTAATTATCACCAACCTGTGTAGTTCTGAAAATGATTAGAATATAGTGTGCTCTATGAATTATATTTTATTAAAACACACATTTCAATAGCTTTTCAATAACAGGTTAAAATGTACAAGATGACTTATGTAGACAAGCTTTTCTGTATTCTGTACAGTGGTGGATTTGTAAGCTGCACAGATGCAGATAGATAAACTCAACAAAACATCAATACGAAGTATTTATTATTGGTTCATCAGATATCTTCATGACTCACATTTGTGATGACATTCTTCTTTATGTCCAATTCCTTTGCATATCTGATTTGTAAGTAAAAGATGGTTATCTCCTAACCCATCTCATAGCGATAGAAAGCAGCTGCCATGAATTAGGGAATTCAGGCAAAAGAGTGAAGAAAACTCCTCCAACCCCTCGAGGATCAATTTAGTGACCAATCAAGATTACAGATGTGGTCATGTGCTATGGACTACATTTCCCAGGATACCTTAACTACGTTTACCATGATGCATTCCCTTAAGGGGACAGCTCACAATTGCTACCCAATTATCCAATTCCCATACACTGGGTGGACAGCACACAAGCAATATAATGTATGAATCTTCTAGGAACTGAGACTGTTGTCTTTTATAAAATCAAGAAATGATCCATCTAGTGTAGTGGCCTACACTAACTAGCTCTGACTTTCAGAGAAAATTCTTTTTCAGACCTACCAGACATACAGTGCCTTGAATATGCTTTTTCAAGTAAAATATGTGCTCTCCCTTTGAATTATATCCCCCATTCAATGAAATAACTGTTTTGCTAATAAGATTAATATTCACACTTATTCAGAAACCGCACTCACCATAATATCTTTTCACATGCTTTTTGGAGATGGAACCAAGACTGAGATGTTAATGTGTGATGGATTTGTTAAGTGTGTAGTAAGCAGACCTCCCCAAGAGAATATAATAATTAAAAAGAGGAAGGCAAAACAGACTTCCCTTTGAGTTTATTTCCTGGTCTATTCTAGTTTTGCTAGTGGGATTGATACCAGTCTTAAAATAACTTGAACTGAGGAGTTCTTAATCCTCCTATATGGGACCTCTCCATTGAGCTCAACTTTAGAAATGTATTTAGCGTAAGGTAAGCCCAACTTTAGGAATATAGACAGAAAGATTTATATTTAGATCTTTAGATCTTAGTGTGTAAAGTACCAAGATACCAAACTTAACAAGTGTTATGCCAGTCCTAAAATGCAGGGGGTATACATGGATTCTGATGGTGATTTTAATGAGAAATTATTTTTTTAAATAAAAAAATCCCGTAATAAGGCCAACTATCTAGATATCAAAAGGAAATACAGAGGTGATGAGAAAGCAATCATACAGAAATGATTGCAAATGAAAGCAATAAAATTGCCTACTAATTAGTTACTTTTTATCTTCTTAAATAAAATGCAACATTAGGTTTTATCACATGTTCATGATGTGATGGCTGAAGTGAGATTTTTGAAGCCTACTGCTTAAATATTAGTAGGCAGGTCCTTTTCATTCTTCCTTATCCTTGTTTCTTTTTCTCCTCTTTGAGTATTCTCTCCCATTCCTCAATTAATAGAATTGTTAGCAATTGATGAAATTATCAGTTAAAAGAATTATTGGATAGAGGAGAGAAAAGAGAAGTGAAAACCAACTTCTTCAGGAAGACTACTGCTTTGACTAGTCAAAGAAAATTTTCTACTCATGATGTCCTAGTTCTAGCAAGTACATAATTATCTAGGAGCTAAAGCCACTTCTTTAGAACCCTTGGTGGAATTAAAAACAACAACACAGGTTTTTACTAGTCATTTAAAGGGAATTACCTGGGACATCTGAAATATATGTATTCTGATCTGTCTCAATAGGGTCAGTTTATCAGGTGCTTTAGAAAGCCCTCTTATGTCATAATAAACCAAGATGATTAAAGTTTCTATCACTCCAATACATTTTGCTGCCTGAAACCAAGAACAGATGCTGCTCTGCTAGTCAAAGTTCATATTATTAAAGCCCACTTAACTTACTTTGATAGCAAAAGCAACAAATCCCACACAAATATTCCTCCTGATGCTGGCTGTAATCTTGCCTGTTAGAATCAGTCTGAGCTATTTGATCTTGCCAAGATTAAGCAGCTGATGGTTCATCACTTTTGAGAGACGTAGAGTTGCCAGTTCTATGGAATGGCCTCCCATTGGATATTAGATTAGCTCTAACCCTAATCACAAATACGTATAACCTATGTAATTTAACCTATAATTTAACCCATCACATACCATTTTATAAAAGTTTTCTATTTTTACATAGTAGCAATGTGCCCCTTTTAGTACCTGTTGGCTATGGTGCAAACATGAAAGAAATATACAAAAACTTGGAACTGTTGTTGAAGCATATCAACCACACCAAATACAAATGGTATATCTGAGAGATCTATCAGTAGTGACTCTGCTGCTTGAAATGCAACTTACAGTAGATATACCCAGTACTGTTGCTACATATGCAAATGGGACAATCGTATGTAAGAGAAAAGAGTTACATTAAAAAAGAAATGGCTAGTCTGAAAGAATTTGATTCCAAGAAGAAGAGTATGACACATGACCAGTGGTGGTATTCTACTGGTTCGGCCTGGTTCTGTAGAGCCGGTAGCAGCGATGAACAGCATAGACTGAACTAGTTCTTTCTGCCGCTTTGCTGTTGGGCCCAGCTGTCTGCCCAGACTCCCATACTCACTTTTATCTTCTGAATTTGAAGCGCAACTAATTTGCGCGGCACAGAAGAATGCCGCGTGGCAGCTGCTGAAGTGACCGGGATCATGCAGGCTTGCAGGAGGTGAGTTAGAACACCTCTGGGCCTGCGCAAAGTATGCATTTGGTGTGCACGTGCACGCAAAGTGTGTGCACGTGCACAAAGTGCGCCCACCGAACCGATGGTAAAAATATTTGAACCCCACCACTGCACATGACCTTCTTGTTGATCAAACCAGATGAACTACAGAGAATATCAGTGATAATAATCAAGCAATGAATTCTAAATAGAAATTTAGAGAATGGGAACATTTAAAAAGAGAAAACTGTCATATCATGGATATTTGAAGTAGAACAACGGGAAACAAAGCCAACTATTCTATCATCTCAGAGCGAATAATAGTTTTATATGACAGAAAGATAGGTTCCAAATGAACGTTAGGAGAAACTTTTTAGGAATAAGATCATTTGAACAGTAGTTTTTAACTTGTTTTTCATTTCTTTACATGGATGCCTAGTGATTTTTTTATGCAGTTAATATATTTTTAAAGAATTATATCATCTGTGACCTGTATTTGTTCTTATTTTTCTTTGTTTGGTCAGAATGGATCTTACTTAGTATGTTTGTGAGGTTCCACATGGTTTCAGAGTAGCTCACCTGGTTGGTGGCTTTTTCACTATCTCAGTGAAGATATTTAGTTGTGCTGCTAGATACTAGTACTTTTTGTACACTGTATCTCTACTACAGCTGGTAGCTGGAGTAGTCCTTTTTTCTTTGAAATTGAGGCATTTATTGGAATAAGCTGAAAACAGTTTGTAAGCAGTTCCTATAGAAGTACTGAGTCATGTGGTTTTATAATCTTTTGTTTTTACACTGGTACAGGCCTCTGCAAATAATGAAGTCCATCTTTATTTTGTTTTCCCTATGATTTTCAATAATATAACAGTTCATACTAATAACTGAATTAATGTCCATATACCTAAGAGATATAGAAAACTAATCACAGAACACATTTATTTATTTATTTATTTATTTATTTATTTATTTATTTATTTATTTATTTATTTATTGGGGCGGGTTATTTACTCAAAACTTCTGACAAAAAATGCTGACTATTTGGGCATTGTTATCAACAATTATCAGTCTAGAAAGCTTATTTTTCTGCCACCTATGGATTACCTTCATGGCCGCTTGATGATTACTTGCTGAATAGATTTAAATGGAATTCTATACCATAAAGAATTCTAGTGAGATAAAACAGTTTAGGAATTCAACCCTGCCTCCCTTTTAGGACTTTCAAGAGATCATTCTCAGGTTTAGTATAAAAATAATACTGATTCACTTGCTATTAAATGATGCATATTCTTTAAATATTGTTAATGACTGTTTTTAATGAAAGAATTGAATTTGACTCATTTGAATCCAAATTGGCACTTGTGTCTGTCCATTCTATAAAATGTGTGCAGAAGTAGCAAGATTGCCATCAATAATTAAATCTTCAATTTAATAAAATCTGCAACCTTCCTATTCCTTGTATAAAGCAAATTTAATGTCCTGATTAAAGATGATCAAGGAATGAAAGAAGAGGAGTTAGTTAATAAAGGGTTTCAAGAAGACTTAAAATAGAAGATGCAAATTGTTCTTCTTTCCACAGGCCTGTGAATGATTATATAATTTATTTGTAATGTATTTATATTTATAATTGCTAATAACTTATTTTATTGATACTTTGAAGCAGAGAGTGATTGTTGTAATTTAAACTAAGGAAAAGGGGAAAAATTAAACAGACTTTAAAAGCAAAATTTCCTTTTCAAACATCCAAAACAGAGATGAATACCGGACAGGATATCTTCTTATTGAAATCTCTTCCTGCTTCTCTGATAAACAAAGCTGCTGGTCTGTAAAATTAGAATGAGGCTATCTCTAGAGATGGAAATAATCTTACAGGAGTTGTTACCTTAGGGAAGAGAAGAGTCAGGAAAATAAGAGCTTCTGCTATAGCTGGTCTCCTCAGTTTTAAGAGTGGTTAATAGTTCAGCTTATTTAAAAATAAAATCTTTAGTTTTCATGATTTCCATTAGGGATTAGTTCCAACATTTTTGCCAGAAAACTCTGTGAATATTGCAGCCTTTTAAACTGCATCCTTTGTAGATCCAGATGGCCCTGACCCTGTTAACCTTTTACAAGGCTCTTGAAGTCCTTAGCTGTTTCCTCAGGCCCTTGAGGCCTGAAGGCTAGGCGAGTTCTGCTGTTGATGTGGCTTTATGATTGGGAGGTATTGTTTGCCTTTTGTGTAGCTCAGGGTTGAAATGAGGGGTCCTTAGTGCTCTCTGAGCTTGGTTGTTTTCTTGCAGATGTTTCATTATCCAAACTATCATGTTTCTCCAACAATACGCCCCCCTCCAATAGGAAGACCCAGCATATTTTCTAGGCATGAAATTAAATGAAATGAAATTAAGCCCCTCCCCCCAAATTTAGGCCTAGTTTAAAACATGCAAAATTGGGGGGGGAGGCGGGGGAAACTTGCTATTAGGAGTGCCCCGCAGGCAGCTACGCCTCGCCATCAGCTGCTCCTAATGGCTGATCATGGAGGAGTTGGAGGGCTCCCTACCCCCGCCAAGCACCTTTGTTGCAGACCCGGATCAGCAGGCGGGCGGCGTGGACATGGATGTCCATCAGCAACATTTCAGCTGCTTCTCGGGCCTCCGTAGCTTCCACGGTTCCCGCCAGCGCCTCTCTCACCAGTGCAGTCTCCAAAAACAGCATCTGAGTCGCTCCCACTTTTTCCCTGTCCCCTTCCCAGCAAAACAGGAAAAAAAACAAACACTTTGAGGTACCTGGGAGCGCCGCGCGCTGCGTTTTGGTTTAATCCCGAGCAGCTGGTTGGGCGTGAGAAGAGCCGAGTGAGCGTCTCTGCTGCTGCTACCCTTGGTGCTCCAGCTTCGGGCTCTGCAAGTTTCCAAAAGTCCTGGTGCACAGCTCGTTCCTGCATTCCAAGCATACCCAGGCCGAGCTGCAGTTGTCTCTCTTTCACCAGCGCTGTCTCCAAAAACCGGCAGCAGCAGTGGGAACCATGGAAAAGTTTCAGCCGCTTCTTGGGCGGGGGAGCCACCTCTGTAACTTCCATGGTTCCCGCCGCTGCTGCCGCTGCTTTTGGAGATGGCGCTGGTGAGAGAGGGACAGCTGCAGCTCGGTCTGGGTGCGCTTGGAATGCAGGAACAAGCTGTACACCGGGACTTTTGGAAACTTGCAGAGCCCGAGGCAGGAGCACCAAGGGTAGCGGCAGCAGAGACACTTGCTCGGCTCTTCTCACACCCAACCAGCCACTCGGGATTAAACCAAAACGCAGCGCGTGGCGCTCCCAGGTACCTCAAAATGTTTTTTTTTTCCTGTTGCTGCTGGAAAGGGGACGGGGGAAAAGTGGGAGCGACTCAGATGCTGTTTTTGGAGACTGTGCTGGCGAGAAAGGTGCCAGCCCTGGCGGGAACATTGCAAACTACAGAAGCCTGAGAAGCGGCTGAAACGCTGCCGGTGGACATCCACGCCGCCACTGCCATCCGCCTGCTGACCCGGGTCTGCAGCAAAGGACGCTTGGCAGGGGCAGGGAGCCTTCCACACTACGCCATGATTGGCCATTAGGAGAGTCTGGTGGCGAGTCATGGCTGCCCATGGGGAGCCCTAGGTGAGGGTGCGCAGAGGAGGGAAGAAATTAATTCACCCACGAAAAGATGTCCTAGTCGTTTTTTCGGGGCTCAAAAAAAAATAAGACCTGGTCTTATTTTATGAGAAATACGGTAGGTAGCATCATCAGTGCTAGCAAGGAGTGGGGTTTACTCTCAAGTTATATTCTAGGAGCTTGCCTTGTTGGTTTTGGAGTTGGTGCGAGTGGTTTTGGAGGTTCTTTGGTTGAGGTGTTTACTGTTGGTTGGCAGTTCCTTGATTGGGGTATTCTTTAGTTCTTGATTGTTGATCTAATGTTAATCTTGGTATTAATCTATACTCATCTGGGTGTTGATTGCTGGTGGAGAGGTATTTTGGTCTTTTTGTTCCCTTTTTGGCTTGTCAATTGTTTCTTTTTCACTGCATGTAGAAGTTATTTATGTGTCTATTCATAGCTAATTTGTCAAAGTGCCAGGCTTCCAGCAATTCTCTAGCATTTTTGGATTTGACTTGGTCTGGGATGGTCACAGTTAACCTGTTAAGTTTGGTTAATATCTATATGTTGTGAAATTAAAAGTGTCTTTCATTTCATGTCTTCGACCTATGAGTGGGTGTTCATGGATGTGTTCTGCTAGTCTGTTAGCCTGTTTGTCTAACACAGTGGCTGTTGTAGTCTTTATACAATATGTTGTAGATCAGGGGTTGCCAACCTTTTGGACCTCAGGGACACCAAACTCATCATTTTAGATCCCAAGGACCACTAACTGGTTCTGTGGGCATGGCCTAATTTGTGGGTGTGGCTTGGTGGTCATGTGACTGGCTGGACATGGCTTGTATGTAAATATTATAAATATTTATATAAATATCGATTTTTTTATAAAAAAGATCAAATTTTACCCAAAATTAGGCAAAGCAGGCAGGCAGATTGAGTTGCTAACACAATCACAGATTCATTCAGAAATCTATCTGCCATTGGCTAGCTCAGTCTGTCACATAAAATTTGCTTGCAAGCAAACTCATAAAATTTGCTAGCAAGCAAACTCACAAAATTAACTCATAACACACCATTGCTTGCAAACAAACCTTCAGTCCTAAGGGAGGTTTGGCTGTGCTTAGCTAGAAAGCAAGAAATCCAATCATTTCCTGCTTCCTAGCTAATCTAAATCTCCCGGCATAGCAGAACAGATAATGGTCGGAAAAAGGAAAAATAGCAACTTAGCAGACAAGTTGGCCAGGTAAGGAGTGAGTGGGCGGGGAGGGTTCCTGCGGACCATGTGGGCTGAGCAGCATTGTGTTTCTGCGCAGCCTGGATTAATTGCTTTGGGGGGGTGCTCTGGAGGTGAGATTTCTCTGCGGCCCACCAAAATTTTCTCACAGCCCACCGGTTGGCGACCCCTGTTATAGATGATTCCTGTTTTTTCTTCTAGGCAAACTCCATTCCTTACTAGCACTACTGCACTATTGCCCTCTGAAACATTTGCAAGAATCAGCCAATCTCAGAGACCACCAAGGATACCTAATTTGCCTTGTGTGTTATGTGTTGTTCTCTAAACTATTGGTTGTAACTTTTTTATGCCACCAAGAGTCCTAGGTATAAAATAGGCAGTCATATTTGAATAAAAAGTTAAAAATATTTTTGTGTGCGGTATAAAGCAACAGATGTGAAAAGATATTACCAATGCAGTTATAGAACCTATGAAACCAAACTGTGGCTATTTTCTTATTGTTCTATTGTACAGCACCCTATGAATAGACGATAAGGTCACAGAAAGAGACTCTGTTCTTTCCACTGCCCTGGGGCCACAGATTGCCCACCACAGGCTTAGAATGACAGGTTTTTTGAAAGAAAAAACATTCATGGTAAATTTCTTTCTCCAATCTAAAATCATAAACAGGGGCCCTGTTCCATTTATCCTTCCAGCCTAATGTAGTCACTTAGGAATGGACCATCTCATGAATATGTATTTATTTTTATATCATCTTTGTTATTTTTAACAAACACATTTATTCCTCCTTTATTTTCCCTACACCAATAGTCCTGTGAAGTGTGAAGTGTGGGTTGGGAAGATGAACCCAAAGTCACCCATTCAGCTTTTATGCCTCAGGCGGGACTAGAACTCCAGTTTCTAGCTTGATGCCTTAACCACTAGACCAAACTGTCTGTAGATGTCTATTTTATGGCCATTTCACTGCCAGTAAATATATATTTATTCTATTATGTTTATTGATCTTTAACTGTATGTGGGCTACTATGGACCTTTGTAATCATTATCTTACTTTTTACTTTTTATTATTAACACTTGTTTATTTTTGAGTGTCTTTAGCTGTTTTTATATTGCAATTATGAAACATTTTGGAAAGAATGATAGCTGATTGATTCAACTGAAAATGCCAAGGGTAGAATCTGAAATATTTTATCTGTATTGAACAATGGAATATTTTCTTCTTTCCTCCGCTCTCAACAACCAAGAAAGTTCTTCACTGTATAGTAATAGTTGTTTAAATCTAAGTCTCACATTTGATCCCTGTTCAAAATTGTGTCCTGTATTTTTATGATAGTAGTGATGCTGACATAATCTATTTTACCTCAGCTGTAAGTTGGTACTGGCTCCTGATTCATCTGCTGAAGCCTATTGCATCAGCCATTTAACTTGGTAAAAAGAATGAGGTTGATTCAGACATTCTGTAGGGAAGCTTTCCAACTCTTATGACCCTATGACTTCTAGATGTTGATTTCACATACCAAGGTAACCATGACTTGTTTTCATCATGGTTTATTAAAACACAAAATCCTGGATTTATATAGCACACAAAGCCATAAGCCATGATTTGTAAGCTACAATTTCTAGTTCATATAAATAACCCCTTAAGTCCAAGTCACATAAATCATACTATGGCTTGATTATACATAATTATGCACAATTATTCCTAAGGCATGAGCTTTAGTCATTCCGCTCTAGGTAGAACCAGCACCTTACTTTACTTTGCTTTAATATCCCAACTATAAAGATTTTAGAGGACATCACAACACTTCTCTCTGGCTTTGCCATATTTTGTACATGTTCTAGCATTGGTTGCTGTCATTTCCCCTGCTGGTATATTTTGCCTCTAATTCATGAGCTGTTGTGTTACTGCCTAAGAACGGTGTTAGCAGTGTTAACAATGTTTTCTCTTAATCACAGCAAGTATGATTATTAATTAAGTGCCTAGAGCGTAGATTGATGGAATATCTTGACAAGGTTAAGGAGTTTACACTTACAGTGATACCTGCAAAAGAAACCAGTTCTTCAAATCCTTGCCAGGCTTCCCATAAAGGGTTTTTAACACATGCTTTAACAACTTCATCTTATTTTCCATTACTATAAATTGAGCAACACTCACATATGTTTACATTTCCAAATGTGCTTATTTATTTGCTATTTATTACAGCTTATCTAATCCCCTTCAAAAAAGTTGAAAGTGCACTCCTGTTCCCCACTTCGTTAATAAATAAATGTGTGTGTGTATACTGTGTGTGTGAGTGAGAGTGAGAATTTGTGTGAATTTGTACATGTGAATTTGTGTGTATGACAGAGAGAAAACAGGAAACAAAAAGAGAAACTGCTCTATGGTCTAACAATTTGTACCCTGTTCTTCTGGTTGCAACCATTACGCTACTACTATATCAATTACAAATAAGGGTGTTTCATACTTCCTTTATGCATGCTTAGAATATGTCTAGAATGAGCCTTCAGAATACTGATTTGAGACTATATGCTTTTGCTAGTCCTCAGCAGATCTGAAGTTTTACGAGGAAATTTTATTCCATTTATAGTGTATAATTTTCTATTCCTTGAAATTACTGGAAAATTTAATACAGATAAAAATAAATAGAATTGAACTAAGAATTAGAAATTGAATTATTATGTGCAAATGATAAACATATGATTGTAAAAATGTATAAATTTCTGCTGAACAAGTCAAAAAGTACATGATAAAATGGGCCACAATTAATGGACCAATGTTACAGGACAGAAATTCACATTGTGTTATAATTTAAGAGAGAACTTTTATAAATGACGTATCATTAGTACCACATAAATTATTTAAACTATGTAAAGGTGCTTGAAAATGTGTAAAATATGAAGGGACATTACTGTGCATAGTAGACTTGCAAAAAAAGGATACAAACACACATCATGATGCAAATGATTTTAAAGATCAATATTCAGATTAAAACAACTGTTTTTATTGGATTTATGAACAGTCAGTATTGATTTTGTATATGGTAATTGCAGTGATCTATTGTATATACAAAACCGGAAAGACATCGAAATACCCACAATGGGGTAGATTGTGAAGATGGTGGAATCTGCAGAAATGGCAGAACTGAGGTTTTTTTATCAGGAATAAAGCATTAAGTACTTTAATAAAAGACTGGAAAACTCTTATGAGCATTTTAGTAAAAATGGGAAAAATGAATGGGTGATTTATGGTTTCAGATGTACAATATTTATTCAAACATAAAGTTAAATTCAGTTTCTCAAACTATAGCAACTTGAAAAGCTTTTAAGAGATGATTAGACCAATTCATGGAGATTGAAGTATATGTTATGATGAATATTATTGTGTCTCATATCAGAAAAGGTATGTCTCTGAACTCTGGAAATATAAAGAGACGGTGTCACTGCAGTTATGTCCTGCTAAAAAATTTTTTAATGGGTCCTTTTCTTGTTTTCTATGGAAGACAGTATTGATAGCCATTTAATCTGAATGTTCAAAATACTAAACTTCTTTTGTCTTGATAGTAAGCACCTAAATGTCTACCTTATCTTGGGATCACTTACCTTATCATTTTTTGCAGGAAAAAAACTGTAAACTTGAATTACTTGATGTATTATTGAACATGAACATAATATTTCAGGACTGGTTTCCTAACAGGGTAAATATTTGTTGACTGTTTCAGTTTTCAGCTGAGGTAATGGTGATTATGATAGCCATAGCAGTTTGTTTTCTCAAGTGCTGATCTAACACATGAAAACCTCTTGGTAAAGCAAACAGATATTAATGAAACTCACTTTATTGCCATATTTTTTGGTCTCTTAACTTTTAGGTGGCTGGTGGCACAGCATGCCTTTGTTCCTGAAACCTGAATTGAGCACCCAGTAGTTACTGGTTTCAGCATTTGTTTTCCAAGAGATGTCTGCAACCAGAGGAAATGGAGAGCACTGGCAATCTTTGGAGTCTGTGGGGATTAGTCGTAAGGAGCTGGCTCTTGCAGAAGCCCTGCAGATGGAATATGATGCCCTGTCCCGCCTGAGACAAGACAAGGAGGAGAACCAGGCAAAGCAAAACACCGATCAACCTCTAATTTCTTGGGATGATCCCATTCTGGATTACAACATACCTGCTGTAAGGAATGACTGCCATAATATTAAGGTCATGCGAGGTCTGTCTGGCTCAGATTCAACTCTCAACTATAATGCGCTCTCTGGCCAAGAAGTTTCAAGAGCTTTGGGGACCAACAACACTACCTCATCCAGATTGGTGCCTGAAGCAGAAAGTCAACCTTGGCTAAAGAATCCTCTGTCTAGTGACTATTTGTACATCTTTGAGAGCACGGAGAGAGACTTCCTCAATGATCCCCTCCATAGTACACCCTGCCAGCACAGCAATGGTGGTAGGTCACCCAAAAAGCTTTCTCCTCCCCCACTGCCACCTCGCATTACCATCTGGAACACTTCTGAAGCAAATCAACCTTCCCTCAAAGGATCCCAGCCCAATAATATTAACATGTTCTCCTCATCTCACGAGAGAGCTGATGGAAAATTGCTAGGTCGAAGAATCTCAGAGGAAGATCAATATAGCACAGTAGACTATGATGGCATTAATGATGCTATCACTCGACTCAACCTCAAGTCCACTTATGATACTGATCTTCTGAGAGAAGCCACTTGGAGCTGGAAGGAAGGCAGAAGCATTTTTGAGAAAGAAAGCAGTGGGAAACCAGTTGCTCGCAGCAAAACCATGCCTCCTCAAGTCCCTCCCAGAACTTATGTCTCCAGATGTGGTGGACGGAAGAATGCTGCTCTCAACAAGAACCGGAGGATATCAGCAGATCCAGTAAGTCCATTTCATGTAAACAAAAAGATGGATGTTTAGTTCTTCAGCCAGAACACGGTTGAGAGCATCACATAACCTTCTTAATGTTCTATATATCTATACTTTAAATTAAGTATGGATATTCTGGGAGTCAGAAGATTCCTAAACTTTGCCAAAAAAATTTAAGAAGATAAGAGGTCCGTAAATTCAATTTAGTTCAATTCTTCTTTTTTAGAAATAATAAAAACAATATTATTTAAAACTATTTTTAAAAGTTCAGTCATTGCTTCAGAAAATACAATTTGATAGTGAGCAGCCTTCTATATATACCTTTAACAATTTAAGAGAGTGAGTTAGCCACTTTTTTCCTATACCATTGTCCTTTTTTTGTTCTCTGATTCATAGCAAATGAAAAATTCCATGGTGAAAGGTGTAGAATATAATTTATTGCTATATATAATTTATTATAATTTATTGGTCCTTTTGCATTTCTAGTCTTCTAAATCAGTCCATAGAGTTGTATCATGTAAGATTCATAATTTATAGTATTTCTGCACCAATTCTTAAGATATGAACAAAATATCTGTTCCAATAAATTAGCCAAGCCAATTTCAATTCTATTATCTAGTTAATGTAAAATTTTAGAGATTCTCTTCCAGCAACAACATTCGGCAATCTATAATGTACAACTGAAAACAGACAAAATTATCATGTAGATCCATACAAAGGTAGTTCACCAGGACCCTACTGAAATAACAATTTAACTTCCTTATTCTAGTCTAAATGTTGGCTCTGGAATTCACTTCCCACTTGTATGTTTGTCTGCACCAAAGCTTGATATATGTCAGTGATCTTAACAGTTTGCCTTGGAAGGGAAGGACTATATGTCAGTGAAGCTATTTATATTGCATGATCCATAGAGTAACAGTCTGAGGAAAGGCAGTGTCCAGTTAAAATACCGTGAAAAGAGGAGTCTGTCTGTCTGTTTGAGCTACTGTTTCCAAAATAGTAGCTCGAAAATTCATGTTTAAAAAGCTTGGCATTTTAGAAATAGTATCTTCTTAAATTGCTGTTAGCACATGAGTATCAGGAATATTGTGTACAATATACGCCAGCCTTTTCTTTTCATTACTTTTAATAAGTATGTTACAGCAGCATTCTGAGGAATAAGGAAAAAAATTCTTTAGCCCTGAGTCATGGGGAGTATTTTTACTAGTTCATCTGGGTTTGTGAGTGGACAGTGTCGTATTTTTGAATATAAGAGTAAATGAGAAATACCTCTGAAACATAAAGGACAAACAACTTCTCTAAACCTTTGGAGATTAACTTTCTATGCATCTAGAAATGGCAGAAGCTTGCAAAAATCATGTAAGTAATTCTCTAATTTTGATATGCCAGAAAGTAATTACAAAAGAACATTAAGACTGCCATGAGTGTCTATTGTATTCTGTGCCCATCTCCCCACATTTCTCTGTCTCTTTAATGGGTTAATTGTTCTGACAGTGGGTCTTTTGTTTGCTTTGAAGACGTGAATGGAAGCTTTGGGTCCATGTGTGCACTCCATTTGGTTGAGCTTGGCATTCAAAATGTTTCTACTCTTACTTCTGTCTCATCCAACTGTGACATTTGGGAAAGAGGAACAAAGTGAAACATTTTGAGAAGCTTTCTTTAACCATTTTTCTGCTTGGCTGGGCTTTTAGTTACAGTATTATAAGGTTTGGGAAGGATTTTTTTTTTAGTTTAAAAGTTATACAATATGCTTTGTCCCACCACTTACAAATCCAGCAGGAGTCTGAAAATGCAAGGGTATAAATATCTATGCTGGATATCATGTGCAATCTTTATTTAATCTATTAAAAATCATTGTGATATGTTTATTCAGAAGTAATTGTGGACACAATAATTCCCAGCCAACCTATCTGAAAGAAAATTTTGAGCTGAAATGCAAATCTTATACCACGTGGAATAAATAGTAAAATCTTATTTCTTCAGTAGTCAGTATTAAAAAAACAAAACTATGCACTTACAATTCATTACAAATGTAAGCCTTCTACACCTTCAGTTTTGCTACAGATATAAGTTTGGCTGAGTGACTTTGGGTCAGTCACTCTCTCTGTATTCAATCCATTCACATGGTTATTGTTGTGGGGAAAAACGGATGAGGAAGGAGTATTAAGTATGTTTGCTGCCTTCAACTATTTATAAAAATAATAAAGGCTGGATAAAAATAAATAAATAATAAAGCCTGAAGTCAAGTTATATACTGACTAGACATTGGATCAATCCATAGTAGTTCTCTGGTCTTCACAATCTGTAAGCCAGGAAAAAAAAATGGCAAAAACTTTTATAGCCTAATAGGACTTTTGTTAACTTAGAGAGAAATAACTGTGTTTATGTTACATATAAAATGAAGCCAAGAATTGCTCCTGCCACTTTCCTTAATATATATTTAACTGCTATATAAAATAATTGAGGAATATATACTCAAAATATTAATTGATTGATGGTTGTGTTTCATTTATTTCTCCCCCACTTCCCATCCCTGTTTGGTATCAGGGCACTTCTCGGCATTATCCCGTGTCTAATGGTTATGAACTATTTGAGGTGTCTGAGGAGAAAGATGAAGAGGTTGCTGCATTCTGCCATATGCTTGATGTGTGAGTACCAGTCTAAGATAGAAAATAATCCTCAGGGTGTCTTTCCTTGGCTTTCCTCTGCCTAATTGTGTTTGTGTGTGATTTTCTTTGTCTGTTCATGTAACCAGTGACCTAACCACGTGGACCCATTTATTGCTTAGTTCTGATGCTTTGTGTTTAAGCAACTGCTTCACTGAGCAATGTCTTAACCTGCAAGTGATTGGATGAACCAAGGGAAGATTATGATTCCTACCACAGTCATCTAGGGCTGATAAGAGGAGAGGAGGCATTTCTCCATGCTTTTTAAATCAAGGAACTGAGGAGTCTCACAAGTAAAATTCAGTGAGTTGCAGTGGTGGGCTGCACTTTCATCGACAAGGGGCTCGCTGGTCACCCACGCATGCTTGTTTCGCTTGCACGCACCGCTTTGGGACTGAAAAGCAGCTTCAAATAGGCAGCTAATTGACTCAGGCAGCTCCAGTGAATATAGCAGGGCGGTACAGAACTCACCTGGGCAGCCTAGGTGGGGGAAAAATTAGCTATTTAGGAAAAGCATAGAACAAGGGTGGGGGGGGGGGGGGGCCCAGCCAGAGATCACAGCTAGGGGCTCGCCCATACCTTGCCAACCATCCAGCAGCCCACCACTGGTGAGTTACCACAATAGTTCAATCCAGTGCAGCTTCATTTTGTGGTTTTATTTTTATTTATTTATTTATTTTATTTATTTATTTAGTCAAGCGATTATAAGATAACAGGTATAAGAATAAACATAGTTATGAATACATGAAATGGATACATATAAGAAAAATAAAAAGAAACAATAGGACAGGGACGGTAGGCACATTGGTGCGCTTATGCACGCCCCCTACAGACTCTTAGGAAAGGGGTGAGGTCTATGGGTTTTCAGAAGGAAGTCAAGCCAATATCTTTAACAGACTCTTGTTCTACCTGCATGAAAATGTTTCTGTTTTGCCATCCATTTGCCAAATGTAACCATTTCTGTCTCCATCATGTTTCTCATTCTTTTTCAGCATGTTTAAAACTAACACCTAGTCTAGATTGGCCCCAACATTGTCTACATTAGCACTCACCAGTGGCGGTGCTATCTGGGCATCCTCAACTGAGGATTTGTAGAAATAGAGATATTATATCAATATTTTGAGTCAAACCATAATTTCACTGTTTAAGGACTAACCCATTTCCAAGCCATTCACGTGATTCCATGGTGCATTGGAAATGTATGTGTATTTCAATGGGAATCGCAGACTGGGTATTAACCCAAATGTAGTATCTTAAAAAAGATAAAAATGAACAAATGTGAAAACCCAATTTAGCAAAGTTTTATTATCATGGCTTGAATTAAAAATGTGGAACAAATGAGAAAATTAAATATAGATATCGTAAGATGAAGAGAAGAAAGCACACAAAAGCCTATCAGCATGGCATATAATTATAGTAATTATAGTAGTATATATATACTAATTGTACCCATTTTGTCTTGTCCACAGATTGAGATCTGGTTATAGTACCAAGGATTACTCTCTCACAGGTTATGTCTGGAGCACTGTCAATCTCGGCCCTGAACATCTTGGCCATGGGGTTAGCCTGAAGGTGACGGTAGTTTATGATAGCCTACAAGAACCTCTCACATTCACTTGTGACTGTAAGTTTTTGGCTTGTACTAGGAATTTTCTTTGTTCTTTTTTTGGTGATTTATATATTTGTCTAGGACAATAATATGAACTGAACTCAACTAATAATGTAAATGTAAATGTGTTTTATTTTCTTTTTGAATTTTTCAGGATATTTTTATCCTGCAGACATGTTAGTTTATGATTCATGCCTTATCTTCTGGGAACACTTTTTTTCCCAGAGGGAAAGTCATGTTAAGACCCATGTCAAACTAACATTTCCAGCTTTCAGATAAGAAGTTTCAAACTTAAACTAACATAGAATACTTATAAATGCTTATAAATTGGACAGATTTGACTATTCAGTATTTCTTGCCTCATCAACTACCCCTTCCTCTTTTCTTTTATTGTTTTTAGGAAAAATAATGTCATCTAACTGCTGAAATTTTTTTTTTTTTTTAAGTCAGGGGCTTTTTGTAGATCCCAATTTATATTTTGAAGATTTATGCCAGGCTCTTCCAAGCTGCTGCTATTTTGATGAAATGAATTATAACCATTCATCACTTATCCTGTTACCTACACCATAATCTATGATTATAAGTTCTGCAAATACCATACAGCCACAAATAATGGGAACTAAAGTCCGAAATATCTGAAACATTCTAGAATAACTATCTCTACAGAAAATTACATACAAATTATTTTTTTTATTATTCTACTTTTTAGAATTTATGATTTTTTTTATTATCACTTGGATACTGTGGTCTTTTGACTACATTCATGACTCCATAAAGAATATAAAATAAATGTAGGTGGTATCTTTAGCAGGGATACTACATCAGTTGGAAGGAATAGATGCTTTGTTGCCTTGGTAAATTGTAGCATCTAGCTCAGGGGTGTCAAACTCACATTATCATGGTGGTGTCACGTGACGTATTGGGACTTTTTTCCCCTTCACTAAACTGGGCATGGGCATGGCCAGTGGGTGATGCATCTGGCCTGTGGGCTGGGAGTTTGACAGCCCTGATCTAGCTGATCTTGGCTGATCTAAACAATTAAGCCAGGCTAGTCCTGGTTAGCATTTGGATTGAGAGCCACCTGGAAATTCCAGGCTGGTTAGAAGAACAGAAATAAATTATTTCCATAATATTGTCAAGAATCATGGATAACTAACCATGGCTGAATCAAGGACAAATTACTTGATCTTTTTTATGTTTTATTGGTATCACCTTGCACTCCTATGTTGAAAATGGCATGAATCCTTCATTGATGTCCGAAGAAATGAATCTACTGGAATAATTATGTCTGATAGGTATGAGGAATTCCATGGGATTTTTGTCTTGGAAATTATAATACTGACTATTCTTTTCTTTCCTCTCTCTTGCCCATGCTTGTAGGTTCCTCCACAGTGGATTTACTCATTTACCAGACCTTGTGTTACACTCACGATGAATTGTGCGACATTGATGTGGATGATTTTGTTCTTAAAATATGTGGTGTAGAGGAATTCCTCCAAAAGTGAGTGGGTAATATAAAAACTTAGGTTGTAATGTGGAATCTGGTTTTGAATAGATATATAAAATATTCTCATCTGCCTTATTGTATTTATATCTGTTTTGCCTTCATTGTCATTTTTATCCTTTATCCTTGTGAGTAGTAAAGAATTTTATGACTAGGATTGCTACTTTAACTGTCTTAGTAATTTCTCATTTAGTAATTCTCATTGCTTGTAGTGTCTTTTAAAATCATCTGACTATAACTATGCCAAAGTAATAGTAATGAGGACAAGTTTTATATCACTATGCAAGTGGTCCTTGACATACAATCACAAACGGGACTGAAATCTTGCTCATTGAACAAAGCAATAATTAAGCAAGATATCATATGACTGCTTCACTTGAGACTGCAGTCCTGACACTCCCTATTTCAGTTTTTAAGCAATCTTGTGGGTCATTAAATGGACAAGTGTCCCGGATGAGGAATATGAGGTGTTTCAGGAGGGGGGAGACTCTAGGAGGCCCATGTGCAGGCCATGTGGGAATATCTCTCCACTCAAAAGCTGAAAATCTTCCCTGCCAAAATCCCAGGAGGATTTTCTGCTCCTGGGTAGAGAGATACTTGCATGGGCTATGCCAGGCTTCCAGGGCCTCTTCCACCCACCCACCTCAAGGCATCCCTTACCTTAACCACCCTACCTCTCTGCTCAGGAGCTGAAAATTCTGCTTGGATTTCGGTTCCCCATCACCTCTGGCAGCTGCCTTAAAGAGCTGCCTGCTGGAAGATTTCAGCACTGTGCCTTTTGGATTATTGAAATCCAAGCAGGCAAGGAGGTGAAATCCTTTGGCAGGCAGTTTATTTAGCCAGCACCCAAAAGTGAGAAGGAGTCCTCTTAGAAGTGGTGCCAACTTGCAAGCTTCCCTGCCAGCTTTCCCATTGATCTTCTGTAGAAGCCAGCAGAGAAGAATGTAAATTGCAATCACAAGGTTGCATGATGCTTGGCAGCTGGTTGTAAGTGTGAATAGGTTCCCAGATGACAATTACATGGCTGAAGTGGGTGGGGATGCGACATTTTGTGACAGCGGGGAAGGACTTTATAGGTCATAAAGCACCATTTCCTACGGCCTAGGCCATCTTTAATTCCAATTGTTGTTAAGTGAACGGTCATAAATTGAGGACCGTGTAGTCTGCGTGTGCTTACGTATTTCTTAAGTTACTTAGCATAAGTTCACAAAATCAAGCGTTAGGCTTCTGAAGATTGAAAGTTCTCCACGTATTATAGAAAAGCAGAATTTGAATTTGTTAAAAAAATAAATCAGTTTTTTCCATGCTATTCATCCAATTTACACAGCTTCTATGTTAAATACTCCTGGAATATTCTGCAATTATTTTAGCATCTGTAGAGTTGTATTGAAGATATTTAAGTTTGCATTTTCTAAAATGATTTGGTCTACAAGAGATAATGGCTGGTTTTGCAAAATACAATTAATGCTCTGTTTATGAAATGCAGGCCTAGTAGAGAGCTATTTCAAGAGATGCTGTGGCAGCACTGATGCTTAAACACATTAATGTATGAGTCAAACAAATTGCTTGGGAAAAAAAGCACCTTCAGTTTATACTTTAAATTTGACCAATGATAATATGTGGGATGTCTATGGAGATTCTTATCCAAGTCATGGTTGTTCCAATCCTGTTTTTCTTTCTGTACATGTCCATTGACAAGGATAGTCAAGAGATCGTTAATGATGCTGATGGTATATACGTTGAGAACTACTCAAATATTTTTGTTGTTGTTTCTTGGTTTTGTTTCTAGCATATTTTGATTGATAAATTGGATCAGTCCAAAGAGGCATGAATATCTCCTTTTACATTTTGTTTTTAAACAACAAAAATCACTTTTTTCATTTCATTGGAATTATGTCATTTTTAAGGTAGATGGAATAAAGAAAATGCAATATGTTTTCAAGAGAAAATCAATAAAGATCCTGATTGGTGAACTGTCAGTCAACTAATTAGGAGCTAATATTCCAAATAGTCAATAGACCATTTAGAGTAATCTTCAGTCCTTCTTAACCATGGTGTGCTGTATTTCCAACCAGACAAATTACTCATTTATACACTGAGACATTTAGAGTAACCTTGTAGTTTCAAACTTAAGAGCTTGTGGTCTAGTTACAGTGGCTGAGTATGCAACCTGGCAAGAGCAAACCGATTATTACTGAGACCAGCTTATTAAGGAATGGCCTTTAAAACCACTGAGATCTTAGCAGAGAACCATTCAATACGTCAGAGAGACAGAGAGTGTATACACTAAAAAGAAACAAACCTCTGCAATTATGGTAACTGTGACAATTTTTTAAATACATTCTTGTGGAAGTCTGCAACCATCAGCATGACTCAAACTACAGCCTGGTTTTCTCTTCATCAGTGAAGTTAGTGGATGCACATATGTGTGCCTAAATGGCTCAGAGATCTCAACCTATCACTTTGGGAATCACTTAGTACAGGGGTTGCCAACCTTTTGGACCTCAAGGACCACCAAACTCATAATTTTAGATCCCAGGGACCACTAACTGGTTCTGTGGATGTGGCCTAATTTGTAGTGTGGCTTGGTAGTCATGTGACTGGCTGGGCATGGCTTGTATGTAAATATTATAAATATTTATATAAATATTGATTTTTTTTATAAAAAAGAGCAACTTTTACCCAAAATCAGGCAAAGCAAGCAGGCAGATTGAGTTGCTCACAGAATCACAGATTCATTCAGAGATCTATCTATCTGCTATCAGCTAGCTCAGTCTGTCACATAAAATTTGCTTGCAAGCAAACTCACAAAATTTACTCATAACACACCATGTATGTAAATATTGAATTTTTTATAAAAAAGGAGCAACTTTTACCCAAAATCAGGCAAAGCAGGCAGGCAGATTGAGTTGCTCACAGAATCATTCAGTGATCTATCTATCTACCATCGGCTAGCTCAGTCTCTCAAATTTACTTGCCGTGAGTCTGCACTGAATTTGCTTGCAAGCAAATCTTCAGAGGTTCGGCTGTGCTTAAAAGCAGAGCTGAAGATCTAAAGACTAGCTAGAAAACAAGAAATCCAATCATTTCCTGCTTCCTAGCTAATCTAAATCTCCCGGCACAGCAGAACAGATGATGGTCAGAAAAAGGAAAAATAGCAATTTAGCAGGCAAGTTTGCCAGGTAAGGAGTGAGTGGGTGGGGAGGGTTCCAGTGGGCCATGTGGGCTGCGCAGCCTTGTGTTTCTGCGCAGCCTGGATTAATTGCTTTGGGAGGGTGCTCTGGGGGTGAGATTTCTCTGCAGCCCACCAAAATTTTCTCATGGCCCACCAGTGGGCCGCGGCGCTGACTTAGTACATTAACAATTTTCAATATGCATTTTGAGTATTGGAAATACCTCCTGGCTGCTATCAATACAAAGCTTCTTGTAGAATGAATTGAGTGAGCCACTGTAGAGGCATGGAAGAGTGTCCTGGACTTTAAGCCAAAGAAATAATAAAAATAACTCCCAATGATTTCTTACTGAGATTTTAAAATATTATTTTTACATGGTAGAGATGTAATAAGCTCTAAGCAAAAAGAAAAATCTTCTGTTTATGTAACATCACTTAATTAAAAACAGAAGTAAGAGATTTGCATCAGAAAAAAAACTGACACTGCCAACCTAGAACCCACAGGCGCCTCTTGTTTTGTTTTGATTCTCCTTCCAGCAAAATCTGGCAATGTATTTATGGAAAGGAAAAGCCCTTTTATATTATTGGACTCCATATCATAAAAGGAGGGGAAGAAGCAAAGCTGCTTTCACCAACATGTGCCTTCCAGCTGCGTTGAAACTACGCTTCCCAGAATTCCCAGTCAGCATCTGCTTTATTGGCTGAGAATAGTAGAATTTGTGCTCCCATCATTTTAGGAAGGCAGTAGTTGGGGAAAACTGCTATAAAATATACTCATGTGTGCCCATTTTCTTGCTGTTGCAAAAGCCATTAGTTGACAATGAATTAGGCTGGGATCAGCTAAAGAGATCAGCTTAAGTCCAAATATCTGCTTATAATAGTTCTTGGATCCCATGTATAATGCCTGCTTGATCACAACATTGTACTCTTACTGTTCTTATTCATTTATTCTTTCCTTTCTTGCAAATTTGGAGCTCTAATTCATTCTTCCTAAACTAGAAGTTTTCAGTTTGATGTTTTGTGCTATCTGGACTACAAACCCCACCTCCCAGTCAGCCTGGCCAATAATAATGCCGCTTAGAATAATGGAAAATGCACTTCAATGAAGCATAGTACCAGATTAGGGAGAAGTAGCTTAAATCAGTGGTGGGATTCAAATTTTTTTACTACCGGTTCTGTGGGCGTGGCTTGGTGGGCGTGGCAGGGGAAGGAGACTGCAAAATCTGCAGTCGGAAGTGGTATTTGCCGGTTCTCTGAATGACTCAAAATTTCCGCTACCAGTTCTCCAGAATTGGTCAGAACCTGCTGAATACCACCTCTGGCTTAAATGACCTTTTTTAGTCCTTTTTAGTTGAAACTCTTTGTTTTACTTGGATATATAAGTAATGTTGAGATGTATCCATTACCAATGGCAATTTGAACAGTGAATTTTGTTTTCTATTTTACAAAGGGCAGTGTACAAACCGTTACTTACTACGGTTGACATTTTCTCCCCTGTTTAATGCAAAGGAAACTGCTGCCTATCTTGCTTGTGTACAAGGGCAGCTTTGTTAGCCTGCAGGGAAGGTATCCTTCCATCCTTCTTTTCTGCCTAAACAGCACCTCACAGAATCCTTCCCATGCGTGTTGCCTTACACCTCTGTCAAAAGAGAAAAAAAGCTTCAGCTTTTGCATTTGAAGACTAAACCATGTCAGCTATAGACTGCTATTTATTGTCCCTGTTTTGAAGGTGAAGCACATTAATCTGTGCTTTGTGGGTGTTCCTTGAATACTAATAAATGTACAAATGCTCAGTGGGTTTTTTTTTAGGGAGACTAAACAATCAGTCAAAGCTCAAATGTGTGTATAGCCTATAAAAAGCTGTTCCTATACCGCTCTGTGTGCTTCTGTGCCCGCACACATTGAAATGAGCTGTCTTGCCCCTTCTCTGCTCTGCCCCACATCCGCCTCCTTGGCAGGACACTGAGTGCCGGATGAAGAGAGTAGTTCCTTGTTGCCCCTCCGTCCACATGAAAATAGCTTCGATGAGCTGGTGTGCAAATGCCCTGGTCTATTAACCATGCCCCAAATGATCCTTAGAAAACCTGTTTTTTTCCTAAGCTGTTCCACTAGAATGTTTTGCTTAACTTTAAATTTGTTCTCACTGCCTAATATAACCTGGAGAAGGATTAGCAAAGCTGACAGTAGATAACAGCAATGGTTCACATGCCTTTCATCCTAATGCTGTTTTGACCTGCTTAGATGAGAGTTGCAACTATAGTGATTATCAGCCCTATGATGTGGGTCAACCCATTATTTATTTATGTATTACAACATTTCTATCATGCCACAGTCAAATGCTTCTTAGGGATTAACATAGTATAGGGAAAAAATGCTTAAAGAACCCACAGTAGGAATAAGATCAGCATGAAATGAAAAGAACATAATGATAAAATTGCAGCTTAGTAATAAAAGAGGTCAAAAATACCACTGAAATGTTTCAAGTGTACTTAAAATGCTCTCCAGAACAGTTTTGTTTTCAGCATCTTTCTCAATGCAATCGGGAGGGACACATCTCGATCTCCATAGGGAGCTGTTCCATAGAACCACTTATTGGTACTACAAAGCTGAAACTCCTGGCCCAACTCCCTTTCCTTCCTAAAAGTAGGACATAAGAGCAGTTTCTCCCTAAAGGACCTGATAGACTGGATTGACTCTCCTTGGTCCAGAGGTCATGTGGATATCTAGGGCCCAAGCCATAAAGATTTTTATATGGCACATTAAATTAAGCCTAGAAGCTAATTGGTTGCCACTTCAGAACCTGTATCAAAGGGACTTCCACAGTCTGGTTCCAGTTAGCACAAGGGCAGTCATACTGTATGGTAATAAAGGCATGAGTTTTTATTAGATGTTCCTGCGCTTTGCAAGGCTGCAACTAACACACCAATTGAAAGTTGCAGTTCCTACTGGTTGCACTAGAGTCATGAATCCAGAAAGATCCTGGATCTTTCATGAATTAATGAAAGTCATGAATTTGCTGTATCAAGAGTAATTTCTGCCTGTCCGAGTTAACACGTTTATGAAAGACTTTAGTGGACAAATAGTGCCTCTTGTGTAGGAATTCAGCTTCAGTCAGGTCTGTCCCATCCAGATCCTGAGAGACTCAAGCATCCAACAATCTTCCCTATAACCCAAGGGCAATATAAAGTTATTTATCATTAGCATAATGCATCCCAAATTGCTGGATAATTTCACCATTCATATAGAAGTTTAGTAGTGGTTTAGAAAAATATTATGGTTGATTGTATCAAAAAATTCTTGAGATATCAAAGGAAAGGAAGCACCAACAATAAGATACAAATAAATATTTCCCTTCTTGCTGCAGAGCAGGGTAAGCATTCTGGTGACAAAATACGTGCTCACTGAATGGAGAAGTGCATATTAAGCATTTTCTTTAACCAGAGCAGTGCCATGTAGATTTTCTGTCATTGGCACAGAAATGTATAGGAAAGAGGGAACGAAAGGAAATCTTCACTGTCATGTGACCCCTGAACTATAGTTCCCACATCCTGGTAGATCCTGCTGCTGCAAATACATTAGAAATTATCAGAGGCAGAATTTCCTGCTGATTTTGGGCAGGAAACAATATAAAACAATGGAAAAAAGTTAAATGTCAAGTAAATTTAATATGACAAGAAAGGGAGGTGGTTTGGAATGTACAAATTCTCTACAATAATGGGAGGGAAAGAAGCCCTCCTAAATTATCAAATACTGATAATAAAATAATGGTTTTAAAAGACTGGCACCTGGCTGGTAAAAAGCAATCCATCTCTGCTCTAAGTGATCCTTCTTGTTCTCGTATGTTAGCCAGTATAATTTTTTGGGAGTTACAGTAATGTATGGTGTTGATGGCAACACTGACACCAAAGGCAAATTATAGCATAAAGAACAACATAAGCTTTCTAATGCTATCAAGTCTCAGTGCAAATAGATGACAAGATTATTTTATTGTTCTTGCAAATGATAATCTATTCTAGACATTGGGGCATTTGATTCAGAGAAGCTCTGCTGGAGGTGGCATATATTCATTCATTATATTTTCAACATTTACGTGGCCACTAACTCAAAGTGACTCTGCACAGCTGAGAAAAAGTCATCAACAAAATGGAGTTCATTTAAAACAAACTAAAACAATGAAATGGCAGCAGACTAAAATATACTACAATCCAACCTATTGGGACTTGGCTTATCCAGACCTCAAAACATGGAGAAAGATGGCTTAATTTCCTTTTTTTAAAGAAAAGACTTGCAGGTTTGAGATCAGCTATATCTCAGGGAGCAGATAGTTCCAAAAGTGATACCTCCAAGGTCTCCTAAGATGGTATTGTCACATTGAAGAGGTCTGGAGTACGCCATCTTATATTCTTGTATTCCTTATTGGTGATGACTAGCACCTTGAATTGTATCCAGAGGTCTACTGCAAGCCACTTGAATTTGTGAAGAAGGTATAATGAGGAACATACATGACTACCTCTGCTGCTGCATTCTGGATCAAATGAACACACACACCTTGCCTGGTCCAGGAATGGGTGCAGTTTGTGAAAAAGACAAACTTATACGAAGACTTTTCTGGCCACAACTGCACCTGCCTGCCCGCAAGTCCAGGAGGACAACCAAATTGCACAAAGTCTAAACAGGATGGTGCAGCTATACTAACAGCAACTGTCTACCTCAGGATTAAAAGGATCAAATCTATCCCAGCTAACATCACAGACCTGAGGATTAGTCAACTCCATAGGTCTTGCACAGCTAAAATCCACCTTGGAGTGAATTCAAATGATTTTATCCATCAGGTCTTGAAAATAACCTTCATAGCAATCCTGGAAGCTCTCTCCCAGCTCCTCTTCATCCAGTAGAGATTGGGTTGCCCTGAACTGCACTGCCCGGCAACGCTCATTGGACACAATGTTGCTCACCCCTGGTTATCTGCAGGGGAGCACCCCAAACAACCCTCAATCTCTCCCCCCCCCAACAAAAAAAAAACCACAATAGCAGCCCTCCTACCCATTCTCATCCCAGCTTTGGAGGATAGGCACCCACTACCCCCAATCCAGCTAGATCTAAGTAATATACACCTGGTATAGAGAGGGATACAATCCTTTGGCCATAAACTGATTTTCTGAGTAGCTGATCTGTTCTTTCAAACAGCTGTTGCCAGGGTAACTTTGCTGCAGTTTTGGCTTAAAGCTTTGCAGCAATTTTGTAGCTTCTCTTGTTGACTCAGCATAGCTTCTCTTGCTGACTCAGCAATTACCAATACATTTTATTCTCAAAGCAGAAATGCTGTAGCGTATATCACTTTTGAATATGCCAATGACAAACTCAGACAAAAGGGAAGAATTTTTGTTATTTTTAGGATGTGTTTTGTTATTTTAAGCATGTGCCCCTATGTATGTTCAAAATTTTACCATCGTTTTACAAAATTTACAATAGCAGTATTGAAAGATAAGGTGAGAGAATAGGATGTTGTTCCGAAAATATGTTCTAAACAAATGATAATCTGTTCACTTTCATAAGTGACAAAGTTTCTGAATTTCAGTTTGGTTTTTATAAAATATATTTTCTGGAAACCTTGAAGAGAAATCTGGGAAACTGACAACTTTCTTTACCAGCTTTTAAGAAAATATTTTGTTAATGATGAAAAGAAAAAAAGGGGGATAGAATTTAAAGCCATCATAACTCAGACATCATGGCTGTTTCCATAAATCTACGTAACTGTCATAGTTCACAATCCTGTAAGGCTACTTAAATCGAACTTATGATGCTTTTTTTCCCATAAGGACTACCAACTTAGCATTCTGCATAGCCTGACATGTAGGAGTGAGTTTTCCCTAAAATAAAGTCAATCTGCATATCTTGCACTTCTTAGAAATACAATGAATGCTCCTTCCTGATTTTGATTGAGTTTATCTAGATTTATCATAATATTTGTTTGAAGCTGCTCTTAGCTAAAGTTCTAACCTGCAATACTTTTTTAAATTTTTATTTTATTCAAAAGCAAAAAGTTAAAACACAAAACTCCAAAATGTACACACAAGTATATTGTGTGGATGCATATGTGTTAATTATTTTAATGCACTTTTTTTCCAATGTTTTGGGAAGCATGATGAATACCAAAAACTATGAAACTATAATTTTTTCCCATAAGCAATAATATAGTGAGTCACAAGGCAGATGACACCGATAAATACTAGCTTATGTGTCCAGTATCAAATAAACGATGAGTACTGGGACAAAATTTTCACATCAAAATACATTGAGTACCAAATTCAATGAGCTACAAAGCAGTTGAATACCATGGTACCACGGCATATAGTTATTAACCAAATCCAGCATATCCAATAGGCATTTTCTGCTAGAAAATGGCAAAAAAAAGAAAAAAGAAAGAAAGTCACAAATCACAAAGGATCATCACCACAGAACACTGCATCAATGTGAGGCAGTTGCCCAGTGCCCAAAATGCAATCACATGGGGGAGGAGAAGTTGGCAGTCATAATTTCAGTGATGGGTTATAAATAGTTTTTTAAAAAGTCCATCGTAACTTCAAGTGGTGGTTAAACGACCAGTTGGAAGTTGAAGATTACCTGTATTTGGATAATTGGGAAAGAGCTTAGACTCTGTAACATATAAATCTGCCTAATAGAAGATAAGTTTCCTTGGCTATCTTGTCAATTCGCCTGCTCTGATTAGCAATATTTATCCTGAATCTCTGGCAGGAAGTCTTTCACATCACCTCTTATATTTTATGATTTCTCCGTGCCCTTTGGGAGTCCCTTTTATTACGGCTAATCTAAAGATGGTCTTCCCATCAGTTGTCCTTGAAATTGGATAAAGAAAGTAAATTCATCATAGATATATAGAAGATAGAATTCTTTATTGGCCAAGTATGATTGGACACACAAGGAATTTGTCTTGGTGCAAATGCTCTCAGTGTACATAAAAGAAAAGATACATTCGTCAAGAGTCAGGAATCATAAGGTACAACATTTAACAATAGTCATAAGATACAATAAGCAATCAAATCATACTAGGAAACAGTAAATATAGATCATAAGGATACAAGTGACAAAGTTACAATCATACAGTCACAGGTGGGAGGTGATGGGTGATAAGGAGTGATGAGAAGATTAATAGTAATAGTAGTGCAGACTTTGTAAATAGTTGAACACTGCTGCGGGAATTACTTGTTTAGCAGAGTGATGGCTTTTGGGAAAAACTCTTCTTGTGTCTAGTTGTTCTGGTGTACAGTGCTCCATAGCGTCGTTTTGAGGGAAGGAGTTGAAAATGTTTATGTCGGAATGTGAGGGGTCTCTAAATATTTTCACAGCCCTCTTTTTGACTCGTGCATTATACAGGTCCTTGATTTTCATCTTCTTCATGAAAAGCATATGCTGAAACTCTCTTGTCTTTTATTCCTCAATGGATTGTAGCAGTTCTTTATTACTTCCCCAAATGATCAAAAAACATCTGAACATGTTTGGATGCTCACTTCTTACAATAGATCAGGGGTCCCCAAACTTGGCAACTTTAAGACTTGTGGACTTCAACTCCCAGAATTATCTAGCCAGCACAGCTGAGTTCACAAGTCTTAAAAGTTGCCAAGTTTGGAGACCTCTGCAATAGATCATCTCCTTGCTTCTGTGGGTTGCAGAATGATTGTGGGGCAAAGCAGCAATGGAACAAGGCAAAAAGAAAGGACCAAAAGCCCCTGATGCTTCACTTCCAGCCTTTGGCTGATAGATGGCCAGTCCAGAATTATATACTTAATAATTAGTTGAGTCCTAATTCACTATATCCAAGAACAGAGGAGCATATGATGCAATTAAAATTCTAAAAAATTACCTTTTAAAGCAATCAGTATATGTGAATTAAGTGTTGCAAATTGCCAGTGTATCAAATGAATGTTTCTTACAAGTCTGTTATAGCATTTTCTTAAAAGTAAATATTATTCTGGTAGCACATCTGACTTTTTACAAAGTTTCTTTTCCCAGACTTTGAAGTTTTGTTTTACTCTGATTTTCTTTCTCCACTTTAAAAGTAACACACCCTCTCTCTCTCTCTCTCTCTCTCTCTGTCTGTCTCTCTCTGTCCCCTGACAATCACTTTTTTGTAATGACAGCTGTGCTGAATGGGCAAGCCAGGATGTAGGGTGGAGAGAGATAAGTACTAACTTTTCCTTTTAGACTTGCAGGTAAAAGGGCCAGACGTCCTGTTCCATATACTGTGAGGTAACCGCCCCTTTCCTCCTGAGCCATTCCAACCATTAATTTTTCTGCATGAGAAACTGTACAGACCACATAGCCTGTCCCAGGCCTTCTAAATTAATCTGTTGTCTTTGATAACTCAAACAGAGGAATGGCTTTATTATTTGCATTGTTGTTTCTGAACAAATAAGGTACTGTATTTTTTTGGAGTACAAGACTCTCTGAAGTATAAGACGCACCTAGCTTTTGGGGAGGAAAACAAGAAAAAAAATCCGCCTCCCAGCAATTTGCCTCCTTGCAGAAAACGCTTCCCGTTTTCAGCCACCGCACACCCCATTTTTTTCCTCCATGTGACCAATTTTTGGCCTGTTCCAGGTGGCAGGGATCAGAATAGGTAGAAAATGGGGTACACGGAGGCCAAAAATGGGATGCGGAGGCCAAAAATGGGGCATGCGGAGGCAGCAATAGGCTATGGCAATCCTTGCATCCTGAAACAGCTGATCATTGGGAGTCTGATCCAACCGACAATCAGCTGCTTGTATTAATCAGGCTGAGGCTGAAACAGGCTGTTTGCTGCAAGGAGGCAAATTGCTGGGAGGCAGAGGCCAAAGCATGGAGGCTGGTGGGGCTTTGGCAACATTCGCTGTATAAGACGCACAGACATTTCCACCCACTTTTCGAGGTGGAAAAAGTGTATCTTATACTCAGAAAAATACGATAGATCTCTGGTGGTGCAGTGATTAGAGTGCAGTACTGCAGGCCACTTCTGCTGACTATCGGCTGCCTGCAATTTGGCAGTTCAAATCCCACCAGGCTCAAGATTAACTCAGCCTTCCATCCTTCTGATGCAGGTAAAATGAGGACCCAGATTATTGAGGGCAATATGCTGAGTCTGTAAAACTGCTTAGAGAGGGCTGTAAAGCATTAGGGAGTGGTATATAAGGCTAAGTGCTAATGCTATTGCTATGTCATTCCTGTTCTTGTCCTTTCTATCAGACAGCAAAATAACTTGGTCCGATCTTGAATATAGGTCAATAGAACAATAGGGAGTTGCATTTGATAGTCTTCATTCTGATGCAAGCAGAAAACCAACATTTTTCCCGGGACTTTATAACATCTGGATTTAGTAGAAGCATTTGCTTCTCAAATTATTTTAGTAGATACAAGCGTCAGGGAAATTATGGTATGGTTATCTTTGGTTTCATGTTTTCTGTCAGGTTATTTTTTTTTTCTTTATTTTAAATCATGTACTACAAAAATTAAATCAATATATCCTTCCTTTTTAAGATCATAAGTTTTAATGAAAACCCATAAAAGTGTGTGTGTGTGTGTGTGTGTGTGTGTGTGTACATACATACATACATAAAAATAAAGATTGAATTTGCAAATAGCTTTCTTGGGGAAGAGAACTGAGGCATAAAGTCGTGTATAACTAAGTGCATGATTTATTCATTGTTTCTAAGCTAAGTAGTAGCAAAGGTAGAGTATTCTTGTTCTGCACTATACACAGAATCATGAGTGTCCAGGGGGTGTGTGGAAATGGGGTAAGAGGAAGCAAGTAAGATCAGTTGCGTCATTACATCATTGGAGAAGCAACATGGATTATATAATTTATGTCAGTTGTGTTCCATTGCAATCAGAAATTACTGTACATAACTCATGTCAAAATTTGCACAATGATATCATGACCTGTGTGTAGGCCATTGTATATCTGGTTAGAAGGAATTTTAGGAAACTTTGTTACTGGAATAATCTCAGAAATATACAGGGAAGAAAAGTCCTTTACTTACATTTTCTGTACTTATTTGTATCATTCCAGCAAACTTCCACTAGGAAGTCATGAATATATTCAACACTGCAGGAAGTTTGACATAGATATCCGGTTGCAGCTGATGAAGAGGAAGGCTGTTCGCAGTGACCTGGCTAGGACGGTAAATGTCTGGCTTGTAAACATGAAAACAGGCTCTGACAAAATTATTGCTTCTTAGCCAGTTCTAATTCAGTATTTCCATTAACATCATGTAAGAGCATGTTTGATATAAAAACAGTTCTTATATGTTGAGGGATAAGACAGGATCTTGATTTAAACTTAACTCTTTATATCGTTTTTAATATTGATTGTTTTCAATCCCTAATTATCAATTTGACATTGTTGCTTGCCTAGTTGCAAATCTTTAGTTGAGGACTCTAATCTTATTTATTCTTAAAGAGGACTAGTAAGATTCAGCATATGTCTAATGCTAGAGGGTAACAACATGCTCTGTAGAGTCTTAGAGCCTTATTTATGGTTAGAGGCATATTCTTAGAGGCATCTGAGATTAAACTTCTAATATTCAGGACCAAAAATATAATCCCTCCATTTTAATAAAATATATCCTATATGTGCTAATTGTCTCAGAGTCTTCATATATATTTTAGCAAAGATCTCCCACCCCCAAATCTGCCCAAATAAAACCCAAAGTTCAGCCCTGCACACCCCTGCACAATATCTGGTGATATTATTAACATGCCCATTGAAGTCCTAGGGGCAATTCAAAATCACTGTATTAATCATCATAGTAACTCTGGCATCTGGCATCTTGACTCCTGTTTAAATGTCCCCTGCAATGTAGAATACCTTTCTGGTACAAGCATGCCTTTGATGAGATATTCTGATACCTGGGAAGTGAGAATAATTATCACACCTGGGTGTCTGTTTATGCAGAATACTTCTTAGAGCTAATAGCTTCATTTTATACTTCTGCAATTAAAGTGTATCTTGCATTGCAACTACTACAGTGATATTTTGTGTTGGACAAATTGCATCTCCCTAACATAAGAGAAGTTATCACTGGTATAATTTCAGGACAGCAGCTTTAATAAATAGAATGCTGACAAGTCAGTAGTGATATATAAAAGACTGGGCCTATATATCTAAAATTAAATGCTCAGAGCTGAATCCTTTGCTTTAATATTTTCATATAAGAGACTAGAAAATCAACTGGTAGCATCTTAAAATATCTTTTTTCAGAGGGCAGTCCTACAGGTCTATTCTACTTCCTCAAAAATCTAAATCAAATTTAAAAACTATTTTCTAGAAACAAAATTGTTCCTGCAAATCAATAAGTAAGTAATCCTTTTGTCAGAAAGAAATTCAGTGCTCTATCTCTTGGGAAGCATTTATGTATATAAATATTTTTTGTAGTAAAAGCATTATTTATTTATGTATTCATTCATCCGATCAATGTATACGGTCAGCTATTTTACAAAAAAGAGGTCAAGGTGGCATATAAGGGCTAAAAAACAATTGACCAACAACCATGATGTCCAAGGTCACTAATACAACCCAACTCATAACCAACAGAGCTCATCTAACCATCTGGCCCAAATTACCTGGGGGGACAGTCAGGTCTTCAATAGCTTACAAATAGCTAAAAGGGCTGGGGCCATCTGGATCTCCAGAGGGATGTTGTTTCATTGAACAGAGAAAGCTTTACTCTGGGGTCCAATAAGATGACATTATCTAATGAAAGGGACCTGAAATATGCCCTCCACAATAGATTAGTGAGGTAAGCAGACAGTATGGGAATCAAGTTGTCCTGCAAATAGCCTGGCCCTGTGCCATGTAGGCTTTATAGGTAATGACCAGCACCTCCCAAAAGTCCACTGGGAGCTGGTGCAGTGGTGCTATATAGGCCTAAAAAGAAATACCAACAGCTGCAGCTTCTGAATGACTTTCAGGTCCATTGTAGAGTGCATTACAGTAATCCAAATGGGAGTTGATTAAGCTGTGAGTCACTGTGAGCAAAACCTCCTGGTCCAGGAATGGGTGCAATCGGCACACGATTAACTTGAACAAATGTACTCCTAGACATGCCTACCATTGATTCTTCAAACAGGAGACATGAGTATAGGAGTTGCACACTGACTAAACGTTCCCCCACGCAAATGGAAAATCTCTGGATCCTTGTGGGGAGGGTTAGGGATTGGAGGTTTTAAAACTGTTTGGCCTTGCCAGGGTTAAGCAGACGCCTTAATCCAAACTTCAACACCCTCATGCCATTAGATAAGAATCTTGATGGCATCACATGGTTGGCCCAAGACAGAAATTTATAGTTTGGTTCATTATTGAACAATAATACAGGCAGCTTTGCAGAAGGCAGCCTTAGCAAGTATAACAAAGAGATGTTGAATATTGTTGAGCAACTACTTTTCTTAATGTAGGTGAATGATGACCAAAGCCCTTCTACACTCAACCACTATGTTCATCTCCAAGAGAGGCCAATCAAGCAGACCATCACCAGGTAAAAAAAAATGAATGAAACTGCAGTGTAGTTGGTAGAGAAACTATACACAAATAGAATTTCTGTGGACTGTATAGGCCAGGGGTGTCAAACTCACATCGTCACATGACATATCAGGACTTTTTCCCCCTTCACTAAACCAGGCGTGGACATGGCCAGCATGTGACTCATTCAGCTGGGAGTTTGACAGCCCTGGTACAGGCTAATAATACTAAATGACAAAAGGACATATAAAGAGACATAGCACTATCTGAGTTCTTAATATGGGCCAGCCATGTTTGCAGGCCATATGGGGAAAATCTGCAATTCCATGTTATGACATGGTTAGCATGAAAATCTTTCATGTCCAACCTTGGCAGCTCTAAATATGGCTGGGAAAAACTCATGACCGAAAACCTGAAAAATTGCTAATCAGGACAAACAGTTCTGAGCTAGAAGTGTGTGCTTACAGGCTTTGACTTGACATAAATCGATCCTCCACATGAAACAAACTTTTTTCCATTTTCTATTCTGAGCTGTTCATTGTTGCTTCTTCCTATAGGCAGGCCCTGACCCTTCTTTTTGATACTTTCCACAATGAGGTGGATGCATTCTTAGCAACTGAGGTAAGATGGCAGTCTTCAGATCTGGGGAGCCAATATCTTGATGGCAAGCTCAGTTTCAGGAAATGGCAGCACATTGGATCCTCTCATGGCTGGACATGTCAGTAGCAGTTCCAAAACAGAATTTCAGAGACCTGTGCTGAAATCAGAATGATAAATCCCAACACCAGCAGCAGAGTTACAGCTGTTGAAACCAATCAATGGTTGGGTTGGGTTGATGCTGCTACTACTGCTATGTTTATCATCCTCAAGGTAAAGGGGATAGAGTGGAGATGTTGCCACACATGATAAGTAAGTTTCATCGTTGCTGCCACTAAGGAGCCTATTCTGAGTGGGTACTCCAGATTTGGTGCTAGTCTTGCCTGAATTTTGCTTTTAAATAATATTTGGGACATTGTTGTATTATTTGATGTGACTGAATATTACTAGGCATGTAAGTATTATCCTTTTGTAATCTCTAGGATGTGAAATCACCCATCCAAAATGTTGCAATGGGTAGCCTAGCAATAGTACACCTCTTCTTCTACATCACTCTCATCTCTAATCCCCAACAACCACCATATTGCAAGGTTTACACTTTTCAGAATTTGTACCATTATATTTATCTTCTTGCTTCCTATCACAGCTTATTTGAAGCACAGCAGAATAAGAAGGTTCTGAGCTTTTTTTATTTATTAATTTATTATTCAAATTTGTAAAGTTGCCCATCTTGTATAACAAACATATGCAACTTTTGGGAGACTGAATGATACATTCAGTCTTCCAGAACATATCTAGGGCTGGTTGTCCACAGTAGAAAGTCTAGAATACATGAACAATTGTAGTATGTTAGGCAGCACCAAGGCTGGCTCTTGAAAAAAAATATATATACTGGTAGTACATGCTTGCAGAGAAGGTGCATCACGGTTTGAGTGGTGTCAGTAAAAATTAAAATCAGATATGAACAATGAGAAGCAGCAACTGAGCCTGGGTTGCTTTGGTTGTATTTTAGTAATGATGGGCAGGATGGCTATGGGAAGCATGGGTGACGAAATGGCAGCAGCACGTGAGGGACCAAGTGATGCAAGAAAGTCCTCAATATTATTGTGCAAGACATTTCATCATAAAAGGACTGTCATTCCTGTAATTCATAGGCTCGCTGCTACGTTGGTGGCAAATTTGAAGAGCTCAGAGGCTCCATCCAGGCCTTTTGCAATGTGGGGGCTGGTTGTGCACCTCTGTTGTAAAGCAGTATAACATCTGAAAGCTTTTGTGTGTTTTGGTTACTCATTTGAAGATACTGAAAATAGTATTATAATAATAAAACAAATACTTTGTGATACTGTAATTTAAAGAAAATAAGTGGTAAACATATTTCCCCCACTGTGGTTTCCTCCAGTATGTTCCCCCACATCTCATTGCTCACAGCTTGTTTTATTTCCTTTCTGAAACTGATTAGAGAAGGGGTTTTTTATGCTTCTTTAATGGGATTAGGTCTACCTATAAAGATAGGCAGTTAACACAGTTCTTGCTCGCTTCAAATTTTCCTCATTCCATTTTGACTGCTTTATGGGAGTCAGATTTCCCAACATAAAGTTGGGTCTGTCAGCATAAGGGTGCTTGGGATGGTTGCCAAGAGACTGTACTACATAGCAGTATAAACTATCAGTCAGAGCAGGGGGGGAATAAAAAAAATTGGGTATAGAGAAGTGGTTCTCAGGTTCTATTTTTTACATTGTCAGCAGAGCACCATAAGGTAGAAAGTTCCTCTTTGTTTCAGTTTTCCTTCCTTTTAGAGATAGCTGTATATGTATGCATAAATGCATTTTGGTTTTGCTGCCAGAATCAGATCTTTGTGAAGCTTTGGCCTTTGCCCAGCTTTTTCTTTCCATTTAGAATAATCTGTGTTATTCAACTTTTGATGCAGAGATTAGAATGTTTGTTCTAGATCATATGAGTCATCGAAGTATGGGATAGGGAAACAAGAGATCCTTGGAGTTCTTGCAGATGTGATACATAGACAGCACTGAGTGTAAATGTTCTCCTTATTTTTGTCTTGTATGTTCTTACTATTGTAATACTGAAAGATAAGATATTTTATGTCCGTTAGGACACAACTGCATAGCTGTGATACAAAAAAATGGAAAGAGGAATTGAAGAAGAACAAAGAACGTGAGTTTAGAGTGGCAGATCCTTTTAAATGAAGAGACATACTGAAATCTTCAATTTTTTTATGTGAAGCATTTCCTTTGACTCTTCCTGTTTCAGAACTTATAATTTAAGAACTTACAGAACTATAAAGAACTTAATAGAAGAAGTCTCCACTCAACTGAATGGGACTTATTTCATAAGCTTGCGCTGACAAAATTTGTGACTCACTATGTCATAGAAGTCATGGAATAACAGCTTTGGAAGGGACCTTGGAGGTCTTCTAGTCCAACTGCTTGAGCACTATGATACCCAGATCCTTCTCGCAGATATCAGATATCACCTATTCTTTAGTTGTATATGTAGAGTTGTTTTTCCTATGTATAAAACCTTACTTTTTAAGCCATTGAATTACATTTTGTTGGATAGGGCACAGTGTTCAAATCTCAAGATCCTTCTGATTTTGAGCCTATCTTCTAAAATGTTTGTTGTTGCTTCATTTGGTGTTTTCTACAAATTTGATGAGTTCCCCTTTTAATCCCCTTATTAAATAATTTATGAATAGGTTGAAGAGTACTGGGCCTAAGACAGAGCCATGAGGTATCCCACTGCATGCTTCCTTCTGTTATAGATATTGTAGTATCTAAACATTGAGGACTACACACTGAGTATGATTGGTCAGCCAGTTGAGAATCCATCTAATGGTGATGCTATGTATCCCACATTTTTCTGTTTTACCAAGAAGTAGACTGTGGTCTACTTTGTCAAATGCCTTACTGATGTCTAAGTAAACTATGTCCACAACATTTCCCTCATCAACTAATGTAGTCACTTTGTCAAATAATGCAATAAGATTTGTCTGGCATGATCTGTTTTTAACAAATCTGTATTGGCTTTTAATAATAGCTTTGCTCATTTCTAAGTGTTCCCAGATCTGTTGCTTAATTATCTTTTTCAGGATTTTCTCAGGTATTGATGTCAGGCTAATTAATCTGTAATTTCCTGGAACCATTTCCCCCCCCCCTTTCGGAAAGATTGGAACCACATGCAGTTCTCTGGTAGTTTCCCATTGCTCCAGTAGTTTTGAAACATTTGGTTTAGTGATTCTGAGATCATGTCTGCCAGCTCCTTCAGAATCGTGGGATGCAATCCACCTGGTCCAGGCGATTTGAACTCATCTAGAGTGTATAGATAATTTTTTGTTGCCTATTTTGACTTGTATTCCTATTGTGTCTTCTAGAGTACTGCTTTTGATTGGTTAGTCTCCTCCCCTTTTTAAAAGATACATGCAATTAAGCAATTTCCACTTTCTCCCTGCTACCTGTTACTTCCTTGCCATCTTCCCCCATTAGTGGAACGATCATGATTGTATCACTATGATTATGTATCACTATGATCAAAATGGTTGAGGTCAGAACCTGCATCATTAGATAAATTAGAGCTGGTGGTTTTATAAATGTGTGTAGGGTGAAAAAATATCAAAGGGAAAATAAAATATAGTGCAAAATAAGGTAAAGCTTAAGCTTATTTGTTTAATTTCTATCCAATCTTAAGAAATAAACAATTGATGCAATACTCGGGACAAATATTATGCAGTTTTTGTGTAAGTTGTATATATGAGAATGAGAGAAACACAAGGAATTAACTATTCCTTATTCTGTTTTAGAGATTATTCATAAACAAATAATTTCAAACACATATAAAATCCTAAACAATTCATATTTGATTTTGTAAAAGATTGAGTTGTTAAGTCCTCTGAAAAGGAAAAATAATACTTTTATAGCTGAATGTACATATAGAAATTTCAGAAAATGTTTGTGAAAGTGATTCTAGTTTCCACAGAGCACAATTTTTTACACTTTGCACATTGTTTTTCCTGTTTGATACACATCTATCCCTTTGTTTCCAGTTTTGCTTTATGGGATCCCATTTCTTCAAGTGCTGTCCAGTGAAGGAAGAGAAATATCTTTCTTCCACATCTTCTGCAAGTCTGATCCTTACAGACTATATGCAACAGAACCTTCTCAGGACTCTTATCCAATAAATACCTGCATTTTGCTGGCAATAGGTGCAGTAAGCAACAGTGCCCCTTAGTGGTAATTTTTTCTATGCCTTCTGGAGCAATCACTTAAATTACTGTATATTGGTGGAATATGTTAATAGTTTCACATGTCTTCCAAATTCTACATGAAGGAATTGATACACACAAAATTCCTTCATGTAGAATTTGGAAGTCATGTGATGCTATCTTTTTTCTTTTAAATTCAAGTATAACTTTAATGTTGAAATACATTAAAGACATATTTGAAGCCATATTTGAATTTAAGTCTGAAAAGGTGGTAATAATTTTTCCACAACTTTCTGTTTAGTTTTTGGTCACAGAGGTGGTGAAGAGAAAATAAGGACTAAAGCTCACAAAAGTTCTATAGGATTTGTCAGATGTGAGAAAGAGGAATAGACTCTTCTAAATTTAGAATGTTTACTGTAGTGGTGCTTTTTAGATAAATAATGTATATATATTTGCAATAGACACAACAACCTTGTTTTAATTAACCATAGATAGATAGTACTACATCGAAAACTCCAAACAGAAACTCTTACCTGTTTCACTCCTTCCTGCCCTCCTTGGCTCATGCAACTTCATTTAGTGTTTTCATTTCTGATAATAGGAAGAAAGCAAAACAAAAGTTTCTCTCTTTGATTTTGACACGTTTCCCAAGGTATCCTGCTCTGAAGACTTTCTTGCTATTGCTTTTGGGAAGAAATATCCCACTGATATCAAAGAAGAGGAAATACTTGAATTCCACACCCATGCTGGCTAGATCTTAATCATTGTCAGGCTCCCAAGCCGTGTGTTAATGCAAAGTTATAAATAATATCATTGTAGCTTACTCTTCCCAATGCTTCAATTATTCATCCAGGGAGATTTCCAACTGAAAGCAGAGCGGGTAGTCCAGTCTGTCATGGCCATTTGCAATGCTTTGGCTGCTGTGGAATCCCAGGAAATCACTGCAGCCCTGAATCACCTACCACCTTGTCCATCTCGCATGCAGCCCAAAATCCAGAAGGTAAGAAGTGAGAGTCTGAAAAGTTCAGAACAGCAAGCTTGAATTTTAACATTAGAGCCAAATAGATGAAAATGATAAGCGGGGAATTCAATGTATACGAAGATAGGATAAGAGATGCTATTACAACTGCTTCCCACCTCCCCCTTTTAACTACAGTAATGGTGTATTGCATTCTGTCCACTTACTTTCTTGAAAGATGTTGCTTTCTGCAAAGGAACAATTGTTCTTTCTACCTTTTTCAGAGCAGGTGAGTTTATTTACTTACCTACATAGTTTTCTGTGCTACTCCAGACAAGTAAGACACTGATTAATATGTGAATAAGGTGAGAGCTTAAGTTACTGAAGCTCAGTCCATTTTGGATTCTTTCATATCGTTCATTTACATGGCCTGGTTTTACAAAATACTACCGGTATGTGATAATTGGTGGTTCCAGAATGGTGCTGAGTTTAAAATAAGCCACATTATGATTTAGTGCAGTGTGTAAGCCCAGACCAGCTAATGGAATAGTTTAGGATTAAAGTGATTGGTAACTTATGACCATAACAAGATAGAAAGAAGAATAGTTCGCTCATTCCCAATAATAGTGGTGTGTGGGTGAACCTTAAGCCATTAGCATTAGCTGAACAAATGAAATCTGAGGCAGACCCTCAGAGACAATCTATTTAAAAAGTAGCATTTACAAACTGAACATTTCTGAGCTTATGGACAATAGTCTGATCAAAGGAAATGCCCCCTGCCCAGGAGATAATTTAAAAACCTATCTGGAAATGTGCTTACTTAAGACATTAGGAATTATCTCTGAGTTTACATTGACAGGTCAAACTGCTAGTCTGCCTGAGTTGTATAAATGGGTAGAGTAAAGAATCAAGCCAAATTCTGTAGATTAAATAATGTTAGCAATGTTCTTTTAGATATGTAGATTTCCCTATGTAAATCCCCAGCCCGCTTAGTTGTTGCTAAGATTTCTGGGAGTTGGTCCATCTGGAGGACCTTAGGTTAGAGAATTTTAGCACTCAGAATAAAAAAATCAATGGGTACTTAACATTGGAGCAAAACAGTAGGATGGGTGAATATTTGCTATGATGATTTAGTGAATAAACTTAGTTAGGATTCCTCATTATCTCTCACAGGTGGTTTTCAGAACTGAAACATGTCTGTGTACTGTGTATAAGGTGGTCGACTCATTAACATTAACTATTTTCAATTTTGTTTTTCTTTCCTGAATAGGATCCAAATGTTTTGGCCATGAGGGAAAACAGAGGTAAACATTTCCTTTCTAATTAATGAATTCTGGAGGCTTTAATATTCTGTTGTTTCCTATAATAACAAAAAACAATCACAATAAAAACAACAATGGCAATTTATATTAATTTTCTGAGTCATTTGAGTTCTTCATTTAGAATGAGTACATAAAATGGAAGATTCCTTTGAACAAGCTCTTTGGACAGCTGATTTATCTTGGTCAGAGCAGTAGTGGAAGATTTTCAAAAAATGCTAATTACACCTTTGTGAGGCTATGTTTGCTAATTATAATATTAGAGTTCTCTGAGGTAGGAACTCTTATAAGAAGTTTTTTTTTTAAAAAAAAAGTCAAAAGCAGTGATAGTGTGATATTGGTTAAAACTTTTTCTACCCATTTTCGCAATTGAAATAGATTCTGTTTTCATTCATAGAGCAAGCCATATGAATACCAGCATGTTTTGTACAGCAGTAGACACATCACAACTTTATAGAAAATGAGCATTCCAGGGAAGAAGAGAGTAGCATTCAGTTCAGTGCTGAAGAACTTGGCATTGTCCTTGCTTTGGGTTTTTTGTTTGTTGGTTTGTTTGTTTTATTTTTTTGTGGCCTAGGAAAACTGATTTTTATATAGATGTTAAGTGATACTATGGACATTAGTCAAACGATCATTTGTAGAAAAGAAGGCAGCTTCTTTTCACAACACATGATTAGGACATGTTACTTAAGATATTATAAATTATCTTCTGGAAGGCATGAACCAACAGTCCAAATGAGTAACTTTGGAGAAGAACATGCTACAGTACACCTAGACTGAGTTCACACACTCTGATAAGACATGGTTTCTTTAATCAGCTTTGCCCAAAAAAATCACACTTGGCTGAGATTGCTAAAACATTAAGCAATAAACAAACACCCTTCAAAAATGACAGTTGCAGGATTCACTCATGCTAAACCAAAAACAAACCATATTATACAAGTAAGCAAGTAAAGATTTTATTTGTTATTTCCAAATGTTTAGGTTTTATTTTTTAATCAATTTTTGCAAATTTGCAAATTATGTTTTGTATACAGCACGAGGGACGAAAAACAAGCCTTATACCTGGGAATTTAAAAGTAGGGAACTCCATAATGGATGAGCACCACTTACAGAACAACATCACTGTGATCAAAATATTTGCCATATGTATAAGGTCCACAGGGACATTTTCTTGATGGGCACTTAAAAATGAATTCTAGAATTCATTCTAAATTCTCACAATATCTAAATAGATTCCTGTCTCCAACAGAGAAAATTGTAGAAGCTTTGACAGCCTCTATCTTGGATCTGGTGGAGCTCTATTGTAGTACCTTCAATGCAGACTTCCAGACAGTGGTACATGGGAATAGAAAGCATTCATTGTCCCAAGAAGCCCGACTGCTTTCCTGCCCTCTCTCCTTCAAAGTCTATGCTACTCATCGTATACCCATCACCTGGGCTACAAGGTAAACAAGAACATATTTTTGCAATAACTTGGCAACATTTGGCAAAGGACAATAGGCATTTAAAGCTAGACCTAGGGACTAGGTTCAAGACATCAGTCTTTAAGTCGACCTTCAAATGAGAAAGCTTACTAGGTGACTGGGCCACAAAGTTCCTTTTAGCTCTGTGTGCCTCACATAGATAACAGTGGAAAAGGGACTGTGTATGGCAAAAAAATGAAATGGAATATTAAAATAATAATGTACAAGTCTACAGCTATTGGAGGGATACTGGGAAGCTTCATTCCCATTTTGAAGTGGCCAGTCACTTATATCAATAAAGAGATCCTTTCTGGCACATGGGAGAGGGCATCTCTTGTGATTCCCAGGCTATGGAATGCATCCCCAAGGAGATTTCTTTGGTCGCCTTTCCCAGTTTTAAAGAGAATGCTAAAAACTATCGTGTACTGATCTTAAGTTATTGCATTGTCTTGTTTTTATGTTTTATAGATTTCCTTTTAATTGTTCTAGGCTGACTCGAGTGTTGTATGAAATATAAATCTAATAAAATAACCAGAATTGTAGAATACAATTTTCTATGAAGATCACCAGGGTTCACTTTTGCCATTGGGGTGTAAAAATCAGAGACAGCATCCATAAGGGAACTGTATATTTAATAGTACACATTCCACTCCTTTCCCCATGATAGGCTCTTTAAAGTTTCTTTAAAGAGGGTCTATTCCCCCTGAAAAAATGAGGTTAGCTGGTCAGATAAGCAACTGTCCAAATACGAGATTCTTTGTTCTCCTGCAAGTCTGATTCTGGAAACTCCCTGGGATGCTCCACTAGCACAGTCCATAGTTAGGCACCCTCCCTCCTGGGCTTGGCTCTATAGACAGTGACAGATGGCTGCTTCTCAGCTTGGGCTTCCCCTCTTGGACCAAAGACTGCTAGTGGAGGGGACTCACCTAATGGATATAGAGACAATAAGAAATGTGTAGGGGGTGGAGGGGTGTTCCTTTGTAAACACTCTTTGGTCATGTGTTTTCATTCCAATAAAGACAGGGATGCAGTGACTGGGAGTAATCCACCTCCCCAGCAGCAGGAACACGTGAGAGGTGGTTGCAGAAGTTAGCTGCCATCCCTCCAGGGACCTCTTGCTTTTGTTCCATCCTTAATGTATTCCACTGAATGAGTGATTCTGAACAAAAGCAGTAGCCTGGGAAATCCAAGCCTGTCCTGACCTTTGTTACCCAGTAAGCCCTCCTAGCATCATCGCTCGGCACCTGTCACATGGCTGGCCTTCTGACAGAGCACCCTGTGATGGCATTTTAAAAGGCGTATGTCTCTCCAGCTGGCTGAGAAGGAAGTAGGGAAACACTTCTGAAAAGATAATAACCCCAGGAAGCATCCCATGGTTGGTCTGCTGTGTGTGTGCGTGTATGTGTGTGTGTGTGTGTTTGTGAAAATCTGTGGGAGAACTGTCTCTTTCTAGCCATCTTCCTCCTCCTCCTTTGTTCAACTATCTGAGCTGAAAAAAATGATCTTTCAACTGAGATTTGGATCAGTTCAAAAGGTGACTTAATTTAGGTTAAAAAAAGATTTGGTTTAGACATCCCAGTCCTGGCCATAACTTAAATGTAATGTGTTGGGTTGGATTTCTGTGCCCAAAGTTACACTTTTATTGGATGCCAGAAAGAAAGACTCAAGATTTTAAGATAACAGCAAAAATTGTAAACTTTAGAATCTTGAAATGTGGAAATTTCCCTTTAAAAATCATAAACATGAAAGAGGATATTATTTTGGTTGTCATACAGTCAGCCACATGTTTAGACTGGATTTGGCATTTTTATCCATCTAACCCTAACCCTTCTCAAGGACCTGGGATAAACAGATAAAAAAGTGTTTGATGGTGTTAGAAATATGGTCACAGGATGTTGTCTTGTGCAATTGACTGTTAGTGATTTTGTCAAACCTGGTGGTGTTCAAGTGGTTATTGTTATTCCAAAGTGTAAATCCATGTGCCCAAGTATATTAGTCATACACACACGTGCCCACCCAGAGAGAGAGAGAGAGAAAGAGAGAGAGAGAAACCTGCTAGCTTTATAAAGCTTTATACAGCTTGAAGATTTTTGTCTCTTGCCCTCCAGGATTTTAATTGGTATGTCACATAACCAATCATACAAAACAAAGCCAGTATTATTTTGGTATGGAGGAAACAGGGACTATCCTATGATATTATAAGTATAGGTGTATTATTATTATTAATTGTTTTTTTCCATCTCAGGCATACAAAAATGGCTAATAATAGCTTTTAAAATTAAACAAAATGTAGGGTAATTTTGTTGAAAGACTGAAAGCAGAATTGATGCTAACCCGGCAAACATTCAACATTCTCCTGCCCACCTCTCAAACCAACTTCAGATAAAAGATCTTTCAAGGCTTCCGAAAATTTATTGGCCTTTAATGAATCTCAGATGGGGAAGGGAAATTATAGTTGAAAGCTATCTACTAATTGGAGATTCCTCTGGTTGCATGAATAATCTTTGGGCACATTATAGACTGAACACGAATCATCTGAATTTTTCTTTTATTAATTGTACCAAGCTGGATAGGACTTTTCTGGGCTTGGGAATAAAACCAATTCTCACCTGTGAATCAGTTGAAATAAATCAAGGCATTTTTTTCATGTGAACCCTGTTTTTTCTGCATTGCAGTTACACGTTATTGAAAGCCTCCATTTTTCTTTTCTTTCTTTGCACTGTGAGAAAATGAGAATTTGCTCGTCTGACCTTTATTGTCATCCATCTTTCTACAGCTACGAAGATTTCTACCTCTCCTGCTCACTCAGCCATGGGGGAAAGGACCTTTGCACCCCTCTGCAAACCCGAAAAGCTCATGTATACAAGTACCTCTTTCATCTAATCATCTGGGACCAACAGTAAGGCATCATCTCTTTAATCTCCTTTGAAGTATAAGAACGGGAGAGACCTTGTACATTCTTAATGTGGGGAGAGAGATTATGGCTTTTTAAAAAATGTTTTTCTGTGAAATGACTACTGTTCAGTGGCAAAGGATATGATACACTATCTCCCGAGAAGGCTCGATCCATTTTTAAAATCTCAAGACAATGTGTCAGGAACTCAACACTGTGCCTGAACCAGCCTGGAATAATTATAATTGAGTATCATCAACATACGTACTGATAAGGTGTATGTGTGTTTGTGTCTGTGTGTGTGTGTGTGTGTGTGTGTGTGTGTGTGTGTGTGTGTGTGTGTGTAAGCATCTCTTCAATTCATTCTTGATTCCTGGTGACCACCTAGACAAGTACATGAATTGGCATTTCAGAAATAGCTTGCTGTTGCTTTCTTCTTGGGACTGAGAGATAGTGACTAGCCCAGTCAGCCAATGAGCTTCATGCTAAAAATTGAAATAGAGCTCACAGCTTCATGTTTTGAAGCTTGATGTTTTAAGCACTATGCCAAACTGACTTCAAGCTGGCAATGCCTCATCCCAACCTGGCAGATAACGTCTTCTATAGTTTATATTAAATATGATGGGGAAATGGAAACAGAGCCTGTGGCATCCCTCATTGGACAGTGGTGGGCTTCAACCATTTCGCACCACTTCAGCTGAACCGCTTAAATTGCTGGCTGGCCCTCCCCTCCCCATCCTGCCCTTTCCAGGAGTCCCCATATGCCCCACTTTGGCTCCATCTATGTTGAATGAATTAGACAATGTCCAGTACATTGTGTCATCCAGTAGCAAAACAAAACAGCCTTTATAAAATACAGAGCGCCTGACTACCCATTGAACATAAATTCATGCACTGATAGTTATTGTTTATCCTCCTTTTTAATGGAAATTCTGCTTTATGTAATAAGGAGTAGAGAAGCAATATAGGGATGTGATTGTTATCTATTTTCTATCTGTTGTTTTTTGATTCCACATCAGAGCTTTCACAGTGCTCCAGTTCTGCTTTTTGAGGGCACAAATATAAGAAGCAACTCTACAACGGGACTTTATTTCTAATATTCCTATGCTATGATCTAAAACATACAAAAAAACACACAACATCAGAAGGCCCTACGGGGCTTGAAAACTAGGTTGCTTTTCCATGCAGTGAATTTTTATAAAATAACCAAAATCCCCTATCAATAAAAATAGGAAAAGCTTACAAAGCATGTAACATATATTACTCTTAAATGAAGCTATTATTCCATAGCTTCTGTACTATTGTCTTTTATTTTTTACATGGGTAACCAACGTGTGGCTTTCCCGCCAAGTATCTGTTGGAAACTAGCTTGCAATATTAGAGGAGGAGGAACACAATAAACACAAAGAAAGAGGCTTCAGGCACGACTTTGGTGGCTTTTTGGCACATGCCCATGATGTGTTTGCAAACTTCAATCTGATCTTAAAAGGTGTGGGGGGGGACACTGTTTTTTATTTGTTTGGATGAAAGCGGGGTGAATAGGCTCACAGAGAACAGATGGTGCAAAAGTGATAAACTGGTCTGCTATGCAAAGTGTAATTTGTCCCTAACTGCTTTTGTAATTCTACAAAATAAACCCTGCATGCTTGGACAGTTCTTCCCAAGGGCAGATGTCTACATTTGGGAATCTGACAAAATAACTTCCGAGGGAGATCAGATTGCAAAGTAATGGAGAGGGACGGGTTTCTTCTGTTAACCCTACGCTCCCTGCCAGAAGATATATACTGCACTTTGGAGTTGTCAAGGTGGTGGATAAGAGAACTAGATCCAAAAATAGCTCAGGCAGCAAGAAGTCTGCTGCCCACTGTTGAACTACAGATAACACTTAATATTTTTATTAAGCCATCCGAAAAGGCCTTGTGAAAGAGATAATTTTAGAAGTTGTCTCTTCCAGTGAAGAAAACCCTCTAGATTCGCTGGAGACCACCATGGAAAGTGTGGCCTAAACTTCTCTTGGTAGGAGTGTTTTATTCAAGCAAGTAAAAATGGATTAAACTCCAGAGCGAAAAAGCTGGAATGAGGTGCCTATCATGTAGCTGTTTCTGCATATCCCTAGCTAGCTGCCAGAAGGGTTTACAGACATGAAAGATTTTGTACAGCACCTTTGGACTGTCTTTGGGTCTCTATGAGGCTTCCCTGAGCACAGGCGTGCTCTCCAGCCTTGCTTACGCTACAGGATCAGCCTAGGATTCAGTTGGAAAACTTAAAGTAGCTGTATAGAATGGAGGAATGGAAACTTTGGAAGAAGGTTAGTGTGCCCTTCCCTTCCCTTTAATCCAGCCCAGAAACCTCCAGATGGAAATTTGGCATAGAGAGGAGTTATGTGGAGGTTTTCTGCAGTGGTGATTCTCTCCTTTCTGAATTTGGCTTTAGCTCCAAAGTCCATTTTGTATGGCAGAGCTCACCCATGATATCTGGGTAGCATTAATAAATATATTTCTAAGCATATGCTACATGTCATTTTCTCAGCATTAATAACCACTTGTCAGCTATTGAAGACAGAACTTTTAGGCAAAAGAAGTGGTGTTTTCTGCATTTTTTCACCATTTAAAATGTTTGGGAATGTGATTCTCTACTCGATGTCTTAGTAACCACCAGCAATATCTTTTTTATTTATTTAAAATGAAATACTGTAGTTGTTCATTTGCTATAATGTTGAATGCTTAACTTGCACAACCTTAAATTAACTCTTGATTCAGCTGTGGAGCTGGCTGTGATCAAATTAACTTCCTTCAATTCATTCAGTTCCTGTAAAATTATAACAGTATTAAGAAAAGGCAAAGAAAAGCTCTCAATACTTTCATCCTCTTAAACTTTATTTTGAATAACAAAACAGTTAGTGAAGTGTGAGGATAATTGTTATGTTTATTTCAATGGTTAGGCAGCTATTCAACTCTTTATATAAGACTCTGTGTCCTACAATTATAAATTCTAGTATGAGTATTAGAAATCTCTAGTTCAGATGCTAATCCTTTCTCATATAAACATTGCACTGTGTATTGTTGTCTCTAGAAGAACACAAATCTTTTTCTTTCCTAGTAATTTAGCCTTTTGTTTCTGAGCTTAAGAAGAAAAATCCTGCATACTAAAAATCTTTTGTTTGCCTTTTTCCATACGAAGAACTATTTCCTTCTGCCAGAATAGAGTGAGTCATGTTGCCTTAACCATGCTTTCCCCATTCATCCCCTCTAATGCTGTGCAGCAGAAGCTTAGATGAGATACTGGTGTTAGAGCAGTGATAGTTTTCAGAGTGACCCATTTCTTCTTTGGCAGCAGCTATTTTCCAGAAATATTCTTGTTTTAGCAAAGAATCAATATGATTTGGAGGCTGGGTGGATATGTAGTCCTCTGCCTTACTTTTCCTTTACACATTCTTTGATAAAGAGATTAAATACATTGATACACTAAATACGTTAATACAAAATTTATACTTAACTAGCACAAAACAGAATGGAAGGGGCAAAGAAGAATTTGTCACAATTTACAATTCTGTAGGGCATTGCTTACAGACTTAAATTTTGAGAAAGCTGGTTTGAGAAAGCTTTTCATGCAAGCTTATGAAGATTACTTCACATCTTTAACTTTAAACATGAAAGATTTGTTCATCTTGGGATATCTGCCTATCCAATTCAGCCCTGCCATTTAATATGTTGCAGTGTCCCAAAGCAGCCATCCTCAGCCTAGGTGCCCCCAAGATTAGAAACCTGTTACACCCAGATTTCTCTAGCCAACATACCCAGTGGAGAATAAATTCCAGAACAATGTTAAACTGGGGGATACGGTGAGAAATTAAAAGGAAAGCACAATTACTTATTTTAGAAGGCTTGCTAAAAGGAAGCCCAAACAGACCATATTGCCTTAGCGCTTGCTTGCAATTATCACATCTATAGTGTTGGGACCTGCTAGCTAACATACATACATGGTAGACTGAAACAAGTTTAAATATTTCCTTTTTATCTAGGAAATGCTGAAGGTTCTCAGCATCTTCACTAAACAATTATCTTCAAAGTCACAAGAAAGAACATAAAATTAGAACACAACATAGTCTACAAAAGTTTAATTTGTCAGATATATGTTGCATTGAAACCCATTGAACACCTAAAAATACTATGTGACACCTCTATGCGATTATTTCATTTCCAGTGCTAATTGGTTTATTGCATTTCAGTTGTTTGAGGTATTACTTATACTTTGAAACCCAAGGAATAGCACTATTAAGAGTTTGTGAGGCTTGGCTTCCCTATAGCCATTAAGCTAAAGAAGTAGCACTAGATCCTGCCTAGACAAGAGAGATAAAATTGCATTTATTCATATTCTTTCATGATTATAAGGATCCAGATTTGAATAATGAATTATATTTGCCATCTGTTTGGTCTAAGCCTCCCTAATTTTTTCCAATGGCCATTGAATGAAGAAAGGAATGAAGGAGGGGACAAAGGGGAACATAAACGTAGCAGAGATGAATTACAGATAAAAGATTGGATTAAGATAAAATAGATAAGATAACCTTTATTGTTGTTTTTTACCTTGAACACACTGGCACACATTAAAAATGAAATTCTGTTGCCTGCTCTCAAAAGAAAGCATATATTAACCCATACACATACATAACACACATATACACATGATTACACACACACATGCATTTGTATACACACATGCATATCAATCACTGCCTATTTTGAATACATAGTGGAAAGAAGAGACTTGGAAGTTCACAAGGTTGAGGCTATAAGAAACAAAACCATGATTGTTATGAAAAAGGCCTTTTATATGCTCTTTTTTAAAAATATCAGCTACATATCACTATAGTAAAATGGAAATCACAGAATATGCAAGGGTCTGGAATCGGTAATTCTTGAGAAGGTGTTGAGCTACAGCTTCATGAAACCCCTTTGAGGATGACCAAATGTACTGTGAATTTTAATTCAGCAGCAACTGGAGGGACATAGGTTCCCCAGCCCTGGGATTGCTGTGAGCAGCTAGTGAGATAATTATTTTCTGTGATGAAAATGCTGTAGTGGAAATCCAATAGAGCATTGCTTTAAAAAAACCTACTGTAATTTATTGTAATCTCTTTCAGGATATGTTTCCCAGTTCAAATGAATTGTCTTCCCCGAGAGACTCTTCTGACAGCCACGCTCTTCGCTATTCCAGTCCCACCTCCTGGGAGCTCTTCGGAGACGAACAGGCAGCGCCGCACCCCAGAAGCTCTGGGCTGGGTCACTACCCCTCTCTTCAACTTTCGGCAGTAAGTGTGCCTGCTCCAATTACTTCTGTGGGAGGAATAGTGAACTCCAAACAATGCAGCTTTTCAAAACATCAGTTTGAGTTGAATTCCAAGGAGTTTGCTTTTATTACCCTATTATAGCAAGCATAGAAAAGGAATCTGGTTGCAAAACTCTGAAGAACTGTCATCAATTAGAGTTCAACTCATCCCAAAATATTCACTTAAATTGGCAGCTGAATGCATACTGTATACAGATAACCATATACTGTATATTCATTAGATACATTGATATGAAGAGGAGAAAAAATTGCAAGGCCAAAAGGACATGATTTAATACCTTATTTTTAATTGAATCATTGGTAAATGGAATCAGACTTTCAAATAATAAATCACTTGATGGTTCCTATTAATTGTTAGCCCTTTGTTACTAAATACCTAAGCCACAGATATGGGGACATATAAGGAGTTGGAATGTATGTGATGCATGTATTGCCAAGAGAGACTTGCCTATCCGCAAAATAGCCATAATGGTTGGGATGGTCATTCCTAAAACAATACTTTACTGAACTAGCCCCTCTTACCATATGCTCTTATCTATAATTTTCAAGAGACATTCCTCACAGAAATAGGAAGTTTTCCTGGTTATTTTTGCTTTTAAAAAATGTTTTACAAAATCAGGCATTTCAGGAAGCCTGTTGAGTGTTAGAAAAATGTTTGAGGGCATGTAAGTTCCTACAGGTATCAAATTACCTATTTCTGATCTGGATCTATTTTGTTGGTAACTAACCCTTCAGGGAAGAAACAGTGGCCCAGAAAAAGCTGTCCAGGATGGCTCAAATGACTGTGTGATTACCCAAGAGATATAAATATAGCACCCAACATTCCCTTGTATGTTTTTTGCTGCAAAAGTAATCCAAGACTATTTTTAGATTTTGTCCTGTATAATAGAATAGAATTCTTTATTGGCCAAGTGTAGGTTAGACACACAAGGAATTTGTCTTGGTGCAAATACTCTCATTATACATAAAAGAAAAGATACATTCATCAAGAATCATAAGGTATGACATTTAATGATAGTCATAGAGTACAATAAGCAATCAAATCATACTAGGAAACAGTCAATATAAATCGTAAGGATACCAGCGACAAAGTTACAGTCATACAGTCACAAGTGGGAGGGGATGGGTAGTAAGGAGTGATGAAAAGATTAACAGTAATAGTAGTGCAGACTTTGTAATAGTTGAACAGTGTTGAGGGAATTGTTTGTTTAGCAGAGTGATGGCCTTCGGGGGGAAACAGTTCTTGTGTCTAGTTGTTCTGATGTGCAGTGCTCTGTAGCGTCGTTTTGAGGGTAGGAGTTGAAACAGTTTATGTCTGAGATGTGAGGGATCTGTAAATATTTTCAATATTTTGACTCATGCAGTATACAGGTCCTTGATTGAAGGCAGGTTGGTAGTAATTGTTTTTTCTGCAGCCCTAATTATCCTCTGAAGTCTGTGTCTGTCCTGTTGGGTTGCGGAACCAAACCAGACAGTTATAGAGGTGCAGATGATAGACTCAATCATTCCTTTGTAGAACTGTATCAGCAGCTCCTTGGGCAGTTTGAGCTTTCTGAGTTGGCATAGAAAGAACATTGTTGTGCTTTTTTGATGACATTTTTGATATTAGGTGTCCATTTTAGGTCATGTGATATAATAGAACCTAGAAATTTGAAGGTCTCTACTGTTGATACTGTGTTGTCTAGTATTGTAAGAGGTGGTAGTATGGGAGGGTTTCTTCTAAAGTCTACCACCATTTCTATGGTTTTGAGTGTGTTCAGTTCCAGATTGTTCCGGTTACACCACAAGGCAACTTGTATAACCTCCTGTCTGTATGCATATTCGTTGTTGTCTTGAATGAGACCAATTACTGTTGTGTCATCAGCAAACTTCAGTATTTTAACAGATGGATCATTTGAGAAGTAATCATTGGTATATAGGGAGAAGAGAAATGGAGAAAGCACACAGCTTGGGTGGGACCTTGTGCTAATTGTACAGGTATCAGATGTGATTCTGCCTAGCTTCACCAGCTGCTTCCTGTCTGTTAGGAAGCAAATACAAAATACAATATAAATACAAAATCAAGACACATATACCTGTCAATTTGAAAAAATGTGTTAAATCTTTCTTGTGATAAAAATGGTTCAATAGCGGAGTCAAATTACCAAGAGAATGGAAAGCTTTCTTCGGCTGAATATGTTCAACAAAGACTGGATCACTATTTTCTGAAAATACTTCATTTGGGCTTCATTTCCATGATTCTAAGTAAACAAATAAATATCTATACCTGCAAATAACTATTATACTCACCAAAGTTGGATTAAAGATCTGTTTCTATACCTCTTTAATGAGCATTTTGAACCTCCTTTCAAACAGTGACATTGATATTGTCAGTAAAACAAAGCAGTTTGTTTTGTTTTGGTAGATTCTATTGGAATTGCTTTCTCTTCTAAATTAATATTGTGTTTTATACAGGATCTGAATCTGACATCAGTGAATTTACTTGTGTTTTTCTTTTCTTTTCTTCACAGAGTCCTGACTTGTGGAAGGAAACTCCTAGGTCTGTGGCCCGCAACTCAAGGTCCTTCTAGTGCCAGATCAAGTGCTCCCAACTTTAACCAGCCTGATAGTGTTATTCTACAAGTGAGTTTCCTGCTACAGCTCTGTTTTTTATGACCTAAATTCAGACAAGAGGAAGTTATAATGACACTATGTCCACAGTCTGCTGTTGTACAAGCACCCCTACTGGGCTTAATTTAGAGTTCCTCTTTCCAAAGATATACAATAACTGACTTGTAGAAATTTTGTACTTGATTCAGCTTGATTCAAGTGTTAATGAGGATTATCTTGCATGACTTTCAAAACAGAATATTTTTGATTAATATTAGTTGCAGTCCAAATGTATCGGCATAGTGTTCCAGATTTTCAAAGGGAGGAATGAAGAATCTATTCTCCTCCATAGGTTGCTTACACAATATTGCAACATAGCAATTAAGATGTCAGATTAGGACTGGGAATTCCCAAGTTCTAGTCAACCCTCAGTTATGGATGGTGATGTCTTTGAGCCAGCCGACATCACAGGGAGTAGCAGCAGGGGGAAATGAAGTGATATTCCCTTACAAGCTGCCTTCAGCTCTTGAGAAAAGTCAGGATGTCAAATATACAAATAATCTCCACTGCCACAACAACTACCATTGTCACAACAACCTTCAACATTGTCTGTGCTGGGTGGGACTGGTGGGAGTTTTATCACATCATCTGGAGGGCCATACCTTCCCTATCCATGATGAAGGATATAGGGATAGCAGTGCTGAAGGAAACCTCATTAGTTCTTTGGGTTTCAGGGTTTATTTTTTAAATGAAGGAAGCAAAGGCTCCATTATGAGCCAAGAAATGAGGAGAAGGAGGCTGTATTTAAATGAAAAATAAAAACGTTGCGAGAATGTGCTCTTAGTATTACCAGTAATAGTGTTTTTACCCAAATCCAATAAAGAAAGAATGCATATCTTTCCAAAAGCACAAGCAGATATGCACTTGTTAATTTCAAAGACTTGCATATCTTAAATTTAAATATGAAGAGCTATCACATAGAAAAGGGAGCTGACTTCGGCACAGTATTGCCCTAGAGGGCAGGACCAGAACAAATGTGTTAACGGTAGAACAGGCTGCCAAATGAAGTGTGAGTTCTCCATCAGGTAGATGAAATTGCTTTAGGGCAAGAGTTTTCAAATATGACTAGCCTGTGAAATCTTTTTTTTTTTAATCTTATAGCTCTTGATCAAGAAGCAAAGCTTTAGAAAATTGGATATGTTTGAATGAACTTTTTCCTCCTTTAGTTTCTCAGCAAGTCCTCACAGAGCAGTTTGAAAAACTCTGATCTGGGAGATCCTGCACTGAGTAAGGAGTTAGACCAGATGACCTTCGCACTCATTCCTACTCTATGACTTTTTGATTAATATATGTTCATAGATGGCCATTTAGAAATCATTACATTTTCAGTACAAAGAAAATGCATCTTAATAAGAGTTTTCCCTGGTGAGACCGGTCTATCAGGGAAACCTGGTCTACCCAAATATGGGATGGAGCATATTGCTTCCGCTTTCACCTTTCAATCCCAATCCAGGAGCCTTCGCAGGCAGTCACTTTCATGACAAACTTTTTGTGTGTGTTGAATTTCTATTTTATCAACATAGTCTCCCTTTTTTCCTTTCTCGGTAAAATATAAATTCAACATCTTAATAAGACCATGAAGACTTGGTTGCGTCCCCAGTTTGGCACCCCAGGTGTGTCAAAGACCAAAGTGCTTATCTATATTAACATCCATGGTTACAATTCTACTTGCTTCCATATATATTTGATTTGTATTATTTTAATTATTTTTAATTTGTTTTGATGTTCTATTGCATAGTCACTTTTTGAGATACGCAGCTATAGAAATCAAATAAATAAATCTTACAATAATTTGAAAGACTATGATTAAAGTCTTCGATACCGGTTCTGTCTTAAAGTTAAAACCTGGTAGCCATAAACTTCACTGAATGCCCTTTCAAATAGCAAACTTTTGCTCTGATAAACTTCAGATAAATTGCTGGTCTCTACTAACTAGAGACACACTAATTCTATTCTCTTCTGATGGATTTTTGTTTAGGAAAGCTAAAATCATCATCATTATTATTATTATATACAAAAAACGACAGTGTACCCAGCAAACAAGATAACTATGCTGGATTTCGTATCACAAATCACTAGTTGAACATTTCCCAAGCGTTTAGGACTGCGTGATGTATCAGTGGATTATGCGAGCAGATCCCAGTAAAATGGCCTTCTGCAGCTGATCAATAATGGTTTTGTCAGCGCCAATTGTTTTTAAGTGCTTGTCTAGGTCTTTAGGCACAGCACCCAGTGTGCAGAGTACTACTGGAACCTGCACTGGTTTATGCCAGAGTGTCTGCAGTTTGATTTTCAAGTCCTGATATCTGGTGATTTTTTCAAGTTGTTTCTCGTCAATTTTGCTGTCACCAGGTATGGCAATGTTGATGATCCACACTTTTTTCTTCTCCACAATCATGATATCTGGGGTATTGTGTTCCAAAACTTTGTCAGTCTGTATTCTGAAGTCCCACAGTAGTTTTGCATGCTCATTTTTAACCACTTTCTCAGGCTTATGATCCCACCAGTTCTTTGCTACAGGCAGATAGTAGTTGTAACACAAGTTCCAGTGGACCATCTGAGCGACTGTGTTGTGATGTTGTTTGTAGTCAGTCTGAGCGATTGTCTTGCAATGACTCAGTATGTGATTGATGGTTTCGTCTGCTTCTTTGCACATTCTACATTTGGGGTCATCAGCAGATTTTTCTACTCTGACTTTAATTGCATTTGTTCTGATGGATTATTATTATTATTATTTTATCCTTTAATACTCTTTCTTGTGAATACATGAAGGAATGCTGGGATATAAGAAGCTTGATGTTATTGTTTTCTCTTTCATAGAACTGTTTTCCTTTATGAGGGAGAGGCAGTACTGTTTCTCTGGATCTTGATTCCCTAAATCATTCTGATTCTTCTGTTAATACCTATAATAAAGTACAAGTGCTTGTAATTTATAACCCTTAATGTGATTCCCAGTATTCATACACTCAACAGCAACTATTTCTTTTTCTATTGCTTCGGTATCCCTTCTTTTCAATTCTTGTGGATAACTTTCCTTCTCTCTCTTCTCCTCTGTTCTTTTTTCACTGGTATTTGTGAATAGCATTTTGGCTGTGAAATGAGATGGCAAAGTCTGCTGCTTAGGGTGTGGACAAAAGGAATGGAAAGCAAGGTAGAGATTGTTAAAGACTTGGCAGACAGAGAGGAAATCCAGCTGGGCTAGTTTAAAAAAAAACCTTCTCCCTTGGGCCATATCATGTACACACCACTGACTTGGAGTAAAAATGAGAATCATTACTGAACATCTGACCTCACCCTGCCTTGCTCCATTTACTTCCCTTCCCTGCTGCTGCAACTCTCTGACCTGCTTATTCAGTATTGATTTATTTGGCCTGCAACCAAGCAGTTAATTCTACTTTTCCACAGTTACTTACAAATCTGTTGGTTTCTTGATGAATTAATGTATTTTTTCATCAAAGCTGCTACTAGAGATGTGCATGCAATAACAAATGCATGCTCAATGCATTTATGTAGACATCATATCTTTATCCATAACTGGATCTGGTTGAAACTTTCTAATCGACAAGAAACCTGATCACATCTTTCATCTTGAAAAACTCAAAGGAAATCCCTTGTTAATCTATATAACAGCAAAAAGGCTCAGATTCCACAAGAATTTTAAAGTCTTTGACAGACTGATGCAATCCTAAAACACGGACAGTTAACTTCAGTTTTATTTTCTAAGTACTTCCAAAGATGAAATGAGGAAAGAGTGACACTGACAGAAAACAAGGAGCAAATATGAAAGAATAAGTATACAAATTCAAATTTGAGCCTTCTCTGTTGCAATTATTTTCCAGCCTGATTGCAATTGCAAAATGCATTACATTTTTTAGAGTAATGTACACTGTATTAGGGAAGAACGAGCCAGAAGATCTACTGAATGTAAATCATGACTATTTGGCCAGTTGTTTCATTGATAAAATCACTAGTATTTACCTGAGTTGAATGTATAAGGACAAATGAAATAGTAAGGGTAGTCCAGTATTTTGCAATGGTATTTGGGAGGTTTATGATCTTGTGCATGTTGAAGAAGTGAATAGGGCTCTCCATCATATAAACCCCACCAGGTATGGATTTACCATTTGCCCCTCCTGGTTGGTTAAAGTAGCTAAGGAGGGAAGAATAAGTGAGATCCTAGCTATAACTAATGCCTTGTGGCGGGGAGGGGGGAATTGAAGTCTCAGTGGTCTTGAATGATAATCATAGTCTTTATAGCCACTACTACCATCCTTTGGGGAGAAGATTATCAAGAAAGTGGTGGAACAACTACTACATAGGATTTTGGAAAACATAGATTGCCTGAACTCATGGCAGTTAGAATTCAGAGCATAGGACATGGGGCAGCAACCTCATTAATAACTTAGGGAAAGATTATCTTCACTCGCTGTTCAATACTATTGACCACAACAGACGAGGTGCACTAGGCCTCAGTCTTCCTCATACTGCTTTAATATCTACATAAAGCAATTGGAAAGTAATCTGTCAGTTTGGGATGAAGTATCATCAATATGTTTTAATTTTTTGTATTCTGTATATGCTGCAAAGATTCATTTGATTATGGCTAGTTAAAAGTGGGTGGGTGAGGGAGAGGGGAGAGAGAGAGAGAGAGAGGACTATATCAGGTTATATAGCTCCACCTTGTATTGAATGGGAAACGTAATATAGATGACTTGAGCCAGTGCTTGGAGACTCCTGTATTGGAAAATGGTGGTGGTGGTGAACCTAAATCCTAATGCAAGCAAGACAGGGGAGCTATTAACTGAGAAACTCTAGGACAGGGGTGTCAAACTGGCAGCCCACAAGCCGGATGCATCATGTGCAGGCCACACCCACCCGAGGTCTGCAAAGGCAAAAAACATCGTAATACGTCACGTGATATCACGTGATGCAATTGAATTTGACACCCATGCTCTAGGACAATACAATAAAAGAGCACATTCATAATCCAGAGTTCTTCTTGGAATCATAGCTCTTGCTGCAGAAGCTGTTGAAGGCAGAGGCCAGGAAAGCCTTGGACTAACTTCATCTGAAGTTCCAGTTGCAGCCTTTCCTAGAACAGAACAAACTGAAAATATTCAGTCATACCCTTGTCACCTCTTGCTTAGATTGCTGTAATTTGTTATACATTTAAAGACTACCCAGAAGCTGTATTTCATGCAAAATGAAGCTACATGTGTGCTTACTGGTCGATCTCAATATTGCCACAAAGTACTATTACTAACTGGATTAGTAACCAGGTTATTTCGAAGGGTATATTCCATATGTGGCTCAGGTCCTGGGCATTTGGCGATTACCAGCCTCAGGTAAATTCAGTTTATGCAATCCATACTTATTGAAATTACCAACCCAACAGAAAGTACAATGGGATAAGATACAGAAGTGAGCTTCTCAGTGGGGACATTCTCATCCTCTGGAAGAGCCTACCCCCACAAGGTAAGTTTGTCTCCTATTCTCCTAGTCATCTGATCACGTCAGGATAATTTCCCTGGTAGATCTTTAGAAATTGAATGTCTTGAGCCAATCCTAGAATGTGAGAAACTAGTTACTCCCTGGAATTGTTTAATGTGTGGTTGCATATTGTTAATGCAATCAGATTGAAGTGATGTGTATGTGAATGCATTGAATATTCAAATTTCAGATTTATTATTTGTTTGTAATTCTTTCTTCAACACTCTAAACTAGCATTGCTAATAGTTAGATTGCAGTAGAAAAGGGGAGGATTGAAGTTAAAATTTGCTTTTGACTTTCTAGAGAAGTCATAAAATCTCAAAACATGGATTCTGATCCGAAGGTTAATCATTCTCATAGCCACAGTGCTACATTAGTTTTCCAAAGCAACTTGCCCACTCTGGATCCTTCTTAATTAAGCCATATATTTAAACCCTAAATTATTTATTTAGTCTGTTTGTCTAGCATGCTATCTGATATTTCCACTAATTATGAATAAGAAATCCTGGAGATGATATGTCTGTCTAGAAGATTTTGTGTGCCTCATATCTGCAGGAAGACTGGGCATGAAGAACAACCATGCATTTATGGTCACTTATATTAGCATTTACTATGGAGTCAGGTCTGTTGGCATACTCAGAGCTGAATACTACATTCCTTTTGCATATGGTGTGATGTGTATTGCCAGATTGTGCCAAATGCAGAGTTCAGATTAAACTTGGCAAATCAATACTCATTTACTTTTGTGCTAATATGGTGAATCACAGTTTGAATGCATGATGTGTGGTTGCGCAGTGTGATGTTTCAGTGTTTGCTGTTTCCCTAGTAACATTATGATGATCAGGCTAAAAGGATAGGAGGTTTGGCTTTAAGCCTTTTTTTGATTCTTTTTCCTGGTTTATTCTTTGATCTCCCTAGTTATCAAGCAGCTCCTGGAAACTGGGGTAGCTTGACTTAATCCTATAATTAATCCTATAAAGTTGACCCAACTCAAATCACTTTTGCCCCTGTCTTTCTTGCTTTGAAGAATAATTACTTTTAAAAGCAACAAAATATGAGTGAAGGACAAGTATAAAAGCACTACAGTAATGGTCTATTCTAAGTTGGATTAAATGGAAATACATACTGCTACATCTTGACTCCTATTACTAGGAGGGGCCATGTAACTTAGCTGTTTTTACGAGACAATCTATAAAATAGATTAGATCCAGAAGTACAGTGCATGGTGGTAACTCAGGTCAATATACTGACCTGCACATTATACCTTCTGAAATGGATAATTAATGAACAAACTTGCATATTTTGGTAAGGAAGAGACCAGAGGAAATGGAAAGACAGTAACATATTGCTTCAATTATAAGAACCCTTTTTCTCCAGTTATTTGTAATTCTGTAGATTTTTGTACTAGATAGGGATAAATTAAGCAAGGTGAATAATTTAAGCTTCTAATTTTTCCCTTTTCTGTGAGACATATCACAATCTCTGTGCTGTCTAAATTGCCACTCAGAGTAGTAATATTCTAATACAACTGGGAAAAACTATGATGCTTTCAGGCTAGTTTCATGAAGCGATATGAGAAAAGATTGCTTGCAATTAGATTGCCTTATAAATCAAGTGTCATACATTTCCAATATCAAAGAACCATTTTTGGATGCTGATAAAGTCTCTATACTATTCTCTTCTCTTTCTCTTGCAGATTGACTTTCCCAGTTCATCATTTGAAATTAAATTTACCAGCCCACCAGCAGCAGAATTCAGTCCCAAGTACAACTTCAACAGTCTTTTTGAGGGAGACCAGCGGAAACTAAAGGAAGTTATGCAGAAGGAATCACTTTATTGGTGAGAGGATGGAATCTTCATCCTGATCCATGTCCACCCAGGCTGTTGATGAAAGAAAGTCTGTAATGTTCATATTTTTGAATAAGCCAGATTACCTCAGGGAAGGAAGGTGGGGTGGAAAACTGCAACTCCAGCAGAAGTCCTACTTCCTTACACAGAACCACCCATTCTCTGTTTGGAAAGAAGTGGCAAGCAAGTGCTATCCACTTTCCTCCACAAGAAGTGGCTTCAGCTGCCCTTTGCCAATAGTGGCAAGTGACTTTTAATAAAATGTGTTATAATAGTTAGGAAAGGTGCTGCCAAACTCCTTCAAAATTTTTGTACCATAGACTAATATGGCTTCTCTTCTTTTATGGCCAAACTCTTAAGCTCCTCATTTTACCTCAAAAACCCCTTCCCCAAAAAAACAGATCTTGGAACACAGCTCAGAAGATGCCATCAGGTAATTGAAATTGTACATTTCTCCTTGGGGCAATGTGTCCATCTTTCCTTTTTCTACATCGAATTGCTAAACAAGGTTAGTTAGATATTCAGATGGTCTTTGTTTCTCTTGTCAACTAGCCCCTGTCATTATAGGAACGGTGGTGCACGATGTTGTATGTTTCAGTTTTCCCAACTTATAGACCTCCATACATTTTGATCTACAAGTATCACTGTCCTCAGCAAGCATAACAAACAAGGAAGTTTACCTGCAAACCAGCATTCAGAAGTATGCAGAATTGAATGGGTTCCATTCTCTCACTAGGAATGCTTCCTTTCCATAAAATAGCTACTCAAGAAATAATTTCTTCCACCTGCCTACTTTGTTTTCACTGGAACTGATCACCCCTTCTTAGTTTTATAGCATTTCCCCCCTTTGAGGTAGGAAGGATCAGGTGACATGAACTGCCCATTTTTTTGTTTATTTATTTTATTTATTTTGTCAAACAATTATTAGATAACAGGTATAAGTATAAACATGGTTATAAATATATGAAATGGAGACGAATAAGAAAAAAAAGAAATAATAGGACAGGGACTTTAGGCACATTTTGGTGCACTTATGCATGGGACTTACTGGTTTTACTTCGCCCAAATGCATGATGTGCATTAAACTGGATCAGGCAGCAAGGAAGTTAATCCCATTCATTTTCTTTTCAGAGTGCATACTTTGGGAAAGAAACACCCATTAACAGGAAATCCAGACTTGGGTGATCAGTTGTCCCCTTTCATTCATGGAAGGAGGAAGATTATGATATATGTATATGTTGAGGCAATGATTTACAGAATAACATAAGGTAAAAAAACAAATTTCCTATCCTGAGGAACATCTATGCTAAAAGCCCACAGTAAGAATTCAAAAGGAGATAAAAGTTCAACAGACTTAAATTAAAAGCCTACATATGAATCTATGCCAGGGATGATGAACCTTTTGGATTTGATGTGTCAAAAACTCAGAAAATGAATTTGCTCATGTGTCAAAAGAGGTGTCTCTGGATCTCCTCTTCTCTGGACTTTACACTCCAGACCCTCTGGAAGTCACAAGAGAGGGCCCTGCTCTTGTACAGCCTCAGAAAATCATGTGATTGGATGCCTCAGAAACTACATGAGAGCAAGGCTCTCTCACTTGTGTTTCAGACTGTCTGGAGGTCTGGTATATCAACAAAAATATCATAGGCACGCCATCTCTGGCCCATGTTCTGGTTTCATCTTCCTTTAAATCAGAAGTGGAATTTTAAAAGGAAGGTTTTCAATATGGTGCCCTTCAAATATTTTGGGATTCGAATTCTTGGAATTTCCAACCTTATTTTCAGTTATTTTGAATTGTCAGTTCTTGAGCATGGTGGCTGGGAATTCTGGAAATTGCAGTCCCAACAAATTTGGAATTCCCTACTTTGGGCTGATTTGTAATCATAGCCTTGAGTTATAGTCTCTGCACAAATTTCTAACTTTTGTTTTGTGCTTGTGGTGTACTCTGTTGGTTTGGATGCTCTAGTAATGCGTTATATTTAAAGAACCCTTCTTAAAATCTATTATTCCCTTACATGTTATTATTTTTATTACAACACACAGTATTCTTCTTCGAGAGAAGAAGAATATTGTCTCTTAAAATGGAGTGAACCTGCAACAAGGGAGCTTTGTAATTAAAGGCAACAAACCCTTCAAAGTTTAATAGCTCTGTGCCTCTTCATGTTAGACAGGCTGGTGCTGCAATTATATTTTTATTGCTTCCCTTACCACCACCATTACCATAAATCAGGTTGGGGGGAACAAGACTTAGAACAGTGGAAATTCAGCAGACAGGGTATTGTTTGTCTGCATTATAAAAACTAAGTGAACAGACGATACTATTATAGAGATAAGAGGTAGACTGGAAGCAACTATAGTCCCTGTTTCTCTAAACTGTTAACTGCAAAGTATTTTGGAAAGATAATATTTATGCTAGGTGGCATTATCATATCCATTATTTTTTTTTACTATTCCATACATTTTTTCCACTATATTTGCAATGTCTATATTTTAGGAGGAAGCAATTGCCTCAGCAATGTAAAGTAGACAAATAAGATTTTCCTGATATCGTACAGGAGGCAATCACACATACTTTCTTGCCTGCTCTGGGTCATTGCTGGGGTGGGAGGTTCTCATGGGTGGGCAACAATTTCACTCTCCATCTTTGTTCTGGCCCCAGTGAATTAATTTCCTGGACACAACTAAAGAACACTTGTGGGAACAGAGTTAGCATTATTATATGTGATTGCCCCTCCTATCTAGCTTTGCCAAGGCCTCTGCAAGCTGCTTCCCTTCTTTTTCAAGAAACAATGCAATTGGGTTGAAATAGATGGATCTGGATCATAACCACAGCCTATTATAACCCTGAGCTCCCTCCAGAGTTTCCCTGCCTTACAGCACAGAAAGCTTGATTCCCCCAGGACTGGAAAACAATCTCCACCCCAGGAAACTGTTTCCATGAGTTTCAGTTGGAATGTTTTGAGAGAGGTGGCCTTTTCCTCACTGCTGAATAGCTACTGGTCAGAGTGGCTGTTTAAGCTTCAACCCCTTCCCCCAAAAGAGGATACCGATTTCAATAAAATGTGCATATACTAGTTGATATGCAGGGACGCAGAAGTAGAAGCCATTCCTTTAATTACAAAATGCATAGAATACATTAGCCCACAAATACTGCTTTCAGTAGGGTTTGATTTGGACCACATAAACAGTATCTATGAGCTTCTGCAAAGCATGTTTTCCTCTTCATTAAGTACAAACCATTGCCGGTCAACTAAGATGAGGATGATCAGCTCTTATAAGATACAACCTGCTGCAATTTTTGAGTAATCCTGACCCTCATACAGGAAATGTAACCTATGTTACTCCATTCAGAAGCATGTTGAATTGTTAGTATAAATTGTGGAAAGGAAATGGCAGAGTTATATGCAAGACCAGCAATTGTTCACATGTAGTCCTCAACTTACAACCACAATTGGGAGTAAAATTTCCATGGTAAGTTGTTGGAGTCATAAATTGAGTCAAACTGATTTTACAACAATTTTTGTGGCAGTCAATAAGTGAATCACGTGGTTGTTAAGCAAATCCAGCTTCCTTAATGGGCATTGTTTTTGTCAAAAATCCTCAAAAAACGGTTTCAAATCGTCATCAAGTAATGGCAAATGTTGAAACCAGTTACAAACACGAGTCAGTTACCAACTGGCAACTTTGGAATCACATGACACTCCTGCAGTTAGCGTATGTACAGGTAGTACTTTTTTGAAGGACATCGCAAATTTGAATCTTTGTTAAATAAATGGGTTGTAAGTCAACAACTACCTGTACTTCTGCTAGGAAGCAGCTTCTTCCTAAACTTTGTAAATGTCATAATTGATTGCAGCTTTCTTGTTTTCAGTAGCCCTTTGGGAAGGTTGTCCTTTTAATCCCATTAGATAGGAGATGGAGTTGCTTCAGGTTTTCTCATTAGCCATCTGATCCTGTCATTTTCTTGGAGAGATTTGGCTGCTAATTGAAATAGAATAAAATATTTTCACATGAATTTGCTGCTCTCTGGTGGTTACACATATGGCAACATCTTTGTGATCCTATGTGAACCAATCTCACAGTATTTTTCTGTAAACAAAAAGTGTACAATCAAATGACACAGGCTGGTTTTATGATGGTCTTACATAGAGTATTTTAATAGCGTATAGCAGGGCTTGTCAAACTCCGGGCTGCGGGCTGGATGCATCACACGCTGGCCATACCCACACCTGGTTTAGCAAAGGGGGAAAAAGTCCTAATACATCATGTGATGCTGCCGTGACAATGTGAGTTTGACACCCCTGGCATATAATATTAAGATCACCTACAATGTATGTCATATTTTCTCCATACATCCATATCTAGTAAATATCAACATAGTAAATATCACCATAGTATGATAGACTTGCAGGACCAGCATGTTGTGCAACAAGGTCACATAGTGTAAAAAGATTGGGACTGGGTTAGGGACTTCTGTCTTCTCTGTGAGTTGTGCTAGGGAGGGGTGCACGAAGGGAGGCTCAGCCAATCTGATTGTACACATGTTGTACACTGACAATAAAGGTAATAATAATAAATATGATGGAAAAGGGAAGGGAATGGGGATAACAAAGCGATAGAAAAACAATTCTTGAAGTTGTAAGCAGCCAGCAGCCTAATCTTGACAGGTAAGTCTGTGTGCTTTTAATCTAAAAGCAGACCAAAAATTCACTCTGTCCATCAATCAATGTCTAATTGCATAATTGTGAAAAATTTGCATAAGTGTTATTACATGGAGATTCTTTATATCTCTTGTGTCTTTCTCTCATCCCAGGCTAACTGAAGCAGACAAAAAGAGATTATGGGAGAAGCGGTATTACTGCCATTCTGAGCCAGGTTCGCTGCCTCTGCTGCTTGCTAGTGCCCCAAGCTGGGAGTGGGCCTGCTTGCCTGACATCTATGCCCTGCTAAAACAATGGACACACATGAATCATCAAGATGCTCTTGGACTCTTACATGCAGCGTAAGTAAAAGCAAGTATTGGAAATGTTCAAAGTGCACAGTGAACAAATAGGGTGATCCTAGTTCTACACTGAGTTTTGATTAGTCAGATCTTCCACCCTTGATTTTCTATCCATCTCCTCAATGCTGGCAGTTGGACTAATTGGTTCATCTATACTAGCTCCTTAGGCTCAATCCTGTCTTAATTCATTTACAGTAAAATGTGTTGAACTCACTAAATAGAAGATGAATAAATGTATAAGACCTGGTTATCCGTGGGACTGTTTGTCATTTCTGCCCATTATGTGATCTGATGGTATTGGCATGTTTTAGATCCCATCAATTAAACAGTGCCATCTGAGAGGCACCCAGGAAGTTGCACTACAATCTGTGCAGTGTTTGCCCTCTCAGGTGATGATGCCCTCCAACAGTGAGAAGGCTTGCACCTTGACCATATTCAAACAATCCCTTAAAAACTAGCTTATCACCAGGATTAGAGTAGATGGCGAGTCCCTTGCATACATAGTTGATTTGTGAAAATTTTGTATTTTTCTGGATAGCTGATTTTCATGTTGCTTACATACTACTATTTTTAAATTATGTACTATAGGCTACTACAGATAAGGAATCCCATCTTGGTTGTGAAATTGTGAAAGCATGTTGTGGTAGTAATAACTGCTATGCGGGGAAGGTCTTCATGAAATAGTTGCCATGGTGGCACAGACTGCAGTAAGAGATGGTATCATATACGCAGTTCAGTGAGTTACAGATATTGTTGAAAAGGATTCTCAGTTTGGCGCTTGGACATTGTGTCTTAACAAACATCTGTTATAAACTCTCTTACTGATATGGCTGCAGGTTCCCAGATCAGGAAGTGAGAAGGACAGCTGTACAGTGGATTGATTCCATAAGTGATGCTGAGCTATTAGATTATCTGCCCCAGTTGGTACAGGTGAGTCGATGTGCTTATTGAAAGAATTGTCAAAGGCTTAGCTGGGAAATTATTGCTGTCAATTTGTGAACATGCCTATGAATGGCTTGTAACTCAATAGAGGGTTATGTCTAGCAAGGAAATCACTATGCTAGAGTCTTTGTTTTAGGAACTGATAAATTGTTCTCCTAGGGTAGCATTTCTTTAAATGATTAGGAATGCCATAGCTTCGTAAATTTTCAGGGTGGTTGCTCTGCTGAGAAATCAGTTGTAATGAGATTAGTTTGAGCAAATACATCTGTCCAAAGAACAGACATTTTTATAAGTAGATCATATCTTTCAGATCATATTTTTATATTTTGCATTGAATTCAGAACACTTTTTGTTTGGGGATTTTGCTTTCATACTTAACAGTTTCAGTTTCCTTCTTCCGTACTCAGGCACAGGGTAGGCAAGTTCACAAGTAACCCTCATTCCAGTCCCAGGTCATCCTTAACAAAGTTTAGCAGTAAAATAGCAAATGTAGCTTCCCAGGTTTATTTTTTCTTTTGAGGCTAGAATGAGATAGTTGGGGATATAATTTGCCTGCAACATAAAATATATTGATTTCTGCTCTGAATTCCTCCAAGGCTCCCCAGAGATAGATTTTTTTAAAAAAAGTTCAGTTCTCCCAGCTAGTAAGGTCTTGAACCATTCCCTCTCGGCCCCTGGAGTCAAAATAGATTTTAAAAATTAAAATAAAATAAAGCTGCTTTCCACAAACAAGCTAAGTTCTTAAGTTATGTTTTCTGCATCTGAATGTACCATATTTTCACAGCTATAATGCAGATTGGAATTATTCCTGCTACACTTGTTAAAATGTATTTACATTATATGTATGTATGTAAATAATTATTTTTACATACTTTTTACTTTTTACTGTGCTGTAATATCTCTTGTTGTACAATTATAAAGGTGCTATCATGTTTTAAGTGTAAAGAGTAAAGTAGTAATAGTATTCCATTAATGGATGTTTATGAATGTCTCCTTGGGGACTTTCTAAGCACTTTATTGGGGAAAGCAATTTGTATTTTCTTGCATTGTGCACCACTGTCACATTTTCTGTTTCCATGCTTCTGTAGCTCACTGCAGGTTTTATAGCTTGCACCTCTTTTTTTTCAGTAAAACCAATTTATTTTCTTTTTGTAGGCTCTTAAGTATGAATGTTACTTGGACAGTCCCTTGGTGCGGTTTCTTATGAAGCGAGCCATTTGCGATCTGAGGATCACCCACTATTTTTTCTGGTAATATTGGTGGGCATAATGAGGATAAAATGAGATACATAAGAAGATAAGTACTGATAGGAAAAAGGGGGACTCTAATTTCATTGTTGCTAGCAGATTTTTATCCCATATTGCCCGCTAATAATCAGGCAGGATAAAACTGTTCTTTGATTAAGATTTTTATCTATATAGATAATATAGAGGGATATTTCATATGATTCCTGTTCTGTGGAGTTCCTGATGGTCTCTGAACTTGGTTGTTTGCTTGAAAACATTTCATTACCCAAATAGGTCATATCAATATAAGTGAATATGGAGTGTGCTGTAGTTTGCCCTGATAATTTGGAGACAGGAATAATTTCTACACCCCAAACTATGAAAAGGCAGGGCAAACTACTGCATATAAACAGGAAAAAAACAGCAACAAACCTCATGCAGACTTACAATAGTTCATTTAATGACTGAAGTTACAAAATCATGGAAAAAATAGTTTATGAGCATTTGTTTATGATCATTGTAGCATCTCCATGGTCACATGATCAAAATTCAGACACTTCACAACTGACTTATATTTATGACGGTTGCAGTGTCCCAGGGTCATGGGATCACCTTTTACAAACTTCTGACAAGCAAAGTCAATGGAGAAGCCAGATTCACTTAATAACTGTGTTACTAGCTTAACAGCTGCAGTGATTCACTTAACAGCTGTGATAACAAAGGTTGTAAAATGGAGTGACATTAACAACTGTCTCGTTTAGTGACAGAAATGTTGGGCTCAATTGTGATCATAAGTAGAGATTACCCATAGCATGTTCACTTAGTCTGCATAGGAGAAGAGAGGGAGAGCTTTTGCTTAGTTACTTCTATTAATGTAGATAATTTGAAGTATGGCTCCGTTCCACACAAACATTTCTATTTCCAGTGACCAAGTTTCTGTATTCCCAGGCTTCTGAAAGATGGTTTGAAGGATTCTCAGTTTAGCATTCGTTACCAGTACCTGCTGGCAGCTCTATTATGTTGTTGTGGAAAGGGTCTGCGGGAGGAGTTTGACCGTCAATGTTGGCTTGTTAACACTTTGGCTAAGCTGGCTCAACAAGTCCGTGAGGCTGCTCCATCATCGCGACAGGTATATGGCTTTATGATGATTGGAGGAAAGAGTAGAGAGGAATAAGAATGATGGACTTAATGTGCAATGATGAAATATTTAACTAAAAGTAGAAATGATGATGGAAAAAAGGAAATCATTATCATTCTAAAGAATATATGTTTCCTCATAAGTTAAGATATGTTTCCACTTATTCCACAAGAGAGCATACAATAAATGATGTAAAAGTACTGGCTGATCAAGATTTATAAGTTGCATAATGTTCTTTCCATGTTCTAAGTTACATCTGAATGTTCTTACCTAATTCTCTAGGTATCTAGTGCAGTATGCTTTGGTTCTGATTATCTGCAATATGGAAACAGGATCCTAATTTCTTTCCACTTAACTATGTATAAGATTGCAAGTGCTTTATAAGCTTACCTCCTGGAAGCAGAAACTGCATGTTAGATCTAAATATTAGTTTGCTAATATTTGAATACAAAATTTAATTTGCTACTATTTGGGGATCAAGTGGGCCTTGTTATTCACAATGGCTCCATTTCAACTAAACAACTGTGGATAACAAGACTATGAAAAGAAAAACACTTTTCACAAGAATCAATTCACCATGTAACATGTGTAAAAAATATACAAAAAACTCTCAAAAGCTATGAATATATGAAACTGCTCATCAAGAGTTTGGTCTGTATTTTCCAGCTGTAGATACAGGAAATTACAACTAATGGTTCCACAAATAACAAGGGCTACCTTTAAACGATTTTAATATTTTTTTTCAAAGTTGTCCATACACCTAATTATTAGAACTTTTCATGATATTGTGGCTTGTTTTAGTCAAGTTTCACATCTTGTTACTAACAGTAGTAAAGCTAATGAGAAGAGCAGACACTTTATGGATAAATACTTTTTAATGGTGAAAAATGATCTGCGTTGAAAAGGGAATGGAAGGGGATTTGAATAAGCTGAAGTTAAGAGCTTATAGTTTTTGTTTTGTTTTTCCTTTAGGCCATCCTTCGTGAGGGACTAGAGGATGTCAGACAGTTCTTCAATGTCAATGGCTCCTGTCGACTACCGCTTAGCCCCAGCCTGCTGGTGAAAGGAATTGTGCCCAGAGTATGTTGTTGACTGGTTAAAATGCTTTTATTTATATACTGTGGAAATGGGATTAGTTCTTCCTTCAACACCTTAGGAGTCACTCACTCCATGTGTTTCATGTGCCAAAACCATCCAAGCTCTGGAGTAGCATTTCTATAACCAGTCTTTATGCAACTTCTTACCTCTTTAGTATGAAAATAATTGGCTTCCATCACTTAACGTACCAATTACTTCTGGTAGTGTTGTTTTATTTGGGCAATAGTAATATATCCATGAGGAATAACATAATACCTTTGATCTGATCATAAATATGCATTGCATAGTAATTCTTCTTCCAGTGCTTGGGATCATTGATCTCCCATATTGCTAGGGTGCTTGTTTGTAACATTCACCTCCCCTCTTTGGTCTCCATTGTCTTTGCTTGCAGGATTGTTCCTATTTCAATTCAAATGCTGTCCCTCTGAAGCTCTCTTTCCAGAATGTTGATCCCCTTGGAGAAAATATCCGTGTTATTTTTAAGGTAAGTGCTGGACTGGAATTGTTCAGTTTTTAAGGAAGATCATTGTTAGATTGAAATCCTCTTTCTGATTGGAAGGCAGGCAAAATTTTATTTCTACTATAGTGTGCCTGAGGATTTGATTATGGTTGGGATGAATATCAGGTACAATGGAAGTTGTTTTCTAATTCCAGCTAGTATGATAAAAACAAGTCTAGACCTTGCTATTAAGCTAGATCCATATGGCATGGATCAGCAAGGTTTCTTAGCCTGAGGACTACACTGCCTACAGTTGACTTTGCAGCCTGCATTCCTATAATGGTTGGAGTCAAAGCAGAGAGCGAGCAAGGCTAACTATACACATTGTTGTATTCACCAATACATCTGTGCAGTTATAATCAAACATATATCCAGATTTTCTCTTGTCCATATGATGCTCTTTTCAACCATCTCCCCCCAGCAGTTTCAAAGCAACTCTTGGAGAAGTGATAATGATTCTGGGGTAAGTTGGGGTTGATACTTTTTTAAAAAGTAAATAGGTGATTTAGGTTACATTACATGTTTTAAAAAGAGGATTCATGTCTAATAACTTTCTCCTAATATAAATTATTTAAAAGCTCTGGAAATAATCTGTCCTATATCATACTTTTGTTCCCACAGTGTGGAGATGATCTTCGCCAAGATATGCTAACCCTGCAAATGATTCGCATAATGAACAAGATCTGGGTGCAAGAAGGTTTGAACATGCGCATGGTCATATTCCGTTGTTTTTCTACAGGGCGTGGTCGGGGTAAGCCTAGATCCAAGTATGAAACATTTTTAGTTTCCTTTATCTTCCTCAGCTTTATTTATATACTAATAGGATTCCTGGGGGACCTTATAGATAGTGACTTCAAGTTCAGAACTAATTTATTATCTCTTTGGGCAAACATTGAGAATATAGAAACTGCCTTGATAAATTAGTCTGTGAGTAGATTAATAATTTCCCAGTGTGCCTATTCTTCCTTCCTAAGTCATAGCTGTAGGATTTTTTACTCAAAATTTTATCTGTGCCTGCCACATACATAATAATATCTCCAATTTTATTTCCTTATCTGTTTTCTATTATTATTTTCACTGTTTTATTTGTTTCACATTTTAAAATGTGTTTGGAAATGCTTAGTGTTTTGAATATTATAATTATTAGGCAGATTAGAAGTATCAACACTAATAATATGTGCACGGTATCTGTTAATCAGTGTGAAATATCCCTAAAAATGGAAGGTTTTTTCTTAGTTATTTTATCCACTATATAAGGGTTTATTTCAATAACAGTCTGATAAAAAATTATTCCAGATGCTGAGCACCTGTTTCAGTTTATGACAAATGCATTCTTTATCTGCAACAATATTCTTCTAGCGATATCTTCACAAGTGTGCCTACAAATTAGCAGCATAAGAGATTATGACGATTAATTAATTTAGCCGGGACCTTGAAACTGCTTCCTTAGCAAAAAGAGAAGGTTGTCATTTTCTGAGTTTCTAAATTGAGGCTCTGTTGTTGATACACAAAAAGGAGCTTGATAACCTTCAATCCATGTGCTGCCTTTGATGGCCTCCTGTGGACCCAGCAGAAGCTGACTAGATGATTATAGTCAGTCACCATTCCTCAGACCAACCTACTGTTGTGGAGAAAGATAGAAGGAAACTCTGTATATACTGCATTGAACTCTTGAAAGAAAGCTGGGAGAGCAATCAAATACAACTGCTTGCCTACATGCTCCTTTGTAGGCAAGCAGTTATCTGAAAGCAATTATTTGTTCCATTATAGCATAGCTATGAGGGAAACTTTTGTGGCTTCCCCTTTCCTTCCAGCAGCCTGTTGGTTTCCTGATGCTAATGACATTGAGAAACTGACAGACTTGGATGGAACAGCTGAGAGAGGAGAAGTAGGTTGCCCTCCTTCCAGCAATTGTTTAAACTACAATTTGATCCTTCCTCTGAATTATCTATTAAAGACTGCCTAGAAAATGTGTTTATACAGTACGTGAATTTGTCTCCCCACAATTTTATATACAGCCTTGAGATGGTTGTGTATTTCCTTCCATTTAATACAAATATCAACCTGGATACTATTGAGCTGTATAGCCCTGATGTCTGAATGGCAATAAGAATATCTTTCCTCTCCTATAACCAACCTCATTTCCATCAATTGTGCATTACAGGAATGGTGGAAATGATTCCCAATGCAGAAACTTTGCGAAAAATTCAAGTGCAACATGGTGTGACAGGTTCCTTCAAGGATCGTCCCCTTGCAGACTGGCTACAGAAGCACAACCCCAAGGAGGATGAATATGAAAAGGTAAAGAAAAGGAACAAGAAAAACAATAAAATCCTTTGCCTGAGAGTCAAAAACCACAGAATTATATGCAGGAATTATATCAATATCTTCTCTCTACATTTTGTAATTGTAGTAATTACAAAAAGCAAAATAGAGGCACTGTAATTTAGATTTGTTTATGTGTTTTCAGATCGATTTTTAGTTCTTTATTACAGTATTGGATCAAGAAGAAGCTAGTTTTATTTTATTTGGCATTATAATGGTATTTTAAGTCTCTGAAAATGGGAAGCAATATTAAGAATCATTTTTTTTCCTTTACAAATTATATTTTAAAATGTCTGGATGCAGTGCTTAGCCACACACACATGATTTTGCAAATGTGTTCATTATGTTAAGTTTACTTACGTTGTGTTTATGTTTATGTTTATTAGATTTCTATACCGCCCCCTCTCCCAAAAAAGGGACTCGGGGCGGTGCACAGCCAATTAAACAGAAACAGTATATACAATTAAAAACAATTTAAAATTATTAAATTGGAGGCCGAATATAAAATTAACAGATATAAAACTGATAAAAAAATTTAAAATACCAAATTTAAAACCTCACAAATCGTTACTGGGCCAGGCCGGCAGAAAGATTTGTAAATGAGAATGTCAGATATTGCTAAATGTCCCAACTGATTCCAGAAAATGGCATATCATGGGGTTATTGTTTTCTTGCTTCACACATGCATATACTGTACCTTGTAATCCCCCTTTCTATATTTTAGAAATCTCCCAAAAGTTTCTCTATCCATTGCCTTACCTACCTTTCTCACTGATTCTTTTCATAGCTATTGTAAATACATCTTCATCTTTCAGGCAGTGGAGAATTTCATTTACTCCTGTGCTGGCTGCTGTGTAGCCACTTACGTTTTGGGAATCTGTGACCGGCACAATGACAACATCATGCTCAAAACAACTGGGCACATGTTCCATATTGACTTTGGAAGGTTTCTGGGTCATGCCCAGATGTTTGGCAACATCAAAAGGTGAGGGATTTTCTGAAATGGCTGCTCAAAGACTCTGCATGTCTGCTTTGAAATCCTCATACGATTTTCTGAGAATGCATGTGCATTCCCACAAGTCATCATGCCTGGATCAAAAGATACTTTATGATACTTTACTATTATTTTATTTCATTTCATTTCATTTTACTATATGTACCCGCCATCTACACATAACAACTCTGAGTGGCTTATACTATGTTGTTCTAAAGATTATTATTATGGTTGGTCACACAGTCAGCCAGAGGTTTAGACTGGATTTTTATTATTTATTTATACAGTACTACTAAAACTCCCATGTTGATTGTTTGTAATCTTCATTAACAAAACAGTACATCATGGGGTAACAATTTTTGAATGAACATACCTTAAATGGGTTAATTTAATGTCCACTTCAGCTTCATTGAGAAAATGACCAAGGGTGAGAAACAAAAGTAGTCACATTGGTTTTTTCACATAAGAAATACTTTGCAACTGGATAGATTCCATAGGATGATAGAAGCAGTCTAAGAATACCATGACGTTAACGTGGACATCACCATAGTTACATTTCAGGAGAAATGCTGTTTGATATAGAAATGCAGCTCTTGGCATTTAAATCTTTTTAAACATTTCCTGTAAAGTGGGATTCATTTGTAATGTAATACCTAAAATATTTCACTTGGATGAAAGACAACAGTACTTGGCACTTAGCTGTCTCCATTATTTGGCAACAGAAGCGAGGATAAAATTAATGTGAAAGTAGTTTACACAAAATAAAATTAATATAAACCCAGTATAAAATTATGGTAATATTATCCATAGAAATTAAGACTAAATGACAAAACTTAGGTATTTTCAGCATGCCACCTTAGATAATATTCTAGAATCGGCTTAGCTAAAGTAGTGGCACACAGAAAATCATTAATATTTTATGATGATTAAAACATAATTAACATTAAGTGAATAATAAATAATTGGTTGTTTTCCTTTCTGCATTTTAATACTTTTTACAGTACAACCTTTCTACTTCTATGTCTGTTGCCCTTAGGCAAGGCCTGCAGTTTCAATAGGATTAACTAGAGTATAAAAAGCATTAAAAGAATTCATCAAGGAATGGGAATGCTTGCAAAAGCTCTGACGTGTGTGTATCCTGCTTTTATTATTTTTATAAATAATTCAAGGCGTCAAACACATCCAACACACCTTCCTCCTCCTGTTTTCCCCACAACAACTCTGTGAAGTGAGTTGAGCCAAGAGAGTGTAACTGGCCCAAGATCATCCAGCTAGCTTCATGCCTAAGGCAGGAACTGGAACTCGGCTTCTAGCTTGGTGCCTTAACCATTAGATCAAATTGAATTAACAATTATTTATTAACAAATTAACAAATAGTCAAACTTTTCCTGATATTTCTCTTTGTTTTTGAGATGTAATCATCATGTGATAGCCAAAGCTCTTCCACTTCCTTCTAGACTCACATAACCAAATGTTATCATAAATAGAGTAAAATGAAACAGAAGAAAAATCTGCATTCAATTTTCCACCAAATAAGTTATTTCAATTTGATAAAATTAGCTTTGATTCTAATGCAGCCTTAATTTCCAAATTTATTTTTATTCTTTTTTTTCACTCTGAGATGAGAAAGGAAAAAATGAAGGACAGATTCAATATTGTGTTGAAAGAGGAGAATACTGTCATCTCTTTATATGTGAAAACAGTTATTAACAAAGAAAAGCATACAATAAAAGGACTTATTAGAATAGCTGCAAATACTATTGTTCATTTCATTGATGCCTATGTCTCTAAGCATGAACCAAAGATACTGCCAGAAAATGCAGATCCTTAACTGTTGAAAAAATTTGCCAGATATACCTAACAAAAATACCTTGTTAAATTTGCTGTTATCTTGCTAAAATCCAAAACTGTCATTCAGATGGAATGTCCAAGAGGATGTCTGAAAAACTTTAAAATATATCTACTTGGAACGATTATCCTTAGTCATTTTAAATGTCATATTATTCATGGATTGGCTGGGATATAACACACAACCAAACTGGGGGTGGTGTACTTTGAGAAACGAAACAAATAAATACCATTTGTGTCATGCTATGTAGTTTCATTATGAATATTTAAGTTGGTTTTACATAACACTATAAAAAAGAAAAATTAAATTATAATATTGTTTTGTAAATAATATTTCAAAAGTTGATGAAAATCTTGTTTAAGTTTGAGTTATTTCATTAACATACATGATGAATGAGTGTAGTTAGGAATGAAAAAGAAGTAATCCTTGAAGTAACTACAATTAGCCACCTTGAGATATATAGATGTACCTTCTCTATAGGGACCGGGCTCCATTTGTCTTCACATCAGACATGGCTTATGTGATCAATGGTGGTGATAAACCCTCCAGTCGTTTCCATGATTTTGTGGATCTCTGCTGCCAAGCTTACAACCTGATCCGGAAGCATACTCATCTCTTCCTCAATCTTTTGGGACTGGTGAGAGAACCTATTCCCCTCCCTATTGCTCATGCTCTTCAGTAATATTGCATCCGTCCAGTCAGGCACATTGTAATTCTTGCTGAACCCTACATGTCAGCTGATCATTTAGGATGAGTTTTGGAGTTTTGAATATTGTCTCTTTTTCAAGCTTTGGGCAAAGATCAAGACAGAAAGTGCATAATCTCATGGTTGCCCTGCCCAAAGATCTCATTTTTTTTCCTGTAGCCACATAGACTAGGGACTGTATTATTTTTCTTTAGACTATATTTGTCATTTTTATCCAGCTTCCCAAGGATCTGGGTTGCTCAAATATTGTTGTTTGATAAGTTAAAGATATTGTCACAAGATGTACTGTAAACTGTGCCAAGTAAAACTACCTTCTGCAATTGACTGGTAGTGTTCAAGTGGTTCTCCAGTTACTCTGGGATTGCACCCAATTGCACCATTGATATTGTTTTTGCTTTCTTTTGTCACAGTCATTCTACCTCTATTTGCAGGTCTTTGAATGTTGTGATTTCTCTTGTTCTTTAATGTTGTGATTTCTCTTGTTCTTTTCTATTCTGCTGTCTCAAGATACTGCAGTGACCATTTTCCAGACTTTATTGTCATTTATATAAATAATTATAAACTCTGGGGCATGTGCTTTTCTGTGAATTCTAAAGACCTTGAAGTCCTTAGCATCTTCATCTATTACTTTGTCCATTTTGTGGTCCCATCACTTTTTGCCTCCAGGCAAATAGCAGTAATGATATGCAAAAAATACCATTAGTAACAGTATTTCAGGAAATCAGGAGTCGATATTCCATTTGTGAAACTGAGATTCCCATTGCTCATACCTTCAACAACTGCACCTCTTCATTTTCCAATGCTAATTTTTGATCTCTTTTTTCACTCAGATGCTCTCCTGTGGGATTCCTGAACTCTCTGACCTTGAGGACTTAAAATATGTTTATGATGCACTTAGACCACAAGACACTGAGGCAGATGCTACTACCTATTTTACCAGGTGAGAAGATATTAGTCTTAACAATGATCGTTAAAAAATCAGAAAATGAAGAATCCAAACATCTGTGTCCCAAAAAATTTTTCACCAACACTGTTCTGGAATCTTTATCAAAATCATGGAGTAGTAACAGTCAACTTTACATCACCATATCACTTAGAATTTCCATCCTTTGATACAGATTGATAGAATCCAGCCTGGGCAGTGTAGCCACGAAGCTCAACTTCTTCATTCACAACCTGGCCCAGATGAAGTTCATGACATCAGACTCCCGGCCAACGTTGTCATTTGCCCCGCGTGTGCACACAATCAAGACGTCTAGCCGTATCATTGACATTTTTCTCTGCCGACATGAAAAGGTCTTCAATCCCAGCAAAGGATACGTGAGTCCTTTTTATGGCCATTTTGGGCACTACAGTAGACACAATGTTAGGACAGCTGGCCTAGATAAATGACGCTTAAAGCAAGAAATATTATATGAAACACAGAACTCATGTGGAATCTGCAGTTGAACCATATGAACTTTCATCTTTGCCTTGCAGATTTATATTCTGAAGGTAAAACGAGAACACCCATTTGAAGTCACATTCATTCAGCGCACATTTGAAGAGTTCCAGGAACTGCACAACAAGCTACGCCTTGTCTTCCCCTCTTCACATCTTCCAAGGTCAGTCTCCATTTTGCTTATAACCTTCATTTTTCTTTGATGCTATACTCAGCACTCCTGCAATTAATCTGATTAAACTGATTGTATATTTATTTATAATTCTCCATATGCTTTCCTGAATGAAATGCAATTTTTCTGCTACGAAAGAATCAAAATCTGGGAACAAAGTAATAAAAAATATAATCGGATTCTTCATCTGTACATTCATGATTGGGCAATCAGTCGTTTTTCAGGAAGTACATATTATCAAAATTATTAACCCATCTTATGGAGTACACAAGTGGGAAAAGTTGAAATGATTTCTGTTTAGGAAATAGATATAATAGATGTGCTTATGCATATGACCATCTAAACCTATTTTGAGCATGTGTTAAAAATAACTTAAGCAAAGATATCAAGTTCGGAGAATATATAAAATGTGGCTGGATGCTGCATCTGAATTTCAGGGATGCATTGAACACCCTGCCTTTTTGTCACCCTGCCTTTGTTTCTTGCGTGTTTACTAGGGCAGTTATTTCTTAATAGTATGCAGTCATGCTGCAAGAAATCCTAACTTAGTTCTCTTCTTTTCATAGCTTTTTTTCTGGGAAGCACCATTTTCTGAACCTTTTTACTCCTTCTGGCTGAATGTATGGAGAGAAATCAGAATTTGGTAGTCTCACCTTTTTAACATGAAGCAATTGCTTCCATGTACAGGACTTTTAAGGAGCAGCCATATCTTTGAACCCTTCTGCTTCAGAAATTTTCTTGATGGTTGGGCTCACTGCTTAAATGTTTTTTTCTCCCCACCCAATCCAATTTTCCAGCTTCCCTAGCAGGTTTATAATTGGACGATCACGAGGAGAGGCAGCCGCTGAGAGGAGGAAAGAGGAATTGAATGGCTACATCTGGCATCTAATTCATGCAGCTCCGGAGGTTGCTGAGGTAACATGGATGAAAAGAGATCATACTAGCAAGACTAAGGAGAATTTGTAGGCAAAGTCTTCAATATATAATAGTTCCACCTGAAGTATTTTGCAATTTGTCCCCAGGATTCTTGTTTAGACAATTTTGCTTGATTATTCTACTGAAAATTTAAATAGCTTATTGCTGCTCCTGAAATTACTTTACATTGCTAGTCTGAAGCATATTCCTAGGATGCATCAAGTCCTAAGATGCACCAAGATTGCCCTGATGCTTGATATTCTGCTAGGTTATTTCCATTGCAGAAGAGAAAGACAAGGTTGAAATCTCTTACTCTCACACATGTGGTCTACATCTTTAGAGCTCTTAGCAGTGATGAATTGATGGTGTATCCTCACTGCTATGTTAATAATAATCGTGATAAGAAAAATGTCAAAAATTTCAGGTTACATATATAAGCTGAATCTTACCTCTTGGCAGTATTGGAGTGGGGACAGAAATAAGTGACGTGTTATTTGCAGAACAAATGTATTGTCTCTAATGTTGAGGTTTTCTTGCAGTGTGACCTGGTATACACATTTTTCCACCCTCTTCCAAGGGACGAAATTGCTGCAGGCACCAATCCAGCACCAAAGCCTGCAAGTAAATATCAGTATTATGCAAGTAGTAAGATTTATCTGCTTCAATATTCCATGTTTGGCTGATAGCTGGTTCTGAGTAGAATACATAAAATAAGAATATTTTCATGCAGCCTATCATGGGATAAAGTCCATCATGCATTCCATTAGAGCAGGGATGTCAAACTCCCAGCCCATGGGCGGGATGCATCACATGGCCATGCCCACATCTGGTTTAGTGAAGGGGGGAAAAGTTGTGATGCATCACGTGACGCCATCGTGATGCCGTGAGTTTGACACTCCTGCATTAGGGGAAGAAAACAATCTTGATTATTTGACTATTTTTCCTAAGAACTTATTCAGGGTGGTTATATATTTTTCAGGATCTGAACTGTATTTACAATGATCAACAAGAGGCAACACACAAACAATTTTATTCTATTTGGAATTAATCAGATGTACATAGCCACATATTTATTTATGGAGTTTAAACCTTCTCCTGGGAATTGCATTCATGGATCTTTGTTTGTTTAGATAACTATGTACAGGTCATAATCTTTGAGAGTTGTCCTAGTCCTGATATTCAGCAATGTTACAGGACGGGATATACTGTATCCTGATATGTAAAATCTATATTTAGAATATTATATACAATATAGCATCATTTTGTAAGCTCTACAAAATGTAAGCGGTGGTTATTAAGGAAGATCTGTGTCCTAGGGAATCCACTGTTCCTCAGACGACCGGATGTGAATCCCTCTTTGTGAACTGTGGTTCCGGGGTTCAGATGGACCTGTTTATCACATACTTGGCTCCCAGCTATGTGACATCGGCCCTGCCTGAGCTCCTTGAGGTGATAGCCGGCTTGACGGTTGGGACCCCCAGGCTTATGGACATGGGGGATTTCAACCTACCCTCTACCGGCGGGACCTCGGGGGATGCTCAGGAGTTTTCCATGACAGGCTTGGGCCTGACCCAATTAATTAGGGATCCCACACACACAGGGGGTCACATCTTGGATTTGGTTTTCGTCTCTGGTCAGTGGCAGAATGATCTTGGTGTAGGGGATGTTTTGATAGAGCCCCTGTCATGGTCAGATCATTTGCTCCTTAGGCTGGACTTCCATTCCGCACCCCCTCGTCACAGGGAGCGGGACCGATTAAATGGTACCGCCCCAGGCGCCTGATGGACCCAGATAGGTTCCTGATGGAGCTTGAGCTGTTTCCCGAGACTCGCACACACGACTCGGCTGAGGACCTGGTGGCCACCTGGGATAGGGTGGCGATTGGTGCCCTTGCGGCCTCTGACCTGATGCTGATCCCATGTGGCTCCTTGGTTTTCTGAGGACCTGAGGGAGATGAAGCCTAGAGAGTGGTTGAAGGACCAGCTGTTCCGTATCTGACCGGACACTATTGCGATCCTATGTTAGGACCTATTTAGTGGCAATAAGGGTGGCAAAGTGTTCGTACTTTTCCGCCCTTATTGCATCCGCAGAAAATCGCCCCGCTGCCCTTTTTAGAGTGACCGCTCCCTCTTAGATGAGGGAGCATGGGAGGACCCCTTGCAAGGATGGGCCGAGGATTTTTCTATTTTTCTGCAGGACAAAATCGCTCAGATCTGGGACGGTTTGGACTCTGACTGGGCAACTCTGGGTGGGAGGATGGGGGCGGATTTCAGTGAGGTCATTTGGGGGGAGTTCGATACTGTGACTCTGGAGGACGTGGACAGGATACTGGGTGAGCTTAGCATTGGAAAGCTAATCAGTTGTAAAGCGTGATATCATGTAACTTTATCTCTTTGAGATGAAAATTACAATACTTCTGGTTGTTGTTCTTAAGCAATCTCACAGTCATTAAACACAACTTCATGTGTTTAATCTCACAGTCATTAAACACAACTTCATTTATGACTTCCTATTGGCTTCCTCGTTGACTGTGCTTATAGAAAGCTGCCAAAGAAAGTTGCAAATGGTTTCATGTGATCATGGAATGCCCTGACTTCATAATTGTGAGCCAGGTGCTCAGTGCCTAGATCACAATCATATAACTGCAGGGACATTGCAACTGATGTAAGACAAGGCCCTGTCTTAAGTACTCATTCAGACATAAGTCTGAACAGTTGCTATATATATTCTATGAAGTGTTTTACTAATATTGTCCGTCAGTCAGTACACAACCCATTTCACTGTGTTTGGAACTCATCTGATGCACATAAATACAGATCTTATGGGCTTCAGTCTTTGATGATGATGTTATCCATTCAGTTGTGTCTGACTCTTGGTGATTCTATGGGCCAGGTCTTTCCACATCTTCCAAATTTGCACTACTTCTTTAACTATCCTATAGAGGAGGTGTTCCCAATGGCCATGAACCCATGGCTACACAAGTGAGCAAAGGTTCATCTGCACATGCACAGAATCTAAGTAGCACATGAAATCATGCTCCCCCCCCAAAATCCATGGGAAAAATTTTTTTCATCGAACTGGTGCTGGAGCCAAAAAGGTTGGAGGCAGCTGCTATAGAACCCTTTAGACTTTTAGCAAACATAAGATTTCGTATATTGACTCAAGCAATTAAATTGAGAACTGATGTATCAGTTAACATGGGGCAAAATATATAGGATATTAAGTTACATTGATTTTGTATTAATATTCTTTATAGTTTAGATTTTTAAAAGGGATTTTCAAAAGTATGACAAAGAAATTTTTTTTTTCAAAAAACTACACACATTTCTGTTCTTCATAGCTGCTCCTATCTCTGCTACAAAGCAAAATATAATTTTATTTCATATTCCTTTTTCTTAGATGCTGTGTGGTCCCAACCAATTGGAAAAGTCGGTGGAGAGGTGAAATTATCAATCTCCTATAAGAACAACAAGCTCTTTATAATGGTGATGCATATCCGTGGCCTCGTGAGTGCTTAACATTAGCTATTCTGATGGTGTCTTCTAACCAATCTTTTGCACATTTATACAGCCCAAAGAACTCATTAATCTAATCGACTTAATTTCTCTCTTTTAGCAGCCTATTCAGGATGGCAGTGATCCTGATCCTTATGTTAAGACTTATCTTCTGCCCGATCCTCAGAAAACCACCAAGAGGAAAACCAAAGTTGCTCGAAAAACTTGCAATCCAACTTACAATGAAATGGTATTTGTTTGTTCACCTTGTGTTAATGAAGTAGCCCTTGCATAGATTCAGAAATCCCAAGTACAGGCAGAATTGGAGCTGATAAAGTGGTGGGCTGACACATTCTGAAAGCATTGTAGAATTTGAAAAGATATGAATTTACTTTTTGAGCTCATTGCTTGCCAGATATTGGAGATTCAACATTTAGAGAGTGGATTCAATTCCAAAACCTTTGCTGAAATTATCAATTTGCTTAGGTTAGAATATAGACCATTCATTCTGGCAAAAATTATGTGAAATAAGCTAATACTTCAGTGCAACATACAGAACTACAACCATCAAAACTTCTAATTAACATGGTATAAGTTTTGTACAGAGAATTACAATCTGATGCTTTGCTTCTTGCTTCTCATACTTGCAAAACTGAGGTGCAGTTGCTATGCAGAAGGTCTATCTGTCAACAGTAGCCAGATCTGTATAGGAATTTGCAGGCACCAAAATATTGTCTTATCCATTAATGTGTTGCCAATTGAAATTATCTTATTCTATTTGCATGTATTGAAGAATTATAAAATAGATTTGTTGTGTATTTGAAGGATTATAAAATGGATTAGTGAAACAATAAATTAGGGAAATAACCTGGTAATAAAATGCATGCATTTCATAAACAACCCAAGGTAGTGGCATTCCTAGGTAATATAGGGAAAGAAATATTTCAAACCCAACAGCCAGACCAAGAGATGATGCTAGGAAGCAGGATATTGTGATTTTAGGCATTGTGATTGTCTAGTTATTGAGCTATACTAACCATATTATTCTAGCAAATGTAATGATACCTTTAATAGAAAGGGATCAAAGGAAATTGACTTTAAAAAATACACTTCTGCCTAATTATTTTATAATTTTAGAATAAATTTTATTTTAAATAGTATATTAAAATATACTTTACCTTTGCCTTACACTTACATTTTCATCACCATAGTAACTGCAAACAGTTGCTAACAAGGTATTGGCTAAATGGGGATTACCTGTATTCTAGGAGAAAGTTACATGTGAGAAGGTTAATGTTCTGCAATTTTGGTATCTTCCAGCTTGTCTATGATGGAATTCCTAAAGGAGATCTACATCAGCGGGAGCTGCATCTGAGTGTCCTGAGTGAAGAGGGCTTTTGGGAAAACATCCTCCTTGGCGAGGTTATAATCAGACTACGGGATTTAGATCTGACACAGGAGAAAATGGGTTGGTTTGAACTGGGCTCTAGGAGCCATGGGATCATGTGAGAAGCAGGAAGGCAGCCTTAGTGTCTTTGGAACTACTTCGGCCCATGGAAGTCCTTGGGAACTAATGCATGTTCCAGGAGTTGTATCCTGGTATAAAACTCAAAGGATTTAATTCGAATAAGAAGATGGACATTTTGTTTCTGTGCAAATGAAGAGTTAATTTCCTGTGGAGAGTGAACATGTTGGGGTTAAGTCATGATAGGGAATCCTATGACTTGAAATGGCTGCTGTAGACTTTTATCTTTGAATACATTTACCTTGTGTCAAGGGAGCAATGACTTAACTGAGGGGGAGGGTTTAAATATTAAAGGCTTCCCCCTCCCCTTTGAGATATTTTTTATTTTAAAACAATTTGAGGCCAGATGTGAATTGTAGGATGGAATCTAGATGGAGAGGAACTTTGCAGAATAATGAATGCTATAAATTAAGTTCTTATTGGACTTTCATAAGGTATTTTTTATTTTAAAGGAACATTTACATAAGTATGTGTGATGGGTTGGGAGATATGTGGATTCAGTATGAATGGAAGATTTAAACCCTTATCTCTGGGACAGGAGCTAGTGTGCTCCAACACAAGCCATCGTGGAGACATTGCTTCCAAAGGAGAGCAGTAGTACTTGCACAAGCGTAGAACTTGAGTAGAGTTGCCTTCTGCCTTCTCCAAATGAGTACAGATGTTTATCTAGGAGAACATGCTTTTTAGATTACATAAGAAATCGAAAATGTAACTCTACTGTTGACTGCAACAGTGCAGAAACAAAGGCCTTGACCTTACGTGTCTAAAAGCAATGTCTTATTTTTCAATCTTAGCTTTTCTAAATTGTCTCTTACATATATGGTGTTCTAGTCAGTCTCAAGAGATTGGATGGGATAATTTGTGTTAAGTCTTAGAAGCGAAGTGTTTTTTATTTACCCAAGCTAGGGAATCATTGGGAGTCCGCTTTCATGATCACCAGTGTCAAAGAACTGATTCTTTAGATTAGCTAACAATCCCTTTACCCATCAATTTGTAAAGCATGGTCATTTATTTCCAGGCTACTTAATTGAAATAAATAACATATTAATGAGTCTTTAAAACCTTTATTCATGACAGGCTTTTCTTCCAAGATGGCAAGTGAGAGGCAAAGTGGCTGGAACTTCTGAAAGTATTTGTGCTTATGACATTACTGTAACATCTCTTTAAAGCTATTGGCACTGGCAAACAGCATTGTTGCCCTTTCTCAGAGAAGTAAAACTTTATAGAAAATGATGTGGGGATAGGGAAATTACCAACTATGAAAACTTTTTTCTCTTAAGAATGGATAATTGCTGTTGGTTTTTTTATTATTTTTAAAAGAGACAAAGAATTTTTTCACAAGAACGTCCACATCAATGGTGGGATTCAAAAATTTTTACTACCGGTTCTGTGGGTATGGCTTGGTGGGTGTGGCAGGGAAGGATACTGTAAAATCTCCAGTCAGAGGTGGTATTTGCTGGTTTTTCGAACTATTCAAAACTCTGGTTTTTTGAACTTCTACCGGTTCTTCAGAACTGGTCAGAACCTGCTGAATACCACTTCTGGTCCATACCACTACCTTGCCTCAATGCCTACCATCTTCTAGCTCTTACTGAACTGTTTACAGTGGGAACTCACAAAAAAAAAATGGCATGTTTCTCAGGATATGAAAATGTGAACTCAAAAAGTTTTTTTTAAAGTAGTTATTCATGCCCAGGTCAGTTTGGAGGAAAAAGCAAACTTGTGGGAGAAATCAATTTTTTCCCCACTTTTGAGCTGACGGCTTTTTTTTAACTTTGTGTAATAATGTAACTGGATTTCAAAGAGACAACTACATGAGTGAATTTGGGGCATGGCCTTTGATAATATCTTCCATTCTATAGGAAATGAGATAAAGGTGGCATCTTACCCTGTGTCTTTCTACGTTGTAAAATGGTGACATTGGAAATAAATAAAGGAATTGGAATGCAATAGACTGTAGTATATCAATTTTAATAGCAAAAGGATTGAAAATATATATGCCTTTTCAAATAACTACAGCATCAACATAAAATACTGTAAGATTTCCTCCAATGTACTGTAAAAATGGGTTGAACTATAGCCCATTCTGACTTGTTAGAAAAGTAAGGATAGAAAATGAGTAGCTCACCCCAAATATTGTGTCCCTACTTCTTTAGATGCATTTAGAGAAAACTAGTAATACTTTAAAATTACATGAAGAAATTACATTCCTAATTCCTCATTCATAGTATATTCTCTTGTATAAAACAGAAACTAAACACTTGGAATATTTCTTCATGAAAATAGAAATTTACAATTTTCCTTTAAAAAGAGCTTTCCATATAAATAGAATCAACAGAAAAAAAAAAACCTCAGAGCAGTTATGTCTGTAGTCTTTATTATTCTATTTTTGATTCTCTGATTACTGATGGCTCAGGAAATGACAAAAAAATATTTCACGTGAATTTCTTGGTCATTTCACTTCCATTTTTCCCTAGTTTCAAAAGAGCTGTGCCTCTTTATTCCAATGCATTCTTATATTCTAACTTCAACTGTGCTAGAGGGTCTGTGTGATGTAAGAAGCCTGCCTCTCTGGAGCTATATTAATGAAACAGTTGAATCATACCTTCTTATGTTACTTTTTTTTTTCTGAAGAGATACCCAAGGGACATTGATAATACCTCACATTCAAACTCTTCCTCACATTATGATGAAAGCCATGTTCAACATTATCTGATCAAGATTCTGGAATACACAGGGTTACCCCTGTTTACAGTAGCAGTCCGAAAAAGAGACCAGCAAAACAGGTTTTCTAATTTCCCTGTGCTCTAAGATAGTTTAAGAATAGTTTGCAATAGGGTTTTATTATCCAAATTGCCCCCAATTTAACTTAGTCATTTTACCTCTTCTTTCAATAAGACTAAATGATGTGTTTCATGTTTTAATTCTGTTTTGTTATTATTGTACTATTATTCTGATCAGTGACCATGATAAAGACCAACTGATAGATGCTGCAGGAGGCAACTTGCCGATTCACAAAAAGATTGCTGCACATAATTAGTTAAATGTTGCCTGCCTCCGCCTCTTTTCTTTCCTGAAAGATATTGCCTTTTATCCCAAATTGAATTTTTCTCTTCCTGGACAGGTGGACATAAGAATAAAATACTGAGCTGCCTGTGGCTACCAATTTACAGGTAGTCCTCAACTTACAACTCCAGTTGAGCTCAAGATTTATGTAGCTAAGTGAGAAATTTGTTAAGTGTGAGTTTTACTCCATTTTACCACTTTTCTTGCCAGAGTTGTTAAGTGAACCACTGCAGTTCTTAAATTAGTAGCATGGTTGTTAAATGAATTTGGCTTCCCCGTTGACTTTGCTTGTCAGAATGTTGCAAAAGGGGATCACATAACCCCAGGACACCACAGCAGTCATAACTATGAAACAGTTGCCAAGCACCTGAATTTTGATCACATGATCATGGGGATACTGCAAAGGTTGTAACTGAAAAACAGTCATCAATCACTTATTGTAATTTTGAATGGTCACTAAATGAACTGGTGTAAGTTGAGAACTACCTATATTTGCTAAATTTCTGGAAAAGTAGATAATTCTGGAAGCTAGTATTTGCCTTCACAATATGCCAAAATCCATTTTAATTCAAATTATTACTTTTTAATGAACTCGGGTAAGGCAAGGAGTATGGCCTGCATAAAGAGATGGAATCCCAGCCACATGTTAGGAAAGCTGGAGTTAGAGTGACTGAAGCTAGCTGTGAACGCTGGTTCTCAGACTGATAAATTCCCATTTCTCAAATTGTCAAAATGTGCAGTCTGCTTCTCCTCTATAAAACAGACACACCACTTCTCCTTTCCATAGACATATCTTAATCACTCTTATTAATCTGAATTCAGATTTGTTCTGGAAATGAACCTTTTGCAATGCATGCTAATTAGAGATCTAACAACATTTAAAAGTACTCTGGGAAACATAACATAACCAATTGCCTATTCCAGTTTTCTCAACCCTGGCAGCTTTAAAGATGGGTGAACTTCAACTCCCAGAATTCCCCAGCCAGTGACCATGGCCTATTCTTGTATTGGAGAAGGATACTGTGCTTTTAAAAACTATATACCAGTGGATATATTAATAACTGAAAACACAGCATCCCAACCAGCAAGGTCAAACATTTTTCCTCTTATGGAATTTAACTCAAAAGAACAAAAGGCACATTCTTTCTTTTTAACAATCTGATTGTACCCTTTGGGGATCCTTCAGTAGTAGTAGAGTATCTTTATCAGTGCAATTTATACAATTTTTACAATTTACAAGAAGAAAAATAAAAGCTTTTTGGTTTGCTTATATTGTAGAAATGTGGGATGATTTTTATGACTGACACAAGGCTCATCTAAAGCTTGACTGTGTTAATTATCTAGCAACATAATGACACCTATAACATTGATTGCACAGCTATTGCACCAGTACTATAACCTAGGAAAATAAACAATAACAATGAATACTTCCAATGGCACTCTTGGCCATTATATAATTTTCCATCAGTTTGAGGTTCATACCAGGCTTCATGCATCTTAATAACATCTGCACTCCAAAAATAAGTAGGGTTGAGATTTATCTGAGGTCGTATTAAGTCTTTTAAGTGGTAAAATAGATGACATAGATCATTTTGTCCCTTAAACTACCTCCAAACTCAAAGAATAGTATAGAGTAAATGCTAATAGATCACATTTTTTGCCTCCCTATGCACTTGATTTAATTAATAGATTTCTGTTTGGGGAAAAGAGATTTAAAAATTTGCTTGGAAGCTATTGATTTTTTTTCTTGTTTAAGGCAAGTGCTTAGTCTCTAAGAGAGAAAAAAAAGGTCGGTAGTGTTTTTGTTATTTGATATGTATATAATTTATCCACAATAATAGAAATGTATTTTCTTAAGAATACCCTGCAAATTTTGCAAGTTGGTGAATGAACATACTAATCATAACATAAGGAGGATGTCTCTAATTATTGAGTGAATTTCCTAATTATCTAGTGAGGACTAAATCACAAAACAACTCATAAAATTGAATAAAAGATTCCCTATTCTAATCAGGCCCTTGACATATCTTAAATTGTTGAACTGGTAATGTATACACTATGTTTCTGTGTATCAATGTCTCAATATATCATTCTTTGAAATGCTTACACATATTCACATACCTTTAGTGAATAATGAAATTCAAAAGTGACTTGACAAAATGTATCAGTCTTGCATAAATGCAGCAAAGAATTTACCAACAAGAAAAATATGTGCGTTGTTTGATAAGATAAGCTGCCAAATAGCCTCCTGAGGAATGGTAGATATAAACAAGTCACAGATCTAAAGAAAAATTCAAGTTTCACATTATTACTGTAGTATCACTTTTGCTAAGATGGGAGATGTATTACAATTATCTCATTAGATTTTTAATCCATCAACTACATTCTGAGATTAAAAAGCACATAATTAATTAGATATAGATTAACAGAGTTGGAAGAGACCTTGTAGGTCCCCCTACCCAAGCAGGAGACCCTACACCATTTCTGACAAATGGCAGTCCAATCTCTTCTTGAAAATCTCAAATGATGAAGCTCCCACAACTTCTGAAGGCAAGCTGTTCCAGTGCTTGCCTAATCAGCACTATCATTTAACATACCAAAAATATGCCAAAATGTCAAATGGCTTAGTTTTTAAATATTTCTTAAATCTTTATTATGTGGGTCTTATGTAAATGTTCTGAATATTTTTGTAACCTTATGTTTAAGATTGTAACAAAGTAATCTGGGCACCAAGATTGCACCAAGCTTGAAAATGGGAGAGCATGAATTCTAGACCTGCCTTAGGCATGGAACCAGTTGGCTGATCTTGGGCCCATCATTCCTCTCGGGCAATGGCAGATCACTTCTGAAATCTTAACAAGAAAACAAGTGCGGGGACTTGTCCAGGCAGTCACCAAGAGTCAACGCTGACTGAAATATACAAAAGAAAAAATTAAATATCACTGGAATTTTTAAAAAAACTACACTGGGATGATGATAGCTTTTAAAAGATGGTTCTCAGTAAAAAAAAGAAACATGCAAATATTCAGCTGCACACTATTTTTTAGTAGAAGCAGAATAGTGAATTCAAATAAGCTTAGATTCAATATCTCGATTCTTTGCTATCCTTGAAACAAGGCTAGCTTATCTAGTGATTCCATCAAGCTAAGCAACGTTTGAGGTCTTGTCTACTACTATCTTAATACTATTTGCTGAGCAACCTAACCTTTGCACCAATCTCTAAAAGGGAATATTTTCCCTACACTTTCTACTCTTTTTCCATATAGGCTTCACAGGTTTGCACACTGTCAGATTATAAGGCATGATTACAAATTATAATGGTTAGATCATGTTCTGATTTAGCAGAGTGTATGAACCAGGCCATCTCAGGATATAATATGGGCAGCATGTTTTGGCTGCCTGGATTATGTGATCACAACAATGGTTTATTAGCCTGGTTTAGGGCTTGAGGTGTTTATATGAGCACAGCCTATGTGTTTCACCAGCAACCAGCAGCAAGAAATAAAACATGTCTCAAGTTTAGAAATGGACTTGGAAATCCAGGTGAGAAGTAAAATCTGCAACAACATTTTGCAATGAAGTGCTCCAATTCTGAATGCTAGTCAGCTTTCCCGCCCCCACCCCCATCTGAGTTAACAAATCCAACGTTCAGTTTTCCCGTTAAGAGTTCTTGTGGGTTTCTCCTTTCCTTCCCCAAACATCTCGGGGATGTTGTCATTGTAACTAAAGAAAAGAACAGAAGATGTAGAATATCTCTTTAAATTGTTTCCGGCAAAGGTAGCAGTCAAATCATCTTGAGTCAAGTGAAACTATAAAGTTTACATTTACATGCAGTTTATATGCAGCAGAACTCCACTATAATTTGCTAATTGTACTACTTCTAATAGTTCTTTAAAAAAAAAAAAAACTGGCTGATGCAATCCCTGGGCAGTGGCAGCATCCCAGTTACCCCGGTTCCCTCTCGACCGGAGGCGGGGCTGCGTTTGACTAATCGCAAACTGTCAAAGGCTGTCTAGATTACCCGGATGGTGATTGAAGCCCCACCCACCATTTCTGCTTATCTTCTGGAAACTGTAGGCTGCGCTTCTTTCCTCCTCGCCACGAAATAGGCGCCTGCGCGTTCGCTCCCCCCTGAAAAGGGTCTTCCGCCCTCGGCTTTAACTGCTCTTTCGCTTCTCCGACCGCCGCCATTTTATTCTTTTCGCGGAACGTGCCGTGAAAAGGCAAAAAGGGTCGCCGCCATTCGCTGAAAAGATGGCATGGCCCAGCTCGGGGAAAGGCCTCTTCCTCCTTAGAAATCCCACAACTGTCACAGGCCGACAAAAGCGGCCGATTCACCTCGGGTGGAAGCGCTGAGGTAAGGAGCACCCCCCACCCATGGAGCCCCTGAGGGAAAGAGAGCAGGCGGCCTCTCGCCTCAACGTTTGCCCGCCCACGTTGCCGGCCCCTCAGCCCGACGCCCCGTTTTCATTGCTGCGGCTCTTGGCACAGCTGCTTCAGCGCCTCCTGCCCGGTCCGATCAGTCCCCTCTTCTGGCTGCCTTCCGAGGTCCATGCCACCGCCCCGGAGACTTCGGTACCATTGTGGGAGACGCCCGGCTTGCCTCCGATTTTAGCCGTGGTCTCTTCCTCCTACGTGCTGGTCCCTCCCGACAAGAACAATTCCGTGCCCGGACCTCTGCGAGCCAAGTTTCCCGATATCTTGCAGCCGGCCCCGTGGCAGCCGCATAAAGCCGGAGTTCTCGACGAGCCAGATTCGGATTGCGGCTACCACAGCTTGGAAGTCGAGGAGCAGCTGCGAGAGGCCTGGGCTCCAAAGGAGCCTGGTGGGGAAGGCCAAGAAGAGCGGGATCCCACGAAGGCCTCGCAGTCTCTTGATAGGGACGTTGCTGAGCGGGAAGCGGCTGCGAAAGGTAGCTCCGAGGTAGAACCCGACCTGCCGGTGGTGGCCAGACCGGCTTGTCCTAACAAGCTGATCGATTACATTCTGGGGGGCGCCTGCAGCGGGGAAGAGAGCGAGGGGGAGGACAACGATGAAGATGAGGAGGAGGATTGGTACGACGAAGGGGAGGAGGAAAACGATGATGATGGCTTTGACAGTGAAGGGTCCCTTTCAGAATCGGAAATAAGCCAAGATGGAGAAAGCAATGATCTGTGGAACTCTTTCTGTAGCCCCGATCCATACGACCCGTGGAACTTCACAGCAGCTATGCAGACTGCTGAGAATGTGAGAGAGGAAGGGTCTACAAGAGAGTCAAATGAAAGCGAAGTGGTAGAGGAAGAATGTTCCTCCTGGAGTGAAAGTTCTTGTGAGGAAGATGAATGGGAGTCTGGTAGCCTAGATGAATCTGAAAATTTGAAATTGTGGAATTCTTTCATTAACTTGGACGATCCTTATAACCCTTTCCATTTTAAGGCACAATTTCAGACTGCAGGAAAGAAAGGGAGAAGTGACTTGAAAGGATCCACAGGTTTAAGCCTTAGCCCCTCTCAAGGTAGTATCTTATTTAGCTGTCAGCTTCACTTATTTGATAGTGGAGGCACTGAAAATGCGAGGTATGGCATCCTCTCTAGGGAAAAGTGTAAGAAGAAGAAAAAGGTATGATTGTTTTTTATTTGTATATTGCTAATGGTGGGAGAGATTATTTCAATAGTGAATTCATTTGCATTCTGGAATATGGAAAAAATTGGGATAACCTTTGCAAAAGATATGGTTTAATTAGTGGATCAAATTTTTAATGAAAGTTAAATCTTGAATTTGTAGTTTGCATTATCCCAGCTCCTAGTAAATTGCTTCATTGTTTTTTGGATTATAAAGCCTTTTTTTTCAAATTGAGAAGTTTGGCCTCAGGGATCCAAGATGTAATAGCAAAAGTTCTGCTTGCTAATGCAACAAAATAAAAAAATATTTAAAAATTTCAAGTATTTGCAGATCTTCCTTAAAGAAAAATCAGACTCTCCCTTTCATATGCTCTTAAGAATACTCCTTGTATTTCAATTACTTTATTTTGTTTTAATTAAAATGGAACATTTAATGCAAAAAAGACCAGGCTCTTAGATTTAAATGTGACTAATGGGAACTCTGTCATGCATCTGGCATACTGTGTACAGCTTTTTCTAGAACAAAATCACAATTCAGCCACTTTGCTTTTTCTGAGGCCATATTAAAACATCTCTTCCCCCTTTCCTCCAGCTGCTGTGTTACTAAGTTGGAAGTGGTACCATCTAGTGCAAGTTTGTGTGGGTTTTTTGCAGCTGCCTGCTCTTGGCAACTTGTCACTCCATTTGGTAAAGCAGTGATCAGATAATACAGTGCTTAAAGTAATTCTATGTGATTGAACACATGAAATTCTCTAGGATGACTTCCAAATTTTTCAAAAGAGCATTTAATTATATTTAGTCATACTTGAAATAGAATATTCTGCAAAAGTCATTGTGGTAAATTGTTCTTAGATTGAAAAATTGGAATTAAATAGTGTTTTTTTAATCTGATGTATAATTTTAGTCTTGAAAATCAATGTTCATTGCAGTGTTTCTTTTTATGAAGAAAAATAACAGCATATGTACACTTAGGATTTCAATATAAGGGATCTACTTTTTATTAAGACAGTTATATTCTCTATAGAAGTACAAATCTCACCTCCAATTTTGTGACCTAAAGTAGGCTTAGAGATGGTGATTGGTCAAAGAGGATCCAGTGAGCTTTATGTCAGATTTAAATATACTTTTATATACAGACATATTAATTGGACATGCTTACTTGTAGTTGTAGACATTCTGGTGTCTGCCACATATTTTGAACTATGACTACTATATGCTCTAGCTGGCATGACAGCTGTTGGGAATATCCTGAATTATCAAAAACATGGTGTTTTTGCTTTAACCACTAGTTTGCACTAGCTTTTATAAAGCAGTATAGTGAATTACTGTAAAGAAAATGAAGTTAATTATTTACTGCTCCTAATTTAAATATATATGACCCATTTATGATGCACTTCTAGAAGTCTTTGTTCCCCTTGGTTGATAAACTAATTTTATGAATGTTTTATCCTATTCTAATGATAACTTATCATTTTTGCCATTTTAGTTTTGCCTTCTGGTTAAATAATACAGCTTGCATCTAATTTATATTGTCTAGAACTTAGAGGGATTAAAGATGCCATAAAATAACATGTTTTCATAAATTCCTAAAGATATTTTAGATTATCCTTCCCTGTAAATCATTCAGTGACTACTTTCAAAACAAATTTCAAATCCCTTGTGTATCTTTCTAGTGACACAGAAAATTAACGAAGATCTGTATGCAATATATAGTATAATATTACATGACCTGGTAATGGTACCCTAGAGAGAATTGTAGAATGATGTAAAAGGCAAGAAAGGATAAGGCACAGAGGGAGAAGCTGATGTAACTTATCATTTTGTATGAAGGTACTATCTTAGAGTGGAATGATTTTATGCATAACCCTAGTGCTACATTAAAAATGCCAAGTAATAAAGGACAAATTGTTTTATTAGGACCACTTAATTAGGTGTAAGCTTTTGATGTGATTATAAAAGAAGCAAGTGAGAAAGATTGTTAAGCAAGATGTTCTAGTTTGCAGCTTATTATCATAAATTGTGTTCTGTTAATGAGGGAAGGGAGGGGAATTATAATTCTTTATTAGGTTTTTACTGTTTTGATGGTCCAGTACTTTGTCCTGATTCCTTAATTGCTAAATTGTATTAAACTTTAATTGCTATAAACTGAGGGTTCTTTTTAAAACAAATGCCATATATAACTCTAGTGCTTGTATAAATCATTTGAGCTTAACGTGGTAAGGTCAAGTCAAAAGCTAATTTAGGATCAATAGCAATATAGGCCACAGTAGAGCACAGCCTACTTCTGGTAAGATAGAACAACGTAGGGTAGAAAATAGCACCACCCGATGGATTCAGAATTGGCTGATAAATGGCACTCTACATGTAGCCCTTAAATGGAACTACATCTACATGTAGAGAAGCATGCAATGGAATACCTCAGAGTTCTGTCTCTGTGCTCTTTAACATCTTCATAAATGATTTAGATGAGGGGTTAAAGGGGAGCTCATCAAATTTGCAGATGACACCAAGCTGGAGGGAATTGCTAATGCTTTGAAAGATAGACTCAAGATTCAAAGGATCTTGACAGACAAGAAAAATTAGCCTATCCAACAAGATGCAGTTCAGTGGTAAAAAAGTAAGGTCCTGCACTTAGGCAGAAAAAATTAAACACAGTATAGAATAGACAGTACCTGGTTCAACAGCAGTAACTACGAGAGGGATCTTGGTCCTAAAAGACCACCACTTAAGTTTGAGCCAGCAGTGTGCTACAGCTGCCAAAAAAGCCAATGCAGTTCTAGGATGCATTAGCATCAAGATCATGAGAATAGTGCCACTTTATACCACACTAGTGTGAACTTGGAATACTGCATCCAGTTCTGATCACCAAGATACAAAAAAAGATGCTGGGACCCTAGAAGGAGAGTCCAGAGAAGAGCAACAAAGAGGTCTGGAAACTTAAACTATAAGATGAACAGTTGCAGGAACTATATTTAGGCTAGCAAAGAGAAGGTAACACAATACCTGTCTTCCAGTACTTGAGGGACAATCACAGAAATGAGGGAGTTGACATATTCTCCTGAGGACAGGACAAGAAGCAACATGTGGGAACTTGTTAAAGAGAGAGCCTATATGGAACTAAGAAATTTTCCAACAGTGAGAGTAATTAAGTAATAGAACAGCTTGCCTCCCAGAGTTGTGAGTACTCCATGGCTGGAGGTTTTTAAGAATATTAATATCAATATTAGACATTCATTTGTCCAGGATGGAATAAGGATCCCCTGCCTTGGGCAGGGAGTTGAACTAAAAGACCTCCAGGGTCCCTTCCAGCCCTATGATTCATATTTGAGAAAAATTCATAGCACATCAGAGTTTACATCCAAACACAGCCAATTTCCTTTATGTGAAAAGTTTCCATGCAGCAGATAACTTTAATAAATAACTTGGCAAGAAAGCAGTAACAGATTATTTATGTAAATATTATATTGTAACACAGCATAATCACCAAATTATATATTTTGCACAGAAATCTCTTCTACAATGGCATAGTAGAGTTAAAAATACATTATTTTCTTTTCCCAAATGATGAATGATAGGTTTATCTTTTTTGTTTTAATATCGAATATATTAGAAAACAGCATCACATAAATGTCTGCTAATTTGATATAACTTTATACTTTACATAGGTGACTTTTCTTGAAGAAGTTACTGAGTATTATATAAGCATTGAGGAAGATCGCAAGGGACCTTGGGAAGAGCTTGCACGTGATGGATGCCGTTTCCATAAACGAATTCAAGAGACTGAAGAAGCTATTGGATATTGCTTAACAGTAGAGCACAGGCAGCGAATCCGTAATAGATTCCAGGAAATGTGTTATGAAAGACCTGATATATTTTAAACCCTTATTATCCAGGGTAATATTTTTAATGATATTTATAAGCATCTTTCAAGACATCTGTTAAAAATGATAGCTGCCTCTAATAGTATAAAACTCAGAATTGGAGTAATTGTAAAACTTTCTCAATTCTTTGCCAACAAATATGGTATAAAAGCTGGATGCAGTGTTGAAACAAGTCTTTTGAACATCCAGTGTGTGCATAAGTGGTCCTTTCTAATCATAGTTTATTTTTTGCAAAAGCCAATCCAGACATGCCTCCTTGTGCATTTGTGTGTGTGTCCTGTCTCATTCACATATATGTAAGGAAAGAAATGTGTCAAATTTTGCACTTTTGAAAAGGGAAAAAATATTTTCAAGTGTATTTATTGGGTTTGGAACCTAACAGTGCAGTTCTGATTTAAAGTTTGTAAATTGCACCTTGTACTTATATTTGTACATAGCAGACAATTGTAATAATCTTATATTTCCTATAATTGAAATGAGTTTATACAATAATACTGTCTACTCCTCATTGGTCTTTTTCTTACATATTTGATTTTAACAAAACTCTTCTGCATAAAAGTATCTCTTACATTTTTAGAGATTATTATTTGGTTGGAATAGAATGCTGAATATTTTACAATAACATTGCAAACAGTATTGGACTGCTAATGATAGCCACTAATTAAGGTAGTTAGTAACACATTCTTCCTCTTTTTTGGCATACCAGTCTAATGGATATAGCTGCTGTGCATAGATCATCAAATTCTGCAGCAGTTTTCTTTATTATTTCAGAAAGAATCTGCTCTCAATAAACACTGTAGTAAGGAAAATACAAAATACACTGATTTGATTGCAGTCTGCTCTAGAAATTTCAAGCTTATAGGAAAAAATAACATTCAATATTTGTAATGCTAGTTGGTTACAAAGCTTACCAAAATAATCAGTATAGTCTTATACCAATTTAATCATTTCTAAGGATAGTTCTAGAAATATTTTAATGCAGTAATTATTCTTAATTATTATTTAGTCAGGATACATGCTTTGATTATTGTATGCTTTCCAAATAGCTGTTATAAATCCAGTATTCAGAATTATTGGGAAAAATACATTGGTTTAAGTTATTGATTAGTTTTAGGTGTACTTTTCTAGAAGGAAGGAAGGCATGCCAGTAATATCCATTGCTGCAATATGTACTTAACACAAATCGTAAGAAATGGCTTTACCTTTTTCTATCTTATGCTTTACTGACCTCACGTTTATACAGTTGTTATGACAAGCATTCTGTGGTTTAGTCCAGGTAAATTCTAATAGAATAAATAGCCCTTTAAAAAAACATTTTCGATATAACACAAAAGTATGTTTTAATATATAATAGTCTAGATTATATGTAGAATACTTGATGTATATCTGAAAAAGATTCCCGTGAAGGGCTGCTATTAAATTTCATTGTGCTATCTGAGGCATTTCCAATTTAGTTGCACACTTGAGTATTTGGAACTTAGTTTCTGTATAAACGCATATCAGATAAAGCCACAGAGGAAAGAAAAAATTTCTATCTTGATACTGTTTTAAGTATTGTCTTTTATTGGTCAGTTATTGACTACTGGAAGGAATGATTGATGTTTCTCAGTGTGAAGTTATTTAAAATGAGTGCAGATTCTTGAAATAAAAATTCATGGCTTTTTTTTCTCTCTGTAGAATAATTTAAATGGTGCTATAATGAAGGATGTCTTTATAAATTTATTTGTAACAAGGCATGAAAAACTAATTCTAAAACTTTAAATCAAAACTGTAATCAGAATTTTATTTTTATATCATTTTAGAAAGGTGAACAAGAGACAGAAAACTTTCTGTTTATACAATCCTAACCCTTAAAAAGATTTGATTGTATCATTGTGTTTTATATTTAATATAAATATATATTTCTGTATATAATAAAACACTTTAAAACTAATCTATAGATTGTAATAAACTTTAAAATGTTTGGAAATGTGTGCAGCTATACTGGGGTGTAGCTCTTAAAATAGGGTATTCTTTGGGAGCATGGAAATGCTTTTATAATTTGACTTTATTAAATACTTGGAATTACTAAGTTGTTAAGTACCTAAGGATGATACCAAATCAGATGTTATATGGAATTTGTTTTATTCAAGGTTGTCTTAAAAGAGTGCTAGAATGAATTTCTTGTCCTCTTGGATCTGTTCCTAGTGTATGCTCATAAAATGACATAAGAGTTTACAATGGCAGGAGAAATATAATAAAAGTTCAAAATATATAATTAAAAACATTGACAATAATGATACACTTGACTCAGTTCATAAATTGGATCTCCTCGAGAATCCTCCAAAAGCTTTCTGACAGTACTCTTCTGTTTTGATGTATCAAAATTGTTACAGTAAATTTAAATGACATTTAAATGATGACACTACCATATTAATGTTTTTATGTAGTATTATTTTCCTTGTTATGCTCTGCAGTCTCAATATAATTATCTTTCCATAATAATTGCCCAGATGTACAACTCATTTAACAATAGCAAAAAAAGGATCAAAATGTACAGTACAAGATATTCACAAAATAGGCAGGTACAAATGAAATCAAATCAATTTTGCTCAGTTATTTTTCTCCAATCCTGAATTTGATTCATGGGATTTAATATGCATTTTTTGTTAATCTGTATCAACACTTAATTTAAAACTTGTGGGACGAAATATCAAAAAAGACAATGTTAAGGGAATTGCAGGACAAAAATAAATCTTAAAAAAAGTTTTAAAAAATCCATGACCCCAAACAGCAGGAAAGCTTCCTTGACTCATCAGGAAACTGGGCAAAGGGGATAAATTTTATAGCCATTTTTCCCACCCCTTTGGAATTCTCACCTCCATTCTGGGATAATTAGCAATGGGAAATTAATGGCTGTGTTTATATTCATTGGAGAGGAAGGGATTACAGAAAAGTAAGCAAGCATATAGGGAATACACATTGAAAGGAATATCTTGGTGTCTGCCATTTGCTTAGGGGCTGGGGGCTGCAAGGAAGGAGCCACTTCAAATAGCACAAGAAAATTATTAGGACAAAAGTGATTAAAGTCTTGCCAATTTCACATGGCAGCACAAACCAGCCCATGGTATTCTTGGAGAAGAGCAATCTGGGGAGAGATAGCTTGTTTAACAGATAATCAGAGTTGGAAGGGATCTTATAGGTCATCTTATAGTCCAACTGCCCCATCCAAGTGGGAGACCCTACACCATTTCTGACAGATGGCAGATGATCTCTTCTTGAAAGTCTCAAATGATGGCGCTCCCACAACTTCGGAGGGCAAGCTGTTCCATTGGTTGATTGTTCTCACTGTCAGAAAGTGTCAGAAAGTGTCTCCTTATTTTTCTCCTTGTTCAATTTAAGCAATCTTTCTGCTTTGTGAGGGGAAAAATTATTCCAGGGGGGAAAAGGAAAATGGGTCAAACAGTTGAACTCAGGACATACAAATTTCTCCATCTTAATGTATAGCTGCAATCGTATGAATTATGAACTTTGAAAAAAATGCAATTATCAGTGGTTTATTTAAGAATCATCAAGTACAAATGAAATGCATTACGATGTATATCTAATTTTTCCAGTCTACTTTAGAAATAATTTGGTTCCTTCTACATTAGTCAAAAGGAATTTCTAGTCTACAAAATCAGTACAAATATACATGATTCTGTTCAATTATAGACAACATTACAGGCTGTTTTCAAAAGTGAACTAAGCTCTAATGTTCCTTGTAGAAAATGTGTGGCTTGAATATCTGGTGTCAGTACAATAATGTACTGTAAAACATAATAAAACATAATAAGCCCAGTAAAACATAGCAGTTTCAGAGGACTTTATCCCTTCTATATCAGCCATAATTATAGGGTAAAAAACCTGGAAGTAAAACTGCAGTTGTTTTAAGATTTGTTCTGGATTCAGCAACAAATTTCTTACTTGATGCTGTTGTGCAAATGCAAAATACACATGTTTCTAATAACTGATCAAACACTATGCTTGTGCTATCCTGTCTTTCATTTTGGGTTTGAAATGAGGGATCCTTGATGCTTTGTGAGCACTGATGTTACCTAGTTTGATGTTACCTGCAAGAAAACAAGGTCAGAGAACATCAAGGACCACTGTTTTATCATCTGCTCCATCCCCCAAATAATATAACATAGCAAAACATTTTCAGATGTTTCATTTTAATACAGTTTAATACAGTTAAATTACTTCCAGACGCTTGAACATCCCTATTTTTCACATGGGCTCTTTTACATTTGTTAATGTACAGTTGGCTTTCTTTCACTAATTGTTAAAAGTTCAATCCTTAGGGTAAAATTAGAATCTTGCTTTTTCTGTGGGAGATAAGGGAGGAATATGGAAGAAACGAGGAGGGAACGGGTAAGCCACATCCCAACAGGAATGCAAATTCTGAATGAGTGTGATTTAGGGAAAATTTAATTAAACTGTTTAAAGTGATTATGTAAGGTTAACAACAGTAAGATGGGAAAGTAGATCACTCCTCTGAATGCTGGGTATTCATCTGCCAATTCAATTTGCATTCCTTTCTAAATGCATTACTATATTTGTGACATTTATGAATGAAACTAATATTCTTTTAGTTCAATTGATTATAAAATCAAAATGGTACAAAAATTGCAGAAAGTATGCACAATGTTTGCTTTTTAAAAAAATGAGTTTGATAACACTTCAGTTTTAGATTCCAATGGTAAATATTTGTGTATGAGAGAAAAAGATCAGTATAACCTAACAGTATTTTTTCTGAGAGGTTGTTGCCTTCCAGGGAAGGATTGGATGTTGTTGGCCTCCAAGTCCAACAACAGCTAAAAAGCCATAAATTCAGCAGTACTGTCATATTTTGAAATGTTGTGTTATCAACAGCTATAGCAACTCTGGTACTTTGCAGTGAAGGGGGAGATAGCTAGTGGTCGGGATTCTCCCTCAGCTCCAATACTCCAGACAAGATGAGTAAAAGAGCACGCAAATCTAACCATTCTGTCCACCTTTCTTCAAGAACTGACATCCTTCATCAAAGAATGACACTGCAATTGATGCCTTTTGATAATGGGCAGGAATGTGTTAGAATCTTAATAGCAGTTTCTATTTTTGATTTATCATTTCATGAAAACACCATAAGCCTGCCTTGATTTCTTTTAAAAAATCTAAAAAATTAACCCTGCATTTTAGAGTGGTACTGTCAACCCTGAAGCTGACCTGAATTTTGAAGCGTCATTGTTGCCACACAGGAGCTGAGGGATAGGGAGGGCAGTAGCCAAAACAAAATACTTTCTCCTGCGAACTAAGGACATTCTCACACCTGGTCAGAGAGAGAGAGAGAGGAGGAGGAGGAGTAACATTACCAGGCAACCGGATGGTACCTTTATTGGACCATATGACATTGGAGAATGGGAAAAACTTTTAATTAGGTGAAAACCGCAGGAACCTTCAGAGTTGGTTTTCACCAGAACTGTGCCAATATGATTTAGCCAATAAAAACATTCTTTAAGGAACCTACCTGCCTTGGAGTTTTGTTTGCTATGGGTGTATTACTTGGAACCCTGACAGGTATTGCTAAATTAGCTGTGCTGATTACTAGTATGTTTTTGAGAGTAATTCCAGGTCCTATTCACTATGGTTTTGGACCTGAGTTCATAGGGAGCTGCCTTTTCCCAATACTTTCTGCCTGGTTTACCTAGACAACTATGGAGTGTTTGCTAAGTGTTCCCAACTACCAAGGATGCAGCGTGAAAAGGACAATGGCAGTCATTTTCTCTGTTGCTTCCTCATTGCATTCCACCCTTTTGGGCTTCCAGAAGCGGGTGAAAACAAGACTCTTCTAGGCATTAATTGCATTGTGGCTTTACACTATTTTTATTGTGTAAATTTGATATGCTACCTAGAATTTGGTTTCTGGCTGTCAAAGTAATAAACATGTAGATTGCAGGCTATATCATTAAGGTACTCAAAATATGTTTTTACCCTTTACTAACCTGAGTCCAAAAACATGCTTCCAAATGCTTAAAATTTCCAAGCTCTCCCGGAAGCTAAATTTTGTCAGTTATAGTTTAAGATGTCCTTAACTTGGGGGTTTATCTGTTTCATCAGGGAATATCCCAAAGGTGCTTTTCCAAAAATAACTGGACTTTTTTTGTTTTTTCTTGAAGACATTTCGCTTCTCATTCAAAAAGCTTTTTCAGTTGTGAGAGAATGGTGGAGAATGGAAGGACATTCTCCATTCTCATTGTGAGAAATAAAGGCCACCCTCCCAAATGGCTGTATCGCAGACATTCAGGGGAGGTTACAGACTAGTCTAGCCCGGGGTGGGACCAGCTTCCAGATATTTCTCACTTAATTTTCTTCTTGCTGTATCTTCTGCGTGCTCAATATTTCTTCCACTTTTTAAAACGTTATCTTTCTCTGTGTAAGCTAGATTACCTGAAAGTATAGCAATTTTATTTAACAATCAATTACTTGGCATTTAAAATAAAGCTCAACACTTTGTATCATTGCAGTTTTTACATTTTATTAGCAGTACTTGTTTTTGCACAGAAAACATTTGAGACGTTGACTCGTGAATATTCTAATCTAAAACAAAATATTCCTTTCCACAATATGACAATAGCACAATTTGATGAGTTCTGTTAGAAAATGAGAGAGCTGTATGTTTTGTTTTAAAACAGTTGCTTTTATTTGAAATCCACCTACGTGGCTGCAAAAATGAAAGAAAAAACAATGAAATGATAAATAGCATTATGAGTGTTCTACCTCTTTTTTCAGTAGCTTGTTGAATGACAATTGACCATTAAAGAAATAGATGGCAAGAATTCCAGCTTTTCCAATGACACAAATCAGTCTTTATGATTAGCATACCCAGGTTCACCCAAGTTGTTATGCCACAAGGTGGTTTCATTTTGCCTAATCTGAATATGATTTGTAAACTACAGCATCTGTGGTTTCAGGACAGCTCATTAAGCCTTTCTTTTGTAATTTGAACTTTAGGATACACATGATTTGTTAAGGAAAAATTGAATCACGGTTTGAAATATCTACTAAACTGTGGCTGGATCCACACAGTAATGAATTTTTTTTCCTTAGTGCATTATGCAGTCATGATGTCTTTGTTTTTTCTTAGTGAATTATGAAGCTAGCATTATGGCTTGTAAATAATGGTTTATGATATAGTTTGCTGTGCAAATCTAGCTTAATAAAACAAATGCCTCATTGAATATTGGTCCTTCTTTCTTATGCTCCACTCTTCTAAGCTTTCCAGCAAACTTAGCCCTTTTAATGCTAGGATACAACCCAACAGTTTCTAGATGTGTCTTCTGGTGCAGCTATTTCCTTCTACGTTGGTATATTGTCCCCACTGGTTTTATATTGAAATTCACATTATCTTCATTGTTATTTCCTAAACAAAAATCTCTTCCTGTAAAAGTTTTGACCCAGCTGAGGCAAATGAATGATTAGTTCTCAATGAGCAGTTCACTAGAGAAAATGAAATAATGAAATTCAACATAATATTCATGATATTCAAAAGAGATACCAGAAACTCAATTCAGCAATTTCTTTTCAGGCAAAAGACAAATGAACAAAGAAAAGTACAGACTTTAGTTTAAAATAATCTTTACAGGTTTGTCCCTCAGCTGAGAAAATACTTCTAAGCACAGAGCTGTTTGGGCTTCAGTCTGTTTTGTCTTCAGGCAACCCTGCCTTCAGATGCTTTACCCTCAGTATTTAATCTCCCATCATTTACCAAGGAAAAAAATTAACTCTTTCATGGCTGAAAGTTCCCACTATGAAACTAAACATTGTGTATTGTGTGATCCCAGTTTCAATGCCCAGCTACATTAAGGCTCTATTTCTGGCTTCTGCTTCTAGCATTTCTATCTCTGGATCATCATTTGCTTCAAGATTTTATTCCTAGTCTTCCAAAAATAATCCGGCAACTTTGGAGATGGAAATGTGATACATCAATGTTTCATACAATATTGCTACTACAAATTTTCATTATAATTGTTTCAGGCTGGTATCTTTAAATCAGTTATTTTTCAGTACTAACATGTTTCTAGCAGGAAACAGAAAATTAACACAAGCCCATTATTGTCTATTTTAATAAAAACATCTTATTCAGATTTTGCATAATAAGCTGATACTTATTTACAATCAGCTGCAGTAGGCTTCAATAGGGGCTGACATGAAGGGTCTTAAAACTTGGCAAGTTTAAGACTTGTGGACTTCAACTCCCAGAATTCCTGAGTTAACACAACTGGAGAAGGAATTCTGGAACTTGAAGTCCACAAATCTTAAAACTCAAGTTTGAAAACCTCTGATCTAAAAGCTAGAGCCTAGTCTATAGTAAACTACTTGAACAGAGCTCCCTGAGAATTCATACACAGATTTGTATACTTGTGCACCTTTCAATGTAGTATAGTATTCCCAATGATGTATACATGAGAAATATCATGAATTGGAGGGAGGGAGGGATGAGGAAAAATGAAGAAGAAAAGAAAGGAACGGAAGGAGAAGGCAAGAAAGGAAGAAAGAGGAGGAGAGGAGAAAGAAAGGGGAAAGATCTGAAATTAGAAAAAAATTAGGTAATGTAGAGGAGTCATAATGGAAGCATCCTTCATTTTATGTTGTTCTGTTTATGCTACTTCATTTCCTGCTTAATTAATGAATTCAGCTAGTAATGAAATTATTTCCACAACAATGTCTGGAGCAGTTGATAATGCTTCAGTTATGACCTTGTTATTAGGTTCAAATTAAAACCCAATTCTTCATCTCATTCTGCATCTCATGTATCTTATTGGACATAACTTCAATAGCCAATAGTTGTTCAATTAAAATGGAATATCTGAGGATTTGGGGGGAATTCTTAATTAAAGGGAACTGAAATCTGGCTTGGTCATCTTTGCTTTGTTGGACACAGACTGTTTTTGCTGAATTAAATATGACAAGCTTTCTTTTGACCTTTTTCCCTTCACCAAGGATCATGAAAAGCTATAATTGATGATGAACAAGCCTTTATGACCCTCTGCATAGAGGAATAAGCCTTAAACCCCACCTTTACTAGTGAATAAGCTGTAATTAAGGACTAGAGTGAGCATGAAAGTAAAATACCTCCTTTCCTCAAGGTGAGAAATGTAGACACCGGGATGTAGTTAATAAGAAGAAAGAAATCCAGACAAAACTACCTTTCTTCTCCCCCAGTTAAGTTGTGGCAATTATACTGAATGGTAGGCAGCAGAGGAAATAAATTGCATTCTGGAGACTCCTGCAGAATTTTTTTTTTTTCTTTAGCAGCCGGAAGGGATTCTCTGTCTGCCAGCTTTTAAATGAAAGATCAGCCACCAGGCCTCAAAAGGGTTAATCAGGTGCTGTGGGTTTTTTTTTTCTCTTCCTCCTGGGCTATTTGCAGTGAAACAGTTTCTGAGGAAAGGCTGACCTACCTGCATTCTGGTAGGACTGGCTCAAAGTGGGTTTAGTTTTACCTCCGTGCTACCATTCTGCTTAAAGCAGGAAGGGATGAGAGGCGGGTGAAGATCAGTTGAGGAGAGAGAGAGAGACAGCCTGTCCCTCCCCCTTTTTTTGGTGGCATTTGCAGTGGAAGGGACTGATGGCCACTGAGGAGGACATTGAATGGCTTGATCTGCCTGGCAAGTGGACCTATGGAGTTTGCAGGGATGGGAGAATCTTCTTTATCAAGTAGGTTTGGTTTGTGCTTTGTTGCTATTCTTGGCTGTAAGGATGAACTGGATATAACTCAACAAACTTTCATACCTTTCTTTCAGTCTCTACACTTTTAGGTTGCTGGTAATGAGATAATAAATGTAGAAATATTCTCTAAAAAACCAGGATCTCTTTCCAAAACAGAACCAGTTTTAAATCTATGGTGAAGCATGAAGCATCTAGGGAATTTTTATATACGATTTATTTACAACTAAATTTAATGAATTTGTTTGTATGCGTCCTTAGAGAGGCAATCTAAAAGATTTGTTTTTGTTGATACAATCTGAAATCAAATTTTAATCTGATACTGGTTCTCTGTTTTTCTATCCTGCCTTTTTAGTATTTCTAAACAACCCCACCCTATTTTTTAAAAGTAGTGTTAGATTAATTCTGAAAAGTTCCTTGTTTGGTTTGCTGAACCTACTGTGTTATCTACCAAGCTAGTGTCAAATAGCCATAAACAATGCTACCCTACACATGGTTGAGTAGAAGTAAATTCCACTAATTTCCATGGGGCTTTGTCCCTATAGGAATGTAAACTAAGAAGCTCAGTTGTGAATCAGGAAATTGCCATTTCAAATCTTGTTTCTGACTCATGAAATGGCTTTATCATTTTTACCCTTCAGTTTCTATTCCTCACATTAGACTTAGAGGGCTCTAACCCTGCTGAATTTTTCAAGGGCTATTAAATTTTGCATTTCAATACTGTTCCCTCTTGTAGTGGGGTATATATGCAAGTATATATCCTATTCTGTTGATCAGATTTATACACACAAATCTCTGAATAGATTATATAAGCCACCCAGAGTCTTGAGTGATGGGAGAGATATACAGATCAGATAAATAACCATGTTAACTTCCTTACATCACTAAGAATATGCAAAATATCATGAGCATTTTAAAGCATTGAATAATGACAAAATTACAAATTCTTACCAAAAAGGATGTTAGGATAAAGTCTTCTAGTTTCTAATTTTATCAGTTATGTCTTCCTTCCCCATTCTCCCAAATTCTCTAGTTGACTCTATCTTCCAATTTTCTGTTCCCTAAGAGATTGCTCAACTATCACTGGTTGGGTGTTTTTCTCCCCCTTAAATATACTGTTGGCAGCTCTTCAAACTTTGAGAATCCTTGTGTATAGATAATGCTGTTTTTGCTACATAAAGATGCAATTTGGAAAATGAGTTCTCTGTGTGTGTGTTTGTGTGTGTGTGTGTGTTTGTGTGTGTGTATCTTTCCCTGTTGATAAAAGTACATGTCTGTGATGTAAGTTTTTGGGAAAAGTAGCAAGATTTAAAAAGGGATTATGATATATAGTTGGTATAATCTTTGTTCTGGTATCACACTTAGCGATAAACATACTGTGATAAGATGGTGGACACTTGTTGTTGATCTTTGAAATTGAAAATGATGATGTTCCATACATTTTAAATCCTTTGTTTGGACTTGCTTATAGTGATGAAACAAAATCTACTTGCTGGACACATCCAGGCAGTGGCTATTCTATCCAGAGTGGGCACTTTTCCTGGCCAGGTAAGAAAGAACTAGCCTTTTATTACCATGCATAATAGCTGACATCTGCTATTGCAGTTTTCCTCACTTGCTGTTCATAATAAAACATCTCTTGACTTGTTTCACTCTGGTGTCATATAGATGCGTTGCTCTTCAGATTCCATTTCCCCAGACTAAAGGGAAGCTCCAGTTTGAGAAAAGTTGCTGTTGGCTAATGCTCTGGATGAGAACAGCATTCAAAATATGCTGTGTGCGTATTTTGTGTGCATAACAGCATTGAAAATATTCATATGTGAATGTTAGGCTGGATTGATCAATATTATTTTGATGGATGCTAGGTTGTAATGCTACGTGACAGGGATCTATACTCTTTTTCCCTGTTGATGGTCAACCTCCTGCAAATATTATCTTTGGCAGGCCTCATCAGTTATCAGTGAATAGTGAAGAACAGCAAGTGATGGGCAAGGCCATCTATTCTGTCTGTTTCTGATATCCCTTTTTTCCCCCCACTCCATATTTTTCTTATTACTTTTCCTTTCTTATCACAAGCCACCAACAAAATATATTTCTTTTGTTCAGAAGTCTGAAGTGATTACTAGAACAAAGCTTTTGAAATTGGATTAGGACAAAAGTAACTCTAGTGCTCCAACCTTTATACTATTATCTACAAACTAAAGAATACATACAGGTACTCCTCGACTTAGGACCACAACTGAGCCCCAAATTTATGTTGCTATGTGAGACAATTGATTGAATTTTGCCTCATTTTACGACCTTTCTTGCTACAGTTAAGTAAATCACTGCAGTTAAGTTAATAACATGGTTAAGTGAATCTGGCTTCCCCATTGACTTTGCTTTTCAGAAGATTGCAAGAAGGAGATCATATGATCCCAGGACACATCATAAATATGGGTCAAGCATCTGAATTTTGACATGACCATGGTGATATTGCAATGGTCATAAGTATGAAAAATGGTCATAAGTCACCTTTTCAGTTCCACTGTAACTTCAAATGGTCACCAAATGAACTGTTATAAGTTGAGGATACTTGTATGAGGTTTATAGAACCAAGTAGGATTTCTTTCATGGTGGTATTTGAAGCCATATTTAAATTATGAAGTTATATTTTGCAGAGAAGTCATCTTGATGATTGGCCATTTGAATGCATGTCCATTTTGTCCAAGGTAATCAAGTCCTGCAATCTGCATTCTAGTCAAGGAGTTGAACTGGGGGATTGCAATTGCCACATCTCAGATGAATACTAAACCTAGAATCTTGTAGATGCTAGTTAAGTATTTAACAATATAACACCAGAACATTGTAACAAAAAAAAAAGAGTGAACACAGACTAGCAAAAGAGACTATAAGAATCACAGTATGAAGACAAGTAACCAAAAATCATTGCCTTTTTATCCCTTTTATATAAAATTTTGATTAAACACACTTCTTAGTCTGAGCAGCAGGATATTACAATTTACTATTCCAGAGTATAACAACATTTTTTAAAAAGTTCAAATCATCAATATTGGACAGTATCTCACACTTTGAACTTTGTCAGACACTTTATACTATATTTATAAGAATATGTGGTTATAGCAGGCTACACAATAATGCTCAGCATTTCAGATTTGAAGGCAAAAAGATGCTTTGAAAAGGTGGGAGTGCAACTACCATCCATCTATAACTCCTTGATTTAGTACCAGCATGGTAAGAGAAAAATATGTTTGGGATTTTAGGGTACAAGTCTATACTAAAAGTTTGTTTGTTCAATTTTTTTCAGAAATGTATTGGGCAATAACAGCTTTGTTTTTTTTAACATTGAATGTACTAAGAAAACTTAGATAGCATGTTTAAAATACACATTCCATTCACAAATGGAAACAAATGTTTCCATGACCATTGAAATACCTTGCAATGACAAACATTTTAAAGTCATCTTCGGTGTCTCGAACTGAGTATATTGAGTTCAAGTTATAAGAGCAGATAGATATGACTCAAAGCTGAGTCCAAATAAATATTTCTAGTCTCTGCAACAATTCTGAGTGCACAACTTGCAAGTATGAATGTAAAGATGAATTCTTCATTCAGTTTTACCACCTTGCTGAAGAAAAGAGTTTCTGTAAATATAAATTGAGAAAGGTAATGTGCTTTCATGTTACCATCTGACCTCCTTTCTCCTTGTGTAACTCTGTCTTTTAAGGAACTCCAACAATGTTCTTTCTTGTTTTCATAAGAATGGCATTAGATTCATCATTCAGTGATTTAGAACATTTTGATTCTAGATCATCCAGTAAATTTGAGTGGGAATTTGAAGAAATTCACTCCAGTTCCCAAATCCCTGATGGCTACAATCCCATATGAAAAACTATAAGTTCCATGCGGTACACGTTCGTTTTAAATATCTTCTGTGCTCAGAAATGTAGACAGAGAGCTCAACATTGAGTATTTGAAGTTTATTCCCAGAATAAACTTATTTTTTTATTCATGTGGCAGCTTGTAAAGACACGAAGTTAAGAGGAAAAATTGAAGAAAGACCTCTAAAACCTAATTAAACCAGTATATTTCAGTACATCTCCATTCAAAAACAAGTATGCCAGTGAATTCAGCTTCAACTACTCCCATAAGTGTACAGTATGCATGATAAGAAAGAGTATAGGATCAAGCCTTACTGAAGCTTCTATCTATACTCTTCAAAGTCATCTATCTGTACTTTGGAATGGCATGAACATCTGTTCGTATTTTAATCAAGATGTTAATTGAATGTTTCTTTTGATTAACCATCCCTCTTGCATTGGCATCTTCCAGAAATATCTTGAGCATTTTGGAATTTGTAATGCCTTCACATCTGGACTATAATGGTAGTGGGAATGACCTTGGGAGACACAAGGAAGACCTGCAGCTTAATGACTGAAGGAGGGATGGCAAGTATAGAAAGCATCTCAGAAAGGACCTTCTCTAGTTTTCAGTAGAATAAAAGGGAGGGGAGAGGTAGTTGCATAATTGCCAAATACTGTTATTGTAACCTTCCAATAAAGTAGTCTTAGTACTCATGCTTTGTGCTTCTTGTTTTGAAGAGTTGACATAGAACCAGTTTGCTATCCAAAAATGCAAAATAGACTAAGAAAAAAATAGGGATTTGCTGTGTAATTCTGAAAGTCAGGCTGTATATGTGTTGGGAGGGAAAAATATGAAGATGAACTCATTTCAGATACAATTTCCTGAGAGGCAACATTCCACATAGCAGAAAATCAGGTTTATAATTAGGAAGTCAGAGTTGTTAGGAAGGCCTCTTTCATCAAGGATCTCTCACTTACCTACCAGGATTTACTGATGGATTTCCAGGTTTGCTCTTGATTGTAGCCCCAAATTTTTGCAGGTGAGATAGGTTAACCTGATTCAGGCAAGCTACGTTTACCATTTTGGATGTCAGTTGGCAATTTGTGTGAAAATTGGGGTGGAGTGGAAGACACATATTGCAAAATCCAAATTTTGCCTGTAGATTACATTTAAAGTGCAGAGATGATAGTTACCCTTACAATTTTCAAAAAACACATTAACATTATTTTATTGTTTCATCTATCAAGTTACATTTATAAACTTCTCAAACCAGCAAACAGCTAGCCTTCATATTTTCAGAAATAGAAAAATTTTCCAGAATGTCTTTGTCTCATTTTGCAAGATAAATTTTAATATATGAAAAACTAGAAGGTTGCTTGTTTCACAGTAAACTCCATATTAAGCTTAAATTACAGATATCACAGCTACAATATTTTGATCTAATTTTTGAAAATGTGATTTCTTTTCTCATTCTTCTTTCATCCTGATGAAATTTTTTGAAGCTTGCACAGTCCTTTGTCCATTTCATTTGATTTGAATAAGTTTGTATGGGTTTTGCTTCTTTCTTATCTCAAAATCGAAAGGTGTTCTTTTTAGGAAAAAAAAATCTTAATAATCAGAGTCCTCACAGAGTAGCTGTGGTCCCTTCCTCTGTGATTGACAGGGCAGTTGAGATGATGCACACCGAGCAATCTTTTCTCTCTTCTTTCTTTGTGGGTTACAATTGGTGATAAATAAAATGCTTCTTGGCAATAGGTAATGGGGGTGGAGGCAATAATATACAGAGGACAAATCAGGCTAGGGGATGTATTTTATTGGCATTGTCAAAATGATAAATCATTGTGAATTTGATTAGACTGGCATCTCTAATAAGATGGGATATTGAACTTGATCAAAAAGCCCCAAGGGCTGGGAGATCCTTGAAAGGTAATATTTTTTTAAAAGATTGGTAGACAGAAAAGGCTAGATTCCTTATTTTAAGAAAACCTATCCTGGTGTATTGGGAAAAAAAGGAATCAAATTCATGTACATCTGCAGGTAGCAAGTAAGATTAAACTAGAATGGCAACTGCATTAATGTTTGCAAAAAAAACCTTGCGCTCTTGGCCTTAGGATTAAGATCAATATATATTGCCATCTAATTCCTTTTTCCTGAATAATACATCTTTTGTTAATGTTCTAGATATGTTAATATTACCTAGAATTGTTTGTGATGTATTTAGATAACGTTATCCTCAAACTCATTATGTTGATTACATGTGCATTCTTATAAACAATGTCTGACTCTGATTTAACACACACACACACACACACACACACACGCACATACACCCCTAGGATTTCCTGGTGGTTGTACATCCATATATGAACCAGGTCTGACCCTGATTAACTTTTATTTTTCATCACTTCCTGCACAATTTGCAGATTAGCTCTTACTATGTGAGAGCTATTATTGTATAATAATTCATTTTGCACTCATTTTAGTATGCAAATTATGGTTTGGGGATTCTGCTCCTTAAATCTTGTTACCCAGTTTGACTACTAACATGAATAGAAAGACATAGTAAAAGCATAATAAACAATTTTCTATGAAACCCATACAAAAATTTTGATTCTGAAAAATTTTGTTTCTAAAATTTTCTTTGTAACTGCTTGGAACAGAAAAGTTTCTAGTGTTAATAGGTATCATTGTTTCTTCAGATATGCCCAAAGGCTGGGAAATGGACACCACCTCAATGGGAACTACTTTTTTCATCAAGTAAGTTGCTAATATTTAGAATAAACCAAAATGATAATCGGGTTTATCCAATTAGAAACATTATGGTGAGTTGTTCCTGGGAGTGGAAATTAGGGAAAGTGGCTACTTGGGAAGGGATTGCACTCAACCTAAAGAAACCAATAATCCAACATTGTAGTTGAAAGCCACAGGGACTTGTATATCTATTATCAAGTCATTACCATATTAGCAAATTTTTTGTAGTTTGCAAAATAATGCATTGCATAGTAAGTACTGTCTAAGGCCAAGATCCCCAGGTATCTCTGTCTCCCCAAAGATACCTCCCTTTTGTTTGCTACAATCCTTGCAGCTCAAGCTTTTTATGGTCCTAAGCCAGTTTTTCTCAACCTTGACAAATTGAAGCTGTGTAAACCAGCATAGTTGAGAAACACTGTTAAAAAAATATTTGAATTAAAAAATGGAAAGCTAGCATTTTGTAAAACTACAGAATCTATTATCCTCCAGTATGGTTTGTTGTTATTTTTTTTTTTTAAATAGTATCAAAAATCCAGATATCTGTAACTGCAAAACTAGCTGGGGGCACGTATTGGGAAGGTGTTCTCTATTAAGCAAGAAATTAAAACAAGCACTCTTAAAATATATATGATTAAGTTTCTAAAAAGAAATTACAAGACATATCCACATTTAGAAAGTAATGTTTATTCTATCCCACCTGGAGTTTTCAATGATGTTTATGGATTACATATACAGTTAGCATCAATGTAATTTCATGCTATAATGAAACTCTATCCCCAAACCAAACAAAATAGATAATGTATAAATAAAAAAGGGGACCCTTTATAAAACTGTGGGTCTGTGGCATTTTAGGGGATTAAATATTAACCAGCATTTGCTTGTCGAAACAGTTGTGTATTGAGTTGTATACAGTTGTTGAAACTGTTTGATTTTTATTTTCTATTGCCACCAATAATCAACATAAAAAGCAATTTACTATTGCTTTTTGTTTTTAATTTTATGAGCAGTGGCACTGTATAAGTATTTTTACTGTATACTAAAATTAGCATAGTTAATTTTCATAGTTATAGTAAAATTTTTGACTTAAGCTCACACAACAGGATTTCTCAACAGTATAGCTATACGTGATTTTCTGTAATTGACAGGCTGTTCATTGTGAAAGACAGGCTGTTAGACTACATAGATCCTGATCTAACTTTCTGATACTTAAGATACACATAGAGAGGAGCACCTAATATTCTGATGTTTGGTTATTCTGCTGTGAGTAGGTGGTATAAAAAATTAAAAATTTTCAGTGGAAAAGTACCTATTGCGTGCTATTGTAACAAGTCTGTTGCTACAAACTGAGATCAGCCTGTAACCTCAAAGCCGCTGCTTTAAACAGATCAGGTGACATTAAATAAAATGGTGGATGCAATGAACAAAATAGTTATAATTGCTTTGGATTCCTAACACGATTGTCCTGGATGAAGTTGTATCTCTGAATCAAAGTCATACAACCAGTTATGCTCATATAGTTCAAGTAAACTATTAACCATTGTCATCATTCTGTTCTGGAACACAGATCAAATTACCAATGCTTATGTTTAAAGTCCTCTATGGTTTGTTCTTTCTCTCTTCCCCCTCCCCTCCCTCTCCCCTATTACACATCTATGCTCAGGATTTTTAAAGTCTGTAATCATTGGAATGAGAAATAAGAATCCACATATACAGCTGTATTATTATGTGTAGACAGCCTGGGAGGAAAAGAAGAATCTCCTCTATTCTATATCTTTTCTTATTAGAATATTCATTATCACCAAATATGTAGCAATGCAGATCTCAAAGCAATCAAAATAATATGAACTTGGGTATTGGTTTTTCTCTTCCCTCATCCCCAAATTGAATTGTAGTTAATCATGCAATAGCATGATTTGGGAGCATACTGTGTGTGTCTCTGTCTCTCTGTCTAGATTAATTGGAAATTATATCCATGTCTGCAATCAAGGTCAGACTCTGCCTATAAAAACAGGTTGGTGTAAGGAACATTGTAGAAACAGTTGCAACCTTAAGTGAATGTCTGTGCCTCTTCCCATAATCTATTTAAATTCTGAACATGCAAAAATTCATCTTGTTATTAACCTTACAACCCACCAGACTCTGTGTGACTGTTTGTCTAATTAAATGATCTTGAAAATCTGAAACCTCAATATTTTTATAATTGTTACCCTAATATCTTATTTTGTGATAACCAAAGTATGTCTGTGTGCACATGTGCATTGATTTTATGTAAAGAGTCAACATCAGTTTTGTTGGCTTTTCTATATATTTTCAAAAATCTGTTGGTTACAGTATAATGTAAAATTAAATCAATTTTTTAAAAGCTTTTCATACATTTAGATGAAACCTGCCACTAATACATTATTACTTACTATGTCTTATTTATTATCTGTCTTATCTGTCTTCTCAACATTTTTAACCATATGATCACTACAATAAGATTGGTAAATAAGAAGTTGGCTTCCTTTTCCTTGAATTACTCAAATGCTAATTGTGTCACAAAAAGCCATCATTTCTTGAATAAGCCACAATGCTTAGGTTTACCCACTACCTTACAAAGTATGGTTTAAAGCAATAATGACTAGGTTTGTGTAACACACTAAGAATCAAACTGTATTTTGTTTCAGTACAACTGTTATATTTTAGTGCATACAAGTGAAAAAGTCATAATATGATAATATTGCTACCAGCACTTCTTTTAACCAAATATTGTTGTAGCTTCCAGATTATAATTTCCACGAATCTCCAATGGCAATTACAGTATTTCAAATCTGAATAACAAGATAATCCTAATATTTTGTTTAAAGGGCTATCTATAACAGGGCTAAAGTATGTGTACTTGCTTGTTGTTTGTATACCAAATTTATATTGTTTTTATAAACTTATAAGCAATGCTGAATGGAGGTTGAATGCATTTTATAAATATCAATAATCTAAAATATTTCTATCCAATTATCTAGCAACTTTCAACCAGTACCAATATTGAAAACTAAATCAAACATAAAAGAAAGTGATGCCTTAAGAATGTGAATTGGTTTTCTCTGAGTGGTTTTGGGAAGAGGGTTGAACTAGTTCCAAGAGCAATTGAGACTCTTTCTAGCAAACCTGTTCACAGCAATATCATGGTATTTAAGCTTGACCTTCACAATTGAATGAGATGCTTAATAGCTACATTTCCTTCTGCTTTGTTTCTCTCAGTATTGGTGAATGTGTATTAGATTGCAGCAACTTAGGAAACAATTGGCCTTTCACCATCTACTACTTAAGGCTGACCAAAGATCAAAAATGTCCCATGGAGAGCAAATGCAGAAGCAGGGAATAATGTCATACGTTTATACAGTAACTAACATTTGAAACCCTGATCCTTGATTGTGGATTTTGGAAGTAGTTGCAACATAAACAAACACAAAAGTAGGGTTATTGGTGTTCATAAGCAAGCTGACAACATTGTGGGCATTTGGGGAGGGTTTAAAAAAAACTTATTTAAAGGCTGCACATTTTAAATTGCTGACTAGTGGAAACTAACAGGTCAGTGTCTAATCTAGTAGGTACCTCTATTAAGCAAACACCTGGAAAGGTGTGCTGCTGTAAAACTGTGAGGAGGAGCAGTGTGATTAAGGGCTGTGGACCATGTTAAAAGTAAATGTGTGTGAATCTTCTGTTCTTCCAGGGAACTTTGTGTGAATCATTTCAATCTTTGAAATTTATTTGGTGATAACTTGAGACAGGCCTTTTTCAGTTGCTGTGCTTATGTTTTAGAAAAAAACAATCTGTAGTATTGAGATCTGCTAAGACACATCTTAGATGTCCTTCCATGACACACATAATATATCTTCCTCCCCTCTCATATATATTAACCAAGACCACTTTTCTTGTCATGAACATATTTTTCCCACAAAATATCTTGTTCATATTAAACCCACGAAAACATTATGTGTGTGTGTGTGTGTGTGTGTGTGTGTGTTTCTTATGTTTTTGTGGGTATTTATATGTATGGTATTTAGGTTTCTTCAGATATTTGCCCATGTCTTAATATTTGTGCTTTTATTATAGCGATGTTTCGGCAGAATCTCATCTGCCATCCTCAGGCTTGTATATTGGGTTCTTTTTAATTTTGTGTGTCAGGCTTGGCAGCCGTTTTTGTTTTTGTGTTTTTATATTGTTTTTGTTTATATATATATACTATCTGCTGAACTACATGTGATAAATATGTTCATTTTTGTAAAAAAAAAGATTTGGTCACCTTGCAGTCAGTATTATTTTTCCAAAATAAGCCCTTTTGTATCGTTTTTTGGATGTGGCTTTTTCTCTTAGATTTAAGGCCATCTCTCTCTCTTCTCTCTCTCTCTCTTCCACATATAATATTTACCACAAGGTGGTGCCAAAGTTCACAACAATTGCAAAATAATTTAGTGAGACTAAATTATTATTTTCTCTGAAGTCATTGGCAAGACAATTGTTCTTTTAAACAAGTCAGTGCAGCAAAGGCAGTCATACTTTTTTCATAAATAGGGCATAGTGTTTAGCAATTCTGAAGGGGAAACCTTATACATCTGTCTCTATATAAGATGGGAATGGGTTTAATTCACTGTAGCTTTATTTAATGGCCAGTTTGGCTGCAGGAAAGTTAATTCTCATCCTCAGCTTATCTGTTGCCTGGGAGGGGCTTGGCAATGTGGGACACCAGTGAAAGCATCAGGAACTAAACTATAAGAGGATTACAGGCCTTTCTGCTTTCTGGAGACCCCTCCCAAACCCAAGCCATCTGTAGCATAAGTACTACCCATTCAGAAGGAATAGTCTGAGGGCAAGTAGTAGACAGAGCCCAGAGTATTCTGTAAATGGAACTGCAGCAGTCCCACATTTTACAGCTTCCATAAATTAGCATATTTGGGGAGGTTCCAGGCCACAAAGAAACTGTGGTAGAATTTGCCCCTAAAATTAAGCAAAGAGTACATATGTGAAAGGAATAAAATACACTTTTGGGGAAATTTGGAGGGAAAAAGGCAGAAAGGTTGCCTTAATTCGACTTAGAAAATGGTTAGGGCAAATACTTTACATCTAAAACTTTTGAATTTTCTTCCCAAGAGTGTCCCCCATCAATCTCTGGCTGCACGACTCTTAGCAAGATATTGAAAACCTTCATGAAGCACTTGACCTGTTTGAACTTGTGCATTCCCATGACATGATAGTATGGTTTGACTGCAGTCTAAAGTAATGAACAAATCCAGACACTGTGCCTTATTTATGCTTTGAATATAACCATTGGTTATTTATTCAATTAGCTATAGTTAAGAGAACCTTGTCTTGGTTTGTTATGTGAATCCAGTCTCTATATTAGTCTTTTGTAAAACTACTGTATTTCAGCTCCCCAGACTTATGGCAAGTATTAACAAAGCTATGCTAGTGAGAATTCTGAAAATCAATAGTCCAGCAAATCTGAATAAAGGGTTGGAAAAGGCTGCTTATAATAGCTCCACTTAAACCATTTTCCCAAATCCTCATGAATGCAATGATGCCATCAGTAAAAAGAATGTCAAATCATATCTTACTATTTTCTTCCAAGACTAGAGACTAAAATGACTCTAATTGCAAGGATGAAAAAGGGCACAGAATCCACAGACCTGCCAGAAAGGGCACTGAACAAAGCCTCTACTATTTGGCTCAACCTTCCTCAGAGATGGGGTACATGATTGCTGTATTGGTATTATGACCTAAAGAAATAAAATAACCCATATAATCCTTTGCAGCACAAACAATTTATAATCATGCTAGCTTGCATCACAGCCACAGGTCTAGAGAAAGGAATATGGTGTACACCCATAATTGAGTATTATGGATAGATATGCTTTCAAAGGCAAACTTCATATAGCAACCCCACCTTTCTCTGGGTCCTTAGAAAGAATCTGGCCATGTTGCTATGCTCTTCTTCTGAGTCCTTCTTAGCTTATCTTCTGATAAGCTCCTTCACATTCAGTTTTCCAATGCTTTGTTTTCCCTAGTGAGGATGTTAGACCTACTAGGGAAGGTTCCATGCTCTCTGTGGTAACATCAGACTTCTTCATGCATGTTGGCTGAAAGTAGCTTATGGGAACCCTTTCATTCATAAGATCTTTTATTGGCTATGGTTGTTTCTAAGGGAGTAGCTGTATTCTCAGTCATTTATTTCTACAAAGGGAGTTTCTGAGGCTCAGATGCACTGAAAGACGACCACAATATGATTGGTACTGCAGCTAGTACCAATTTTGGACTTAAGTGGAAGCAGTAAGAGCTACCATTTAAATGGAAATGTGTTTTGTGTTGGTTGTTTGAAAATGTATGGGGTTTTTGTTGTTGTTGCTGTTAAGCTGCAAGAGTCCTAGATTTCTATCTGAGAACAGAATTTGTTATTATCACTGTGTACGATACCCCTACATTTTCTTCCAGGTTCAGTCATGGAATAGCTGGTCAGAGGTGATTTTGTTGGTGCTTAGAAGCACCTGATGAATCATGGTAAGTCATGGGTATGCTATGTAATTTGAGATCTATGCCTCCATGCACCATATTCCAACACCAGATGTTGTTCATTGCTAGCTTTCATTTTGCCTACCTAATATGGTCTACAGAGAAAGATGGTGGATGATAAAGTTCAACAACACCCTTGCTCAGTGGTGTAGCAGAAAATGTTTATTATCTAGCTTTGCTGTCTCAGTTACTACCACTAATCATGCTGCTAACTGCCAAACAGCTGTTCAGGATGCTAGACATTGTCACTGCATTCTCAACTGGATCACAAAATTCCTGAAAATTTAACAGTCACCCTTTGTAAGCTGGTATGACTTGGCTCCAGCATATCACTGCCCTTTGTTTCATTTCAAAGAAGGAATGCTACTTTCTGAACTAACTTTGAGTTCCATATTTTTATACTGTATATTGAGAATACATAGCAATTATTTCTGAATAATCATGCAAGGAATGTATGTTAATAATATGGGGAAGCTGGTTTGTGGGACACAGCAGATGGGGCTATGATACAAAATAAGTGACATCATCACACAAGATCAGGATTAGAGAACTGACCTCCAATTTTTGATTGTTTTGTTTTTTATTGCAATTTTCATGAGTTTCTCACTTTAATATGCAGAAAAGTATGCTATCATTTTTCAAGAGTGTTTCCAAAAGGAAACTGGGGTGACAGGTTCAGAAGAAAATAGTGCTTTGAGTTTTCCAATTCATTTTGGACAGTAATGACCTTGTAAAATTCTTCCCAAACTTGTGTTATAAAACTCAACTAATGGTATCTTCAGAAAAAGAACATCTCCATTAAAAAAAAAAGCTACTTAACCCTGGGAAGAGTTCCTTGATCATGTCTTTCTTTTGGATTTTCTAGAATTGGTAGCATTGTAGGAAGAAAGTTATGTTTATATAGAGTAGACAAAATATCAGAAAGATTTGGGGTACATTCTTTTATGAGTGGCAAGCTTACATTTTTTTTAAAAAATGATTAGTCTTAAAAGGTGTTACCAGCCTTTCAGTTATTTGGAATTACTGGGTAGGTAGTAAGACTGCAGATTATAGTAGAGTATTCTCTACTATATGCAGTAAGGCTGCAGAGTATAGTAGAGAATTCACAGTAGAGGGTATTGTCCAAGGAAAGACTAGATATTTGCATGCAGCCCTTGGTCACACTCTAATAAACACAAAAACACACACTCCTTTTCGAATGATTTCCTTTCAATGTACTTCTCTTTTGGGGGGTTGGGATTAATAATCCAGTGTATCTGTACTTCCTTACTGCATTAACGAAGGCTGATCTATGCAGAAAACTTGTTTTGTAGGTACCCACGAATGCAGCTGCATTGCTGCAACCATCTTTGTTGGTAGCGTGCAATTAAAGTGTGACTTTTTAATCATGCAATTGTGAATGAATGTGGGAGAAAACAGATTAGCCTCCCTCTCCATAAAGGGAGGGGGAGGAGAAAAATAGATCATTGATATTGGTAGCCCCAAAGCTCAAAGTAGCATTTATAATATGTTTGAGTACATAAAGGAAAGGTATCTTCGACCCATATCTAACAAGTGTAGCCCATCATCTACAGGGTAGCATCCTTACTTGAGGAAGCTCCTGGAGCCAGGGTGGGCGATGCTGACAAAGCATCTTTTCAAATTTGGGTCAGGAAGAGTTAATCCCACCCTGGTACTATTTACTCCTTGCGCTAAATGACAGAACGGGTATCACGTGATTTTTAAATCTCCTGAGAGCGCATGGAGCATGCCCAGCTCTGGCTCTTGATGCAGGATGCCAGATTCAGTAGCAGCCTAGCATCTTCTCCTTGTCCTACTGAGCTCTGACGATAAATTGGGGAGGGGGAGAACTCGGCAATGATTGACTAGCATTGAAGGAGAGGAGCGGACGAGTGAGAAGGGAAGGGAGGGGGAAGAGGGACGGCTGCCATTCTACCATAGGAAGAGGTGGCGGCGGCAGCAGCAGCAGCAGCAAAAAAAAAAGAAAAGAAAAGGCTCTTGGTGGAGTGAGCAGAGGCAGGGGAGGTCATCGCCATGGCTTGGAATCTGCCCACCTGGAGATGAGCCACACAAAGCCACTGCACAGTGAGTGTCTCTGTATCTCCAAGGCATCAAATAGCTGGATGCTTATATTTGTAGAGGCAGCTAGCCAGCCATTGACAGGTGCATTGCTTGAGCTTTATGGAGGATATTGGCGAGAGCCAGGGCAATGACAAAGAATCTTCAAACTGAAGGCTACTTCTTCCTGCAAAACAGAAGAGGAAGCCTCTAAATGTGTGTGTGTGGGGGGGGGAGGAGGAGGGCTCTGCTTCATTATATACCCCATCCTGTTTGCTTGCACAGGGGTCTTACTGTGCTGGGCTGTGAACGATGCTGAGCTTGAGTGGCACTGTCACTGGGTAAACATGCCAGAAAGCATGTGCTGCTCTGAACACGCAGGTAGCCTAGCAGCCTTGATGGATCAGGGATGCACATATGCATGTAAAGAGAGAAAATGCTCGGATGTAGTATCATATTCCTGATATTGGAATTCTTTCGTAAACTTGTTTCCCTCCCTAATTAGGTTTTGGCAGGTAATTAGGGATAAAGATTTGATTTGGTTAAGCAAGGTGGGGATCGCAGCAGTTACCAAAAGGCTTCTTCACATCTTCAAAGAGTTTGCTCACAATAACAATTGGATTGTCTCGGCTCGTTGCCTTTTGCAGACAGCGCTTGAAAAGATATCTGTGTCTAGCAAGAGGGAAAGACTAGAAGTGGGAGAGACAAAACAATCCTTCACAAGATATGTGTAGCAGATAGAGGAAGTCAAGCCGCATTGGGTAAAGGTTATAATTGCAATGCGCTCTGCATGCTGTTCTATGAATAAGCCCCTTTGAATAGCATGGGTTTTACTCATGACTTTTTGGATCGTGTTATAAAGCTTGATTTATGAAACTCTAAAGTTTTCTATTGCTCTAAGTATCTGTTATGTGTATGTATGCTGTGATATGTATGTCTACATTGGAAGGATTGTCTGATCTTATTGTTAGGTGACAGAGGAACAGGAAAGTTGTCACTTATGTCTTGTGATAACAGGAATCTAGGTGGAATTCAGGTCTGCTCAGCCATTAAATATATTCTCAAAAATTAATCCAATAGTTTTAATTTAGGGGGCTATTGAGTACTGCTCAAAATGTGGGTACGCATGTGGTTGTGCATGTATCTACACCATTAGATATGCATGTGCATCAGCATGAATCTACACTGGTTATAGGCTTTGTTGTGTTGTGTGACAGAGCAATTCTCCACACTAGCAGAGGCCATCATAGCAATGTGTCTCAATGGAATGTGCCTGGTTTTTATAATGCTCTCACTAGCGTTTCAGAGTAAGATATGGTGGACAAAATGTCAGGGCATATTTGTATGTTATCAGTGCCATTCCCGGAGGTTTGTTCATTGCACATCTATGCCTGGTCTTAAGGGGATGTAGCATACAGTTCTCGCTTCAAGCAGTGAACTGGATCTAGAAATAATTAAATACTGATTTAATTTCGGTGCTTGATGAGAAATTTCTCTTTCTGAAAAGCATTACTTTTGGCCTGATCATTTTTCTTAAGCAGTCTGCTCTGTTAACTATCAGTGCTGCAAGAATCAACAGGAACAGTTGTCTCCCAGTAAATTAAGCTGCCTTGAAAACAGGAGTCTCCTTAGTTCCAATTGACAGCAGTCTGTTTGTGATGCAGGATCCAAGCTCCGGGTTCCCTATCGTGAGATCTTAGTAACCAGCTTTGCATCTATCTACAGCAAACAAGGGTTTCTTCTGGCCTCTCCAGTGCAGATTGAATAAATCATTTCACTTGCTTAGTGGCTGTTAAGGCTTCAAGATCTGCAGCTTAAACATAGTACAGTGTGAATGGGTCTATTATGAGGTTGAGGCTGAAATCCTTTTCTGTAGCTGCTTCTCCTTCTTTTTTTTGCCATTACTGGGAAAAACAACCACCAAATTCCCTCTTCCTAAAAGGATTAGAAAACTGATTCAATGTATGTGTTATTGGAAATCCTGTGCAAAATGAGAGCTGGTTTGATGTAGTAGTTAGGGCATTAGGCTAGAAACCGGGAGACTGTGAGTTCTAGTTCTGCCTTGGGCACCAAGCCAGCGGGGTGACTTTGGGCCAGTCACTTTTATCTCAGCCCTAGGAAGGAAACAATGGCAAACCACTTCTGACATCTGGCCAGAAAATTGCAGGGACTTATCCAGGCAGCCTCAAAGAATTGGATACAAATAAAGAAAGGGGAGGAGGGAAGCAAGGTTACAAAACCTAATCAAGAAGCCCATTAAACAGGGATACTGATCTTGTGTATTTTTAACACCCCAATCCTAAAAACCATTATACAGAAATAATGTTAACTCCATTGAATCTTGTATGGATATGTTTATGTAATGAGTTTGGTCAAGATATGTGACTGTTTGAACAACTGCTTGGTGAATCACACTTTTGATAGACTGAAAATTTCAACTATAATAATGCAGTACACAGGTTGGAGAAGTCAAATCCGATCCCTTATTTTGAACGCACAATAAATTATTTATGCAGATAAACCACAGAAATGTGCTCTGATTCATGTGGTTTATCTATAAACATAATCACGTGTATTATATCTTGTATTTGACTTTTTTTTTTTTTACAAAATTTGGGTAAATTTTAATACTGTTGGTTTGATAGCTTAAGGTTTGGAAACATTTGTAACATCTTTGCTAGGTATATTACACATTACCTATGCATGAATTATAATATAAGCCAGGATCTGTGTGGTTGTCTGTGATAAATAAAATTGGCTCCCAGATAACTAGGAAGGAAACCTTTGCTAAGTAAAAAAAGAATACTTCTCCAGGATGACCTAATACAAGACATTTGAATATATATTTGTTACATTTGCAGACTTATTTGTAACCATTCATCTACTACATTGAAAAAAAATCCTTTCTTATCCATTGTATAAAATTTCAGAAGTAAAGGGTTCTGACCATAGTTCCTGTCAATCTGAGCCCGTTTATAGCTGCTGAACTGCAGCATTATTTTTCCTCCTTTTTTTCAGACAAGATGTTGTATATCCCCATAAGTCAATGCTTGGATCTTTGGGGAACATTGGGTTAAGATTATATGTATTTTAAGTATACTTCAGATTTCATACTTGAGTTATTTTGCTTCTGTAGGAGTTAATTTCCTTTATCCTGTCCATTATTAAGGATATTTTTCTCTTTGCTTAAGCCATATTTGTTCTTCTTTTTAATTTTTATTTCAAAAAGGCTTAGAATGTAAAAAAGAAAACCTTAAAGGATAAATATTCACGCAAAACTCACATATACTAAAAGTGCATAGCAATATTTTATAAAATAAAATACTTCCTGGGTAAAAATGTGCTCAAATACCTTTTAAATAGGAAGAAAGGAAAAATAATGGGATTTCTTAAGGAAACAAATTTCAGTTATGATGTCACACCTGAGAATACATTGTGCCTAATATTTTTCAGTCAAAAGAAGGGCAGTGGGGACATCTGACATTTTAGAAAATTTGTGGTGGGTATTATTCTAAAATTTCTACTACAGCAGGGATCTCCAACCTTGAGAACTTTAAGCCTGGCAGACTTCAACCCACTATCTCTTCTCCTGCAGTACCCAGTTTATCTGTGTCTTTTTCTTGGCCAGGTGACACACATCACTAAAGTAAGTAATACTCAGCTTCACCTATCCACCATTTATATTGTTAAAGAATGGTGGTGGGGCTTCTGCAGGCCCAGAAATTTTCTTCAAAATAAAAGTAGTAGTGTAGACTGTAGAGAGGAAATGTCACCAAGCACATTCACATTCTTGGGGAAAACAGAGGGTTGCCACTGAAAGTCTGGAAAAAAAAAAACTCAGAAAAGAATCTGGGAATTTTTACTGAATGGGCCTTCTATCGCCATCCACATCCCACAAAAGAATGCACATCTCTAATATTACAATAAGTCTCAGGCTTTCCATTTAAACGGCAAAGAAAGCTTAGCCACAAACAGCAGGACACAATGTCTGGAGACTCATAAAATGTTTACTATTATGTATGGAAGGAAACTGTTCTGCATTTTTTGTAAAATGTATAAAATCATTTCTTTGAAGTAAGTGCAGATAGTTTAACTATGAGTTTTCTTCCAGATACATTTTTTTGTACAATAACACAACTTGACTATCATTCTGTGTGATTAAGGCATTCTTTCGTTAAATTGTACTTCTTAGTTTTTTCAGATATGAAAAATATTATTGTTAATCCTTTAAGTTTCTTCATTAGCTAACTTCTTATCTAGGGGTGAGTTGCAAAGTTTCTTGCTCATTGCAAAGTATTTGATGGAGGACTCTTCATAAACTCCATTTCTGCTTTGGGCACTGGCCTGAGCTATTTGTAGTAAGCTGAGATAGATGTCTATGTAATTCCTGCTACTGCTGGGTGGCTATGTGCTACTGTGGACACTGATGCTGTTATATAAGCAAAGTCTGCCCACCAACACTGATCTATTGAAGAGTCTGATAAACTTCCAAGGAATTTTGTATTTCTGGAACATGTTTTGAAGCCACTTTGGCATAGTACAGTCTTTCCAAACTGTGGCTGTCTAATCTATTAGGACTGACAGTTCCTAGGACTCTATGGTAGCTGAAAGTCTTGCCAGTGATCAGAGAGCCATAATCTCCTATAATGTATGACAATAGATGAATACAATCATCTGAAAGGACACCTTCCCCTTGACTCAGAAAACTTTAAGCTTATAACTAATTTCTTATATTTCTGCTAGGGTTCACATATACTCTCTGTTGGATGATAGAATAGTAATGTATCTAGAAGTTTATGAAAATAAGTAGAAGCCTGTTTTGGTTGAGATTCTTCAAAAGAGCCATATATATAAGATTGTACACACAGGCCTGAGTTTTTGTAAAGTTGATAGTAATACTGTTCATTGCATATTAATGAACAGTTAATGGTTTGGTTTTTTTTCTGAAGCAATGCCAAAGAGAATTTGATGATATAAGATCAAAGATGTCTTATTAACCAAAAAAAAAAATGCAAATGCCCTCCCTGGCTTTGAACAAGCATCCATGTGGAAAATTTGTATATTATAAAAAAAAAAAAATCAAAGGAAAAGATTTCCATACTGAATTTATAAGAACACATATTGTTTTGTTGCTTGTTAACAATGACCTGCCACACACACACACACACACAAATATTTACATCTTGTATCCCCACAATCCTTAGATCTGTCAAAATTAATTTTCCCATCTAGAGTTTTCAATGCAAGACATTATTGATAGGGAAGAATATTGCTTTATGGTACACAAGTTGCCACCAAGGACTATGGTATATGAATATTGCCTGCTCCCTCCCTCTGAGTACTCTACCGTGCTTTGCCCCCGCCCCCCGCCCCCCTCCCGCCATTTTAGTATATGTTATAGCAAGATTATAAAAAAAAAAAGAGAAAGAGGATAAAATGCAACAAAGGTAAATAGGCAAATCCTAAAATCTTTTCTGGGTCTCCTGGCCAGGAAAAATTCTAAAGAAAATAGGATAACAGAAGAAAATAATAGAAAAATATTAAATAAAAGTACTAAACAGCTATAAAATACTGTATATTAAATACATAGAAACTAGTCATTACTGCTGTACCTTTTAGAAATCCACTCTTCTATCTGAGAAAAATGAAATAAGGACATGTGTGATAAATGGCTTTCAAGCAGTTGCTATCCCTGTACAAGGATGCCTACCAAATTATTTAAGCTCAGCACTATAATCATACAGTTCAACAAATAAGGTAATTTGTGGAAATAGCAGCATTTTGCTAGATGACAGATACACATGTTAAGGCTTCATGTTTCAATTCAAGAATTGTATTTTAATTCCAAAATAGTATCTTGACTGGGCTGTAGATCAAACCAATTCTTCTCAGAAGCCTTAAAGAAGTCATATGTCGGGAGCATTATGATGAATAGCTTTCTTCTCACATATATACTTATTTTTAGTGACTTTTTTTTCTACTCAGTTTGTGAATCTGCACAATGCAATTCTACAAGACTATAATATCCTCCCTCCTTTTTTATGCTTATCTGAAGCTGCTGGTGAACTGGAGAGGTTAATCAAGATATTAAAGTGAGATGACCTGAGAAGTATTTCCATGTGTCATTTAAGTCAGGTAGAACTGCTTAGAGTCAAAATGAAGATTCAGAAACAGGCTAGAAAAAGACCCCCCCCCCAAAAAAAATGAAACCAAATGTTAATACAGGACATGCCTGCAGTTGCTTTCTAGAACTACAGCAGATGCAAACGACATTGTACCAGGCGATCTATGGACATTTCTCTTATTCTTGCTAGGTTCTCAGTCCAATCTGACCTGATGGCAAAGCACAAGCTTTTAACATCATTTTTATTTCTAAGAATACCACAGCTCCTTTTATTCTCAGCAACCTGAGAATGAATTATTACCTCATATCATGCAATCAAGTGTCATTGAATCTATGTAGAATGGATAAGGGAATATAGAAGCACAAGGTATATTATCAATTTGTGTCTGATATACTTTATCAAAATGGCATCTTCTATTTCTCACCTCATCTCTCATACAGGCATATATGCAAATTTGGCTGTCAAAATGGAGTGTTTTACTTTTTAGATGAGGCGGTTCACACAGTTGATCTTTCACTGCAGGTGATTATTTCTCCCCCCACATTAGGATCAGACATAAATTAGATTGCTTCCCATAGTCAATAGATAGACTCTGTGATTATTTATCGATAGCATATGCTCTTCCATATGGTATAAACAAAGGATTTACATGCATGTTGGACCTATCTAACATTCTGATAACTTCTTCAAAGAAACAAAAGTATAATGAATTGGTAACAAAACAACAAAAAGAACAAATCTTCCCTGAGTGCAGCGAAAAAGAAGAATCTCATTTTTCCTTGGAAGATCATTGCTATTATGTTTGTTTTTTAAATGCACTATTTCTATATTGAGATTTCTCTCATTCGTCCATGACCTTTATTTCATGCTCTCAGATCCAACTATTTATATTATATTATTCTTTGAACTGTTGTCTGTAGAGACTTCAATTATGTTCCCACATCTCTCTAAGGATAATGTAGTTGATTTTGTATTTATTGAACAGCATGTCTAAATTCAGTGGTTATCATTTGTAAACTATGACATGGCTTAGAGTTGTACATGATGGCTTCTACAATATACTTTGACATAACATTTATAAACCCATTCTTAAAATAGTGATTGCTCTAAGCTAATGCTGCGAAAATATGAAATAAGGGATTTAGGAGCAAGTAACAAGAAATATAGCCAGAAGGTTTTGTCATTACAATAATACAAACTCTACTTTGGTCCTGTTGGTAAATGGACTTTTTAGTGACCATATATAGAACTTTAAAGCAAGCATGCCTGTTTCTTTCTCCCCTCCCCAATATTTAATTCCTTAAACTAATTTTTGGTTTATTATGCACTTTGCTAAAGGTTATCTGGGAAGATCATCTAATGCATAGATGAGAGCTGAACTTCCACAGAAACATGTTTTCTATTTCATCCAAATTATGAAAATATCAATTTGGGAATATATGTTGGGACTGAATCTTTAAAAAAGAACATGAGTTTAAGCCTGCTGGCCTCCTTTGTTCTCCAAGGTATTAACAAAAGAAACATAGCTCTGTATCCTCTAAATACAACCCCCCTCCTCAATCTACTATGGTTTCTTCTAAAACAGCTTGGCTTACAATTGTTTGGTATGCAGTCCAGGTCCATGCATTTTAGTGAGAGAGTCTGATTGGGTTTGCATGTATTGAATGCAGTTCATCACCATGCATGAAGCAGGAGCTTTTGCAGACAGATTTCTGCAGAAGGGTGACCTCAATGTTTTGGGAGAAAATTGGATGTATTATTCAGGATAATGCACCAGGAAGGAGCCAGATGAAACTTGCATGAAATGAGTCTCTGCAAGTATTTGCTTTTTAAAACGTTCCCATCTTACTAGAAATATAGTGGTTCAGATTTAGATTGCCTCTCGATTAGAATATTAAAAAGAACTGATCTTTGAATAAAAGACAAGAATATAGCTCTGGAAAAAAAAGATATACGGTATATGTCATATGCAAAATAGTTTAAATGTTTAAATAGTGTTATTATTTGACAGCATTTCCAAAAGTCCAGCATGTTGGGAAAATGCAGGTGAAAAACATTTATGTTGAAGTAATTAAAGTTGATGTTCCATTGTGATAAGGTCTATGATAAAATGTTGAAGACCTGAAATGTCAGGGCTATCTAAAAGTAATACTGTATTGAATTATTCAGGTCACACATATTGAATTCTTACAGCAAACTAAACTAGGATAAAATGGGGCTGACTTGTTTGTGGTTCAGTGTATTATAGAAAACCTAGCCATTATCTTAACCTGTTGTGGGAATCAGGACCTGTGTTAAGGCACAATATGATATGCTTTTTGGGCACAGAATGTTGTGTGATAACAATAATTGTCTTTTGTGTTGTTGGGATTAGCAGTAAGTGCGTTGTTTTGCTTAGTCAAATTTGCTGTCAAATTTTTCTTACCTTGCTGTTAACGTATTATCTCTGCTCTGAATGACTAAACATAAGTAAGGTAAGCTTTGGAAAAAAATTCAGCTGCTAAATCAAGGTAAGGCTTGTTTTGAGCATATGGGATTCCCACTGACCCTCCCCCACAAGAGATTATTAATAACTGACTCTGATAGGCATTTAAAAGTAAAATGAAGGAAACTTGAATTCCTGCTTTGACCTAAAGCTGTAGGACTACAAAAACACAATCTTAAATTTGGCAGATTGGTATTTTTTGGACATAAATTTTAAAATAATATAATAACATTGTATTTTCTTCATGAAGAAAGAAACAGGAATATTTGGATTGGGGTCAATGACCACACAGAGATATGGATAAAAGAACTAATTTCAGTGTATAGTTTAATAAATTCAAGGACTTTACCAATTCAGCAGAGCCCCTCATCCTTAAGGGAGTACTAAATGATTTTATTGGTTAAAGAAATGAATTTGAATTAATCCGGTTAGAAATTTGGATGGGATTCTGCTTTGTTAGGGTAAAGGTCTGGGTATTTGATTTTTACCAACTTTAAGACTTGTGGACTTCAACTCCCAGAATTCTCCAGCCAGCTGGCTGGAGAATTCTGGGAAATGAAGTCCACAAGTCTTAAAGTTGTCAAGTTTGGGGACCCCTGATCTATTGGGATCTGAATACAGCCCATCCCCTGCTCAAGCTTAAAGCTGGCTTTGTGATTGGAGAGCTGGCAGAACCTCTCAGCCTGACTTAGTTCATAAGCCTGGTGTGAGGATAAAATGGGAGACATCTAAACTCCACTCTGAGCTCTTTTGTAGGAAACTTTGGAATTTTAAATAAGCAAGTACAGGTAGATATGAAATATTCAATGAAAATATAAGCAACACTAGGTACTGGAGAGGAAAAAGCAGAGGAGAATTGTATATACTAATTGTATACTAATATACCAGATATGAAAAAAATGAAAGCTTTTCACATGTTTGTGACAAATTGAAGCTCTTTACATATTAGAAGGTTCTAATTTGCAATCCTTTGCAAATGTCAATATAGGTTAAAATCAAAGATAACTGTCACTGGCCCATGAAAGAGGAAGGCGGGGATAAAATTCACATATTGACAATCTTTTCATTGGAGTCTCCAACATGCCAAATGAAAGTGTGCCAGAATTTGCATTAATGTAATCGTGTGGATGGATTTCAGGCAGCTGCTTTTGTTTCATCCCTTTAAGCTCTAGGAAAGCTTTGTGCCTTGACCTCTGGCCTGTCTTCATCCCACCTCCACTCACTCAGCCATCACCCCCTCCCCTCCTTTCAGTTCCTTGATGGACTCTAATGAGTCTACAGCCCCACCAACAGCCACTTAGACAGGCGTTAATTGTAGGTGCTGGGAAAGCAATAATTAAGAGATAATGAGGAAGCCTTTGTGTGAGTCTGGGCGTCCTGTGCCCATGTCAGCAAACACGCTGTTTGGGTGCTGAACACCCAGTTAGTCCTCTTTACCAGCTTAGCTTGCTGGCTAAAATGGAGCTGATGCAATCAGTCGAAAACACCCTGGAAGCTTGCCAATGCTCAGCAAGTACTTTTGCTATTAGAATGGTCAAGGGAAGAACTTCTAAGGGTGTGATATGTTTTGTACAGTTTTAGGATATGACCATACTCCTTAAAGCTGACTGACTTCTTATTCCTTTTTTTTCTTCAACCCACCTGTGCACAACACACTGGTGAAAGTAGTTTGAGAAAGTGCCAATGTCAATAAATGAAAGGATTTTTTAAAAAATCCTGAATTTCCACATTAGCTAAAGATATTACTTGTTTGCATTGGCTTAGCGTGACTTGCCACTTTGTGAATCATGGTTTATGGCTTAGTGTTATATGTAGGAACAGATCACTTTGTACTTTTGTTCAAGACAACATGGTTAAAATAAGGCACTGAATGTCTTAGCACTGAAAAAGTTGATGAATAAATTATATTAATGACAATGAAATAAGCTCAGGAAAGAGGGCGAAGCAATTTTTAATCAATTGTCACCAATAATTTGCATTTATCATGGCTTCTAATATTTATCTATCAGATGTATATTCCAGCTTTCTAAATTACTAAATTTAATTCTAAATTGTTATACACCAGCCAGAGCCACTTTGGGTCAGATGGGCAGCTATAAAAAAAAATCAATCAATAAATAAATTGATATTCTTATTCTAAAACCTTTAACTTGGAATATCAATTTAGAAAATAACTTCAGATTAGCAGCAGCCTTGTTTTCTTTTAAGGCAAAAATCTTGGGTTATTTGAAATACTAATAAATTAGGATATAAGATTTAACAGACTCAAGCTGCTTCAACAGAAGAAGGTCTTTTAAATGCCTTAAATCCTTCGCATATGCAATGCAACAAACTAATACAAGAGTTGACACACCAATGAGGAAGTTGATACTTGTGTGTGAACATGGGGTAGCATCAAATAAAAGCTTGTGTAAGTGCAATGGGTGAATAGAAATGATTGGGTAAGTTTGTACTCTGCAAAAATGCATGAAAGGCTGATCCAAGTTCAGCTTCCACTTGGTGAATAGGGGCAAGCAGGACAGTAAATATAAACCCAGCCACCTTCTCTTCGGCAGAATATTTCTTCACTTATCACATGCCTTCTCACACATTTACAGGCTTTTGCCTTTGGCCTAAAATCCCTGTGCTTAAATTCACAGTGTCTGACTTCTAAAAGGAGAGATGTTATTAAAAGTTATCTGATGTGTTTTTATAAGCCGTATATCTTTTTGAACATAGGCTGGTTTCTTTATTTTTTCTTCTATTTCTGGTTTCTTAGTATGAGAATGGAGTGCATGTTTGCTCTTCTACTAGCAGTTTACATTTACTTTTATCAAGAAAAGTACCTCCTACCCTTGACATCCACAAGTGCTTATAAGAATAAACACAAACGTATAAAATATGCAGAGTAGGTGGGAAAACAATACACTATATAAATAGAACTTGCAAATAAAAGATTACATTATGAATGTTCCTAATTCCAGGGAATCAACCAGGGATCCCAATCATCCAGAACACTCCTATTCACTATCCCGTCTGGTTTATATTTATACAAAGAGTTATTTACATTTCATAACCACTAAGTACTTTTATGGGACTGTTCTGCCATTTTGCTTCCTTCTAAGTTTCTAATTTCCCTAGCTGACTCTCATTTTGTATACTTCTGTGAACTTGGAAACATCAACCACGGAGTCCCTGCATGCCTGCTCATACCTGTGAGTTGCATTATGGTTCACTTCAGTCAGAAATTTATAGGGAACCAGAGAATCACACTTTGCTATCACAATAACAGGATAACTTATTTGATAGAGCTCACTGGTTTCTATACAAGATCAGTCATTCACTAAATAACAGAACAGAATAACAGAGTTGGAAGGGACCTTGGAGGCCTTCTAATCCAACCCTTCTACTCAGGCAGGAAACCCTGTAACATTTCAGACCAAAGATTGTCCAATCTCTTCTTAAAAACTTCCAATGTTGGAGCATTTACAACATCTGGAGGCAGATTGTTCCACTGAATAATTGTTCTGTCAGGAAATTTCTCCTTAGTTCTAGGTTGCTTCTCTCCTTGATTAGTTTCCATCCATTGCTTCTTATCCTGCCTTCAGGTGATTTGGAGAATAGGTTTACCGACACACACACACACCCATTTGTGGCAACCCTTTAGATCGGGGTGTCAAACTCATGGTCCACAGGCCAGATGCATCACACGCTGGCTACGCCCACCCCCCATTTTAACAAAGGGGAAAAAGTAGCAATACATCACGTGACAACGTGAGTTTGACACTCCTGCCTTAGATATCAGAAGACTGCTATCATGTCCTTCATTAAACTAAATCTTTCCCTACTGAATAGCAGCCTGTGATTCAGAATGAGGTTCTGTGAAAGAGGTAATCCGAGAGAGTGCTTAGAGCACCCCTGTTTTATCACAACAGTGCCAAGTGATCCTTTAGCCATTTAGCATAGGAGAGCTTCAAATTGAATAAAGAAGGGGGAAACACACACTGGCCTCCCTGCTTTCTCTCTCAGACTTCCAGATCCAGGTAGTCCCCGGCTTATGACCACAATTGAGCCCAAAATTTCCATTGCTAAATAAGACAGATATTAAATGGGTTTTGCCCCATTTTACGACTTTTCTTGTCCCAATTGTTAAGTTAATAGATTGTTAAGTGAATCTGGCTTCCCCATTGACTTTGCTTGTCAGAAATTTGCACAAGATGATCAAATGATCTCAAATGACACTGCAACCATCATAAATACATGCCAATTGCCAAGTGTCTGAGTTATCATTTCACCATGGGGATGATGCAATGGTCATAAGTGTGAAAACTGGTCATAAGTCACTTGTTTTGGTGCCGTAACTTTCAACAGTCATTAAACAAATGGTTTTAAGTTAAGGACTAACTGTTGTCTGAAACAGGGATGCTCCTGCATTAGCTTGAATGCAGGTAAAAATCTCCCTGTAATCAGGCTGTTTTCTTTATTAGGATCCTGATTACCAATCCTGAAAATAACTAACTTTTTAAAGGACAAGTATACAGTATTAAATTATCAAAACCTCTAGCTATCCCAGTGAACCAGTATCAGTAGAAAGTAGGCATTTTTAACATTATGCTTATATACCAGGCTTTATTCTTAATAGCCTCAGTGTTCAATTTTTTAAAAATAATGTTGTCTTGAAGTGATTTAACCTGAAAATGTTACAAGATCCTATTACAGGCTCTATTATGCTACCAAGAGCAGTTCATCATGTCTCTGAAAAAGAAAACAACCTTAAGGACAATAATACTCATACTTTCTATAAGTAATGTTGAATATTTTCACTTGTAACATCTGTTTCTTATAATATGCACTTTAACGGGAATGTAGAAATGAGAAATATGTGGTTTAAAAAAATAGGCTAGAAAAAGAATAAAATCTTGGCTAGGAATTGGTGGAGGTAGGTTTGGGAGATAACTGAATGGAAATCATTTTTTAAAAACAAGATGTACAGTAAAGATACCAATTCCTACAACAAATATAGAACCAATGAGTTATTAAAGAGTTTATGATACTGGAAAGTTATGTTAAAAAGCTAGGTTTTAGAGGCAATATCTGGTTTGTCAGTGCAAAGTTGAGAACAATGCAATTTAAGACAGCTAGAAACTCACCTGGACATTAAAAAAAAGTCAAGAAAATATTGACTTGTATCTGATGATGCTGACAATTATCATTCCATTAAATATGGTTGTTTTAAAGGGAATAAAAGGTGAAATGATGGCCTTTTTGTCCATTTTTCCTCAAAGTTTACTTTAGGAAATAAATCCAAGAAGCAATTTTCTTACAAACTTCTGATCAGCTGTTGTTTTGGCCAAAATACAAAATTTCAGAGAATATCTATGAGTATCTAGAGATAGGAGTATTAATTTTTGATGAATACCGATGCATATTACAAAGCATCATAAAACATTAATAATACATATCATTTTAGTCAGACTATAGTGGTTAACAATGTATAAAACTTACTTTTATAATAATACAGTACATAAAACATATAATATCTTACAATATATTCCACAAAGGATGATATTCAAGTCCCATTGTTGCAAATAATGCTAGACAAAAGACATAAACAGTGCTCATTGAGATGAGTGCAGCAGTCAGAGTTAGGGATGAATTTCAAAGGGTTGTGTTTAGTATATTTAGTGATATTGTAGAACAGCCTAGACAAAATAATTTAGGATCATTAAACATGTATTGTAAAAAATGTGTCTGAGCCGCAGCCCAACCACCCACATTACTTAAGCATTATGATTAGATCAAATTAATGAAAGGTAAAATTAACCCGATACAAACAGAGAACAAATTGGTATTTCTTTCCAAATGAATAGGACACATTGACCCAAATAAGGCATCAGAAAGTCTCTCTTCCTACGTAACAATGTATTAGTTTCTTGGTGAAGTGATTTCTTGATGACATTACTTCCAGATGCTGATGGGAGTTGTAAATGTAAGGGCATTCTTTTTCTTAGAGAAAAGGCATCTTAACTTATTCTTTTTTTCATAGTTTTCTATGTCAAATAAGTTTTCTTTATTTGTTGGGCAATACCTAAATATGCAATACAGGTAGTCCTCAACATAAAACAGCTCCTTTAGTGGCTATTCAAGGTTACAACAGCACTGAAAAAAGTGACTTATGATCGTTTTTCACACTTATGACTGTTGCAGCATCCTCATGGTCACGTGATCAAAATTCAGCCACTTGGCAACTCGATCATATTTATGATGATTGCTGTGTCCTGAAGTCATGTGATCAGCTTTTGCGACCTTCTGACAAGCAAAGTCAATGTGGAATCCAGATTCACTTAACAACTATGTTACTAACTTAATGAATGCAACTATTCAGTTAATGTTTCACTTAGCAACATAAATTTGGGGCTCAATTGGGGTCATAACTCGAGGACTACCTGTACTCCCCTGCAGCCTAAAACAGCGTAGTCCAAAAGAAAAGTATGAACAAGTCATCTAAAAGGACTCATGTCATAATATTACCACCTAATTAAGGAATATTAAGATAAGTGCATATCGCATGGCTGAGCATTGATTTGTTGTTCTTTTAGCAGGAATATCAGAAGCATTTTAGTTAACATGCTCTGTTTACCTAAAGATTTTGATTATGAACTCTGTGAATGAATATAATATTGACATAACTTTGAAATCTAGGAAGCTTCTTCTCAGTATCCCTGCAATGTGAGGAGACAATTCTTGCTCAACATTACCAGTTCTTGGTTCCTAACAATGCCCCTGGCAATGAATTCAGTGCACTATCCTTCCTGCATAATTAAACGGGATGAGAGAGTCTTGTTGGATTGAAGTGAGATCCATTTAGTCTAGAGTGTTTTTTAAGAGGACTGCTGTGGCTTCCCTATTGTTTGTCCTTGGCATCCTGATTGTGAAGTGGCAGTTCCATTTAATCTATAATGGCTAATAGCTGTCGATCCAATCTCCCCCGAATGTGCCTGTTTTTTTTTTTTTCTCCAAAAAGCATCTAAAAGCCATTTTCAGGAATCTGCCTCTTTGCAAGGGCTTTTAACGAACCCTCTCTTGAAAACCAAATCTTTTGTTCAGCCCCACCTTTCTCACTTGCTTTGGTCTCTTATATGGGTATCTTTCTTTGGGTCAAGAAACTCAACCTTGCTCATTCACTAAGTAGCATCAGTCCAGTCCAGAGAGGGGGCAGGAAGAAAAAGGCTGCAGCACAACCAAGAACACAGCATTGCTTGGCAGGCCTGGATGAAGCTTTGGCATAGCTTGATAGGAGGCATTTTGCTCTGAATTGACAATATGCCTTTTTGTTTTCTGCATTGGCACATTAAACTAATATTTCTAGAAAGATGGAAGCAGCTATGGGCATCTAGGGGAACATATAATGAAATAAGTGTGACATCATCTCATAAATGCCATAACTTATATACTGGTATCAGACTAGTGGTTGGAAGTATGTAATGATGATGATGATGCCATTCTGTGTCATTATTTCAGTATTCCTGTGGCTTGCTAGGGACATGGATGGGAGCAGCCTAAGTGATACCTAAATGCACCACAAATGAAATCTAAGCAATATTAAAAAGAACCGGAGAAAGTAATGTCTGATACTTTTGGTGCCCAAGGTTTTCCCAATTAAGACAACATGCTTTGCCAAACTCAGCCAGCATCTTACAACAATAACAGTTTGTTTTCCCTCTCATTGAATATCACTGACCCATTTGGAAAAAGGGATCCTTTGGCCTTTTTATTTCTAAAAAGAGAAATGATCTAATTAGTTAGGTGCTATTTGCAAATATAAAATAAACTTTCAGGTGTATCCGTGTTGCTTTTGAGGAGGGCTGCTTCCTGTACAGGAAGTCCTCCATGTACAACAATTGAGCCCAACATTTCTGTTGCAAAGTGAGACAGTTTTAAGTGAATTTTGCCCCATTTTACAACCTTTGTGGCCATAGTTGTTGAGTGAATCACTGAAATTTTTAAGCTAGTTATAGCAATAGCACTTAGACTTATATACCACTTCACAATGCTTTACAGTCCTCTGTAAGCAGTTTATAGAGTCAGCATATTGCCCCCAACAATCTGGGTTCACATTTTACTGACCCCGAAAGGATGGAAGCATAGGTGGTATTCAGCAGGTTCTGACCAGTTCTGGAGAATCGGTAGCAGAAATTTTGAGTAGTTCAGCAAACCAGCAAATACCACCTCTAACTGGCTCCACCCCCATCTATTCTCTGCCTCCCGAGTCCCAGCTGTTGGGCTTCTTTTGTTGCCCTGCACAGGAGAATGGAGCTGGAAAGCAGGTTAGTGGGGTGGGGTGGGAATGGGATTTTGCAATAACCTTCCTCTGGACTGGGGTGTGGGAATGGAGATTTTGCTGTATCCTTCCCCTGCTATGTTCACCAAGCCACGCCCACCAAGCCATGCCACGCCCACAGAACTGGTATTAAAATTTCTTGAATCCCATCACTGATTCTAATCATTGCGCCATCACAGCTCCTTACCATGGTTGTTAAACGAATTTGGCTTCTCCCTTGACTTTGCTTATCAGAAGGTATCAAAAATGACTGAAACTATGAACCAGTTACCAAGCATCTGAATTTTGATCATGTGATCAGGCAATAGTCGTAAGTGAGAAATATGGTCGTAAGTAATTTTTTCCAATGCTGTTCAAACAATCACTAAATGAACTGTTGTAAGTTGAGGACTACCTGTAATTTGTCTTTGCTAATAAAGACTGCCTGAAGGCAATGTGTTGAAAGCTCCTAGTTTTCCCTGTAATAGAGTGTCCTTTTGGCTAGCAATTTTTGTTATATTAGCTGTAATAATAAAGAAAAAATAAAGCGAGGGGCTAGCAGTGCAATCTTTTAGTAGGACAGCCAGAATGACCAATCTTAAAAATTGAACTGCTTTTGGAGTAATCATTCAAAGCTTGCTTGCAGAAGTTAAAAAAGTTAGAGTGAAATGTAGGAGAACCACCCCTTTGCCTTCTTTTTGAACCTCTCTTTATTTTTCTGGCAATCCCTTTTCTGCTAATTTCATTACAGCTAATAGCATCATGCCCAAACCTTTCAGAAGCAATTTTGAATGCTGCCCTACAATTATTTTTTTTTTCATTTTAAGGTTTATAGTGGGGTTTTAACCTGTTTACAGCCAGATTATTTAATTTAGTTTTAATTTTTGTATATTTCTATGTTATTTAATTGGATTGCTGTACACCGCTCCGAGTCCTTCGGGAGAGGAGCGGTATATAAATAAATATTTATCTTATCTTATTTTCACCACTGTTGTGCTTGTAGTGCCTCACGGATTGCCTACAACCTGATCAGTTCCCTCTCCATTTATGGGATTATGGGGGGAAATGCAAATGTTGATGCACAACTGGTTTGTCTCCTGTTTAGTACAATGAGGAAAAAAAGAAACTATGGTTGTTCAATTTAAAGAAGTGTGGTGAAAATATAGCAAAGCATGGTAGTTCTTCGACTTTGGCAGGGAAGAAGAGAACTGAGAAGCTGAGAAATGGAATGAGGCAAAAGGTTTTGCCAATGGGAAACCATCTGGTTCATCATTCTAACTTAAATCCAGAAGTTAATCAGATCAACCACAACCAATCAGTTACCCAAGCCCAGTGGCATCATGGGAGGAACGCACTACTGCAAAATCAATCCAGATTAGCATAAGTACTACTTATGGAAGGCTCATGGAGGGTCTATTTCCATAATCACTCAGCATAATACATTGCACTTTCTAGCAGTATGAACTGATTAGTTAAAGAAAGCTTTTAAAATTAGTTCAAGGGCTGCATGAAATGAGGCTGCATCTTCCTACAGTCCCACAGCTACAAGGCTGCCTATCTTCACATAGGATTTTTCTAGAAACAATCCTCCTCTCGGCAATCCTTTGCATAGTGCTTTGTAATAAGTAAAAACCTCATATAAATTCAGTGACATTTTTTCAAATGTTGGCATTTCTATGTGATATCTCATGAAATTTCAGAGATTTTAAAAAGTATTTCATGGGAGCAGTGATGCCTCTTGAGGGTCTGGTGCCCCTCATGCACTATATAGCCCCCACCTTATTTTGTTCTAGCATCCAAAACTTCCTTGGAGATGCTCTTCTGAAGGAGAATTAGAATTAACATCTATGTAATATAAATATCCAAAATCAGTGGGAAGTGGCTCTGGAATTTGGTGGACAAATGCTGGAATATTGTCAAAACTGGATAAAAAATATTTTGACAGTAGCACTAACACTAGCTCTTAGACTTATATACTGCTTTACAGTGCTTTACAGCTCTCTCTAAGTGGTTTACAGAGTCAGCACATTGCCCCCAACAATTTTGGGTCCTCATTTTACTCACCTCGGAAGGATGGAAGGCTGAGTCAACCTTGAGCATGGTGAGATTTGAACTGCCAAATTGCAGGCAGCCGGCAGAAGTAGCCTGCAGTACTGCACTCTAACCACTGCACCTCTATGGCACAATGTGATGTACAAGCCAAGACTGTACCTGTTTATGGCAAACAGCTGGCAAACAGGTGGGAAGTATAGAAAGACTATGCAGCAAGTGTTACCTGTTATTTTTCTGGGATATGATTTTCTAAAGTATGCAAGCTCTCTGTTGTTGAACTATTCATATTTATGCACAACATAAATTGGCTCTGGTGCCTCTGGCGTCTCAGCAATTTATCCAGCTGTCTGGGGATCTGGCCCACAGTAGCTCATATTTTCCTGAATAGTCTGTCACTGCATTTCAGTTCAGATTTTTATTTTTCAGCAAGGCAGAGAGCCATCTAACCTCCTCTGTGGTATATATTTCTCCTTGAATTATGAATGCTTAGCATTTTTGGTGTGGGTGGAATTCTGGTCTTATCTTGAAAAACAGTAAGATTCCTCTGGTGTCTATAGGGACTAAAACCTTTTTTAAAAAATACTCATATTTTAGTCAAATCACGTGTGACACTCAAATGCTAAGCACATTTGCATTTATATGCCAACACAGTCATTTTAGCTTTTGCTATTATAGTAAAGGGCAGGTCTTAGAGCAACTTTCTTTCGGGATTTTCCAGGGTTTATTTAAGCCAATGTGTTGAACTCACACAGAGTAGACCAAGAAGGGCATTTTTTTTCCTTTTATCTCCAACACTTCACTTTCGGATATAATCTTTTTCTTTTCTCCCAAGCAAAAAATAATAGGGAAGGAACTCGTAGCTCTTATTAGTGATCTGATCTTGCAGAGGTCTTCTGAAATTAAGTCAAGGGTTTTATGAAATAGCCCAGGAGCCACAAATAGTCTATGTCTGTGATATCTCTTATTTTGAGGGGAAAAAACCCTGACAGGTAGCCCTGATGGATTTACAGATGATTTGAGAATCAGGTAAGAAGTTGTTATTAATTTCATTCATATGATATATGAATTTAAAAAAGAATGAGCAGGTGGGGCGGGGGAGAGATGATAATAATGTATTCCGCTTGTAAATTTCCTGTGATTTCCTTCATTTATTTCTTTTTGCTATTAAAAATAACAATAGCAGCAACCACAACAAAAGACACTGTTACAGTGAAAAAGAGTCTGCATCTTATCTTTTCATGGATAAATGTATCAACTTTTTGTCTTATATAACTTTGTTTCCTTGGTCTGTCTTTCGTCGATGTTTACTGTTTTAACAGCACATTTAAAAATAAAATAAAGATAGAGATGGCCCAATGGTTCATCCATTTTAATAAAAGGGGTTGGAGCTCAGTGGAAAGGCATAGGCTGCAAGTCATTGTTGTTTTGAAGTACAAAAGATCAACTCTGAAAGAGAGAAACTAGAAGACTTCTGAAATTTTTGAATCTTCTTTGTGTTTGGGACAAACTCTATCATGACAAATCATTTTGGACTCAGTTCTTCAGTCAAGGCGATTCCAAAATGCCATCTGTTGAAATACGTTTATCTCATGAAGTTTGTCTGTCATTAATGCTCTTGACTTTTCCTTTTGGATGATAAAACAGACACTTTTGGATTAACTAAGATCTAGCATAATTTTATCTGTTTTCTCTTCCTGATAATCTCCACAATACAGTGTCAAGGAAGAAAATAGAAATATACTGTATTTGTTTTTATCTTTATATCTGCACTTGGATAAATAAATCTTGGCTTGAACTATGGTTTACTATAATGCTAGTAAATTTTAAACCTTATTTCTATAAGTTGTGGTTAAAAATAACTAGTTTGGGTTTGTAGTTAATTGAAAATGGAAATAAGAAGTCAATTTTTGTCCTAACAGCCATGGCATTATCAGGTTAGGAAAGAGGAAGGAAGTAAAACGTACATAATATAAATATAATCCATTGTTTTTTATTGCGGTTGAATGCCAAATAAGTTTGTGAAATGTTTAATTTTTTGAACTCCAATCTTTCTGTCTGGATACCCTCTGTATATGATTCTTTTCTATCATTTAGTATAGCTCTTAATTACTAACCCTGGGAGAGCAGCATTATGAAAACTTGTTAATTCAAACATTTACTGGGCTGTAATTTGTAGGCATTGTTTATTGTTCAAAATAATTTGGTGATCTTTTATTGCATGTAACAAGTTATAAAATACATACTCTGTACTTGTTTCTATCTCAGTGGCAATTGCTGGTATAGCTTACACATTGAAGGCGTCTGGATCTCATTGCTTTAAGAAAAGGAATCTTATTTTGCTATGGATTTTAGTCGGTTGTCTCTTTGTAACTGAGTTCTGATATCAGACATGCTCTTATATCAACTCTAAGAAGATACTTTTGTTAAACTCTTAATTATATTGATTATACATTTTGTAATCTGGTAAAGTAACACAAAGCTTCTGATTTCCTGCCATGTTATTGATATGATTTAATGACAATGGTGATTACCATAAATGGGTCATCCTTTTAGCAATGCATGACACTGAATCCAACCTTTGACTGAAAACATCCCCAGAGCAGATTTTCTTATGACATTTTTAAATCCTATCTTGATTGTGAAATTTGCTATATAACATTGGCTCACTCATGATCTTTCTACCTGAGGAGGTTCAAAAGATAACACAGAGAAAAGTTAAAGAATTATGTAGCCTACATAGGGAAAAGGCAGACTACATATACACTTTTTTTAAAGGATTTTTTTTACATATCCTTTTTATGCATCGTATCATTCCAGTAAGGATGTGGATTAAAGTTTCATGGAAAAGCTTAAATTTGACCAGAAGTTGTTTAGCAATGTGTTGAAATTGTGAGTAAAACCTTGTTTCTAAAGCTATTGATTTTGTTGGGTAGTTTGTTCTTCACTAATCTGCATGACTCAGATTGCATGTGTGATGTGTCCTTCTCTATATTGTAGTTTACATTAATAAAATATGTAGCAGTCAGTGCATTGCCCATCCCCAGAGACCTGAACAATGATCAGACAAATCTCCTTTGTTTTGATGAACTGTCAGATCAGAAGGCAATCCAGATGTGGTATGCTCTTCCTCTTCTTTCTTTATTGAGAACTTTATTTATACTCATAAACATATTCATTGATGCCTATTGGTTTAAATAATACAATAATTTAGACAAATAATGGTCTAAATAATACAATTGCTATTTTAAAAAAACCTTCCTTAAACGAAAATACAAATAAATGAACTAGATTTAAAACCTAGAAGTAGAGAACATTCATTTGGTAGTGAGTAACTATGGCACAACAGATACAAATGCCCTTCTCAAATAATAATATTGAAAAGATGGTACAGGATTATAATCCAGAAGGACCTGACCTTTTCTATCAGGGTCATCTTATTTAGAACTCTATGCCTACCTCTCCCTTCATCTTTTTTTTTCCTATCCAAAACTGATTATGTGGGTTTGACATTTTGATGTCCTGGTGGATGGATTGGGTTCACTTTGAAATGTCCTTGATAATGATTGAAGCAGGCATTGCCCACCCCAGAGACCTCAACATCAGGCTAGCAAAGAGGGGCAGGGGAGGGGAAAGCTTGCTGTGTCTCAACCCACCAATTAGTTCAATGGAAGGGGAAACTGCAAGAATCATCTGTGATGGACTAAGGGCTCCTGGCTGTTATTCCTGCTGACAGCCTGTCCTGTTTGATCCATCATTTGGCCTGCTGCTCCTTGAAAGTGAAAGTGCCAATGCTTTATCTATTCAGAGAGACACTTTCCTGCAACAAGAGGCTTCATTTGGCTCTAATTTTTGGCATGAAATTTAGCAGCAACAATCCTGTCAAAGCACAGACTTTGGTTAAATAAAACAAACAGAAAAAAGTAAAGTTTTTCAGAAACATGATAATGTTTTACTGCTTCAGAGATATTTTAGCATGTGGTCAATAAGAAGAGAACATTACAGTTGGAATGCTTATTAAGCAGGACCCCTGGGGGTATTAGGTGGTTATCTAAGGTGTAAAGTTAAGAGCATCAATTTTTAAGAAAAAATAAATGTTTGGTACATTTATGAATTAATACTAAAGTGCTAATTTTTCATTTGAAGAAAAAAAGGAAAAAATGTTCTTGGCCAGAGCTCCAGTCATAGTGCACCTTTCTTGGTCTGGGCCCCACTTATCTATGAGACAGAGCCACAGAAGAGATAGCTCAGAAAAATGTTAATATGTCAAAACAATGCTTTTATAAGGTGGATGATATTGGGATGCCTCCAAGTTCTTCTATGAGTTATAGTGTCTTGGCCTTAAGAGACAATCTTACTGAATTGAAGAAAGAAATGTCTTTAAGCCATATTCCTGCATAACTATAGCCTTGCTTTTATCAACACCATGTCTTCTTTGATGGCAACCATGGATCTAGGGTGAGAGGTGCTTAGAGGGGGGAGATTAGTTATTTGCATTTTTAATGCAGTGCATATTGATATGTAAACAAGTTGAGTGCTAGCATGAAGATCTGAAAGAGATTTATAAATCTATAAATGAAGTGATGAGAATTTGGGCATATTATAGTATTAGAAAATCGTTCTAAGATCATGTATTGATGATTAGATGCATTATTTATGAGATTAAAACTATCAAAATATAGGATGTGAAATACTTTTTGGACAATACAGAATGTCAACACCCCCCCCCCCCCCCATCCATCTTGAGTAGGATTTGGGGCTGCCACAAGGGAGGATGGGTAATCATGGGAATGAAAGCAAACTAAGAAGGGAAACAGTGGTGGGATTCAATTTTTTTTACTACCGGTTCTGTGGGTGTGGCTTGGTGGGCGTGGCAGGGGAAGGATACTGTAAAATCTCCATTCAGAGGTGGTATTTGCCCGTTCTCCAAACTACTCAAAATTTCTCCTATTGGTTCTCCAGAACTGGTCAGAACCTGCTGAATACTACTTTGGAAGGGAGGATAGCACAACAACATTCTTGCACCAGAGCTCAAGTCCACATTTGGAGGGGAGTGATTGGATTTGGCAGGAATTCAGAATGGAGGTGGATTGGAGAGTATGACTTGAGGGTCATCAGAAAGGGGATTGGATGTGAGTTTAATTTAGCAGGGGAAAATGCAGGATTTCAGATTCGGGTTTTCCCAGATGTGCCAATATGACTTCTCTAATAAATTCTTACTTGGATGGACTTTGTCTCTGAGTGCTGAATTGAGATGGAGAGTTTGGTTGGAACGTTGACATAGAATCTGAGAACAAATAGTCAATCTTCACACTTAACAATTTAGGGGAAAAATTCTTAGCATTCATTGAGCAATGGATCCTTCAAGGGATATCAGTGGTCTATGCAGAAGTATGCTTAGAGAAGCCATATGTGACAGCCAATGGGATGAAACAGATATCAGAGATTTCATCTGAGTTTAACTCCCTATAAAATTATTAAACTAGTAACCAGAGCAAGTTACTCTTTTTCACACTAACCTATTTCTTAGCTCCTCTATTAGAAAAATATGGGACAAACTCAGGTATAGCAGGGCAGTCCACCATGTGACTGGAAGCATATGTTACATTGCTTTATTCACAATTATAAAATATATCTGAGTAGTCAAAATACCTGTATTTATTATATATTTAACTATTAAACTACATCAAATTACTGAACTTTGACATATACTTCTCAGGTATTTTATGTGTGTATGTGTAAGTATATGGAGAGAGAGAGAGAGAACTGATGCCTTTACTGCGGAGGATAGAAGAAACAGAGAAAAAGATATGTCAAGGCCAAAGTAAGAAACAAAAAACAAACAAACCACTACAATAAAATAAAAAAGGATTTCTCTTATATTTCTCTTTGGTAAGTCCTTAGGAAATTCTTTTCATCCATTTGTTGTTGGTTTGATTATGCATTCCATTGTTATTTTAGTAAAGATACTTTAAACAATGTGATGACGCACAAAACTCTTGGTGTCCATGGTGAACATTTGTACCTGTTTTGTATACAAAAATGTATCTATCAAACATTTAAAAACAGTGTTCTCAGCCTACTGTACTGCTATCCAAAAGTGTTAAGACTTCAATTTCATAATGCCCAATGGTGTGGAAGTTTCAGTAGAAAAGAAGATAGATAGTTCAGGGTTGTGCTGTGGAATCCTTAATGTTCTGAGCTCGGTTGTTTGCTTCTAGATGTTTCATTACCCAACTAGGTAACATAATCAGTGCAAATAAGGAGGGGTTTAATCTCTGTTTATATATAGTCTCAAGCATTGGTGAGGATGTGGTTTTTTCCTTGGTATTACTTGATAAAGGTATTGTTTTCTGCTTACTTGATTTGTTTGTCCAGGGTTAAACCCTGCTTATCTGGGTGTTGGTTTCTGGAGAAGAAATACTCTGGTCCACATTTTTCTTTCTTGGCTTTTTAATTGTCTCTTTTGAATGGTGTAAATATGGTTTATTTCTATGTGCCTATTGATGGTTTATTTGTCTGAATGTCAAGCTTCTAGAGCATTTTTGGATTTAACTTGGTCTAGTATGCTTATAGTTTCCCAGTTGACTATGATTGAGTTTGCTCATGTGATAAAGGAGTTTTCATTGTAACTTGTGTGCTAGTTGCTACATGCACTCTGCTAGTCTTCTGCTTACATACTGTAGTGGCATTATAGTTCTTACACCATATGTTGTATCTGACTATAACTATTGTAGACCTACCATATCTGCAGGACATGGCCTGACCACAGGATGGCAGCAGGATTAGAGCTTACAGTTTTTATTTGCTACCTCATAGAGGCCTTCCCTTCCAGATTTTTGTAGTCAGGTTGAGTTCTGGTAACACCAGATTGAGAAAGGCTGTTTAAAGACACCCTTATGATAAAAAGTGGATGAGAGAATATATTGTTTCACACATGTATCAGTATTCCTTAATCAACTTCCTGGACTTTCCTTGAATCACAGGTAAAATGAAATAGGTAGGACTCAATCAAATTTGGCAATGATCTTTCTGAAATAAAGACAGCTGGGTACAATTAGAAAATTATCCAAAAGATATTCATAAAACTTTTCACATAAGCATATCTGTGGTGTGTCATTGAAATGTATGTGTCATCACTTGAAGTTGTCAAGATACTCATTAATCAGCCCTTCCAAAGAAGCAGCTGAAGGAATAAAATTGCTCCAACCTTTGTATTTTTAAAAAATATATATGAAAAAAATGTGACACACCAGTCTCAACAAGGCATTTGTCAAAGTGTCTTGTGTAGACAGAGAGTTCTATTTTAATGCTTCTATCAATTTAATCAATATCATTTGACCACCTTTATGAAAAAAATCACTTTTTTCAAGTAGAATGTTGTGAGTGCTCTGCTGTTTTAATAGCAAAGAGTTTCTTCTCTTCACTGAATTTCAAGAGGTTTTCATAACAAAGCATCTCACTGAACCTTTGTGCATCTCTGTGTGTGATAACTGGAGTTGCTGTGTGCCTCATACTCTCTTGTTGCCAACATCAACAGTGTCATAGGATCTACTCTACGCCTACTGCAGTCTCATTAGTAGTCTTTTTAACTACCCTGTCATCCAACATTACAGTTGTTTCCCTTGTTAGTTTCCTCTTTCTGACATCATTCATTATGGATTTATATTGTTGGTTCTAAAGTGTTTAATGACACTTCCTGAAAATGCTTTTCTATTGTTTTGGTTTTAGTTGCATCCGTTATTTTCTTATGCTTCTTTTGTGAATTTTGTTTCTTTTTATTTTCTCGAAAGAGAAGTGTAATATTAACCAGTTAAGGACTACTCAATGCAAAGTTTCTGTATTATTAAAATCTACAGGCAGGTAAACTGTTGCTGAAGGTCTTGCAAAATTCTGCATAATGTTTGCCTTTTGGTTTCATCTGGCCATTCTGGTGGTCTAAAAAAGGGAAAGTCCCTGGCTTTGTGCCTTAATACAGTGCAGCTTGAAATAAAATTATAATATTGTAATAGAGAAACAAGCGCAGATTGGAATCTGCTTTACTTTGTAATGGCCAAAGTATCTTATGTTCTAGAAATCATTGGCTTAGTATTTGATACTAACTTTAATATTAATGTTAATTTTTTTAGATACTGATGTAATAAAAATGACTCTAAATCAAGGTAGTCTTGATTTAACAGTTTTGCTAATCCAAGAATGGATGGAAGATGAGTCAGGTGTGCTTGTACAATGAGGAACTGGTATATTTACATAGCAATGGTTTTCCCACTTCCTTTACACACCTATTTGAGAATTGTTTTTGAATGTATGCATGCCTGCTGAGCTCGGTGTGATTGTAGGACTGTTTCCTCCAAAAAATGTGTGGCAAACATTTGCTGTTCAAATTATCTATGCTATACAAGTTGGCAAGACTAAGAGTTTCTCCTCAAATCTTGATATTTGATAGTCTATTAAGCAAGCGATATATATTCTATTCAGTAATCAATAATTTGCAGCAGATTTTGAGTTGTCTAGTGTTGCTCACCAGTTTTTTTCCACTCAGTCTCAAGAAAATATATTGGGTAGGTATTGGAAATTTATGTATTTATTTAAAAATATTTATATAGTCACCCATCTTATACCAAAGTCTGGGTGGCTCTCATTCAAGAAATTAAATAATAACTGGGATATAAACAGTGTTGGGATTAAAATGTTTTTACTACTGGTTCTGTGGGCGTGGCTTGGTGGGCTTGGCTTGGCTTGGTGGGTGTGGCTTGGTGGACGTGGCAGGGGAAGGATACTACAAAATCTCCATTCACTCCCCACCCCACTAACCTGCTTTCCAGCTCCGTTCTCCAGTGCAGGGCAACAAAAGAAGACCCAGCCGATCAGAGAATAGATGGGGACGTGGCCAGTCAGAGGTGATATTTGCTGGTTCTCTGAACTACTCAAAATTTCCACTACCGGTTCTCTAGAACTGGTCAGAACCTACTGGATACCACCTCTGGTTATAAACCTTCATTATCTATCATCATCTAGTGCCCTATAGTTAGTGTATAGAGCAAAGCAACAGTTCATGTGGTCAGTCTGTAGCAGTGGCATGGCAATTCCATCTTTAATCTCTCACTGACCAGAATTCAGAGGTTAAGAACTATTGATAACCCTAAAGACTGGGATCATAGCTTTTGAAGTGAAAAAGATTAGATCAAGTATTTCTCAACCGTAGCCACTTTAAAATGTGTGGACTTCAACTCCCAGAATTTTATAGAGCCAGCTATGCTAACTTGGGAATTCTGGGAGTTGAAGTCTTCATGTCTTTAAAGTTGGAAAGGTTGAGAAAACTGGATTAGATTGATCGATTTGTGGTTATGTATCAGTGTCTAGGCCAACCTGTATTTGTGGTAAAATATTTCTATACAAGACATTGGAAAAACATTGATGCCATTTTAATATTACTTCAGATGCTGTAGCAATTGTTGTTTTTTAATTCCTTGGTAGGATGGCTAAAACAGACGTCTTTTTTAGCTTCTCACATATGCCACATCAGATACATGAAATTAGCTTTGGAACTCTGTCATACTGCATGCTGCACATATGTAGGGATATGTTTATTAGCCCTAGCAAGATATGTTAGCATGAAATTTGAGACTCAGGAAAACTCATTGCATTAAGATTACTCAAGGAGATAATTTAATTTTAGAGCTGTTTCCAACACTAGCTTTAAAAAAAAATCATATTTACATAGACCATCAAAGTTATGAGAGGCAGTTTTGTGTAATGGTTGAAGATAGAAACTGAGAGATTATGAGTTTTTAGGCATGAAGCCAACTGGGTGACTTTGAACCAGTCGATCTCCCTCAGCATTAGTAAGAAAGCAGTGACAAACTACTTCCGAAAATGCAGCCAATATTTTCCAATATCAAAACTAATTCAAAGCTACTAAAATAGATATGGTATGATATTCTTTGAATATTTTAAATTCTACATTTATGCTTATACGTTTAATTGACCATTTAGATTTAAGCCATTTGATTACATTTAAATGCTATTTTGCCTTTTGAATTTTTAATTCAGTCAACTGTGTTCACCATCTTAATGAAATTATAGTGAATACATTTTTCAGATAAATATTAGATTATCTTCACTGTTACATATCAGATTCATCATTTGAGATTATCAAGAATGCTACACACATTAAGAACTGAGGAATGCCAGTAAAAGATTGGATTTTTTAATTATAGAGATGGTGTTGTTTTCCCTGAAGTAAAGTTTGATATTGTGCTCATTATTATTGGTTTTCTCTTGTTTTTATAAGGCGTTCATTGCCTAGAGTTGCTTTGCCAATCATGGCAACTTATACTTTGTATAAATGCCATGGAGATCACTTTTGGGAATGTACTACATACTGACATATAGACATACCCATCATGCTACCGTATTCTTTTTGGAGGCAAGCATTCTTAATGCAAATAGAATTCATGAGTAAGAAATAGTAAGTAAAAAAAGTATAATGTAAAAAGAAAGGGGAAAAAAACAATGTGTAGGTAAATTTAATTTACACAAATAACAATCACTACATCTCCTCATGTCTCTGTATCTTGCTTGCCTAAGTGCACTATTTCATTAACTGCCTTTTGTTCTTTAAACTTCTCACCTATTCTCTTTTTAAGAGTCTCATCATCTCCATCCAACCATGACTTTCTCCTGATCCACTCATTCTTCTTTCATTATTCGTTTTGCAATCCAAATGTTATTCTTTGTCTATATGGCTAAACTATTTCAATGTATTTGTTTTGTATTGATTACCCACTCTAAAATTCAGTTCAGGTTCATTCAGCATGCATACATTTTTGAACTTATCTCTTCTTATTTTACCACACACATTTCCATTCCCACTCAGATTTATACTTTTTCTAATATGCCTAACATTCAATTCCATATATCAAACAGGGCAAAAACATGCTTTATATATAGTCATTTTCATTAAGTTAAAAGTCACTCTTTGCAACAAATGACTTAATGCCTAAATACCTTTTTTTCAGTAGTTGCATGTTTTAAAACTTCTCCATACATTTTAATAAACATTCCACCTACAGTATGTAGTACTGTATTAATTTACTTAATTAATTTACTTCCTCTATTTTTGGTGTTTATTTATACCTTGCCTACATACTCAGATTTTCCTATCATACATAATAGCTTGGGTTTTGATATATTCAGATTCAGAGCTATATTCCTTGTTGCCTTAGTTTATGTAACATTTACCATAATTTTGTGTGTGTATTAATTTAATGTGATATATATGGTTAAAGTTAACTCATAGTGATTCTTTAGCTTTAGGCTTGATTGTAAACTATTCAGAGATGTTTGGCTTTGGGGTGGTATAAAAATGTTTAACAAATAAATAATTAAATATTCATGAACTAGGCCACCAGGGTTTGGTTAAGAAACTATGGTTAAGAAGACCTAGTTTAACATAATATACAAACCCTGTTTGCATTTGATAAATTAAGGGTAAATGAAAAACTGTATGTAAGTGAGAAACGAAATACATGGACTTTTGGGCAAGTTTTTAAGAATTAAATTGCTACTGTTTACAACCTTGGTTGTGTTTGCCATGAAGACAACAATTAGTGGATGAGGCTGTAATTGGGAAGATAGTCTCTGTAATATTAAGCCAAATGTTTGACACACTTTCTCTTTCAACAGTTGCATTAATTAATTTTTCATTTTTCTAAAATTAAACGTATTAATTTATTTCTTGCTGCATTAAACTGATGCTTCTTCAGTGCCATGAAGATATCAGTATTAAATAGCTGCTTTTTAGTTGCTATTGTTAAAACATCATCTGGTCTACAGCAATTGCCACTTTTTCACCATTTCCTTGCCAAACCATGAAGATAGCTGCCATTTGAGATTACTTCTTATTGAGATTGCTTCTTACTCATTTTGATAGTGATGAAAATGTGTCTTTTCTAGTTGATATCATACATGTTCCACAGAGGAATGGCCTCTTCTTCAAATCTAATTTAGGTCTTTAATTAGATATACTGAGATTGTATCAAGCTAGAAATTGTTAATTTATTCAATACTTGATGCTACATGCATTTGATTTAACATTAATCAAGGGTTCCGTTATTTCTTTGTTTATTTTGCAAAAAAAAAAAAGTTTTATGGAGATATTTTAAATACAGGATTAGAAGAGAATACCAGTAGGTAACATAGAAGTTCTATTTTTATGAACATGCAACATTTCAAGAACAGTTCTCTGCTTTGCAAAGATTGATTTGTGAATTCTCTTAGGTTTATACCTATTTCAGGATGCTTTAAGTTTGCAAGGTGATATTCAATAAGGAGCTAGGATCCTCTATAATTTTTGTAAGAACATATAACAACATAAATTCCTTCTTAATTTGGCATTTTGTTTTTCACGGTGGTATACCCACAAGCGGAGATAGAGTCATATTCTTTGCTTAGTACTGATCCCCTGTAACTAGTATTTGGAGCCCCACTAGTCTTAAACTAGAAGTAATGTTGAGACCAGTAGCGATTGGCAAACCTATTTTCCATTAGTTACCCTTTTAAAGCTACCCAAGTTAGCAGCCATCATATGTGTTATATTCTATATTATTAAGAGTACTTTGTAATGCTAAAATAATATGAAGTGTGACTGTAACTCTGCTTATTAGTTCCTAAATTGTCTGCACTAAATTAAAAAAGCACTGATGCTATTCAAACACACAAAACATGCACAAGTGACAGCAATCCTTGAATTTATATATATATCCTCTTCCCCTGAGTCAACGGCAAGAAACAGATTGGAAATTCATAATCTATTTATATTTTTCATTTTGTTTCAAGCAAGCCAGGATCAAATGTTACCATAGGAAGAGGAGGAGCACAGATGTCTGAAGATTACTCATACTCTTGCCTTAGTGTCAGTTATAGTTGGGTTTGCATCTGAAGCAAGCCTATGATGATTATGCTATTCATTCAGTCATGGCCAATTGTCAGCAATTCTGTGGACAAGCGTTCTCACATTGTCTGACCATGTATGGCTTCTTTCAGTTTTTTCAAGTTCCGCTAATGTTAGCTTTGATGTGTTCATATTTTTGGTAGCCTCATTCCCTTTTACTGATGACCATTCCTGCTATAAGTGCCTTTTCCAGTGAGTTTGATTGCCTGTTGTGGCTGAAATAAGTAGGAATAAGTGGAATTTTATGATTTTTGCCTTCCAGTGAAATGTCTGGTTTTTATATGCTCCACTACTTGCTTGTCAACTTTGCTGTCCAAGAAATGTGCAGATTTAAATGTACTGACAAACCAGGATTTGTCATGATGTGCAGAAGATAAGGCAAACTTGTACTTCTGAATTATTTGTCTCTTTCTTTTCTGCACATATGCAAGTAATACATCTCTTCCTATACTGTTGATTGAATATGAAAAGCTGGTATGAGTCAAGCTAGCAAACCAATGTCTTAAAATCTGATAAAATGTTTTGTGTGATATTGATTAAAAAATTATCAATGGCAAAGAGACAAAGGGAGTCCATATGAAGTGGTTTAAGTACTAGACATGCTGAATTATTTCATTTGTCCATTTAATACTAGCTGTAAACACTGGTTTAAGCTGGGCAAGATGCCAGACTTTTCTGTCAATACTTTCTTTCACTCCCTGCTGGCAGTGACTTTTTTGGGTCCCGTTAAGTTTCCTATTCTCACATCTTTTACTTCCTGCCAAGAACATATCCTGTGTTTTGGAGCTATCCAAGTCTCAATACCCAAAGCCATGTCCGGTCAGGGATTGGGTGCTCTTGGGGGGGGGGGGTCTCTGTGAAGGAAATTTCTTTCTGAATATTTGAAATGTCACTGTAGGCCATTTAAGAGATGCTTTGCCCAACATACAAATGCTCTAGTGGAATCCAAGTTCTTTAAATGCCATGGAATGTTAAGCTAGTTGTTGAATTTGCTGGAATTTGGCCCGATTTCCATTATCTTATGCAGATAATTCTGTATGTTTACAAGTTACATTTAATCAGATGTTTATCTGAAGAAGAAGGAAACAATATTGTTTTTGAAAGCTACTTTTCAATAGACAATTTATTTCTTTTTGTTTTGCTTTTTGTGTTTTCCTAATATTTGAATGGTGCTTATTCTTATTAAGGCATTTGATGAAAATCATATTTTTGCACATGAGAACCTGTTAAATGGTAGAGACAGATTTTACTTCATATTCTTTTTTTACCATCCATTTTAATGCAAATGCTATTGGTTATTTTAAAAGTATTCATTAATGTTTAAAGACTTGGTTTTAATCTGGAGAATCAACAGATAAATGTTTTTAATAGTGAAATAAATATACTATCCTCGAGAAATAATTGCATGTACCCAGAAATGAAGGAGAATTGCCAGGGCAGTATTTCCTCCCTAAACAGCACTCTTTTGCCACTCATGGACACAATGCCATCTTAATGCAGTAGAAATATGACATTGTTATACCAGCTTTGTACTTTTAGATGAAAACATCTTTGCATAAAAAGGAACAACTAAATATTGAGCATTAATTGCACTAGATTAGAAAGTCTCTGTAAACATAATTGCAAAATATGGATTTGTATCTTTTTCTTCTGCTAGGTATTCGTTAATTATGTTTATGGAATGTTAATGACTGCAAGGAAGTTGAACATCAGATAAAGGGAAATTAAATGTTTATAATTGACCCTGCTCTACATAATGAATCCAGGAAAGCAGGAGGAGAGAAGGCCAGATCTGCAGGTAAAATTGCATCTGCTCAGCGCTAATAATTATGTAGCCTCAAAATGATGCAAAACAACTTTAGCATCACCATCATCTTCTTCCTCCTCCCCCTTTTCCTCCTAGCAAAAGAATAATGAGAATTCATCACAACAATTGCAGTCATCTAATTTGATGACTGGTCACAAAAAAGCAACAATAGAGAAGAAAAAAGAGAAAGAAATCCCAGAAAGACTAATTAAGTCAGAACAGGCTCTGTAATACTACAGAGTATATAGTATAGAAGAGATAGTATAGAAGTAATTGTAATAGTGATAACAATAGTATAGAAGTAATAGCAATAAAATATAGAAGTAATTGTCGTATAGTAATAGAAATACAGTGCAGAATATAGATAATAGGAAGCTCTTGCAAACATATTTTTATGCATTACATCTTACAATTTATAAAAGAAAAAAACTTTTTTTTCAAAATTAAAAGTCTCTCTACTTATAGGGAGAAATAAACAAACCTCTTGGTCCAGGATCCAATGCATTTGTCTCTTTCGTGAATTTGAATCTAATTGATCAATGGTTTTGAAAAAGATCATGTGACACCCATTACTTCCTGGATCTTTTGAAACTATTGTTAATTTTTCCAACAGCACTCACCTGAAGGGATCTCTGGAAATATCCTAAATGGAATGTATCCTAAAAATACATAAGCCAGGATTTCTCATTAACTCTCATAGGCAAACTCCTTGCTATGCATCAATCATATTGGCATTCTTTCTTTACTTCCCCCAATAAGTTTTAAAGAAATTTCATGGAGCTTTTCAATCAGATGTTTCTACTCTTGGTGCCCAGCAGAAGTATGGACCAACTCCCTGATGTTTCAGAGGTGGCTTTTCTGATTGGGGATTCTGCATGCTGAACTTGCAGAAACTGTCCATTTTGATCATTACAGGCTGATCCCAGATTATAAAAAAGGTTAATCGATCAAAATATTCTTTTTGAATATTTTCACACTACCATAGTAAATTACCAACAAGAACTACTCTTGTAACAGGAACAATTGGGTAACTTTAGTGAACATATAAGTTATAGGTCTGGTGTACACTTAGACTAGAGTTCTTACAGTGTTAGAAGTGGACCATACCAATACTTTATTTTCACAAATGTCTTGTAAACATATTTAAGCCTTACTGTATTTATTTCAGTAAAATCAGCCTTGTACAATTAGGTATCCTTGAGATATGGTAGAATAATGAATTGCAGGTTCCATTTAAATTCCATTTAATAGATTAAAAAGACTAGTTCACAAAGGGGTAAATCTGGGACTAAACATTAGCATCATAAATTAATTATAAAAAATATAAAATCTCTTGTAAGAAAGATTGTAATGTTTTCCTCACCAGAGTCCATAGTGACTTACATGAGACTTTCTAGTAATGTGATACCTTTACTGACATGCTGCGGGGATGACAGCATTTATTTGCGATTTGGGGTTTTTCTGCTGAGGTTAAAGGATGGGAATCAGTTCATTCCTCATCTTATTATCTCTTTCCTGAAAATTGTACCAATGAATTTCAGTAGCACAAATTCAGCATCTTTGGGGCACAAGTAGGTACCTGGGCGCTTATTTTATAATATAGGAAAATCGGGAATAGCTGTAAATATGTAAACTGAAGAAGAAAAAGACTGGGCATGCAATAGTTTCCTTGTATTTGGCTTATGAGTAGCACATTGTATTGCAGTTTAACTAAACTGCAATGAATAGCCATGCTGCTTTTTCAACCTAACTCAGTTCTTCTCCTCAGCTTCATTTCCTCAGTCTTCCATTTATTTTGTGTTCACTGGGAAACTTCTGCCAATTCTTTATGAGACAAATTGTTGGTATCAAATTGTTACTTTGGTGTTTTCTTCTTTGGAATGGTTGTGTTGGAGCACAATGAATTATGTAAAGCTCATGTGCAGGAGGGACTGACAAGTGGGCAGGAAGCAGGAAGCACTCTGCCAAAAACAAGATGGTTGACTTGAAGTCACTCATAACTCTTGTTCCATTCTTGTCTAACTGAAGGCTCCCCTTTCTTGCTAAGTCATGCCAATGAATTTCAGATAGAACAGATTCCGCCTTTTTTTTTCATCAATATAAATTGGCCTATCCTTTATGAACTCTGTAGCATTAAAGAATGTGCTAGTGATAAAAATATGCAAGGAACAGGAATAGAAATGTGCAACTTTCTTCAACTTCTCAGAAAAAAAAGTCATTGCGAAATTTCATGTCTCTCCCTAACTCAGGACCAATTCACACAGTGTATTAATGGATAGATATAGAAACATTCAACACATACTTGTTGATTGTACTCATTTAGCAGGCCGACTATGTGTTTCCAGAGGAAGATGCAGAATACAGATGTGTTATTATTCAGAAGAGCATTTTTTTAAAATTCAAATTTGAGCTTAAAAACAGTGTGCAAATTGAAATACTGCAAAACCTCTCAGGATTTATGTGGCTATCTTATTTTCCGAAGACCATGTGTACCAATGAATGATTACAAATTGAATGTGCTCTGATATCGAAAATGTTTGGGCAAAATAAAGCTTGATCAGACTGTTAGGAGAAAAACTGTTCAATTGAAATTATCTCTTCCTCACAGAGCTTGCTATCCTACTGACATGTTTTACCAGCTCATTATTCTATAGCCATGCAGTATGTGCTAAGAGCCAGCTTCCAATTATTGAAAGGTTAGCTGGAGATGTTTGAAGGTAGCAATTTTTTTATGTTCAGAAGCTGTTTTTCCTGAAGGACTTTGCAGGCAAATGCTCTTCAGACCCATAAATTTTTCTCTCTCAGACAGTCACTTCCATATGTGAACAAAAATAAGTGAAGAGAACAAAAATAAGTTAAGCCATCTCTTTCTTAGATTTGAAATCTAAGGTCAGGAAGGTGAGATCACGCATGCCAATCTGTAACCTTGGCTGAGGGTTTGCAGACAGCTTGCTAAAATCCTTTCTGGCGAGATAAGAGCTGCAGGTCTACGCATTCCAGCTAAAATATTGGCCATGTTTGCAAGAGGCTGGTGGAGACAGACAGCCCTGAGTTCACTTGCAGGCCAGTGTGTTTTATTTGTTTTCTAAGAATGTCTTAATGAAGTTACACTCTGTGCTGAGGATAAATAGCTGTCAAGCTTGTGCTCTCACATCACATATTGTTCCAGAGCGAAACAATGTTTTTATACAGCAAATATGAATCAATTATTTATTTGGCATATTTAAATTACCATGCTAATATAGTACCCTGTAGTACATGGAGGTATGTTTAGTAAGGTTTAAACACTGCAATAAAACATGGTTTATTTTGGCAGGAATATAACTACTGGGTTTCTCAGGCTCTTCTCTTCTAGCAAAGGCATTAGAAAAAAAATTGAGAAATTGTATTTTGCTTTTTTTATTAACCAAGCTTGCATTTATCAAGCTAGGATTAAATCTATTATAAATTACGTGTTATGAAAATGATTTGTTATATAAAATGGTTGGATTTATATTCTATTTTTTCTTCAGCAACAAAAGATTCCTCCCTCCTTCCCTTCATAATTTTAAAGATAGTCTTAAACAAAGATAGTCTTAAAAACAAACATGAAATTATTTATTTAAATTATTTCAGTTTTTATGGCTGCTCTTCACAGATTTGTGGATGGCTAAATATCAAAATTACAATTTAAAATCTCTCTCTCTCTCTCTCTCTCTCCCCCTCCCCCTTCCCCCTTCTCTCTTGGGAGAGATAATAATTTCTTAAATATCAGAGTCTAGTATAATGATTTAAGTGTTAGACGAAGATTGGGAAGACTTGGGTTCAAATCCACTCTCAAGCATGGAAGCTTATTGGCTGACTTTAGGCCAAGCTCATATTCCAATTTCTCACATGATTGTTTATATAGAGAAAAATCAGGAGGGATTGCTTTGTATGCCACTATGAGTCCCTAGAGAAAAGATAGCACACGAATCAAATAACTAATAGATAATATATGTGTAAAAAGTAAGGCAGAGGTAAGCTTGGGAATGGCTTCAACTAGACCTGGGATGTCTAAGGCTTCAGCCTGAAAGATAAAAATATTTTGGAGTGGACATGCAAGGCACATCTGACATCATCTCCTGAAAGAAGCTACACCTTTCCCTGAGCTTGCCTGGTAACCACACAGACTCAGGAAGATGCCCATTTGGGCTAAGAAATTGCTCTCAAACTGTGGGTATCTCCTCTGAAGCATCTTGACGCATCCTTAAACTCAAATGGGTATTTCTTGGAATCATCCACCTCTCATGCAAGCCCAGGAACAGAATACCCCCCCCCCCAAAAAAAAAGACACCAATAGAGGTAGAATGTTTAAGATGAGGATCATTTTATCTTCTGATCTGAAGTTCTACATATCCCTAACACACAGTATGTGTGTACACTTACATATATACATACATATACAGTGGTACTTTGGTATTCGTTGTTAATAGGTTCCAGGAGGCAGAACGAATATAAAAAACAATGAATGAAAATGTGTCCCTTTTTAGTATTATCACTTATTTTATTCATTCAAACTACAATTTAATTTCATAGCTCTTGTATTTTTTTATGTGCTGATAAATTGCCATCTATCCTGAGATCCTTAGGATAATGAGTGGGCTATGAATATTTAACAATTGATAAATAGCTGTGTTCTCATATTACTTCAGCCTTGCGTGTGTTTGACTTAACATACCTGTTTTATTTCTGGCTGTTTTTTGACTGATTGAAACAAGCAGATGTAATAATAAAATAGTGGACTTTGTGGAAGCAAATTGTCAAAAGGGATCCTAGATTCTTCACATGCTGGTTAGGCCAGCCAAATTGATGGTTTTATTTTTCATTCCAATTCAGGGGTGGCCTCCACCTCTGAAGAAGAATTAAATACATTTTCCAATTGATGTGAAGCAAATTTTTCTCTATGTGAAAATGATTATTATAATAACCTGTTTCACAGACAAGATATGCAATAAAGCACTTCACTTGCCTACAGAAAAGCAATTTAATAATTACTGTCTTCTTTCATCTGGGATTCTGAGATTCATCACACTTCATTCTGGGTGTCAAAATAGCAAAGCAAAGGCTCTTAAAAATCTTTTGTAACAGTTCAAAAAGGAATATAGGTATCCAAATCTCAAAAGAAGCAAAATGCAAACAATGAGAGTTAATACGGAGCATATTGTTTGGAATGACATTGTTACTTTTTGCATACATATACATTCACATTCTATACATGTAAGGAAGCAATGTCCATGTACTGTTTAAGAGTAGACCACAAGTGTGACCTCTGGCTGAATGTAGTTCCTATAAACTATCCACTCCTATTGCCTTGCCTATTTTAAATTGATATAAAATGGACTCTACAGGCAACCATGGTGCCAAGTCAATTTGTTGCTTGGCACTATTGTTTGTATCTGTTCTCAGACCTTTGAAATCTGGCATTGGCTGATGTAAATTTATCTACATTGCAGTTTGTTGTCATTCCAGATTTGGGGAGTAGATAAGCTACACATTTCAAAAAACAAAAAGGAAAGATTCTGCCAAAAGTGTTTAACTTTTGTACCATGCCAACTGCTTGAGAGATTGAGCCAAACTCTGTACTGGATAAGATATCAAGTCTTCCCGTCAATTGGGAGCATTTTGATTTAACTGAAGCATTTTTCTCTTGTAGGAAGTAAGAGGGAATCCTCCTAAAACTGGCAGGAGGAAATGTTGGAAGTGTCCTTGGCCACCTCCTGAGTCCACATTCCAATCTGGAAATATTTTTGTATACTTAACCCAGATCTAATTTTTTTCTGTCAACAGTGGCCAGACAGGTGTGGTGATCATGCTGCAATTATTACAATAAAATACAAATTTAGAGTAAAAGAGCAGAAATTATTTAAGGAGCCAGTAATTTATAGCCCCTGGCCTCCTGGTGTGAAAACATTAATTTAATCCCACTACCCTCATTTTGGTTTGATTGTAAATTGCAACTGTGCTGCATGTATTGCACTGTTGTATAATTTATTTAACAATGGCTCAATCAGTAGAAAACAATGGCTGGTTCATAGAGCTCACTAACCCTCAGACCACATTATGGAATAACATGATCTATGAGCCCAGTGTCAGTCTAGCCCAGATGTCTCCAAACTTGACAACTTTAAGACTTGTGGACTTCAACTCCCAGAATTCCTCAGTTGGCTGAGGAATTCTGGGAGTTGAAGTCCACAAGTGTTAAAGCTGGCTGAGGGATTCTGGGAGTTGAAGTCCACAAGTCTTCAAATTGCCAAGTTTGGGGACCCCTGGATTCTTTAGCCTGATAACATAGCTAGTTAATAGGTCTTCACACTAAACCAAAAACACTTTGGTTTTAGTGTCTTATATAAAGCATGCCTAGAAATATAATCAGGTTGTTAGGAACTAATTCTTTTCAAATTCAATAGATCTTTTCTCAATTTCCTTAGGATGATGCTTCAAATACGCATGCATTGTGTTTGTATTGTAGCTTAATTGATTTGTAGCAGGGTTAGCATATGGACTTCATAATTTAGCCAGCATTTCTTAAGTATGGCTTTTTTATTGTCTCTTTTGAATGGTATGTAAATGTTGTTTATCTTTATAAGCCAGTTGAAGGTTGATTTGTCTGTCTTCCAGGAATTCTCTAGGATTTTTGGACTTGGCTTGGTCTAGGATACTTAAAATTTCCCAGTTAAAACTATGATTAAGTCTGGTCATGTGTTATGAAATTAAGGAGTTTTTCATGAATTCCAATCAGAAGACTTGATGAATACGATTCAAAAGAGACAATTAAAAAGCCAAAAAGAAAACAAAAATGCCAAAACACCACCTCAGTAGAAATCAATATCTAGATGAGCAGAGATTAATACCAGAATTAACATTAGATGAACAATCATGAAGCAAATAATGTCAGTCCAAGATCTACCAACTCAGACAAACAAGCTAATACTAAACAGCAGCCCAATCAAGGAACCACCAAGACTACTCCCATCAGCACTGAAGCCACTAATGTATAAAATGGAGTGAACTCCCTTGCCTACTAGCATTAATGATGTTACCTTGTTTGGTAATGAGACATCTGAAAGAAAACAACCAAGCTCAGAGAGCACCACTCAGGGACCCCAACCCTGAGCTACAAATATTCTCTTCTATCAAATCTTTTAAAACCATAACAAGTTTAGATTTTGTCAGGTTATTGTGATAAGCTTTACTGTAGTTCATTATCCATTGCAGTTTGTTCAAGTAATGATTAAAATAGTAACTTAGCACAATATGCTAGAACTTAAAGCAACCTATACCTGCTAGGTTTTCTACACAGCTAACAACAACAAAAGCTTTGATGACCCATGGCTCTGAATCTAAATCAAGTAGTCTTTGATATAAAAAAATTTCTCCATTGATTCTAACATAAAATGTATCAAGATTTTTATTCCATAAAATTAAACTCTGGAGATTTCTTCCCAGGTTATCTACTTTAATTTCCATTTCTCCATGAAACACTTGCAGCCTGAAGCAAAAACACTTCCAAAAACTTTTCAGATGAATTAATTTGCCTTTTACAATGGTTGGATTATGACTACTCTGGCTTCAGACCCACGGAGGAAACAAGTTTGCTGTTTGGCTGAAAATAAATGTCAAAATAATTTTAGCAATAAAATTGGTTTTCTTTGAAAACCAGCCCTATTTCAAATGATACCAGGGTTTCTTGAGTTGAATAGCTTATAAACATTCATCCAGAATAACAGGGGCAGTAAGGATTGACTATTTCCAGGCTTTGTTTCACATGCTGTTTGTAGGGTAGATGATATTTGACTTGCAGTAACAGAATAGAAAGAGAGAATATACATTCAAGAGCCAGTTTGATGCAATTGCCAAGGCATCAACTTAGAAACCAGAAACTGTGAGTTCTAGTCCTACCTTTGGCACAAAGTTAGCTGGGTGACCTTGGGCCAGTCACCTTCCCTCAGCCCTAGGAAGGAAACAATGCCAAACCAGTTCTGAAAAATCTTACAAAAAAAACCTAACAAGGACTTGTTCACGCCGTCTCCAAGAACTGGGCATGATTGATCAAAAGTAGAAGGGAAAAAAACAAAGAGAGGTAATATATTGTACCACTTCTGTATTGGGTAATAATTAGGAAACCTGAGATAAGAAAACTGGATTCAGATTCTGGTCAACCAGGATGCTTATTTAAATAAATCCTCATGGCAGAGGATTTGTGATAATGTATGGGGGGGAGCACGATGCCTCAATGGTTAAAGATACTAAGTTTGTCAGCTGGAAAGCCCATGTTTGAGACCCGAGCACCATGCAACTGGGTAAGCTCCTGTTACTTGTCCCCACTCCTGCCCATTTAGTAGTTCGAAAGCATGCAAATCCAGGTAGATAAATAGGTACCAGTTTGATAGGAAGGTAACAGTGTTCTGTGCACCTTGGCATATAGTCATGCTGGCTACATGACCACAGACAAAATCTTCAGACAATGCTGGCTCCCTCAGCTAAGAAATGGAGATGCGCATTGCTCCTTGCAGTCAGAGATGACTGGAGAGTGAAAACCTTTATCTTTACTCTTTAGTGTACCTAGAAATGTATACTTAATACCTTCAATACCTTATTTTAATAAATTACATTAGAGGGAAATGCAGGTCTATAGGAAGGGAAATCCTATCTATGCCTAGTTGAACCCAAACAGAATTTTTAATGCCAGTGGATAAACAGGAAAATGCCTCCTTCAGAATTTGTCACTCAACCTAGATGGGCTGGCAATTATATGAAAGGGTCGGTATGCATAATCCTACAGACCTTATGAGAGCAATTTGATCACTAGAATTAAAATAATTTAAAAATGCCATGAAACTCTGGCTCCCATAAAATAAACAACAGACATTTTCAATGAAATGATGAGTTGGGAAAGAAATTGATACAAAATACACAGTTCTCTTTAAATTTCATATTCTCATTATCATAGCTACCTGGTTTTACTGGAAGAATGTGGCATTCATTTGCCAAAGAGAGGTCTATGTCTGATGCTTACTGGATCAGTTACATACTAGATGATGTGAATTTTCGCACAAAGAGAAATTGATGTCATGGAATACAAATACCAGCATTTTTTTTTTTACTGAAACAAGCAAACACCCAAGGGCTAAATCTTTATGCTATAATCTTGGCACCCAAAATACAATACAGACACTGGTGGTATAGTGAATATATATAGGAAAAAAGATGCATTTCTACATGTATCACAAAGAACCTGCTATTGTGAATTGCACTGGCTCTATTGACTCACTGCCAGGTTTATGTTTGCATAGGATTTTCTTCTAGGTCCCAAGAGAAACGTGTAAAGGTCTGGCCCCCACAGTGCAATCAGCACAGAGGATGCAAGCATGTCAGAGGAAACGGTTCAACACTTCATATAAATTTGACTATTATTGCTCCTTCTAGGTAATATACTTTCTTCCAATACCCAGTGATGAAATATTGCACTTTTGGATTGGCAGAAACGATTCATAGCTAGGATAAATATTTTCAAAACTGGATATGAAGACCTTTATTACAAATGGACTTTAGAAAATTCTACCTTGCCTTTGGAAGTTTATGTTTATCAGAAACTATAACTTGTGAAATTGAGCATTTTCAACAGCACTGCAAACTCATAGATTTATTTGCTGTCTAAAACATAGTATAAAATAAAGCTGTGTCAAAATATTCATAAAACATATACACTGCCATACAGTATATAAATTCTGTACATGAAGGTAGATACAGAGATTAATAAATTTAAAAAAAAACTCTCTAGATTTGCTGGTGTTGTTAGACATACTGTAGTATGAAGTGGATGTAGTAGGAACAGCAGAGTATAGAATTGCTCCATGTCTCCAGAGTTTGGACCCTTCACTCCCACTAGCTTGAATCAAAAAAAGCTTTTCTTTGATTAGCTCAGTGACTTATTGTAGATGGAGAAAGGTGTTAGTCAAATAGGAGGAGGAGTTCAGTAGCACCTTTTCCATTTAACACATTGTATTAAAAGGCATAAGCTTTTGTGAGCCAAACCTGATATCATCAGATGAGTCTTATGCCTTTTAATAAAATGTATTATTTAAAAAGGTGCTACCAGACATCTTTTGTTTTTTGACTTTCAGTTAGATGGAAAGTCTAGCAAATCAGTGTCTATCACTCCCTATGCAGAATCTTCCTAGCTGGTATGATATATCAGGAACTTACTGTTTCCAGAAAGCAGAAAGGTTTAAGATGATGACGACAATGATGATACCAATATACTAAATGGTGTGTTTATATCATATGTGGATTGTATCTTAATCATGCAGATGTATGTTATAGGTAGCTGACAGTTTACAACCTTTCATTTCACAATAGTTCAAAGTTACAGTGGCCTTGGAAAAAATGATTCACTATATGTACTTATGACCATTCCTGCATTCACACGTGATCACAATTCAGATGCTTGGCAACCAGCTTGCATTTATGAGCAGTTGCAGCATCCTGAAACCATGTGATACAATTTGTGACCATTTTTGCAAATAATTTTGCAAATAAAAAAAAACTCATTGGAAAAGATGGTTTCACTTAATGACCTCATGATTCACTTGATGACTGTGTAATTTCCTTAACAACCGTTGTAAAAATTGTCATAAAATTGGATCCAACTTGATTTAGAACTTGCAAAATAAATTCCGGTCCTAATTATGGCCCTAAGTCAAAGATTGCCTGGATTCAAGACATCATGTTGCAACATCTGTGGCTTTAAAAGTTCTGTTAGATCCTTTTGCAGAAATTTTGGGGTAGACAGAACATTAATAGAACATTAAGGACAAAAAAAAAAAAAACACCAGTGTCTCCCAATTCCTTTCTGTTGATCTCAGGCAGTTCTATCCTCCACCTAGACAAAATCCAGGCTGCTTATATTCTGGTTTAATTTAGTACATTAATTATATGGCATCAAATTAATGTTAACTCTTAGCAACCACATAATTAGATTTTCTCCATGATGCTCTTTTTCTAACCTGGTCTTTCAGGTTTTCCAATTATGTACTCATCACCACTGTAATTTAGTGCATCCTCTTCCTATGCTGCCTATTCATAGTCCAAAGTCAGAGGAAATATAATTGCTTGCACAATTCTGATCTTTATAGGTATACACACACGTGGTATCTAAATAGCCTTTTTAAGGCCTTCATGGCTGATCTACCTAGTGCTTGTCTGCAGTATATTTCTTGACTATTTGTTCCTTTACCATTAATAGCTGATCCTAAAAGGCAGAAGTTAACAGCCACTTCAATATCCTCATCGTCAATTTTAAAGCTGATTGCTTAGCTTTTGTCCTTAGCGTGACCTAATTGTTTCAGGGTGCTCTTTGACTTTTCTTACCACAGCTTACAGATCCTTTGCATGTTTGGCTATCACAGTAGTGTCATCAGCATAGCTCAGGCCATTAATGTTTCTTCCTCAGTTTTAAAACTATGCTCATCTTTCAAGCCAGCTTCTCTTAATATATGTTCAGTATGCAGGCTGAATAAATAAGGAAAGAAAATGCAGCCTTGTCTCACTCAATTTAGTACATGCTATTTTTTTAATAATTAAGGAAGCAATTCAGTGGTCCTGGGATAACATCCATGAACAGAAAAAAACATGCATCTGATTTCCCTCTCTGAGGCTGGGGAAATGGAGGGGTTCTTGAATCCTTCTCCCCCCCCATATCTCTGGGTCCACCTGATAGGAAAGGTCAGAAAAGAGAATGTGATAGGGTTTGAAGCAGGGGTCTTCAAACTTGGCAACTTTAAGACTTGTGGACTTCATATCCCAGAATTGGCTGGAGAATTCTGGAAGCTGAAGTCCACAAGTCTTAAAGTTGTCAAGTTTGAAGACCTCTGGTTTGAAGGGTGAAAAGCTGTGTTCAAAGTCTTCTACAATACTTCCATTCGGAGAGATTGTTCTTTCCCACATTTCCACCCTACAGTTTGTTACAAATAGGATGCTTGGGTGCTACTGTTAAAAGAATCCAGTAGAACCAACATATTAATCATTCTATTGCATGTTATTAGTTGTGTAAAAAGGCATCTGTTTGACACTGTTGATTGTTTAAGCTCATAGTAAAGTAATCCAATTATTGTTTATCAAATATGTAATTACAGCTGCATCACTTATTTGGGAGTGAGGCTTATTAAATACAATAAGACTTCCTTCAAACATTATTATCTTGAAAAGAGTTGCACAATAAAGCTACAATCCTCTACGCACAGTAGAAAAGTACAGTGAACAATCAGGCTTATTTCTTACAAGGCATGCATAAGGATTGCAGCCAAGACATGATCAACCTTTTCCTTAAAAAAACCACTCACATTTTTAAAGTATATGATTGAATTAGATTGCGGGTATTTTGCATACCCTCAATGTTGACAAGTGTTTTTGAAATTACAAAAAACTTATTCAAGCTAAAAACTTAAAATTAAAAATATGTTAAAGAACTTAATCTTATTCATACACAAGATTTATCTCGCTTGTCCACCTCCTCAATCAATTGCCTTAAAATCAGTGAATGAAAAACATCTTTGTGCTTCCTCTTCTGCATCTTGTTTATACATTCTCTAGTCTAGAATAAGACTCTGATATATTTTTAAATTCTTCAAAGATGTTAAAATGTATTACTTAATGTTAGATTTCCATCCTTTGCCTGAGCATTTAATCAGCTTTCGTTGTATGGTTTCTATGAATAAAATAAAAATGCAGGTTTCTATTTGACAGAGCTCACTATGTACTCTGTGAATATTATGGAGCGTTCTCAGTTTGCAATAGCACAGCTAGAGGGCTGCCTCCTATTATAATACCAAGGAAACACAGAGGGGTGGTGAGAGAGAGGCGAGTAAATGGGTGTGTGTGTATTTATATATAACTGACCCAACCTGCAGTTTCAGATTTCAGATCTAGCTTATCACCCTGCTAGTTCCTTCCAGCCTTTGGATATTCCTCTGCCCTTTTGCTGACGGATCTGCTAGGGTGAGGAAAGGAGCTGTTACAGCTTCTTTTTCTCTTTTCCTCCTCCTTCTTTCTTTTAAGTTCTTCGGTGAAAGTTTCCAACTGTCTTTTTCCAGTCTCCACCTTTGAGTCGTCAGTCGTGATAACAGGGATTTAACAACAACAACACAAGATCTTGTACCCAAACTACGGAAGGATGCTGCTCACTTTACTTGAAGGTAAAACTAGATGTTCCAATTGAGTACTTATGCTAACCTGCTTTCTAGCTTTACAAACATTGTGACAATCATTTATCTGGATTGAGATACAGGACTGGCACTTCTAGTGTGCTTCCAGTTAATATTTAAAACTGACTTATCCGGGTTGATATAAAGTCTAGAAATTGTGGAGGGCATGGGAATGGAGGAAGTTGACTGCAAATACTTTTGTGTAAGATTATGAGACATTAAATTACAGATGTGTTAAATTTATGATGCATGTGCTAAGACTTGAATCTTAATACACACATACAAGTACACCCATTTCATCCAGAATGTTCAATGTTACTGTATCTAGAGACAATATTGTTCCAAAATGGAATTTATGCTCAAGTTAGAAGTTAGTATCTTATTTCAAAGCTACAATTTTTTTTTATTCACTGTATAAATACTATGTACCTTGCATGATATACATGTCAGTTTAATGCAAATTATAAGATAATATATCTTGGTTTTGCAACACCTGGAACTGATTCCATCTATTGCTTGTACAGTAACTTGAAATGTGTATGTTGTTCTGTGTAGGTGTAGAAAATACCTAATCAACCCTTAGTTTGAGAGGGAGTGCCCCTTGATAGAGCTAAAACATCAGAAAGAAAGAAAGAAAGAAAGAAAGAAAGAAAGAAAGAAAGAAAGAAAGAAAGAAAGAAAGAAAGAAAGAAAGAAAGAAAGAAAGAAAGAAAGAAAGAAAGAGCATAAAATGATGTGGCTATTTTTAAGGAATGTATTTGCTATTGATTACAGGTGGTACTCAGGTTACAACAACAATTGGGACCAGAATTTCTGTTGCCAAGCAATTTGGCCATGTAGTGCAATGTCATGTGATCGCTTAGCGACAGCAATCCTAGCAGTCCTGTCATATCCCCAGGACCAAGTTAGAAGTGAGAAGAGATGAGTGCCAAGAAAGCAGCCAGACAGTGACAGCCATCAGTGAGAGCTGCAGGCATCAGGGAAAGGGATATTGCAGGCAAGCAGAATTTAGATAGGTGCATGAGTGCCAGGCAGATACGCAAGTGTTGCAGGGGGCTATGGGGATTCTGTGAACTGTGCTCCTAAGCACAGGAGGGCATTGATGGGGGCGGAACACCACTGGCATGGGAGTGCAGGTGGGCAAAACCACAGGGAAAACTGAAGCAACTTCCAACTTCCTGCTCGGTTCCCCACTGACTTTGTTTGAGGGAAGCAAGCAAGGGATATTGGAAATAGTAATCATGTGATTATGGAGATGTTGTGATGGCTGGAACTCCAAGGTTGTAAGTTATTGTTCAGTGCCATTGTAATTTTGGACAGTTGCTGAGAGCTACTGGTTATGTATGAGTGCATTTGTCTAAGGACCCTGCTGCCCTCCAGAAGTTAGAGAATTTTAATTTCAATCAACTCCAAGTCGGAGGTGATGGAAGCTGCATGGCATTTTGAAGTGTGGGACACAAATTCTTAATCACTGGCTAGTGAGAATCAGAATGAATTTTGGAAGAAACTTTCTGGGGGAAAAATGAAACCACTCCAGAACTTACTCTTAAATATCAGATTGCTACTGGTATAATTAAATTGCAGTGGGTTTAGATTAAATGCTTTTGATACTTTGCCTGCCTGCTTAAGATTACAGTTATGATATCATGATATCTCATATTCTCTCCCTCTCTCCCTCTCCCTCCCTCCCTCCCTCCCCACCTTGTATCTACATGGCCACAATGTGTCCAAATTATCAGCCTGTAGAACTTGAATCGGATACCAGAGTCTACTTGCAATAGTGCCAGGCTGATCAGGAAATAGATCTCAAAACTTGTTGCTATGTTCTATAGGTAACTTTTGGTGTTTGGGAGACAATCTGTTTTATGGTCATACATGTAGATACACAAATTTACACTTTAATCTGAATATACTGTTTGTCAGTTTTAAGAAAATTTTTAATGATTGGGTTATTTGATAATATATCACCAGGCTCAGTGAAAGTGGTTCATTTCTGTGGCATCCTATTTAATCACCCATTATGGTTGCTTATTACATTAAAAAAAATACTAATTCTATATATGGTCAGCAGTAGTGTAACAGGATATTGGTCTTGAATCCAAACTGAAAGTCAGCTATGGAGTTCAATTGGATTATTGCATCATTCTAGGTCAAATGTGGTTTGTTTGCCTTGGACTTGGTGAATTTTGCAAACCCAGACATTGTGGCTTGTAAACTCTAGTTTATAGCTTAGCAATATTGAGCTAGTAATCAGCGTACTTAATTAAAACGTGGCTTAGTGCAGTATGTGAGTTCAGTACTTCATAGTATTATTTTTGTTAAGTAAAATTGAAGGTGATGTGTTACATATGATCTATTCTAAGGATAGATGGAGAATAAACCTAATACATAAAATATAAAGACAGTTTATAGATTCTGTGGGTGATGCCTTCCAGAATTGATTTGATTCTCAGTGGTCTTCTTCAAATTCTCTGTGTCTTACAACATTTGCAATTCAATTGAGATATATCCATTAAAAATAAATTTTACAATTAGTGATCCAAACAAAATGTAAAAACAAGGATCACATTTCACCTATTCCTATCACCTGTTTATAAGGGAAAAAAACAATCTTAAAGTATAAAAAGCAAAAGGAGCTAGCACTTCAATGTTTTTTAAAAAGTACCTTATTTTCTACAATTCTACACAAATTCTAAAATTCTATAAAAATGAATTATTTTTCTATAAAGAAAGTCTTCAAACATTGCCATTTAATACGTATAGTGTAGAAGATTTATGCAAACTAAACAGCTTGTTGTTGTATATTCTGTGTTCAGTAATGATGATTTTCAAATAATCATATTTGGTCCCTGAATGTGGTCATGTCTTATATTTAAGACAGTATTTCAGATTTTAGTGATTCACAATCAGATCTATATCAAAGTTCAGAAAACACTTTACAGTGCCTAAGAATGGTTGTATCTTTGATTTTTATACTTAAATTCAGTACAATTTCACTTTCTCAAGTTTCAGTTTGCATAAGATGCTTGAATATGTGCATGCCAAATCTGGTTAGAAATTTCTATGCAATTTTATATCAATTAATGTACATGTTTTAATCACTGCTCCCCATTAAAGGTTGATAAGGGGTTCGGTTTTGTGTGCAGTATCCAATTTATGTAAATATAATTTGGAATGCATTTGAATAAGAAAACTGGTTATCTATAAAGACAACAATTTTGATCCATTAGAAAAAGATTGTAAATCCTCTGATGGATAATATATTGAAGACAATCCAATGCAAGACCTCACAATGCTGGACAATCTTTTGAGTTTTTTTCAACATTTGAACCTAATCCAAAGATAAAAATGATCCTGAGAAATGGTATGTGCTTTGTCATTATAACCACATTGTACCTTTCCATACGACTTGATTTATACCCTGTTGCATTTGTTGTTCTCATACTAATGCAGAATTACTTTATAATGAGATTTAAGTGGCTGAGAGCCACTTAGAAGATATGGCTGCAGTGAGACTAAAGTACATCTATACCAGAATGTATTCCTGATTCTGTGGGCTTAATATTTCAAGTAATCTAAGTTTTTTAAAAAAATATCTCTATTGATGATAGCAATGGAATAATGAAAACATAATAAAAGTATGTTCTTTACTGATGCTACTTCCTTGGGGGTATTTTGCTATTGTTATTCCAGACTGCTTTTTATAATTTGAATTGAATATGTTAATACTCCAGGAATAGTCCTGTTTTCCCATTCTAAATAAAAGCTAAAACTTTGTTAATCATGTTAAAAGAAAACTGAATAATTCTTAGTTCCTCAGCAGCAGAAATCAATAAATATAATCTTCCAGGACTGGAAGTTTTGGCAAGTATTTTCCTTTTTTTAGGTTCAGGATCTGTCCAGAAGTCGAAGAAATGAAGTGGAAAATAGATGTTATCTCACAAATCAACATGTACCTATTCTTTTTTCAAAACAACTATTTTTTTTTAAAAAAAACTTAGAATCACCAGTTACCTTGGCATTTGAAAAACTGAAAAGCTGTGCCTCTTCTATAGGACTTTGACATTAATTTATCCAAGCCAAGCAATCCCTCTCGTCTTATTTTAAAGAAGACTGGTTCAATTGCAATCACTTGCTTTGCTTTAATTGAGCTTGCAATTACATCTAATTTCCTTTCTGGAAAATGTTTCTTTTCCTGATATGATTACTGATTTTGTAAGCTTCATTAAGCTCCAGCGCAGTGCCTTACTCTTACATTCACTGAATATTGAAGAATAAAAGTATTTCAACAGAACCTGCTAATGCTTCACTGTTTGCCTGTCCTGACTGAATAATCAGTTTGCTGTTAAAAAGTATCAAAATCCTAGAAGCTGAAAACAATTACTACAATACTGGCTTCAGAAATTGCATTTTTATAGGGCGTGCCTATAATATAAACTGTAGGGCTTGGCACCTTTCTAATTTTTTTTTTATTGACTGAGAGTAAATGTGTGGCCGGATGTGATACTTTTGTTCAGTAGAATCTGACTAATCCTTTATGGCTATTTGTAATCTACAACTTTGATCATAGCGGTGGTAGTCCGTAGAACTCATTTATTATGATAATCTAATTTTTATATTTTATTACTTGGACTAAATGGCTGGCATTCACTGGAGGAAAGATGCTCATGACTTTTACCCAATTTCTTTTATCTGATGAGTTGTTTGGCTTTTTCCTTCTGTAGAAGCAACTTAATCGGGAAGGTACATTTCAAGGTGTTAGAAGTGGAATTGCTGTTCCTTTGCAGACTTCAGTGCAACTTATGTTATGATTGATTCCAACAACAAAATAACACTATGCCCCAGAACTCTCTAGGCCAACCTTTTCTACCCTGCATCTTCTAAAGGAGTGGATTTCAATTCCTAGACTTCCCCAGGTAGCATGGCCATTGCTGAAAAATCTAGAACAGGGGTCCCCAAACGTGGCAACTTTAAGACTTGTGGACTTCAACTCCCAGGATTCCTCAGCCAGCTATTCTGGGAGTTGAAGTCTACAAGTCTTAAAGTTGCCAAGTTTGGGGACCTCTGATCTAGAAGCTGAAATTCTCAAATCAATAGGTTGCCAAATCTGAGAAGGCTACCCTGCAGCTTCTTGTGGTTTATTATAGTTATATAGCTGTCCAACTGACATGGGAGATAGCAATACAATAACCACAATTACCATAAAAAACTCATGAAGCAAAATCCAAATAAGTAAACTTTAAGGCTCAGTCATCGAGCCCAATGCTTTGGAGAGGAGACTGAGATTTGGTAAAGTTTGGTCATCTGAATTTTAAATATACAATTCCATGGATGATCAAGGCAATAAATAAAAGACCTTCTGGTCTAGGAATGGGCATAATTGGCAGATAAGATGAAGCTGTGCAAAGGCTCATGATTGCCCTGTAATTTTTGAGAATTTAGGAGGACCCCCAATTGGACATCAGTTCGATATGGGGGAGCCCTGCTCCAATCACATACTAAGTGCCTGCATATGGGTGTGTGTGTGTGTGTGTGTGTGTAGAACCAAAATCAGCTTGGTTTTACTTTGACCTTGGCTTGAATTGGTTCATCCAGTCCCTTGCAACTTCCAGCCAGTGAGTGAGAAAGTCCGTGCTATGTGTTCACCTCTCTTGCCAAAAAAAAGAAAGAAAAAAGCGGGATAAACAAGAAAAAAATATTCAGTTAATCTAAGTGTCTTCTGTTGTTTCTATTTAATGCAGCTTTCAGCATTTTGGTGCCTAAAACAGAAAAATAGGTAAGGGAGGGAGGGCAGAGGAGGGGAGAGAAGACCTAGAATTTGCCAGCTTAAATAATATTGAGCTTCAGGTGTCACTGTAGCTCAAATCAGTGCAAAAGCAATTCTCAGGAGTTTTCCATTGTGAACAAGAGTTAAAATCCTCCCTGTAGACAACGTACTTAGTTCCCAGAGCGATGAAGAGAGAACCGCAATCAGTGCTGTCTGGCGCCTGCAAAAGCAGTAAAACTCCCTTTGGGAAGGTGGCCTCTATACTGAGCCAGAGCAAACAGTGCACCAGGCTTTTATCTCAAGTTGCTCTCAAGATAAGGAAACAGGGTAACAGTCACTTGCCTCACCCAACTGCCTGTGGGCGTTTTGAGCCCACCCTTTGGCAGCAAGCTATGTGACTTGACTGGCCCAGTTTTGAATCATCACAACATCCATTAAAGCAACAGCAAACATACAGTTTTGAATTAAAAAAAAAAAAAAACCACAGTTATTGCTGGTGCCTCCTCCAGCTTCCTTCCTCCTCCAGCTCTGTTGTCATTAAGCGCTAGTGCTAAGAAGCAAATTTATCAACCCTGCTAGACTGTCCAGGTGGGCTGCTTGCCAAATGTCTTCTCTCTGACTCCAGCCACTTGACGTGGCCCACCCTCTCCTTTAAGTAGCTTCTGATGATGATAATCGGCTAAGAAATGCCAGTGCCAGACAGGGTGCAAAATGTGATTGTTTTGCTTTCTTTGGCCACATCTGACCATGAAGATGTGTTTGAAGAGAACGGTGCTCTAGGGATATCCAAAGGACCGCTAGTGAAAAGTGATGATTACAGTTATTCATCCTAACGGTGACAAGAGTCTCCAAAGGAGATGACACAATGGCTGCCAGGTGGTGTCAGAAACACCTGTTTTATTTGCACACAAGAAAATTACTCATTTCTTTTTATCCCAATGACTTTTTGAAGTCCACCGATGGAATTAATTCCTGAGTGCCACTAATTAGTCACTACTACATTTTGGGCTAGGAAGATGTTAGTGTCAAAACATTTATCATAACTAGTAACTATTCCATTGCAATAGGAATGTGGCCAATATCTGTAGCTCAGGTGTACGATGACGATAAAGGTTTCATTATCAGGCTAGAAGTTTGAAATACTGCTGAAGATGTTACCTAATCTGGTAACGAAACATTCGGAAACCCACAATCTCGGAGAATGAACATTTACCTTCAAGATGAGGGATTGTTATGAAAATTACTGCTCAATAGGTATATTACTCCTTTTATGTTTATTATAAGCTAGGCAATATCTGTAGCTCCACACCAGATCTCTACAACAGCCATATGGGGTAGGTCAGTCTGAACAAAATTATTGCTTTATCTTTATCTGATGAAGTTCATGGCTCAGTGGAGTTTTGCACCTTTGATTTTGCACCCTAGAGTCTAGAGACTACCAGGCTCACTGCTGCGTACTAATTTACTTACCTATGATTTCTTGGCTTAGGCTCTTCAGATTGCTTCCACTACAATTCCATTACCTGCAGTTGGCAGGACTGTGAATTATGTGGGTTGTAATCTGATAAATTAAGAATTCAGGAAGTCTAGTTTTGGCATAATTGCCCTATCAAGTGCAAACACTTCCCTAGTAATCCTTTTTTAAGATCCATGCCTCTAGATATAGAATATGCTGCCTGGATTATGTAGCAGACTTTTGGCATACTGTTATTAAAAGCTTGTGATAATATAGTTCTGGTTCAGAAGATAACATTACCTAGTATCCTAGTTTGCACTGGAGAAGCACTGCTAATAGAGAAAGTACTACTGGACGTTTTCTAGAACAAGCCAATGAGCAGGCTTGCCACATATTTTCAGAAACTTGCAACTCCCTGGCTGCGTGGATACGCTGAGCTGTGCTGTGAAGTGGCAGGGAAAGGGTAAGGGATGGCCAGAATCCAATATACACTCTTGGGCATAAAGCACCAAAAGTACAGGAACATTCATACTTTATGTGATGTGGATGGCTGAAGAAGAATAAAGAAAAGAGGCTTGCTTTTTAAACATGGCTCACTGCTCCAGACTAAGACTTTTGGGAGACAGAACAATTTTTATTTTCCAATACTGTACATCTTTTTATCCAGACTAAGACTTTTCTAATATAGAATCCATTTTTTATTTTTAAAATCTTACTGCTGTTTCATGACTAAACAGAAATTCAGGCAAAAGCATAGAGAGACTATATTTATTTCCTCATGCTCTGCAGAGTGTAGCATGTGTATGTGTATGTATGTGTGTAAACATCCAAAAATGGAAACATGTGGGTTTTTTTGGTAAAATATACATCTTAGAATTCTCAGTATTTTATGGCAGAATTTCATCAGAGAAAAGTCATATATGTATTTTCAAGCATTCTACAAATGAGAAAAGTCAAGAGTTTAAAATCTTTTTCAATACTGACAACCTCATAGCTTATATATCTAATCCAAAAGCAGAAAGAACAGTGAGAATAGACATACTTTTCAGTGTTTTTTTTTAAACTGCAGAATAATTTACTACTTAGGCGAATGATTGTTTTAAAAAGCTAGTAGCTCTCATTCTTTGAACATATTTCTTAGTTTCGTTTTAGGAAAGTTTCCTCTAGTTGTGTGTTTTTCAAAATTCTCTTTGTATATATATCTTGTGGGCCTGAGGCAGAAAGCTTGCTAGGTGGTGGCATAAATTGGAGACCTTGTGATGAATAAATCATTTTTTCTCATCTTCACATATTGCTAGGCAGGGGAAATTTTAAATACAAACCTGATTGTGGTCAGTGGATCAGGAAGCTATATCCTGAATGTTGTGTGGTTGCCGTGAGAGATTGAGCAAACAAAAATGAAATTCAGTCCATACAAAATAAAGCCTTTTTTCTCAGTAGAGAATTCAGATTCAGAATAAACACTGTGATCTGTTTTAAAGCCCTAATATTTGCAGCTTTAGGACTGCTCTTTCTCCCAATGTTTTTTTCCAGACACCAGAAAGCCAGAATTGTATTTGACCAAATTTTAATGTGGTAACCACAGTGTGTGTCTTCCTGGAAATATGAATTTGATTAACAGTCATAATCTAGGGCTATGAAATCTGCCCTGCCAATACCTGAATAATATCTAAATGGCAATAAAAATAATAAGATAAATCTAACTCTTTGCTACTTTATAACAGTTGTTTAGATTTTTGCAGCCTACATTTGATAGTCCTACTTTATCCAAATCAATATTTTGTAAATCAGGGGTGTCAAACTCAAGGCCTGAGGGCCGGATCTGGCTCACAGGATGTTTAGAACTGGTGCGCAGGGCTGCCCTGAAAACAGCAAAGGACTGTCCTGCAGTGTCTCTGCCAGTGAAAACAGAGCTCGGGAGGGCTGCGCATGGCTTCCCCAGGTCCATTTTTGCTGGCAGAGGGCTACAGGATGCTGTTGTGGCCAAAAATGGAGCTCCAGAGCCCATTTTCACTTGGGGCATCACAGGCACCCCCCAAACATGAGTGATGTCAAGCTGGCCATGCCCACCCCAGCCCCCTGAGGTCAAACACAACTCTGATGCGGCCCTCAATGAAATTGAGTTTGACACCCCTGTTGAAAATTGAAGTTTTTTCCTGAAAATTGTCTAGGATCTTCAAATAACACAAAGTGTATTTGGTGTGCTGTTTAGAAACCATATATGTCTAATAGTGAATCCATCACATTGGTTTTTAATTTCAATTTCCAAGAAGGGCATCTTCCATAAGCCAAATATTTCATCAACACTAAAACATGTGTTGTGATATCCCATGATGTCTAAAGGAGCAGAGTTTGCAGCGTAATGTCATATTTTTCATCACATTGATCTAGAAATGTGACTATGTGTGATCATAGATTAGAACAACCAGATCTAAAAGGTGAAGACCTTCCCCCCAATCCTCCCAATCGCCATATTTTGAATTAGTAGGGCAAAAATAGGACTCTGGATAGGATCATTGAAGTAAGAAATAAAGGTGATTTACTTCTTACAGTGATTCCCTTCAGAGAGACGATTTTTAAAGGAATTTCTGAGAAAAGAAAGTGAGACAAGGTCTCTCCTATCTCCCTAACCTATAACCATGTTTGAATTGCTCAAACCCTTCTACCACGAGCACAGAAAGCTGTGAGCTGTGTCAGGATTACTGAGAGGAAACAGACATTTCTCCCTATTTCTCAGTGACACCATAATAAATATATGTACAAATATGTCAGTATGTGGGTGTATATATAGTACATGTGGTGTCTTCATGTATGAGGTAGCTCTCATCTGTACTTTGCTGTTCCTCAGGGTGAAACGTTGCCCAACCTCACATAACAAGATTTTTATTAAATAATGCAAATCTGATGTACATTAATCTCTTTGAATGCTGAAAGCAAGTCTTAATAAGCTAAAAATTCATTCTAGGAGTAGCTATTGACTGGAGAAAAGACAGATTGATTTTTCAACAAAATGTTGCCATATAGAATGTTGCAGTGTCAACCAGTCAACCATGTTGTTTCACAAATATGCCAATGCAATCTTTTCTTCTCACACCCTCCCTTACAACAGTCACTCAATATTGTGTGATCAATAGCTAAGTGATCAAAAGCACTAACTTTACTTTTTGTAGAGTTTTCCTCTTTCGTTTGCACTTTCTCTCAATACTACAGAACACTTTGTGTGGAAAGTGCCATTTTTGCTGCATAATTAAAGTGAACACTGAAGTGCTAAAATCTCCCCCTATCTTCCATGTCCTGTGCAATTAATATAAAATTGATACATTAGTCATTGTGATAGTTGTGGCTGACTCTAGTCCATTTCGAATATTTATATATTGAAAAGTGACTGAGAAGTAGTTTATACAATCAATAAATAGTGAGAATTTCTAATGCAGGATTGCAATCTGTATATTTTTTTTTTACTATGTAGTGAATTATTAGTGATTTTTGTGCCATCTGGTTCTCAATATGTTATTTGGTGTCTTAATTATCTAACACTGAACAATGAGGATTAGGTCAAAACGGGTTTTATGCAATTAAAGGAGCAGAAAAATTCAGCTCATATATACTCAATTTAGAAACAGTTTTGTTTCCTATGAAATCAGCATAAAGTTGGAGATTAAAATTTCAAATATTCAAGGTTTGCCATTTGGCTAAATATAACAATTATCACTGAGCTTGATAAACAAATTTCTTGAACTTGCAAGAAAATAGGCTCTGTTGAATGCAATAGGACATTCCCTACCAAATATGCATACAAATTTATAATGTGTTTTATCTTATAAATCTAATGCATGTTTGATTGGAAATAAAGCACACTGAATTCAAGCCCATTTTGTTTTGATGCTGTAGTACGCATTGTCTGTGGTCTTCTCCTGTATTGGTAAAAGGCATCTATTAATGGCAATAATAAAGCAAAGCTAACAAACCAACAGCCTTAGTAATTTTGATATGGCTTCTCTTTACCAAGATGAGAAGAAAATTGCTGAGCTACATCTAAGTAATTGGCTTCAGTTACATCTAAATCTGGCTGGGGAATTCTGGGAGTTGGAGTACACACATTATAGAGTTGCTGAGGCTGAGAAACACTGATGTAAATAATAGGCTTGAGTCCGAGCACTTCAAAAGTCCTTGGAGGCATAAAAAGATGTTTAAAGACAAGTTGGAAAACCATGTGGCTCATTATCTCAGGCTCTTGTAAGGGTTATGATATGATGATGATAGTTCTGCGATGTTCTTACTACACCTGTTTTTCTCCTACTTACAGAAATTAAAGGGAACTGGCACAATTAAACCTGGGTTTGGGATGGAGACATTCTGGCTATGGCCTGTCAGGGGCTACCATTTTCTCCTTTGATGCCAATGTTGTTGCAAAGCTGTTTTTCCTTTTATGCATATTGGAGGTTTACATATATGGAACCTGCTTTCTTTTTGGTTTGTAGAGAATGTTTGTGTATGCAGTACTGTTGATTCGTAATTTTGCAAATGGATTTAAACTTTGCACTGTGTTCATTTTACATTTAGCAAGGTCATGTGCATTTGTTTTTATCTTTTTAATTTAGGCTTTTCAGTAAATAGTTCAAATTATCCCTGTGCTAGACAAAATAAAAAATGTTACTTCCTGAGCTGATTAAGAAAAAATTACATAGCCATCTTCCTTACTGAAGTGACTGTATAATGTAGAAGGTTAAAACTCAATAAAGTCAACAATATACTTTATTAGAAGCAATAAGCAGTGTCAAAAATTATACTTCTAGTTAATAACATAGTAACTAAACAAGCCTTCCAGCCCAAATGCCTACAGGAACATCCAGATCTTTAATTCCTTGAAGATGGCTAACAAGGAAAATAATCCATAGCTTCAGAAAGTACTCTGAATACAAAATTAATACTCAAACAAATATAACTAAACATTTAACATAAAAAAATAAGATTTCTTATAGAAAGAATTTGGCTGCCAGGGATCAATTGCAATTATCAAAATGACTGTGTTACCCAAGATAAATTATTTATTTATGAGCCATGGTGGCGCAGTGTTTAGAATGCAGCATTGCAGGTTACTTCTGCTAACTGCTAGCAGTTCGATTCTCAATGGCTCAAGGTTAACTCAGTCTTCCATCCTTCTGATGATTGTTGGGGGCAATATGCTGACTCTGTAAATTGCTTAGAGAGGGCTGTAAAGCACTGTGAAGCAGTATATAAGTCCAAGTGCTAAAGCTAATGCTAGCTAGTGCCATTTCAAACGGCCCCAATTTCAGAAAAAGACTTTACATGAACAACAAGTAACAATTAACAAATATATATGCAGTGGGGAAAAATTTAGGGACAAATTTAAAATTTAACACCACACCGCAGAAAGAGGTGGCTTTGTCATTCCAGATTTCAAACAGTATTAAAGACAAGCTCTTTGTTTCACAGAGTAGATAAAATCCCCAAACAGCAAAACATCAGTACGGTATTGGAAGGAGTTGACCTAGCTAATGGTCTTCACACATACTTATACCACAGGGACCCAAAAGAGTATAAAAACTTAACAGGACACATTATAAGACAAAGTTTAACGCAAGTATGGGACTCCATGTGGAAAGTAATAAGCCCAAACATTTCACCATTAGGTCCTAAATGGTTTTCATGTTGGAGACAATTATGGTAAGGAAAAAGTAATTACATATGTAAACATGGTCCGCCCAGACCTTATGAATAGATTACACACATAATAAGAATCAGCAAAGGCTGGAATATACCATGGCAGATTTATTTTCAATTTGCTAGAAGAATAAAATCCGACCTAAAAAATGAGATATTAAGAAAAATGACAAAATTTGAAAATGTTTATACAGACTCAGTATGTATCTATAAATATTTATTTAGATACAACACAGAGATGGAACATATATGTTAAATTGGAAGAAGCAGTCAGAAGAATGTGTAACAAATCTTTAAAATTCACTCTCAGTTATGGTTTGCAGGAGAATTGATGTAAAATATTTTACAAATACAAATAGACAACTCCATCAATGATTGCTAAAATAAAGAAATCATAGAACAACAAATGTTGGAAATTTCACAAAATAGAAGGAACATTCTAGCATGTGTGGTGAGCATGTTAAAATACTCCAAAGTATTGGAAAGATGCACAAAGCACTATTCAGAGACTTTAGGGAACAAAATTGAAATGAAACTACTTTTATAAATTAGATATCATTCCAGAATACATAATAAACATATCATAAATAAACTTGGCACAATATAATATAGAGATGTTGGCATTAAACTCAAACATTTATACATCTTTATATCATAAAAATAATTTTACAAGCACACATAAAGTAAATGAAATTTGTTAATTGAAAAGGGAAGGAAGGAAGGAAGGAAGGAAGGAAGGAAGGAAGGAAGGAAGGAAGGAAGGAAGCTATCTGAATTTCTCAGGGTATGTTGGTCCAGCAACCAAGAAAGCACAGCACCTAATTATTAGATCAATACCTAATAGATCAGGGGTGTCAAACTTGTAGGCTAGATGCGTCATGCGTTGGTCACCCCCCCACCTCCATTTTAATGAAGGAGGAAAAAGTCATGATGCATTATGTGATGACATTGTGATGCTGCAAATTTGACATCCCTGTAATAGATTGGAATCTGGAATATGCCAACCCTGCCATTTCTTGTGGGCTGCATAGAGACAATTGGAGGCAGGTAGTTCCATGTGTAACGTGGCCCTGTGTCGTGTAGGAATTTATACGTGATAATGGTATAATGCTCCTGCTTGAGCTGGGGGTTAGACTAGAAGACCTTCCACGTTCCTTCCAGCTCTATCAAAGATGCCTAAACCAGTATATTAAATTGCATCTGGAAGTGAACTGGGAGTCAGAGCAGTCTGTAGAACATAGGCATTAAATGGACATACTGTTGTATGCCTTCAACTGCCCACGTTGCTGTATTCTGAACTAGTTGCAGTTTCCAAGAATTCTTTAAGAGCAACTCTATGTTCAGCATGTACTAGTAATCTAACCAACAGATGATTAAGGCATGAATTACTGTAAATAGCTCTTCCAATTCCTAGAGAAATGATAGCAGTTCTAGTACAGAATCTTGCAAATCTAAATGTGCTTTCTCTCTGAAGACTTGTAAATTGAAGGGATTGGTGGCGAACAAGCTGAGGCATTTTCATAAGTGTCTTTCCTAGTATGGGCCAAGCCTTATTTATCTGATTGTTGCCTTCATATTAGAACTCTCCTTTGTCTTTCAAAAACATTCTCTAAACACATTACAAGTGGATTGGGAGGGAGAGTCAAGATCCACAATTACTGATTTTTCCAAGATTAAACTCTTTAAACTTCTTTGAAGGAGTTGGGGTGGTTCAGAAATGTGAAAAAATAAACAAATAAACAAATTGAAACCTTTTCTTTCCCATTCATCCCCTTACAGCATTACTTAGTTGGCCTGGGGCAAAGATATGTCATTGTCTTTCATCAGTTGTCTGATGATACCTCGCCCTGTGCTAACCCACATCCAGAAGCTTCATATAAATGTTAAATAGGAGTAGATAGACTACAAGTCAACAAAGCAGGGACCTGCTCTCTTCCTCCCTATCAGCATTGACTGGAATCAGCACTTGAGAAAGGACAATACCGCTATAGTGCCATGCCTCTCATTTCCAGCTCCCTGAGCCAGTGCAAAAAATACCACAATTGAAGATCACTGAGAAATCCATAATGATGCTTTGCCCCATCACTCAGCTCTCAATGTTATTTCCTATGGGATCTTGCAGACAATAGATACTTTATTTGTATTATTTCATTTCAGTTGAAAACCTGGTGGAATAATTAAATATTTTAATATAGATATTTATATCTTCACGTGGGACTATTTAGGATGTTAGCAAATTACAATTTGAAATACCGAGATCTATTAAAGCCCTAGTATTTTATAGGTGCATTGGTTCATTTTCTATGATCACTTTCATTGGGATCCAATCAACTGTGTTATAGTTCTAGGCTAGGGCATTATCCTGCAAGTTTGGAGAAAAAGGCAATAGATATTATTAATTTAGGAGACCATATGGGTTGTTAAGTAGCTCAAATCCCTGAAAGAAATTCTTTTCTCAATCCATCCAGTATTTAAAGCAGGGGTCTCCAAGGTTGGCCACTTTAAGACTTGTGGACTTCAAGTCCCAGAATTCCTCAACCAGCAAAGTTGGCTGAGATATTCTGGGACTTGAAGTCCACAAGTCTTAAAGTGGCCAATGTTGGAGAGCCCTGATCTAAAGAACATTTGATTGGGATATGAAAAACAGTCTTCCCAATGTAACTCACTTTCAAAGGCTGGCATGACAGGGAGGCTCCTGATGATTTTGCCATGGTTCAGGATTACTTCAGTAGTTTCATGCTTGATTAACTTCCAGCTATGACACTTGTCATCATGGACTGGTGAAGTGTCTAAGGTCAAAAGCTCCAGCTCCCCACAGAATCTTTTCATTGAGGCAATGCAAACTTAGGGGCATTAAAAGAGGAGTAACCATGGTGACAAGTAGGGATATGAAAGGCGAAAAGGAAAATGTTTGTTAGAAAAAAAGGATTGAAAGGCCCAAGCCTGGTGCCAGGCCTGGGCTCATTGGGGAGCCCAAACTTTGGAAATCTTACCTCAACCAAAGTTTTTGTTTCATGGCCCTTTAAAAAAAAAAAAAATCTAATAGATTTTATCATGGCAAGCTGTGGCTATTGTTTGATAATTTATGGCTAGTTTTATTTATTTAAAGATATTATAGCATCATTTTATTCCATTTTTGTTACAGATGTTGCTAGGTACTGTGTATTCTGTGTAAAATGTAGTATATAAATGGACATAAGCACATCTGTTATTAATTTTTATTTCATTTCATATTTTTAGATCATCTTTCAAGGTAAAAAAGCTGCCTTCCCACATGTTCCATTAAGCAATCATTTAAAACTGACATAAATATGAAATATTTGAAAACCTTTTCAGTGTGGGAGAAAGTAAAGAATAGAACTATACTCTCTGTCTTGGTTCAAGATGGGCAGAAGCCTCCATAGAATACTCGTCTTCTATCAAAATAATGAAAAAAATCATGTCATTGTGTTGGCAGCTCTGCCCCCTTTGTAGATGCATGCGATGTCATGAGACATATATACCAAAGGAATGGAGCTTGCATTATGTCACCTGATGCTTTTTTCATCATTTGCCTTTCCCTTTCATCCCTTCAGGTGGATACTTCTGAAGATCAACTAGATCAGGGCTGTCAAACTCCTGGCCCATGGGCCAGATGTGTCAGGCAATAGCCACGCCCATGCCTGCTTTAGTGAAGGGAAAAAAAGTCCCAATATGTCACATGATGCTGCCAAGACAACTTGAGTTTGACACCCCTGAACTAGATTTAGTGTTCTCTGCAATGAGCCTCTGACCTCACCTTGAGCATTTCATTTCACAACCCCCCCCCCCCCCCCAAATCCTCTGTGCAGATTTCGAAAGCCAAATGAAAATGTTTACAACTTATAGCTGTCAAACCTCCAGGAATCCTGACTCTTCCGGGCAGAAAGGATACAATACTTGGTATAAAATCTAGATAATTTTGTTGTAATAATCACAATTGCACAGCAGTGATTGATGTTGGTTCTCTACTTCTGACACTAGATTTCTGAGGAATTATTTTATCTTCTTGATGGATTCAGCTTTGCCAAATAAACCAAAAGCAAGGGCAGTGAAATGTCTAACAGCTGGTTAAAATATGATGCCTTGCAAAGTATCCCTATGAGACCACAAAGCTTCCTTCCCTCCTGTTCTCTAAAATGCTCCCATTTTATTGCCTGAAGCTAGAATAGCTTGTTCTCTCGGATGTATGCATGCACATAGATCACTTCAAGCTCTGGGGCATTTAGAGAACCAGCAAGATGCTAATAAAACAGCTGACAAAGAACAGTAATATTCTGCCAGTTGTTAAAAGAAATAGCTCTCTTGGGAAATTTAAAATCTGCTGTGTTACCTCATTTGAAATCACCAGGGTAGGTACTTCACTTTCTCCCTAATACAATGAGTCGGGGTGGGGAAGCTTTATTTCTTGCCACGCTTAGTAATTTTTATGGATTTTCCTCAATAACCTTGCATCTCACAATGTCTTATGCTTCTATGTTACTGGTATGTGATAAACAAAGCCTGATGGATACATGCTCTTATGACACTTTAGCAGTGCAGAATCATTTAACAAGGAATTTGCACCAACCAAAGGCCATGAAGATCAGGTTTTGAGTTACAAATATATTAGGGAAACTTAAAGGAATAAAAATAATCTATTCCAATTGAGATCATGATTGCAAGCTTACACCAATATTTATAACTCTGTATACTATTGGATTCCTTTGTTTCAAAGGAATATAGGAAACCTGCCACAGAAGCTTTGATGCTAAGAGTTTTGTTTGAGTACCTTAGTTTAAAAAAAAATAGAAGAAAGAGTAGTCAGTGACAGATTGGATGCTTTGCATGAAAAAAAGTCTCAGCTACAAATCATAGGAAAAACAAATAATTTGAAAGCCTGTGACAGCAATGTAGCAGCAGCAATAGCACTTAAACTTATATACCGCTTCACAGGACTTTATAGCCCTCTCTTAAGTTGTTTACAGAGTCAGCATATTGCCCCCAACAATCTGGGTCCTCATTTTACTGACCTCAGAAGGATGGAAGACTCAGTCAACCTTGAGCCTGGTGAGATTCCAGGCAGCTGGCAGCCAGCAGAAGTAGCCTGCAGTGCTGCATTCTAACCACTGCACCACCACAGCTCTAGATTTAGTGTTCTCTGCAATGTTATTTGCAATCTCAGTGTAATACATACCATCACACAAATTCAGGTAAGATTTCTGAGTTATCTTAGGCAGAATAATGGAATATGAATAAAGATAGCCCTTTGGAAATGATGGGCTATTTGATTTTGAGCCACAAAATTTATAATCACTACCTTAAATTAAGCCTCTGACTTTTTAGTTGTTTGCACCTTTAACAGCTCTGCAGTGACACCACTGTCTGCTCTCTTCTTCTATCATCTACAAACCCATTGGAAGAGCAAGGGAGTGCCAGCTGTGACTACAGCTGTGCTCTGCAGCAAATCCAAATGTTTCTAAAACTTCAAGGAAAGAAATAAAAAGATAAATACTCCTGTGTGCTAAAGAGAGGGACCAGGAAGAAGATGCTGAAGAAAGGACAGAGGGGGACATTCCTCTGCTATCACATGGCATCTGAAATGCCCTTTTCTATGGAAAGAAATAAATTGGGAGAGGGAGTGCAAGGCGACCTATACCTGTTTGGCATTTTGGGCAGTGGTATCATTTTGGGATATCCTGTGCAGGCGCCTCTCCTTTTTTTTTTTCCAGAGATAATTGTGGGGTGACAGTGTGGTTCTCTGGAGATAAAGGTGCTTTGTTTTTGGATAGCTACTCTGATTTTGGGATCCCTGCAAGCCCTTTGTCAAGGTTCCAGCAAGCCTCCATTCCAATCAATAACTCCGAGACAGATATATCTTAAAGGTATCTTTATCTGGATAGTAAACTGGCACGTCTGTGGAATCCCAAATCTGAAAGTTTTCGGGCTTCCTTGCAATATTCAAACCACAAATCCATCCCCCTTGGCCGCCATCACATCACATGGCCCAATCACAATCCGTCCTAAAGTCAGATTATTATTTCATTCTGCGCCATACTCAATGACCTTGAACTAACAGAAGAATTTTATTTTGTCTACTTAGAGCTACTCCATTGAAACCCCCCTGCTCCCACTTTCTCAGGTTTGTGGCAGCATGGGAGCATCGACTCTCAAAATGACTTCCAAAACTGACACCCTTCCCTGTGACACCAGGAAGCGTTGCAGGATGCCCACAAATCCTGAAGAGCTGTCTACTTCAGAGGAAGGGTTTTTATTTCCCCTCCTTGCTTGGTTATTTTGGAAACTTGGAGAGCTGTGGTTGATTTGCCCCAACGCTGGAAGTTTTTAAGAAGAGATTGGACAACCATTTGCCTGAAATGGTGTAGGCTTTCCTGCCTAAGCAGAGGGTTGGACTAGAAGACCTCCAAGGTCCCTTCCAACTCTGTTATTCTATTCTATTTCCTGTGGCATATTTTAAATTGGCCTTTTTAAAAATTACTAGGCTTGTTTTAGAGTATTTTAAATTTGCCTCAATGAAGAATTTTGCATAGCAGAGGCAAACTGATTCTCTTTGGAGCAAGGAGGTAGGCGGAATCTTCCCACAATGTTTTGAAGCCCTTGTTCATTGAACATGGCTGCTGCTCTGCCTACACAGAAGCCTGTGCTACTTCGCAAGGCCATTGTGCATTCTCCAGTGGGATAAATTGGAAGAGATTGCAGTGCACATGCAGAAATCTCATCCAGGTTTTCCAAGTGCCAGACAATGCTGAGGAGGTGGGCTTTGTAAGAACCAATAAAATAAGTGTGTGATGCCATCTCTGTTAGAAGAAGAGGAAGGCATGCTGTTTTCCTAAGAGTTTGAGGGATTGCTTTACTTCACCAGAGCAAAGACTAAATTCTAAAAAAATGCAGAACGCTAAAAATACAGAGCTGTAACAACATTCAGCTCAGTGTGGAGACTTTCCTAGGGAGATGCGTGTTTCCTTTCCCTTATGTAAATTTTAATTTTTTTTTCTACTACTGTATACAGTACAGCAAGAACCCTTTACTATCTGCTGTTGTTTAATGAGCTTAGAGTTACAGCCGCAACATATTTCAACTGGAAGGATCAGGTTGTGGAAGACTCTCAAACAGGAATTTGCTGGGCAGGACAAAAGAAAGAAACTTGTGACAAGCTAAGGAGAGAAGGTGGAGATCGAAGGACGTGGCTGAAATTACAAAAGGCAGAGGAGTATTTCCAAATCTTGGAGGAGGAGAATAAATTCTTAGTACATTGCGCTGGGCATTGTCCATGAAAGAGTGGCAGCCCCTACGTTTCAGCTGGCACAGGCACAGGAGATGATGACATTAATGAAGAATGTTTCTGGGAGGTAACCAGGTTGAGGGTCGGTTGCTTTAGGAACAGGAAGCTGTTCATCAGAGCCAAGGAAAGGTAGCAGATGGTATGAAGCAGGGTAATTAAAGCAATAAACCTGAAAGGATAGTAGCAGAAATGAATTTTGCAATGGGGTGAAATAGCAGCGATACTCAGACTGTTTCATTGGAACCTTCTAAGAACAGACACGAGCACTTTCAAATCTGAAGACACACCTTGGTCTTGCCATAAAATGAACACTAGACAAGTCACTAGCACAACAATAGCTTCTAGGAAGCCTGAAGATGCAAATAAAATTCAGTTGGAGATTTAATGAATGAATAATACTGGGGCATTTAGCTGCAGGATATGTTTCCATGAGGCAATTTGCAATCCATCCCACACTTTCCAAAGCTGGAATGTACCAAGACATTCTAACAAATTCAGTCTCTTGTAGTTGCTTCCTTTATAATCTCATCTGTAAAATTGAGTTAATGACTTCCTTCTGTTCCAATGATCTGTGGCTCCAGCTGTTACAGTATTATCACGTGATGCTTTTGCCATTTTAACATGGAGGATTTGAAATCGGCATTTGCATTTTCAACATCTGTCATTCACACGCCAAGGCATAAGTATGGGTTAAAATGGGCATTCTGTGTGACATTTGTTGTTGCATTTTCTCCTCCTCATTAATAGCTCACACATTCTGTTCTGAGAACTGTTTTAGATTTTCTAGTGAAACCACTTCTAGAAATCAGGCAGTAATGACAGCACTGAAGGCTGCTTCACATACCAATGACACCAGCTTGCCTTTGATCAGATTAAGAAACATATGGGTGACTTCTTGACTGAGCGCCCTTATTGTAATGCATATATCTGTACACATATCACAAATACACCAAAAATGGTTTGCACACATCCTAAATTGATAAGGGTTAACCATTTCATCAGTTTGTTATAATAAGGCTGGCTTCAAATTTATCCCAGATAACATTTTCTGAAGGCTTTCCTACTGTTCCTTAAAATTGTAGGGTTTTTCTTCATGATGCCATCACCTTAAGGAAAGTTAGGGATGTGTGAAAAATAGAAACACACTTGTCTTGATGGCCTTTCATTTGGATGCAGGATGCAATAGCATTTGTGAAAAGCCTGTAGAATAGAATAGAATAGAATAGAATAGAACAACAGAGTTGGAAGGGACCTTGGAGGTCTTCTAGTCCAACCCCCTGCCTAAGCAGGAAACTCTACATCCCTTCAGACTAATGGTTATCCAACACATTTTTAAAAACTTCCAGTGTTGGAGCATTCACAACTTGAAGCAAATTGTTCCACTGATTAATTGTTCTAACTGTCATGAAATTTCTCCTTAGTTACTTCTCTCCTTGATTAGTTTACATCCATTGCTTCTTGTCCTGCCCCCAGGTGCTTTGGAGAATAGCTTGACTCCCTCTTCTTTGTGGCAGCCCCTGAGATATTGCTATCATATCACCTGTTTACTTTGGTACTTTTCTGAAGCAAGTGTTTTGGCAGCAGGGTGTCTGGATTTTAGAGAGCAAAGGCAGATGAAGGGAACAATAGACACCCGGATGTTTCAGCAGTATGCATAACACATTGGGTCAGGTGGTAGAGTGTAAAGAACTGGATTCTGCAGTGAGAAGGGAGTAGGGCAACATGGATTCCTGGTTCTGAAAAGCAAAACAATCCAGCAGCTGCAACAATAAATGAAGTCAGCTATGGTCCTAGATGGGAAGCCTTTATTTCATGAAGGAGGTGGGCAAATTCGGAAAGAGGGTCTCAGTCTGCTGCTGTTCTATCATGTTCTCATCTTTAGGAAGTTATAAAGCTATTTAAAATAATAATATAACAACAACAACAACAACAACAACAACAATAATAATAATAATAATTTACTTTTTAATTATGCAGAACTTCCCAAACGTGTATGAATTGGAATTGGCAATATTTTCACTTTCTTGAATGATGCAGTGGGGGAGAAACCCATAGAAAATGCAGAGAAAAGCGTCTTGGTAATCTTTCCTCTCTCCCCCACTCAGTCACCAATATATTTTTGATTATGGAAACTGAAAAGGAGCCTTGAGAATCATTGATGGTGCATGCTATTTCTTCAAAATCAAACATAAATATACAAAAGAGAGTACCTTATTGCACATGTAACTTTGCATATGTGACTTTGATTCAAAAAATTTTGAGCATCATTAGACAGGAAGCAGCATGCTTGAAGAAATATAAGTAAAATTAATATATTCTGATTTAATTTTGAAATAAAGGCATATAGACAGTTCAAATAAAAACCAGTAACTGGATTTAACAGATAACAGGTAATCAGAGTTGGAAGGGACCTTGTAGGTCATCTAGTCCAACCCCCCATCCAAGCAGGAGACCCTTCACCATTTCTCACAAATGGCAGTCCAATCTCTTCTTGAAAGTCTCAAATGATGGCGCTCCCACAACTTCCGAGGGCAAGCTGTTCCATTGGTTGATTGTTCTCACTGTCAGAAAGTTTCTCCTTGTTTCCAGGTTAAATCTTTTCAAACAAAGCTAAATATTACATCCATTAAGCAATATGATATACACTAAGGATAGGAAAATTGTGTTACTATAAAACTTTTGCAGCTGAAAGAATGCTTGAATTTGTCGTGTTGAACGTAATTCGTTTCCCTTGAGGGCAAAGTCTATGCAAGTATTCAGAGGATCTTGGTTTTTCTTCCTGTCCTGAAAAGAGTACAGAACAGAATCTGGAGCTTCATTTCAGAAGTTTTTCTTAATTCCCTCTAGATTATCTGGTTTCTATCCAGAGTACTTGTCTAATGATCTATATTCCCAAAAAAGAGAAGGCCAAGCCACACTGCAAGAACATCACCATGCTAGAAAACCTTCTGTCCCCAGCAAACTGACCAGTGGAGCCAAATGTCTACTGAGCAGAAAGATAATTGTTTTATTTTGTGACTAGGCTGATTTTGTTTTTGGGATTGGATAGTCTAGGCTGAATTCCCTCCTCTTGCCCAAAATACAATCAATCTGGCTCCATGAGGGGGGGAGGGCTCCACAAGAAGCTTCTCACTATCCAAGTTTTGCATTTTTATATACAGGCCCAAAGTGCAGGGAAAGTATCTAGGAAATCATGCATTTTTGCTGTTGGCACTGCTACATGCTTCAACTGTTTTGGAAAATCAGGTCGCAACTTCCTATACCAATCAGGTTGACTCTTTTCACAGACCCAGCTTTGGAAAGAGCCAAACTGCTGTCACAGCATAATCTTTGATGAGGATTGCCTAGTGCGGACTGAACAATTTCTTTGCAACCAGTTTGTCTATGTGTGCACTGTGTGTGTGAGAGAGAGAGGGAGGGGGGAGAGAATGCACCAATATATATGACTTCTGATTACCTGCTACAGCATACAGACACTGTAGCTCAGGGGTGTCAAACTCAAGGCCTAGAAACAGCAAAGGACTGGTCCAGTGCCTCTGCCAGTGAAAATGGAATATGTTCAACCTTTGTTTTTGCTGGCAGAGGACTAGCAAAACAAACTAAAAACAAAACAAAAGGAGAAATGTTTCCCCTTTTGCATTTGAGCATGCAAGAAGGGACAGAAAAGGAGAAAGAGGAAAGACAAAGAAGGAAAGATTGAAAGAGAGCAAGGAAGGAAAAATAAGGAAAGAGGGGAAGGAAGGAAAAATAAGGAAAGAGGGGAAGGAAGGAAGGAAGGAAGGAAGGAAGGAAGGAAGGAAGGAAGGAAGGAAGGAGATTATAATGAGAGTGAGTGAGGGTCTGAGGGAAGTCCTGCCTTAGCACTTGGCTACCACTAGTGCCCCGAACATGAGTGATGTCGAGCTGGCCATGCCCAGCCTACCCATGCCTACCCTGCTCACACACACACACACACCCAAGGTCAAACACAACCCTGATGCGGCCCTCAATGAAATCAAATTTGACACCCTGGCTGTAGCTCATCATTTGTGCAATATATGATCAGGAAAGTGTCTATCTCAGCATGATATTGAAATCTGAAATAATACTTTCAGAAAATACTATATTTTTAACCTAAGCTGCCATACAAGAAGATTTACTTACCTTTCAGGAAAAGTGTTATGCAGCGTCTCTCAACCTTGGTAGCTTTAAGCATGCTGGCTAGGGAATTCTGGGAGTTGAGGTCCAGAAATCTTAAAGTTAAAACATTGATGTTCAGTTATCACTGAGATAATTCTGATGAGAGAGTCCGCTCTCAAGGTATCACAAAGACTTGTTCTATGCTATTATCAGTGTTCCAGGAACATGAACAGTCTAATGTTGCCTGTTTTTCTTGTATGTTGCACAATCCTATTTTTTCTCCAGTCCCTTTTTGTCCAGAAATTTGAGTAACTTTCCCTGCCTCTCCACACTATTTACATTCGACCACACTTTGTCCCCTGGCCTTCCTACCAGCTTGTGGCTGGGCAGTGGGCCAGGGGCTTTTCTGACACATAAAAGTGGGATTTAAGTGATAATGTTTTGATTCCAGCAAAAGACACATGTAAGATTGTAGACGAGAGCAACAACATTTGAATTTTGTGGCAGGCAGAGGATGATAACATCCAACTGTTGCTGTTTCTCCTGCCAGAACCTCCTCTGACGCTTTTAAGTTTTTGCATTTTTCCTTGTCCAACTGAAGTCTGATAGGCTGAATGGAATTGCTTGCAAGATCCTCCCACACACTTCTGGTCATACACGTTGAATCTGTTGCGGCAGTGTGCCCTGTTAATATCAACCCTGGCTTACTATAAGGCTCCACCTGACCCTTGGCTTGTAAGCTTGATTGTTGACAATTGAATTTTCCTCTAGAAAGTGGTTCTCAGTCATACCCCTCCTATGTTTTTTGTCGCTTCCAAAACCTACATATACACTCTCTATGTATGTATGTATGTATTTGTGCCCAGAAATATATATAACATTTCCTATTTCAATAGTCCTTAGTGAAGCAAATTAAGTCCAATTCTGTACCATGCTTTGGCTTCTTAAGTTAATATGAGTTTTCACAGCTCTTCTTGATCAGTGGTACAATCTCTATGTTGGTATTTTCTTGAAGCTCCCTTCTCATCTTGATTGGTCATTCTCTTGAAGAGCATGCCATTAAGAACTTAAGGGCAACTCCATCTCCACCTTATTAAGATATTAGTATTTAATATTAGTGTTTAAATATCACAGTCAGGTTTATGATGCCATACCATTCACCAAAACTAAGCAGTAAAGTGCCAAGCACTATGAGTTCATGGCTTTATATAGCATACCATAGGAGATAGGCAAATGAGAAATGGGATTTTGATATAATTATATTTTATAAATGCTAAAAATAAGGTATATAAATTTTTAAAGCAGAGAAGGATGCTTTTGAAGATAATGGCACTATGAAAAAGAGTAATAATCAATGATTCTATTAATGTCGCAAAAAATACTAAGATGATTTAGGCTCCTGTAACTGATAGAAATTTCTAATTCTGAATATTTATAATTCTGTTTTTGTTCTTTGTAAATCAATTCTTATTAGATATCCCAGATTCTCTTCTGGTGGCTGCATGTTCGACAAACTGGAATGGATTAAACAAAAACAATAAAATGTAACAATTTGTAATTTGTAAAACAATAATTTTAGGGTATAGCCTAAAAGAAAAGGCATGACAGGTATACTTTATAGGAAAGATTAACAACTGATCCCAGGGAATAGATGTTTAAGCTACAAAAAGATAAATTTTAATTCTGGATGATAGGAACAATTCAACACTGGGACAATTACCTTAAAAGTTAAGATAGAAACTAAACTACTGCCTGTCTATAAATCTCCTATTTGAGCATAGAGCTGGACTTTGGGACTTGTCTCCAAATCTATGATTCTGGCAATATCTGGGTAGATACTGTTAAAACTATAATCCAATTAAAATAATAACCCACACCAGAGGTGGTATTCAGCAGATTCTGACCAGTTCTGGAGAACTGGTAGCGGAAATGTTGAGTAGTTTGGAGAACTGGCAAATATCACCTCTGACTGGCCCCACCTCCATCTATTCTCTGCCTCCTGAATCCCAGCTGATTGGCTGGGTCTTCTTTTGTTGCCCTACAAAGGAGAATGGAGCTGGAAAGCAGATTAGTGGGGTGGGGAGGGAATGGGATTTTGCAGTAACCTTCCCTTGCCACAGCCACCAAGCCACACCATGCCCACCAAGCCACACCCACAGAACCAGTGGTAAAAAATTTTGAATACCACCAATGACCCACAAAAACAAAAAGGGAAAATAAAAGCAAGGTTCTGGGATTATCAATTGAAAAAAAATATGTTAGCAGCAATAGTTCCTCAACCATGTTTTCCAAGAGTTAAATAACATCAACAGAGCTTGAAGGGAGGAATTGCAAAACAACATGCTTTTCATCCAAGCTCCAGTTATGAATGTGAATGCTGGAGAAGTAGAGGCATGATCTATAGCAGGAGAAACTATGCTGGCTGGGGAATTCTGGGAATTGAAGTCCACATATCTTAATGTTGCCAAGTTTGAAAAATGGAAATGCTGTAAAGGGAAGTGATTGGTCTTCTCTTCAGCAACCTTCCTTAACCTAAGCTGCTCCAGATACAATCAGGGGTGGGATTCTACCAGTTCGCACCTATTCGCTAGAACCAGTTGTTGACAGTCTAAGCAGTTCGGAGAACCAGTTGTTAGAAGAAATTACTGGCCTAATCCTGTAAGGAAGGCAGGAAGGAAACATTCTGGTGTTGCTTACAGAAACTGCCTCTCTGTTAACCCTTATTACATTCTTGGCAGGACTAGACTTCCTGTCTCAGGAACTCCTCTGGAGTTTTTTTCTCCTCTTTTGCTGGAACTTTGCTTGTATGGAGTGACCATTCAAAGTTACAATGGCACTGAAAAAAGTGACTTATGACCATTTTCCACACTTAGGACTGTTGCAGCATCCCCACAGTCATGAGAGGCCAGGTGAAAAGATGTGTGCCTCTATGTGAGTGATATTGAGTTGGCCACACCCAGCCAATAACACGACCAAGCCATGTCCACCCAGTCACATGACCACCAAGCCACACCTACCACCTAAGCCACGCCCACAGAAACAGTTGTTAAAAAATTTGAATCCCACCCCTGGATACAATAGGACTGTACCTCTTAGAAATCCCTTCTAAAAGTTGTAGGCCTAACATGGCTTCAGGATGGCAGGTTGAACTAGCCTGCTTTATGGCATAAAAGTTATAACTTCCCTCCCCTCTTCCAAGAAAATAGAACATCCACCATCTAGATTTCCAGAGGTCTTCAGGAAATACAGAACTCTTGTGTTTTTTGACCCCCAAGCTGAGGTGTCTGCAGAATCATGGCCATTCATCAAAACAACAAAAACAGCATTGAGCTATTGTGATCTACCCCTTTCATTTGGGTATAACATCACAATACATGTACAAAATGATGTCTCTGTAAAAGGTCCATTGTCTTACAGGGACATGGTAAGAACAGCTATTTTAGGAGAAATTCTATTGTTTAAGACTGAGGAAATGATTTGATAGCTGGCATTGGTCACAATGTATTTATTGGCAACTGTGAAGCTGTTTTTATGAAAGATCTATGGATCTAACCTGTCGTTCTTAAAATCTATATGTGTTAACACTTCTGTAGCAATTCTATGTGCTAGCGTTCTTTAAACAGAAGTGCTTCATGATATGAGTGTGACCAAAAAGGGTATCTCCATAATATATTCCAAATCAGGATTGTTTTTTTGAGTCATGCGTGCAATGCACATAAAAGATAGATGGAGTTTGATCACACAACTATAATCACTATTTTGACTTTTTTAAACAATTCCCTGTGGATTACCCTAGGGCCTAGGACAAAGCAATTTTGAATCATGAAAGTAGCTGTATTGAATCATTAAAGAGCTATGCATCTGTTTCAGAAGTGGCATAAGTAGATGTACAATCCCTTTGTTTTATGCGTGTCTATATTAGTGTTTCTGCATTTGGTTTTTCTACTCTCATTCCACTCTCACTCCCATCCCCATTTTGTTTTATTTTCTCTGGAACAAATCATTAAGGCTTGGTAAAATTTGTTCTGAATTGAAAATAAAAACATTTACCCAGTGGTATGGAAGTGCTAATGCTACTGGAACAGGCAGGATTCCAGGAAATGTTGACACAATCTGTTCAAGTGACAGACATATTTCTTGGATGTCCACTTTCTCTATGTAGGTAATTACCTAACAGTTTGATTGGTTGTCGACAGGTGATATTCAACAGCAAGTTTGCACATTTGGTAGTCAAGTACTAAATGCCAGTCAACTGACATATTTTGGCTGTGCATGCATTTGCAATAATGAGAGCAAGCAAATGAGCACTGGTAGTAATGTTGTTTGTTTTGTTCTCTCTACCCAGAAATCTGTGGGGTAATCATGCAAACAGACTAATGCTCATTTCAGTGTAATTGCCATGCAAGCTGACTTCACAGATGAAGTTTTTTATTTATACATTTAAGAACTACATTTGACTACCGAGTGTTCTTCTCTAAGACTTCTTATTTGAAAATAATATAAAAGCCACAATATCTGTTTTAAACAACATGGCTTAACAACAAACCAGCATCAAAAACTTGCTAGAATTGAAAATATACATTTTAGAACAATTCATTCAAAGCTTTAACTTCCTTGATCCCCTTTTTACTTTCCTTGCTCTCTGGCAGAATAAATACCCAGGTTATTTACAAGCAAAATATATAACAGAATAACAGAGTTGGAAGGAACCTTGGAAATCTTGTAATCCAACCCCCCTCCGCAAGCAGGAGATTCTCTGCCATTTCAGACAAATGGTTATCCAGTATTTTCTTAAAAACCTCCAGTGATAGAGCACCCTACACCTTCTGAAGGCAAGCTGGTCCATTGGTTAATTGTTCTCATTGCTAGGATATTTCTCCTTAGTTCTAGGTTGCTTCTCTCCTTGATTAGTTTTCAACCATTGTTTCTCGGAAGATATTCAATCTTGATTTAGTTTGAATCTGTCCTGGTAACCTTTTTTTTTTTAAAGCTGCAAATATTAAGTTACATTCAACTTCCTTATCATTGAACACAAACAAAGTTGAGTGATTTGTATATGTGAGTTGTGTGTGTTATTATTGGAAATATAACATTCCTAGAAGTTATAATTGTATTCTTACCACACTCAAAGTTTAGGCGTATGTTATCTCAGTTGAACCCAAAACCTGTTTTGGTCTACATTCCAACAATGGGAGTGGTCAGAGCCAAAAGCAGGTAGAAGTTAACTGTTTGATTCTTATTTTTGCTTAGGATTTATAGCAGTTGACATGCTATTGTGCCCTTAACATAAACCTACCCAAACTGAGGAGAAAGAGTGAGAATCATATTACCACAAGAAAAAGGCCCAGGTAGTCTGCTTATATTTATGCTTTTAAGAAATCTCAACCAATTATTTCTTTTGCCAATACATGGAGAAAATTGCAAATATTTGTGACCTTCTCTGCACAGGAGGACGCATGTCCTAGTTTACAGAAGAAAGGCTTCTATTCAAAAGGCAGCCAAAGAACAATTTCTATTTTAAGGTATCCTCTGTCTAAAGAGTTGTACAGTGTAAGTCCAGTTTAAAAATAAAATATTATATAAAGGGAAGAAAAGTGCTTCTCATCAACAGTAGCTGGACTGCTATACAGATCATTCAGTCATTGGGGTTTTTTTTGTTTTTGTTGGTAACATAGATTTTCTACAATGTAGAAATTTGCATCTGTGCATGTAGATTAGTACATGCAAACTCTCTCTCTCCCCCATCAGAAGAGACAGAAATAGCCACTCTAGCCAAATCCCACATTCCATTTGTAATGTAGGGATCATGTTAGAAGCTTTTCCAAGACTAGTAATCTTATTTTTTCCTGAAACACTTATAAACATTAGTATTTCATCATAGGCTTGCTAACAAAAGGGAACATATATATGATATATGATATGCCAATGATACCTCTTCATCGTTTTTCTATCTTCTTTCTTTTCACTTATACATAGTTAATTTAGAGCACTCTCATGAGCAGCCAATTTGTTTTCTCTACCTGAAATTCTCCATACTAAGCACGTTCCACAGTGCATAGAAAAACCCACAGATAGGTAGCAGGCATCTGGCAACTCACCAGAAGCTGTAAGCAGTGTAGCTAAAGATTTTAGAGATAGTTCCATGCGATTAATGAAAAGCAGCATTCAGATAGGCATCTGTCTTTGTATTTAGTCATATGGAGTATAAAGCCATTGGTATTATAGGGCTAAAGTCTTCCTTGAATCAAGTATGACTCTTGGTGACTGCGAGATCATTGCGCACTTTTCTCGGCAACTGTATGAACAGTTTGCTACTATTAGTGGCTTTTTGGGAGGGAGTTTCTTTTGATTTCCCCATGTAGCCTGTAATCCTGAAGTTTTCTGGTAATCTCCCATCCTTAAATGTTAGGACCCCTCCCTCCCTGCACCCCAATCACTAAACCAGTAGGTGCTGCCCCCTGCTGTGACAATATGGGTAAATTTTGCAGACATTTAATGACAGAGATCTTTTTGCCACAATGAATGCTATTAATTTCAAGATGTCAAAAGACAACAAAAATGTAGTTAATTGTGTCTGGAAGATCACAGAATCTTTACAGATAATTTCCAAGATATAAGAAGGATACCTAGACAAGAAATGTTTTCATTATAAGAATTAGTTTATCAAATGTGGATCTAGCTAATGTCTGCTTTTAGATGCAATTAAGATACAATTAACTGTGGATTCACCACCCCCCCCCCCATTTCATCCTACTCTTCACCTGCTCGTTCTTCTAACCCACATTTCAAGAATAGCCTGCTCTGCATGGTTTCCAAAAAGATTACAGTGCAGGTTTTAGTTTCTTGAAGAAAAAGGGTGTTTTATGTCTGGAAAAATGAAAGAGCATGATCAGACCTTGTATGATCCAGAGAAAGGTTGTTTTCACAAGGGTTTTAAGTAGCTGGTTTGCAGCACAAACTCATAAATTTACTATATTGGAGCGAACCTTTAATTTAAAAAGAACAGAGAGTGCTTGCAGTGCAGTGTGCATGACAATTTTTTTTTTTTTTGCGAATCTGCTTTTCCTTATCAAACAGCACTGTACATAAGGAGTTAACATGCTTTGGCAGCATAGATGGTAGTTAATGATTGATAGCAAAGATGCCCTAGCAAGTTTTGAAAGAAAGTTTATTCCAGCAACGGATATTGTACAGCTACATAAGAACCAGCAATGTTTGGCTAGCTGATTCTGGATTGGAATTCAGAGAAGAAGGTGAGCAAATGTGTGGGTATATGGCAATATTATTCATAACCAAATACTGATTCCCAGCTTGCTGCCCTTCAAAAATGCTAGAATCAATTCCCAAGACAAGACAGAGGCTGACTGGAGGCCTTGGGATTGATGGCCAATACATCTGGAAGGCAACAAGTTGAGTAGTGGATAGTAATATTTGTTATCAAGGTAGAAGGATGTGTGGAATGCTACCTGTCATATTTATTATAATAGCATTATATTTGATGCTCCCTTGCCTGAATGTATATTGGAAGAAGATCTAGATGGTTCCTATGGGCAAGAAACATCTTTGAAGAACAAAGCCCTGGAGTTTGAACATGTGTTTAAACACAGAAACATCTCTGGAAGATCTTTCCCCTGGCTTCTTATAGTTATGTACGAGGATCAGTGACCACCCAAGCACAGCTGCTTTTCATTGTCTATCTGGCACACTTGTAAGAGGAAAGAGCTCCAAATTCTTTTTTGGGCTGATCTATAAATCTGAAAAGATAGATGCTTATGAACAGACATGGCTTTAAAAATGCTGCAGCATTAAGAATCGTGAAGCCTCACTTTCTGCTCCAGTATCAGTTGCTGTAAAGGACCACCTTTACCTCTCATTGTGCTCTTTGCTGTGTAATAACTGGTCTCTCCAGAGGTACTTAAAAAGTAACATACAACCCATATTTCTGCAAAGGAGTTGAAAAAGAATCAGATGCCATTTATATCCAGTTGGTTTCATTTTTTTGAGATGGGTTTACCATTGAAGACCTTTATCAAAATGGTCAGATTTGATGAAGCATACCTGTATATTTTTTTCTTCAATGAGCCAGGAGTGATGCCTAGGCTAGATGCTCTTGCCCTCTTGTTTAACATGCATATAATGCTGATGAATGAGATTATCAATTAGTCTGGGCTAAAGTATCTTAAGTATGCTGATGATTCCCAATTCTACATCTCAACCTTGGGCTTACCAAGTCTTATCCCAGTGTCTGAGATTGTGAGTGTCAAGTACAAGATGTCAGGAATGAGGATTCAGTTCAAAAGTACTACAAGTTAAATTTCATGTTATCTATATGCAAGCATCTGAGCTACTAACAGTCAAAGCAAATTGGCCCCAGGTAAAAATTAACAGACTTCAAGGGGGACTGGATTTAGGTCTCTTGTGGGGCTGTAGAGACTCCAAACTGATGATGGGTTTGGCCAGTGGTGGGATTCCAAAAAATTTACTACCTGTTCTGTGGGCGTGGCTTGGTGGGTGTGGCTTGGTGGGCATGACAGGGGAAGGATACTGCAAAATCCCCATTCCCTCCCCACCCTACTAACCTGCTTTCCAGTTCCATTCTCCTGTGCAGGGCAACAAAAGAAGACCCAGCCAATCAGCTGGGACTCAAGAAGCAGAAAATAGATAGGGGCGGGGCCAGTCAGAAGTGGTATTTGACGGTACTCCGAAGTACTCAAAATTTCTGCTACTGGTTCTCCAGAATTGGTCAGAACCTGCTGAATAACGCCTCTGGATTTGACCCTGTCCTTGAGCTCAGCCTGGTCATCTCCTACATGAGTGTTTGGATGGGAAAGAACTCAGGTTCAATCCTAGAAAGATTGAGTGCTATAAAGATTTGGGTTTCTCAATCCTAGAATTTTTCATCTTTAATCTTGGAAGGGGTTGCCCTTTCTCATTTGAGACTAGAATCCCCCTGGGGGTGTTTCTTGGGCTTGTGCTTCCTATTTGAAGAGCTTTTCAGCTGTGATGAGGAAGGCTTTTATTCCATCTGATGTACCGCTGAACCAGGAAGCCCTTCAGACAGTCATTCCTACCTTAGTCACATGTGGGTATTGCAATAAGTTCCATGGGGCTGCTTTTGAAGATCACTTGGAAGATGCAGCCAGTCCAACAGCATGCCTCAGTTTATCCATCTAATACCACTGCTTAACAAGCTGCTGTGTTGCCAGTTTACTTCCAGATTCAATTCAAGGTGCTGGTTGCCATCAATAAAGTTCTTTACAACATAGGGCCTGAGTACTTGATAGTTTCTGCATATAGCAATAGCATTAGATTTACATACCACTTCATAGTGCTTTATAGCACTTTCTAAGCAGGTTACACAGCATATTGTAGCCAACAATCTAAGTCCTTATTTTACTGACCTTGGAAGGATGGAAGGCTGATAGTCAACCTTGAGCCACTCAGGATCGAACTGCTGACAGTCAGTAGAGTTTGTCTGCAATACTGCATTCCAACCACTGTGCCACTATGATCCTATTCACTATGATTGAACAGAATTGGGGTGCTCTGGTTCTCATCCATTAAAATGTCATCTGATGGGACCCAGGAAGGAAGTCTTCATTGTTGCAGGGGTCTACCATGCAAAACAAAGGAACATCCTCACAGAGATTTACATGGCTCCCAACCTGAATATGGTTAAACAGTCTTTGAAAAACCAGATTGATCCCACAGTCTTAGATTAGGGTTGTTTGTTTGCATTTTATATGATTTTACATCCATATAATGCTGATAAGTGTTTTTAATTTCTTCTGGACATAGATAATTTTTTCTTTTAATATTGTTTCTTGCTTTTTAAAATATTGTATGTCACCCGAAGTCTATATGGAATTGGGCAGCCTTAAATATGACAAATAAAATAAATTTAATTTCCAATAAGCCACTTACATGAATTTACTCTAGCTTGTCTTCTAGTCCCACACGGTATTTAACATTTGTGCCACATGGTGTTTACATTGTTCACTAATACTTTGGCCAGCAGAAAGCTCTGGGTACGAAATTATTTAACACCAACTAAATTCTCAACACATTTTGAACACATTTGCTTGGGAGACATTATGGTCTGATTTCTCCTCCCCAGTTATTCTAAATGTGACGAATCAATTAAATAATTAAAATGAGATAAAATCAGTGGTTTGTTCAAATTTGTTTCATAGAAATTATTTCTTTTTTCAAAAAACTACAGTATATGAAGGATTTGGAAACATCTCTTGAGAATTTCAACTGGACCCCTTATTATTTTTATGAAGTTAGTGATTGCATGTTTAGTTAGGTTGAGAGCTATTATATACAGATATCTGTTGCTATTTTAACTATTATTGTTTTAATCACTGCTTTTTTCAGTTTCATTTTAATGTTTTTATTCTGAATTCACGTAAAGTGCCAATTGATTACCCAGTGTATCCTTAGTAAAGGATCCTTTATCTAGACAATGTTCCTTACTTCAAGGGCATCACAGGCTGTTTCCATAGGCTGCTCAGCTGATTTTTGGATTAAAGGTAAGGGTTTGGTTTTTAAGGCCAATCAGCACAAATTAATAGTTGGAGGGTTTTGTGGATAGATAGCCAGATCACTGGGCTGCAATATTTTCTTTAATGGTAATATGTGTCATATTTAAATTATCATAACTACTGTATTTATAAGCATCAAGTTACATATATCAGTCAGTAAAATCAAATGCTACAAAAATCAGTATTATCTTTTGATCTCTTCTTAGGCAATGGGTTTTCTTTGTTTATGTGTTTGTGTGTATGTGTGTGAAAACAGCGCTTTTGTTTTAGGCTGGAGGTCAGATTGTTTATTTACCCTGACTTCCATGAAGAAATCTGTCTATTAAATTATGATAGACTTTCTGATTAAAATTTCATGCCCCCCATTTTTTATTCATTTCCCCAAATCTCTTCTGGATATTGCTTTTCTCTGTTAATTGCCCATACTTCAGGTTAAGTTATACTGTTCTAAGAGTAGGAGGGGAATATCGGTATCTTTATGAAACAACTTATAAACAGCAAACTTCTGCCCACAAAATGCAAGAAAATGCTTCAGAGCAAACTTCTCAAATTTAAATGCTGGAGAACAGCAGTTTTCTGTAAGAGAATATTAATATGTCACTAATAACAGTACAGGTTTAAAGTCCTTTATGAACAAAAACTATTCAATTAAAGGGAAGCTTCTCCCGAAAACACCGGTTCTTTCAAAGATATCCTGACTGAATCTGCCACAATTCTGCACTATGTTCCCTTCAGACCCTCTTAAAGAAGGTTTCCTTTGTAGCTCTCCCAACTTAAATCTGGGTTAGGTTTCTGCAGACAGTTAGGTGGTAGCAATAGCATTTATATTTATATACCGCTGCACAGTGCTTTACAGCCCTCTCTAAATGGTTTATAGAGTCAGCATATTGCCCCAGCAATCTTGTTCCTCATTTTACTGACCTTGGAAGGATGGAAGGGTGAGTCAAACTTGAGCCAGTGAGGCTCAAACTTACTGCAGAATTAGCCTGCAAAACTGCATTCTAACCACTATGCCACCATGGCTCTTAAATTCCTGGATCCTGCTGTTTAAATGCCTTTTTCCATTTCCAAAAGAACCTCAAAGCGAGGAGTGTAGCATTATTCCAGGGCAATGTGGAAAATTAAAGCCTACTGACACTATACCACCCATTGAGGAAATACAGCTATCAGGAATTCCCAGAAAATATAACTTATTGGATTGAAGAGTCAGCAAATCTTAGATATACAGGCAGCAGAAGTATCCATTGTGAAATCCAAATTTAAAAGAAAAGTCTACTCTTTCTTAATTCTTTCTCCCATCTTCCTTCCCCCACATACATCTGTCCTGGGTATAAAAATGAAAGCTGCATGAAGGAATGTATCTAATCAGGGAGTTCAGGAAGAGGCCACTGTAGTGGGTGAGTAAACTATGCAAACAGTGATTTTCTACCTCCCTTTTCTGATGATTTTGTAATCCATAAGCAGTGCAGGAATGTAGCTGATATTTCAGAGTCTGATTTAACACACATTGTTCTTAACTATCTCACTGAAGTTCTCATGATCTTGCAACTGTCTTAATCTTAGTAAGTAGCCTGTGGAATGCATGAACTGAACATTTAGAAAAGGAAAAACAGTCTCACTGTATGATTTGAACCTTCTTCTTCTTCTTCTTCTTCTTCTTCTTCTTCTTCTTCTTCTTCTTCTTCTTCTTCTTCTTCTTCTTCTTCTTCTTCTTCTTCTTCTTCTTCTTCTTCTTCTTCTTCTTCTTCTTCTTCTTCTTCTTCTTCTTCTTCTTCTTCTTCTTCTTCTTCTTCTTCTTCTGTTAATGGCAGCAATGCAGGACAGGTTTCCTCTGCTGTATAAACAACTAATATTTTGTATTATTTGTACCGGAAAACTGAAAACAGAGAAGAATTTGTGGTACAATACTTAAAATGGGTTTGGTTTTGCTTATGAAAAAACATAAAATGTCCTCTGTAAATGGGAAATTTTGGAGACCACCTAGAAGGCTAGAGACTTCCAAAGGAGGCTGAGTGGGTGGCCAACTAACTTCAACCTTCTCAGCCTGCTTTTCAGATACGAGTTCTTGTTGGTTTCAAACACCACATAGTGAAATTTTCACAACCCAAACAGCAGCCTAATACGGTGACAGTGAGAAGCAAATCAAAACAGAATAAGAATCCTCTCCCGATTGCCAGTATATTTTGACCCTGTCAAATAGAATGATTCAGCACTGTTATGAATGGAGTAACTAATGTAATTTTCCCTATGAGGTAAGCTGCCAGTATCAGCCACATTTTCCAATTAGGCAAGGCATCCTTTTTGGATAGTGAGGGAAAAACAAATCTAAGATTTTATAGTCTATGGCAAAATTAGTACTAATTAGTACAAGCTGAATCCAAGGAAACTGCCAAATAACAGCTGTATAAACTTTGTGCAAGGAAACAATTGTCTGGACAAGCTCTTTATTGACTCCTTCAAAGAAGCTGTGGAACCACATGGAGCAGAACTGAAGATAAACTCTGCTTTGAGTCAGACTCAATTCCTGGTGAATTTATAATTATAAACCATCATTTTAGAAATGGTTTGCCTTTGCCATCTCTTTTTTTCTTTTCCTCCTTAGGAAAAAGTTTTGCTATATTTTTAGGATTTGCTACTCTTTTCCCATCTAAGTATTAACCAAAGTTGATGCTATTTTATGTTTTCAATCACCCAAAGTACCTGTATTGAGGCAGAATTGGGCATTTCTACTTTCCATTTTATTGCAGTCCATAAAAAAAAATCATTATAGGATCAGCTTCTTAAATGTTGCAGTCACATTAGCTTCTCTAAAGCCACATTCTCAATGATGATGAGCAAATCTTTGTACAACCTATTCCTTTCCAGAATGATTATGGTATCAGTGAGAAGTTGTTGCACTTCAACTTTACAAATAAATAATGAAGCAATTTTCCAACATAAATTTGGGAACAATTGGTCTGTGAAGAAAAAAACAGTAAAGCAAAGAATCCCTGATCAAACCAATGTCCAATGCTATTATGGAACTCTGATCTCTATTGTGCTGCATTGGTAGCATCTATTATCATTCCATATTAATAGATTTCTTTTTATTTTATCCAGAAAATAAATATTTTAAGTCAACAGATATTTTGGATTCAGTTCATAAAGGAAACACCTTTCTAGATTTTTAGATGAATGAGGAAATAAATCATATAACTTTCATAAAGTTACCCTATACCTACAATAGAGAACTAGTTATCTCCCAGATACAGTACATTGAACTACAATTTCCACAATATTTTGTCAGTGGTTTGCTGATGCTAAATTTAAATCCAAAACAACACTGTTATGTCTACTCCTGTCTTATAACAAATCAGCTTGTTATCCCAAAGGTGCTTTTTCAAGAGGCAACTGGACTTTCTTGTTATTCTTTGAAGATGTTTCACTTCTCATCTAAGAAGCTTCTTCGGTTCTTGTTCAGCAGTTGGCTGAGGAACTCTGGGAGTTGAAGTCCACAAGTCTTAAAATTGGCAAGGTTGGAGACCCCTGATCTAGATGACTGATAATCTCCATTAAAATCATCTTGTTGTATCGTCTGAAGCTTTACAGATACAAAGTATAATGCCATAGCTACTGGCAAAAGCCTTCATACAACTTATAAGCCTCCATCATTTCCAAAATAACAAAAATGTTTTTATTTTAAAAGTTCACTCTGTTACCAGAATCCTCTTATCGGCAAAGCTTGTGCTGTATCACTGACCTAAAAATTTCCATGACATTTTATCTATTTTAAAACAAATACTTAAAGTTATGATTATCTTAAACTTAGAAGGAGAGCAAGTTTGGGATAGAAATTAAGACATTAGATTAGAAATTGCGAGACCATGAGTTCTAGTTCTGCCTTAGGCACAAAGCTGGGTGACCTTGAGTTAGTTATTCTCTCTGAGCCCTAGGAACCACTTCCAAAAAACCTTCCTAAGAAAATTTGTTGAGACTTGTCCAGGCAGACATTAATTATCATCAATTATTATATTAATTATACGCAATTGAAGAGAAGAAAGTTTAGAAAAGAGATAAGCTTAGAAGAGAAAACATAAAATAATAATTTTAAAGGAACAATTGTTTTATTCAAATGCAGATTTTACCATGATCCATTATACCTAGTCACATTTTTGTCAATTGGATGTTCAGTCCTAGAAAATGCAAACATTGTTCAGATCCTTCTTATTTGCAATATCAAGTTTACTTGAATAATTAAATTAATAAAATTGGCCAATATTGAGGCTGAAGCCAATCTTGGTACAAAGAACTACGTTTTTTTAAAGGTCAGACTCAACTAAAACAAACAGACAGATGGCAACCGTTCAGAAATACACCAGGCTAAGCAACCTGGTAACGGATTAAAATAATTACTCTCTTGCTTCTGTTCCATTCCCTGATTTTTCAAATAGTGGATGTGAGCCAAAGGTGCCTACATAATAAAAACAGAAATATGCTAAGGTTCTTTCCTGTACCTTTGGTTTGGTTAGAGAGCTTTTTTTTTTTTTGCTTTGAAGAATTGCAGCAAGATTCCCAGGGGGAAGCAGATTAGAATTATGTATCATGCTCTTACTTTCTTCTTTCATATCAAAAAGAAATGGTGAACATGCTGCATGGTGTATTGAAACTATGTTATTATTTTTGTTGTGATATAATTGTTATTGTGTCAAATTCAATTTCCAGGAGGTGTCATTCCATTAAAACCAACCAAAATATAATGAGACTGTAGAGCCATAGAATAGAGCAATTTTGAGATCCTCAGATCCTCAGATCCAAAGGTGTGTGTGTATATGTATGTGTGTGTGTGTGTGTGTGTGTGTGTGTGTGTGTGAGAGAGAGAGAGAGAGAGACAGACAGACAGACAGATAGATAGATAGATAAATGAAATAGGTAATAACATTGTGCAATAATCTCAAAGGATAAAGGAGAAGATGTTCTACTTGACTATAATTATCATGGAATTTGGCAGTTGTTTCCATTCTAAAGCTTAGTTATTCCAGCAGATGAATGTTTGAAATTCTGTTGAAGTGTTCAGTATCTAAACCAGACTCCTTCCTTGTAGAACTATTAGCCATGAGAATGCTCTTTCAGAACCAGCTTTGGATGAGACTTCCATCAATTTTTGGCAAGTTGCATTTTCCCAGGAAAGCTACAGTACAATTGTCTGAAAGCTATTTATATTTTAGTAAGATCAGCAAATAACCTTGCCATTTTAGGCCATCCTTTTGGTTTTAAACATATAAATATAAAGTATAAATAAAATATAAATAAAGTTTTTCCTGATAAACTCTCATTTGGGTGGGAACGGTGAAATTTACTATATTGCAATGTAGTAAAACTGATGTTTAAATGAACTGATAATGTATCATTTCTGATGTGTTAATATATTCTGTAGGAAAAGTCATTGGACAATAAATACAGTATATTGTTTTTCATTGGCAAAGAAAAGTAAAATTAAGTAAATCTAAAACAAAACTGCCTGATATTATGAGTGCATTTCATAAGGACTAATTACTTGTGACAGTTTATGCCTTAGTTGTTTTATTTATTTAATTTGGAATATTTATAACCCACCTCTGGGGTGCATGCAGCAATCTTAAAAAGACTCTGTCTGTCTGTCTGTCTGTCTCTGTCTATCTATCTGTCTATCTATCTATCTACCTCCCTCCCTCCCTCTCTCTCTCTCCAGCTAAATCTAGAACTTTCTTGAATATAAAAATAACACAGAAAGCCATGTAAAATCTCCAGTAAAACCCAGTTACTTACTTGGGTTCAAGAATTCCTGTCTCCCTCCTTCCCCACAATGATAAGATTTTTTTTAATAAAAACATTATTTGAATTCTTGGAATAAGTATGCATCTTTAGCTTATAGATGTTATTGGCTGGGCCCTTTTAGATTTCTTCTAATTTAAATCAGCACAAACATCTAATAAATATCTAAGGAATTTAAAGAGAAAGGCTATATACTCTCTCTCTCTCTCTCTGTGTGTGTATATAGAGATAGATAGATAGATAGATAGATAGATAGATAGATAGATAGATAGATAGATAGATAGATAGATAGATAGGTAGATAGATAGACTTTCTCTTTTATAAACAGTCCACCAAGCCATGCCCACAGAACTGGTAAAAAAAAGTTGAATCCCACCACTGATGTGTGTGTGTGTATGTGTGTGTGTGTGTGTGTGTGTGTTTATGTGTGTGTATGTGTGTTGGTGTGTCTCTGTGTCTGTGTGATTCTGTGTGTGTCCCATTCTTACTAGAGCAGGAAAATCAAGAAATCAGCTTTTCAAACTACCTAGTTCTATAGCAGCCTCCTTTCTGACTGCTTTCAGCCTTGACTGTCAAGAGCCCTTGGAAACGAAAATGGAACACACTGAAAAAAGCCCCCTCCTTCTCAGGATTTATCGGTCAGTTAAAACGTACATGAATCCTAATGCTGCCATTCTCAGCTTGATTGAGACAAACGTCTTGAAACTGATAAGTGCTGTAGAGAATCCTTTGACACAGAATTGTGGCTCCAGCACTGCAATTCGTCAGCTCCTGATTTGTTGGTTCAACCAACATGCCAGGTGGTTTGTGGAATTCAGCAGCAGGGCTAGTGAAAGATTTGGCTCCGAGATATGGGCTGTTATGTAAAAAGAATATAAGTGCCTTCCCTGGAGGAGGCAGACTGTGGCAACAGGGTCTTGATCCTTCAACAGCATCCCCCTGGGGTTATGAAACCCTGATTTGGAAGGAGAAATCATGCTGCAGCATGCTCTTTTCTCTTGTGAAAATGAAGTGGGGGGGAACAAGGAGACATGAAACATGCTATGAGCAAGAAGTAGCTTGAATGTTATACGCAGACAATGTACCAATGTTACCAAAAGATACTGAAGCAGAGAGTAATAATGCATGCCTGAGAGAAGAATGAAACAGCAGGCAATCAGATGCTTCTTTATTATTGAATGTTCACAGAATATAATAAATCCTTCATCTCCCTCCTTGTGTTCTGAGGATTGCTTCCTCTGTCTGCCGTAGACAAAGCCTGCCTTTTGTGCTGTCAACCAGTTTATCAAGCTACAGAGGCAGTCTTGGGAAAGGGACCTTTTTCTTAGTAGGTTTATTCCTTCAATGTGCTGCCCAGGTTTATATATCTCTTGTTCAAGGAGGCAGGAGCTGGGCAGATGTATTTAGATTGGGACCAGGTGGAGAGGGGATGTTATAGCTTCACAAACCTCTCTATAGAGGTGGAGGATTTTCTCCCTTAAAGATTTCATCTGGTTTAAAGAATGGCAGTGGGTTAAGTTAATTGTTACAGACATCCCAAAACAGGTCACGAGAATGTTAGTTACAATACTGTACTTCTATAAAGCTTTATTTATAGAGTCTAGGGTCTACTCTTTCCTTGCAATGTGTCATCAGATTGATTAATTGCTTTGAGGGAAAATGATAGCAAGAAGCAAAAGCATATGAAGAGGCTACCCAATAATTCATGCATATTTCTAAATGTAAAATTATGTCTTTAAATTATTTTAGTTTGAAAGTAGTTTGGTAACGAAGGATCAGTGTGTAAAAAATCCTGACTATATATTGCTTTATTCTCATGGTTTATGTTTTAATTATTACCTACCTTGAGCAATGGGAATAATATGGCAGGATATAAATTTTCATACTTCTTTCTAATATTTCTTTCCAAATATTAATTGGTATAATCATAATTAACACATAGTGATACATAGAGCAAGGTAAAGTGATATTTGCTAACCTTTAAGGAGTGATGTAAGTATACTGGACAAAGCTAAAACTAACAGCAAATAGTGTACACTTAAGCCAAGGATTCCTACTGCAAAATGAGTGTATAGCTGGAATAAAAGAGCAAGTAAGGATATTATAGTCACAATTTAACTTAATTTAATTTTAACATATAATTAATATTTACATTTACTAAAACATTTTAATATAAAATTACAAGGAGAAAAACAAAATGCATTCATACGAAGGATGCAAACCATTGTGAACAAGACAGATTTTTAAAAATTGGAACAAAACTCTGTCAATTAGTACAAGCTATACAATTCTAATAACAGCTACATAAAAATTCCTACAGATCAGTTTGTAAAGCATGAATTGAATATCAATCACACAGAATCATATTATCCAGTCTTTTCTTTATGTTGATAGACAAAACGTTCAAAGGCTGAGAGCTAACACAATATATCAAGTGAAGCTTTGACATCTGATGCAAGCAACATATGATAACCTTTTGGCATTTAATCAGTGTTCTTTATGAATGCACACATTACAATTTTTTCAAGTATATTTTAGTAACATATTAAAATGATTAAATCTTGGCTTTCTTCTAAGAGTTCAGTTTATCATAGTAAAAATATTCAACTAATAAAGAATTAACAAAGTTTGTGACCAAATGTTTGTTTTTTGATAGCCTGTTGGTTTCCAGAGGGCACTTGGGAAGTTTCCCAGCTTTCCTGCATTTTGCTTGGTTCAGTGCCTGATGGGCCACTGGCATCAGGAGGTGAATTGGGTAAGGATTCTACTGTCCCTAAGTGGCCACTTTCTGAGTACCGTTCCTGACTTATGCCTTGATTTAATGAGACCCGCCAGCAAATGAAGTCCCAGAAATTATACCTGGATCAGAAAAAATTATCATGTAGCCACTGTGACCAATTTGCACAGCACTTTGTCAACAAAACATTGAGATTCACATGGGCAAGTCTGCAGGAATGAATGTTTTGCATTATCTTGTCCTGTCTGGCAATCTGGGTTTTTTTTTTTTATGGTCTGTGAGCCCTGAGGAAGTGGATAAGATACTATCTAATCTATGTTTTGTGACATGTAGGTTAGCCTCCTACCTAACCTGACTATTACAAGAAACAAGCAGAGGAGTGACCATGTGAATCCACAAGATGGTCAGTCACCCTGAAAGAGTGAATGGCTTTTGATACTGTTGACCACATTATCTTATTGGATCATGTGCAGAGGTTGAGGATTTGGACATTGTTTTGCAGTGGTATTGCTCCTTCCTTGGTGGATTGTTGCAGTCTGTTATAGTTAGGGAGTACAGTGGCTTATGTGGTTAGGCCACTGGGATGACAATCAGCAGGTTCATATTCAAGATCCAGTTGTTGCCATGTGATGGGGTGAACTCTCATCATTCAGGTCCAGCTCTTGCTGACTCAGCAGTTTGAAAGCAGGAGACCGAGTAGATTGATGGGTACCACTTTAGTGGGCAACTTAAAGGGGACATGAAAGAATCCCCCAAGCAAGGATGATGTCGCTGTTCAATCCTTTCAACCCGGAAGTGCTTCGGTGCTCCTGACCTGAATGTAATAGTAGTCTCTTATAGTAGGAAGCCTTGTAGCCTTTCACTTCACTTCACTTCACATGCACTTCACTTCAAAGGGGTTGGTCCTCAGATACACAGACACACTTTTTAACATCTACATGAAACTGATAAGGGAAATGATCTGGCCATTTGTGATTTTGGGTTCTTTCTATACTCCTGATTTCTGCTTGAACTGGTGGAAGCCAGGGTTATGAAGACCTTTTGAGCTATTGCCATACAATTGTAAAGCCCTTCAGTGCTTTGTCACCTGGAAACCTATAGGATCATGTTCTCCAAGCAGACTTTTCCTAGCCTTTTAGATTATGCATGGAGGAACTCTTTTTTGTCCTTGTGTGCAAATGACAGGAGAGCTGTTAAAAAGTATTGCTTCTCCATAGCAGTGCTAATACGATGGGCTCATCACTGAAATGAGACTAGTCCCCTCTTTGGTGGCTTTTAGGAAATTATTCAACACTATGCTTTTTGAAGAGGATTTCATTAAAATTACCAGTGCCTTTTGTTGTTCTTATTTTCCTCTCCTACTTTGATTTTATTTGAGGGATTTGGGTTTTATATTGTTTATTTCTCTTGCTTTCATTGCAAAATTGTAACCACTGAGAATTACAAGACTGAAACACTATAAAAATCAAATAAACCTTAAGATTTATTACATTTCCAACATAAGAAGTTTGATAACAAATCTTTATAAGAAATCAACTGAAAAGTCCTATAAACCCATATAATGTTTTCCCATGAATTGATCTTCTCTTGTGAGAAACATATTTAATATTTTTAAAAAACTTGAATCTATTGATTTTGTAATAGTGTGCAATAAACTCCAATTCTCTATTCCAGATTTCTTGTGTATTTTCTATATTTCATTTAAAATGGTTATTAAATGGAATTGTTAGTGAAACTTCTAAAGAAAGTTTTTGTAATACATTCAATTGTACTTGGGATTTTTAAGGTGGAACAAAGGGCCTAACTGATGCTTTGGCTAAATAAATGTATAAATATGTAAAATGTAATCTCAATCAGTAATTTCACCAGTTTATTCCAGGATAGTCGAGCATTCTGTAAATAAAAGAAAGTTACAGAAATTATTCACTGTCTAGAATCCATGATCCTGTAATGTCCCAGGATGGATGATTTTCATACTTTAGTTCTTTCAGTAGTGTGCTAAGAGTTCCATCCAGACTCTTGTTCAAACAAATGAACATCTGAAGTTAAAATTATGTGTTTCCTCTTTGCTTGAGGCAGCTTCACTCTTGCTTTCTGACTGGAGTTATACAGATCCATTACTTTAAAGTGATAGATTCTTCTGTCATAGGCTTAGTCTGTTGACCAAATTGTTATAGAACCCCTATATCTGTCTAGACTCCAATCTTTTGACACAGAAATCTTAATGGGTGGCTATCTTCTTATATTTAAATCAAAGAAAATTAAATAGAGCAAGAAACATGAAGATTGCAGCATTTTTTAAAGTCATGCAAGGCACCAGGTGCTTGGAAGGTTTCCAAGCTACAGGTCAAGTTTTAATAAGAGACAGGAAAGGTTTAACCCCTGAGTCATCAGTCAAATGAATGCCATCAACTTTCCAGCCCCAAATGCACTGTGGTCAGTGAGAGCAATGCAGTTATTAAAACCTACTTGTGGCTTAATCGGAGGAGTGTTATGGATTCTTAAAAAAGGCAGGCAAAAGAGGTAAAGAAAAGGGTATGAAAACAAAAGAGGAAGCCAAGTCATTAAAATTGGTTTAAATTCCAGCCACCCTGGTCTGTTAGTTTTATAGCAGTCCAAATCCATGGTTCAGAAATATAGACTAAACTTCTGGATAGTTTTCCCTTGCATAAAATCATTCCATTTGGTCCTTCAGTACTTTGTAATTGGAAGATTTCTAGTCAAAAAAATCCTTGTTTTTACAAAAATAATAATAAATTCATGGTGAAGAATTGGCTCCAGGACCGAGGGATTTCTTAGCAAAGAATTTAATTTTCTGTATGTCAGAATGCTGCCTGCCAACAGCAGTACATCAGTAAGTCCCTCCTGCTATTTTCATTTCTGCCATGGATGACACTGATCATTGGCTTGTCTAGGCCGATCTTCTTTATATTAACTGGCAGCAGTTTTTCAATGTTTTGAATACCTTTTCTAGCCATATCTGGAAGTGTTGGGCTCAAATCTGGATCTTTTTGCATGCTGCATTCAGCCAGAGAAATGGAGAAAAATGGCTCTAATTGCATAGATGTGCCCTGAGTGGCTTTCTTGCTGCCTCACAACAGAATAACAAAGTGGAAGGGACTTTTGAGGTCTTCTAGTCCAACATAATTACGCATCTAATAAATACAGATTTGATAATGACCATTCATTGTTTGCATCAAAAATGTTAATGGTTTGCTTTCCAATCACCTTGGAAACAACTGTTTCCCCTTCCTTAATAGAAATTTGGGTTCACTTTTAAGTGAACCTTTAATCTGAAATGATAGAATTACAATTGCTAGTTAATTTCTACATGTCTTCTGAACACTTTTGTACACTAGATATATAAAAGCAGGTAGTTGTAGTAGTCTTTCTCATATGTGACATTGTAGGAAGTGAAAATGATGTGCAATTTTTAGAGCAGAATGGTCAATTTGCAGCCCCAATTCTTTTCTTTTCTTTTTTTTTTGGGAGCCCTAGTCTTCTCACTGATTATGAAAGCTGACACATGGTTTCCTTGTTTTTCCCCACAAAAGCAGGAAGCATATGCTTTAAAATAGGTATAATTGCAGTCAAAAACCAGATAAAATTCCAAAGGTCTCCTCCAAATCTCATCCCATCCATATGTAATATGCCCATTTCTACTTTGCAGTTTTCAGCCACCCCAAAGTTTAAGCACATCCGTAGCTACCAAAAGGTTACCAACCTCTATTCTAGACTCAGCTTTACCTTCAATCCTCTGCATCAGATGGGATACACATTCCAGCATGTTCCTTCTGTGCTACCCTTGCCCCGCTCCACCCATGGAGACACTGACCAGTGCTCTGATATTTGTCTCCTAGGTCAGGGGTGGCAACTTTAAGACTTGTGGACTTCAACTTCCAGAGTTCCTCAGCCAGATGCTTGAGGAATTCTTGGAGTTGAAGTCCACCAGTCTTAAAGTTGCCAAGCTTGGAGACCCCTGACCTAAGTTACATTTCAAATTCATTCAGCCAGTGGTGGTGAGCTCTGAAAGTATTTGCAAATCAGGGGAAAACAATCTAGTTTACACTGCACTGGGAAATGGTTTGCAAATCAGTTGTTATGTGACAGGGAAGCCAGCAACCATCCAAGGATGCTACCTGCTGACATTGGATCTCTCCAGTGTTTTGTAGTTAAGAGTTCACTATATTCAGCTTCAACAATCTTGAGAGAATGGATTTTTTCCCCCCATCAGACAAAACTTTCTGACAGGTGAGCACAGTGAGGACTGAAAGGAAATATCCCATGCTGTTATTGTAATATACTCTGAAGTCTACTGCTGGAATTTTATCTTGGCTTGGGCTCCCCTCCAAAATAAAGGGAAAGAATGTCTGTGTTTTGGGAATGTCAGAAAACTCCATAATATGGATCTGGCAGCAATTCCACCAGCAAGCCCAGTCAAGAGCAAAGCAAGAATTAAGAAGGGCTTGCTCACCAGATGCCCCCCACACCCCATCACCAAAGTTTTTACTTAGTACACACCAGGTTCCACTACTGGAAAAAACTGATCATTTTGGAGGGAGGGAGAGGAACCTAATTTTGCAGATATTTCTCTTCTTCCAGACAGACTTATCTTGGGTATGCAAAAATCTCAGACTTCCCAGCAACAGGGGCTGTGTTAAGGGATGGTTTCCATTAGTGTTGTATATGTACATTAAGCATAGGGGTGTTAACCGGGGTCAGTTAACTGCCTCATTCTTAGCTGTCAGCAAAACATGTACTTACTCCTTTCTGCCCTCTGTGGGCCACAGGAATACATTATAAAAACCCAGCAAAATGTATATAATATGATTTAAAGTATTTCATATTCAGACCTCAACTTAATGAGGCTCTGAAGATCAAATATTTTAGCAGCAAGAATACAATCATGTGTATATGTGGCAGATATTTTAGCCCACCAACTTTCATTTCAAAGGAAAGATTTCATATTTAAAATGACAACCTTAAAATTGCCTTAGCATTGAAGACTGTTAGCTATGCAATAAGTACTTTCTCTTTAAGGTCCAAAGCTAGTTCACTTTATGGGTGGACATATAAAAGACCTGATACTCATGCCATTGTATGGGGACAGAGAAACAAAAAGTGCTTTTTGTATAGATTTTTGAAAATGCAGTTATGTCTAATAGAATATATAATATTCTCTTGATATAAGATTATCTAATTTGCAGGATGTCATTAAACCATAATTTCATTGAAAAACTATCCTTGTTTAGAGCCTCAGTGGTGCAGTGGTTAGAGTGTACTACTGCAAGCTACTTCTGCTGCAGCCAGCTGCCTGCAATTTGGCAGATCGAATCTCACTAGACTCAAGGTTGACTCGGCCTTCCATCCTTCCAAGGTGGGTAAAATGAGGACCCAGATTGTTGGGGGCAATATGCTGACTCTGTAAACCACTTAGAGAAGGCTGTAAAGCACTATAAAGTGGTATATAAGTCTAAGTGCTATTGCTATTATTACTGTCAGTCAAAAATGTTTGTAAAAACACTTACAAACTGAAATTGAAAGCAGAAATAACAACATATTTCCCTAAACATGCATTTCTCTGCTTAAGTACACATTCAGAATTTTTCTTAGGTGTTCCTTTCAAGATTAACTTTCTTCTATTCCTGGAAATGCTATAATTATATATCAACACAATCATTTCAAGGGTAAATGAAAGCAAATAGCCATACTAGGACATACTAGGATGATATTGAGAGGCATTAGTCTTCTCTTGTATTTCTGACATGCTCACACAACATCATAACTTAAATGTTTACCAAGTATTGCTTTCATAATAATTTCTTTTCCAGTCAGTCTCACATCATTAGTTTTAATCCACACAATATCACAAACACTCTGGGTGAATATATTCAAAACTAAACTGTTGAAATTAATCACCCAGAATGGGAATGATGCTCTGGCTGTCTACATTGCAACATCTGACTTTTTTTAAAAAAGATGTTATCAGATTCAACTAATCCTTGATGTTATTCCTAATTGCCTAATATATGCATTGGGGCTGTGTAGGGATAAGAGCCAGAAGAACAGGAATTGTCCCCTCCGCCTAATGGGATTATCATGATGACTGGCAGAAATCTATTTTAGAGCTTGCCTGAAAACCTGTGCTAGTCCTTACCTGCTTAACACTCCATGCCTCTTCTATTATGCAGAATAGATGTGCTTCTCGTTCTCTCTCTCTTTCTTAAGGCATTGAGATATTCTCAGCATATTATTCCTGCCATGCTGCTTGTCATGCTTCAGCTTTTCTGTGGTAATGTCCACGTCTGATACCCTTTGCTTAAAAAGGAACATTACACTTCATCTCTCTTCTTAAGAGAACTGTTATCTCTATTCTGCATGGCTTTTTTCAACATCTGTGCCTCATACTCTGCCTCTTGTCCTTAAATTATCAAATAAATTAGGTTTTATTTTAATCCAAGAGCCTTTGTGTCTCATTGTTGTGGCTCTTGTTAACTAAGAATGAAACTAGCCCTAGGCCAGTGCACTTTTCTCTCATGAACAGAAATATTTTGCTTGCCAGCCCCATAGAAGACAATTATTTAACTAAGGGAAAACACTTGCTGCTGACCTGAATATCCTGAATTACTTTTAATAGAGTTTGCCCATCATTAATTAGTCACCCAGATCTTTTAGGGTATTTCCAGAAAATACCAAAGCACCATAATCTAAATTTTATGAATGAATGCTCTGCTAATACTCTACTAATTTTATGGTGACAACAAAATGGAGCCACAGACTGAGATTTTTAGAAAACAGGCCAGAAATCTCAAGAAAGAGCCATGTTGGGGAAGGGGAGGGGGAGAGGGAGAGGGAGAGAGAAGTAAAGCCCCTCCTTCCAGCTATATAATGAAGCAGCAGCCCATCAAAAGAAAGAAATGGGTTTTCATAGGATCTAGGTACCTGCCGCCTGCTTCCCAAACCACCTTCATTCTAAGATCGCCCAGAATTTCAGATATGATTCCAAAGATATGCTTTGGAGTGCCCAAGGTTATAAACACAGCAACTGTCTTCACTTCCTTAAAGCAGCCAGTTCTTTTCTTTTTGTTGCTAAGAAAAAAGAAGTCATTATGGTTACTTGTCTCCAAAACCATCAAAGTATAGCTATGTATATGTATATATGTTTAGGTATATAACTATATTATAGAACTAGGTGTTGGATTTCCTTTCCAAAGTAAGGTGATCATACAGGAGAAAGTGGTAGCATTTCCTTTCATACATTCAAGTGTAAATATTAAAGAAAACTTTACCTACAATATCATAGTAAGGTGACTGAAAAACAGCAATTGAAGCTCATCCTAGAGGTGTCTATATTTTTAGAGATAAAAGAAACACACATCTGGAGAATCACTTGTTCTTTACTTCTGTTTTAAACTATCCTTGTATATTGGAGGTACAGTTAATTGCCCTGGGCTGCATTATTTGATGTGCCTTGAGAGAGATGTATGTAACAATCAGATTCTTAGTAAGGTATCAGAAAGTAAAACATATCAAACGGTGTTCTCAGTTCCTGGCATACATTGAACTTTGCAAGTAAAGAAAGGATGAGTCCCAATTATCTAACAGCTGCCAACAGCAAAAGTAATTAGCAGGGGCAGGTGTTGCTCTGAGGTATGTGAATAGGTTTACAGCTTAGTGCCTATGAGTCAGGGTGAGTGTCAGACCACTGGCAGGTGGCCTAGCTGGGAGTCAGTCCAAGTGCAGGCTGAACTCCCTTTCAGCTAACCAAGATATTTCTTGTAGCTGAACAAAGCAGAAAGCAAACCTGTACCAAGAACTTCTCCACCGAGCTGACTGACCTTTTCTGCAAAGTATGGTGGGTGGGAAGACAGAGCATAAAGAGGTGGCCAGGAATTTCATGAGAAAGGGAGATCAAGAGTGCTGCCCTGGAATAGAAACATGGCCATTGGCACGTGTTAATGCATCAGTTGCTGAGTCAATTAATATTGAACAAAGGAGAGATAAAAATCTGCACCGCCAGGAGTTATCTGGCTCCTATTCTGGTGGCAGGACTCTGCCTGTCTTTCTACCTGAGGTTAGCTGCTCACTCATAACAGAGTTTCTGCCTTTGTGGTGTGTCTCTGTCATTCTATCACTATTACGTGCATCAAATGGTTTTTTTCCCTAATGGTTCTGCACTTAGTTCTTCTTATTTTCCTCCAGTTTCTTTGATAGGAAAGCTGGCACAACTTGCTTTCTGCAGCTAGCATTTTATAAGCTGCCAGGACTTTTAGAAATGTAATTCAAAAGTCTTTTTGGAGGGTAGGAAAGAAATCTCACACACAGAGAGACAGAAAAGCATAGAACTAAGGAGTGAAGGTACTGCAATTGGTTTCTATACAACGATAGTGCAACGTGTATTTATAAGACTTTATCTTCATAAGTGTAGGCATTTTTATCTATAGTGACCTAGCAGAATATAATATAATACATATTAGTACTTAACCAAATGGTGTTGCTTATAATGCAAACTGCTTGGCTATCTTTTTCCTCCTCCTCCCATACTACATTATCTACAAGCTTACAGCTTCTCCTTTTAATCCTCTCTTGCCCAGTTATCCAGTGCATGAACCATGTGGAGTTCACTCTGCCACCATCTAGAGTCCAAGCCTTTCTCTTTTTTCATGACAGTTCTTTTCTCTTTGGTTTCAGCTATCTCAGGATCTTCTCTAGGTGTGGACGCTCTCGTTGTGCCAGCTATTATCTCTTTTGCTCTACCATCTGTATAATCACCTCTCCCTCAAAACCCTGAAGAAACCCCCACCAGTTCTGTTTACCTGCTTTGGCTTCTTTTATATTTTCTTCATTTATATCTTAGGAGCCGCATGGAACGGTTTCTGAGGAGTTTTATGCTTTTTTTCCTTTCTGTGCAAGTGCTTATGTACCTCACCTGGGCAGCTGACCGCAGAGAAAAACCTGCAGTGTTAATACAGTAATCTTGTGTCACATTGTTTACAAAAAATATTCATGAAAGTTCATCCTTCCACAAGATCCATCGATCTAAGGTGTGAAAGTTTCTCTCCTAATAACATCAAAAGCAGAATAGCAGTGGTGGGATTCAATTTTTTTTACTACTGGTTCTGTGGGCGTGGCTTGGTGGGCGTGGCAGGGGAAGGATACTGTAAAATCTCCAGTCAGAGGTGGCATTTGCCAGTTCTCCAAACTGCTCAAAATTTCCGCTACCGGTTCTCCAGAACTGGTCAGAACCTGCTGAATACCACCTAGTGTATGTGAATGTCTTATCCCATGCCTGGAAGTTGTAGGGGTCTGACTGGGGAACAAGAACCTTCAGCTGAACATTGGCAAGAAACTGAGTTGCTCTAGATTTTGGGGCCTACTGGTGCCAGGACTTCTTTGGTGTTGGATAGAATTTTGCTGCCCCAGATAGACCCAGTGCACAATTTGAGAATCCTCCTAGACAGGACTGTCAAACTTGTGGCTGGCAGCCCAGATGCATCACACACTGGCCATGCCCATGCCTGGTTTAGCAAAGGGGGAAAAAGTTCTGATATGTCATGTGATGTCGCCATGACACCGTAAGTTTGACACCCTTGTCCTAGACTCATGACTCCTGTTCAATGAGCAAGCTGCAGCTGTGGTTATCATGGCCTTTGCAAAGCTATGTCTTGTTTATATATTTGTTTTTTATACCATTCTTTTCTTACTTTAGATTTCTATATTTTTATATGTTGTTTTTATATTTGTGGTTTTATTCAATTATTGTGTGCCGCTCAGAGTCGCTTGCTTTTGGTGAGCTGTATAAATTTGATTAATAAAATAATGACATATACAAAAGTTAGAGATAATGGTTAACATTATTAAAGAGCTGGGGATGGAATTCCAATAGTGGATTTTGGTAGATTCAGAAATACTGCTTGAAGCTTGCTTTGGTCAGTCATTAGTCATTTTTCTTGATACCACAGGATAGACAGAAATGAGATTGATAACTGCTGGACATCACAGCTTTTGGGTCAGCACAATGAGATGTTTGAAACAGAATGGAGTAGAAGGGAACAATAGTCCAATACCCAAAACATGCCTTTTACGCATATCTGACCTTAAGCTTTCTGGAACTTATTAAATGCTGTTTGGAAATTTTTTTATAGGGAGATGGTTTTTTTTCTTGCAAAAAGAGGAAACAAAGCCTGTCTGTGTTGCAGTGTCTTCATTTGGCTGAGAGAAAAGGTCACACTGCAAGATGTGAACAATAATCAGTCAGCTTAGCTCATGAAGATGAGATCGGAGTGAGGAGCTGTCCCTTTCATATTTCCCCCTCCCCCCCCCTCTCTCTCTCACACAGACATAATTTCTCCCTCACCACACACCTATAGATTTTTTCAAAAGAAAGCAGCTGAGAAGGTAATAAATTCTCTGTGAAGGTGACCTTCTTTTACTTGTCAGTCCTATTTACTTAGGCTGAAATTTATTCTCTACTCAAACAGGGGCACCTACTCTTTTCACAAATAGTATGCTTCCCCATGCATCCCACTCAAATTAAATATCAGAGCTGGACAACCATCTATCAGGATGCTTCAATTTCAATTTCTGCACCAAGCAGGCATTAGACTCAATGATTTTTATGACCTTTCTTAGGCTGAGAGCCTTCCCTGAGCATGGGTATTCCTATGGCATATCAGCTGCAGATTCTCTCTTAGTAGTACCCTCTTGGTTTTGTAGTTATCCCCTAGGGAAAGCATGAGAGGCAATGTTCCTCTTTCCAAATGTCAGGGGGGGGAAATCAGATTCTCCCAATTTGATACCCTTGACATGTACAACCCTTGGCTGTATTATGACCCCGGCAATTCCTGACCAGCATAGTCAAATGTCAGTTGGAAATGCAGTAAGAGGACTGATGTTTCCCCTGATGAAATTTTTCTATGAACCTAAAGGGAACAGGGAAATGACTTTGGAGAAAGAATCTATTGGTAAATAAGTGGAGAAACATTTGAAGTAGGAGAACATTAGAAACAGATTCAAACTATCTCTCCAGAACTCCCTGAGAAGAAGTGGGAAAGAGAGGCAGACTTGCAAGATTGTTATTATTACCCATTTCAGTAAAGTCCATCTCTAGTTGTCCTGTGAAATGGGTCTTTGCATTCATTTGATGGATTGGGATTCTGGGTTACTGGGAAATGTAGGAAGCTACTGTCTGAAACTGAGCTCTTCAGAAATCTAGAAAAGGCAGCTAAAGGTAGAATGTTACTGTATCAGATGCAGACTACCACTAGAGAACTCCCTAGAGCAGGGGTGTCAAACTCACATCATCACCGCAGTGTCACATGACGTATTGGGACTTTGCTAACCCCGGGCATAGGTTTGGCCAGCGCATGATACATCTGGCCTATGGCTCACTAGTTTGGCATCCCTGGCCTAGAGCTAGTATTCATTTTCTCCATCAGATTTGCTGCTGGGTAGTGGTTTTCCAGCGGTTTACAACCCAGATCTGGTAGATAGCTGAAGCAATTAAAGATGTAGATCTTGGGTGTCCAAACTTTTGGCTTGCCTGAACTGCATTGAGTGAAGAGAAATTGTCTTGGACCGCATATAAAATACACAATATAATTGTACAATATAAAATCACATTATAATGTCAAACATTTAAGATCTTGTGGGGCTGTATCACTAGTGCCCAGGGTTGTATGCAGCCGATAGGCTGTGGGTTGGACATGCCTGATATGGATTATAGAGCATCTTTTGAAACCTACAGTTGTTATCAACAGCATAACATACTGTGGAAGGTGAACATATTAGAAAGAAAGGGACTTTCTTCCTTCAAACTTCCTCAGCCTTGATTGATCTTCCTATTTCATTTAAATGAGTAACTTCTATGCCACCAGCATAGAAATAGCAGAACTCTCAGTCTCATCCCTTCCAAAGTCCTGGCTGAAAATATTCCAAATAATATTGCACCAAGAAGAGTCAGAGAAAAGAGAGACTAAGAAATAAGATAAGTTAGTAGTGAAAATTAGAAGAGACTCAGCTGAAAGCGCTGTTAATGATACTTAAAAGCAAGTCAGAACCTATCAATACCTTGCTCAAAGTACCTTGCTCAATAGTAGTAACTATGAGAGGGATCTTGGAGTCCTAGTAGACAATCACTTAATTATGAGCCAGCAGTGTGCTGCAGCTGCCAAAAAAGCCAACACAGTTCTAGGCTGCATAAAAGAGGGATAAAATCAAGATCACATGAAGTGTTAATACCACTTTATAATGCCTTGGTAAGGCCACACTTGGAATATTGCATCCAGTTTTGGTCGCCATGATGTAAAACGATGTTGAGACTCTAGAAAGAGTGCAGAGAAGAGCAACAAAGATGATTAGGGGACTGGAGGTTAAAACATATAAAGAACAGTTACTGGAACTGGGTATGTCTAGTATGATGAAAAGAAGGATTAGAGGTAACATGAGAGCAGAGTTCCAATTTCTGCCACAAAGAATAGGGAGTCAAGCTATTCTCCAAAGCACCTGAGCATAGAATAAGAAGCAATGGGTGGAAACTAATCAAGGAGAGAAGCAACTTAAAACTAAGGAGAAATTTCCTGACAGTTAGAACAATTAATCAGTGGAACAACTTGCCTCCAGCAGTTGTGAATCTCCAACACTGGAAGTTTTTAAAAAGATGTTGGATAACCATTTGTCTGAAGTAGTATAGGGTTTCCTGCCTAGGCAGGGGGTTGGACTAGAAGACCTCCAAGGTCCCTTCCAATTCTATTATTCTATTCCTATTCTATTCTAATTCTACTCAAAATATGCATATTTTTGCCACCTCATAGTTTATAATTGACAAGGTTCACAGAGTCTTAATGTGGCTTTGGCTTGGGTGGATAGTCAGTTGTGGTTAATTCAATAAATCATATTTAAGCAGCTTATGGCTGAGCATGGGGCAAGAAGCAGGCACTAAGTCTAGATCCCTAAAAGATAAGTTACATCAATTTTACAGCTTGCTGTTGGAGATGCAGTTTAGGATGTTGAACACCAACCTGCATGGTTATCCTAATATTATACTATTTGAGGTTGATATCAGTAGAATTCTTAATGTGACCAGATCAACTTTGTGTTGAAGATGCATATGTAGTTCATATGTACTATGAAGTATATATGACAAGACATAAAGAATTTTAATGCATCAGGTGAAGCTAAAACTTTTCATAGAAGAGTAGAACACATACAAGGATAAATCTGTATGTAGTTTGAAACAATGCTAGGTGCTGTGTGTCAAGTTTTGAATAACTTGACACAAGTTATTGGTTGGTTTCTGAATAAAGGCATAAAAAGTAGACTTTCAAGGACCAGGGTCAATGTTTTGATGTTTAGTTTGTTCCAAGCATTATCTTATTTTTTCCAAATTAAAATTGTTATGATTATATTAAAAGCATTGTAAATATCTATACCCTAGAAAAATTGAGAGGATTGGACAGTGTGTGGACCTAATTAATATCACAATAAACTAAAAACTACCATTACAATTATGTTCATACACCAAAATGAACATATACAATAATTTACAAATCACAATGACCAAGTTCCCACAACATGCTCATCTAAAGCAAATATACCACTTAGGGCCTGAAATGGTTGCTTGGTTTGGCAACCATTAAGACAGAATGCTAGGTTTAGCTAAGTGATTTATAAACTGTGGTTTACAGTTTAATGTATTATATGAACATGAGTATTGTTGATAATGGCCTTTATTGTATGAATATAGCAGATTTGTTTTTCAACTCTCAAATGGAAACATTGCTCTTGAAATTGATGCATGGTTTTTAATATTGCATACGTATGAGTTTGCGTATATTAGTAAGCCATCATCAATGTGTATGTTTCTGAAGAACTGGAATTAAAGCCTCATGAGATAGGAGTTTCAATTCTGTCTCTTTGGGACACACATTAACAATGAAAATAAAATTTATAAATATTTCTAATTCTCCCCATATTTCTTCTCAACAGCATGTAATAATAGGGAAAGATTAGCAATTAAGTCAAATTCTGAAGTGTGATGGAAGGGAAGTTTCTGAATACCCCCCTTTCAATTTTCCACTAGATCTTTGAAGATCTTTGAAGTATTCCAATTAGATCCTTTCTTTCTTTCTTTCTTTCTTTCTTTCTTTCTTTCTTTCTTTCTTTCTTTCTTTCTTTCTTTCTTTCTTTCTTTCTTTCTTTCTTTCTTTCTTTCCTTCCTTCCTTCCTTCCTTCCTTCCTTCCTTCCTTCCTTCCTTCCTTTCTTTCTTTCTTTCTTTCTTTCTTTCTTTCTTTCTTTCTTTCTTTCTTTCTTTCTTTCTTTCTTTCTTTCTTTCTTTCTTTCTTTCTTTCTTTCTCTTTCTCTTTCTTTCTGTCTTTCTCTCTTTCTCTCCTTCCTTCCCTCCCTCCCTCCTTCCTTCTAAATTTATATAGTTACCCATTTCCACAAGTCACTCTTGGTGGCAAGCAATTTTAACAAAAAAGACTACTACAAAAATCAAACCACACAGCAGTTAAAAGAAATAAAAATTAATCGTCAACATCCTTTACACGCCAGTAAAGCCAATCTAATCTCTGGGGATGGGATATTCCCAAGGGTGGACGCTATGGAGAAAATGTTCAACTTTGGGCTTCAATAGCTAATATTCCTTAGTTGATAGGATCTGAAATATGCCCATCCTGCTGGACTGTATCAGGTGGTTAGGAACAACAGGGGAGAGATCGTCCTATACTAACTTAGTCCCATATTACTACATATTCTGCACCAGTTACAGCTTCCAAATGCTCTTCAAGGTGAACCCCATATTAGAGCGTATTACAGCAATCCAGACAAGAGGCCATGAAGGCATGAGTGGCAGTGAGCCCAGCCCAGTTTTCTTGATATTGGAAAGAGCCTGTCTTGAAAGCTGTAACAGGAATACTCTATTAGATTTCTCTCTCCAGAGTTAGAGCCCTGGAAAAAAACAACTGGGTCTATGGGACCTTGGATGCTAATCCCAAAACATCTGGAGGGCCACTAATATATTAGCAGCATTGACAAAATCATCAATCAATTGCAAAAAGGCAGCATTACTTGGAATAGCTTACATCATCAAACAACAACATCTGTCTATTCCAGGTCCTTGGGAAGGACTTGATAGGTGGATAAAAATGCCGAATCCTGACTATGGCTGACTATGTGACCAACCATATTTTATTTAATTTATATGCCACCTGGCTCCCAGTGACTCTACAAATTTACATGTGTGCAATTTTAATTTAAGTATATTCAATATTGCCTAACAAATTGTCATGAAAAATGGTTTAAGGGGAAAAAAATATGACAACTTGACCAGAAAAGAAAAGAAAAACAGTGAAATGGAACAGCCTGAAGAAATGAAATGGAGTAGAGAAAGAGGACAGAGAAATGTATAAAAAATTTGAAAGAAAAATCTATTATATATTTGTAAAGCTTGAAATTTGTATGGAATCTTTCAGCCTTTATTTTGGAAGCCTATGGAACCTCTTGGGTATCCTAAAAGTCTTTGCCACTCCAGGAAATGCCAATGTCTCATTTGTTTCACCGTCATCAATCTTACAAAAAGCCCTTGTTCCTGAAAGACTGTAGCCAGGTTAAAACACAATTAATCTCCTGCTGCACCTGGCGTGAGTGTGTATTTGTGGACATGGGTGAATGTGGGTATATATTTGTATGTTAGCATTTGGATGTATGCCAGTGTCCATCTACCCTTCAACTTTCTCTCCTTGGGAGAATCGAGTTTGGAATATCTCCCCCACCCTTCCTGCCTTTGCCATGCCTGCCGGCTGCTGTGATTGCTGCGTGCAAGGCTGAAAGCATTGTTTGAATGATGAGGCTGGACTAGGTTAGATAGACCCTGGTGCCTCAAGAGAGGGAGAGAGCAGCTGCCTCTCCTCCGTTCTATCTCTCCCTCCCTCCCTCTCTCTCTCTCTCTCTCTCTCACACACACACACACACACTGTCTCTCGCCTGCCCAGAAATCAGATCAGAAAAACAGCGATGAACTGCTTTCTTCCCTGAATTCCAGAGAAACAGAGAAGTTGAAGAAGGAGGCAGAGCTGTAGAAGCACTACATACCTTTGCCAATGCCAGAGTTTCCACTAGGGCTTATTTCTCAATGCCCTGGAGGAATAGGTTATGCTCTGGGAGGGCTTTCCTTTCCTTTCACCCACCTTCGAGGGACATGATTTTAAGTGAGAATTGCAGCTGAGATTTACCACCATGCTTAAGTTTCGAGCAGATCGTCGGGTCAGGTAGGACTTGCCAAGTGATGCTCTAAAGTGTTGGGGGAAGGGTAGTGGTTCATGGCCTTGCTCTTTCTGCTTTTGCGATGGGGGGGGAGGGCAGGGAGTTATATATTTCATATTGTGGCTTTTGGGGAACTTCATTTTTGTCAGTGGCTGCTGCATTGCAGTGCTCAGGATAGCAGATGGCTTAACTCAGGAGTTTGTGGAACAGGAACAGGCAAGGCAACTGCTTCTAAGGAAACATTTAAGAGATTCAGGGAAAGTTGTCTTTCTTGTACTAGTGCTGAACCCTGAAAGCTGAAATGGGGGGGGGGAATTGGAGGAATGCCAGCAAGAGCTGCAGAAACCACACACAACTACAAAGGATGCTGAAGGAAAGAGGAGCAGAGCTTCACAATAAAGGCAGACCTGCTTCTAGCTGAATTGATTAAAGAACTCTTCTGTATAAAGTCTGAAATGAAAGCAGATCAGTAACTAAGTACTGTAGAGCCCCAGAGGCGATATCTGTCCATAAATAACAGGATAACTCCAAGAAAGTTAATTTCCTCAGAAGCTGGGCAACCTATACTCAGACTGAGTCTTTTCCCACCTTAAACTCCTTAAGAAGTAGGGTACAGCTTCAATTGTTATGTTAAAATAAAAAGGGCAGGCAAATTCACATTGAAGGTGTTTTCCAATGTTGCTAAGAATGGTTTCATTACATGTGAAAGTCCTGGTGCAAAGAGGCAGTAATCTAATACCATGTTGACTCTGATTTTTGCTCCAAGGACTTTCTTCTCGTTTTAAGTTTTAACACTGGAAAAAGTGCAGAGAGAGAGAGCGAAAAACAGGAAGGTCATGGAAAGTAGGACAAAAGAGGAATATGAGTAAATGCAATGTTAGATACCATTAAAGCACCATGATGCATTGAAGAGTTGGATTAAGTAGGAGCTTCTCACTTGACATTTGGCTGGGTATGGAAGATCCTGTTTATAGATACAAATCCTGTTTTTTGGTAAGATTCTTGTATTGGGTAAACATGCAACACTGATATTGTTATAATAAAAAAAGTTTATATCTGTCTTTCTATGTGAAGTATTCTCTTAGCTTGACATGTCTCTTCAGTTAGGAAGGGATTTGCTACTATTTCAAATTATATTGTCATCCTTAGAAATATTGTTATTCATTTTTAATGCTATTGTCTATCTCCAGGTTTCTTATTTGAGTTGATAGGAACAAATAAGCAGTAAAATCCTAGAATTCTGTGTATTTTTTAAAAAGAAAATTCTGCTGAGGCTCCTTCATACATTCAGGTCAAATTTCACATAGTTTGGTGATTTAGGCTTAACTTAAAACTTTAATGTAGTGTTGACCCAACACAGTAACAACATGTTCTTTAGTGTTAATGTCATTTACACTGCTTGGACCTATTTCCAGTTGCCACACAAACCTAAAAGTTATACTGATTAACTTATTCAAGAAATTATGCATGGAGAGACAGATAATATGGAAGGTTATGTGTGTGAAATTCGTTTGAAAAGTAGTAGAAGTCTAAAAACAGATTATTTGTTTTCCTTAGCAAAGGAAAACAAATTTGTTTTCCTGCTTGTTGTTTCTGCATCTTCAGTTCCTGACATAAAATGGAGAAGACTATCTCCATAAGACTTGGCCTTGGTTCTTATTTGCAGATCTTAATTCTGATATGGGCATTCTGTCCAACACTTATTGCTGCATTGCAAATATCTTTTAATAGTACCCGTGAACTGTATATTCCTATGAAAATGCCAAAATAGACAGATCATATTTAATCCTCCAGAAGGTAATAGTTAATTTCAGTACCTTTTTTCCTTTTTACTGAAATGTTTTTCAGCACTCTCATCCTCTTATCTGGATTGCAATTTTTGCTAGTGTTGATGTGCCTGCCCCAATGTGCATCCTCCCTTTACTCCAACTCCAGCATTGTCAAAAAATTAGAAAATGATATGTGATATATCTGAAGTTTCTTTCTTTTAGTGACACATCTGTTACAACTGGCACCATTAAAACATGTTGAGGAATGAGTTCCTCTTTATTGCCAGATTATGCAAATATGTCTACTTATGAACCATCTATTTCACATTTCAAATGGAACATCAAGTTGTAGCCTCCTATCCACAATATTCTACATTTCGGGATAATTCAGCTTTTCCAAAATCTTGAATCTATCTAGAGCTTTGCTCATGGTCCATCCTTCTTCATTGTAACATAGTTTAAAAACAAGGACAGACACTTTAATGATCCAAAGATTGCAGCCATATTTATTGTTGCTCTCAGATAAGATCATATTTTCTCCCCACAAAAAAGGTATTCTTGTTGGGAAAATTTTTTGATGCCTGTTATATTTGGGACATGTTTTCTGATGGTTGCTTCCATTAGTAATGTACAGTTTATGAAGTCAATTTGCCATACAATTGCAAGATCATATGCAGTGAAAAAGTTAAAATTATAAACAAAGTCTCTTTCTTGATTCTTCATTATTTTTCAAATGCCACTAGAAATAAATATCAAGATAACCCAGAACTAAATTTAAAATATAGAAGATGAGCACAATATTGAATTTTGCCAACAGTCAGTTTGCCAATTATCTTAATAAAGTTAGAAAGAATTGCATCTATTTCTGAATTCTGCATGGCACTATGGTTTTGCTGAGCATTACTCCAAATTTTCAGTCAGAATGACATAAACATGTTGTCTATGGAATAATTAGGGTTTCCAAATATACATCCAATCCTGAAACATGGTTTTTTTTATTCATGGTGCATGTGCATAGCAGTAAAATCAGGCTATAGACAGAAGTAGTACTAAGACATTTTAGTTATGGGTTCAGCCGGCTGATTGCAGGAGGGAGCTCACTGTGATGTCAGTATGGTAAGAAAAGCATCAGGACCCTGGACAGAACCCAGAAATGCTGACAGCAAAGCTGAAGCCAGCAAGCAGGTAGCACTGGCTGGAAGCCAACTGTAGGTTGACATAATGCTGCAGAAGTGATGTGTGATCTTGGCATTTCCTCTGTACAGCAAACCAGTTAGTTAAAGGGACAGCGATGTGTTCCAGCCATTATGGCAAGTCTCCTGATGTGCGTACTGGCTAACATCTCTGGAATAATGGCAAGTTTGGAGAGGGGATGTTCAAAGATGTCATCTTTGAGAAATAATCCCAAATTGGATTGCAGAGAAGGATGGCTGCTCATTTCCCCAGTTGTCAGTGGATGTGAGGATTTTCTAAGTGTGTGGGATGTGAATGAAAGTAATCAGCGAGTGAGATTTTTTTTTTTTTAAAGTCTCATTAGTCATGATCAGAATATAATTTTTTCTAGGGTGAGAGCTACTGTATCGCTCAGTGTGGCATACTGGTGAGTGCACTCCAAACATTAATAATGAGGTCTAATATAAAATCTTTGTTTTCCCATCATATCATGTACATTTAATTAAAATCAACTAGAGCTAATATGATCACTCTGCTATTTTCAGCCCATTTCTTCACATTATCAAGATAAATCTTATTTATGTCTTCTCAAGTGTTACCTTCAAATTTGAGAAAAGATTTGGTCCATTTCTATATGAAATGTTTTAAAACAAAGAACAGATAACTCTCTCCAGTTAAATGAGAACTCTGATGATAATTGAGAGGTATCTACTTGTGATATCATCCAATCCACATTTAAATAGCTTACTAATTAAAACATTATGGATTACCTTATGAAATGCTTGCTAAATTCAATATATATTTCATTCAACAGCTTTCCCACAATCTACTAAGGAAATAATTTGATTTAAAAGTTGGGGTAAAGTCTGTAAAGTTTATTTGTGATAAATTCTTGCTAGATTTTGATAATTGCTGTTTTTAAGAAGTTTATATAGTATAGATGACTTTATTATTATTTTATTATTTGCTCTAGAATTTCTGAGGCATTGGTGCCCAGCTTTTTGGTCCAAACATGAACAATGTTAGACCTTCTCCAGTTATCTGGCTTTTCATTAATTGTCCAAGATTTCTCAAAGACAACACATGGCTTTTGGTGAAATGATTATTAAGCTATTTCATTACCATTGGAATAATTTGTCTGGCCATGCACATGTAAATTTATTCACAATAAATTAATATTGCTTTACAATACTTCCGTGAATCCAAGCTTCCCAAGCTTTTCCAAGAATGAACTAATGTTGGCATCCTTGCCATAATAAAATATAGTCTTTGGTATTGAACTGGCTTGGGAAAAGAAGTTGGGATATATTTAAAATAGGACTAAAGATTTGGGTATAAAATTCAGGTGAAAACTAGGTGATAGCAGTGGATCAGAACTTTTGTGTCTCTTTGTTACCAACTCATAGTCATCTGTGTTTTTACAATTCACAGTTGGTAGCCTTGTGCAAAAGAGCTGTTGTTTCCTTAGAGTTGGGGGCAAGAAAATATTTAAAGACTTGCTTGATCTATCTCAGTGCACCATTCCAATGCACAGTTGTATATTTATTGAAGAACTGCCATCCATTTTCAAAACTCTTCTAATGCAGAAAAGTAAGGCATATAAAAAGTGACTCTGAAAAATCCTGATAAAACAAAGCATAGGTAGAAGAAGGAATGGTATAATCTGGGAACAGAGTTAAAAGAGGGATCAACCTAGAAACCCTACGTAGGCACAAATTAACTAGGTCCAACCTCCCTTGAGTTCTGTTGACCATTATCTCACCCAAAGTAGGTGTTAATTATTAGTTGAGAAGATTCTTGTGCATAGTCGTGATTAACAATAAATCAGTTTAATTGCACCTGCACGTGCGGGCCTGATCTTTCAAGTATGACAGCGTGCTTTTGCTACAATTATATATTATACAATAATCTCTCAAATTTCTGCTGACTTCTGCATCCAAATACTGTCATTCTGTTCCTATGAACATACCATAATCCCATCTCTTAAGTTTTGGTTTTGCTCACTAGCATTTAATATTTATTGGGGAAAAAAGCCCAGACCAAACTGTTTAGACCAGTCTTGATCAATTCATCCAACTGGGCATGGCTAGTCTAGTGAAGAGAAGGAGCAGGGGAGATATGATAGCAGTGTTCCAATAGCTGAAGGGCTGCCACAGAAAGGAAGGGGTCAAACTGTTTTCCAAAGTACCTGAAGGCCAGACAAGGAATAATGAATGGAAACTGATCAAGGAGAGATTCAACCTAGAAATAAGGAGAAATTTTCTGACAGTGATAATCAACCAATGGAACAGCTTGCCTTTGGAAGTTGTGGGAGCTTCATCACTGGAGGCTTTTAAGAAGAGATTGGACTGTCATTTGTCAGAAATGTAGGGTCTCCCTGCTTGGGCGGGGGGTTTGGACTAGATGACCTACAAGGACCCTCCCAACTCTGTAAATCTGTATCTGTAATTTAGTGCACATCATTCTCACCCAGTTTGGTCACTGTACTTGGCCAAGTGCAATTTTTGGAGCAGTTTATCTATCTGCTTTGCAGGACTGCCTGTTTTGGAGATCTTCAATGCTCTTTCCGTTTAAACATTCATACCAGGTCTTGAGAGAGAATAAACTATATAAAATAAAGAGTTTGCATAAAATTATATGGAATTTTGCACACTGGGACAAAAAAGCTAGACATTTGCACTAGTGCCATTCACATGCCAGACTGATCATGCTGTATGTTCCTTTAATCAATTAAATGGGGTTAAAACTGTAATTTGGTCTGTCGCAAGTCATTAAAAACTTGTTTATCTTTTCTTTGATATGGATTTGTGTGTCTATGTGTGTAGGAAATGACAGCCTGCTTTTTGTAAACATAAAACTAATAAAGCTCAGCAGGCCAAGATAACATAATGTATTCTAATTAAAATCTGCATCCGGAAAAGCACATCACAGAGCACTGCTGGCTTGATTTGTTTTGGCTGCTGTAATTTAATAGTTTTGTTTTAGTCAGTATGCCTCAATTGTAAAAGCACAATTTTACATGGAGTAGGTATTGTATTGTAGGGATCTCAACTGGTGCCTTTCTACACATTATATGGATTTAGACATCATACTTAAATGGGAAAATTCTCAATTGTGTTATTATTATAGCCTCTGAATTCATTATTTAAAATGTTCTCCAGATTTTTCTTAAAAAAAAGAACCCTTCCTTCTTTACATATCAAGAAGAGAAGTTTTATATATCTGCTCTTCAGTGGATTAACTCAGTGCATGTACTATTATTTACTTCATGTAGTATCAACCTTGTGAGATAGTCCAGACAAGAAGCATATTCACAAGTATTTATTCTGTATTTATTGTATAGTTCCTCTAACAGAATGTTGCAGGTCTGAAAGTACATCTCCCTCCCCCACCTGATCCTTACAGTGCAAGAAATTAGGAAGGGTCCCTTCTGAAAGCTTTGTCACAACTCCATTCCTTTTGTAGACTCAACCATCTCTTATTTAATTGTTCCCTAGAATGTGGTTTTTTTTCAAGGTCATTTTCACATACCATAACAGTTGAGGTGGTATAATCCAAATTTTCTCCTATCATTTGCATGCTATGGTAATAATTTTAAATTGTTGACTCTATAGAAGATGCCCTGAAATGGCCAGTTATCTGGAATCAGTAGAGCATCAACTTTCTATACTAAAATAGTCAGCTACATACAGTTCCAAAGAAGATGGAGAAATGACATATATAAAAGGCTCTTAGAACAGGCAGCCCAATTCTCAAAACATTTTTCTGGCAGAAGGCTATTTGAAAATTTCCAAGTATTCTTTTGAGATCTCTGTCAAGAAATGGTGGCCACGATAATCCTTAAGGAGCTATCAAAAACAGGTCGCATGGTTTCTAATGTCTCATTAATGAGCTTTCTTAAAACATGACTGTGTTATTATTTTCCTACAACTTTAATATACTATGGACTCATCATATGAAATAATTATGCTTCTAATTAAATCACAGCAGCTATTTTAAAAAATGCTTCATTGTTAGTGGTGATAGATACTTGCATGCAGCAGCCTGGGGCCTGTAAACAACTTTTAGCTAGGTAAGGCAAAAAATACCAGATGGCAAAGTCATGATTTGTGTCCACATTGATGTATTATGAATACAGTTTTCTATTTCATTACAGCCATCAGCATAGATGTTTCTTTTGTCAGATCATTATAGGAAAATTTCCACGGAAACTGAAAACTGAATAAGATGATGATTATTACTGTGACTGCTTATCTGTTCAAAATTCAGCAGTTTCCTGGAAATGTTCTATAGGTACAATTGTTTTTGATGGATGAAGAATAGGCTAGAAGATGTAAAATCATTTCAGATAGAAGTAATGGCTAGTACTTGTCTGTAAACTGATTTGGTAACTCTAAACGGGTCAAGGAGGGCCTGGAGGGCCCGTGACAGGAGTTATTCCTCTGTCCTAGTCCTATTAGATCTATCAGCAGCTTTTGATACTATCGACCATAGTATCCTATTGTGGCAGTTGGGGGGGTTGGGAGTGGGGGCATCGTGTTGTGGTGGTTCACCTCCTTCCTCTCCGACCGTCTGCAATTTATGTTGGCAGGGGGGAGAGATCCACCTCTAGGCCCCTCAATTGTGGGGTTCCTCAGGGGTCGGTCCTCTCTCCTCTCCTGTTCAACATTTATGTGAAGCCGCTGGGGGAGATCATCCGTGGCTTTGGGGTGAGGTGTCATCTGTACGCTGATGATACTCAGCTGTACATCTCCACCCCAAGCCACCCCAACAATGCCATGGAGGTCATGTCCCGTTGTCTGGAGGCCGTGCGGAACTGGATGGGCGGGAACAGGCTCCGACTCAACCCTTCCAAGACTGAGTGGCTGTGGTTTCCGGCGTCCCGATATAGCCAGGTAGTTCCATCGCTGGCTATTGGGGGTGAGATTTTGTCCCCTTCAGAGAGGACTCGCAATCTCGGTGTCCTCCTGGATGTACAGCTGTCTTTGGAAGACCACATTATGGCCATCTCCAGGGGGGCGTTTCATCAGGTTCGCCTGATCCGCCAGATGCGGCCCTTTCTGGATCGGGATGCCTTACGCACGGTCACTCATGCCCTGGTCACCTCTCGACTGGACTACTGTAACGCCCTCTACATGGGGCTCCCAAATGGGAGCATCCGGAGGCTTCAACTGATACAGAATGCGGCTGTGCAGGTGGTTATGGGGGCGTCAAGGTTCTCTCATGTGACGCCCCTCCTGCGCGAGCTGCATTGGTTGCCAGTGGCCTCTCGGGTGCGCTTTAAGATTTTAATGTTAACTTTTAAAGCGCTCTATGGCATCAGACCAGGATATTTACAAGACCACATTCTGCCATTTTCCTCTCACCGTCTGGTGCGCTCCCACAGGGAGGGCCTCCTGCGGGTCCCGTCAGCATCTATGTGCCGGCTGGTGACCCCAAGGAATAGGGCCTTCTCTGTGGGGGCGTCTGCCCTCTGGAATGGGTTGCCTCCGGAGCTACGTATAGCCACGGACCTGGGGACCTTCAGGCGTGCCTTGAAAACCTGGCTCTTTGACCAGGCCAGCTTGGGCTGATTTTAGATTTGGGTGTTTTACTTTTTATATTAATTTTTAGGGTTTTAGGGAGGGGTTTTAATTGATTACAGCCAGGGCCTTAGTTTAATTTAGTTTTAACTTTTCACATATTTATTGTTTTAATTGTATGGCTGTGCACCGCTCCGAGTCCTTCGGGAGAGGAGCCGTACATAAATAAATATTATTATTATTATTATTATTATTATTATTATTATTATTATTATTATTATTATTATTATTATTATTATTATTCAGACTAATTTCCATCTCCAAGATATACTCATAGTCATCCTACTATGGGAGCTATAAAAGAGAAAAATACATATTCTCTCTTAATTAATTATCGGATGTAAGCCACATCGTTAATGCCTTGTCTATTTCTCTTTGTTTTTTTCCCTAGCCATAATGAAAGACGGAACACTTTCCTTCATCCTGTGACTGACCAGACCTCAGAAAAGAACAACCATTTTGGATTGCAAAGGTTGGTGAGTTTTAGTGCCTTGCAATACTGGACATAAAATGAAAGTTCATGAAAGAGTATAGAGCATAAAATTTAAGGATGAAAAATAGTATATTTATTTATTTATTTATTTTTAGGTTTTATATACCGCCCTTCTCCCGAAGGACTCAGGGCGGTGAACAGCCAACTAAAATACATATAGACAAATATAAATTATTAAAAAAGAATTAAATCCTAGGCTGTCCCTATAAAAATCTAAAAACCCCCAATTAAAATAAATTAAAACTTTGTACCCCATCCCAACTAATCTAAAAACCCCATTTAAAAATCCCATTTGAGTCAGCTCAGGCCGGCCTGCTCGAAGAGCCAGGTCTTCAGGTCATGTCTGAAGGCCCTCAGGTCACTGGTCGTTCGTAGTCCAGGGGGCATCCCGTTCCAAAGGGTGGGTACCCCCACAGAGAAGGCCCTGTTCCTCGGGGTCACCAGGCGGCACATAGAAGGCATCGGGACCCGGAGGAGACCCTCTCTGTGGGAGCGCACCGGTCGGTGGGAGACTACTGGCAGAATGCAGTCTTGTAAGTATCCTGGTCCGATGCCATGGAGCGCTTTAAAGACCAAAACCAGTACTTTAAAGCGAACCCGGAAGGCCACCAGCAACCAATGCAGCTCGCACAGGAGGGGCGTCACGTGGGAGTATCTCGACGCCCCCATAACTACCCGCGCGGCTGCATTTTGTACCAGTTGAAGCCTCCGGGTGCTCCCCGCAGGGAGCCAAATGTAGAGGGCATTACAGTAGTCCAGACGGGAGGTGACCAGGGCATGAGTGACTGTGCATAAGGCGTTCCGATCAAGAAAGGGCCGCATCTGGCGTATTAGGCGAACCTGATAAAAAGCCCCCCTGGAGATGGCCGTAATATGATCTTCCAAAGACAGCCGTACATCCAGGAGGACACCAAGATTGCGGGCCCCTTCTATGGGGGTCAAGATCTCATCCCCAATAGCCAGCGACGGAGTCAGCTGACTATATCGGGCCGCCGGAAACCACAGCCACTCGGTCTTGGAAGGGTTGAGTCGAAGCCTGTTCTCGCCCATCCAGTTCCGCACAGCCTCCAGGCAACGGGCCATAACCTCCACAGCATCGTTGGGGTGGCTTGGGGTGGAGATGTAAAGCTGAGTATCATCAGCATAAAGATGGCATTTCACCCCAAAACCACTGATGATCTCTCCCAGCGGCTTCACATAGATGTTGAACAGAAGAGGGGAGAGGACCGACCCCTGAGGCACCCCACACATGAGGGGCCTAGGGGTGGACCTCTCCCCCCCGTCAATACAAATTGCGAGCGGTCCGAGAGGAAGGACGAGAACCACCGCAAAACGGTGCCCCCAATTCCCAACCCCTCCAACCGCCGCAATAGGATACTATGGTCGATAGTATCAAAAGCCGCTGACAGATCTAAGAGGACCAGGACAGAGGAATAACCTCTGTCACGGGCCCTCCAGAGATCATCTACCAACGCGACCAATGCTGTTTCGGTACTGTGCCCGGGCCTGAAGCCCGATTGGAACGGATCTAAATAGAATGCTTCCTCCAGGTACTGAGGGAGCTGACGCGCCACCACACTCTCAACAACCTTCGCCACAAAGGGAAGGTTGGAGACAGGACGATAGTTATTCAAAAGAGCCGGGTCCAGGGAAGGCTTCTTGAGGAGGGGCCGCACCACCGCTGTTTTCAGGGTGATCAGAAGCGCCCCCTCCGTCAACGAAGCGTTGACAATCCCCTGAAGCCAGCCTCGTGTCACCTCTCTGGAGGTAGAAACCAACCAGGAAGGGAACGGGTCCAATAAACATGTGGTGGCATTCAGCCTCCCCAGTAATCTGTCCACACCCTCGGCGGTCACAGGATCGAACTCCTCCCAGATAACCGTCTCAAGACCTGCTCCGGACACCTCCCCCGGGACCACCCAACTGGAGTCCAGCCCATCCCGAATCTGAGCGATTTTATCATGCAGAAATCGGGAAAACTCTTCTGCCCTACCCTGCAAGAGGTCCTCCCGCGCTCTCGGCTCAAGCAGGGAGCGGGTCACTCTAAACAGGGCAGCAGGCCGATTTTCTGCCGACGCAATAAGGGCGGAGAGGTGTGAACGCTTCGCTGCCTCTATCGCCACTAGGTAGGTCCTAATATAGGACCTCACCTGTGTCCGGTCAGACTCAGCACGACTGGCCCTCCAGATGCCCTCCAGACGTCTTTTCCGGCATTTCATCCCCCTCAGCTCCCCCGTAAACCACGGAGCCAGGTGGGATCTATGCCGAGTCAGAGGTCGCAAAGGCACAACTCGGTCCAGAGCCTCAGCGGCCAACCTATCCCAGGTGGCCACCAAGTCTGTGGCCGAGTTATGAGCCAGAGTTTCAGGAAATGGCCCAAGCTCCATCTGAAACCGTTCAGGATCCATCAGGCGCCTGGGGCGGAACCATCTCCTCGGCTCCACCTCCCTGCGATGGGGGGTGGTGGCACCGAAGTCCAGTCTAAGAAGAGAATGATCAGACCATGACAAGGGTTTTATAACTAAGTCCGCAGCACGATCATTCAACCACTGACCAGAGGCGAAAATCAGGTCCAGTGTGTGTCCCCCCGTGTGAGTGGGGCCAGAAACTAATTGGGTCAGATCCATGGCCGTCATGGAAGCCAGGAACTCCCGGGCCACCCCAGAGGTTTCCCCGAGCGAATGCAGGTTGAAATCCCCCATGACTAAAAGCCTGGGGGTTTCAACCGCCAGCCCGGCTATCACCTCGAGGAGCCCGGGCAGGGCCGATGACACTTGGCAGGGAGCCAGGTACGTTATCAACAGGCCCATCTGAACCCCCCGACCCCACTTCACAAAGAGAGACTCACAACCAGCCGTCTGAGGAACAGTGGCCTCCCTAGGACAAAGGACTTCTCTAATAATCGCCGCCACCCCACCACCCCTTCCCTGAGACCTCGGTCGATGGAATGCTTGGAAACCTGGTGGGCACATCTCTACCAGAGGGACGCCACCCTCTGGGCCCAACCAGGTTTCGGTGACCCCCACCAGGTCCGCACCCTCCTCCTGAATAAGATCGCAAATCAGGGGGGCCTTGTTAACGACGGACCTGGCATTACATAACATCAGCCGGGTACTCAGGGCCTGAGACTCTGCACAACCAGGCCTGCCAGATGGGTCGGGAGGATCGGAGCGCGCCACCGCTTGGAGACAGCGGGCACGCGATCCCCTAACCTGATATGGCCCTCTACCCCCGTCATATCTGCCCCTCCCACTTATGGTGCCAATGAGACCCGCCCCCTGCTGTCCGAATTGTGTTCACCCCCATGACTCACGACCCTCTGGGCCCTCCCAGACGTGCACTCCAGCCTGGCTGACTCCAAACCCCCCCAGGTTATCCCCCAAACCCGGACCGGGTATCCTCCCTAACCCCAATAAGTTACCATCCCCCAACCCTCTCTTCGTCACCCTCCCCAACCTCGATAAAACCCCGAATAAAAATTTAAAAAGTTTAAAACCCCCTCTAAAAATCCTTTTTTGATGGCCGTGCCACCTCTCCGGATCCCAGGAACCGTCCTTGAGGTAGGCCATCGATAGACCGGAGGGCCACTCCAGGGAGTGGGAGACCCTCCCGAGAGCCCGTAGTTCCGCCGAGGAGTATGATCTTCTAACCCTCGCCGTCGCCGGATCGGGGACCACCACCGAGGTCATCGGCGTCTTTCGGGCTGGCCAGTCCCGCTGTTGCCCCTGCCATTTGCGTCCCTGGGGGGGGCCTCCAGCCGCAGAATAACCGCAGCGAGGTCTCCACCCCCCCCCCCCCGCGGCTGCCACTGTACCGTCCACTATCACCGATAGTGGACGGTATATGAAAGAAAATAGTCTCTTAGTTGTCCAGAAGTTTAGCTCAAGAAACAAAAAAGGGCAGGGATTTGCACAAAGGAGATTTGTATTCTGTCTGATTTGATGAATTCCTGGTTTAAGTTAACGTTAATCCAAGATCAATACAGGAACATGTATTTGCGGTATGAAAGTATAACAAGTATGAGAAGAAGGGTAGTATGACCATAGGCTTTGGTCAGAACCCTGACACAAAGTCAGTTTCTTGGGACTATTAATGATGTATTTTTCCTCTCCTTCGTCTGCAATCCCAGATCTGTCTTTGACATGTCAAGCAAAGCAAGTAGCAAGCGGCCGGCAGCAGTCAGTAGTGAATCCTCCAATCACACAATGGTTTCAGAGGTGCCTCAGGAACGACCAAATGGCAGGGTATGTTTTCATTGTGGTCTTGTATATTTTCCTTTTTGTGGCTCTGTTCTGATAGGTTCATCCAAACCTTCTGGTGGTCAAGTTTTCTCATCTGGGAAATAAGGTGCAACTGATCTGCTACTGTAGAATTCAGGGCAGTATAGAACAAGCCTCTACATTGTTGTTCAAAGTTTAAAATCATGTTTGTGGTTATTTCACTTCATGTTGTCTAAGGAGAACTAGTTGATATTGGAATATCTCAGCATAAATGGCATACATATAAAAATTGTACCTCACAAAAATTAGGCATCTTGACTTCCGGTGGCGTTTCTGTCGTAGACAGACCAGAGATCGCGTCATGCGTGGCTTTGATCTGTGTTTGCCCTGTTGGAAGGGTTCCTGAGGGACCGAACCATTTGACCCACCCTGTAGGGATGGGGGAAGAGGGGGAGACTACCAACTGGGTTGAGGGGAGCCTCATCTCCCCTCCCTGGCTTGGTACTTACTCCCCTAGAAGACAGGGAGAAGCAGCAGTTTAATGGCTGCCCTGAAGACAGGAAGTCACTGGGACTTTAAGTTTTGTGCTGGATAGTGGAAGTGGTGAGCGGTGTGTAACTTGATAAAAGACTTTGAATACTTTAAAAAAAAAAAAAACCCGAAAAGTGGAAAGAAAGAGTCCTCGTTGGGAAGAATGATAGCAGCGAACTGGGAATAAGAGGAAAATATAAGGTAAAGGAAAAACCAGAAATAAAACAATTATATGAAATTAGAGATTAAATTTGGACTAATATAGAGAATTGGACATTATTTAGGCATTGGATAAAATGCTGGACTTATTTGGAATGGATAAAATTTAACATTAATACTACAGAAAAGAGAATTAAAGATAAGAAAATTTTGAAAAGAAAGTGATATAGAGCATCACCTAATGGTTAAAGATTTTCCTCTTTTATGTTTTTATGGAAAATTACTGGTCGCATAAATATTTGAAAAAGACAAAAAATAGAATAAAGATTGTTAATACAACAAAAACCCCGGAAGTTTTTTTTAAAAAGAGGGGACAACAGTAAAATATAAAGGAATACAATATTTTGGGACTGCTGGAGGTTGATTGTGACAAGAAAACAGAAGAAAGAGAAAGTGAGAGAAACGGAAACTTTTGGCAAGGACTATAATAGAAAAATTTGATTTTTAATAAAAACATGGAAGAAATAACCAAAGAATTTAAATCGGAACTGCAAACTGTGAGAGATATGTTAAAAGAAAGAATGAAATTGCTGGACACAATGATTAGTAAAGTAATGGAGTTGCAGCTTGTAGAAGAACAAAGAAAGCCCAGAGACAACAAATCAGAAGAGGGAAATAACAGCCCAGATGAATATGGAGAACAAGGACCATTGCCAAAGAATATAAAAGGATTTAAAATAGAGACATTGACAAAAGACACAACAAATAAAAGAGATAAGGCTCCCAAGACTAAGAAGAAGAAGAAGGAATTATATGAGAAGAAATATATATATATATACACAATACAAATTGTATTATATATATACGAATACAAATTGTAGATGAATTATGCTGTTATGAACCCTTTCTTTGGAGGATTAAAAACAGGGGAATGGAGATGAATTAAAATATATAAACTTTGGCAAAGGGGAAAGGAAGAAAAAATATGATTATTAATGATTATAAGTAAGATGAAGATAAAATGCGATATATTAAGAAGTTAACAATTTACTGGGAAGGATACTTTAAAATACATTTTAAAATATATAGTTGATTAATGGATACTAGAAATGTATAATGAGAGTATTTTATTATGATTAAAGTAGGGAATGAAAAATACCATGTGGATCCTAAATATATTTACTTTTACTCTTTTTAGATTGTTTATTATATATTGGCTTAGAGAAAATTAAGCATAATAATAATGATTTGTAATGTAAAATAAAATAGGTGGTAAACTGAAAATGGAAATAATAGGGGATAAAGAATTGAAAACCTATATATGGATGAAATGATATTGATATTGAATTAATGAATTGAAATATGAAATGCAAATTTATTTAAAGATGAGTGAAATGGATAATGATTATATAAGTTTAAAGGAAATGAAAGTTTGACTATGTACAAGTGTTATAATCCGGAATAATCTTGCCCATGTGAAGAGATGTGTAAAAATAAAATAAAAATAAAAAACTTTTTATAAAAAAAATTAGGCATCTTTTTTATGCTAAATGTCATAGCCAGCATGTGCCCAAGATTATGACTTTGATCCATGTTTAGTCATACTTAAAAATTGACCCATTGGTACTCAGGCTTAAGTTAATGATGTCTTATTACTTTTAGTCTGTCTATTCTAATATTTATTTACCAAATTTATTCCCCCAGAGTTCCAAAGGAGTTTTAGTGGTTCATAAAAATATAAATCAATTAACAAGTCAAATTAGGTCTAATATAAAGGATATAACAAAAATGAATGATGCAAAAACTTCTTAATATAATTAATCAGGATTTCATTGTATTACTCATTGCTTGTTTGGCCTTCCCAAGCCTTTCTGTTTTATTTCCCAAAGGCATCATCACGTACTTCCAGGAAAGGAATTGCTTTTGGAAAACGTTCTAATTCCATGAAGAGGAATCCCAATGCTGCAGTGACCAAGAATGGTTGGCTCTTCAAGCAGGTAAACTACCTGTCCTTCACTACATCAGATACGCAATGAGATGAGCTAGATTATTATAAAATATGGAACAAATTTTATGAATGGAGGGACATGCAAGGGTGTTTATAGATTTAAAATAAGTAGAGAAGTGATAAAAAGGATCATAAAGATAATTGGAAAAACGATACTTAAAAATGTATATATGTATCTAAATATACTAATTTTTTTTCTTTATTTCTAATTGTTAAAAGATGGGACAAAAATGTATGTCAAAGAAGATACACCACGTTCACTGTTTTTAATGTTTATATCTAATAAAATTATTTTTTTTAAACAAGACAAGGAAGAAGATATGCATAATCCAGGGGTGGGATTCAACCGGTGTTACTACCAGTTCAGTGACTACATTTTGCACATGCATGTAAAAAAAACCTTTTGCCACCCAGATAGCTGAAAAGTGCTATGGGAGGGTACGCAGCGTTTGAAAAGCCTCTTTTTTCCTGCTTTTTCAACCTCAGCTGTGCTGCGCAAAGCAGCTGAGGTTGAAAAAGCAGGCAATAAAGGTCAGGTAAGAGCCCGGGTGGGAGGGTAGGCCAAACAGTAGCAAACACAGAACCAGTTCAGTGTCTGCTGCTCTTCAGAGCTACCGGCTCTATAGAGCCGGACAGAATCGGTAGCATCCCACCCCTGGCCTAGCCCCTAAACTGCTAGTACACTTTGAAGGTCCCCAAATCAATTCCTGATTCTGTTGGTAAATTAGATTCCACAATTTTATGCTGAAATTGTTTTGAAAGTATTCCATATCCACACACATATTTAAATAGTTATTTGGGAGCTTCTGGATTCTTTTCTGGACTGTCCAATTTGACAACACAGCCATGATCACTAAAGCATCTCTGGCCCTACCAAACATGACTTTTTCATTCACTAAAACTAGACCAAATGCTATTTGGTATGCTAAAGATTGCCCATTTTTGCACAAGCTTCTCCTGTTTTCTCTCCAACATCACAGACCAGCCATCAAGCTTCAGGATAGTCAAGGAAGTGCTTTTTCACCCACCGCTTGGTTTTCTTCATAACTTTATTGAGCAAGAAATTGATTTGAAAGTCATTAGCTTATTTGATATTCCACCTGTGAGTAATTTTAGTCTGCAGGATCCAATTTGGGTCAGTCACTGGAACCAGAGATTTAGTCTGAGTTTTTGACTTGTGCTGGAGCTCATCCTCAGGGAACTCCTCTCTTTCCAAATGGATCAAATTAAGCAATAGACTACCCTTTGAGACATAGAATAAGGGTGCACTACAACACAAATGGGCAGCTAATAAGCTCCTAAGAGACATCTATAGAGTAGGCTCATGGTTCTCCATGTTCTCTTCCAGTAAAGCTGAACTCTTATGCCTTGGCCAAAGCATCCTTTCCAGAAAAGTACTCCCCTACCTCCAATAAGTGAGGGACAACTTTGATTGTGTTCCACCATAGGGTGCCTCAACTTCACTGTAGAAAAATGATTCATTGAAATTGGAGAAGTTCCAATTTCTATAGTGGAGAGAGGCCATTCAGTCCACCTACCTATTACAGGAAGGAGGGAATGTTTATGGAAAATTGCACATTACAGACCCCTTATTTCTTCTTTCTCAAGTGTGTGTTTGCAGAGATTGCTTTCTGACTTGTCATTCTGAGACTGGGAACCAAAGTATTCCCTCTCACAGGAAGTAACTTCAGAACTAATCTAGACACTGCTTCCACAGCAACTGGGCAGGAGATATTCTATTCTAGAAGATGGATCTTCATGGTAAATCCAGCATACCAGTTCTTACTACCTAGCAATTTTATTACTTTGTCTGAGCTTAGCCTGTCATGCCATTTTCTCACAGGATGCTTTTTTCAATTTATGTGGTATGTAGTATCCAGATTATGACATTTATTTTGCTTTCAACAACTCTTTACAGGCCAGCTCTGGAGTCAAGCAGTGGAATAAGCGCTGGTTTGTATTGGTGGATCGCTGCCTTTTTTACTACAAAGGTATGAGGAGATTCAAGTTTAAAATTAAATATTAAAATTACATTTAATTGTATATTAAAATATAAAAGTATAAGGAAACTCCCAGATGCCAAACATAGTTTGAAGGCAATGGCAGGAATGCATGCATTCATTTTCTGTATATCTTATCAAACCAGAGTTTCACCTTCACACCTGGCGCTATTAAGGAACAGTACTGCTATTACAGGAGAGTCTGATTTAGTTTTTATCTATAAGGAATGCAATATTTTCATAGTTTTAGGAGAGAGTAAAAGCAATATTTCTTCACAGCAAAGTATGTACTTGAGAAATGCCATTCTAGACCATGAGATGTGATAATTGCTGCCAATTGGATGGTTGTAAAGGAGACAACCCCATTCCTTTGATGGTAATTACAGAGCCTGTAGTTGTATGATAAAATATTACTGGATAACCCATGAGCCTTTGAGTCACTGTTTCAGAGATATTTGCTTACTTAAGCAAAAAAAATAGTATGACCATGGGTGGACAAAAAAGCAGTGGGAACAGGAGCAATTTCCAACTTCCCACCAACTTCCCCATTGACCTTACTTGTGGGAAGGTAGCCAGGAGCATTGGAAGTTATGATAGTATGACCGCAGTGATGCACTGACTGCAGGGCAGCATGATGACATTGCAGTGGCCACAACTTTGCCAGTGCAAGTGCTATGAAGATCCTTGAAATTTTAGTCCCACAATGGGCCTGGATCTTTGGATTCATTCTTTAAATTAGCCCATTGGAGGTATCTTGATTCAAAAAATAGTTCCCCTATGATGCACGCTCTCTGCCAATTGTGGATTACAAATAGACAGACAGGAGAATTGATATACAAGTGAAAAGTGTAGAAGTGTTATTGAATTTATGCCTCAGCTGGCCACTATGAGGATAGAATGCTGGATGAGATGGCCCTTTGATCCACTGTAGCAGGATTCTTATGTTTTTGTAATATTATTTTGTTATAATGTACTGTTAACTCTTTCTGGCCAAACAATATACCAGTAGTTTTCCAGCAATACATAGGAAGAATTTCTCAGATGAGTGATGACTCTTCCTTTCCTTTCCTTTCCTTTCCTTTCCTTTCCTTTCCTTTCCTTTCCTTTCCTTTCCTTTCCTTTCCTTTCCTTTCCTTCCTTCCTTCCTTCCTTCCCCCCCCCCCCCCAGCAAGTCCTTAGCTATTTTACCTAGCAATTAATTTTTCATTTTGCAATACTGCTGTTGAATGGCTGAATCCATTAAGGTCAAAGGCTCAAGGTCCTAGACCTGCTCTTCCAGAAATCTCCTGAAACTTTTCACTCTGCCCTCACCTCCACTTTGAGGGAGCTTGATCATTTAGAATCTGTGCTGCCTTTGTAGCAATTAAATGGCAAAAATATTTTAAAATGAAATAATTTTGATAGTGTCATTTCTTGCTATGTTGTACAGAGAGATGTGGCAAGTAGTTTCAGTCTTTTCTTCTTCCCTTGGGAAATAAATTGATCTCACAGGAGATAAGCAAAATCAAAAAATAATAAAATACTGTTTAAATTTTAAATACAATATTCAACATAAAAACATTCAGTTTTGAAGAAGATAAATGCTACTGATTAAAAAGAAAAATATGAAAGGATTGTGATGCTTGGAGTCAGCTACAAAAGGATTCTAGTTTGCTGCAAAAAGGAGTTTCTCTTGCAGAGTCTCAATTTACTCAATTTACAGAGCTCAAGGAAGTTATAAATACAGACAATAATTTCATAGTCTGAAAAATAGGATTAAGGCTGAAATTAGGGAGAATTTCCTCATTAATAATAGATAATTTTATATGTGGCATATTTCTAGTAGTCTAGTAATGTAATTAGTTCTCTAAAACAGATGATTTGAGTACTCCTGTTATTGCCCCTTCACAAACTTTGGATTGATTGATCGATTATGTGTCATCAAATAGAAATCTAACATTCTCTATAATATCCTGTTAATCGTGCTTTCCTTTGGACTTACTGGAACGATTAAGATTTGACAGTGAAGAGGCATGCATGACAGTGCAGCGCATATATATTTATTTAATTTATACACAACTTTCTACTCTGACAAGTACTCCAATGAAGCAGACTCATGTCAACCACCACCAATGCAACTCGTTTATTTTTCCATACTCTGCGTGCCAAATTGTGAGCCCAACAATATCAGTATGAATGTCTGTCTTGTAATTTTTGGTTCTCACATGCCTGCTGCCTGGGCCTTTTCTCTGGTAGCAGATGAAAAAGATGGTGGTCATGAATAATTAACTAGACAGTATTGTGAAGTATAACTGTAACTGATATGCATACAGGGATATGTGAGCACTTGCTGGTCTGAATTGGAGAGAAGAACAAGCATGACTGCATCACGGCAAGGAGGGCATCTTTCATAGGTAGATAAATAGTTAGGCATAGCTTTTCTATCCCACTCCCTGCATAGTGATTGTTTTCAAGTCTTCCTCCCTCCCTCCCTCCCTCCCTCCCTCCCTTCCTTCCTTCCTTTCTGCAAGGAAATTACCCTATGCCTCTGAATTGTTTCTTAGTTGCAATGGTGATGAAGAAGATGGATGTCCATTTTAACAATTGTTAACTAAGATAAAGGAGTATTGTTTAATTCTTCGTCCCTCTCTTTTTCTTTCATGCAGATGAGAAGGAGGAAAGCATCTTGGGCAGCATCCCACTTCTCAGTTTTCGAGTGGCAGCTGTCCAGCCATCGGATAACATCAGCAGGAAATATACCTTTAAGGTCAGTAAAGAATGGAAGTGCTCCTAGTATAGCATTCATGAATGTGTAAATAGACTTTGTTGTGCTAGTAGAAATGTATTGTAGGCAAACAATGCTACCTGAACTGGACCCAGTAGACACTTTATTTAGATGGAAAACAGCATTTTTATCACACACTTAAAATCATGTTGGATTCATAGAGTGTACATTTGTACCTGTATGTATGATGTCAATGGATATGTAATGAGCTCCTAAATCCTACAAGATTTAGCTCCAAATTCATTCTGTACCCCTTTCACTTGATGGATATTAACTCCTGTGAGTCTAGATTTAGTTAAATAGATCATATAATGCTTATTGAATAAATCTAGAGTATTGAAAGATCTTGTGGGACAGATTAGAAAATATGTCTTCAGTTAGAGATATTTGAAAATTGTTTCATATGCAAAAAAAAATGCAATATATTCTTTCTTTTCTATCTCTTCTCCTTATTTTTCTTTTTGTCTATCCACCATCTTTTTCTTACTTTTTTCTAAGTTGGTATTGCTTTTATGCTGCAAAAAATCTTAATAAAATAAATTTTAACAAATTTCCAGTACACTCAATGAAAATTAATTAGATGTAAATACTTGCACATCTACATGTTATGTATACCACATACTTTTCTCATTGCCATCTTGCCCATTGTATTGTTCCCTAACTCCTTTCTAGTCCTTGAAACTGCTTGCTCTTCAGATGTTTCAAACCTGTGCTATGTAATATTTGTTCCCTTTTTAGTGATGATGAATTGGTTCTGATTGGAAACCACCGATACATGAGTTTTCTTTGTAAATCTTCCTACATGTCTTCCCACATGTAGTATATAAAAAAAGAGTTGCATTTAAAAATGGCACAGGGACTCCAAATGTAAACATGCTTTTCAGGACAACTTGGCTGATTATGAGTGATAGGAATCCAAGAACTCTTTTTCTGGCAAACTTTTCCCACTAAATTTCACTGATACTATTGCATTAGACAGGATCTCAGAGATATATATATAATCTTAGAGAAGAGTATCATATTTCCAAATTATATAAAGCTTATGAAATACATTTTAGAGTTCAGTAGGAAATATTCTGGAGTAATAGATTTTCAATACCTGTAAGAAAACAAAAACCATATTGAAAGAAATGAAAGTACAGTATTGATCTTCTCTAAACTTCAGTATTGATGACAAGATATATTCTGTTCTTTTGTTTATTAATAATTATTGTGCTCTCAACAATTTATGTTCAGAAAAAAAATTGTAATGGTATAATAGACTATTCACATAGATAATCAACATGTATGGGACAAGTAGATCTGGAAATATAATTTTTGACTTCATCCTACAGTTTATAGAATTTTTATTTTACATCATATCCTATTGGTGTAATATTTGAACCTACATTTTCCCCTAGCATTCTGATACAACTATCTGAGGGTTGTTCCATAGGCTGAGATGCAAAGACTAATTTTCCCAAGTTCAGTGAAAGCCAAGTTGACCATTCAATTTAAAGTTCAGAAAGTACTAAGTATGAGTCCAGTTCTGCTTCAACAACCCATTCACAGTGACCATCTTTGCTCTTGGTGTGCTTTGCCTGCTGATATTCCTCCCCATTGAATTGCTTATTGGGTGTGGCTGATCTGTTCTCTGTCTTCCCTGTTTTTCTGTGTGAGGATCCCCTGGACAGGAGATCTCTTCTGATTACTGGTCTGCAATACATCACCCAGCCACCAAATAGGTAGTGTTTTCCTTCTGTTTCCAAATGCATGCATGCATGCCAGAAAGGAAAAATGAAGTGCCAATGGTAAAAATGATCCTGCATGCTTTATTCACCTGCAATCATTCCCAAAGGAAATTGTGGTGGGGAAAATTTTGAATCCCTTTGTCTAATGAAATACCTAGAAGTAAACCATGGAGAATACTGGAAACACAGAGCTATGTAAGCAAATCCCACTGAGGTTGTAGATCTTGAAGTCATTGCTGTTATATGACTTGTACATAAATAAATGTTCATGTTATGGGTTTCACTCAATGATTTGTGAAAGATAATATCTAGCTCAACAAAGTGAAAGTCAAGAAGGCATGTAGTAGTTAGTCAATGAGTGGCAATTAATTGTGAGACAAAAGTGATGGATAAATATAAACAAAAACCAAATTATGCTATTCATTCTCATATTAAATATTCATTCTCATATTTAATGTACATAATAAAATATGTGATATATGAGCCCAATTGTGTGTGTGTTATATTGATTAGTAAGTTTCATTAAAACATCTGGATTTTTTTAAAATCAGGATCATTGAAACAAGCACACTATAAATGAGCTGATTATATTCAGACAAAGAATTTGAATTTTGCTAATTCAAGAAATACTTTGATCTGGATTTGTAGCCATATAGGATTGTTTTAAACCAAATGTGGTTGCCTCTACTGGTATTCTTTATATGCATGCCTAGTCTTTTTATTCTAGTCTTCAGAAAAACTATGGTATTAGCTCATGAGCACATTTTATTTAGACTCAAAACATAGCAAATTACAAATATAATCTAAAAGTTGGAAGTTTCAAAAATAATCTTTCCTTTGTGGGTTTTTTTATCTGAAAATCTTCAGCTTTTACATATCGAAAGTCAGGAATGAAGTACATAAAGGTCTCTCTGTGTGATTTCCTAGACTCTTGTTACATTTTAACCTGATGAAGAAATGGTTCGTGCTGGGGAAAGTAAACAGAATAGCATGCACTGAACAGCTGAGAGCAGTCAGATTTTGTCTATGTCCCAAATGCTGAGATAGCATTGTTAGGGAAGATTCAGTACTCCCTTCAGTGATTTCTTTAAGTCAACAACTATGCCTGTTGTGAAATTGTAATCTTATTAAAAGTCTGCAAGGAAATGGAATTGAATACTTTCTCTGTGGAGAATTCTTAGCATTGACATTCAAAGATCACTCTACCACTACTTAATCTATCCCTTCTTAATTTTTCTCTCTGCTAAGAAAAAAAGATGACAGAAACCATTGAAGTGTTGCAGGTGGATGATCACTCTATCTGAAATGCTGTAAATGAAGATGTTTAGAAAAATTAGGACATTTGAGAGATCTTTCTTTCTTGTTTGTGTTAGGAAGAGATATTGAATGTCTAGGAACTATTCCCAAAGCAATAAATTTATATTATCTGAAGTGTAATGTTGGCGGGTTTATGTTAAATCTCTCAGTCTTTTAATTCAGATCAATAAGTTACCATAAGCCATTTCACAGTAGGTTTTGTTCTCCCTACCATAAAAATGATTTTCAAGGAGTTTAGCAAAGGCAATCTGAGTTGAACCAGTATTTTTGCATGCTTTTCACTTACACTTTTTGACTTATGCATATCCTGCAAAGGGAAAGCTTTCATCCATGGTGCTGGAGAGCCAGAGGTGGTATCTTTGTGTTAGAATAAGCGGAGTTGGTTTATGCTAAATTTTAAAGAGGATAATCTTTTTAAAGGATGGTCAGGATTACTCTTCTGTTTGAAAGCACTGTCTAGTTGAACAAATCCAAAAATAGTTTAAAGATAAGAGCTGACAATCATGAAATAAAAATTTGGTGAAATTATAATGTTCCTAAGGGAAAGAAATCAGAATTATTGCTGGTGAGTAAACTCTCTGGATACTGACTGGGATCTTTTTATCTCCCTTTCTATTCTTTGTTTCTGCAGGTAACTGTATGCTTGATGGAAGAGATGCCAAAAAATCACAAGAAGTCATTCTCTCCTCAGGCTGAACATGCTGGCATCCGGACCTATTTCTTCAGCGCTGAGAACAATGAGGAACAAGAATCCTGGATTCAAGCCATGGGCGAGGCTGCCCGGGTTCAAATCCCACCTACTCAAAGGTCAGCTGTTCAAAAGATGAGTGGCAGTAGTTTAGAACTGGTTGTGGACATTTCACTCTGCTGACCACACTATACAAGGGTGTTATATCTATTGCTAAGTTCAATTTTAGATGAACTTGGAAGATGCTAGTGGCATGGCTAGTAAAATACTAACAAATGCATTGTCTCATATGGCATCATTCTATAGCCATAAGACTTATTTCTTCAGTGGAATTAGAATAATTGCTTTAAGACAATGTGAAACTGGTAGGTTTATGAGAAAGTTCAATCAATAATAATTTAAGCTGTTATACCAGATCTGCAGGAGGATGGTCAGAACTCACAGAAAGCTAGAATCCCTTGTTTAGGATACGCCAATCCTAAGTTATAGCAATGAATGCTTTTATGCATTCTTCTTAGGCATGAAAAGACTGACTGTGAGAACATTCCTCCTAGCAAAAATCATCATCATCATCACCAGCGCAGTATCCTTACCAGGGAGCTTGCCAAAGCTGAGTTGGAAGCAAAGACCAGAGGAGAAGGTGATGGACGTGGTTCTGAGAAGATTGAAAGAAAACCAGAGCGTGTTGCAAATAAGAAAGAGGCACTGGTGAAAACCAATGGCATTGCCAGTCAAGATACGCCCTCAGAGCCTGGAAGCCCTTATCCAGAAGCAGCTCGTGTGCCATCTGGAGTGGAGAGAACCCCACAACCAAATGGTTGGCAGTATTCATCTCCAACTCGTCCCGGCAGCATGGCTTTCCCACAGCATGATGGGGATACTGTTGTCTCTCGGCGGAGCTTCGCACCTCGCACTAATCCAGAAAAGATTGCTCAGAGAAAAAGCTCCATGACCCAGTTGCAACAGTGGGTCAATTTGCGCCGTGGAGTTCCCCCACCTGAAGATCTCCATAGGTGAGTTGTTTGAACAATCAAGATACAAAGCATAGCACAGATTAAAAATTTTACCTTATTAAATACTGAAAAAAGAATCTATATTGTAGATTTATTGTAGATTTTAGGTCCTGAAATATGTTATATCTTATACTTAGTACCACTCCCTCTTCCCCTAATAATTGTCCATGACCTTAATACATGAGGTGGTAACAATTTCAGTTTCTTTTCTGACAAAAAAAAAAAAAACCTTCATCATCTTCTCTGGGTGCCTTGGAATACATTATTTTAAAAATTTACAATTGGTTTATATTTAGTGTTCTTGCACCCAGAAGAGCAGAAAAATATTTGGTAAGCAGGTGACTATATTCAGCTTATTTACCAAGTGTTCCTGATCATGGAATGAAGTAATTGTTTTTATTTTTTATATTTTTAAAAAAACAACAACTGTTTATCAGCTGCTGCTCTTAGAAAGTTTTCAGATTACCCTGTAGGAATAAACATAGTCCAACAATATAAATACCCAGTGAGAGAAAATAAATAGTAGCAAAAAAGTTCAAAGAGATGAATATCTTTCCACTGTTAAGTTTACTTTTTGACATATGGACAATGAACTTTACTGATTTGGGGCAGTTCAGTGATCCAAATCTATAAGTCACAGTTTTAGCACAAGTACCAAAGCAGCTTTTATCCTAACTGAACCTTGCAAAGGTCAATTTTTACATGTTATTTATCAAAAATTGATACGTGTATCAAAAATTGACACTCTGCTACTCAAGGAGGTAGTTCACACGCAGGAGAGGAAGCTAGGAATATTTCACAACTTTAATTATGAAGAATAAAAAGTTAAGAAACACAAGCAAACAATATAGTGAAACAATTGGAGACAAGAAGGCACCTTTAATGCTTAAAACAAAACTGTAAATTTTGCAGTTTCTCCTAGTTTTACACATAGAAATATGCAAAATATATCAGTGCTGTTCAGCAGATGGTAGACTGAGATTAACATAGTTATAGAAAATCCTAAAACCCCAGACCATATATTTTCCTTTTTTGTTTCTTTTGCGACTTGTAGCCCCAACAGATTCTTCCCAATGTCTCGGAGAGTACCTGATTATTACCCTCCCTATTCACCCCAGTACTCGGAGGATTACCAGTACTATCCACCTGGTGTACGTCCTGATAGTATCTGTTCTATGCCTGCCTATGAACGTGTGACCCCTCAGTGGGCTGTGGAGGACAAGCGCCACGCCTTCCGCAACAGCAGCTCATTCCAGCTGCGGGAGTGGAAAGAACAGCCTGGCTATAGCAGGCAAGATATGCCCATCTGGATCCCGGGCCCCACACGGCAGCCAGTGTACTATGATGAAATGGACGCTGCTTCAAGTTCCCTCCGCAGGATGTCCCTTCAGCCTCGTTCGCGATCAGTCCCCCGCTCACCAAGTCAAGGATCCTACAATAGGACCAGAGTCTATTCTCCAGTAAGGTCGCCCAGCGCCCATTTTGAACGAATGCCTTCTCGAAGTGAGGAGATATATGCTGAACCATCGACTTACATGATGAGACGATCTGTCAGTTCCCCAAAGGTAAAGTTCTTTTGAGGCTTCCCTCCTCCAAATAGCTCAGCCATCTTTCAGTAGATACCCAGCCAAATGAGAGTGGGAGGGGGGATAAGAGATTTTAATAATAACCCTATCTCTATATTTTATTTATTGTTTATGCCACATAGTGGAGACAACTGGGGAGGGAAGATGTTGCTGAACATGAAGGAGATTTATTGATCAGTCAAGTCAAGAGACAACTGATTAAGAATTGAAGTAACGGCAGGAATGAGCAGTGTCGTATCTAAGCAATGCTTACAGAAGCTGATCTTAAATAACATTCCCTATTATAAATTGATTATTCCTCAATCTCAGATATGTTAAGGCTATTTTAAGCCAGAGGTGGGCAACTATGTCTCTTTTATGACTTGTGGTTGGCTCAGGAATTCTGGTAGTTGAAGTCCACAAGTCATAAAAGGACCATAGTTCCCTGTCCCTGTTCTAGACAGTCAGAAGCAGGAGCATTTCATCCTGCAAATCCTCTAGTACCATCTGTTCTTAATTATACTTAACTCAGAAATAAATATAAAAGATCTGAGCTGAGCCCTAGTTCAAACTAAATATATGGTATAAAGCTCCAGCATCCAAAATGTGGTGCCAAAGTGGCAATGTTAGTTGAATTGAGAGGCTAGTAGATTAGACAAGTATTTGAACTGAGACTTGAAGTGTTCATCTTTATGGCTACACCCTATAGCTTGATGAGTGTGATTTTCAGAACAAATTAGAGAGGGTCAATGGAAGAGGAGAGGGAATCATCCCAGGAACGAAGTAACATTACAATACAGATTTCAAAGTAGTTCTGCTTATGAAACCAACCTTTTGTCTTGTGTCCAGACTTCAGTTTCAAGGAGTTTCTATAAGTGATTAATTCATCACCACTTTAGTTAATGGCTTTTGATATTTTTTTTCTTCCAGCAGGAAGGTCATTGTTATTACTAGATTATTAACATAAGGAAAATATATCTCACACATTTCTTTTGTTTGCCCAGTATGATTACCTTGGTGATAGAAAGCCTGTTCCTGCAGGAATGTTTCCTTTCAACTATCCAGCATCCCCTACAGTCCATGATAAAATGGTAAGCCACAATATTATCCCATTCTTTCACTAGTGAAGGTGTTTTTCTTTCCTAAAGCTATCATTTATTTCACAAGTAGGAATAATTGCCTTAGCAGCAAAGTTCATTAGGGTTGGTTATGAATCCAGCCTGGAGGCACCATGACTATGTGAACAGGTGGAAAAGTTTAATCATTAGCCTGATGATGATTGGTTGATCATAGTTTGTATGCATTTTTGAAGAGCAAAGAAGGAAATGAGTATGTGATTTTTAGAGAAAGAAAAAAACCCATGCATATACTCAGTCCTTATTTATTCATTGAGCTGAAAGCAGTGTTTCATTAACATTACCACCCAGGAAGAGTTGCAAGAAGAGATAGAATGCAAAGTCTAATATGTATAGAGAGAGAGAAGATGACTTTTACGGTGATACCCAAATTCTCTTCCCAAAGAGACTAGGGGCAAAACATTGTCAAACTCCAGAACATCCATATAACATTTAGAAAGGCACAGACACCTCCCTAATTCACAACTGTAAGAGAGAGGAGGAAGTGCAATATATCTTGCATATCTCCATCAAGATTATCTTCCATACTTTAGGGAGGAATGGACCACCTGTTTAACAACTTAGTTATTGTGTCATTTCTTGCTTCTACCTCAAAGTGGAGGAAAATTTGCAATTAAATCACAGATTGCATAGCAAGCTGTTTGCATGTTGAAAGTAACAGCTCCACCAACAGCTTTCATTATATGAGCTGTTTATTCTTGTTGCTCACTTCAACCAAGCATTTGCCTTGCCTTCAGGGTTGGTCCACTTCTATGGGTGATCTCTAGATGGAAAAATACTGCTTTATTCCCCGTGAGAAGCAGCACCTTCCCAATGGCTGAACACCCATAAATGCTTCTGGTATTGTATATGGGATACTATTCTGAAATTAAGATGGTATCCCAAAGAATTGATAATGCACATAAACTGGAGAGTACTAATCCTCTTTAATTCTCTATTGTCATTCTCTGCATCACAAAAATAATTAGAGAGTCAAAAATTGCAATGGAAAAATACATGATAAAATCTCTATTTCCCCTTATTGGCTATTTTTTATATGCTGTTTTTCCTTGGTCATTCTAATTCTCTCTTTGTTTGGTTATTCCACTGCGGGGGAGGATCCATGTAGTGGGGGCAACAAACACTGTGGATGGGACTCTGCCAAACGAAAGTGCCAACTTCATTGCTCCATGCCACGTTTTTTGACCCTACCTGACACCTGACAGCAACCAGTAAATTCTGGACTGGACTTAAGGTGCCCTGTGGAACAAACTCTAGATGCACGCTTGTTGCACGCAGCTTCTTCCCTCACTACCCCTGCTTTTTCACCAGCTATGCACAAAAGTAGATGCATGCGGCTGAACTAAAAATGCAGCGAGATGAGTTTGGTATCACTAAGCGGGTCAGGAACATTCTTTCTGATAACATATGCTCTGTTTCCAACCTCAGCCTCCCCCCCTCACCTGCCCAACAAGGGCCATATTCTTGTACTGTCTCTGAAGCTGCATGACCGCAGTGGATTGTACAGAAGCATGTTGTGATGGAGCCACACACTTTTCCCCTTTTTGTCCAGTTGATCTGGGCATGATGGGTCAGTTCAGAGTTCATCATATGTAAACACCATTGTACCTGCTGAGCAAAAAACAGAGGAAAGAGACATTTCAACACAGCCCTTGGCTTTCAAGGTTGCTTCTCCTGTCTTACAGGGGAAAGTGTTGAATGCTATCTGCAAATATGTTGATCTTGGCAGCAAATGTAGCCTCAACAGCAAGAGCAGAGGAATCGCTCTTGAGGTCCTGAATTCAATTAACAACACATGTGAACTCAGAAAATAGTCTTTTGCAGGGGAAGGAGTAAAGACTTATATTGTGATATAACTTGATCAAATGATATAACTTCATAGCCTGCCAAACTCAGGCCGTATTAAATAAGATAGAATGATCTGGATTAGATTAATGTGGTCACTCTGTTAATGCTCAGCCATACAATAAGATGCCAAACAAGGCTTGGAGACAGAGCATTGATGATAGTTCAGGGCTATCGGGATCTCTGAGAGTCCCTGAAATGAATGTTATATATTTCCTGATCTGAAAAGATTGCTGAACAACTATTATTCACTTATCTTCTCTTTTTAAAAGTGCTTCGGAGTCTGTGAATGTTCCCTTTGCTGTATGGAGAAAGCTCTTTGCCTGTCTCTAGTTAAGCTGCACCTAACTGCTTTTGCTTCTTCTTTGTGTTCGTTGTTTTTGTATGTTTGTGTTCCATTTTGCCGCATGCCTAATGGCTCCTGATAGGATGAACTTTTAGACCTTCAGTTGCAAAGAAACCTAGAGTATTTGGACCAACAGGTAGGCTAAGCTGGCTGTGTTTCCCCTCTCACCACTTCACTACTCCCCATACATTCAGCCTTGGCTCTGCCAAACCCATCTCTCTCCAGTCCTGTTGTCAGGTCTGTGTCATCCTCCCTTTCATGCACCTCCTTCCCTTTCCCCAAAATCTCTTGATGCTTTACTAGCACTACTGGTTCTCAGTTTCTGTTAGCCTTCCTTGTGGGAGGGCAATGCCCAGAGATGGGCAGCACAAAAATCCAATAAATAAATATATAAAAATAAATAAATGTTTCATTTTGGGGGTCTAAAAAAATACATTGCTTGTCTAGAGATCTGTAGATTGTAGATGCTAGAAGATGTGTTTCTCTAATGCATTGCTGACTACAGAATGTTTACATAATATTCTGACTAGATTTTCTAGCAGAATTCCGCTGAAATATTCACATGGGTGGAGGAATGTGGTGTTCTTGGCAAATATTTAGTTGGGAAGTAGCCAAAGGGTGTACGTGATTGTTGTGCCTTCCCTTGCATAATCATCTTTCAAGGGAAGACATTATGAGGAGTGCCTCTCACTAAATATTTTTTAAAATATTACTAAGAAGGCATCTTGTCCTCAAGAAGTTGTTGGGGAATTTCTCTTTTCCCGTACTGAATTTTTTAAAATCATCCCCTCAGTTTCTCTGCTCATAAATCTGGTGAAGAATTTCAAAAAAGCCATTTGTGTACACCACAGACATTTCTTTGAAATGTTTTTCTCCTTTGAATGAAATGTTGAAAGCCAAATCTTTTTCAGTTGAACTGGTAAAAAAAAAATGTAGGAAAATTTCTTACTGCTTTCTACTTTTATTTTTCATTTGACCTATATATGGATACATTCCTCCTCCCCTCAGAAGATTGGCTTTGTAAAATTCATTATTGTCCTGGGGTACTATTGACCTTCCCACCAAGACCAAAGGCAGGTGTTTGTTTCGATTACCCTACTTACAAACTTGCTGCAGGAGGTATGTTTAATGGCAGGGTTTGCCCCAAGTATCCTAGTGCTTCCAGTTTAGGACCTGTGGAAGAAAGAAATGGTAGATGAATACCTAACCCAGTCATTACTAGGGGGTCCTCTCTGAGTTTGGTTTTCTTGCAGACATTTCATGACTAAACTATGTAACATCATCAATGCAGTGATTATATTATATAGTTTGATAATGAAATCTTTACAAGAAAACCACAAAACTCAGAAAGAACCAGGGACCTCACAGTTCAACCCTGAGCTACAAATATCCCCTTCTGTCGGTACAGCCATTAGTGTCATTGCTAGTGGGTGAATGAAATCTAGCACTGGCTGTACTTTAAATGGTTTCTCTCTGATGAGAATAGCAATGGAAGCTAGCTAGAGTCCTCACTCATGCAGCTCAACAAGTATTTCCTGGATCCCTGTTTCTTGAAGCAGTTTATATGTTTGGCAGATTCAGGTGGTAAAACTTTCCTTGGATTGTACTGCAATAGGTAAAGAAATTCACCTGAAGTCTGAAAGAATATTTATTTGGGAAATAAATCTTAGCACTCTGAACTACACAGAGGCGGGGAGGAAGGAAGCATTTTGTTTATTTGTATATTTGTTTTTGCAGTATGAACTGTCACAATTCTGCTGTTCACTTTTTAATGTGCTGATTTAACAAATGGATCTATAGGTAATAGGGGGAAAAATTACTTTTCATCCCAAAGCTGAAGTACTACAGTCCAAAATTCTAGTAACACACTTTATCAAATTAGGAAGCAACAGCTGAGGAGCAATTTTGGATAGCTATTAATGTTTGAGGATCAGTGTAAAAATAAGAGGGTGGCCACGGGGATATTCATCTGGGGTTAGAGCATTGGATGTGAGGGAAGTTTATTAATTTGACAGATATGCCAAAAGAATAGACCCCCCCCCACCCCCTGTTCACACACCACAAAAAATTGTCAGGAAACATAAATTTCAGTTTACCCATTCCTTAAATGGTCTCAGTAAATATTTGTTTTAAAAAAGAAAGAAAAATGATTGGAAATCTAATCTTGAATCTCTAATGTTCTTCCAAGAAGTGAATTTGCATTTAACATTTAAATGCAAATTCACTAACATGTGCTACCAAAATTTATGTATATGTGAAGCACAATGATATGCTAACATACACAACTTTCTGAAATTTTTGATGTAGGCTGCATGTATTAAGGTAAAGCAAGACTTTACCTTACATTACTAATTAATGTAATGTAATTAATTGTAAATTACATTACAGTATATAATTGAAAATCATTTGCACATTAAGAAAATATTTATTGTTAATGCTTGTAGAAATGCATACTGTATAATGAAGAAAAAATGTACAGAAAACCACAATCCAGCAAGTGAAAATCCTTACAGATATCTATATATTAAAGAAAAATGTACACATATTCCTGTGATTTTCTTTTTTAAAATAGCAATTTAAATCCAGGAACAGGGCATACAGCAATAAAGTTAAGAATGTAAATGAATCTAAATTATTTTTATTCCTTCATCTTTCTGTCTCCTTGTTGTCATTTAGCAGACATTGGATTTTCTATCTGTTCCTACAACTTCATGCATAACAATTTCTTCGTTGCCAATAACCTTAGCTATTGACTGAAATATCAATCCTGCATTATTGTATTTCAACTTTCTCAATCAGAATTACTTGAAGTGAGCTTTAAGCAGATTGAATGAACTCTAAGTTGTATCAGAATCATTATGCAATGCCAATAATATCCCAACCAGAATTAGCTATTATTTTTGTTTGACTCAGCAGGGACTAAGCAAATTGATTTATCCAGTTTGAACTAAAGAACTGGATATGTGCGAAGTATGAAATATAGTTTGTGGCATCCTTATCAGGCCTTGAACATTCATGTCATATTGTCATACAAATTGCCAATTTAAATAATGACATCATAATGTCTAAGGCAAGTTCAAAAGTCTTATCTTTAGTGTGATGTTGTCATCAGGGGCATGCCCAGTCATTGCCAAGCCTTCCTACAGTTGCCTGGTGCAGGAGTCCCCAAACCCTGGTCTGTGACCCATTGCGAGGCCACAGCCTATTGGGAACTGGGCCAGGGAAGTGGTAGGTGAGTATATGTGCACACTAAACCATCCCCTCTTCTTCCTATCACACCTCCATCGGTCCGCTGAACCAGAAAAGTTGGAGACCTCTGTCCTATAGCAAGAATTGTCTCTGGATTCCTCAGCTTTGCAAAACCTTTAGTACTAACAGATTTATTAGGACACATGCTTTTGTAAAATATATTGGAATATCATATCATATTTATTAATCTTTCGGTTCCCCAAAATTCTCTGCAGTTTAAATGTAAGTCGCATGAATTGTTCAAATATTGCATGCAGAAAAATTGAGGCAGATAAAATAATATGTTTAAGATTACATTGCTGTACCCATGTGTATGCTACCAGAATATTTGGTATATGTATGAGAAAGGCCAAGCAATTAAGACACTGGGTTTGTCTACTGGAAGATTGGCAGTTTGAGACCTAAGTCCCACATGGCAGAGTGAGCTTCCATGACTTACCCCAGCTCCTGCCAACCTAGCAGTTCCAAAGCATGTAAATGCAAGTTATCTAAATAGGCACCATTTCAATGGGAGGGTAACAGTGTTCTGAGTGTCTTCGGCATATAGACATGCTGGCCACATGACTATGGAAGCATCTTCAGACAGTTCTGACTCTTTGGCTGTAAAGGAGAGATGAACATTGCCCTGTAGACTCAGACATGACTGGCAAGCAAAACCTTTACGTATGTATGTATGTATGTATGTATGTATGTATGTGAAGTAACAGGTGAATTCAGATATGGTCATCACATAAAATCCAGTTTTTATCATAAGGCTATCTGCCCACCAAAAAAAAAATGACACATTTTAATTTTGGTAACTAATATATCAAGTAGATAACCCAAACAACCTTCCCTACAATTTAAATTTGAGATTCAGTAGTATTCTCAGCATATTACATAGTGTTAAGACATAGTTGCTGACCTCTGAAAAACATCAAACAAAATCAAAGCTTTTTGAGGAAATGCTGGCAGAGAATTTCAGCTGGAAATTAAAAAACATGATGTCTGGCTGATACTAGCCTGAAAAATTCCTGCATGAATCACTGCTAGTTCCAAAACCAATCTCATTGTAGCTTCAGCATCAAAGTCCACCACTATACAATAATTTGGAAGATGTGAGTGCCTAGGTTGGACTGAAACCAAGCTGCTGGGTTACTATTCATGGTAGTGGGATTCTGCCTGTCTTTTTTTCATTTTAAATTTTTTAAACCTTGCAACTTTGCAAACCCCTTTGCAGCTTTCCATCTTCCATTTTGGAACATAGGAGAAAGATTATACCATAATCACCTACCACATTCTGCTTCCAATTTTTTTTTTTTTTGGTTATGCCCTGGTGATTTGTGTTTTTAAATGCAACTGATTCAGAACCTCTGTTTATGTTCCTTGTGAGATTGTATGAATATAGATGTAATCCTGTCAACTTTTGTTGAAGAATGAAAATTTATTCAAAGATATATCTTCTTACCTATCCTTGAGATTTTGTTTAAGCAATGAATATTTTATTACATATGGTTTGTTCTATAAAAATCTATATTTAGAAGGAATTCAAAAATGAGAAGATATATACAACCCTACATAAGTGCCTCTCCTTCCTCAGGATCAGTCTAAATAACCTATATACCATATGCAGTAGGATGTGCACAAATAATGCTTTCTAAATGAACAAAAATCTGTAACTCTGATTTGGACTGTGAAGTCTCTGAGCTTGGCTCTTTGCTAAATAACATCATCAGTGAGAAACTTTCTGCATCTCAATACTCCAGATTCAAATAATGTCTGTTGAAACATTTATTTCTGAGAGGCAATATAGTAATATAGTCAGGCCATATACCTGAAGAAAAGTCAATTTAAAACTAATTTGCACTGCTGAAGAAGCATGTGAGCTATTCTCTATTTTAGAGCAGTCTTGGTTTTTCCCAATGGAAAATGAAATAGACAAATGGAACTGGAGATATGATATGATGCATAAGATTAAAAGAGAGAGACCTAGTCATGATTAGCAGCAGATTTCCTTTGCTTTTTTCCAGAATAGAAACATATTATTTGCTATAGCAACATCTATTTGCTTTGTTTGTTAAAGAAGTAAGATGCTGCTCCCAAAGTAAATACTGAAGGATAGAAATGGGAGCTGCATACATTCCATTTCAACAACCCCCTTTCTGGTTGAAATCTTCCTTTCTTGCACTATTTCTGTAACATAATCTTTGCCCACCAAGGTCCTATTAATTAAACCCATAGAGGAAACAGATTAGAATTTCCAAAGGACCTGTGACCAAAGCAATTCCAGGGGAGAAAGAACTGTTTGTAACTTTCTTCCTTTCTTCATTTTCAAACTGGTAAATGCCTATTTTGGAGGGGCCAAAAGAAAAAAAAAAATGCAGCAGATCCAAACATGAATCTACTGTGTTGGTCCTCCAAATAAAGTAAAGGCTATGGGGGGTGGGGGTGGACAACATACTTATACGTATATTTACATAGTTCCCCCTCACCCCAGAAAGATAACACGATATGATTCCTCCAATGTAATGTCATTCATTTTAAACCATAGGATGGTGTCCTGGCCCAGTTGCCTGTCCAACTGACTTTGTATGAAGATGGAGAGGTTCTGGGGAATGCCAAGAAAGGTTATCCTGTCAGTGAAATCTAGTGTTTGTGCAATGAGGATTCTTGTCAGCGGGAAGGAAGCAGGATTGATTCCTTCTCTCCAACCAGGCTCCCCTTCTCTGTGATGGCAATTTATATAACTCAATAAACATGTGCATGTAAATTGCAGCAAAGAATTAAGAGGAGACTGTCCACACTCTCTGCCTTGATGAGGTGCTTTCTGTCATGGAGGATTGCCTTGAGATGCCTTATGGAGACGCATAGTTTCACCTCAACAAAGAATTAAGATGGGACCGCTCTGCCCCAGTTGGCCATTCCATTCAGAAGCCCCTTATTATCAAGTGAACTGAAGTGGTCATTTCTCCCTGAGAAAGAAAAATGTGGGGCTATTTTACTTAACAGCTTTTCATTGAAAAGACTCTTTCGTTGAAGTCTCAAGAAAGTTCACCACCCTTTTGAAGACCTGTATGGTCTTAACAATTATCATAAAGTGAGCTTCATTTTGGTACCTCTCTCTACCATAAGATCTGAGCTACTGATCCAGATAGTTCCACATTTATCTTAGGGATGACACAAGCTTAAGCTTGAATGGAAATGACTCTGTCTCCATTAGCATCATGACTGTTTTTCCTTATCTGCCACAGATGAGCGAGAGCGAGACTTTGATCAGTATGGTGAACAGAATGGTGGAGAGCTCCTCTCCTAGGGCTCAACTATACTTGCAAGTAAGATATCACAGCAGCTCTGCCATCAGCCATGACATTCCAGCTGCTTTTGCATATCTCAGAACCATCCAGTATCATTGTTCCATGCCTCACCTCCACAACCATCCATATATTTCTTTTGATATCGATAAAACCATCTCTGGTAATTTTCTCTAATGAAATTCTCAATGTGTATATATAGCTGAACAGGATAGAACCAGTGGTCTAATGGCAATTACAACTGCCTCACATGTAATATTTTCCTGGTTCGAATCCCAGTAAGGGCATGGCTAACTGAAGAGAGCTAACCAGCTCGAAATAGATCTATCCTAGTCTCCCTTATTTAATTATTTATCAGCTCAAAACCTAACATACACACACACATATATATATATACACACACACATATATATATACACACACATACATACACACACACACACATATATATATACACACACACACACACACACACACACACAAACACATGTATACATATACATATATGTAAAAGATCTGGATTACAGCCTATTTTCTGCTAGAGGAGAAAACCTACCAGTTGATTAGTTTTTTTAATGAAATATTTGTTATTATATTTACATAAATTATGGTAACTCTGGAAAGCGGTTAAGCATAGTAACATCTATAATTCTATTTACATGAAGGGAGAGTAAGTTTTTTCATAGCAATTTACCCTTATAATGGTAGAGTTGTCTTAGATTTTTATAGGGATTCTGTTTTTGTAGGCTTGGCATTGTTCATTTTGTATTGAGCAACATAGTCAACAACGGAATAATTAGAGCTGCATTCCTCCCAATTACTGCCAGCCATCTACCATCAATCTCTGTCTTTGGCTTCAATACTTGTTTTGTCACTTTTAGCACTAAAATATATTTTTATGGATTTGCACCACTATATAAGGAAAACAGCAGTTGAACATTGCTTATAATTGCTGGTTAGATGGAATATGTTTGGAGCAGTCTGAGTTCTGTTTATTATATGAGAAAGGTGGATTATTGTATATTTGGTGAAACATTATTACAACTCCAGGGGTAGGATGCCTTATTTCAGTTAACAGATGCATTCTTTCAAGTAACAACCACATATATGGTAGATGGAACTGAAGCAAAATTATATGGAAGAGGAAATGGGCACATTTGATCATTCTTATACTCCTTTTAGGGAGAGCCTTTTTGTACCCTCTTCATGAGGCTTTGTGAAGAGGTAGATAGCTCTTTTTAGAAGTCTAAATTGGTCTCTGGCTAAAGATTTTGAAAGTAGGTCATGAATCCTTTACTGACTTATATGTTGCTGTTCTCTGGCCTACTTGCATTGGAGGACCTGAAATGGTTTTCTTCCAAACATAGATATTATTATGTTGCATAACCTTCACAAAAATATGGGAAGATACTACAGACCAAGGCAGGCCTTTTAGCCATTTTATGTAGACAAGCAGTGACTTTTTTTAGATTTCAGTGCATGTGAAATTCTTTTGTAATGATATTAAATGGTATTAAAAGTAGTAATGAAATATGTTTTTAGATGTTGTAATGGTTAATAAAAGCATGATGCATTGTGTTTGTGGGTGGGGCTTTCCTTCCCAGCAATGCCTTTTCCATTAGGAAGTTCATTCCAATTGGTTCCTGCCAAGTATATGGTAAGGCCAAAGGGATGCAATGGCTCAGAGGTTAAAGATGCTGAGCTTGTCAGCTGAAAAGCTGACAGCCCAAGTTTGAGAGTTGAGTGCCACAAGCTCCTGTTACTTGGCCCAGCTCCTGCCCACCTAGCAGTTCGAAAGCATGCAAATGCAAATAGATAAATAGGCACCACTTTGGTACAAAGGTAACAGAGTTTAGAGTGCCTCGGCATATAAGTTATGCTGGTAACATAACCATGTAAAGTATCTTTGGACAATGCTGGCTTCCTTGACTAAAAAATGGAGATGAGCACTGTGCCCTAGAGTCGGACTTAACGGAACAGGGGGAAGCTTTATCTTTATGTAGTAAAGCCATAATGGAGCAGAGCCAAGCATCACCAAACCTGGGTTCTGATATAGTGGTGTATGTGAGGGTTTCCTGTATTGCTACTTATTGGTCATGAGTGTCCACAGAGAGAGAATCTACAAGATGGCAGGTGCAGGGTTGTGATCAAAGCCTCAATGCTTTGTACATGCATGGAGATGACCGGAGAAAAGAGATTGGACTTAATTACAACACCACACCCCATCATTTTGACTCTCCCTGCAGATCCTGCCTTAGTCTGTATTCTCCTCTCATACTTGTTCATACAACTGGGGATAAGTTCAATTAGCAACTTCATTTTTCCAGAGAGAAGAAAATTTGAGTTTGATTATGAAAGCTTAAACCAAAAGAGCAGTGTTCAAAAACCACCTCCTTATTTTTATTTTTTATTTTGTATTACATTGTATTGGTTTGCTTATAAATTTAGGTCTGGATGTTATATAAAGCATCTTCATCCTAAAAAATACTGTCCAGATTTTTGCAGTTTTGAAATCAGCAATTAAATTGGGGATACAATCCAGTCTATGAAGATTTCATTATTGTAATTAAGTACAGGTTCTCAAATTAAACTATCACTAGTCTTTCTCTGCTCTCATTAAACAGTCTTGTTAATCCAACTAAATCTAGCTAAAGGTCATATTATCCTGAGCAATCTGTTTCTAAAAAGTCAGGAATTTAACAACCTATATATCAGCCATTTTCATCATATTGGCATATGTTGTATACATGTGATCGCATACACCCAGGAAGCTTTATGCAATGCAGTGTATATCCATAACAATTGTTATTAGGCCTACAAACACCATCAAACAATCTTCTTGGCTTTTTGTGCTGCATTCTTGCTTTGTATATTGACATGAGATGCATTAGTGTATGTGTAGAATAACTCCTTTGCACATGATAATTTTAAGGAACTTTTCTCCCCATAATCATCCTAAATGCTAGAGGGGCAGGGAGAATGGACCATATCCTTAATTCTCTTTACAAATATAGATGCAGTAATCATGAAGGTAAACTATTGCTTTATCGCGTAATGTGTATAATTGCCTGATAGTTGCACACCTAGCCCTCATGTAAAAGAGCTAATTTCTTCATAAATCTGACCAGTCATTATATAAAAAAGCAACATTTTGTTAGAATCTTGACTGTTCCTTCCTATGTTGAAAGCAAAAGAGCCATTTTCTTTCCTTGACAAAGAAGAACTGTTTTCAAAGATAGTTGGTTAGATTTGGGGGGAGGGGGGGGGACAATTGTCATACATGGTAATGCCTCTTTGTTCCTTCAGTTGTGTGTTGTTTTTGAGAAAGGCTTCTTGGAATTGTACAATCTGATAATGTATGTGTATGTACCATATGTATATGTAAAGAGTGGAGAGATCCACTAAGTAGTAGCAGGCTTGGATTTCCTCAGGGGCTTATTATGACAACATCAAGGTAGAGAGAGCAGCAATGACCTGTTTTTATTTTTTCAGGTGTCTCATTTCCCTGAAGCATATAGAGAGACGCTGCACACCTACAAGATAAATGAGCAACACACAGATGTAAGAACACCTCTTCCTCACTGTCATCTGCCTACTCAATCCATCCCCCATCCTGTTACCACTGTCTACCCTGCATTTCCTGAGGTTCGTGGGGGTTCTTTCTTTCCATTTCATATCTTTAGATAATCCATCTTTTCTGCTAATGCAAGGCTATAAAGGCTCTTGATCATCCTCCATCAAAAATCTTGTGAAGTCTCTTTTCCTTTTGTATGTCTCCCTTTTATTCAGTGCACATGCCTTCATGCTGGTTTAATTGTTTATATTTTTTCTTGCATGGATTTGGAATTCAGGAACTGAGACCAGGCCTCTGGTGGGGTCTAATTGATCTCCATCAAAACAGCTGAAAGTTTATATTTCTCATACTTGATGTCTTCTACAGACTTCATGTTTTATTTCTCTCTTTTTCACATGGCAGAAGCTTCTAGGAAAACTCTGTGAACAAAACAAAGTGATAAGAGAACAGGAAAGACTGGTACAGCAGCTTCGAGCAGAAAAGGTAAAAGACATGAATCACAAAAAATAAGGTAGTAGTATAGACAAGCTGCTTTCAACCCCTATGAATTAAGCTCATTTCTTTTTATAGCCATAACTAAAAAGATTTCATCTTCTAGGCAGTGGTTACATTTAACAGAAGTATTTCCAGTTCCCTGAAGCTAGGAGACTGAAATATTAAAATGTAATTTTGCAAATTATTATAAATATTTTAAATCTGCCAAGTCATTAAGATTTGAATTGATTACAAAACTATAAACCAAATAAAAATAAGTAATAAAATAAACAATGATAAAATAAAATAGCAAATTTTAAAGATAAATGTTCTTTAAATAAATAGATATAAGCCATGATTTTCATATACTGCAGGCAGTAAAAACCTAAATTGAGCCATCAAATATAAGTACCAGGTGTGATTACCAGGAAAGACATTCTGTAATGAGGAGCCCATAACTGAGTTGCTCTATCCCATTCCTCAAAGCTACTTGCCTGGCTTCATTTTGGCAGGGACACCTGAAAGACAGACTCTTAAAGTAACCAGAATGCTCATAGTAGTACCTATGTGGAGAGAGGTGTTCCTATAAGTATCTGGCCCCAAGCCATTCAAAACTTTAAAGAGTAATATCAGTTCTTTGAATTGCTGATGAAGCACTGATTTCTTATGTCTGAATTGAACAGTCGCAATTAATTTCCTGGCCAGTCTAGTGTTGGAATAACTAAAGTTTTCATCTTCAAAGGAGCCATGCACATCTGAAGATGAAAAAACACATTACAATAATTTAATCAGAAGTTTATCAGAGCATGTACAATTGAGCATTGGCTATCTATTTCAAAGGAGGGTGGTTTTATGAGTTAATTAAACTACCACTGAGTTTCAAGAATACTCCATACTGCTTTCCCAAACTCTCAAAAGGGCTTTTAACCTATACTGGAACAAATAATCACAACCACCCCAAATAATATTTCTAATCTCAATCTGTACTGAGCTTTGTTTCTTGATTTTCATCCAGGCAATTATGCTGTGTTTCAGAACATTTACCATGTCAGCTGTGTTAAATGAAAAATGTCATCTGTGTATTGATAATAGTTCAGCTAATATCACAAATAATTTTCCACAGCAGTTTCGTGTAAATGCAAAATAGAAATATGAAATAATTGCAATATGACAAAATTATAACTACTCTCAGCACTACCTTCTGGAATAGGCTGAACCAGTCTTAGTCAAAGAGCTAATTTTTATGGATACTATGGCTGATGGTGCTAAAAACTGTGAAGTCCAAGAAAAGCAACAGGACTGGTGTTCCCTCTGTTTTTTCTCAGCAAAGGTCACTCCCAAGGTGACCAAGTCAGTCTTTGTCACAAAATCCAGGTGAATATAGAACGTCAACTTTATGCCCAGAGTTGTTTGGTAAGCACTTTTCCCTAGAAATAGAACTGTGTGGCACACTTCTGAGTTAAGTTTCTTTAACATGGGCTGATTATCACCTCTTTCAAAGAGATCTGTTAAAATACATCCAAGTTCTTTGGGTCTTTGGGCACAACTGCTTAGATTTGTTACAACTAAATGAGACAATATTCTGGACATCTCAATTAATAAAAATGTTCTCATCATGGAATCCAAGTCATAGCAATTTCAATTTACAAAATTTTTCACAGCAAATTATTTTATTTGGTGTGCATAATAAAATACCCATATGTACAACTGAATGAACATTTTGCTGCTCCCACCATATTAGAGCAGGTTACAACCTGGATTATTACAGCCAGTCTAACTATAGGTAGACTGAGGTTAACCTCCTCAGTTGACAGGTACTGAAAAACATCAGAACTATTTTTCTACAGTGCCTGATTTCTGCCCCTCAGTTAATAATCTGCCTCACTGCCAGGGTTGAAGCAAACTTCAGTTACCAACTCATGTGACTTTGGGACATGGAATTGGGGGAAGGCTTGGGGATTACATTGGCACTAATATAAATTTTATTGCAGAAATATTGATTGTAGATCCTTAAATTCTCATGGCTTTATAAACTACTGTATTCTCCTTTGGAGCCTGGTGTATAGGCATGTTTCTGTTTGTAAATGCCTAAGAAGAAGTCCTTATCCAAGAAATGTATAAAGTTCAGCTCTATTTTTTTCTCATAAATTTACTAGATTTCCACCCTGGAACATGAGAAAAGTTCAATTAAATTTAATGATTTTCAAAAGAATAGAAATAGAAATAAATCCATGGACATACATTTTAGAAGCAATGTGAGACTCCAAATCTTAGAAGTAGTACAGACATACATACAGGCAGTCCTTGAATTATGACCACAATTGAACTCAAAATTTCCACTGATTATCAAGACAGTTGTTAAGTAAGTTTTGCCCCATTTTACAATCTTTCTTGCCATAGTTGTTAAGTGAACCACTGTTGTTGTTTAGTTAGTAACACGGTTGCTAAGTGAATCTGGCTTCCCGGTTGACTTTGCTCCTCAGAAAATCACAAAAGGTTATCATATAACCCTGGGACATTGCAATCATCATAAAAACTGGCAGTTGCCAAGCATCCGAATTTTGATCATGTGACCAATGATATGCTGCAACGATCAAAAGTGTGAAAAATGGTCATAAGTCACTTTTTTGAGTGCCATTGTAACTTCAAACAGTCACTAAACATGTGGCTGTTAGTTTCTGACTACCTGTATGCTAGTCCAGAAAGAGCCTCTTAGCTAGAAAACAACCAATTTCAAGTCTTGAATTTGCTTCTGAATCACCTGCCTTTATTAACAAGCATGTATTTCCTCCTGATGTTCATTTCATCACTAGGAGAGTCTAGAGAGTGCACTGATGGGGACACATCAGGAACTAGAGATGTTTGGGAGTCAGCCAGCCTACCCTGAAAAGCTTCTGCACAAGAAGGAATCTCTTCAGAATCAGTTGATCAATATCCGGGTGGAACTGTCCCAAGCCAGCACGGTAATCTAAGAAGTCTTCTGCATTGAAAGCATTCCATTTTCTATGGTCACAAAATGATCCCAGGCATGTAGAAACCTTCAGGGACTTAGTGCCATCTGAGGCAGAGTTTCCCAACCTTGACTATTTTAAGATGTGTGGACTTCAACTTCCGGAATTCCCCATTACACATGTTAAAATGCCAATGTTGAGAAACTCTGATCTAAGGGAAAGAGTTATTAGGTTTGATTTATCCCATCATTCAATATCATTCACAGATATACTAATGGAAGCATACAAATGGAATAGTTGACCCTCTGGTCACATTTATGGAGAATATTAGAGGCTTTGGCCTTCTCAGCTTTGCAGCATTCACTGCTTCTCCAGCAGCATTAGCTGCTGTGAAAATCAGGTGCTTCCAGCTGAGCTTGAATGGGCAGTCTGTTCTTCTTGCTTTGCCAATGATGCTGCTGCTAGGAAATGCTAGAATTGAAAAGAATAATATTTTGATAGTTTAGCATTGTGCAACACATCTCTTCAGTCTTTTATTCTTTTACTGTCTTATCCTTTCATATAAAGAGTGGGAGGATGAAGACATAAAGCCCAACACAAGGGTAAGTTGCAAAATCCCATTGGGGGGTGTCAAAACATGCAAAGTGTATGGCATCAATTTGGTCTCCCCAAAACTGCTGTATATTCAGGGTTTCCTGAATAAAAAGACTGCTCTTTGTTTTCAAGAATGGCGGGGGGAGCTAAAGAAACATGCAAGATGCTAGCCTTGCTTCTCTATCCCTGAAGATTTGTAATGAGTCTTTAAAAAGCAAGTGTTTTTAGGAATGGAAATCTTTGTCTCTTCTGTGAAGTTTTGAAGGCTGTGATCAAACAGATGGTTGAACAGTTAGTGCTCATATGCCAATTAGTTTTTCTGCACTACAGGGATCTAGTTAAGCATTCATATCTTGATGAGACTGTTTGCAAATCCCCACAGGCATTGGCCAACAGCACTATGGAATATGAGAATCTGGAAGCTGAGGTGTCAGCCTTGCATGATGATTTATGGGAACAGCTGAACTTGGACATCCAGGTGAGAGAATGAACTCTGCATCAGATGGGTTGAAGGCAAATGCTCAGCATGCTGAGTTGCTATAATATGTTGGAAATAAGTGCAAATCTTACCCAAATTTAGAGAAATTATTCACCCAATTTCTCAGTCTACTAGGTTAAGGAAATTTTCAGAAGATTAACTGTGCCCAGCAAAAGTTATAATATAATATACTTGGAGCGTCCAAGTTGAGAGAAAGTTGTGTATGTGGTTTGGAATTAGTACTTATTGAGACACAAACTTCTGTTTGTAGAAACATTGTGTCATATATACCAGGGGTAAAATTCAACCACCTCATACCACCTCAGGAGGTAGGGACCATTTGAATCGGTTCGGAGAGGTGGTAGGGACGATTTGAGTCGGTTGGCCCTGCCCATGCCTGCCTGCCTTCTTCCTTTTAGAGACAGAGTCCCACCACGCCATGCCCACCAAGCCACGCCCACAGAACTGGTACGGAAACATTTTGAATTTCACCCCTGAATATACCAGATAGATGTTTAATTCAAGCCTGCTTTGCTCATATTTACATCCTGATGGCCCCATTGGAGAACAGGAGCTGTTCTGCCTCCTGCTGGAAACAATTGCTTGTGGCAATAGAAAGGGCAGGCACACTTTGAGTTCTAATTGGATGGATGATTATCTCATCTCTGTGTTTAAATTATAACAAATTAATGCTTGTTTATATTCATGTGCATATTTCCAATGTAATTTCACTCACCTTGATATGTAGTTGTCTCCATGACTAAATTGATGACAATTGATAAATAACAAAATATTTATCACTGGTAGCTAGATGGGAAGGATAAGTAAATGGTATTTCCCAAGTGATCTCTCAGCTGAGTGATCAGAGTAGCTCTTTCCTTCAGATATTCACATTAAAATTGAACTATAACACATTGCCTCATATTTACTCATTACAATTTAAACATTGGGTAAAATTCTTCATTTGAAATGAATCTCACAAATCAAAGGAAATGTTTAAATATTTTTGTAATGTTGCGTGCTGGACTTTACATGGTGGTGATTATTACTTTAATTTAGGGAACGGGCATAAATGGTCATATAGCAGGAGAAGTGATAGGTGAAGGAGAAAATGTACAAATAAAGAGTTGTGACAAGAAACAAGGAGCAAGGGCTCTGTTATCTCTGCACAACATAGATATGCTTTTTTAATAGATATCAGTTAAGAACATCCCTGCAGAAGATGAAGAAGAAGATGCAGAAGATCTGTAAGAAGGTGTCTGTCGTGCCATAATTAAAGCTCAGCCTATTTTAACATTAATTCAACAGGAGTAGGCCTTTTATGGCAACATTGCACCTGGCATTTTGCAGATTTGCACATATATTTCTGCAGACACTCCTAATACCAATACGATATTTACTATACCATTTTACCATACCAAGAGCCATGGTGACACAGTGGTTAGAATGTAGTATTGCAGGCTAACTCATTGCTCACTCCAGGAGTTTGATTCTGACCAGCTCAAGGTTGACTCAGCCTTCCCTTCTTCCAAGATCAGTAAAATGAGGACCCAGATTGTTGGGGGCAATATGCTTAAAGAGGGCTGTAAAACACTGTGAAGTGGTATATACTTCTAAGTGCTATTGCTAAGTGCTACTAATGAAGAAAATTAACACATTCTACCCTGGATTCATTTAATATCAGCAGCTACTTGTGCTTTACTTTGGTACGCCCTATGCTATGTAACAACATCCTGGTAGAGCTGAGGTGACCCTTTCCTTGCTAGAATTTAGAATGGGACTTAGAATATTAATTTTTATCCAAGCATTTTTTTCCTTTTTTCTAGGTTTTTAAAATTTAGCTAAGAGTTGATTTTGCTTTTATTGTAAATAAATATTTGTAAATTTCCTAATGGGTATGGAATTTTTTAAAACGAATAAATTTACATACTGTATCTTGCTCGTAGTACATTTTAGCCATATATGCTATTGCAGAGTCACAAGGGTAACATAATTCATACACTAACCATGTTTATGAGACAATATGACATAAAGGTAATTGAATAGTTTTCAGAAATCAAGCTTCTTATTTTTAAAGTGCTATACAATGATGTAGGGATATCAGCTGGTTTTTTTTCTCTCCATTCCAGTGATTCTGTAATAAGATATCAGGCAGTGAATCAAAATTTTACAGACCCACACTGCCAGAATTGTAATTTTTTCAAAGACTGTAGCCACAGTTGTAGAAAAACCAGAATGCAGAGTATTTTCTGCATTATATTTACTGTATTCCACACATTCGTGCCAGCAGGAAGCTAACTCTTGAAGCACTCTCCAGTTTAGAGATAAGATTGAGCTATAGTCTGGAGGCTTGATAAAATCATGTTCACACACCCACAGGTTTTTGCATTAACAATCTCACGTGAAACACTATACCTTTCTTTACTTGGGGATTATATAGCCTGTTCAGAAACTTCAAAACCTCTAGAGGCTGAATTGCCAAGAGCTGATGAAGCCAAGTGTCCTCAGGAACTTAATCTACAAGAAAGATTGCACAGAGACTGGGCAAGGATACGTGACTGAAATAATTTTAATAATTACTTTTATGTATTTTTAATTAATTCAGCAGAGATATATCACCATAATTGTGGAAAAGTATTTTTGTGGTAACATTTGTAAAATACCGGTAATTGTTTCATCTTTTTATAAAGGAAGAAAATAACTTTTACTCAACCCTCTTTGCTGCTTTGTACTCTTTTTTTCTCACTGCAGGTCTATTCTCCTATCTCTCATCCCTTCTTCTCAACACATAGCTTTCCTTCCTTTGATTTCCATTTTTTTTCTTTCCATTCTGTCTCTTCCCTTTGCAATCACCCGTCTTCGTTCTTTTATGGAGACTCATCTACAAAATGCATAAATATAAGATATTCTCAGTATATTTTATTAAAAGACATCTTTGAAGGGGATTTTTTGGCAGAAAAGTTAAATGAAGAGATTGCTTATTCCTTTGTTGCCTATTCTTTTTCTGTTGAAATTCCCTTTCCTACAAGAAATTTTTTCTGTTGCAGAATTCTAATAGCAGATGCAGATAAGCCTAGGAGGAAAAGAATTTATAGATTTCTGTAAACTGAAGATCTTCCAGACATGTGGACTTCAATTCGCAGAAATCCCCAGTCATTTGGATGCCACTCAGTTCTGAAATATGTAAAAAACAGAAACACAGCCAAGAGCAGATACTTTTGATGATGCATTTGCAATCTCTATTCAGGTCCTCATTTTATCAACCTTGGAAGGTTGAAAGGCTGAGCCAGTCAGAATCAAATACCTGGCAGTCGGCAGAATTAGCTTGCAATACTGCATTCTAACCACTGCACTCCCGTGGCTCCCATGACTCTTCTCTTATATTATATTGCTTTTTATTAGGTGTCATCCAAAAATTTTCAGTTTAAAAGAGTTTTGCTCAAGTTTGAAAGGATCCTCCCAATTGTATTGTAATATTCCAATTATTCTATATCTGGTTTGAACTTGAAGCAGCTCTTTTGTGTTTAAAACAAGTCCGAGCTTGACATCAGGCTGGTTGGAGCTAAGGACATATCCAGAGTGATCAGAATAGCATCAGAATATTTCCAATAATGTCAGGATAACTATTTCAAATACAAAATAGATCATTTTAATTCACAATATTTTGAGGCTGAAACATTTTGCTACCACCATTTTCTTCATGGATTGTTGCTTATTATTAAATAAATGTGTTCAATGTCAAAACAGCAGACCCAAAATCTTTGTATTCTATTATCATGATGAGCTATGCTTTAAATAGATTTTAAAGGAAACATTTTACACACACAAAATTTTTCTTCCCTTAGTCATATTTCTGGGGGTGGGGTGGGGTTGTTTCTTGATTTAATTTATCTGCTTTCTATTATAGTAGTTGTCAGATATTAAATGTAGCCTGGTGACAGAGAAAAGAAAAGAAATATATGTATCATAACTGACCTGAAATTAGGCAACATGTTGTTTGCCTAAAATTACCCTTCCCCCTACTTACAATTAAGTATAGAAAATTAATTACTAACATTAGTACTTAGTTTAATTAAATGTGGATTTGTTTCTTTACCTTGGTTTTTCAGAATGAAATGCTCAACAGGCAAATCCAGAAAGAGATCTGGCGGATCCAGGATGTGATGGAGGGACTCAAAAAGAACAACCCCTCTCGAGGCACAGACACTGCAAAACACCGTGGTAAGGGTCACTTCTTCTATTCAGAGAGCTTTTGATTTTTACTTCTTAATGAGATATGGTGGCGTAGTGATTAGAATGCAGTTGTTGTTAGTCGCGAAGTTGTGTCCAGCCCATCGTGATCCCATGGACAACATTCCTCCAGGCCTTCCTGTCCTCTACCATCCCATGGAGTCCATTTAAGCTCATACCAACTGCTTCAGTGGCTCCATCCAGCCACCTCATTCTCTGTCATATCTTTTTGCCTTTTGGTGCTATCCATGGCATTTTCATGGCAAAGATACTGGAGTGGGTTGCCATTTCCTTCTTCAGTGGATCACGTTTGGTCAGAGCTCTCTGCTATGACCTTTCTGTCTTGGGTGGCCCAGCACAGCATAGCTCATAGCTTAATTGAGCTATGCAGGCCCCTTTGCCATGACAAGGCTGTGATCCATAAAAGGGTAGAATCATAGGTGGTATTAAGTAGGTTCTGACCAGTTCTGGAGAATTGGTAGCGGAAATTTTGAGTAGTTCCGAGAACCATCAAATACCACCTCTGACTGGAGATTTTACAGTATCTTTCCCCTGCACGGCCACCAAGCCACACCCACAAAACCGGTAGTAAAAAAAATTGAATCCCACCAGTGGGTAGAATGCAGTGTTGCAAGCTAACTTGCTCTTCACTGCCAGCAGTTCAATTCTGAGGGGCTCACGGTTGACTCAGCCTTCCATCCTTTCAAGGTCGATAAAATGAGGAACCAAATTGTTGGGGACAATACACTGCCTCTCTAAACTGCCTCGAGAGTACTGAAATAAATCTAATTGCCATCGTTATTGGTAACCTGATACAATATTAATTAATATCTGAGTGTAAAATATCTGAGTGTTAATTAACTGCCAACGCAGATGAACATCCATTTTCTGCTGCTCTAAATGCTCACTGGAATCTGTTGGTTGCTGTGCCAATCAGAGTAGAATTATCATTTGTTGCACTTTCCTGCTGCATCCTGGGACCATTGCTAAAAATGTCATAAAATCAGGCGGGTCATGTGATGACCTACTAAATATCCAGAATGACACTCATCCACAATTTTAACAGAATAACTGAGTTGGAAGGGGCCTTAGATGTCGTCTAGTCCCCTGCTCAAGCAGGAGACCCTATAATATTCTGGACTTAAAAACAGGGGTGGGATTCTACCAGTTCGCACCTATTCACTAGAACTGGTTGTTACCATTCTAAGCAGTTTGGAGAACCGGTTGTTAGAAGAAATTACTGGCCTAAACCTGTAAGGAAGGCAGGAAGGAAATATTCTGGTGTTGCTTACAGAAACTGCCTCTCCGTTAATCCTTATTACGTTCTTGGCAGGACTAGACTTCCTGTCTCTGGAACTTCTCTGGAATTTTTTCCCCTCCTTTGCTGGACTTTGCTTGTGTGGAGTGACCATTCAAAGTTACAATAGCACTGAAAAAAGTGACTTATGACCATTTTCACACTTACGACTGTTGCAGCATCCCCACAGTCATGAGAGGCCAGGCGAGGAGATGTGTGCCTCAATGTGAGTGATATTGAGTTGCCCACGCCCAGCCAATAACATGACCACCAAGCCATGCCTACCAACTTAGCCACTGCCCACAGAACCAGTTGTTAAAAAATTTGAATCCCACCCCTGCTTAAAAACCTGCAGTGTTGGAGCACTCAGAACCTCTGGAGATAACTTGTTCCAATTGTTCTGTCAGGAAATTCCTTCTTTGAGCTCAATTCTTGTCTTAAGTCAAGGACTACATTTACTTCATTCCAACAAGCATTCTTCAAGTCTTTAATATTGAAATATTTTGAACTCCAATATTCAATTTCTAGAATGCCCAGTCAGAACAGTCTATGGCTCATTTTAAAGATACAATAAAAAGTTCAGTTCTGTAAAGTGAAAGTTGCATGCATCCTATTTGCTAGACAACTACTTGTGTTGGCAGTAGTATAACTGCTTTGGCACTCCTCTTAATGATACTTTTTTAATCCCTGTATTTTTCTTGTGCCATTTCTGTTTAACTAGTTCATCTAAAACCACTGATAGTCTTATCCTTCATAAATTGGCCTATAGTTTTAAACCAGCTACTTTGCATGCAGCACTATCATCTCATCTTGTGGCAATAAATTTCATCAGTTAAAGCTGTGTTGAGGGAAGGAATTATTTTTTGTTGTCAGTCCTGAACTGACTGCATTTGAAACTTATTTCTTACTATTCATAGTTCCATGCTAGGCATCATTGAATAAACTTTGTCCACACCTACCTCAAGCTATCTCTTTAAAAACTTAAAAGTTTTTAAGAAGCTCTGAATGCATTAGTTGTATTTTAAAGAGAAGATTTCTAATCTATTTGAATATCTCTTTCTGTACTTTTTCCAATGTGTCTTATCTATTTAAAAATAAAGTCAACATGCAAAGCATTTTAGATCGAGTTGTATATGCCCTTCTGCTTTATGATCAAGCTTCAGATCTATCTTCCCCTGTGACTTCCATGTCTGAAACTAATGACAGTCTATTAAATGGTGAGACCGATATAGTTATTCCAAATCTGAGTATCTGCTTTTACCTTAATGCTCTGTATGAAATGTTTTTTTCAACTGTAGTTGAAAAGTTTCAGTTGCCAGCCCTGATGCTGCTTAAGTGCAGGCTAGCAGTTCCTTATCTGAGTTGCTCAGAGCTTTCTGGAGTGGAGAAGCATAGAAGTCTCATAAATAAATGACAAATAAATTAAGTAGCTAACCAACAAATGTGGTCTTTTCTTTAATCAACCAAAGGTACCAATAACAATTAATCAACTAGCAACTAGAATAACTACAGTGATGATACCAGGATTAAACTAATGGATACAAGTTAAGGGCCCTACAGCCCAAGAATCTATGTATTCAAAGCTATATATGTGTTCTGACTTTCTTTATCTTTTGAGCTAGGGAGATGTAGCAAAAAATATATTGGGAGGGGAATACCTAAAAGATGCAAGTGGAAGTAAAGGCACTGGGGAACTATCCATTGTGCCCACAACCCTCTCTGTATTAAAGTTAAAGTACTTTCTTCTTATCCGTGAGTCTGAAATCAGCTGGTTTACTACCCCCATTGCTATTTCTCAGTGTCTCTGTTTTGACTTGTAGAAAGAAGACAGCTGTGATTGGTTTTTTTTAACTTGTGATTAAATTCTAGTTTTCTGTGAAAACTAGGCTTTTCACTTGGCATTTTGCCACATATGGGGTCAGTTGCCCAGGTGGTAAGAGGTAAAGGGATCTGAATCAGCCTGAAAAGCTGAGAGATTGGAGATTGTGTGACTTTTCTTTCTGCTGCTGCTGCTCTGTGGTACAATCCATTATTACTATCAGACTGTCCTTGGACACCAAGATTAACACCCCATTAAAAATCCCATCTGTGTCCAAAAGCAGTAGAAACTGATAGGCTGATAGGCTTCTAGGGGGGTTGTATGAGCAGTTCTTTCTCTGCCACTCTACCCTATTTGTCAGTTGTTCAAGCTGGTTTTGAGTTTGGATTTACTGCTCTTCCGGTAGAGTGCTAAACCCAGGGGGGAATTGTTCCATGAAGCATCCATCTGACTCTGCAGCCCCCTTCATCCATCCCTGTCAGCTATTTTTCAGGCTGATTTATTGGCTGAGAGATCTGGCATGTACAAGGAAGAGCCTTGTTTGAAATAATTGGAAGAACTGGGCACTCTCATTGCTCAAGCAGAATGGCCCCAGAGGATAGTCCAAGATCAGAATAGAGAGATATAGCTGTACCAATCTAAAGTGTCAATATGTGCCAGCCTGATCCTGCCACCATCGCTTATGCCATACTGATGGAACCATTGATAATACAACAGAATAACAGAGTTGTAAGGGACCTTGAAAGCCTTCTAGTCATATGGGTTGAAGTATGTCTTTGGTAAAACTGCTGCCATTTGTTGACTGCCTAATAGGGAAAACTACCTTTAACACTGAAACATCCATCAGGAGGACTTAAAACTTTTTGGAATATGTGTCAAGGTTTAAATGAAGTCAACATAAGGGGGAACAAAAGAAAATAGTGGTTACTAAGGCATATAGTATTTTAACCAGGTTTAGGTACTTTAGACTAGTGTTTCCAAATCTCAACTACTTTAAGATGTGTGGATGTCAACTTCCAAAACTTCCCGGTCAGAATTCTGGGAGTTGAAGTTCGTACATTTTCAAGTAGTTGAGCTTAAGAAACACTGTTTTACGCAGTAGAAAGTAATATTTTATGCTTTGCTTATTCCCTATATGTATAGTACACTGAGCCTCATCACTTTTTTAAAAAGTCCTCTCTCCTTTTAATAGAAAATATTCTCTGTTCCACTCCATTGACTTCAATTATTTCCAACTCATCATCATAGTCCCTTTCCTGCAGTTCATTAATGCTTTACTATCTGTTCCCCTTTCTTGCAGTGGCCCTTGGCCCATCAGGAACTTACAGCTCCAACAGTCCAGCCAGTCCTCTGAGCTCAGCTAGCCTCACAAGCCCCCTGAGCCCTTTCTCTCTTGTGTCTGGATCCCAGAGTTCCCCTACCAAGCAAGGCAGCAATGAGGTGAGCAAAATCTCTGATCAATTAGAATGGCTAAAAGTGCTGGAATATGGCCACTGATATTTTTGTTTTTTAAAGGTTATCATTCCACCAGTAGGTGGAGATCTAAACCTTCTTTTGACATGGAACGGTTTGGACTAATTCCTCCAATGACCACAGTTTAAATATAAGCATGACATTATTGGCTGACAACTCTTGAATAATTTCAGAGAGCCAGGCAGTTAAAGTTTGGGAAATTGGCCCCAAATCCTTGAAAATCTGTAGAGTTTGTTCATCTAAAGAACAAATTCCTGGTAGCTGGCACTCAGTGCACCAGTTTACCTATAAAAACTCTGTATGTAATTGAGTTTAATTTTTATTTCTTCATTTGCTTTAAATTTGGTTTTTAACATTTTCTAGCACCTGAAAGTAAGTTGATTGTTATAGAAAATAGTCTCTTTCTTTGTTCCATTCAATTTTACTTTTATAAGAAGAAGCCTTTTAGCAATTAAAATGAATAGATGCTTTCCCATAAGGCAAGGCTCTCCATCTCTTATTTCTTCATGGTTCTGCAGTTGGCAAAAAACTAATGATGCATCTGAGTAACACCTGGGATAAAAAATGGGTCCTTCTGAATTGCACCTCTGTTCAGAGCACAGTCTCATCCTTATACCTGCTGGATAAAGCACCTTGGTGCTTTCCCAACTATTTTTGAGAGGCATGACTTCACCATCAGTCTGCTCTGAAGCAGTCTTGAGCTGTCTTTAATTGTTCCAATTTGGAAATAATGTTTTCTTTCCTTTTTCCACCTGAAAATCTTGAGTACAAGACATCATTGTACAAGACATCATTGTACAAGACATCATTGAGTACAAGACATCTCCATATTTATTCTTAATTTTAATTGGGGTTTTAAGGGTGGGGGGTGGGGTCTTTCTACTTTTATTAACCAGCCAACATCAAATTTAATACTTTTTTAACTTTTGTATTGTTCGTGGGGTTTTAGATGGGCTGTGCACCGCCCTGAGTCCCTCGGGAGAAGGGCGGTATATAAATTGAAATAATAAATAAATAAATCATAATACAATCAGGGACAGCCTCTTTGCAGCTCCACTTGGCTGAGTGATTCTGCTGTGGAAACATCCCTTACCTCTCCAATTGTGGCATGGCATCTCTTGACCCATTTTGTCTTTGGCTATGACAGGACCAAGCTTTGGCTGGCTTTTTTTTTTTCATTACAAAATGTAAACTATTTGATGCATATGTGTTTGTGTTCTGGGGAAATAATAAATTAGAATAAAAAAGACTGTGAGATACATAAATGCACATATATGGGCATATGCTCTGTGAAAGGAAATCAGAAGAGAGAAGAGATTCTTCCTTGGGCCAAACATAATTCAGGAGTGTTATTGGCTTCTGGAGAAAGCAAAGAAAGACTGGGACCCACAATAGAACTAAGAACTCTGATTTGTATTCTAAATGAGCTATTATGAACATTCAGGCAGACATTTGTGGAGGTGTGTTATTTAACATAGATATATCCATGTTCTATTTCTTTGACAGGATTGTCAGTCTCTCAGGAGAATGACAGTCCTATGGAACAAGCGCATAGAAGGTGTCATCTAGAGGTTGTTTGGGAAGCTGATAGGCCTATCAGAAGAAGCACCCAATAAATGCTAAGTATTCAGGTCAAATAAGTGGTGCAAATTCCACCATTCTGTTTTAGAAACGCCACCTAAATATTTTGGCAATAAGTGTTTCAGTATTCTAAAAATCTGGAATGACTTAGTTGAAATTAATAGCATAGTAGTGTATGATACTAATTTTGTACCGTCCTTAGACAGTCATGCTTGCCCATCATAAATAAAAACTTAAGTCATTGGCTTGAGCCAAAATATGAGGAGAGGTCAGATAGCTTATTTTTTCATCAATACAAAAATTATGCAGAAATTGATAGACCAATGTGCTCAACCTCAGCAGCCTTTAAATGTGTGATTTCAAATACCAGAATTCTATCTGGGGGAATTTTAGGAGTTGAAGACCATACCTCTTAAAGCTGCTGAGGTCGATTAACATTTTGGTAGACCATGTTTTTTCCTTTATATTAGACTGATAGATACATCAGAACAAGCCAAAAGCTTTTAGTTAAATGTCTAGGTTCAATGGAAGCATCTCATTGAGCTACTGTGTCATCAAAACCAAATTCCTGCCCTGAAACAGTCATCATCCCTAGTTCCACTTGTGCTATCCCTATATTTGTGTGGAACATCACTTTTTATGTTGCTAAAACCTATTGACCTCAATGTTTATGAATCAACGAGAGGTCTTTTAAGTCTACATCAGCCATGTCTTCAGGTTCTGTTTTGCATTGTCTGGTGAAGCAGCAGATTGTGCTGACATAAAATATTTGTATTTTAAAGAATGTGTCTCAAAAGGGATGCATATTTTGAAATGGCAGATATTTTTTGAAGCAAGTGAAAATCAAGCCATCATATTATGTATATTATTTATCAAGTGACACCTGGCTAACAGTAGTATTCTCTGGATTGGCCCTGGGTTGGTCACCAAGGAAAAAGGCTGTTCATTTTGAGTTTTTGGTGTTCAGATGCAGGTGCCTATTCTGGTTTAACATCTGTCCTTATATCTGTGTCTCACTAATTCTCTTTTCCTTCACATTTTCACAGTTTCTTTGCTCTTACTCCTAATGCTTCTTGATTTCCTCTCCACTCCAGGAGCCTGGTCCACCTCGACCTCCCCTCCCCAAATCATATGTGCCCTTGGAGTCTCCTCCGACTATCCCTCCACTTCCTTCTGAAAGCCGTCTCTGGCAATATCCTAACTCCCCTTCCTGGCAGGAAAGCAGCGAGGCGAAGAGGGGACAGGTATCAAAATGGAGCCTGAGATCTAGAGGCATAGTCTGTCCTTTGCTATTTTCCACTAGGCAGTGGGGCCAGAGAGAGGGCGGGTGAGGGAACTCTATGTCTAATCTTTCCTGCTCATGACATCTGTTGAGTCTTTAAGCTCATAATGGATAAAAGTAGTTCCACATGAAACACTTTTTCTACAAGTAGATTAAGTCCAGGTATGAAAATTATTTAGCAAATAGTTGGCCTTTTTGAGAATGCAAATCATTGTTTGATTATGTAATCATGGATAGGTAGGTTTTCAAAACAGACGTGTAAACTAGAAACACAAAATGGGGAAGAGGGAGAAATTAAATCATGGCACCAGAGAATTTGCTGTATTGAGACACCTCCATCCCACATCTGCAGCAGAGAAAGTAGGTTGCATGTTTTTGAAAAAAAATCAAAGATCTGGAAAACTTACTTATGCAAGAAGCAGCAAGCAATATAAAAGCAGTTTGGTCTAGTGGTTAAAGTCCTGCCTAGCCATGAAATCCAGTTGGGTGATCTTGGGCCAGTCGCTCTCTTGGGCCAGTCGCTAACCTCACAGGGTAGTTGTGGTGGGAAAAAAAGGAGGAACATGTGTGTGATATGTCTGCCACCTTGAATTATTTCTAAAAATGATAAAGGAAGGAAATAGATAGATAGATTCATATATATAGAGAGAGAGTGAGACAGACAGACACAGGCAGGAAGGCAGGTAGACAATCTGCCTCTAAATTATTGCAGCAAAATTAAGCTGAGGTGTGACTATAAGAAGCTTAAAAACCTTTGTTCCCTCAATTAAGCCTCTGTGAAAGTCATAGAAATGGTAGAAGAAAATGAACTTCCAAGTATCCAAGACAGTGAATCTTTTCTGTAGACTATTCCTCAAGTAGCTGCTATTTTTGTTTTCTAATTAAGGGCAATATAATTTCTTCAACTATCATGTTCTGGTGTGCTTTCTAGTTTCCATTTATAGAAGTAGTAGAGAACAGGTGGCAGTCTATCTCATGAGCTTTATTCTCCAATGTATATCCAGCTGGTCATTTCTAGTTCCTAGGGGAATCTACTAGGAATAGAAATCCTTGCCTTTCCTGGATATTTTACCTTCACTGAACAAAAAGCATGCTAATGAAATAAGCATTTGCCCCATCTTTCCTTCAGCTGACTGGTTTTTGATTATTTGAATTGTTTTGGAATAGAGAAGAAAAAAAATCTACATAAATGCTTCTGATTCCTGTTTCAATATGTTCATTCTTGTTAATATTTTATTCTTGTTGCCTATTTTTCTTCTTCTCTGTTTTAACTCTTTGTAAACCATCTATAATCAGAACTATGAACTGGGTGGCCATATAAATTCCTTAAACAAAAGCAAGCAAATCTTCAGAGCAGTAACAGATACCTATAGGCAGTTCTCTTCAGCAAGACCAGACACTTTTCAAAAGAAATATATTTTCCCCACAGTCAAAGTCCAGCTTTGAGCAGAGCAAGAAGGACCATCACCGGGCATCAGCCTCACATTCGACAGTGGAGGCTGGTCTCTTGCAATCAAGACAGGACCAAGATGCTGATAAGCAGGTGGCACTCAACAAAGGTACCTATAAATTGCATGTATAAAGAGAACCCATTTGTTTGCTAATTTTATCTTCTTTGCCAGCTCCAAAAGTCATGCTGGCTTGGGATAGTGGGAACCGTAGTCTGGTGTTTAAAAAAAGAGTATAGATTGGGGATAACTGGTATAAAGTTTGTATCTCTAAATTCAGGAAAGATAGGTTTTAAAAATCATAATATATACTGTAGGAATACTTTACAATAAGTAAAGCTGTTTATCCCCAAATTCCTTTATTCAGAACAATATAATTTGTCAGTATACAAAGTCAGTATACAACATCACATACAGACAAAATACACACACATGCCAACCCTAGTATGTTGTATGAGCGTAGTCATTCTTAAGCCATGACTTGTATCTTAACTCCAGATTGCAATAGGCGATCCCATCCATAGACTTTCACAATGGGGAAAAAAATGCTGCTCAAGAGTTATTGTCTTAACAAGCTTGTAGGCCTGCCCAGTGAATTTGGTCTTATTCAGTAAGGCTCTTTTGAAATGATTTTAGCAAGAAAGTAGTTCTTGTTCCTTTCTTGTTCCAAATAAGTCCTAATTAAGTATTTGGATTACCTGTCACAAGGATGGATGGGTGGGTGAGTGGATGGATGGATGGATGGACTGATGGATCCATCCATCCACCCACCCACTCACCCATTCACCCACACACCCATCCATCCATCTCTATCATCTGTCCCATTTATGTGGTGATGGCTACCCATCTAACTATTATAAGGCTATGTGGCTAACACTGAATCAAGACTAACACACACGCACACACACACACACACACACACACACACACACACACACTAAATAATGGAGCAGAAATTATAATAACATTCAATGTAATATTCCAGAGCCCAAATAAATCTTCTAATTTTACAATAGATAATGATCAAACAGACAAACCAACCAACAGAGCTTTGCTAATACAAGTGTTGGGGTAGAATGAGGCTGGAGCTTAGGTAAGACATGTGGATGTGTGGGAGAATGCTTCCCTAGAGCAGGGGTCACCAACCTTTTGGACCTCAGGGACCACCAAACTCATAATTTTAAATCCCAGGGACCACTAACCAGTTCTGTGGGCATGGCCTAATTTGTGGGTGTGGCTTGGTGGTCATGTGATTGGCTGGACATGGCTTATATGCAAATATTATAAATATTTATATAAATATTGAATTTTTTATAAAAAAAGAGCAACTTTTACCCAAAATCAGGCAAAGCAGGCAGGCAGATTGAGTTGCTCACAGAATCACAGATTCATTCAGAGATCTATCTATCTGCCATCGGCTAGCTCAGTCTGTCACATAAAATTTGCTTGCAAGCAAACTCGCACAATTAAGTCTCAACACACCATGTATGTAAATATTGTTTATTAAAAAAGGAGCAACTTTTACCCAAAATCAGGCAAAGCAGGCAGGCAGATTGAGTTGCTCACAGAATCATTCAGTGATCTATCTATTTGCCTTCGACTACCTGAGTCTGTCACATAAAATTTGCTTGCAGTGAGTCTGCACTGAATAATAGAACCTTCAGTCCTCAGCTGTGCTTAAAAGCAGAACCAATGATTTAAAGATGAGCTAGAAAGCAAGAAATCCAATGATTTCCTGCTTTCTAACTAATCTAAATCTCCTGGCACAGCAGAACAGCTGATGGTTGGAAAAAGGAAAAATAGCAATTTAATAGGCAAGTTTGCCGGATAAGGAGTGAGTGGTTTCTGCAGGCCATGTGGGCGGTGCAGCCTTGTGTTTCTGCTCAGTCTGGATTAATTGCTTTGGGAGAGTGCTCTGGGGTTGAGATTTCTCTGCTGCCAACCAAAATTTTCTCACGGCCCACTGGTTGGCGACCACTGCCCTAGAGCATCCTAAGTTTTTATTCTAGTTATAGGGGGATATCTGTTTGTACTGTTTTGTGAGCCAGCCATAGTTGTAGTTACAATATGAGTGGGTATAAACGTCATTTAAAATAAATGCTTTCTATTTATTTATTTCCATTGCCAGAATCTTCTCCCTTCTTGTTAATATCTTTATTTGTCTTTACCTCCTGGATTTCCATAGTTGGTATTGTTCCTCCAAGAACTAAGTCACCTATGGATGATGAGACCTCACCAACATCAGGTGTAGTGAGGAGGAGTGCCAATGGGCGTGATTCTCGGGTAAGGGTGAATTCTGCCATTATTTCAGTATTTTTGTTTATTCATTTTTAATAATATTAATTACTCTGCAGGAAATAGTGCTGAACAATATAATAAATAAAAGCCAGCAATGCAATTATACAACAAATCAGAAAACGATACAATCAAGTGATCAATGAAAAAAAATCAAATGAAATTTTTAAAAAATCAGCCCTCAAACTAAAAAGTATAATCTTTTTTTTAAAAAAAATCCTCTTAAATAATATATCAGCAAAATTGTACTAAAAATTTAAAAATCTATTTCCTATGGGAATGAAAAAGTATTTGCTTGGTACCAAAAAGAGAACAAAGTTTATTACAAGACAGAGTTTCCCAACCTTGGCAACTTTAAGACATGTGGATTTCAGCTCCCAGGATTCTGGGATACGAAGTCTACACATCTTAAAGCTGCCAAGTTTGGGAAATCCTGGCAAAAGGGAAAGTTAACCATTGTGAACCAAGTTAAGGAGATCATCAGAAGTATCAGCATTCTAATTGATGTTAGTGTCCTCATCAATTGTAGACGATAATGTCTGTATGATAAGGCTCAAATTTCTCCACTTTAACAGGGAAAGATTATATTCTTCCTATTTTACTGGCAGTTCAGTGGTTTGGGAGGAATGTGATGAGAACACTTAATCCAGGATTGCCAGAAAGAGTGAGTTAAATGTGTGACCAGAAGGCCTCTAATTTGATCTGTAGGCACCAGTCTAAATCAACTTTTCTTACTGGAACACAATTGTATTGAGATCTCAGGAAGGTTTCCTAAACCAACAGTTTTACCTGAACACTCACAAGTATGTTTGCCCTGTCCCACAAGGGTCTTTACCACTAACATTCCCACAATCGTCTTCACAACCTATGAAGCAATTAACACTCCCTCCAGGTGATCAACAGGAGATGCAAAACCCAGCTTCCAGCCAGCACCTGCCTTCTGTTCTTATAATGGTATCACTGCATTTATCTTCATAGAAAAACAATGAGTCCATTTGAAAATCAGGATGAAATGATACCATGACTTCAAGTCACTGGAGAAAACACCCTGCTTCGAAATGCACAGTGAAAGGGCATCAAGGCACTTCTGGGAGGTGGGAGATCTGAGGATCCTGGGTGGGATGAGGTGAGAGTTCCAGTCAATGGCAAACTTGCCATCCTGATAGTGAGATGTTAATAACAAATCTACTTTGTGGAATTTCCTCCTGGATTGACAAAAATGAGAAGCCAAAAATGGATACAGCATTTGTCTTTTCTTCTGATGTTTGCATTGTAAGCTAAATTAATACTGATTTTTGTCTCCCCAAAAACACAGTTGTCATAAACTCATAAATATTGTATTATATTATTAGATTTATATCCCATCTTTATTCTGTACATCATATCATATCTTATTATATCAAAAACATTTGAAATAATCATACCATGCAGAAAAAAATACTGTATTGTTCTAGTTTCAAAATTTTGCAAACGTCTTACTGCATTTGCTATCATGCTCAAGCACACTTTGCCAAACTCCTCTTTCCATAAACTGTTTTGTTAACAGCTAATAATCTTTTGATTTAGAAGCTGGGCTGATATTCTATCAAGTTAGTTCCCATCTTCTAACAAAATTTTTAACAACATAAGGATGTAGTTATCAGGATATTTTCTATTCTAAATCTGCCCTCAGAAAAAAAATAAACCAAGATTTTGATGAAGCAAAAAGCCTGTGTAACCACCAGGGTCCTGTGTTCTCCCTTAGGACAGGCCAAAGAGTGCTGTGTTTTCCAATGAGATGAAAGCAAAGATGAGTGTTGAGGAACAAATTGATCGCATGAAACGCCATCAAAGCAGTTCTATGAAGGAAAAGAGACGGAGCTTGCAACTTCCAGCCAATCAGCAGCAGATAGATAGTCCTCTCTCAAAAGCACCTGCCTCTTATAAAGTGGTAATACATTTATTTTATTCGGGAAAACTAATCTTCATCTTGTAAACCACTCAGACACACTTCAGTACAATGTTAGTATTTTCCTGAGAAAAAAATTGGTCAAGCAATGTTTCATATAGATGCTTTGAAGGTACTGAAGTTAAGGGCTGACAGTCAAATATTCTTAAATTCTGTAACAATTACTAGGAGGTAGTATAATGTAGTCTTATTCTTACAAGCTGAGTCTGCTGTGGTAAACTTTTATATTAATTGTGCAGTCCAAACTGGAGTTTGAAATCCATATGATTGAATCAGTAAATTATGCTGCTCTAAAATTTTCTTTCTGACATCTCTTGCTCTTTCTGTAAAGACATTTCTTAACAATCTAGTATAGAAGAATAGTCATGGGAGATTCAGCCAGTGAAGCTCCAAATTGATCAAGACTACCAAGTGACCTGCCAAGCTAGAAATAATATTGACAATGAATGGAGACAAATATGCATGTCCCACGATAATGTTGCAGGATCCAATCTGGGTTCGTCACCAGGACTAGAGATTTAGTCTTCCGCTCTTTCAGACTTGTGCTTGAGCCCACCCTCAATGAACTTCTCTCTCATATATTCTGGTGAGAGAGAAGTTCCCTAAAGATGGGCTCCAGCATGAGTCCAAAAGCTCGGAAAACTAAACCTCTGCCCCCAGAAATCGATCCAGATTGGATCCTGTGATATTGATAATGTCCTAAGTGGTCTATTTTGCTCTAGGTTCGCAGGCATCGCAGTATCCATGAAGTGGATATATCTGATCTGGAGGCAGCATTGCGTTCTGAAGATTCTGGCAAAATGTATGAAAGCCCCCGAGATGAGATTGCTCGCCTGCGCAAAATGGAGCTTGAGCCAGAACATTATGATGTGGACATCAGCAAGGAGGTGAAACACATTATTGATCTGAATCTCAGCACATCAAAAGTGCAAACTGCCTCTTCCCCAATAATGTACACTGAGATCTAGTTGCCTTCTCTGAAACTCAAAGGATCTGTGTGGTTGGAGCAACATGAGCTGAGAGTTTCACTACTCTGTTAAGGATACAGGACAAGCTGAATGAAAAGTCATGCAGGTGCAGGAGAGAAACTAAGAATCTTGAACTTTATATTTATAAAAAGCTTGGAATGTTTGATTTTAATACAGCCTGGAGAGTTTCAGAGCACAGGTGTTTTGAGCATGATCTGAAGAATATATTCTTTAATATATAAAATAGTGATTAGGGTTAGATAAAGGATATGCTAAACTTGACTAGACTAAACCTGGAAGGTAGGGTAGGATTCGGCAGGGTAGAATATACTACCAAGTGAAACGTGTAATAAGGCATTCATGGTCATTGCCACTTATTGGCTGTTTTTGTTACTCAGCTTTCCACTCCAGATAAAGTCCTCATCCCAGAAAGGTATATTGAGCTGGAACCTGATACCCCACTGAGCCCTGAGGAGATGAAGGAGAAACAAAAGAAAGTGGAAAGGATAAAGACACTGATTGCTAAATCCAGGTGCAGTGCTACTTCACACATTCTGACTTTCCCATGTGCCATTTGGTCATTGAGCATGGATTTTTATTTCATTTTGGAATATTTTACCTTTGATTTGGAAGCTATACATTTGCTCTTGCTGCTTATTAATAGCACTTTCCAGTAGCCTCTTAATATTCAGAAGTTACTCATGTTATATATGTAGGTTTCGTTCTGTTTTCTTCTTTCTCTTTGGTGCCTTGTCTGTATATCTGGACTTGCTGGATAGATCTCATAGCAATTCCAATTTATAGTAGATAGGAAAAATAACTTATCTAAATATTTATGGCCCTAAAATTCCCTCACTAGAAAATGAACAAAATTGATTTTGTAAAAGAAGAGTGATTATGTTTGCAGTCTCAAAGATAACTAAAAAATGGCAATTTGTGTTTTATAGAGAAATGTCAAACATTATATTAAATAAATAGGATGTTTCACATCTGTTTCCATCTTATTGTATTGACCTTGCAGTTTTGAGTGTTGGGTGTGCCTTCTGGTTGAAATAACGTGTGTGTCCTCTCTTGCAGCATGCAGAATGTTATCCCCCTCAGCGAGGGAGAGATGGACGTGGTCCAGGACCCAGAAACTCAGTTACAGGAGCAGGAAAAGCGGATTGAGATTTCCTGTGCTTTAGCTACTGAAGCCTCCCGACGAGGCCGCATGCTGTCTGGTAAGATGAAATGCTCTGCAGCATTATCAAAAGATTAGCCAATGGGGCATCACAGTCCCAACAGGAGCAAAGCTTTTGCTTCCATTGATGAACTTGGCCAGATATTGTTGCTTCAGCATTTAAGTGTGGTGGCATTGGACGTTACAGCAAAACAAACAAACTAGAGATCTAGCCTCCAAAATAAGTTGAATTTGACAGTCCAAGTGGTGAAAATTAATCAAATACTTTAAATGGTTTGTTTTGATTAATAAAATTATTTATAAAGGTTAGAAAATTGTCACAAGAAGCCAACTATACTGCTGTACTATTTTAGTTTTCTTTTGAAGTCAATGAGTCAAGAGGCATTTTTCCATCACTGATTCCAATTTCCAGAAAATATAAACCAATGAATTAGTCTGATTTGTTAAATGACACATATAGTCGCAACCTTTGGCCGAACGGCAATGTCTTCTCTAATTTGTAACTCCAAAGAAAAGCAACTCCAACTACTTATACCTTCTTATTATAGGTCAGCAGCAGACAAGTTTTCCATAGAGACCTGAACATTTTTAAGCCACTTTTTAAAGGTTAAAGGAAACACTGAAGGCATTGAATATAGAATATTGTGTTGTTTTATTTTATTTACAATGGGAATTAGGATTTTCAAAAAGTAGAATCTCTGGGTTAAGCCATCCACAGGTAAATTAAAAAATTGCCACCAAATTTTGTCAATATTTTTGGACCTGTCAATGATTTGTCCTTTCTTCATCTCAGAAATAGTCTCCTGAAATGCTATTAGAGAAGCCCCAAAAGCATCAAGTGGTCCAAAATATAGCAGATTTCAAGACATCCTGATTTATTAATGTAATATCTGTGCCACAATAACTTCTTTGGTTGCTGATTTACTTGCTGATTCTGTTCGAAGTGCTATTGACTTTAAAGCCCCACATGGCTTGGCATCCAGCATCTGCAGAACCATTTTTACCATCAGATTTGACTCATCCTGTGGAAAAGATATTCTGAAGGTTCCCACCCCACATGAAATGAGGAGTGTAAGAGTCATGAACATGCCTACTCAATGGCTGCCTCTACACTTTGGACCATCTTGCCTCCTGAGATAAGCAATGCTTCACGAAGGCATCAAAGACCTTATTATTCTGCAGAAAATTTGGCACTAATATTAAAAGGGCATTCTTATACTAGTTGGTTTAAATGACTGTCCATTTTATGCTTGCTTTTTTCAGAACCATCTTGAATCCTCAGGAAAAATTGAGTATACATTTTTAAAAGCCATGCTCATTATATAGGACAAAGCCACACAGTTTTCCTGCCCTGGTGTGTGGACTCTCACTAACTATTTTCAGAAGGCATGCACAAATGTGTTAAAGCTCTATGAATAGCAGTGCAGCACAGGGCCATTCCAGGTTTGTAGCAAGATACAATGTGGGAGCAGCAAATTTTAAGGTAGCATAATATCCTGATGGTTCAGATGGGAAGACAGCATGGCAAAGAAGATATGGCAATAGCCAATCCAAAGAAGGCATTTTTCAGACTTCACAAAGAACCAACTTTTGTGGTGCTCTACCTCAGTTTTATTCCTATACCAGAAGGTAGCACTTGTTTGAAGAGGCTAGAGAGCTATCCAACTTATCTGGAGTGCAGGTATTATAAACTGAAAGCTTGAGGAAGGCCAATAGCAGTTACCCCTGTCAGTCTTGAATATATGTAGGTTTGAAATATGTCCACTACTGTGGTAACCATCTTGGCAAAAAGCATATAGAACAGTTAACTAATCAAATATACTTGTTCGGCATTCTTGCATTAAAACATTGCCCTGGTGGTATATTCTACCTTCTATGGTTCACTGGAAAGTTATTTCTTCTTGAAATATTTCTCACTACTGCTGCATATTGCTGCTGAAGAAGCTGTTGCATAATGACTATAGTTGCCTTATAATCAGACTTTTGCCAAAACATGGAATTCTTCTTATTCAAACTGTCCTTTGAATCTATAATTAAATTGCTACACATTTTTGGGGCAATTCCAAAAATATGTTACTTTCCATGAATATTAATACTTAATACAGTTTACTAAATTGGCATTGACAGAAATTAATTTAGTCTGCATCATATGGCTGGGTATGATCTATGGCAGCCCTCTGGGAAATGGTTGGCGTTCTGAGCACTGTTGTCCCAACACACAACATAGTTGGAGGGAACCAAGCTGAAAAGGCTGGTCTTGTGGCCTGTATTAATACATAACAATTATTGTTAAGTTTGATCTCTGTTTGTTCTGTGGGTAGGAATGGTGGCCTAGAATCTCACTTAGAATTTTGGGAGAGAACTTGGTACCTCAGAGTGAATGGGACTTGTGGGATTTGGGGGATTATTTTTAATTTTATAAGTTAGTTTTCTAATGTTTCTCACTACAAAATTGCGGGAAATGGGACCTTCTGTTTTAGCAATTATGGTCAAAGGGCTATCCACCTGGAATTTGAGACTACACACAGCCCTGCTTGACTCCATAGTCTAACCTGAGCAATACTCATGGGATCTATTTGTAAGTAATGTAGTACAGCCCTTTTCTACTTCTGTGTGATTTTTTTATTGTGTTTCCTTTTCTTTCTCTTTTAACCCATGTTTGCTCAATGGATTGTGTTTCTTTGCCTTTGTTTTCTCCCCCCGCCCCTCTCCCCCCCCCCCCCCCCCCCCCCCCCGCTGTCTGAAGCACCATATATTATTCAGGCTCTATCTCCATTTCTTGTTTTCAGCTCAATGTGCTACCCCGAGCCCTCCCACTTCCCCCACTTCCCTGACTCCACCGACCAAGTCCCTCTCGTCTGACTCATCCCCGGGCACCGACAGTCATTTTATGCGTGTCTGAACCTTAAAGTAAGCACTTTTTGTATTATACTTCCATCTCATTCATGTGTATTTGTGAAGAAAAGAAGTCTTCTTAGGCTTCTTTTTCAACAGAGTTTCATCTTTTCACCAAACCCACCCATCCATCAATATCCATTAAGCTAACCCTTTCTTTTTTGCCACATAAGTCCAGTCTCCTCCTATGGAATGTTTGAAAAACTTATGAGTGAATCAAGTTGCCACATCCTTTTCTGGATTTACTAGGACAAAGTAGCCTAATTTCATCATTTGTTTCACTTACATCAATTTAGAGCAACATTAGAGCAAGTCTTCTAAACTGAACATAGTGCTATAACTTAGAGCAGGGGTCTTCAAACTTGACAGCTTTAAGATTTGTGGACGTCAACTCCCAGAATTCCTCTTCCAGTCGTGTTAGCTCAGGAATTCTGGGAGTTGAAGTTCACAAGTCTTAAACTTGCCAAGTTTGAAAATCCTTGACTTAGAGGATATTAGTTGTTGCCAAGAAGTCCTGGTTCACAACTCGTTTCAATCACAAACTCTCTAGTATTTTTCCTTGATTTTCTTAAAACCAAAGGTTAGTTTGGGGCAGTGGTGGATTCAAATTGTTTTACCACTGGTTCGGTGGACGTGGCTTGGTGGGCGTGCTTTGCCTAATGCCAGCGCACAACTTTCCCCACACCAGTTGAGACCTGCAGTGCCAATAAAGATAAAGATAAGGATAAAGAGAAAACGCAGGGGCAGGTGATCCTCTCAGCTGATCATCAGAGGCTTTTTTTACTATCAGTTCAGGCAAGCCAGTCCGAACCAGTAGCAAACTATCACTGGTTTGGGGATAATGAATTTAAGCAGAATAGTCAGCGATTCAGATTTACCTGGGAAAAAACGGAAGGTGGAGTTGCGGTGTCTGGGTGAGGAATTACTTTATGAACTAACTGAAAACAAGTAATACATTCCCCTCTTTTTATTAACAGCCTTGTTAGATTCTTGAGGGTAAAAGTTAGTTGGAAGATGCTCATAATGACATTATATCTAATGGAAATGTGCATGCTTAAAAAACAAGGAAGAGATCCTTCAGTTCATGTAAAAGCACAAACACAGCACTTCTATGAAGTAGCAGATCTTTTTCAGGCTTCACTGGCTGAACTAAACCTGTTAAAACAGCTTCATCTTTAACATGATTCTCAAAGCATCTGCCTCAGTTTTCAGATGCATGCAGAAGCTTAAAGAAAGGCAGTCAACTTTAAGGAGATGCTGGAAACAGAATCTATTTACAAAGATAATTAGAAATAGTTAGAAATAGAAATCTAATCTGAAAAGTACATTCAAAGGAGAATCTAGAGGAAGAAAAGTGTCCAATATTAATCTTCCCAGAAAAGTATGCCCATTCCCATAAACATCTGTCATCAAGTTTTAATTAAAGCTAGCTTCCATTCAAATGTATCTTGTCTTTACATTCCATGGGTTCTCCAATTAAATCTGCTACTTATGAGCATTCAAAATAATGTTGCAGTATTTTCTGATCATGCATTAGATATAATATGATCAAAGTATCTTATAATAATCAATTTTTAGAATTCTAGTTTTGCCATCCTAGCTGTCAAATACCATTTTCAGTTCAGAGACCTTCCTATGATTGCTCTGAAACTTTGCCTTTGGGACATGTTGTGAAAAGGCAAAAAATGGTGCAAGAAGCAGCAGGAATTTATCCAGGTGTCTCTTATATATTTGGTTCTGGATCCAACATTTGGGGAAAGTGATTATCAAAAGCATTCTTATTTAGTATTTGAGCCACGGTAGCACAGTGGTTAAGAATGCAGTGCTGCAGGCTACTTCTGCTGACTGCCAGCTGACTGCAATTTGACAGTTCAAATCTCTCCAGACTCAAGGTTGACTCAGCTTCCATTCTTCTGAGGTGGGTAAAATGAGAACCCAGATTGTTGTGCGCAATATGCTGACTCTGTAAACCACTAAGAGAGGGCTGTAAAGCTCTGTAAAGCGGTATATAAGTCTAAGTGCTATTGCTGTTGCTAGTCAAATCTGGTATCTGCCATTTTGTTATGATTTTTCTATTACTTTCAAAATGTGCATGTATATATCAGCACACATATGCCAAAACTGCCATATTTTGGACAATATAGCTACAAAAAATAAGTGTTTTTGTTAGTTAATCTACTCTGTTCCTGACAATTATTTCTGTTTTTAAATAATTGAAAGAAACAATTGAAAGATGGGGTTAATGATTTATTTTTGATGCCCCAAGTCCATAATTTAAGCTGTGACTTTATGCACATATAGCTATCCTGACAGCCATAAAAGGGATATTTCAAGTAACAGTTTGCAAGATAGCACTGTCATTCCAGCTGTCTTCTATGATTGGTAATATGGAAGATTGTTCAAAAATAATTTTAGTACTTGATTTCTATGTTTTTAAAGACCCCAGGGATTGATTTGGGATGACAATGCTGGAATGTTGCTGCAGCCAAAATAGGCTTTCCTATTCCTATCTAGTTCCATTGAAGAGATTACAAGAGTTTAATTTCCAGCCTTTTCCCCAAAGGTCAATAAACCTTTCCATTGTGGTCAAAACATTAAGAATAAAATACTGCTTTAGTGATCCTTCTCTGTCACAAAGCTTTAAACAGAGATATAATCAATGGAAATGAGTAAACTGAGATAGGCTTTGGAAGGTAGATTTCTGCCTTGACATTTTCCACCATTTTAAAGGTTCAAGTAGAGTAAGAGTATCCTCAGCAGCCACTGAGGAATTCACAAAATTTATTGGGGAAAAAATGCAGTCCCCATTCTTCTTTCCACCAGTTTTTCCAAGAGAAAAAAAAAAATGCTTGTTTGCAAACTTTAGCATTTATCTACAGAGGTGGTCCCATGCTTTGTTCAGGCCTCTGGGCTATTAAAAGTATTATTCTCCCCTCTCCACTTAAATGCTAGACTTCTGACTTCTGGTGGTTAATGATGGCTGATTTGGGAGTGAGACTGGCAGTGCAAGAGATATAACCAGCAGTGGTGGCAGCACTTTCTTCAAATGCTGCCTTATTCCTTCTGTGCTGTGCTACGGTTGTAATGGGGCCCCAAACTCAAGCTACCAATCTGGGCTGACAAAGATGAATGACCATTCAATACGTCAGCAAATTCCTTACCTATGCGTTTCTTAGCTATATTTATACTGCTGCCTGCAGGCTTCATCTTCAGTGATGATCACTAATTTTTTTTTTTAATCTCTTCTCTCCCTCCTCTGGTCTCTCCAGCACAAGCCCTGGCTGCTGTGAATGCTGTGAAGTTCCATGGAGCCACATTTTAACACATGAATTTGCCCTGTCGACTCTACTGCTTAATAATGTATACAACCATTCCTGTGATTTGCCAACTATCTCCTGCGGTTGAGCTGCAGAAACATGCAGGAAGGAAAGCTGCCTCTGAAGAGAACGAGGGTGCTTTGTCTTTGCTCTGGTTCTCCTCCCACTGCTGCCAAAGCCTGTACCAAAACCTTTCAGATGCCTGGTCTATTAAAAGCAATTAAAGAAGCAGCATCCAGGAGAAGTTCCATTCTACAAGATGGCTTCTTCATCCCTGAAGGAGGTCTCAAGACAAAGATCAGCAGAAGCATCAAATAATTTGAACTGAAAAAGGAAAGCTGGTGATAGCAGGGGAATGTACAATTTTTTATCCTTAGGTAGCCATTTCCTAAACGTCTAACCTCCTTCATCACTTATTTTTATTTTACTTTTTTTCTTACGTTGAGGGAAGAGAAATGTATAAAGAATAGATTGTCATGGCAGCCAGAGACTTTATAACCATTTTACTGAATTGAATGACATATTTTTCTTCCTCACACTTTGTTTCCATCTGCCAATCTGATTGGCTCTAGAAACTTTAATCTATGGAACTAAACAACCATGCATGGTCATGCTGCTTATACTTATATCTACCCACTCACAGGAAGAGAAAGGAGGGAGCATCATTAAACTTTGTGGATACGGCAGATGAAGAAAACAGAAGGGTGTCGGTATGGAGGGGAAAAAACAGAAGCAGCTTTGGAATCTGCTAATTCTTGGGAATCTTTCAATGGCTGTGATATGCTGAAGAATCCCCTCCCCCTCACTTTTCCTAGGTTTACAAGGAAGATGGAAAAGGAAGTATGTGCAATGTACGTGGACATGTAACAGAAGTGTGGATGAAAGATACAAAGGGGAAGGATGGCTACAAAAAGAGTTCAGTTTGATGGGATAAACCACTTGGTGTGTTTTAAGTTTACTGTGACTCGGATGTGGGACTGGTAGGTGACATATTTATTCTCATAACAGAACCAATTCAAAATGTACCACTCGACTCTTGGTTCTCCAGGATATAGGTTGGAGCCAGAAAGAAAACAGTATGCTGTGAAGATCTCAGCATAAAGAAACTAATGAAATAGTAAATCTGCAAGAGAAATGGAAATGTGTCTGAACTTGACTAAAGCAAGCTATGAGTTGATTCCATAGTATGTGTAAAATGAGTTATCTCCTATTTATCATTAGGAGGAGAAAGTGAGGCTTCTTCAATTTCTGCCATTTGTAGCATTTTTCTCAACTTTAGAATAATAAGAGCAACATTTGCTTTGAAGTAGAATTCTCTCACTTTCTCACACAAAGTGCTTTTCATCCATCTCTATCCAAGTGAGAGCTGTAATAACAATGGCTGATGATCTTTCAGAGGAGCTGCTAAGCTCCCACGTCAAAAGTGCAAGTCCTTTCCTGTATTTGCTTCTATCAGCATCTGAAAGGTGGCTGCTTCCCCAAATGAGTCATCTTTTTTTTCCCCTAAACAAATTGTGAAAATAACTCAGAAGGACAGGACAGAGGAAAGTTACTGTACAAAAAAAGGACTTGATAAATTTACTCTTGTCAAGTACAGAAAGTACCAAGGCATCCTAACTTATATTATGGTAGATCAAAGATCTAACTTGGACCTTTTCTACACTGCAGTTGTACGCTCAAAGGTTTATACATGGTGAATCCTGAACTGAATACTATTTGAAGCTAAGATGACCTTACCTCTTTAGAAATAATCAGACTCTGCATTAAACCTTGCAACCCCTCATAATCAGAATTCCATACCATTGAACATGGGCATGGACAGGACTTTTTACCCAACGTAGTGCTTTTGAAAACAATCTGTTTCATTAATAGATGGATCAAAATATAATTGGATGATCTTGTGTCCCATAGATTTATTTCAAAGGCTATCAAAATTGATCGGGCCCAATATAAAACCAAGTAGAATCGGTTTTATGGAAGCAAATAAAATTGCTCTAGTTATAGATCAGAATACAAAAAAAGTGCTAGCTTTTTAATAATCCTGACCTACATTTTCAGTGAGTTCACTGCCATGTTTTCAAAAATTCTGCATTTCTTCCCCGACCCCTAATATTTTGCTTCTTTACAAGTACGGATAGTCCTCAACTTACAACCATAGTTGAGCCCAAAATTACTGTTGCTAAGTGAGACATTTGTGAAGTGAGTTTTGCCCTGTTTGATAACCTTTCAGACCACAGTTGTTTCAGCTCTTAAGTTGGCAACATGGTTGTTAGGTGAATCTGGTTTCCCCATTGATTTTGCTTGTCAGAAGTTCGTAGAACAAGGTCACATGACCCTGGGACACTGCAACCATCATAAATATGAGTCTGTTACCAAGTGTCGGAATTTGGATCACATGACCATGGGGATACTGCAATGGCTGTAAGGATGAAAAATGGTCCTAAGTCACTTTTTTCAGTGATGTTGTAACTTTGAATGGTCACTAAATGAACTGTTGTAAGTCGAGGATTACTTGTACTCCAAGGAGGATATACTAGTGAACAGGTGGCTCCTCAGACTACAGTATGATTTGAGTCCAAGGTGACAATTTAGCTCTGTTGAAATTATCATATATTTTTCCATGTAAACATGTCCATAAATATATTAATCAGTTTTAATCCAAAGATTTATCAAAACTGGAAATTTATCAATTCTATTTCTGTATTATTGGAAGGAATAACACTACTTCAGGGTCTAACATATGCAACTCTTAAAAACAGACATTAAATGCAAATTTAGTTGTGGAACATAAGCCCTCCACCCCCTACTACTCATTTTCTTCCATTATTCAGATTATTTTAATTAAATCAGGATTCTTTACAATGATGCATGAAAGACTAATTTGGATCCCAGGTGAAATAGAAAACGCTAGCTTTGAGTAGCACTGTTCCTTATGTTCAAACTTCTTCAAAATAGTCTTGAAAATTCTCACCATTTTCCCAGGCTATCAAGAAGTCTAATTCTTTCCTGGCTTTTTAGGAATAAGTTTAATATCCAGGTATCTAGTTTAATCAATTGATGACATACAGTATCACTACACATAACTTTCAAATTCAAATTTAAGTAGGTATGAAATGTGATTTGCTTTGATTTTTTTGTACAGCGAAATGAATGAATGCTGTAATTTAAAGAGCAAAAGGTTTGCAGAGGGGAAAGCATCTCCACAGCATATCTTCTCCCTTGATACCACTTTTTGCAACAGAGAAGTGATGCCAGGGAGAAATCATTTAGGAAGAGTAAGCTAGAATGGAGAGAATTCAGTTCTTATATGTACCTTACTCTGCACACTCTTCCCAGCATATAAATGATTCGGGCAACTCCCACATTTCAAAAGTTAGAGCTGTCCTCTTCAACTTCCCAAGAAAAGACAATGGGCAAACCACTTCTATTGTCAAGAAGGCTGCAGGTCCGCATAGTCGCCAGATTTTAAACTTGGGGATATCAATGTGATCTCAAGAGATTAGAGTCCTGTTTACAAAATGAAAAGAGCTAACTGCAGTATTACCAAATTATTCTTTGTCACCCCTGTTTGTGGTAAGGATATAGTTCTGAAGTAATTGTTTATTGATGGAATTTGGCTGGCTCAGCAAAGTATCTTAGCAGCCAAGGAGCATCTTCTTTGATGACTTTCTGATCCATTCTAATCCATGTAGGTTAGACTGAAAAAACACGGAGAGACCTGGCATATCAGTTCATTAGGAGGAATATTTCTCAGGCCCACACATAGTAGAAGACTTCAGTTTCAAATTTTACCTATGCTTTTGGGGGAGTAAATCCCACCGAAATAGGTGTAACTCATTTCTGAGTAGATCCACAAAGGTGTGCATCTCTTAGGCTTTAATCCTCAATGTGCTCATAGTAAGGCTTTCTTTCCACATTGGAGCTTCTAAGCATCCATACATATGATTATTCTGTTAAAATGAATGTTCAGAATATAGAAAGTTAAACCCCACAGTATCTCTGGGAGAGTTCTGATATTGTTATTTTTAAGAATTTGTCTAAGAATCTGTCTCAATGTGTATTAAAAGGAATTAATGTCTCAGCACTTAAAATCATCCTTCTGATCTAAGAGCTCAAGTGATCAATGTTTCCCATCTCTTGCACTGTGGAATCTAGCTTTATGAGGTCCTCTGTCCTGCTGCTTGCCGCAAAAGAAGCACTGTCTTGGGCATGTCTAAGAGTTCAGCTTCATCTATATTTTCAAGACAAACTTTCCACCTCCCTGTCCAGTAAAGATGACATCTCCTTTTTATTATTTAAAACAAACCTGTTGGCAATACGTAGATCACTCCAGAGAACCAGAGTTTTAGACCTTTCTCCTTTAGCAATACTGTTGACATTCCACGGTGGTGAAGTTGATGATGAAAGTATTTCATTCTGCTCTTGCAGTAGCTTCTGATAGCTCATAAAAATGTTATCCCTTCATGATCCTCTACATGCCTTAATATGTGTTTTTAAAAATTATACCGTGATATATATGTGTGTGTGTACATTTATATATATTTTATATATATATACATATATAATATATGGGTTTTCTTCCTCTTCTCCCTATTCTTATTTCTTTTGGACTAACTTTCTCTGTGTACAGGGCTGCTGAAGCCTGCTTTGCCACTGAGTTTCTGAAATACAGACGCTGGGTGGTATATCAAAATAATTAAAGAAATAAATTTTAAAAGGCATATTTAAATAAATATATATTTTTCTGCTTTTTATTAAAAGCAAATTTATTTAAAATGAATGAAAGTTGACTGTAAGGGAGTAGTGCATTTATTTCCTTGTTACTAGGTAAGCTCATGTTTTCTACACCAGGGCTTAAGCCTCAGTCGATGCAACTTGGCAATAGCTTATTTGGAACTAGCAAAGCTGAGTTCACTTAACCCTGGTGAAGTTCTGGCTTGAAAGATATGTTGTCAGATGAGTTATAGAACTGTAGCATATCAGGGACCGCAAAGATTGTCTCGCTGGTATACAGCTATCCCACTGGGATCCTTCGCAATAGAGGTGGCTTTGAAATGTTGATGCCACTTGTTTTTTACCTCCCTTTTGTTCAAATTTGTCCATTTTGTGTGGCTAGCAGAGAGAAATCCCTGCAAGACGATTGTTTTATTTTCCTCTCTTCAATCACAGTTGCTCTCTAAGCTGCTTTATTTACCTCCGCAATGCTCAGCCTAGTGGGAGAAAGGTACATTTTTCAGTTGGTACATGTTTTTCCTTGCTGTGATTTGACCCATACCAAATGCTAGTAGCTTAGTAGAGAGATGAAGTAAGAGCTGAGGAAAGGCCTTAATTAGCCTATGTGAAGGATTATCTATTTAGATTTGGCCCTCTCTCAATTTAGAGAGTGGCTCCTTATTCTACCTCTTTTGAAGACTCGGAGGTAGTGGTCCTACTTGTGCAGGTGCTTGATAAACATGGCAACCATCTTAAAACAAAATTACTCCACCAATATTTTAGTGTACAGAGGGCAATGTAAAGATGGTGTTACATTTTGGAGTCTCAGCTTCTGTTAAGGAAGTGCAAATCCCTTCTCAAATCACCTTTTTCCCCTTCCTACATGTAAACCTTTTTCCCCTTCCTACATTTTTTTGCCATCATGGAAAGCATTAAAATGATATAAATAACATCAAAAAGCATTATCTCACCCTTTTCAAGCCCTCTGTTCAATTCATAGCATGGTAGGATTGTAACTGATTATTGCCAATGTCACTTTAAGCATTCTGAGGCTTCTAATCAGTATTTCTCAACCTTGACAACTTGTGTGAACTTCAACTTTCAGAATTTCCCAGCCAGCAGAGCCGGTTTTTCCATAACTGACTAGAGAACTCTGGGAGTTGAAATCCACGTGTCTTTCAGTTGCTAGGGTTGAGAAATGCTGCTCTAAGTTCTCAGCAGAGCACATTTAGGGTCACAATTTTGCAGTATTGTAGAACCCTGTTTTTAAAATGTTTATTTTTTGTGTACATGTGCGTATGTGTTCCTTTCTAATAAAGTTTTCATATACCAGCAGCACCTGCAACCAACAAATACTGCATTATTTATGCACATTATTTGGAGAGAAAAAAAACTAGTATTAGATGTTAAAATTATTAAAGAAGCAATGTGATGTTAGTGTCTTTCTTTTTTCCCTTTCTTTTTTGTATAAAAGTGACCTTAGATTATGACAATTATAAAAATTAGCTGTTCTGTGATTGAAAACGATATGTTGGTGACTTGGGAATTCTTCACACCAGACCAAGGGATAATCTTTCCATAATTAAACCCACAGTGGCTTACTTAATATTCTTTCCTGCAACATTTGTTCTAGATGTAGTTACCTTAAAAGATCCTCCCTCTCAAAAAAAAAAAAAATACAATACGCGCAAGAAAATCAAACAAAAATAAATGCATTTGTACCTTGCAAGTTTGTATAAAGCAAATAAATAAAAAATGAATGGTTTATATCTAGACTATGTGTGCTTATTTTTTTGTAAGTGCTAAGACCTAAGAAAAGGAGGGATAGAAAGGTGTACTATATATAGTTGTCCTCAGAGTGTACTGTTCGCTATATTTCTATATATTTCAGCTGAATATGTATAATTACATTTATTTATTATTAAATTACTTTTCATTCACTGCAATTGAAGGACTCTGGAGACTTACATCTTCATGGCACAGTTATATAATGGTAAAGAATAAACTGTCCCTCCCCAATAAACCACCAATAAAGTCATAAAACGAACAAGAAAGAATATAAATCACAAGTTTTCATCTCTTAAAGATATGACAGCAAATACATACATAATTGCACTGCTGTCAGTATTCAAGAATGAGAACCTCCTTGTATACCATAACTAAATATAGAAACTATACTTTCTCTGTTATAAAGGAAATGAGGCTCCAAAGTTAAATTACTATGGATGTTGAAACCATTATCATCCTGTAGTACAGTTTTTACTCAAACATATCTAATAATAATATATGAAATTAATACAAAAACTATTTTTAAAAACAATTGACTATACATTTCATGTATATGATGTTCTGCATGAGTCATTTGTTTTCCTGCATTAGCTATTCAGTAAGTATTAATATGATACATGTTCTTCCTTATAAAAATATGTTCTGTGACTCACAGATGATGTAGATGTCCCTGGTCATTTAATTAGTTGTATAATGATGCTTTGTGCTGATTGCATTGTCAAGAATTGAAACTTATTTTTTTATAACAATATATCTGTGTATTAAAAGGAAATGTTCCTAAAGTACATTGGAGGAGGGGAAATAGTATTTATATGGAAAAGAGAAAAATAGCAAAATGCTAACATGAAACAATTTCTATCAGATAATCAGAACCTCAGTATCCCCTAGTAATAAAGCTTTTTCTGATGTTTACTTGTTTCCTAATTTCTGAGAGCTCCCTTATTAAAATACTTGCAACTGTTATCTAGCTATTTATCATTCATTGGATTGTACATTTAATCTTTATTTTTTTAAAAAAGTAATTATTCACAAAAAGTTAGACAAAAGAGAATATCGATTTGTATTACAGTAGCATATACTACTTATCTAGAAATTGAAATTCTACCTAAATATGCTGTGCAACTTGTCACACTAAGGACCAATTTGTTGTTATTCTGTATCTCAGGTTTTGCTTTCTCTTTCTTAAGGCTTGTTCATTCATTCATTTATTTTAGTGTCCCACCATTATTATTTTTACAAATAACTCAATTGGTGAACATACCCAACGTGACACTGCCATGACGACATGAGTCTGACATCCCTGAACTATATGATTGTAACAACACTGCTCACCTTCTAAGATCTATGATAATTCAATGAAGTCTCCATTGCAGAGAGGTTAATAATTTGCAAGATGATGCAGTAAGGGCTAAAGGTCTTTCTAAGGTTCACTAACTGGGAAATACATGGGAGTCTTGACAGCCAATTCTTTCTAAGCCTTCAGCAGCGAATATGTTGGAAATTACAGACTTTCAGAGTGAGTATGAACTTAGCAAATAGGATTTTGTGGATCATGTTTCAGCAATATGTCATTGGTTTCATTCTGGAAATATAATCAAAACTAACCATGGTGTCTGTTTCAAAGCTCAACCCTTTTTAAAATTATGTTACTATTGATTGCTCAATTGGCACATTTACCTATTTTACTAGAGGTTACAAATCTGCTTACAGGGAACAAGCTAAGCAGTGGTGGGATTCAAATTTTTTTACTACCGGTTCTGTGGGCGTGACTTGGTGGGTGTGGCAGGGGAAGGATACCGTAAAATCTCCAGTCAGAGGTGGTATTTGCCGGTTCTCTGAACTACTCAAAATTTCTGCTACCAGTTCTCCAGAACTGGTCAGAACCTCCTGAATACCACCTCTGAAGCTAAGTAAACTTCTTTACTTCTGGTCCCAGGAGACAAGTCAGATAACCCTCTGGAATAGTCTGCCACCTGAGATACGTACCAGCACGGACCTGAGGACCTTCAGGCGTGTGTTAAAAACCTGGCTCTTTGAGCAGGCTGGCCTGGGCTGACATGAGATTTTAATTGTCTCCTTTTAATTTGGATTTTAAATTTGGGGTTTTAATATGTCCAGGGGGAGGGTTGGTTTTTTAATTCTAACAGCCCACTATTTAATTTCATTTTAACTTTTGTATATGTATTGGGGTAGATTTGGCTGTGCACCGCCCTGAGTCCTTCGGGAGAAGGGCGGTATATAAATGTTAAATATAAATAAATAAATAAATAAATAAATAAATAAATAATATCTCTAACTGAAACCAATGATCTCTCAGCAGTATGATTTAGTGTAATCTGAAATGTATTTGTAAGAAGGATCATAACCAACTGATTCAACTGCTGTAAGATCATAAACAACAGACATTACAGACTTGTAGTAAATTGTCACCAAAAATATTTGTCCCAAGATCACTAATAATATGCATATCAGTTGTAACCAACATAATATTTTTCAGATGTACACTAACTGGGAATTCTGAGTTAGTTGTCAATGGTGGGATTCAAATAATTTAACAATCGGTTCTTTGCCTTAATGACCAGCTGGGTAGGTGTGGCTGGGTGGTCATGTGACTAGATGGGCAGGGCCAACTTAATGTTACTCATGTCGAGGGGTGCCTCGTCATGCCCAGCCTCTCCTCACCATCCTGGCCATGCCTTGCCCCTCTCTTCCCAGCCATTTCTTGCCTGGTCTGAGAAGGTAAGGCCGATGGCAGGGGAGGACAACACACTCTGGGCCTGATGCATTCAGTCAAAGGGCATGGGCCACCTTGGGGGCGACGATGAGGCTTGGCTGGGTAGGCGTTCTCTGCTTCAGTGGTTCTCAGCTTCTGTGGGGCCTCTGGGCGGTTGCTGCCAGCTTGCTCTCCCCTTTGCCTTGAGTCCCATATCCAGCCTGCGATGGGGGGACTTGCCACTTCTGGCCCAGCCCAGCTGGTGTGCAAGCAGGCAGCCCTCAGGGAAGAGCACCACATTGGGATGCTATGTTTCTGGACCAGGTGCTTTCTCTCAGTCCTCCCACCTGGAGGCCCCACAGAAGCCGAGAGCTGGGTCTGAAAGCCAACCAAGTCTTGCTGTGTCCCACCCTGAGCCGGCCTTTCAGCCAAGTATGCCAGACTTGGATCTGGTCTCCCTCCCTCCCTCGCTATCAGCCTTACCTTCTCAGGCTGGGTGAGGAATGGCTGTGAGGGGAGGGACAAGGGCCAGGGCCAGCCAGTGGTGGGATCAACGAGTTCACCAAACTGCAGAAAAGTTAAATACCAGTTTGGCCGAACTGGTAAGAACTGGCTGAATCCCATCTCTGGTTGTGGTCCAATAGCTACAGGACACCAGGTTGAACAAAGCTAATATAAACTAATATAAGTGTAAAGGTGCTTGAGAAGCAAAACCATGCATTGACATTGATTTACACCAGGAATATTTCAAGGTGCTTAATGGAGTTTCTCTGGGTAAAATAAAACCAATGACAATAAAAGTTTATAATATTTTGTATTAAAGTTAATCATTCCAAACTTAGTAATTAAAACTTGTTCATTTTGGATGTGCACCAAAATAGATACTGGTTTCAAAGATCCAAACTGATATTCTCACATGATCAAATTTTCTGGTTGAAAAAGTATTAGAAAAATGTGAAAGAAACTGATCTATATCCTATAATGCAGGACTATAATGTCAAACTCATGGCCCATGGGCCAGACATGTCACACATTGGCCACGCCCATGCCCAGTTTAGCGAAGGGGGGGAAGTCACATGATGATGCCATGACAACACAAGTTTAACACCCCTGGTCTAATGCCTAGGCAAATAGGGAAAAATATCCTATGCCTAAAGACTTTAGGGAAAGAAATTAGAATGAGAGATGAAGGGTGGCATCTAATCTGCATCATCAGAGGAATATGGTGAAATTTGGCTGATGTCAACAAATTTGAACAGGGTTGAATTTTATGTTGAGGCCACTATTTTACTTCAGACTTATGTGAAAACCCAACTCTGTGGAAAATGCTCTAAAGCTGGGAAAGGGAAAGGAAAGAGAAGGATGGACTCAACTGAAGGAGCTGAGTGCTCCTTGGGAGACATGAAAAAACAGATTTGGGATCAATCACCTCAGAAAAAATCTATATGGTTGCTAAGAGTTGAAAACAATTTGATGATATCTAATCAATTAATCATTAATCAATCCACTCGTGAGGCCACCAGAAAATCACAGAAGAAAGCAATGGCAAAATCTTTTCTGCAAAGAAAATGAAACAGAAACATCCATATATTCAAGAGCAGCTGGGTTTGAAATGAGGGCAATTTTTATAAATCTCCTGTTGTATTGGGAATTAAGCTTAAACTTTGCTTGCTTGGTTGGTTATTTGTTTCTTTATTCAGAAGAGATAATCTGCTTTTTAAAAAAATGTCTTCAAAAAAGATTATGCTAAATAGTTAAAATTCTGTAATACATTACAGCAAAATGCTCTGACATTTTGAAGCAGTTTCCAAGAACCATCTGTAAGATGGAAACACTAAACGAAAGGAAAGAGTTTGTTGTCACTGATATTTAGAGTTAATCATTGCAAATAGTCAATTAGAAATTATTGAACTGTTCGAAAAAAGACAGATGCTTTCAAGTTTGTCCCTGACCTGCACCCATATCAGGGATGGGATCCAACCAGTATAGCTACCGGTTCTGTCCCATGAGTGCAATTTACGACTTGGTGAGCTGCCCGGACAGCTGAGCAGCGCTGCATGCAAATGCGCAGTGGTTGGGAAAGCCCTTTTTTCCTGCTTTTTCAACCGCAGCTGTGTCGCGCAGAGCAGCTACAGTTGAAAAAGCAGGAAATAAAGGTCAGGTAAGAGCCCGTGCGGGCAGGTGGTCCAAACCAGCGGCAGACATAGAACCGGTTCTATGTCTGCCCTCTATCTGCTGCTCTTCAGAACTACCAGTTCTACAGAGATGGACAGATCTGGTAGAATCCCACCCCTGATCCATATATACAGTATATAATATGTGTCTTTTTCCAAGGAGAGAAATATGCTATGTGTAGAGAGCTGTAGTAAGTGATGTTTCTTTTGATGAATATTTTTTTATAATATGTTTTCCTGGAAGGATGATCTAATATTGTGTTTTCAATCTGCAAAGCTAACTGTTTTATTTGTAAATAAATAAATCAGAGTTTAGTAGCGTAGAATTGCATGGGCACTTTTATTGCAGGCCATTTTTAAAATCTTTGTGCAGCGCATCCATGTAGCTGGACCAGGCTTAGAAGAGTCCGATCAACAGGGAGTAGTAATAACAAAGCATCCTGGGAGAATATTGATTATAAATTATAATTAATTGCTAACACTGAGGTGTGATATTTAAAAGGATGGTGCTAGGTTACTTTCTTACAGCCAAAATCTTGACACCACCAAGCCATCAATTATATTTAAGGTAGCCAAGGAATTCTGGATGAGTTCTTCCCTTTGGGCCTCAATGGTTGAAAAAGTTTAACATGAAATGAGCCAGAAGTCCTTCAGCTATCCTGAGCACCAAAATCTTTTCCTTCCACTACATCCCAGGTGATCCTTGCTCTTCTCAGTTAGGTGATCCCTTAAGATTGCTGTGATTCTGATGGTAACAATTTCATCTATTGTAGAAATTGGTGTTGGGCTTGTTGGCTTTGGGATGTTCTTCCTCCTATTTGGTGTATTGTTGTACATGGATTCAGTGCTTCTGGCCTTTGGAAATGTAAGTATTTTTTAAAGTATCAAATATTTCATGCAAAAAGAAATAATAAGCAGTGAGTATGACAAAATAATAGATTGATTTATTTTTTAAAAAAACCTTTCAGTTTTGATGAGACCACTTTACAAAGAACTTGCACTCATACACTTTTATGCTTTAAGGATAAGTGCATTTATTTATAAATAAACTTATTTTTTAAATCAACCAGGCTGCCAGATCAGAATTACCCATTTTAACCCATTACAGAATTCAGTTTAAAATTGTACATGGTTTAATAAGTATAAAAAATGTTATAACAATGGCTGTAGGGTGACAGTGTTTCAAAACATAGAATACATGTAGCTTCCCATATCAATAGTGATTCAACATCTGTTGCCATGGTGACTGACTTAAAGATGAAAAGGCAGCTCCTAAAGGTAGGTATCAGAAACAGAACACTGAAGTGTGAAATGGACACTGGCAGGGAAGATGGGGAGAGAATGTTGGTACAAGAAAAAACTTTCTCACCCACCATGCATAAAGAGAGAAAATGCTGCTTCATCCATCCATTCGTGAATCAATTTTTGCAGGAAAAATAAAAGCATTTTCTGTCATACTGGTTGATCTCTGCCTATGAGAAGGGTAAAAATGATAAAAGTCTTATCAGGTTCATCCCAGCTCCCTTTTCCTCACTACTGTACTTGGAGTGGGAATAGCATGCAAATATTCCCAACAAATGCTCTGTCCTACATATTAGCAAAAAAAATCAGAAAATAAAATACAGGCTGAATAGTCAAGACCTTGTTGATGATCCAAACTCTGTCAAGGACCTTGGAGTACTCATCTCTAATGATCTAAGTGCTAGAGCCCACTGTAATTACATAGCCAAAAAGGCATTAAGAGTTGTTAACCTAATCCTATGTAGCTTTTTCTCTGTAATATTATACTACTAACTAGAGCATACAAAACATTTGCTAGACCAATACTCGAATACAATTCATCAGTCTGGAACCCACATTATGTATCTGACATTAACACAGTTGAGAAAATCCAGAAATATTTCACAAGAAGAGTTATCCACTCCTCTACTTGTTGCAGAATACCTTATGCCACCAGACTTGAAATTCTAGACCTAGAAAACCTAGAACTACGCCACCTTTGGTCCGATCTAAGTATAGTATATAAAATCATACATTGCAATGTCCTACCTGTCAATGAATATTTCAGCTTCAAACATAACAATACAAGAGCAAACAATAGATACAAACTCAAGGTTAATCTCACCAAACTTGATTTCAGGAAATATGACTTCAGCAAGAGAGTGATCAATGTCTGGAATACTCTACCTGACTCTTTGGTTTCTTCCCCAAACCCCAAAAACTTTAACCTTAGACTTTCTACTATTGACCTCACCCTTTTCCAAAGAGATCTGTAGGAGGCGTGCTTAAGCGCACCAACATGCCTACCGTCCCTGTCCTATTGTTTCTTTTATTTTTCTTATATGTAACCATGTATTCATAACTATGTTTTTACTTATACCTATTATCTTGTAAGCAATTGACAAACCAAAATAAAATAAATAAAAAAATAAAACCTTAGATCAATCCAATTGCACTTTAAGGTAGCCTCAATAGATATACATTTCTAGTTGACTTGTTTGTTTGAATTATTTTAAAAATGAATATTTTACTATCCAGGGGGATCTGCGAAGCTATCATGCCACCTTTCCTCTTGAAGATAATTTAAAAAAAAAAATTGAAAAAATTGAACCAATGTTCTCTTTCCTAGTCAACAGTATAAGATAGTTGGTCACATGGAATATAAAATTGGTCCCAACTATATATAGGATTCAGCTTCCATTATTTTTTTTCCATAAAACACCATATTATGTAAAGTTTGCTATTCTTTCTATGATTGGGGCCTTGATGAGGCAAAGGGGCTTGTGTGGGTAAATGAAATTGTGGACTATGTCGTTGGACATGTATATGTCCAGAAGGTCCCCCAAGGTGAACAGGCTATGATGGATATCCCAGACTAACATCAATAATATCTGCCAACCCACATTGGACCAGCATGGCAGATTATGGTCTATGCCTTCCACATGCCAATATACCTGTATTGGTTGGAAACATGCAGAAGAGCCTTCATCATAGACAATGGCTAAATGATAATGATGAATGATTCTGGCTATATTCCAATAAATCCTGAAATCTGTTCTTTGCTTCCTTAGATCTTGTTCCTGTGTGGTTTGGCTGCTATAATTGGATTAAGAAGAACTTTTGGATTCTTCTTCCAAAAGGAGAAGCTTAAAGGAACCAGTTTCTTTCTAGGAGGCATAATCATTGTTCTGCTTCGGTGGCCTCTACTAGGCATGCTGCTGGAGACTTATGGTTTCATTAATCTCTTCAGGTGATCAGTCATCCTAAACCAGGGGTGTCAAACTCATGGCATCATGGTGTCATCACATGACATATCGTGACTTTCCCCCGCTTTGCTAAACCAGGCATGGGCGTGGCCAACACGTGATGCATCTGGTCCATGGGACATGAGTTTGACAGCCCTGTCCTAAACCATTGCATTTTCTATGGGAAATTGTGGGTGCAAAAGTTTTGGGTTGTACTAATTCTCTGTGCTTGGTTTTCAGTCAAAAGAATGGAATGGAAGTAACAGTTCTTGGAGAAAGAACAGGGATTGCAGGAAAGCTTTTGGTTCTCTAGCCACGAATATTGGACATTGACACAGCCAAGTGCAGGGTTGTCAATCAACCCAAAATAACACTACAAAAGATTAGGGAAATTTGAAAAAAGTGGGAAAAATAATCATCTGCAAATGTAAAACAAAGCTCTAAGAACTGATATAATCCAATCTGGAACTATATATATTCTGTAACAAAAAGTATACATAATCGACCCCAGGTTATTTGTGAATTTGATAGCTTCTCTATGTTAGTCAATTGGGGATGGCGTTTTTAATTTTGAATATACATTGTGTTTATTTTGTCTTTCACTTCTGATAGCTTCCCAGAATCATGTTGGTAAGATGGGGGTGGGTAGTTTTAACTTTCAACAAAAAATATTTATATTGTCACATGAGATTTAGCTCTCAAGTTCATTTCCAGTTGAATATTTTCATCAGTAATTAACTTTTTCCTTTTTTCTTTAGGAGCTTTTTCCCAATCGCTTTTGGATTTCTGGGCTCACTGGTGAATATCTCATTTTTGAACAAGGTAATGAAAAGCTGGGATGACCCTGTGAGGAACAGAATTATAGTGAAATAAATGCTGCATTCTCTAAGCAGCCTGCCCTCTTCCATTGGCCCCTTGCTGACATGTTGTCTATGTCTTTAGCTTATTTAATTGAGGATTCTGGGAGAGTCATCACATCACATCTAGATACAGATCTTTGGGCAAAGCTGCCCTTAAAAGTACAACAGGAGACATTACTGAAACAGTCATTCGTGCCCTGGTCACTTCATAAGCTGACTACAACAATGCATTCTATGTGGGTCTGCCCTTGAATACTACCTGTAAGTTTCAACTAGTCTAGAATGAAGCAGTACGGGTAGCCATTGGCATGCCTCAGTATGCTCATGTAACACTTCTGCTCTGGGAGCTGCACTAGTTGCCAGTTTGCTTTCAGATGTGATTTCACGTGCTGATTATTTGCAGATAGGCACAATATTGGGCTAGCCAATTCAGTATGGCACAGTTGGTACATCCAGACCCCAGAGGGGCACATTCTCTTTTTGCAGCATCTGCCTTGTAGAATGAGGCTCCCCCTGAGATTAAATAGTTCCCACTCTGCTGGTATTTTGAAAGGGCCTCAAGACCTGGCTGATAATGCAGGTAGAGATGAATTCACAACTTCATATTTTTCATTGATGGTTCACCAACATAAACCCAGTACCATTCAAGAGGTGGACATTTTTCTATTGATCTCATAGGTAGATCATTCCCGCTGCATACAATGATCTTAGCAGTATGATCATTAGTTACATTTTTTTAAAAATTATCTGTCATGTGTCTTTGTTCTTTTATCCTAGTTACTGTAATTTTCATTCCATCATATAATTCTTTATAAAATTATTAGTATTTTTTTTTCTTGTTGCAGCTGTTTCAGAAATTTGGAGATGCCAGCTCTGCAGTGTAACTTGAATAAATGACTTGTTACCAGAGACAAGTTCCCTTCTTACAAGCACAAACTTTTTTTATGAATAGCCTGCTACCTCAATAGTGCATGTTATTTAATGCTGATTTAAATACTATATATGGTCACTGTCAGAAATCTACAAGGTAATTGGTAGAATCATTCCTTGTAAAAAAGTATGATTATAATGGGGTTTCCACCTTCTGATGCTGGTTTATACATACTTGATTGTGAAAATGCTGTGTCTTTTAAATAAACAAAAAACACACCTCAATGATCTTCAATACCCTGAAGTATCACACATTGTGTCACAAGGATTGACAGCAATACATCCAACACTTAGGATGTGTCAACTTGGGGGCAGAAATATATCTGAATGGGATCATCAATATTCAAGCAAGGCCTCCACAAATTTAACTATAAAACTAAAAAGAAAATATCTAATACTTGCTTTTATTTAAACTACAGAGAGAAGGAGAATGGGAAACAGGGAGATCCATTTGTCTCTTTGTAGGAAGTTAGCACTCATCCCTCTCCTAGAAAATTGAAATAGCCTAGGAGATATTAAAAAGGCAGAATATTTCCCCTAAAAAGAGTAGAAACTCAAGAAGCAGAAACTCACCCCCATCTTTGTTAATGGGTGGGCCATTAAGGCCTGGCCAAAATACTTTATATAAGAAGGAACTCCAGGTAAAGCTATAGAAATTGCCAAAAGCCCTTTTAAGGGCATAATCACCCAGCAAGGCTAGACCAAGCCTGGAACTCAGGACAGCCTACAGAGTTGCCCCTGGGAGTCTGACAACCAATTAGAATACAAACTCCAATTCAAATCCCAACAGAGGGTATAAAACCCAGCACTCTCAGTATCTCAGTCCTTCTTTTTTCTTGACCTTCTCACCTTGAGTATGTGATCAGACTTCTCTGGAGCTCCACGCCATGTGTTCTTGTACACCATTAAACTTTCCAAGCAGCCTCCATGTTTCCAGTGTCTTTTTCCCCACTTGGAACTGAACCCAAGATATTTCTTTCAACATCTTAAAATATAAAGATCCCCTTTATTAATAATAGGCCAGGTGAAAAACCAACACAGAGACAGAATATGAAGAGTCTTCCTCTCGACCCCTTCCTCTCATCCCCTTCCTCTCTTGCTCTCTCTTCTCTTACTCCTGTAATATCATTTCCATTAGCAATAAAAATCGGCTGATGGATGCAGTGAGTAGCCTCTGACAATACTGCCTCCAGACCAATAATTTATATTATCTTCAGCACTTTAAAATCTCTATCCAAAAGAGACAATAGAATGAAAGAAGGGAAGGACTTGGACAGATAAAATTAGAAATAGTACCCTTAGCAGAAAATTTGTAAAAGTGGAATATAAGAATGATGTTTAAATATGTCCATTTCCCTGACATATTTTTGCTATTCTTTTTTCTGTAGGCACGTCCAATATGATATAGAGGGTATAAAAATTATTTGGGGTTTCCTGTTTCAAATCTTATGACAAAAATGATGCAGGGGATAGTTTTTGTATAATGTATATTTTGCAATACATTCTATGAATCAAAACAATATTTGATCTCCAGTGCAACTATGTGATATTTGATATGAACTGAGTGGAACTGAAGAAGCTTCTAGTCTTGGATGAGAAACTAAACATTTTCAACAAAAGAACTAAGAAAGTCCAGTTGCCTTTTGAAAAGTAACTCTGGGACAACTATGACTTGGATAATTGAGAATCTCCATAGACTTTGATACAAATATTTTTCATTTTTAACAATGCTAAATTGTAAAAGTAAATTAATAAAATGTCATCTCAATCTCTGTACGCGTTAGCTCACAAAACAAATAGTAGTTCCAGAAGGGCAATCTCCAAGCCAAGCCAGAACTGCACTTCCTGTTTTGTTTTCTTCCCAGTAAAGGGAAAAGTTAGATAATTTGGTCAAAAGTATAAAGATAATTCAACAGCAAGATCTTTGTTCCCAATTTTCACATTGTGCAAATTGTATGAATATACCCTTTGAAGGGTCTTCAGGGGCATTAAACAGTCAATTGGGCAGGCACCATCATGCAGTCAAATTCCTACCTTCATGCAGCATACCCTCACCTCTGTATACAGGAGGATACACACACCCCACACTCCATCTGGAGATATCTCCCTGTATTCTATACTCTTCCAAAATGCAGGTTGTAGACCTAGCAGTTAGTTCCTTGCTTCCTTATTCAATGATTAGAAATGAAGGAGGAGGGAGCATTAAATCAGACAAATGGCAGTATCCCCATCTTCTTTGTTGCTAATAATTTCAATGTAATAGAGCAAATTGATTCCAGACTATTTATACCAATTGTTCTGGTTTGGCTGTAAAGAAAAGGAAAGTAGAATTGTTTTGATCCGGTTGAAGAAAAGAAAGAGAAGATGGTTTAATGAAAGAATGCTTAAGGAAATAGTTTTGGGTCTACTCTTCCAAAATACAATAAAGCTGCTTAGGCAGGGAAATTAAAAGATATAAACTAGAGGCGGGTCCATCTTTGCTGATGTCACCAGTAAGGGCATTCAATAATTCAGACCCCGGCCTTAAGAATGAGAAGAGAGCTGTAGCAGAGATCATCTCATCTTTTCCCAAGAGATCAAGACTTTGGGCCTGGACCTTGCAGGAAAAACTGAAGTAAGTAAAGCTAAGGATGTTGAAGCCATGGGGGGTGGGGGAGGGGCAAACCTATACAAACATTTATCTGGCAGTAAGTCTACTAAAAACGACATGGTTACAAATTATGCTAGAGAATTGTGCATATTGATTCAAAAGTTTGTTCTATTTCATTAAATGGGATTCTGCATAAAATGTTCATAGTCTTGGCTCCACTGTCATATTTCAAGTAGACAGCTCTGCGTCACATACCTCTCCTTCCCAGCCTCAAATGCATTTTTATCAATTCGAAAGTTTTTGAAAATGGTGTAAGGCTAGGACTGTTGTTTTAGACTGCAGGCAGATTGTGGTTTTTAAAAATAGTCTTGATGTTGCTGTTTAAGAGGAAAAAGAACTTAGAAGTAGAAGCACTTAATACAGTATCTATTTACTCATACCTGCAACTTCTGTCTTCCTTTTGCTTCTGGCCAAGCAGGGTTAGCTGGATTTGGAAAACATATGCAATCTGTTCATTACTGGTGGAATGAGAATGAAATTTTGTATGCTGAATAATGATACCTCTCTTTCAAATCACATTTAATTCACTCTAATTAAATTTTCTCCTTGAATCAATGTATGCATACTCTCTGTGTATGCTCTATCTCTGCTTGTCTTTTTCGTAATAGCCAGTTATAAATGTTTTCTGCTCTACAAGTTTGAAAACTGGTCTCAAGTCTTATTTTTTCCCAACAACATTCTTTGATCCTCACTGGTCAGGCAAACTCAACAAAGAATGGGGAACCTTGGCAAAACTGGAAAGGCTCTCTAGAAATGCTGCCTTCTCAGCTGAACCATGGCTTCTTATTTCCAGAGGTGCATGGGCCAGGCTTCCACCCATGATCCCATTTTTTTTTGACCCACAGCTGCATTCTGTACTTTAAGGTATTAATAAATCACAAGATATTGAAGGAGAGAAAGAGAATGGCAGATCTTAATCCACAATAATGTTTCACTGCTGTGCCAGTCAGTATAAAAGGTTCGTGAATGCATTTTTTAAAAACCCTATTATGGGTATTATCCCATTATCTGTAAATAACTATTTTTGCCATGCATTGGAATTTCTGTTTAGAGACAGACCATTAACTGTGTAATAATAAATTAGACTTAAATTAAGGACTGTAGTGTACCTACAATAATTAATAATAATTAAAAGTAGTAAATCACTAGGAGTACAAAGCAGAGGTAATATGTTTGTGTGATTGGACAACCGAAGGAAATGATCCAACTGTCAAACAGACAGTGGAACTTAACCAGAAGATTGGAATCCTGACTTTAATTTTATATTCAGTTCACACTCAAAAAACAAAAACATGCATGCACCATGCACAGAGAGCTTGCTTCCTATCAATGATTCTGAGCCATATCAAACTGGAACTGAGATTATTTTAGATATACTCTACTAAACATTTCCTCTATAACTACAGTAGCCATATTTCTTGGAAAAAATCAAGGACAAACCTGAAAAAGAGGCAACTCTAAAAGAGGTTCATAAGGATAACAAATATAGTTGTCTATAACTTTGATTTACAAAAGAAAATTTAAGAGCAAAACCAAGAAAAAAAATATAAAAATGCATATTCTAATAAAAAATATAAAACCAAACAGTATGTATAAATGTATTTTTAAAAGACAAGTTAGTTTCCATATTTTTCACATGAACGTTCTTTACACCTCCCATGGACTCTGTTTGCACTTGGCTAAGGGATGTATACCACACAGTTTGGAAAACCCTGATCTAAAGTGTTCTGCCTTCCTTCATTTTTTTTTTTTTATCTTAGATCTACTGCATTTCAGAATGAACCTATTATGTCCCCTGCTTATGTTCCTGTTATTCTTCAGGGTTCAGTTTGGAAAACCTGCAGACAGCTATTATCCTTTAAAGAGCTTCTGGCCTCAAGGTAAGAAGTAGAGGCGGTCTTGATAGACTCTTATTAGATTTAAGGAGAATCTTGTTGTAAGCTTAGTAATGATCTGAAATTGCCCTGCGAAAGAATGTTCACTGCTGTTTAGAGACCATATATGTGGTCCTTGTGTCTCTGCATCCTGGAGCTGTGAAGAAATATGAAAAATGCTAAAGGCAGAGTGGGAGGACTGCTCACCTGTCAACATTTGATTTTTAAAAGTGCTATGGGTGCTAATTGTGTATATCTTGAATTATCTTTTCCTCTTCAAATCTTGAACACAATTTAGCCTTATATCCATGCTTTTCATAATTTCCCAGACTTTCAGTTTTGCCATAGTGAACTGGCAGGGCTTTGAATTTGACACTTCCTTTATCATAATGGAAATGAGCCTTTTCTGCTGTGGCCCCACCTTCCAGAACATCATCCCCCTCTTGAAATGAGGTTAGCCTTTTGAAAAACTCTCAAAACTTGCCTTTCCCCCCATTCAGTGGTTAGATTCCATTTTTTTTACTATTGGTTCTGTGGGCGTGGCTTGGTGGGCGTGGCAGGGGAAGGATAGTGTAAAATCTCCAGTCAGAGGTGGTATTTGCCCGTTCTCCAAACTACTCAAAATTTTCGCTAACGATTCTCCAGAACTGGTCAGAACCAACTGAATACCACCTCTGCCCCCATCAGACCTACCCATTTGTTCATCATGTCTTCTTATTTAACCCTCTTGTAATTTTGTTTTTACTTATGTTTGTTTAATTAACTTCTATATTTAAATTTTATATTTACTTGTTTTAACTGACTTTTAATTGATTTTATTGTATGATCCCCAGAGTCACCCTGTGTGAGATGGATGTCCATACAAATTTGATAATGATGATAGATAGAATGTTTATTTATTTTATTTTGTCAAGATAAGATAAGATAACAGGTATAAGCATAAACATAGTTATGAATACATGAAATGGATACATATAAGAAAAAGAAAAAGAAACAATAGGACAGGGACGGTAGATACGTTGGTGCGCCTATGCATTCATTGTGTGTGTGTGTGTGTGTGTGTGTGTGTGTGTGTGTGTGTGTACACAGAGGGGGGGAGACAGATGAGAGATAGGTATAGATAGATGATGATAGACAGACAGATACATGGATGATAGATATAGAGATGATAGAGATAGAGACAGCGATAGACAAGTTATTTTACAAGTTTATTTAATCCTCATCCTGATGCTTCTCCAAATATGTTCTCTTTATAAGCTTCTCTTATTCTTTCTAGCTAAATCCTCCAGAGGTACAGCCAACTGGATCCATTGGGTTAATGACATCCCATGTTCTGAAAGGAGTTTCAGCTCTGGCGAAGAAGGTCTGAAATCCACAGTATCCCTTCTGGGCAAGCGGCAAGAACATCAAGTGCAGTTATGGCCAGGGACGCCTCCCACAAAAAGCAAGGGGGTTCCATTGCTGGAAGGGGCATTGCTGTTAGAAGGGAGCCAGGATCTCTCCACCTACAACTTGAATTCCTTTGGGTTAAGATATGGAAAGAGGCAAGCAGTAAAAGCCCTCAAAAAATCAAGAAAGCCTCAAGAATAATGGAGCGGGGGGGTATTCAGGGGAGGGGATAGTTTGAGATGGATCCCTTTTTCATTGTTCCAAGGTTATGACTACCGACACACTTTAAGTATTATTGTTGTTCAGTCATTAAGTCATGTCTGACTCCTTGCTACCCCATGGACTATAGCATGCCAGGCCCCACTGTCCTCCACTGTTCCTCGGATTTGCCCAAATTCATGTTCATTGCATTGATGATACTATCTATTCATCTCATCCTCTGCTATGCCCTTCTCCTTTTGCCTTCGAAATTCTTTGGCATTACCTTTCTTTGGGACTGGAATGTAAATCAATCTTTTCCAATCCTGTAGCCATGGTTGAGTTTTTCAAACTTGCTTGCATATTGAGTGCAGCCCTTTAATAGCATTGTCTTTTAGGATTTTAAATAACTCAGATGGAACACCATCATCAAAGCTAACCCTTGAGTTTCTAACCAAATAGATTGAAAAATCTATTCATGGATAAGCCAATTGTAAAAATTAAAATGTATGGACATTTTGTGATTTTATTTTTTACCATGTTTCATGATATTTTGGTGAAAAATTGAGGCTTGGCTTTTCTAAGGAAGGACTTATACTATATGTGATATATATATGATACATGTGGCTTTTTTTTAGAATTAGTCCGTGTTTCTTGCTTCCTTTAACACCAGACATTACAATAAAAATAATTAATGAACCACATTGCAGTTAGTGTATTACTTGTGTTAATTTGTGTGTGGTGTTATTTTGAGGCAAAAAAAATAAATAAAATGAAACAGCAAGAAATATAGCAATGAAGATTCCCAACATAGTCAAAATTGTATGGTAATTTGTACCACATTAAGGCTGATTTAGAATTGCCCACAACTACCCATAGCCATTGCCGCATACCTATCCTGCCCAGAGATTGATGGGTAAGTAGAGGTTGTAGAGGGCTACAGACGAGCCAACACAAACACTTCCTGAATACCAACTGCTGGTTGTGGGAAGTGTGTGCTCTGCATGCTGAAAGGTTCTGACTTCCTGCTGGGAGACAGAGAAAAGCAAGTCATTCAAGTGGGAAATGTTAAAATTCACCGATGTACAAAAAGAACACCTATGCAACCACCCCTGAATAAGAGACACATATGTTCCCTCACATGCAATCAGTGGTGGGATTCAAATTTTTTTTACTACTGGTTCTGTGGGACGTGGCTTGGTGGGTGTGGCAGGGGAAGAATACTGTAAAATCTCCAGTCAGAGGTGGTATTTGCCAGTTCTCCTAACTACTCAAAATTTCCGCTACCAGTTCTCTAGAACCGGTCAGAACCTGCTGAATACCACTTCTGCATGCAGTGCTAGAGAAGTCTGTTCCAGCCTTTCTTCAATGCAAAAGGCATAGGATATACCATCTCTTTCCTCAAAGAAAGGAGAGGATAACTCTTTCTCATACTGTATGATTCCCTCCACCATATTGTTTTTCACCCTGGGCAACATTAAGATGTATGGACTTCAACTCCCAGAATTCCCTAATCAGCATGCTGGCTGGGGAATGCTGAGAATTAAGGTCCAGATATCTTAAAGTTGCCAAGTATAAAAAAAATGTTGCTCTAGAAACTGCAAAAAAGTCCATCAATTTTTCCTTATCAATTGAGTCATTAATAGTGACGGATCCTAACAAGAGGCAATGAAGGTCTGGGAATATTCTTTTATTCAGTATGCTTCTGAAAGACAAGGTGGGGGGAGAGCAGGACAGCTTTGGGGTGCCTAATTGACTGTTGCTTATGAGGAACCAGCAGGAGACAAAATACACAAAAACAGACGCCCACATAGCACATTCATGTACCTTTCATCTATTAGCAGAAATTGGCAGGGATTTGAACTTGAAGAACGGTTGTAGAAATCAGATTTGTCTGGTTTAATAAAAAGAAGGACTGGGGGTGGCCTGATAGCAGTGTACAGGGGTGGGCTTCAAAAATTTTAGCAACGGGCTCTCTGCCTGGTTGTTGTGTGGGCCTGGCCGTGGCCTAGTCAGCCTCCTGCACCATGGCGGTGTGTGTGTGTGTGGTTACCCTCCCTGGGCTCCGGGGGCTTTCCTTAAGCCTCTGGGAGGACAAAACAATCTCCCCGGGCTCTGGAGGCTCTGGATACTGGAAACGGGCCCGTTTTTTACCCTCCTTGAGCCTCTGCACATGCCCTGCACTTACCTGCAACCAAAATGGGCCTGGGAGGGGAGGGCTGAGCGGGGCCAGCCAGGAGTGGGATTTGGGAGTTCTCCTGAATCCCTGCGAATCCCCAGCAACCCACCCCTGGCAGTGTTCCAATATCTGAGGGGCTGCCACAAAGAAAAGGGGGTCAACCTATTCTTCAAAGCGCCAAAGAAGCAGTGGATGGAAACTAATAAAGGAAAGAACAATCTAGAACTAAGGAGGAATTTCCTAACAGTTAGAACAATTAATCTTTGGAATGAGTTGCCTCCAGAAGCTCCAACACTCTAGGTCTTTAAGAAGAGATTGGACAACCATTTGTCTGAAATATATAGGGATCCCTGCCTGAGCAGAGGGTTGGATTAGAAGACCTCTAAGGTCCCTTCCAACTCTGTTATTCTGGCCTCTTTCACAGCTAAAGTCTCCTTTCCTTGCTTTGCCACCCCACTGGGATCTACATGCTCCTTCCCATCCTTCACCCATCAGAATCGCACACTTGTCTTTGAAGATCTCTAGAAGTGAGAGCACGGGAGAAGGATAGGTCACTCTATTCTGACCCAGGCTGAACAGACTCATGAAACAGACTCCTTGTCCTGAAAAAAAACCCCTCTTTTTATTTGATTAATGTGAATTCCTGGCATTCATACCCAGAAAAGTCCCAGCAATAATCTTGCCCAGGTTTACGTTCAAGAACAGAACCTTATCAGTCCTTGGATAGTTGCCAGGCCGAGAGCTTCCAGTCATAATGCTGTAAAAGGAAATACTTGGCAAGGAGTCTCTGTGAGGCACAATCTCAGATAAGCAAATCTTCACAATAATAAGCAAACTAATTGTCTCCTGCAAACACCTCTCCCTTTTTGATCCTATTCATTCCCTATGGGAGGAGCCATTCAGCGTCCACTTGTGCCTTTTCTTCCAAGTCAACCCATTCCTTAATTGTTCCCTTCTCCTGACAGCTCTGTGCATACACGCATCTGGAACAGGCTCCACCTGTTCTTCTTCCCCACTTATCTCCAACTCCGAAGTCATCTGATAAATGTCAGATGGGGCCTCATTTCTGCCTCTGATGCAGAGCACCCATCAGAGCCTTCCCCAGACTCCAGGACTGGCCCAAGTCCGTACTCAACCTCCTCACTGTCCCAGTCTGCCACCAGCTCTGCTGGCAGCTGGTGGGCCACAACACAGTATTTGCTGAGCCACGTGGCATAATCTCACAAGCAGCTGTCTTTTTCTGAGTGACAAACAACGCAGGTGAAGCTAAGGCTAGCGTTAGTGTGGAAATGAAAAACTCTTGGTTTGCTTTTCCTCACTAACGCTAGTGATGCTAATGCTGGAGGGCCTAAGGAAATGAGGAAGTAAGGAAATGAAATGGGAGGTTTTCCTTTCTTCACTATCACTAACAAAACGAATGCTAGTGAAACTCTCAGTTCTTATTTCCTGGCTAACGCTAGCCTTAGCTCTGCCAATATTGGCAACACTAGCGTTAGCGAGGAAAAACAAACCAAGAGCAGCTTTTAACAGTTTATTAAAATAGTTTATTTTATAGATTCTGAAGTCTTTCTGAAGTTAGAAAGTAGAGACATGAATCTCAACAAAACAACTTCTACTTCCTCCGGTATAGGAAATTTAGAAGTCCCATGGGATAGATAGATATAGATTGTCATATATGGTCACTAGAATGACAAATGGCGATTGGGGTGGGGGAAAATACTATTTAGACGTGAAAGGTTGATCAGATTAATGAATCAGTTTTGATCAACGATCTTGCTCCTAAAATCAAGTCTTTATAAAAAGTCTTTCTCCTATTATTGCAACCATAGAACTTTAATTTAGAATGTTTCAAAATCATGGTTTGTTGAACGTGCCATAATAGTCATACTAAGATGTGCTGGGTAGGCATCACACTTCATAAAGCAAAACTAATAATTATATGTGAACAGGGCACTGACACAAAGGATAGCTAAGTTGTTAAGGCACATGGCAGTATTTTCTGGGTAACAGCTTGTATTAACCCCACCAAATGGTTCCAACCAGCATCATCTCCAAACTGGCTGGTGTTAGAGAAAGCTGATTTGTACAACTCACAAATGATAAAAATCCTAGTTTAACCCTCTGGGCTGCAAAAATCCAGCTGACTATTAGATAGATGCACAGTTGTAAGAAACCCTAACTCTCTGCTACCAACTAGTGGTTTTCTGGATTTATGCAACCTAGAATTGGAAGTCCTACCGTTGCTGCTTCCATTAACATGGTTAGAATGCCCAGAGATTGAAGTTATGACATGCTCTATTTATGCTACATTTTATTTTAAGAACATGTATTACACAAATGAGGCTTTTTACCAGCAAGCAAACAATGGAAGAAGAAAAAAACAGTAAGACTTAATGCAAGGTTCTTAAACTTGGCAAGTTTAAGACTTATGGATTTCAATTCCCAGAATTCCTGAGCTAACATGTCTGGAGGAAAAATTCTGGGAGTTGAAGTTGACAAGTCTTAAAGCTGCCAAGTCTGAAGACCCCTGACCTAATGGAACAAAATATTTCACTGCAGGTATGCCAGCGAAGTTGTACAATCAGACACTATGGGGATGGAAATGGATGATTTTGCATCAAACCAATTCTAAAATTCTATGGTTCTACGAGTTATATATGCTATTTAAATCTTACACTTTTCATTTATATTATATCTCTGAGACACTGGCATGGTTTGCTTCCTTTGCTTTTATTGCTTCTATCCCCCTAAGCCACTTGAATTATTTCCTTCCTCATTAAAATGACATGGCTTAAATAGCTCTAAAGCACAATGCTGCCTTTGAAAGCTTGATTTGGATCCTTTAGATTTTTCCCTAGGTCTCAGCTGTTAATTTCTATGGAACTAGTTTAGCTATTGGGGGAGATAATTGAAAATACATTTTTTTTAATGAGACATTTTAATCCAGAAGACTAACCTGCCCTGGGAGAAGGTGCAATAGATAAATATGGTACACACAGACAATTCTCCCAGCGGGTTTAACAATCTTGTTGGATATGAGTTTCCTAGTAGTATATAAAAGAATATATAAATGAACAATTGTCTGTTAAAATTATCTATTTGGCATCTGTTCTTCCCTGCCATGTTTTTCAATTAATGTGGGGAATGTATGATGGAGATAGGCAAAATAAAGTCGCCAGGATAGTGGTTTCTATACCCTATTGGCCATACTGGTTAATTAAGAGTTCAACAGTATCTGGAGAGCAATGTTTCCCAGTCAACAATTACGTGATGTATTACCCAACATCAGTAAACTTTGAAGACAGTTATACTATTGTATACATTTTAAGGACTACAGTTTAATTCATCAGCCTCATTCAGGGAGCAAATGTGTGCATGGATGCATACAAGGTATACATTCCTCTTTTGAGAATTGTAAAAGGTAGAGTTATTGGCAATGAAAAGTTGTGCCTATTCAAAATAGAGCTTAAATGATTTAGGGTACGCAATTAATTGGCAGGCCTTCATCTATATTACTGTCACTGGCCACAAACATTTCTTCTCTGAATTTTAACGGATTCTACAGCCTGAAGTGGTCTGAAAAAGGCTGTTCTTCCCTTGGTGAGATTGTAGTTTGTATTAAAACAAAGTTCTGTTAGATGACCTGGAAGCTGATTTCTATCTGCCATCTACTCTCTCCAGGCTTTCTCATGTCCCCTTCACCACTAACATAATGCAAGAAAGGGTTAGTAATTTGTGACCTCCCTGGTTGTAACAACTTGCCCAGAGGCCAGTGAGCCAGGCAGTGTGACGCAGCCCTGAGCTTTAAAGGGTGGGAGCGTCTCAGCCCTCGTGTGGGAAAAATATCAGGCAACCCTCTGAGTCCCAAAAAAGAACCTGTTCTTTAATGAACCTTTGGCAAAAAGCTACCAGCAGGAGAATAGTAAATAGAATGGAACTAAGAAGACTAGGTCAAAAAGGATTGTAGAAAAAATCTATAGCATTACAATACATACAGTAGTATATTATCTACTCTATAGTATTATAGCAAGAAGGCATAACATGACTGAGTTTGTTTATATCATGCATTGGCCATAGTTTGGTTGGGGAACCCAGGCTTTCCAGTTTAAAACATAGTTTATGGCTTAGTATGATGTGAAAAAGCAATTTATTATGGTTTAACTGTGCTTTGGCACGATATGTGGTTTAAGTAGACTAGTCAAAAGGCAAACCAATAACATTATGTATAATGTAATGGTAAAATTCATCCAAAGATGAGTTTTATGAATGGTTTGTGGGATTTCATAAAGAGTGTGAGATGTTATGATTGCAAATCTGCTTGTTCACCATTACACTGGACTAGCAGTTCAGCTACATTTACCATAGCTATCAGTGGATAGCTGAGATATAGTTCTCATTTATTGACTGCCTTGTACACATTTGCAACTATGACTATGATGAAAAAGCTACTTTGTGACCAATCTTTGCATATTTACAACCTTCATAGGTCTGAAAAGCAAAGGAAAGATGAAGAAAAATCATAAGCCTAGTTGCAGTTTTACTTAGTAACCACTTTGTTTACTTGACTGAGTTGCTATGTTGCTATGGTAGCTAAACAAGAAGTACCTGTAATTTCATTACAGCTCTACCAGATTTCTATAGGTCCTGGTCAGCAAAGCCCAAATGGAGAGGCCCTTGCCAATTCTTAGAGTGGACAGGAGCAGCAAAGAAATTGACAGGGGTATCCAGACTGGTACTCCAATTCCTACATTTGAGAGTTAGATCCTTTTTGCAAAATCCAGATGATGGCAATTGCAACATTTCCTTCCAGTATGTAAAAGTATGCATTCTCTGATTAATTATGGTTTTAAATTATCTTTGGCTTGCAACTTGGGCTATAATCAAATATTCTACTGATAAAAGTTTTACACTTATATTCAGATCAAAGATTAAATCTGGTGGAATGTGGGTATGTGAAAATTTGTCTAGTGATTTCTATATTATTCTATGTCATTAAAAAGTTTTATCCACATAGAAAAGACCTTTGCACCATCCCCTTTGTGACTTTTAGCCTGATTTGAGAAACCAACTTTGTGGAAAAAATGCCTGCTCACAAGCATAATGTTTCAAGGCACCCTGTGGGAAAATAAACATAATTCATGCGAAAGCATCCTAACATCCTTCAAATTGCTAAAAAAGATGGGAGGCTGTGTTGATGAACAGAAGGCCGAATGTGATATTTCCTGCCTTTAATTCAGTCCAAATATTTGCTTAGATTGAACAATGAACAAGGTGGTTAACCCATACAGTACTAGGGCCAATCTCTGTTAGTTTATGTGTGAGAGCCTTAATCCTGCAAGGCCACATTCACATTATGTGGTCCTCCTTTCCAGTTTCTTCTAGCAAAACCACAGTTCAACTCAAATTACAAAATGGAAGCTTTGAGGGCACAAGGGCAAACTGTCTTCCCAGAGGGAGACATTCTTACCTCAAACAACCTCCACGGAGTTTCCTGCTAAATTTCAGAGACAACCTTATCAATGAAGTGGATTGTGTTCCTTTTCACATTTCTTAGCCCATTTTTCAGGTTCTGTCAAAAAAAAAAATCCTTAAGCAATAAGCATTGAACTCTTATCTCATCTGATTGATTGATTGATTGATTCATTCATTGATTCATTCATTCTATTTATGTATCATATTTATATGGTCATCCATCTTACAAAAATGTGGCTCTGGCAGCAAACAGCAGCACTTGGGCTAAAGTGATAATTTGAACTCTCCTAGCCTCCCATATGCAGGGAGTTCTAAAGACTGCACCTTGCAACATACACCCAGAGTTTCGGCCATTGGGAGAAACACCCAAGCAAAAAATGGGTGAGGAATTTATATCATCAATCATGTCATCATCACCATTTAATGGGATTTACCAAACTCACATATTGATAGCCAGGTAGTTTGCTCCCAAATTCACCCTGCACATACTAAAAATGGATAGCTGGGAGTGGGATGATTTTTTTTAATGCAATGGCTGTGACATTGGATAATAATTCTTGAGCTGCAAGGCATACTGACTGAACATTGAATGCAAGTAGAAAACTTCATAGGCCAAAGTTCAGCCAGAGTAAAAGAAACTGCAACTTCAAGCAATTTTACAATGTAGAAACATTGCCATGTAAAGTAGTCTATTTTGTTTCCTCAATAAAGGTCAATGAAGACCATGGACAAACTGAGCATGATAGGCATGGAGCAATGGCAGAAGCAATAAGACCAAATAATCTCCCACAGAAAACTAGAGATCCCAAAATGTATTTTAATTGCAGTTTTAATGTGCTTAAGATTTAAATGCTCCACATCGTTATGCTGGATAAGAATGATGATAGGAGGAAATGTATTAGCAAGTGCCTACTTGAAAGAAACTATTGAAAAAAGTTTAGATCCTATCCTTTGCCAGTGATCTAAAAAGATATAAATGATACCAAGTGCTGCAGAGAGATAGAACAGAATAGAATAAAATTCTTCATTGGCCAAGTGTGATTGGACACATAAGGAATTTGTCTTGGTGCAGATGCTCTCAGTATACATAAAAGAAAAGATACATTCGCCAAGAATCATCAGGCACAACACTTAATAATAGTCATAGAGTACAATAAGCAATCAAATCATACTAAGAAACAGTCAATATAAATCGTAAGGATACAAGCGACAAAGTTACAGTCATACAGTCGCAAGTGGGAGGTGATAAGGAGTGATGAGAAGATTAACAGTAATAATAGTGCAGACTTTGTAAATAGTTGGACAATGTTGAGAGAATTATTTGTTTAGCAGAGTGATGCCGTTCGGGAAAAAACTGTCCTTGTGTGTAGTTGTTCTGGTGTGCAGTATGCAGAGATCTAACAGGACAAGGATAGGTGTGATTATAATTTTACTTAATCAACAAGCTTAGTCTGAATGAAAACTATGAGCATAATCCATATACTTGGTAACTTGTAGTTATGATTCTTGGATGTTTGAATATTAAACAATAGTTACATATCTTCTTAATAGAAGACCGGTATATCATGCCATGCCAAATTCTACACCTTGTACATTGTAAATGGTTGTCTAAACAGATGAAACTAAGCCTTTTCTTCTCTGCATCCCTTTCCTATGTGGGATGGCCTTTATATAAGCTTTATAATTGTAAAGTTGGCATAAAATAGCGCCATATAGACCAGGGGTCCCCAAACTTGGCAACTTTAAATAAAATAGTTGGCTGAGGAATTCTGGGAGTTGAAGTCCACAAGTCTTAAAGTTGCCAAGTTTGGGGACCTCTGGTGTAGACTGTTGAATACTTGAATACTGGAAGAGTCCTCTCCTCTAAATAAGGGCAACAAGCTAGATTAAGGAATATAAGGTTAGTGGCAAAGTAAATTGACTGCCATTTTCCAATATATCAGTGCCTGTTCTATAACAATATCTATTGTCTGAAGCATTTCAAAGGTGCCTCATTCTACTTAATAGATGAACCAGCCCCTTCCTTCCTTCCTTCCTTCCTTCCTTCCTTCCTTCCTTCCTTCCTCCCTCCCTCCCTCCCTCCCTCCCTCCCTTCCTCTTTCCTTCCTTCCTTCCTTCCTTCTTCCTTCCTTCCTTCCTTCCTTCCTTCTTTCTTTCTTTCTTTCTTTCTTTCTTTCTTTCTTTCTTTCTTTCTTTCTTTCTTTCTTTCACATTTTGCTGGATCACAAATACTCAGGAAAGGTTACCAAATCCAAAACTAACCCCATTTTTCCTATACAATCCTTACAAGACAGCCAATATTACAGGACTTTAAGATCTTTTGAGATAAAAATCTGACCTAGTCCAGATGAAGATGAATGATAAAATGAAATCCATTCTGGTTGTAGCTTTTGCTTAATATAGCCAAAAGAATTCCTCTGGGCAAAGATTCTTGTTCATATAGCGTAAAACATGACAAACTTGTTCTTGCTGACCTAAGAAACAGGAGACTGTGAGTTCTAGTCCACCTTAGGCATGAAAGGCAGTTAGGTTTGGACTAGTCATTCTCTTAGCCCAGCCCACCTAGCAGGAGAAGGAAAGAGTATTAGATACGTTTTCTACCTTGAGTTATTTATAAAGTACTGTAATAAGGGAGGATAAAAATCAAATCAAATAAATAAATAAGCCTCCATAGAAAAGAGTATAATAGGATCTCTATTTAGAATTGTAGTTGTAGCAAGGTTTTATTTTTTTCCAAGAACATTATATTAACAGGGCAATATTGACCTACTATGGGCATATTTTAAAATTTAAAGTGCGTAAGAAACTTCTCACTTTGCCTCACTGGATCTTGTATATTGAGCTAATAGTACACATAAATAAGAGATTGAGTGGACACAAATATTAATGTGCACTGACCAAACTGACCTTTACCAGGAAACAAGGTCAAAGCTAGTACCTCAAAGGTGTCCTCCCTCTGCCAACTGCCAAGATTTATTACTGCTTTCTTACCAATCAAAACTCAGCAGAAAATTAGAAATTGGACATGTTTAGCTATAAAAGCCTACTAGAACAGGCTTCCTTTTTCAGACAAGATAAGAAAAAAGCAGCTCAGAAAAACTGCATCCATACCAAAATCAACCAAATAATGCTGCGGAATTGGGAGTTTGTTCTGCTTATCTCTTGCTTTTTGTGTTTTTACAGTGATGCCTTCCAAAGGTAAGACTATCTCTTTTTTTAGTATATCACCTAGTAATTGACCAGTGCAACAACCAGATAATAACACATCAATAATCTGATGCAAAAAGCAAATGAAATATTCTTTCAAAACAGAAAAGCTTAAAACTACTGCAATGGCAATTCATTGCAAGTATCTGCTGCCATCTGGAGCAACACATTGGTATATATACATCAAACTAAGCCAGCTTCAGGCTGTGCGTCAAGCTAGTTGCACAAAAGCTAGCTGACATATCAGGATAGCCGCAACTATACATCCCATCAATCTGACTGTGGGAAGGAGGGTAGAGAAATCATAGCAGAATTTATTAAACAGATTAGAAATGTTTAATTGGTGAGAAGGTAGAAAAGCAGGCAAAAGAAAGAAAATGGGATTCCATCTGGGATACAGCAACATTCCACAGCCAAAACCTTGATAGGCATATAACTCTGTTTACTCACCTTTTGTTGAGCAGTTCTATGTACCTGTCTGCTTTTCAAATACTAGCAACAAACTGCTTCGGGAATGCAGCTGGATTTCACCAAGCCCTAAATTAATGTAGGCTACTTTGGACAGGTTAATAAGAAACCTAAACTGAATTAACTCCTTCAAAAGCTCATTAGTAGCTCAGGATCTAGATGTACATAAAGAAGTATATTTTTCCAGATATTAGTACCTTTCTCCCCAATGTCTGTCTGCAAAAAGAAAATGTCAAGGTGAGTAGACACCAGAGAAGGAAAAAAGAAAACGTATTTTGATAACTGGGAGTTCTTACTGCTGAATACACCAAATGGTTTTATCAGAGAGATTCAGTCACTGTGCTCTGAAGAGGGTTGAAGTTATTCAGTGCAGGATTATGCTGAGGTTCTCTATTTTTTGCCACTTCTCTGTACCAGAAACAGAAAGTGCTCCCTCAAAAAAGAAGTTTGGGTGGAATTTGTGGGTCCTGGAAAAATGTATTGTTGAAAATGAGAGGTCCTTGATGCTCTCTGAGCTTGGTTGTTTTCTTGCAGATGTTTCATTACTCAAACTAGGTAACACCATCAGTGTTGCATGAGCACAACATGATCACTGATGACGTTACCTAGTTTAGGTAATAAATGTCTGGAAGAAAACAACCAAGCTCAGTGAGTACCAAGGACCTCTCATTTCAACCCTGAGCTACAAATATTCTCCTTTATAGGTATTGTTGAAAATGTTAAATGTTTTGTTCCTTCCATCTCTGTGTTTTGGTTCACATCTACCTTTTTCTCTTTTGTCCAAGTATACTTTCTATGCCTGCAGCATTATCATAGAAAGAATATTCTATTTTTTTCACTCTTCAACATCATGATCAGGCAGATGTTCTGACAGTTCAATATTTTGGATTCATTCTCCCAAAAGAGCTTCAGAAGTAGCACTCACCTATCATACCATTATTTCCTAGCATTGTATGTTTGCCATTGGGCAGCATTCTAAAATAGAGCCTTGTCACTTCCAAATTGTTTATTAAAACATGTCATCATATGCTGAACACTTTCTCTATTGGTCACACTAGTAACTTGGCAATTGTGTCTGTTAACCTCCACATCTATTGCAAGTGTGACTGTATCTGATTCACTTTCCAGTTTTACTGTGGTCTTTTTTCTACCTTTCAGAATTTCACTCAAAAAAATGCCCTCAATCCGAGAAACACTGCAAGGGATGGGCATGAAAGTGGCAGATGTCCTTCCTTCTTTGAAGCACCATATCTACTACCTTGGTGAAGAGCTTCATAACAAAACAGCAGCTACCGTTCTAACCAACTTCTTGGATGTAAGTGCATCACATGTTCCTAAAGAAAGCAGTCAGCAAATAAAGACTAGTCAGACATTTTATACAGATATTGATGGGATGAATTATGATTTTTCTTTCTCTAACAAAAATGTTGTTCTGCTCTTTGTCATGATGTGCCTTTCAGTCGCAGTATTATGGTGAAATAAGCATTGGAACACCACCCCAGATCTTCAAGGTTGTCTTTGACACAGGGTCAGCTAATCTTTGGGTGCCATCCCATCAATGCCTCCCATTGTTCAGTGCCTGTGGTAAGTTTTGGAAACATGTAAGAACAGCAAAATATGAAAATTTCTACCCTGAGGTGTTTTCCCATTATGCATGTGGAACAATGTTATGCAACTGGTATTTTTATTCCTGCCATACTACACTGATACCCTAAAATAGATTTTTCTTATAATTTACAAATAAGATACTTGGACAATTCCCAGCTTGCAGCCATGAATGGTAGTGTATGCTAAATTAATGATGGATTATGAATAATGAGTGTCCTGATATTTTAGTATATTAAAAAATAGAAAAAAAATTAAAAGGTAGCACTGCATAATATTACACAATTTTGGATGTTAATATTAATATAGAAAAAATGAGTATTAAGTCATTAATACAATTAAATTCACAGTATCTAGTGCTTGATCTCTCCTCCTATTTTGTCCATGACAATAACCCTGTTAGGAGATTTGGTTGAGAGAGAGATTGGCTCAATCTGGCTTTCATGCTTAAGGCAGGACTACCACCTCCCAGCCCTTTAACCACTATGCTAAATTATATTGCAAACAATATAGTATATGCTACACAACTCAGAGCACTGAATTTGAAGAAATAATACTACACTTACCTTGAATAAAATATTCCCTAAGCAATCAAGTCAGCTAGTCGTTGATCTGCCCAGCTGGTTAAAAAGTGAGACATTTTGTCTTCTCCTCCTTTCCCATTGGGTTGTTCATCTTTGTTTTCCATGTACTTTCATGAGAAATAAAACTTGATTTTGGAGATCTGTCTAGAGAAATCTGTCTCCTCAGAACAATGATTTGCAAAGCAACTATTGTGGAGCTTCTGAAAACGCCTTGTGTGAAGAGTAAGACTCTATTTCTCCATCCTCTGAGATTTTCCATACAGCTCTAATGATGCATTTTCTCCTGTCCTTGAAATGGGAAGAAAGTACATTTTTAGAAAACCAATGGTTCCAGGGCCTTCCTTTAGTATGTCTCAGAAGAGGCTAGTAAGGACTGTAGAGCTGCAGTTAGCTTCTGCTACGGCGGCTGCTGCTGCTATTGAAATCCATAGCAGGCCTTTCAAGAAAACCATTGAACTTCTTTCAGGTGTGTTGTAAACTACAATCCTTTTGAGTTTCACATTGTGAATGATGTTAAAAACTTGTGGTTGCCCTGCCCCATTATAATTAGGACAGCAACTCAAATGAGGAAATCCCTGAACCCTCTGTCCCTTTTTTCCTATTCACTGATACCCCTTCCCTACTTCTAATTACCCTTTTCTGCCAGATTTGCCCTCCTTACAACAGTGGAGTTAACAATTTGTAATGAGGCAGTGGGGCATAGACTTGGACTACTGTGATATTGAATGGTTTGCCTTGGATTCGAACAGAGATAATTCTGTCATTTTGGGGATTGTATCCCAGTATTGCTTTTCCTACCCTTTTATTGACTATGAAGGCTACTCCATATCTTCTGAGGGATTTTTGCCTGCAGTAGTATAGCTGTTGGTCATCTGAGTTGAATTCACCCATTCCTATCCATCTTAGTTCGCTGATTCCTAAAGTGTCAGTGTTCAGTCTTGTCATCTCTTGTTTGACCATGTCCAGCTTGCCTTAATTCATGGATCTTACATTCCAGGTTCCTATGGAGAATAGATCTTTACAGCATTGGACTTTCCTTTCACCACCAGATGTATCCACAGGCTGAACGTCCTTTTGGCTTTGGCCCAATTGCTTCACTTTTTCTGGTGCTACTAGTACTAGACTTCTGCTCTTCCCCAGTAGCATATTGGACACCTTCCGACCTGAGGGGCTCATCTTGCAGCATTATCTCTTTTTGCCTTTTGATACTGTCCATGGGGTTTTCATGGGAAATGGGTTGCCATTTCCTTCTCCAGTGGATCATGTTTTGTCAGCGCTCTCTGCTATGACCTGTCTATCTTGGGTGGCCCTGCACAGCATAGCTCATAGCTTCATTGAGCTATACCAGCCCTTTCGTTACAACAAGGTAGTGATCAATGAAGGGGATGTGGTGGTTCAGTGGCTAAGATACTGAGCTTGTCAATCAGAAATGTTGGCAGTTCAGCAGTTTGAATCCCTAGCACTGCATAATAAGCTCCCATTACTTATCCCAGCTTCTGCCAACCTAGCAGTTCTAAAGCATGTAAAAATGCAAGTAGAAAAATAGGGACCACTTTGGTAGGAAGGTAACAGCATTCCATGCACCTTCAGCATTTAGTCATGCCAGCCACATGACCATGGAGATGTCTTCAGACAGCGCTGGCTCTTCAGCTTTGTAACGGAGATAAGCACCTCTCCTTAGAGCCAGAAACGACTAGCACGTATGTGCAAGGGGAATCTTTACCTTTACCTTTTAATGAAGCCAAACAATGTTGTGGGTCAGTGATTTCACCTGGGTCCCACAGCCAAGCAAACAGATTCCCTAATGCTCAGGCTTCCCACTTTTCAGTCTCCATGCCTGCGCTGTTTCTGCCTGCGTTACATTCTGATTACAAATATTTGATCTATGGCTGCAGATCTGGTGAGTAGCAAAATCTTCCCATTACTGGTGGCTTGACACAGAAACTCAGGGTTTAACTGATTAGCTTAATTCTGGTCTAAAAATATAAGCAAAAGTCTGGACAGTTCCCCAGAAGTTGGATATTTACTGTTATAGTTTGTAAGGTTATGTATTTACCCCTGATTAGTATTTAAATACTGTACCGTATGCCTGTATGGTTCTTGTTTCTTGAATTTGCCAGGCTATGTGAGGTTGACATTTAAAGCACTTGTTCCTGATGATGCCTGAACAGCCTCAAACCAATTAACGTTCTAGATATTAATATTCTTTCTTTCCTTCTTTCTTTCAGTCTCACACTGATCGTTATGATTCCTCTGAATCAAGTACATACAAGCCAAATGGAACTGAAATTACCTTACTATATGCCCAAGGATATATTAAGGGTTTCCTTAGCCAGGACGTTGTCAGAGTAAGTGCTAATAGGATGATAAGTACCGGTATTTGTGTTTCTGCAGGAAGGAAATGGAGGAAGAGCTTTCTTGCTGTCTGGCTAATTCCAGGTTATTCACAGGCCTTGAAAACTGAACCAGAGAGCTATAAACAAGGAGAATGATTGGTATTGTGGCACTTTGACCACATCCATCCCATTTGTACTGTGCAAGATTTGAGGGATGCCAGAGTTAACCTTTTTATGACTGAAATCATTGGAAGTTTTATAATAATAATTTTTTAAAGGAACACATAGGTTGAATACAGGCAAGTGCATTGTTCCCACAGTAAATATCTAAAGAGATATATGTTATAGGTCTTAGAATATCCAGTTAGTTATAACATCAGGCTGTAATAGAGCTGTGGCTCAAACTATAGTAATACAAAAAGGAGAAAATCATATAAGCAGCCATCCATTTGCATTTACTCATCTAATGCCAAATGAGCATGTACAAAAATGCAGTTTTAATAAAACATGGCACTAAAGCACAACATGACAGGCCACTTAGTAATTTAAGGAGTTACTAAGATTGAAGCAAAAATGACTTAACTATACATAAAAGTATACGTGGGTGTATATGAGTGAGGTAGGTGGAGCAAAAGTAAAGAATTAAGTGTTATTTTTATTCCCTGTGAAAAATGCATTCAACTCATTGCTCCACAGCAGTCTGTTCCTTTGTGTGTGCTTCTCTCTAGGTTGCTGATATTCCCATCATCCAACTCTTTGCAGAAGCTATAATACTAACTAACAATCCTTTCATATACGCTCGGTTTGATGGAGTGCTTGGTATGGGCTACCCCAGCCAGGCCATTGATGGGGTTATCCCAGTTTTTGATAAGATAATATCCGAAAAGATCTTGTCAGAAAAGGTCTTCTCTGTCTACTATAGCAGGTAGGTTTTTTTAGGAATATAAAACCCACACTTAAAATTATTGGAACAACACATAATTTGATTGTGCTTTGGGTTCACTATCAGAGTGATTTATCTTTTCAGAAAATGTGCTGTCCATAGATATGCTTGATATTTTTTTCCAAGACAACATTTGAATGTGTCTCCTTAACTTGTCCCAAAGTTCACTAATATTCGATCCTAGAATGTCGGCTAAACACCAGTGTCTGAAGCTTCTTTTAGAATTTGGATGGGGGTTCACAGAGATCTTGGTTATCGCCAGAGAATACAACTGGTTTGCAATATGGAATACCTTTTCAGGATTAGAGTTTAGCATAGGAGCAAGTGAAGCAGAAATAACATTGATTATATTGGATATTTTGAAGTGTTTCCCCTAGCTTGCCATAAAAATTCCAGTAAACATTTCACTATGTAGAAGATGGACTCAAGCAAGGAAAAGTCTAATACTGTCTATCAAGGGGAAATTTAAAGCTGAAATCATGACTGGTGGGGTATTTTGCAGCAACCACAATCTCTGTACTTGGTTCCCACCCCCATCCCCACAAGTCTTCCTCTTGTAGCTTTTGAAATTGTGAATCACAGATAATTTCAATGAATTCTATCTATTGACAATATGACCTTTGCTCTAAGCTTGAGTATTTTTGCTGGAAATTGCCTTATAAGCTCTGCCTTAAAAGCAAAATGGCCCTCCTTCATAGGCTTTTAACCAGGGGTGGGCTGCTGGGGGTTCAGGAGAGCCCCTAGCTAAGATTCTGTGCAGTTCAGAGAACCCCCAAATCCCACCCCTAGCTGACCACACCCACCTCCTCCCCTCCCGTCCCCTCCCAGGAGTCCCTACACAGCCTGTTTTGGATGCAGGCCAGTGCAGGGCACGCATGGAGGTTCAGGAAGGGTGAAAAACGGGCTTCCCGAAAGTTTGGGAAGGCCGGAAATGGGCCCGTTTCCAGCTTCCAGAGAGCCTCTGGAATCCGGGGAGGCTGTTTTTGCCCTCCTGAGACTTGAGGGAAGCTTCCAGGAGCACGGGGAGGGCAAAAACACCCCCCATCACTGTGGTGCAGAAGGCCGACTAAGCCATGCCCACCATGGCCACGCTCACCCAGCAACCAGGCAGAGAACCCTTTGGTAAAATTTTTGAAGCCCACCCCTGCTTTTAACAACAAAGCTTGCTAAACCTTGTTGCACGCAAAAGTGAGCAAAAATAAAACTACTGTTTTGTGATTTTTCCCCACCCCCCTTTGGCCTAGACACTCAGACTTGAACACTGGAGGAGAGATTATCCTGGGTGGCAGTGATCCCTCTTACTACACTGGAGACTTCCACTATGTCGGTATTAGCAGAGAAGGCTACTGGCATGTTGATCTTAAGGGGTAGGTTCTGTGTAATGTCAGACTTATAAAATCAAGAACCCAAAGGGGGAAGTCCTTTGAGTCTACTAAAGATATGAAACTTCAATTGCATTTTGGAAATCAGCTTTTCCCAAGATGGCCATCTTTTATGAGATGGCTAACAATTTCCTCTTATAAACTACAGGTAGTCCTTGATTTATAATGGTTAACTTAATGACGGTGCAAAGTTACAACGGCACTGAAAAAGTTACTTATGACCATTGCAGTATCCCCAGGGTCACATGATTTACACTCAGATGCTTGGCAACTGACTCATATTTATGACCATTGCAGTGTTCCAAGGTCATGTGATCTTTTTGCAATCTTCTGACAGGCAGTCAATGGGGAAGCCAGATTCACTTAAACAACCATGGTACTAGTTTAACAACTGCAATGATTCACTTAACAAATGTGGCATAGTCGTAAAAGTGGGTCAAAACACACTTAACAAATGTCTCATTTATCAACATAATTTTTGGGCTCAACGGTGGTTGGAAGTTGAGGACTACCTGTATTGCGATATGCAGATCAGAGGAGTTCAAAATCTTGAACGGCAATGTTTTTTCTTATTATTATTTTGACATACATGAGGCTTATTCTTCAAAAGTACAGGAATGTCTGAATGCTCTTTTGCTTTCTCTGCAGTGTTTCTATAGAAAATGATGTAATGTTTTGTCATGAAGGATGCACAGCATCTATTGATACTGGTACTTCGCTTATCAGTGGGCCAGCCAGTTCGGTATCTGTTCTGATGAAAACCATAGGAGCTACTTTGGTAGAAGAAGAAAGCGTAAGAAATCTGAGCATAACTTTCTAAAAGTTTGTCCTCTTTTCTAATCATGGGAAAAAATGAATCTAAAAAACAGCAATGAGATATGAAACACATTTGATTTCCGGTCTCTTTCATGTAATGTCCAGGTCCCCTAGTATTTAAAACGTCAAATGTCCAACTTTAGCACATTTCCCTTTTTGAAAAAACCCTACTTCAGTGGCTTACTCAAAAGTGTAAAGTCTAAGTACTGTAGTTTAAACTGCAAGGTTGCTTTAGAGAAATCTAGATTAAATCTGAGAAGGAGAGATTCCCATTGGAATTGGAAAAATTACTGTTAGGCAGTTCCCCATCCTGCTATCTTCTCTATAGTGATGCATTATCAGCTGAGAAAAGCAGGCGTAAGACCTTTTCCTATTACCTGAAGCACTGGAACTTATAACATAGGAATTAAAGGCCTTTCTATCCTCTATTTTTTTTATTCTCTGACAGTATGTCGTTGAATGTAAAAAAATTCATTTGCTGCCTGACATTTCCTTCCATCTTGGTGATATGGCCTACTCGCTCAGCAGTTCCACCTATGTTCTCAAGGTAAGATCTGGAGCCATGATTTGCAATAAAAGGAACAAAATGGGCGAGCAACCAGGTTTAGATAAAACTTGGAAAGTCAAAGCTCTGAGAAAATACATTTGGGAGGGACTTTTGAGAGCTGGTGATTAAACCAAAGGTCTGACAGCGAGTAAACTGGGAATCCAGTTCGTGACTTTACATTATTAGGCGTTACTGAGGTCATCTTGCTGATTTACTGCCTTTTGTCTGGATTGCTTTCTCTGCAGCATTCAAAATATGGGGAAGAGCTCTGCGTTGTGGCATTTTCGGCTCTTGACATTCCTCCTCCTCTCGGCCCTCTCTGGCTTCTGGGTGCAACTTTTATTAAGCAATACTACATTGAATTTGACCGGCAGAACAATCGGATCGGGTTTGCTACATCGCTCTGACAACAGAAAAGTCCCATTTTGAAAGATGTTCCCTTTTGAGAGATTGAACTGTGAAAGAGAATAGTTTGATAATAGATTCTATTATACAGTAAACAGTTGTGCCCTTTTAGCTGTAGCATTTTGTATCCCATAATTTCTTCCTTAAAATCAAATTAAATGACACAGAAAATTACAAAGGGCCTTCAGTTTATTTTGCATTTAAGCTTATCTCTGCTTAACTTCATCTGTTGGATGAATCATTTTGCAATGTCACCATGCCTTGGATTAGTATCAAACCAACTTTCAAATATTAGCCATGTATGAAGAAGAAGGCTTAGGACAAGGGTCACCAACCTTTTTGACCTCAGGGACCACCAAACTCATAATTTTAAATTCCACGGATCACTAATATGAATTTTGACTAATGGTGGCTTGCTGACGTTGGTGAGAAAGTCGGTCCCATATTCCAGAGCTGCAGTAGTCACAGGACTGGCCCTTTGGTTATCCCGGAGCAGCTGCTCCTCCAGCCGGGTCCACCAGCCTACCATGGACTGGAGGAGATGCTCCGGGATGACCAAAGGGCCAATCTTGTGACTATTGCAGCTCTGGAATATGGGACCAACTTTCCCACCAATGTTAGCAAGCCACCCCGGGGTGGATTTTCCTCCCCTGCCATTGGTCTTACCTTCCAGTTCCAGCTCACGTGGCTCTACTGAAGGTAAGGTTTGTGCTTGGCCAAAGGGTGGGGGCCAGTGGATGGGTGGGCCATTTAGGCAGCATAGCCTTGTGTTCCTGCGCAGGCTGGATTAATCGCTTTGGGGGGAATGCTTTGGGGGGGACATTTCTCTGCAGACCACCAAAATTTTCTCATGGACCACAGTGTCCCCAGCCCACTGGTTGGTGACCACTGGTTTAGGATACAGACAACTTGCCTATGATGTCAATAGTCTTCAATGTCATAGAAGTATCATGCAGGGACTCCAGACTGCAACTTCATCCTCCTACTGAAGAGAATTAAAATCTGTTAGTTCAGCCTATATTCTGATCCCAACATTAAATGGGCTTTTCCCCCATTTTGTGACCTTTTCCTTCAGAAAGATAATATATTAGGAAAAGGATACTGCGATGAAATGTGACATAATTGTTATATGTATATAAACTCGATAATCAAAGACATATTTTATCTTCCTGAAAATTGAACTGCTTAAGGCAGCATGAAGCAAAAAAAAAAGTGGCTCTCACAATAATTCTATGTGAATGGCGCAGTGGTTAGAATGCAGTACTGCAGACTACTTCTGCTGGCTGCTGGCTGCCAGCAGTTCAGCAGTTCAATCCTCACTGGCTCAAGGTTGACTCATCCTTCCGAGGTCAGTGAAATGAGGATCCAGATTGTTGGGGGCAATATGCTGACTCTGTAAACTGCTTAGAGAGGGCTGTGAAGCAGTATGTAAGTCTAAGTGCAATTACAAGTGCAATTATTCTTCAAAATGGTACCATTTTTTTTACTTTTTTTGTTATAGATTGAAAAAGCCATTACCTTGAAAATTGAAATGTTTTCTACTAGTTCTAAGCTGGATCATTTCTATATAACTAAAAAAGGGCATACAGATTTGCATAATTCATGCATGTGCACTTTCTGTCTCTCAGGAATGAGCAGAAATCTGGATTCAAAGGGGAAAATGTGATTCAGTGAACATATGAATACATGCTTAACACTTGAAAGGAATCTCTTAAAGCATCTATGCCTTCTCCTGGAATCAAATATGGTCACATAATCCTGGAACAAAAGTTTAGTTTAAGGTGTTCTCAACAGGTGCTACAGGTGCACCCATATGCTCTCAGAATGACATTTTACTTTTCATAGCCAATCTCTGCATGCATGAGCAAAGATGCATATACATACATACCTTAATTTTGTGGTTATCTTTCATTTGGATATCCTCAAATGGAACACTGTCCTCTATAAACTATAATATGCAGTCACATGATGTTCCAACATGTATTACTCCTTTTTATTTCAAGCTTTATTTTAATGTTGTTTTTTTTAAATTTAATAAAGATTATCTATCTATAAAAAAGAAACTTGACTTGTGTCAAGAACTTTTACCTTTGTTTCTTGGCTGTTTTACACTGAATATACCTCATTCCACTTTCCTTGCCTTGTGGAGGAAAAGTTTCCAGTATTTTTATATTTAAATTTAACTTTCCTCTCAGTGATAGGGACTTCAGCCTTGGAATCTTGTACTGTCCTTTTACAACTAGAAAGGTCACCAAACCCCTGGAGAAGATTTATGATCAGCACAGATTTAATCACATCCATAAGGCCTCCTGGAATCACCGTTTTACTATTATAGTGGAAAGTCAGTAACGTTCAAATGAATATTATATGCTATTATTTGGCAGATCACATTTTCTGCAATGACCATCAAACAAATTCAGTTTCCAGATTTAAAGGAATTCTTTCCATCTTTCTGAGAGGAAAAGTTGCCTCTCTCATTCTCTGAAATAAAAGTTCAATTATTTAGTAAAAGAAGAGATGACTTCTATATGACACCTGTGTATGGTTTGCCAATTGCACAGTGGCAGATAGGAAAGCACTCCAGAGGGTTAATGTCATTTCCCAGAAGATCATTGGTTGCCCTCTCCCCTCTTTGGAAGAACTTTATAACTCCCGCTGCCTTAAGAAAGTTCAAAATTTTCTCAAAGATCCATCTCACCCTTTTTTGAACTGGCAGATGGTACAGGATAATAAAAACAAGGACAAATAGGCTAAAAAACAACTTCTATCCCAGGGCAGTAACTCTATTGAATTCTACTGTATAGTGCAATATTAATGTAGTATCAGGGGTTTTCATTCAATGTATAGAATATACATTGTGTGTTTGTGTTTATTTTCATAGTCATAATGCACACTGCAGGTGGTATTTAACTTCTTGTTCATCTTCCCATCCAAGAATATCTTAGTTATTATTCTATATAATTAATCACTAAGTCTAATTACCACTTCCATGCACATATCTGCCTTTAAATCAGGGCTGTCAAACTCGTGGCTTGTGGGCCAGATGCGTCATACTCTGGCCATGCCCATGTTCAGTTTAACTAAGGGGAAAAAGTTGCAATACGTCATGTGACAACGTGAGTTTGCCACCCTCTGCTTTAAATAATGATGATCTCAGGTTGGAGAGATTTAGCTGGCTTTGACTAAGATGGATTTGAGTCCAAACCAGCAAACCAGATTTGGCCACCCCAAATATGGTGGGATATAATTCTCCAAAATTAAACCACTGCTGAGTATTTCTATCACCTAAAGCATCCATTATCACCTCTACCCAGAAGTGACAGGACAATTTCCTGTCTGCCAATGTGTATGACATAAAGATGATTTTGGAAGGAAGCCACTAGTGACCTGCAACCAGGAGATATTAGCAATTCACACTATTCCCAACCAGGCAATTAAGCAAACTGAGCCCCACAAAGAAAATAGAACAATTATAGCAGTTCTAATTAAAGTAATTAGACTCATTCTACTTTAAAAAGGGAGGGGGGAATCACTCCCTGCAGCTTGATGATACTTATTCAATTAATTGAGTTTGAGTTAGTTAGCTGGATATTTAAGGGAAGGATATTTTTTTCCTCTCCTGTAGAAAATCACATACTGTACTTTGAATGGAATTAACTTCAAAGTATTTTATTTTTTGGGAATATGCTAACATTTTCCTTACTAAAGATTTAGTGTTGTAATATACTGAATCTTGTTCCCACAAAAAACTTTCGAGGAGAACCAGCTTCTTGCCATTTCCACTTCAAATGCAGGTGATGTTCACACATTATATTTCTCTACGAACAAACAAGGTTACCGTTATATGGAAAATTAACATGCTGGACAGAGAGAAGGATTTTAATGAAGGTGGCTATTGATAGATCGTCAAAATAAAAAGGACAACCAAAATAAAGAATGAAAAAGGAGTAAGGATCTGCATATGATAATATACATAGATATATAGCAATAGTATTTAGACTTATATACCACTTTACAGTGCTTTACAGCCTTCTATAAGCAGTTTATAGTTAGCATATTGCTCCCAACAATCATTTTACCCACCTCGGAAGGATGGAAGGCTGAGTCAACCTTGATCCTGGTGAGATTTGAACTGCCAAATTGCAGGCAGTTGGCAGTCAGCAGAAGTAGCCTGCAGTACTGCACTCTAACCACTGTGCCACCGTGCTCATATTCTGTCATAATTGCTCATATTCTGTCACAATTCTTATTTGAATAAATGTATAACAGAATTCATTATAGTCAGGAAGAGTAACATGATGGCCAGCTTTGAAACTGAGCACTTATGGCAACTACAGAACTTTTACACTTATTATTTCTAAACCAGATGTGAACTGGAATAACCATTTGTACAGTAACAAAGGCATCCAATTCAACGCTGTATCTAGACCACGGGTATCAAACTCGCAGCGTCACGTTGCTGTCACATGACGTTTCATGGTGCTTTCTCCCTTTGTGGGGGTGGGCGTGGCCTGCACATGACACATCTGGCCCACGGGCTGCCAGTTTGACATTCCTGGTCTAGACCAAGGTGTTCTTTAATAGGTCACTTGTTGGAATTTTTAATGTGTCTGTTTTCTATGGTTGTAGATTCAGTCATGGGAAGTTTTCCTGCTTACTCCTCCAAGTGACACAGACCAAAAGGCACATGGTAGGCACATTTTCTGTTGCTTCTGAAAACTACTAGGTTTCAATCCATTGAAAATGGGAGTTTTCAAAATACTGAATTGTTTCAGTTGCAGTTTAGATAACTGAAAACACTGACCATCAATGACAGGACCACGTGCTGCTACATTACTTTATGCATAGCTTTTAATCATAGGTCACTACCATTAGGATATTTTTTACCACTCCAAAATAATTTCCTGATCTATGTAATTCTACATATTGTTTACATTCAGCAGCTAAAATTATTTCTATCTTTTGCAAAAAAAAAAAGAGTGATGTCTCAGTTTTCCACTGATGAGGCTTTGTAAAACTATGAATCATCTCTTTTCCCACTGACAAGAAATCTTGCCTTATTGTATCTCCCCAAATTCAGCTTAAGTGGCATTTTATTTACAGGTCTTATAAGGGAAAATGGCTCACCAGCCACTCATATTTGTTGTTATGTTCCACAAATATACACCATCCAAGTAATTCTGCTTCAAAATAGAGCTAGATTGATCTGGAATGTTTTGACTGTAAACCTTGCAATTGTCTTCCCTCATATTGTAACCCAAAGCAACAGAGCTAGAGAAAAACTGACAAGATTTATCTCTGGTCCCCTCTTCTCTGCAACTATTTATGAATGAAATGATGGAATACTAGTATTTTTTTTCTTTTTGTGTGTGTAGGAGGAGTGGGCTTGAATCCAGGACTTGTGTCCCTTTTCCCTTCACAAAGAACAAATGCAATAGAGTTAATCCTTGACTGATGACCATTTGTTTAAGGACTGAGTTACAGTAGCATTGAAAAAAGTGACTTATAAAGACTGATCCTCACCCTTACGACTGTTGCAGCATCTACATGGTCATGTGATTAAAATCCTGGCGCTTAGCAACTGGCATATACACTGCTCAAAAAAATAAAGGGAACACAAAAAGAAGACATCATAGATCTGAATGAATGAAATATTCTTATTAAATACTTTGTTCATTACATAGTTGAATGTGCTGACAACAAAATCACACAAAAATTATCAATGGAAATCAAATTTAGCAACCCATGGAGGTCTGGATGTGGAGTTACACTCAAAATTAAAGTGGAAAAAAATACTATAGGCTGATCCAACGTTGATGTAATGTCCTTAAAACAAGTCAAAATGAGGCTCAGTAGTGTGTGTGGCCTCCATGTGCCTGTATGACCTCCCTACAACACCTGGGCATGCTCCTGAAGAGGTGGCGGATGGTCTCCTGAGGGATCTCCTCCCACACCTGGACTAAAGCATCCCCCCAACTCCTGGACAGTCTGTGATGCAACATGGCGTTGGTGGATGGAGCGAGACATGATGTCCCAGATGTGCTCAATTGGATTCAGGTCTGGGGAATGGGCGGGCCAATCCATAGCATCAATGCCTTCATCTTGCAGGAACTGCTGACACACTCCAGCCACATGAGGTCTAGTATTGTTGTGCATTAGGGGAACCCAGGGCCAACTGCACCAGCATATGGTCTCACAAGGGGTCTGAGGATCTCATCTTGGTGCCTAATGACAGTCAGGCTACCTCTGGTGAGCACATTGAGGGCTGTGCGGCCCCCTAAAGAAATGTCACCCCACACCATTACTGACCCACTGCCAAACTGGTCATGCTGGAGGATGTTGCAGGCAGCAGAACATTCTCCACAGCGTCTCCAGACCCTGTCACGTCTGTCACATGTGCTCAGTGTGAACCTGCTTTCATCTGGGAAGAGAACAGGGCGCCAGTGGCGAATTTGGCAATTTTGGTGTTCTCTGGCAAATGCCAAACATCCTGCATGGTGTTGGGCTGTAAGCACAACCCCCACCTGTGGAGATCGGGCCCTCATACCACCCTCATGGAGTCTGTTTCTGACTGTTTGAGCAGCCACATGCACATTTGTGGCCCGCTGGAGGTCATTTTGCAGGGCTCTGGCAGTGCTCCTCCTGTCCCTCCCTGCACAAAGGCGGAGGTGGTGGTCCTGATGCTGGGTTGTTGCCCTCCTAAGGCCTCCTCCACGTCTCCTGATGTATTGGCCTATCTCCTGATAGCGCCTCCATGCTCTGGACACTACGCTGACAGACACAGCAAATCTTCTTGCCGTAGCTCGCATTGATGTGCCATCCTGGATGAGCTGCACTACCTGAGCCATTTGTGTGGGTTGTAGACTCCGTCTCATGCTACTAGAGTGAAAGCACTGCCAGCATTCAAAAGTGACCAAACCATCAGCCAGAAAGCATAGGAACTGAGTAGTCATCTGTGGTCACCACCTACAGAACTACTCCTTTATTGGGGATGTCTTGCTAACTGCCTATGCTTTCCACCTGTTGTCTATTCCATTTGCACAACAGCATATGAAATCGATTGTCAGTCAGTGTTGCTACCTAAGTGGACAGTTTGATTTCACAGAAATGTGATTGACTTGGAGTTACATTGTGTTGTTTAAGTGTTCCTTTTATTTTTTTGAGCAGTGTATTTACAAAAGTTGCAATGACCTGGGCTCATATGATCCCCACTTACTACCTTTCCAGGGTGCTCCAAGGTCTTCAAGCTGAACTTAGGTGGAAAAGCTGGGTTGAAGCAATCAGACTTCCTACTGTCCTATGAATGACTGTGGAAGACAATGTCCAGGGAGAAAAGGGTGAGAGGCATGCTTTGTATTTAGCTAAAAGTGAGCAACTGTTACCAAGGCTATTTCCATTCAAATTGTTCCATCAACAAATTTATTTATTTATTTATTTATTTATCAATTGCTTACAAGATAATAGGTATAAGTAAAACATAGTTATGAATACATGGATACATATAAGAAAAATAAAATATAAAAGAAACAATAGGACAGGGATGGTAGGCACATTGGTGCGCTTATGCACGTCCCCTACAGACCTCTTAGGAAAGGGGTGAGGTCAATAGTAGACAGTCTAAGGTTAAAGTTTTTGGGGTTTGGGGAAGAAACCACAGAGTCAGGTAGAGTATTCCAGACATTGACCACTCTGTTGCTGTAGTTGTATTTCCTGCATCAAGTTTGGTACGATTAACCTTAAGTTTGTATCTATTGTTTGCTCTTGTGTTGTTATGGTTGAAGCTGAAGTATTCATTGACAGGTAGGAATGGTCATTTTATTAAACTTTTATTAAAATTGACAAGTAGGAATGGTCAGTGAAGTGTATCAGATTGTATCCATGGCAGAACCCAGTGGCGGATTAAGGCTCACTGGTGCCCTAAGCACTGACAAATCTTGGTGCCCCCCTTGTACATACTGTACAAATGAAGCCAAGCTTAAGTTACATAAAAGTTTTTGTGGTGCCCCATTTGGGCCTGGTGCCCTTAAACACGTGCTTAGTCTACTACTTAATGGTTAATACACCACTGGCAGAACCTGTGTCACATTTTTAACCACTGAGAGAGTTAAGGAAAAAATTAAAGTTTAGGTATGAGAGGGAAGGAGGACAAGCAAAGAGCATGCTATGCAGGAGTTAGGATCAGGTGTGAAAAGGATCTTAGTTGGACACATTAACCGTTTCATAATATTTGTTTGAAGCAGGCCTGGGAATTCCTCTCACCAAGCTTGGTGAAGATACTTTGCCTTTAATTGCATGACAGCTAAAAATTAGTCTGATAATCTCCACCTGCACCTACAGGCAGTTGAAATCCCTGGTGAATTCTTGCTTGTCTGTCACAAACCAACTTAGCTGTCTGCCGCTTAAGAATATGTCTGTGAAAAGTTGTTCATCTGATATTCCAACTGAACTCAATTTCCTGGATTCGCATAATTCCCTGAACCCCTAACCTAAGCGGGGTTCGCGTCCCGAGCTAGGCTACGAGGCGTTGGGAGCTTGTTTGTGGCTCAGATCAGCCCACCGCGCACACAAAGCAACGTGTGCAGAGGCGCTTACCTCCCCCGAGCAAACAAGCTGAAAAAAGACTCGCAGCACAAAAAGCACAGATCCGGGCGGTGGACGCTCGTTCCCTCGCCAGTAATTAATCCTCGCAGCTCTTTCCCCAACCCCTTTCCCGACGTCTTAGATCCAGAAACTCCCGGGAGCCGAGCTTGGGTGGCGCCGCTTTGGCTTTTGGAAGCACCAATCGTGGCGTCCGCTAACAAGAGCGCCGGGAGCAGCACCTTCCAGGCGGGAAGATGCTCAGCCGACGATGGCATCCTTCTCCTCCTCCTCCTCTTCTTCCTCCTCCGCGCCTGGCTAGCGTTCTGCCACTTGCCCTCCCAGAGGAAGGCTGCTTCTGGTGGGGGTGGCGGGGGGGGCTGCTGTGGTCTGGCGGCGAACGATTCCTCCCTCTGACATCACAATCCGGGCAGCCTGGATGTTCCAATAAGAAATGCTTGCTAGGGGTGCGGTGGGAGGAGGTGGTGGTGGTGGCGGCGTGACTCATGGATTCCTCTCGGGGCTGGCTCCTCCCCTCCCAGCTCCTTCCCATCTCCTCCACATGGGCTACCTTCGCAAGCCTCCCGGTGCTGAGGGGGGTGGAGTTGCTGGTGGGAAAGGCTACTCTTCCGTTTCCCTAACTCTGCCTTGCACCTTTGAAGCCCAGCCGCGTGGTGGTTGAGCTGCCGATGGGGCATGGAGGGAGCGGAGGAGGAGGAGGAGGAGGGCGCGCGCGTCTTCTCCAGCTACCCAGCCGTCCGGCGTGTCAGCATTGCAGTGGATGAGACTAACGTCCTGCCGGGGGCTCTGCAGCTGATCCGAACGCTCAGACCACAATGGGAGACGGAGCGGGTTAAAACCAAGGTACAAAGGCAGAGGGAGTTCGCTCGCAGCCGGCAGCCGAAACGCACTGCTGCGGCGAGACTCCTCGGCATCTTCTTGTGAGGATACCGATGGTATTGAAGAAGGAACAACAGCGAGGGGCGTGGGGGTGGGAATGGTATGCAGGAAGTGCAATTCACCCTCTTAGATGGGTGGGTTTTTTTTTTTTAAGGAACATTCAACAGGTCGAGGTTGGGTTTGGTAGTATGAGCCTTTCCCCATTAAGATGGACCGAGCAGCTTTAGCTGCACCTCTTCCCCGGGAACATAGTGATTTAACTCGCCCATTGGATTCTCTGATCACTTGTCTTATAAAGGTGATCCAAAATTGGATCTTTTTCACCCTTTCTGTACATGGACCTGGGCTTGAATCTTCGACCGTAGTTGGCATGCAGAGTGAGGTCCTTCAGACACACAGATTATGATCAGGACGCTGTTCTGAATGTTTAGTGGATGAAACACCTACTTTGTTCTTTATGATCTTTAAACACCAGCTGAATGCTATTTCCCCCCCACAAAATCACCTGATGGTTAAAAGGAATTAATTTTTAAGTGAGAGATTTCCCCTCCCAGTTCACTGTAGTCTAGTCGTGTTCAAGCATCAGGTGTGATTGCAGGCATACTGTCTTTAGTTTGGAGAGAGGGATTTGATAGTTGCTGCCTCCTATAATTTCTATTTTTGTGACTTGATCATATCTGTAAAATAGAAATAAAATGAACATTCCTCTTACTCAGAAATAGCATGAACATTAGTTGTTCCAATGTTGGCCACCATCAATTTTTCATTCTGCAGTCTTGAATCCCTTATAAAGCATTTATGTAAGTAAATCAATCTATGTTGGTTTACTTTTATTGTCTTTACACCAATCTCAGAATAACAAGCCACTCATGACTTTAGCAATTCATGGAATAAGGAGTGCATTTCTGAGCTACATCTTTTTTTTCTTTACAGCTTTTTGCACTTCACTGCAGGTAAAGCACTTAGCCGGGATTGCAGAAATTGCCCTGTAGCCATGCCCTCTGATCTTAAGATCAGAGAGTCTTAAAAGGAAAAATCTATAAATCACACAGTTATATGAAAGAAACTAGTAATCATCGTATAGAGATCCATGTGCTGGTTCTTTATAGGTGCCTTTTCTATAATGCAGCCAATTCATATCTAGGAAAGTTAATTTTATCATATCTGTTTATATAGTAGTTGTGCTCTTCAGAATAAATAAGATTTTATGTGAAATACCATATACAGAGTCCCTGACTCAAATCATTTAATGATACAGTCTAACAAAATTGCAACTTTGTGCTAATAGTTTTAAGTAGTTTTACATGTTGGACACAGGGATAACTATGCTGAATAATCTGTAATTAAGAAAAATACATTTGATTTACTTGAAGCATCTTCTACAGAGTGAAAATAGTATGTAGTCTGATCTTGCTCTGGATGAACTGACAATTTCTACTTTGCATACATGAATGTGTAGTTATTCTTGTCTTGCCAAATAACAGTTATTGGTCCCTCTATTACCAAAGTAGGTACTTTGATGTTGGTTAATAAGTGAACCTCCACTTTAACAAAACAGGAAGAATTTCTGTTCCTCTTTTTTTGAAACTGTGCCAGCAAAACAAAAACAAAAACATATGTTTGTATTCCCTTGCAAAGAGTAACACTGCCTTGGAATTCTACTAAGCTGCTTCTAAACCTGGATTCTAGAACTATCTTCACTTTTAAATAGCTATGGACAAACTCAGTTTGGAAATCAATTGAGATATTTTTCTCTATATTGAAGACCCTTTTTTTTGTTTCCTACACCCATTTCCAATAATGGATTCAAAGCAAGGCTCTTCTCCAGCCCCTTCTGTGAGCCCCCAGATATCCCCTCTACCATCATGAGCTTTTGAAAAGGCCAAACCAACCACTGCTCTACATGGGGGCCTTCTTGGGCAGCAGATATGGATGTTCAGCAGACGATGGTTGATTTATTAATACAGTGTTTTATACTGCAAAAGAAAGGTGAAGGATGCTTTTGAGACATGCATACTATAAACAACACCTTCTGGCTTGGGTAATAGGCCCCTTGATTGGGGGTTAGAGAATGATGGTCTTCTACCACAGATAGTAACATACCTGGGACTGCTGAAGCTCAAGATCCTGTCACCCCCCCCCCTTTTTTTTTTTCTTCTTCTTCTTCTTCTTCTTCAACAAGTGGCATTTGGTAATAAACAAGTGTAGCTGAAGGTCTCTGGGAAGCTTCCATTTCACTAAGTCCCTGGAGTCTGAACAGCTATGTTGCTGTATTCAGAATGCCATTGAGGAAGGCAGATGTGGACTGAGACCTTTGGGGAAAGCTCACTTCGTTGTGATAAAGTGAAAATAAATTCTGTCCTGGTGTCATGCAGATAATTCTACTGGTTCTATTTTTTTCCCTTCCAGTTCTAATTCAGTATGAAAAGAAAGGATGTTTGCTTTCATTATTTTAGAACAAGAAAGAATGTTGATCATGTTCTTATAAATAAAATAAAATATGCTACTCTTACATTTGCTTAGTTAGGAGGTGGGCAGTGTGAATTGTCCAATCTATTATTTTTTGCTTATCTTTTCGGTTATTCAGCCACTCTGGCTTTCCATGCTACAGATCCTCAAGAAACATATCATCAACCCCTGGAGACCATTTTCATATTGGGAAGTGTGGTGGCAGTCAGGGATGCTGTGAGTGATTGAACGATGTGTATCATAAACCATCTTTCACTACTTACAATAAAATAAACGTACAAACATTTCTTCTTGAGGGCGATGGTTCGTTCTCTGAGCTTATACGTTGGTTTCTGAATGTTTCATTACCAGGCTTGGTAACATTTTCAATGGAGTTTAGGGGGTGTCGATGTCAGTGTTCTTCTGCTTATAAGGATTTTGTGTGGACAATGGGTCTTGTGATGGTGAGGTTCCATCAGGTGAAGGTCCCATCAGGTCAGGGTCTTGTGATGTGACCTTACCACCCCAAGACCTACTGACCACCTGAAACCCTTGTAAACAGAACACTGTCACTGTCATCCCCTAAATCTGCTGAAGATGCTACCTAACAAAATGTTCAGAAACTAACCACAAGCTCAGAGAACGAACCTTCACCCTCATCCTACATCCGAGCTACATAATACGGATGTTCAGCACTATTGCATTCTTCTTCTTCTTCTTCTTCTTCTTCTTCTTCTTCTTCTTCTTCTTCTTCTTCTTCTTCTTCTTCTTCTTCTTCTTCTTCTTCTTCTTCTTCTTCTTCTTCTTCTTCTTCTTCTTCTTCTTCTCCTCCTCCTCCTCCTCCTCCTCCTCCTCCTCCTCCTCCTCCTCCTCCTCCTCCTCCTCCTCCTCATTATTATTATTCATCGCACATGATGATGATGATGATGCTATGGCAGGGTCTGCTTAAAATAAACTTAGAAACACTAACAAGTGAAATTTGAAAGACTTTCTCCAGTACCCGACAGTAAGGATAGAACAGAAACATTTTTATCAGGGAAAGAAAACTTCTGAGAAGTTGTAAACCAGATTAACAGCAGCATCAAGCATCAGATTTATTACTACAAGCTTCATTACCTGCTGTGATTCCCAATCCTAATACCTTGTAATACTAAAATAGAAAGATTCATCTATTCATAGAAACACAGAAAACTGAGGGCAGAAAAAGGCCCAGTGGTCCATTGAATATGCCGTTTGAGTTTTTTGTGTGATTGTGTTTTCTTTTTAATTTAATTTATTCATTCTTTTTATTTTTTTTTATTTTATTGATTAATTTTTGCCAGATGATAGACATGTATTTATTCAATTTTACTAATGATTGACCCACCCGCTTTGCTTGAAGTTGATTCCCAGCTTCTACTACTTTTTCTGTGAAGTAATACTTTCTAATATTACTTTTGAACCTCCCTCTTGTCAGTTTGAGGTTATGCCCCTGGGTTCTTGATATTTGCTTAATATTGAAACTACTATCTTCTAGAAACTTATGCAGACCCTCAATGTATTTAAAGATTTCAGTCGTGTCCCCCCATTCTCTCCTGTTCTCCAGGCTTCAGATGCTCAGTTCCACCAATCTCTCCTGATACCTTTTGTCCCACAGACCTTGCGACGGAGTCTGGAGATGAGCAAACGTTGTTGTTGCTGGTCTTTGGACTTACTCAATTTTATCAATATTTTTTTTAATGAGGTCTCCAGAACTGTATTCCAAATGGGGTCTGACTAAAGCCCTATATAATGGGATTAGGGATCTCCTCTTTTCTGCTGGTGATCCCTCTAGTGATGATCCCAAAATTTTGTTTGTCTTCACAGTTGCTTGACCATACACTGTTTAACTCATTTTGCAGTCACCTGCTATGACCACACCTAAATCCTTTTCTTCTGTTGTTCTGTTTAACACTGTACCCCACCCCAATATGGTAGTCTACCAGCGGATTTATTTATTGATTTTTTTGAAGGAATATTTTGCTAGATGGCTAATAGAAAAAGCATTCATCGCCACAATGACCATTGTTACTGACTGGCAGGAATGATATCCTGACCCCCTGTTTGATGTGATTCTGAAGGGATGCAGGCTTGTTGGCTGTGACTCTCTACCCAATTTGGCTGGGTGCCCTCAGCAAGTAGGTTCTCAGCAAGCCTGGGGAGTCTGTGGCAGAAGGATCATTACAAATTTATAAATTGTCAAGTATAATCAAATGGAAAAAAGCAGTGGGAAAATAAATGGGAAAGGTCATCTATAAAGAGCTGTGGGGGGAGAGAAAAATACTAAGACTATGAGTTCTCTAGGATAGTTTGTTCTTCTGCATGCACAGCTTTGGTTTCTGCACCAATCACATCTTTTCGGGAGTAGGGGTTCTCCTTATAATCATTCATGCCTTGGTTACCACATGAAACAGTCCTTGAAGGACCATCCAGAAACTGAGGCTGGTGCAAAATGTCATGCTGCGAACAATTACGGGCACTGCTTAAAGTGTACAAGATACACCAATGCTCCACAAGCTTCCACAAGATTTGCATCCACCTATCTCATCAGATCCACATGAAAAGCATACTACAAGTCCTGTCCGTTGAAGAATCATCTTGCAGGACCAGGAAGAGAGCCTTTTCTGTTATGGCATCAAGGAAACACCATTCCTTCAGAAATCAGATTGCTACTGATCATGTTTGCCTTTGGCAAGTCCCTGAAAGCCAGAGCTGTTGTTCGTATTAAGCCACCTCCAATGTTTTGTCTGTAGATCAAATCTTATACTAGGATTTGTCCTTCCATCACTTAATTTACCCTGTTTTTTGCAGGATTGGGATAAAGAGTTTAGTTTGGGGAATGTGAAATGAGGTAGTTAAACCAAAGATATGAGAAAAATATGGAGGTAGGAAAAAGCCCATCGACAACAAACTCTTCTTTCTGTCTCTGTGATATGCTATGATTTGCTTTGTATATGGTTATTGCAATCACTGACAGCATTCACAAACTGCTAGCATTGGGCAAAGTACTTTAATCAAGATATTGAAGGCTTATGTAAATTGAAGACTATAAAGTAACCTTTGGCCTCTTTTAGTGGCTCATCATCCCCATTTTACAGCTGAGCAAACTGGAAGCATTTATCTCCAATGCTCAAATAAAATGAAGTTTCTGGGCATCCAGATTTGAGAAACTTCTCTCTTGCAGCATTCAGGACTCCTACTTCATGCTCATCTAAGCAAAAAGCCCATTAGGATTAGTACCTCTAGTTGATGATCCCAGTATTTATTAGTTGTATTATATTTTACTTTAGTTCTGCCATATTAATGGTATATAAGTTCAATAAACAAGAATATAATAGACAATATAGTCTGGGTAGTGTATGTGGAAGTACCTACAGAACAGAAGAGAAAGAACTGGAGAAAATCCACAAAATATAAAGATCTGCAAATAGATGTAAAATAACTGTGGCAAAAGAAAGCAAAAATACTATCAATAATAACAGTAGGTGCCTTGAGTGCAATCTTAAACATCTGAAGCACCACTTGAATACCATTGGCATTGACAAAATCACCATCAATTGCAAAATGCAGCATTACTTGGAACAGCTTACATTTTGTGATGATATCTAAATGCCATTAAACAAGGAGCATAGGTGGGTGTGGAATGTTACCTGTACACAAGACAGTTAAATAAGAAAAAAGCACATTGAAAGACTATATGAAGTACAATGAAGAAGCACTGAAGCTAGTACACTATGAAAGCTTACTGAATACTGGAGAGACTGACACCAACTGAAGAGTAGAAAAGAGACATAGTAAGAAAAAGTATTAAATCAGTAGTACATTTAGAAAAAACCTAGCAAACAAAGCAGATAATAAGAAGACCTGAAAAAAACTCCAGAGAATATTGTCAAGAGGAAGCAAAACATAGGAATGTCTATTACACATGACAACAATTCTATCACTTTGCATCATTGGCCATCTACCTAAAGTTTTCCCATCATTGATGAATACACTTGATAGGATGCCCTGCTGAACTCAGTAGGGCAGGGATGTCAAACTTGTGGGCCAGATGCATCACACGTTGGCCACACCTGCACCTGGTTTATGGGGGGAAAGTTGTGATACATTATGTGACGACGAGTTTGACCCCCTGCAGTAGGGTAAGCTTACTTAGGCTTGTATCAAGTCTCTTAGCAGAGAAATAAGGAATTTCTCCTTCCTAGAAGTTGCTCTACTACATCCCATCATCCCTCAACATCGTTGATGCTAGCTGAGACTGCTGGAAAAATGTTATTCGACGTATGAAAAACTACTGACTTCTCATCATTCATGTTTTAGCAGGTGGGATTTTAAAACTTGATTCAGGGCAAAGAGATGCTACCATTCTTTATGAAACATTGTCTTTGTTCATGATGTTTTAAAGAGTATTGAGGGATAAGTCCCTTCCCCAAAGAACTTACAATAGAAAAACATGGGAGAAGAAACAGGAACATGAGGGAAACAGAGGCAGAGATAAATAAGATTAGTGCAGCTTGCTTTAATTGCATATGTTTATATATAATTATAGACCAAGTTATAATAGGACATGGGAAGCAATGTTAAGTGAGTAAAAGGAGTATATAGAACTAGTAAGAGAGGAATGAATTTTTTACTGGTACTCATAAAATGCACCTGTTATTTGGCATTTATTAAAAAAAGTTAGATGTTGAGACTGGATTTGAATTTTAGCCATCTATCAAGTCTTTGCTCAAGATTCCATCCAGGGCACTTATTACTATTAGTACAGTATTATCTTTGCTTTCTTTTGCCATAATTATTCTTCTTTGTGGGTCTTTATATTTTGTGACTTTCTCCAGGTCTTTCTCTGCTGTTCTGTCTCCAAGTTCTATCACATCCACTATTCAGACGTTTTGCCTTTGTTATTGACAATTCTTGAGTCTGTTAAGTAACAGATGCTTGTCTGTTTGAATCTTACTCGTAGGTGCTTGTCTATTTGAAATTATTATTTTATAAGGTGCAGAGTATTTAGTAGCAGTCAAAATATATAAGGAAGTCACACACCAATATTAAGTGAAAAGCTGAGTGACTTTCAAGAAAGAAATAGTGAACCAAAAATTGCTCTTTTGAGAGCAGAGTCAACGACCATGGTGAAATGAAGAGCAATGAATGGACCAACTCTTTGTGAATTCCAGACAAGGATAGGAATGGCATCATTAACAAGTGCTAGAGTCAGTTGTTCTTCACAAGGAGACCACCAAAGAGCGGTCTCCAACAGGTTCAGACCTCTTGGACACAAGGGGGAATCATTGTAGTCCTAACCACAGTTCAGCACCTTTCTAAACGATACTAGGTTCACATGCTTACTTTTCTAATCACTTTTGGAAATTGCTTGTTAGCTGTTTTTTCAACTATTACATGAACCTCCAGAATGGCAAGTTTGATACAGTGAATGTGTTTCCTTCAGCCCTCAGCAAGAAAAGTTTAAAATATAATTAAGATTTGTTTTTTAAATTCTGGAGAATGGGGGTTAAATAGCAAAAGGCTGATTAGAACATTGAGTTTGAAAAGTTATAAGCAGACTAGGGTCCAGATGGATTTAAATTAAGATTTTGAAATTAATTATAAGAATCCTTCCCTTGGGAAAATGTTGTTTTGAATTCATAAAAAAATAGGATGAAACTTCAAAGATTGGCCACTAGAAGGAACTAGAAGGAATTAAATATTACAATTAAAGGAAAAGAACATTTAAATTAGGTTTACTAATATGGAATGGAGCAAAATACTTTAACATTGAATTTTATATTTGAACAATTGACCTAGAAATTAATTTTAAGAGTATCTGCCATTATAGATAGACTTGATTTAAAATATGCCAAAAAAACAAGTTTTACTGGACAAAATTGAAAGTACCTGAAAATAAATTTAAAAATGACTGAGATTGATTTTAGGATGACAAATTAAATGATATAGAAAAAGATGCTACATTGGACATACATATGAATCTGGCTAATGTTTTAATAATGAAAAGAGATATACAAATAACAAACCAAAAGAATAATCTGGACAACTTTCCTATACTGAATTTACAAAAAAGACTTGTTAAAAAACTTTGTGAGAAGGGACGAAGAAAAATAAATAGAAAGAAACAAAGTTCTAAAATATTCTTTGAAAGGACTAAAGATTTAGATTGTTAAAAGTGAAAGGAAGGAATATACAGTTGGTTTATTTGGTCAAGGTTAAAAGTGATATGTTGTCTCTGATAATTCTTAATGGACTTTTGCTGATCAAGTCTGAACAATGAGATTTTTAGGTTTTGTTTATGATAAGATATGAGAAATGAGAAGAAAAGATCATTTGGCACTGATGCCATTTTTTGAAGTTCACAAAACTGATTCTTCCCAACTTTACCAGACTCTTCTCCTCACTCAATACTGTTCATTTCTTATTCATTATGAAGTGTGTGTGTATGTGTGTATCTATAGCTTTTCTATAAATAGATATCATGGGTTTTATGGGAGGGGCTTGTGAAATGACTTATAGCATAGATTTATTTCTTGCTTTATCCTTGTTACTACTGTTTGATGTGAAGCTCCTTGGGCTGGATGTTGACATTCTACGAAAAAGCCATTTGGGTTATACATCACCTGAGGTCTACTTATCTCTAAGAGAAATACCTGAAGCTGTAACACCGCACTTTGAAACACAAGAACAGGGAAACATTAGTGGCTTGCCGAATTAGACTACTAAACATTCGTTATTATGCAATGGCCAAACTCACAAATGCAGGTAGAATGGCAATAACCTCCTTCTCTTGTTTTTAGCAGCTGTTTTTAAGGTATGCTGCTGGTGAACAGGAGGTGAAAAACAACCATCAAGATTACTAGCTGTAGATTGTCCAGTCTTCCACAAATGTGTACAATCCCCCCTTTAAAAAATATCAAGGGGTATGGGTTAGGGTGCACTACATCAGATGACAGCAAATTTAATTTGTATGCGTTGTATAGAAAAGTATTTCTTTTTAATTTTCCCTTAATCTCTTCAAATTTGTCTTAATCACCATTTCTGAGTTTCAATATTATGAGAAAGAAAGAATAGCTTGTAAAATGTATTCACATTTCATATTATGAGAAAGAAAGAATAACTTGTAAAAATGTATTCACATTTTTTTATATTGGAGAAAAGTGTGTGTACACTTCTATCAGGTTGGATAGGGTGGGCATTCTCCAGGCCCCTTCTCTTAAATGTTGCCATCTATTGGGACCTAGGAAGTGTTCCCTTTCCCATAGCAGCCCCTCCCCTGTGGAATGCCCTTTCCCCATGAGAACAGGCAGGCCTCACCTCTTATCTGGAAATCCGTAAAGTGCTAACTCTTCTACCCAAGTGAAGTGAGGTTGGAGTCAATCTGATATTGTCGGATCCATCAGTAAAGGATGGTTTAGGTGCCAGGTTTAGGGTTTATTTTTGGCTTTTGTTGTTATGAGCCACCCAGAGTTCTATATCTTAATATAGATAGCCATATACTGTAAGTCTTTTCAATCAATTAATCTCTTTTATCTGCTTTCATCCCTATTTAAAAGCCCTAAATGCTGCTATTGTCTCTAGGACTGTAGCCCAGAAGTTCTCAGCTAGAAACCATATGGTCCCCTGAGAGGGCCTAGGATTTTTTTAAGGGAGCTTACAGGTGAAAAACTATAGCAGGCCATGGCATGTACTGAGGGAACCATAGAAAAGTGTATTATAAATAGACTCCCACTGATATAAGAACACGTACCAGTTAGTGATCTATGTCCATATCCAATAATGGAACCTGGACAGGAGGGGACCATAGTAAAAAAGCAAGGTCAGAAAAAGTGCATGGTGAAAAAAAGGCTGAGAACCACTGTTCTATCCCCTTCACTATTTGGGTTGCCTCTCTTTGCCCTTTCTCTTATTCTACCTGAAGCCAGGTAGATTGTTGTAAGATTTACTAATTAACTCATATTTCCAATTCCTAATGATGCCAAGGGTGGAATTTACCATTTTTAAAGCAACCACAGGCTGAGCTGACATTTCTGACAGATGGAGCTTGTCCCTCGTGATTCTAAAATCTTTTTAATCTCAGCTCCCAGCAATAAACAAATTGAACTTTACATTTTTTGTGCCAAGTTGTATCACTTAGCAATCATGATATTATGGACTTACATTTGTCATTGTAATTCCCATTCACCCAGTTTAGACACAACCTTTTGGATAACTTCCCAATTTCTTTTTGTGAGCTGTTTGGTATCAAGATCAAACTGGGCCAACTGACTATTTATTCCTAGCACTAACTTCCTTTACTGGACCCAGCCTAGTTTGATCATTCCTTCAATCTGAGAACGCTCTTTTTATTCTTATTCTCTGGGCCCCTTTTTTTCTCAACCTTGACTACTTTAAGATACAGTATATGGTTTCAATTCCCAGAATTCCCCAGCTAGCATATTTCAAAGTTGTCAAACTTGAGAGACAGAAACACTGGTGTGGGCCAATCCTGTGGACTCAGAAACACATGGAAGTCTAGCAGCTTGCTTTATAAACAAGAGAAAAAGGAGAAATCCATCTGTTCAGGCAACCAGCCAAATTAGGGACAGTTGGTTTTTTAAGCCCTCTGTTTGCTTATGAGAAGCAGTCTAAGCAGCACAGCAAGCATCCTCAATGGAGATATCTCCATTGATCTGGGACCCAGGGCTACTCGGTTTGCTTTATGGTTATAGTCAAAGTTTGAACATAAAATGCATTGAATCTGCATTTTTGTATTGCTGTACAATACAAAAGAATTCTCCTTATCCTAATTCAGAGGTGCATTTGTAAATTAGAGGAGACATATAAATTCCCATTAAGAGTGACTAACAGGTCTGAATTGGGTGTTTTTTAATTGTGTTTCTCAGTGCAGAATGATTGCCAAGGTGTTTTATATTAAAAAAATAAAGCAAGTGCAATGACTGCTTATACTCCTTTCAATTTTGCTGTTGTATATTCTGCTGTCTACATAAATTAGAAATTTGGAGAAATAGAATCCAAATCAAATATGTTTGTGGAACATGAGTTTGGGAGGCATTTCTTAATGAAAGATAATCCATACTGGTGGATTATTTTTGTTTGTCACTGCTAAGAAATTAGTGCAATTAGTGCAGGCTCGAATCCCACCAGGCTCAAGGTTGACTCAGCCTTCCATCCTCTCAGGGTAAGTAAATTGAGGACCCAAGATTGTTGGGGCAATAAGCTGACTTTGTAAAAATGCGGCTTGGCGGGGGGGGTAAAAAGCCCTAGAAATAAGCAGGCATATATAATGGAATGAAGGCTATTGCCGAGCATTTAGCATGGTGCTCCATAGACTGTAAGCCGCCCTGAGTCTCTGGAGAAGGGCAGCATATAAGTGCGAATTTTTTTTTAAAAAAAAAGCACTTATACTGTTGATACTATTACAAAGATACATACATATTCTTCCCTTTCCAATCTTCCCCTAAAATAATGGTTTCTCCCTGTCAACCTTTATGCATTCTATACATTATACCTGGTGTCAGCAGAAACTATAGATCTTGAGATCCAGATAGATAATTGTGTGATTTGCAATAATTCAACAAGGATTTCTCATTCACAATTACGTTTAATAGCAAAATAACTCTTGAGAGCCAATTTGTATTGCTGATTTTTTTAAAATGGAGCATAAGGAAGTGGATTTTGGAAGGATTGCAAATTTTTGAGCTTAATTTTTTTAATTCTAATCATAAGTGATGGTAGGTTTTTGTGCAAATAAATTATAAAAATAAATAAATTAATAAAAATAAAAATATGCATGTTGCAAGTCCAAATGTTCTGTTTTCTGTCCCAATTTCATGATGCCAGTATTCAAAAGTGTGCTGAAAAGTATTCTTCATGTGTAGAAGTAATGTTTTTCACAATAATAATGCAGTTTGAATAGAATTCAAGTTTTGCTCAAGGAGAGCTGCTGGGATATTCCAGCACCATAGTGCAGATGAGCAGGGAAAATGATGACTTGTTTCATGGCTGTTTCAAAAATCTACATTTCCCTTTCTAGGCCATGAAGTTAACTCTACTAAAATGCATGCAGCCTTTGTACATTCTAAAGCATACTGGATGACACATCATTCTGAGTTTTTTTTTTAGAGCATCATGCAGTTCAAATATTGTAATTAGATTTGCATCATCTGTGGCATTATCAAAGGACAAGAATTAATGACAGTAATATTAATCCATTCTTTCATTCAGCATGTACCATAGCACTGTTAAATTAACTGATTTTGGTATACCATATTTTCCTTTTTCCTCCCCTTATCTGCTGGTTTGCTGATTTTCATGCAAATATAAAATATAGATGCGTATTTTCAATAGAATATGCTGCATATCTCTTTTTTATCTAAGTTTCAGCTTACAAGAGCTAAGTCCCAGGTTAAATTCTCAAGTCCAATTTATTTATTCCATATGTAACTCCAATAAACTGTAGGTAGCATTCATATTTTCCTCCCTCCTTTCATTTAACCCTTGAAACAATCTTGTGAAGTTCATTAAGCTAAGACAGCAAGTGACAGCTGGCTCAAGGATGCCCAGTGAATTGTCTGTAATTGATTAGGAGTAGTCATTTTAACCTTGATTTAAGTATCATTTTAAACCAGGAATGGGAAATCTGTAGTTCTCCAAGTGCTGTTGAACAACAGCTGCTTAGGAGTCCAACCTAGTCCAGTGTACTACAGTCTCCCTACCTTATATTAAGCTGCCTCCCCATAGTATAATAACCTCAAAAGATAAACAGATGAACACCCTCACTATATGACCCCCAAGTTTGCATTGCAATGATCTCCACCTTTGATTATCTTCCTGAAACTGTTGCTCTCCTTAGCATAAGAGAGCCAATATATTTGGAGGCTGTAGAAACTAGGCCAGACATATGCAGTAGATATCTTCAGTTATTGTTCTCAACTCTTGTTAACCTAACTAACTTAGCCATTGAAGGGGCTTGGTGGAATGCACTGTGCAATAGCGTTGTCTACAGCTATGAAGAATGAAATGAACGAAGTGACAAGCTAGCTGCCAGAGCTGGCACCATCAAGGCCTGGGGGGCAGGGAGAGGAATGGAGACAGACTTCAACATCTATTTTCAAAGATGGAAGGTCCAAGACATGACAGCAATAACAACTTTTTAAATTATTACAACTGACATCTCACAATATCTTTTGTGAAACCTTTCCCCCAAATGTATTCTTTTACAACAAAACAAGCTGAAACTCAGAACTTGTATCTTAGTCTTTCGCTTGGTTCGTATACAACATAAAATCAAGGGTTGTTTTTTTTTTTTTTTGAATAACCCATAATGACCCATTCACATATAATGCAAAAACAAAATTTATGGCTTCTCATATCTTCTACATTAAAAAAAAAACTCTCAAGCCTCAGATGGCTGAATGTTATACAGTATATTGGACTGTAAGAGCAATTATGATTGTTCAGCCTGCCTTTCTCTTTGTCCCTGTCTAAGCTCTTCACTGAAGGCATCACCAACAAGCTAATGGCTTGTTTCACAGATGAGAATATGAGAGATGCAGTCCTAGTGCGGGTCTATGGCAGGAAAACAGAACTTATTGTGGACCGAGCCAATGAGCTGAGAAATTTCCAAGTCCTTCAGGACAACGGCTGTGCCCCCAACCTCTTCTGCACTTTTGAGAATGGATATTGCTATGAATTCATGTCAGGGAAGGCTCTGGGACCAGAACATATCCGGGAGCCAAGTATGTTCAGGTATGTGTCCTTCCTTGCTCAAATCTATAAATAAAGCTGATGGTTATTATTAATTGGAAAAGGTTTTTTTCTCCCTGCTTTTAGTTTGGCCCCATAGTGCTATTGTGGTGATATAGCTGATGTATTACTCAATTCCCAATTTAAAAAGTTTTACAGATAACACAGAAAAGAAGAGATGCTCAGAAGACTCATAGCTTTTGCGTAACAGTGTTTCAATGTCAGACTTTTTTGCCTCCATGGCAGGATACAAGCCCACCAAATTCTCGTTTCTCTACTCTGTCCCAACCCTGGATGTTTTCCGCTGTAAAAAAAATGAATGAATAAAAAGGGCTATAGCTGATGCATGTTTTGAAATCCAGTGAAGATGCTTAAACTTCATTTTCATTTAATAGGAAACGCAACTGGGAAACTAGTTCATTTATTGATCTTCAAATTAGTTGTACAGGAGACCACAAGGAGTATTTCTTTTGCAGATTATTTTTCTCAAATCAATTTTTCTTTAGATAGGTTGAACTATGATTCCCATTATCCCAAGGGAGACTAAAACAGGCTGGAGATTATGAATATCACTATCACATTTTTCTGGAGATACTAGATTAAGGAAAGCTGTTTTAAAAGTAAGTAAGTAAGTTTTACAAGAAAGCTACTTTCCCAAAGTAATACTAAGTAAGAATCCCAATACCGCATAATTTTGATCAATTACCATGGTACTGTAGTTAGCACAATCACTAGCACTGATGATGTTTACCTAGCTTGGATAATGAAACGTGTGCAAGAAAACAAATAAGATCGGAGAGCACCAGAGACCTCTCCTTTCAACCCTGATCCACAAATATTCTCCTGTATTGGTACGTAATTAGAAAATGATTAGCATGTTTAAAACAATATTTTGTATAATGTTCTCTTGGATCAGAGATCCCATATACTAAATTTGGGGGATGTTCTTGTAATGGATGTAGTAGAGCATCCATCTATTAAGTTAGATAAGTTGTCATGCTAGATTTATCGGAACTGGGATACAGAAAGTAGAGTACAATATTTGCTGATTTTTGTGGGCCCTTTTCAGTTGTCAGAAAATGAACTAGAGGTATATTAGTGTTTCTTTTTTTTTTACATGCAAAATTAGGGAACATTTTGAAGACAAACTGCTTAAATAAACAAAAATTAATTCAGATCTGGCTGGATTTTCCAAATTAGCACCGATAATGTTACTTAGCTTGGCAATGAAAGATTTGCAAGGAAAAAAATCAAGCTCAGAACTCCCAAATTATCTTTTTTATGCAGTTCTAATTCATCTGTTGTGGCTTTAATTTGTACAATTCAAAGTAACATGCAGGATGTTACTTCCTCCTGTTTTCTCTACAATGGCCCATTGTCTTGGACTAAGAGGAACTGTCCTAAAGTCAGCCAGACAGCTTCCAGGGATCAGGGACAACTAAAGTTCCCAATCTTCCATGTCTTGTCCAGCACCTTAGCCACTACACAAAACTGGCTCCCTCTTTTGCTACATTAAAAGTAATGTGTTGCTCTTGAACTGTTCATTCTTTGTGATTTATTTTAGGCTAGTAGCCCAGGAGATGGCCAAAATGCACAGGATTCACACCAACGGGAGTCTTCCCAGGCCTTGTCTTTGGCACAGATTGTACAAGTACCTTAATATTGTGAAAACGGAGTTTGCTAAAAAGACATCAAATTCCAGGTAAATTTAAAAAATAAAAATGAATATCTGGTAAATACAAGAGTAAACAGTTTTGGTTATGGCATTGTAATTATTTTAAGCATATAGTGCAAAATGCTGAGATAAGCAATGAATCAAGGAAAGATAATAAATTTGTTCTCATTTAAAACATATACACACCCATGATAAAAGTTATGGCTGGGTCTTGGACAAAGTTTTTGAACTTTCAAAATTGAAAGGATATACATGAATTTGTTGAATGAATTTGTCTAGCCTGTTGTTGAAAACCTAGGACACTTATACATGGTTTATCAGATTTGATTGACTTCCATAACCTGATGTCCTCCAGATGTGTTATAGTCCAACATATATAGAAAGCAAGGAGACAGAACAATTGGGTTTTAATACTGAATAATGTAGAAATATCAGACCGCAAAGAGTACAAGTCAATGTCTTTTTTTGTTGCAGCAAAAATTGACTATTACACATTTTACGTGCTTTAGAGTAAAAAGTTATATAGTTTAGAATTTCATCTAGAATCATACTGTGCAATAAATAGCAACAGCATTTATTCTGAAATAGATTTTTTTCCTTTCTGAATAAAATGCCTATTTGTCTTCTGTGCATTTAAAGCATATTTATACATTAGGTTACTATAGGGGACACCCCACAGTATGATCCATCTTTTTGCAAAGTTCTTACAGCAAACACTATTCAGGCACATTTATTTCAAATATCCAAAGATTTTCACATTGGTGTATAACTGATACTGATTTATAGGAGCACGCTTCTAGTTCTCCTGTCCAATTTCACTTCTACATAGTCCACTTGCCCAGATGGGCAAAAGGGCAAAAAATCTGAGCACGGTATAGTAAGGATTGTGTTTGCTTTGCCATTCACTAAATACCTTCAAAAGAAAGTAAGCCTATATCATCCATGAAAATTTGTTGTAAAACAATTGCTATGTTGGTACAAATAGTATTTAACTATGGGTGAATACTAGGATCAGAGGTGGTTTAAGAAAAACTAGAATTACTATTGATGAATAATTTTAATTGGTGAACATTTACAATTTTAAATATTTCTTTGGCAAACTCATATACACTTGATAGAGAATTAATTACTATTTCCTAACTGGAGCCAGCAGCTAGAGAAAAATGAGCCTTGTATCACAAATCTTACTAATTTTTTAAAAAAGACTCTAGCCATAAGAAAGGTTTACTGTCTACCAGTGGGCATGGCATCAGTTTGTCTTCCTTCTCAAGCTTCCTTCAAGAAATGCAGATTCCTAGCCTAGAGGTGTTAGAAGAAGAGATTCATTGGATGAAAGAACATCTCTCCCAGCTTCAGTCTCCAATCGTCTTCTGCCACAATGATCTTTTGAGCAAGAACATCATCTACAACAAAGCCGAAGGTTTGTTACTTTGTTCTCAGACATGCATAATGCTTGCAAACCAAGCATTAGTTAATTTAGAGCATCATTCAAGATAAAAATGATATTGGCACTTTTTTTTTTAAGAAGAAGCCTCTTGGTTAGAAATTCACTTGCAACAGTCTCTGGCTTTATTTTTTCAGGTCATGTCCGGTTCATAGATTATGAATATACTGGCTACAATTACCAAGCATATGACATTGGGAATCATTTTAATGAATTTGCAGGTGAGTGCAGGGGTGGGATTTTACCAGTTCGCACCTATTCGCTAGAACCAGTTGTTAATATTCTAAGCAATTCGGAGAACTGGTTGTTAGAAGAAATTACGGGCCTAATCCTGTAAGAAAGGCAGGAAGGAAACATTCTGGTGTTGCTTACAGAAACTGCCTCTCCGTTAACCCTTATTATTCTTGGCAGGACTAGACTTCCTGTCTCAGGAACTTCTCTGGAATTTTTCCCCCCCTCCTTTGCTGGTACTTTGCTTGTATGGAGTGACCATTCAAAGTTACAGTGGCACTAAAAAAAGTGACATGACCATTTTTCACACTTACAACTGTTGCAGCATCCCCACAGTCATGAGAGGCCAGGTGAGGAGATGCGTGCCTCGATGTGAGTGATATTGAGTTGGCCATGCCCAGCCAAAAACATGACCACCAAGCCATGTCCACCCAGTCACATGACCACCAAACAATGCCCACCATCTAAGCCACACCCACAGAACTTGCTGTTAAAAAATTTGAATCCCACCCCTGGGTGAGTGGATATCCTCCTCCCACTCCGGCATTTCCTGCATTTGTAGAAGCAGGAAATACCGTGTTATACTTAAGATTAAAATACAATACATTATATATCACTTTTCTCCTATAGTACTCATTACTCACAAAAGGCACTGCTCTTTAACCTGCTGCCAAGTATCTGCAGATCTCTCACTGTGCTGACTTATTGTGCTCCAAGATGTGAGAATTGTTTCTGAGCTACTAATTCCCATGTTGCTTCCCAGTAGATTCAAATAATGCCCCTGTCATGCCCCTGTCAGAGTCTGAATCTGAGGAGAAAGATGAACAGCTGACAGGGAATGGGAGTATGGCTCCGTTGGCTGTGGAGGAAACTGGGGTAGGGCAAAGTCCAGCTGGGCAGAGCAGGGGGTGGTAGAACAAGGAAGAGGGAGTTCTGAGGAAGACCCAGGCCCACCCCCTCTTCATCCTAGGGCATGCAGGGAGGAATGGAGAAAAGAGCAATGTGGGTTGCATAGCTTATGGGGGAGGAAAGGGTCCTGATTTCCTTCATTAGGCACACCTGGGAAAAGAGTTGAAAAGAGATGCAAGCTGAGTATAGCGTCTGCTGGTAACAAACATGAGTTTATCTTGTGTTGACTTTGGTTATCTGCGATCCTGGCATCCTCCCAACTGGGTTGAATTACTGCCGTTCCTTCACATCTGGAATTCCTTCTCTTGCCCTGCTGAACTAATTACCTCATCTTGCATTGATTGGACTTATAGTTACAGTTTTTGTTGACAACGTTTTGGACTTGAATCTCGGCAGCCAAAAGCTGTTGCTGGGAGAGTTTTTCTCCATTCCAGAAGGTAACCAGGACATTGGGAGCAAAGTTGGAGCAAATAAAGGGACTTCTACTTATTATTTGACTATATTGCCTTTGGGCCATGCCTCAGGTCATCACAGAATGGAAGGCAAAGCTTAAATAAGTTTGCTTTAAATTACAAACTGCTGAGAAACAAGAATATCTATAGTGATAAATGGCTTACAGAGTCCATCGGAGTTGGGCAGCCAATACATTGAAATAAATATAATAATATCTTAAACAGCCATTTTAGATCACTGTAAGATGATTTCTCTACCCTGATCCTCCCTCTATCTCTCGTCAGCAATTCTGATTTTAAGGATGGGTTTTAGAACTTATTTACAACTTATTTTCAAGAAACTGCATGTAATTATCCATACTATTAATTCTCTGATGAATGGGATTTTTTTTTAATACAGAAAATCACTATGGCTAATTAGGTCTGCTACCAACTCAGCATGTACTATATCTATTCTGTAAGGATCATGAAATCTAAGTTGGGTCAAACTGGAAGATTTTCAGAATAGAATAGAATAGAATACTTTATTGGCCAAGTGTGATTGGACACACAAGGAATTTGTCTTGGTGTAAATACTCTCACTATGCATAAAGAAGGAACATTCGTTAAGAATTAAGAATCATAATGTACAACACTTAATGATAGTCATAGGGTACAATCAACATCAAATCATACTAGGAAACAGAGGATACAAGCAACAAAGTTATAGTCACAAGTGGGAGGGCATGGGTGATAAGGAGTGATGAGAAGATTAACAGTAATAGTAGTGTACACTTTGTAAATAGTTGAACAGTGTTGAGGGAATTATTTGTTTAGCAGAGTGATGGCTTTCGGGAAAAAACTGTTCTTGTGTCTAGTTGTTCTGGTGTGCAGTGCTCTATAGCGTCGTTTTGAGGGAAGGAGTTGAAACAGTTTATGTCCAGGATGTGAGGGGTCTGTAAGTATTTTCACAGCCCTCTTTTTGACTCGTGCAGTATACAGGTCCTCGATTGAAGGCAGGTGGGTGGTAATTGTTTTTTCTGCAGTCAGAAGGAAAATGCAAAAGTTGTTAGAAAAGATTCAAGTGGTAGCACTTCTCAGAACAAGCTGTTGGTTGCATGGCTATTTGCTTCTGCTGCACTATGCACTAGAACAGAATTAACATGATTGCAGAAGAGAAGCAGCTTGCTTAGTGTGTTAGTCTACACTGAGAAGCAGGACTTCTCTTGATTTTGCTGAATGACTTTTAACAAATATTTTAAGATATGTAGAACTTGGGGGCACTATTTTGCACTGATTCCAGCGATGTTTGATTAAATGTTTCCAGAACACAGTGTTGGATATTGCTCAGCTTCACAATTCCCATCAGGACCTTATCTTCTCCTTTAAAAAACAGAAATATCTGCATAATGCCAGTGGAGACGATAATTCAGAGCTGTGTCTTATAATTAAGCTTTGGCTGGACAATTCAGAATTGTCCTTTCAAGGAAAATGTCTTGAACCTGTATCTGAAATCAGCGAGAAATTGGATGTGGGCCAAAAGAAAGCCTCAAACCAGCCAAATCTCCTTCAGGTGTTGCTTTTGACAACATATACTGAGGTACTGGCACTTTGCTGTTAATCTCTGTTCCCTGTGGAGATGATTTTGAAAAGGGTTTGGAAAATTCTGGTAGTATAATAGTGTAACAGATGGATTATTGTCTTGTAGATACTTTAGAAGCTATTTATTACTAGGCTTAGAACAGCTATTCCCATTGCTTGCTAAGTTCAGTTCAAGGTTGCTCTTTTAGATCTATAAATGGCTTGGGCCAAAATATCTCAAAGACTGCTTCCTCCCTTGTGAGATCACTTATAATCTATAACATTCATCAGAAGTCCTGAAAGAGAGGCTAGGCTAGCGGATGTAGTATACAGGATGTTTTCCACAGCACTGTAATGTTGGGAGCTTTATTCCAAGAGCAATTAGGATGGGTCCATCCTTATTTACTTTTATAGTCCAATAAAGAAATATTGTTTGGTTAGACCTTTGATGTCCTCTGCTTGATGTGAAGCCCAACAAAAGGAAGAGAAGCAATGGGAAGAAAAGATTGAGCTGTGGTTACATTGATTCAAAGCTTTTCTTAGTTTGGGTCTTTTATTCATTCTGTCAATAAACACCCACATTCATTCTTTGTAGCAAGCTACAATAGGAAACAACAGCTTATCCATTAGACTTCTCTCAGCATTTCATTAATTCCATTCTCAGCCTCTTTTCCTCTTAAATCTCTCTCCTTGGTTCTACCAGTCAAATTCCTTCAGTTTGTTCAAATAACGACAGAAACTGTAAGAAGTATTTCCTTCTACAAACTTATTTTTCCTTCTTCTGTTGTAACCATGCAATTTCTTATTAATATGCAACAATAGTACAGTAATGCATTGGGATATACAAATCTTAAAATCAATCCAAACTTCCCAACAGTCTGGCTAAATTTAAGCCAATGTATTTTCTGGACTCGGTTTAACCCAGTTCCATCCAGTCTGACATCGACTGCACCTAATCCTCTTGCCTTCTCTGCTCCCAGGGCTCAATGAAGTCGATTACAGCTTATATCCATGCAAGGAAGTCCAATTGCAATGGCTGAGATACTATCTGCAGTCTTACAAGAAACTAAGCCCAGAGGACCAGGGAGAAGGAAACAAAAGCAGAGGAGGGAGTGGAGCAGTATCTGAAGAAGAACTGGAGAGTCTCTACGTGCAAGTGAACCAGTTTGCTTTGGTGAGTATTTGTAAAATGATCGAAGGGTGGATAAAATAAAAGAGACTATTGCATGCTCTGCAAACTGAGGCTGTCCAAGTCACATTAATCCAATGGCCATTTTTATATTTATATTAATTTATTAATTAAAAAGAAAGCCACAGCATCATACTAATCATTTGTTTTCTAATCTCTCCTCATCCCTTCATCTATTAGCTATTCTTATCTATAGATCAATGTGATGTCTTCTAGCTATTTTGGATAACAGCTGTCATATTCCACAGCCAATATGATTATTGGCAATTGAAATTCATTTGTTTGGAAGGCACTCTATTAGAAGAGGGTATTCTGTAACTATTTATTCTACCCTGTAGCTAAACCTAAGACAACACATTTGTTTGCCTAAAAGTGGAGACTAGTACTGTAAAAGTCAGCTTCTACTTGCATCAATCTGTGTATGGCTCTTATTCCTGCAGTTCTAGAGGCAATCTAATTCGAATGTTTGCAACCATGATCATGTAGCTTCAACAACAGTCATTATTCCATTTAATTTAGATCAGCATAAGATTTTAAAGAACTTCAAACCACATAGGTACAAATTTAGCTGGACCCAGTTCGGATATTTTTGTGCTATATTTTGTTATCCTTCTCATGACTTTGTTCATTTTGCAGTGGTTTTTAGCTTGTTCCACTATCACAGTTCTGTGTATTCCCAAGTTTTCCCAAATACTAGCTATTGTTTTGCCTTTCTGTGCTGGTTCGTTCTTTCTTTCTTTCTTTCTTTCTTTCTTTCTTTCTTTCTTTCTTTCTTTCTTTCTTTCTTTCTTTCTTTCTTTCTTTCTTTCTTTCTTTCTTTCTTTCTTTCTTTCTTTCTTTCTTTCTTCTTTCCTTCCTTCCTTCCTTCCTTCCTTCCTTCCTTCCTTCCTTCCTTCCTTTCCTTCCTTCCTTCCTTCCCCTGTAAATAACTGTCTCTGCAGGTACCAAATTCAATGAGAACTCTTTGGGTGTGTGCAAGTACGTACATTCTCTCATATAGAATTAAGCTGTTATATGTTAATACGTCCACTCACACTGCTCAAAGGCATCTTTCTAATGTTGTTGTCTTTTCTCAGGCTTCCCATTTTCTGTGGGCTTGCTGGGGCCTGATCCAAGCCCAATTCTCTACGATAGACTTTAATTTTGCCAGGTGAGTCATTTCTATTTGCACTGACAGGATACAAACAAGATGCTAGTCGTTTGTTTCTTTGTCTGCCTGGCATCGGGGAGGGGGTGGAGATGCCAGTGACAATCATTTGCTATTTGGTTCAGAGTCCTGATCATCAGTGTAAAATGTTATGGCTGCAGTCATATAAGACTTACCTAAGAGCATTTCTGTGAGATTTACTTATATAAAAGTAATGTGAAAACCTTGCAATTCTTTTAAGCTTTGATCGCCTGTTTACCTTATCCCTCTAGCAATAGAAGTGGGAGCTTCCCGGTTTCCAGCTTGGTTAAGTTTAATAAGCTCTCATTCTAGAAATTAAACACATTTAGTGTTAATGTCTTATTAGTTCTATGCCATCTGTTAGTTCTATGCCTTCCAAAAGTTTGTCTTTTTTCAATGAGTTTCATGATAGTTGCCTGTTTCATGAGTTTTAAGGCAATGATTGAAATATTTTGATGCTTAATGGCTTTTTTGATTTGAAAAGGTGGGCTAGAGAAACTTACACTATACTGCAGTAAGATACCTAAAGTCTCAATGCATTATAAGAAAAAATTAACTAACAAATAACTTTTTGAAAATATCAGTGAAGAATCAGTTTTAATAGAAGTTCCTGATTCTTCCCTTGATGTCATTCACTCTTCTGCCCCACATCCTTACCATGGTTGATTAAATATAGATGAAATGAAGAGAAAGGTAAAATGAAACCAAATGTATAAATGAATAACCTGCTTTGCCTTCTTTCCCATAGCCTTGTGACCCATTGAACAACTGTTCATTTTAAATTTCCTGCAATTTTTGCAAGTTTACATTTACATTCCCAATCACCTATATTTGTAAACATTTCCAAGTAATCTTACATGGGATTGGTATTTTATGTACTTTCTCAGCCAAGACAATTACTCCTAGGTAAAAGTGTACTTAGAACGTAGCCTTTGTCTTTTTTCTTATTACTGTAGTTAGTTAATGCATTTAAACCCATCCTGAAATCAAAGGTGGGGTCAAAATGTTTGAGTTAAGCATTCGAAACATTTCTCATCCAAGAAACATTTTCTAGGAAAAAAACAAGCAAGTTCAGTTGGCTTTTGAAAAGCACATTTGGGACAACATTCGAAGACATTCACTTGTGATGAAAAGAAAAGGTCAAAAGCTGAGATAAATTTATATTAATACTTTAAGGGCATACCGATTCATTGGCCTGCTGTTCCAATCTCCTATTGGAGCAGCACAGCTGATGATTTTATTATCTGCATCAATTAGAAAATACTTCCTAGAATTATTAGGCACTCGGTTATCTGGGAATTGGTGCAATTGTGATTATTTTAGAAATGCAGGAGAAACTCTTAATGAGAAATTTAGAGATCATCACATGTAGATTTTATGATAGATTTGAGAATCAAGAAGGGAAATTAAATGACACATAGATTTAGAATAATTTTGACCAGAATTCCTGATTAGATTAAGTCTGATGCATTAGCAACATGTTGGGCATGAAAGGGAGTGGGTTTGCATATAACCTGCCTTATACCATTTTTTAATTGATTCCTATAATTTTATACTTTTGGCTGAGAGTAAGTAGATAGTTCAAGTCCCAAAGGTGCTTTTTCAAAAGGCAACTGGACTTGTTTTTCTTTGAAGACATTTCGCTTCTCATCCAAGAAGCTTCTTAATTCCATAGATATTTAGATGGTTCATGATCACCTAAAAACTCCATATCTAAGTCCCCGATTTCAAGTCCTAACCTAATACTTTCATTGCTATATCCTATTATTGTTGATTATATTTTTACAACAGCATGTAAAATCATCCTGTTATGAGCATCATGTGTGAATTATCAAAATAAGCATGTTTATAAAAAATGTAAGAATGCATATAAATGCATGAGAAGTATCAGTGTAAGAATTCAGTGTTTAAGTGCTGCAGATGTATGTGAGAAGACAGACTCTGTACAGATAGGACATCTGTAACTTTTTTGGCATAATTTTCCATCCGTAGACACCAAAGATATACTACAAAATTAATATGTACACAATGTTCCTATTATTATGCATAACAAATATTTATCTTTGTATTGCTGTGCAGGTACGCAGAGATAAGATTTAAGCAGTACTTTAAAACGAAACCTGAGGTGACTTCCCTTCAAATGTCCAAGTGAGGTTGAAATCCAAAGAGTCTTCGAGTTCTCAAGATTCTACTCGTTATTTTCTCTGGTGCAAAGCACCTGCCACCCTCTCCTCCTGCAGTGCTGAGTGGTCAGACATCATGAAACAGGGCTAGGAAAGAAAAGCACACCTTCCACAAAGCCAAAAAATTCAACAAAGCCCCTGAACTTGGCTGTCGCATGTTGGTTTCAGAAGGTGATGTTATGACATAGCTGCTGGCAAGAGTTTCTGGGGCACATGCAGGAAAAATTCCAGGGCTTCTGGGCTTAATATGTGGGTGGCCAATAGGGGAGAAGATTTGCTTAGAGATTTGTATAGCCTTGAAGGTTATTGCTGGATGACACTTTTGTTCTTTGGCCAGAAGAAAGACAACTAACAAGAGTTTTGTTTTTGTTTTTCAAGAATATGGGATTGTGATCTTTTTGTTTGTGAGAATGGAGGAGAAAAAATAGCTTCTCTTTACAACACTGTAAGAATCCATTTTGAGATCTGCTTCACTCTCTACATGTATGGGTGGAGAGAAAATCCATGATTTAAAAGATTAAGACCCTGAAGGTGGAATAAATATTCCCACATGCATCAGTTTTAAAATATGAAACATTTAGACTCAGGGAAAGTCCCAGTCCTTAAAAGAGCTATTACAGCTTTGATCAAGCTTTGAGCTGATGGCCTCCTTGAACTATTAACTGGCAACAGAGAGCTCTGTGCTGAAAATTGTATTAGACATTGTGGGCAATTTCAACATCTATATTCTGAAAGTCAAACAATGTAGGCAACCTCAGATTATGTGTGCATGTAATTCACACAGTGCCACTTTGAAGAGAGCAGATATTACTACCTAAAACCTAATTTGATGAAAGCACAAAAGACAGAGTATTTTTTTTTGTAAAGAATAGATGTACAAAGTTTATGCAATACTCTGTTATTATAATGGCCATATGTGAACTCATCTCTCCCCATCACAAAATTGCATCCTGTCCCAAATGGTACAAATATGATTGCATTTCCATTAATGTGTTGATTTGCCCATAGGGTCTTTTGTAATATTACATTGTGCCATTCAGTATTTTGAGAAGGTGAATTCCATAAAAATAAACTGTTTTAATAACACAAATCTATATAAGTAGGAAAGTGTAATTCATGTCGATGTAGCACAGGAAAAAGAAGCACGTCAATAAGTTTTTACCCAAGTTTACTACCTGCTTACCAATTTAGTGCAGCTTTTTGCCACCTGGACACATCCAGCAGATTCAGATAGTAGCTCCAAAATTACCAGCCTTCCTCTGGCTAAGAATTCTGGAATTTGAAGACTTGTTTTATCTAAAGACGGCCAAATTGAAGCTATTTCAATCATACAGCAAAGAGGAAAAATCTTATGACTGCATTGGTATAAACTATGACATAGACAATCTGGTCTCCTTCAGCTAATCCTTTTATTTTCCAATTTTACCTTGTACATAAATAAATATTATACCTTTATATCCAGATTGTGGATTAGGAAACTAGAACCAACCTGAAGATCTTTTATGAGTTGCAAAGAGCTCTCACTGTTACGGTGCTTTATCTTCAAGAAGATCCTTTTGAGTTCCTTTGATTAAAGGGTCACGTTTATATATACCTTCTATGGGTTCTCCAGTCAGAAGTAGATTGGCATTTCTGCATTGCCCTATGACTGGATAAAACTGAAGTGTGAAGGCATAATGGGAATGAAACTTGGTATCAGTCCTTGGGTCTCTATCTGAGGCACTGTAATCAATATAAAACATATCATTTTTACACTCCAAATTTTCAGATGGGTTTTTATTTCACTCAGCAAGCAATTACTAGAATTAAAAACAGATGACCTCTCAGTTCCTATGATGTCTCTTCATCTTAGTTATGTACTTAAATGATCGAATGTTCACTGAATTTGTACTTTGGAGCAAAGATAGAAACAATAAGCCTCCTGCAGGCTTGTAATTGCAATGCTATTATAATTAATTTCCTAGAATCTGATTTCCTGTAGTTTTTTCATAGTAGGATAGCTGGTGCAGAATTGCTGTCAAGAGGGGGCATTTAGTATCCTTAAGAAAGGGGACAGTCAAGCCAGTATTTGCCAGATGCTTTGCATTTACGCCCACAAGCTGCAGCCCATGTTCCTGGTGTTAAGATATTATGGAATTGTAGTCCAAAATATCCAGTCAACATAAGACTGCCTTGTCTTAGACATTTATGTGCTTGGATAGTATTTACTTTCTCCTTTGTAGAATTGTTTTGCTTTTTTAAAATTTCTGTTAGCCTTTGAACAATGGGATAAAAATAGTTATATGTTTACATTCTCTGCATTCCAGATCCAACCATTAACCCTGATTCATTATGTATCTCTATACATTTTCAGCCTTGCTGTATTGCCTTTCTTCTTTTTTTTCAAAACATTCCATTCAATCACTATCTTGGTCTTATCCCTTTTCTCAACCCATTCACCCTTCATGTGAATTGTGTGTGTATGTGAGAGCAAGATATTTGATCCTCATTCATTCTCTGTATGACTAAGCCATTGTCACATACATCTTTATTTTTCGGTGCAGTCCACATTCAATGAGCACCCTCTCATTCCATATTCTATCTCTGTTTGACTTCACATATATTTTAAGCACCCCAATCCTGGTGCATTCAACTCACTTTTATATTTCTCTTGATATACCCAACTCTCACATCTATGTGACAAATTGAGCAGGATACAAGCAATCTCTCTCTGCTTCTTTTAACAAGCATCCATTCTTCACAACAGACCATACTATCTTTTCATCACATTTGTACATCTTAACATTTATTTTTCCAGTTTTGCATTTGTAGTGAAAGTCTAGCAAGACCTATTCACCTACCTGTGATGTTTTAGCTGTGTAACTATAACATAACTTGCAATCATTCACTCCATTTTCATTATCAAGAACAACTACCCTGGTCTTTATTGCATTAATGTTCAGATAACTACCAGCCCCCCAAATGGATAGTAAAAAGCAAGACAGCCTTTTAATTATAGGGTATCCCTAAGCATTACGAACATGTCCTCTAAATTAAGGTTATGAAACAGAATTGAAGTAGTTCTTTGATGTTTCCTATTTATAAATGTAGCTATTTATTGTTATTTGGTAAATAATACTTACAGAACTGATCTTGTGAAAATTGGCCAAATCCTGTTTTATGATAGGACCACACTAAACCTCACTGTGAATCTAACCAGCATGATTTGAAATCCTTCAAGTGAATTTGACTTCAACTCCCAATAGCCATTATAGACAATGCATTATGGGAGATGTATATAGAGACAGGTGTAATTTGTGAATGTAAATACAGGTGAAGAAAAAACGTATAAGATCTTGTCCATGATCATTTCTTATGACAATCATTATTTATGAACAAAATACACGAACTTCTGCCTTCTCAGTACTTCTGATCTCATATGCTATAATGGGACTGACATCTGTTTATATATAATCCTTCCAAATAATGGGGATGTTGAAGGATAAAATGGATTAAATGGATGGATATAATGAGCAGGATCAGCAGAGTACAGCTGTGGAGAAAGGATTGAAAATGATATAAATCATCTTACTTGTGCAGAAAATAAAACACATGACTTCATTTTCATGCTTCTACCCCTTACTTCTCATTCCTTCTTCCCTTTCTTAATTCATGATAGGACCTCCTTGGTCAGTTTTTTGCAGGACTTTTTCTTTAAAGATGCTTCCTTTGCCTGTTTTTACCAATGTCCTTCTGACCTTCTCATTAAAAAGTCTGCTTTTCCCATTTTTTCCTTTCCTCCATCTTACAAGCAAGATGCTGATTTCTGAATAAACCTCCAAAACCACAACATGCCGATCAGGAGACACAAGAAGACATTAGAACTTTCAGACCCAGAAAGTTCCTACTGAGGATTTCCCCAGGGCAAAAAGGCCAGATTCTTCAGCCATAGCTAAATTCCCTTCACCTCTGATGCAGCAAAAAGATAACCCTTCTTGTCTGGGGAAAAGTATTCTGATAGGCCTCCAGAGGGCATCAAAGAGTAATGAATTCATGCTTTCTTTTGAACCAGTAGCTGCAAAGGGCTGCTTGTGAACCATTTCCTTTCTTCTTCCTAGTAGCAGCTTTTCTAATCTAGACATTTTTTATGACATTGTAATTCCATGTTTTTTTTAAAGGAGCAGAATGTCATTGTCAGCAGCCTTACTCACTGATGATTCTGAATGACCCGTGATAGTTTGGACAATGGGGTACGGTGGAGCTAGAAAAGGGAGTTAAATGCTAGGGAAAGGGCTTCATCAGGTGGTGTGTATGGGGGGGAAAAGTTTAGCCTCAGACTGGAAAGTTCAAGAAGTTTGTAATGTGCTGAAATTAGATATTGCATCAGAGTGAAGAACCTGTAATCATCTACACCGTGCCTGTCCTTGATTCATTGGGAGGGTAGGAAAAATTCATAAGTCGTGCTATTTTTTGCCTTTCAAGATTATTAGGCTGGGTGATAAGCTTTACTTATCCTCCATAGTTAGAAGCTGTCTGGGTGCAGGGACCTCTGTGGAGGAAATTCTTAGAAGGAATAGTACAAAAAATATTAAAAGCCAACTTTGCCCCCAAACAATCTCAGAATGGCTCACAATTGTCCTGATTACAGTCTTTGTAGGAATGGCCAGACCAATCTGTTGCCTCCATCCAATCAAGAAGGAAGCACAGAAATTGCATCTTGACCAGCAGCATCTTTTCACTCTCTGCTTCTAGCTTTTACTTTGCAGCCTTTGTTCTTTAGGAAGAAAAAAGTAGATGAAAAGTCTCTACATACATTATGCTGCTTTCACAAGCAAGGTAGGTGGTGGAAGTGAAGCCCCATGGAACTGGTTCAACAGTGGGCAAAGAGTTTGCCCATTTAACCCTGACTGCAAACTGGAAATATTTTTATTTGAATTTCTAGGTAACAAATCTGCCCCTTTTCAGAAATAATATTGTAAAAATTGGAGCCAGAGTGTGGATTGTTGCAGCAGCATAAACAGTACCAAAGCCCCATGGAGCAGTGTCATAAATTATATAATTCCCCATCTTCTGAGCAAGTAGGAGGCTTAAGCTGTTTTTGACACCTCCCACCATCAGACCAAGATGGAACCTGTTGTCAGGATCTATCTTGCACTCTTTGTATAGCTTGTTAAGAAAAAGCAATACTTTCAAATCAAGGATTAGCATTCTTCCAAGCTAGTGCATGCTGGATATTTGTGTGGAAGTTAAAATGGTTTTTAAACACTAATGAGTTGTTCGGAGCATTAGTAGCAAGCTAATCTTCACAAGATCATATAATGTGCATGCTGTCCGCTAGGGAGAATAAAAGGAATAACATAATAAGTTTTAGGAAATAAGTGAACTTGTACAGCAATGATATTTCAACCTCTTTACTTCACAGGAATTCACAATTGTACTGCATTATCATGTTCTCAGTGTTGACACATTAATATGCAGTCTCTCTATGTGATGTCATAGTGAGCTGAAAGCTTCTGAGGGAATTTAGATCTACCTAAAAACAGTAAAACACATCCCCCCCCCGAAGATTAAAGTATATGGATATGTCTGTATAAAATAGACATCTCTGTAGATACCATAATTGTGCTCTTAATCACAGCAAACCAGCAAACTGTTAAAAAAGTGTGAAGACAGTCAGTCATTGGCCTTATCTCAGAGGCATCACAAACATTCCAACACACCATATTGATGTGTGTTGATGTATATCTCTACTCATCCTCATATACTCAGAATCAAGCAATTTATGAAGTTTTACAACTTGATTTTTGTACCATGAAGTTGATTTCATGGCCTGAATAGTTATCTGAACACAAGCAAGATTGCAGTGTGGGTGACATTGTGTATGTGGTGTTGTGTACTTGAAAGAGAAATCTAATTGCATAGTTGTGTGATGTAGTTACTGTTTGAAATATATGACTGCTTTGAAGCTTTAGGGCTTTTCAGAACCATTGCTTTCTGTGGTGCTTGTTTGTCTCGAGAGCAAAACAGTTGAGCAAAACTGAGGTAACAGGGTAAAAGCCAACAAAGGTATATTTAATATGGGCAGAGCTTTCCCAGTTCACGCACAGCCACCAAGCAATGAACTGGTTAAGCTGAACTTTCAAGGATTACTCTACATCTCTTAGTTGGTTACCTCACAGTGACTTGCTATTTTTTTTTAATGTGCAGATGCCAGCACACCTCTCTTTGTATGTGGCACCGCTAATTATTAGCAATTTTCATGTACTCTGTTCCATGTATATAAACAATACAAGATTTTTCTGTATTATGATAGTTGCTGACAATACTGAACGAATTGTGTGTTCCTACAGGTACACATCAAATTGGTGGACTTTGTTTCTTGAATGACAAAAAGGAACCTTTTAAAACACCAAATGTCTCTTTTTATTTATAAAGCCAATGTTAAAATTAAAAACTGGAGGGAAGATGCTTTGTTTCTGAGTAATCAACTATTCATATTATGCAGCTTATTGTCCTTTGTTAGTTCATTTGTTTAAATCAGTTGCTGAATTAGGCTGGGAGCTGTAGGCTTCAGCAGCAACAAAAGGATTCCAGATTATCCTTACTGTCTTATACTCCAATACTTATTCTGCGCAAGTAGTATTATTTCTTGTCATGTTTAACTGGCTTGATTTGGAAGGGGTAGAAAGAAATAACAGCTACTAGCCTAATACCAGGGATACAATCATACTACTATCTGGGCCAATGTTCAAGACAGATCCCTGTTTCTCAAGAGATTTTCTAGTATCAATCACCTGCTCAAGGTCATTTCTGTCAAGTCAATTGCTCTTTCAAAGCAGTCAGAAAATAAGTCCATGGATCCGTACTGCATAGTGCTCCATAACACAGAGACATTCTCATTTCAAAGGCACTAATGATCAAGACATACAGCCAACTATCTCTGTCATGTTAGTTTTTGAACAACTGCCAACATACATACCATGAGGTATGACTGCTGCAGCAACTCTTATCTTACATTGATGGATTGCAGTATCTGACTGGCAAAGCAAAGAAAAAGGGCCCGAGTTGTCTGCTATAGCAAAGAAAACATTGTAGTTCCTGTGAAGTGCACCTCTCTCATTTGAAGTAGCTTGGAACAAGGAATCTTGAACATCAGGAGGACAAGATGAAGCACTCCAATCTGTTTTTTTTTAAATCTTCACTGAAATTAATCACAATGTCTTTCTAAAAGACCATTTGTTTAACAAGAACTATTTTAATAAAAAAGAACTATTTAATATATAATATTTTAATATTAAATCTAAAGAGTTAATCTGAGAATAAGATACCTTGATGAAAAGATTTCAGAAATATATTTTTCATCCCATGGACAATAGACTTGATATTTTGAAGATGTTAAACACATTAGTATGAACAAGCATGATACAGCATCATCATGCAGATGGAGGGAATGGTAAATGTTAATGGCATTATCACTTGTAAAAGACTATACTATGTATTTTCAAGGAAATAAGCCCCTTTAAGAACAGTGGAATTTACTACCTCATAAACACATGGAAGATTGATGTTAAGCTTCAATCCTATACAAACCTACCTGAAGTAAATCTTATTGAACTTCCTGGCAGTTTCTTCCAAGTAAACCTGCATAATGACTGCATCAATGTTTGCAAATAATTCACGGGAAGTTTAGCATCATGTACCTTCTCTATTTTAAAGACTAATCATCAAGTCTTCACAGCCTTTAAATGTTGTTAAAAGGAACAGGCACAATGGGTTAGGTGGCAAAGTGAATTTTACAAAACTAGAATTAGCACTGATCTGTGTTCCAAAACATGTTTATTGTACCAAGAAAAAGAAAACCCTTTATAAACAAGAATGTTGAAATATACAGATTAAGTTACTAGTCTTATTAACAAAATAAAGCTCTATCTATATGTACAGACTTTTTAAAACAAAACAAAAATAAAGCAGCAGCCAGTTGCTAGAGCACAGTGGAAAGGGATAGGATTATGAAAAACTGAAGGAATGGGAAACAATATAGATCAAAGCCATTCATCTATCTTGATGCTCTCCAGATGTTAGACTGTAACTCCATGATGCTTGCCCAAAATGCCCATTAAGATGTTGGAAGTGATGGGAGTTGTAATCTAACAGATCTAGAGGTCACTGGGATTTTTTTTTTAAAAAGCAGGTGTATCCCATTCTCATATTGCCTATTGTACATGAACTAAGTGATCCACTTCCTCTCAGAAGATATAATTGCATTTTCCTCTTTTCAAAGTTAGAATAAAGGAAAACAAATTGGATAGGTGCAAGTAGTTTTGACTTATTTAAGCTAGTTAGGGACTACATACATACATAATGTGACAAAATGATAAAAGCTGTCATAAAAGAATGCCAGACAAGTTTTGTTTCTCATAAACAAAAATAGAACTCCAGATTCTATCCAGATACACCTCAGGTACAGTGTCTTACAGATACTAAACTGCGATGACACTACACAGACTAAGATCAAATTTCAAAGTGACAACTGTTCTATTGCAAGACAAATCATGCTTTGCATGCTCAGCATGAAACTTCTGTCAACTTCAGATTTCCATTATGTTTTGGCAGACATGTGAAGGACCACAATTCTAAAGATGGTGAGGTCAAATTCAGGGGTTTGTAAGAAATGAAATGGGTGCATAAATCCTCTGTAAAATATAAGGTATGTACCTCATTCTTAATACCAGTTATCAATAATGCAAAAAAGTGGTATTTTGCCATATCTACTTGTTCTAGAGTACAAAAAAGATGCTAGTGGTTTTTTTTTTCTAATATTAGACTAAAGGTGAATCGAAATAGTGTGTATGGTATTCTTAATCCTTACTTTTCTGCCTTAAATGATAAATGGGCTTGTCATTTACCATCTCTGCCTACGCACATAGTATTATGCTTCATCTTGCAATGGGCATGATACAATGATGTGGGCAATGTTAAATTTCTTCCATGATCTCATTTCTGGTCTCAAATTATGGAGATCAGTATGTTATATTAACAACTTGGTCACCCTAACATAAAAAGGAGACCTTGTCAAAAAATGAAGAATAACATGTTTACTTTAAGAACTCCCAATTTAGTTTCTCAGTGATGTTACAATTTCTGAAAATTAGTAAATAAGATTCCATGCTGAGATTTAAATCCAATGGAAGTGTACAAAACTATTTAAAGGGCTATCTAAAAGAGACAGGGGCAAAATATGCAAAAAAATGTATGCAAATGTACATAATTCAAACATCGGAGACATAACTGTGTATGTGTATATCATGACCCTGTACATCCTCTGTGCCTCTCTCATCACTGTTCTTTCCATGTGCTGAAGCTAGTTACTGGTGTATCATTAACCAAGAACACTTAGCTAATTTAAACCAGGGCAAGACTGCTGCTTTCACTAATGCCACTAAAGAATAAAGAGTAAGAAGAAGATGAAAGAAGCCACTCAAATACATTATACACTCAATTTGGATGATTTGAGCATGATAAGCAAACAAGTACTTATACCGAAAACCATGAGTGTTGAATTCAATGTAAGGAAAACATGAATTTACAAATATACTGAAGCCTACCAGAGGCTCAATAAACCAGAATGATGAAAGTGGACAAACCCCTTGAAAGTTGCTGAATTATAACATCTTCTTCCTCATGAACTGTAACTCAGAACAACTAGAAGGACACAGGTTTCCTATCATGTATTACAGCATCATTAGACTACTGTAATTCAATAAAAGTATCCATTTAAAATAATTCCTATTCCTTCACAGAAGATGCTTCAGAACAGTTTTCCAGGAAGGTGCCTTTCACATGGTGCCTATATGTTGGATTATAATTCCCATTATGCACTTTTGGTGTTCTAGTGGGTGGGCATGAAAGAGCTATTACCCTTATAGGAAAACAATTTTGGAAAGATTGCCTCAGGAACTTCACATTTTATCCCTTAAACATCAAGTCAGCTTTCTATTGTTGCAGGGCATCCTCTTCTCCTTGTGTACTGAGTGTTGGCAAGCAAACAAGGGTAGGAGGGAAACAGGCCATGGCTTAATTTATAAGTTGGGCCAAGGCTGCCAAGGGTGAAGAGGGCCCTTCGAGACTTCAGTTGCTATTCATTCAAGTCCAGAGCTAAAAATGGCTCCATGGGAATTTATTGGCAGGGCCAGTGGGAATTGAACAAAACAAACACAGGACAAAGTGGAGTGGAGGAAAAGGCAGAACTAGTTGAAATCCGGAATGAAGGGGGAATAAGTGTTCCACCCCAGATGTTTCAGGAAAGTGAAAAGGCTCCCCAAATGTTGGTTGAGTGCTAGTGATTGAGTGGCTAATAAAAGCCAATGCAGGCTGGCCAGGTTGTAAGCAGGTGAGGTCTCTGTTTGGCTACTGGTAAAGTAAGCTTTTATACCAGCTTTATAGAGAAAGGAGAAAAAAGAGGAAATGAACGAAAGACATAATTACTACCCAGCCACAGAGCATTTGCCCCTAACTCCAACACAACTGAACACTACACAAAAGATAGACACAGTTGCGATTGAAAGGAGGAAGCTTTTTCTAGTCAAATTTTCACTTCTGAGAATATAACACTTAATACGGCGCTGCTAAGAAGATGGGTTCCACAATTATAGATTCTGAAATATGCTGCTCGATATTTCAATTCTCATTCTTCATCCCTTAATGACTCCATGATACCTTTGTTCCCTTAACTTCAGTGAAGATTTGTGATATCCTTAGCAGGAATTCTGACCTTAGTAGGAAAAAATACCAGATTTGTTACAAGATTCATAGTCAATTCCTATTCAATTTCCTTGGGGTAAATTCAGCAGGTCAAAGACAAAATTCCTTCTTTTCCACAGAAGATAAATGGATGGGAAATAAACTCTACCAATATCACAGACGGTGTCATAAAGAATTGTTGCTCTGCTCCATGTCTGTTTCCGCTTTAACAAGCTCCCCCACATCCCTTGTTTCTTCCAATGCCATTAATTGTTCCAAGTTAGAAAGAGGACAAAGGCTTGTCCATATTTTCCATACTTGCTTCTTGTGATATTAGTCCGTGAGAACCACTAGCTCGCCATCACTCTTCTCTTCGCCCTCAGAATCCTCATCTTCACTGTAGTGATACATCTCCCCATCAGGCATTGAATGACTGTCCTCTGCCCCATCCCCTTCTTCTGGCTTCAGACTACATGTGTTCACTATGACTGGCATGTTTGGTTCCATGCTATGGGACAAGTAGTGATCCATCAGTGGTGGAGTTAGCTGAATCCCAACTGATCGCTGGTACATGAGATCCGAAGAGGAAGGTGGCATCTGGCTGCTTTGGGGTCTAGGAAAGACATTATAATATATCATAAAAATTATGCCATCTTACATTCTGTTCCTCCCCCACCTCCAACTCTGCATTCATAACATGGAAACAGATAAGCAAGAATAAAGAATCTGTGATCTTTTACTGTGAAGCTGTGATCTATTGTCATGAACTAAGGTTACTTGCAACTGTAGTTCAGTAGTATCTTATGGGTTATCAGTTCCTTACTCCTAAGAAACAACAATGCACTGGTCAAGTGTTTTTACAATACTGGTCTCCCTGGAAGGAGATCAGATCAACTGTCTTCCAGGAACCTTCTACAAGCAAACATTGCTGGACCTTTCCTACCTTCTTCATATAAGCTTTCAGAGCTGCCTGATTTCACCTAAGTGCTAATCATGTTTTTATATGATCCAGCAAAATATTTAATTGTGTCTTTGATCCCTTCAGTCGGCAAGGCTACAAGGCACACAAAGACCATAAACTGGGTTAGCTCTTCGTAAGGTCAGGGCAAATAAGCCCAGGAAGACTGTGCAGGTTACAATTAATGATGAATCAGGAACCTGAACCTTTTTAAACTATTGCTGCCTTGCAAAAGATGGTCTGTGCGGTTCCCTTGAAAGAGGTGAATTTCAGACATAGGAACCTGCTGGCTCAGAAAGCTGCGCTCAGGAGGAACAGAGAAAAGGGGCAGGAAGCCTCACGCAATCAGGTAGCCCTGCCTGGCGTCCTGGCGCCGATTCCTCATCAGTGCCTTGTACTCGCCAACACGAAGCCGCTTCCCTTCCACAATGCAGGTGCGTTTGGGGCGGGGCTTGTACTTGTAATTGGGATACTTCTCTAAATGCTGGCGACTCAGCCGTGCTTGCTCTTCATAATAAGGCTGCTTCTCCTGATTGGACATGGATTTCCATCGGGATCCTATAAAAACAGAGAGCAATGAAAGGATGATTTCATTTACCTTTTTCATTCTTCCTCTACTGTATGGTTCTTCTCAGTCTTATGCCACGGCAGAATACTGCTTCCTAACAAATAGACTTAGAAGAAGGAAGAACAGGGACATACAAAAGTTGACCACTGTAGATTAAGGTGAAAAACACCTCCATGCCTACAATAATTCCTCCCAAATAGCCAATGCGAAACAAATAGGGCAACTTTAATAATAGAGTTTGAGACATAAAACAGGGATGGGCAATCTTTAGATAACCAGAAACCAAACAACAGCAACAACTTCTTTTTCTTTGAATTGCAGTGAGCGGATGAAGAAGCAAACTGGCTAGGAACATTACCAAGGCTTTCTAAGTTTTCAAAGGTTGGGGAATTATTCCCCCCCCTTGTTTCTGAAATGCATTCAGCCTACTTTGAGACATGTACATTTTTTCTTTTGGTTTTGCTAATTTTTGTAATCAGCGGGTCCTGGGGGTTGGTGTTATATGCAACAGCTCAATCCCTTTGAAAGATAAATTATATGAAGAGCTAATGTAAACTGCTTCTTTAATCAGATACAGTTCTAAAGGTTATCACACAGCTCTGCATTTATTTTTTATTATCATTCAGGCAAAAAGAACTTTTCTACAGACTGCTTTATGTCTAAGAACATAGGGGAATTCTACACTGAAGATTATCTGGACAATTGTATCACAAAGGAACTAGGAGCTCAAGAAAACATCTGTATCGCCTATCTAGAAATGTAAATTGAGATATTAAGCAAGCCATACAATGTAGTTTTAATGGATGTTCTGAGTCTTGTAGATTACAAGGTACAAGATACATGTAGCCTACAAATTACAACTACAATTGAACCCAACATTTCTGTTGCTAAGCAAGACAGTTTTTAAGTGAGTTTTGCCCCATTTTATGACCTTTTTTATCACAGTTGTTAACAGAATCATTGCAGTTGTTAAGTTAGTAACACAGTTGTTTAATGAATCTAGCCTCCCCATTGACTTTGCTTGTCAGAAGGTTATAAAAGGTGATCACATGACCCCTGGACACTACAACCATCATAATTATATGCCAGTTGCCAAGCATCTTAATTTTGATCACATGACCACAGGGAGCTGCAGCAGTCATAAATGTGAAAAAGTTATAAGTTACTACTTTTTGGTGCTGTTGCAACATCAGATGGTTACTACCTGTATGTGATCCTCAGTTTGACAAAATCTAGACTGGGATTATTCAGTTTCAAAATGAAAACAAATCTCAAAACAAAATGCCGATTTCCCTTCTTTCTCAGAAGGCAGAATAGTTTTCTCACAAAGTGTAATTCATGGAAACGGAGGCTAAGGTGACAGATTTATCCAGATGAGTCCTGTTTATTTAGGAATAAAAAATTTGATTTTTAGATTTGTGAACCACTTCACTATGAAGACCTAGATGGTGTGCAAAATTAAAACCAAAAACAAACCAAAAATAATGCAGTAAAAAAGTAAACTGTAAAGAAGAATGAAAAATAATGGCATGAATTTTCCTCTAGCTCAATGTTGGCTACTTTGTGTGGATTTCAACTCCCAGAATTCCTCAGCCAGCATGAAGCATGGTGTTGAACTCCACACATCTTAAAGTTGCCAAGTTTTGAAAAACACTGCTCTAGATGCTTGATTACCAGTGGGCTTCTAGAAAAGCCAGATTCTAACTATCTTCAAAAGGCCCTAAGAGAAGGAGGAATTCTTGCTTAACCCCTGAAGCACAGGTATATTAACCTGTGTACATAATTATTTAATCAGCATTTAACAGTACATCAACGTAAAGGCCATGTTATTATTACATCATGTGGGAAAAGTGTCGTTTCTGAAGATGCACTATTGTCAAACTGCAAGAGAATCCATTTATTTAATGAGACCTTTCAGATTTTTCAAATATTGTATTGACTGTTTTATGCTGAGTTATATGACATCAGGTAAATGGTAAAGTAAAAGGCAGAGAAGTACAGCTCTTTTCCTTAGTGCTTCTCTCTTATAAATGGGAGGCTGCATGACCATGGCCACCATCTATTGCTAATGAAAACTCTTCTGTCCTGCTGACCTTTTCTGTCACCTTTCTACACAGGGCTCGTTGAATTCTTTCAAGCCCAAGGTATGAGGAACAGGTGGAGCAGCTAAAATAGGCTGGCCTTGTGTGTGACAGGAATTCCCTGGGTTGGGTGACCTTTACTGTCATGCCCACCAGAGAGTTTGTGAAGAATTGAGGCTGGAAAGATGAGGAAGGTTTCACCCAAGTAGTTAATGTGGGGAACAAAGTCTATGGAGTCTATAGTTGATGGAACTTGAGAAAAAGTTAAGCGTAAACTAATCTTCTAGATCAAAGAAAATCCTAGGATTTTGCATAGGAAAAGATAGGCATTATTAGCATTGCTGGTAAAATTACTTTATCATATTTCAGAGTCAACATAATTCAAATAATACTGAGCTTATACAAAATAATCATAATTTTATATAAACTTTCAAAATGAAAAATTCAAGACAGGATTCAGCCATATGTAGTTTTCTCTATGTTGTCATTATCGTTTTCCCTTTGTACTTTCTTATTATATGCATTTACTTGCATCCAGTTTGGTTTGTTTTTCTAAAGAACAAAATAAAACAAATAAACTCAGAAGCAAAACAACCAGAGTTCCTATTTTTTTCACTTTTAGACATCAAAGTGTCTAAAAATAGAGAAGTCAAAAAGACAGAATGGATCATATCATTGTCTGCCAGGTGAAGGCAACATTTCTGAATGTTCCCCTTGAAAAAAAATTGCCTTGCTAATTAAAACAGGGTGGGGAGAGGGAGGGAGGGAGAGAGAGGGGGGAAGATCCCCAATTAGAAGCTGTTCAAAGTTATGATGGACAAAAAAGATACTTTCAACCAGGATATGTGGTTTCCGAACCCTCCCTCCATGGTCATGTGATTGCATTTCGGGAGAGGGGCACTCAGCAACCCATATCCAGCTGTTTGTAGTATGCTGTGGTCACATGACCTTTTATGTTTTTTGCTAGAAACTGGTATTTACTTTCAGTTTCAGGCAAACCCCCGGCTTCACTTAAGGACCATGGCATTTGCTAATGATCACTACAAAAAAATCATTTTAAAAAGTCAACCATAGGATGACCTGCTTAATAACTGGCACCATTTTCAACCATAATTCTGAGCTCAATTACTGGCTCAGTGCATTCTATCATCTTATTTTTCTTTATCTTCAGTGTACAACAATGTTATATTCATTACATATTAGAAATACAAACACAAAACAAATTCATACATCATTTAATTGTGCCTGAGAAACAGGTAAAACCACCAAGACATTTGCTATTGAGACACAATTTCCTACTGCTCAAAATACATTCCCCTGAAGAAACAAATGTATAAGCTTCTAATTGTGAATCCATCATTGTGGTTACTGTAATACTTAAAACTTTTCAATGGTTTACGCTGATGAGATGCATAGAACCTCAATACCTGAGTTCTAATTAAGGACACATGGTGTAACCCACAAGCGTCTACTGAAACATTACAAGTCCATTCCTAGTAGCATGGATATATTCTTCAGAAGCCGCACCACTCTCTCTAAATAACTAACCAGTCTATGCTGACTCTCAGGGACTACAGTTAAATATTAGCTTATGTGGTAAGAAGAGGAACTCTGAGTGACAAACACCTACCACAAGGGAGGATTATTTTTATTTAGCAGTGGCAGAATGTAAAGCTGTAATAAGTATTACATTATCATCTTCTACCTGCATCACACAAGGAACTTGGAAGAATATAAAAAAGCAAGGAGTTTGGCATCATCCAGACTTTTTAAGGGGGTAGTCCCAAAACTAGGGAGAAAGCCCCACTGAATGAAACTTGCTTCTGAGCATCTTGTAAAGTACTGTGCTTAAAGACTATATTTTTGTTCTTTTCCTGCTGAAAACTGAGGAGCAGCATTGATAAGAACTGTTGACTATCTTCAGTTTATGATGTGGTTAGGTTAAACATGTTTTGCTTCCTGTTGTTTTAATCCAATATAAAAGCAATGTTTGCCATCCTGATTTTGCTTTTAAATTTTGCTTTTTTAAAAAAATCCAGTTAATCAATTAGAAGCTGCCATGCTGCAAAACAATTTGAGGCCCTAAGTATTTTTTTTCATGAGTATTCCAGGGCCCAATCTTCTAGAAAATAAAAAATGCTAACTAGCTCAATGTTAGCATATTACTTGGAAATGTGACCACTTATTTAAAAAAGAGCAAAATGAGTTAGCTGGTGGTGATTCTGGAAGTAATTTTGGGAAGCCACGTTTCTTCTATATTAGCTGTGTCCCCGATGACAGAAATGAGGGGGAGGGGAGAATCTTTTCGGTCCCACCATTTTGTGAGGGTTCTTGCAATATGCTCTCAAAATTCCAAATGTGTTCACTAGCCTGGTTTGGATTAACTATTCAAAATATACTTACTTAAATACTTTTCAAAGCATATTTTAGTGCAGAGTTCTGGTTTGTTCTCAAAATCAGTATCTTCAGAGACTTGTGTTTATTACAACTCCCATCTCTGAATATTATTCCCCTTGATCAATCTGATAACATATTACTGTTTCATGCAACAGCAGTACATATACTAATATTGCTCTGTGAGATAGATTTGCATTCATTCTTCTGTTGGGACTATTATTTAGTAGAGCTCATTTTATGCATGAATAGAGATGTGTTCCCTTCTTTATTGACTATTCAACTATAAATATGTAGATCATTTCTTGCCCAAAATAGCTTATTGGCTTATTAGCCTGCTCTGACACAGGCTAAAACCTTAGACTGTCTACTATTGACTCACCGCTTTCCTAAGAGGCCTGTAGGGGGCGTGCATAAGCGCATCAACGTGCCTACCGTTTCTGTCCTATTGTTTCTTTTATATTTTATTTTTCTTATATGTATCCATATATTCATAACTATGTTTTACTTATACCTATTATCTTGTAAGCAATTGACAAATAAATTAATTTAAAAAAATTAATTAATATGCGATCTGATAATGCTGATATTATCAATAACTATCGTAATAATTATTGCTCCCACCCTTTGGAGCATTCCTCCCCCCAAAGGTGAGGCGGGTCCCCGCTCTCCTGGCCTTTCGGAAATGGCTCTGCTTGGGGTCATGGAAGAGCATGCAGCCATGGGGCTGGTAGTACCCTGAAGGCCCTCCTTCTGCCCTTTAATTAATATTTTTAACTATCTTGTCTTTTATTTAAATTTTATACACAGTTTTTATGTTTTAATATTTTACTTGTATACTGCCTAGAGTTTCTTTATGATGGAGATGGGCAGTTGTAAATTTGATAAACAATAGCAACAATAACAGTAGTGTCTTCTAAAACTAGTCTACAGGTACCATGGTTGTAAAACCTAATACATTTCATTTGCTTGCAAAACATGATCATATATTTGTGGAGCAAATACTGTAACATATTTGGCAAGTTATTTAATTGTGGCTGTTGCTGCTGTTGTTTTGGACTGTACTTGATAAGGTTGCTAAGGGGATAATTACATTACTGGATTTTCTGTGCATAGTAACTACAAGGCAATCACTCATAAAGTAACTTGAATTGCTTTGGTCACTACAAAAAAGAGCCCTACCTAACGATTCTTTATTACAGAATGTACATAACCAAACTGAAATTAGATGATGTTTAGTTGAATGGATAGTTGTAATTTCAAAGGATATTTAACGTTACCGTGTTTCTCACAAAATAAGGCAGGGCCTTATTTTTTTTTGAGCCCCGAAAAAACAGCTAGGCCGTCTTTTCAGGGGTGAATTAATTTCTCTCCCCCCCCCATCAGCAGGTGGGCGGCAGCTGTGTGCATGTCGGCTTTGGCAGGGCATTTTAAATTGCAAGACCTTCGGCACCTGCCACTGCTACTTCCTCTGCTGCTCTTGCTTTTCCTCCGCTTACCTCCACAGTTCCCGCCGGCGCTGGCGCAAGAACAGCAGCAGCGCCGGCGGGAACGTGGCAGCGTTTCTCCTGCTGCTCGGCTGTGTGCGGAAGCCTCCTGTGTGTCTTCCACGTTCCCGCCGGCACGAGAACAGCAGTAGCGCCGGCGGGAACTTGGCAGCGTTTCTCCTGCTGCTCAGGTGTGTGCGGAAGCTTCCTGTGTGTCTTCCACGTTCCCGCCGGCACAAGAACAGCAGCAGCGCCGCCAGGAATTGGAAGACACACAGGTAAATTGTTGTTGAAAAATTGCCCATTTCAGAACTCAGGCATAATACTAGGCATAGTGATTAGGGGAAAGACTCTATTTAAAACATTGTAAATTCCAGGTTTTCATACACTAGCTCCTTGAATTAATATTAATATAGAACTTCCTACTAGCCCAGAGCAAAAAATCTAAGCTCGACATCCTATTCTTAGATAGGGAGCTTTCCCCCTTTTCTCCTAATGACTAACAAAAACTGTAGATGACAAGATACAGAATGCGATTGCAGCTCATTCTGATAGGGGGGAAAAGGGCCTCCCTATTGAGCAAAGCAGCTCTATCTAAGTTGCTATTTGAATTCTGGGGCAAACAATGAATTTAACTTTGTGACTAAAACCTTGTCTAGCTTGCTCTTTAGTCTGAGATTAATATCATAAAAAAGGTCCGCAACTACAACTGTATAAATAGCATCCTGAGAAAAGGTTAGTCTTGACTTTCTCTTTGATGTGAGCTTGATTTTTTTTAAAAAAACCTACATTCCATATCTGTTTTGCATGTGCTGGTGTAAAATCTAAAGAAACAGGCTATCATGATAGACAAAGAAAGAGAACTGGGCTTGGTCCCTCTACTAAAGCACACCACCCAGTCTTAAACTGTTGGAAATTACCAATAATTACTTGCCCAAAGGGCGATATGTTTCACAGAAATATCAAAAGGAACCAATAAGATACCAATGTACACATCCTTCTTTACCTAGAATCTTACTGATGCTTGAATTGTGCATGTCTGGGAAAGCTTGCAAAATTTTACGTCTTTCATCCTTGGCCCACACCATAAAAGCATTCATGGGGCGCTTTATGTGGTTGTTGTTCCTGGATTCAGGGAAATGTCGTGAGCCTGCCAAGAAAGGACCAAAGAACAGTTCATTAAACTGACCAGACCTATGGGAGTTTGTGGATTCTGGAAATTGCAAATGGGGCTCATACATAGTGGATTTGTCACATCTGCTGTATACAAAAGCTGATTACCTATCTCACGAGGTTTTGGCAGCATTAAAAAGAATCATAATTCAGCTAGTCAATTACAGTTTTCATTTATTAAAGGCGGCTTGCTTAGTTTATCTCTTCAAAATTCAACATTGGTGAAATTTGTGAGAAAAAAGAAGAAAATGTCATTACCATCTCCTTCACATGTTAGTAGAGACTCATCCATTCTCTGAAGAGACGACTCGTCCATCTGTTCTTTTCCAGGTGAAGAATCTAAATTGCTATGATCCTGAAAATACAGAGTTTTCTGCATCTTACCAAGGTAAGCAACATTAAAATTTACTACAGATACTCCTCTAAATACAATAATTCATCAGCGACTGTTCAAAGTTATAGCGACATTGTAAAAAGTTATTTATGACTGTTTTTCACACTGAACAACCATTGCTGCATTCCCATGGTTATGTGATCCAAATTCCACTTGGCAACTGGCTCATAGTTATGATAGTTGCAGTGTCCTGGGGACATGTGATCACCTTTTGAGAACTTCGATAAGCAAAGTCAATGGGGAAGCCAGATTCACTTTACAACAAGAGTGTCAAACACGATTTCATTGAGGGCTGTATCACGGTCATGTTTGACCTCAGGGGATTTGGGGGGGAGGTGTGCCTGGGGTGGGCGTGGCCAGCTCAACCTCACTCTTAGTGAGGATACCTGTGGTGGCCAAGTGCTAAGGCAGGATTTTCCTCAAACCCTCACTCTCATTATAATCTATCTTCCTTCCTTTTCTTTTTCCTTCCCTCTTCATTCTCCTTTCTTTCCTTATTTTTCCTTCCTTGCTCTCTTCACATCTTTCCTTCTTTTTCTTTATCTTTCCTCTTTCCCTTTCTCCTTTCCTGCCCCTTCTTGTATGGTCAAATGCAAAAGGGGAAAATTTCTCCTTTTGTTCTGTTTTTGCTAGCCCTCTGCCAGCGAAAATGGAGCCGGGTGTGTGTGTGTGTGTGTGTTGTGTGTGTGTGTGTGCAGCCTCCCTGCATGCCATTTTCAGCCACGAAAGCCTCCTGCAGCCCTCTGCCAATGAAAACACCCCCCCCCCCAAACTTCATTTTCAATGACAGAGGCAATGCGGGCTGGTCCTTTTCTGTTTCCAGGGTAACCCCACAGGCCAGATATAAGCACTCCATGGGCCAGATCCAGCCCACAGGCCTTGAGTTTGACAGTCCTGCTTTACAACTATGTTACCAACTTAACACCTGCAGTGATTCACGTAACAACTGTGGCAAGAAAAAATGTAAAATGGGACAAACTCACTTAATTACTGTCTCACTTAGTAATAGAAATATTGGGCTAAACTGCCTTAAACCTAAATTTTTAAAATAAATGATTTTGCCACGTGTTAAATTGTCAAAAGAATATGGCTTTATATTATCTCCTAAAATAGGGCCTGTATAGTCCAAATCTACATAAAAGAAAGATTAAAGGTAACATTATCTAAACAAAAAGAATCTCTGGAAACAAGGTATTTTATATTTTTTTCTGTTTATAGAAAAAAAAGTTTTAACAAGAAAAAGGAACAATTCAGCTAACATTCTGGATAGTTTTTGTAAATAATACCTTAAAAATAGGAGTCTGAGGAATAAAATGACTTTTGAACAGCTTTATGGGATATTGTAATAGAACAAGTATTTTATGTACTTTAAGTTTAGACTTAAAATGTCAGAATATGGAATTCTTATGCATTAATTTCTATTTATTATGTGCTAATCTCAAACCTCTCCAATTTTCACTCTCAGTATATAAATATTGTGCTATCACTGAAAGCTCTTCCTTTAATCATTCAATTTATCAGGTAGACTTCTACAACTTTCACGGGGCCTTACATCAGGAACATAGACTTCTGAAAAAGAAAGTTAATAACAATTTCAAAAGACACCTCAGCCCCATGCTATTGTTTCTACCAGAAATGTTTGGGGGATTAAATCAAACAGAATATAGTCTTGCCAGCTCACCAAATAATTTCTAGGGTTGATTATGTTCTACAATGGGTATGGGATGGGTTGGGTAAGAATTGAGAAGCTTATACATTTTATCCAATTATTAAATTGTCTGAAATGTAAACCATGGCCAATTACTTCATTTTTTTAGAAAATTCTGAACTGAATCTTTTGAGGGTTCATTCATTACTATTCACATCGCAGACAATCACTCTCAAACAGATACCAGAGTTTTTTTTTTAATTGATGGCCTCTTTCATTAGACTCTGATATGTTTCATTCTTCAAAATTCTAATCTTCGTTCAAGGCTTTGTGTCAAAGAGAGTATTCCTTCCTTTTAAGAAAATCAATATCACTTACCTTAATATATGAATGATTTGGAGAACCATCTATAGCTCTGCTTTGGTTGTGCAGAAGTTGTTGAGCATCTTGTATTGCTTTAGTTATAGCATCTCCCTCTCCAAGGAACCCTGATATTTAAAAAATACAACAGGTGATCAACTGATATTTAATGTCTTCACGATGATCATCGGTGCAAAGAAAAGTACTAAAACAAAGAAATAACACTTGGGCTACCAAACCCAGGATGCAAAAATCCAGACAACCACTAGATGGCAGCAAAAGGCTAAGGAAATCTCTGAGTTTGCTGCATGACCCAGAATTTTATAGCCTGGTTACAATAGTTCTATGCTGCATTTTCCATAAACATGCCTTGGCCACAGCAATTTTTCCTCTATAAAGCTTCAAGAGAATTTTTTTTTTTAGAATCAGTGATTACTTTTTTTCCTCATCAGAAAAATAAATATTTATGGTGCAATCCTATGATTCCTAGGAAGATAATACATGAGTTCTATGTGAACTTCCACTTACATTACTGGTATGTAAAATCTGCAAGGAGATTTTTCCTGAATGTCAGAGGTGATGTCGACTACTGTGGCTACTGGCAGTGGTCCATTGTTAGAAAATAGAAAGAAACAGAATTCCAGCCCTAAAACTTTTGTAACTGACTGCACTCCATCTGGAGATATGAGATTTTCAAAACAAAAAAGATTTCAACTCTAATTAACAAAACCTGGAGGACTCAAGAATTATGACTTTCCTTCTTTCGCATGACCAAAATTGCTGGGCGTATTATCTTGTGTCTTCAGCTATCATGAAACAGCAGAATATGCATCTCTAACAACAACAACAAATATACTACAATGTCTCTTCACATTCTGCACATTAAACTTCAGACTAGATTTATGCTTCTCTTCAAGAGCGCAATAAACTTATGTTCTCATTTGGAGTGATTAGGAGTATTCTAAGTCTCTGTTAACTTCATATTAATTCTAGGAGCCTTGAACTTTATAATTTGCATGTATTTCAAAATCATGGCTATCCCAAAAGATGATCTAACACATTGGATATATTGATTTGGAATATATGAGCACTCCTGCAACATGAAGATCCTTGGTTCATCTACATCAAATTTGTCTCCCCTGATTTGTAGAAATTCTCCAAGTTTTCCCAAACAAATTTGGAAATGTTGTGGACTGAATATTTTACATGCGCAGTGTATGCTTCTTCCTCTGAATTGGTAGTTTCTCTTCTCCCTTCAGCACTGGTGAATCCACAAGATAAAATCCCCAAAGAAATATTGAGGAAAGCCAAATTAATCTCTTCCTGAATCTAGGGATGTCAAGAATTCTTTCCCAAAGAAAAATCAAGAATGTAAGCTAATTCGTAAAGTATTTCGTAACAAGTTTGCAATGAGAAGTCAAATCAAATAAGCATTTCTCTTTCAGCTCTGAATCAGATGAACAGACCTACCCAAAGGAAGGCTGGGAGGGCTGGTCTGCAACTCTCGAGAAACACCACCGAGGGATTGGCTGCTACTAATCTTTAAACTAGGTGTGCTGGAGGCATTGGGGGGTTCAGAGCCTTTAGACTTTGCTGTTAAGTTCAGTGGCTGTGAAGATTCCTGAAAACAAAATAGAGAAGAAAGATAGAAACATTTTTCTACAAGATTTGGAGACCTAAGGAAAAAAAGGCAATTAAGAGGTTACCTGGATCTGTAGATGGCCTGAGCTTGCAGGTCTCTTCAGTGTTGAAGGAGGAGGGCTATGAAGCAGCTGCATAGGATATTCCACTGTAGATTGTAAAGAAACAGAAGAATCAGAGATTGTGTACAATGTTAAACATAAACTGAGATCCTTATTATGTCAATAGTGAATCAAGAGGGAATCTGCTGTAAGTACAGTTGAAACTCAATCTGGAATAAAGTAAAAAGGCTAAATTTGAGCATCTGTCCCCAAACATGTAAAAACATGTCCCCTTTGTACATTACAGCAATGGGTTTGGGGACACATGTCATCAATGTAATAAAAGTACTGAACTCTTTCTATGGTTCCAGACTATTAGAATGAGAGGGATTTAATTTAAGTGATAGCTAACTTTTAATACTAGATTAAAAGGGATCTAAACGCAACTACTACGATAAGACCAGGTATAGCCAAATATAACTCAGCTTTATTATAGTTATATTTTATCTTACAGTGAAATACAATATAGAAAACAATACAATAATATTATATGTCATATGGTAAGAGCAAGTTTGGTATAGTGGTTAAAGTATCAGGCTAGAAAACCGGGAAGTTGTAAGTTCTAGTCTGCCTTAAGCATAAAGCCAGCTGGTTGACTTGGGCTTGTCACTTTCTCTCAACCCAGTAAAGAAGGCAATGGCAAATCATTTCTGAACAACCTTGCCAAAAAAACAGCTGGACTTGTCCAGGCAGTTTTCTGAGAACTGGACATAACTGAACAATGTGCAAAAAGGAAAAATAACAGGGCAGTATCAAAATTCATTACTGTACACTATTTCAAGTTATAATAACAAAATTTTATAAAATTTTATAATATTTTAAAATTATATATTATTTTATAATGATTTTAACATACTAATGACAGCAAAAACCACTGATTTCTGTCCATCACCGTTCAATCTATGTGGAACTCTATTGTTATACGGTATAACATATAACAAAGCCTACAACAGGTTCCTTCTGCTCCTTCTTATACTCAATTGAACCAAGCCTGGATGTGTTTCTTTTTCATGACCTGTTTTCTCTCAGTATAAAATTGCTACATACTTAATGGTTTGTGCATTTCTTCTTCAATATGATCTCCATACTACTCTATGCTACCTTTCTACTTAGCCAGTGAGAATTGTGCCATTGCCACAAAGAGCTTATGTCAAAAGAATCCGAAGCACTTGGAAATGTTTGTCTTAATGGGCTACCATAGTGTTAGGCAGTGGTAGGATCCAAATTTCTTAACAACCGGTTCTGTGGGCATGGCCTAATTTGTGGGTGTGGCTTGGTCATGTGACTGGGTGGTCATGGCCTGGTGGTCATGCACACACACACACACACACACTCACTCACACTCATTCCCTTCTAACCCTGCTATTCTATGAGTCTGTAAGGATCTCCTGCTGGGGGGTTGGATTAGAAGATGACCTCCGAGATCCCTTCCAGCCCTATATTGCTATGCTGTTTCAGAGTCTTCTGAAACCAGGTTTGTGTCCTCCCTTCTTCTCCTTTTCTTCTCCCTCCCTCCCTCCCTCCATGTATCTATCCCTCCATATATCTCATTCACTTTCTCCTCCCTCCCTCTCTTTTTCTTTCTTTGACCCTTCCTTCCATCTCCCCCTTTCTTTGTCTATCCCTTTTCTTCTTTTCACTTCCTTTCTTTTTCTCTTTCTTTTCTTTGTGTGTCTCTCTCTTTCCCTCTCTCATTTCCTCTTTTTCTCTCTTCCCCACTTTTTCTCTTTCCCTCTCTCTCTCCCCCCTGTCTGTATCTCTCTGTGTGTATCTCTGCCCCGCTCCCTATCTTCCCCTCTCTCCCCCCCCTGTGTGTGTGTGTGTGTGTGTCTGTCTATCTGTCTGTCTGTCTCAAAGCAGACTGGTCCAAGCCAGCAAGCTCTCCTTGGTGCTCTTCGCGACTTTTTTCATTTTTTCTTTTTGGAATCCAGACTGGCTGAACAACGATCGCCAACCACGATGGAAGAATTCCTTCAGATGACCCTTCTCCTCCCCTCCTCTCGCAACTGGAGGCTGTGGCGGGACTGGGCGGGTACACATGCATGGGGAGACCTTCCTCAAGCGAGCTGCCACCCGCCCCGCAAAGTGGTTGCCCAAGTTAGGGTGGCGGGCAGCGGCAGCAAAAGGCAAGTGAGGAGGGAGGAAGGCAACCGGCAGCGGCAGCTAGGCAACTGGCCCCCAGAGTTTGCAGAGCCTCACTAGCCCAGGAAAATCAGGCAGGGCCACAGCGGAAGGCAGGCAGCAATAGCTGGCCTGGCGGGTGGGCAAAAGCAGGCTGCAGGCAATGCCGTACATGCACAACGAAGACTGACTGGGAGGGGAGGGGAAGGGCGGGCAGAGAGGGGCAGGTCCAGTCAGTGGCATGATTTGCCAGTTCTCTGAACTGCACAGAATCATAACAACCGGTTCTAAAGAAATGGACAGAACCGGTAGAATCCCACCCCTGGTGTTAGGGATGCTCCTATAGAAGGAGCAGTGAAGAAAAGCACAGTCCAATGCTTCTTTTATGCCTGCTACACAATGGCAGAGTATTTTTAACTGAACAGAGTATTCTTCTATTTACCCTTGAGAACTGCTGAAAGGGGGATGTTAAAACCTGCATGGTTGAACATTTGGCAATATTTTAGGGGAGGAAGCTGTTTGAAACAATCATACTGGTTCTGTATTATGTAACCAAACTCCAGCTATTACATTTGCAGATTGTCTACCTTGATTTTCCTACAAATCCATGTTAATAAACCTCTTAGGGGGACTTCCTATGGTGCTTCCATTGACGATGGTCAAAGACCATGATTGTGCGCGGCTTGGGTCCATGTTTCCCTTGTCAGAAGGGTTCCTGTGGGACCGGTGTCATCCTGACCCACCTCGAAGGGGTGGGCAAAGAGGGGGAGACTGCCAGCTGGGTCGAGGGGAGCCGCATCTCCCCTCCCAGTCTAAAATGGCTGCCCTGAAGACGGAAAGCTGCCAGGATTTAAGTTTTGCGCTGGAGTGGTGAAGTGATGAGAGACATGCAACCAGATAAAGAACTTGATTTTTTCTTAACAACTCCAAGAAGTAGAAAGAAAGTGCCCTCGTGTAAGAGTAACACAGTGGCAAACATAGAAAAAAAGAGAGGAAAATACAAGGTAAACAAAATTGGTTTATAAAAAGCTACAATGAAATCAGAGACTAAACTTTGAATAATATAAACTGGCATTAATTAGGCATTGGATTAAATGCTGGACTTGGCTGAAATTGGTTAATACTAAGAAAATTAATTGTGGACATGGTTGGAAATTAATGTTTAATATAATTAAAAGAGGGGAGGAAAAAGAACTTTAAAAAGTGAAAAGTGATACAGAGCACCACCTAATGGCCAAAGACTTTTTTCCTACAAAATTATATGAAAATCTACTGGACTTCTAATCATTATGAAATAAAAGACAAATAAATAACAAGAACCCCAGAAATTTGGGGGAAAGGGGGAGAAATTCTACCAAGAGGATATACAGATGCAACTTCCTGGGATTGTTGGCTATTGATTAGTGACAAAGAGACAGAAGGATTAACAAAAGAAATAAAGATAAAAGAAGACTTTTGGCAAGGATTGTAATAAAAGACTTTGAATATTAACAATTTATTATAAAAATAAGTAAAGACTTTAAGTTGGAGTTACAAATGATAAAAGGAATGTTCAAAGAAAGAAGGGAATTATTGGAAATACTGGAAAAGAAAATAATGGCGATGGTTGCAGAACAAAGAAATTCCCGTGAGGCAGAGTCAAAGGAAGAAGACAGAGGCTCAGACAGACATGGAGAACAAGAGACTTTGCCAAAAGACACTAAAGGAATTAAAACTATGATATTGATGACAGACTTAATAAATAAAAGAGAAAATGATCCCAGGATTAAATAAAAGAAGAAAAAATTATACAAGAAGAAACTTCAAAAAAGAGAACAGGAAAAGAGGGGAGAAGATGGGTGAAATGTTAGAAGGAAAGAAGGAAGACCAGGGAAATCTAGAAAAGAGAAAGTTGGCTAAAATTAACATAAACAATAAAGCCGAAAAATTTAGAGATAAGGGTTAGGGATTTTATAAGGGGGATACCACATGGAGCATATATTGGTGTTTAATTTAAAACTGGTAGGGAAATATTTTAGGAATGAGTAATTACATATATGAATATTAACTGTATATAAAATGTGTTGTTATGAACCCCCAAACAAGGGAATGGAAATGAATTTAAAAAAAGATATATTAACGATCATAAGTAAAGTGAAGATAAAATGAGGGATATTAAGAAGTTATTTAATGATTTATTGGAGGGGATATATACAGTTGATTATATACAGTTGATTATTTAATGGATATTAGAATTGTACAATGAGAATATTCTATTACGATTAAAGTCGGGGAATGGAAAATACCATGTGGATCCTAAATATATTGGTTTTATCTATATTTTTACTCTTTTTAGATTGTTTATTATATATCAGCTTAGAGAAAATTAAGGATAACAATGATGTGTAAGGTAAAATAAAATAGGTGGTAAGCTGAAAATGGAAATAATAGGGGAGAAAGATTTGAAAACTTATGTATGGATGAAATGATATTGAATTAATGAATTGAAATATGAAATGTAAACTTATTTAAAGATGAGTGAAATGGATAATGATATGTGTTAATATTATATAAGAATAATGGAAATGAAAGTATGACTATGTACAAGTGTTATAACCTGGAAACATGTTCTTCATGTGGAAAGATGCATAAAATTTAAAAAATAATTTTTTTGGGGGAAAAAATAAATAAACCTCTTAGAAGAAAAGCCCATTTTGCAGTATTTTTCACTCTACTTTTCATTTCCAAGACATGTGGAACGGCTCTATCAATGTTAAAAGGTAAGGTTCATGTGGGGGGAAAATCAGTTTTAACCATTAAATGCAGCATTCTGGCTCCATTTTTACTGACTGAGGCATTAGAGAATCGATTCAACATAGATTCATTTAGTCTCATGATTTTCAATGGCTGAAACTAATAGAGGATGCCCCCTCTTGCCATTCCAAGGCCACTGTATAAAAGCCTTGGGAAATCCATATCACATTAATCAGAATTCCACTTTTCTTGGCCTTTTCATACCTGGCTTACATGGAATTGGTTGGATAGGAAGTGCCATCTGAGAATCTGGAGTGACAGGAAGAGGGTGGTGGTTGGGAGGAAAGGCTGGAATCATAACGTAGGGCATGTTGACCTGCTGAAAAGAGTAAGGGAAGTGGTGGACACAGAAATAGATAGAGGGCATATGAAACTAACAATGCTACTTTTCCAAACATATCCACTAGAGGCAGTAACAAAGAGATGTATATCACTTTCTCACTTCATACCCATATTGCAATATCAAATGTTAGATACTTAATGTAAATACCCAGACAATATATTTAAGGAAGTGCAAAACTTGTATTACTCATACTGCAGTGGAAGGAATACTGAAGTTTCTCATCAACTTGAAAAACATTTTTAGTATGTATTTCTTTGCTAGAAATGGCAAGTAGCCAGAAAGGGGGTAAGGGGTGGGAATATGAATTGAAGGACGACAGTATTGGCCCTTTACTCCATATCAAGGCTTCAAGCCCAATCACATTTAGTCTGAACTAAATCCTAATGGCACATGCTTCACTGTGAGGCACCATAGACCTCAACCTCTTTACATTTTGAAAAGCTGCATTTAATTTATCATTAGCAAGATAATAATTGCTTCTCTGTTAATTTCTGTACATCTAAGGGGAAAAGAGCCTGCATGTGGCACTATTACCCTTGTCTTGGCATTAAATCTTTTGTCTCCCAATTTTTAGGTAAATGCCTTCAATTAAGCCACACTTCACTCCTATTCCCTAAGGGAAATGAATAACATTGTACCTGGATCTGTTGTTGCAGCAAGTTGATCTTGTGTTGTTGCTGGATAAGTTGTTGTTGTTGCTTGGCAATCTACAAGTAGGAAAGATGAGGTGGAACCAAGATCCATACTAACTGAACTACATACCTTAGGGCCATGTAGGCACAATGCTCACTTCTATAAAATAAAGGGAAGGCCACAATCCATGTGGCAAAAACAAGAACAGCTCATGTAAGCAGAACCCTGAATGCATGGATGCAAGTGATAACAAGTCTTGTTTGGAAAAGCAAGACACTGGTGAAAGAATACCATGTTTCCCATTTAGATTTCTCATCTATTTCTCCATCATTATTACACAGAATTCCAGTAATGAAACTATCATAGTGAATAGCTGTAAGAAAGTAAATAAGCATATATTTGACCTAATAGTACACAAACCTACAAGTTATTGGAGTGAAGTGAAGTAAAACATTGTGCAGATTACCTCATAACTCAGCTTGAAAATACCAGCAGTGTGTAACTTTAAAGAAAGTTTGATGTCTCAGGCAGCATCCTAATATTAACTTCATCCTAAACTTTAAGCTTTGTGGATTTATTTAAAATGATGGTTTGCTTTCATATGTTAAGGTAAGTTGTAATTGGAGCAATAGCCCTAACCATTCCCCTCACTGTTATTTCTGCACAATAAAACAACAAAACATTTTATGAGCATTAAAACTTGTTCAATTTACTGTATATCACTGTAGTTTTCACTCTGAATATGCATATTTAGGATTTTATAGTATCCTATTTATGTAGACTCTACACCCTGTTGCTTATTGACATACTACAAGACACATAGTTGGCAATTTTTATGTCTTTATCTTTTGCAGCCAGAGGCTACGCTTTATTTAATGGGGGGAAAGTGGTCTTCAAGAGCTGCAGAGAAAGTGGGACATTAGCTTTCAGCCCTTGGTTTTTTGGAGTTGTGTGGTGGGAAATTGAGTAAAGCAGGAATATTAAACTAAAAAAGATTCCTGTTTCATATTGTGAAAAAAAACATATCATAAAATTATATTTGCTACTAAAAATGAGCAATATTATCTGAGAAGATTCTAAGGCCCACAAAAATGGCCACAGATTAATCATCCCTGATATAAATATTTGTTCTATTTCTAAACTGTTTGTCTTTTCAGGCTGATTTGAGTTAAATACAGACCTATTAACTTATTTAGCTCTATTATATTCTATATATGTTGAAGTTCAAGTGCCAATCAGGAAATATTCTAAAGACAAATCTCAAAAGGCTAAGAAGGATAAATATAGACACAGAGTAGCGTTTTAGTACCTACCTGTTCTTGCTGTTGCCTGGCCAGCTCCATCTGTTGTTGCTGCTTCTCAAACAACATAGCAGCCATGTTCTTCTGTTCTGAATGGGCTGTCAGCAGCTGGTCCCTCAGGATGGACAGTTGGTTAATCATGACCAGCAGCTGTAATTCTTTCTCTGCCAAGCTTTCTTGGGTTCCTGGATCAAGCAAAAGAAATAGAAAAGAGATTAATAGGGAAAGAGGGAAGTAGTGAAATTTTATTCTGAAATATTAAAGTTGTCCTCTTAGCGGGTATCCTGCAAGTATCAAAAAATCTAGGGGATTTCCTTTGTAAGTCTAAGACAAAGGAAAACAGGGGAGACCTGCTTTGCAAGCCATAGGTCTGACATAAAGTTATGCAACATGCACTTTACATTTGGAAACCCAAATCCTGGAGAGCATATACAAAGAGGTGCTTGAGTAGATATAAGATGCTGTAGTTCTACAGGATCCAAACCAGTTTATTTTTTTAGTTTTTATTGACAGATAATTGCATTCAAAGATCCACAGAATTGTATATCAATTTGTTAAAAGATTAATTCTCACATGGTTGGGACCAATGTAGTTGTGTGAGTAGTTCAGCCTTTGTCATCCTGGTGCCTGGCTGATACTTTGGAATACAACTCCTACGTTCTAACTAGCACATTGGATCAGAATGTGGGGATATGCCTAGAGAGTACAAAATTGATAAAAATTATATTGTCTCATAATGAGACAATTATGAACCACTTCTTGGATTGAATTATTTTTTAATAATTCAAAATATTAATATTTAATAAAGCAAAAATATCTGAATTCTGATGGTATGAATTTAAAAATGTCTTTAAAATTCTAATCGAGTTAGTTTTCTCTGTTCTGAGTGTTAACACATTCACAACTGAGCTAAAACCCTTGCTCACCTTTTACCTCTTTGGAATCCATAGGATTTTTCCCCAGAAGTCTCTCTTTCCATTCACTGGACAGTAACTTCTCAATGGTCGGCATCACTGTTGCAAGAAAATACGACAGCCCCAATAGGTAGGTTTGCAATTGAGAAATATAATAGTTTTTTTAATATCATAATGCATAATAATAGAAATGAAGACTAGTTTGGCTGGTAATGGATAATACTACAAGGACAGACCAAGATAATCAAGGAAATTGGTGACTTTAATTAAGCATCTGATTAACTTAATTAAGCAGCTGAATGCAAAAACTGGTATGAACATACATTCCCCTGACTCCTGTAAATCTAATGATATTTAATTTATAACATTATAGTTACTTCTAATGTAATGGGATTGTGCAAATCATTTAAAAATATTACATTTTTCAAGGTAGCTATTTTGCAAAAATAATCATTTAAAATTTATCACATATTTTCCAATGTAGCTATTTTCATAAGCAGAAACCAAGAATCCACTCCAAGAAGAAAAATTTATAAAGGTGTATAAGGAGCTATATTTCTCTACGACAAGGTAGTTGTTTGCCTAATGTAACACTATACATCCTATTTGTACAATGTTGCTTTATTTTGCAATTGGAGGATTTAAAACTGGCGATATCATGGGCCGGTGTTGCAATAGTTTTAATTTTTTTAAATGTCACTGCTTAACGTCAAGTCCTTATAGCCTAATCTACAAAATAAAGCTTCAAAGTGCAAAAAAATGTGCTGACCCCAGAAGTGGGTACATGCCTGTATTAGGTTAAAGCAAAAACTCTTTTTAAATTTATAGCTGACAGTATAAAATATCTGGCAAAAGACAATGAGAAAATGCTGAAGAAATTTGGGTTCCCATCCTGAGATCATCATTCACAGGAAACATGTAGTGGTGGGATGAGGTGAAGTGGGAAAAGAAGACTGCATGCGAAAGAGGAACATGAACTCTGTCCGGTTTTAATAGTTTTCTTCAGCACCAGGAGCAGACTCTTTGAATCTCAGTAGGACTTAATTGACTATTCAAGATCAAGCCACTCCCAACATACTTTGCATTATAACAGGAACTGCTCACAACAATATATTCTTCTTGGGAATGTCTCCCAGCTCCCCCTCTCTTAGTATAAGGATTGAAGCCAAATTCAGAGGGAATAGGGAAGCCCATGATTGTTGCCAGATGATGTCATTGCCTTTATAAATAAAAAAGACATTTCATTCTCACCCCTCCCACCAGCCAAGCTCCACAACACTGACAGAGTCTGAATATCATGGGCCCCATGATCTCAAAGCAAGTACTCTACCACACAATTATGTCTCTTCCCAGCAAGTAAAAGAAGAAAAGCTCAAAAGAAAACAACCTGTAAATGGATGCGTGTGGTTCTTGCTCTGGATGTGTGTGGGAGAAATATCATGTCTGTAGAACATCCTTCCTACCTTCTCTTAAATTTTTATTGAAATCCAATTTTTCCTGGTGGCTAATTGCAGGCTCCAGCACAGGGTTCCTGGAATCTAATGCCTTGTCCACTGGAGATACAGATTCCTGAAAGATAGTGAGCCACTGTCAATCACCAGCACCCTGCAGGAAATTAAAAAGGGAAGGATAACAGATATGCTTATCTTCACAGTCTTCCTTTCAAGCAGGGTTTTGTCCAAACAAACTCTAGAGTGTAGCGAAGGAGCTGCAGACCTGGCTGGTCTCTCCCTCCCTCCCTCCCTCTCACCCCACCCCCAAGTGTTTCACTTCCCTAAGTTAAAAGTGACGGGGTCCTGAGAGAAGGTGGCCCACCTGTGGGAGAATTGGGGGATCAACAAAGTCACCCAGTGGCAAGGGTGATTTACTGGGGCTGTTGGAGCCAGGTGATGTGCAAGGAGCCTCCCCCTGAGTCAACTTGTAGTGGCTCTCGTTCTTTTCTTCTGTTTTAACGGTGCAGTTCACCATATTCCCAGCTCCATTAAGCTCCAGCTGAGGAGAGACAAGGCTCCTCATGGACATCCTGGATGACAAGGGAAACAAAATCAAAAAATTATGAAAATGTGTAGGAAAAGAAGGGCCATGAACGTCACTCACTTTAAAGAAAGACCAGTGTTCCAAATGGGAAATCAAACATAACAAGGCTTCAGGCAGGCTCAGAAATAATCAGGTGTCTGTTACTTCCATTGAATCTTTTTAGACACATCAACAGAATAGGACTCCAATTTGCACAGAGCGTGAACACGCTAAACTATATATCTCTTTACTAATTAAATCTATCTTCTCTTACCTCCAGAATTCCTCTAACTTCTCTACAAAACACAAGAAATTGGTAATTTGGGATCAGAAAGAATGACTGCCCCAGGATCATCCAGTGAACTTTCATGGCTGAGGGTGCATTTAAATCTGGGTTTTCCCAGTTCTAGTCCAATACATTCATCAGTAACCTATGCAAGCTCTCACACCACACTTGCTGTACAGGTTGAAATAATAATTAGAATTTCAAAGAACATAAGACAGTCTTCTATTAGGGAAGTTTGTAACAAAGTAGTACCTGTTCTTTTGTAGGATACTATCCAGACACTTAACTTTTGGGGTGAATTTAGAAAGCCTCAACTATGTGGTTTCTCATTTATACCTCAATTCCAGATTCTGCTGTTCTGGAAAGAGACTTATCCTTTATAACAAGCCACATCTTCATAACAACCATCTTATGACTAGTCCAATTTCTTAAGACATCCATTTGGAAGAGTTCATGACAATTTATTAGATTTCTAAATGGTTCTGCACATACAAAAATATTGGGAATGCTGCCATAGAAGACTACATTGACTGATTTACCAAAAAGTCAAAATTTGATGAAAAAATATATTATTAAATCAGGTGCAAAGTTAAATACCCCATACATATTTTATGCAGAGCAACAGACATGCAATATTTTTCCTGCACCAAGGCAAGAAAATCTTGCTTTGTACCCCTCTGAAGCAAAGCACTATTGTGCAGCCACACAATAATTTTCTAGTTCTAGGAAGACAAAACAGCAGAAGCACAAAGGTTTAGGGGCAAAAGCAGCCATCATAACTGGCCAAGTGCCACCATCATTGCCACTTGGAGTTCTGGAAAAGCACAGGGCAGTAATTACATAACAAACAAAGCCTGTCTCAAGCTGTGAATTAATCAAACTGCTGAAAATAAAACCTTCCTCTCAGGAACTTCAGACAAAAGAAATGAAAACAACAGGGCTGGCTGGGTAATGAAAAGCCAGCACACTGAATGGGGGACAAAAGGAAGTTGAACAATAGGGTGTTGGACAAAAGCAATAAAGTAAAGGGAAGTGTGACAGCTGAACAATGAGGCACTGTGCACGCCAGAGTTTCTGATCTTAGCAGGCTTTTTTATCTCAGTTCCCTGCCCTTCTATGAACAAATCATTGTGCTTTTCAGGCTATTGGGTTTCCTTTGCCATTTGCTTTTTGGCTCCTGCAGCCATTCCAGTTAGAAGCCTATGCTTTTCCATTTTCAGTCCTGTGTGCCCCTATCCATGCTGCAGTCCACCATTGACCAAACAGATTCATTTTATGAGGACAAAAGGCATCCATGTGTTAGGGAGGCACACAGATAAGTGACAGTAACTCACCCTCCCCCCAACATACATCCAATAAGACATGCCAGCTGATTACTATAGCCTTTAGCTCTCTCTTGCTCTCTTTCTCTCTCTGGATGATAACAATATAGGTCTTTCTGCCTGTGGCATGATACTGTCAAAGGAGAGAATCTTGGTCTTTATTTGTCCCTATTGTTTTATCTTGTGCTCAGTAGACATGGCTAAGAGGATACAAGCATGGATTTTCTTGATGCAAAAAAAGGGCACTTCCAACCAGAGGATTTTTTTGGGTTGTTGTTTTAATTCTGGTGGGTACCCAGAATGTTTAGACAGCACATCCAAATCCAAACAGCCAAATAATACAAGAAATTGCTATATGGCTTCCATGTTGATTCCGCAACTAAATAATACTGAATATGTAGTTACAGTATTTTCTGTGAAGCATTTTGCTTGTTTTTAATCTATGTCCATATGCACACTTCCCATATATAAATCTTTCTGTGTACAAAGGAGTTTACTTCAAGTTACACGGGCTGAACCTGCACATGCATAAGAGGACATAAATATATAAGGAAAAATGATTAGAGAAGTTTAAAGAACAAAAGCAAAGTAGTTTATTTATAATCATGGTGGAAACAAGGATGTTGTGTAAGAACAGAAAGATATGGTAAAATGTCACATGCACCCATCTTTATTAAAAAGGAGAAGAGCAACACATCTATCTGAAGAACCGCTAGCAATGTAGGAATCAGCCATCTAGATAATCTCATTGATGGATAACACTGGAGGAGAGATTAAGCATTCACTTTCATAATCACCACAGGAGAACTAATAAGGAAATTTTGTAACAAAATGTATTCTATATACACTCAAGAAACATGTTAATCTATTGTGGCCTTAAATTAGCTATTTTTTAAAAAAAACAAAACTTGAGAACGATATCTCAACGATATTTTGGCAAGTTCTTACCAAAGGATTTACTGCAGTTTGGGGTTGTTATTGTTGTTTTGCTTCCAGCATACAATGTTTTGAAGTGAGGTATCAATAAAAGTGAACTATATGAGGACTAACAGAGCCATGTTACTTAAGGAAGTATAACATTTATAGGTTTATAAAGCTACGCAAAAGAACCTGTTCACTACGATGTCAGTCCAAAAGGAGAAGGAATCAAGTTTATGTGCATACAGCACATATGTTTCTAGTACAGTACATTTAGTATCTTGATAACTGTGCTCGTCAACAGCGGTAATATTCATTAGTTCATTATGGTCATTCCAAATAGAATTGCTTCCTTAAAACACAGTGCCTCCCAAAGCATAGGCTATGGTTATACAGAATGAGGTTCATGGAAGTTATACTGTAATCCAATAAATCTGGAAAGTGACAAGTTGAGAAAAGTCAAAGCAAGGAGCATTAACATCTTTTCTTGGTCTTATATATAATGGCAGAGTATATGCTTTGTCATGCATTTTCAACCAGCTATGGGAACTTTGGTTAAATCCTAGTGGTATTTTTAATTAGACTAAAAAGATTTTAAATTGCATTTATAGGTATCTAGTAAATCAAATGCCTGGCTAAATATATTTCATATTATAATCAAAATATAATAAAAATATAGAAAATGGATTGCCAAAAAAGGAGGATATAACTGATACAAGTTTACAAAGGTTAAACTCTTTCATCATACCCGGAGATATTCAAACAGATAGGGCAAATTATCAACTCAAGAGACACTGAGAAAAAGGAACTATATTGAGATATAATTGCAGGAATTGACTGAAATGATAAAAACATATTGGTAAAGACTTGTGCACCCATATATTCTTCCTGCTAGGCATTAACTCCTGATGGACAACTTTATGACCCCTGCCCTCTTTTTTAAAGGTTGCTTTATTTTTAACTTGATTTGGCTTAAATAAAGGATCCCTTTAAATAGAGCTGTCTCTCTAAAGTAGGACACCTGCATATCCCAATGTTTAAATTGAGCATATTGTCTTGAATATTTACTCCTACTCTGACCCAGAGGCATCATTACCAGAGATTTCAATGGTTTTATATGTCAAGGCAAGGGTCTTTTATCAAGGGGTCCCAGCTACATTTGCAAGCATTCTGTATTTGTTGCTTTGACACCTCAATGTTGCATGCAACAGGAATAAACATGAGTTTTAGGAGATGCACCTTCCTCTCCCAGATGCAAGAAATGTTAGCAGGGCAGACTGCTCCACACTGCAGTAAACTGTACATGCAGAGCCTCAGACCACCTTCCTCAAGTTATCATACCATTCGTTCTACAGAACAACTCAAAGGGTTTGCAGAAGGTCAGCATGAGAGAAATCTAAAAAGGATCTTCAGGGCACCCTATCCTGCAAAAATACAATGAGCAGAGATGAAAATGAATTGAACATAAAGAACTTGTGCTTTCGTCCCAGTCCTTATTACTTCAGAAACCCTGTTGAATGCATAGCCCCATTATGCCAAGGGGGAAAGAAAGCCATATTCTTGTTTGCAGGTCTTGCTTGCTCGCTTACTGGTATGTAGCCATGTAAGGAGACTGCATTGTCATCCAGACAATGGGGGAATCAAGAACAATCAGCTGGTGGTGAGCTGAAAATGTATTCATTTTAAAAGAGCACACAAAAGGAAAGTTTCAATCCTCCAGTGGGTCAGATTTCTATTGTACTTAACATTTGTACCACTGGAAGTTTACTCTTAAAATGGGCTTGCTGCTTTAATAGGTATGTGTTTGAAAGGAGGCTCATTGTATTTTTATTACATGGTTTGCCGAACAAAAATACAGCCAGTTATATTTGTTACAAGGCTTGTTCCAGCAATAGGTCCATTCCCTATTCTAATAGTATCAGGTGGTTATCACAAAAGGGAGGGGAGGGGGAAGAATTGCTCAGAACAGCAAACAATGGGAATGGGGACAATTGGCCCTGGCACATGGAAAATGTCTTCCTGTAATAGGCCTTTTTTAATGTTTCTTTTTCTTGCACTGAAGGGGGGGGGGGGGGGAGCAGAGCTCAAAGTCTTCTAATGTACCAGACAAAGGAAAGGATGTAGCTGAGGCTGAGACTTTTCTTAACAAGATTAAAAAAGAATTTGACACTTGGGTGGATAATAAAACAAGCCAAGCAGTAAAGTCCTCAAGACAGCAACAGATTTTTTTTTCCTGTTATTAAATAGTTGACATTTGTATAGCTTTGATATGTAAAAGGTTTCTATGACCAGCAATCATTTTTTTCATTTTGACAAAAATGCTATATCATCATAATATTTTTTACTTTACAAACTGGACGCTGAGAGTTAAACAGTAAATTAATAGGTCCATCATACGAAGCCCTAAAACACAGTTTAAAAATCACACAGCATGTTTAGCCAAAACTAATATACATTACAGTTCAATGTGAAGTGTGAACTTAGCTAATTACTTTCTAGACAGAACACAGGAAGCTGCCTATACCAAGTGGGACTACTGGTCTATGTGGATCCTGCTTTTTGGGGTGGCGGGTGTTGCCTTTTTTTTTAATGTTTACTTTTTTTCCTTAACAGACAATTTTCACATCAATGTTTCCGGAAGAGTTTTGCAGCAAGAACCTTGAAATGGGGATGTAAAATGACTTTCTTGCAACTCTATAAAATAATGCCTAATTTATAAAGAAAAATAAACTGTCTCCAATCACAATCATCACCACAAATTATTCATTATTTTCACCGTTCAGGGAAACAACCCTCCCAAGGTGGTTTACTAGCAGCATGAACTTTTGTAAACTTTCTTTATTGAAGAAATATGGCTTTAAAAAACAAAAATTAAAAAAAAGTCCAGATTCCTTCTCATACATTAGTTGGTATTAAAGGTCTTATAGGGGGTTGGACTGAGAGAGGGAGAAAAAGCCCAGCTGAGGCAGGCTGCTTTTCTTGTCTGCTTTTTCTTTTCTTTTTATAGTTATCAAATAACTGAGTGAGTGTGAGAACTTTATGAAGGAGAATCATATTTCAGCAATATGGTCATATGTATACATTAAAGTCATTTTATACCAATTAAGGCCACATTCAATGTTCATGTGTTTCATTTTGCTTGCATTTTGGCACCAAGCATTTCAAATTATCAAAGACCTAATCATTCTGGTAGTGACAGAATGCAATTTTGATGGATTGACTCATTAGTCTTGAGCTAACTCTGATTCTTAATGATGTACTCAATTCTAAGAAATACAACATTGGTCAATTCTTTAGTTGGGATTCTGGGTTGAACTGCAAAATGCAGACATTTTGCTGCTGCTTGGCAACAACCCTACACAAAAGAAATCCATCTATGTTTCACTGAAAGAGTACAATAATGACTGAATCAGCCTCTCAACTTAATACCTAGCATTATTTCTTACACATTGGTGGAATTTTTCTTCTCAAAGAAGCTTGCCCTCGGAGGCAAATTTGCATATCTAGTCAGAGTATCACTGAAGGCAGAATCAAATTATTTATTAACCTAAACTGAAATCTTTGAATGGTGCCAGACTCTCTCAGCAGTGGCTTTGCAATTTTTCTACCCCTCCACTGTTATTTCTTTGTGGCATACATCCTGCTATTCTCACTCTTGCACTGCCACCCTTCCTGGTCAAAGACTCACTATCTCTTCTATTTATTGTGCAAGGGTGGTTCCAGTGCCAACAGCAAAAATATCCACCCTAGAACTGGCACCATGTGAAAATCTCGAGATCTGAAATCAGGAAATAACATCTTCTGTGATATGGTGAAACTTTCAACTAGTTGTACATGAGCTCTAAACAAAGTAAGACGATTATACATGAAAATCTTTGGTTCCCATTTGTACGAAATCTCACACATAAATGGACAATGAAAGTCAAGGGGGAAAAAACCCAATAAATTGAAGTGTAGATAGCAGATTCAGGCACTGTCAGTTCTATTGTTTGGAAAAATAGTTATTTCTAACTTACAAATAGAAATTAATTAGTTTGATTCACCCATGCAAACTCATACATGAAGAGGAATTGTTAAACCCACACATACTCACATTTACAAGCAATGAAAAATGATTAACTTTGAGGAACAGCCAAGTCCAAAATATTGTAAGTTTTTTTTTAAAAATACAAGAAATCAAGAGCAAGGGGAAGCAATCATTCATGTTACAGTAGACAAAGGTATCTCCACCCCTAGCAAGTGGATTAGCATGCTAATGTTAGTTATCTTAAGACAGAAAAACAATAAAATAGAGTAATAATATATTATTTACCAAATTGCAAGTAAAAGATGTTTTTTTTTTTAAAAAAGAGATGGAATAGCTCATGCAGTTAGATGCTGATAAAAAGAGTGAGGGGTTTAAAAGAAGAGAAACAGAGGAATCCAGCAAAAAAAAAGGTTCATAATTACGTATTCCAAAAAATGAAGTTCTTCAAAAGGCTTAATTTTTAGGCTACTAATAGAGAGTTAAAGTCATATGCCTTTATAGGCTATTGTATAGAATTTTTATTTTATAACCCAAATATATTAAAGCATAGATAAAATAACAATTCTTGTTCATCAATTGAGTTATTATATACCCAAAATCACATACTCCAGATGCAAAAATTGAAAAGTTTAAGCTGTAACCAGCAAACTGCAAATTGGATAAAACATTTTTTTTAATAAGCCAATTATTAAATTTTACTGAAGATCATAAGTTGGGATTTCTTAACTTACTAGCTCGATACCCGTGCTTCACTACAAAACTATGTGGTCAGGCTTAGTTTTTGGGGAGGAAAATAAAGGGGTGAAATTCTGCCTCTGCCTACCAACATCCATCGGTATTCAGCTGGCTAGCGTTCTGTCAGTGTGTGAGAGAGTTGAGGACTGTTTGGAAACTGAAACAGTATTTGCTGTGTGAGCAAGAAGGAGACAGCAAGGAGCCTGGGCATGGCTTAGCTCAACTGTTCTCTGGACTAAAGCTGCTTGGTGCTGTGAAACTAAAACTGGAACTGAAACTCCTCTCCTCTGCTTGAGTTTTGCATTTGGAACAGATTCTTTTCAGGTGGAGAGGGAGAAGTAGAACTCCTTAGCATCAGAGCGTGTTAGTAATAATATATGAAATACTAATGCTTTGATGGTCATTTCGAAAAATCCTTTCTTAGTGAGCACCTAGAAGCCAAGAGGAACATACATGCCAAATTTCAAGTTTGTTTGGTTCTGGCGATTTTGTGATGATGCGTGAGTGGTATTTCACTTTTATATATATAGATTCACCAAATCCATTTGTCAAAATACCAAAAAAGTTGCAGACAATCAAATGTGCCACTGAATCTTGACAAACCTTGGGCAAGGCCAGTTCTTTGCTATTCCTTTCTTTACCACTGTAAAAATATCACACTACTAAGTTCTATTTAAGTTCTACTTAGTACACCAATACCCTTTTGAATCAATCAGGTATTACTTTAATGAATACAACCTTTGAGGTTATTAAAATACAACAGCCTATTATTGTGACCTGTATTTCGGAGTTATTTGGTCAGGCTCCAGGTCCAAAACCAATGTCCCTGCTCCACTCTAATGCCTGCAGGTTTGATCAAGGAATAAGGTATTTTGGATGTAACAGAATAATCGGTCTGGATAGTAAATAAAAAAGGCCCAAAAAAGTGCTTATAGTCACAAGAAATAAGAAAGATTTATCAATATTGATCAAGACACTGTCTAAGGAAGATAATCAGAGAAGGAAGATCAGCTAAGAAAAAAATAAAATGTTAGTTTTAAGCATTTACAACAACGCTTTAGTTCAGGGGTGTTAAATGTAAGGCCTGGGAGCCAATTCAGCTCACAAGAGTATTTAGATTTGGCCCAGGGGGCTGCCTGGAAACAGCAAAGGACTGGCCCATGGTGCCTCTGCCAGTGAAAACTGAGCTCGGGAGGGCTTCCCATAGTCCCCCTGGGCTCTGTTTTCACTGCAGAGGGTTGCAGGAAGCCATCGCAGGCTAAAACAGAGCTTGGGAGCCCATTTTTGCTGGCAGAGCGCTCAGGCCACCACAGGTCACCTGAGTGACATTGAGCTGCCCATGCCCACCCTGGCCCTCCGAGGTCAAACACAATCCTTGACATCCCTGCTTTAGGTACAGGCAATAATTACTTGTCTATAGCCAAATGCTGCTCAGTGGGCTATTAAGAGGATAGTTATCACTGAGTCATTTTTCCTGCCATGCTGAGGATTGGCCAGTTCAAAGATTTCCCTAATAAGTTGAATAGCAACTTATTGATGATTGGTAACTGCATGTGTAATGCCAGTTTACTTTGTGTTATCAGGAAATGTCCTTCAGTTTAATTTGTTGACAAATGCATATATCTCTCTTTAACTTAATTAGATGGATTGTTCTGTTAGGAACACTGTACCTGAACTGCAAAAATCTAGATAGCCACATAACAACAGCAGAGATGTGGCATTTTCTGTATCTCTTTGCTGCCATCTAGATTTGGATTTTATGGCTCTGATCTTATATTCTTATGCTTTTTCTAGAACAAAATGAGGAAATCTGGGCAAAACCTTTTGGACAATCTCAAGATATCACAGTAAACTCATACAGGGAACAAGCCTACAACATAATAATAGGAAGACTACAAAGCTCTTTCACTTCAGTCTCAGCTACCTGCAACTTGTGATTGCACATAGGAAGTTACAGTACTTCATTTAGGAGGCTGCTTCCTCAAGAAGGATGAACTGAACCAGTATATGTGCATGTGCACAATACAGTATTCACTACACTCTAACCATTATAAATGATCATATCTTTATATTATGTATATGTATACTTCATGTTTAGTTACACCAAACTGCAAACATTTGTTTACAAATGTATTTAAAAAACATTGTTCTAAGGTAATTGTTAATATCTGACACAATGTAAGAAAGCAATATAAGAAAGCTTCCAAAACATTAAGAAAGCAATGAGGTTTGTCATCTCCTTAATATAAAATTCTTATTTATTTGTATCCCGCTTTTATTTATAAGAGCCGTGGTGGCTCAGTAGTTAGAATGTAGTAGTGCATGCTAATTCTGCTGACTTCCAGCAGTTCGATTCTCATCAGCTCAGTGTTGTTTAAAATGTGATCCTATCCCCAAGACCTTCTCAGGGATCTAAAAAATCAAAATTATTTGCCAATTATTAAAAATATTTGGAAAAAATGTAAAACAATGTCAACGTTCATTTTTATTCATTTAAAATATTGGGGGTGTTATGAAAAAAACATTGGTTAGTATCTAATGGGTTTAATGTTGTTATTTTTACATGGTTCAATAAATATTTTGCAAATGCATCAATTTGAATTATTAATAAGGTATGTATCAATACATATAACCCATACAAACAGAGTACCTTTTGGGTCCTCCACATTTTTTTAAAATGGAAGGGCCCTGAGAGAAAATATGTTTTTTAAAAAAACCATTGATCTAGTTACATACAGTTTTTCTTACAGATGAAACAGCACGTTTTTCCCAACAATGATATTGCTCTAATAAGGATTTTTTATGTTCTTCTGTTGCTTAGCTGCTGTATTATAGGAACACAACAGATATAGAAAGTTTGAATGACCTATACAAGAAAACAAGGCTGCTTCATAAAAGCATGTCACCACTTGATTATGCAAAATGAGGTGTTTGCAGCTGAATGTGTGAATTAAATCAACTGCAAAGCATTGTAAGGTGATATGAAAGGTCTCTGTAGTGTTTGATCTGAGTTGCCTCATTCCCACATGCAAATCATTGTTAATCATCATATGATTAACATACATGTATGAACTGGTTGTGGCAACTCCAAAACAAAAAACAAAAAGACAGAAAGCAGAGTCTAAATATTGTGTTTTTCTGATATTTAGATATCATTTACAAAGTAGTAAAATAAGAAATTTTAATTAAATATTAAAATTTTAAAAATCTATTTTCCTCTCTGTAAAGTTTTCTTGATAACAAGGTTCCCAACAGTGCTTTTTCAACTTCTTAGTCCAGCCTATTGCCCAAGTACTGGTCTTCACATCCAAATAACAACCTGGTCCAAACCTCCATAGTTTGGGTCTGTTTTAAAAACTTAGCTGCTAAAGGTAGCTCAAGCTGCCATTTAACTAGGCAAGTTTAAATATGCATAAAATAGTGTTGGCCTTACTTCTTCCTTAGACTGCACCCCTTAGTGTGTCACTGAAATGTCAACCTGCTGTAAATGATAATCAGCATTTTAGAGCTTTTTGTATACTCAATCCACATTGGACAATTTAGCTTCGATCCTGTCAATCCTTATCACATATTACAGCTGCAGGAAATTTTGAGTTTTACAGGCCAATCCAAATAAATCTAAACTTTGGGGATCATTCCCCATAAAAATACTTTGCTATTCAATTATTGCTATTTTTTTTAGAGTCAGATCATTTCTTTTATGTTGGCCAGTAGAATGAAATAATTGTGACATGACTGTTCATGATTAATTAATTATTGATAACTGAGAGAAGGATAGAGATTCACTATCTCACTAATATGCATCTCATCTGAAAATAACCATGTTGACAAAGAGAATAGCTTTAGACACTTGTGAACACATGAATACATTTATACAATGACCCTCTCAGCTCTTTGCAGGCATTTTACACACGGCAACCCATTTTACAAAGAACTACATAAATATTCTTCTATCATGTTTACGTAGGAATAGAGAATGGTCAAAATAACCTAAAAGTCAAAGTCATTCTCAGCAACTGCAAATACCAGGATCTTCGGCTAATTCAATTTCAGGTCTTCTTAACACTAGCTTCACAATCCTTAAATTGAGTCATAATATGTATTTTAGTTATCTGATTATTAATTCATTTATTATTTTAATGTAGGAACTGAGAATAGCAGGTACAAAGTTAACCCACCCGATCCTTCCTCAGTCCTATGAGGCAGATTAATAAGAAAAATTGTCTGTTTCAGTATAATGTCAAAATAGAATCAAATGTAGTAAAGGATTGCAGAGCCCCATACCTGACCTCAGTTAATGAGCAAGTGCTATCTCAAATCCCATTGCACTGAACAGGGAGACCTAAAAATAACATAAACAACACGATGTCCTTAGATAGAAATTGCCGCTGGCTAGACTTCCGGTGACATCGCATCGTGGTGATTCAGGAGGAATCTACTCTGATCTCCTGCGCCAGGATTTTCACCTCTGGATGGCCGTTCGTGGCAGTGTTCGGTCCTGGAGGGATCGACAAGGTGAGGAGAAACTCTTGGAGACAGCTTGGGAGGTTGTGATCCCGAAACGTTGAAGAAGTCCGAGGCGAAAGAACTCAGCCTGTGTGGCCAGACCCGGGGACGCGACAAACTATCTAGTAGGAAGCAGTGAGATGGCAGTGGACGAAGGGGTGGCGATCGTATGAGGCTGGAAGCTCTATTCGGATTACAATTGAGATAGACAATTGTTTGAAAGGACAATTAAGCAGACTAAGGAAACCCAGGGTGAAAGGGGGGAGAGTGGAAATCGGCAGCAGCGTTCTAACCTACCACCCCTAACGCTGGGACAATACTGAAATTAACAGTGAAAATAAGAGAATAAGAGGATTCTCGATGGAAAATCGGAGTGTGGTGTGAGAGTTGAGAAGTTATTTTCGGAAGGTTTCGTTTCCTTTTGACAGCCTGAAATGAATCTGTTAAAATTAAGTGAACTGGGAAAAAAATGATCTGATAAGAACCCAAACAGAAGGAAGAGTGACTGTGCAATTCTTAAAGTCGGCCATTGAGAAATCTAAACTCTTGTAAATCATTTCATTGTGAATGAAGAGACTTATAACTTGTAACTGGAAAAATATTATTTTGAACTACAAGAACGCTGGTATATATTTAATTAGTTTATTGTTATATTATAGATAGAAGGAACATAGTATCAGATAACTTATATAATTGTATTTACTGATTTACTTAGTAGCTGATCATTTTAGATTTCCTATTTTTCTTATATAGATTCTTTTCTTTGGTATCCTTATATTATACAATTCTTATCTTAAGTATTGAAGTGCCGGTATAATTAAGAGTTATATATTGAACATATCATATAGTAATGTGTTTGGATAACCTTAACTGATTTTGATAAAAGGAAGGTGGTAATTAATTGTCCTACTTAACCCCTTTTCCAGTGATTTATTGTGATGGAATGAAATTATTATAGTATTTATTATAACAACACCATAGATATTTTTTCTCTAATATAGATTGCTAAAAGTTAAAAATTGACTGAGTGTATACTGATTGTGATGGAATTTGGTGAGTAGTTAATCAACGGTGATATTGTCTGATACGTCTAGGTACTGAAAAATAGTGGTTGATATTGATTAGGAAAACTTTAGCATTAATAATTAAGAGACTCTGATTACTAGAAAATCATAGAAAATGATAGAATTGATGGTAATTTGGGATAGTATATAAAGGATAATAGATGAACAGGCTAAAATTATAAAAGGTATGACAAGTATCACCACTACTAAGACAGGGAAAAAACTTGTGTCAACGGTAGTACCATCCAGTCCAGCAGTTTCATCCGAATGAACAATTGAAAGAAAGTTGACCCCCAATAAATCCACTACCACAACTAGTGCCCAATCAGTGCAAACCTCCCTATTAGCAATCCAGAATACGATGCTAATGCTACAAGAATCTATGGCCAAAAACCACATTAAAAGTAAAGCAGACCGGGAAGCAATGAAAACTGAACTGAAATCAGGAATAGGGGAAATGAAAACTGAAATCAGAAACCTGGATGAAAAAATAGGCTTCATCCAGGAAACAACTAAGAAAAATGAAGAAAAAATTAAGATAATTGAACAACAATCCGAACAAAATGAGAAAAAGCTAGAACTCATGAATCATAAAATTATGACTCACAATAAGGAAACTGTAGAGGCCTTAATCTACCTTGAGATGGATAGAGCCTCTTATTATTTGATATTTCAGAATGTAGAGGAAACTAGAGAAGAGGACTTAACATTGGTGATGGCTAAACTTCTAGCAGATTTCCTTCAAAGAGATAAAGATGAGATGATAAATGAATTTGATGATATCTACAGAGTCTACACTAGTTATGCGAGACGGCACAGACTCTCTCGAGAGGTTCATATTAGATTTGCCAGAAGGAAAGTCAGAGACATTATTTACAAGATTTCAAGAGAAGAGACAATAAAATATAAGGATAAAGAAATAATAGTACTGAAACAAATACCAAGAAGAGTCCAGGAACAGAGGAAGGACTATCAATTCCTCACTAATTATTTAAATAAAAAAATATCTCTTTTAGATGGATTACCCCGGAAGGTATTCTGACATCCTGGAATGAAAAAAGAGTGAAAATTGATAACCTAAATAAAGCATAAGAATTTTTTGAATAGCTGGACGGATCAGAGGAGGAAACAAGCAGCAGAGACGAATTGGAAATGCCAAGTCAAGAAGAAATACAACAAAGAACTAAAGAATGAGAGGAAAACCAAAACAAAGAAGACAGAGGTGAAAGACCCACCCGAGAAGAAACAGGAATCAAAACCAGAAGTCAAACAATAACCAAAACCAACGAGAGGTAACATCTAATATAAGAAAGAATGGGGAAAGGAGTAACACTGACTTCTATAAATATTAATGGTTTAAACAATTCATCAAAAAGAAAAAAAGTACTTTTGAAACTTGAAAAGCTGAAATTGGATATAATATGTCTTCAAGAGATTCATATTAAATCACAAGATCAGAAATATTTACAAAACAAAAAAAGTTAGGAAAACTATACACATCGCTAGCAGAGGAAAAAAGAGAGGAGTAGCATTATATAATCAAAGAAAAATTAGAATCGAAACTGATTTATAATAAGATTGGAAGAACATTAATTGTAGAGGTGGCTATACAAAACAAAAAGATCTTACTAGTAGGGATATACGCTCCTAATACAAATTGCAATGAGTTCTATAAAACTCTATATGCAAAATTAATAGAATTAGACAACCCTATGATCTGCATAATTGGTGACTTTAATGCAATTTCTAACAATAAACAGGATTACGCCAGTGACCAAAAATATCAAAAAAACCAAAATACATTGCCTAAATGTTTTTTCAATATGGCTGAGGAACTACATTTAGTAGATGCATGGAGGAAATTAAATCCAGAAGCAACCTAGTTTACCTTCTACTCCAATCCACATAAATCCTGGTCAAGGTTAGATATGACATGGATGAATAATGATCTACTCAAGGATATAAAAAATATAGAAATATTAACTAACACTTAGGCTGATCACAACCCATTGCAAATAATTGGAAAATTCAAACTTACAAGAAAGCTAGGTGGACACTTAATCCATAACTATTGAAAGAAAAAGGATACACTCAAAAAAATTAAGGAAGAATTAGAGTTATTTTTAAAATTTAATAAAAAACAAGATACCTTGTTGCAAATTCTTTGGGACACAATGAAGGCGTATCTAAGGGGTATATCGATAGCCTATATAGCCAACAGAAATAAAGAAAAGTGGAAAAACAAAACTCGTTAACAAAAAGACTAAAGGATTTAGAAGATAGATTAATGAAAGCCCCAGGGGACGAACAAATTAAAAATGACTTGATATTACTTAAACATGAATTGAATATATTAGACCAGGAAGATCTAATTAAGACAATGCTATACACAAAATTACTTTGAACACGCAAACAAACCCGGAGGATGGTTAGCATATAAACTGAAAAAAGAAAACCAAAACAGAATGATATACCAATTGCAAGATAATAATGGGACATTAGAGACGGAATTGGAGAAATAGAAAACAATTGCAAGAGACTATTTTGAGAATGTATATAACCAAGAAGAAATAAATGCAAATAAATTAGAGGAATATTTGAAAGAAAGCACACTACAGCCATTAATGTAAGATAAAAGGGACATATTAAATAAGGAAATAACTTTAGATGAACTAAAAGAAGCTATCAAAAGACAAAAAAAGCCCAGATGGGTTGCCAAGCGAATTATACAAAGAGATTGGAGAACCACTAGAAAATTTGTTCCTAGAGATTTGCAATGAGGTATTATTAGAGGCAAGAGTCCCGGAATCATGGAAGGAGGCCCATATTATATTGATCCCTAAAGAAGGTATAGATGCCACCCAGGTAAAAAATTACAGACCAATATCTCTTTTAAACACAGATTACAAATTTTTTATGAGTGTGATGGCGGAAAGACTGAAGCTAACTCTTAATGAAAGAATTCACCCTGACCAGAATGGATTCCTCCCCATGAGACAGATTAGAAATAATACAAGAATGATAATTGATATATTAGAATACTATGAAACACATCCAGGAAGCCAAGTTGCTCTTGTCTTCCTGGATGCACAAAAGGCATTTGACAACCTAAACTGGAAATTTATGAAACACCAGATAAACTTGATGAAATTTGGGGATAAATTTGCAAAGATGTTAGATTCCATCTATTTAACTCAGAAAGCAAGGGTAATGATAAGTGGAGAATTTACCAATCCTTTTGAAATAAAAAGAGGTGTCAGGCAGGGTTGCCCATTGTTGTCTCTGCTTTTCATTACAATATTAGAAACATTACTGGATAGTATTAGAATGAATGAGGAAATCAAAGGTACTAAGATTAAAAGACAAGAATACAAATTACAGAAATTTGCTGATGATGTGATCGTTATTATAGAGGATCCATTAGCCTCAGGACCAACCTTATTAAAAGAAATTGATAAATTCGGTAAACTAGCAGGGTTGAAAATCAATTTTAAAAAAACCAAAATGTTAGTCAAAAATATAACAAATAATAAATAAAAAGAACTAGAAGAAATAATGGGACTACAAATTGTCAATAAGATTAAATATTTAGGTATATGGTTAAGACCCAAAACAATAAGTCTGAAAGAAGACAATTATGTTAAACTATTATAACAAATAGGAAGAGATTTGGAGATATGGAACAAAATGCAGATTTCATTATTAGGCAGAATTGCCACAATTAAAATGAATGTTCTACCCAAATTGCTTTATTTATCTCCAAACGATCCCTATATTATTGGATAAATCGTTTTTCAAAGAATTGGATAAAATTACTATGAAATTCATTTGGGCAGGCAAGAAGTCAAGAATTAAGAAAATTTACTTACAAAACAATAAAAGCAGAGGCGGCTTTGGTCTCTCTGTCTGGAAGACCTATTATAAAGCAGCAATGTTAATGTGGATAAAGGATTGGATTAAATTGGAAAACAAAAGAATTCTAACATTAGAAGGATATGACCTACAAATAGGGTGGCATGCCTTCTTGTGGAACCCGAGTAGTAAAAGTCACTCACACTTTCAAAGACATACTTGACGCAAATCCTTGATAAAAACCTGGTCTGATATTAGGAAAAACCATTATATTAAAGTTCCATTATGGTTGTCAACAATGGAGGCAATGTTCCACCCCAATACAATGGACATCAGTAAAGCGCTCAAATATCACCAAATTTTAGACAAAGAAGGAAAGCTTAAATCGACCCAAGAGTTAGAAAACCAAAAAATAATGATTGATCATTGGTCCTATTTCCAAATAGCAATAAGATATGACAAAGATCTAAAAGAATTTGGAATAGAAACAAAGAGCACTAAATTTGATAAGATACTTTTGGGCCCAGATAAAAATATGATATCTAAATTATATAACTATCTATTGGAATATGAATTAGCTGAGGAAATTGTGAAAGGACCAATGATAGTGTGGGCAAGGAATTTCGGCCATAATATAGACTTAGAGGACTGGGAAGAAATCTGGCAGAGAAATCTTACAATAACTAAATCTGTGTTTTATAAAGAGAACCTATATAAAATGATATATAAATGGCATCTAGCACTCTCCAGATTAGCAAAAATATATCTAACATTCAATCCAACTTGTTGGAAATGCAAAGGGAATCATGGTACCTACTTCCATCTCTGGTGGACATGCCCAGTGGTCAAAAATTTTTGGATTAGAATCAAAACCTGGTTAGAAGAAATCGTCCAGGGTGGATTGGAGTGGGAACCTAAATTGTACCTTCTGGGTATCATTAAGGAAGGTTATCCCTCCAAAGTAAAATATTTGATTATCTATATTCTAACAGCAGCACGTATCTCACTGGCTCAATTCTGGAAATCGCCTAATATACCACCAATAAAATTCATTATTCAAAATATCTGTGAATGTGCAGAAATGGAAAAACATTAAATTTAAAAGGAAAAGAGGAGGCGGAAATTTACTCGATCTGGAATAAGTGGTACGATTGGCTAGAATGTAAAAAAAATGAAAAGGGGAATCAAGGAGGGAAAACAAATTTATGAAACAGATTATGACACATATAATAACAAACAGGAATTGTTAATGTTAGTCTTAGATTCCTTCGTTCTTCAAACAGTCAATAGAAGGAATTTATCGGTAAACATAAGTATATATAATCTAACAACAAACATTAATAATAGAACATTATGTTTGATAGAATATAAATAACAGAGAACCTATAGGAAACAAGAAATAACTGCTACATAACATACTTTAGGGAATATTTAACTCACTGTCCAATGTATTAAAGGAAAGTTCAATTAGTTTTAGCACAGAGATTATTGTGACATTTGTTTGTATGTATCTTTGTTTTTTGAGTTTGCATATTTGTGTATCTTGATGTTTTGTATTCAATAAAGTTTATTTTTAAATTAAAAAAAAAAGAAAGAAAGAAATTGCTGCTGGCCAGAACGGAGGCACCAATGAGAACAAAGCTCCTGTTCTGTTAAGGTACAAGTTGTTCTGTGGCATCCCCAATACACCAGAATAATCTCTCCTTAAAATTTAGGCTCATCCCTCTGTTACATTCCAGAAGTGAATCAAAACAATGCCTTCCAGAGCGCATTTAGTGGTTAGTGTACTTTTGCCACTTCTAGTGGGTATGGGTACTTCTTATCGTTAATTGGATAGGCTTACTCTACGTTTTTTTTATTTTTTACTTTGGACATTTTAAATTGTCGATTATGTGTCACAGATCATTTGCTGTAATTATTAGTATAAACTACCAAGTCTTTTGCTGATTAATCAGCTAATTAATTAAACATTATGCTGATAATATCACAGACTTATCTCTTCTATCACTATTTTTAATCAAGGATCCATACTGTGTATTTAACAGTATGTCTTGTAATTCAAACTTTGGAATGAGGAAGCTAGCACATTCTGAGTAAAGATGACAGTGTAGCTGCAACCAAAGGGCTGGAGGCTATACCAATCCCACAAGGAGATTGCCCAGTTGGGCTCTAGATGGATGCTCCCCATGAGGACACCACAAGATAGCTATTTCCCATAGGTCTGAACATAGGGAAACAAGAAAACCATCATACTCTCAACCATGTCAGAGCTTTTCAAGTATACTGAGGTCTTAACCTCACTTTCTAATAACTTTCAGAAATTACCTATTTAACTATCTTAAGGCTAATAGAGGTCTTCAAAAGGACAAGTTTGCAAAGCCACCTGATGAGTTTGCCTTCAATCTAGAAAAAAATAAGAATTAAGCATAAGAATTAAAAAAAATTGAAATGAAAATTAAAAGCTAAATATGATTTTAATTCAAAGGCTATAAATGAAGGAAGGAACCAGACAAATTTGGAATATTGGGATTTTTTTGCAGTAAGAGTTTGCAAATAATTATACAAATTAACAGTGCCTTTGTGGGAACTAAATTGTTTAGTCTAATTATGTCATAACAGAAATCTGTGATTTTATGATTTTAGAAATTGAACATTAGAAAAAACTATAAAGATTCCAGGCATGAAAAGAAAAGGAGAGGGGAAAGGTAAGATTTGGCTTTTGTTTTTAATTAGCACTGATATAAAATGACAGAAAATATGACAGTTGAAATACTCCAGGAGATATTTTAAATAGGGACAAAAACCTATAGTACCTACAGTCAGCAATATTCTCTGCTTCTATGAATAGACTATGTCCAAAGGTATTTTTAAAATAATGACTGATCTGAAAGAGAATACCTTGGAAAGTCTACAGGTTAAAAGCTGAAATAGACTTTATCTGATGCTGAAAAAATAGAACTTAAATTGTAAAATATTGGAAACTGAAAATATTGTGGATTATAAAAAGAGATCACACTTAAAGAGCGAATCGAAAGAATAAGTCAAGAGAATGACATGGGTGATTTTAATTGGATTTACAAAAAAAAAGTCTGTTAAAGCCACAAAGAAGCCTCTGAGATGGAAGAAAACCTGAGGAGAGATCAAATCCTGTAACAATAAATTGTTACAGGATTTGAAACAAAGAAACAGAAATTAAGATTACTAAAAGCAAAAGGAAGGAAATATAGAGATGGTTTCTTTGGCCAAAGGAAAAATAAGACATGGCATGTTTCTATAAACTTCTGGGAACCCTTTATGGACTTTTGCTGACATCAGAAATAAAATTTTGATGTGGGGTCCCTGGTGCTCTCTCAGTTTGTTTTCTTACAGATGTTTCATTACCAAGCTAAATAACTTCATCAGTAATGAAATGTTAATGATTTACACTCCTCAATTTATGACAATTTAGCCTAAAATTTCCTTTGCTAAGCAACACAGTTAAGTGAGTTCTGTCCCATTTTGCCACAGTTGTTAAGCAAATCACAACAGTTGTTAAGTGGAACATATGGTTGCTATGCAAATCTTACATACTTGCATGTAACCTAACAGAGGTTGAATAATTACGGAGTTTGTACTTGTTATAATGAAAATCACTTGTTTAAATATTTATTTTTCTTTTATTTTTCCCTGCACTTTCCGTTTTCTTTTCTGAGTTTAGTTTGTGTTATTTTTTTATCATTGTCTTTTTAAAATAACTATCAATATTTTTTTAAAAAAAGAATGAAAAACTCTTCCTAATCCAATCTTAACTCTCAAGATCACAACGGTCTTTATTAAAGTAATCACTAAATTAAAAGTTATTCTGGAGAGTAATGATAGTGACCAAACATTTTAAACTTGATTTATTTTATTAGGGTCATAGTCACTTCAAAGTAAATTCAAAGATAAAGCACATTCTTCTTAAAACAGTAACAGAGCTGTGGAACCTAAAAGTGAGTAACTAATTACAGTAAATAGAATAAAAAAAAACAAGTAATCAATTTGTCTAAATACAACAGCATCTAAAAACTGCTTTATGGTAAGTTATGGCAAATACTATAGACAGCAAAATAGCATTTAGCTACATCCTGTGAGACAAAATCAAACTAGTCAAAGAGTAATAGATGAAGATAAATTTGAATGACTACTAGGGCACTTGTCTACTAGGAGAGATTATTTGACACAACACAATAAGGACAAAATAATACAACATGACCTAATGTCTCATTTTTTCCTAAAACACATAGACTTTGCTGTAATGGTAACTCCCCTCAATGAAGGTTGTAAGGAGATTGTTAAACCCAGCCAAACAGAAAACTACTCTTTCTTAAATATCCTGCCTTCATTTTCATAAAAATGTATGTACTTTACACTTGCTTTTTTTGTAAAGCAGCTGGAGTGTGTGGGAACAAGAGGAAAGCTGTCACAATTCAACATTTTCAAGTGTTGAATCCAGGAAGATTTCCTTCTATTTCACACTGCATCTAGCCATGACAAGAGCAATGAGGCGAAAGGAAAGGAAGAAATCAACATTTCCTAAAGCAGAGACAGCATTTAGATGAACTAATAGCTGTTTTAAGGGGCATCTCCACAGAGAAAATGTCAATCATTTGTTTATTTATTGTAATGCAAATGTAACACACACCCCAATTAATATAAGAATAGGATTGGCTCAACAGTTCCAACAGAACTATTTTAAAAAAAGTTTACTGTGGTAGCATAATATAAAAAGCAAAAATCAACAAAACCCCAAATTCTCACCCTTATGCTACACCACAATTGGTTGAATATGCCAATACTTAATAGCCAATATTCCAGAAGACAAGCTCAGGATCTAAAAAGATCTTGACAGACCTGAACAATGATCGCTATCAAACAACATGAAATTTAATGTGGAGAAAAAAAAGCAAGATTTTACACCTGGGCAGGAAAAACAACGGGTACAAGTACACATTAGGTGAAATCTGGTTCAAAAACACTAACTGTGAGAGGGACCTTGGAGGCCTAAACAGCAGTGTGCAGCAGCAGCCAAAAAAGCTAATACAATCCTTGATTGTCTAAAGAGAAGCATAGAATCTAATACGTGAAGTATTAGTACTGTATTATAAAACCTTAGTAACATCACACCTGGAATACTGCATCCAGGTTTGGTCACCACATTCCAAAAAATATGTTGAGGCTTTGGAAAAAGTGCAAAGAAGAGCAACAAAGATGATTAAAGGCCTAGAGACTAAAATATATGAAGAACGGTTGCAGGATTTGGGTTTGGCTAATCAAGAGAAAAGAACTAGGGGGGACATGATAGCAGTATACCAGTATTTTAAGAGGCTGCACAAAGAGGAAGGGGTCAATTTATTTTCCAAAGAACCAGAGGGCAGGACAATAAACAATGGATGGAAACTAATCAAGGAGAAAAGCAACTGGGAATTAAGGAAAAACTTCCTACCAATGAGGACAGTTAACCAGTGGAACAGCTTGCCTTCACACATTGTGGGTGCTTCATCACTGGAGGTTTTTAAGAAGAGACTGGACAGTCACTTGTCTGAAATGGTCTAGGGTCCCCTGCTTGAGCAAGGGGCTTGACTCCAAGGTGCCTTCCAGCTCTATACTGGTTCTAATTTGCTCCTACAAGATGCTAAACTATAACCCAGAATTTACAAAAATCAATAGATGGGTTTTCCCATTATGCTGAGCAAAACCTGAAAAAAAACTACTGTATTCTTTAATAAAAATGTGTGAACATGAATGCCACTAAGATACAACTCATTTTCTGAAAAAATTCTTCTATAAAAGAGAAAGGGAGGAAGGGAGAGAGAGAGAGAGAAAGAGAAAGAGAGACTGGCCTTGAGCTCCACAAAGATTCCTTTTGAATTTTAGTTGTAGCCTGAACTGAGAAATAAAACAAAGAAATCTAGAAGTAGTTAGTCACAAGCCACTTCCATATTGTCAAGAAAATCACATGAACCTATCCATGTGTTAACTACTAAAAATCAAACTCAATTTGAGAGAGTCTTTACCTTTTTCTGCTGCTTCATTCCATGGCACTTGCAATAGTAAATTCATATTCAAGACTTCCACTGCATGTGTAGTTGTTTACAGAAGCATTACAATATTTCAAATATTTTATGTAAGGAAAAATTAAAAGACCCAACTTTGAGCAACAAATAAACAGAAGTCCAGGAACGGATGGAAAGAAAGCAGCAATGTTCCCAAAGCACACTGGGCTATGAATAATAAACCAAAATGGTTAGTTTCATATGACATGCTATGGCAAAACCAAATCTATCATCTTTTGGCTTGGTGCAATCCGTAAACCTAATTTATGTAGAAGATATTATCTTAGATCCGTTTCTGAGATCAGTCTCTCCAAACCGATGCCTTTGAAAGTGATGCTGACTGGGAATAATTGGTATTATAACCTCAGAGGGTACCAAGTTAGAAAAAATGAATAAGATTATAAGAAAAAGAAATATGCTCTAATCATTTTCTCCACATCAAGGATATTTCATCCTGAGTCTGTTTTAAGAAACTGTTCACAGTATATTTTGCAAAGATGTAGTGGGTATTTTAATATAACTGTTTTGATTTATCGCTGATTTGTCTTCTATTCCAACTCCTACTCACCAAAAGAATTGTACCAATTTATGCTGGTTGCTGAGGGGAATAGAGTGTGAGCTTATACTTTCTATCTATTTTGAGGAATTCTTTTCTATTTTAGCATCTGGGTGATAACATGAAAGGGCCCCCAAGGTTTTTGTAGAAAATTAAGTTTCTTTTATTGCACAGCAATATAAACCAAGACAATTTTCAGGAAAGGAAATGTTGCCTTTGTATTGTTTACTGGCTCTCAATTGCACACAACCCACCCTAAAGTTTGAAAGAATGGCATGTGTTTTGTTCTTCAGTGTTGGTCTACAGACAAACAGCTCTTTGTGTCTCTTGGGTTCCTAGGGCACCTGTTCCCCCCACCACTTCATTCTTCACAGTCCGCCCTTATTTATCCCTGCATGTTCTGCTTGCTGCACTTGCCAACAAGCTGCCTTGGCCACCCTTTCCTACACCTGCCTCAGTCAACCTGTTGAAAGCAGAGGCTCACAGTTGTTAAGCCCAGATATGTGCAATGCTGATATCAGGCATTTGTTCTGGGGAACCCATGACACACACACACAATAGAGTGTGAGAGGGAGTCATAAGTGGAAGTGTTTAGTACTATTTTTGCAATTGGACACTCAGCCAATGAACATCTTAAAATGTTTAGTTGCCACAATCAAGGTCTCTCTAGCAGAATGTGCACATTCAGAGGTGGTAACCTCAGAACGGAATCTTTTGTCTACACTAATGTAACATAGATTATACCACAATGAGGAAGTCCCCAGTTTGAAATTCATCAAATGGCAAGTCCTTGAATATTCCTTGCAGGTTAGAAGATTCTGAAGATTCTATATATATATATATGTTGTCTCTTAAGGTTTCAAATTGTAAGTAACAACACTTTGCTAACTAACAGCGCTGGAAAGCTTTTGCACCATCAGAATCCATATTCCTTGTGTCCCCACTAATCAATTTTTCCTCCCCCTTGCTCAGAAGACCCCCATAAATGTCTCTTTCTGACTCAGCATGAAAGGTACTAGTATTCTTTAAAGGTGACACTTACTTTAAGTGAGCTCAGCTGGGACTACTTTGGTAGACTGGTGCCTTTTTTATTGCCAGCAGCCCTGCTGGGCTCCTGGTCATGCTGAGTTCTTTTAAAAGACATGGCAATTTTCTGCATCTCCTCCACAGCTTATATCCACAAAAGTGAAAAGTGTTAAAAGTAGCTCGAAGACTTGCCTCCCACGGTGATGTATTCTAGCTCCCAGCCTTGACATAGGTTTTCTGGCATGATATGTTCCCAAGAGATACAGTTCTCTTTGTCTCCAAGCTGACTTTGGAGTCAATTGCTTCAAAAGAACTGAGGCCATAAATGCAGTTCTTTTTTTTTTAGCATTCAACACACAATGTGCAAGCCAGGTTTAGTTAGTTCAATTGTAATGGAAGTAGAACACACACACACACACACAAAATGTCCTTCCAATATCCAAAATTCATCCTTTCTGTGGCTTCACATGAACTTCACCAACATACTACAATCTTCCAATGTATTAGTATTACCATTCCAAGAATTATCACTTTGTGTGATCTGTAGCCAGGCCAAGCTATTCCTTAATTTCCAACCCAAGGATGTTTCTTACCTCTTAATGAAAACTAAAATATTAATAAGCAAATTATAAGTTTTCTTTTATAATGCCACTTATTAATTTTTCTGGTTTTAAACAGTTTTACCTCCTCTATGTTATCTACTACAAGTATGTGACAATGTGAAACTGCCTTTTAATGAGAATTGAAATATTAATAGGCAAATTAAAAGTATCAGATGCATTAGTAAGTTTCAGGATTAATAAGCAGGAGATGAGATATTAACAAAAATGTAACAATAGGAGACTGGAGAGAATTGTCTTTTAAGATTGAGAAGGTAAAATATCTAGGTAACACAAGGTCAAATATGAACTGAAATGTATTATTTTATGTTAATACATGGAATACATGGAATGAAATTAAAAACGTTAAGATGGGAGAAAGTACAATTGTCATTGTTGGGAAGAAGTTCTGTGATAAAAATGAATGTTTTATCTAGAATGATGTTTTTTGTTTCAGACAATAGCTGTTTTGACAACTGATGCACCATTTAAACAGTGGCAAAAAGATGCATCTAAATTTATGTGGCAATGGGGAAAAATGAGTTAAACATAAAATGTTACAAGATACAAGGGGAAAAGGAGAATTGGTTTCCCCTGACTTGAAATTGTATTTTGTAGGTTGTTGTTTGGTTTGCATGAAAGAGTAGGTGTTGCTGAAAAAGAGAAAGCTTTCTGAGATAAAAGGACATGAATAGAGATTTGGGTGGTATGGATATTTGTGGTACAACAAGGTTAATGTGGATTTTAAAAATAATTATGTTAGACATGCCATACTGAGAATATGGAATAGAAATCCAGGTTGTGCCTGAAAAAACCCTTTGTGGCTTTTAGCCAAGAAGCAACCCTTTATACACTTTTTGCAGGAAACAGAATAAAAAGAAAAAAAGAGTAGAGAGCTATATTGTAACCACAGAGTAAGTGTTAAATTGATAATTGGACTTTAAAATGTTGTAAAGAAAATTAGAAGCCACTTCTTTGTATCTTTGTACATTTTCCTTGCACTTTTATTTTTTCTTTAATTTCTTCCTCTTGTATTTTTCTCACTTTATATCAGTTTGCATTAGTTATTAATCTTTTATTTAGCAAAAATCTTTAAGAAAAGAGTACACAAAAAATGAAAACTACTTTTTAATATTTTTCTCTAAGCTACCTTGAATCTTTTACTGGAAAGGCAAAATATAAATAACTTCCAATATTTTAAACAGAACAGAGAACAATTCTAACCTCCAGATAAGATTAGAATAGGGTGGCTAACCTCAACAAAGAAGGAAACAGGAGTTCCATCAACACAGATCTACCTGGAGGCTCTAATTACATCCATGGATGGCTCTACAAGTATAACTCTAGCCTTGGGCATTCAAAGGACAGAGCAGCTTTGGACCAGCAGGATCACAAAATTTCCCCTTTTTAAAAATTGCACCAAGGTCAGATTCCTTGGCTCCTGAGCTTTTGCCTCCCCCCACCCCCACACTTCCCCTTCCCCCTCTCCCTCATTAATATAAGTTTTTTTTTTTTTTTAATACTTGGCCAAATAGCTTAACAAAGCTGCTTTCTCAACTTCTGGCATGAATGGACAGGCTTTAGAAGCAGCAGAAGATCTGACACTTCATTCTCTACACAGGATTCTCCAAGTCTGCTCTCCATGTCTGTCTAAAGATCCTCTGTTCAACTGCCTTTTTTTCACTGATACACGTTTCCCTAAGAAATTTACCCAAGCCCTTTCTAAAAACAGTTTCCCTTATGAATACTTTAACATAAAGCCTGAATTCTTGTCCACTGTAGAAATCAGATGGATGGATGGATGGATAAGTAGACAGATACCAATGAAATTCTATGCACTTCTGTACATGCCTGGTTATAAATTGATTCCAGAATAGTCTGTTACTTAAGATGCATATAGGTGTTTTCCTTTTTTATCTTTGTCTTCATTTTCTTACTATCATTCTGTAAGCTACTCTGGGCAGGGACCCATTTTTCTACCTACCATGTTCTTTGATAGAATGGGGTAATATAGCTGACCCTAATAACTGATCAATAGATAACATTAAAACCTATTTCATTCCATACAGACTTCCCATGCCATTGTAATTATATCCTTTTCATAGGTGATGTGTATGTTTTTCTATACAGAAACTCTGTTTACAGAAATTCAATATACATAAAGAATTAAAAGGAGTACCAAGACAAATAGGTTACATATCAAGATTGGCAGATCATTGCCTAGTAATTTACTTTTGATCTTTAAAAAGTCTTAAAAATACAACGGGCATATTTAATACATGGCAAACTATTACCAATTGCATTTTTTTATACTTCCAGTTACTACGCGTATGTTGCCTCTAGCATAGAAAATCAAAACTAGACTGTGCATTATATTCTTCCTGATTCCATTAGAAGAGAATATCTGTTGCTTAGAGTTGAACTAATTAGGAGTTCTTTGTACTTTTTGAGCTTGGTTGTTTGTTTGACTGCTTTCATTACCCTGCCAGGTAACATCAAAATCATGAGTAACATCACAGGAAATGACAATAATCATAGTCCAAATGCAAGGAATGAATGCCTCTTATGTTAGGAACCCAAAGGAACAATGGTTTTACCTTACGGTGAACAACACAACATTGTCTTCTTCTCAAGTATTTTTTTAAGTAAACAAGATTGTTTAGAACTGATTTTATCCTGAACTATCTCTCCTCACATTATGAACATCAATTTCCATTTACTTCATATCTGTTTCTGGTCAAGAGAAATTGGTTTAGGATATTCTTAAATCAGTTTAAGTCTGAGTTGAATAATTAAAGCCAAATCTGTTTATCATCACATTTACCTATGTGTTAGTTTGATAAAATTAATCTGAAGATGGAGACACATTTGAAAAGGTTTAGCCACAGATTATGATTTAAGTCAAAATTAAAAAAATAGGTTACAATGATATAACCAGCATTCTAGCTTTACTGAATTATTTTCACTTTAATGTTAATGCATTAACATGAAGTGCATTATTTTCATTATTACTCTGAATTTAGCAAAAATTTAATGAAACAATGCAAACCACACTCTATGAGTAAAAGCTGTTTCTATCGGTTTGAACCAACATGCAATCAATATATCATGGTTTTGTTTAAACCAAATATTTTCCTTGGAATTTTTTCAAACTATCATTCCTACCAAATAGTAGTTTGATCCTATTTTAAATTAAAATTTTACAGCTGCTATATATTTCAAATGAGAGCCAGTTTGGTGTAGTGATTAGAAGGCATCAGGCCAGGAGCCTCAGAATTCTAGTCCCACCTTAGACACAAACTCAGCTGGGTGATCATGGACTAGTAGCTTTCTCTCAGCCCTATGAAGGAAGCAATGGCAAACCACTTTGGAAGAAAAGGGGCATTGGTCTTTCTCTTTGGTGGCTGCGAGAGTCCAGGCAAGGTTAACTCCGTCTCCTAGCTGATTGGACTGAGTCTGTCAAAGCTGTTTAATCCCACCTCTGTTGCCGGTCTTCCCCAGCTTTTGACGAAGTTAACTTGACAGACCTAACGTGCCTCTGCAAATAGAATAAGAAGAACAATTATCTCCCTCCTGCCCACATCCCAGACCAGAAACACCCAGGGCAGAGCTGGACTCTCTTGTCACCAAAGAGAAAGGATGTCTCAGGTAAGAGCCAATGTCCCTTCTCCTTTGTGTGGCTGCAAGAGTCCAGGCAAAGGACATACCAAAGCAGGAGGGTCCATGGGAGGGCTCAAGTCTGGTCCTGATCACCCCACTCTGTGTGCACCCTCTGCCAAACACTACCTCCACCAATGCAAAGGTGTCCAGGTGGTAATTCTTCATAAACAGAGAGGGGGACATCCACGTGGCTGCATGGCAGACTTCCTCAATTGAAGCTTGCCTGGCCCAAGTGGCATTTGTGACCACACTCTTTGTAGAATGAGCCATTACTCCACAGGATACTGGAAGGAATCGGCTCTCATATGCTGAGAAATGCACAACTGGATCCACTTGCTCGCAATCAATGGGATGACTTTACTGTCCAACGTGGCAGGCTGGAAGTATATGAAGAGCGACTCCGTTCTATGAAAGGTAGAGTCCTCTTAATGTAGATCCTCAAGGCTCTCTGCAAAAATCTGGCAACACAATGTCTTGTGCCCAATGAAACCAAGAGTTCACTTTGGGAACAAACGTAGGGTCCAGTCTGAGAATCACCCTGTTCTCATGGAAAATACACAGGTCCTGTTGAACCGAGAGTGCCACTAGTTCTGACACCCTCCTGGCTATTAGAAAAACTACCTTGAGGGTCAAAAATTGAAGGGACATCGAATTAAGGGGTTCAAATGGCTGTTCTGTAAGGGCTGTAATACTTTAGGAAAGTCCCAAGTGGGGTATCTATGAACCACTGGAGGGCAGAGATTAGAAGCCCCTTTCAGAAATCGATGGACAGATAAGGATGAATAGCCTTCCCAGAACAACACAGATGACAGAGCCGCCACCTGACAGCACAGAGTGTTAGGTGCTAACCCCTGATCTAACTAACCCATCTTGGAGAAATGTTAACACATCTGCTACAGATGGAGAAGAGGGGTCTCGGACTGACCTGGCCCACCAAGTACAGAAGACCTTCCAGGTAGCATCATATATGCGGATGGTGGAAGGTTTATGGGAAACTTGGATAGTCTCTATCACCCTATCAGGCAGGTTAAAGTTCCTCAGAGAACTCAAGCGCCAGACGATTAAGCGAAAACACTGAGGGTCAGTGGAGTAAGGTTCCTTGATGGAGGGAGATCTTGTTGGCCAGAATTCTCCATGGCTGGGCTACAGATTCACCAGGTTGGCGAACCAGGGTCTCCTAGGCCAATGAGGCGCCAGGAGTATTAGCTCCGCCTTTTCCTCCAACATCTTCCGAATGACTGCTGGAATGATTGGAAGAGATGAAAAGATGTATAGGAGACCTGGTGGCCATCTGTTCTGAAGCACGTTGGTCCCCTCTGCTCCCTGGGTCAGGTACTTGATGAAGAATCTGCTTACCTGAGCGTTTTGAGGAAAGGCTAAGAGATCTACTGCTGGAGTTCTGAATCTGTGGGTCAGCTCCAGGAACAAGAATGGATGGAGACTCAACTCCGACTGGTTGACTCTGGACTGACTCAGCCAATCGGCCTGGGTGTTATCAACCCCTGAAATGTGATCCGCCCTGATGGAAAGAAGGTGAGTCAACAACTGTACGTTGTTGTTGAATCTGAATGATGAACTCATTGAAGCTCTCTCTGTGTTCTAGGGACAGAAAAACCTTGATGACTGCCCCGAGATGAAGCAATCTGGTCATTGGATGGAGATGCCTTTTCCTGAAGTTGATGGAAAATCTGTAGTCTTGCAGGAACTGCAGCGTGATATGGAAGTCATGAGAGGTGGATTGCATCGATGTAGACTGGAGCAAGATGTCATCCAGATAACACTGTTCCCTACTGGAATCGCTTGGAGTGAAACCACCAATGCTGCCAAGATTTTGGTGAAGACCCTGAAAGCCCGAAGGGAAGAGCCCGGTACTGGAAATGCCTGTTCTGGTACGAAGAAACGAAGAAACTGGTGGTGATGAGGCCAGATAGGAATGTGTAGGTAAACCTCCATAAGTTCTATTGAAGAGAGGGAATCACCCTCCTGAACGCTCTCTAGAATTGAATGCAAGGTCTGCATCTTAAAATGCCTGTACAGGATTAATCTTTTCAAAACTTTTGAGGTTGAGAATGGCTCGTCACCCCCGAGGCCTTTGGGATCTCAAAAGAGGCGAGAATAGAAACCAAGCCCTTGTTGATCCACTGGAACTGGGTGAATGGCTCTGATGTCCACAAGGTGTTGAATGGCCGATTCCATCAGGGCCCGTCTCGAACTATCCCTAGATATCGGGCAGGAGACAAAAAACCTTGGGGGTGGGGAGAGGAACTCCAGTTGGAGGCCTGACTGAGCACCCAGGCGTCCGATGTCGAATCCTCCCATCTGGAATCGAAGAAAGCTAAATGACCCGATGGGTGGGGAGAAGGGGCATTCACTTTGAGCATTGGAAAGAACAACTTCCTCCTCCTCGAAAGGGCTATTTACTCGAAGTCTGCTGCTGTCTACCTGTCGCCTCAGGACGCTGTTCCTGACAAGGAGGAATGTCCTCTCGCCCCTGGAGAAATGAGCTGAGGACTCAGTCTGGTAGGAAGAAGGACGATAGTAAGGAGTGGGACAGAACTCAGACTTCCTCCCCGATGAAGGGAGAACCTTCCTCTTATCCCTGGTTTCCACCAAGTATGGTTCCAGGGCATCACCAAACAACTTCTTCCCAGTGCAAGGAGCGGTGGCCAGCTTCCACTTTTGGTAGGAATCAGACTGTTAATTTCACAGCCAAAGGAGCCTCCTGACTGCCACTGATGAGGCCATGGCCTTGTTGCAAATTTGGCTGAAATCAGTGTAGCGTCCGCCATGAATTCTGCTGCCGGAATGATCTTGTTTAGTACCTGATGTGACCTAAAATCAGCGGAAGCCGATCTTACAATTGGCACAGCCATCACAGAGATGCCCTCATGAAGAATGAGGCTGCTGTGGAAGTCCAGACTGCCCAAGATAGGTGCACTTGAGTGTTTGCTCTGACCTTTTGTCGTCAGCCTTAAGGATGTCCTCTGGCTCAGTGGGGGTGTCTGATGTTGAGAAGGAGGTGACCACTGGGGCATCCACAGCTGGAACCATGAGAACATTGGCCAAGGAAGGACCCACGTTGTAAAACCGCTTGTCGTGAAATGACGGCCGAGGCCCTGCCCCAGGGGAGGCACACTGTTCCTTAATCAAGTCCAGAAAGAGCAGAGGGGATGGAAGAGCCTCTGTATGTACCACAGGCTTTAAGAACAGGGAGTCACTGTGGCTACTGGAGGCTATTTGGGGTTCTGGAGCCACTTCCTCCAGAGTTAATTGGGCAGTGACCAGGGCCTTATGGAGAAGCAGTTTGATCTGATCTAAGCCCCTCTTCGTCAGATAAATTAGGGTCCCTGATCTCTCCTTCCTCTTTCTCAGACATGGAGGAACGACTGTGCTCAGAGGGGTTGGTGTAATCTCTGTCCTCATCCTCTCCCCAATCTGATTGGGCTGATGAGAAACTGAACTGGGATTGTCTGGGGAACCCCCTCTGAGCTGGGGGGACTCCTTGGGAATGATCAGGTAATAAACCTTCATCCTCAGAAAGATCTGACTCACTCTGTTCGTTTTCCCCCTCGCAGGGAGGCATTGACTATACTCTGAGTGATCAGGTGAGCCAGGCTCCTGGAGTTGAGGTCTGGCCTCAGTCAGGCATCCCACCTGCTCCCGTGATGGGATAATGGAGACTTCAGAAGCCATGGAGGAAGGCCACCTAAAATGCTGAATGCCTTCAACTATCCCCTGCCTGATAGCCTTAGCAACTATAGCCTACATGCTAACAGGTATTTCAACATCAGGGGAGTCCCTGGGGCGAAGCCCCACTGCTGTGAGAGTAAACGTTGCCTCCACTATTAGTCTAGGCTTGCTAAGAGGCTGCTCCCAAGACTCTGATTGAAATGCCATGCCTTGAGGATCCCCATAATCTCTATCTTCTGCAGGCAATAACTGAATAGCAGGGCCATCTGTGTCGCCTGTGCCCATGGACTGGTAGCTGGGGCCAGACCTGCTTCTGCCTGTAGGTCCTTGCTGTGGCAAGAGATAGCTGAGTCACCCGAGTGGGGTGATCTTTGACTCTGCCCACTTGTAGCCTTCTGGCTCTAGGCAATCTGCCTTTCCAAGGCCTTCTGACATCTCATGGTGTCCTTCTCCTCTGTAGAGGCCTTTTTAGACGTTAAAGCCTTCTTGCCTGTAATCACAGAACGTGTAGGGCTATGGGTGCCTGCCCCTGGAGCCTTGCCCCCCCCCTTGGGGCTCCACCATGATATAACTGGCTCACAATAGTTCTGAAGTAGTTGGTCGCCGATGTATAGGAGAAGTCAGGATGGGGAAAGTTGGATTGCACTGTTGTTGCAAAGCTCCAGGCCAATGCAGTTGCAGCCTCCTTGAACCGAGTTCAGGGTTAAGAAAATACCTCAGGAGGTCATAAGACATGCCTTGCTGGCACAACTTGCCCTTACCAGGGCTTTCGGCGGGATCATGCTAAGCACTTCTCGCCATCTTGGGTGTTATCCCAATGGCCTCCAATAAGGCCCGTTGTCGGCACAGGGGAGCAGCCTCCCATGCCAGAATTAGAATGTGCACACCCCCTTCACCTTTGTGCTGATCCCTCGGCCTTCAGCGCTGGAGTTAATGCTGCCAGCGCTGGAATAAGCAGCTATGGAGCTCGATAGGGCCTGAAGATAAGCAGGCTGAATCTTCTCACTGATCCTTCCTTGCCACAAACCATGGGGCCACCACTTCCAGGACTAGGGCCTGAGCCCCAGTGCTAGATGCCGAGGCTGCCGGGTAGCCGAAGCCTTACCCGCCGATCCTAGCCGTGTGGAACAGCTGTGAAGCAGGAGCTGATATTTTGAAATCAACCAATCTTTCTGAGGCAATTCCATTGAGAAAATGAAACTATGAGAGACAGGCAATTGAACATCCGTCCTGGCTGAGGGACTGAGTCGAAAAGCTTGGGAAGATCAGCAAAAGAGGTGGGACTGAACAGCTTTAACAGAGTCAGTCCAATCAGTTAGGAGACAGAGTTAACCTTTGCCTGGACTTCTCGCAACCACACAAGGGAGGAAAAAACCTTTCAGATGGAAAATTACAACTTAAAATGCAAGACAAGTGATAGAGTACAAATTAACATATTAAAACAAAAAAAGTGTATTTGTAAAATTAAGCAAAAGGATAATAGACAGATAATAGATATAAAAAGACATAAAAGATCTGAATGAAAATTATCTGCTTTTGTCATGTGAGGGAGTGAAAATATAGATTAATAATAAACAAAAAAGGCTAACAGGCTATTATAGATATCGATGAAAATAGGAATAGGCTGGTAGAAGCTGCATAACTCCAGTAAAATGACAATAATGGAAAAACCAGGAATGAAATTTTAGGAAGACTGTTCAACATTCTGAATGAATGTGATTGGTACAAAAGAAAAATATTTTGATAAGTCACATTTTGCTGAGAAGGAAAAGTACAGAAAAAGTGATTGAAACATTCAGGCATACAAGTATGAATGAGAATGATTTGCACTTCATCAGTTTATGCTGAGTCTAGGCCCATAAAGATCTGACTTATGCCTCCAATATTATGGAAATATAGAAAAGGTGCAGACTATGTCATCAGCCTTAAGTTATACAATATGCAACATCTTTTGCTAACAGTATATTTTGCACATTTTAGCAAGTATTTCATAAGGACAATCAAAGCCCACTTTTACCATGAGCAATACTCATGCTGTTTTCTGTATCTAGAGGCTATCTTGCAAGGCTACAATACTGCTTACCTATATCCTACTCAGCTGAAGCAGAATATTGGCACACAGAGAGAATATGGAGAGATGTACTGAATTTCTATTTATGTAATTATTATTTCTAAATCTCCATCAATACATGCAGGTTTATAAATGAAAAAAATTCAAGCTTATGCAGATATATCTTCTTTTCCGTTATTGCCATTCATTGGTAAATGTATGCATTTTTCCATTAAAAAGTAAATAAAGCTTTTTTATTTATTTGCAAGAAAGTTGTAATAGTTTTGACTCATACTACACAAGATAATAACAGTTAGAAATGTGGTTCTACTCAAACATTGCATTTTCATCCTGAAAAAAATCATCTTATGTCAGGCATTGAGTGAAAGGGGGGAAAACTCCTTCATTTCACAACTGATGATGGACTTAAATTTGCCCTACACTGAGAGAATATTATTTGATCCTTGGTGTCTAAATATTAAGATCCATTTGGGAAAGGGTCAGATAAGCATAATATAGATGGCAGAGCCTTTGTGTCTCAGTAGAAGAGAAACTTAGTTCTTTATTTTTGATTTTTTTTACTGCCAAATATTGCCTGGTGAGAATTTCCTACAATGAAAACAGACACTAATTTCAAACCTTGAAGTACCGCTATCATCCTCATTCAGCCATCCATGGAAAATCCCAGTCAACTGCTTTAATCCCCTCTCCAACTGTGCAAGAGAAGCTGTGTTGATCATCATAAAAGGTTATAGGCCAGTAGATTGCACAAAGGGACTAGTAAATATTTTCCCCTTCCCCAAGGCAATTCTAAACAATGAATGCACTGGCAGATAGTAGTTTGATTAGAAAGGTACTACTCCTTGAAGCACATCACTGTAAGTTTATGAAAGGAATATATTATATGTTATTGAAATGTGTTTATATTAGAAAATTTTGAATTCATATTCCAATGTTCATGTTCTGAGATGAGTCTCAAAATTGACTTGGGCTGAAGGGATGAGTGGTGGCAAAGGAAGAATAGAACAAAATGGAGGATTTATTTTTTGCTAATAAAATTGAGAAAGTAGGAGTTCTTCATCTAAAATGGTAGTTGAAATTCTTAGAAACATTGGTAAATTATCAGATAATTTGGCTTGAGGAAACAGTTTACCTTACTTTAACAATAACAATTGTTTGCTAAAGGAAGGCAAACCTAATCCAGTTTATTACCACACTACAATGAGGGGATCAGTAAGAATCCCCAATTCAAGCCTGAATATCTTCCACAGTTTTCTTGGTTTTGGCACCAGTTAACTTCATTCCAATCAACATGGGAAAATTCAATCTCAACATTCCATCCCTTTATTACTGTTACTGGTAAGCCTAAATCAGACTAAAGGCTATTGTTTAAGTCTGAAACTGTTCCAGTTTGGACATATGGTTTTCAAGCAGATGGATTAAGTGCAGGGAATATCTGTACTTATGGTGGAATGGAGATAAGTCTCACAGTTTGCAAAGGGGAGTGGGTTAACACAAATACAGTTAAGTTTCCAAAACGTTTTTGCTTCCAATTCAGTCAGTTTTTCGTCCTCTTATCAAATGAAAGACACTCTATGAACTTATTAGCTTCTTCATCAAGATTCCAATGATGAAAAACCCATTAGAACATATGAAGAAATTTAGCTGGAGTTGCACACAGCTATAAACCTGGAATAGCAGGGATTATATTTTACCCAATAGGGATAAGGAGATGCTCTTCAAATAAGAGGGAGAGGGTCAAGAGAAACGATTGATTTGTTTCTCTGTGAAAGAATTCATATTCCAGTTATTGGGCAGTTAGGTAGTTTATATCTGTCACACACAATCCATCATGCAGGAAACAAGATAAATAGGATGCCACCACCTTTTGCCCCTAAAATGGTTTCACAAATCAGGGAGTTAGAGGCTACATTCCTATCTTTAACTGGACTTTCTGTAAAGATGCACATAATCTAGTGAAAGGGAAAAGATAGTTATTCTCAATGAGAAAAAGAAGAGGAAGAGATTTGTATGAATCAATAGCATGATCTTTTTATTGTTAGTTTTATTGTTTATGTATTCAACTTTTATACCACCAGATCATTTACTTAATTCAATAAACTCAGCATCATGCTTAACTACATCCACTGCTATGTCATTAACATAGATAAGCTTAAGTACCAAAGGCCCTATGGTACTTTAATTTTTACTACTTTGTGGAATGGTGCTAAAATCTATACAAATATAGTTAGGGACAGGAACACTATTTCATAAAATGGAAAGTATTATTGGGAAACACTGCTACTGATTTCATTTCTCTCTTGATAAATATGAATAACTTCAGTTGAGAGGAAAGTACTAAACCTGCCTCTCAGACACTGTCATAAGGGTCAGAAATAGGTTTACCTTATTTTGAGGGTGCCCTTGATGAACCAATTTAAATCCATAACTATAATTAGTATCTTCAGAAAACATAAAGCAAAACACCTAGAAACAGAATAGAAATGTGGGCAAAACCTACCTTATTCAATAACCAGGCCTCACTGAAATTATATTTTAGGGATACAGTCATCATGCAGCTGTACAAAGACACTCCTTAGTTGTCTTTGCAATGTCCAAGCCTGCTTTACATATGAATATATGCACACACCTCAGCCATGTAATAACAGGTTTGCTGTAATATATAAAAACCAGAATGCTGTAAGTTCTCCATTAATGTGTTTTACTGTTGTACTATTATTGTCCTCTCAAACTGTTCAATGAAGAATACAAGTTCTCTAATGCCTTTGACAGAGCCATTAGCAGTTCTATTCTCAATCTTTTGAATTCTAAATGAACTCATACCAAGCAGTTTGCTTTCTGCATGTTTCTAAGGCAGAGGAAGTGGGCTCAGGTCTCATAAACCCTAATATTATGTTATGCTTACTTTTTCAGGAAGTTCTACTATACTCAGTTGTACGGTTCATAATAAATGTTTGGGATGAGTACAATCCTAATGCAACAGAAAACTGCCGCTGAAATAACCAAACTTATTTGCAAAGCTTTGGAATCACAACATCAATATGAGAGAGAAACTTAAACTAACATAGCTAAGCAGCAAGCACTAGACATTTCAGCTTCCATGTACTTGCTTTGTCTGCAGCTTTCTCGAGTGGATCATTATTTACATTCTATTTCTAACACACACACACACAAGTATTTTCAACTCCATGCATAGCTGTAAGGTAGGATTTGTAAGAGTGTTGTCGCATGTATGCCATACATATGCACAACAAAAATGTTTGCCACTGTATAACATAGTTTGTCTTCATGCTTACACACTAGATGTAAAAGCTCTCAAAATATACTACTGCAAAATCTTGTCTCACTAACCCACCAAAGATTGAAATTAGCAAGAAGGGAACAGCTGGTTAAACAGCCAGGTTTTCTGCTAGGATGATTTGCATTGCATCTGTAAGTGGGCTATACCCATCTGGTCACAGACAGAATATCTCAGGCAAATACAATTTTAGCAAAGGATAGTCTGAAATAAATGTACAATTTATTGTAGTGTCAATTGCACAAGAATCCAAAGAATTCCTACCAACCTGCTCAAAAATCTCCATAGATATTTTAAAGAACAGCCCTCTCTCCAATCTCATCTTCCAGTCTATCTGCAAAAGTTCACTTAGTAGAGTCTAAGAAAGGTTTACCATGTGGCATGAATGGATATCCTACAAGAAAACCAAATTTTATTTTCTTCTATTTTATTTTAAGATTGACATCCTTTATTTATGTTAACAAAAACTTGTAAAAAGTATTTATGGCAAAACTTGTAAAAGACAATGCAACACTAGAATAAGTTCTAACAGGTATCTGAGAAAACTATGAAGCAAGACAAAATGTAGTTAAGAAAAATAATAAAACCTGCTTCAATAAATGTGATATATTAACAAGGGGTTTCTCAACTCTGGCAACTTTAAGATGTGTGAACTTCAATTCCAAGAACTCCCTTGCTGGGTGTGGAATTCTGGGAATTGAAGTCCACTCATCTTAAAGTAGCCAAGATTTGGAAACACTATATATAACCTATATCTTCCAAATATATTAAATTTCAATCCCGATTCTCTCCATGTACATGGTATGTGAACTAGGGATGGTAAAATTGTAATCCAATGCCTATCTAAAGGAAATTTGGATGGAGAAACTTGTGTTAAACAATTGCAGAAAAACTCATTCAGTATTTTCTAGTGCTGGAGCAGAGAGATGGTTCGATGTTGAACTACCCATCTCAATATTTCTTTTCACTATATTGACTGGGACTGCTGGGAATTATAGTTCAATTACTTTGGAAGGCCATAGATTTCCCATCCCTGACCTCACTTATGTTAAGCCATAGTTGACCTATATAATTTCTGGAGTTTGGCCTACATTAATTAACTAATGAGATTGCAAAATAAAATGCAATGACATTTCTGCTTTTTTTCACAACACAGAAGCAATATTAAACTATTAAATGGTAAATTTTTCAACCATAACCCCCGCTCCCCAAAAATCTATTTTTGACTGTCATTTCCCATAATGAAGCTATCATGCCAGTTAAAATCATCACACATATTCAACTTAATTCAATAGAGTCAAGTTGCTTATGCAGATTGTTTAAAAACCATGTAGGATTCTTTTCTTTCTATAATCTAAGAATGAGAGAATAAACAGCAAGTAATGTGAATGTAATGTAAAATAATGTTACCATTACGTTTCAGTTTATTGACAGTTGTTTGTGGTATGTGTAATTTATGCCCCCACACTTTATATCAGAGGATTCATTTTCACAATATAGGTATCCCCAGAGAAGCACTGATGATGTTACTTAGTTTGGTAATAAAACCTTGGCAAGAAAGGCAGTAAACTCAGACAGCAACAAGGACCAGGCAGTAGAAAGTACATCAGAGAAGCAGTGGTTGTACAGCTCATGCTGATACATTTATTTATTTCATTTATATATTGTATACTTCAAACTTGCAAGCCATCCCACAGCCCATAGCAGGCATTTTGAGGAATACAGCAGATTACAATTGCCATCAGGAGCAACTATGTTAATGCTTCCATTGTATTTGAATGACAGCCCAGAAAATGCTCACTGATTTTCTCAAGAGGACAATAATATATGACTCTGCACATAAAGTATGTTTCTTATAAACAGAACACCCTGTTTAGAAGTATGAAGACCTATATGTGAGAATGCCAATGTTCTAGGAGCAGAATTATTTTTAAAAAGTGATTGCAAAGGAGCTAATGTGATGGGCAGTGGCCAGTGATGACACCAGAACCCAGCCAGAATTTACAAACCATCTTTTTAAAACTATAAAACAATATAAAACATAAACACAAAAGGAGAAACTGGTGCTCTGGAAAAACAACCAGTCCTCATTCAGTACATAACACAATATATAATCTCATTTCAAACCCTTGGCAAACAACAATGCCTTGACTGGAAGACTGAGCAACCATTAACACAGCTTTCTTGACATGTTGCTTTTCCTTTTGGGAGAGAACCCCCCTCCCCCACAGTCTGTATGACAACAGTTGGTTCTTTCCAATGACTATCTGATTCTCTGCCTACCCAAATCTTCATTTTGACTGAAGAAGTTATTTGGATGAATAACGAAATGTCTCCATTTTAATAAACTTTGGTCCGGTTGTCATGATTTTATCAGTTTTAAGATACTTTTGGCCTGGATGATTGAATCATTTACAAGATACATTAACACAGCTGATTTCCAGGTATGGCTCAGGTGTATGGGAACTGATGATGGGGAGCCCTAGTGGGTTTCTTTAGTAGTGCTGCCAAACAGCAGTTCTCTTCAATTAAATCAGAAGTGATTCCCATAATGATGTCACATCAGAGGCAATTAAATTGACTTCTTAGACAACGGGGCCACATTTTTAAATGGACATAAAGGCAGATTTCAGCAGCCAACCTTTCCAAGATATTGGGACTCTGGCAGCTGCCCATAAAAGTCAGGTGTCAAGAATGACTCCACAACAGTGCCTCAGGAAGAGATTTCACAGTTTAGATGCCACAACTGGAAAGATTCTCTCCTGCTCCCTAAGGACAGAATGAGATGTCACAAATGACAATAAGTGGGTAGTAGTTAACTCTCAGGATGGTGGTATCACATTACACGCTGAATATTTCTAGATGCCATAGGGGTGAAAGGAGCAGAATATGTGAGACAGCTGTCTTTGTTGACAAACATGTGTCATTTGTGCAGACTACTTTTCTCCATGGAAGCAGGGATTCCCTATACATGTTTACTTCAAGAGAACAGTTAGGAAGACCTTTGCATTTTCAACACTCAAATTAAATGAAGAACTTTACAAAATAACAACAAATAAATCTGAACCTTATTTTCTCCACATGGTTAATACTATACTTCATTTTTTAAAACCATATGCCTGAAATCTGCAAAAACCTGTGTTTATTGCCAAACAAATGATTTTCTTTGTCCTAAGTAAAGCAAAATTTGCTTGTTAGAAGTGTTATTTGACTCTAGCTGCACAGACCTGACAAGCAACTAAAGTGTTAATAGCAAAAAATGATATTCTAATAAATAAAACTATAATAATTCTTGCAGAAAGCAAAGACTGCATTCAAAAGGTTGTTAGGCAATTTTAGGTTAGGTTTGGGATTTAAAAACCAGCATATGCACCAGTTACTTTTTGTCTCACCTCCAGATCAACCATGCTAATTCTGAGGTGCACAAACATTAATGGCAGGTAACTGGGTCCAAAGCCGCAACCCCATGTATTTTAATTTTTCTGCAGTGATGCCGAAAATATTTTTACTAGCAAAACAACAAAAGCAAAGAGATTGTAGTCCTGAGACTTTGGAAACTATTAAACTAAGGAAAATTTGAAGTCAATTCAAACATGATGCTGAGGAAGGTCTCAATTTCCTATGCAGTATACTCTAAGAATTGGCAGATAAAGCTGCCCAAGACAAACTACCAGTTGCCGCACAGTGATCTTTATTATGCAATCCTGAAAAGGAGAGAACTCAGTAACTGAGTAAAGTATATTGTACAACATTAAAAGGCCATGTTGGGAACATTAATATTCTGAGATGCACATTGAAATATCAGGATTAGTATCAAAAAGGTCTCTGCTATATGCTTCAAAAGATACTCTGGATATCTACTTCCAGAAGCAATCAATTATTTTTGTTATATTTATATACTAGTTTTTCTACAGGAACTCAAGTATAGTATTCCCTATTCCAAATATTCTTCACAAGAACCCTGGGAAGTAGGTTGAACTGAGAGAGAGAACAACTGCCCAGTTACCTAGAAATGTCCATGGCTGAGGCATTCTGGTCCCAATCCAACATTTTAACCACTACATAACACTGGTTCATGCCACTCCAGAGGGTTCCCCCAAATTATGAGCTTTTCCAGGGATTTTATACCAAAAAACTTTGACATATACAAAATTCCTATGTATCTTGGTTTATATCTACATATTTTAAAAAGTGTGTTGAAAATGCCCTTTAAAGCTTACTGTTCCATATAACAGGTTTGTGTCTTAGATGGGTGTGTGTATTCATTCTTTGAACTTTAACTCTTCAATTATTGACCATCCAATTCTACAAACTGCTACCTAGGTACACTAACAAAATCAGCCAAACTCCCAACATATCCCCAGCTGCCCCAGAGATTGGACCTAACCGGTCCAATCATGGAGCAATAGTTATCATGGCCATCAGAGTTTGGCTCTTGTACAGAGCACAGGTTAGGATACTTGAATAACCCTCCATCTTACAGGTTTTATTCATTCACATGAGTCATGGTGCCTCTTAGGTCTAATAATAAACAAAGGCACAGCCCATCTACCCAGAATAAACTGGGATTTAGTTGCACTGCATGCCATTGTTTATTCTGCTATACCTAACTAATTTTATAGGATCAGACCTTCAGTACTTTTAATATAGAACAAACCCTGAAAATAATATATTTTAGGCAGAAAAGGGAAAAGAAAATTGGGACACAGATGACTATCAATATTTCTGTAACTTCAGCCAAATTACTGTGGCTGTATCAGTGCTCAGGGATAAATGTTATTCACTTATTGTAAAACTGACACTACCCAAAAGTACAACAGACAAAATAGGATTACTTTTATTTATCATACAACAATGAAATGTTTATGGTTTTGTGTCCTACATCTCCCTTAGAAATGCACATCATGTATAAAGTTTCTTGCACTCCTATCCCATACATTCAAATTAAAAATATATCCTGAAATTATAATAAAATAATATCCCAACTAAAGCGCAATAAAGGGCAAGAGCCAAAACAGATGGAGCAGTCTTCAAAATGTAAGAGCTGAAACTTTGTGTGATTTAGAAAAGGCTTGATGATCACACACATGCTACAAATAAACATCAAGGAGCTTGGTGCAATTTTGTATGGAATGACACCTTCTTCAACAAAGCAAGTTTTTTTTTTCCTTTCAAAAAATCCAGACTTAGGTTAAAGTTGTATCTGCTCCCCTTTGTAAACTGAGAAATAACCTCTTGGCAGACTGCTTATTTTATAACATGCTTGGTGACCTCTGTTGGTGCCTACAACCGCAAGAACATCACCCTGCCTCTCCCCATTGACTATGAAATCATTGTATTATAGAACCCCACAGACTGGCTGGCGAGACAGTGCCCCTAGTCAGTTATAAATATGCCGTTTTGTTTTGGTCAGAAGATGGGGAGGAGGTGGACAGGAAATGGGAAGAGAAAGTAGCTCTGAAGCTCCTTTAAAAGTCTCCCCCTCCATCTCTACGATTAAGTTAACTCTGCCTAAACGAAGGCCTGGGCAAAAAGCAGTCTGATATAGTTCCTTGTTCACGCAAATTAAAAACAAACAAACACGGGGAACGATAGAGAAAACCGGACAATGTGTATTTGATTTAGGGCGTGAGCGAGTAAGGCACAATTACGACCCTTCACCTTCTGGCAGATATCAGGAGCAAACGGGACCCCTTTGCAAATACCGATTTTGAACTGGAGCCCCACGTTTGAATTCACAAAATACCTTTCTCAGGAGCTGCTTCACTGCTGTCCCGATGAAATCAGAATATTGCAAAATGGGGCGGAGTGAGAGTCTGGGCAATAAACAGAAAAGGTTAACCAACCGACTCTTTTTGATTCTCTTGGGGTATTTTTATAGACGGCGATCTGTAGACTGCAAGAAGGGAATCAATGATTCCCTTCATAGTGTGTTGTTCATTTACAGTACAAATGCGGGTTTGCGCGCGCTCCCGCCCGCGCCCGCGCACACACACATCCATAAACAGAGTAAATAGCCAGCGAACAGAGAGATCCGTCTATGGAGTTTGTAAACCGAGAGAGAAGGGACTGTTAACTCAAACACCCTCCCCAAATTCAATTTCCAGCTGAAAACCTCTTTTCTCCACCGGCAGAGTTCACGTGTCTTGAAAAGGAAGGAAAATAAAAATCGAAATCCGCGCAATAGATAAAGCCGGGGAGCGCGCGTGTCTGCGCTCTCTTGCCAAACAAAACATCCCACCAGCTACAAGTTTACTCAGCGGCACCTCAGGTCGCTGGGGCATTTCACGGGGCGTCCATTAACACGCCAGTGGCCTCAGCTTGAGCCCGGAAGACCGGTCATTTCATCCACAGTTAGAATTAGCTAACAGCGGGAAGGAGCCACGAGGAGCCCAAAAGGAGACGCTCCGCTACGGTTTGCCTAAGAGGTTTGGAAAGACCCGGCCGGCGGCACTTACTAAATTGCTTCGCGGGACTCGGCGCGGCTTCCTCCGGCAGCGATCTGCTTCTTCTGTCGGGCACGGGCTGTTGTCTTCCAATCCGCCCCGCCCCAGGGGCAGGCCAGACCCGGTTTTCCCTCCCTCCCTCCCTCCCTCCTTTTCTCTGTATACAAGAGACGGACACTTAGTCGGTGCGATCGCACGCGGCTGGCGTTGCAGGCTTCCAGGGGAGGGGAGGGGAAACGAGAAGGACCCTCCTCCGGCCGGCCATCCATGCCGTTTCCAGGGAACACACTTCTGCCTCTCGTTCGCTGGCAGCCCGCTTCCATTGCTCGTTTGCCTCAAAAGAGTAGTAGTTTAGGGTCCCGGTTCCAGATTTGGCTTTGAATCTCATTCCTATCGGACCTTCCTCTTCTGAGCTTAGAGACAGGGTGAATTCACACATTGTGCCAATGCATAGCTAATCTTGGTTTCTGGATTAAGCTATGGTGGCTGGATTCACATGTCCACACTTAGCCGGGGACACAAGATACGAAGCTGAAATGGGATATTTCCCCCTGTTGCGCTCCCCCCCCCCCGATTTCATTCCATCCAACTTTTTGTGTTTTATATTTCTGCAATTCTGAACGAGTATTTTTCTCTAGAAATGTTCTGCGTTTATCAGGAGTCCAAGTTAAAGCAGCTTTGTGAATGGAGCCCATCCCAGTGTAGGAAGAAATACAAACTTTTGAATTATTACAGCAAGTTTTTGGCAATTCAAACACACAAAGCTTTAGTTAGTTATTTTCTATAGTCCTTGATTTAAGACAAGTGACTCTGGGCAGCAAACAATCATAAAACAAATACACTTGTAATGCAATACAAAAATAAGTATAAAGGGCCGCCAATTCTGCTTAATATAGATCCCTCTTCCTGAAATTAACTCATAAAACTTTTTTTTAATAACAAACTTTATTAATTATACAACTAAAATAACAAACTAACACATACACAACACACACAAAAAGGGAAATATATATATATATATAAAACTATTCCATTATCAACAGTCTGTGATTCCTTATTTGTTATCATTATTGGTGTCATATTTCCAAATACATCTTAGTGCGAATATATAGCTACTACCACTTTTGCAATTTAACAATATTTACTACTGTAGTTTTTATTTTTGTTCTACCCAGTTATACCAGCATTCCCAGCTCTTATAATACTCTGATGATTCTTTATCCTTAAGTGCTAACGTTAATTTATCCATCTCTGCACAAGCTGCTATCTTCTGAATGATCATTTCCTCTGTTGGAATATCAGCTTGTTTCCAACATTGTGCAAAAATTAATCTAGCTGCAGTGAGAATATGTAATATTATATATTTAGCTTTTTTAGAAAACTGTCTATTAAATATTCCTAATAGAAAGAATTCTAATTTTAATTCAATTTGTTCCATTGTTATTTCCTCTAACCATTTTTTAATTCTACGCCAATATCTTTGGGCTTCAGTGCAGGACCACCACATGTGAAAGAATGTTCCATATTTCTTTTTACACTTCCAACAGTTCGGATTCATGTTAGGAGACATCTTTCCTATTCTCGAAGGTGAGAGATGCCATCTATAAAACATTTTATAGGTATTTTCTTTATACGTTGCTGATTTTGTAATTTTATTATTCCTAATCCAGACCTTTTCCCATTCTAATAATGTAATACTACGTCCTATATTTCTACTCCAAGCTATCAGGTTGCCTTTGACTACTTCTTCTAATTCTATCTCTAAGAGATAATTATAAAATTTTATTATATTTTTTTTAATCAGGGCCTAATAAGATTTTATCTAATTGTTGTAGATTACCATAGATTCCAAAGTTTTTTTTATCTTGTCTGTATCTATTTTGAATTTGCAAATAAACCCACCAATCTACTCTTAGCCCTTGTTCTTGGAGGTCTTGCCGTGATTTTAAAGTTCCTTGCGCATCTAGGAGGTCCTTGTATTTTATCATCTTATTAAGATCCAAATTGTTTGGATAAATTCATAAAACTCTTGTATGATGTCTATTTGTCAATACTTTTATTAAATCCTTACCAATTTTGGTAAAATTTGGAGGACATCCACAATAAGTTATCCATCTTCTCTTGGGGAAAGGAAACTGGCATGAAACTGGGACTCTGCATTTAAAAGTCATTACAGTTGAAGCTGCTGCTATTAATATCTACTCTCATGGTTAAAATGGGAAAGTGTTTACAGTATTAAAAAAATAGTGTCACTACACTGTTTGGTGCTGTTATCATGAAGTTTGGTTGCCACTCTGGGATTCCAACCGAGTACAGTTGTATAATGATTTTGCAACAAAAAATGGAAGGTTAAAGTGAATCCTCAGCTATAATGATTTACCATCTAAAAATAGCAGTTTTCAACTTGTCACTAGAAGTTCAAATTAGTATATAAATCTTTCCACCATATTCACTGTTCTGGGCTGACTTCAAAATAAGAATCTAATCTACAGCTTTATTTTCTATCAAAATAATTTTTAAAAAGTATAGATCTCCTTGACTTTTTCAAAAATAGTGAAAAAGTTTAGAAAATAACTTTAGAACACGGGTGTCAAATTAGATCATGTCATGTGACATATCTCGTTCTTTGCCTTTGCGGAGCTGGGGTGGGTGTGGCCTGCCCGTGAAGCATGGGGCCCATGGTGCCGCCAGTTTCACACCCTGCTTTAGAATGACTGAACTCTCTGTAGCTTTTGGCCTGGATACATCAATAATAAGGATGCAGCAGGGAAAGAGTTTCTATTAGAATTTATTGTCAAATTATAATTTCCTGATTTGCTCTTAATATATCATTTTCAAATTTACTATATTTTGAATGAAAAGTCATTGATTTGCATATAAATGTAATAAAAATACTGTACATATCATTTATTGAAGAAGTTATTTGTAGCAAGGAATGTAAAAAGTGTTCTGCCCCATCATATTGGCCACTCTACTTGAGAATTAGATGCCAGAATTGAGATGTTAATTGTTTAATTCTCTTTCAATCTCTTGTAAATAGTATCATGCTCTCTATCCACAACTAAGGCCAATTGCATAAGTTTAATTTAAAGAATGTTTATCTTTTGAGGAAGTTGTTATAAATATAACTAAGTATATACATGGCCAACTTTTTATTCTTTAATTTTATTCTTTAATTTTTATTTCAGGGCACTTTTCTTTATTGTTTCTTCTCAAGCAATTATGTTACCTAAATCCTTTAAAACACTCTTATGCCCAATGTCTGATAGTGAGAGATTTAAATTTCCAGCTAGCTTTTTATCACAGCTGTTGCCATTGGAAAATAAACTACAGTTTTAAGGTGATAGGACATGATGCTATCAGTAAGTATGCAATATCAATAAGCATGCAGTCCAGGAGAATTGTAAGATGGTTGAGCTTTTCTTGAGAAATTTCTAACAAAGCTAATAATTATAGAAGCAATTTCAGACCTGTTTGGGGGGCTTTCTTATTCTTGTGTTTCCAAGTAGATGCTGAAACATTCAGCCAGAAACCTCCTAGAAACTAGCAGTGTTTCCTATCATAGGAAAACAATCAGGAGTACACAGCTGTCCGTTTGCTGTGATAAACCAACATCATGGGTAAAGCATGGTTCCATATGTGCAACTATTAAAAGTTACATAGAGCGGTGTGAGTTAAATGCATATGTATGTAATTATATGTATATATTCCTTTTAAGCGGGTTTGTTCTGATGCAATATGTTCTAATCAACTAACCAGCTGCCTGTTCCTGGGTCTGGATAGGAAGCACCAGCTGAATTTTCCTATAACTAGCCCTAGAAAGAGGGGATTAAAAAAAAAAAAAAATCTCCCATCCTGTCTCCTGAAGCTGGAGGGTGGGGCTATTTCCTAATTCCCAGGGGGCTTCATGACTGAGTTGGGAATTGTCCATATTTTCATAGTCTTAGTCCAACAATACTCTGATTTTCATTTATCCAGGGGTGGGATTCAACCGGTGTTACTACCGGTTCAGTGATTACATTTTGCAGTAATCACCAGGTAGGTGGGCCAAACAGCAGCAGACCCAGAACCAGTTCTGTGTCTGCTGCTCTTCAGAGCTGTCTGTTCTATAGAGCCAGGCAGAACCGGTAACAATCCACCCCTGCATTAACCACTAAAGACAGCAACACTGCTTAATTCACATATAATATCAAGATGTGTAAAACCTTTCTCACTGTATTAGTGATTTTAGATGAAAGAAATACAGATAAATCCTTAATTCAAAGAGAAATGGGAAAAGCATGATAAAATTTAAGTTTATAGATGTCACACTTAACAATACACTTAATAGTTATTGTATATATAAAATTATCTTGTTTGTATATTCACACTCTAAAATTTAATGAATATAACAGGAAAGAGATATGAAAAAATAAGAATTTAAAGCTACCTGCCAGACTGCATGTAGTTTATGAAAACTTCAAGGATTCCTATGTATCTCCTATGGGTACCCAGACTGTTGCTGTACCTATAGATTATAGGGGATGACCATAATTTCCTTACTTTTCTCTCACAGCAAAAAAAAAAAAAAGGGGGGGGGTAAGAATCACCATATTTTCACTAGTAGTGCCAATAATTCACAATTATTTTTCTATTATGCATCAATAGTTTATTTCACTGCAAAAAAGAAAAGTCCTTTTCAGCAAAGGAATGTGCACAGGGAAGGGTGAGACAGTGATGTGGATTTTTTCTTTGGATGAAGTTGAAGAAATCTTAGGTGTTACAACTGATTGATGTGGTCACAAGAGACCAACCTTAGCAGCCAACATGTCCCTCATCTTTTTAAGCGGAGGCCACAAAAAAGAATATCTCCTGTTTATGAGTCATTAGAGAATTTGCTCATAGAAATATAGAAAATTCTTAGGATTTCTTTTAAATTCTGTAGCTTCTTTTAAAATTGAGCTCACATACCAGTATTTGTGGGAACTTAGATGGAAAGCCACCAGGAAACACAGGGTTGTGGGGTAGGTTAGGAACTTCTTTTTTTTAAAAAAAAAGTAAAAACCATCCTGAAAGAAGACAGTGACAAGCTACTGCTGTACTATTTTTCCAGAAAATGACATGAAATGGGTCTACAAACCCACAAGGAAAAGTTTACTTTAAAGGAGATTTCACTTTTTTTGGGGTATATCAGTTGAATCAACGTGGTGTAAGTGAAACATGATTAAACTTCTATTCATCAATTCAGATTTGGCCAATATTTCAAAAAGTGTTGTCCGTGAGCTTTCAGCGTTTAGTCATGCTGGCCACATGACCACGGAGACATCTTTGGACAGCGCTGGCTCTTCAGCTTTGTAACGGATATGAGCACCGACCTCTAGAGCCGGAAACAACTAGACATATGTGCATGGGGAACCTTTACATTTTTAGTCCAGTTTTGCCGTAGAGAAAAATTACGGCAAACTAATGGCATACATCAATTTCATTAAAGCTTTTTACCGTATTAGCCCAGTATTGTTATTCTGAGGGGCATTCCTCTGACCCACAATCACTTGCTTGATATCTTACCATTTATCTAGAGATAATTGGGAATTGAACCTGGGAGCTTTGGCATGTAAAGCATGTGCTCCAGTATTAAGAGGTAGCATAGAAGTGTTAGGAAGATCCCTTACTCAGGGTTTTTATTTTGGTTAAATATCCAGTCACATATTATGCAAACTCAGAGAAATACAGTTATTATTGAAATTGAAATTACTGCTGGTTGTTCAGAATAGAGTAGCAAAAATATGTAAGTTAAAGTTATTAGCTTTAATTAGAATGATATACACACTTTTTAAAAAAAATTGATTGGACCAATATTTTTTAAATTATTTGCTTTGATCAATAATTAACAGTGCCTAATTCATTTACAAAGCTCATGTGTGCATACGCAGAGAGTATGTCATTTCTCATTTCTTTCTAATTTTAGTATCAAGTAAAAGAAAAAGGGAAGAAAAGAAAATAGGTAAAAGAAATGATCAAAGAGGCATTTGTGCTTCATACTTTTTCAAAGATGAACATACCCTGGTATTTTGGGCAAGAAGCCACAGAGACAGTGTCCAAATGGCTTTGATCCATATTATTCTCACCTTTGAGAAGCTGCCCCAGTCAGAATGTGTGTGGTGGAGATTCCCTAAAAAAATGTCCAGGCCAGGGGCCAGAGGCATAGCCATGGGAGACCGGCCCCAGGAGGTCACAGGCGGCTGATTGCTTTGTTGTGAGATCGCCCATCAAAGCCCTTTATCTCATCTTCTTACTCTCCTACTCATTCTTTGGCTTTTTTGTAAGAGAACATTGTTAAAATGTTCTTTTAACAGGCTTTAAAAAAAACGATCCCCACTGATTTCTCCTAAGTAATAAAAGGAAAGGGGAGAGCAAAGACCAGAGGAGGGGCACATCCATACAGAAAGAAACAACTGGACAATTAAAAAAGAAAGGGGCCCCCTCCCAAGGGGAGAACAAAAACAATTAACAATTCCAAAGGAGGGAAGAGAAAAGGCTTTGTTCTGGTCGCTATAGCAACAGCTGGGGCCAGGAGAGAAGGGAGGAGTAAGCATCACCATTGAACACTTTCACTTTCCTTTCAGTCATTCCAAACCTTTTCTCCCATCCTCCAACATTGACAGGAATGGTGGCAAGTTACATGTCCTGGAGGCAGATAGAGAAGTGTAGCAATAATATCCAGTCTAATAAATGGACACATGAAGATGCTTTTGACAAATTGGCAAGAAAGGCTAAGGGTTAGGATTGTGTGCACAATTTGGGGAAACTGAACACCAATCCAGTGATTATCAGCATTTATTTTCAATCCTTTTCTTGTTATGGTGGCTTTGGTGACATTTTCATTCTGCTTCCAAAGTGCTATTGCAAGATAATAACAGGTTTGAGGTGCTTGGATACTTTAATGTCTTAAAGTAATACATACATACATAAGACACTTCTTAAATCCTGCCTTGTATATAAAGTGACTGCTTTGTCATCAGCTAATCAGTCATCAGCTACTTGATGGCAAAAAGTAATAAAAATATGCAGAGTGATAGGGAAATTGAATCCAGGAAGGCATCTTAAAAGAAAACTTATTACTATAATGGTTGATTTCAGCTATCCTTAAGAACATCGAATAAATACTGCTTAATGAGGTAAAATTATTCCAAATGAGTATGTTGCAAAACAGCCTTCCTCTGCATGGTACTTCCAGATGTGTTAGGATAACTTCCCAAATTCCCAGTCAATGTGGCTACCAGACTATTTATTCCCAGCATATTTTGTTGCAACAGATTTGAGGGGTATAATATTTATCAAGGAGGTGAGCCTAGACAATTCTCAGTAACTCTTTGGCCTAGAACTGTGTTTTTCAAACAAGGCAACATTAAGATTTATGGATGTCAGGATGCTGACTGGGGAATTCTGGGTGTTGAAGTTGAAGATATAAGATTTTGTTAGTTGAGTAGAACAGTAGCTACTGCACCATCCAGCTTAAATTTATTTTAAACGCAAAAATACTATATTGAAAAAAGCCTACACAGTTATAACTAACATCAAAATACGTTCTGAAAAACTTCAGAAGAATTGTTTTAAATTTTATGTTAACATGTCACAGTTAGCAATAAACCTTAATAAACCTAAATTTGTTGATGACCCCAACATTGTTTACAATAATTTCAAAAAGGGGGATATAGAACTTCAAAAATATGGTAGTAAAATGATAAATGACTTAGTGTGATGATGCATTCAAATATACTCTGATAAACACTGGTTTTCATTGCCAAGGAAAAGCAACTTGAATTTAGAGTTCAGGTTCTGGAGAACTGAAGACTTATTGTATATATAACAAAATTGAATGGATTGAACATATCTAGTGTAGCCTGTAGACTTCTACTTCCGAAATTACCCAGTCAGCATGTCCCTGCAGAGGTTTAAGCTTTTCTGCACTGCCTATTTGCCCCATACTCAGAACACGTAGGCAACTGCAGAAACAAACAAGGTTGTCCTCTTATCAATGACCCAGTCACTTTCAAAATGACCTATGGGTTACTTTCACTGCTCCACGTCTGTACTATTTTTTTTATTATTATTATGTCATTTCCAAGGGAAACTCTCTGTTTGGCCTAGAGCATTTCTAATGGTTGCAGGCTAACCTCAACAAATCATTTGCAGAGGAAGGACAGCCCCAATGCTCACCATTGCAGAAATGATAACCATGTTATCATTAAATTACTATAATTGGTGGGACAGTCAGATGTTTTAGACTGGATTTGTCTAATTATTAGTCCTCCAAGAATCTGGGATAGGCAAATACTGTGTTTTAAATAATATTAAATATATAATCAAAGGATGTTATTATTATGGTTCATTGAATATAAGTAAGATGTTTAGACTAGTTTTGGCATTTTTACCTATGGTACCTATTGAGTCCTCCCAAAGAACCTGGGATAGACAGATACTGTTTATTAGTTTAAAAGTATTGACTTTTTAATATTTCCTAGAATATTTCATTCTTCTGGGAGAGAGGTGGGTGCTAACTTTCTACAGATGCTTTAACTTTGAATCTTTATATGTTTTATTCAAGTATTATTTATTTATTTATTTATTGGAGTGTGTTTATAGGTGTATGTGCATGTGTATGTGTAAATGTTTCATTACAGTGATACAGCCAAATTGAACAGGGTCCTTGAGCATGATGCTCTCAGAAGTAGTGCTGAGCTGCCTAAGCTTTGTCCCACTAGTTTCTTCATCTGATTAAACTTTTATGCTGTTTTGGTTGCTTGTTGGTCTGTTACTCGTTGGTTCTAGAAGAGATCCCACTCCCCTTTCCCTGTTTTTTAAAACTAAATAAATATTATATGGTGTAATTACATTGCATTATATTCACTGCTGGGCCAAGCAATGAACTTGTATGTCTGAGTGGAGCCATCTTGGGAGATATTTTATTAAGCTCAGCATCTTTTTTAAAAAGAAGAAAGCATGTGTTTGTAAGAATGTCAGGAATATCAGAGCCATATACTTCTTCAGTCAGATTCTAGACTCTTAAAAGCAGTATGCCTTTTTGCATGAACCACAATTATTTTAGAACTCAGCCTTTGTACCCTTATTCTAGAATATAATGGTGTTTTTGTTGGATTTCAGTGAGGGCATATTTATTAAGCCAATCAGTCTGGTGCATGAAAAGAATTCCAGTTCAGCCAGAGCTAGAGAAGCAGAAGGTTGTGGATATAGAAAACAATGCTATTGCTATCATGGGAGATAAAGACAGATTGCTAGCCAGCTAATCTTTTCTCCTCCCAGGACTGGGAATCTAATTTGCTTGCCCCTGTTGTCCCTGTAAAACCTGGAAGCATCACAATATCATGTATCTCTTTTTTATGCTGGACAAATTGTAACTGATCTGGCAACTCAGGTTACATTCAGCTGAATCCTGGGAATGATGCAAACGTGGTGCATGTTTTATGATTGATTAGAGGGAACAGATGAAGAATAGTCCAGCATTGCTTCCTGTGAAAAAAGAACCATTATTTAGAGTTGGGCCTGATTTCTTGCCAGCTAATGGAAATGACCATAATTGAGTTCAAAATTTCAGCTGCTAAGCCAGATAGTTGTTAAGTGAAATTTGCCCCATTTTATGACCTTCCTTGTCACAGTTGTTAAGTGAATCACTGGAATTGTTAAGTTAGTAACATAGTTAAGTAAATCTGGCTTCCCCACTGCTTGTCAGAAGGTCGCAAAAGGTGATCCCGTAATTCAAAGACACTGTAACCGTCATAAATATGAGCCAATTGTCAAGCGTCCAAATATTGATCATGTGATGGTGGGGATACTGCAATATTTGTAAGTGTGAAAAAATAGTATGAGTCATTTTTTTCATTGTAACGTCAAACGGACACAAAATGAATGCAAGTTGAGGACTAGCTGTAGTTTTTTGTTTATTTGTCTTTGTAGTGCCCAGTTTTGGAAGAAAAGCAAGATAAATAATAAGAGGGAATGAATAATGACATAGTACCAACCGCTTTTCCTTCCTTGGATGTCTCTGCTATAATGAACATTATCCTACTTGGACATACTAAGAAAATTTAAGTATTTGTTGTTTGTTTTATTCTCAGGTTGAATTTTAAAGAAACAATGAAAGAAGCACATATACAGCACAAAACCAACAACAAACTAATAAATAATCTGTAGTGTGGACATAGAAAACAACCTATCCAACGACAATCCCTTCTTCTGCTTTTGATTTTATAATTTGATAATAGGATAGTACACTAGCCACTACCAAGGTGCTTGCATGCATTCTTCAGTCTTACCTGAAAATTCTAAAGTTGAGCAGGGAATTCTGCACTGTGACATCAAACTATGTTGAACAAACTTCTTATAGAGTGTGGAAAGTTCAGAATGAATCATTTTTCTGTGCTAATTGATCAAAGAATACGCCCAGATACAGCCAGCTTACTCCGTTGCTGGCCATGGGGGGAGAAATTTTGACCCCCATGGAAAGGGCTCGCAATCTAGGTGTCCTCCTGGATGTACGGCTGTCTTTAGAAGATCACATTACGACTGTCGCCAGGGGGGCCTTTTGTCAGATTCGTCTGATTTACCAGTTGCGGCCCTTTCTGGATCTGGACGCACTTCGCACAGTCACTTCTGCCCTCGTCATCTCCCGCTTGGACTATTGCAATGCTCTCTACATGGGGCTCCCCTTGAAAAATGTCCGGAGGCTGCAATTGGTCCAGAATGCGGCCGCGCGGGTGATCTTGAGAGCCCCTCGGAGCTCCCATGTAACACCGCTTCTGCGCGTGCTGCATTGGCTTCCTGTGGCCTTCCGGATCCGATTCAAGGTGGTATTGATCGTTTTTAAAGCGCTCCATGGCTTGGGACCTGAGTACTTACGGGACCGCCTGCTGCCATCAACAGCCTCCCGCCGCCCAGTGCACTCCCACAGGATTGGCCTCCTCGGGATTCCGCCGCCTGGTCGTTGCCGGTTGGCGGCCCCGAGGGTGCGGGCCTTCTCTGTGGGGGCTCCCTCCCTGTGGGATGATTTGCCCCCGGAGATACGGGCCATTACCGACATTCAGACCTTCTGGCGCGCAGTAAAGACCCTGTTTATTCAACAGGCCGGCCGCGCCCAGTAACGATTTTTGGGGTTTTTAATAACTAGGTATCTTAAATTTTTTAAATTTTAAATTTGTATTAGTTTTATATTTTAAATTGTATTTCGGCCTCTGATGAAATTGTTTTAATTTGTTTTTAATTGTATATATTGTTTTTATTTTTAGTTGGCTGTGCACCGCCCCGAGTCCCTTTTTTGGGAGAGGGGGCGGTATAGAAATTTAATAAATAATAATAATAATAAAAAAGAAAAACAGAAAGATGACCCATCAGTTAAGCATCATTTAGTTTGTCAACTGTTTATGTAATTTGTGGTTTTGTGTTGTAATGAAAATGCTTGTGCTGCCTCTTTAGAAACTGCTTATATTTGGAATGTTGTGTCACTCTTATAATGCAATACTTTTAATTGTGCAAGGAGTAAATGTCCCTTTTCTTTAGGAAAAGACCAGGAAAATACACATGTACATCCTCCCAGAAGCCCATGGAAATGCCTGGAGTCAAGCTCCAGTTTCCATGAGCTGATCCAAGAAAACTATCAGATTGCACCCTTGTTCCTTCATGAGGAAAGCATCCCCATCCAGAATGATGGCTGAAACTAACCTGAAATTGGAAAGATTCTATATAAATACAATTCCATCTGGTTGGGATTCATATTTTATCCTATTCTGGTCATCGGGTCAAGACTTCCATCACATCTCCTTCTTGGTTCAGGTGAAGACGTATTGCTGGATGTCATAAGCATACTGTAAATCAATAGATGAGCTCGCTCAGTAATTTCACATAGATATTAAAAAGAGTGAGCAAATTGAGCCACAAGTACACTATATATGTCACCATCTGGAAGCACCTGGTCATGAAAGAATCATTATAAAACAGTGCCTGCAGCCTTACAGAAAGAAACCATGATCAATGATTATTGAGAAAATCAGGAAGACAAGAACCTCCATCCAGGTCATTCCACAGGTGGTCCATAAGAGGACCAGTTGCAGTTTTTGTCCCATACCAAAGGCCTTAACTCAGAGTAATTGAACCTTCAAGATTGCTTTGCTATGCTAACAAACTTTCCATCTCTGCTGCAGGACAATATATGTTTTGAGTCAGCAGATTTGGGGGGAAACTGTGAGCAATGAAGTATTAGGGATCAGGGTGATGTATTCCTTGCTAGCCTGGTATGTGGTGTCTTGGTAACCGCTGAAGGAAGCTTTCTATACACAATGGTAAAATTAATGCAAATTTTTAGCTCAGTAACTGTTCATCTAAGAGCCAGCTCTATTATTAGGTTGCATCATATCATATTCATGTTAGAAGTACCAAGGTGTTTCCGGGTTGAAAGGATTAGCTGGTGACATCACCGTTGCCTGGGAAATGCCCAGTTGGGGGCTCCTTTCATGTCCCTGTTATTGGACCCACCAAAATGGTACCTATTATTAGGTATGAATTTATTTCAAGCATTAAGTTTGGAATATCATAAAAGGGTAGCAAATTAATAGTCTTTAAATTTGTAATTACTGTATTTTTTGTTAAGAATAGTGAGAAATGTTTCTGGAAATTTCTGCATGACATGCCAAAAGGAGGAAAATAATTTGGGGGACCATAATGTGGGATGAGAGGCCATTTGCTGCTGTACTTCAGTTGTTCTACTTCAGTAAATTGTCTTTGGTTGGCCCTGTTTTATATAGAGAACAGAAAAGTGTCTTTTGTTTCTGTGAAGGAATTATATTGGTTTACCAAATTAGACTTGAAAAACTTCGGATGACCTATAGCTAGCACAAAAGAGATACAAAAACTTCACTGCTCCTATTTAGTGATAATTCAGTTTTTGCAGTCCAGCTCTACTTTCTGATTATGCAAAGTGAAGTTAAAATTGCTATGCATAAAGTCATACACAATAAACACAAATGTATGTAGGATGCTTTTGCTTCCTATATTTAATTCCCCAGCACCTGGATGAAGCTGTCTACTTAGATCCACGCCAATCAGGCTTCAGTCCCAGATACAGCACAGAGACGGCATTGGTCGCGTTGGTGGATGATCTCTGGATGGTCCGTGACAGAGGTTATTCCTTTGTCCTGGTCCTATTAGACCTCTTGGTGGCTTTCGATACTGTCGACCACAATATCTTATTGCGACGGCTGGAGGGGTTGTGAGTGGGGGGCACTGTTTTGCGGTGGTTCTCCTCCTTCCTCTCTGATCGTTCGCAATTTGTGTTGACAGGGGGGCAGAAATCGACCCCGAGGTGCCTGATTTGCGGGGTTCCTCAGGGGTCGGTGCTCTCGCCCCTGCTGTTCAACATTTATATGAAGCCGCTGGGTAAAATCATCCGTGGCTTTGGGGTAGAGTTTCATCAGTACGCTGATGATACTCAGCTGTACATTTCTACCCCAGGCCACCCCAACGGCCACCCCTGGAGGCTGTGTGGAGTTGGATGGGACAGAACAGGCTTCAACTCAACCCAGCTAAGACCGAATGGTTGTGCTTTCCAGCACCGTGATACAGCCAGCTAGTTCCATCGCTGACTGTGGGGGAGGAAATTCTTACCCCCCCAGACAGGGCGCGCAATCTAGGTGTCCTCCTGGACGTACGGCTGTCGTTAGAAGAAAATAATGATGGCCATCGCCAGGGGGGCTTTTTATCAGGTCCGTAGGATCTACCAGTTGCGGCCCTTTCTGGATCGGGATGCGCTTCGCACAATCACATCCACCCTCATTATCTCCCGCCTAGATTATGCCAATGCTCTCTACATGGGGCTACCCTTGAAGAGCACCCGAAGACTCCAGCTGGTGTAGAATGCGGCTGCACGGATGGTTTTGGGAGCTTCTTGGAGCTCTCATGTTACACCACTCTTGCGCGAGCTGCATTGGCTCCTGGTGGTCTTTCAGGTGCGTTTCAAGGTGTTAGTTACCATCTTTAAAGCGCTCCATGGCTTGGGACCTGGGTATTTACGGGACTGCCTACTGCCACCATGCATTTCCCATCGACCGGTACACTCCCATAGACTGGGTCTCCTCGGGCTGCCACCAGCTGGATGGCTGGCGACCCCGAGGGTATGGGCCTTCTCTTTGGGAGCACCCTCCCTCTGGAACAAATTACCTCCGGAAATAAGAATCATCCCTGACCTCTTGACCTTCCGACGCACGTTAAAAACTCACTTATTTCATCAAGTCGGTCTGGCCTAGGGTTTTATGGGGTTTTAAATTCGATCTTAAATTGGTTTTAATTCCTTATTTATAAATCCTTGTTTCATTTTTTTAAATTTTTATTTATTCAATAATCACCTAATATTATTATATTTTTAATGACTGTACACCGCCCCGAGTCCCACAGGGAGAGGGGGCGGTATATAAATCTTGTAAATAAATAAATAGATAAATTTGCATTATATAACATGTATACAACAGGTATTTTTTTTTTGGTGTCCAAAACTTCTTCTGTATCTGCCAATGAGTTTCATTATCTGTTTAGATTAATATTTACTAATCACCTTGATGGAGGATAAGCGTAAGTGCAGAAAAGAGCAACAAAGATGATTAGGGGGCTGGAGGCTAAAACATATGAAGAACAGTTGTAGGAATTGTGTATTTCTAGAAAATACACAAGACAATGATAGCAGTGTTCCAATATTTGAGGGGCTGACACAAAGAACAGGGTGTCAACCTGTTTTTCAAAGCACCAGAAGGCAAGAAATAATGGATGGAAACTAATCAAGGAGAGAAGGAACTAAAACTAAGGAGAAATTTCCTAACAATGAAAACAATTAACCCCTGGAATGGCTTGCCTTCAGAAATTATGAGTGCTGCATCACTGGAGGCTTTTAAGAAGAGACTGGAGTGCCACTTGTCTGGAATGATACAGTGTCCTGCTTGAGCAATAGTTTGGACTAGAATAGCGGTTGCCAACCGATGGGCCACGGCCCTCTGGTGGGCCGTGAGAAAATTTTGGTGGGCTGCAGAGAAATCTCACCCCCAGAGCACCCCCCCACAAAGCATTTAATCCAGTCTGTGCAAAAACACAAGGCTGCTCAGCCCACATAGCCCGCAGGAACCCTCCCCGCCCACTTACTCCTTACCCGGTAAACTTGTCTGCTAAGTTGCTATTTTTCCTTTCTCTGGCCATTATCTGTTCTGCTGTGCCGGGAGATTTAGAGTAGCTAGGAAGCAGGAAATGGTTGAATTTTTTGCTTTCTAGCTAAGCACAGCCGAACCTCCCTTAGGACTGAAGGTTTGTTTGCAAGCAAATTCAGTGCAGACTCACAGCAAGCAAATTTAAGAGACTGAGCTAGCTGATGGCAGATAGATAGATCACTGAATGATTCTGTGAGCAACTCAATGTGCCTGCTTTGCCTGATTTTGGATAAAAGATGCTTTTTTTAAAGAAAAATTCAATATTTACATACGTGGTGTGTTGTGAGTTAATTATGTGAGTTTGCTAGCAAATTTTATGAGTTTGCTTGCAAGCAAATTTTGTGTGACAGACTGAACTAGCCAATGGCAGATAGATAGATTTCTGAAAGAATCTGTGATTCTGTGAGCAACTCAATCTGCCTGCCTGCTTTACCTGATTTTGGGTAAAAGTTGCTCTTTTTTTAAATAAAAAATCAATATTTACATGCATGGTGTGTTGTGAGTTAATTTTGTGAGTTTGCTTGCTAGCAAATTTTATGAGTTTGCTTGCAAGTAAATTTTATGTGACAGACTGAGCTAGTCAATGGCAGATAGATAGATTTCTGAATGAATCTGTGATTCTGTGAGCAACTCAATCTGCCTGTCTGCTTTGCCTGATTTTGGGTAAAAGTTGCCCTTTTTTTATAAAAAATTCAATATTTATATAAATATTTATAATATTTACATACAAGCCAAGCCCAGTCAATCACATGACCAAGCCACACCCACAAATTAGGCCACGCCCACAGAACCAGTTAGTGGTCCCTGGGATCTAAAATTATGAGTTTGGTGGTCCCTGAGGTTCAAAAGGTTGGCAACCCCTGGATTAGAAGACTTTCAAGATCCCTCCCAATTCTGTTATTCTGTTCTAATTAATCCTTTTAATTTAGCACAATTTATGTTAGTAACTTGCGACATCTTTCATATTTTAAAATTCATTTCTTATATATGCTAACACATGCTTAATTTCAATGAATGTTCCAATGTTTTATAGCAACAAAATAATAATGTAGGATTAATGCTTCCTTTGCAGGCATAATCTACACATTTGTTTCTTGTCAAAGTCATGTCAGCAATCATTGTAAAAAGCTAAGGAAACCACCACATTTAGCAACAGGATGTACTATCTTCTAGATAACACCATCAAGATTAGAAAAGTGTTGTGTCAATTTGAAAGCTTGAACCCTTTTGTATGGGTTGGGTTGCTTCTGAGATTGGGACTGATAGGGAACATTTCTAGTGGTCTCTAATATTAAAAGCATTCATTTTCTTTCCCCACATTTAAAATAATTATAATGAATATGTAGCCTGCTTAAAGAATCTTTTCAAGTCCAATGCATTTTTCTGTCAGAAATTGGAGAGAGCCCCCAGAACTGTAAATCAAGATTTGACAGCAATGTGTTCTTCTGAGACTTCTGAACCAATTTAAGAAATTGGAGGGCCCAATGCAACACCAGATTTAGAGTCCGTTTGCATATATACAGATCTAGGTTAACCTTGTAAGTACTGTAGATTCCCACAAAATCAGATGTTAAAGATTATGCATTCAAAATGGAATACCCACAGAACCAAAACTAAAATTAAAGGTGTATTATCAAGAAACCTATCAGAAAACCTAAATGCTTTCTATTCTTAGTTTTAAATTTTTAAATTCTTTAGAGAGAAGAATTTTTTTGTGTAAAATGCTCTTTCCCTTGCTTCCTATCCAATACTGTTCTAGAAAATTGCTGCAACAATTGCCTCCATTTCAGCCACACAAGAAAACAGAACAAAACTCCATCACCAGGAGTATCCTCCCACATCTAGAAATTTTATTTATTATTATTCTATTTATTCCTAGCCTCTATTTGCTGTTCTTTACCAATCAGCTATACTTAAGAGAAGCTTTTCTCTTAGCCCACAACTCCTAAGCTTACCCAGGAATCTTTGGCAAAGGACTGTTAAAAGCTTTTTCAAAGTCGAAATATACAATGTGGGTTCGTATTCTCAAATAACACCCTCTCTCTCTGTTTTTTCTTTTTCCCTTCAGGCACAGCAGGTGGCAAATAGAACAGGAGGGGAAATGTATGGCCTTCTGTTTCTGGGCACACTGGTAAAACACACTCCTCACATCCCAGAGCACTGGCACTCTGGGGTGGAGTGGGGGAGCAGAGATGCAAGGTGGCATGTTTCTCAGTCTCTTCTCAATCTTAATAGATAGGAGGGCAGGTCTGGCCTGAGCAGGTCCAACTGACAATCTATCCCCCATAGTTGGGGATCTTCCTAAAGTCTGGTAGAATCAGGCTAATCCAAACTTCAGCGGGATGATGTTCCAAAGAGCAGACATCGTGATAGAGAAGGTTAATTTCCAAGGTACCACAAGATAATACCCCTTAATTGAAGGAACTAGTAGCATGGATGTGATCAGGAGGATGTACTGTATATCTAACTAAAAAAAAGCCATTGTGTGAATTAGATATGTGCTCAACAAAATTGTAGACCAGCATATATATTTATGCCGTCTCTTGGAATCTTCTAATAGCTTTCTGTTGTCTAGCAATTGTTTTGAAGAATATCTTATGCAGCTAATGTTCTCATCAAAATGACATACAGTAAAAAAATTCATGAGGATTATCTTCTTTAGTTTTTATTACAAGTGTGCATTCTTTTGATCATTTTGAATTAAATAAGCTCCTTCATTTTACCAATTTAGATATATTGATGAACGAGGGCCATTTCTAGCAAGTCACCAAAGGTCTGTTTCAAAATGTCACAGTGCAGGTCTTCCTTTACATTAAATCTAATTAAATCTTTTTCTACAAGAAACATATTTATCTGTTTCTTTTCTCTTTCTCTCTCTCTCCCTCCCCTTCCTCATCCCACTCTTTGTCTCACATACAAGTACACCTCTAGGCTTAATACATTTGCCATAAAAGATGGCCATAGAGTAGTACATTGTGCTAGCTACTTGACTTGATATTTGCTTTAAGAAGTCCTACAATAAGCATTGTGTATATTTAATCTTGAGACAACTGTTAGGGATATGGCAGCCCTATTCAAAAACATTAAAGGTCAGAACTGTTTTCCACCATCACAAAATTGAAACTTTACTAATTAAGAATGATTTGACTGTGGATGCATAAATTTAAGAAAACGCTGGACAGCCTTTACTGTGAATGTTTTAATTTGTATTCTTGCACCAACTGAAGGATTGTGGTTGATGGCTTAGACAACTCTATAATTCTATTATTCTGCATTACAGCTACTACATATTGCTGTCTATACACATGGGGACTAGGGGTTTTGACACAGGACTAAAAAACCATCCAAATCTATCAATCACATTTAACCCATCCATCAAAGTGTCTGATCTGGAACAAGAAGATATCCTTCTCAGTTGAGCTTTTAATTGTTTATGTCATTTCTTTTAGAGAAATATTGGAAACGTCTTAAGGCTGGCTTAAATCCAGGTAAGAATAGTTCTAATCCAAAGGTAGAGTTGAAGATCTAAGAAAAATACAGTAGACTAGGGAGTAATACTGTGAAGAATATTTGTTTTATTCAATTGAAGAGTGTTTGTTTTATTCTATTGAAAATGATTTTAGCTATGGTGCTATTATAATTTATTCTGTGTGCATGTATTTCCTAGCTGCAGGAATAGTGGCTGTGATAACTCTTTCAGAAGTCACTGTTACTTTCTTTCATTATTCTTTTGTTCATTGTAGAGATTGTGAGGAATGTGTTTAGGAACTTCTTCATGGGAACTAAAGAGATTGGCTTACCTCAGCTCAGGTACAGGTAGTCCTTAACATACCACAGTTCATTTAGTGACCATCCAAAGTTAAAATGGCACTGAAAAAAGTGACTTATGGTCGTTTTTCCTACTTACAACCATTGCAACATTCACATGGTCACATGATCAAAATTCAGATGCTTAACAACTGACTCATATTTATGATGGTTGCAGTATATTGGGATCGTGTGATCACCTTTTGTGACGTGACAAGCAAAGTCAATGGGGAAACTAGATTTACTTAACAACTGTGTTATTAACAACTGCAGTGATTCACTTAACAAATGTGGCAAGAAAAGATGTAAAATGAGCAAAATTCAATTAACAAATTTCTCACTTAGCATGATAAATTTTGGGCTCAATTGTGGTCGTACATCGAGAACTATATGTGTCTGCTTGTAAACTCTTAATACTTAAACTTACATTTATTATTTTATTTATCAACACCTTTGCTATACTTATTGAAGTGCCTCTGGACTGTTTATATTATACTATCAAAATGTGAATTGATAGTATAACATATTGAGGATGTTTCAAACGCTGATTAAATCCAATGTTTAAAAAGAGCTCATTTATTCTGGCTTTCTGTTCATGTCCTTTTGGTGCCTTAATCTTGATGTTACCCAAGAAAACTTTTAGTTTGTTTACATTTTTATGCTGGATACGGTTGCCAGAAAGGTTGGTGGAGCTATCCTGCCACTGACTGAATTAAGGAGAAGTACTGTACTCACATTCCTTCTCTAATTAAGTTGACAGTAATTTTCATAAGACATGAAGAATTTTAAATTGAATATCTCATTTTGAATCTCCAGCCTGCCAATAAATCCATACAGAAAACTACCAAATTGGTCAGATCTAAACTATTACCACCATGCACTTATCAAAACTCAAATAATTAGTAATCCCCTATTTCTCTGCTGTAACCTAGAAACAGAGGAACAAGATATTATTGGATTAATTTCAACATCTCTGGCCAATATGACCAATAGTAAAAGATGCTGAGAATTGTGATTCAGCAACATCTGGAGAGTCACAAAGTCTTATCTGTTGCTCTGACTAAACCAAGCAAACCAATTAAAACTTAACATATGCATTCATATAATACACCAAATTTGGTTAATTTTTCTTGTGGCTTAGCTTGTTGTGTGAACCCATTAAATGTTTTAATTAATTACTGTAAAAATGTAAAGCAAGCTCAGAAAACAACAAATGTGAACACAACCACTGAGTACAACCCAGAGTCATTACATTTTTAATGTAATTTTTCCTGGCCTTGCTTTTTTGCTTTCTTGACTTGCTTCTAACCTGGCTACAGTTCCTAGCACATCAATTTGAAAAAAAGAACACAGGATTCATTGTGTGCCTTGTGATCCTACCTAACAATATCTTAATTTTACTTTGACACTTAACACTAGCTCCGGGATTACTTCCTGCTTACTTCCCATTATGATTTGATTAGTTAACTCGTTGCCCAGTGAGACTGGTTTTTTTTTTTTTTTCCCCTGGTCTATTTCTGGCTTACTGCCATCTAATGCAAGAATTAGGTTTGATTTTGATGCTTGGCAGAACACAATTTCTTTGTGGATTTCTGGCACTGAGATGAATTATCTATAAAGCTCTTCATGGGGCTGCAGTAGCCTTTTCTTCCTGCCCTGTGAAATCATCAAAAGAGGGGCTCCTCCAGGTCCCAAGCCCTCAAGAAAGGAGGAGGACCAAAATGGAGGACCCTAGTGCTTTGAAGTACTTTGCCTACAGATACACCTAGTTGAATGGCATGGTGGGGCAGAGGTGAACAAAAGCAGTCTCATAACAAAAGCCCCAAAAGAGGTGGAGATTGGAGCACAATGTCACAATGTGTTTTCATTACTCTAACAAAAGGAGGAAAATCCTATGGTTGCCACCAACCTGGACCCCTTATTATTGGCCTTCCATTTAGCAGATGAAAACATTTCATTTAGAAGGCATTTCAAAAAAAAAAAAAATGAAGACCTAGGATGCCCTCTACCAGCTTGTTTATTTCATCTCACTGTTTTGTTGTATATTTGATTTTTATTAAATTGTAAATAATTCAGAGTTTTGCAATTTATGTGGCATATAAACAACTGTAATAAATAAATATTTAATGGCCAAGTAAGGGACTCATAATGGATGACATATTCCCTGAAAATATTTAGGTTGATTTCTGTGTGTATATATATATAATTTTGGGCTCTTCAGGGATCATTAATAATAACTGCCCAGCTTTCATTCAGTCTCACTATTATCTCTGCTACATTTGCTTTATCGAAATCCATGTTCTTTTTCTGGACACATTTTTATGACGTATGCCCTAGCAACTTGAAGGATTTTACCATAGAGGGTTGCTGGTTTTCCCCCTAAAACAGAGCAAACCTTTTTTTTATGGCTCCAGGAGTGTGTACTGCATATGACTTTTTTAAAAAAAACGTCAAGATAGCAGCTACAACAGTGCAAAATATATATGTGTGCTGCACATTAAAAAAAAGTTGGAGTTTTAAGTATATCACTGGGGCCAGCATCTTTACTTGTGCTGATGAGCAAAGCAATGCAAGGAAAAATATGTCAACATAGCTAAGGTAACTCAACAACCCCAGGACATTACTATGACATTGTCTATAATAATATTTCCCCAACTTGGCAATTTTAAGGTATGTGGACGTCAGCACCCAGAATTGCTGGCTGGAGAATGCTGGGAGTTGAAGATCATATACCTCAGAGTTCCTGACACGGAGAAAAACTAGTCTGTAATTTCCAGGCCTGATCCACCTAGTCTCCCATCAATCTGCTAGGAAATGTTCTGTGTATTTAGTACCTAATGAGTCCCTATCATAGCAGAGCCTTCTCTATCATAGTTTCCAAAAGGTAAGATTTAAAATTCTACAGGAAACCAATAGCCATGCACAGGTAGCTTGTTTCTGCTAAGCCATCATATCCGAGCAGGTGAGACTCACATGAGATAATAAGTGTATGGGGAATGAAGCCTGCTACCAAGCCTCTGTACCTGGTTATGCTTTGAAATTGTCAAAACACAAGAGCCACCTATAGAAGAAAAAAAAAACTGACGAAAGGAAAATTGCTCTCTTTCCTACACCTCCTTGTGAAAGAGATCTACCTGTTTCCAGGATGAAGATGATCTCAGAGAAAGGGGAGGGAAACGATCAATCAACCTGGATTTTTTCTCCTTCCATTTTTCTGTCTGCAACCATGCAAAGAATCTTGTTCGGCACTGTACAAAGAGCACCCCCCTGAAAAGAGAAGCCTGGGGGCCGAGGCTGCCAGTGGCTGTGTGAGATAACGTCTACTTGCAAACACTGCTGCCTTTGTATGGCTGTCACTGTCCCTATTGTTTGGGAGCCTCTTGCCTCAGGGATATTGTTCTATGTCTTTTGTTTCAGCCTGGCTTCTTTTTGTTTGACTTTACTTACCCTTTCATTCCTCTCTTTTGTGCTCAGGTTCTCTCTCTCTTTCTCTGTCTCTCTCTGTCTACCTCTCTCCTTTCTCTGTTATATTTAACAATACTTCCAAGCCCTTTTTGGGGTGGGGAAATGCCCTCTGGGTTCTTTTCAGTTCCTTACCTATTGGGGTGGGGTAGGGGCTGTTGAGAAAGGAGGGTGGAGGGAGATTCCACAGGGCAAAGATGGAAGAGCTAAAGGAGCAGGTGAGAGACTTTAGAAAATATTGTATAAGGGAACTGTGTAAAATACTCCTATTTTTAAAATGAGCTACAAAATCTAGCCATTATGAATCTCTCACAGCCTAATTGCTTGTAAACCTGGATGCTTGAGAATCATAAAATGGAAACAAAGACGTATTTGGATAGTCATGATGATGAAAAATCTGGCCCTTACTATATTTTATATACATCATTCTCAGCATGTGTATGTCTCTCTCTCTGCATATACGTCCCTCTATGTGTATATGTATTTATATTAAAGGTATTCCAAAGGCTTAATATTTATAGATGTTCTATTCCTGCACTGAATACATGTGGAAAAATATTCTAGTCCTTGTGTCACAGATTGGAAAACTGAGGCAAAAGGCCAAAGAATGCTGAAACTTAAATGAATGAATAGAACAGCCTGACAGATCTGGTGTCTATGTCTTTTATAAGCAACTGCTTTTGTTACATTTAAAAATGTTTTAAAAAATAAAATTCCCACATATTTCAATTTATTATTTTTCTTTTGAAAGACTACATGTATTTGAATTGTAAAAGATACATGTAAAGTGAAGTCTCTTTCAGTTTGAACTCAACTGCTAGTGATTTCAAGGATACATTAATGTAGTTTTCTTGACAATAGTACAACATGGAAATTGTTCTCACTATGCATAAAACACAAGGAGAAACCATGAAGAATGTGCTGATTTATATGGAGAAACTGGCATTACAATATGGACAGCTATATGTCCCTTTATTTAAGCTGACGAAAAATAAGTGAAAACTAGAATATTCTTAAAGAATGGCAGCCATAAATGTTGTCATCGAAAGCATCCTTTGTTAAATAAAAAGCATCTATACAGTATTTGTCTCCCAACAGATCTTTCTTTTTCTATTAAAATGATGTTTTCTTTAATTTTAAAACCAAAATAATAGCAATCCACCCATAGTCATTCTATTTTTCTGTTTAGGTAGGGAAATAGTTCTGAAAGGATGATATTTCAATTATCTGGTATAATAACAGCAATTGTTCTTGTCATATTTCAAATGTTTTGGAAAATGAAATGATGTACATTTCATTTGATTTTTTTTTGGTGGGTTACATTTCTTTTTTTCTGAAAGAAATACTTTATTATGTCTTTGAATTGTAAAGTATGAAGGTAAAGAAAAAGTCAAGTCTCCTTCAGTCTAAGCTAACTGTTGGTGACTTCAGGGATCTGCTACATTAATGTAGTTTTCTTGACAATAGTGCAATATGGAAATGTATACACGTGCAATGTAAACATGAAATAGTTCCCATTAATTATTGGTCAAATAATTTCATTCATTGAATTGAATGAAAAATGTTGGGAAGTTTTCTAGTGTTTAAAATAAACAACTTACATGTCTTTGCACTTATATACCAAACTGCAGACAGCAACTTCAATTCAAGTTTTATAATAGTTGCGCCCCCTTGAGGTAAATGCTATCTCTCATGGAACACCTGTTTTGCATGTGGAAGCTTCCAAGTTCACTCCCCAATTATCTCTAGCTAAGTAGAAAGGCTTCAAACAAGAGATCATTCATCAGAAAAAGTCAGAAGTCAATGTTTCTTTTTTTTTTTAATCCTCCCTCACTTCTCTTCCCCTATGGAAGTACTTTGCCATTGCCTTCTTTTGTAATATTTCCTAAATTTATCAGTTTAGCCTAGCTTGATAGAACAAAATCTGGATAAATTTTGGATGGAATTAGTTGGAATGATAATGTCTTGATGTTATTGTGTGTTTTTTTACTGATGGCTTTTGTAGAAAATAAATGCAATTATTTTTAATGTGCTGAGCCATTTCTGTGAATTTTGAATCTGGCATATATGGAAGATAACAGGTTGAGGAAGACTCACTTGAAGAAAAAAAAATAAGATAATGTTTATAACCTTGGTATTATGAGTACTATAAACTATAATAAAATATGTGCACTGCAAAAGCATACAAAATAATATATTCACATTACATTTCTTCCAAAAGCATAAAATAAGCGTCAATATTCTCCACAACTGTGAAACAATTGAAATTTGAAACTATCTTTTACAATTCAGTTATCCAACATCAGAAGGATAAGAGGGACCAAAACACCAATGCTAATACTTGTACGTGTAGCAATGTGTCCTAGGTGTTGTGGAAATACAACTCTCAGAATTCTCAGCCAAAATGTCATATGGAGAGCATCAGCTTGAGAGAGCCTGGATTAATCTCTTCAAAAGATACTGAAAATAAATCTACTTTTAAAATGTATTTTCTGTATATGAATTTATATAGTTGGTGTGCTAGGAGAATATATATCCATTTCAGGCTCCATTAGTTAAGTTCAAAAATGGGAAATCAAAGCCAATCGAGGAGGGATCGCTTCAAGGCTTATGTGAGTTACGAAGCTCTGATACACTGAGGAATAGCACATTACAGTAGCACATTAGATACATAGTTAGAGTCCCAGAACAAAACTGCAAGGGTTGTGTTTCCAGCAGAAAAGAACATAGGACACTAATAGACCTTGGTGGACATGGCATATAAATCTAATTTCCTTTTGGTTTATTTTGATTCACATGTATTCCTTTGATGTCGTCTGCATCTCTATAGGCTCAAAAACAATAGCAGCATCTGTATATTTGCACATACAGATTCCTCTTGATCAAGCTAGTGCTCACAAATGTAGTAAATTAATGAATTCAACCCAAAAGTATAGAAATTACAGAAGTTTGAAGGGGGGGCTCACTCTAGCATACAATATTACATAGGTGGTGTGAAGCCACGTTTTCCATATTATAAAACCTATATTATATTGAAGAATAAATTAGAAAGGAAAGACATTTTTAAGTTTTACATTATATCGAAAGTCATATGTACCAAAGTCATGCCCCAACAAATAACTTTTATATATGTTGTTGCACTCTAGCGCCATCTAGTGCCGGAGGGACAAATATGCCCCAACATACTATCTTTATATACTGTTGTTGCTCTCTAACCCCATCTAGTGGCCAGAGAGACAAATATCAAGTATATGTTTTGAAGCTTGACCCCACCTCTTTACCTATCAGCCCTCACTCTCAAAACAAGTGCACGCTAGGAAGCCAGACTCCATTTCCTTTAGAATTTGAGAAGGCAGAAGCACAAAAAAGAATCCATCTTAATCTGTGGCACATGGTCATCCAAGGACAAATCCACATTCCACACACAGAGCATTGCTGGTGAGATTTAAAATACTTGTATTTATTAATTGTTACATTCAACAGTAACTCAATACTGCCTATCTTATATTTGGTTCTCATTGTATGTATTCCTATTCTTCCCAGTTTCACCATATCCTGTTCTTTCAATAAAGCATCCAGATCTACCCGCACGGTGTGTTTTATTGGAGAATAGGTAGGTTTAGCTGCATGTCAAGCTGCACACAGACTAACATGGAGTGAGGACAGAACAACCAACATCTTTCCTTCTTGATCACAAGTGCTTTGACATTGTAAGCTTCCGAAATACAATAGGTGCAAGTATCATTTTGACAGACAACATAATGCTTTCCAAAGCTCCATGCTCATATACCACTTTATCTTATCATATCTCATATCATATCATATCATCATATCATCATATCATGTCATATCAGTGAGCTTTAACTTTTTTTTTCCAAATGAGAAATGAATGTGCTGCAAAGCAACTTGTTCATTTCTACCATTTTATAAGGGCTTTCATAATTGGACTGTAAAAATCCAGATGCCTCCCAAATGAGAGCAAACAATTACAATGTTCTGTATCTGTTTGCTAGTGGATGCCTGGATTTTTGAAGTTATGAGATGGTAGCCCCAATTTTAAGGCCACGTAATTCTGGCTGTAGTTCAGCAATTCATGCTGAAGTAGTGCCTGGAGTGTGGTGGCTGGGAACGAATGAGGTTAAGGAATTTTGAGATACAAAGACAGTCATTGTAGTAAATGATAAAAGTTAGCTATTTTTCATTCAGGTTTGCTGAGGTATTGAGCAATTATTGGCATATATAGCAATACTGCTAAAGATCGGCAAAGTTTAACCAAAATGTGCTGCGTAAATCCATTTGTGATTGTGAGATAGAAATTTGATTAATTAATTAAAGTAACATAAACATAGGCCTTATGTATGATCACCTAGTGCTTACTGCAAATGATCTAGTTTGGAAAATCACAAGAGCAAATCTTCCTGCTTTCTCCCCCCACCAGTATCAACTTTCCATGATCTAAGGACTGGGACTGGAGAGAAATATGTTGTCTACTGGCATTCCCACCCACTGAAAACATCAGGCAAAACTTAATAGATTGTAGCCAGAAAAAAATAAACAATGATCATCCCAGGAGACATTAATGCTTCATTTTCTTGCATGGCTTTTCAGTGCTTACATAGTGCTGCCTGAGAAGCCAATTAATACTGGAGTTCAATGACTAGAAGCATTTCTATTTCCTATTTCACTGAAGGAAGACATCAAACCTGACCAAAGTGGGAGATTTTGGTAATACAGGTAGTCCTCGACTTTTGACCACAATTGAGCCCAACATTTATGTTGCTAAGTGAGAAATTAGAGTTTTGCCCCATTTTACGATTTTTCTTATCACATTTGTTAACTGAATTACTGCAGCTGTTAAATTAGAAATACGATCGTTAAGTGAATCTGGCTTTCCCATTGACTTTGCTTGTCAGAGGTGATCTGACAAAAGGTGATCACATGACGTTGGGACACTGCATACTCTCATAAATATGAACTAGTTACCAAGCATCTGAATTTTGACCACGTGATCATGGAAAGGCAACAAAGGTTGTAAGTGTGGAAAATGGTCATAAGTCATTTTTTTTAAATGTGGCTGTAACTTCGAATTATCACTAAATGAACTGTTGTAAGTCAAGGACTACCTGTAATGTTACATAATAATGGCAATTATTGGTAACAATGTTTCATACTGTTAATTATGGAAAATCTATAAGGAATGAGGGGAAGTCCCTAAGAAACACTTGGGATGTCAGGTTATGCTAAGAAATTAATAAACCAAACAGCTGGGCAGTTATAGCTTCAAATTGTTCTTTTCAGGGGGTTCATTAGGCAATGCACTTTTTCTTGAACCAAATAGACATTACATGAAGGAGAAATCATAAATCATCAGAACTTCTCCCTCCCGACAATACCATTGTATACCTGTCAATTAACTATTCCAATATTTGATTTCCTTTTCTCTGTCCATTTATTTTATGTGAAAATAAAAGGAACAGAATAAAGAAACAGAAAACACAGAGAGCAGGAGGTGAAAAAATATTGCCCAACAGAAGGTGAAAAAAGTAGTTGTTCTTATGCCCACAGGAATAGGTGTGAGCCTGATGACTCAGATGCCCATTTCCTCTTTTGCAAAAAGTCCCCATAGTTTATGTGGATAAGAACAAGTGATTAGACTGAAAAACATGCATTATATCTTCAAACGCATCTGTAAAATCATGTTATTATCGTTGGTAGTGTTAGTTATTCAGTGGCAGCAAATGCTGCAGTGAACATTTTAACTTCAAACCCAATTGCTCAATATGTTGTCATCATAGGCAGCATCCTGCATCTCTTAGTTTTTGGTACTAGGGAATCAAACTAAGAGCAAAAATGCATGCGCTCCATCCCCCTTCCACATATCAAAATTTAGACATCAGGCCTAACACTCCCTCTCAAAATCTTCTAAATTGTAAGTTTAAACATGATATGGCAGGAAAAATGGAAAATAGTGGTATTAACAGGTCATCCATATATTGGTCAAGAGGTTATCGTTTGGCCTAACACGATCCCATGTAAAAGCAGCTTCCATTAAAAACCTGCCTTGATCAATCTTTTAAATAATTCTCATTTGACCTTTTTTTCTCAAGAAATGGAAATCGAGCAGGTTCAAGTAATGCTCAAGTCAGAGTAAGGATGTGAAAGTGCTGTCAGTTCATGAGTTGTTGAAGGCTTTGTATGGCAAGGAGCACCACATCCCAAAAACCAAGGTCTGCTTTGGGAAAGAGTTTTGGATATTTAACAGGTAAATGGTGTTTTAAGCATCTGCAAGGCATTCATTCTGCCCCCGGGAATCCAAAGATGTCCTCAAATCATGGGCTGAACAGCTTCCTGGAGCTGTAAAATGAATGCAATTGGCTACATGCATATATGTTTTGCACTCCTGTCAAGATAATAAAGAAGCTTAGTCCAAGTATATCATTGGGTTCTAGTACGATGATGAAAAGTGGTACAGACAAACTGTCCCTGTAGCTTGATTTTTTTCAGCACTTAAAAATAACAGAATAACGAAGTTTGAAGGGATCTTGGAGGTCTTCTAGTCTAACCCCCTGGTCAAACAGGAGACCCTGTACCATTTAAGAAAAACAATTGTCCAATCTCTTCTTAAAAACCTTCAGTATTGGAGCACTCAAAACTTCTGGAGGCAAATTATTCAACTGATTAATGTTCTACCTGTCAGGAGAAATCTCCTTAGTAGAAATCACCTCCCCAGCAGGAAAAGTGTTGCTTCCTAAATGGTTATCTAACACATATGACTAAAAACTGTACAGCAATACCAAAAGAAAATAGGACTGTTAGGGTGTTTAATGGATCATGATTTCATATCATAACATATCTGACAGTAGTAGGCCCCAAAAGGGCATATTGTGATACAATCAGTAATTTTGCCATGACTTCAACATGTATGTCATTCATCTGGATTTCATATCTTAAAGTAGTCACGTAAGCCAGTTACGTAGAACTCTCAGGCATTATATGAGGATAAAACAGTTATGGCTCCAGGAGAGTGGATGAGGTAGTTCCCTTTGAATATTATTTCTGAGGCAGCCATTGGCATGGAGGCATATGTTATTACCAAATATGAAATGCAAAGAAGGTATCATTTGTAGAGGAGAATTGGTCAGATAAATAAGAGATACAAACCCTTTCCACCTGCCAATTCTTCCATGGGTATACATTCATCCCCCCGGACGTTTACAATATTTTCCAACAGCTGGGATACCTTGAAATGAACCTAACTGGAGGATGGAGGGGCCACAAGCAACATATTTGCAGAAGAAAATCAATGCATAGAGCAATAATTAAGTATTTATTCGTTGATTTCCCCTTTTGAATTCATCCTCCTTCCTTTGAGAAACATGGGCTTGAGAACATTGGATTTTTCAGGTCTTATAATACAAGCCAGAATTATTAAAATTGATTTAGTTGGCTGATAAAAGTGTTGTTAGTCCTTAGATGCAAAATAGACTTTTGGAGACTTCCTTTAAGTCACACAGGAAATCTGACCAACCGAATCAGTATCAAACAGCAGTTCATGGCCTTAACAGGAAAGCTGTCCACCCACTGATCTGAAAGTTGCATTGTTCATTAATACATTTGCACTTTTAGATGGAAAGGAAATCTGATAGTGTGTTCTATTTGGCATGGCAATCTTCTTTCAATTGCAGACCCCCTCATGAATGCACCCCTGTTGCCTGAAGAAAGGTTACACACAAAATATTCTGTGGACTGTATTTCTTGAGAAGTAGCTAGTTTAAATTATTTGATTACTTAGCATTAGACAGTCCCAACTGCAAATGTATGTATGTATGTATGTATGTATGTATGTATGTATGTATGTATGGTATTTAGGTTTCTTCGGGTATTTTCCCACGTTTTAATATATGTGCTTTTATTATAGCGACGTTTCGGCAGAATCTCATCTGCCATCCTCAGGCTTGTGTATTGGGTTCTTTTTAATTTTGTGTGTCAGGCTTGGCAGCCGCTTTTTGTTTGAATTTGGTGCTGGCTTTCTGCTATATTTCAATGGTTTTTTCCTCATCCTGATTGGCTGGGAGTCTAGGTCTGTTTTTATTGGTCTTCGAGTTGCTGTGTTTTTGATTGGTTGGCAACATTGTGTTTTGTGCATTGGGGTTTCTGAGTGCAGCTTGGTTTTTTGTGAACAGCCGATAATTATTTATTAGGAAGCTAGGTTTTATTTGGGTAGCTGGCTGGGGCGTGTTTGGGCTGGAGGTATTAGGGGGGTCTGTTTGTGTCCAGGTGCTTGCCTGGATTGTGGTATAGATATTTTTTTGAAATTTTTTTTTTTTAAAAAAAATTCTTTAAAAAGAATCCAATATACAAGCCTGAGGATGGCAGATGAGATTCTGCCGAAACGTCGCTATATTAAAAGCACATATATTAAAACATATATATATATGGTACATATGAGAACTACATGAGAAACGTTAATCTTTTAAAATCTTTGCATGGTTATGTGTAATTGTATCAATTTCTTTTTTTTCTTTTGTATCAATTTCTATTTTTGCTCAAATCTACCATGCATTATAAAATGTCCCTTCATAGTTTTCAGGTTTCCAACATTGGCTAGAAATAACTTTATGTATCTTTGATAATTTCTCTAGTGTCATGTACTAAAGATACATTATTTTATTAAAATCAATCTTATATTATAACATAATTTGAATTTTATCCCATTTATCCACATTTCTGTGTATTATAACCAAAGTTTTGTCATGCAGTTCTTATTCCTGTTATAAATCTTAATGTTTTTATACAATTTTGCAATCACATATTCACCATTTGTACATAGTTAATTTTCAAATTCTGTCTCATGTTGTTCAGTTCCCATTACTTATCTATGTAAAAACTTCTTGATTGAGCATTAGTAGTCAATTGTTCTCTTGACTTCATCTTAAGTTCATCTTGTATTACTAGATTTGGTCTGTTAACCAGTTTCCTTTGCCTGCTGTTTCTTTTTTATAGAATGCTTCCTATGCAGAGATCTATAAAGATATTTGGAGGCACAACCTGGGTTTATATTTATTCCACATTCATAATATGGCACGTCTCACAAAATGATTTTCTGAAAACTGCATTAACTTTATTATGCCATAAATACCCATCCCAATTAAATCCCAGGTTACATTCCTCTAAGTCTCTTTTCTTCCTCAGCAAAACCACTTTCATTTAAACCAAAAAGCAGGTTGCAAAATAGACTATAAAATTAGGTAATCTTAATCCTCCTCTATTTCTTTTGCTGTCTTGTCTGATGTGCACTTGAATTCTTCCCTTCTGAAATTATATTTGTTATTTTTTTAACTTACTGTATGGTTTTCTCACCTAATGAGAAGGAAGGACTCCCTAGAGAAGAGCCTAATCTGGGAACAATTGAAGGCAAAAGAAGGGGATGGCAGAGAATGAGGTGGCTGGATGGAGTCACTAAAGCAGCCGGCATGAACTTAAATGGATTCCAGGGGATGGTAGAGGACAAGAAGTTCTGGGGGAACATTATCCATGGGGTCGCAATGGGTCAGACAAGACTTCACGACTAACATGGTTTTAATCCTAATTATGTGTTCCAGAGTTGTATGACACTCATATTATTCAGTAGTTGGAATGCCCAGGTAACGGATTCTGGTCTCGAATCTGAATGGCATCCATCCTTCTATTTCACTTGCAAACAAATGAAATGATCTGACCAACTAATCATTTGCATGCGTTCATAGAAAGTCCATGACAATGTATTTCCTATATTCCTGACTGAAACTGGATTTTATCAGCTAGAAAACCCTTGTCTAAAATGATGCAAATCTGCTTTCCAGGATTAATTCAACATCAATATTACTGAGCAGGAGGAACTGATGACTTCACTTTGTAGAGGGTAATGTGCCATAATTTGTATTGATAAAAAATGATGAATTACATCCACAACTTCAAAATGCAGACTGCAAATATACTGAAAATGTGTGAGGATTATGTCATGTAGTGATTTCAACCTAATGAATATGGTAGTTCTTGCTCAATTGCAAGGGAGGAGAGCAATAAAACAGTCTTACACATTATAAAACAATACAACTTGCAAAGCAATATTATACAAAAAGTGAAGTAAATCTGACTTTCGGCGATCATTTTACTTTCTGTTGGCTGGTAAAATAGAAATCTCTGCATAAGGGCAAATTAGAAAGAGTCAAGCATGGTCTTTTGCAGTTGTACGGATTCGTACATATACCTGGTAGAATTTCCCCTTTCCATATTGTTTTGGAGCCTTTAAAGCAGTAGACACTAGTACTGTGGGAACCATATTGCTGACACACTACCAAAGGATTACTTTTCTTGTTTAAGACAGGTGTGCCCCCTGCTGTCCATAACAATGACTACATTTTCTACCAAGTTTTGAACGTTCTTCATACTATGCAGCATTTCTGATATAATTAAATCCTCCTTTCCATTCCATTCTCACAAGAGCCAACAAGGCTTAATTTTCTTTAGGAATCTAAACATACGTCTAAAGAAAATATATGAGGAAAATATCACTGAGCAAATATATATAATGGAAGCAGAAGGCATGAACCAACAAAACCAAGAAGGAAATACAGCAAAATATCATATATTAGCTTGTCTTATAATCTTTTTCCATTCAGAAAAGGGTGCTCTATTTGCAATTGAGTCATTTATAGAGAATCACTTTTGGGATAGGCAGTCTGATTAGATAGGTAGGTAGGTATAGATATAGATTGATATAATCCACTACTTAGATTTCTAAAATGTTACATCAATTTCATGTTCATATATTCTATCAGCTGGTAGTCAATTACCTAATTTTTCCTAATCTTGCAGGTAATATATAGCCAAGACTAGAAATACTAATAACCTTATTCTTTGTTGATTAGTCTCATTTTATTTAAAAGTATTCTAAGGTGAAGACTTGCATTTTCCTGAGGTTATTTTCACCATATAAATACTGGATTAAAAAATATGCCTATTTATGTTCAGCCATCTATTCATTACTTTCTTGAATAACTGCAGTTAACTTTCTTCTATTCCCTTTTATATTCCATGCACTATTTAGCTTGTTCTTTTTCTAAATTAAAATGATCTATTTTCTCATAGTGGATTTAAACTACTGGTAGTTGCACTTTGAAGTGAGGTGATCAAAATGATTTTGATTTGGTTTATTTCAGTTTATAATTGTACACTTGTATAGGTGGCAGTTTTATTTTCACAACTTTTTTCCTAATGAGCAATGTGAAATTTTTGAGTGGTACAACTAATTACTGAATCTAAATGGAATGTTACTTTTGTGTACTGGTGCATTTTATGTTTGGATGTTTATTGATTTTTTTCAGATACTTTTTATAATATTCATAGATGTTAGGACTTTATTTTTTAAATTAAATTTACTATTAACTTGTCTTTGCTGTATTTTTACATTTTATGGCCTATACTGAAATCTGAAGTTTTAGCTGCGCTTTGTTAATAGGTCATACGATTGTTCTTGTGATCGCATTTCAGGGCTATTGAGGACAAAAATATGTTCATATCACTGACAAAGAGTTGAAGAAACAAGATACACAGCCTGTAACCTCTCCACAAAGATTGTGCCAGAATCATACTAGACTGGGATGGTGCTTCTCATGTGACCTTTGTCTCAGTTCCTGAAATTTCAGTTATATAAAAGGTGGACCGCTATTTAGTGAACCAATTAAATAATCATTTTCAGAAAGTAGATGTACTGTATTATATAACCAGTTGAGAACTAGATCCAGGACCCTTTCAAGTCAATGGATTCTGGGCCATCCTTTTTCCAGCTTTGGATCATCTCTTCCTTGTTTACAAAATGGTCCAAGAATCATTTATCACCTTACCAGCTTTAGCATATACAACTGGAATTACTTTTTCGTTTCTATTTCTTGTAGAGAGATACTTGTTAATTTACTATTGTAGTTTATTTGTTTGGTCAAATATTTTTTCTTTCACAAGAATGGTAACTTGCAGTTCCAAAAGTATACTTTTTTCCGGAAATTGCTATATGGTTGCACTTGCTATAAACATGTCAGATAATTTTCAAGTAGAAACATGCTACGTGTACAGTAAGTCTCAAATGTAATGTTCATCTTTACTTCTATTTCTCAAGCAGTCACATACAGTATAGACAAGTTATTTCCTCTTATTCCCTTTCAACCAAGTTTGACCTAAGGTTTATTAAGGATTCTGAGCTTTATGATCAATTGTTAGCAATTGTGTTCACTCAGTGATTGAATATTCATTCCATGTTTACTCAGTAATTTCACACCTGCAAATTTGTTGTCCTTTATTTTTAAAACTTTCCTGAGCAACCTCTATACTCACAAGGAAGTAGTCACTCCTCCTTTTGTCTATTCGGGGGAATGAAGAGTTCTCTGAAGATATTACTTGCAAAGAGCAGCAGTTAAGGAGATGAACTTTTCACCTAAAAAGTTAGGAAATCTGTATTACCATGTTAACTTTGCTTGTCAAGCTGTTCTTTTAATGTCTTGTGTAGAACAGTGTCCTCCAATAAATAACAAAAGCAAAGCAGGGCAGCTAATATGTGAATTACCTTAATGTAATTTTCTGTTTAGAGCATCATAGTCCTTTCACAATATCTCATAAACTAGGATCTGATTTCTCAAGCTATATATTCTTTGACTAGTACTTTCTTTAAACAATTGCATCTTCTAATACAACTGTTTATTGCTATTCTTATTATCTGTATTCAAAGTTGTCTCCTAATAGTAATAAAGAAAGTAAATATATTAACAAAAACATTTATTTATAAAGAAAGTTACACACCAGTGTAAAAAAGTTATTGAAAATTACAGAAGCATGAAGTTGCTGTCTTCATTCTTGTCTCAGATACCAAATCAGAAACGATAGCAATAAGCTTTTAATTTTTTAAAAGATTAAACATTAATATTACAACAGAAACGCTAGGTATTTTCTAGTTAGAAACACTTTGCAGAAGAGTAATATTGTCTCCTTTTAGCATGATTCGACCTGCAAAGGTAAAGAGTATGATTAAAAATGTAATACATTGAAGTGTTTGTGCATTTGTTCTAACAATATTCTATCTATAGTTTTCCCAAATAACAAGCTAGTTTAAATACCCCGTAGTACAATTTTAGCACAAATTTCTCACTTAAAGCTATTCCAATAATACTTCAGAATAGGATATTCTATATAAGCAAATATAATTACAGTAGAAAAAAATACACAGTTCTTATCAGTCATGGTATAGAAATACTGGTATTATTTTAATAAATTTTCAGAAAAAAAATTCCCACATTCACTCCTAGTTTTACAAGAAAATTGTACTACTTTTCTTAATGGACAATATTTGGCAAGAAAGAGGGATTAGTATTCATATTTTAGCTACCCTTGACTTTCAGCAGTTTTTGATACTATTCACCTAAAGTAACATGCCAATTAAATATATTGAACAGTGAAATGGCAGTTCCAAGCCTACTTGGAGGCTTGATCACTGATATTCAAATGCAAAATTGAAATTCCTATCATGGATTTTCACAAAATTAAATAAGCATTTCTTTTTTACTAGTAACAAAAAAGGATGTCTGATATGTACTACCAAAAAGCTTATTCTTACCCAGCTGTTTTCTTGATTTTGTTTTAGAGTGAATTTCCTCAGCATCATCCAGAACTAAATTCATATATTCATCAAAACCCTGTGAACCAGAACACAGAAATGTGACAATACATTTAATGGAAGGAAGCAACATCAGGGATGGTAATAAAGATGCAAGAATGGTGGATTCAGATAGATTCATCAAATGGGACAGATTACTCTGATTTTAAAATATTTCCATCTTGTCCTTTTTAAGCTATCAAAATTCCCACAATAAAATGATATATCATAAATGAAATAGAATGAACAAGTAACAGAAGCAGCAATAAACAAATGAATAATGATTTAACTAAACATTCAGAAAAAATAATTAGTACTTAACAGTTGGGCTAGTTTTAAACACCCCTGAAAATATACTGATGCAGGCTTTCACGTTAATCCAAGAATATCCAGATAATTCTAGAATGAGTGGTTTTTCATAATTAACTCCAAATGATGATTCAGAAAAAAACATGCTTACTTATTGTACTAATTGTTTTCATTTAGGCTGAGATAAGAAACTTAGAACAAAATGATTTATTTTTGTCATATTTAAGTTACATTTTTCTTTACATGTATGTGAAAGCAATTACTACTTACAATGATACAGCCTTCTATCCGCATGTTTACTTGTTCATATAGCCAAACCTGAATCCGGGATCTCTGCAAAGTAAACAGCAAAGAAACCATGTCATTGTGGAATTCTGCATAGGCTTAAAATCTTATTTGCATGGCCCAAGTTCTTGTGCTCTCTGGTACTTAGAAATTGCAGTAAAACTCTCCCCCACCTCACCAAAAAAACCCTGATTTTACTGAGTCTTCTCCATTGCCACTTTTTCAGTGAAATCCTTATTAAAGCAGAGTTATTTACTCAAGGTGTAATAAGGAGATCTTAATTTAAAACCATTTACAACATCAAATAATTTTATCAGAAGCCTCTGAAAGAAACTGAAAGACTAAGTTCAAACTCACTATTACTGCCTTTAACTTTTTGAGCTTTCAATATTTTTTGTTTCCAACAATGATAATTACTACTTTTTAATATTTCTGAAATGCACAGTGTATTTATTGTAGCTTTCTATAAAAATTGCTTCAATCACATTAATTGGTCACTTCCCTATTAGAGCTAAAGGAGGAGGGATTGTATTATATATACAAAGAAAACAAAACTTCTCAATGTACACCACAAATGCAGGTAACATAAATATCAGTAATTATACATTGTTAAATTTGAGAATATGTAATTATGTATACTTACATTCTGCAGGTAGCGAAAAATGAGGTTCTATCACAAATACATTTAGGAAAAAATACATAAAAAGGAGTACCCCCATTCATTCTGACAGAAATTCAACATTTCTTCTTCCAACTGTCCAAGTAAACAGAATAGGGAAAGCACCACAAGCAACACAAGAACTCCCACAAAATGAAAGCGTTTTGATGGCTGAGGCACCGCAGAATTAAATTTAATTAAACGAACAGTTGCTTTTCTGAATCGATTTTAGCCACGTTAATCCTATTCCCAACCGGATTAATTATATTTGGGTACTCCATCTAGTAGCATATCCCAGATATATCCAAGGCGGTGTTCTCAGCCAACCTATTTTAGTCTCACCATAATTAACCCGAGCACGTGTGACTGACCGAGTCACCAAGGGAATAAGCCTTTCAGCTTAGCCACCTCTTTCCACCCCTCCAAAAAGTGCTTCCAGAAAACAAAGCAACGTGCCACTTTCTCGGCGTAATGCCTCCCGCTCTCTCCCTTCGCCTCCATCTCCTCACGGGCCTCGCCCCGCCCTTTCCCAAAGCGGGCCCGCTTCCTCTCTCTTGCCACAAGGATACGATAGGCTGCACCATCACTTTCTGCACCTTCTGGCCTTGCCCGCGGTACGCCATGGCCGATAGTCAGGATAGGAAAACGAGAGGACTTAAAGAACAGCGCCGAGAAGCCTTTTTTAAAAAAAAAGAAAAAGAAAGCAAAAAAAAGGGGGGGAAAAAATCGTCCTCCGTTTCCCGCACACGCGCAGCTCACGACCCGCCGACGTACTGAAGAGATTCCGGTGCAGACCGGACGTAACGTATTAGCTAGTTGTTTCGTTCATAATGGTGAGAGCGAAGAAATCACAGATCACGTGGGTGAAACTGTTTTTCTCTCTGACTTTCTTCCCCTCCCTCTAATTTTAGCCATCTTGCTTCCGGGCAAGTTGCTGGGCGTCAGGGAGAGGTGCCATCTTAGAGGAGGGCAGCGTTAACGGCGACGACGGGGAGTTTAATCTTCGCCTTTCAGAGGAACGGTCGAAGTGCGGTGCTGCGGGAATCGAGAGTTTGCTGTCGTCGTCACATTCTCGGGGTTCGGTAAAGTCCCTGCGCATGGGTGACAAAGACCTGGGTCCCCTTCCCCTGTCTCCGATGTAAGGCCAGCGGCTTCCTTGCGTATAATTTATCGAATTCTTTTTCGTCAGGGACGCCTTCCCCTCTAGGCCCCGGAGTCTGGGTCTCGGCCTGTTTATTTCTGGCTTTTCCTGAGCTCTGCTTTACGTTCTCGCCTTAACTTTCCATTTAACGCCCAGTTCCTAATTTCTGCAAACGGTCTTTTGATGTTTTATTGATTTATTAATTTATTTAGAATCTCTTCTCCCGCTCCCCAACCCAGCCCGCCTGGACATCCCCCCCCCACCTTTTTAAACATTTTTTAGGTAAGCGGTACAACATTACCACTGTATTCCTAGGCCAGCCCCTTCCTTTTAATCTTAAATAATTGTTTTTAACTCCATTCCTTAGTCCTTTAAGGGATTGGAGCAAAAAAAACTACCAAACATTGTGAATTTTGTGTTTAAAAATTCCTGATTATTTATAGGCAGTGCTTGTTTGATAATCATGTTTTTTAAAAATAGAATAGTGCTTTTTGTAATAGAGACATTGAAGATTTGCTAGAATACGAAGGTTAATATTAGAGGATAATTAATTTATACTTCCACAAGATATAATTTCAGTAGTGATGTCCTTTGATTGCAAGATGTTTTGCATCTAGGAAGTGATTAGTATTATACTTACTAGTTTTTTTTTAAAAAAATAGTTTTTCTAGGGTACAGTAATTATAGTGGATTAGAAAATGCAATTCTTTCTAGAATGCAGGTTGGCTCAAAAAGACCCAAAACAGTTTATTAATCTAATAGAAAGTAATAATTTATTTGTATTTGCTGTAGATTAATAGATTTATTTCCTGTATTTTTTTAAAAAAAATTGTCACCCACCCACCCACATATACACAAGCAGAGTAGTACATTTTATCTGATTTTCTTCCTCAATGTGGGTTTGATGCCTGGTAGCTACAGGAACAGATCCATGCAGTTTTTTTGACAACTTGCCTTCTGTAGCAGTGTAAGTGCAGCAAACTGGAGACTGCAGAGCTGTTATAAAAGAAAGCTGGACCATATCTGGAAGAGCTTTTTTTATAAGAAGTAATATGCTGGAATTGCTTGTTTCTTAAATGAAGTTTTCCATGCTTGATATTTAGTTAGCACAAGTGCACAGGGGCATTAGCTACAGGGTATATAAAAAGAAAAGAACTGGCTATCACTAGATAGCCTCTGTCTAAACAAAAGAGCTATGACAAAACAAGCAAAATGAGTAGTCCTGAATATGATTACCTATTTTACCTGTTTTCCTAGCATATAGAACACACTACCAACAGGAATTGCATTCCAGAAGGGCAGTGTGCTGTAACATATAAGGCAGATTCTATAGAATTTTAAAAGCTAGCTAATATGTAACATCAAGCACTTTTGTGAGCCAGAGTAAACTTTATTTAAAATTTGTATTGGTAGTGATTAAAAAAGCCCGTAATGTAGTTATAGGGTAAAGAAATTTCATTTTATTCTGAATTTACATTCTATTTTCTGTTACCAATTGAAAGCTTAGTGTGAAAATTTGCCTATTTTATAGACTGTCTCTGATAGTAAAGTACAAAAGTAGAGTACAAAAGGAATTTATAAGTGACTAGTGCTATCCTTGCATATGTGCCTTGTTCAGCCCTTTGAGATGATTAGATATTTCTGATCAATCTGTTGCTCTTCCCCTCCAAGACCTGCAAAAAGGCTTTCATAGCAAACATACATTAAAGGTAATGTTTGATATAAACAAACATTATTGTAATCAAATCTCCCATCAAAAGGATGTTAAGATTTGCTGCCCTTGGCAAGTGTAGTTGAGGAAAGACTTAATTAGTTGCAACAATTATCAAAGCATAAAAAACAGTTTTAGACAACTTACATTGATAAATACTGTCCTATATATTGGTAGGGATAGCTGAGAAATTGGATACCAGTACTTTCAGGACAACAAATCTCTCCACTCAAGACATAAGGTCAGATCATGTTTTCACAGTTTTGATTAAATTTTACTTAGAGCTTTGGCAGTTACGTAAATTAGTGCTGTGAAATGGCAAGTTAATTAGCAGAATGATAGCTCTGATTTTGGCTGTTTTGAACAGTTTAAAATGTAGCTGAAAATATTCCCTATATAGTATTTACTGTTAGGCACAAAGGATCAGGACTATATGTCAAGCCTATAGGCTCAAGCCTATACACAAGAATCTAATCAACTAAAGTTCGGTATTAAATTGACATCAGATAATGGTCAATGGAATTGAAGAGGGATTGGACTTTGCCCATTAGTGGCAATGTCTTTAAGCTGATGACATGCTTAATTCTACATCTTAGCTCTGCGTTCTCTTCTACATTTACAGCTTAAAACATGTATGTAAACATGTTTTATGTAAACATAGAAACATTCTGTGTCATCTGGACATGCTAATTGTCGATATTTCATAATCAAGTGGAGCAATTTGAAATGAGCAGAAAAATTAGAATCTGAGAGCTTCTGCCTTTAGATTATTCACTTTATATTGCTAGAAATAGCAGTTCCCCTCCAAAATGTTAATGGTCCTCTTTAGGATTTTGTACCAACCAAATAAAAAATTACTCATCTTTATAAAAAAGCAATTTAAGTACAGAAATGGACTTTCCTGCTGTCAAGAGACACAAATTTATTTTTGCACTAAAAGATGGAGAAATAATCTTTTTCACATTTTTTAAAACAGTTGGGATTTTAATGCAGCAGTGGAAAAGTTCAATAGTTCTGGCTTAATCCACAGGTAACGGTCATTTGTTACCCAAGTTGGAAAGATGGTATGTTCGTCAATTACTTGCAACAGATGGTAAGCAAAATGCTTGGGATATGTACTAAATGGACAGGTACCATAATATTCTTCCCCAAATTATTCAGTGTATATGAAAATGAAATGTTCCTAACAACAGTATTTTAATTTTGTTTGTTATTATGGTACATGTGTTAAACTTTGTGCACCTAAAGGACAACATTTTCTACCATTTAAAGACAGTTAAATCTATTGTTTTTAAAATATACATATTTTGTTTAAAATTGAATGATTATGGAAATAATATGTATTTGACAGAACCTTTTTCCTTCATTCAGATTTTTCCATCTGGAGTACTAGTATCATTTTGTGCCAGCAAGACAAGTTTATGCATAAAAAACAGAAATGCAAATAAAAAGCAATTCCTATTATCTTAAATTTCAACACCGACGATATTTTTTTTTTTAAATCCCTCTACTCTTTTAGAGTTGGGGAAATATAATGCTGTGAATAACCAAACGCTAATTATTTTGTCTGGAATAAAACTTTCCAACTTACTATTCTTCATTCATTAAAATTACATATGCAAAATTATATTTGGAAAGAATAAATTCTGTTCTGATTTACACACACCTTATTTGCTATGTGACTGTAAAAACATTGTTAGGATGTTAGCTCAATGACATCCTTTCAAACTTATTGCTGACAAGCAGCACCTTTTTTTCGGGGAAATGCGCTGACAACAAGAGAACAAAATTTAAATTATTTTTAAAAATGAATAGGTTGGACATAAAATGCTTTATTTTCTTAATGTTATTCTGCCAAATATATTGTTTTGCAATTGCAAATAATATACAAAAGATTTATCCATTTAATCTAAAATAATTCTCACAAGGCACATGTATGTGTAAAGTTTGACATGCAGTATGAATATATCTGTGTTTGTACTGTATGATAAATTATTTATCTAAAATTTAATTACATGGAAGATTGATTTGTTGAAATGCAGCTTATTAATACTGCTCTTTCATTTTTACATGTATAAACACATAATATGCAACTTTATGTGCATATACATGTCTGACTTTATAGCTACTTTATTTTTATTATGCAGTTAATAAAGATCGGGGAAGATTTTTTTCTTTTTTTCAATAGGTGAAGAGATCTTGAAGACCAGAAATTGAAACATTGTGTTTTAATTTAAAAAAAAATAATTCCTGGCTGTGGAAGACGGATCTTCTTTGCAGCTGGTTTGAAACAGAAGTTCCTCTTTAAATGAACTATTTATTTTGAAGAGGCAATTAACCACTGTTTCCAGCTTCCCTGGCTATTCAAATGGACTTACTTTCTCCAATAGTTTTAATTCACCCTTTATCTGAATTTTGAATGAGGATGAGATTTGTGTCCTTGGCAATGTGAGGAAGAAAAGTCTTTATATCCCGTTGCTATTTTATGGATTGATGTTGATTCGACCTACAGGAGAAAAATAATTGGAAGTATTTGAAGATAGTATCTGCTGAGCATACCAAGGTATGTATTGTTGAATTAAATTTGTGTTTTAATAACATTTTGCTTAATATTATTTTAAAATATTTCATTATTATATAGATTTATATAGCTAGAAGTTGACATGATTCTGAGCTGCCAACAGTCAATAAAATAGCTTCAATGATATTAAAGACAAAATGGAAAACATTGCATACATGGAGCAAAGCCCAAATAATACATTAAATGCATTTATTATTCATAAGATGACTACTGTTGGCAAAGAGCCAGGTCCTTAATGCCTTACAGAAGCCTAAGCAAGCTTATGTTAGGTTTCCAAGTGATGAAATCCATTTAAAAAGAATAAAACAAAGTCCATCTTCCAAGACAATTTCTTTTATTTAGGAAAGCATCAAATTGGCAAAGTCCATGGTAATTCCGGATTGATACAACCTGAATTTACCCCACAATATTAGAAGTTGGGGAAACAACTCCCCAAAGTCACATTCTCCAATAGAAGTAATTCAACATTGCTTGATGTCATAGATCTCCACCTCAAGGGGCCTAAGCATGGACTGCTTGTTTTCCCACGGGAAGAAGAATACCTAGCCTAAACAACACTCTCTATCTCCACTCCTCCCCGCTTAGGAATGTGGCAAGCCCGAAACCCTTCCCCCCATGACTGCCACAGAGAAAGTAAGAAAAAGAATATATACTGAGCCTAACTAAAATGGCTACACATATGTCAAATTCGGGCTTGACAAGCTGCCCATCAACTTCGGGCTTGACAGCTTGCTTGTTCCATAGGGTAGGTGGTGTAGCAGGTGGCTTTAGATCACATTGCTTAATTGAAGGGACGTGGAGAATGCTCATCCTGCTGGACCTTATGAAACAAGCAGACACAACAAGGTCATCTCACAAACAAGCCAATCCTATCCCATGACAGGTTTTACAAGTAGTCTTTGACTCTCATCAATTGTTCGAAGTTATGATAGATTTCCCCAGGCTAACTTACGATCCAGGTTTGAAATTTCAACAGCCATACCTCTCCCATGGTCTTGTGATTACATTTTGGATGTGTCTAGCAGTAATTTACAGTAATTTTAATTTTTCACATGACCATATTTATATTTGCAGACAATGGATTCACTTAGCAACCAATGTTCACTGTACAATCACCACATACACTTAACAACTGCCACAAAAAGGCTGTAAAATCAGATGTCACATGAATTTCTTAATGACCAACACAGCTTACAACTGTAATTTCAAGTTCAATTAAGGTTGTAAGCTAAGAGCTACTTGTATAGGTGATAGCTAGTATCCTGACTTGTATTTGGATATTATCACATTCTAAGTCATTTAGAGTTTATAATTAGGGTGTATACATCAGCCCTTCAAGATAAGCCAAGTCAAGTAGATACCATAAGGGTTCCAGGAATGCTTCATTACAATTGTAAGGCATCTTGCAATTATTATCTCTGCCCAGTCATATTCAACAAAATTAAAATGGGGTTATTTTGAATTTCTCATATTTCCTTCCATCCCTGGACTGTGTAATCTTTTCTCCAAGTCTTCCTTAAAAGCTCCTTCATATCTTCCCCAAGATAAGCATTAAATTTATGTGTACCTATAAATGCATGTAATAACTTGACTCTTTTTTTTAAAGTACGTATTAGAGTTAAACTTTTATGGAAATTAATATTTCTATCAAATGTTGTAACATTTTCAGTGATATTTAAATCTTTTATTCATTTATTTTTCAGGATTATATTTTAAAGAAGATATTGCTAAATCCGGTATAGAAGATTGTGCCATTTTAGACATCGTTGTGATTAACCATCGCTGAAAAATAACAAAATTATATTCAACCATTTGTTTCTACACCTTAAGCTTGAAGGAAATTAATTTGAATATGTCTAACAAAGGAGATGATTGTTATTTCTATTTCTATTCTACTTGTACAAAGGTATTTTTTATGGTAGTTGAGTCTTCTAAGCATATTTGGGTTATTTCGTGTGTAACTCAATAACACCACCATATTCAATTTAACAACCTGCCTATTTTAGTTAATCTCTTGATGTAGTTATGGAAAATATGTAGTATGTTTATGTATAGGAATTGCAAAAATGAGTTAATAGAATTTGATTTTATTAGACATATATATAATTGACATGTCTCATTTATTATATTTTGGGTGTAGTTATTCACATAGTGCCAGTAAAGAGCTGATGCAATGATCAGCTTTTTTGGATTCTTTATACTCATACAACTATTACGTTATTTTCTAAACCTTTTATACATATATCTAAAGTACGGATAAATGGAAAATTTCTCAATTGTTCTTTAATTGATTTTTTTAGTTTGCCATTCCTGGGGAAGGGGCATCAGAAGAACTAACCCTGCTTCTGGAGCAAGTGAAGTGGAGATACCCACTTTCACATTGCATGCTTTTGGACTACAAAAAGGAACTTTATAGCAAATTCAGTAAACCATTCTCGCATAAAAATGAATGAATGGTTGCTATTCATTGAAGCAATGAAGGCTGGAGTTGCTTTTCACATTTTGACCCTTAGGATGTTACATCTTATTATTATAGCTATCTTTATGCTATAAAGAACATTGTTCTTAAATGTATCTTTATGTATATTTGATTGCTCAATGGGATAGGTTTAATTTGATTTAACTCAATTATTTAAATCATAATTCATTTGCTAGTCAGCAAAATTCTCTTCATTTAGAATACATTTGCTTTTTTCTTGTTTTATATAGCCTATAATTTTCTTCCTTGTCTTTTCATTTTTATAAAATGAAAAGACATAGCATTCTCTCTCTCTCTCTCTCTCTCTCTCTCGCACGTGTTCATACACACATGCACAGAGAGAGAGAGAATCAGGTTTGTATATATTGGGACAATGATGAGCTTTTGGGCATTTGGCCTTTGTGCACTACCATTTGAAATGAAACACTCAAGATGTGAGCAAAGTGAAATTTGTGAAGTATTGGCACTTTTCTCAAATTCCTTGAATTAAAGCTGAAATTCTTGAGTCACATCTGAGTGTTTTATTTCAAAGTCAGTGTGGATCTTAACAGGGAGATCAGCTGAGGGAAAGGTGCTATGATGTAAGTCTAGTTGCATGGTGTTGGATTTCACCCATCGATCTTTATTCATTCTCTATCATAGGGAGATAATTGCCCTTTTCGTCACTGTGAAGCTGCCCTTGGAAATGAAACTGTGTGTGTGCTCTGGCAGGAAGGTCGATGCTTCAGGAGTATTTGCCGCTTTAGACACATGGAGATTGATGTAAGTGCTTATATAACAGCACAATAAAGCAGTACATTTATTCTGATGGCATTTGGGAGGAAAACATGCACTGTTAAAATTAAGTAGATTACAGTACTTTAGTTATGGCCTTGTTTCGACTTTCATAGGGTATTCCCAGACCATCAGTATAAATAATATTGCACTGTTACATTTCCTCATGGATCAGAGCTTCAAAACATCTTTCTAGATAAATTTGAATTTAGAAAAGTGTCTTTGTTAAATGTTTTAACAGCCTAAATTGGAAGAGGCTATAATCTCTTTTAATTGCAGGTTTATAATATACAATTATTGTATTTACAGGGGCAAAGGTCTGTAAATCATTCTGCCTGTTTTCCCATTGTTTCCGAGACCTCTCCTTTAAAAGTGTAAATGTAGAATAGTTAAATGACGAAAATAGTCTATATTTTGAAAAAAAGTTGAAATGTGAAGGAGTATCAGAGCTTATCACAATACAAGCAGACCTTCAAAAGTTACAGCAAAGAAGGTTTGGAATGTAAGACCAATTAGACAGTACATCAGATGCCATATTCTGACCCTTAGTTGCTTCTTTTTCATTCATCACAAAATTTAAAAAAAATGTTTTAAAATTAATTCATCAATACATTTAAAATTATTATCTGAACTGTATTTTTTTCTGTTTTTTATAAACAAATTTTATATATTTGAAATAAATATATATACAGTACATATTTGAAATAAAACAATATAATTTATAACAAATTTGTTATATTAGATAACAGATTTATTTGTAAAGGATACTAAAAATTATATTTCCATTTGTACAAGATTTATTGATTTTTCAAAGTTAAAAAAAATCTTTCGTATTCCTTGAAATGTTAAGTGTCTAATTATATTGGAGGATGTAGTTGATAATAAGACCTAGAAAAGTTTTTATTTGATAAACTGACATAAAGGGATGATTATTATAGGCACTATTACTGGCCCCCTTTACTTAGCACTATTTTAAGGAAAGGACTCAAAGCATGTTGATTGTATTAGAGTGAGTAGGTTATGCAGATATTATTAGGGAGATTATCCACAAATAATATAGAAGCTGATGAGGAACCAGTGCATCTTGTTATGTGTGCCTACTGAGGTGTGCCTATAACTATCTGCACCATTACATTCTGGACTGACTGCATCTTCCAGTTTTCAAGGACAAACAGATCTCTCAACTCAACTCACCTGACAGGGTTAATGTGAGGAAAACTTGAGGAGGTAGAAGTATTAGAATGTTCACTGCCTTGAGATTTTTATAAATTCATTTATTATTTAGTGTACATCATATAATACATGGACTAGCAATATACATTAACATTTCACCTAAATTAGTATACCACCATAAAATATAAATGTTAAAAACATCTATGTTCAAATATGAATGTCTGGGCCATTTAACCATTGAAGCACAACATCATTCATATTAAAAAATGGAATGGTATATGCCCTCAGCATATTGGCCACAATGGTCATAATGTAATCTACAGTTTGACAAGGACTCCACAGTCACACTGAGGGGAAGTTACTATGCCTTATTTATACAGAGAGACCTGTGTGAGGTGTGAATCCTATTCAGGATTGTCCATTGCTGACATGGTAGTTCAAAGCCTGGGGGGGTCCTTTATATGTCTAGTGACTTCCAAAAAATAACTTTTTATAGTTATTTATAAAAATAATAAAGATTGGATGAATTAATAATAAATACACAAATAAACAAATAGTGTATTATAATAATCTTGTCTAGAAGTGACTGAGGCAGTGACAACAGGCAGGATAAGTGGATAATGCAAAGTAGTGTAATAGTTGCCACATGCTCTTTGTATAATTCTGTGTATCCAGGAGAATCCCCAAATTGTGTTATAGGTCTATGTGAAGCTACGTAGTTCTATTCAGAGCCAAAGATGAAAGTCTCCAGTTCCAAGATGTAGATCCAAAACTCATAGCTACTCAGTTTTCCCTATCCATCCACTAGCAACAAGCAATGTGCCTTCTGGTAAACAGTATTACTTGTATTGGGGTTTTTTGTATCATCTAAATGCACTGCATGTGCTGCTTTCTTAATTCTGTAAACTTGCAGGCTCTTCTGTATATAATTAATAACTTGTGGTTTGTCTTCAGAAAAAGCGCAGCGAAATACCATGCTATTGGGAGAATCAGCCATTGGGCTGTCAGAAATTGAACTGTGCTTTTCACCACAACAAGGGACGTTTTGTGGATGGGCTATTTTTACCTCCAAGCAAGAGTAAGTTAAATGTTTTTCCCTGGAAGATTGTGGTGATTTAATCTAAATACAAACTTTATTGCATTCTATTGTCAGAGTGCACATACCTCTGTAAATATAATAACAAAAACTATTCTGAACTCATTAAGACTGTAACGCCTCACCAAATCGACCCAATTCATAATATTTACCAGTTCCACATTAATAAATGGTTTATAATCCAGTGGAAGAGATCCAGGCTTTTGTTGCTTATGTGACAACAACTTCATCAGTTGAACTTTTTCTGTTGAAAGTTTCCCATTTGATTCAGATAACTTTGTATCATATACACAACGAAAACTTCTATGCCAGTCTCTTTGGGAGTAAACATCTTTTTACAAAGTGCAGTACAAGAATAAGAAGTAATAAGCAGGATAATAAGTAAGTAGTAAGCAAAATAAATACAAATGTGTGGACAAGAAAAGAAAATGTAATTGAATGTAGTTTACACTAGTACCATTTACTTTATTGTATTTTATTTCTGAACCACTTATCTGCCTCAAAGAAGGAATCTGAGGTGTACATAAAATGTTAAAATATAAATGTTAGGTATAAAAATTCAAAACTTTTAAGTGGGGGTAAGAGTTTAAAATTGGGGAAGCTACAGGAATGGAGCTAAATTTTTGAAGTTTTCAGCTCTCTTATTGCAGCCCAGTGAAAGATTTCAGCTCCCCATCATCCCCTTCACTTGCAACTATTTGCTGGCTTCCTATTAACTTTCTGGGAAAGTTGGCAGAGAAGATTGCAAATGGCTATCACATTATTGCAGGATGCTTGGCAACTTGTGACCCATTGGCCAAATGCCTAACTGCAAAAGGATGGCACAATGTTCTATGATGGCCAGAAATGCTTTACACAGGCCATAAAGCATCATTTCTGAGACCATTGTAACTTTGAATGATCATTAAATGACTGTCATGAGCTATATATATTGAACCTGTATATATTATGAGTAATGGACTGAATTCAAGCATTGCTATTCTTCGAGTAGAATTGTTGAAATCATGGAATTGATGTCATTTATTACTAAATTCTCGTACATTTTAATGAATGAGTTTGACCAAACTAAATGGATTATTTGATGTTGTTTCATTATTTAAGCTGTTCTTCTAAATGTGCCTGAAGTCTCCAGAAGAAGAGATGAAGACTGCACAACAAAACAAGCTTTCTATTCAGTCCAACCCATCACCTCAGTTGCGTGGAGTGATGAAGGTGGAAAATTCTGAAAATGTTCCCAGTCCCACACATCCACCTGTTGTTATTAATGCAGCAGATGATGATGAAGATGATGATGGTGAGCTAAGTGTGATTTGTTCAACCTAACATAATTTTAAATTAAAGGGAGAATGAGTATAGCAGATAAAATGTAAAATGAAGATACTGTTTTCTTGGACCATTTGCTTGGACCGATTTTTTCCCAAATTCATCAAATCAAACTTTTAATTTAAGAAAGATCTTACCTTTTACAAAGGGGAAATCCAGAGATGTTAGCTAGAATTCCCAAATGATTTTAATGGTTGTTTCAGTTGAAGCTTCATCTGGACATATGTCATCATATACGTCCAGTTACTTCTGTAATTGAACTGCATTGTTAAAGTTGAGGAGGAGAAAAGATGTAAAGCCCAGATGAGCTCTATAGCACATTGGCAAATGGCATTTCAGATATCTTGCCAGATATCATTGTCTCTGCTTCTGTTCAAAAGGCAACCATACTTCTTTAACAGCTCAAGGATTTGGATCAGTTTAAATCTCGTTGATGAGAGTTCCTTGCTGAAGATTAGGTACTTCTTTAATTGTTCGCTAGGCAATAGGATAAGATTTCCCCCCAAACCACTTAAAAAGTGAGATGCATTTGCGTGTAAAGTTAAACATGAACCTCAGCCACTTGTTCTGTATTTTCATATGAAAACTGGAATCTACTGTTGCAAATAGTAATAATCAGTTAATATATGTAGATTCAGGTAACCTTCATGGAATACTGAATACTTAGCAGTTTCCTTTTTTAAAAAAAAAAAAAGAATTGGCAACTATATAAAGTTCAATAAAATTTTCAAAATGGTATTAGATTAGAATTGCATATTAATGTGATCTTATAGTAATCAAATCAAATTATGACTTTAAAATCATTGTCAAAAATTAAGAATTAGCAAAGGTAATCAATATAAAAAAATCAGGACTACAGCGTAAACCCATGCATAAAATTTAAGTCCATTAATGATTCATAAATTCAATATCAGACTTGTTTTTTAAATATAGTTACTTTATTGATACCTATTTTTATAGCATGCCATTCTTCTAAAGGAAGTTTAAATATATCTTTTTTAAATGCAATCTGAAATTACATACGTAATAGTAAGTTATAGAGTCTCATGATTTAGTATAAAACCCCAAGATACAGCTCAATAACCATCCTAACCTATGAATATAGAAAATATACATTAAACATTTATTTTAGTGTTAGGGCTTCATATCATTTCTGTTAAGATAGTATGGATAGTAAATGAGTAGCACTTCTAGGCAATCCGCCCCTGTACTGATTTAAGATAAATAAACAGGATTAGAATTAAAGTAACATTAGTGTTCCTTTCAGATCAATTATCTGAAGAAGGTGATGAATCTAAAATGCCTGCTCAACAACCACCTACAGAAAGTCCAAATGGACTGCGGGTAATTTCTACTCGGAAATCAGTGACTAGTGCAAATCAAGATAAAGGTAAGAACAGAAAGTATGTAGTATTAAGAGTGTATTAATTTCCCCAATTATCTTAAAAGTGGAAAATTTACAATGTTGTCAAATATTGTAAATGTTTGGTTTCTGGAATTTTATATATATTTTTCAATCAGATATCTGCATTTTCAGATAAAAGTTTGAATTTTGGGATCAAAACTCTTGAAGAAATAAAATCAAAGAAAATGAAAGAAAAATCAAAGCAGCAAAATGGTTTGTTGATTTTATTTCTTTCACAGTGTCCTATCATGTCCTCTTTGATAATTTCTTGGAGAGTGTATTTGTGCATTGTTGAGAAGAAGTCCATTGTGAAGTTTTACTTAATTTTGTTTTAAGGTGTTGCTCCTGTAAAATCTGATAACTTACTTGGTTATTGCTAAAGTAAATTAAGAATGTGACTGTAGTGTTATGTTTTCCTTTAGTTGTAATGATTTATAGGTTTAGTGACTAAGAATATAAAGTTCTGTTTCAGCTGCAAGCTCACCTGGTATTTTGTATTTCATGATATATTCAGCATTGAGGTGTAGTTGTAAGGAATGATATGTATCGACTACTAGTGCAATTTGTTCTAAATAAACTTTATTGAATTCAGGTTTTTAAATATTTTTTAATGTCACCTTTATTGTTTTAATAAATAATTCAAGGCGGAGAAGATATCTAATACTTCTTCCTCCTATATTCCTCACAACTGTTAACATATGAGGTGAGTTGGTCTGAGAAAGAATGATTGACCCAAGGTCATCCAGCTGGCTATCATGCCTAAGGAAGGACTGTAGCTCACAGTTTCCTGATTTCTAGCCTGATGTCTTAACCATTAGATCAGACTGGCTCTCAGTTGGGTTGCTTTCTTACAAAGCATGTAAACATAAGCTTCAAATCATAAATAGTAGCTGCTGTGAAAGTTAACATAGCTTTCTTTCTGCTTTCTTCAGACATTCCTTCTGAAATGGTTGCTCAACCAGGCCCAGAGAAAGAAAATGCACGGACTGTGGTCAGAACTGTAACTTTATCTACGAGGCAAGGTAAATCTGGCTTTACTTTTTATTTAATTTATTTAATTTATTTTTATGTTATTTCTTCTAGCTGTGGGATAAGTACAGTTCTGTTTTTGTTGTTGATCAAGATTATATGTTTATATAGGAATTTTAGGCATGATAGAACTTCATTTGACAGTATTTAAGATTTGCAACAAGACACAGGTCTGAAATTCATTAGTTATAAAATGGTCATTTAACAGAAATACAGCTGTAAAACTATCATATCGTAATTAACTTTTTTCTTAAGAATGACTTCTATGGAGAAAAAAACTTGGTTATATTTTATATTTAATACTCTTTTAACTTCACTCTTTAATGCACACTAGCATTGCCATGAATAGATAAGTTCTATCTTAATTCATATTCCATGTAACTGAAGGGGGCAATAGTTGTTTATGTTTGTGGTAGGAAAGCAAAAGTTAACTTTTCTTGTATTTCACTGTTCTAGGTGAAGAGCCTCGGATTCGATTAACACTTGCAGAGAGATTGGGGAAAAGGAAGTCTCCCATGGGTGAGTAATCAGATAAGGGGAAAAATGGTTCTACAGGTAATCCTTGACTTATCACAACAACTGAGCCAAAAAGTTCTGTTATATGAGACATTTGTTAAGTAAATTTTTCCTCATTGTATGACTTTTCTTATCATAGTTGTTAAGTAAATCAATGCAGTTGTTAAGTTAGTGACACGGTTTCATGGTTTTCAAGCTAGACATGGAATCTAGCTTTCCCATTAACATTGCTTGTCAGAAGATCACAAAAGGGACATGAGCCAGGGACACCAACTGTCATAAATGTGAGTGAGTTGCCAAGCATTTGAATTTTGATCACATGATCATGGGGATGCTATAGCACAGGGGTGTCAAACTCTTATTTCATTGAGGGCCGCATCAGGGTTCTGTTTGACCTCAGAGTGGGGTGGAGGTTGTGGCCAGGGTGGGCATGGCCAGCTCAGCGTCATTTGTGTCGGTGGCGCCTGTGGTGGCCTGAATGCTCTGCCAGTGAAAACGAGCTCCTGAGCTCCGTTTTTGCCTGCGACTGCCTCTTCCAACCCTCTGCCAGCAAAAACAGAGCTCGGAGGGCCACCTGCAGCCCTTCTGAGCTCCATTTTCATGGGCAGAGGCACTGCAGGCCAGTCCTTCACTGGTTCCAAGGTAGCCCTGTGGGCCAGATCTAAGCACCCCCCCACCCGGGCCAGATCCGGCCCCCCAGAACTTGAGTTTGACATCCCTGCTATAGCATGGTCATAAGCGTGAAAAAAATTAATGTCACTTTTTTCAGTGGTGTAACTTTGAATGGTCACTGAATGAACTGTTGTAAGTTGAGCTCTACCTGTACTGAAGGTCTGTTCCCCATACCATCATTTGTTGTATATCACAACCATGTTTCTCTATTGATGCATAGATATACAAAGTTCAAGGAATGTATTCCCTTCATTTCTAGCACTTATTGAATTACCTCTGAATAGAATTAAAAGCACAATGGATTTTTTTTGTATCTTGACTAGAAATATTCAGTTAATCTATTTATTGCATTATGAAATTATTTTTATATGAAAGCGCACTGGGCTCATACCTACTGAAGGCAGATTACAGTATTGTCTTAAGTAAATAAGGCCGATAATTTCAAGTAGTGACATGTGTATAATGCATAAGTAGCAGAAATATTTAAAATTTAAAAAAAATGAAACATAAATTTATTATCTTTTAAGGCACCGAGACTGGAATTCCATTAAAGCGTAGTCTTGCTGATAGACTAGGGAAAAAAATGGATTCACTTGAAAGTACAGAAAAAACACTAAAAAGAGGTATGGCTGTTCCATCAATAAAATATATTTTATTTATTTCAGGTATAGATTATATTTAGAAATAGATAATATTCAGCTGTAGAAGTGTTCTTAATATTTGTTTATTTAATATATGTTTGGTGGAGAGAGCTTAGATATAATAACTGTCATGTGTTATGCTTTCCCTTTAGCTTTTCTTACAGTAACCAAATAACTAACATCTTCATAAGGCTACTATTTATTCTTAGAATAAGTAAATCATAATTACATAATGAGAAAGTCTCTGGCCATTTTTCATGGATAAAATTTAATGTTTTAATTTTATGGAGAAAATGCATTTCTATACCCTTCCAGAAAATAGTCACATTTTCTCTAAAACAACTCCAAAGTTACATATCATATTTTTTGTAGTAGTATGTGGACTTGAGACTTCAATATATTAGATGGGGTAATAGGTAATGCATCATGCATGTAATGGTGTATATAAATTGCAAGAAGCCATGTGTTTGATTCCAAAAACCTTTTTTTTTTTAATGAAAAGTGACTATCACTGACTTTATCATTCTTGATTTCAGTTCAAGCTCCCAGGGCTCTTAAAGAAAGACTGGGATTAGCATCTGAGCAAAGCAATATGGAAACAGGTACTAATTTTATTTTAATACAATAAAGTTTTCTTTCTTTCTGTAGTGAATTTTTGCTCTGCAAATTTGTTTAAAAAGCATCTTTATTGGACTGAATGTTGTGCCTTGCTAGTTGAATACTGAACTATAACGTAAACTTTTTTAAAAAATAGTCAGCATTGTATTATAAATTCCTTTTTTAAATTTTAGAAGTTCTGTGTTTGCTGAAATGAAGAATTTCATTCATCTATTTTTATCATCTATTTAATATCTTACACTTTTTTATTTTGAGCTTTTAGGTCATATGAAAATCTGGCAAAGATTGAAAAGAATTATTTATATTTTTGAAGTACAAACCACTTAAAGTGAAACAGAGAATAACAATAGTTTGTGTGTTTGTTTTTGTCTCAATAAAACAATTGGGGAATACAACATTCTAGTGGGCAAAAAGTATGATATCTTAATGAAATTTAAAAAATAGTCCTTGTATAAGTTTTAATTAATTGTTTTGGTGATTCAGAGTCTGCTGCCAAACCAACTGGTGAAATCTATATTAAAACACTTGAAGAAATTCGCTTGGAGAAAGCTAGCCAAAAAAAGGGAGAAATGCACCCCAAACCCAAAGTTGAAGTGGCTTGTATAACAAATCCCAATTCAGTGTCAAAACCTCCTACAGTACGGATCAAAACCTTTTCTGAAGTCTTGGCTGAGAAAAAACAAAGGCAAATGGAAGAGGAGCGAATAAAAACAGAAAAAGAGACTGTTTCCAAACCAAAGCATGAGTGTGAACCTCAGAAAGAAGGGCTTCTCAGTATAGCTGTACCTAAAAGAAGAAAATTGGAAGAGTCTTCTGTCAAAACCAAGGATTTTAGGGAAGTTCATATCAAAACTCTGGAGGAAATCAAGCAGGAGAAAGCTCTCCGCATGCAGCAAGGTTTGGAGAGCACATCAAAGACACGGATACAATCTGAACGAACTATAACTGGGAGAAGAATGTTGTATGTTACAAAGCTGACAGGTATCAAACTTTCCTTGTTAAAGTCTTTAATGTTCAGAAGGATGCATTCAGAATGTATTCCTCCCAGTTTCATTTTGAAGCCAATTATATAAGAGACAGATAAATGTTCTTGGTCTGGATCTTAAAATACAGTAGTACCAGAACTCTTCATGTTATATGCGAGGTGCATTAGTACCATGCCAAAAATAAAGATGGAGGAAACTAACTCTTACTGTTCCTCAAATTGATCTCTGTATTTCAGAATTGAGAAGCAAAATAGGTTTAACAATTCCCAATCTCAACCATGTCTATTTCATTTTGGAATTCCTTGCTTATTTTTTTAATGGCAAATCAAGTATTTTAGAATAATTTACATTAGTTCTGGAAGTAAAGTTATAGTAAATAATGAAATACTTAACATGTTTAGAAATTATTATGATATTCATTTACATTATCAGAACAGACTTATATTGCCTTTTTTTAAAAGTCATGATTTTGATTGTTTAACATACTAGAAAAATGCATTTCTGAGAAACTCAACAGTTTAGAATTAGTGACTACAAAAATCATGTGATTTAATTTAAATATGATATAAAAATGATTGCCATGCAGTCATGGTTTGTGATCTCTTCAGAATTATAAATAAAATAGAGATAATTCTCAAGTGAGAGAATTATTTGTGCTTCGTTTTAGTCTTATTAACAGATTTTGATTAAGCAACAACGTTGACAATCCAACTGTGGATTATATGAACAAATTCCATAAATTATCAGGATATTTATCCATAAAATGCAGCTTAAACAAATGTATTCCTAAACATGCAAGTAAATTTATAACAATGTCTGAAGGAGAAAAAGAGATCACATTTCAAAATAACCAATTCAAAAGCCTGAGCTAATATGACATGATTAAAGTGAATAATTCTGAACAACACAGTCCCAAAAGATCCAGTTGAAGCAATTTAGTAGATAAGAGTGGTCCAAAATACGCCCAAGCCAAGTGTAAGATCAAGCAACTGGTTAAAATAATTTATACTAAAAAAGTGACATCTAATACTTAAGATAGTTTTTCTAATAAACATAATGAATAGTGAGTGGATTCAATTGTGACAGTATTCAGTTTTGTATATGTATTGTCTATTCAGAATCTCTTTATAAATATCAACTATTTAAAGGTCAGATCATCTTGTATATCATAGTATTTTATAATTATGGATAATTCTAAAGAGTTCACAAACTTTCAGCACTCTACACAAAGTTGAGTAGAAAAATTCCAAAGTAATAATAATATGCTTCTTGGCTTCAAAACTTGGGAAAGTTAATTGAAAAGTTAAAAGAAATTGCTTATTCTTTCATAATGAGTTCTGTGCACTCTACAAGTCATATCATGCTATCCTGTCCCCACTTCTCATTTGCAGACGTTCAAAACACTTGGATGGGAATTTGGTAGCAAAACAGTACAGTTTTAGCAGCTCAGTTTGCAATTTTTTAAACATGGGGATTAATAGTGAGAATAATGACAGTTTGCCTCCGAGAAGCCCATGTGTCCCATTTGCACCTATGAAAAGTTTCAAAAGCCAAAAAGCCAGCTGAAAACACTGGTCATAATGCTTTTAATGATATCTGTGACTTCCTGCAACTTTCTAGAGGGATGGGGAACCTCTGCTGCCCTTGAGCATTCAAGAGCTTGTCACTGCCCTATGTTCTGGATGTGGAATGTATTATTTATTTATTTTATATATTTATTTAAAAATTTGTATCGTTGCCTACTCGCTCATAGCGAATCAGTTTAGAGGCAACACACAATGTAGAAAAAATGATTAAAAAAAAACCTCAATAACCCCCCCCCCCCAACCTCATGCAGCAGCACATGATTAAATAAGCCATTGTTATTCCAAACAATGTTATAGAAAACTGGTGGTGGCATTGTAGTTCTTTTAGAATTATCCCTATGATTTGTCAACAGCTCCTGAAAAGGAAGAAAAAACTCTGGTATTGAGGTCTTCTCCAAGAATTTCTGTAGGAAACATTGCTACAAAGGTGAGCTTCATTGTATTGTAAGAAGATAGCTTTTGTGAATGCACATTCCTTGTATCATCCTTTTATTAAGTATATTTGGAAACTAACATCTGATATTTTAATTAGGAGTATTCGACATGATAAAAGAGATATCATTCTTACTCTTCTGAGTTAGTTGGATTGTCATGAACAGCAGTTGATGTTGCAGCATATTACAGATGGCAGGTTATGCTACCAAATAGACCACTGATTATAAAACAAAAATATTCTTAATGAAGATCAAATATTTAGTGTAGAATTTTGTTCCATACAATTGTATTCATTCATCTGTTTTTGGAAACAGGATTTAAGTATGAAATTATAATCAAGTTGATCTCCACTTCAGTTGCATGTCTTTCTGACTTTAGGCTTCCACCAAGAAGGGAAGCATATATATGGATGCCATAGATCAGGAGTGTCAAACTTGATTTCATTGAGGGTCGCATCAGGATTGTGTTTGACTTTGGGGGGCCGGGGTGGGCGTGGCCCTCTCAACGTCACTCATGTCGGGGGCGTCTATGGTGGTCTGAGCACTTTGCCAGAGAAAACGGGCTCCTGAGCCTCTTACAATCCTCTGCCAGTGAAAATGGAGCTTGGGAGGGCCGCATGCAGTTTTCAGCTGTGCTGTCCTTCTGCAATCCTTTGCCAGCGAAAATGGAACTTGGGAGGGCCACATGCAGCTCTCCCGAGCTCCGTTTTCGCTGGCAGAGGCACTGCAGGCTGATCCTGCTCTGTTTCCAGGATAGCCTTGCGGGCCAGGTCTAAACAGCCCGCGAGCCGGATCCAGCCCCCAGGCCTTGAATTTGACACCCCTGCCATAGATTGTGTTTTTAAATAAATATAAAAATATGTTTATTTTTTATAAACTGCATAATACCAAAAACATTGATTGAGTGATACTGTCTGCCCTAAAGGTTGTAATTAAGATTTATATTTGATTTGGGTGGAGTGATAAGAGCGTGTGCATTTTTAAAGGACTTACATTAATTGCTTATTGGATGTTTGTTTTTTAAAAAGTATTTCTTTTGTATCTATGCAGCCTTTGAATGATAGTGTGAGTAATTCACATTCTAAAGTCTATGTGAAGAGCTTAGAAGAAATAAGGAAGGAGAAGCAACGGTTAAAGCAGCAGCAACAAGAGGAAAAGTCCCAGGAACTACAAGTGACTGTGCCACTTGCTGGGGAAGAAATAGCAGAAGTAAAAATGCCAGAAGTGACTACAAATTCTGAATCCTCAGTGACTACTGGGAAAACGCGTCCACTTTCCAAAAGATTGTTGGTGAGATCTCAGGAGGGAACATCAGAAGACCTGAGACTTTGCCCTCAGGTTGCAGAACCAAGAACGAAGGGTAAAGTTCTCTTTCCAGAATACTTCCTTGTTTTTAAATAGAAAACATTTCTGATCTATCTGCAAGTTATACTTGAATATTTATCAAGTTCTTGAGCTAATGGTATACTGTATAATTAATTTCTTAATATGTTTTGGACTTAAGGAAAAAACTAAAATAATGCTAGTTAGGTGTCAGCAATTGCTTGTCTTGGGAGATATTATCTCATGTTAGACCAATGGAAATAAGCACAGTATTGTTGAATGTGTTCTAGAATAATACATCTGGAACTTTCTTTTTCTATTTGTGAATCAGTTTATTCTGATTATTTCAAGAATAGCATTGATAGTCCTATGGAAAGTAGAACCATTATATATTGGATGATATCAATCTTCCCCACACTTCAACTTTGCTTCAGTGTATACATGTCCATACTGGTGGAACAAGGGTTCAAGCATCTATATTATTAACAAACAAGAGCAAAATCTTCAGTTCTTGGAAATCATTATTATGTAAATTTCCCCTTTTCAGCATGCAGAAAGCTGACTTCATTTTTCAACAATTATTTCTTCCCATTGAGAAGCTCTGTCTCTATAATGAGACATTTCTAGTCCTACGTTCTCTGCAGAATACTGTTTTTTTTTAATATATATATAATTCCTTTTTGTGTGGGAAACACTGAAGTGTGGGAAGAATGCCTAGATAGTATTTTGTCATCACTCTAGAAATGTAATTTTAAATATTTCCATACATTAAAATTTGGAATTGATTAAAATAGGTCTCTTCTAAGAAGTGTATTTTCAGACATCTTGTGCAACGTTAACAGAGAGGCTACAACACTATTCTCACTGGATTGCTTTTATATTTCAGTCAAACCCAAGATGAATGTGAAACCATCTGGAGTTAAACCCATTTCCCCAGCAAAGCAGACACTGAAGCGAAAAATATCAGAGAGTCATCCCTCTGTTGCTGCAGTGAAGCCCCTGAGCCCTATTGCAAGCACGGAAATGAAAAAGTTTGCTTCTGAAAACACAGTTCTGGTAAGAAGACAGATTCATGCTATTAGATTGTGCTACTAAAATTCTGAGATGACAAGGGCATTAGATTGTTTTAGATATACTTTTCTATCTTACAAGAGTAGTAATTTTATGAGATAGGAGAGAGTACTTTTACATCTAAACCTCTTCAGAGAGTTCTCCACTTATACTGATAGAATATGAATTATTTTGCATAAAAAAGAACAATGGAATGGAAGTCCAGAATAAAATAACTGTGGTGATAGTGAACCTCAGAAAATGAGTTTATTTTTTATTTTATTTTCCTTAGGGAAGCACCCCAGATCTTTCAAAGGACAATATAACTACTATGCCTAAGAGAGTGGATTATAACAGGTAATTATTATTTCTTTATAGCCATTTTGCACATGATTGGAATTATCTCATAGAACAGCAGGACAAAATTGAATGTTTACTTGGCATAAATTGAATCATATGATATTTATGTTCTTTCTCTTCACATTTATGAGTAGCTATCTGAAAGCAGATTGAGGAAAAATTATGTAAGAACCTTGAATATACTAAGTCTGAAAATTTTTAAGTACCTGGTTGCTAACTTTGAAAGTATTTGTCAAAGAAATATCTTTAATATGTTACAAACATATTTTTATAATTCAAATAAAAGTAACTAGCTAATAAGGTTTTCTCCTAATGATTTCTGGTCAGCCATGATAAAACAAAACTGAAATATTTCTTTAAATCTGGCTGTAGATTAGAAAGCATCATAAGCATCATGTGGATATTTCTTAAATGCAATCTAACTTGCTAGTAGTTTTGAAGATGCACTGTGAGTTTGCAGATAACAAAGTTTAAAAGGCAAAACTATTCTAAACCAATTTGAAATTAATCTTGTAGGATTCCCAAGTCAACATACCATGTATTTGTTTTTATAGTAATTTGTAGGTTATCTCTGATTTAAAAATTGATAATATTTTGATAGTTGTACAGTAACAAATAGACATCCTAATTGTTTCACTTGGTATCTGTTTTTGCAGTTTATCCCTCTATATCTGAAGTAGAGACTTACTAAAGAAATCTTACATTAATGGAATTATATTAGACTTTCAAAGTGCTACAAGATGTTACGCTGTTTTTATTATATCTGATATGTCCATAGCAATCTAATCGTTTCTGTGTATTATATGCTGTTTAACTTAAATTAATATGAACATTTAAAATTAAGGAATAGGCTATATAGTGGAAAAATATCAATACGAACTGTTTATTGCCAACATTGCAGTAATATCTAATGGCAGTTTTGTAGAATTATAGAGTTAGAAGATACATTAGAGATCATCTAGTCCAAACCTTCAGTGCAGAATTTGGTAGAGTATTTCTGACAGGTGCCATCTAGCCCATGGGTGTCAAACTCTTGGTATGACAGTGCCATCACGTGATGTTTTGTGACGTTTTCCCCCTTTGCGGAGCAGGGGTGGACGTGGCTTACACGTGATGTATCCAGCCCCGCAAGTGGCCAGTTTGACACCCCTGATCTAGCCTCCATTTGAAGACCTCCATCAAAACAGAATTCACTATCTTATGGGATAGCACATTGTATCAGCTGACAGCTAATGTGCCAGAAAGTTCTTCCTGATTTCTAGCCTGAATTTACCTACTTGTAGATTTAGCACATTGTTTGGCTCTGGGGCAATATAGATTAAGTCTAGTCCCTTACTATGCTGTGAAATATAGGCTCTATTTTTTCCTGCTAGTGTGCACATCTTGGGCTTATTATATGGCCTAGATCAGGGGTCTCCAACCTTGGCAACTTTTAAGCCGGGAGGACTTCAACTCCCAGAATTCTCCAGCTAGCTGGCTGGAGAATTCTGGGAGTTGAAGTCCTCCCGGCTTAAAATTGTCAAGGTTGGAGACCCCTGGCCTAGATATTACTACAACATAATTTAACTTTACCTACCTCTATTCTGCCTATAGTTAACTTGGTTAACTTGTCCATGGTTCAGCCCCACACCATTTTACTTGAACTGAAAATCCTGCAAAGGTCTGTTTTCTACTTGCAGATGTATAATTGTTTTGTTTTTCTCCCCCTCTTCGTGAAGCTCTGAACTGTTTATGGAAAACCAGGTAACCTCCACATTGCAAGCAGAGATAGCAAACCCAAGTTCTTCCCGTGCAACAGTAGCAAAGACCCGCAGACTGAGCTCAACAGGACCTGGGAAGATTCAGTCTTCAGTTGAAGATGACTTTGATAAGCTGATTTGGGAAATCTCAGGAGGCAAATTGGAAGCAGAGATTGATTTAGATCCAGGAAAAGATGAGGATGAGCTCCTGCTTGAACTCTCTGAGATGATTGATAGTTGATTTGCTACACAGCTTCATTTTGAGAGAAAATAAAAACTATGTTTTGTTGGATTCCCCTTTCTCCTAGAAGAGTTATGACAAGTCTTAAAGCACACTTGAAACTGCTTGAAGAACTTGGCTGCATTACTTTGTTTTGAATTACCCTGCTGGTCAGAGATATGTCCCAACTGTTGCTCATTTTAAATATTTTCAGAATGAAACCATGAACATTTCATCCAAGACCTACTCATAATACTACATAGCAACTCTTTTTCATCATTATATTTTTTACTGAATTGTCATACCTATTTTCAGCTGTGTGGCTCATAATTTCTCTGTATTTCAGAGCTTCCTTTTGCTTTTGGGAGTTATTTCGCAGTTTGGAGTCACTTCTTGGGTTATGTAAATTTTAAAAAATTCTAAAAATGGCTAGAACTATATATAATGCAGAGGAAAGGAAAATGAACTTGGACCAAGCCTACTACACTTGCAACTTCTATCCTTATACTGTTGAAAATGAAGCAACATTTATATAGAAGATGGAATAGCACATTTTATTCTCATCCCACTCATCTTGTGCCATTTTGACTAATTTCATCTAGCATATAGAAATCCATGGGGAAAGTCACTCCTCCTTTCTAATTTATTCATTCGAGAGATAATTTAAAACTTGCCCTAAAAGATGTGCAAAATTTATTCAAAGGTTTTTCCCCCCCTGAATGGAGAGTATGATGGCCTGTACTGCTGGCACTGCATGGGTCGTTTTAAGACAACCTTGGGACTGTTGCCCTCTGACATCTTAAACAATTTGAGACATCTCTGCTGAGCTTCTGGTTCTTTAGTTGCTCACTTAACAATTTTTCCCATAACATTATTTTCAACCACCCACATATCTACGTTGTGTTTTCTGAATTTTCTCATGAACTCAGCTATGGCCAAATGAAGATTTAGGAATATTGTGTATCCTGAAATTCTTGTATTTTGTATATTTTTTTCCATTCTTAATGCTCTTGTTTTTAATTAGTTTCATTATCCCAACCCTGCCAGTTACAATTTATGGTTAAGAAATAATGCAGGATGTGTTTTTTGTTTATATTCCTAGCCACAGGGGGGAGGGGGCAGTTGCTTGATTCTAATGTAAATGTATTAAGCTTTATAGGCAAGGGGGAAGGAGGGGAAGACGCAAAAAGACTTAAAAATTTTTAAAGGCTATCCTGAATGAACTGTTTGTCTTCACATTGCTACCAAGACATTGGAAATAATTCTTCAGCAAACTGAAGGGCGATAGGATTTTTAGCTGATTGTAAATGAAAACTAGCAGGTGTCTGACTGAGACTGTGAAAGAATTCTCTATGCTGTTGCAGTGTTTTAGTTTGCTTAAGCAGAATCATCTGTTTGAGGTCAGTTTTCTTCCCTTTTCTCTCTTCTGCATAAGAGAGTTCCACTGCGTTTTTACATATTTTTTCCTGTACATATTTCTATTTAAATCATTGTATCTGAATCAGATGTTTAAACAGTTCAACAAAATAATTTGTGTTTTAAATAAAGCTAATGTAAGAAAAAAATGTAAGTATTGTTCCTATATGATGGTAGAGAACATAAGTTAGTAAAACTTACTAGAGTAGGCTTAACTAGAATTTGGTAAATCATAGTTCAACATTGAGAATCCAGGCATTGGCATAGCATATTGTATGATCCAAGTCGTCATCTTAAATCATGTTTGGTTATCTTGTTACATGAACACAATAATTTTAATCAGGATATAAGGTTCAATGTCATAGTGGTATAAATGCTGACAATGGGGTGGGTTCTAGTGACAAAAATATCAAGTGTGTCCTATGATAATTTTATTCTGCAGGTGTTAAACTTTACCATGCAATAATAACTATCTTGATATACTTTGACCCTACTTAATCTATTTTTAACTTTAAAGTGCTTACTAAGTGAAAAAAAATATTTTATGTGCAACTATATTTGCATAACTTTAACATAGTTAACCTAATAGAAATTTTCTAGCTCTATGACTCTTTCATATGATGTATATTTTTACTCCCTGAGGATACAAGAGAACTTCCAGGTTTAGAACTGAAAATTTGGAACAGGGAAAACATACGAAAAGCAGTAGAGGCAGAGATAATTAGGAAGTAAGTGCAAAATATATGGTTAGGAAAAAACTACACTGTGGTTTTGAAACTTCACCTCTTTTCTCCAAAAGTGGAAAGGAAATTACAATTTATTAGAGGGTTATGTCCTTTCCGCTTTCCAGCTTGCATCAGTAATCTACAAGACTCTCAAGGCCAAAACTTGTTCTGCCTTTTACACGTATCAGATATTTCATATGTTTTGAGTACTTTTCATTTACATTAATCCTAAACCTCATTTCATATTTATACACTATGTGGTTGTAGAAGCCTGGATAAAAAAACAAAAGGCAAAGTATTTAACTGAATATGTATTTAAAATGCAATACTGTTCATGTGAAGTGGCACTTCAGCATTTGAATAACAATGGGATATTTTTGCCAATGAATTACAACTTTCACCTATAAACCAATTGGGGAGAAAGATCTAACATTTCCAGATAATATTCAGGCAAATGATGGGATTATTCAATTAAAAGGTGATAAAAGACTACTTTTATTGCTGTCTGAAAGTCTGTTAGGATTTTTTTGTATAAAAATGAAAATAAACGTGTTTGGACAGGATAGATTGTAGAAAGAGTAAAACGTAATTTTAGAGAGATTAAGATATATTTGTACTTAAAACTGGTGAAGAATATTGAATGCCACTTTATACTTTTTAAATTTTTCCCTGTTTTGCATCTTTTGCTTTTTGATCACTTTTTTCTTATTTTCTAGTAATTTGTGTTAGCGTTTACCTTCTGATTTAAAATGTTTTTTTTAATTATAAAAAGATATTCAAAAACCACTAATATCCCTTTACTTTTACATGTTGAAGTGTTTACGTCACATTCTTTTTTTATATAACTATCTAAGTTTCTTTTTCTAGCCACTATGCACTGGAGTAATTTTGGTATGCTGTTAGCTCTTAATTTGGTGTGGTTTTTAATTTAACTACTCAATAACTTTAGCATCAGGAATGCAAATTTGATTACTCATCTTGTAAACATATTTCATGTTACATGAGGCTGCCTTCTCAAGACAGTTGAATTTTGCAGCCGGTTATAACTTCTTCAGTATGAGCTTTTGTCTAGTGAAACATTCTGTACAGGCTGCAAATGCCTGACTATGCTTTATGTCAATTATTTCATTATCTGTTTTATGCTGAATAGTTCATGAATGTCAACCTGAGAATGGTACCAGGCTAGAAACCAAGAGACCGTAAGTCCTACCTTAGCTATGAAAGTCAGCTAGGTGACTTTGGGCCAATTACTCTTTCAGTCCAACCCATCTCACAGGATTGTTATGGGGAAGGAAGTAGTATTAGGTATGTTCTCTACCTTGAGTTATTTACAAATAAAGGCAGGTATGGATTTCTATTACTATATACCAGAGGAGCACCTAGCCCCTAAGTGATATGCTTGGAGAACAAGCATTATAAGAGATAATACCAGAATTAAGCTACAGGTGTATCCAAATGGCAAATCTTTTGACACGTTTGAACACCAATGTTCACCAACATTCAGGAACTGTTCTTGAAAGCACACCATTCTCACACAATTTTTGTAGGCTGCGGAGGCCACACGCAATGGGGGGTGCTTGTCAGACCTGCCCCAATCTGATCCTTTCTTAGGAAAGAAAGATCAACTCCACTGGGTTGAAGCTAAAGGTTCTTTCACAAAAAAGATATGAATTACAGGTAGGTCAGGCTAGCTCTGGATTTTGCACGCCCAAAAGATACAGAAAGGTTTCCCCTCATCCCAATCCTTCCCCCTCCCCTGGTGACCAGTCCGTCTTTTGCCAATCGGAACTTGCCTAGATGTTATGGGATAATAGGCATTCTTTCTCAGGATGCCTGGCCTTGAATTCCAGTGCAAACTGGTGTTAAGCTTCTCTGGTCTTCATCACCTGTCATTCCCCCTTCCCTATTTTCCATCATGTACCCACACAACTTTATTGCCCATTTATCCTACAACCTCCCCTTCCCCTTTCTAGCCTTTGTGAGGCGTCCAGGCCCTCCCGAAATCTTGTGAGGACTGACCTTGCGTGGCTTCCAGTTTCTGAAAATTGCATGAGAATGGGGCATGTTTTTGGAGGCTGCAGAGGCCATGGAAGAGCATAATGCAAAGATGCACCAGAAAGCCTTGTGCTTACCTGGGATCAGTCTTGAGTTGTCTACAGGGGCCTTTCAACTGAAGATAAATAACTTGTGGCAGATCCTGGGCAATGCTGGGTTGTGGGGGCAATTGTGTCTTGGGGATGATGGAAGGCAGCCCTTTTGAGTGCCAGCAGTAGCGCTAAAGCTGAAGTTGAGGCCTAGGCCTTTACTTCAGGCCCAGCCTCGCCCCTGCTGCTGAGTGACACTCTTCAGGATGGCCAGGGTGGGTTGGGGGTGGGCATAGAGAATGGTTTGGGAGTTGGGGCAACACTCCGGCAGTCAAGTTAGGCATTTTTTGAATTTTTGACAAGCCCAAAGGTTCGCCATAACTTCCATAATGCTTGGTTGATAACCATTCATTTGGTGACCGAAATTATGATGGTACTGACTTGAGGTGGCTTACGTACAATCCTCAAAGCTGTAGCCATTGTAGCATCTCCATGGACCTTCATTGCCAGGTCTCAACAAGCAGTCCGCAGGGAAATTGGCAAGAGATCACAAATGGTGGATCATGTGATGTGCCTAATGACCATAAGGGATTAACTTAATGACTACACTTGTAACCGCCAGCATTGCTGTTCCAAGCTGGCATGGGCACATTGTACTTTTAAGTCACTTAGAATTGGAGGTCTTGATCCCAATTACTATTATAATACTGAATGTCCTAAAACTATCATCCAAGCAGTAATTTTTGGAGTGCTTCTGGAAGTTTCCTCTATCTTGCTTGGGCATAGATTATGCTATTACAATTTCAAAAGGTTTATTCTGGGAGAATGACACAAGCCATGGCACAAGCCAATTTATAGGACATATTTTTTAAAATGTAGTAGGGCCAGCAGAGTAGATTTGCAGGCAATTGTTCATTTCATCACTGAATACAATTTCATCTTACCCAAGTTGAGATAAAAATATACTAGCTAAATTAGATTCACAGCACTTCAGAGACTCTTAGGCTCCGAAAACAAGTCAGAAGATAGCTGCATAACCTAAATGAATTTCTGCCCTGAGGCTATGTTCCCACTTCTGGTGTTGCAAGAGTAAGGTTCTCCTTACTGGGATTTCAGCCTGTGTGGGACCACCTCCAGCTGTACTGACAATCAGAATTGGTGTATCATCTAGATCATTGTTCAACTCATAAACATAGTTCTTCCTGATTTAACTCTAGTAAAGAATCTTTTCTTGCCTTGTAGCAGAAAAGATAAATACAATATAAAAGGGTTTCCCTATGAAGCCATTTAGTAAATGGAGCCACCTGAAATCTAATACATCTAAAGAAAACTAGGTTAAATGAGAAAACATACATACAGTACTATCCTGTAATTTGGAATGAGACTCCTCACATCCCAAACAATGAACCACAAATATGCACATTTTTGGAACAAGGGATTAAGGAGAAGAATTAGCCACCAGAGCAGGGGTTGGATACATTCAGAAACCAGGAACATACCAGGAAGTGAGAAAGAAATGGGCTTCATTTTTTGTATCTTTTTATTTACAATATTAAAAAATGCTTGCCCATAAATGGATGGCCTCACAAGTTCAGTCTGGATTTGTCAGTGATACACTGTGCAGGACCAAATGACAATGACAGACATCAAGGACAGAGGCAGCAAATACTTGGCACTGATATCTATTGAGGCTTTCCTCAGTTTCACCTTTATTCGTAATTATTATTCATTCATGTCACAAATTGAGGCAATGATCCGCTTGGTCCAGTTTTTGTTTAAAAGTAGGCAAATAAATAGCCCAAACAAGGCATTACAATACCATTTTCTAAAAAATTACATCAATGAAACTGGTTGGAGAGTTGAGTTTAGCTAATGGCAAGGCCCAAAAGCAGCTAACAAATTAACCAAAAAATAAACAAGAAATGATTTTGTTTTCTCAAAAGGATGAGAAATTATTCCACAACAGTGAAGATCAAGAGAAAATCTCAGGTCAGTGCAAGATATTGCTGTTTTACTTAACTGGATTTAGTTTTAGTTTTGTCTGCTGAAACCAATTAGCTCAAAAAACATACATTGGCATCTAATGTGATTTGGGTATTTTCTCACTATCTCCTCAGATCTCTTCTTTCACTCCTGCATTTTTCTGTTTTTCAGTACCAACTCACAGAGGATTGTTTTAAAAAAACACATAATTTATATTTTAGAGTTTATTTAACCGATCCAAAGGCATGGAAACTAATTAAGGAGTGAAACAACTTAGAAATAAGGAGAAATTCACTGTTAGAACAATTAACCAGTGGAATGGCTTTCCTTCAGAAGTTGTGAAAGCTCCATCACTGGAGATTTTTAAGAAGATAGGTTCTCCTATTTGAGCAGGGGGTTGGGCCAACTCTTTTAAAAGAGATGTCTATTTGCTAACTATCTGCATACACTTTATCTTTCAATGGCCCTTTTCAGGCATTTGGGAATACATGGCGTCTACACAAGGCACGATGGGAAGAGCAGTAGCTCTGTCCCTTCCAATCATGATCAGTCTCTCATCCATTGGACAGAAATTGCTTGTGCTAACTGTTGGAGGCTCTTCTTGTAATTTAGAAATCTGATTTCTTCAGAATAGTAATTCAGAGTGCCTCTTCTGATATAGGCAGCTTTGGTAATGCAGAAAATCTCCATATTTTTGAGCAAATAGAATGGTAAATAGGCAAAATTGTATCTGTAATGCTACCAAATGTGTAAAACTTAAGAAGTTGATTAGTATATATTCACTTATCTGTATGGAGTTATTCAAGGGTACATCTATTTCTCTCCCACTCTTGGGAAATTTGAGTCCAAATATGGCATTGCTATTGGTTGGGACCCCAATATCTTAATACATTTTTTAAATCATGAAATTCAAGGAACTGTAATTGCAAATCGGTAGTGTTATCAAATCTGCAGAAAACAGCAGCATACCTAGGCAGTGGTGGGCTGGTTGGAAGGCACAAAAATGGCAGCTTTCACATCTGATAAAACTATGGCATGTAAAAGAGCACCAATGACATAGAAATGAATAACCACAAAACACGTTCACTACAGATAACAGATGACTATCACTTGAATTTTAATTTGGTTTTGTGTGGCAGCATAGGAAGCACCTAGGAATGCATAGCAATGCAGCCAGTTTGAACAGCTACATCGTGTTTAAACTTACTTGAAGTTTTTGGAAGCAAAGATAACTGGTGACATTTATATGCCATGCTGTATTTTAGTAAGGGCGTTTCATTCAGAGTTTATCAGAAGTGGATCACATGTATGAGAAGAAACTCATGATCCTCTGGAAATCCCTAGAAAGTTTTGCAATTTCTACAAATACATTGCCCTATTTAGATACTACTTTACTGGTTTCAAAGAGAGCAGACTTCTGTGTTATGCTATCCAAATCATTTGTCTGATTGTGTTTTTAATCATGCTGCTTTGGTTGAAGGGGCAGCTTAGACCTCTCAAACAAAACAAAACCAGCCAAATTGCATAGGATTCTACTAAAAGCAGCGTATTTAAGCTCATGCACCTAAATGTGTGATCTCAGGAAGCAAATGGTATGCTAAATTATTTACCCCAATTTTGCTTTCCAAATATATATAGCATGGTTGGAGAAGACTTTTCCTTAATAAAAGAACCTGAGAAACCTACCTAGGCAATGTTTTTCCCTCCACGCATTTAAATAAAACAATAGTATGTAGGGAGTAAGGTTTGTGAGACAAGAACCACTAAAGTCTCAGAAAGATTGATTTCCCATATTCAGTACAAAAACAGTAACTGTTGTTCAACTTTTAAAGGGCCCCAAGTTCCCTTGCTAGGTTGCTATTATAACTATTTGTACTGTTTTTGTCTGTTTTTTAAAAATATCATCATAACCCGCCCTTTATTTGAAACAAACTTACCCATTTTAAAAAATAAAAGAAGTTTCTAAATGTGTAATCAATGTGGACAAAATATTGACGGGGATGGGTTAGTAGCAAGCTCACTGAATCTTAACTTTCTCATATATGGTGCTCCTCCAAGTAGAATTTCCCTCTTCTTACATACACTGGATTCAGTCTATACTCTTTATGTCCTTCCTAATTATTATCTTTAACATTTTAATTATTTTAATTATGCTTTAAAGCATAATTTGAATTATGCTTTAAAGCATTTATATTTAGCTGCTTCTCCTGTAGAATTACACTACTGAACTAGAGTGAATTCCTAATCAAACCTTATTTCCAGTTTTCCTATAACACAGCTTCAAGTCCTTCCCATTAAGGATGCTTGATGAAGGGATTTTTTCATTGAATGAGGGCTTTTTCTAAGACCTATCTAGCCAAAATATGAAGATCTCATATAAACATTAGACTTTCAGAAAATATCACGTTGAAGGTTTGCCTCAGTATAACCACATTGTGCAACAGGACAGTAAAAGCCATGACAATGTTCACTAAGTAATTCTTTTTAATATTCTATACCTACTCTGGATATGATAATATTAGATAGTCACATAATATATTGCCAGAAGCAAGGACAAGTTCAGGCATTGAAAGAGTTCATGCTAAAAGTATAACATGAACTGGCAATATTTTTTAATTTAAAATTAGAATTGCAAAGCATTCTGCCTTTTCCACTTTAAAATATTCCTTTGAATTTTTGCATGAGTAATTGGCATGGATCCTTAGCCTTGGCTAGAATTTGGTAGCTTTTTCTGGACCTTACTCAGAGATGGCAAAACTGACACATAATATTTTGTGCAATTAACCATCTTAGATATTTTATCTAAAAATCATGTCACCTTTTAAAAAGTGTATAATTTTCACACTATGAATTTGGTCCAAGCTAATATTTTTTAATAATTCGTACTATTGCAGCTTCAGTAGATAATCAGTGACTTTATAAACTGATGGGACACATATTGAAGACATCACAATTACATGTGGGCACAGTTTATTTTCTCAATGCATTTGTGCACTGATTCTGCTTAACAGCAAAACAAGCTTTATTAGTTCAAAATCCTTTCCCTTTCTGTTGCACCTTACATATTAGTTTAATTTCCTTGCACTGTTTCCAACCAGGGCATTATCTATATTTAAAATTTCAAATGTTACAGAAAAAGCTTTGTTAACCCCATCCCTCTCTTTATTCTTTACTGAACAACTAAAAAGAAAAAAAATCCCAAGAACCATATAAATACATGCAAAACATTTTACATAGAGATTAAATAATATCAAAATGCTATTACAGATCAGGTGCACTTTAAGCTGGACTCTAGAATATGGCAAACACACCAGGGTACATATTGCTTTGAAACCACACTTTTTAGAAAAACCATTTTGTCATGCATACCATATAATATTCAGTCTTTTGTTTTGTCTTTTTCTTTTTTTAATACAAAAATACCATTGCTTATTATACTAGTTATTGAAAAAGGGGAAACTTAAAATTCTTATATGCATGCTTTTCAAGAGATTTAAATAAACATATATACAGAATTTATGTTAATACTGTATATGTATTTATTTATGGGCAGAAAAAAAAACCTGAACAAGTAGTCTTAGCCATGGGTTTAAAGGGCACATGAATCTGTAGACTGGACTCCTTTTGTTTTTGGTTAATGGGAATATTACCAGCTACAAAGCACAACAAAAAGTTAAGTAGAATAGAGTATTAGTGTGCAGCTATATTGGTTGTCATATTGAAGCAATTCTAAAAGCATCATGAATTGAAGTGAGAGTTATATTTATTTCCTTTAGTGGTAGAGTGGTAAATTCTCCATCAAGAAGACCCTCGTAAAGACTATAGAGTCTGGTGAAGCTTATTCATAAAAGAATTCCATGACACATCTAGAAGCTGTAATTGCCTTCCTGTACTTTTTAAAGCTGTACCTGTTCTTAGGGTTATAACAATCCCAATAATTGCTGTAATCTCATTAAGAGCTATTGTAGGTCAGATAAAAAATGCTGAACTAGGAATGCTCAGCAAATACTGATCCATTAAAAACACTTTTTAAAAAATGCAGTCATTGAATTGGAATTATTGGAGATCTTTAGTGGACTTGCTTGCAGCCCCGTTATAATGGGTGTTTGTGTTGGTCCTTAGATCAAAAGTCTAAATGAACACTCAGAGTTTTATACTACTGTTCAATTATTACCAAAAACATGGTTATGGTATAAATCTTCATTTAGATTGCCCATGGCTAAAATTACAATTAGATTTGTTTTCCTCTTAGAAATGCCTTTTAAAATAATATTTTCCTAAAACTTATTGCACAAAACTTTAAAAAATTAAACTAGATCCCTGTGCAATAGAATAAAAAGAACCAACTGCACAGTTTTAGCTCCTGAAAATGGATATTTTTTCATTGTACGTAGGAAACAATGTAATGTCTTTGGTACCAATGTGCCAATTTGTTTAACAAAAAGAATATATTCCTATTATTAAGAAACAGAAGAAAAACTACTCTAGGGCCCATTTCCTTTTTTAAATAAATAATCCCAAGCATAATAATGTACACAAGAGGATACTACCTCATCTTCCATCTGGCATGGCACAATCTTGAATTATTTCTCCCTCCCAATATCATTTGCTTCCTGCAAATATAGTCTTGTTTCTAACGGCATACTTACTGTTGTAAGAAATTATAATCTAACACCACTCCCACCCAGCAAGGATAGACTACACTTATAAGTGGAGTTGTGTGCAGGAACCACTTTATTTGGATGCTAGCTACATCCAGAAGAATGCTGCATAGGGTAAAAATAAAATAACATAAAATAAAGTGTGCACTTTGTACTGAAGAGCTGATCTTTGCTGAATTGGGTTTACTTGACTTTTTTCAGATGGCTGCTGTAGTCAATTTTGGACAGAACTGTTCAATTATTTTGACATAAGGAAGGATTTCATTGAAAAGAAATCCCTCTTTTTCTCTACACAGAGGATCAAAAGTATTAACGGAACTAGCAAGGTGGCCAATGGGCGAGGGTGCGGATCCATAAATCTGCAAAGTGGAAGTCCTTGCTTTCATCTTAAATCCTCTCTCATAGCAGCATATGCTACAGGCTTTTAATAACTTCAGTCAGTCAACTTCAGCCAATTTTATAACCAAAAACTAAATTAGGAAAAACTCAACTATTTTACATTTAAAAATGTATGCACGGTAAAACACTTATATTTTAAGCAACTTGCCATATCAACATAATTTATATAAAAAACAGTTTTGTATAACACAACTGACTTTATTACAAAGATGGCTGTTTAGAGAAAGGAAGCTGACAAGAGTCTGACCAAACATTCATTTTCCACTGCCAGCCATGTGACTACATTCCACTGCAGTTACGTAACTCACAGCTTTGTTTCTTTTAAACAAAATACATATGGCTGACTTAAAAATATACGTTTCTGATCTAAAGAAAACTATATATTTTTTGCATAATATTTATATAATTATCCCCTGTCCCCTGAGGAAACTAGACAGAAAAAAGGAAAACAATGGATAAAAATGTAGGTCAGATAGCTCACTACAATCTGTCAATTACAGATAGTTGGAGTGAGTTTCTTCTTCTTCCAAAAATTGTTTCAATTAAAAAAACCACCCAAACATAAAAATAAAATCAATATTCCCTCCCCCAAATAATTCACAAATATTCACGCAGGCGCCTACCCCTCCCCCCCTTTGTTTTTGCAAGTATTTAAAATAGAAAAATGACCTCGAAGCATTGCAATGTTTTGAACAGAATGAAATGAAATGAAAAGGGGCGCCCTTCCCCTTGTCTGATAGGTTGCACAACAAGAAATGGAGCTCCTCTCCCTAAGTCCTCCCAATTTAGATAGTTCTGATGAAAAGAATGAAGTGATGTATCTGGAAGGAGGAAGGAGGGTGAGAATGACTCAGGGCCTTATTTGCAATTCAGAGGATTGAACATGGGTGGGCTTTTTTCCAGATAATGGCAGTTTGCTGAGCCCAGCATTCAAGTCCTCTTTACAGCAACCTTGGAAAAGAACAGCTATGGAAAAGGAATCTTCATCAGTCTACTTTGAACTCAGGATGAAATTCAATGACCAATCAATCAGGTAGAAGGATTTGGGCTTAAAGGATCGAATCAAGAGACAATTTACTTTCCTTCTTGGCTCATTTTGTCTTTGCTTAAGGAACACTTATCTCTGGGCAAAGTACTGGACTCAAATATGACAGGTAGTGCTTTGGGCAGTGCTTAGACAAGGCACAGGATTTTCTGCTGTGCGTTCTTCCAAAGGAAAGAGAAAAGCAAATTAAAAAAAAACCCATTTCCAGCAAAAATTTGCACACACTTGATTGCTGGGAAGATGGCCAGACAATAAAACTTTCAAAAGAAGTAGGAACGATTAGGTTCTCTTTGCTTCCAGGTAGTATCTCCCAAGAAAAGCACTGTGAACTAATATAAGGGGCTAGATTAGTGCACGTTTGGTTAGATGCCTCACAACTCTTCAGAAATTCTATACAAGCAGTTTCAGCAGAACATCCTATTCGCTCCCAGGATGGCTATGGTCCACAAGGGTGAAACAGTGACCTCCCACCAGACCAGCATCTCAATATTGCAACTGTATCAAGATGAGACCAGCAAGCATCCTTTCAGTACAAGATGGGAGGGGAGGGAAAATCTATAACAAGAAACAGGGAGAATCTTATTCTTATCAACTAAGGAAAGTGCTTTGTGCCACAATACTACACAGTATGTCCCAAATGTATGGAACTGATTCATTTACATTTTCCGCATGCACAAAAACATTCTGTGTAGGTATGTGTGGCCAAGACATTTCCTGTTATTTTTTCACTCTTCAGCATTCAAAAACTAGTAAAAAAAAACTTGTAAGAACTGACAGATTCTTATTAGAGCTGGCCTTTATAGCTTGCACTCTCCAAAGAACTGGCTCCTTCTAATTATCCAAATAAAAATTGGGCAGAAGTAACAAACCCATACTTGTTCCATCTTGTTTGGAATCAGAAGGGTTGAGATGTTACTGATGACATATTCAGAATGATGTTCAGAATGATGAAGTTCCAATTAACAAATAATATGTAATATATAAATGTATCTCAGCTAATATATAATTCCAAAATATTTTGATCTGAAATCATAAAAAAGTAAATTTCAATTAAAAACCAAATCCCTTAACGTTTCATTCTCTCAGGATATATGGCACTGCTGTATCTCCTTATAATTAGCTTTATTCCTTTTTAAAAAATATATTTTAAGACTGTCTATATATTCCTCCTTATCTTTTGTGACTGACACTACCTTGGAAACAAAGAGATAATAGAAACAAAATAGTGTAAGGACTGATACCAGTTCTTCCCCAGCTTGCTCAGTGCGAGACTGGGTTCACATCTAACTCCTTACTCAGATCACCCCCCTTCCCCTTTAATAACATTTCTATGACACTCATTGTCATCTTCCCAAGGACATATAAAAGCATCTAGGATTCTGATTCCATAAACAATATTAAGGACATATCTTGCAACTCTGCCATAGATGCTATACACCAAACTTTTAAAGGGTATCTAGAGCTTCTCTATCTAAGCATATAACTTGAGCAAGGAGAAAAATTACTACTACAGACATGTGGTACCCAACTTGAGAAGATGATGATCACACTGGTGATTTCTTTCATGAGGGAGGCACCTCTGCCAAGCAATTTGTTGAAAATACAACTCTACCTAGGTGATACCATGATTTCTGCAGCCAAGAAATCATAAAGAGGATGCAGAGGAAATTGGCCAAAATAGCTGCAGTGAATGGTCAGATATTGGTGCCTATGTTGCCTAAAGAAAGGGGAAGCAGGAAGGTCAAAGTTCAGAGATCAAACTGATGTTTCCAAGCTGTGTAAAGGACTTTCTGGCTCTGGCATGGTGTCCTCAGCTATATTGCTGTCCATTGCATTGTTATTTGTGTTGAGGGGTGAGGACTCCCCTGGGCTCTCTTCACTTTGCTTTTTAAGTTCTTCAGCTTCCAAGTCTTCATCAGTGCCATCGAGGAATGGGGTCTGAGGCTCGTCTTCCTCGAGGATGAACTCTGGATGAGTCATGAAGTTATGAATGGAGCTTCTGGATTCGGGTTTCTCGAGGCCTTCATACAGGGAGCTACGGAACGCATTCACCACCTTGATCTATACCACAGGAGGATGAGGGATGAAAATAAAAACAAGCAAACACAAAAGTGAGTGATAGCAAGAGGCAATCTTTAAGGATTTCAGGGGAGGAAGAATGCAATAAATATAACAAAAACAACAGAAGCCGCAATAATAGTTTTGAACAAAAAAAAATATCAATATGAGAGAGCATCTATGGAGAACCAGGATGACCACAATGGTCAAAAGTCAGGCACTGTACATGTGATGGGGCAACCAACTATGAGGCGGCTTCAGGAGCTGCAAGAAAAGACATGTCACATTTCTAACAGTAATTCTGAAATGCATGGACATTCAAAGCACAGTTATTCTTCAACAAAACTATCCATATGGAGCAGTTCAAAAGCAATTAAAACATACACATTCTCAAAGTGCAGACTTGCTTCAAGGCAAAATTGGGGTGGCAAAAGATGGTGCTGCTTTTAAATTCCCAAACCTATAAAGATTTAATTGGCTGAAATGTGTTGTACACAAAAATGGTCAAGACCATGTACTGTAGCAAATTCAAGCAGAATGATGAACATATCAGTGAGCATGCAGTAGTAAAGAGGCTATTAAACTGAAACCCAGACTAGGAGCTCTTGTGTTTGGAAACTGGCCACTCATTTCCAAGAGCAGTTAATAGACAGCTTATTCAACGGGGATGTCCAGCACTAACTGCTGCTTTGGGAAAGAGCCCACTGCTTCTCTTAGTTTGTGACAGTAATGTTTAAAGGTAAGAGTTAGGCAACTAATGCCCAAAGGCTACAAGTTCCCTACAGTTTCCAACAGCTGAGATTTAGGGAAGATGGAAATGAATGAGGTTACAAAATCCCATGCTCTTAATAATTCTTTGGTTATTTTGATAATGTCTGACTCAGATTTAAGACATTTCTGTCTTTCCATTCCTTCCTCTGATCACAGTTTCTTCGGTCATAGAAATAATATAAATCATATATGCATACCAAAAAAGCATTATTGATATTGGGATTCAGACACCTTCCCTCTGCATGATGAATCATGTTGCTGCGAAAATCATGCTCAAACATATCAACATATCAAACATGATGATCAAAGCTTGATATTGTTCATATTAACCATAAACATACATTATAGGCAATACTATCAGCATTCTACTGAGACTTGAATGCAAAACATATCCCCAAAGTAAATTAAAATAGTGCAACTTAATGCAATCCACATTTTATGCACTGATGAGCTAAAACAAACCAAAATGGTGTAAAATGAATCTCAAATTCAAATAACTGTTCAGGCATATTTATAGGAAAAATACGCTTTATATCCTATTATTCATAACAATAAATACATAGTAGTAACACTTAAAAGCCTTCTCCAAAGCCTTCTTCAGTTCTCAGAAATAGGTAGGTGGGTGGGAATAAATTTGCTCAATATTTTCAATCTCTTATGGCAATTGAGCATTGTAACATACTAATTATATTAATTTATTTAAAGGACTCCATAGTATTTTGAAAGTGGCATTTTAAAGGAACACAATGTGATTTTTTTCTTTTGCTACATTTACAATTTATTTGGATGCCTTATGTATCCATATATTAGTTGTTAATGCTTCTCTGAAAAATGGTACTGGAAAGCAACTTCCAGGAACACATGTTGCGGTGATACTGCTGGTTATAGGACAATGCTTAATGCCTGTTCCATCTACTGCTTTCTTTCTGCAGCTCTCTTGCCTAGTAGCCAGATTTAAAGCCACTGTGATTATGACAAAAATCTTGGAGGCAATGTGATTGCAGTGCAGAAAGAAAATGAAGGGGGAGAGGGGAGGAGAAGGGTGTTTCTCTGTTATTTAATTCTTCATTCTCCAGCTTCCTACTGCTCATTTTCAGCATTTGAAACAGCTACTAATAAAATGCAAATTAAAATAAGTAAAAAAAAAAGAGAGAGAGGATAAAAATAGACATTTTGAATACTCTTATAAAGAAAGAAAACAAACACAACTTCCAAGAATGCCTTGTACTGTCTAAAAGCATGCTAGATGAATAGACCTCTGCAAGCAGAGGCATATTTAGAAAGAACCTCTCTGGACATCTTTATGATAGAAAGGTTTGTACTGAAATAGGTAGTCTTTCAAATGCTCAAGCCTTAAGGATCATACTTTGCAAAGAAACCAGAAACAGGGTTTCAGTATCCAAAGTGGCAAAGATCTGATTTAAATACAAGAAACTATTAAGATGGCTAAAGCATGCTAGACGTTTCCAACATATTTAATATTAATGGGTATGAAGACATCTCCAAATCTGATATAATTTCAACTGATTGAATTAAACCATGAATCTAATACTAAGCACTTTCAGGGCCAAAAAATACTTAATGTCTAACACGTAAATCCAACCTACGTTTATTTTAGTTTCATAACATAAAATGTTGTCTCAATTTTGTTCATATTGATTAATACAATGTGCTAAGATATATTTGGCTTTATTTTAGTCTCTATGTCTTGGTGTGTTGATGAGACCCACCTGCGATTGTATTCTTTAATAAGTCTGGTTAAGCAAAACATCATTTAAGTATAATGTATGAACCTGTTATGTTCATGAAGGTAACTGTGGTACCAGACTAGAAACAGAAGCCAACTAGGTGACTTTCCCAGTCATGTCTCAACTCAGCCCAGTTCACAGGGCTGTTGTGGGGAAAATAGGAGGTAGAAGCATTAAGTATGTATGCTGCCTTAAACTGACATAAAATAAAGCCAGGATAAACCAATTTAAAAAAATTATAACTCAATTCTTTTCCTATGTCTTTTCCTCCCCTGGCTCTTTCTATGCTAAGTGATGATTAACAATAATCACATGTTTAGGCACATCTGGGCATATTTCAATGAATTCTTAAAACAGTAACTAATATAGATTCCACAGGTCACATGATTCTAAAAAATTATATTAATTAGCTACAGGTATTTTTTATTTCTTTCATTCATAACCACCTTTGATTTCAATTTCTTCTCTGTCTATGAGACATTAGTGTGTAGGATACACTGAATTTTAATTGAATCCATTCTTCCTTCTGCTTACCCAATATTTCCCATGCCATTGATTTTCACATGACCCCCAACATAATAGAGGCAATCCATATTTAATATTGGCATGGAGGGGCCCATGGTTAAAAGTAGAAAGAACAAGTATTACAATCTCAGAGGTTATAAAAATGAGAGTATTTGTTCAATAACTTTTATTCTACCCAACTAAAGATCTAATGTCAACCATCTTTGGGGACTTAATAACAACTTCATAATAAAAAAATAAAGATTGAAGCAACTGAAATACTATGCGTTCAAATTTGTAAAAGATGTAATGTTTACCTTGTACCATGTACACTTTGTGTCAGTTTCTGTTAGGGATTCATTGAAATATACAATTTGACTAGGGATGCCTAAAGCTTTGTATGCAACCTCTGATAATAATATTTCCTTTCTTTTGCCCTCAGAATCCAATAACTAAAGATAAAGCTTATTTTAAACTACAGGATTCATTCAGCTATCATGGCCAAAACCTACTAAAATATTTATCCTCCATGAGTGTCTTGAAATTGGCCACTTCTTGTAACAATCATAATTCACCAATTTCACTGATTTGTTTATTTATATGTCAAATTTGGAAACTATAATATTACAAATGATTGAGCAAGTATATTGATATTTAGAATAAGTTCATAAGCTCTCAATTGCCTTAATGTTTACTACTTGCTTAGCCTCCAGTTTCTCCTCATGATCTCTTGCTGATCTTATAAATTTACTGTCAAGTTTTACTTAGCATGTTGTGCTTTTTTGAAATTTCTAACTTGCTTTCATTTTAATGAAATAACATACTGGGGTTTCTCATGGACCCAATTTCTAAACGTATCACATCATAGGTTCCCAGTTCTGTCCTACAATGTGGAACTCAAAATCATACTGTTTTAACATAAAATGGGCATCAGGTTTTGCTTTTTTTTTTCCTACTTAAATGTAAATGAGAGGACCTGATTTAGACTGCCATCCTAATATAGAAAGTTCAGGAGCTTTATCCTTATTGTGATCCTGATCCATATGGTAATTTCTCCATTTGCAATTTGCATTGGGAGAATAGCTTCCATGTTCTTCAATGGAGGGGTTATTTTTTAGCATAATTTGAATGTTCAGCTCTCTCCAATCTGAATTGGGATTACAGGAGATGGGGGGATCATGTAAGCATTTTTCTCCCCATATACACACAAGGGTCTTGAAAACCAATAAGATAGGATAGTTAAATTATTGAATTTGGATTTGGATTTGTTTCCAGTGAATAAAGATTATTGGGAAATGTCAGATTTATTCTGATACCCATGAAAACATTGTTTTGATCAAATATCTTTGGACAAGGCACAGCATTGCCTCCTTAGTGTATTTTTCTGATTTTATGTAAATACTGCAAAAGATTAGAAAAAAGCATGGCTATTTTAGAAGATAACAACAAATACTATGAAACTACTATACCCTATTTGAATCTGAATATACTGCCTGCTACCATAATTCTACAATAACTTAAATTCCCCAAATTTATCCCGAAGAGTTGGGAGATCTTTTTGAAAAGGCTGAGAAGTTACAAAAAGAACAAAAGGAATGATGAAGAAAGCTTCTATGAAATTCACTTTCAATAAAATTTAAACTTTCTGAAATACTAAAGAAACTTCCCTAAATGACAGCATATTGTAAGATGCTCAAAGTCATTGATTGAGATAGGTGACTATAAAAACTGATTGATTGATTGAATGAATAAATGTATACTTAAACCACTTGTAGGATTCCATGGCAAGTGCAATGTTTACTGGTTATTTTGGGGCAGACTATATGAAAAAGGTCCCATGAAGATAAAGAATTTGAAAAATACTATTCAAGGGTTTCACTAGAGCTTTTCTGGTCTCAGTGGAATCTACTCAGAAGGGCCCACTAAGTTATGAGAGAATTTAGGCACTGAGACTTCCCCATCTGAGGTAATTGATGGCAGAGGAAAGGGTCATACAACCTGCACCTGTCTCCTACAAAGATTTCCCCTTACATCATCAGTCATGCCAAGTATCTTTCCCCTCTTCTTTTCCCTGTGGGATGAAATTTAAAAGAGTGGGGCATGAGTAGGCACCTACCCTTCTTCATGTTATTAATGCTATTTTAGGACACTGAACTAGTACAGTTTTTAGAAATCTACATCATTTGTGTCCAGACCAAACATACTGCAGGTAAAGAAGAAATAAAGCATGTCTTCAATTATTCATATCCTCAAAAGAATCTTCCAAATAATAACCTTTCTGGAAAAGAGACTTGTACTTCTCAACATATCCGATCCCTCAGCAAAAGGAAAAAAGTATACATTAGTTCCACAGCTATCTGCTTGTGTCTGTTTCATTAGTAGTAGTATTAGTAGACAGAACATAAAAACAGATGCATTTTCCATTTTCTTTCGAGTGGAACAGGCCATAGGCTATTTAGTTTTCCTCTGAAAATCTAAGGACATTAATTCCTTCAGAATCTTATCAGAAAACAGTCCATAATTATAAACTGCCATGAGCAAGACATACTCCCTATTGCAATTTGCTGTTTTTCTAAGTGACCCTTCAAGCACACTGCAATTGTTTTAAGGACTGTAGAACTTTCAAAGAGCTAATGGGAAAGAGGGAAGGAAGGAAGGAAGGAAGGAAGGAAGGAAGGAAGGAAGGAAGGAAGGAAGGAAGGAAGGAAGGAAGGAAGGAAGGAAGGAAGGAAGGAAGGAAGGAAGGAAGGAAGGGCAGACAGATGAAGGAGAGACATGGACAAGTAGGTTTGTAAGGGCAGCAGAAAAGATTGAGACAACTGCATAGACAGTGCATAAAGACAAAAACATAGTATTTGATATAATTATTATAGAGTGGGAAATTATATTGCCATTTAAATAAGATTTCTTCTTGATACACAAATTAATGCTTCTGTGAGTCATAAAAATATGTGTGGTTCCTTAAATGTGGTACACAAAATTTAAAAAAAGCCCGAATATATAATTTGTAATAAACCAATTCTTTCTTTGGAGGCACAATCAGAGAAACAAATGCCAGGGATGTGCTCCTCCAGAAATGATATTTGTATATAAATAGCAATATTAGTTAAGTGCATGATATAAATCATTTTCATTTTTTTCCTTGGATTCTTAAGAAAAGTGAGGTAAATAAAGGAATGCATGTTGCATAAAAATATATACTGAACAGAATTTTTTTAAAAAAACCAAAACAGTGGATAATGTACGACCATAGATGCAATACTTGTTTTAAGCTAATTTTTCTGGAGAAGAAAAGGATGGTATTTGTTGAATAGCAAAATACAGCTGATTGCTAGTTCCATGAAGACATATAAAGCAGCACTTAATTAAAATGGGAAAAATTAGTAAGATCTCTTTTACAAGTATTATTTTGCAAGACATGCTGTAGCCCTCCCATCTTTTCTTGGAGAAATAATTACTGCTTTAATACATAGAAAATTTAATTTCTGAACCATTAAACTGCTTAATTGTGTAGAAGCACAACACAAAATTTAGGAATTCATCATACGGCTGTGTCAAGAAACCGAATATAAAACGATGACCTTGAGATTGGCATACAGAAAGTTTTATAAATAATCAATTCACTCCAAACGAGAAAGCTAAAAAAAATTGTAAATGGCATTTCATAAATCATGTGATAAATTCAGTGTTTTAGCTAAATCAATTTGTTAAAAAATTCTAAATAAAACGTATACCTAAGTTTATCTGCTTTGTGACATATACTTTTTTCCTCCACCTAGTTATGGTTGAGATGCTTGCGTGGAAAGGGAGTTTAGGGTGCAAAGAATGTCCAATGACTTTTAAGGGTCTAGGATAAAGTTTTCAGAAAATGTTATGTTGCATGTTTATTCAGAAATAATTTCCAGAGTTCAGAAAGGGTAAATGTTAAGTTAGTAAAACATGCAGAAGACTGATTGTTCAGTGGCAAACTTGCTTCCCATTATGAAATAATATGAATACCAAAAAGCTAAGCCTGCTATTGCACGCCTTTATTTTCATCTTTTCAAATCTACGGTGGTTATTCCCTTTATTATATGTTCCATCTTTACCTCTAAGAAAGACATCAGACTTTTTATGGGAATATGGGAATTCTAATTCAGTCCTGCAGGAAGGAAAAGAGCTGCAATAGGGAAGGATAAAAGGCAGAGAAAGAACCAGAAGGAATTTTAAAACAACGTTAAGGATGCAAGATTTTTTTTTTAAAAAAAGTTATACACACAGAGAAATAGAGAGAAAATTGTTTTTTTCCCCTGTACTTCCTCCCAATTCTCAAGATAAGAAACCATGAATCCAATTATAGGTTAAAAGAAAAGGAAAAAAGAACAGGTTTGGTTAGCTTTGTGCGAGTGCCTTTGGTGCTTATTAGGAAGTCATGCATTGAATAGACTATCACTCACTGCCCGCAGGAGGAGATGCAGCAGCAGCAGCAGCAGCAGAAGTGGTGGGAGTGGAATTGACGGAGGAAAGAGCTACATGGGTTGGGCTAGAAACATTTTTTACATCGTGGTGTTGGCTCACGATGGAAGGCTGTCTCCTGAGGGCTCCCTGTAAAGAGGAGGCGCCGGTCTGGAATGTGTAAACTACGTCCATCTGCAAAGAATCAGAGAGTGAGATAGCTTTGTCCCACAATCAAAAGAGGAAAAGGAACTAGGACAGTGGAAGGGGAAGCTGACAGACAAAGGATACAGATACATACCATAAGGAACAAAAGTGGAAGGGGAAAATGGAGAAACCCAGTACACCCCACACAGTTTCAGCAGTTAATCCAAAGGGAAAGTAGTTAAGCAAAGAGATCCCAGTCTTTTTTCTTCCGTTCCTCAATTCAACTTGCTGTCTACTAGAGTCTAGCATATGTGAATATAATTTCTTTTTTGTGGGGGGAGGAGAAAACGTTTTTGCAGTTGCTCATCTTATTTCTGTAAGAAATCCTAGGAATACATTTAGACTTTTAGGAGAATATAACTACATAGATGTGCCTACAGAATTATTATGCAGAGTAAAGCAGCAGGGCAAAAGAACTTGAAATAAAGGTACTCTGCAAGTACAGTGGGACGTGGAGAAAATGTGCATGTAAGCAGAATGCTGTATGATGCAAAAGTGCAGCATGCACGTCTGGAAACATCAGTGGGATAGCACATTTCCAAACGTTTGTTCTAATACAAATGTTCTTAAAAGATATCGGTGTCAGCCCAAAACAGGCAATATAACAGTGTGTGCTAAAGTTTATCTCTAACATACAAACTCTGGGATCACAGTGGGACATTTCTTTTTAGCCAATGTTAGGAAATGAGTAATATAGTAACCAAGCAGAATTAATCGCAGCTGACCAAGTCATCCCAAAGCAGCAAAAACATATTAGTATGCAGGGGTTCCACAGTAGAAGATTTTTTTTTCCACCTTATTATTCCAGATTTTGCAAATGCAGGCATAGAAATGCTGCTGTCTTGATACAACCCCCGGTGTTCTAGGTTACTAGCAAACAGTTTTGTCTCGATTTGGAAAGTAAGAAGGGAAAACATGGTGCATTCTGTAGTTCAATCATGTAAGCAGTAAAAAAGAATCCCAGCTATATTTCTTGGGGAGGATGAGAGAGAAAGAGATATAAACATAAGCTATTTTGGGAAAACTGCAATTCTGTAAGCTTTGTTTTTCAGACTCAGGGCTGATTTGCATGCCATATTATTAATAACAACCACCACAACCACAACCACCCCCCTGAGATGTGCAACTTTTAGTGTTTGCCATAGCTGGCAATATTTTTAAATCAGTGGGCATGGAAAGCTCCATCAATGGACTGATTCTTTCACAAACTGGACATGGTCACCCCTTCTTCCTCCTTATTAGCTTGAAAGGGTTTCTCTCCCCCTATTTTTTTTTTATACCACCATTATACGAAACTAACTCAATTTTATAAATTCCAATTTATATCTATTTGTACCTACCATCCACAGGTGAGTCTGGAATAGAAAGAGGAGGGTATATACTTCTGAATGGTTCTCCTTCCAAAGATTTTGAGCAAATCAGCTTAATGTACTAAACCAAGCTATGTATTCAAGCATTCTGTAGTTCTGCTCTTGAAAGCATTTTGTGCACTTCAGGTCTCACAACTACCTCTGTGGCATATCTCAGGCAGAGAGTGACATGCAAATGTGACTTTGCCTTGCTAATAAAAGACAGTACCAGAGTTCAGTAAACACATGCAGTCTAGGATATTTTCAGTGGATTTTTTGCCCTCATCTACATCTTTCATTTTTAATTTGTAGCCATAACCATACATTTCGTTTTATTTTAATCAATGCATTGTACAAAGAGCCATTTTCAAGATGACATACATTAAAATTCCCAGGCATAAGTATCTTCAAAATAATGTTCCTTCTTTTAAGACCACATTTTCTACTCTGGAGATAAACTCCTACAGCAATGTATCTCAACCAGGGTAACTTTAAGATGTATGGACTTCAACTCCCTAGCCAGCCATGGAGAATTCTGGGAATTTAAGTCCTTGCATCTTAAAGTTATCATGGCTGAGAAACATGTGTCCTATAGTAATGAATGGAATATTCTCTTCAGAATCTTTTGGAGTGGGGCAGCTTTCACAAATTCTAATAATAATAATGGCTGTGCAACAAATTATAATTTTATCAAGGAGAAGAGAATACTAACATTAATTTGACTTTTGGGATTTCTAGCCATAAAACTCAGTGCTTCTCAATCTTCAAACTGCCCTCTTTCCCATGCTCCTTCTTGTTTACTGTATCAATAATCTTTCTAGATAGTGAAACTAAGTAGACCTAAAAGTTCATTTGGCAGGCAGAAACAGGAACACCACCTTCCTTTCTAAAATTTGAAGGCTGGATAATGGCTGAGCAAAAAAATAATCTAAGCAGCATATTGTCTTTATTGTCAACCTTGCATTAGCATTTCATAAAAATTAGCATGACTATCTACCCTTCTCACACTTGCTTATCTCTTGGAATAGATCTGTTGTGAGACAGGTTTAGGGAGAACTTTCCCCAATGCAAAGATGGAGTCCTAGAAGTACTCCTCAGCTGAACACACCCAGTTAACTCCAGTTGCACAAATGCTGCTAATTTAAACATATGGCTAATTGATCTCAATTACTTCAGCAACAGGGATGTCATATTCTTCCAATGTATGTCCTTAGACTGGTCTTGTTTAAAGCAGGGCTGTCAAACTCCCGGCTCATGGGCCAGATGCATTACACATTGGCCATGCCCAAGCCCAATTTAGCGAAAGGGAAAAAACTCCCAATATGTCAATATGAGACTGCTGTAACAATTTGAGTTTGACACTCCTGGCTTAAAGCAAAGCAACAGCACTACTGCAAGCTGCACTGCATAAGGGAGAAAAAAATAGGTGCCATACCTGAGTCTGTATTCTGTTCAGACCACGGAACCACAGGATTTGTCCACGTCGAAGCTCCATTTCAGCATGGTCAATTTCATCTAGACCTTCAGGCAACTCTTCTTCTGGAATATCTTCTTTGGTAATCCCATGACCAGCCTCTTTTAGGAACTTCAGTTGATTTGTTGGAATAGTGCTGATCAACTATAGAAATGGAATGTTCACAATTAATTCTTCGGTAGCTGTTTTGACTTTATTGTTCAATAAGCCTGAATATCGAGTCAGGTGATGATTCCCAACAGTTCTGTACATTTGTAACATGCCATCCTCAGTTTGATTGGCATTAATTTTTTTTTAAATTTACTTTCTAATTCATTTCTAATCTGCCTTTTGGACTCCTTCAGGGTCTCAAAACGTCCCATGAAATAGCAAACACATTTGTAACATCTTTGAAACTGGTTATAAGGCTGTTCCATGTATATTTGTTTCTATAAAGGATTTCAACTTCAAAAGAAAAACAAATGTTCAGGTTTAGAAGAAAAGCAACATTTTTTTCTCAAGAGAAATGATGAAATTATAGGGATTGAGAATCTAATAGCATATGATTTTCCAGAATTACTGGTGAATTTAATCTCACCTGAAAAATTCCCCATGCTGATTTAATTGGAATATTTGAGGATACAAATATCAATTCACATATTTACACAAAATGACCCCAATTTTATCTTGTAAGTAACAGATAGCTTGGAACCGCTATCCTTCCATTTTTATATATCTCCTAATTCTATGATATACTTCTCAACTTTGATTTTAATATAAATAGGATAGAAAGTTATAAATAAAATGAAAATGGTACTGTTACAATCTCACATTAAATTTGGTTATGTTGGCAACTTAATTGATAATCTTGTTATTTAAGCAGTTAACAGAACAAACAGAAAAGTAAAAATCCTTTTTGGATTTTTACAGAGAAATGAGATTGGTAACAATTAACACATAACTGAGCAACATGCAGGAACAAAACGAATTGTTTAAATAAATGTGGAATATTCACTTTCTTACCTGTCCCCAAAGCAGCTCTCCTACACCAATGAAAATACACCAAAACCACTGACTTAAGGTAAGTCCAGAGCAACTAAATGGTTTACCACCAAATTCCACAATAATAATCTGAAATATCGGGGGAAAAAGAGAACAATGGGAAAAATATCAGCAAATATCAGTCAAACCAATCAATTATAGTGTATTCTTTGTGCAATTTAAGAACAGTACTAGCCTAGTCTTTCACAATTCGTTGTCCTTCAGATCTGTTAGACTGTAAACTCCCTATATTTCCAGCCAGCTGACTTTAGAAATGGAAAATTGCAATATATCCAGCAAAACCAGGTGGCTAAGACTGGCTTCGGCAAACCACTATCCACAGCAATAAGCTGAAATGCATATAATGAAATCAAGCCTGGCAATTCTAGTGGGTGAAGGAATTAAAATGAAAGTAAACATCTGCATGATAAACCTGCTGACTCTAAAAATTGCAAATCTCCAGTCAATATTGTTAATCTAAAGCAGGGGTGTCAAACTCAAGGCCCATGGGCCGCATTGGACCCACAGGCTGCTTAGATCTGGCTCACAGGGCCGGCCTGGAAATAGCAAAGGACTGGGGTGCCTCTCCAAGTGAAAACGGGGCGCAGGGGCTACACATGCCCCCCCCCCATGCCCTGTTTGGCCAGCAGAGTGCTGCAGGAGGTGTCCGTTCTGTCTGCTGTCGGTCCCTTTGCTCTCCCCCTTACCCCCCGGAGGACAACTACAATGCTGATGTGGCCCTCGAAGAAATCCAGTTTAATACCCCTGACCTAAAGGAATGAAAAAAATGGCTGCAATCTACAACTTCAAATGAGGTTACAAGAGGAAAGGGAACAAAAATTTACATTTTTAGACATGAGATAATTTTTGGACTCTATTTGTTGGCAGACAGACACTTCTAATAAATGTTACCACCAAGTGGGATGGAGGTTTTCTCATCTCACAGAGCTCAGAAATAAAATCCTTTGTCATGTAAGAAAAAAATGCAATACACCTAACAGGTTAAGTAATAACAAATACACAAAGAAGCAAAAACTGTTAGAAAATTCAGACATACCAAAGTTATAAATTGGAAATTCATCTTATAGGAATATTTGCTAGAAATAACATTTAGCTACATTGCTGTGTATCAAAGGATGCATCCTAAGAAGCAAACTTAGGATGACACTATAATAATTGATCAATGTGTGATCAACAGGAAAATTAGTGTCTTTCACATCCAGACTCAACCATGAAAGTGGAAGTGGCAGATCTACTCAGGGATTTTATTGTAATGACTTCCAGTAGAAAATGAATTAGCCCAGGTCTGATAAACTAAATGAATTCTATTTCTGATCCAAATCTATTGTGATTATCTCTTATCATAGTCAAAAAAAAATCAATATTGGGTTCCAGATAAGAACAAATTTTCCCATTCTCCTGATCTTAAGATTTTTTTAAAAATGTTTTCCTTTTCTGCTTTAAATTATTTTTTCCCTCACACCAGCCCAGTAATGACCTAGCATTTCAAGAGGAAACTTTCAAACACAACCTAGACAGTTGCATATTCTTCTTACACATAAATGGAGTAGCAAACAGTTTTGGTCCATCTATTAAGATGCAGAAGCGAAAGTTCTTTTCATGAGGGATTAGCCTTTCTAATGCCCAAAGGGAAGAATCTTCTCAGTCCTGCTGCCACTTGTTTAGAACACGTTAGACTGGGCTCCATCCTGATTATTTCAGGAAGTTACCAAAATGTGGCTTTTCCTAAGACCGTACATTTGTAAGTCAGTGTTTCTCAATCTTGGCAACTTTAAAATGTGTAGACTTCAACTCCCAGAACTCTCCAACCAGCCTTGCATAAAGTTGCCACGACATTCAGTAAACGTTACAATTTAGAATATGTTTGGTGGGAGAATGATGGACTTTTCCATTTCACAATCTCTCCTTTCCTGCAATCTCACCCAAGCCCATTTCATTTACCTGAGCAACAAAGGTTCCTAGCACCACTGTACAGAAGATTGGATTCCGGAAGATGGCCTCAAATACGTTTCTTTCCCCATGAATTTTGCGAGCATTGATTTCATTGAACAGTTGCATCATGACGAAAGTGTTGAAGACAATTGTGTAATGTTCAGTGGGTGGAGAGTGGAGGGGAACATTCCGGCCACTGTCAATATCAAAAAAAATTTCGCCTGTAGGAAAAGAGTTTGAACAGCACATGAACATATTCTTTCCATCTACAGATATTCTTTATGATACAATTACAGAGTAAAATATGCCACATATACACACTGGAACAGAACTTGTGGCAAGTGTCTTGCACTCCATGACCCTGAAAGGTATAATTTCCATCATCAAGCACTCTTTTTAAATATTGTTAAATTAAAGCTTAAAAATACAAAGATTCAAAAATGATTTTACAACCTTTTTGCATGGTTGTTAAGCAAATCACCATGGTGATCAAGTGAATCAGACAGTTGCTAAATGAAGCTAATTTCCCCCATGGATTTTGCTTGTTGGAAGCCAGCTGGGAAAGTCATAAATGGTGATCATGTGATCCCAGGATATTGCAACTGTCATAAATACATCCTGGTTGTCAAGTGCCTGAATTTTGATCATTTGACTGCAGGAATGCTGAAATAGTAATAAATGTGAGGACTGGTGATGTTTTTCAAGTGCTATCATAACTTCAAACTATTATTAAATGATCCTAAGTCAAGGACTACATCTAAGGCAATTTTATATTCCCTTTTTTTAACTTTGAAAGTTCTTGATGCTGATTCCCTTTAAATAGCGACCCAGAAACTTATTTCTTTCCATTTTCTGTCTTTTCTCAGCAACTCTTTTCTTCATATAGCACATTTCTTTTGTAAGTCCAAGATACGAAACTTGTCCAAGTCACTCTTCTGATGTATTATTGGTGAATCCCATTTAATTACTAAGAAATCAGTCAGTTTCATTTGTATTTCTTGTGTAACATCTTTCTTCATATCATTCTTGTATTTGTCCAAAATCTATATCCAAAGCAGCCTGGTTCTCAGTTGTTACTTCTCTTCTAACTCCTCTTTTAAACTCATTGTTATAATAGCAGAGAATTTTTAGAGAATTTTTTTGAGTGCGTTGATGCTAAATATCCTTGAATTTTTCCGAAATCAAACTACTTTTCTCCATTCTGTACTAATGTCTCTTCTCCTTTAATTATAATCTTTACCAGCTTCTGACTGCCTCTAGTCTCCAGACTTCAAAGTCTCCCCATGTTTTTTTTTGATCCACAACATTTTCTCATAGGAGGATTTTTTACACTTAGGTTCAAAATCTTCATATATTTTTAATAAAATTTTAAACAACCCACAGGAAGGATTCTTATAATTAGTTTCTAAATTTTATTTCCAATCCATCTGGCTCCTTCGTCCATTTAAAACTTTTCAAAATTGTTTCACCTTTGCTGCTTATTTCAGAGTAAAAAATGTTCTTAAACATACATAAATCTTTTTTTCTCAAGGACAGAAGTATCACCCAGTATGATGAAATCTGTCTGTTGTAAAGGTTTCTAATCTCCAAAAAGCAATTAACAAGCAGTTTCCTGAAGTGATTAAGAAAGGAAGTGGGCAAATTCCGCTTGAGCACTGAATTCATAAGTCTTGGGAAAAATTTTCCCTCAGCTCCTAGAGCAATTAAGAACCCATTGAAAGGAGACTGCTGTCTTACAGATTCCTCATTGGGAGCATCTGTTTGAAGCACTTATGAGTGATCCCAGGTTCTCCTCTTTATCCGATGTGGAATTTCAAGGTGCCAATCTGTTTGCTGGCTCATTGTTTTGCCATGGTTGTCAGTGCTGCAAAAAGTGAAGCTGTCTTCAGGAATGGCATAGCTTTCCCCAAAGTTCTTTCATCAAAAACTGATATAATTTTGTTACTTTTATATTCCATCTTTTTCAGTAGGAACTTGCAGCATCTTCCTGTATTTTTCATCCTTTATCACCCTCTATTTTTATTCCCACAACATCAACCACATTTGGTAGGGAGAGAGAGACCATGCATGAAATTTCCATGGCTGCAAATGTACTTGAACCTGGATCTCCCCAGCCATATACAAGAGAGAGGGGGGAAATGATCAGCTGGACCATTCTGTTTGGGAGGAGAGGATGCCAGCCATCATGAAGAAGGCATGAGATGCTTCCTTTTAAAGAGGCCCTCCTTGGATCTAGCAACATTTGATAACTATTGACTAGGTTCCACTCCTTTAGGGGGAAGACTGATGAGTATCTAGCAAGTTTCAGTTGCTGAGTCTACTAGAGACTTGAGCAATTTTGGATGGGACAGAAACTGGATTAATTATTATCCCTTCCAGCTCAAATCTATTAAGATTTCCAAGTGGCTCTGGACACCTCAGTATACTCTTGCATTGCTTGAAGGAATTGGAGACTGCTGAAGGCACCGCTTTGCGGTGTTTCCATTCCTCCTCAGGGGCAGACAGGAGAAATTGGTGTGGAAGTATAGTGATGACAGGTGACTACTTCTTTGTGTGGTACTGAAGGGATCAGTCATCTCCCTCTCTCATTTAATATGTATCTGAAACCAACAGGAGAGATCAGTTGGCAGTTTGGGATGTGAAACCATTAACATGCTGATAATATTCAGCTTTGTTTTGCCACCTGGGGCCCAATTGGGGCTGGATGAGATGAAACAAGCTGAAATTGAACTAAGCAACAGCAATAGCACTTAGATTTATATACCACTCTATAGTGTTTTATAGCACTTTCTTAGTGGCTTACAAATGTCAATATTGCCTCCAACAATCTGAATCTTCATTTTACTGACCTTGGAAGGATGGAAGACTGAGTCAATCTTGTGCCAGGATTGAACTCCTGGCAGTGGTCAGAGTTAGTACTGCAATCTAACCACTGCGCCACCATGGCTTACATGGAATGCAATATGGAATGGCTGTTTGTGACTGTTCCCTGTTGGCTCTCTACTGTCTCTTCAAGAGATGGTGTTGATGCTGAGAAAGAGTTTTCTTATGGTTATTGCTGGGTGGCCAAGGAGGGCTGTCTTTGCTCAGCTACTCATATTGCCTAGAATAGGAAAGATTTGGCTACAGTAACTCTTGCCTCTTATGCCTCAACTGGTCTTCTGCAATGTACTCTACATAATGGTTGCCTTTGAAAAGCTCTCAAAAATTACAGCAGCCTGGCTGCTGTGATTATGCTTGTTTCGATGATCATATTGTTCCTGTATTACTGAAAGTAGTAACATTGACATAGAAAGTTTTATGTGGATTGGCACCAAGATTGCTCAATTCAACCAGAGTTGATGTCTAAGGAATTATCTTTTAAAAAGCTGCTAATAATGCCCCATATTGTGAGGTAATGGCCAGAAAGTGCTGCTTTTATATCATGGTACCAATTCTCCGGAACAGCCTCCCATGAAGCTAAATTGGTCTTCTGTGATGTCCTTCTGGAAATTAAAGAAAAGTAGATTCTTCCAGAGATCCTGCAAGTAATCTGTCTTTGTCACGGTTAATTATTATACCATTTAAGTGTCATTCATTTATTCATTTGCTGGAATTACATGTCACGTCAATCATGATAGACTGAAATTCAACAATAGAAAATATAATAATGTAGTAATATAGCAACAGCAATAATTAAATACAATAAAATAGGTTACAATAATGCAAAATAAGAACATACTACATTGATACTGATATTTTTGTAGTTTGAACATTGATGTATTATTCATTTTTAAACATTGTTTCCTTAAAGATTAAAAAAAATAGTGGTACTTTTAATGAAGAATGTTTCCTTGACAGTTATTCCGAAATATTTAATAGAATCAAAATAATGAAAGGTACCCAAATATTTACAAACCACCATGGAAATTTTAAGTTTTCTTATAGAAAATATACAGTATGGTCCTACTTTAATTGAATAATATCTGATAATTTATCAGAAAGTTGGACAACATTATTAGAAATATCATTAAGAAAAGATGATTATTTTTCCACTTATTAAAGCAAAATTAAAAAATAAAATAATTGTTGACAATTGTTTATAATTTAATGTAATACAGCATAACTAAGCAGCAATTTAATATAACTAGAAAGTATGCTTTTTTGCTCTGTTCAATTTCTTGCTCCTCTTTTAAACAAGTCTTTTGTTTTGATCCTGTCTTACTCTTAGCCTTCCTGGCAACTTTTTTCTCTTGTCTTCTACCAGCCTAGTCTTGCCAAATTTTGCATTCTAAAAAGTCTCCAACATCCCTAATTAATATATTCAAATTAAACCAGTGAAAAAAAAGAATACAGTTTATATTAATTCACTCTCTGAGTACAAATGGCTCCTCGTTTAAGCAATGTTAGAATTACCTAAGAAGCTGCTGGAAAAATAGACTGTTCCCTTAATGAAATTGCCTTTCTTTATGCTTCAATTAAAGTTTGTAGATAATTATTTGAAAACCTTCATTACTAAAAACAAAACAGCTCCTAAAATGGAAATGATGAGCTATAAATATATGTATTTCTCAGCCACAAAACCAAAGAAATATACATACAGACTCTGCCTTAGAGTTATAGGGAGATTCTTGGACTTCAACAGCAGTTGTTTTTTGCTGCTGCTGTTCCACCCTCCCCTCTGAATTTCTGCTAGTTCTGCAGCAGGTGAAAAAAGCACAGAGCCTCTAACAGGAAAAAAGCAAACAGAATAATCCAGAAATTTTCCTCAGTATGAATCTAGTTTACTGACGAATGGAATAATTCAGTTTAACAGTGCAAACACAATGCTTCCAGTTAGAATGAAATATTTTTTCACTGGAAGCTATTAGTGATTCACAATTCAAGCTGTACCAAGTTCTAAAAACACACAATATGATGAGGAACATCCAGTTTGTGTGGAGTCAAATTTATCAAGAGGAACCTCTTCAGCCTTCTCATTGTCACTAAGTGCAACATAAAATGTGATCTTTCAGAATTTAATTTTGCAGGTTTTCTTTCCATTTTTTAATTTGACTATTCCTATCATAAGCATGGTACAATGTAATTTCATTCATACTAATTAAATTGATACATACTGTTTTGGCTGATACTTTAAACAGCTATAAGCTTCTACAGCTGATGCTGAATATTAGTATAAATTCTGTTATGAATCAAGTACAATAAAGGAATAGGCAGTAAACTTCATCACGAAGTAAGCAGTACTGGGAATCAAAAAACAATTTTCTTCGACTTGCACTCATGACAATTTAAGACATAAAATTGTGTGGTATTATACTATTTATCAATAACTACTAGCTGCCCTTAAAGAACATGAAATCTATATTCAGCATTACTGAGAGATTAAAATATGTCTAATGAAAGAGGACAGAAGTCAATCAGGTGTATTCCCTGAATACTGAAGTCGATCTTTACCTATTTCTTGGCATAGATTTTCACAGAGGACACTTAATCAAATACGAAAAACAACTTCATGACCTTTTTTTCATTTTCTCAAAAGCACCAGAAGATGAAACATGTCCCACAAATTGAATTAATCAGCTGAGAACTATCATGGAGATCTTTTAAGTAGGTTTTTTTCTCTCACTATCTTGGAAGAGCAAACAGATAGAATATAATTAGGGCCACAGATTTGGATTGCAGAATCTGGAACACTGGATTAAGCTGTAAAAAGAGAAAAAAACTGTTCTTTCTTTTTTTACAGCTTAATGGTCAACTAGATTTTTGCAGCCTGGACCTTTTAGCCTTATTTAATCCAACAACAGAAAAAAATGATCCCAAATTACCTAGCTGTTCTACACACTACCCTCTACTCACCTGCAAAAAGTAATGTGAAAATAATGGTAAGCTGGTACACAGCATGTCCCAGAATGTTCTTCATCATGGTTCGGGAAATTAGTGGCTTGTTGCGACCATATGGCCTACGCAGGAGCAAAGACTCCGAAGGGGGTTCTGTGGCAAGAGCTAATGAGGCAAAAGTGTCCATGATCAAGTTCACCCACAACATTTGGACAGCCTTCAGAGGTGAATCCTGCAAAGAAAGAAAGAAAAATTCCTTTCAAAAACTACTGTAATATACTGCAAACATAGTTCATGGCTATTCTTCCCCTTCCCCTAGTTCTTTAACTTGGGAATTGACTAGTGCTGAATTCATACATCTGGCTTACTATGATAATCCAGGAATACTAGCATTTGCAGTCCAATATTATTACTGTTAATACAATGATTAAATACTTCCTTAATGTTACAGTATGTCAGAGATAACAAGCCATTTCTTTTGTGCAGCTTAAATGCTCTTCTTCAAGTTGTTCACATTCCTAATTTCAACTGAATAAAGGGGAATACCAATTCTCTAATTCTAGTACTGTAGAAATCTTTGCATAAATGTGATGCAAAAAGAACTGCTGCAATCTTCTGATGAAAATATAAATAAATTGTTTATAACCATTAGCCATAGTAATCCATTATACACTGAATTATTGTCTCTATCACCTCTATTTGTGACCTTCCTGGGATATCTAACTGGCTACTGTTAGAAAAGCTAAATGAAGATTTTTGGTTTCCTTCTGAAAAATAAAGTTCTTTTTAATCTAATTCTCTTCTTATCTTGAATTTTTTATCTTTTTGTGCATGAGGACAAAGTTTTGATTGTTGTATTTGAAAACCTCCAATGGAACCTAGATCAGCTCTAATTCATTAGTAAAAGCCCAACTCTTGTAGCTATGGTTACCTGTGTGATGCAAGCACCCGTGAAAGCCACAATCACAGCCACTACATTGACTGTCAGCTGGAACTGCAGGAATTTGGAAATGCTGTCATATACATTGCGGCCCCACATCACTGCCTTAACAATGCTTGTAAAATTATCATCTGTCAGGATGATGTCTGAAGCCTCCTTAGCCACATCTGTGCCAGCAATGCCCTGAGAAAATAAAGACCAGACGGAGGAAAGACAATTAGTCAGAAAGGAAGCATTACATTTGTTTATGTTCAATTTTAAGACTTGCACCACAAAATGTTAAATGTCAGTTCATTTCAGATGTGACACTGCAGTGTAAATTACATGGAAACATCTTTTTTCTGAAAGATCCAAATGAACCAACACAAGATTCTTTGACAATTAAAATACCTACTCTTATCTTTTTTTTTCCTTTCAGATCAAAAACTCTGAGGAAAAGCTGGCCATTGCCTGTTTGCTTGGGACTTGTTGGTAAAGAACTGAAGCAGCTGATTAAGAAAGCTGTTAGGCTTATTGCAAAAATCAGTTACAGACATGTGGTGGCAGTCAGTGACTATAAAATCTTTGCCTGTTAGAATAGGCCAGCAAATCTCAAATGCATTAAGTAGGTTCCCTGTAGCGACCAATTTTCCCTAATGTTTGCCTGCTGTGTCCTACTGAGCCCAGGGATGGTGAAATTTTGTTTTGGGCTGCAAGATTTCTGATTTCTGCAACTGAAAAAGCTAAAACAGAAAATAGAACACGATGAAAAGAACTTTAATCTATATACAATGCTGCAGGTTTCTTTTAGCCAACCAGCCAGCCAGCCAGCATTATCAGTTATTAGTTCCATCATGCAAAAATACAAACAAACAAATAATTATCTGCTTTTTTGTTTGCAATGTAGTCCCTAGAATATTAGCTCATACCATAGCAAATCCAACATCTGCTTTCTTCAAGGCTGGGCCATCATTGGTGCCATCTCCAGTTACAGCTACCACCTGCCTCTGTTCCCCAACAGTACTGTCAATAATTCCTGAAAATGAGCTTAAGGTCAGTAGAAGATAAGAAGATAAGCAGACCCCTAGGTCTGCTGGCAAAATTCTAGAAACAATTTACATGATTATCATGTAAAGCCCTGACCAACCTAAGGCTATGATATCTGGACTATATAGTTTTCCAAGAGATTAATATCTTGTCCAGTAAGACAAATTGATGAGACATCTTTTTTTTAAATGTGAGGAATGTACAAAGGACTTTATTTTTGTTATCTTGCCCAGACAGTGGAATTCCCTACTTCTAAGAAGTTAATATAGCATATTCCCTTGCCAACATTCTGCTGCCAAGTGTGGATGGAATTGTATTGCTCAGATTGGTGTTTAACAAGTATTTGGGTTTTTTGTTTTATTTCTGATTTGCTGCTTTAAAAAAAATCTATTCAATATTTCATATCTAGTTTTATTTTTCATTTTTAAGGAGTTTTCACTGTGTAGGTTGCTTCAGGTATTTCATTTTGGACCTGGATACCAAAACATGAATACATGTCAATTCAGCAAATCCGGCTCTGTAAATGCAATGTATCTGTTCACTTAAGTTTTCATGTAGTGCCTTCAAACCTCTCTCCCTCCACTTATCTTCTGACATCATCTTAGAAAACAAATGCTACCTCTTTGGTTGACCATACCTTTCACAAGGGTGTGTTTATCAGTTGGTGAAGAACGTGCCAAGACTCGAAGTTTAGGCCAGATTTTATCCAGTTGTTCTTGCTCCACCTGCAGAGCAAAACCCCAATAGGACAAGCTAGGTTAGTTCTAAAAGGGGCTTTCAAACCAGTCACCCCTCTCTTCTGAAAGCATCATCCATTTTCTCAGAAGAATTTCATCTAATGCCCAATGAAGAATGGCATAACAATTGCAGGTAGTATGGAAAAACCGTTCAGTTAATATTATCATGGATCTGACATATCACAGAACTGCAGGGTAAATACCTTAGAAATTAGCAATACATGATGACAGCTACTCCACTGTAGCAGGCCATTGCACAGGCGTCTCCAAACATGGCAACTTTTAGACTTGTGGATTTCAACTCCCAGAATTCCTCAGCCAGTTTGGAGAACTCTGCCATAGCAGATACTTGCAACTTTAAAGAAATGGGCAAAGAAGCCTTCTGTATACCTAACAATACTATCTATTAATCCCTTTCTCTGATAGCTAATGTGCTTTGAATTCCAAAGATTCATGGTTCCACTGAGACCACATAAATGAATGAATCTATCATTTTTCATTTAATTAAGGATGAAATTAAATGAAATTAAAAAAAAAAACGTATAACCATAACTGAAAAAAGGATAGTAAAGAAATAAAACCTGGATATACTATGGTGATTAAAATAAACTAGACATGACAAAAAGAAAAAAGAAAACTTTAATTGGCAAGGAAAAAAGGAGAAAAAAGAACTGTTTAATAATTATAAACAGCAATGTAAAAATGAATTCAGTCTTCAAGTTTATTTTTAAATCTGGAAATACAGAAACATAGTGCTTGATCTTTTCATTTTTTGAACATTTGAACACTCTCCAAAAAAGTTAATAGACTCATATCCGGGATCTGTAAAATCTGGAGTAGATTTTTTTAAAAAAATTACATAAAATGATCTTCTTTGCCATGCACTAAAACTCTTCCTAAGATGACAAATTTCCATGTTTTAGGGATGCACTTTGCCATCACATTAGAATGAATACATCACTTAAAACAAAGTCAGGAAATCACATGTAAAAAGAGGGGTCAGAGTAAACAAAATACTGATTTGTTCTCATTTATATTTAAATGCAATGCAATGAAATAAAATAGAGCTAATGCGATTATTCTCCATATTTTAAATATTTTTCCCTCCTGCCCCACTTGGTAACATGCTTTGGAGATCTCAGCTTTGAACAAACTTGATCGGCTTCAATCCCTTCTTCATATTACCTCTCCTTTCTCATTGCGAATGAGCCGATTGAATTCCTTCCCTTCCAAGCACAGAAAGTCCTCTCCGGGCAGCAAGATCCCACACTTAGTTGCAATGGCACGTGCTGTGTTGATATTATCACCTGTAACCATCCTGACGGTAATACCAGCACGCTGGCACTTCTGAATGGCCTCAGGTACCTATTGGCAAGCCATGAAAAACAGAACCTATAAGCAAGCGACCATAAAGCAGGCAAAAAAACATGAGGTCTGAAATAAGAAATAATGGGAGGAAATTGTAATAGCAATAGCACTTAAGATTTATATACTGCTTTACACTGCTTTACAGCCCTCTCTAAGTGGTTTATCAACATATTGTCCCCAACAATCTGGGTCCTCATTTTACCGACCTCAGAGGGATGGAAGGCTGAGTCAACCTTGAGCTGGTGAGATTCAAACTGCTGAACTGCTGGTAGCCAACAATCAGCAGAAATAGCCTGCAGTACTCATTCTAACCACTGCGCTACCATGGCTCTAATAACTTGTATTGTAATGATAAATTTATTCTTCAGTCATGGATTGTGCCATGGCATCGTAATCTGTTTACAAGGAGGGACAACCAACACGGTTAAAAAAAGGACTATCTGAGTTTGCAGAAACACAAAACATTTGGAGAACAATTCAAAGAGCACTAAGGTCAGGTGAGGAGAAATTGAAAACCAGAGGTTGAGAAAGGAGAGTTCAGGGGCTGACATACCAAGTAAGAGCACCCTATTCTACAACACTTGATTATCAATTCCACTTACCTGAACAATTACAACATGAAACCACAAGTCAATGGCATAAATTGGCTAGTCAAGTGTTGAACAAGAACCAGGGAGATCCAGGTTCCAGTTGCTCCTCATGGAATTCTTTGGGGGCAGCCACTACCTCTTACTAATTTTAAATGAGCTCCATTGGATTCTTAAAATAGTTAATATGATAATGCAAACATGACATAATGCCCAGAAATTTCCTGCTTTTAAAAAGGAAAATATTCTGTATTTACTCAAAGTCCTAATGTAAATCTCATAGCAATTTGTGAGAAGAAACCAAGTCTATAATTGCTTAAAGTCAATGTAACCTATTTTGTGTTTTGCAGGGACCGTGCAACTTGCAATGGAAGGTCAAATATTTCCATTAAGAAGTGAGAAGAATTACAGTAGGAACTACAAACATGATAATCTGCTAGCTGCAGATTATTTTGAATGGGACTATATAGATGTAATAATAGAAAATGTTCAAGCATTAAATTGCTTTACATTTTTCCTAATGGGCCTGTGAAACTTGTTCTTCTTTCCACTACTCTGCCCTGCCATAACTAATAATTTCGTGAACTGGGCAACACACATATATTTCAGTGCAATACAATATGCATGCTGGATTGTGGATTCTCAACATAAATAGCCAGGCAAAATATCTGTGCTAAATGATTTCTAGAACAGACATCCTTGCCTATAAGATATATAAACTTCTTGCCTTTCTTCAAATACACAATGCTGTTAGGGGTCAATTTTATCCCACTCCTGTTATGGAATGGTATATAGAAACAGATTAATTTCCACCTCTTGACTGCATCCGATCATCACTGCTTAATGTTAACTCATTACAGATCAAACCATACATAGAATGATAGTAGTGCTGAGGACTGACTGAGAAGAGAAACATCATTAAGAAATCCGCAAATTGAATCACCGCCTCCAGACTAGTGCATGCAAGGCATCTGTGAAGCCATTTGCAATCCCAGATAATTATGGGAACAGTGTACAGGGGCCAGTTCTGAAATGTAATCAAGTAGTAGTAGTCATAGGATGATTTATTTTACATCAGTTGTCTGCTTGTCACCCCTGTAGCAAATTGTGAGAGAAAACAGAGCCTGGGGAGGATGAAATAAACCAAAGATAATGAATTTTCCTCAGTAACCACAATTTCTTCCTACAATATATTTAGATGCTTTAAAGAGGAATTTGTAAATTATAGTTGCCATTTTTAGGGCAGATATATCTGGTGTTCTCTAATAGGTACACAGAATGCATAATTTTTAAGTGAAGTAGTTATCATTTTCCATTTTTAGATGTCTATGCATCTTTTCCTGACAGTTTCTAATACCTACAACAATTGCAAAATAGAGTGAAATTCAAGAAGAGTAGATTAGTCTTTGTTCCTGCAAATCTATGAAAGAAAATGTGGGACCTTTCCACTATCTCCCTGCTAGGTAGGTACAAAAGACCAAAACCAGAACAGAACTGTAATTCTGCTATTAAACTCACAAGGGTTCTTCCCACAAGCAGCAACCTTACTGATAACACAAGGTTGTTATCAATGAACACAAGGTCTCTGTAACTGAGAGCGGCACAATCTTTAACTGTTGGTGGAAAATGAGCAGAAGATAGAGATGGAAAGAGTGTGGAACATCCTATAAAGCAGGGGTCATTTTCAAAGAACCATTTGGACCAGTTTCCCACAGAAAACACCGGGAGCCATAAAACCTGGGTGGGCGTGGCCAACACAAAGTTACTCATGCCCAGCCCAGTCACATAATACTCCCAACCATGCTTATCCAAGTATTGTGGCTCCCAGTATTTTCTTTTCTCTGGGAAACAGGTATCTCTCTCTCTCTCTCATCTCTCTCCCTCTCCCTCCCTCCCTCCTCTCTCTTTCTCCTCTCTGTCTCTCTCCTCATCTTTCTCCCTCTCTCATCTCTCTATCTCCCTTTCTCTCTCGCTTTCATCTCTCTCTCTGTCTTTCTCTTTCTCCCTCTCACTTTCAGTTCTCTTTCTCCCCCCTCTCTCGTGTGTGTGTATGTGCGTTCCCTCTTGAACAATTTCCAAAAACAGACAAGGGTTGGGTTGTTGTTGTTTTTGGCTGAATGTTGTTCTTTCTTCTTCTTTGAGTACTTTTTACAATATGATTTAAATCAAGAGTCATTTCAGATTCCCAGATAAATGACAATCTTTCATCCCCTTGCTGTAGCTCCCTGATGGCTGAACCCACCACTGGCTGGCCCCATCCTTCGCCCTCCCCTCCCACTTACTCTTCACCTAAGAAGCGAAGGGTGACGGCGGTGGATGGAGACTTGCTCAGTATTCCAGAGCAGGAGTGAAGTGTCCCTCTGCTTGCATCTTCTTCTGGCCCTTCTTGGTGCTGTGCACACCAGGGAGACGCACGACTTTCTCTCTGCTCTGAGACACTGGCTGGGCTGGCTGCAGCCGATGTCCACATCATAATGGGCTCCAGGAGGAGTGGATGCTGCCTCCCCCATTGTGAAGCACACTAAGTTTAAATGGGCTATGCAAGGTGCTTGCAAGAGCAGCCAGCAGGCCATAGAGGCATCAAGAAGAATATGGGGAGATGCTCATCTTTCTCTCTGCCCCGAGACACTGACGCTGCTGCTCTCGTTGCCTCGATAGGCCTGCTCTTGCAGCACCTAGCGCAGCACACTTAAATTTAGCATGCTTCACAATGGGGAAGACGGCATCTCCTTCTCCTCCTGGAGCCCATTATGACATGGAGCATCAGCTGCAGCTGGCCCAGCCAGTGTTTTGGAGCAGAGAGAAAGTCGTGCATCACCCCAGTGTGCGCAGCACCAAGAAGGACCAGAAGAAGAGGCAAGTAGAGGAGTGCTTTGCTCTCCAGTCTGGAATACGCAGCGAGTCTCCAACCGCTGCCGTCGCTCTTCTCTTCTCAGGGCAGGCGAGGAGTGCCCTGACTGTGAGAGGAGGGCAAGGGGAGGCCAGCCAGTGTTGGGATCATCCAACAGGAAGCTGCAGAAGAGGGCCCAAAGAGCCGCATGTGGCTCTAGAGCCGCATATTGCCTTATTCCAAAGGCATTCATTGATACAGTGAACAGAAATAGAAAAAACCCAAAAAGTTCAGGTAGCTCAAGAAAAAAAATCAAAATTGCATAAAGAAGTAAATCCAAAGCAAAGCAATGAAAAAACAAAATAAAGGATAAAAGAATAAACGGCAGGAAAATAAAAGGTGAAAGACAATAGTAAAAAAGCAGAGCAAGTCAAAGAGAAGGGACTGGAAAAAAAAAGATAACAGGTGCAATATCAAAATGACCAAAGGGAGCAAAACAGAGGTGAGCAGGCAGCACGGAAACAACATTGGAAACAGCAGAAAGAAAAAAGAATGAATATTATAAGATTATAATCAGAAAAGAATCGCCATTTTATACCGTCTGTGTTTGCTGGACTTCAATTCCTATAATGTCTAGCCAACTGGAGGATGCTGGGTTGGGAAAGCTAATTTAATATTCAATGTATTATGTGCACACAGGAAAGAAAGTTATCCTGGTACCTCTGGACGAACAGGATCCTCAATGCCAACAACAGTAATGCAAGTAAGGTCAGACAAAATCTCATTTTCAGCATCCCAGTCAGGCTCAACACCAGCAGGGAAATCCCGGTAAGCTAGACAAATAGTGCGCAGCCCCTGACAAGCCATTGGTTCAATCACTTTTTTCACCATCTCATCCCGGTCTTTCACTTTAAATAATCGAGTTTCCCCATTTTTATCCAAAATTTTTGTGCACCTGTGTTAAAACAAAAGGATTAAGCACATATTTCAAAAATTATGTTCATACTTTACAAGCAAAGCTTAAGCTATTTGTATATAACCTATCAACAGGACATGCGTCTCACATGTTTTCTTAAGGAATATATTAGACACATTAATTTTCAGGTAAATTATTAATTGTGTGAATTCTTTAAAAATGGAGGCTCAAGAAGTGTGATCAAAATGAATTTCTACAAACAGAATGCATGGAAATATGTGCATATGGGATTTAAGCCTTGAACTGCTAACTGAACCCACATACCTACAAATCTGTAACTTAAAACTTCTTATAGCTGCTAATTTATACTGGAAGGAAAGACTTCGATTACTCCTCGTCAATGAGTTGGGGAAAAGCATTGGAATATCCCAGAGTTCATGCTGGCTACACTGGAAAACCTTTAAAAACAACTCTTTTAATGTTAATTCAAGCTACTATCTTCATTCACTTGAGAAGTTTGGAAAGACAATTCTGGCAGATTGGAAGAGTTGATTGCAAGATATCTCAAATGGAGGTCAAATATATGGCTGCATCTTACATTCTACTCATAATGACTGAAGATTTTTAAAATATTTTTAAGATTCAGGAATGGAAGAGGATTGCAACCTCTTTTCAAACTGTAGTCTATAATTACAAAAGATTAGCACAATAATAAAGCCAATTAATGATGTTTCATCAATTACTTTTATTTCAACTATTTCTCAATTTAGTTAGTTAAAAGTTTTCCTGAGTGAAACATCTGAAGGAATCAGGTGAAGAGTCTGAATTAAGCCCATTAAAGCCTTTCCTAGAGAACCTAGAAACACACAAGAGAGAAGATATGCTAATAGAATTTTAACTGAAAATAAAATAGAAAAGCTAATAGGTTTTCCTTTCTGTTCATACTACCATAGGTTCTTTCAGATATTTCATACTAAATATTCATAATTTTTTTTGAATTGTTCCCATTTAGAAAAAGCACTTCTTCACTACCAGGTCTGCTGTATCTATCTCAAGGATGCATCTTATTAAAAATAATGTCCCAATAAGCATGAATAATACCAGCATTGAGAGGAACATTACTTGCGTAGGATGATCTCAGAGGCTCCTTTGCTGTACATGCGAAAACTCCCATCCTGGTTTTTTAGCACTGTACTCATAGATTTACGGACAGAATTGAAGGTGTAGACCTTATAGAGCTTTTCTTCAGGCACTTCACTACGGACAGCTTGATAATCCTGCTTCAAGTCCAGAACAAAGCCCAAAAGTCCACACTCTGTCTTATTTCCGACTTGACGTGGGAGTCCTCCTTCTTTCTCTGGTGGCTAAAATCCCAAATCAAATATAATAAGAGAAATATAGCAATTTCTTGGACCATAGTCACAATTATTTAATCTCTCACAGAAAGACTAAAACTTCAGTGGGCAGTTGTGATGAGATATAACTTAGACAAAAATATCTGATTAAGATAATTAAGGTAAGGAAGCTTGTTGGTTTAGAACTCTATTAAGCAGGCAACCAGATTCCAACTAGAGCATACAAAAGGGCATGAATGCAATGGGCTTCTTCCACTAGCACTTCTCAGGCAGATGTGAAGATTCAGAAAACAGAATTTAAGCTCTTTCACTATCCATCCATTCTTGATTTTTTTCCCCATGAATATTGAAAAGTGTTTATAATCATGAAATATTAATATTTTCTTTTTAACTGTACCACAATTAGTTAGCATGTTAAAGATGCTAGTTCATATTTCAAAGTACACCAACTTAAGAAATAAAGTAATGTATGAAGCATAGAGAATCTGGCAACCTAAGTTGAAGAAGAAGCCAACAGTCAAGGATTCTTGAACTCCTACATTGAATGGGCATTGCATCCAAAGGTTCAACTCCAGAATGTTATGATTCTAAATCAATTGCCATGCTATGAGGTAAAAAAAGGACACCTTTCCAAAGTCAAATGAACTACATAGCTATGTTATATCGCCCTTAACATCAATTCCAATATAAAAATCTGATTCAAAAGATCACTTCTTCTCAATATTAAAGCAAGAGAGAAGTTAAATTCCCCACTTACTGTTATCACAATCCTAATAAAACAGAAGCTTCCCTGAATGCATTTTAAAACAAAACAGGCATTTAACACCTCACATTGTTTACATCCAATTCCAAACAGTTTTATTAGAAAATAACAAAAATGCAATAGAATTTGTGGCAGGTATTGAACACTAAGAAATAAAATTTCAAAGAGAAAAAAATGTTAAATTATATTTTAAAAACCATCAGCAAGTTAACAAGATGGCTGCTGATTTTAGGACTATGTAGTGATATATCTATGGGGGATGAGCCACATGGGTATGAACATTACATTTACTTGCACTTTATTTAACAAGTCTTTTCTAGAGATCATGCATGAGCAATAAATGCACACCCATACATATTCTGAACCACCTTTTTCCCTAAATCCAGAAAGTTGACAGTACTCAGAGACATCCTTGCAGGAAAAGCATAGATGATAAAAACAGTATTACACTGTAAGCTCTATACCTTTTATACATGATCTACTTGTACATATACATAGATTAAAGGGTCACAACACTGCTTTTTGTCTTTTTAATGAAATCTTGCAGACGCCTCTGATATTCCTAGTTATTTTTTACCTTTCAGAAATTGAAGACTTAATCTCTAAAAGTTTCACTTTCTATTTGTGAAAAGAGAATATTAGAATTTTCTTATCTGATTGATTTGTCCATTGGGATTTTTTGAGAAAAGTTCATTCACTCATTTTTCTCTCTCACAGAAATCACTTCCCAATGTTCAGGAGGGAAGTATATTTTGTTAATACATGCTGATTATTGTGAATGTGAAATAAGGAGGAAGAGAAGGATTTTTATCATTTATACACCCTCACACTCAACTCAAGGCAGTGAACATATCTAATACTCTGGGTTCCTATTTTCCTCACTTAAAAAGAGAGTGACTAGCCCAAAATCACCCAGCTGGTTTTCATGTGTAAAGGAGGTATAGAACTCACACTCTCCTGCTTCTAGACTAGTAACTTGACCACTACACGAAACTGGCTCTCAATATTTCCCAAGCATTAATAATTTAATAATTAATAATGAGCCACAGTGGCACAGTGGTTAGAGTACACTACTGCAGGCTACTTCTGCTGCCTGCCAGTTGCCTGCAATTTGACAAGTCAAATCTTGCCAGGCTCAAGGTTGACTCAGTCTTCCATCCTTCTGAGGTGGGTAAAATGAGGACCCAAATTGTTGGGGACAATATTCTGACTCTGTAAACCGCTTAGAGAGGGCTGTAAAGCACTGTAAAGTGGTATATAAGTCTAAGTGCTATTGCTATTGCTAATTTTCCTCTTCTGTCATATTAAAAAAAGGCTTTTTCAAAGGCTCTAAGGCTAGCATCCAAAGTTATTACTGGGCATGTGCAACTAAATGAAACACAATCCTGAATTGTGTACCCTAGACTTGATAAAAGATATTAAGTATTAACCCCCAAATAAACTGGAACTTACCAAGATTTTAGAGGTATAGGCTGAATTTATTGAAACACCATTGACAATAAGGTCCAGGACCTTGGGCAGAATAGCTTCTGGGTCAGGAATCTGTCGGTAGTGGGTGTCTCCCACATAAGCTTGCACCACAGTCATTCGATTCATGGTAAGGGTCCCAGTTTTATCTGAGCAAATAGCGGTGGCATTTCCCATTGTCTCACAAGCATCCAGATGCCGAACCAGATTGTTATCTTTCATCATTTTCTGTGTTAGTGAAACATTAAAAAAAATAGTTTGAAAGATTCAAACTACTCAGTGGCACAGAGAATATTGGTAATCAAATTAACATGAAGATGCACAGATCAGAAAAGGAATGAATAAAATAGAAGATTTTTAAAAACAAATAATAAACCAGGGCTGTCAAACTCCCGGCCTGTATGCATCACATGCTGGCCACGCACACGCCCTGTTTAGCAAATGGAGAAAAAAAGTCCTGATATGTCACGTGATGCCACTGTGATGCGAGTTTGACATCCCTGCAATAAACCACAACTTTCAAAAATGCATCTAGAAATTTTCATCCCCCTATTGTGTAACATGGCAAAATTAACAAACAGAAGGATATATGGATACAAATCTTTTTTTGTATCTAGAAAACTTTTTGTATCTAGAAAAGGCAGGTGATCCAATGAGTGAAGGAAGCAGATGTAACATTTGAACTAAATATCAGGATTGATATAGCTGCTGTTAATGTTAATACTGTAAAACTGTTTTTCAAAATTCATCTAGTTACAGAACTACAGGCATGTCTACCTAGAATTCCCTTGCATATTTTTGCTTTTTTAATTTTTCCAAAATAACATTCTTTCAAACATCAAAATATATATTTAAAATACACTTCATAAAATTACATTTATAATGCCTCATATTGTGATGTCCAAAAATATAAGTAAAAATATAAATCCACTATCAAGTTGTATGTATCTATTGATGATGCAACCACATGTTCTCAAAAACACTACAGAAATGTTTTTCAACTTTTCAATTTCTGAGTCTTATCTATGGACCTAGAATTCTCCTATCCAAATTCTGTTTTAAAATTTTAATAGTAATTTAATTAAAAATAACAACTATAAAAGTAAAAACTTCAAACTAAAAAAATGAAAAAAGATGCAGAAGCAAGAAAATAGACAAAATAGAAAAGGAAGAAAAATAAGAAAACAATAAAGAAAAAGAAAATATATAAAGAAATATGTTTCCCCTTTATCTCAAGTATAACAATTTTAGTAACTTATCACTTTCTCTTAAAATACAACAAATAATCTCTTCTTCCCATAGCTTACCTGTAAAAAATCCTTAAAACCTTATCACTTAAGTCATGATCAGCAAAAATACATTAAGAGTTACCATAGATAACAACCAATCATCAATCTCAAACTTGATCAAATAAATCAACTCATCAAATCAACAATTCATTCCTTTTATTTTAATAATCTGGACCTTTAGTCTCTTCAAATAATACTGTAAAACTTGATTATTTTTTCTTTTTTCTTCTCACAAAACTCATTCAATCTTTAAAAAGCCTCTTTTGTAAATTTAATATAAGAATATTTTCCATGTCATTCTCTTGTATGGTTATTTGTATACCCTTTTAATGATTAAGACATCAGCCAGGTTCTTATTCTAACAAGCCCAACCTGCTTAATTTTCAAACAAAATATCACAGACAGGTGTTGCCATCTGCTCAGTAAGATACACGTCTACTTTTTTAAAAAAATGCATCTTAATGAAGAAACAGGGCAGAATAAATTTACAAATGAACACAAATGTATTTCATTGCATCTTATGTCCCTTATCCCACACCCAAACATAGCCTTTTCACAGTGAAAACCAAGTACAGTAATTTAACAATGCATCTCAGCCCATACAACCTTCCTGTCATGTCTAGATCCAAAAGCCTTAGAATTTCCTGCAAGTTCCTATTCTCACCTTCACAGAGTAGGCCAAAGAAATAGTGACAGCCAGGGGCAAGCCTTCAGGAACAGCTACGACTAGCACAGTGACACCAATAATGAAGAACTTGACAAAGTACTGGATATAAATGGGAGTACATTCAGCCAGCCATGATCTTCCTTGAATCCCAAAGGTGTCGATCACAAAATATAGCACCAAAATAATAACTGTGATTGCTGACATAATCAATCCTGAGGAGGAGGACAAGAAAAAAATTGTCACAAGGGGCTATTTCAAGCAGATTACAGTATTGACTGCATTATGGATATAACTGGAAGTAAGGCAGCAGATCTGGACTAAGGCTATTTTATTAAAACAGGAAATGTGTATTCTTCCAGATATTGTTGGAAATATCATTTTGTGTCCATACTTAACCAGGGTTCATATCAATCATATAGATATTCTAAGCTTAATATGTTATCTGTGAAGGTTGGCAAGCAACAAAACTGGAAAACATTTCCATCAGGGGTGAGTTATGCCACATGAGCTAAAATTGAGTCTGATTCATATGCAGTAAAAATACATTAAACTAGAGAAATATTGGGTTGGAACAATACTGAAAAATTGTGTAGAACCTATGTCCTGTAGTATCTGAACTCAGATTGCAAATTCTGCTGATTCATTAATGTCTGGCTTTCTAGAATCTTACCGTACCATACTGTATGGTACCATATCATACATACCATAGCATCACATATCATACTGTACCATACATCATACCATACCAAACCAATCATATCATCTGAGTCTAGTCTTAGCAGACAATCACTAAGCCATTTGATGTACTCACCTGCTTTTCCAATCTGAACTGCCAAGCGGGTAAGCTTTCCCTGCAACACTGATTTCTCCTTCTTTGGGACCTTCACCTTTTTCTTCTCTTTCTCCTCATTTTCCACCCCTTCTTGGCTTTTCAGTGGTTGGATCTCCAGGGCCACTCCATCCTGAGTTTTGGCTGAATCCAGGATGAAACAAACATGCAGTGAATGAGAAGAACAGTCATAAAAACACTGATGCAACAGAAAGAACAAGAAAAATGGCAGAGAGTAAGAGAGAAAGAATCCCAGCACATGGGAACCCCAACAGCACTCACGGAAACTTGGTAATTTGGAAACCTAGAAAATCAGGCAGTTCTGCTCCACATTCCTGTGGAACTGGTGACTAAAGCAGATTGTGAAAATCCCCCCCTTAATTAAATATGTTTCAACAGTTAACTTGCCTATACCTGGAAGGAAGGACAGCCTTGATAAGAAGATTTTGGGGGCTGGCTTCCTGAGTGCCTCAAATGTCTATGCAAGGCATCTCCTCTATTAGCATTTCTATAATATGTGTTCGTCAGTATCCGTTTCACTGAGGTAGTAAAAATGAAAAACATAATCTGTGAGCAGCTACAACGTTCGAAATTCTGATGGCATGGCTAAACCTAGAATTTTGTTATTGAACAAAGCTACTGTTGTCAACTTGAGAGACAACCATAACCAACTAAACTAAATTTAGCCTACATAGATGAGAAAGTGAAAAACAGCATCTGTCCAGTATTTATCATGGTTTATGGTTTGAGAAATTAATGCAAAAGAAGCATATAAGCTATCCAAATTTCTCCACTCTTAATAGAGGAGAAGGTCTTTATTAAAAAAAACTAAAGTAAATAAGTATAATAAATTCTTTCTTTAAATTGTGATTTCAAAGGTATATTCTAGAAATGAATTCCAAAAGCTATAAAGTTTATTCTCTGATCAGGCCATATCTTTTAAAACTACTGTCTTCAACTTATATATCTTGTGGGTGGGAAGGAGTAAGAGGAGAGGAAGGTTAATTATAAAGAGGTTAGGACTGGGTCAGTCAATGAGAAATGAATCGGTTAGTCCATTCAACCTCCCCTTCACCCATCCCTTCTAAGCTCTGTGACTCCATTCCTAATATTTTTGGAACCTCTAAAAATACAGTTGGCAGATCCTCAACTGGTGCATATCAGCATAACTGCAACAATTTATTTACCTACCAAAATCAGATATTCAATCCCCAAATCCCCAGAATTAATAAGAGCTTAAACAAAAACTAAAATCAAATGATGTAGGCTTTTATATTATGCACTTCTTTTAATTATTTATTGCTCATTTGGGTATTTGTATGCCCTGAGAATTATTTTATGCAGACTGAAATATAAATTTCTCATCCATAAACAAAGGCAAAATGCCATCAATTCCCAAAATCACCGTGGGTTCAGAAAAATGTGGGCAGTACTACCTAATAACTGATTTGCACAGTTAGGATTTATGGACATGATGGGAAGGGGCAAGGAAGAGGATAATCAATGCCAAAATAATCCAAGATTTCAAGGTCAGAAGGAGGGAAAACTCAAAACTGTGGAGAAAAGGAAGAAAAAGAGAAAGGCAAAGTGCAAGAAGGAGAACAGACAGGTACAGAAATGGGCTTCTTCACCATAGCCTGGAAAGAACAGGGGGTGATACATATCAGAAAATAAACACTCACTTTGATTCAAAGCCCATGAGAAGAACAGAGTGCAATGAATACATACGCTGGACCCACCAACGAAGGTCTGATTTTTATTTTAAAAAAGATCAGATTTGGAACTGGAGATTAAAAACCAATCAACATCATCTTGGGAAGTAAGTAATTATCCCAATTGTACAGGAACTCACTTCATATCAAATAGTCCTTCATGCATATTTAACTAAGAGATTTCCATAAAGGTTTTACATCTTTTGTGTTTTGTTTTAAAACCATGGTATAGTGGCCTAATTCTTATGGTGCGTGAGTTATGCATGCAGATACCAAGGCATACACCTCATAGCATCGGCTCAAAAATTCAGCGCTCAACTAGAGGAAGATTGTATAGTACTAGATATAGAATTCTCCCAAGTAAGGATGGTTATACAATGGATAGAAAAAAGAGTGGTGGGTGATTAGCATTGTGGTAATCATGACACTCTCTTCTAGAACAACAAGGCGAAATTCCCGCCGTAGCAACAAAGAGCACAGACTCATGGGAAGAAGGAAGGAGGAATGCTCAGTAGTTAGTGTGGTGCTGGTTCAAAGGATGGAGAGGCTGGTTACCTTTGTTGCGATTTTCAGGGGCTCCGGTTTTTTTACCTGTTTAGACAAAGAGAGAAAGGGTGGAGCACTGAGCGCATGATTCTTGACTCTGATGTCCCTGATGGTGAGGGCACCTTTATGTGGGAACTCAGTGCTCTTATGGGGAGGTTGCAAATATTGAGAGGTAAGCTATACTTGATAGAACTGCCATCTGGATTGAAATGCAAAAGGCCCAGAGCAGTTCAACGTTTCTCCAACTAATTGCCATTATGAACCCCCTCTTTTCAATTCTTGTGCTCATTCTACTGAAAACAAGCAAGTATAGGAACAACAATTTGAATCAATGGAATAATTTGCTGTTCAAAATGACAGATTATATTATGACTGAGCTATCAGCACTAAATATTAAGGATCAGTTCTTATACTGAACTCCACTAAGTTATTTTTTTTCAACAGCGTGGGGGACTACATGTTTTTTTCCTACCACACTGAGCTTAACAGTACACCATCTATAGTACAACTCATATAGTTCACAGAATCTGATAGGAATGAGATACACCTAGTTTTGTGGAGCTATGTGGAGTAGGGGAATAGAAAGATTGGGTTCTACTCCCTTGAACATCATGCTCCATGTTGCTGTCATGATGAATTCTCTATTTCAATCCATATCAAAAGAAAAGAAAAGAAAGGGGACTTCTAGAAAATACTCATTTGTTATTAATACCTAGAATGTTCTACCTGCAGATTTATTCTTTGGCCTCAAGGAGAACATATCACCCCTATTTCTGCTGAGGTGTGGGTTAGAGTCATCTTGGATGGCAGCTGTGAATCCCCACCCACACCCCACCCTGAAAGAAAAAGATAAAGGAGCAGCTACAGCTCAAATGTTTTTCATTTCACTCATTTGTGTATTAAAATAAAAATAGGAAAAAGAAGCAACTTCTGCTTACAGGGGTAGATAGAATGACCTCGTCTGGCTACTAGCAAAACTGCACCACCATCCTTCCTCAGTCTTAGCCTCATTAAGTCCTGTCCTTTTAACACTGTTTCAGTGGGGTGATGTTGGAGAAGCTATCAGCAGATCATTTTTGCATATCCCTTGTCTGGCCAAGATGGAATTAAAACTCAGATACCTCTTATGCTATGAGCAAATCAGACCAGCAAGCAGGTTTTTGTTTTCATAAACCACATACCAAAGTTCTGTTTTCTTTGTCTTTAGTTGAAAGCAAAAAAAGCTTCAAAATCTTATTTGGATAAGCTACCATGCACAATGCTTTGTGAATTAATAGAGGCCGAGTAGTCCAGTAGAGGTTGTTAAAATTGTTTGGGTTCAGATTAACTATTTTATAATAAACACATACACTGATCATATTTACCATTTTCCAGTGATCATTGCTCAGCATGAGCTTATTTCACAATATGGAAATACGAACGACACATTTAAGGGGATTGCTCCAAGTATGAATAAGTTTTCATTAAGTAGTGGGTGCAGTAATGATTCCTGTTTAATAAAAATATAGTCACACGGACTGTGGAAACCACTCTACACTAGCCAAAATCAATGCTAGGTTGAAGGAAAAAATAATAGAATGTCCCCACAAAATACATCTTCTTAAGTAAATGTTTCAAAGAGATCTGATTTAAACAATGACCTAGAGAAATGTGTACTTATCTTTTGAGTGTACAATCTTTTGGACAAGGAATTTTATTCGTGCTCCTGATACATCAACTTTATTTTTAAGAGTGAAAGTACATAAAAAGTTCCACTAAAGATATATACACCATCGAAAACATGTTACCAGAAACTTCAGGGAAGTTCATCCAAGCAGGAGACAAAAGCAAGAGTTCTCTATTCCACTATTTGACCCCAAGTAACTTGATGTGCATAGCTATAATATGACTGTGGTTACATAATCAATTGACCTTAGTTATGATCTTAATAATTTTATTCTGGGATGAGAAACCTATGGTTCCTTGGTTTCTCCATAGTGGTGTGTCCATAGTAAGCAAGTTACACTTGAAGGGCCATGGATGCTCATCCTTGCTATCTGTTAAGAGCAAGCCTGTTTCTGTCAATGCCTATTGGTAGGCAGGCAAAAATGCATCAACATAAAAGATGTATCAGCAGGATTTTTCTTCTAAGATTTATAGCAGTACCATTTTTCTTCTAAGATGTAGCAATACAAACAAAAAAAAGGTGCCCTTAAATGGTAGCAGAGAAGTAAACAATCTTATGTCAACTGAATATGCTCACTTGTCACAGAAAGCAGGCCAGGTATTCAAAAGAAAGGATTCGGGTGGGGGAAGGAGGCAATATAATGGGATATTTTGTAAAAGTACATGTTGTTGAACACCCTATAAACAAGTACCTGGCACCACAACTGCTTATTTCAGGTCCCCTTGTCTTTTCCAAAATTCACCTGTGCTTGATGAAGATGATGACTCAATAGACAAAAATCTGCATATTGTTTCCAAAACCAACTTTTAGATAACAATCTTCTATTGTCTCTATTTCTTGGCATTATTGAGCTACTAGTGAACTGTCAGCATGATCATTGACCCTCTAATCTCTGACATGCACAGTGCCGATTACATGTTGCGTTTATAATAGGATGCTTGAACCTTCAGGTTTTACCCCCTTATAAAATTCAAAAACTTCCAATGTCATTAAGGAACTTCATGCTACCAACATAAAGAATGGCTTATGAATCTTACCTTTCTTGACTTTTTTCTCCTCATCCCCTTCACCGGCACCCAAAAGAGTAAAAATTATTCCAGTCTGTGAGTTGATACCCACAGCAGTCACCACCATTCGACCAGAGCCCTCCATTACATGAGTCCCTAATAAGAACAACAGGTGAAGCATGGGAAAGAAAGAAAGAAAAAAGAGGCAATGGCTAAAACAATATAATTAATTCCAAACTATAACCTAAAAGATGTTCATATCATATCTGGAAGATGAAACTTAATTTCTAGATCACTTGTTCATATTGATGTACATGCATGCATGAATTTCCTGTTTGTGCTAGCTTCAATATTCATAGCGCACATATAATACATGCAAGGAAATATATATAATGACTATTGAATAACTTTTTATTTTTTAAAGAAGCATGAAATGCTCAATCCCACTGGCCGACAAGAATTGGATAAGAAGTACTTCTTTTAAAGCATTCTTGAATGTTGTTGTGCTACTTCTCCAGGAAGAAGTAGAAGTTGAGTGATGCTATAGAGAATCAAGTATTCAGTATGATTATGCTACAGCTTCATAGTCAAAAAGAATGGACCAGATAAGTGAAGCTTGTGCATGAGATGGTTCAAAGATCCCTGCAAAAAGCAAAATAAATGTTGAATGTTTCCCAGAATAAACTTGTGGAAAATCTTGCCTAGCTTATCCTAGAAAATAATAAAACAGCTTCTTTACTATACAACTACCGGCATTTTCATAAAGGCAATTATCAGCATATGGGATACATTTGCACCTAGGTGCCAAAAGGCTCAAGAAACCTGAACTATAAATGAAGTTCCACTTTCCTGGAACCTGACAGACTTACCAGAAAGCAGCATAGGGTCTTTCTCCAAAGATTTCTTCACTTGGTCAGATTCCCCAGTCAGAGAGCTCTCATCAATTTTCAAATCATTTCCTTGAATCAAAATGCCATCTGCTGGCAACAGGTCCCCTAAAAAAGTCAGAAAAGCAATAGATCACCAAAGTTTTCTACACCAAATGAAGGCTTTAAAAAAATCCATCAAGCCAAAGCCAAATTAACTTTTGTATTTTTTTTTAAAAAAAAACTTAACTGATAACAGAGATGGGCATGTAGTCATTACTGGATATGCAACATGTTAGCATCAATTTTGCTGAATTCAGCAATGATAGGGGGAAAAAAATTCCTGCCTGTACCCAACTAATTTGCTTTGGAAAAAAATAAAGTTTAATTCCAATTGTACTGAGAAAGAGAGATAAATTGAGTTTCCACAGGCTGTGTTCCTGCTAAGCATTATTCCCTTTGCATATAAGAATTCCATTAGGAATCGAGGAAAATCCATCCATCCTTCAGCCGTGAGACATAATTGCAATTCCACAAACAAATAAGGGAAATTCAGATAAGCAAGTATATTTTGAAGGCTTTGAAAGAGGGTAGTCATCAGGACACATTCATGTAATTAATAAAATAATATTCAATGTTGATTTTTTTTCATACAAGTTTCCTTTGAACAAGTACCATAAGGTTCTCCAAAGTGCAAAGTTTATATATCTGCTTTCTTGCTTGTATTCTTTCCTATATGCCAATTTTTCAATATCGCTTCTAATCAATCTCTTTTTCACAAGAGACCATACATTCATTAGGCCCATGTATTTCTTCCAGACAGTTAAGCACTGCATCTCCTAAACATCTTATATTTCCTGTAGGAGAATGATGCTGGAAGGTCAGTATGGTGCATCTTGGAATAATGGTGTCTTTATTAAGCTGCAGATGAACTACACTGCTGATCTTCTCATCCCATTTTAGTTAAGTGTTGAACAGCAGTAGAAAATTGAGGAAATAAGGACTGGAGCTGGCTTTCTGTGCATATGGGTGCAGAAGGAAAGAAAATAGGAGCACAGCAATTTTTTAATGTAGATAACATGCATGGTATGTTGACTCACATAGGTTGTACAGTATCATCCCTCTCACCATGATACTTCTCCCAGCAGGAAGCAAGGAGTTGGATGCGCATGCAATATTTCCATGGATGGCAAAGATTGTTCACATGGTTTGTGAATGATAACTGACAAACCTAGAAGCAGTATCTATGTCTTAATGTGTATATGTCCCTTTGGTTTTAATCGCACAGTGATAACCATAAGCACAGTGATAATTTCAATACATGAGAAAAACATTCTGGAAAATTTATAGTTACTCACCATATTTGATTTGAGCAATGTCCCCAACCACAATCTCAGCTACAGGAATTTGGATCACCTGTCCCTTACGGATGACAGTAAACTTCTGCTCCTGCTCGATGCGACTCTGCAGACCCCGGAATTGTTTCTCTTTGCTCCAGTCATTGAAGGCTGTGACCAACACCACAATAATAACTGAGAAGAGGATGGCTGCTCCCTCAATCCAGCCAGCCTGAGCTTCGCCTTCATCTTCTGCACTGCCCTTTGCTTCACCACATACTTCCAAGAAAAAAGAATGGTTTAAAATAATACCATATTGAAATAATACTTGGAGAATCACAGAATCAGTATTTTAGACAGACTCAAACTTGTTATATTCCATAATAATTCTACAGACAACATTAAATACAAAGAAGGCAACATTTTTGTTTACTAGCACTTTGCATCCAAAACCCGAAATGAAAAAAAGAATATACATTCTGTTGTAAAGATTCCAGAGATATTTATCTGTGAACAAACTTCACAGGGTATAATAAGCTTCAACTACTGAAGGTAATTGTAAAAATATATCCTTAGCTTTACTGCGACAATGATAGCAGAAAAATAATCCATCAATCTATATCAGCTTCATGATTAAAGAAGAATTAATTCATTGAAATAATAGGAACTGATGAAGAATCAAAGGTATCAAAGTATGTTAACAATACTTTCAGAGATATCTAAGACTAAAAATGCCAAACTGTTCCATTCCAGTGGTAGTCTGGCTCTGAAATGATTGTTTTTTTAGAATTACTTCCAAAGCAATTTTCAAATGAAATCATTCCAAAAAAATAAATTCCAGCAATACAATACAATAAATATAACTACAATTCAAAACCATGAAGTACTGTATAAAAATAGAGTAGTTGATAATGAAATTTATACAACTGAACAAACAAGGCTTTTAATTCTTGTCCACATTGTGAACCCCTTTGATCTCAATAAAAAAAATCACTTCATACAGTAGGCAACTCAATCACGAATGATTCTAAGTAGCATGATAAGGAAGGATGTTTCCTCAAAAAACAAAGGCTAGGTAGGCCTGTAAAATGGTCTTGCATGGAAGAAAGTGGCTCTGGTCTAGAGCAGTTGAAGACTTCTGTATTCTCATGCAACATCACTACTATATAAGATGTCTTAGTTAGCAGTGGGCTTCTGAGTTCAATTTAAGGTGTTCTGAAATAAGCAAAACTGAATGATCCCCGAAGTCACGACATTGTCATAAATCCTTTGATCAAAAAAGGCACAAGTGGAAGAAACTGCTGTTGCAGTGAGCAAGTTAAGGAAGGTTTTTAAAAATTACATTGAAAGAAAGAGAAAGCCTCTTAGCTCTAAAGTTAGGTAACATAAGCTGGTCTGTTTTGCCACCATCTGGAATATGTTATGACTATTTTAAGCTTTACAAAACAGAGTAACAGAGTTGGAAGGAACCTTGTAGATCATCTAGTCCAACCCCCTGCCCAAGCAGGAGGCCCTACACCATTTCTGACAAATGGCAGTCCAAAGTCTCAAGTGATGAAGCTCCCACAACTTCCAAAGGCAAGCTGTTCCATTGATTGATTGTTCTGTCAGAAAATTTCTCCTTATTTCCAGGTTAAATCTTTCCTTGTTCTGTTTCCATCCATTATTCCTTGTCTGGTCTACAGGTGCTTTAGAAAATAGATTAACCTCTTCCTCTCTGTGGCAGACCCTCAAATATTGGAACACTGCTATTGTATCTCCCCTGGTCTTTTTCTTCACTAAACTAGCCAAGCCCAGTTCTTGTAACTGTTCTTCATATGTTTTAGTCCAGCCCCCTAATCATCCTGGTTGCTCTTCTCTGCACTTTTTCTAGAGCCTCAGCATTTTTTTTATAGTGTGGTAACCAAAACTGGATGTAGTAGTCTAGGTGTGGTCTTACTTAGGCTTTATAGAGTGGTATTAATACCTCACTTGATCCTGATTGTATCCCTCTGTTAATGCAATTTAGGATTGCATTGGCTTTTTTGGCTGCCGCTGCACATTGCTGGCTCATATTTAGCTGGTTGTCCACTAAGATTCCAAGATCCCTCTCAGAGTTACTACTATTGAACCTGGTTTCACGCAGTCTATATGTATACTTTTGATTTTTCTTGCATAAATGTAGGACTTGACTTTTCTCTACATTGAATTTCATTTTGTTAGATAGGGCCCAGTGTTCAAGTCTGTCGTGATACATCTGGGTCCTGAGCCTGTCTTCTAGGGTGTTAGCTATTCCTGCCAGCTTAGTATCATCTGCAAATTTGATAAGTTCTCCTTCTCTCTAAAACTCATCTTGCCGCTCCCTGTTTTAGTGGAACAAAATAGTGCCAACGTTTGGCACTAAAGATTAAAAACTGCTCTCCCACAAACCTTACCAACATGCAGAGTCCCTTTCAGGAAGCCTTTCCTCAGCTCTTTGCTTCCTGAATTTTCTACAGCACCCCCAGGAAATGCTCCTTCTTGCTTGAGGCATTCAATGTATGGAAAAGGAGGTTCTCTCAACAGCCAAAGAATGTATTTTAAATGCCGAAGAAAGGCAACCTTTTGTTTTCCCAGGCATCTAAAAAACTACCATCTGATTCTGCCACTGTGAGGCTCTCCTGTACTTGTAGCATCTTCTTTTTATTAGTTTATTCCTGATGCTGATTGTTAGCTTCTTGAGAATATATGGCCCTTTTCTTTGTGGTGTGCCTGTTCCAATCTAACAACCATGGGTACACATAACAAACACACACACACACACACACACACAAATAAAATAAAATACTCATAATACTAGCTTTTACAGCAGGAAAGTGCTGAAGAAAGTGCTGAAGAATTATTCTAAGAAAAACTATTGCTTCTCTAGCAATAAAATAGTTATATCAAATATTTTAAGATGCAGAGAAAATGAAGCACAGAATCTTTTTCCAGATGAGAATTTAAGAGAATTTAAGTATAGGAATGATGGCTAGAATCAATCTGGAATCATTGCAATTTATTTGTTTATTAAATCTTATAACAGAGCTATTACAGATAAGAATTTCCTTTCCCTCATGCCAAGGAATTTGTTTTCTTTCTGTTTTTTATTCCTGCTGCCTAATATAGTTATCCTTCAAAATTAATTTAAGGCATGTTTAAATTTTAAGCATACCTGCTTGATTTTGGAAGGATTTAAGTTCCTTGGGCTGTGAGATTACTGTTATATATATGGCTCAATAGTAATTATATTCAAACAAAAATGTTTTAATTCTATCAAAATCAACATTTCAATAAGCAATATTTAAAAACAAAGCTATAAATTAAACAGTGGTATGTCAACAGAAAAAGATATTAATATCTTTTAATATAAATTTTATTTGCGTTTTCACAAAGACATACAAATAAAACATCTTTTTTTGAGAATAGCATAATCCCGGGTTATCACTTCTTCATACAGACACAAACTCAATTTCATATTCATCTTTGTATTCTATTCCATATCTCATTACCATTTTAACATTTTCTCCATAATTTTTCCCCTCCCATGGTTTTCTCATATTTTTAATTATCTCATATCTAAATTCAATTATATTTCTTTTTCTAAGTTTTAATGTTTTTCTAATCATTATATTTATACTTTTGTCTGTCCTGTTTCAATTTCATATTATCTTTTCACATTAAACAAATTTCCCCCTGTAGTTACTAATTGGAGTATGACACCTTTATATCTTTTAATTTTATCCATTCAACTCTTTAAGCTTCAATTTATGGCTTTAGAATTATAACATTCAATATAGTACATAACTTCCAATTGAATTCTGCTTGGTACATTCTTAAAATACACACTATGTTTTTTTAAAAAATTAATTAATTAATTAATTTATTTATTTATTTATATTCAAATTTGTATACTGCTCCCTCTCCCTAAGGACTCGGGGTGGTGCACAGTCAGATAAAAACATATAAATACAAATACAATAATTTAAAATAAATTAAAAGGATTAAATAGATTGGCATTAAGAATTAAAAGTAGAGAATTAAGAAAGTCAAAAACCATATAAAAACTGAATTTAAAACCATTACACATAACTCTAGGCCAGACCGGCTAGATGGAATGTTCTTTAGAATATATATATATATACAGTATATAACAATAGTAAATAAACACTCATTCCATTCCAATTCAATTCTATCATTAATATTAATTGCAATCTTAATTTCTTTAACATTTCTTTTCAATTGAGTATCATACTTCCTTGGGAATACTTATAAACTTTCCATAATTAATTCTTTGTTTCATATTTCTCTTTACTTATATTTTTATAAACCATTAATAATAAATAACATGTTCCCATCCTTTCCTAATTTCATTTTCTCATTCTTTTTATTTCATCTATTTATTAACAAACATTCCATTACATTACAATAAGTATTTTATCCATCATTTTAATCATACATTGTTTCATATTTTCTAAAATTATTTCTATTTCTAATATAACAATACTATCTTATGTACCTTTGCAGAAATCCCTTTTTCAATTAAATTTTCACCCATTGTCTTATAGGCTTATACTTTCAATCCTTGTACATTTTTCCTGTTTCTCTATATCTTGTTTCTGTCTTTTATAATTTTCCTTTCTTTCTTCCCCCTCTTCTTCTCCCTCCCCTTTTTGACCCCTTGTCTCTCTACTTCTAATTCTCTCTTCTGTAATCCTCTCTTCTGTTGCTTCCTAATATTGTAATTATTTTTCAAACTATTCTTTTTTTTTTTTGGTTGGTTGTCTTTTCAAATCTTAAACTTTCCACTCTCTTTCCCCCTTTTCCTTTCTTTTCCCCACATAAAATTACTTGATCATTAAAGATGGCTTCTTCTTTGTCCCGACCTTCTTGTTCTACAAGTGTTTTTTGTTGTTTCTCACAGTTCCAGATCTCCATTTCTAAAAATTGAAATATGAAGCCAAAAGAACCTCTTCCTTCTTGTGCATCTTCTTTGTATTTTTTAAGTTCCATTTTCAGTTCTTCCAAAAGTGATGCCATTTTAAATACTTTTAAACAACCACCAAGTTGATTTTAGTCATTTAAATCCAATAGCCAAAAATCCAAAAATCACCAAGTAATCCAAATAATCCAAAGCTATTTCTTCTTGCTTCTTTTTTCCACTTTCTCTTCCTGGGGTTCTGTTATTTTGTTACAAAGTTTCAGTTAGAATGTATCTTTAGGAATCTTGTTAAAGTTTCACTATAAGTTCCTTTTAGTTCCAGGCAGTCTCCTCCATTTTTCCAGATCCCGCCCTTTTATTCTTTATTCTTATTCTTTCTTTTTCTCTCCTTTCCTTTTAAAGATTTTTGAGTATCCAAAAGTCTTTATTATCACTTTGACATTCTATTTTCAGCTTAAATGCCTATTGATGTCAAAGTGGATTTTTGTCAATTTCTTACTTAAATCTCTTAGCTGTCAGTATAAGGAAGGGAAGAAAAGAAAAAGCCAAATCCTTTCCCTTCCCTCTCTCCTTCGCTGCTTCAAAATCTTCTTTGGGAATAATGTTATTTTTTATAATTTAAATTCCACGGTACCTTATGTTGTTGCTTTTTCAGTTCAACCAAAACTTTCTCTTCTTATCTTCCTACTGCATATTCTTTTCTGGTTGAGTTCTTCTTTGAGATGGCCATTTCTGACCACCACTACAACCGCCTTTGGGAAAGGGAATAAGGCCAGCTGGGGAGGAGAGATGCGGCTCTCCTCGACCCTGCTGGCAATCTTCCCCCTCTTCACCACCTCTACGGGGTGGCTTAGCCCCAAAACCAGCTGGCTCAGGGCGCTCCAGAGGCGAGCACAGATTGAAACTGCGCATGACTGCGGATTTCTGTCACCGAAGAAGCTCAAACCGGAAGTCCAGAAAAAGATATTAATATCTTAAAAGTGTCTCAAAAATGAAATCATAAAATGAATTACTTATGTAATCAATCTGTCTATTACAGTCTTACACCAGAGACCAGAATAAAAATGCTGAGTAGATATACAATTAAAAATTCTAGTATAAAATAATAAATAACAACAAAAATCTATAATAAAATCCAGCCTGTCAATTATACTTGGTCTCACTATACTAAAATTACAGTCCATAAACTGTGTGGCCTGTTGTAGGTTCAATGCTAAAAGGGAAAAGACTAAGCAGTTCAAAGATTTTGTCACATTTGTTATATAATATAACTATAGTGGAGAAGACATTGTTTGTGACGAATCCCCAGTGCTGCTGTGCAGAATTTGGCCATCTGCACTATAGTTATGGACTGTTGCTTGTGTAAAATAAATCAGCTAAAATAATCTAGAATATTTAATTTCTGTCTCTGTTTATGTGTTTAAGATTGTAGAAATCTTTGTGCAACTGGAAGACAATGAGTTATTTCAATTAAAAAAATAGTGAAAACTGAAGTGATTTAGAGAGAATTAACAGACTCTATTTATAGAATGAGTTTAATAAACCCTAAAAATGTTTTATAAAACTACATTGAAGATCAAGAGTCAAATTATCTTCTTTGAGAAGACCAAATTATCTGAAATAAATAATTCCAAGAAAAAGAAATGCATCCAAATCCTTCTGTGAAAGAAGTACAAATCAAATGGAAGAAATACAAATCAAAGGAAGGAAAGAGAAGAAGGCCAGCTGTAAGGATTCAACTGGTGTACCACTGGAAGATCTGAAGGTCTCAATTTACAATGGATCATTCTGAAGGTCTTATCTATGTGATCACTAAGAATTGTCATCAGGCTGATGGCACATAAGCAGCCAATTAAAGGAACCAACTGAAAATAACAACAGCTAGGCAAGTTATTACACGTTGGCACATCCAGCAAAAAAATATTCCATTTGTGATAAGATAGGATAGCCTAGGGAATATTGGTATTTGTCTGTGAGATAAGGGTATCCCAAAACCATTTCATATGCTGATAATACTTACAAACATACAAACAAATCTGAATATGTAAACAAGTCACTTATAGCATTTTAAGATAAATAGAAACAAATTAACTCTCCTTTCCGTGAGAGTTACAGCAGTCAACTGTAAAGTAAACAGCTAAGTGCCTAATTTGTCACCTGTTTTTCCATTCAAATTGTTTTATAGATAAAATGACTTGCTATTCTAATTAAAAAATGTATTCAGAATGGCTTTCCACAATTTATGAAATTAATTTGGCAAAAGAAATGCAATTCTCAAGTTACAATCAAAAATATTGGAAACATCTAGCATAACAGTCTGACAGTTTGAACAGGTTTTGGTCTTTAAAAAAAAACCTAAATGGCAGCAGCAAAATGTCAAATGAAATTTAATGCAATGAGAGCAAAATAATGCACAATGCAAAGAGCTATTTAATGTAGGTATAGAATACTGAGCTCTGGAAACAGTTTTTAGAGTCACTGCACGTTGTTGAAGTAACCAGTGTACCACAACAGAAAAAGGCAAGCAGAAAAATCAGAAACTCCTAAATCAGAAGCGGGAGCTAACAAAAGAAAAGCAGCTAATCAAAGTCACTGTTGTGCATATTATTCAACTCCATGAAGAGAAGAGAGAAAAGAATGATTCCCAAGAAAAGAGAACCAAAAGCAAATAAAACTACAGACAAGGACAATTGCAAGGAAATGCCTAGCAGTCTGCTGGTGGAAGAATAATACTCTTTCTTTCCAATAGGGGAAAAAAAAGATAATCGCAAAGTTGAATTTATTCCGGTCTCATGAAACATAAATGAGACTAGCTAAATCCAAAATTGCTCCCAAAGATTCTGTTAATACAAGGGACAGATCCATGAAATGAATTATCAGGAGATTTCATAAAAAGCCAATTTTATGTAAAATACAACTATTCCACAGAACTGTAAAGGCTGTAGCATAGCTGTAAAAGCTACTAGCATAGATGTCTATGTAGACTCTCAGTTATCCAGGTCATGGTTGTCCCAAAGGTGCTGTTTCAAGAGGCAATTGGATGTTCTGGTTTTTCTTTGAAGACATTTCATTTCTCATCCAAGAAGCTTCTTCAGAAACCAGAAAGTCCAGCTGCCTCTTGAAAAAGCATCTTTGGGACTACTAGCATAGAGTAGTTTTAAAAAAAAGGATACAGGACTACCTTTTTGGAGTGAGACTATTAACTGCTACTGTGACAGTTCTATGTCAGAGAGAGACAGAAAATGACAAATTGCTCTTCTTTTAAACCTTGACTTTTCTATTATATCAAACTTTCAGCTCAATCATTTCTAATCACAAGATGTTGGGCTAAATTAATCAAGTGAATTTACACAATTTATCTCATCTTAAGTCAGGGGTCTTTAAACTTGACAGCTTTAAGACTTGTGGATGTCAACTCTCAGAATTCCTCTTCCAGTCATGTTAGCTCAGGAATTCTGGGAGTTGAAGTCCACAAGTCTTAAACTTGCCAAGTTTGAAGACCCTTGTCTTAAGTGACCAGTAAGAAAATGCCCCCTCAATAATGTTAAATTAAAGTGCCTCATCCATATTATCAGAATAAATACTGCAAACTTAGAATGGAAAATGGAATATTTTAAAATAAGTTATATTTCTGAAATACTGAAAAACACAGCTAACATATTTATATTAAAAACCTAGTGACCAAATGTCTGCCTATCTAACTTTGAATGTACAAAACTTTCTGTCCTGACTTTGGTAACAATGTATTACATTATATCAAATACAAGCTCTTGTAATTTATTCTGTGTATTTGTAATAACATGGCTACAGTAAGAAGAGCATTAATTAATTTAATAATCTACTGAATCTATATAAATAAAAAGTTAATTAGTTTCATTTCAAGTGTCTGTTTTCTTGTGCAGAAATAGTTTTTAGGATATGTGCCCTAGAACAGCCTTCCAAAACTTGGCAGGATATGTGCCTTAGAACAGCTTTCTAAGATCTTCTATATTCTGTAGATATTCCGAAACTACAAAACCTATAACTTCCACTTTTTGACAATGTTGAGAATTCTGTGAATTGTAATCTGAACACATTGGGGATGGTGTCAGCATGGGAAAAGATATCCTAGGCAGGAAAAATACCCCTAGTGTGGATCGAGTTATGATAGTGAACAAGTCTTCTAGCAAGGAGCAATGATAGTTGCCAAGCACAAGCGCATTATTAGAGCTCTATTTAGACAGAGCTCCTCACTTTCCTCTTTAGGCTAATGCTCAGTTTACAGCTCCAAGGATTTACATCCATCATCTCCTTTTATAAAATATGTGTTGGGGGGCGGAACTGAGTTACAGCAGTTAAACTAGAACTTCCAATAGAAATTTTCCATAGGAAACTGAAACAAATTTCAGTGACAGCAAAAAAACTTTGCTGGGTTTTTCACTATGTCAAAATTAGCTATACAGATGTCTTCTCCAAACAGCATTAGCCAGTTTCAGTTTTAAAAAAATCCCTAGTTAAAAGTTGATAAAGTAGTAAGGGATCTGATCATCTCAAAACAAGATGCTTCTGGATATCTTAAAAATCACTAGACTGGGCAAAGCATTTCCTTCAGTTGTCCTCCTTTAGTTTTCATGGTGTCAGAAATACCCTAGCCACAATTCTGGGAATTCAAGTCCACACATCCTAAAGTTGCCAAGTTTGAAAATTACATGGCTTAGAGAGTTGTCTTGTAACCTCTTATGTGTTTTTCCTCTTTATGCCTATTAGAGTGTCATATCTTACCATAATCACCAAATACAGGTGATTATTTTAATATCAATGTGATCATAGAATTTTCAATTGTATGATCAACAGTCACCAGCCAAAAGTTCATCTTTTGTTTTATGACTTTTTATGACACTCACATAATACTGAATTATTCTTTCAGTAGATTGCACTGAAATATAGTCTGATATTTTATTAAAGTTTGAAACGCTGCACATTATAAACTCAAAAATAAACCCTAAATTATTGCAAATAATATTGTCTTACTTTTTAATTAACAAAATGGCATTATTTACGTCCTGGGGCTTGGCTTGTTTTACGCTTTTTAATGGGTGCATCAATATGACTTTAGTTAAGGTAGTTTCCAAAAAACATAAAACCATGTCTTACTTTTCTATTCCTTATGGAAATGAAATTATTATAAACTTGGCATTTATGATTTTATGCACTCTACAATTTAAGCTTATTTCAAACTGACACAAACACTGCTTGGGTGATTCAACTTTTAAAGCCATTTTTGGACAAGTATATGATCTATTTCAATCAAATGTTAGTTAACATAGGTGATATGCCAACAAATGTACTTTATTCAGACTTGTGAAGGAAGGCAATTCTTCATTTCTTTTATAAAATTCTGAGTAGCAATTCAAAAGTTACTGGCAAAGACCTCCATGCTGAATTCCAGCACCAGGATGTTTATAAGCAAATGAATCAGAAACAGCCTACAGTAGAACTAGATTATTTAAGTTTTATTTCTTTTAATGGGTAATCAGAATATAACTGCAGTCTCCATTTGCAGTTTAAACCTTTCATTATAAACTTAGAGAAGGAAGTTTAAATAAACAACCCAGGATCTTTCCTTTTTATTATAATGTAGCATAAAGAAGCATCTAGATATTTCAATACCTTGGTCCCTATTTGAATTTTGCTTATTTCAATTAGGAATATTTTTCTTCTGTTCTTTCAATTTAATATACAAATAGTTACTGGACTATATAGTTTATATAAGAAACGCAAATTTCAAACAAACATGTGAAAGCACTCACCATGAAAAAAATCATTACTATCATCATAAAACTTAAGAAGGAAAACAATTTCCTTCATTGGTAATGATGAATGTTATTAGTGATATTTTTTATAAACACTAGAAAAGTGATATACTCTGCAAGAACAGGATTTTTTCAGGTGAATATTGATAATCTTCCTCTTCCTCAAAAACACTTGTTAATTTAAGACTTGAGTTAAGGCTTACCCATATTAGTTAAGCCATCAAAGATAAGGGAGGGAAGCCACATCATAGAAAATATGAATTTCCTTTATAGAATCAAGTAGAGAAAGGATGGCATAGAATATCTTGCTTTTTTAAAAAAATAGTATTATGTATACTTAAATATAATAGAACATATTATAATTACTATGTGTACACAAATGTTAGAAGTTGAAAGATTAAGACTATGTATATTTAAATTGTACTATCATAGGAGCCTCTGTGGTGTAGTGGTCAGAGTGCAGTATTGCAAGTTACTTCTGCAGCCAACTGCCTACAATTTGGCAATTCAAATCCCATCAGGTTCAAGGTTGATTCAGCCTTCCATCCAGTGGTGGAATTCAAAATTTTTTACTACCAGTTGTATGGGTGTGGCTTATTTGGTGGGCGTGGCTTGGTGGTCACATGGCTGGGTGGGTGTGGCTTGGTGGTCATGTGATTGGGTGGGCGTGGCTTGGTAGTCATGTGACTGGTTGGGCATGGCCAACTCGACATCACTCATGTCAAGGGGCATTTCGCCCAGTCCCTCCCCTCCCAGCCACTCCTTGTTACCCCCAGGCTCAATGTATCGATAGTTCTGTAAAAAATTTCACCTTTTTTCGACTTTATTATCTGCTTCCACATACTATAGATGTACTTTTATGGACTACTGAAAGGAGAAAATGGCTCACATGCTTTGTCCAAGAGTGTGATAGGCAGGTCACAAAACAGGGTTTTGAGGGGTTGCCACAAAGAAGCGGGGGCAATGTATTTTCCAAAGCAGCAGAAGGCAAAACAAGAAGCCATAGATCGAAACTGAACAAAGAAGAAGCAACCTAAAACTAAGGAGAAATTTCCTGGCAGTGAGAACAATTAACCAGTGGAATTGCTTGTCTCCAGAAGTTCTGGGTGCTCCAACACTGGAGGTTTTCAAGAAAAGACTGGACAGCCATTTCTCTGACATGGTATAGGGCAGGCAACCTTGGCAACTTTAAGACTTGTAGACTTCAACTCCCAAAATTCTGAGAGGAATTCTGGGAGTTGAAGTCCAGAAGTCTTAAAAATACTAAGGTTAGAGACCTCTGGTATAGGGTCCCTCCAAAGATTATTCTGACACCTTTGCCTGGCCCTCCACTCAGACTTGGCATCCTCAGTTTTCCTGTCTGAGCAGAGGGTTTGGACTAGAAGACCCTTCTCCCTTCCTCTCTCATTCCCTCTTTTTCTCTCTTTCCCTCTTTTTCCCTCTCTCTCTCTCAAAGCCACCGCTGGCCAAGTGCTCTTCCTAGGTTCCCCTTTCTCTCCCCACTCTGTGTGTGTGTGTGTGTCCCTCAAAGCCATGGTTGGGCTTTCTTTGGTGCTCTTTGCTATTTTCATTTTTTCTTTTTGGAATCAAGACTGGCTGAACCAGAATCACCAGCTGCGGCACTTTGCACAAACACCCCCGGACCTCTTTTTTCTTTCTTTTCTTTCTTGTTCTTCTCCCTTCCTCTCTCATTCCCTCTTTTTCTCTCTTTCTCTCTTTTTCCCTCTCTCTCTCTCAAAGCCACAGCTGGCCAAGTGCTCTTCCCTATCTTCCCCCCACTCTCCCCCCTCTCTCTGTGTCTCTCCCTCAAAGCCGTGGCTGGGCTTTCCTTGGTGCTCTTTGCTATTTTCATTTCTTCTTTTGGGAATCCAAACTGGCTGAACAAGGATCGCCAGCTGTGCTGGAAGCATCCCTTCGGGTGACCCTTCTCCTCCTCCTTGGGTGTGCACGCCATCCTCCCGGCCCTGCCACGGCTGCCAGTTGTAAGGAGGGGAAGGGGGAGATGGGTCGCCCGAAGAGACCTTCAAGTGCGGCTGGCGATCCTTGTTCAGCCAATCTGGATTCCAAAAAGAAGAAATGGGATCCGGCCGCTTCACTATCCCCTGCCATCACCCTTACCTTCTCAGGCCAGGCGAGGGAGGGGAGGATGAGGGGCAGGAGGACCAGCCGCTTCAGGCAAGGTGAAGAGGCGTCGACCAAGCACAGGAGAGTAGAAGCCTGGGAACGATGGCTCCTGGCTCAGCCGGCCCAAGAGGCTGCTGTAGGCATATCGGGACAAAGGTGGCGAGAAGCCCCGGGACATCCGCCCACCCACCTGCTGGCTGGCCGGGCCGGAAGAGGCGCATCAGCCAGGAGAAGGCAGAAAATGTGCTCCGGGAGGGCAGGCAGGCAGGCAGATGTTGCGGGGCTGTTGCACATGCGTACTGCATGTGTAGCAGCTGCACACACATTGCGCATGTGCAGCAGCCCTAGGACATCCGCCTGGCCACCACATGGTAGAGAAAGCTAGGAGAGCGACTTGGACAAGCGGGCGACCAGGCGAACAGGCAACCCAGTTCGAGGGCGTGGCCAGCCAGGGGTTGGTACCAGTTCTGCGACCCACGCCAAATTACCTCTACCAGTTCTCCCAAATAGGTGCGAACCGGTTGAATACCACCTCTGCTTCCATCCTTCCGAGGTGGGTAAAATGAGGACCCAGATTGTTGGAGGCAATATGCTGATAAACCGCTTAGAGAGGGCTGTAAAGCAGTGTAAAGCGATATATAAGTCTAAGTGCTATTGCTATTATTGTATGTAAAGTATTCTAATGCTTCTAATCATGGGATGTGCCTATTAGCATCCGATTTCTTGGCTTTGTGAAGCTTGAGACAAATAACCAAATAAGTATGTTTTTGGATCAGGTGTTATGTTATCCTCACCCTGAATTCAGCATTGTACAACAAGCTAAAGCAGACAAAAAGTCTTTGATGCTGCAAGGAACAAATTCAACTGGGGAGTGGGAAGTGTGGGGGGAGACAAAAATCTATATTTTATGGTCATCAAAGTGAAAGAGCAAAGAATTAAAGAATAGTAAACCATTCAGTTAACGCAAACTCAGCACAGATAATATTCTCATAGAGGGACTAGGAAACAGCCAATAGTCTTTCATACTCAAAAATATTGTTTATCTGAAATGTGATTTACTTTATTGTTGCAAGGTGAGTCATCCATTCAGAAGCAGCAAGCCCTCAGGATAAAGGAGAGACATATTTCAGCTGGTCTGGGCCTCATTTTTAAGCTATAGGAGATTCCTATATTCCTTACTCTTCTCTGCCTTCCAATCTTTTCTCACGTTGTCTGAAATTTCAAGCACTAAAATAATTAAGCAACCTGCTCTAATAATTTGACAGAAATAGTGAACTAGCTGAGCATGTTTATGCTTTTTCAACTTATACAGGGATGTACAACAGCTGTACAATACCTCTATCTTCCCAACACTATGCTAATGTTTATTAAGAAAATGCAATTCACTTACTTTCATTGTCACCATCAGGAGGATGATAGAAAGAGAGACCCAGAGAAATTATGGCTGCAATTTCCAAGATGATTAATGTGACATCCTGCAATGCTTCCCAAACTAACTGCAGGAAGGTTTTGGCCTTTTTGGGTGGGATGAAATTCTGGCCAAATGCTTGTCTTCTTTTTTCTAGATCTGCTGGGTTCCCAGACAAGCCTGCAAGCAAGGAAAAAGAAAATTAAACCTTACGTCAAGAACATGAAATCCCTTTAATCTCTTTTTCTAAAGCGTGTTCCATGTTGTCCATTATTTCTAAAACTTAATAATTTCCTGCAAGTGAAAACATAATGCAATAATTCTGCCTGCAAATAAATCTCATGGAAGAATGCTCTCTAAAATAAGTTGAAAACCTGGGGAATGGAATGAAAATTGAAACAAAAAGGGGTAAAAACATACACCGTAGCTCTGAAGAACCTAAGTGATTTCAAAATTGAATATTTCTATTTCTAATATTTAGCTCTGTCATGGAGAACATCACTATTACGATATGCTGTGCACCATCATCCCCATGCTGCACTAGTTTATGACTATATAGAGAATCAAATATTTGCTATGAAAAATGAGCATTCTACAAAAAGACAACAAGTAATCCCGTAGGAATCAATAAAATCAAGTTTCACTAGACTTCACTAAGGCCAATCTGTTTTATTTTTTCATTTTAAATTCCCTTTCAGCAAGACTGAGTAAACAGCATTATTAAAACTATAAGCAGGAAGGCTACATATGCCCACCAGATATTTCAGTCTACATTTCAGTGTTGGAGAATCCAAGCTTGACCCAACTTTCCTTAGTCTGGGTATCCTTCTTGGGATTTCAACATTCAGAATTCCTTAACTGACATGGCCATTGCTGAGAAGATCAGAATACAAAATACAGGAGTTGGAAGGGACCTTGGAGGTCTTCTAGTCCAACCTCCTGTTCAAGCAAGGAGATCTTAGAATAGAATATTCTAATAGAATATTATAAGTCTGAGAGCTGAACTCCGCATATACCGCAGAGCAGGATGTTGATTTCCCCTGTAAATTTAATGCTAAGCTTTAGGAGTAGTTACTATCACTTTCCATTCACAACCTATTGCTACACAACCAATTTAAAGTTGTACCTAATTAAAGCCACTATTATACAAAACAAGCTTCAGAGAACCTCTTTTCATATATCCTTCTCAATTTATTTTAACTTTTCAGAATATCTCGGGCCAAAGTCAACTGCCCTAAATGACAGCTGAACAGATTGATAGTGATCTCTGCAGCTGTCTTTTGGGTTTTATGCTGATTTTCACACAGCTGTTTAAAGTATTATCAACCTGTCTTTTTCCCACTTGTATGGAAAATTCTGGAAAACTTGACACAGAATGAATTAAGACACCAGCATAAAAGCAATGCAGAGAAATTCAAATTCCTTTATTTGAATAAGTGATTTAATTTATGGGATTGGATATTTTGAAATATTAAATAGGTACACCTGCACCTTAAAAATTAAATTCCTACGTATGTTCTCTAACAAATGCTGTAGGAATAAGTGAAATAATTTATTCCTGTATTTAAATATTACTTTTTTACGTTAAGAGTTTTCACCATGAGACTAATATTTTGACTGCTTGAGGGATAGAAACAGCTGCCTATAATAGGGCTTACTCTATATTTTTATTGAATCATATTATCTCACAGTGTTATCAGAGCAGCTCTTAAAAATGCCAACGCAATCTCATTTAATTCTATTTGCTGCCCAAAGTCACTTGTTGAGATGGGCAACCCACATAGATTTGATTTAAATAAATGGCTGCTTTCTCTCAAATTATGATCAAAACAATAACATGGGTGATGAGATCACCATACTGAAAATTCTCACAACATGATAAGCTATAATGAGATATGCTCATATTTATGTATGGTTTTGTAAGTCAAAAAAAGCAAATTATACAAAAAATGATATATTGATGAAACCATTTATATAAAATGTTGAGAGTTGTCTATATAACGATTATGAGATCCCCAAAAGGCATCCCTGACTTTTCCAACCTTATTACCTGTGTCAGAAAAGGTCTACATTTTTCTTTCTTTTATGGTGCCTAGGCCATTTCATCAGAAGAGCAATGCCACCACAAAACTTAGCTGATTCCCATACTGAGCCATAGGCAAATATATTATGGCCTAGTATGGAATATGGGGATGAGGTGAAATGGGGACAATAAATTGTCAAGTTGGAATGTAAACAGTGACTGGCTTTGCTCAGGTATAAAGTTGGAGGTTCACTCTAGTTTATCAGCGAGATACAGAAAAAAGTTGACAGAACTGCATGTAAAGTCAGCCAATTTAATGGTCATCAAATAAATATGAAAAACTTTCTTCAGCACACAATGGAAGAATGAGAACAGCCAAAGAGTGAAACAACTCCTGTCTCTCTTCTCTTCAAATTTCATCACCTTATTTGGTCAAGCAATATTATGAACACTTACCACCAACCTATAAATTTTTGAAACTGAACAACCTGCATTTATGTGCTATATAGTAAATTAACATACATTCAAAATTTGCAATTATTTAATTTATTTTGCTACATTTATACAACCAGATTGAGAATGGGTTGCTTTTGGGAGAGAGGATTGCAGCAGTAGACTGAAAGCAGCTGGCAGAGCTGTGGTGCTTCCTCTTCTATAGGGATAAGAATCACAGTGCTATAGAGGCTGTTAGGTAAAACCTAAATATTACAAAGAAAACATCTGTTTTTAGTGCTTTATTTTGCTAAATTCAAATCATGTAGGTTAACACATACAATATGCCTGTTTTACTGTCAGGTTGGATTGGAAAAAATGGCAGGGAACAAACACCTCAGAGATCTAAAAGAGTTGTCACTGGGAATTTTAAGAAGTCTAAAAATATTTCTTCCAAACTATTCACTACTCTTCTAATCTCTGAAATATTTTAAAAGTAAACATTACTAAAAGTAATAGCCTCTGGCTTTCATACTATCCTTTGACTTATTGCTGAAAGCATTTCACACAGAAAGTTTTTCTCTTTGGTCTTCCTAATAGAATGTCCCCCAAATCAAACCATTTCTTATATGATGCGCAAACACAAAGTAGAGGTGGGGTGGGAGGAATGAAATTAGATATCAGGATTTCATTGTAATTAATGACAGTTTCAACAAACTTGTTTGTTGTGAGTTTTCTTCAGAAATAACATTCCATATTTCTTTCTTTCATATTTTACCAGAGAAAAATATTTACTAATCTCCATTGGTACATTGCACCCCAAAAATCTAAAATCAAAAAGGTTTAAGTCTTCAGGATGATGAGTACAGTAATTCATCTGTCCAACAACTTTGTATGATAGGTTTTAATTTCCATGACCCTAGCTGAACAAACTAATTGTTATATACCACTGTGGCTTTTATTTATGAAGACCAAGCAAACTTATTTTAATGAATACTCAAATACCTCTAGGAAAAACCGATATTTCTCAAGAGAGTATATGGATTTGTCCAGGGATAAGAAAACAAAAACTTTGAAAGAAAAAGAAAGTGAGAACATGCTCTATTTATCCACAGCTCTATCTACCAAGCCCCCTGCGGCTTAAAGCTGTATAAGTTTCGATCTCTCACTGCAACTTTCTGCTGTTAGAGCAATGAAACTTTCAAACTGACCCTTAAAACATTCAAGAGCTGGACTCTTGACAGTTCTCATAATGCCTTGCCCAGGTAGAAAAGGTCAGAATAATGGTTCTGCATAGTAACCACCTGCATGTCAGTTTCTGTGATAGATGGAATGCACTTCTGGATTCCCAGCAGCCACACAAATTCAGGAGAATTGTCAAACTTTTCTGAGATCCACATTCTTGCCCCCTCACAATGCATGAAGGGGCAAAAGAAGGAAGAAGGAAGTTTGAGTTACTAAAACCGCTGGCCTCAACACACACAGATAGATAGAGAGAGAGAGAGAGAGAGAGAGGAAGGGAGAGAGGGAGAGAGAGAGAGAGCGGGGGAGGGAAGAAGGAAGGAAGGAAGGAAGGAAGGAAGGAAGGAAGGAAGGAAGGAAGGAAGGAAGGAAGGAAGGAAGGAATACATTTTTATTTTTAACCCTAAGCAAGCTGTTCCGAAATAGTGCAGCTCTTAAGAAAAGATTGAATGTTACCCAGTGTTTCAGGATTCTAAGGGTGAAGCAGGCACAGAGATGCTGAATTTACAAAAAAAAGGTTACTATGCTACTAGATCATCCAAAGACCCGGCCAGGGCCCTGAGGCATAGTAGCAATCTTCAAGGAAGGTAAACCCTCTCCTAAAGCATGAAACTACGAAATTGTCTACCACATAGTTTAGGAATACCCTCTAACTCTGCCAAAAAGAGATTATACAACTATACTTATGGCTATTATGACGCCTATGTATTGTCTCAGTACTAGAGGCAATAGTAATTATGGAAGCATGTATGGGAAAGTGCTTATTGCACTCCTGTCAGCTTCTTATGGACATCTGGTTGGCTACCATGGAAACAGAATGCTGGACTTGACTAAAAATGCTGGACTTGACAGCAGTGCTCTTCTGTTCTCTTGAAGGCATTTTTTGACAGAGGAATCATTTCTTTGCTTCTACTCTCCATGTCCCTAGGTTTATATGTTATTAATAAGAATCACTTCATGGGTTATTTATTATTTTTACTTTTTTTTTCTTATTGGAAAATAATAAATCTAGCAGCATTGGGAAAACAAGGATGGTTGGAAGATGATGAAAGAGATGAAACTTTGTACTATCTGGAATGAAAGACTTGGTTGTAAGCTTCTCTGGGGCTATATTTATATAAATATATGCAAGGCAAGCAGTCTTACCTTGTCATTCCCTTCATTTTCTAATAGGTTGAAACATGTTCTCTGAAATAATATAGACTCTCAAAGCTCTCTTTTCCTCCATTTACTTTAAAGGATATACAGAGTCATATTGCAAAAAGACAATAAGCCTTCCAGAAAAATGAAAGGAATCAGTAGGTCATTAATAGAGATACATATTCCACTAGACTTTATAGGGTCAAACTTTTCTCTTCTTACTTTAATTCCCTTCTCAGCAAGAATAATCAAATATTTTTGTATTCAAATAACCTTGGAATAGCATTTGTAAACCCTACAGGAAGATTATCTGTTTTTTATTTTAAAGCACTCTCAGTTCCATGGTATTGAATATGCAGTTTAGGATCCAAATCTTTGGGAGGATACAAACTTGTGTATTCCTGTTTAAGATACTCAGCATAGCTTTTCTCAATCTGTGAGCCCTCCAGATGTATAGATTTCAACTCCCAGAATTCCCTAGCTAGTATGCCACTACTGATAAATCTGGGAGTTGAACTCCACTATCTACATAATACCAAGATTGTAAAATGATGATTTAGCTCAATAAAATAACTTCTTATGTAAGAATGGGGAGGGGGGAGGATTCCCACTGGAGGTAAGCTATATGCATTTTGCTGCTAAGATACAGAAACAGGTTTTACCACTTTCTGCTCACAACCTTTTGCTGCCACATCCAATACTTGTATCCAATAAAAGTTTCTTCACAAAGATAACTTGGTGAATGTTTATCTCTTGAAATAAAAACAAAAATACAGAAAACATCTGCAATAATTATCTCCCTGGGTCCTAAAAGTATTTAATATAAATGTATGTTAGAGCACTCTCTCTCTCCCTCTCTCCCCCTCCTTCCCTCTCTCCCTCCCTCTCCCTCTCTCTCTCACATACACACACACACACACACACACACACACGTCTACTTACCTCAGATCCACATTGCTGGCTGTTCCATATGCCAATATAAGTACCAAAGGTGCTTTTTGAAGAGGCAACTCGACTTGTTTTTCTTTGAAGATCCAAGAAGCTTCTTCAGCTCTGACTGGATGGTGCATTCTTTTGAATAACAAGCCAAATGTCTTCGAAGAAAAACAAGAAAGTCCGGTTTCCTCTTCAAAAAGCACCTTTGGGACAACCATGACCTGAATGACTGAGAATCTCCATAGACATTATCCAGTATACGGAATGACATTATCAAACACTGATAAACCAAAAATTAAAAAGAATAGTAAGGCTTTTTCACACCATCCTTTTTAATTCTTTTGGGATACTTTCTACCACCTCAGTTTCCTTCTGTCTTTTATCTGAACAGGGGGACAAAGATCCAGCCAAATCACTGGACTGAAGTTCCTATAATTTTTTTCTAAGAATGACTTCGGAAACCAGAAAGGTTGGGGAACGCTGATCATCCTATCTAATCATCAAAACCATAAATTCATTTTTTCCTTTTATCCTAAAAGTCCATATGGGGTTTCCAGTCAGTAATAAATAAAATGCCTTTTCTCTAACTAAACAGGTCAATTTGATCCCCTTCATTTTTACCAACCATATCTCCTCTGAATACTGCCATATCTTTCCATCATTCTGCATAAATTAATATTGCTGTGGTTATCATATACTGAATAAAAACTAAGGTTCACTTGACTTTTCCAAAAGAGTGGAATAATAATGGTCTAAGGTAGAGGACCATGCATATGAAATAAGTAGAGAAGTTGGGAAGAAGGTAAGTTTTGGGGAAAGCAAGACAGTTTCAAGAGAGAAATGGTTCGCAGTGTTTTTTCTTGTGAGTTTTAGTTTTTTAATGATTTTATCAATTCCCTGAATAACAAATTTTAATTCTGTACAGAGTTCAATTTCTTTTGGGAAGATATAAATAATCATGCCTTTTTATGATGCATAGAAAAGAAAATTGAAAGCATTTGTTTGGTGGCCATTCTTGCAGCTAGCCTAGAAACTCTTTGGGAATTCTATAAAAAAACATTCCCTATAACCAAGAAGTTAGAGGTAGAACAGGGGTGTCAAATTTGATTTCATGGAGGGCCGCATCAGAGTTGTGTTTGACCTCGGGAGTGGGTGGGCATGGCCAGCTTGGCATCACTTGTTAAGGCTCCATTTTCAGTCATGATGGCTTCCTGCAGCCTTCTGCCAGCAAAAACGGAGCCTGGCGGGGCCACACATGGACTGCCCGGGCTCTGGTTTTGGCCACAACTGCCTCCTGCAACCGTCTGACAGCAAAAACGGAGGTTCCTGAGCTCCATTTCCACTAGCAGAGGCACTACAGACAGGTCTTTCATTGTATCTGGTCCACGGATCTTGAGTTTGGCACCCCTGAGGTTGAATATGAACATACTGTAAAATTTAAAGATTTTGTCCATGACTCATTCTCTCTTTAGCTACTATCATTTCTCAATAAGTAAGTTAAGATACATTTCTGGCTTTAAAATGAAAAAGATGGAGAGAAGGGAGATCAACCTGTGGAATTAAAAAAATTTTTTTACACTGGACAAGATATTTCCCCTCCTACACAGCCAAATGCAGAAGATCTGCATTTGGCTGTCAACCAAACAGATGGCATCCATAATACAGGATGTCAGTAGGAAATTTAGTATTTTAACTATTGGCAATAGCATGTTTGTGGCTAAGAAGCACAGGAAATATGCCACCAGAATTGATAAGGGTTAAAATTTTGACCATTTTTTTCCTATTTCCAGAGGAGTTGAGTATCAGAGGCTTAATCATCTATTTCCTTTAGATTCCTGATAAAAATCAGAAAGTGAAAATAATGCAATATTCAGGAATATCACAATTTTTGTCCTATGTAATTTCCAGCTGTAGATGAAGGCAGTACGTGACTGAATTTGCTCGTATTCTTGCACATATACTGTTTGATATGAAAGATTCTGATATAAAAATATTTTCTCTCCCATAACTGAGCAATCAGCTCATGTAACTCCTGACCTCCAGGCTGAATTTTCACACAAGTTTAGTCAAGCCTGGTAGTAAATAGCACTCTAGTTAAGGGCTAGGATATTCTGTGAGGGTTAGGCAGTCCTTACGAAAGAATCTTAACCTCTTTAAAAGAATTATCACCTCTGCAATAATAAATTATCCTGTATTGCTAATAAGTAAAAAGGAAGTTGACATTTGATAGATGGACCTTCCCTCAGCATGGAATTATAGGAGTAGATAGAAATGGGGTCAATAAAGCAACGGGGGTGTGGAAGAAGACTAGCTATTACTGCCAGAGGGTGAATCATGGTTTTATTTGCTGACACTAGCTTCACCCAAGGGAGATGAGAAAGTTTTTCATGCCAAATGACTCACGGCACATCTCTACTCCACAGAAGCAGATACCTTTGACGTGCCTTCTCTCTTTTCTCTCCCATTTCTCCAAATCAGCCAGACTCATAAAGAGGAATCTTTCTACATAATGTTAATTCTGTATAAAAGTCAATACCAGGTATTATTTGTTATTGTTGTAAAAGAATCTTAAACCTCTCTCTTACATGAAAGTGCAGCATTTCAGATTATTTTGTTTGTTTTTATTCAGATATTTTTGTTATTTGGTTTAGTTGCATTGTAATTATTCAACTTGTATTTTAAATGCACAATTTAAAAAAGATCATTTATAAAATGGAAAAAGATCAACCTATCTTGAGACAAGAGGTGTTTTCTTTAATGGAACAAAACAATGTGAGGATACAGAGAGGCGCCCATGTTCAGCAATAAACTAAAGCCAATGGAAAGGAAAGTTAACTTTGAACAAAACAAGACATTCCACACTCTCAGATGCTACTTGGTTCACTAGGCTACCTTATGTGGTATTTCAGAAGCTCCAGTCATTCTATTCATTTACTGGAGAATATTTCTGAGCTTCTGACAGCTTCTCTCATCTCCCACCTCTCTCTTGAAAAGAGCATTGGACAAGCAAAAGCTTTTATTGGATCATTTACTGTATATGTAAACTTCAAGAGCTGATTGCCTAAACATTTCAGCTTCCCTATGTCCTTCCCTTTGGAGAACTGTGAGGCATAAAAAAGCCAGCCTCAGGAATTTGGCAAATTAAAGAGTTCGAAGGCTTTGCTTCTGTTTAAGGTTATAGTGGGTTTAATGTTAAGTAGAGGAAGGCAAGAAAAAAAAAACTGGAATAGGTAAGAATTGGGCACTCACATTCCTGGCAATAGAGACTGCTTGGCTGGGATTCAGCAGTGTAAATTGTCCACAGAGAACTCTTATATTTTAATAGTGGAAGACAGAAAGTCTCAGCAGACAGCTTGAATCAGCAAAATGCACTCAATAATTTCCTCATTACTCACAGGAAAGTTTCTGGGCTTCCCATACAATTCATCTGAGCAGCATCCAAGTCTCCCATTTGGTACACAAGATAGCTAATCTCGAGAGCTCTATCCAGATAGCAATGTCCCCATGGCTGATTTAGTGCTTATTCACAGCACTGGAGATGAAGTACATGTCAGGGAAGAGGCACAGCTGTGAGAAGTGGTAAATGGCTGCTCCACCAACCAAACTTCACAAACCATAAACCCCAGTGCAGCAGAATACACTGGACTACACTACAAATATTGAAGTATTATTTGAAATATTGCTGGACTATAACCTCCATAATGCTAAATCATATTTGGTTAGGGATTATGAGTGTTAAGGAGCATCTAGAGTGCTCTAATCTATTATGGTTTCTTTCTTTCCCCAGGAAAATGCATATACGGCATAACACCCTTTCTTAGCCACAACACCACTTCCTGTGATATTGGTATACTAATGATGGCCTGTAAGTGCAAGAATTGGCAGAATCATTTAAAATATTTTTAAGTAAGATACCAAGTTTAGAAAGATCATTAATTTCCTATGCTAGCTGATTTTTTTTAGGGCATTCTGTACATAAAAACCTACAGCAGTAGCATTCACTTTCCGCTAAGAATACCAACAATACAAGGTAAGCTGCACACACTCAAGTAAATTATAGGTATGATTTCTTTCATAAACCAAAATACTGAAAGCTGGGAATTGGATGTTTTTTTGAAAAAGCAACAAAGGAATGATGACTGAACACATTATCTTTTATCTCTACTTCTAAAATGCCTGGACGGTTGCCTTAGAAAAATCAAATAAAAAATAAAAAGCAAGTTATCTAGGGATTCTGGCTTTTCCAAAAGTCAAGGGTCAGTTGCTTTTCATCTTAAAGGTCAAGGATTGCATTCTGCAGGAATAATCTGCTAGAGACTATATTATATGCCAGTGGCAGATGAAAATAAACAGTACTTAAGCGGAGAGCAAAAATGAGTGGAGGCATCATTTTTTCCCTTTTCCTGTGTTTCTTCTCCCTCCCTTTTTTATCCTTTTCTGCTTTTATTTTCTTCCAAACAGCAGACTGTTAGAGAAAAGACTTGCCTGAAGTCTGACTCTCTTTTAAAAGACTTTTGAAATTGTCAAAGAACTATATAAAATGAAAACAAAAGCTGTTATAGCCATGTGATTACAAGTTGCCCACAACCGACTTAAGACCTTCGTACCGTGTCAGCTTCGTACTGACACGGACCTGAGGGCCTTCAGGCGCGCGTTGAAGACCTGGCTCTTTGAGCAGGCCGGCCTGGGCTGAGATAATGGTTTTAATTTTGGTCTCCATGGTATTTAAATTTTAAATTGGGGTTTTAAGGTGGGGGGGTGGGACCTGTTTAGTTTTATTTATCAGTCAAATTGGTTTAATACTTTTTAAATTTTTGTATATTTGTGGGTTTTTAGATAGGCTGTACACCGCCCTGAGTCCCCTGGGAGAAGGGCGGTATATAAATTTGATTAATAAATAAAAAATAAATAATAAGACCCATTTAGTACTTTAACTAATTTTAGCCCAGATGCAAAGAAATCTGAAAAGCTGCACGTACAGGCAAATGTAATTTTGTTTTGCCACGACCATAATATGTAGGTATAATAATGGAGAAGAATTCATTATCTATAAGGACAGAAATAAGACAGATGAACTTTGACTCCTCCCAGTCATTATTCAAATTTTGAAAACAAATTTCTGCAGTCAATCAACTTTTAATCGATTTGGAAACTTTGCTTTTATTGTTCTTTTAAGAGGAAAAAAAACTTTGGGGAGAGAGGAGATCTGTTTTAACTATTAATCCATTTTCTCCAAAATCAGTATCTTCTCACTCAAGAAGTAGCATATTTACACTGCTAACATGCTAAACCTATGCTTTTATATAAATTATGTAATAATTACTACTTTAATAAAAGCACTATTATTAGTTGCAGTATTAAATTACTACTTATTTACTATTTGTTTACAGCTTTTTGACAAATACCATTCCTGTGGGTATACAATAAACACTAAAAGACATAAATAATAAAACCATATTAAATTATTATATTACTGTTAAGGGAAAATTTCAGATTTACTAACTTTTAAAAGGCCAAATTGAAAATACGTATCTTAACTTCCATTGGATGGTAGAGACCAAAAACGAGGGTGAATCATCTCCAGAAAGGAAACACTCCACTATCTGGAAAGGATGCAGGAATTTTCTGTCAACGAGTGTGATTTTGTTGGGTAGAGAGGATGATCTCATAAATACTTGGGTTTGTTTATCATAAAATCACTCTAAAACCATTTGAAAGGCTTAAATACATGAATATCAAGCACAGAGCCTGAAAGGCAACTAAACAATCCAGATTTTTAAAAATATTTTGGAGTGATATGAACTCAATTTCATACACCTGTTATGGTCATGTTTAACACCAATTTAAGGACCAATACAGATCAGCGGTGACACGGTGGCTCAGTGGCTAAGATGCTGAACTTGTTGATCAGAAGGTCGGCAATTCAGTGGCTCAAATCCCAAGTGCCGCATAATGGAGTTAGCTCCCGTTACTTGTCCCAGCTTCTTCCCACCTAACAGTTAGAAAGCATGTAAAAAATGCAAGAGGAAAAATAGGAACCACCTTGGTGGGAAGGTAACAGCGTTCCATGCATCTTCAGCATTTAGTCATGCTGGCCATAGGATCACGGAATTGTCATCAAACAGCACTGGCTCTTCGGCTTAGAAACAAAGATGAGCACCGCTTCTAGAACCGGAAATGACTAGTACACATGTGCAGGGTAACCTTTACCTTTACCTTACAGATCAACATTCACATTCTTCAAACAACTGGTTAGATTGCATGCAGTCTGAGCCCAGAATTAATTTTCTTGGAAAGGCCATCAGCACAGTGGCAGCTCTATGACCATTTTGCATGGGATAGAAGAAAGAATGCCAAATTACCAGGAAGGCCTGATCATTATTCAACCCCTGCTTAGCAATGAGTAGTTCATCTAGCAGTTTTCCAATCTATTCTCCACTCCCGGGGGGTGGGATTTATACTGTCTGACCACTTGCATTAGTCCAAAGTGCCATGTGGATAAGGTGAAATGGGGGTGTCTCTGAAAGCAGGATGGAGAAGAAAATAAGGATGAGTCAGACTGGATGAGGCACCCAGGCTGGACCATAGCCCAACCAGTGGTCTACCCCCAGATGTATATGTTCATCACTTGGCACAGGAAACACATGCTTCAGTGATCCAGATTTGGCATTTCCACCAGGACAGCCCTCCTCTAATTACACCTTAGGATTGTCTTTCCCTTGCCACTTCCTGTTCCCAATTGCAGCTGTGAAATATGCTAATCTGCTGCTTACACTACAAAACAAGAGAGCTAATAATAACGTGTAAGTTTTCAAATTGCACACAGAGACAAGGGCAGAAGTTGGTGTCTTACCGTTCCTAAAGCAGCTGCCATTCCACATTGGCTGTCCCTTATATGACTGGATTTGGCCCATTTTCTTTATAGTACTAATGCCTTCTCTATGAGAAATAACTCCTCATTCTAATTGAAGGACAAATTTTCATTCATTCATTCGTTTCATTCACCCCCCCCTTAAAACACGGGTCAATTGCAATTAGATTTTTTTTCTTTTAACCAAGTAATGCTAAAAAATTCTGAATTGGTTAACAATCCATAAAAACAGAGGCAGATCAAACTTTTCCATCCAATAAATTCTAATTTAGTGAGAAATAATCAAAAATCTTATTTTGAACAGTTTGAATACTAGCTGGTCCTTTCCACCAGGCTTTATCTTAATTACACCTGTAATCTGTGGATTCTGTAAATAGTGTGGCTATTTACAGTTTTTACATACAACTTGTTCGGCTTCTGTTCAATGCAAATAACATATTGATGCAAATGTCATAATCTGCATCTGTGTCATCATATTTGTGCTATGTACATGCCTGCAATAGACTTTCCGAAGTCAGACACACTATCCCCCAATTAGTCCATGAAAATGAGATTTCAGTGTATCACATACTTGTTAAAAGTGCCTGTCCTCATTTATGAGGCTGAAAAGAAAACTAAACCCTTGACACTGCACTTTTACAAACAAGATTACAAATCTGGAAAGAGGAAAGGAATGATAAGATTTTGTACCCCTTCTAGGTTATGTGTAATTTATTTTTATTTATGTATAGCTTAGGTCACTGAGAGAGACATCTCTCTAGGTTGTTATTGTTAAGATATTATGCAAAAAATTCACAATTAAATGGCTATAGAACTGACAGGACCTTCATGCTATTTATTACTGTTTTTGGTCTACAACTAGTTTTAAAGTTGTACAGGAAGACACTGTTATCAAAAGCAGCCATTGTTTTTCACAAGTTGCTTTACAATTTAATGAAAATTAGACACACATACTTAAACACACACACATACATACATAACCACAATATAAATATTCAGAAAACTCATTTAAAAAGTTATAATTTCTGTGTCTGAACTACTTTACTTCCATTTTTGAAGCATGCTTACTCTTCCAGGCAATGGATTGCTATTCAAATCAATAATTTCAGCTTGATTTTCTATACTATCAATGGAAGTCAGTTTCACTCTGGAAATCTTTAGAAGATAAAAATTAGCATAATTAAAGTAAATATACCCATCTCTACCATAACATATTTAAGAGGCAAAAACATTTATTATATTTTTATGTCCCAGAAATGCCCACAGATGGGTTTCTTTGAAGGAAGACTTAGGTACAATAAAGTTCTTACAAACTTCCTGTTCTATTTCTAAAGTAGAGCAGGGGCAGCTGAGAAGTTTTACATATAGAAGCACCTACAGTTTGCCTTGGAAGGCTATATATACCCTGTAATTCAGTGTTTTAATATGTGTTGACTTATTCATGAAGGAAATACGTATTCTTCTAATCTCTGTTGGATTAGACAGCGACCAAAAAATTAATCACTACTCTACCCAGCTTTTTTAAAATTTATTAATCCTATTTCCTCTGTTTTTTTCTTTCCATAAACACTATAAATAATTTAAAGCAGTAAAGACACCACATTAAAACCCAGAATCAAAAGATGAATCACACTTAAAAATGTTTCCCAACAAACTTTTATAGTTTTGGAATTTTTTCACCTAGCTTTCTAAAGCTAGGCCAATAATAATAATAATAATAATAATAATAATAATAATAATAATAATAGCAACAACAACAACAACAACAACAACAACAACAACAACCAAAGAGAGGAATCTTAACTATGGAGTACAAAAGTTCTGGAATTTCCTGTTCATTTTTAGAAAAACAAAAATACCCCCCCCCCCCCAAAAGCTATTCTGGCTTATGGTTGCTCCCTGCTCATTCAATATTTCTTCATTGTCAGCCATAGGTAGTCTTTGTTTATCAACCATTTGAAAACAATATAAAAGTAACTTTATGACAAATTCTTGCATGGGGGAAGGGAAGGGGGAGGGAGGAGAGAGATGCAACCAAGTTTTTAGAATCCATGGAAATGCTTGTTTTCCCACCAAGGTAATGCCTCCTTACCTTCAATTGGTGAAGTCTTCAATCTCTTGCAAATATTATGCACTCCCCCATAGGTATCATTTATTCGGGTCACAGCTTCCGAACTGCGAAGCTCCATAAGATTCCGTAAGTCCATAACGGAGCAGCCAAAGTCCCCTTCATAGCTGCCTTCTGCCACAGAGTTCCCAGGATGATGATCTGCAGAGTTATTTGTCATCTTGACAACGAGGGAGTGGGCTCAGTGAGGAAACAGGCCAGAAAAAGTTGTGTGCTCCTTTTTACCTCTAGATTTCTTTCCTCTACCAAGAGCAGGCAATGAAACTTTTGGAGCTCCACATGAAATGCAGTCCAGTGTTTGGTAGGGGATTAGACACAACTCCTCGGGGAGGAAAAAGGATCTAATGCAAGATTGTAAGACTGCAGATCCAGCACTTCCTTCTCTTGCTCCCTAGGTGATACTAGTGGAATTAGCCAAGCTCAACTTCTTCCGATGAAGGTGTAAACAAGATGCACATGTTACTGTGGAAGCAACCTTAGCAACAACCAGCAGGCATCTCCCAGAGAGAGAAATGGGTTCCCTGGATACCGTCTTCAACCAAAACTGCAAGACAAGGATTTGAAGCAAAAATTATAGTTAATAAAAGGCCCAAGAGGCCAGCTAATGTGCACATGAGTGCAGCAGATGTAAAAGCAATAGCATAAGTATCAGAACGGGGAATAAAATTGCTGGGAGATAGCAATGTTTAAAGAACAAGCTGATGGAAAATGCAGGCTTCTAAATTGACCACTTAAAGGGCTTTTATTAAAGTAACCATGGGAGACATTCCTTAATAGTTAACCCCTATTTAGTCAAGTGTTATCCTTTTATCTATATGAAGAATTGTAACTGCAGCTTTTATTTCAGTTTAAAATACAATCCAAAATATTAAATATACCAACAAAAACCTGTGCCAGCATATGTAAGATAATGTTTCATGCTGCATGCAGAAGAACCATTTCATTTTAATTCATTTAATGATGGATAAATCACATTTAAAGTCAATACATTTATGTCTCCTCCATGATGAATGTGATATTAAATTCATTTGCATCCTTAACACATGATTTTTAAATGGCGCTCACTAAAAAGTTGAGGCTATTTGCATTGAAAAGACTCAGTTTGTGTCCCAATACGAATGATAGGGAATGGTTTCCATTAGGATAATAGTACAACTGAGAAAGATAAAACCGCCCCCACTGACATACCCACCTGTAATTCTCTTGACAGTAATTCTCTTGACTGTAATCCTCTACAAGTAGCTGCTATTTGAATTTTAAAAATCTGTACCTTAAATTGTAATTGTGTATTGTTCTCACTAACCTATTTTCCTAAGTTGTACAACACCACTACTACTATACAGAGGTTGGACAGAAGTGGGTAAACAGGCTTTCTAACTAACGTTAAATATTTTCTCCCAACAAAGAAGCAATTCTCTCTAGAATTTTTATAAATAAATCATCCTTAAATCCAAATTATGGTTAAATTGGCCTGGGCTCTCTGACTCATTTGCTCCATGCATTATATAATGATTTTCTGTTTTGCTATCACATGTCTCCTTCCCCTCTGAATTTTTGTTCCAGACAAAATACTTTCTTCATTAGAAACATATTTATATCTGATCCATTGATATGAAGGCTTGGTAACATAATCATCCTAATGTTCACTATAGACTACAGTAGATTTCCAGGTCAAGAATGGCAAAGATTAACTTTTTACTACACAGTCTGCTCATCTAAGTCTCCCATGTACCAAGAACAGCCAATATTTTTTCAGCCATGGATCAGTTTTACTTTTTCACAGAAGCACATTCACACGTAGAATATCACAACAGTAATAACACTGTTAGGGCAATTTGGGAAAAAATTTCCAGAAGACTCCAATAAGCATGTTAAACTTATTCTTAGAAGAGGGGTGTCAAATTTGATTTCATTGAGGGCCACATCAGGGTTGTGTTTGACCTCGGGGCAGGGGGACGGTGTGTGTGTGTGTGTGTGTGTCCGGGGTGGGCATGATCAGCATGATGTCGCTATGTCTGGGAGCACCTGTGGTGACACGAGCACTCTGCCAGTGAAAATGGCCTCCCAAGCTCCATCTTCGGCTGTAATGGCCTCCTGCAACCATTTGTCAGCGAAAACAGAGCTCAGGAGGGCCACACATAGTCCTCCTGAGCTCAGTTTTTGCTGACAGAAGCACTCTGAGCCAGTCCTTCACTGTTTCCAGGGCAGCACCGTGGGCCAGATCTAAGCACCCTGTGGGCCAGATCCAGCCCCCGGGCCTTGAATTTGATACCCCTGTTCTAGAGCATTTCTAGTTAGAAGATAGCAAGAAAACTGCACCACCCCAAATCAAGGATCTTGCAGCTGGATTTATATGGCTCCATTTTGGATAGTTCAGAGGGCTGTTGAGTTCCCAACAGAAAGCCTGTAAGTTTCTTGTCTTTGCTGCTGTCTTCTAACATCCATCTTTTTGAAGTATGTATGTGTATACAGTATTTGTGTGGGTAATCTGACTTTCTTCTTTCAAACCTGCAAATTTCCTGAGCTATCTATAAACTACACAACAGCACTTTCCTTGAAACCAAGCATCATTATGATTCTTAGGAGGAAGTTTGTATTAAAACAGAGAATGAAAATGACAACCTCTGCAGCCTTCTGAGTTAAAGAAAATATACCGTTATCTAGATACAATCTATTATTTGCTATTTTGAACCAGACAAAGACATAGCAGAAGCTAATAACCAGGTTCTACTATGTACCAGAGCATCCAATAGTGCAAATGACAATATGCCTAAGAAAATCGCCAGTTGCAATAGGATAGAAATAGGAAAAGTGTAACAGATGGATGTTGGTGGAATCCGGAGGGATAATAAGGAAGTCTTCAAAGGACACCCTGTTTTGCTCCTTAGTCTCATCTTCCTCCAGCCTTGATAACAAGGCAAGAATTGCTAGCAATCCTGTCCCTGCATCCAGAATTCTCAGTTTATTGGAGGTTATATAACAGTTAAGCTTGTGAGCCAATGTATCTCATTCACTCCTCAACAGAAAAGGACCTATCTATAACACTCCATCTGTTTGCAGGATTCTGCTCATACTAGAGCTAACTATTGGCCCTGAAGTACCAAGGGAGATGAATAAATAGAAATAAGGTCCCCTTGGCCATTTGGACTTGTGGGCACATTAGAATTTAGGAAAATAAACAGAGGATGTTCTTACAAAATAGAGTAGTTTGGCCATTCAGAAACTGGCAATCAGCATGGAGCTGACCAAATACAACAATGACTAACTTGAAGGCAAAGAGTTGAGGAATGAGTTCTGTCTCCATAACTCAATTGACTTATTACCTTCAAATTTATTTTTGTGCTGGGTGGGAGGGAAGACAGGCAGGCTTCCAAACAAAGCATTAGTTTGCAAATAGCCCTCCATTTTTGCTAAGAAAAAAATATTCTTACTTTTAAAAGCAATTCTAAATGCATTTTTAAAAATAAAAATAATGCTGGATGCTGTCATTTTGCTGCTTTGTGGTGTGAGAGTTTATTTTAAAAAGGTAAAACAACTTAACATTTTTAAAGGCAAATAGGACAATTGCGATCACATAAGAATCCATTATGGAAACCCCCAAATGTTTTATGAAATACTAGCTCTATACCCGTGCTTCGCTGAAATTATATGATCGGGCTTAGTTTTGGGGGAGGAAAATAAGGGGAAAAATGTGCCTCTGCCTACCAGCATCCCTCAGTATTCATCTGGCCAGCATCCTGTCAGTGTGTGAGAGAATTCAGGGCTGTTTGGAAACTGAAACAGTATTTGCTGTGTGAGCAAGGAGGAGACAGCAAGGAGCCTGGGTGTGGTTTAGCTCAATTGTTCTGTACTAAAGCTGCTTGGTACTATGAAACTAAAACTGAAACAAACTCCTCTCCTCTGCTTGTGTTTTGCATTTGGAACAGATTTCTTTTCAGGTGGGGAGGGGGAGTAGAACTCCTCAGCATCAGAGCATGTTAATAATAATATATGAAATACTAATCCTGTGATTGCCATTTTGAAAAATCCTTTCTTAGTGAGCACCTAGAAGCCAAGAGGAACATACGTGCCAAATTTCAAGTTTGTAGGCTTTACGGTTCCGGAGATTTTGTGATGATAGATGAGTGGTATTTCGCTTTTATATATATAGATTTGCAAAATGTATTTGTGGGTCATACATGTATTTAATTAGTACACTGTATGGAAATAAAATTTTATTTTCTTTCATTGTATTTTGTCAAATGAGAAACATCTCCTCTCCCAATATATGGAAACCACTTACCCTTTCTCTTGGGCCATGTTTCTGATCTGAATTGTACTTTTTCCATCAGACTATTTATTACTGAAAATATGCATTCCATTAACCATAAACAACAATTGCTTTAGATTAGAATAAGATGGAGGTTCCCAAATGTTCTTGGCGCACGGCACTACTAGCAGTTTCTAAACTATGTACTGTGGGCGCTATGGCACCCTGGCACACAGCTTGGAAACCATGAGAATAAGAAAATAGTCATGACCAGGAAAAGAAAGATGTAATAAAAAGCATAGAAAAAGGCCTGGAAGCTTGCTTATTTGGGATTCAGGTTATAGCAATGCACACAAATTGTGTTTCTTCCAGTTCTATGGATTCTGTACTTCATGATCCTCAGCTAATACACCCCAATCTCTAAATCTGAAGTTTAGATCAATACCACTGATGGAGAAAAAGCAAACAATGATACAGAAGTGTTGTATTGCAAGGAAAGGCTCCTTAGAATAGCAACATTCCCAAGAGTTGGCACTGGCATGGATGCTAATAAGTCCAGACTGAATCCAGGATGGGACGCTTTAGCTCACAGGAACATAATAGCATCCACAGTAAGTTAATTTATTTACTACAATTTTTCTGACAGCTAGATATGTGTTTTGCCCTGGAACTTTCAACTTCATTTTGCTTATTTGGATTTATTGATCCCTACCTGGGAATTAACCATGTTTTTTGATCCTTTAGATATACACCTTGGTTCTTCATTTACACACTGGGCTGGATCAGTTTTTAGCCTAGTGATCCTTTAGTCAAACTGAATTCTGCTCACTTAATCTTTGCTATCTAACTATCTCCCCTGCCCTCATGTATCTGCTTGACAGAACAGAAATCTAGAGCATGGATATGAAAATAAGATTTGGGGTTTTCCCCCTTCTGATTATAAATTATTTTATTTATTTATTTATTGAATTTATATTGCCGTCTATGGTGACTCAAAGCAGCTTACAGAATATAAAACCACATTTAAAACAATAAAAACTAACAAAAAGAATCAAATAAATTAATATAGTACAATATAACAAAATCACCCCCCAACTCCCACCCCGGCGACAGCAGATCATACGAGCCATTTAATGGGCTCCATCCCACTCTGGGTTCCCCAGGACCATTGGCAGGACCAGGTCTTCAGTGCCTTCCGGAAGAGTATTAGAGTGGGGGCTGTTCTAATCTCTGGGGGAAAGAGAAAGGGAGTCACCACGGAGAATGCCCTTCTTCTGGGTGTATCTCCCTTGGGAATGGGACCCTAATTCCCTGCCTCCCCATTCTGATGGGTCGTGTAGATGTGACCGGCAAGAGACGGTCCCTCGGATAACCTGATCCCAGCCATGAAGAGCTTTAAAGATGACAACCAGCATTTTGAATTGCACCCAGAAGCATATTGGCAATCAATGCAGTTCCCGCAGGAGTGCACATCGAGATCTGCACAAACCCATGCGGGCTGCTGCATTTTGCACCAACTGGAGCTTCTGGATGCTCTTCAAGGGCAGCCCCATGTAGAACGCGTTGCCATAGTCAAGACGGAAAGTGTCTAGGGCATGAGTGACTGTGAGTAGGGACCATTGGTCCAGGAAAGGGTGCAAGTGGTGCACAACCCGCAGTTGCGCAAAGGCCCTCCTGGCCATGACCACCACCTGCTCTTTGAGCAGGAGTTATGAGTCCAGAAAAACTCCTAGATTACGCACAGGGTCTCTTTGGGGTAGTGCCACTCCATCCAAGGCCAAAGGGGGCAATTTTCCCTGAGCCAATGAATCCCAAACCCACAGCCACTCAAGTAAATTTATATACATAAATTATGTATATCTTTCCCTTTTTTGTTCCTTTTACAGGGAACAAGTTTGATCCACAGATACAATAGGTGTACAAGATACTTTTGGCCCACAAAGTTTCAGAAGTGTATGACCCATATCTGTATGGAAAATATGCATTCAGTTCTCAAAAGTGTGTAAAATAATGATTTAATGGTGAATGTTAGGCTAGGTCTAACATCCAAGCTGACAGTTAATTTAGTCAAGGAAGCCCACTGTACAAATAATATAGGGGTGGGGAAAAGAAAATATTAGACACACTTTCCTAAGTTCCTCTGAAGGAGGAAAGCTTTATCAGAAAAACAACTAATTAGGATTTTAATTTAAGCAAAATTCAGGGCAGACTTAAATTTATTCATGTAGTCACTAGGCAACATTCACAGTTGTTTGGTCTGCTCTCCCCTGCCCCGAAGCTATCAGGGAACCATTTCACCCTAAATCTTACTGCCCCCAACCCTTCCCTACCATGAACACACTTAGTAGATGCTGAGCTATTGCCCATATGGGCTCTAATGCACAATGTTATAAGGGCTGTAACTGGTGGTTGCCTTGGCTGAAATCCCAGCCCAACCCAACGTCTTCTACTACTACTATTTAAAACATCTCCTCCACAATTGGCATCCACAATATTCTGGTTAATCCACATTTAGGATTGTTTTCTTTCCAAGTGTACTTTTAACCAACTGGACATTTTTTATTCATTCCTTGAAATTATGGTTTGATTGACCTCTCAACCAGTAGGTGGTAGCAAAGAACTTGAAGTTTCATACAGGCAGTCTTTGACTTACAACAGTTCATTTAGTGACCATTCAAAGTTACAACAGCACTGAAAAAAGTGACTTATGACCCTTTTTCACACTTATGACCGTTGCAGCATCTCCATGGTCACATGATCAAATTTCAGATGTTTGGCATTTCTGATTGTTGCAATGTCCTGGGCTCATGTGATCGCCTTTTGCAACCTTCTGACAAGCAAAATCAATGGGGAAACCAAATTCACTTAACTACTCTTTTACTAACTCAAGAACTGCAGTAATTCACTTAGCAGCTGTGGCAAGAAAGGTCATAAATGGGGAAAAATTCACTTAAGAAATGTCTCTCTTAACAACAGAAATTTTGGGTTCGATTGTGGTTGCAAGTCGAGGACTACATGCATCTCTTGGCTACTATGTAGCGGTCATCTGATTTGTGGAGATGCAGCCAATGGGTAAGTTTAGCTACGGGTATTTAGTTGGAAGCTGTAAACTACTTTAAGAACATAACATGAGGAGAGACAAGCTCAGTATTTGTAAACAGCAATGGATCATGCCCAGTATTTCCTAGTCAAACCACAGACAATTACAATGATCTAATACATATTGATTTTACAGAAGACAGTGTTGAAAAAGCACTACACAATCTAAAACCATCTCTATCTACTGGACCGGACGGAATATATGTCTACTTCTTAAAAAAGCTATCCACTGCCGTAGCCAAACCTCTAACCATAATCTTTGAAAAATCTTTCAGGACCAGCTCCTTGACAAGAACGTTACAAGCCACGTTCATCCCCATCTTCAAAAAGGGAGACCCCAACCTAGTTGAAAATTACAGACCAATCTCCTTATGCTGCGTCACCTGTAAAGTCATGGAATCAATTATTAACCAATCCATCACCCTCCACTTAGAAACAAACAACCTACTCTCTAATAAACAATTTGGTTTCAGGAAAAGAATATCATGTAATCTGCAATTCTTACACTGCAAAAACATATGGACTACACAACTCAATCAGGGCAAAGCAATAGACGCAATCTACATAGACTTCTGTAAAGCCTTTGATTCAGTGGTACATGACAAACTACTCCTAAAATTAAAATCTTACGGTATCTCTAGACACCTGCATAACTGGATAGAAGCATTCCTGTCAAACAGACAACAAATAGTCAAAATTGGGAGCGTCCTATCAAATTTTGTACCTATCAACAGTGGTGTCCCTCAAGGCAGTATTCTAGGACCAACTCTCTTCATACTCTACATAAATGGCCTCTGTGATCATATTAAGACCAACTGCGTTCTCTTCGCTGATGATGTAAAGCTATTCAACACCACAGATAATTCTGCTACCCTTCAAAAAGACCTCAACTATGTATCAGAATGGTCAAACAAATGGCAATTTCAAATCTCAACAAATAAATGCTCTGTCTTACATATTGGCAAAAAAAATCAGAAAATAAAATACAGGCTGAATAGTTAAAACCTTGTTAATGATCCAAACTCTGTCAAGGATCTTGGAGTACTCATCTCAAATGACCTAAGTGCTAGACCCCACTGTAACTACATAGCCAAAAAGGTGTTAAGAGTTGTTAACCTAATCTTACATAGCTTTTTCTCTGGTAATATTACAGTAATAACTAGAGCATACGAAACATTTGCTAGACCAATACTCGAATACAGCTCATCAATCCGGAACTCACATTACGTATCTGATATTAATACAGTTGAGAAAGTCCAGAAATATTTCACAAGAAGAGTTCTCAACTCCTCTACTCATTGCAGAATATCTTATGCCACCAGACTCAAAATTCTAGGCCTAGAAAACCTAGAACTACGCCGCCTTTGGTCCAATCTAAATATAGTATATAAAATCATACATTGCAATGCCCTACCAGTCAATGAATACTTCAGTTTTAACCATAACAACACAAGAGCAAACAATAGATACAAATTCAAGGTTAATCGCACCAAACTTGATTGCAGGAAATACGACTTCAGCAACAGAGTGGTCAACGTCTGGAATACTCTACCTGACTCTGTGCTTTCTTCCCCAAACCCCAAAAACTTTAACCTTAGACTGTCTACTATTGACCTCACCCCTTTCCTAAGAGGTCTGTAGGGGGCATGCATAAGCACACCAATATGCCTACCCTCCCTGTCCTATTGTTTCTTTGATATATTTTTTTTTCTTATATGTATCCATGTATTCATAACTATGTTTTTACTTATACCTATTATCTTGTAAGCAATTGACAAATAAATAAATAAAGAAGAAGAAGAAGAAGAACCAGAGCTCCCATGGAAGCAACAATCACTGGGGAAGAAAATTCCGTGCTTAGTGTAATTGATCCCTTTCAATTACATATGTTAAGCCTGGCACAATCTGATCACATTAAAGGTTTTGCATTCTATAGGTCAATCAGTCAATCAACCCTTTAAAAATATGGCTGCAGAATTTAGAGTTCCTAATTGGGAAATAATTTTCAGAGTATAGCACTTGAAGCCATCCCCTGAACTATCTCAGCTGCAGGAGGATGCTGAGATATAGGCAGAGGCAGGCAAATATGTATTCAAGAAATGGACAGTAAGCTCTTCTCAGATTATATTAAGTTGCCATGAAGAACAATTACTAATTGTACCCTTGTATCTACACTAAATATGCAGTAACTTTTCAATTTCAGTTCAAACCTGACCAAATGGAATGCTAGCGAAGTAGTTGGTTATAGATACCTTATGTATAGTTATGCTTAGAATAAACAGAGAAAAAGCTAGAATAACAGAGAATAGCAAGGCATAAGGGTGGCAACTTAGTTTTGAGAATGTGATAAGAAGTCAAGAGATCTTGAGCCTACCAATACTGAAACTGGAGGAAGAAAGAGAACAAATAACAGGCACTATCTTCTCTGCCTACAAAATACATTGAAGCCCATTCAGAAAAGCTTTCCTGTCCTGTCCTCTGATAGGAAATGTTAATAGCTGTTTGACAGATAAACTCAACAAATGCAATTTTACACTCAAGAAAATGTATTGAGGAAAACTTCACCAGATTAATTGCAGCCTCAGAGCTGGCATTTGCTAAATTGCTGCTTCACTGGTATAGGCATGCAGGAAGAAATCGTAACAGCATACAATGCAGCTAAATAAAAGCATCCCTGAACATTATTTCCCCCTATGATGAAAGTGGTAACCAAGAAAGCACGAGTACCGAAAAATTGCTATAGCAATTGAGAATTCTATACTTACAACTGTATTTTTGAGATATGTCATTGAAGTGCTCAATTTGTCTTCATCAAATCTCTCTTTCCAGACCTGTCTGTATTACTCTTTCATCTTCAAAAAGGATTCATTCCCTACCAGTAGGACATTCTGTTTCCTGCTCCAAATTGCCCTTGAACAGGTTCAAAGTATGGAGATGGAGAGCATACGTGTATGGAGTAAGCAAAAGAGGTAACAGATGAAGAAGCCATGGAGTAGATTTTATTTAATACAGGAGCTGGAGTAAGAGTTGCACATTTATTTGTCTGCTTGATTAATAGCAAGTCCTGAACTATGTCATAGAGGTAGCAAATATTCATCTATGTGCAAAGGCATTAAAACGGTCCATAGTTTGGAAGCTAAGAAGCCAGATCCAATTAAACTAGCCCCTGTTGTTTAACAGCTTGTTGGGGGCAGCGGTGAGAGATTGTATTTTTCTTTTGCTAATTTTTTCTTCTTTAATAGTAAATAACATCCTCTGAAAAGACTTCAGAGGTTAAGAGGGAAAAAAGCTACTAATTAATATTGTGATGGTGGAGTCCATAATTACCCCTTGAGGAGCCTGCAGGGTACCAATCATTAACTTCACATTCCAAGCAGCAAGACGCCTTTCCTTTTCCGAAGTAGAGCTCCAGGGATTCCTGGCCACAGGTTGAAAGAAAGGAGATTAAAAACAAAATCCCCCTAGGGGAAGAAAATGTTATCCACTTCAGTTTGATTTTAGGAATGGTCTTCTAAACTAGTATGCCAATGTTTAAGATCAACTGTTAGAAAGGAATCCCGAGAGACCGCAAGGAAAACTGCAGAACAGTGCTTCCCCAGAGGACCGCGATGGGAGGATTTCCATTATTTTTCTATGACCTTATCATCAGGTCACAGACTTTGTCTTGTATTTTTAAACAGAGCCAGAAAGCCGTAAAGAAGCAACACTGCTCCTCAAACAAGCCCTTCATCTAAGAATACTTACGTCCCTAAGGGGGGGCCCTAAGCTCTTGGGAACTTTGTTCTTAACATACATTCATCAGAGAAAAGAGATATTCTAGAAGAGCCATACTAGTCTAGGGTAACCAATCATCAGAAAGTAACACATTTTCAGTAGCACGTTGTTACAAACATCAAAAGGTAGTGCCTTCGCCGAGATTATAATTATTATTATTAGGCATGAGCCTTTATAAATACACCTGGCTCCTCAAATGCATGGAATTGCTAAACCTTTATAGAATTTAAAATGAGATGCGATGGGGGGAAAGGGAGGGGGAAGTTGGAATAGTTATGGAGATGCAGGTTTCATGTCAGACAGATTAGAAGTATCTTGTCAATTGATAATTATACCTGTTGAGACATCCTGAAATAGCCTGAAATCTCTTAATGTACTGTGTATGTGAGTTCAGCAATTTCTCATACAATTACGTTGTTAAAGTTTCTTTTCCCATGAAATGGATACTTTGAGATCTGTAATGGAATGTCCTAGGACACTGATGGCGAACCTTTTTGTTGGGGTTGAAAGTGCATGCATGTGCAATAGCGCGCTTGCTGGCACCCACAATGCAATGTGCCCCGCCCTCCTGCACGGGATTTTCAGCCCGTTTGAGGTCTTTTTGAGGGAAGCCTCTGCAGCCTTGGGAGGCCAAAAAACAGGCCTTCTGGAAATACAGGAAGTGCTGGAATGGGCCCATTTTTTAGCGTCCAAAGGCTGCAGAGGCTTCCCTCGAGCCCCCGGTGAAAACAACCTCCCCCAGGCTCCAGAAGCCCTCCGGAGGCTGAAAACAGGCACCTCCAATATTTCCGAAAAGCCCGTTTTTTGGCCTCCCGAGGCTGCAGAGGCTTCCCTCAAGCTTCCAAGAGGGCGAAAACGGCCTCAAACAGGTGGCAGAAAGTGCTACCTGTGGCATGCGTGCCATAGATTCGTCATCACGGTCTAGGAGGTTGAAGTACTACGATATTACTTTGTCCTTTTTTAAAATCCTCTTGATCTCAAATTTCTTCTGTGCAGTTTAGTCTATTTCTCCTATGCAGAATTCAGAGGGCAATTGCTTGAACATGATGACATTCATCATATTAAAGAAGTAACATGTGAAAATACCTCAAAACATATATATGTAATAGTTGAGATGCGTGATGGTGGTGTTGGTATAAATGTGGGGACAGTAGACATTGGGGTTTGTTATAGACTCTGGTTCCCATATTAGCATCCTGCTGTTTGTTATTTGTGAAAATCTGCTTAAGAAATACCTAAGAAAGTGCAGTGTCCAGTATGGGTCATAGTGTAATAATGTCTTTTAGTGGTGTGACAATTAGTAATGTTTTGTTCTGTTTCTGAGGTCTCTTTTAATAGATAATCCCTTAAGAACTTATTTGGTTCTATTGATTTGTCTATTGACCTAGTTGGGTGGGTAGCTGAAACTGCTTGTTCTAACCATCCCAACAGATTCAAGAGAAAAGGCATCTTGCGAGTCGCATCTGCTAAGGAATTCCATCTGAAGGAATTAAAAATCTTTTCTGATATGACACCTGTCGTTTGGAACATCATCAAGGTGAGGTTAGCCCAATCCTTGTGACTTTCTGGAAATCCCTTAAAATGGTTTGGTGACCAAAACACTACCAGGTATCAGATACACACACTACTATTAACACTTACCAATTTCTGCATGATTTGCATGGCAAAAACATTTTTCCTTTTTTGAAATCACTTTTTAAAAATCCTAAATATACATTCTGAATAGTAAGTTTATAGAATGTGGTGCAGAAATACACAACACACAAACTTCCATATAGAGGGAGACATAACTGCATTTCAGAATGAATCCCTGGCCATCACACACTGAGTAGTTTTGAATCCTAGAGAAGAAAAAAAACCTTGCAATTGTATTGTGTTGAAATAATACTTGGGATGGAATCCAGGGTTTTTTAGATTTAAAAGGTTAGCACATTCATTCAACATATCAGGCAGAAAATATCTGAAGCACAGGAAACAGGCATTACAATGGAATGAGGAACACACAAGAATAGTAGAACTTAGAAAATTGTGGAGTCAGGCAACACAGAAACCAAAGCGCATCAAGTAAATAGTTATATTACCACCAGAAAATGCATAAATATTTACTTCTTCTGGATGTCCATGTGCTTGTTCAAATTGCTGGCAGTGACTGTCCTGAAACAGCCATGTCTTTAAAAAACAGGAGGGAAAGGAGGGTCCTATAATCTGTCTAAACAGTAAATTCTTTCCAGTGGAAATTCACCAAGATTTCTTCTGTAATAGCTTGCTAGCTTCTGGGATCTGTAGTTCAGTTCATCCATGTAGAGAAAAGAAATGATGACCTTGCAATTTTAACTTAAGGGTACAATTTTATATGTTTATTGGTATTATTTTTTTGTTATATGTCTTTTGCCTTGAACTTGGAGGGGGGATTTTTTGGGCATGTAATTAGGTTTTTTCTAAAGTGGAATAAAGGAAAAATTATTATAGTGAAAGGAGGTTAAGAACAATGGGAAACCCTAAGAGATAGAGACTACTCTGTAAAGGAAGTTAACCTTGCAGTCAGTCCTTCTGAAATCTGTTTTAACTTGAATCCCCTAAAGCAGGGGATGCTGTCATGGTGGCATCACGTGACATACCCCCTTCGCTAAACCGGGAGGGGCCAGCACGTGTTGCATCCAGTCCATGGGCTGGGTTTGGCACCCCTGATCTAAAGGTACGTAGCAGTCCTGGATCCTCTGAGGAGAAGAAGCCGTCATTAAAGGCAAAGAAGTATCATCCTATATTATAAAATATATATTCTTTATATTTGCAATGCATTGGGTTGAGTTTGTGGCACTCTGGTGTCTGAAAACATCAGGTAGAGCAGGTGACCCAGTCACTCCACCTGAATCTCTGGAAAAGCATAGCTAGCAAAACTTACCCCAAAGTGGGCAATCTTCTTTAATCCTTAGACAACCTCAGACAACAGCACATAATATTTCAGCATTCTCATTATGAAGTAACATCTCAAAATGGAGAAGGACTTTGGTAGGCTTGGAGAAGCCCCTTGGAAGGAAAAGGTGTTGCTTGATATCCTCAGGCACTGCACTAGAGTCAGTTAATATTTGGCAAGATGCACACATTTCAAGGCATTTCAATGCTCGGTATGTGCAGCTTTCCCCATAGTCACCAAACTTCTTTTAGAAAACCAGATAACTACAGCATGCTTGACACTTTCCCCCCCAAAGCACTCTCTCTGCTAACCAATCACTGCAGCTGTCAGTCTACAGCAATGGAGCGTGTAGCCGAAATCAAACCCTTCAGATATTTTGCACCGTTCAGGGTAGACAAGCAGATTTTCAAAGGATCTACTTGGAGAGATCAGGAAATTTGAAGACCAGTGGAGACCAGTTTGTAAAGTGTAAAAATAAAGGCATTGTACTCAAATGGGTTTGCAAAGTGTAAACAGGAGGCATGTATCTATGAGTAGGAAGTGCACATGAACATGAAGGAATGACTGCAGGACTGAAGTGAGAGGAGGTTGCAGCAAGCACAAAGGCTGGGCAAGCTTCAAAATCAAAGCTGCAGAAGCCTGAACAATTAAAGTTATGGGCTTAACTCAAATGAGAAAAAATGGTGAAGGAAAAATAAAAGTGGATGATGGTACATGAAAAGAGAAGGTGCATCAAAGAGGCTTTGTAAGGTTCAGATTTCAACAATATTAACATTTCTCCTTATGTGCTCATTCCATCCCCCCCCCATTTCTTCACTCTAATTCTTTCTTATTCTTACCAAGCCCCATCGTTATAGTGAGGCTAGCAGCCAAGCCTCTCCCCAACTAGTATGTTCACCCACTCACCTCACCCACTCTTCTCCTTACAATTTCAGAGTTTAACCAAGTGAGAAATAAGAGAGGGGGGGTTAGAAAGGGGGGGGGCAGAAGGGAATAAGAACAACTGAGGGGTAAGGAGAAAGGTGAAGAGGAGGAGGGGGAGTAAACAGCTGATGAAAAATGATGGCTGATGCAGTGCTGCAGACAAACCTGCCTGGAATAATAAACGGCTGCATTACACCTCTGTCCCGCCAGGCAGAGATCATGATTTCAGTGGAAGAGGGAAAGCCCTTCTAACAGCAGATGCAAGTCAGCCAAAGACAAGCAGCAACAGAAAAGACGCTATCTTGGGTTTATCACAGGAGATGAATGATATGGATGAGACCCAAAGTCTAGGCAATTATGAGCAGAATTGAGAAAGAAAAAAAATCCCCAGTTTAGGAGAGTTGCATCCTTATTCTAATGTCTGCTTGAAAAAAAAACCAATACTGGTTACAGGATGAAGGGTGAACATTGTATGTGTGTGTGTGGGCCTCTAAGGCAGTAGGTTTTTTTTTTTTTTGACAATATTGTTTGGTTTAGTTTAATTTTCCACATACCTTTTAAAAATGGGGAGTATGTGAAAGCTGCTGGGTTTTTCACCTTTCTCTCAGTGCAACCTAATCCCATGTCTACTTATTTGGAAGGAAGACCTACTGTTGGATTGATTTGCAAGTTAATGTTACATATGTGAAAGGACTAAGAAGAAAACTGGCAGGCTAGCATCCTGCAAAATATACATTTAACCTTATTTTATCTGCTTTTCTTTCACAATGTGACTCAGCAATCATTCATTCTCCCCTATATTTCTAAACTGAGTATTTTATGAAGGGCACAATTTCTATGGACAGAAATTAGATCATGCCAATATTGCATTTTTATTCTCCATGATAGAGAGAGCCTTTCTCTATTACATTCATGCTAACATCAATTCAGGAATGCAAAATAAAATTGCTAAACGTTCTTCCTCTCCACCAGTAATCAGGAAACAGAAACATTTGCAAGGAAAGCAGCTTCCATTATTAAATATAACTGAATTATTTTCACAGTAAATCGTATTCAAATATTTAAAACACACAATCTAAAATACATAATTAAAGAGTCGTTTACTGACTCATTTATAAGGACCAGCAATAGGGCTACTCAATTTAACAGGATAAACAAATTGGTTAGGAATGATGGGAGTTGTTATTCCTCATGTCTCGAAGGTGTTACTTCAACAAAGCAATTACATATGGTCAAGCATGTATACCTGATCTATTTGGGAGGGGCAGGGAAGCTATACATATATGTCCAAATAAACAAACATGTAAATAAAATGATCCATCCTATCATGTAGCTTCCTTATTTCTTATTTATACAACTTCCAGAGATGATTTCTTAAATGAGCTTTTTTCTAACAATAAAATCTTATTCCTGTTTGAACTCTGAAGAGTTGCTATATTCAGTGGGAGATGTGCCTGCATTGGTCTGTAATTTTAAATTATTATTTTAACATGGAAAGAGTACACAGAGACAGTTTTGCTGCCTTGCTTCCACTGCCAGAGACAGTTTTGCTGCCTTGCTTCCACTGGGATTTGTATTGATTTTTGATTTGTCATCATAACTATACATAACATTTCCCCAACAGTAGGAGGGGATTGCAAAACAATAATGAAGATGGGGCTTTGGAATGATGACAGTTGCTTCATCTATTTCTTTTAAGGAAGGCAGCCTTAAACTTGAACTGGAGCTGTTTAAGGCTTGAGACAGCTAAAACCCCACCACGGAACCCAGTCACTTTTTAAAGTCTTTGACTACATGTTTTCAACTAACGATATACAGGTAGTCCTCAGCCTACGACCACAATTGAGCCCAGAATTTATGTGCCCAAGTGAGAAATTTGTTATGACTTTTCTTGCCACATTTGTGAAGTGAATCACTGCAACTGTTAATTTAATAACATGGTTAAGTGAATCTGGCTTCCCCATTGACTTTGCTTGTCAGAAGGTTGCAAAAGGGGACCACATGATCCCGGGACACTGCAACGGTCATAAACATGAACCAGTTGTCAAGCATCCAAATGAAAATCATGTGACCTTGGGGATGCTGCAAAGGGCATAAGTGTGACAAATGGTCATAAGTCACTTTTTTCAGTGCTGTTGTAACTTCGAGTGGTCACTAAATGAACTGTTGTAAGTCAAGGACTACCTGTAATCGTGAAAAGGGAAACTGGTTCATTTTAATAGAAAAAGAAAAGGGAGAGAAGCAAGGGGAATGTTTGCAGTAAATTCGATTCGCATAGAAGTAACCTGATGAAGGTAAAATATTTATTGGTGTAGTAGTAATTAAGTGGTGATTAAAGTTTGAAAGGAAGGCAGGGCCATTCCACATTTCAGGATATTCATAAAGGTAAAAGCCAGGGTCTTTAGTTGTTTCTAAGTCAGCTATTTCCAGGTCTATCACAATATGCTGAAATGCTGCTGCATACCAAATAACGTAACCCCCTAGCTGGGTTAGGCAGAAAATAAAGCACTCCTTCTCAAGGACAGACGTGATTATAGCAGATCTCTTCAAGGAAGCAAAAGCAGCAGAGACTGAAGAGAGCAAAAAATCAAGTGCAGAAGATTATTCTAGGGGAGTTGCAGTGAAAATTTCCTTTGCTAATCCAGCAGTCATGTCTAGTGCCCTTGACATTTGCTTGCCAATAACAGGATCCTTCAACAGCCCTACTGTTGCCTCTGCTAGCCTCTGAAATGCAGCACTTATTCTCAGCCATCCTGTTGAGCCATTTGGCTGCCACTTATTGAGATACAGAAGCAAAACTGAACTAGGATCTGAAAGATGCTCGAAGAGTTTGGTCTTCTGATTCCAACTGCTACCGAAAGCTGCCATATGAGATTCTTTTCTCTCTTTGAGTATCCATATTCAATAACTGAGCCAAGGTGATTCAGCAAAAATGCAAGAATGTCTCAAAGAAGAATCCAGGAAGAAAAAATATGAATCCTTTCCACATCTCTACCCTTTTGTAGGAGTTAACTTAATTTTAAAAGCAGCAAATTAAGTAACTTCTCTATATTAAAAAAAAAGATTAGCACAAATATAAAAGTGTGGAGAAAGTAGATTGGACTTTTTGGAGGCACTAATTCCTGTACATTATTAGTGGTGGCAGCAGCTGTCTAATCCTACCTTGGTGCCAGGTAAGAAGCAACACTTAAAGCAGCATGATAGTTCCCAGACAATGTTGGGAAATATCTGGATTTTCCACCATTTTCCAAAATGGTCTTATGCCAGAGGCACTGGGAAATTCTGGCTTCTTAGATCAGACATGATATTGATATGAGTAATGCAGGAGAGACATCTGACATAATCCTGCGATCCCAAGCAGCTGCCTCCTGATTTAGAGCCTTAGCTGATTTATAAACAGTTAGAATACCATGTGGATAACAATTAAGAATGCAACTGGCATGTGCATGTTGTTTTGAATACCACTGCAGTAAGACACTTCTGCCTACAACTGTCATAAATAACATAATCTATATCTAAGTCCCTGGAAAATCCCAAGAGGGAAAGGCTTTTCATGCAAAAATTGCTAACAATTAGAAGCAGCCTTGTGACAAGGCAACAGCTAAATACAAATGGGGCTTGAGGAACTGCAGAAACTCCATTTGAATCTGGCTGCAAAAACTCACACCAAAGTGTCTGGCACATCCAGGCATACTAACAGCTGTGAGAAGCCTGTCACTCATCAATGCATAGCTACAAAGTTTGTTTCAATGCCCTCTTCTTTCCTTTTCCCCCAAACTTGAACTTTCAGCCCATCTAAGTCAGGGGTGCCTCCTGCAGCCTTCTGCCAGTGAAAACGAAGCTTAGTGGGGGCGCACCGTTTTCGCTGGCAGAGGGTTGCAGGAGGCCATCACGGCCTGAAATGGAGCCCTCCCGAGCTCCATTTTCGCGGCAGAGGCAAAGTGGGCTGGAGCTTTGCTGTTTCCAGGGTGGCTCCATGGCCCAGAACTAAGCACCCCATGGGCCGGTTACAGCCTGCAGGCCTTGAGTTTGACACCCCTGATCTAGGTTGAAACATGTTTTCTTCACCTACCTGCAACCCGCACACTTTGCTTTCCGTTGCCATGGAAAGCTTAATATAAAGATCTGCAGAAAGTGGATATTAAACAATGCTGGTTAAGCTTCTCCCCAGGTCTAGGAAGAAGTACATACAGTATATATGCCCACCAATTAGGCCATGGGGTTGCAAATGTGTTTCCAAATGTTCACATGTAACAATTCTTTTCAGGGATAGAGAATATATGTATTTACGGTAGATTAAGGTAAGAAGATGCTGCTGAATCCCTCAGTCTAGTCAATGGGGAGAAATGCTCAGAACTATAATTTAGCACTGTATAGAAATCCCAACATTCCCTAGCTCTGCTGTCAATCCTTATTACAATGATGATAATTACACATTATTGATTTAGCTGACTCCAATTCTTTCCAAGATACATAATGATTTTGATTATAGGAATATATAAACAAATAAATAAAATTTTTCTTGAGCAACTTACCCAATTCAAGTTCCTTCTGATACATTGAGCTACACTTCTTGTAATTCCAAGCTGCCTATTTACACCAGCGAGCTTAGCTAAGAATGAGAGAAGATTGGCTACTCTGCAGTATTTGTACCATGCATCCTCAGCTTAGGGATCAAAGGTCAATGCATTGTTGCCATTTAGAGCTGACTCTCAGCTGTATACAAAACAATTATGCAAACAATTCCCCAACATCTGTTCTGATCCATTTTTACTGTTGTCATAGGCCAAAGTATCCCACCCTAATATAGCGCCAACTGAATCTTATATTGCTAAAATTGTTCTCTGTCTGTAATATACAACTGGGTGGTGTATCATAGGGCAACACTTCTTGAACTAAAGAACTTCAAACAGGCTATCTTTACAGAATGTGTTCAAAATCTGGGACTTACGGGATTGAAATTTGACAAAGTTGTTGCTGCTTCAGCATCAATGTGCTGCAGTAGTTAGCCATGGTCACAAGATAATAATCTCCAATGTTCTCTTCCAGCTTCTCATAAGTCAATAGAGAAGTTCATAGGAAGTCTAAACTCAGTTGTGATTGCTAGCCCTCCCTGATAGCTTCCCAGAAGCAAAGTCAGTGGGAAGGGTATGCAGGTGTGCTACTAGAGGAGGGTGAATGGGGGTGCAATGAGGATTGGGGAGAATGCACAGAGGTGTAGTGCACAAATGGCCAATTTTTTTGGGGGGGAAAGCAGGACAAAAAGGTATTAGGGAGGTAGGGAGAGTTACCTGAGCAATTTGCTACGGTTTCCCCACTGGCTGTAACCCTGTAAGCTTCCCACAAGGAAAATCAGTGGTGAAGTCAGCAGGATATTGGAAATTTCTCCTGCTTCCATTTTTTTGCCCTGGCCATTCGGTTCATGTGTTTAGGTAAGTAAAAATTTCTGAAATGACACAATTGAAATGATGATCCAACAGGAGGTGTGTTGTCTAATTATAAATAATACCCTCTCCCAGATATGAGATAAGATCATTAATGTGCTTAAACAGAAAGATTTCAAAAGAATCAAGCCACTGAAAAATAAATTCAATGGTGTATCTATTTTGAAAGAATTTGCTAAATGTAAACTTTCCCAACATATATAGTATACATACATACATACATACATACATACGTACACACACTCATATTTTCTTTTTCTTTTTTCTAAAAGTCTTTTTAGTAATGATACTTTCCTCCCCTGTGCAAATCGTGCTGTTTTGTACAGGATGATTGCAAGGCTCCCATTACACCTTTTAATTAGCACTCGGCACCAGGGCATATTTGAGTCCCAAGCAAGGTTGACTCACCTCTGCATAAGTTATTTTGTCAGAAAAAGAGAAAGGGAGAGAATTATGTGAAGTCAAGTGCCAAAGAAACTGCCAAGGGGATTGGGGGGAGAAAGAGAAAGCTGAGAGAAAAGATGTGTTAAGTGCTACCTCTGGGGGTTATTTCTAGATACGAGAACACCATGTGGAGATAGCACTGTTGATTCTACTGTTACGGGGAAAGGCACTCAGTTCTCTCTCTCTCTCTCTCTTTTTCCCAGGCTATGGTGGAATTTGATCTTAGCTAAAGGAAGGTTTTATATCAATGAGCATCCCTGATTTGAAGAACAAAAAGAAGCATAATCATCCAACAATTTGGATGTGCTAATCTGGATGTTAGTTCTGCAATAAGAAAAAGAGAAAAAGGACATAGCTGATTATGTCTGCACCTAGGATTTTCACCAGAGTTAACTAGCCTAGTAACCTAAATATAAAACCATCCAAAATTAAACAGTATCAAGGATGCTCCAGAAACTTTCTTCCTCCACAAGACAATAAACCTCAGGGCTTGAAGATCTCTGTCAATATCACTTCAGTAGTGAAATGCATGTTAATTTAATGTCTATTTCACTCTAGAGACTCACTGTCCAAGCTTGTCTTCTCAACAAAACTGACATGAATAATGATGATGACATGAAATTGGCACTCATTTAATTATTTTAAAACAACACTGACAGAAATTTTACAATTCCCATTGGATAAAAACCTAACACTACAGGCAAAATCTCAGCTACAAGTAACCACTATCAATAACCAAAGCACTACTTGACATAAGGCATTAATTAGTTTATGTAATTAACTACTAGCATTAATGATTTTTAAGAAGCACTCAATCAGTAATTGAAGAACAAATACACTAAATAATATTAGCCATGATAAATAAACACAGAATGACCATGCTCAGCAATAGTGTATTTCTAACAGATAGTGAGAGCTATTAAAAATGGAAAAGGGATGTAGTTCAAAGATCAAGCACTCGTTTTGCAGAAAAACTACACGTTCAATTTTGATATCTTTAGATAGATTGAAGAAAAATCCCTACATGAACTCCCTTGCTCAAAACAAGTGGGCTCTACCACTGGATTACATTGCTGCATTCTGTAATTTAATGTTCTCTTTTCAGCTTGCAATGGAAAGATGCTGACATACCTTAGGGGGATCTTTTATGAAACCCTTTCACACTTCATTCAACATGCTTCAGGTGTATAATGGTATGTGAGAATGACCTTGGGAGACTGAGGAAAGAACTGCAGCCAGAGGCTTTGAGCCTCTGGCAAGAATGTGGTGTGGCAAACATTTCAGAAGGCACCCTCCCTAATTTACTGGATTATAAAGAAGAAGGGATTAGATTTGTATTTTCAGACTTGCAATATTCTGTTATTGTGTCCTTACAATACAATAGAATTAATTCATCTGGGTGTGCTTACTGTCTGGACTATCTCAGAAGACTGATAAGCTATTTGCATAAATAAACCTGTATTATATCTTCCTAGCTTTCTAACTAAAAAAAAAGGACACATAGATTTTTAAATCATTTAATTGAGACTTGGGTGGATGGCTATAGGGGATGGGTGGGAGAAGAGAGGAATCCTTCCACAATACCTATTAGGAGGGTCTTACCACATTGCTGTTTCAGGACAGTCTCTCAACATCAAGATCATTTGTTCTTTTTCATGATCCAGAAACTTCATCTGCAGCAGCAATACTTATCTATGCATTCAACAGAATATACATCAAATAAAATAGATAAGGAAGACTGGAAGGATTCAACTATCCAATTCACCTTCTGCTTGGCATGGTTTTTCTCTCTCTTACAGCTTATTAAGCTGGTGAAGCCCTGACCTAAGCAGTAAGTTTATAAAGCTGCATATTAGCTTTAGTCAGACATTTATCTTGGAAGGTTAATTGAAAAAGAGGGAGAAGGACAAGCAATCCTTTCCTAATCTGTTCTTCCAGTAATACAGAATTTTATGGCAACTGTTTCCATGGTCCTTTTAGTGATGTGTCAACCATCAAGTCCATTCTGCCACCACTGACTGCAATTAAAAGTACGTAAACTAGTGACCATCCTGTCCAAACAATTCAGTTTTGGTGAAGGGAAAGGGGAGCTGTCGAACTGTGTTCTTCCAACCCCAAGCAGGTTCCCTCAATAAGTCAAATGAGAAAGTGTCCTGAAAAACTGAACCTGAGAGTTTTTCCTGTTCACATCACCATGCAAATTTGTTTTTATAATACCCGTGTTATATTAGTTTCTCAGCACAAAAGGGAATTGAGGCACACAGAAGAAGCTCAGCATCCTCAAAAAAAAAAAAAAAAAAGGGGGGGGGGGCAAAGGGAACTAGTTTCCCAGGTGAGTGGAAGCTGGGAGCCTGAGAGTTTGGACTGAGAAGATGAAATTCAAAAACTTTCACTTCATAGAGAAACAGATCTCTTTCTCATATTTCAGCTGCCTACAGACATGCAACAACAAAGACATCTCTCCTTAGAGAAATATGTCACTCCACAGTACATCTTGTTCCAGTATGCTCGGTCTATGTATACATGTAACACTAATCTACAATAAGCCAGACACAGGAACACAAGTAGAAGTCTATGGGCCCAAGGTAAGCCTCTACTATAGGGTCTCTTACCCCAACATTAAACCTTAGTTAAAGAGCTAAAGGTTATATTTAAGAGAGCAAAGCAACTTAAGCCCCTGGAGCTTCCATACAGAAATACTCTCAAGAAAGGCAATGGTAGCCTGACCCATTTATTGAAGCAGAACAGTGCCAGCAGGTGGCATTAATGTTAGATTATAAAAATCTGGATTAATGCTAGATGGCAACAAAATGCTATCTTCCTGATATTTCATCAGTAGGGTCAGCTGATTTCAGTCCCACATTCCCTGTCATTCACTTCTACTTGCACTTTTTTTTCATCAATCATACCTTAGCCTACCTTTTTCTGGGGGCATGAGTTTGTCCTGTAGCAAATGATGAATAGCTTTGGTTTTTTTTAAAAAAAAAAAAGACTGAAAACATCCTTGCTTTGGCTGCTTTTATGCTGCTGATTAAATGAGTTAATCACCAGTAAGATCTGAGAAGGCCATCAAAGCTTTGCATTGTTTACATCTTATCAAAAGAAGTTAATGAAAGTTAAAGCTCAGATATACAGAACAGAGGCTAATCAAGAGCTGCCTGTCTTAGAAGTTTACTACTAAGGGTTGTTTCATTATGAACAAGGAAGTGAAGTGAGTTAAGTATTTACACATCCACTTCAAAGGATATATGATACCATTTATCTCTATTATCTACCGTTTCCATCTGATTAAAGAGAAGGAAAAACCAGAATGAAGGAAGAAATTCCCAAGAGAACGGTTTCCTATATTTGGTGAGATTTCCTGGGACAATCAAATATAAGAGAAAGGACAGCAGAGCAAAATTAAGAAGCAGATTTTGACTTTAACAATAGTTAAGTTAAAATAATACCAAAGGGAAATTTCAAATTTTCTTGCATGACAAGGCCCCAATTTTTACCATTACAGAGTCTTGTCTAAATGTTAAAGCTATCATACACACACAGAGAGAGAAAAATAAATGAAGTAGTTTAATTCAACTACCAACTGTTGGGAGAACACATAATTTGTATGATGAAGATTCAAGTTCACACTGGGGTATTTGGGATTAAAAATTAAAAGAAAAACCATACGAAGGCTTCTGTTGAGAGAATGCAATGCAATGCCAAACAGAATTAAAAGTATTTTTTTCAAATGGACAAGAAATTGATCTGGAATTAGGCAATTTCACAACTTAAGGGTGGTTCTGATGCATGAAATTACAACCCATATTGCTCCTGGTTTCTGAAGAAAATGGTTCTCTGAGTCCATAGGCAATTTTAGACCACCAAGCCAATTCAAATTGACATTTCTCTGATAAAAATTATCTCCTGCAGTGATGAATCCTGTTTTCAGAATTTTTACTTTTAACTTGAGATACACCTGCTGCAATTTTGACATCTGCAAGGCTACAAATAAAAGGAATATCCAAGATTTAAAACAATGTGGTGGGTAAACTTGTTTGGACCGAACTATGGATAGAAGAAGATTGGAATACCAGACCACTTCATTATTCTGTATTTGATAGACTAACTACAAGTTACAAGGAAAAATGTTGTATCTGAGTTTCAGTCCAGGAAGCCCAGCTAAAATCAAGAGTCTGCAATGCCTAGGCAACAATCTTGGTGGCTTTGTAGTATGTACCTTGTAGTATGCTCATTCTTCCAGTATTTCTTGTTTCGAGGGCCTAGGAAAGTCGCCTAAAGGTTTTTCTTTTTTCCTGACTTGTCTGCTGTTGCTTTGGGAAGCATAGCAACCATTAAATGTTTCACACTCCAGCAGAGAAGCAGAGAAAAACTATTCTAACTTGCCTTTTCAAACCTGACACCCTCCAGTTATGTTGTGGCTGTCAGCTTTAATATTTTCTGATTGCATTTTAAGGAAGCCTCTTGGCTTTGTAGTATGTACCTTGTAGTATGCTCATTCTTCCAGTATTGAGAATAATTGTTAACTCCTCCTCTCTCACAATAACCTTGTAAGGATGTACATTTGAGCATTGCTGAACTGTTATCAAATAACATATTGCATGGGAGAGAGAAGACTGGATTGTCTAATATTATTTTTAAAAAACTGCTATCAGAAGATATACCTTTGATCATAGCAACAAAGATGGGCAAGGTTTTCTAACCTTTCTTCTGGGTGTTTTTCCAGTCAAAATTGTACCAAGCAGCACCAGGCTGCAGGAATTAGCAAATATGTACAGACAGTGCAGGGATCAAAGTCTGCACTCCACCTCATGGCTGAATTTCAGTGTTCAAAAAAATAGTGGGAAAAATTGACTGTAAGAAGTAGCATTGGCGTGGCTCACCTAATGAGTTCATACAAAAGCAAAGTTTGAATCAGAGGTTTTGAAGCTCAAGAAAGCAGAAGGTGTTGCAATTAAGCAACTGATAATGAAAGGACTTTGCCCTTCTCTTCTTTATTCGTGCCAACATATTTGAGCTTTGACCATTAACTAGTAAGAAATGCTATTGATTTCTACAATTAGAAATCTAAGCCCGTATACCAAAAGTGAATTTGAATCCCTCCTAATAAGAGTGATCAACATTATGCTTTTGTTCAATATAGCACAGCCTCAGTAGATACAGACCTTCACATAGAAATGGTTCATATAACACATATAATTTTTGGTCCTGCCAACCAAGGAAAGCAGCTGTAACACTCTAATTGTGACCTAACAAATGTGAAGGGCTTCAGTGTCCATTGTCCACGCTGCCTAGATATTATAGAAGCTTAAATCTAATGTATCTGGAAGACACCAAGTTGGGCAAGGCTGTGCTTGAACCATCTGGATTCTCTGAATCAATTTCCCACAAGCTACAGAAAATCCTTCTTCTCTACTTAGCTAGAGAAGCTGCATGCCTCATGCAAGTTTTCCCCAATCTACTTTGATGTGAAGACACACCAACTGGCCTTTTCATTTTCTTTTATACCCAGCATCTGAGACCTGTCACCACTCTCTACTACCTTCTACAGTAAATGCTGAAAGAGGGAGGAACAAAGGCAGTTAGGAAACAGATCAAATTAAAATCTCCAGCCTCCCACATGGCACTGACTCCTACACACCTCTCTGCCAGCCATAAGCTCTTCTGACGAGCTGCAACTTGAGAGGCGGTAATGGGAAGCAGGAGCTGTTACCATAGGAAGCACATTTAAAGGCAACATTCGCTCTTTTTAAGAATGTTTACTGGTGATGGGAAAGTAGAAAAAGCAATGGTGCAGTGTTTCATATGATTTATCTTGACAACATCTACATCAGCAGACAATGTTTCCCCAGTAAACCTTTCAGAGCTGGGAGACTGAATTTGTGAGTTACTAATCCGTGAATTACTGTTCCCATGAGGCATTTTGGCATGGGCATAAGTCCTCAGGCTGAAGTGAATAACTATACAAACCAGGGTACCTATTCACTGTGGCTTGCACCAATGAGCAATTGTGCACATTACTGTCTAAGATTGGTATTTGCTCAATACTCAAGGTCTGCAGCTAAAATATATACAGGTAAAACCATAGGTTTACATTTCATGAAATGGACAAGATTTAAGATGATGCAATACGGTACTCTGATGAAGCACACAAATGATTCCTTATATGTCATCAGGTTAGGATTGACTCTTGATGTCCACATAGGATTTTGTCTATGGTAAACTGTCCCTAACCTAGTTCTTCCAATGCTGCACCCACTGCCACTATAACCAAGTCTATCCACCTTACTTCTGCTTATCCTCTTCTTTTCTTTCCTACTTTTTCCAGCATTAGAGCCTTTTTGGAAAACTAGGACTCTGTATAATGTGTTCAAAGGAGGGTATCTTGTGACATGAGTTGGGCTGAGGGCGAGTGGCTGACCCAAGGTCACCTTTCATAGTTAAAGAAGGACTTGAACTCATGATCTCTCAATTGCTAGACTCTCAATTGCTAGACCACTAATTATATAGAAATAACAATAGCACTTAGACTTATATACTGTTCCATGGTGCTTTACAAGGGAAAAATGAGGAAGATGTGTTGGATATGTTCATCACCTTGAGTTATTTGTAAAAAGAATAAAGGATATAAATAAACAAATGTATAAAGAAACAAATCAATATCATAGTCACTGATTCTTCCAAAACTATACACATTTGTAAGGGCAAAATGCAAAAGACACCATGCAGGTAAAACTACTCTGATGAGGACAGAACTGCCAAATTTATACTGAAATATAGATACATTCCAATTTATTTATCATTTGAGTTGTCAGAATGAATCAGATGAAGATCACAAACTATTCAGACCTCATTTTTAAACAAACAGCAACCAGCCAACCAGCTATAACAGGATTTTTATAAAGGCAATGGATTCAAGTTTAAGTCAAAAAAAAAAAAAAGCAAAAGCTGCTAGAACCATGTTTAAAAGCTTCTTAAGAAGTCCATAGACATACAAGGGAATAGGGGTATAAACTTGTGATACATATACATGAAATTTATTCTCCAGTTTAAAAAAATATCTACCTCATTTTCATCCTTTAAAAAAATAATAAAAGTTCCCTTGAAAAGAATCCATCGGGTATCAGAACAGAATCCACATTTCCATTTTGTTTTCTAGAGAGACAAAAGCAAATCTACATTTTGCTCTCCATGTATCATGGAGAGTTAAAATTATATGGCATTAAGGGGAAAACAATCTACCTCCAACAATTTTCCTTGATCACGAAGCATTCTGCAATTACGAAAATGGAGCCAACTATACAGAGAAATTTGTCAGATTAATGCGCACTGGCCATTTTATTCAGGGGTAGAGAAACAACTTAAATTATTGTTATCTGTGACTCAAGAGGTGTTTCTAATATTCTTGTCTCAAGGTTTTTCCCCTTAAGACACCACTGTATACTCTACATTAGACAGAAGGGGGGCGGTGTAAGGGAGCTGGGGAGTCTCTAGGAAGATTGTTAGGGGAAACTTTTCCATCTAAGGCATTGGTATGCTTCTTCAAGCATCTGCAACAAATCATCTGTAGCCTCAGTCTTTAGTGCTACTGCAACTGAAACTGGGGACAGTGAGAAAATGACACTGCCAGCGAGTGTACAAAACAGGGTGGAGAAGTTAATGTTGTAAACCAAAACCAACTGAACAATTATTTCCATTCCACCAAGACCTAATGCCAGTTCTGGGTCAAGATTGCTCATAATATCCATCAAGCAGATGTAACATAGGATGAAGAAAAGAGGAAATGGCCTGGATACTGAAGGAGGAGGTTTCATACTCAGATCTATTACCCAAGACAAATCTATTGCTCCATACAAAAACCACTTCCCTCTTTCTCCCTCTGAAGGAACATTTGTCTATAAATTCATGTATCATTTTTAGCCATGATTTCTGTAACCATTGCTTGGGTTATAGTTTCCAATGCATACTAAATTCCACCCGACCTTATAGCCTGGAATAATATATGAACTCAGTCCTTGACTTTTTTTTTTTAGTCCATAAATTCTGTAAAATAGGGAACCCTCCATTATATACACAATAAAACAATTCCAATGTTTCACATTCCAAGGAAACATTTGAGGAGTGGGGGGGAGACAGAGAGAGACAGAGAGAGACAGAGAGAGAGAACATTAAAGAAGAACAGGAAATTGAGATATAAACACATACTGAGACCTTACTATTCATTGTAAATTAGTCTCATTTATGCTATCATTTCATTCTCCACACCTCTCCATCACCAGGTAATAGTCTAAAAGCCTAAGATTGCATGAAGTGTTTTAAAAAGTGGACCCTTTTATAAAATATATACTAGTAGAAAAACAGACAAATAGAAGAGACAAATCCCCTGGCATGGAATCCATGGTGGTACATGCTGGTTTTAGAATCAGCCTGGTTAAATCCTTTCCAAAGAATGGAATACAGCCTTTATGGAGAACCTGGCATTATTAAAGAAACGGGGATATTCTGCTTCTTTGTTCATTCTGACCTTGGTTTTTCTCTGTGGACAGCTCTTGCGATCAGTTGAGAAATTAAATAGAGAGGAAACTACAGGGTGTCCTGCAAATATAAGTTATTTTGGACAAATTATTACCACCTCAAATAGCTTGCACCATTTTTAAAAATATAAAGTAGAGATACATACAAATTCTGAAAGTACATACTACCCATATTTAATTACTCGTTAATATAAGGGAAAAAAATTTTTAAAGGAAAATGACAACAACTTAATTCCAGGCTGTTGCCAAAGACAATGAATGGATATATCTATGATATTACCAAGAATCAAGCTCAATTAAGCTTTTACTATAAAAGGAGATTGAATTATTCCCTTTGTAAATCATCAAATCAACTAAAGACTCAGACTTTTAATATGACAATCAACATCAAAACATCTACAGGATTCAACCAAAATTTAAAATGCCCATATAAAAATTCAGGGGAAAAATTGAACTGAAGCACTCAGTAAATGAAAGTAATAAAATTACTCCTAACTGTAGTAATATAGATGAGACACAACCACCAAATATTCCTTGGAAGAATTCCAACATGAGTAGATTCCAGTAGGCTATCTTAGATGGAGCTAATCTTAATTCTAAGAGGCGCTCTTCAAACTGATCTAAGGGCTGACAGAAAAACCTCACAGCTGACCTTTTAACGATTAATGAAAATAGTGGACACTTGGAAGATACAGTTCAATATTTTTTAAAAAACCCAAGGGATAGACATCTGTGGTTCCCAATTCAAATTTTTGGCTTCAAAATTCTCATCTGAATATATCACCACATTTCAAACACAATTGCCAAAAATTAGCAGTACAGTTCCACAACTCTTCCCTAAAAAGAACGGAAATAAATGGAAATAAAATCAGATGCCATTCATTGATTTTTAGGGATGCATTTGAGAACTTCTCTGTATCCCTGAGATGCTCTTTTTCTAATATTACATCAAAGCAAAATTAAAATAAGAGTTCCATATCAGTTCTTTCCCCAAGTAGAATTGTGGTTATAGTAATATAAAAATATTCCTGAAGTTAATTAGAACTTTCCCGATTTTAGATTAAATGTACTTTCTTGCCTTTTTATAGTTTTATTAAACATCAAATAACATCTAAAAAGAATGAAAAATAAAACAGAAAAGGATTTCATGAAAATTATAACTTTCCAGTGTAACATGCTGAAAATATTGCATTGCTATAGCAGATTAAACAGTGAAGTGTTTAAGAATGAAGACCAAGAACTTCAAACTATTTTCTTGCTTTTAATAAAATTAATCATGAACTTGACTGATTTAATCATGAACTTGATTCATTAGTATCAGTTTTCTTCAAAAGTGGAAAGTAAAAGAAATGATAGAAATCAGTTATTGTAACATAGGATAACTTTCAAATAATAGTAAAAAGGGAAAAATGAAAAGAAATCTGAAATTAAATCTTTATTTCAAGAATAGGTAACATTTGGCCTACCAGTTGTGTTGGAATTCGAATTTGTATCAGAAATGGTGAGGCAACAAGTATTTTTTAATTCACTTGGAGAACCACATGTTAGTCATTCCTGTTGCACCAACAAGTTTAAAGTCAGGCTAAATAATAAACATTAAAACCTGCACTGAGAAAAGTTTGAACAAAGGTACAAACTCTGGTCATTAAAATTAGGTAAATATCGTAGAATTAAATGTGAACAATAAGACTATACAGAGTACATAGTAGCCCAGTGCCATCTATTTTCTCCTCATTGTTCCATCACACTGGAGAACAAACACTTGCAGATAAGAACTCTACTTGTCCAGACGGACTGTGCAATTTAAAATTCTACATCTACATATTTAAAGCATCACACTGCACAAATTACTTCTCCAAAGTACAGAACCAAGAGAGTTAGCAACAGGAGTATGGTCAGTGAAAGAGGAGTCATTGCATACACATATACAACATTTTCATTTTACAAGATAAAACAATACAAACCATCTTCAAAATTTGTGTCATAGAGTATATTACCTGTATTCTCCATAAAAACTGAATGGATAAAGAACAGTGGCAATTTTAGAAAACAGAATTTATGTGAAAGCAACCAAACACAATGTCCTATTACTGTAACAGCAAGTTAACTTACAGGTGAAAAATATAGAACAGACTGTGGGAGTTTTCTCCCTAATCAAGTTTAAATTGCTTATGGCTGCCGTTGTCCCTAGCCAGAGAAGCTAGCTTTTAAATTTTGATATTCTCCAAGCATTTTGGGAGTTATACTTCCAACTATTCTGATAAGTATCAAGTTGAAAAAAAAATGGTCATAAATTCTTGATCTCATGGATTAAAGAAATTAGAATACAGTACAAATCCTTTTAGGAATTTATGAAACAGCCTTAATTTAATCACTAATGTAAACATGATATAGAGAAGTTTACCAGTGAATTCAGGTTCTTTCAATTAAAAATAATTGTGCTGAAATCTCTTTTTTATGAGAACTGATGAAGAAGAAGAAAATTTACTCACTCTCACATCTAACTAACTCACATTTCCCATCTTTTTATGCAGTTCAAATTACTCCAGCATAAAATGTTATTCATCTGACTGACACCTGTATTTTCCCAAAGGGCAAATAATATAGAATGCACATAGTTAAGAAAATATAATGCGGGAAATAAAATCCATTTGATCTAGACAGCTGCTCCAACAAAATTTGGAGCCTCCAGAGCTGTTGTTAAAGTGGAAATTAAATAAAAAAATGAAATTGATCATTGATACAGGTCTTTGTAGATTACTTTATTTAACCTAGTACTGTTTACCCCAGCCTTCATAAATCTGTAAATGAAGAGATTGAATCCAGTGTGGGAAGTGAACTTCCAGAAACCACCTTTCTGGCTTTTATTCTTGTTCCAGAGCAACAGAGAGATGTATCCACTATTTCTGTCACCTCCAAATTAGGCTAACAGTACTGTCCTTCCTCTCTCCTAGATCCCCAATTAAACAACCACTCAAAGACAGAACACAAATTGCTCAGAACAGAATGAATAAACCTAATAATTATAGTGCTGGAAGAAAAGCTGAAGCAAGCCAGAGTCTTTGAACTCAATAAACAGAGAAACCTTGACATACATGTAGGGCTACATTTAGCAGAGGCCAAGGAGGCAGATAGTGTGAACTCCACCCATTTTGCCCATACAAACACACTAATGAAAAACCATACCTGGCAGTTTAGCTTCACACCCTTGGCCCCACCTTTAGTGGGTTTATTTCCCAAGCATGCTTTCTCAAAGGAAAAATAAGTGATGTTTTCAAAGAAACTGCTTGCATTCTGGCAAGAGAAGATGATTGTTACAACTGTTTGGCTAGAAGTCCCCTAATTTAACCACAACCTCGCCTATGATTTAGTCTGGCATTCTAAACAGGTCTGGTGCAAACAAGCTTTCTAAAGCAATCTTCAAGACTGAATTGTATGGGGCGTTAAGCTCTGAATCTTCTGGTAACAACCCTGGATGAACAATTAAGAGGACTCTTAAGCCAATATCTTACTAGGTGCTCTTCTTCAGCTGAAAGCTATCTCCTCTTCAACTAAGTTGTTAGAAATTACATGTCAGCAAGGAACAGAACCAAAGCAAAAGGTAGGTTGGCAGATGCCTTCATTCCTTTTTCTCATTGCAAGCTCAGTGAGCTGCTGGCAGAAAGAAAGATCATTCTTGCCTCAGGCCTGAATTAACCACTTACAGAGAGCGTTTGAAATTTTACTGAAGGATATAGCAAATAAAGACAGGGTCTGCATGTGGCTTAGGCTCACAGAAGGTCCATTCCTGGCTTTGGCTATTCTTAGTTCCTAATTACAACATGGTGATGGTCAATGAAATAGCTTGCATACATGAAATCTGCAAAGTTAATGATACTGATTGATATTTCTTATTTCATAATATAAAAATGATATCTGGAAACAGAATATTATGCTCCCATAATATAACATCATGCAAAATGATACCACTACCATGAGTCTAACAAATTTCTTGTATCTGTTTCCTGGAATGTTAATGGATCACTTGCATTCATGTCACCAGGCAACACCATATATAACACAGGATCAAGTTAAAAAGTAGTTCATGAATGACAGAGTTTAAGAAGACTGTTAAGAAAATACACAAGATCAGAAATGGGAGAAAGTACTACAATTCTTCATAGTCCATTGAACAAGAAAACTAAAGCCAAACCATTTGGTAAAATCTGATTTCTCTCCAGAGTAACACCCCAGAGTCAGTCGATAAAATTGTTGGTGCAGTATCTTTGAAGAGGTTCCAAAATATTAATCCTACTTCTTTCATCATTATACTATACACACCTGTAGAATAGATGCAAGTAAGAAATAATTCAGCTGCAGACCAGGCCATCATACTTTAATTGCAGGAATGTCTACTTTAAAGTGTCTGTGTCTCTCACAGCTTCGTGCCTGTCAGATGTGCAGGGGCTGCATTCCCAGCTAGATGGCCACTCACCATGCCACATTAAAGGAGGAGTAGGGGAGTAGTAGTCCCAGCACATCTGGTGGAAGCAGCAGGACAGAGGAATGCTGGTCTGTCGTAAAGTGCTTTCCAACCGCACAAAGGTAGTGAGCCAAGGAAACATACTGCCCTTCCAAACCTAGCCACATGTTCTGCCCTGAAATTATTAACAACCACATGGGTATCAGGATTACTCATCTGTGCAACACTATTGAAGACAGAAAATAATCAGGACGAAGAAAAAGACAAAAGAGGGAAAAACAGACAGCAGTGAAGTTTTCCACATTTAAAAAAAAAATCTGTAACTTTAAAACAAAGAAACATAACTTCAGGAAAAGCCAAACAACTATATTATATCATGCAAACTTATTTCATTGATTAAAATAACAATGGCTATTTTGATTTTTGCAATTTACCTATTTGACTTTGGTTGCAGATTATTTGTCACTCGTGATCACTCTACGATGGGCATACATTTGAGAACTGGCTACCAGAACTGTCTAAAAGCAGAATTGGTGTAATGGAAAGATTCTGGCAAGCATTGCCTGTTTATGCAAGCCTTTTACAAAATCTACATGGCAATTAGCTCTCCAAAGGAAAGTGGATGGAAAATGTAATGTGTTGCATAGGTGGGTGGAGTAGGACTGAAACTGTCTTTTAACCCTTAAAATGATTCTTGTTAGCAACACTTTTCTCCTTGTGGAGTTTGGTTCCTCAATTCCTTGGAAAAAAAAAAAAGAATGACTTCCATTTGGCTGTAGCAGCCTGAGAAGGGAAGGCCTACTCTTGGATTCTCCTAAAAGGTTGACATTGGGCCTCCTTCAGTTATTATTCCATAGCAGCTGTTCCAAGAGGCTACCTCAACATTTTTTCCTTCTCCTTTCACCATAATTGCTTCCCTGACTATTATATCTTTTAGTAGTAAACTCAAGAATAGACAATGCCTATTCAGAAACCATTCTGGAACCTCTCTGATTGAAGATCACATTAAAATTATTGCAATAAATACATACACAAAGATACAATTGGAGGGTGTCTATTAGAAGAGGAAACTGATCCCAGTTTGCCTATGCTTTAAAAACTGAATTTTTCTTCTCTCCCCACTTTGTCAGGCTTCACAAAAATTCCTGTCTTCACCCCTGTATAGTATGATTCATGTAAAATCCTGATGTCCGAGTATTAACCGTGGTTCAAACAGTCCCTGCAACAAAGCTGTTATAAAACACTCTCCTTTAGCTTCAGGAATGAGCCACTTATTTAGGAGCCAATAAATACAGGTCTGCAAAGCAGTTACTGATGGATTTAAATATGGCAAAATAACATATTTTGTAACCTTCAGAGCAGACAAGTGTATCCTGATTATAGTCACCAATATATCTTACACAAATCGTCACCAATAGTCTACAAAAATAGAAAGAGAAAATAGGCCTTTTTGCTGTTTCTTAGCTTTTACTACCAAATCCATTTTAAATCTTCACCACCATACAGTAAGTGAATTGCGGAGGAACCAAGGCAAACTTCTTAAACAATAAATAGTTCTGTATTCAGCTCTCAGAAAAATGAAGAGAGACATGTTTTGTGGCAATATGTTTAGAATGCACGTTGTTGTAGATTTCTGAACCTATACACTTTACATCCTTTTAAAGTACAGAAATGGAATCTAGTCCATTCTTTTGGAATGTTTTAAAAATTGCAGCCAAACAACAAAAATAAAATCTCTCTATAATACTGTACATTCCCTTAGAAAAATACAGCAATAGTTACACTCAATAAAACTCAAAGGATGAATATAAATTATTAATATATACATGTATCTGGTAATCATTGTCAATAGTTTTGTGCTCCCATCTTTAGCCTCAAGTTTTGCATTCTGTTGTAAAAACTTAAGAATCAAATACCCCTAAGATACAAAATGCACTTGTGTATGTGTGTGTGGGGCAAATATAATCAAAACAGAGGTTGTTCAGATCTTCAACAACCCAATGGATAAATTGTGAAAAGTTATATAGCTGTTTCTGCTACATAAGTTGCTCTATCCATATGTAGTACTATATACATAACAATTCTTGCTTTCGTTTTCTGCTTTAGTTTTAACAGGTCCCAACTATGTCTAGTATTGGACAATTTGAAGGAACCAGAGACTTCTGAATGAACTGTAACCATTGTGTTTGTATAACTTACCTCTTAGCCTTTTCTTTTGAAATTTCATACACAATATTTGTTATTCTACTTTCCTTTGAAAGTAAAGATGTAACAGCCCCAAAAAAGAGATTTAATTTAGGAAGCTGGGAATCTCTTATTCTTTGTAACCTCTTAATTACACAAATGCAGATGTTGTTGATTTTATTTTATCTATAATTGAGTTTTATTCTATAGTCCCCATGCTTTATTTATGCCATTAGGATGAATAATGATCAGACTTCTGTGAAAGCAATACCATATCAGATGGAATTATACTTTTCCATGCTGCCATTGCTAGTGAAATCGTGGGAGTTGTTTCCAGCAAGGTGATTTTTGTGCTGCAACCGTGTTCCACCTCAATTGTTTGTCTTCCTTTGAAATACTATAGAATTGATTGGGGGGAGTTTCATAAAAAGAAAGCAAATAAGAATCTTGGAGTTAAAGGAATGAACTATTTTAATTCCATAATTATAATTTGACAACTTGACATTTGAAGCTTGCCTATAGAATGGCATATCCAATAGCCTTCCAGCTATGTTTGAAACCTTTCTTACAATTTTTTAAAACTTTATTTAGTATTAAATTTGTTTGTCACCCATCTTACAGTTCAAAGTGACTCTGAGCAGCCTACCCTTGCACGGGCAGTGATGGGCATGCAGTGGTGCAATTCAACAGGTGTTACAACCGGTTCGGAGACTGCATGCACGCACCAAACATGCATGTGCACACCATTTTAAAAAGCCCATTTTTCAACTATAATACTTACCTTCTACCGCAGCCCCAGTTGAGTAAAACAGCTGAGGCATGGCAAAACCGCTCTGCCACGTGAATCAGCTATGCTCCAAAACAAGGAAATAAAGCACAGGAAAAGAACAGATGCGGGCAGGCAGGGCCAAATGATCACCAAATGAACTATTGGTTCTCCCGAACCAGTCCAAACTGGTAGAATCCCACCCCTGTGGGATTCTACCAGTTGGGCATGCCTCAATATGCCCATGTAAAACCTCTGCTTCACAAGCTATATTGGTTGTCACTTTGCTTCTGGATGTGATTCAAGGTGCTGGTAGTCACCTATAAAGTCAAACATGGCACAGGGCCTGTTTACTTGAGGGCCCGCTTATCTCCCATAGTATCTGCTTGATAGTTTGATTTGGCAGAGTTAACATACTCTGGGCTTCAACAGTTAAACACTGCACCACTGCTGTACCATCCTATATCACTGCTTGTCCTCTGGAATGAGATTTCCCCTTCCTGGAATTTCGAAGGGCTTAAATGACTCCTTGCTCAGGAAACATTCAGAGAGAATGACTGCTGTCCCTTTCTTCTTTTCTGTTCTCTTCTGGGTTTTCACTTATTTATTTTGCCATTGTTGTTCCATTGTCTTGTGCTCTTTCTATGTTTTCTGTATTGTTCTGTTTTTAAAATGTTTTAACTACTGTTAACCTCCCAGAGTCCCGGGAGTTGGGCATTATATAAATTTAATGAATTATCATTAGTTATATTCAGGGCATTCTACTAATAATTTTAATATAAATTACATTCTGTCAGCAGTATCTATATGGAGAATAGATTTTTTGCTAAGATTTTACTATTATTTTTGTTGATTCCTAATGTATGTAATATTGCAGATATGTTTCATTCACCATGGTAATAGTTATTTTGTCTTGGCCTTGTCTAGCTAAGTCTTTTCCTGGAAGAAGCAGAAATAATCCAGTCTTACACCAAATTATTATACTGTATTGCCAGGAACTACATGGAACTAAAATAATCCTCTAGTAATGTTCAAATAGAAATTATATATTACCTCCAAGTGCATTGAATTGTTATTTGAATCCACAGGAATAACCAGCATAATTCCCTTTATGTGCTGTGTGAACCACTATTAATTAATTCCTCTTAACGCAATGCTACTTGAGACTAAGGAAGGATTTCCAAGACACTTCGTTGCATATTCCGCTTTGCACAATAGCAAAAACTGGAACACAAAACTGAAAAGAATATACACCACTGCAAAAATAGGAAAATAGGAAAAATAGTAGGAAAGATGACAAACATGTGGAATTGCTATTGCCAACATAAAACACACCAGTTACTTTTGGATGCAAGTGAAGTGAAGCCTGTTCTGAATGTCTTAGGACTAAAATAAAAATTAAAAAATGACTGTCTTTTCCTCTTGCTAAAAGGTATGAGACAGCCATGACTGTGTTTTAGGAGACAGCTGGACCAGAAGAAATTTCATCACTTTAAAGCCTTCTATGGTATAGTATAAATTGATCAATGGAATTAAAAGCTTTGGGGGCAGGTATGGGGAAGTAAACTGAATGAAAAAAGGCTACTGAGAACAATTAAAAAACTAGAGGTGTCAAGAGGCACCATATAACATCTATCTAAAGCTAAATTCATCTTCAATTTCTAATACTCATCACATAAAAGAACCTCTTATTTTTTTAAGAATTCTCATGTGCATATGCCCAGATAAGCTATTTATGTAATTATCTGTATTTTGGGTAAAGATGGTAAAAATAACCACACACTTGACAATGGCAAAACCATTTTGGATTGAAAACAAAATGATACACAGCCTTTGTGCTCCTTCTGAGTTGTTTGCTTACAGGAGAAAACACTGCTTGGGAAAATGCAGTTCCACAGCGCTTTCTCTGAAATGCTTGCACCATCAAAGGTTTCCTTGGCAATAGCTTTGATAAACTTGAAATGTTTTCCTTCCATGGAATAATCAATGCCCAATTACACTTGGAAGCATTATTTTATTGTTAATGAGTTCACCAGTCAAAATCCCACTGGGAGAGACAATAACCTGCTGCTTTTCCTGAATCACTTACTGAACCTTCATGAATAAATAAAGAACTCAAATCCCTTATATTCTATGCATTTCTATCATTCCATGTCTAGCTCCAAAATTATATAGATGTACAGAACAGTTCTTTATCTAGTTCTATTCTTCTCTTCGCTCTACAGATTTTATGTCTGCTGAAGATCTTAAGAGAAAAAAATGTAGTATAAAGTGGTCTGGGAATTAACATTGGAAACAGCCTTAAGGTGGCTTCACATTTAAAATTTCTTTATAGAAAGGCACTAAAATAATAATTTAAGGGGAAAAAAAGAAAATCTATAGATTCAAGAGGACTGCACTGGTACATATATTTCAGAGGACGTATGAAGTGGGAACCTGATACTATAATTGGCTATTCATCAGTAGTGAGATTCAATTTTTTTTACTACTGGTGGGTGTGGCAGGGGAAGGATACTGTAAAATCTCCCTTCCCCCCCCCCACTCCTCCCATTCCCTCCCCACCCCATTAACCTGCTTTCCAGCTCTGTTCTCCTGTGCAGGGCAACAAAAGAAGACCCAGCCAATCAGCTGGGAGACAGAGAATAGATGGGATGGGGCCAGTCAGAGGTGGTATTTGCTGGTTGTCCAAATTACTCAAAATTTCCGCTATCAGTTCTCTAGAACTGCCAGAACCTGCTGAATACCACCTCTGCTATTCATGCAATCCTGACATGTAAAGCATTAGATTGGAACTGTATTGTCTATGTCCTCTGATTCCTCTTGCCTATAATTTAATGAAAAGAAACAGGCTGCCTTTTAAAAACCAGTCAATATATTGGGCATTTTGATAACTAAACTAAGATAGACCCCACCTCCTCCATATTCACATTTTCCTTACTTTTTTACATCTTTGTCAATTTTAAACCAATTTTAATGTTACAATTTATTGTTTTAATGTTTAAGATGGGTGTTTTATTGATTGTAAGCGGCCTCAAATAACCTCTAGATGAGATGGGCAACCTATAAGTTTGATAAATAAAAGAATATAAACTATATTGAGGCTTTTTAATTAAAAACTTGTAAGCTTTTATAGTTTGCTGTAAAAAACCAAATTCTCTGATGGGATTTGCTGCATTATTTATGGACTTAAAGGTGATCATCACACATACAGGAGAATCACTGCTGTGTATGATATAAATAGAATTCCTAATGCCTACCTGAGATTTCCCCAGGATATAATAAACAAAAATGCAGTGCATTAAAAAAAAAACTTAACTTAAAGTCCCAGATTTATCATTCTGAAACCCCAGAACTTTGCTCTCCAGATTCCAACATAGTGAAGACTGCTTTGGTTAACAAAACCAAACTTCGGAGATTATCTACACTGAATCAGGAGCTTCAATTTGCAATCTCTCTTTCTCCAAGACCAGATTAGTTCAGAAAAAGATTTGTCATCTGAACTTTGTACAGGGGGTAAACAGAAATACAAAGAGCCGGTACAAATTAAGAGGGAATAAATAAGGACTGTTTTCTGGAGAGACCCAGCTATCTTGCTGTTAAGTTCCCCTTTTCAGCAAGGCTTGCTCCTGGGAAAGTGTAGGCTGTTTTCCATATATATCTGCAAACTGTTCCATGCAATAAGACAGCTAATTAAAGGGAGTGCAAGAGAAAAAGACATACGCTGAAAACTAAAAAGCAATACTTATAAGAAGAATAATGCCTGGGATGGGAACTAAATTAGAATCCTAGAGAGCTGTGTTTATGGTAATCCTGGAAGATCAGTCCAAATCAGGAAAAGAGAGGTAATTCTCAACAATCATGAAAATGCACAGAGAAGCAACACTCAGGGTGAATGTATTAAAAGCCAATAATCTAAAGAAGAGAATGTTAATTTAGGCAGCTCTGAGTATATTGTGTTTCCTGTTATTTACTTTGAAACAGGTATTTTACTTGGTAATTTCTAGTATTATGCTTCAGGTAGGTTTTATCTTTGATTTTTAATGAAACATTCCTCTGCGATTAATGTAGGCTACATCAGTTTGACTGAAAATGCTTTATGCTTCTGCTTTTAGTTGAAAAGCTTTAGGTATTGGTTTGAGAAGTTTTGTTTTTTAAGAATAATCTAAGATAACATTTCTTTTGAAAGAGTGATTCACCTATGAAACTATTATATAACCTTACATAGTTTGTAAGAAGAGAATTTTTGCCTGGCATATATGCAGTAATAAAGTAGATTCCTGAATGAATCTCCCTGGAATAAGTATATTGCAGCTAGAGAAATGTCCAGTTAACCATCTTTATCTCATAGCAAGAGAGAACTTCCAATTTACACAAATTGATGACTATTTCAGGAAGGAGAACGAAGAATTGGTCACTCTGTATTTACTGTCCTTTTAATTTCCCAATTCGGCTTCTATGTTGTGTTTTAATAATTTTATCTCTTTGGGGACGTCAATTTGTTTGTTTATTTATTTATTGGTGGTGGTGATTGATTTTATTCATTTTTAATCTTGAGTGTGTTTCTTTTTCTGCATGTAGCTTGTATCCTCATTGGAAGGAAGAGAAATAGTATGGTGGTCACTAGATCCAAGTTCTTATGAAATAATGCAGGCACACTTGCGGTTAAATTGGCCTTTGCTTGCATTTCTTGGCAAATGTGCCATGATCAATTGGTACTGCTCTTAGTATTAACATGAAATGCTGCATAGCTACAAATAAGGCTGATAATCTAGGCAACACCTTTTTATCTTACTAAAACACATTGCAAAAAAGCCTTAATCAAGGAAACCGATGAAGGAGGTGGAGATTCCGTTATCTTTGGTTTATCTGGTTCAATAGCCATTGAGACATGTATGGATGTTAAAAAACTTTAGTTGATTTACAAACAGGACATGATAAACAGAACAATCTTGAATTGTGGAATGTTTGATGCAAATATGGAGTTGAAATTTGATGTAAACATGGAGTAGAAATTTGGTTGCTGAATGCAGTAAAAGTGATACAGTGGGGGAAATAAAGCATGTATAAAACCAAACATTTAATGAACATTCTCAGTTTATGCATACTTGGTTATTTAATTTATTTATGGATAAATGGAGAGGAATGATTGTGGTGCCATCAGAAGTGTGTTGGTTGGAGACTTTTAAGTGTATATGCAGTTTTGTACGTGGATCATGTTTAGCATATTTGTTTACTAAGAACTGAGGTGATTCCCAGTGAACATTAGATAAATGATACAATGTAAGAAGTGAATGTGATAATTATCGGTAGGTAAATCAAGAAAAACAGAAGTTAATGAATTCATGGAAATAGGGTCCTTAAGTGCAAGTTACTAAAAAAAAGGCAAAGAATGAATGGATACTGAATTGACATTTGTTGATAAAAAAAGTGAGTGATTGTATGAAAGAAATATTTTGAAATAGCTTGGTAAGATACAAATAGTCCTTGATTTATGTCCATTCATTTAATGATAATTTAAAGTTTTGGTGGCCTTGGAAAAACTGACTTACAATCTGTACTCATCACCTTGTAGTCACATGATCACAATTTGAGCGCTTGGCAACTGGTTCATATTTATGAACTGTTACAGAATCCTACGGTCATGGGAGAATGACTTACAATCCTTTTTGCTGATTTCCTGTTGGATGTCTTTAGGCCAGCCACTGTCTCTCATCTCACAAGATAGTCATTGTGGAGAAAATAAAAGAAGGAATCATCATACATACAGTACCATCATAAATTGCACAAAATAAACGTGGAATATAAATCAAATAAATATATTAAAATTTGTTGCAAGTCCATTATAAAACTTCTTGTTTAGTAGAACAGAAAGCAGAGTACTGATTTTGTACTAAGGCACGTAGGATTTGAATCTCCTCCTATTCTCCTCTTTTTACTATTTAAACAAGTAATTCTAAAACATATTGATATAATCTTGAGACCATTTCCATACCCAGCAGGATCATCTCTGAATTGTGTGTTTAGGAAAAACAAAAAACCTAAAGCCATTTATCATTTACCATCAAAAGTAAGACAAAAGAAGATGTGGTTCAGCTGGTCAAGGGGAAGACAAGCAAACAAATGACCCAAAATGAATTAATTTTCCAAGAGAAAGCAAAAGAATAAAAATCAGAGAGTGAAAAAGTGATTTTCCTGGGGCATCAATCTTAAAGAAGTGGCCATTCTAGAAGAAAAAAAGGTATAAAACATTTGGTGTTCTACACCAATCTCCAGCAGATAATAAGAAGAAACTAATGCATTCTTCAGACAAGTTCACCCATTGCTGCTGAAGGGAAGGGCAGAGTAACAAGCACAGTCTCAAAGCACAATCAAGACACCAAAACAATTTTTGAACCGCCAGAAGCACAGTTGGAAAAAGAGGGTAATAGCAGTCACATGCAATCTGTGGAAGTTCTGTTCTCAGATATTCCATGGGAAGGAAGAACTTGTTCTAGGCAAAATACTGCTGTCTCATTTCTTGAGAAAGAAAACAGCCATTTGGGGTTATCTAATTCAGACTACCCTTCCACAATCAACAAAATATCTCAGAGATAATTAAAAGATACATTAAAATAATATCCCTAATAGCTTCATGGAAGGAATTTACTTAAGAAGTGAATTTCTGATAAGGCATATCTGATAAGTGTGTGCCATCAAAATCAAATCATGACAAGTTGGCAGTTGAAAGTTAGGCTCCCCCAACTGAACCCCAATTTTCAGCAGAAAACCATGTATCTTATGAGACAGATATATCACATAATTGTACAATTAGCAATTCTTACCCACATACAGAGGGTAAGATGAATTGCAGATGAAATATGGCTTCATTTAATTATTTCTCAGAGTTCTTACTATAATTTAAGAGACCCATTGCTTCTTATTTGAAGGAGGTCAAGAATTTACTATACTCTAATAAAGTAATCCACATACGGTCATCCTTTACTGTTCAAATTTCACCTAAGTGAAAGGAATTCACTCTCAAAAATCATTTGGATCATATGAGGGATTGGAAATCCATTAAATTTTGCCAATGATCTACCTTTGGACATATCTCTGTGATGTTTGTTTGAAAACTAGTTTGCAGTTGGCATTTTGGCTTTTACTTTTTGTTGAATTTTTAATGAGGCAAAATTGGGGCTTTAATTTCTAAGATATAAGCACCTTTCTCATCCCTTTAAAAACATTTCAGAACAATTCTACCTTTTGAGAGCAGGAGTCAAAAAACAAGAGCCAAAAACTTAGGGATATTGGCCACATAGTCTTTACTGTATAGATTGTCATGCTATAACAGCTGATAAGTAGCAGGAATCCAGCAATTCAAATCTCAACTAAGTTGTTGAGTTGTGTTATTATTAGTGATCTCTCGATCTCTCCCTCTCTCTCTCATTCCCTCTCTCTCTCTCTCTTACAAGAAAGTAAAATCTTGATACAAGACTTTTGTGTTGGACAGGTAGAAGAAAATTTCTTCATCCTTAACCTATAGTAAATCTCACTGAATTTCTTAGTTCTTACTCCCAGGTAACTATGTGGAGGACTTCTAATCCCATTCAGTCAGCCTTATTATTATCTTCTCCTTCATCTGTAAAGGTTAGCTATTGTACTGGAAAGATTGTCTATTTATTTATTTTGTGTGCTGATGAATGCTATATATGCCCAAATCAGATTCTTCATAAGTCTTTGCAAGGATGAAGGATCTTGATCTTTCAGGCTGAATCTTCCTTACAATGAGGACTATGACTTTTTTCTTCACTCTGTTTCAACTATAGAATTTGCTTTCATTATTTGCAACTTTCCATTCTCTGGGACTGTAAAGATACTCTTCTTCCAGTTTCACAGGGAACTATTTGTTGAGAAAAAAGGGACAATCTTTATTTCAGACAGATACAACAATGCCTTTATTTGGAAAGGATGTCAGAATCATAACAGTGTGCTGCTAGAAGGTATCAGAATTAGTTCAATCCTGTGCAAGGTGCAAGAAAACCAATTAAACCATTCTTGAAAAGCAGCTATCCAGCCTTCTCCTAAAAATGTCAAAAATAGACAAGATTATTTCATTATTTTACATCTCTTACCATCAGGAAGTTCTTCCTTAATATTTAATCACAATCTAGCTAGCCATAGCATATAACCATTATTCTGGTTCTACTTTTTGCAATGATAAAATTATTTATACATTTATTTACAAGGCTCATTAGCCATTCCAAATACAACTAACTATGAGTTAGCCATTCCAAATACAACTAACTATGATTCCAATTGTTGTAAACTTAGATGTAAAACAATCAAATCTGGCACTATCAAAAATAACCATTTAAAAAATCAGTATGGAAAAAAGGGAATAATCACAATCAATGGAACAAATCTTAAAGCATCACTCCTCATTAGAGGAAGCTTTCATAATATTCTGGCTCCTGAATTCTGATGGAACAATCATTTTCAAAGACTATGTTTTTGAAGACAGAAGGAACCATTGTTGTATCAGGGACGAAGCTATTTCTGACAAATGATAGCCAAGACTGAAAAGCCATCTTTTTGAGATAAATGACTATCTTATCTATGTATCTTTTAGGTTATGAACATTGAGGTTATGTCTCCCTCTTAGTCTTATTTTCTCCAGACTAAATATCCCAAGTTCTTTCACAGGATATATTCTGTGTAATCTTCAATTTATTTCTCTGTTCTTATTCATTCTCATCCCATCTCCTAGCCCAGCGATCCCTAACCTTTCGGGCACCAGGGACCGCTTCTGTAGGAAAAGGTTTTCCATGGACCAGAGGGGCAGGGTTTCACATGCTGCCTGCTTCCCATGGATGGGGCTTTGCTTGTTTACGTGGACCAGTTTCTGACCAGCCCAGTGCCAGTCCACGGACCAGGGTTTGGGGACCTCTATCTTAGCTTATTGTGCTGGAAAGGAGATCAACATTACTGCAATCTTTATCCACTCCATATACCAACAAATTCTGGTATTAACTATTCCTGAATTCATTGGCCAGAAAAAACATTAAACAGGGTGCATCTTGGAAACCGATTCTAGCTAATAGTTAAGTGGGTTGTTTAAAGTAATCAGCAATTGACAGGGAAAACGCAGATAGAGGCCACTTTGGCAACAGAACATTTGTTCCATTTGTTTGAGTGTGCTTGTTTCCTTTGTTACAGACCCACTGCTTGCTTTCGATTCAACTTTTGAAAACTGTAGGGAATGCTAACAACAGGCACCAAAACATTACAGCTATTCTTCATTCCCATAGCAGCCACAAAGCTGAAACAAACGAGAGATGTGAGTCACAGGATTTCCTCAAATCCAGCTGCCTTCCTCACAACCATAACAGGAAGACAATGTCAATCATAACAGTTTGACTTCTCTGGTAAGACAAGACTACCCTTAACCAACAGCTAAATCTGGATCTTTTCTTCAGTGGGTCATTACAAAGCCAGCACACACCCCACTTCTTGAAATTATACTTTATTGTGGAGAGAGAATCCTTCTGGGAATCTGTATGTGCTAAAGACCACAGCATACTGATACATACACTATGCGCTGCAGCCAATCAGTGCATTCTGCAGAGATTTGATGCATTACACGTTCAACTGCAGCACACTGCAATGACATCAGGACTGCATAGCTGGCTGCCCGAGGCAGCAGCACAGCCAAAGGAAAATAAAGGGAAGGGGTGTGGGTGTTTGTGTGAACAATTTTTCTCCCATCAACTCCTCCCAACACAGAGTGGGTTCAGTTCCAGTCAGAGTTGCTAAATGTGAGTTTTTCTGCAGCACAAAGTGGCCACACATACTAGCAACATGATCCCAGATGGCAGTCAAAAGAAGCAGCCTTACATCTGGAGATGATGAGTCTGATCAACTGCAGATGGTAGGCCTAGATGAAGGAAGAAATTGTACAGCCAAACACTAGAGGAAAAAAAAACAAATGTAAATAGAAGATGTAGGCAAGGGAGGGGCTGCCCAAAAGAGATTATGTCTGCTTTACTTGATAGCTGCTAACAAATGGTCACTACAAGATTGGCCAACCATTCTCAGTCATCACAGGGAAGTACATCATCTATTTGTTTAGATTTACATCTGAAATTCATTATTCCAAGAATGCAGCTACAATCGTTACAGCCAATGCTATAAGGAAACCTCCACAGCCATAAATGCAATAATTATTGTTTTCCAGCATTTAACACATATATGCTGTCTCTGATGGAACCTCTATGATATTTCGTAAGTTTGAAAGTTAAGTATAAACCACTATTTGCCAGAATGCCAGGAAGAAGAAAAGAAAGGAAATGCAACACTAAGAGAGAAGAACAGGTGGTACAGGAGGGATAAGAAAAAAAGGCACAAAGCCAAGAATCTTATGGTTACTTACTCAACATTAAAATATCCCTTATTTGAACTAGTATTGCATTGTGAACTCATAGCAAAAAAAAAACTACACACACACACACTTTTTCAGATGCAAGGGTGTGTCTTTTTGTACAGTATCTGAAAAAACAGGCCTTGCTTGACCGTAACCAGAGGCAGAACTTTGGCAATAATGCTGTGGGTGGAAGCAGAAGTTTGGGAAACAACAATATAGCAGCTGTATTATTTGCCACTTCCCACATCTGCATTTAACCTTTCATAAATACCATTGCAAAACAAACAAAGGCAAAGGAACCCAATAACCGTTTCTGAGCTCAGTAAATCTACAAAACATTTATGACAGGCCGTGAAGTAATAAAAATGTCAAAATACTTACTCTATATGGAACTCAGATATGGAATTTATTAGACCGTTGGATTAAGATCAGATCAGATACAGTTAAGTAGAACGAAATTCAAAGAGAGATTTGGGAGACTTGGGGTAGGATGCAGTGTACACACAATGGGGAATATCTATGTACAAAGGGAGGGGAAAACCAGAATATGCACAAACAGGAGCTGTTCTATTCTACTTTTAATTAATATATAATGGGGAGAATCAATGGGATCTTGACTGGACCAAATCAAAGCACGAAAGTTCAATCAAGTCTAAGCAGGTTAGTTTGACCAGGTAGAATCCAGCTGGCATAAGTGAGTCAAATCAAATCAGAAGTCATATTGTGAGAAAGATGACAGAAACTAGAACCCCATGAGTAAGTTCAGGTGAACTTTGTTGTTGAAGTTCTTTTGTACTAGTATAGGAAAATGGTTAAAGCCTGTTGTAGTACAGTCTACAGTATGATCGTTCCATCTCTTCTAGAGGACCTAGATAGAAATATAAAAGGCTTTCACTTAATTCTTAAACTGCTAGGGGTTTATCCTACAACTTTGACAATGATGTTATAGATTGGGAAGACCTTGCATATGAAGCTGATTATGAATTCCTGGGGGAGAAATCTAAGAACTACCCACAAAGTCTTTTGTTGCTTTCTGAAAGATCTACAGTATGTAGTCACTGTGGGGAGAAAGTACAAATATGAAGAAAAAACTAAATTATGACTCCTATGTTCAAAGAGAAATGCTGCAAAAATCTTTGCGATGTAAAGATTAATTAGATGGCACAGACAAGCATATCATAAAGCTCCATTGTTAAAACACCCACATATAATTTTTCTAACATCATTCATGCAGCAGCAGTCCCACCCATATTTGAAAAAGATTTGGTTTGCTTTAAAGGTGGATTGGAATTACATCAAAAACAGCTTACTAAAGGTAGACTGTCAGATTTGTTTTTTTTCATTATCAGCTTTCTAGCACTTTCTAACTGCAAAAATATGAAAATGGATTAAAATTAGGTCCAACCAAGAGCTAAAATGTGAAAATATCTTAAGGAGATGGAAGACATCAGTATTCTGTGGATATGCAAATTGTGTTTTATCTGCTCTAAAGGTAGGAAGGAACAAGCATGAAAATATATACATAGAATTACTGCTGGTAAATCAGGTGAAGGCTCATCTAGCCAGATCTAGGACAACTTGCCATGGCCATCTCACCATGGTTAACCCATGAAGGCCAACTCATTGCAGTCAACTCACCAAGGGACAACTCACTATGACCAATTCACCATGGGACAAGTATTACACCAATATCAAAGAAATGGTGGAATAGAATAATTAAAGAAAGGATTCTAAAGGAGGGACAAAATGAAATGTGTATGACAAAAATTAAAATATTTTTAAAATTATTTTAAATAATTGAATTGAATTGCCCTGCAGTGAGTTGTCTCACAGTGAGTTGGCCATGGTGAGCTGTCCCATTCCGCATCTCTTTCACACAGTGGCCTACTAGATATATTTAGAAAGCCCATAAATAAATGGGCAGATCCTCTTCCATTGTTATTCCTGTGCACCTACTATGTAGAGGTGGAGAGCCTGGAGTTCATTAAAACCTGGCATTCCACAAGCAATTCTATCAACAAGACACATTGACCTACAACCAGCCTACAGAATCCAAACCAACCACACAGCCAGTCAGAGGCAGCACCGACCCTCAACCAACCCATGCAACCTCCCCCACCAGCACTTCCCAAATGTTTATAGAATTATAATTCAATAAAACTGGAGAGTCATAATGTGGTGTAGTAATTACACCACAATTTAGGTATCCTTCCAGGACCAGGGAGAGTTAGACCTTAAGTCTGTCTTCAGCTGTGAAAGCTCAAAAGATGACTTTAGACAAATTATTGTCCCAGCCCAAACTACTTCCCAGTTAGTTATTCTGGGGTGTGTGGAAATTGGATGAAAGTGTGCTGTTTAAATAAGCATTTATTTTAATATATAAAAATAAAGAAACAAGACACCAAAATCAGAAAAGGGGGGAAAAGAAGGAAAAGCAGAAAAAATATTTTATAAGGCATATAAAAGCAGCTCAGTTTCTAAATACAGCATTAAGGCTTGAGCTTGGATTTATATTGATTAGTCTTTTTATTATGTTCATAGCCATTTCATAAGCAGAGAGTAAATGCATATCTATCCAAGACTGTAAATATAGCGTGGCACTACCTTTCCATTGTAAAATTGTAATCTAAATGCATGGTTCCTCCTAAATGAGTACTGATAGATTTTTGGCATCAACAGTTAATTTGAAAATCAGATGCTAGATGCAACTGGCAGAATATTTTATCAGCATTCATAGTCAGTTATAGAAGCTTTATAAAGGAAGTTCTTAAATATATTTTCATAAAAGCATTACTATAAAGCTCTAACAATCTAGAAATAAACAACACCAGAACTGGGAACTTCATGCAAAACAGAGATACAAGCAAGGAATTCCCCATGATCATACCCTGGAGAAAACACTGGTATTTCAGAAATTACCCTAAGCCTAAATACAAAGCTACTACTGTACTAGGAATATTTTCAAAAGAATGTCAATTGTTTTATTGCTTCCATGAAGCCAACTATTCAACTGCTTTGAATGGCATAGCTAAATTCTATTTGTCATCCAGCAGATGTCCCAGTAACTACAATTTCTTAGGAGAGCAGGGGGGTCTGTGGATTTAAAAACCTGACCTTCAACAAGAAGGTTTTTTAGTTCTTAAATATCCTATGTTCCAGGGAACACGTCAGACAGTCTGTCCCCAAGGGTGAGTTTAATTATGGGAGCAGGTTATCAGGTTACTGGCACAGGTTACTACAGAAAGGGAAATACCATCATAATAGCTGCATAACCTCAGAGTAGGATTTGGGATTCAAAGAGTAGCTTATATAAATGAACAAAGTTAAAACACAAGTACTACGGTATAAAAGATATCCATTGAAATGTACTCTAAACCTTAGGCCTATTTTGTTAAAATTCTCACATTCAAAAATGCAGCGGACAAAATTACATATTAATCTACATAAATTGGTGCAGAGCATTTATTTCATGCTGTCATCCCGGAAACTTTTAAAGCCTCTTTTTTGACAGAAGATTTGACAAAGCAGTAAAAACAGAAACTTGCTCCCTTCTTCGTAGCAGACTTTATCTGTGCTGAGTCACACACTGCACCTTGTTTTGGAAGCAGCAAACAAACAAGTGGAAACAGGCAACAAGGTAATGGCTAAACATTCCAATTAAAAAAAAATGTTTACCCATCTTCAGTATGAGCTTAAAATATGAGAAAACTCAGCATAACTGCCAAGAAAATAAAACCCCTATTTTTGATAATTATCAACTTAACAAAAATGTATTATGAACATAGATGTATATTAAATATTTCATTTCCCCCCCCCATGTTTTCCCCTGTTGGAAAGTACAAATGAATGGATCAAAATAATCCCATGCAGCATTTGCCTTGATTACTGGAAAAAGAGAAAATAATGAATAAATCTGTATAGCAGGACAACAGAAGAAAGAGGGTACAAAATCTTTCTCTATTCTTTTATTTGAATTTCCAGTGAAACAGCAACCAAGTAGCAATACTATGCCATTAGAAGTTAATGGTTGACGTTAATACAGAGCTTCACAAAATTCATTTTATAGTTGATCAAAACTAAAATCTAATAACTGAACAGTTACTAGATAGTTACTGATGAATGAACAAATATAAAAGACAGCTGGCTCTTAAAATTGAGCAGTCCCATCCAATTTGGTGTCCCATCATGATCAAACAGCCCCAGATATGGCTAGCAAGAAGGATGGAGTCATTCATTTATAAGGCAGGAGCTTTGCTTCCTACTGCATACTCACATTCTATTTTTATGCAGCAAATGAGTTTTTAGGAAGAAATGATGCGCAGGATTTATGTATCTCAGCCTAATGGGAAAGCCATTATATGCTTTATATTGTTTAATATAGATCTGTGACAAAATTATGAGGTTTTTCTTTCTTTCTCCTTAAACCATCTATTGCAGGAGAGATTCTCAGTCATCCAGGTCATAGATGTCCCAAATGTGCTTTTTCAGGAGGCAACTGGTTTTTTTCCCTTTTGAAGATATTTTGCTTCTCATCCAAGAAGCTTCTTCATCTCTGATAGAATCCTTCCATTCCCCACTATCCTATCAGAGCTGAAGAAGCTTCTTAGATGAGAAGCGAAACATCTTCAAAAGAAAAAACAAAAAAGTCCAGATGCCTCCTGAAAAAGCACCTTTGGGACATCTATTGCAGGGGTATCAAACATTCAGCCTGCGCAGGCCACACCCACCCCAGCTCCACAAGGGCAAAAACAATCTTGATACGTCATAATACAGCCCGCGATGCAATCGGATTTGACATCCCTGATCTACTGGGATGAAAAATGAGAACAAGAAGCTAGTCAGAGAGAAAAAGAGATGCCTATTTTTGTTGTAAGACCCATCTATTAATGACATATTACCCCAAGAGACTGCAGTTCCTAATAGAAAAACCTTATCTTTAAATGCAAATACAGGTAGTGAATATCTGAAGTTACAACAACACTAAAAAAATAAGTGATGACTGTTTTTCATACTTATGACTATTAGGAGCATCCACAGGGCCACATGATCAAAATTCGGGTGCTTGACAACTGGCATGTATTTATGACAGTTGCAATGTCCTACAGTCATGTGATCATCATTTGTTTACCTTCCAACTGGATAACTGGCAAAGTCAATGGAGGAAGCCAGATTTGCTTAACAAGGTGCATAATTCACTTAACAATTGTGGCAAAAAAAAGTTGTAAAATGGGACACAACTCACTTAACAATTGTGTTGCTTAGCAGTGGAAATTTTAAGTGCCATTGTGACTAAAAGTCAAGGACTACTTCTACTTGCAGTATTTGACAGAGGCATGAGCAAAAAACAAGGTGACTCAATGAAAGTATGTATCATAAGCAGGATGTCAGGGTTCCTCTGGAATGGTATCATCCTTTAATTTTTTTCCTTTGGCTGATCCTAACGGAGCACAGGAAACCTGTTGAGCATGGATTTATTATACCAGTTTTTGACGTCAACATCAACAGTCCTTATTAAAATTGAAACTGGAATAATATCAAACCATAATATCACACACAGAATACCTTTTAACAGTTTTTGGGGATTCCTAGATGCAGCAAAATGGTGCAAAATGGATGGGTCTGTGTCACATATGTGGAGAAAAGATACAGTTAGCCTTTAAAACTGGTTTTTTTCCTTACATCAATTTAAAGGCTTATATTAATAACATTATTACATTTCTGTTTCCAGATTCAAGATGAAGACAAACACCATCCATGATATTTGGCAATTGCACGCCAAAATTCGGTGGCACAATGGGCATATCTGGAAACTACAACAGACTCTCAGGTTGCAACCCTAGCCTTCAACAATAATATGACAATATAATAATTGTTCAATAAAGAAATAGAAAAGCTATTCACAACTAAGATGTTTGCACTTAGCTATCAAAAGTATCGTTTTTCAGCAAGCAAGTTAATGTTAAAGCAAATTAATACTCAAGTCCTCTATGGGTAAGATGCATTTTACTCCCTGGAAAGTAGTAAAACATTTGAATGTCAACAATTATATGACCAAAGCTAATCTTACAACCTACAGTAATTCAATTTTACAAGAGTTGGTAACTTTCTCAAGCTATTTTAACCAGGAGCCTATTTGGCTGTATTAAATATCCTTGCCTACGATAGCATTTTTCATCTTCAGAGATAGCAGAAGTTTTATTCTTGCAAATAACAGATACACCTGTGGCTACATCTTAATGATTTTATCTTTGCTTCTTAAACTGAAATATGAAAAAGCTTTTTAACCCCTGCAAAGGACCTTTCTTCTTTTTTCCCTAATTCATGTAAAGAAGTCGGGAAGTCTCTACTAATAACTTCCTGTTTTATCTATAGCAGGAGCTATGAGTATCACCTTCAAAGGTCAATGGAGTTTCTCAATCATCCAAACATGGTTGTCTCAAAAATGCTCTCTTTTAAGCAACTGAAAATTCTGTTTTTTCTTTAAGATGTTTTGCTTCTCATCCAAGAAAGGAAAGAAAGAAGTTCAGAGAGAAAAGTATTTTTTTAAAAAACCCTCACAGATCTTTTTGCAGATCTTTTACCCAAAACCTGTATTGATCCAGATACTGCAGTCTCCAGGAATTAATGAATGAATTAAAAAAGATTGAAGATTGTGTGTGTGTGTGTGTGCGCGCGCACGCGCTAAAAGTCAATGACCAACTAATCAGTGATTAGTCAATGACCAACTAACCACAGGATTTCATTAGTCTGAGCACCTTCTTATTTTCTTGCCCTGCAACCATGCTTAGCACTATCTCTACCCATCAGCAGGGAAATCCACAGGCTGGCCTGAGAGTCACTTTTGGCTCCTAAGGATAGATTGCTTATTTTTAGTTATGAGAACTGAATGAGTCAGCAAGTATCCCTCACTCTGAACACTTAAAAAGCTGCTACATATTCCCAGTTTGGGCACAGCATAGAAGAAAGAATTTTGAATCTGGGATCAGTGCCCTAATAATACGTGAAGACATGAGCAATGCAGCAATTTGTTTGTCATAACTTAAGAGAAAGAGGTTCCTACTTTAAGAAGTGATGACTTCATTATGAGAAAATCAAATAGTGAATGACCTGGTATCTAACCCACAGCAGTTGATGGCATAATAAATATGTTAGTTTTACATTAGGGGGAAAATGTTTTCAAATTTATGCAGGGTATGAAAATACAACACAATATGCCTCGTGTAAACTGTTGGTGCTGATTTCTCATTTTCTGATTGGAATCTCCATTCCTCTCTGTGCACAGTACAACCATGTAATTAGCACTCGACTCCAGTTGGCAACTAAAAAATATGACCAGGCAGCAAAGATATTTGTCTACAATTTCTGCCAGCCTTTAACGGGTAAAGGAATTGGGACACAGATGGGGGATAGCAGACCAACAAGCCACCAAGTCTAAAATGTGAGTTTTCTTGGTTTGGATTCCTGTATTTTCATTCTCTCCCGGAGGCAGGGTCTCCAACTAGGCTGCTGGCAATCTTCATTTTGTTAGAAACACAATGGCTTATTATGCAGACTCACACAAGTCTGTCTTCACTATTTTCAATGGAAGATACTACAGCCTAAAAAGACTCCTTCAGCTCTCTAGTAGCAACAATAGATTACTATATAGTCTATTGTACTATATAGACTCATTCTCTCCATGTATTTCAAAGCAACCTTGTTATCAACAAGCACAATAGCTAACATTTCTACAAAGTAGATAGGACCTGAGAAGTTGTTGACAGCTTCAGGCCTTCCTATCAGGTGAGAGGTTAATTCTGTAAACAAAGTCAGTCGAATTCTTTTGCAAGACAAGTGGGCAACTACCACCAAACTGGTTTTATTAAAGTTATTCTGCCAAAAGATAACTAATCTGAAGTGGCTAGCTATAAGGATGATGTTAAAAGTCACAAGATAAAAGAGGCAAGGTTCATTCATTCATGAGTGTAGGGCCCAACTATTTTTAAATACACTTTAGATCAGGGGTCACCAACCTTTTGGACCTCAGGGACCACCAAACTCACAGTTTTAAGTCCTGTGGACCAGAGACTCTGGGAAAATCCCCAAAAAAGTCTGCAGGAATATCCCCCACCCCTTTTTCCTACCGATCGATTGTTCTTTATTTGGGATCGCAGGATACCGTCTCCAACTCCATTCTCAGGGGGAGAGAGAGAGATTGAGACTTTTGGCTTCATGCAAGGAAAGCAGCATAAGCAGCAGAAGTCTTTCTTTCTTTCCCCCAAATGCCGCCAGAAATGAATCTTTGTGAAACTTGTCACACCGGCGCAGCCGCTTGGAGCAGGATGCCTTGCAGGATCCCAAGGACTCATTTCTGGCAGAGTCTGGGGGAGAGTTTTCCTTGAGTGCTTTCCTTGAGTGCAGCCAAAAGCAGAAGAAAGAAGCAGAAAGAAGCAGCCCGGTGGCCAGGCAAGGCATGTGGGGCAAGTCCCCCCCCTCCCTTCATTATCTTGTGTTGTTTGCAATGCAAGCGACTCAAGCCTTGTTTTTCCACGGGTCATGTGGGCGGCGCAGCCATGTGTTCCCACGCAACCTGGATTAATTGCTTTGGAGTGTGTTTTGGGTGTGATTTTTTTCTGCGGACCACAAAAATTTTCTCACGGACCACCAGTCCACTGGCTGGTGACCACTGCTTTAGATCTCTTTATAACTGATCTAAATGCTGAGAATGGAATTCTGAATACTTGTATTTCTAGGAAGATAGTACAGATTTCTGCTTGGATTTCTAATAACTTTATAGTTTTCAAAAGTTAAAAACAAAAAAAATCTCCAAGAGTTTATTAGGGCTTTGTTCAAAATGTTGCCATTTTAATTTCAATTTAGTTATGACAAATCTTTAGGATTGTAGTAGAAGGACTACACTCTTTGAAAGCCTTCTTCCTAAGAAATGATCTATACAGAAAAGCCAGCTGATGTCTCAGACAATCAAAATTCAATTCCTGCCTTGTCTCCATCAGACTGAGTGCCAGTACCAACCCATCTTCATATTATTCACAAATGTTTCATGTAAAATATATTCAAGAACCATCATTTTGCCCATCAGCTGTTACCAACATTGGTCTATTTTCATAGTCAAAACCTTTATCTTATGAATTAAGGCACAAAAGCCCTCTGATCAAGTTAATATATATATTAACATTATATATTAATATATATATATATATATATATATATATATATATTATATTATTAATATATATATATATATCAACAGCAGTACATTGAGCGTCCTTCAAGTTAGATAATACATATCCCAGGTACATTTTATTACCAAGGGACTAGTTCACACAAACCCGAAATTGGGAAGTAAAGGTACATTTATACTAGTTGAAAAATCTGTTCCAACTCCTCTCTAAAAGTGCTTTTAAAAGATGGGTGGAGGGAGAAGGAAAAGAATACAAATGGATCTCATTAAGAATTCAAAAAGCTTCTTACCATTTTTGATAACTGCTATCAGTCAGCCTCCTAATACTCATACTGTGAAGTCACTGCTTTCACAACCAAGTTTCCCTGGCAGACAACAAATTGCCGGAGGTGGGGGAGGCAGGAGGAGATGAGACAACCATCATATAGCTGCCCAGAAAAATTTGTAAAGTTAGAGTAGGCTGCCTGGCACATACCAAGGGTAGATGTATCTGTTCTTTCTCATTCTTTTAATTTAAAAATGATATATTGTCAAACGTGATCAGAGTCCTGATAACTAAAACTGAAATTAAATGTTTGGTTTTTTTTTTTAAATGATAAGCATCATCACAAAATTTACAAAAAGATTCTGTATGAGGAAAATCACACATGTCCACTTGTATATGTACCTATAAGACCAAAAGATATCTGACTCTGATCTACAGACTCCAATGACTACATTTAAGCTATTGCAGAAGTCTTGGCATTGAATGTCTCATTCTTTAAGACTGAAACCATATATGACTTTTCTTGGTATGCTCCACCCTTCTTGTTTATGTACCACCCTAGATTTCTCAACAAGACCTTTCAAAGTTTGCTTTTTAACTGTTAAGAACGTAGGCATCCCTGACCTACTCCCCAGGCTGGACTGGGGCCACATCACTTGGGAGCACTGCTGAGTGCAATAAGCTTCCTTTTCAAAGAAGAAAGAAAAAAGGAGACAGATACCTGTGTTTATTTTTTTTTTTGAGTCGCCTACATACATTGGATACAAGATGGGCAGCAAATAAATTTCATAATAAATAAATAAAATTTATTTACAAACCAGTATGTTAATGCTGATCTAAATGGGAATGCTTTTAAGACTCACATTTTAGGGATTCAATTTTTATATAGGTATTCCATATTGAATTTTAAATAGCTAGATAATACTGTACAATATTCATTTTGCTAAATCAATTTGTGAAATTCATCTGGAAAAGGAGGACATAGATTGAATAAGTAAATAAAACAGTGCTCACTTGAGTAAAAATTCAGGGTAGAAATCAAGCAAATAATAATATATAGAAAATATATAAGATGTGTTAGCTAGGCTTTAAGAGAAAAACAGATATTCCCTAGAACGGTTCCACAATTTTTTTCCAAAAATGTTATTACCCAGCAAATATTTCACAAGTCTGAAATTGTTTACCATCACCACAAATCTGGATGGGATCAGGGGTGGGATTCTCCCGGTATAACAACCGGTTCGCTAATTGCGCGCTTCATGTGAACAGCTATCGCAATTGCTTACCCTCAGTGTTACTTCAGGGAAGTAACACAACTGAGGCATGGCAATCCGCTTTGCCGTGCAAATCAGCTGAGTAGATGTAGGTGAGTACAGCACAAGGGTGGGCCGGCGGGCCCACATAATTGCCCGATCGAACCGGTTCGGAGCCAGCTGATCATCGCAGCTAGGAGTTTGCCCAAACCGGTCCAAATCAGGAGAACACCACCCCTGGATGGGATACCTGTAAAATCGGATGCCAAAAGAATCAGCACAATTGCTAAGCTAATTATGGGGGCAAAAAGAAAGGAAACAATCTGCTTGGGTGATCACAAGATTTAGTAGTATTTAAAAAGCTGGATTATTCATGCAAAATCATTCTTTTGTTCCATTCTATGTACAAAATACAGATCCATCTTTGGTTTTCCCTACTAGTCTGTCAGTAGGACAGATTTGGACAATATCATCACCTTGCTTGCCTTTACGGGCATGTAAAACAGGAGTCATAAAATAGATGCTCACTGTCATACTAGTTAGTATGTGCCATGACATCATCATCATCATCATCATATCATCACACTGTGTCTTTTTTTCTTCATATTCCATATGAAAGCTGCATAGTTTCTGTCTTTTATCTTTCAGATCTATTTCAGAAGCAGCATAAAGATTGAGACTGGCATGTATGTGTCTTTGTGCACAAGACACAAGAATCTTTAGATTCTAATCCCATGGAAATTTTATTATCGCTGATATTAAAGTCAATAGCTATTGACTTTAATTAAAGTATCTATTAATTAAAGTATCAGTTGTTTTTATTAGTTTAGCCTTGGAAGCTTGGCAGGGAACAAAAAATTAATCTCCATTGATTAAGTAGAGGACAATATTTTTCTTGATCTTGTGGATGCTCAGGCAGGTAGCCAAATATACATATACAAATGTACACAACCAGATGTATAAGTAGAGGGGTGTGTGTGTGTGTGTTTGTGTGTGTGTATTTAAATATCTTTTTCTGCATCCATATCAGGCTTAGTAATCCAGTGGTTCAATAGTCAATCTCTCTTCCATTTGCTATGGAGAAAGGAGATATCTTTTATTTTAAAATAGAACAGAATAGAATAACAGAGTTGGAAGGGACCTTGGTCGCCAACCAGTGGGCCGGGGACCACTGGTGGTCTGTGAGAAAATGTTGGTGGTCCGCAGAGAAATGTCACTCCCAAAGCAACCCTCAAAGCAATTAATCCAGGCTGCACAGGAACACAAGGCTGTACCACCCACACGGCCCACGGGAACACAAGGCTTGCATCGCTAGCATTGCGAACAACATGTGATAGTAGTGAGGGGAGGGGGGAAAGGGCGGAGGGGGGAAACTTGCCCCTTGCGCCTGGCCTGGCCACCAGGCTGCTTCTTTCCACTTCTTTCTTCTTCTGGAAGGAGAAAGGAAAGCAGCAAAGGTCTTTCCCCCAAACTCCGCCAGAAATGAGTCTTTGGGACCCTGCAATCATCCTGCTCCAAGAGGTTGCGCTGGTGCGACAAATCTCACAAAGACTCATTTCTGGTGGAGTTTGAGGGAGGGAAAGAAAGATTTCTGCTGCTTTCCTTGCATGAAGCCAAAAGTCTCTCTCTCCCTCCCCCGAGAACAGAGCTGGAAACTGTATCCTGCGATCCCAAATAAAGAATGATCATCGGTAGGAAAATGGGGTGGGGAATTTTCTGGCAGACTTTGGGGATTTTCCCAGGGTCTCTGGTCCACGGGATTTAAAATCATGAGTTTGGAGGTCTAAAAGATTGGTGACCCCCTATTCTAGTTCAACCTCCTACTTAGGCAGGAAACTCTACACCACTTCAGACAAATGGTTATCCAATCCCTTCTTAAAAACTTCCAGTGTCCGAGCATTCACAATTTCAGGAGGCAAGTTGTTCTCACTGATTAATTGTTCTAACTCTCAGGAAATAGGAACTGAATAAGTTTATAATTACTATAGGAGCAGATTATGGAAAGCAGAACACATGTGTTTTATTGTAATATTGAGCTACAATCTCATTGTGTTCAGTATGAATATTGTCCAGGAATGATGAAGACTGCAGCTTAAATCACCAAGATGAGACTTCTACCCAGATAATCTATTTTTAGCTATCACCAGGAATCTCTGAATATCCATTAGATTTTCTTGTTCATAAAATACTTTCTTCTGAAGAATGCAACATTTTAAGACTATTATCTATAACACTGCCCCTATGTTTAGAACCTCTAGTCCGATGAAATCATGTATTTTTCATTCTTCTGAAAACTTATCAAATTTTACAACTCCATTACTCTGAAAGTCAATAGTACAAGCACACAATATAATTGTTGAGCTGTGATCAATATTTAGAAATACTTGAATGGAAAGACATGTTGGAATATCTAGAAATAACTAGAAATACTTGAAAGGAAGTGCATATTTTACTTTTAAATTGCTTCTATGAATAAAAAAATTGAGTTGACAAGGAATATAAGTTTATGTCAATCCTGTAGTTATGAAATATATCCTGCAAGTATTTCTTCAAAAGAAGAAAAGGAAACAATCCAAACGAAGTGTCAATCTGCCTCAGATTACTAAGAGACATTTCTGGCAACAAAATATTGTATTTTTCTTCTTTCGGCCCTTCTATGATTTTCCAAAGAAACTACCAGTATTAACTTCATCCAATATTTGTTACCAAATTTTCAAAAGAAGTACTGTATGGTAGAGCTAAGAATCCTTTAGGCTTTTATCTGAGATGGATATATTATTTTGCAAATTATCTGAAGAGAATATAATAATAATCAGGCAGAGATGTGTTGTAGACTGAACCTCAACTCATTAAAAAGCAGATGTTGAGTACTATGGATATATCTCAGACATGAGATCAGCAGAATTCAGTTGTGTTAAAAAGAGGGTATGGCTGGTGATTTTGCATGTAATGGCTTAAGAAGTAGCATATGGAAAAAGCAATGACAAAAATTCCCACCTACCCACTTCCTTCTACAGGAACTTTCCACAGGACACTGCAGGAGAAACACTTTTATTCATAAAAACAAATCTGGCTCTCACTCTACTAAAATCAGCCACAACTATTGTTCTTTTTTCTATCCCAAATCTCCTTGTTTTTTTGGAATTTATACCAAGAAAGACCCACAATCCACTTAAGAGACAGCAGCACTTCAGCTCTAGAGCTAGAAGTAGTACAACAATATAAATATTACTGTAACACTCCAGGGACATATCATCCATTAAAGCCCCATCATAGCCAATCAGACAAATGATAGACAGAAGTTGGCACATCTCAGCAGGCAGTGTCATTAGCTGGCAACTCTGCCGAGATGCACGTAAAGGAAAAAGAGAACAAGACTCACAGACTAAGAGTCAAACTATGAATTATATAAAACACTCAGTACTAGACCTCTTGATGGTATGTGTGATTTTATTTTAACCCAGTCACATGAGGGTCTACAGTTGATCACAGCAGTAACCCTGGAGATTCTTCTTCTTACATCCAAGAATATGAGGCTGCTATTAGGCCCTTGGGAAAAATAGAGGGACCTACCAACTGCATTTGGGCTGGACTGCAACACTGGGCTTTAGGAATGCACAATCTACCCAATGAATAGAAAATAACACAGTAATTAAAGCAGACTGTTTTAAGTATTATCTCACCACCACACAAACCAATATAAAAGCCAAAAAGATTCAAACCCCAGTTGACTTTTAGTAATGCTGCTTAATTAGCTACCCTGCTTAATTAGCTATCCAGTACTACGTTCTTCTGGGTGGAGTTGTACTGTATATGACCTACTTGAAAAGAAAGACAGTATCGGCTAGAGTTATGCAAATATGAAGTTTTTCCAGTGTTACAAAAAATATTATTTGTCTATCTAAAAATGATACTCTATTCACTGCCATTTGGTGACTCTAAGATAGAAGTGTCAAACGTGTGTCATCATGGCGTAGTCATGTGATATATCAAGACTTTTATCCCCTTCGCTAAGCCGGGTGAGAACAGGGCCAGCACGTGATGCATCTGGCCCATGGGCTGCAAGTTTGACACCCGTTCTAGGGGCTTAACTTTTATGGCAGACTATTGTCAAAATTACAAGACAGTTTTAATCATATTTTACATGCACTTAAAGAAACAATAAATAAAATAACTTCCAGTTAGGCTCAGAACTATATTTGGGAGAGAAATTGTCTTTTAACTCCTTAAACAGCAACAACAACTACAAATCCAAAAGACAGAACATTTATTGAGACTACAGCAGAGGTGGTATTCAGCCGGTTCTGACCAGTTCTGGAGAACTGGTAGCAGAAATTTTGAGTAGTTCAGAATCTCCAGTCGGGAAATACCACCTCCGACTGGAGATTTTACAGTATCCTTCTCCAGCCACGCCGACCAAGCTACGCCCCACAGAACTGGTAGTAAAAGAAATTTAATCCCACCACTGGACTACAGCATTGGGAAGGAGACCCACCAGCTCACCCAAATACATAGGCTTCAACACCCAACATTCCAATCACCAGAGCCATATTCTGGAAGCTAAAGCTTGCTATCAGATAGGGAAAGGCTGATCTAGTCTGCTTGTCTTTCAAATTTTGAATATGGTACTGGGTACTTGTAGTAATATACCAAGAATGACTATAACCCCATCATCAAATATTACATTTGAATCAGAAAGACCAAGTTAACCATGAAAGCTTATTTAGCAAGTCATACTGTTCCCAGACTTAAGTCCCGGAGAACCAAACATGTTTTTAATGCCTTCCAAAAGGCATGCAAGGTCAACACTAACCAAATTTTAGGAGGACGCTATTCCAACTAGCCTTCCTTTCTGTTTCAAATAATAATTCCTGTTGATAAATAAGAACTTCTACATGGGTATGAGATATATTGCTGAAATTTTCATTGGTGCAATGATCCTTGAGTATTAATTTGTAGCTAAGATATATGTGTGAATGTCCTTTCCTTCACTAACCAATTCTGTCTCAGTTAGTGTTGAAGCTTTCTAGCTTCGCAGGCTTCAATTAAATCATAGACACATCATGAGGATAGGTGAAAGGGCTTCAGAGTACCTCTGCCACCCACAATAAAGTAAGCTTTTGAAGAAAATTTAAAACTATTTCTCAACCATTCTGAAAGTAAGATTAAAAACAAAAGGAAGAAAATACTGATGAAATTCCAAGGCAAATTTCAGCTAGTTACTTTGAAGGGCTGAGTATTGAAGCTTGTTTTAAAGGGAAATGTTTTAATAAAATGATGCCAGCGAAATATAGAGATATTTTGCTGGACCTATGTCCCCAGAGTAAAGGAACATTACATTTCATTGAGCACCTGGAGATAGAATTTCCACACCTGTAAAATTAGCATTAAGCTTCTTATTTCATTTTCCAGAGAGTTATCCCTGTTATTCTGCTGCAACTAAAGCAATCAAAGCTTTGAGGCATCTAAAAAAAAAAAGGATATTCTCTGCTAAATTTCACAGTTGATCTTGTGCCTAAAATGGTCTTAGAATCACTAGGACAACTCAGAAACCAAGCAAATGCCTCTCTTACCTCATCTGTTTCCTGCCACATAAAGTAATTGGCCTAGGGAAAAGTTTTGTTCATGCAGAATTTAATGTTTACTGGTAGCCATAAAAATAAAGAGCAACATTATACATTATAGCCCATTCTTTACTCTTCAAAAAATCAGGGTGGAGAGTATGTCCTTCCTGTCATAAAGCTGCTCAAGCAGATTTCAGATAACTTACACACTAAGAACTTTGTGCTGATTAGCCAGGCTTCTCTCATATGTATTTTAAAGAAGGTCCACAGATCATGCATTCACAATTCTCCTGTGCGGAATGTCCTTTTGAGAAAGCTGGAAGAGGAACACAAATTCCCTAAGAACGATTCCTTCATTTTTTTTTTAAACGGCCCACTTTTGATCTGGATAATGACATATTGGAAAAGTACATTTATCACAGTCCAGCACACATTTGTTATGTCAGTTAAAAAGTCCCCCAAAGCAGAGATTTGCCAAACTCCTTCCCCCTATTTATTTTCTGCTAGGAAAGTTCAGAGACTAATAAAGCAGCAGGCTGCCTTGATATACATCAAGGGGCTTGTCTCCTGCACATCCAACTTAGAAGCCAGGAGGGATGATGATGATGGGACACTACTGTCCTTGTTTTTCCATGGGGTGAGCTTCCCACCCATTTAGCTACAGAGAAACAGCCTTCACTTTCCTCAATGGAGAAAGCTGTTGGGAGGAAAGCAACACCTCTCTTTTGCAAATCTTTCAAATTCACTTTCTTGAAGTTCCTTATTGCCGAAGGTGATCAATTAGTTGAAATGCTTGCCTAGAATAATCAAACATTTTCCTGTTATATAATTGTAGGGGGAGGCAGCGCTCAATAATACATAAATTTAGAGAAAATATTTTGACTTACAAACTCCAAAGTTTTTTTCAACTTCATTTCACCATTTCTTGATTGGAAAATTCTCAACCTACATTCTCAATCTATTTTTAAGGAGCAAAATGCTATATGTACATAAAATAATGTTACTGTACAATGTCCTATGATGCTACCAAAAAAATTATGTTATCAAGATGAAATCCCTCCCTAATTAAACACATCCATTCCACTCCTACTGAACAAAAAGTAACTACTTTTTAAAAAATCATCAGTAATGAACAATCTTGCTTGGATTATATTCACTTAGCACTAAATAAATTACTTTATTTTGTACAAATTCTACAAATTGTACAAAGAAATGGAATTTTGTTTCCTTTTCAAAAAGATACTCAAGAGAACAAAGACCTTATCTTATGGTTACTGACTACAGGACCGAAATGTATGATCAAAGATTATTCCACTCAAATAGGACTGGTTATCACAGAGTTTGTTGACTGAGGTAACAACTATTTCAGCAATTGTCCAAATGCTTAAGATATACTGTATATGATGCCGACTGCACACACAAAATAGTATTAAAATAGTGAGTTCATATATGTAAATATACCCATTTTGAATGCTACATTTTGCAAAGGATAAAATTGATTAAGAAATGGTACAACAAGTAAAAGAAATTAAAGCAATAAGAGAAAAGGACATATAGCTAAAGCTGGTTTACAAGCACATTGTAATTCTATATTTCTGTCTCTATAGACTATACTTGCAACTATCACATCCAAATGCTGTTTTATACATTGCCCTTTATTCTTTAAGCTTGTCATCTCCCCTTTTCAAGATCTCATCAACTTCATCTAACCTCGACTTTCTTTGGCTTCCTCTTCCTCAAGTAATTCACCTTCATCCTCATATATTTTGGTAATTCAATCTCAGTTGTTCTCTCACTACAACCAAACACTTGAAACATATTTCTTTCTACTGTTTGCTCATTTTTAACTGAATTTAAAGTGGATAGAAAGACACTTTTGCTTTTTTCCACAAATATTCCTTATAAAATATTTCAAACATACCATTACCTTTCAACCAGTATTTGCACATCTTATAATATTTCCATCCATTGTCTATTATCAGTAAATATTTTAAATTGACCAAGATACTTATTCTTTTATTATTGGTATAACTTGCAATTATCCACTTGATTTTCTTTATCAAATATATGTATTTGATCCATTGATTTTGAGGTCCATATTTCTTGCTATGTCATCTATGAGACATAGAAGGTCTTGGGAATCTATTAGCATAGTGTTGCTTCTTTTGTATTCAACAAATAACTAGCCTAAATTACAGGTCCATTTCCTCACCCAAAAATCTACATTGTCAGTACAACTAAATACAGATGAACAGCAGATGAACTATCATCTAGTCCAACCCCTTGCTCAAGCAGGAAAACTATAGCATTTCAGATATATGGCTGTCCAATCTCTTCTTAAACAGCTCTAATGTTGGAGCACCCATAATTTCTGGCAGCAAGTTGTTCCACTGATAAATTGTTCTGTCAGGAAATATCTCCTTAGTTCTAGGTGAATTTTCTCCTTGATTAGTTTCTATCCATTGCTTTGGAGAATAGGTTTACCCCCCTCTTTGTGGTAGTCCCTTAAATATTGGAACACTACTATAGTTCAGTAATATCTGGGAAATCATTAAGTTCCCCATCCATTCTGTGGCTCTTTATCAGCATTTAGAATTATTACAAACACAGAGATATAGAGAACAGTTATACAATGAATTACACAATGCTTTGAAAAATGGGGGGAGGGTTAACTTACATTCTGGATAAAAAGTTTGTCTCTCAACAAGACAAAAGAAAAATTCTGACTCTGTGCAATTAGCATGGTAGAAAACCATTACAGTAATGTCTGATATATTTAGTAGCACCAAAATTTATTACACTGACAAAGAGGCTAAATCCTCTAATGTGCCTCACAGGTCAACAACAGATTTAATAAGCCAACATAGTAGTTAGTCAAAGAGCATTTCTACAGCTCATCTTACAACTGGTAGCTCATCTGTGCTGCTGTAGTCCATTTGCCCAGTTCCCTGAAATACCAGGCAGAAGAAATTGGATTCAGTTGTTTGTTGTTTGACAAAAGCAAGTCAGTAATAATAATAATAATAATGATACCATCTAGCTTGTTAATCTTTGAATGATGAGGATGACCAAGTCTCTGAACTGTGAACAGACATTTCATTTTTTCCCATTCTTTGAAATTCTAGTGCTTCTCTTCAAGAATTGCTTGTCACAGATGGTTTATCTTATTACAAAAATCACTAAAATATCACTGAGTTTTATCATGTAGCCTTAGGCAAGTGATTATTTTTCATCCTATATTTCCTTAAAAGAAGGCTGCGAGACCAGAGAACTATTGTGAGATTTTGGAGGAAGAACAAGGTGCACATATAAGAAAATAAATGATATTGGTGTTCGAGGATTAGGGACAAAGTGATCCTCCTCAAAAAATAATCAATTAAAACATAAAAGTAATTATCAGTGGTCCAAAAGAACAGGAACAGAGGCTTTTGGATGATAAAATTGGGGTAGTGATTATAAAGTATACAGGTAGATTACAGATATACACATTATGTTGAATTATGATTGTTTAACGGCAGGTAAGCCAAAACTTGCCTGAGGAACCCAAAACTGGCTGGGATCATAAAATGTGCTAAGGCCAATTCAAATAAACTATATTTTGGTAGCACTTTATATCAAATCAGCCTGTCCTTACTTTTTAATGCAATAATAGTATCTAGCTAATTGTTAAGAAAAACAAGCAAACAACAACGGTTGTGGTATTTTCTATACTAGTATAATTAGCAGTATAACTAAATCCATCCTCATGAGAAGTATACCAAATGATGCAAGAAAGACAAATACCTATATGTAATCAGAGCATTTGAAGTAAATGGCTGAAAAGGGGGTCCAACACTAACAGCATTTAATGTTACTTGGAAGACTAACAGAAAGCTATTCAAAATTGCCAAGGAACAATTCACAAGTTCTTCTTTTTCATCATACCACATCATACATGATCCAGAAACCAGACCAAAAAGAAAATATCCCACATGACTACATATATGATAACTTCATTGATTTAAATCAGATTTTAATTAAGGACAAAAACAAAAGGATTTTTTCTAGAAGCTATACAATTCCACACACACACACAAAAAGTGGGCATGTGGATTTGAATTCCAAGTTGTGAGGATAATTGCTATAATCTGATATAAAAATTTATCAAAGTCAATACTGTAATTGATATTTTAAATGTGGGCTACAATTCCGAAGTGCTAAAAGCATGGCTTTATGTTCAGAGATTTATCAGTGATTTAGGAGTTCTGAGCCTGTCAGATACAGCTTTATAGAGTTTTTCATTAAACACAATGTTTAAAATTTAAAACTTCGTTGCTAGTTCAAATCTTAACATAACCCCACAAAATAAAATAGCACTGTGTAATGTTGAGAAACTACTTCTATATATGCTCAAAATCCTCAGATCTAGGCATTTATAAGATTGTAACATTATTCCCCACTCAAGTATGTGAGTGACTGTGGTTGATTCATGCTGTTGCCTACTGAGGTGTGAGATGCTTCTTCAAACTGGCAGGTTGATACAAACTAAGAAATTGTGCTAAAAACCACACTGAGAAGAAAATCAACATTACCACATTCTTAGATCTTGAGGCTGCCACCTTACTACTGCTTGCTGATCCAACATCGCTAGTTGGTCAAATCTTTTTTGGCCAACCCTTACTATACTTTCACTGTGGTTTGTTTTACCCTTTTGCAAACAGACAACTATAACTTCTTACTGCCTTCCATGCCCCAGCTGTCTTGTCCCAACTCAGCCAAAGACCTGCTGCAGTTATAACTTCATGCTTCCAAACTCCAGATGTATTAGTCTCTTATTCAAATCCTTACAATTTAATTTATAGATCACTGAGGGCTGACCTTGAGTCTAACACAAAAGCAATTCCTTTTCTCTGCAGGGTTGTTTATAGAAAAGGAAGATACACAACTAATTTCTGCTCTTTATCCCTTCTTGCCCCTGAAGTGGTGATAGATAGGACTGGGCTCAGGGGTGGATTCAAATTTTGTAGCAACTGGTTCTGTGGGTATGGCCATGTGACTGGGTGGGTGTGGCTTTTTGGCAGCACCCCCCCCCCCCATTTTTGGGCCTCAGAAAGCCCCCTGGGGGCATTTTTGCTCCCATAAGGCTTCCCTGGGGCCCAGGAAGGAAAAAAACGGAGCCGGGGGGGGGGGGCATGCAGCACTCCCATACTCCATTTTTGGGCCTCCTGGGGGAAGTTTTTGCTCCCAGAAAGCTTCCCTGGGGCCCAGGAAGGCAAAAAGTGAAAGCAGCCAGGGAGGTGCTGTGTTCCTCCTCCATTTTTTCCTGGGCCTCAGGGAAGCCTCCTGGGCGAAGCAATAAGTAAGTGAGCACAGCTGATCATAGGAATCCCAGCACAGCTGATCATAGGAACAGCTGATTATTGGGAGTGGGGGGAAAAAGCCTTAAGGAATGACTGGGCAGGAAAGAACACAGTCAGCGATGTCAGGCATGCGCACAATGTTGCGCCAGCGTGGTAAGGACTGACTGGGCAGGGAGGGGAGAGGTGGGCGGAGAGGGGCAGGGCACGATTTGCTGGTTCTCCGAACTGCGCAGAATCATAACAACCAGTTCTATAGAACTGGTCCGAACTGGTAGAATCCCACCCCTGGCTGGGCTGCACCGTCTGAAGCAGCGGTTAACAGACTGCAGCTATATCCAGAGAAGCCGAGAGATTCCCACAAATTCCCCTTCCAGCTTTTTAGAGAGAAACATGTTTTGAAGTTTTCTAATGATGATTCTGAATAAATTCAAGCGGTTAAAGTGTTGCATCTCTTTTCTTGCTGAACTTCATTGAAGGTGTGCACAACTAAAATGCAGAAGATGCAGCTCAGCTTTATGAACACTGAGCATGCAGCAGAGAGAAAGGAGAGGCAACAAACACCAGGACTACAGGAGCAGGAAGACCCCCAAAGCAAGTGAGAGGGCAGACAGCAATTCCACCAACCCAATCCATTCCCCAGCAGTGATTCACTAACAGATGGGTGCTTCCCCCAAATGAGATTGTTTTCCCCTCAGGGAGCTGGCAGGAAGCCAGACAAGATTATCTTGGTGCTAGTGGGGGAAGGCAGGAACTCGGGTAGCCCCATCTGCTTTAAAGCCATTTGGCAGCCCGTTATCAGTTGTGATAGACTGCAGAGGTTCTGCACAGCTACCCAAAAGAGTTCCTAGGGTCAACTTCAGGGAGGGAGGGGCAGCAAGGAGGAAGTGGAAAGTAATGGCATAGGGTGGAAAGTATCTCCTAGAAACAACATCCCCCACTCAATGTCTAACAGTACAAAAATAAGCCTCATTAAGTTTTATAGGCTGCACTCCAGGCATAGAGGGACCATTTAGCATGCAGAGAATTGTTTCTCTAGTCGCTAGTATGTCCTTGAAGTTCCTTCCTCCCCCCCATCTCCCTCAAATGTTGTTGGGGGGGGTGGAATTAGTGATGAAATCAAACCACACCAATTCACCATACTAGAATGCATATTTGTAACAATTAGAAATAAATTAAAAAAATTAAAACCCAGCTTATATTATAAACCTTACGTGTTTTCTTACTCTTTATTGTTTAAATCTACTATACTCTCCTTGAATTTTAGGTGGGCATTCTGGATTGCTTAAGAAAGAACAGTTTACTTCCTAAATCTGATCATCAGCGTAGCTAAAGGATAGCTGAATACTGCTGTCACTGCTTTCTTCCCACCCTCGTTCTACAATAAGAATTTGTAATTCGGATAAGGTTTATATAGAGGAGATACAAATGTATTTACCATAGCAAAGTGAAGCAATGTTTTTTTAAAAAAAGAATGGATCAGGGCAGGGCAGGGTAGGGTGTGAAAGAGATAGTCCCTTCAAATTATGGAAGCTTACTAGCAGGAGAACAAGTTACACAGGCTCACTCTTTTACTGTTTACATTTATAAAGGCATAGCCCCAAGTTGCTTCCACCATGGGCTTGCCTGCTGCAATCCTTTTTGGAATAGATGGGCCTTAATGATCATGAAATCATCTCCTCCTCCCCCCCCCCCCAGTCTATTTCCTGGAATGGCTGTAGAAAGAGGCACTATTGTGCCTGGGCTCACAAGGATAATCAAAAGCAACATCTGGAACTATGAATTTGTTGGTGCCTATGGAAGTTGTTTTCCTAAACTGAATGGAGGGAAACATGGAGGGAGGACAAGAGTAATGGGGAAAGATCTAGGTGCTTTAGAATTACATAGAACTATGTGCAATACAGTATATTTCCGCAATAGCAATTGGTTGGTAGTCCTGTACCATATGTCCTGTGTTTGTAAGATAAACTCCTATATGCCCATCTCTTGGGCCATCTCTCCTTTAGTCTCCTGTAAGCTGTCTAGTTCTTGTTCCATTCAACCCCCCCCTCTTCTTCTTGTGCCATATCCGTCATATCATGTTGGCAATCCTATTTTTATCAACAGCCACGGTGCTATGGAGTTTTATCCAAATGCCTATCTTTTTTGAATTCCAGTTTTGAATTCCAAAACATCCAGTCCTTTTCTTGCTCCTGGTTTCCCTGGCTTCATTTTCTTTTCTTTCCATATTTTCCAGACTTATTTTTCCACCACTTGCTCCTAGCTCTGAGCCTTTCCCCATCATACTCTTTTATTCTGATTTCCAAATGTTAATGTTAATCAATCATAAGTGGATGGGATCTTCAGTCAAAGAAAAATCCAAAGAGGGAATCCGAGGTGGTTTCTAATTTATTCTGGATTAGCATCCTGCCAAATTTTTGAAATTCCATTTCTGATGCAAAACTTCAGAGTTGGAAGAGAGGAGAAATGGCTCATTTAAAAAAAGCCTTCCAGCCATTATTTTCCTGTTTTACACACCTACTCAAAGCTGTAGTAAATTAACTATAAATCGAAGAGAAATCTTCTTGGGGAAGATATGAGGATGGGCAGCTGATTAATTTAGTAATTGGCTTTAGCTGGGATAATTTAGAAAGGTAATTGGATGCCTTTGTCTTCTAAGGAGTTTAAATAAATCCTAGCCATTACTTCAAAATTTTGCAGACAGAAAAATGCATACGCATTTTTATCATTAAAAAAAATATATCTAAACGTCCGAATCCGCAATCTTTCTTTAGGCAACCAACACGGCTTCGGCTCCACACCCCAGTTTTATAACAAAATCTCCCTTGTTGGGGCTGCAGACCGTGGCTAGGACCCGTACGGCGAAAAGGGAGGGGTCGCCTTTCTGTCCCGCCACGCCCCTCGGAGGCGACTGATCAACTGGCATTTCTACGCTTCCTCCTTACTCCCCCACACCACCCGCATCCGCCTTCCCTCCTTCTGCATCTGTCCGTCTGGCCAGCCAGTCCGTTTGTCAGCGCAGAATAGGAGACGCTGCTCGCCGCCGAAGAGGGAGAGTGAGGGCCGGCGGGCGGAAAGATCGCGCCCTTTCCTTTCCAATTGAACACCTAAACGGTCTTTGACACACAGACCCAGTACTGTGCTCCCCACCGGTAAATAATCAGGTTACTGTGCTAAAGACCAGGAGGCTGAACGCAGCGCGCTACATACGCTGGAACTGCACAGCCCTTTCAGTTGGCTTTCTTTTCGTCGTTGGAGCTGAACGCAAGCCCGAGGCTCAAAAGCGGAACGGGGGTCTTCCCTTGGACGAGGTGCTGTCCCCCACAGCTCCTGCAGGGCATTTCCGCACGTTTTGCAACTAAGCTGCTTGGGCAGATTCCGTTTTTCCTCTTTCCTCCCAGCCCCGTCCCGTTTAACGATTTTATCCGCACACCAGCTAGACGGTTTCTTCCCCTCGGGAATTCTCCGCTGCCTTTTCCCCACCCCATCCACCTTCGCTAACAAGAGAAGTGTTGTAACGTTGAGGGTGTAGACTTTGTCAGGGCGACTCGGGCAGTTCTAATCTATCAGAGGCAACCATTCTCCCCGTCCGAAGGTTCTACATGCAACAAGGATCAACAGCCAGAACGTTTTTTTTTTAAAGTTTCAACACAACAGAGACGGGGAAAGGGGAAATCAACACTAGAAAACAAGCTGCTTAGTAGTCTGCCTTCCCCCCCTTGATTTTAATTCATGACTTAAGATTCACCATTTACTATTCTATGAAACCCTACTCAAAATAGATCGAACTTCAGACACGCGCCAAAGTCCGAAGATGTTTTTTTCAACAGTTTTGCATTCCACACGTTTTCACTGGTTCTGTTTTACGTTTCTCCAAACGCAGGGAATACCCTAAATTTTCCACAGCTAATTATAGCCGCAAAACTATGTAGCCTTGTCCCTCTGCCCACCCCGCAAGTGAAACAAGCCGAGCCGAGGATATTTTGGAGAAAAATCCTCCAGCCACCATTAATTCGCCGGCAAAAAAAAAGGAGCTTCAACTGAACTCCCGTCTACTCCACCCAAATCTGCCTTTCGCTTTTCTCCCGTCCCCACTCCTCCCCCCCCCCCCCCAAGTTTGCTTTCTACCAACAAGCGCCAGAAAACAGGCGTGGGTGATAACGCTCGCAACATTTTCCCGTGCCCTGCTGCCTTATTTCCTCGATCGGAAAAGCAGGCTAGCAAAAAAGCCAACTCAGCCACTTGAGTGTGTGGGGTGGGGGGAGAGAGAGAAGCAAAATACCTGATTTACGGTTGTCCCGGGAGCGCGAGACGAGCAGACACGAAGGGACCCTTTCGAGACAAGCAGAAAAATCCACCCAGCCGCAGCTCCAAGTCGGCGGCCTCGGGGAACAGCGGGCAGCCAGATAAGGGATCGGAGCAACGGCTCTTGAGCGATCGTGGCGACTCACGGGCAGAGACGAGTGCCACTGATTTCCCTCCACCTCCTGCAATTCTGGCTTCCACAGTCTGGGAAACCCCCCTGGATTTCCATAAGGGGAGGGCGGAAGGGGAGGGGAAACCTTAAGAGAGCTACTCGATTTCCGATTCTGCCGACCTCCTGCTGAAGTTTAGAACAAGCCGCGAACTGGAGAAAGGAGCGAAAGGACTTGCTTCTCCTCTATAAGGCTCGAGCGAGGAGCTTCAAATTGGGCGATGTTTATTCTAAGGAAAACGAGGGTCTCTCGTTTTCTTCTCGTCTTCTTTTCCCCCTGTCTTTTTAAACCCAGCCCTCCGCGAGCTGAGTCCCTCCTGCTCTGAGCCGTGGAAGCTTAAGAAAATGTTCGTCATGGTAACACCACTGCCTAGTCCTGCCAGATTCACCCCAGCCTCCAGAGAAGGAGGAGCTCTGTTAAGGTGGTTTCAAACGCAGCAGGCCCAGCCCTGGGACTTGGCTTTTTTAAGGGGGAAGAGAAAAGGGTGCTTCCAGAAGAGCGCCGCCAAGGCGGGAGATAGACACGTGACAAAAAGAAATGCAAAAGCGAAACATGCGAGTAAGGCTTTCCCCCACACTCCTTCGGGTGTGGACCCGAAAGGCGAAGTGGATTAAACACCGCTGCTTGGGGAGGTGGGCGTGGAGACAGAGACAGAGAAAAACGTGAAGCTTTCAATACTTTTCTTTTTCCAACCACTATTAATTCTTCCTCTCAGGGTTTCTGACAGCAAACAGATTCATAAGATGAAAAAGATGGGGAGGGAAACCCTGCAGTCAAAGATGATTCCACCTGATGACTGCATGGGCACATTCCTGCAGCTTTCTTAGCAACATGCAGCTGCACCAAGTGGTATAGCTAGACTTTGGACAGAAAAAGGTGTTATAATAGACGTGTGCATATTTACAGTTGGTTTTAATAGATGCTGTTTCATTATTTGTCTTCCAACTTTTCCAGAAATTCTTGCACTATGAAATACACAACAAGTGTGTCATTTATTCTCTGTCTTGATACCCTAGACAGAAACCTATTACTAGGGCACAAGCTGACCATAATTTAGCCTCTTTTTAATTTTTTCTTCAAAACTCACCCAGCAGGCAAAGAAATATTACATAAGCTTTGTCATAGCTGATAATTGAATCATTGCTAAATTGATTATAAATCAAAAAATTCAAAGTATAATCTTGTGCTTTGAAATGCAATTAAGTTCTCCATTGATCCACATCCAGTAATTTAGGAGTACTGATGAAGTATTTTTCTACAGCTTTTTATATCAGCTAATGTAAAAATGTTGCAGACACCAAATGCAGTTGTGCAATCTCAGAAAAGATACAGCTGCTTTAAAGAATTTCAGATAACTGCTACATAACTCACCCATACACTCCAAGGGTTTTTTAGGATAGATCTCTATGGGTTGGTCTGTGTATGTGTCAGTGTCGCAGGCTCATCATCATCATCCCTGAAAAATAAAAAAAGCTCTGGAAGAAGGCAATGGCATAACTCTTCTGATTTGTTGCCAAGAAAACTACAGAGAGTATTCGTGTAGAGTCAGCAGGAACTGGGTAAAATCAACAAGTCTTTATCTTTATTTTTTTTCTTTTTCTTAAGTTAGTCCAGCCAGTCAGCAGAAGAGCACAAAAATGGTCATGATGTTGACAAAGCTACAGCCTAACTTTATAATGCAGATGGCTTATGAAGTATAAAATAACTTTTACAAGCATAAAATATTTTACAAGCATAAAATAACTTTCTTTAGTTGTGCCATGGGGAAGACAGACATTAATTCCATGAATTGAATGAGTCAGCATACCAAACCCATTGATATTATTGATTTCAATGATAAAATTAATCAAGAAGTCTTTATCTTTCTTTCTTTTCTTAAGCTAGTCCAGCCAGCCAGCAGAAGCAGCAATCAAACATTAACATGATACCAGCTTAGTAAGACAACAGTCTGAGAAATATCAGTTTCCTAGTAGGAGAGTCCCACGTTGTCTATCAATAGGCCTAGTTCTGCACAAAAATGGTGATGATGTTGACAAAGCTATAGCTTAACTTTATAATATTCTAGATGGCTTATGAAAAGATTCCTTTAATAGCATAAACTAAAACTTTAAAACCTGTGATTATGCCATGGGGAGGACAGACTTTAACTCCATGAATTGATTCAATCAGCATGTCAAACCCTATGCATAGGTTCCCGTAAGTATGTATTTAAAAAGTTTAGATTTCTCTGATGTAATCAAAGGACAAGGTAAAATCAACTTTACCATTGATTTCAATGGCAAAGTTAATGACTTACATAAGTGCTTCTCAGTGAAATTATTAAAACTTAAAAGCAGTTTGCACTAAACAATATTTTAGCCTAGTTTGTAGTTTGTAGTCTAGTTTCTTGTAGTTGAATGGTTAGTGGCAGGGATGGGATTATACCAGTTTGGACTGGTTCTATAGAACTGGTTGTTATGATTCTGTGCTGTTCGGAGAACCGGCAATTTGAGCCCCTAGCTGGCCCCATCCCTCTCTGCCCATCCCTCCCCTCCTTGCCCAGTCAGTCCTTATCACGCCTGCACAACATTGTGTGCATGCCCAACATTGCTGACTGCTTTCTTCCCTGCCCAGTCACTCCTTAAGGTATTTCTTTTTTTCCCCTCCCGATGATCAGCTGTTCCTATGATCAACTATGTCAGGATTCTCCTAGCTGTCTTACTGCTTGCCCAGAAGGCTTCCCTGATGCCCAGGAAGGCAAAAAACGGACCATAGGGGGGAATGCTGCGTGCCCCTTCCAGGCTCCATTTTTTTTTTTCTGGGCCCCAAGGAAACTTCCCTGAAGCCCAGAAGGCCCCAAAATGGAGCGTGGGGGTTGCTGCAGGCTCTGTTTTTTTTTTCTTCCCGAGCCCCTGGGAGCAAAAACACCCCCCCCAGGAAGCTTCCCAGAAGGCCCAAAAAACGGGGGAGGATGCTGCAAAAAAGGAATCCATGCCCACCCAGTCACATGGCCATGCCCACCTAGCCATGCCCACCTAGCCACACCCACAGAACCAGTTGTTAAAAAAATTGAATCCCACCCCGGGTTAGTGGGTTATATAACTTCTTGAAAATTGGGTTAATTGGATAAACCTAATTGGTTAGAGTAACATATAAACACAGCTTATGTTTAGCCAGGCTGCAATTTTTTAATTCTTCTTTTCCAAAAAGGAATTGTGGAATCCCATGGAAGGAAAACCTGAGTAAGAACTGACTACTGAATCAAAGCAGCACCTGAAACATTCACCCAAACTAAGGATTCCTTTTTAATGATTACTTGTACTGGAGGCTGCAATTATCATGGGTAGTTATAGTACCATGACCGAGGGAAATAAAAGGAGAAATGTCAAAGAAACAAAGATCCTTTTCAAAAGAACAAGCCATATCTGTTCCTGAAAAAAAGTTCCTTATAAGATTAAAAAAGGGAAGAGAATAAGGAGAAATGCAAACATATTGCTTTCTCCTACTCATATATGGAAAGTCCCTAAAGGTTATGTTGGGTCAGCCTTGTGAAGATTAGACCAAAAGAAAGGCAGAGTTTGTTATAAGGATTGTACACTTATTTTATGTATACACTACGTCAGATTAATATATACCATTACATCGGATCAATAACTGCTGAAACGGTTCACAGTTTTTCCACTTATTTTTTTCCTCTAAACCGTGGTAAGCTGTACTGGTGCTAATACAAGAAAAGGACTATCATACCTGCAATATCCATCCAATCCAGAAATTTCAAATGAAACTAATTTTTTTAAAATTGGGATTTGGGAGAAAAGACTTGAGGAAGGCTAGTTTTGAACATGGTAATTGCAGTAAGGATATTACATGCTCAACAATGGAGAAATACCCTCAATGGAGCATTCAATTGTGAATATGGTGGAGTTCGCAGAAATGGCAAAATTGACTTGTTTGATTAGATCGGATCAAAAAATTGGAAACCCTTTATGGACTTTTTGCTGAAAACAGAAAAAGTGAAAGATGATTTCTGAATTTGTGACTCAAAATGATTAAATATGAAACAGAACTACATAATGTAATTTTAAAGAAGGAGGAGGGATATGAACTTAGTTTGTAACTGTTGTTACAAAGAAGATTGGAAGTAGTTTCTTTAGTTTTTTTCTATCTGCACTATTTGCACTTTTTCCTTTAAAGTTTTTCCCCTTAACTTTTCTTTATATATTTTCATGTTTATCTTTTACATATGTAAAAAACTTTAATAAAAATTATGTTCACTTTTTTAATCATCTCATGCATAATATGGCTTTGTGACATAGCATATTGTGTCAACACAGCTATAATAGCATATGAATCATAGTTTATGGCTTAATCTGTGTGAAGCAATCAAGTCTGATTTAACTAAACATGGCTTAGCATTAGAGGTAAATCAGATTTTAATGTATCAACCAAGGCCATCTTTTAAGGAAGAAGGTGGTTTGAACTGTGCTTTTGATTATCTGTAATAGGTCAGTCAGATTTATGAAATAGAGCCTGAGGTTATCCACTCTTGTCTTATGACTTCTTTGAACACAATCTTTCCGCTTAAGACAGAATGGGACTGGATGTCATATGAAAGCATTCACATTTCATATGATTCATTAGAAAGAAAGCACAGTTCTCTATCCAAGGACAGATTATATATGGTGAATATATGTTAATTCCCAAATTGATGTAAAAATTACTGATGATAGAAGCAAACTGATACACAACAAAGCAGATTTGTAACCATGCCTGAGTCCATACACCATACTCAGTCAAAATATGATTTCCTTGTTTGTAACTTCACACATTCTGGGAATCTAGTTAGTGAATCTGTGAACCAGGGTTTATAGTTTAATATATTATATCAACCCAACCAGTTGTGGTTTACGCATTAAACCATCATTATTTGCTTACAAATTGTTATATTATACAATAGGGGGAAGGAAGAAAGGGAGGTCTTATGAGAAGTAAATAACCCTTCGCATCCTTTTGACTGAAAGAGACCATGGCTTTGCTTTCTCCTATAACTCCTGAAGATTGTATAATTCTAATGACATCGTATTATTTTTCTTTTTCTGGAGAGACATGTTAAGCCAGAACTGGAATACTATAAAGCAGAAATTAAGCCATGTTTCTTTTTTCTAGAACTCTTGTAGAAAATGTGGTAATATTTGAATGTCTACATCTCATGAATCTATTAAAAACTAAGTTTGTCCAAGGGCCTCCACTAGCAAAAGCTGTGGAGTAAGGGGAAGAAACTTACTAAAGTTTGCTGTTAAGACTTTAATAACAGTTAGCTCTTCAAAAATTAAGGAAAGATATACACATTATAATTCCTGTGTGCATTTAAATCAGGCTGTTGTTCAAAGCATTGGAGCAGGATGTTGGTACATTTTTGGCAGCTTTAATTGCTTTTGTGTTCTGTTAATGATACCTACTGTAGTTTCATAGAAGAAAAATATTGCACCAGAGGATATAACTTTCTAACACTGTAGAATTATGATAGAAAGAGTATCATCAGGCAAAAGAGCTTTTGTCCTGCACCTTCTTTGATTCATCACTCTAGTTCTTGCAGCATCCAAGTTTTTCACATTAATGAATTTATAATTTCCTCGCTATCCCTACTAGGTACTGTGGGATCTCTTTGTGCTTTATGTTTGCCCCTTTGGCTCTTTCAACTTGGTAGTTGTTCCTTTTGTTCAGCTAAGAACAACTTATCTGAATACGTGCACTACATATTGAACTTGAACGTGGACTTGAATTGGAGTACTCTGAACTGTGCCACATGGCAGCAACCTTCACACCAGACTGCATGAACTCTGAATATAAGGAGATTGAGAAAGCTGCTGTTTCAACAATCATTGAAGAAAATATAGGAAGATTCTATCGGTTTGCAGATTTTTTATTGCATCATTGCAAAATAGTGTTAGATAAATCTGTCCATTTGAATTTTCCCAGTTTCTCATTTCTCCTTTTTTGTGCTGTGCTATTTCTATAACCTTTGCAGTTTTGTTAAAATAATTCAAAAATGTATTTTTATACATTTTACACTATTAATTTTGTGCATACTATTTGCATCATTTCCCCTAATCAAATACTGTTTTCCTTCATCTGATTTGATTTTGTACAATTTCTCCTAATTTATATATTTAAAATATTTCTTTCCTGTGCATTTTACTTTTTAGTTGCAAACTACAACATATAGTCTGGGAAAATATGTATTTGTAAATTTGGTAAATTTGCATATGTTACTTTATGACCATAATTAGTGCAGATTTCTAGTTTGCTGTTTCAGGTTTTTAGATAACAACTACAGCTGCAACAACAGCCCAAACCTAAAGAATTGTAAAATAAAATGAATGAGAACAGAGGTTTATGATTATAATAGCAATGCATGATATTTTTTCCTCCTTCTGACACTTTCTTTATCAGTTCAGACTTCTAAAAAAATCTTTACATAGTAGATATTTTTTCTGTACAACGTGTTTTGCATTTGACCATGTTAGGGGTGTTGCATGTAAATTCTGTAAATATATTGTATAATTAACATATGAAGACCATCCAAAATCAAGTCCACAGAAACATTTACCAGGATAGGATAGGGTAGGATAGGATAGGATAGGATAGGATAGGATAGGATAGTTGGAAGAGACCTCGGACCTCATCTAATCCAATCCTTTGCTCAGGTAGGAAACCATAAACCATATACCATAAACCATATATAATCATATACCATATTTCAGGTAAATGGTTGTCTTGTCTCTTCTTAAAACATCCAGTGTTGGAGCATTCACAATTTTTGGAGGCAAGTCTTTTCACTGATTAATTGTTCTAATTGTCAGGAAATTTCTTCTTATTGCAAATTGCTTCTCTCCTTGATTAGTTTCCACCGATTGCTTCTTGTCCTGCCCTCAGGTCCTGCCCTTTGGAGAATAGTTTGACTCCCTCTTCTTGGTGGCAACCCCTGAGATATTGGAACACTGCTATCATGTCACTCCTAATCATTTTGATTAAACTAGATATAGCCAATTCTAGCAACCATTCTTTGTTTTAGTCTTCAGTCCCTAATCATCTTTGTTGCTCTTCTCTGCATTCTTTCTAGAGTCTCAACTTCTTTTTTACATTATGATGACCAAACGGGATGCAGTATTCCAAGTGTGGTCTTACCAAAGCATTACAGAGTGTACTAACTCTTCACATGATCTTGATTCTATCCCTCTGTTAATGCAGCTCGAACGGTGTTGGCTTTTTCCGTAGCTGCAGCACACTGCTGGCTCATATTTAAGTGATTGTCCAGGGATCTTTGAGTTATCTTTAGCTATAACATTGTTGTTCTTATTCATATTATTTGAAGCTAACAAAAATGTTAGGACAAAATTTCTGGAGGATACTACTTTAAAGAAGAGTAGATGATATACTAGGAATTCAGCAATTGTAAACAAATTATTTGAATAAAGTACAATAGAACCTTGGGTCATGTACATAATCTGTTCCAGGACTTCAGTTGCAATCTGATTTGGTTGTGACCGGAAACAAGACTGACTGCGCATGCACAGACAAAAAAAAAATGGCGTGGAAGGGGAATCGCCATGGCAGGGAAAATTGCCACAGTTGTATTTAGAATAGAATAGGATAAAATAGAATAGAATAGAATACCTTTATTGTCATTGCATTCTACAAATACAATGAAATTTGAAAGCTACTCCAGCAAAGTGCCCCAAACACCACATCACAATTACACTACAGAGTATTTAAAATTAAAATAATAATAATTAAAAACCTAGTCTAAAACCTATCTAAAACATATAATAAGTTAGATAGTTTTAAAATGCCACTATATACATAGGATACATAGGGCACATATGCATTGTTTGATTCAAGACAATTAATGCCTTGGAAAAGAAACTGTTTCTCAGTCTATTAGTCCTCATTTTAAGACACCTATAATGCCTCCCTGATGGTAACAGTTCGAAATATGAATGTCCAGGATGAGAATGGTCTGTGGAGATTTTTACTGTTCTAGAGAGGAGTCTGGTCTTCACAATCTCTTCCAAAGAAGAAAGAGAGTAACCAATGATTTTTTGTGCTGTGTTTATAACTCTCTGGAGCATCTTCTTATCCACTACAGAGTATCCAGCATACCACACTGTTACACAGTATGCCAAAATGCTCTCGATGGTAGAATGGTAAAAAGTAACCAGCAACTTGTCACCCAGATCACTCTTTTTCAGCAGCCTCAGAAAGTGCAGGCGCTGTTGGGCCTTCTTTGCAGTGGCCATAGTGTGGACTGACCAAGTAAAATTGTCAGAAATATGAGTTCCTAGAAATTTAAAACTATGAACTCTTTCCACACAGTCTCCATTGATATATAGTGGGAGAGGCTCTGCTTTGCATCTTCTGAAGTCTATAATCAATTCTTTGGTCTTTTTGATGTTCAGGGCGAGGTTATGACTCTTGCACAACAAAACCAGTCTTGAGAACCTCTGAGCTATAGGCCGTCTCGTCTTCTCCTGATATGAGTCCCACCAGTGTGATGTTGTCTGCAAATTTTATTATAGAGTTAGTGGGACAAGAGGGAGTGCAGTTGTAGGTGTAGCGTGAATACAAAAGGGGGCTCAGCACACAACCCTGTGGAGAGCCAGTGCTGAGAGCAAGAGTGGAGGAAAAATAGCTGCCAATCCTAACAGTTTGAGGTCTGTTAGTAAGAAAGTCCTTTATCCAACAGCAGATGTGAGAGGAGAGGCCCATTTCTAGCAATTTCTTAATCAATATATCCGGAATGATGGTATTAAAAGCTGAGCTGTAGTCAATGAAAAGCATCCTTACATAGCTTCCACTATGCTCCAGATGTTTCAGTGCAACGTGGAGAGCCATGACAATAGCATCCTCTGTGGATCTGTTATTCCGATAGGCAAACTGGTATGGGTCAAAGTTTGTTGGGAGGCAATCCTGTATATATTTTAAGACCAGTCTTTCAAAACACTTGATAATTATGGGTGTGAGAGCTACTGGTCTATAGTCATTTAAAGTATCAGGAAAGGGCTTTTGGTGAACTGGAATAATGGAAGTTTTGAGACAAGATGGAACAATGGCTTGTGTAAGAGAAAAGTTAAAAATATTTGTAAACACACCTGCAAGCTGGTCAGCACATGCTTTGAGTACCTTCCCAGGTATCCCATCAGGGCCAGCAGCCTTTTTCACATTCACTGCTCTAAGCACCTGCTTCACATCATACACTTGTACTGTGAACAGTTGAGTACCGGTGGTTTGTAGAGGCAGTGTGTTCAAAGACCTATTCAGTTTGAATCAGGCAAAGAAGCAGTTCAATTCTTCTGCCAGTGATGCGTCCTTATTGATTGATATGAGGTTGTAATTAGTGATGTGTTTAATTCCTTGCCAAGCCCGTCGTGGATCATTATTTGTGAAGTAGTCCTCAATCTTCCTTTTATAGTCCTTTTTTGTCTCCTTGATGCCCCGCCTCAGTTCCGCTCTTGCCTTGTTATACCAAACCCTGTCCTCAGACCTGAATGCCATATTTGATCAGCACCCAAGGATTTGTTCGCACCAGAAGCAACAATTTTCTGAAATTTTTGGTCATCACCTAATTTGGTTGCGAACAGAAGCGTTTGTGACCCGAGGTTCCACTGTAATTATAATTGTGGTAGTCCTAATTTTGGTTCAGTCAAAACCTTTTGTCTTGGCACCTGCTTATTGATTGAGATAAAAGAAAGACAGACAGGATAGTGATGATAATAATAAATGATTTGCAATTCATTTTTTATTTGTTGTGATCAGGTTGAGTAGTGCTAAGAAATATTTGTATTGAAGGGACCTGAGTTCCACACAAACATTTTGTATTCTGTCAGTGTGCAGGTAGTCCTTGACTTACGACCATAATTGAGCCCAAAATTTCAGTGCCATTGTAGCTTTGAACAGTCACTAAATGAACAGTTGTAAATTGAGGATTACCTGTATTGATGAGATGTCTCTGATTAAGTCTTCATTTAGTGGTCATCAGAATTTTTGCTTCTTAGGTATGCCAGTCTGGTAGAAAACTGGCTGGTCTGTGAGACTCTGTCTACTCTACTCCCTTTGTAGGATTGTCCCATAGCTATTGTCCCATGAGCAATTGGAAAACACATGCCTGTATAGCTGACAGTTCACAAAGAAAACATTTTGCAAAAGTTTTAAGAGATCAGTGTAAAGTTACTAAGTTTTGTTCTTCTCATGTTCACAATCCATCTATTTTTCAGCTCTAACATAGCACAACTTCTGTAATCAAAGCAACTGCTGGGTATAAGGAACAGCACATAGATTTTGAATCACAGCGTTTTACAGCTGATCTTTAAAAGAAGCATGTGGGGGTGGATAAAAGAAAAGTAAAATCAATCTTTAGGAAGAGCGCACTGCCTCTTACATGGAGTATTGATTCAGTAAAGAATTAAAAGGATGCAATGGGGAGAATTAGAAGGTTGAGGAAAACATTGGTCCTCACCTAACAGAATAACTGCCATACAGGAAGAATGAACAGTTGGGAGATATCCAGACTTCGAAGGATCTTATAAATGGCTTTCCTAGAGAAAAGCTGCCTTTTTAAAAGTACAGCAGTAAACATTGCTTGAAGCATTTAGTTTGGCCACCACAACACAACCATTAGACATAAGACATAATAGCATTCATTAATATATTGAGCAGATTGGACAGCCTCTCCAGAAATAAGCTACACTCTGGCTAAAACATCAATATCTACTGCCTTACTGTTATGAACACTTTGAGGGTATTTATTATATCCTTTTCATCAATTCTTTTCTTGGACATTAACAGTATTTTTCAGCATAGCATCATTGCTATACAGATCTCTAAAATTTTCCTTCCATTCTTTCAGTTCAATTCCATCCAAAGTTATTTTCTTGCTTTTAATTAATTCACTCTGCTAGAGTTGCTTTATTTATCTGATGGAATGCCTTTTTTTCTTCATCAAAATCACTATACATTTCACCTTTTTAATATTAATCATTTCTTGCTGACTATATCTTTTACAACTATCTTCCTTTTCTGTACAAATTATGTATTATCTTTATTCCATTCATATTTTTTTTGTAACAATTGTTCTGTTATATGCATTTTTCTCATCCACAGCTGCTTTTACTTCATCATTTCCTTTTAAAATTATTTTTCAGTAGCCTAACTAGCCTAATCATTCCTCTGTAAATTGGAACATAAATCTTTCCATTCTGTTCCAAGGATATACCCCATCATTCTTCTTTATGGTTCCTTTCTTTTTTACTATCACATGAATTGTTCAGATTATCTCTTTCCCTTAGCTTCTCAGACATACAGCTCAACTATTTTTCTATTTTTCAATTCATTGATTAATTTATATATAAACTCCTCTTATATTCCATGTCATGATCTTTTATATGCTATGGCCAACATCAGATGGATACATAGCCTTGAAAACCTGACTCTTTCCCCAGGCAGAATATTGAATAACCTTTTTTTTTTAAAGATTACTATGCTTTTTGCTGCTTTTTATTTTTTGTTCGCTTTTTTTAGGGCTGGTGATGAATCTGTTTCAATCTTATGTACGAGGACAAATCACAAGTTGGGGAGTCATAAACATGTGTTATATAAATAAATAGAAGTTGACTTGTGTTGCCCTTGTAATAGCAATACTGGGAAAATTGAATGTTATGAAGACAAATCATCCAATTTAAGCAAAATCTGCTATTTCAATCAGACCAAAGGTGATCTACCTAAATGTAAGTGGTAAAACAAATGAAACTCATTTTCCATTCTGAAAATGGAAAATGAGGCAAAAATGAAACAATCCCATTTTTGGGGGAAATGTGGGAAATTTTAAGAGACTGTAATAAAAATGCTGAATTGATAAAAATTTGAAGATGAATTTCACAAAATTTCATAAAAATCAAATGGAAGAACTAACAATAGCAGAAATGGTGGTTTATTTTATTTATTTCTTATATTTAGAAACAGTGAAAAAGATTTAAAAGGGGATATTTGCTAGAAATTATCAACTCCATGGCTTTTGGCTAAAATATCTGATTAGCTTATATCCAATTATAGCCAACAGCTTAATAACATATTGTCGTTTTGCATATAGGAAATATCAGCAACTGGTTAATAACTAGCAAAAATTATCTGATTCAGAAAGTTTCAACAAAAGGGACAACACCCAGAAACTACAAACTGATAACATGCTTACCTGTAGTGTTTAAATTACTGACAGGTATAATATTGGACAATATCTAAGATTATTTAGAAGAAAATAATATCCTTATAGTACTACAAAAAGGAAATAAAAGGAAAAGTAGAGATACAAAAGTTCAAGTTCTGATTGATAAAATGGTTCTGCAAAACCCAAAGATCCAATTTACCTGTGATCTGGATTGATTATAAAAAGCTATTTGATTTGTTACCACATCGTTGGATTATCAAATGTTTGGAAACAACTGGTGTCAATAAAAACATTATAATGTTTTTAGAAAAAAAAAATGAAGCAGTTGAAGATAGAATTTGAGGTTGGAAATGAAAAATACAAGTGTGTCATGATTAGGAGAGGCATCTCCCAGGGTGACTCATTATTATCTTATTATTTGTTACAGCTATGATCCCACTGTTAGTGATTTTGAAGAAAATAAATCTTGACTATTAAACAGAAAGAAATGTTAATAAAATATCTCATTTGCTTTATAAGGATGAGCTGAAACTTTATGAAAAATCAAGAATTAAAATTCAGTCATCAACAAATCCTGAATATAAAAGGAGGGGGAGTGTCAAACCTGAGGCATGAGGAAATGCAGGGGCAATCTCTCCCCTCTGGTCAACACTGAATTGAAACAGACCACTCAGGAAGGATGTGAATCACTTCAATGCAGTGTCCTCAATTCTAATCCCACAGCCAGACTAGAGGTATACTATAGTCAATGGTATCAAAAGCTCCTAAGAGATCAAGAAGCATAAGGATGGATCCACCATCTTCATCCTGACTCTATCAAAAATTAACTTTTGATCCAACAAATGCACTCAGTGCTGTCTTCATGTTTTACCAAAGTCTGAAATCCATCTGAAATATATCCTAATAATTCATTTCCTCCAAAATCCTTTGTAGTAAAAATCTTTATTCAATCTGCCTTTGGATTATGGATTTCCTGTCTGGCCACTCACAGAGAGTCAGATTAGATAATCATACCTCTTCAGCCCTAATTCTTAACAGTGGTACACCACAGGGTTGCATGTTGAGTCCTTTATGTGCATGACTCTTTATGTGCATGACTGCATTCCCACTCACGCTAGTAATACTATTACTAAATTTGCAGATGATACAACAGTGGTGGGACTCATCTCCAGGGGGGGATGAGTCTGCCTATCAAGATGAGGTGGACTGGTTGCTTTTGTGGTGTAGAGACAATAACTTGGTCCTCAACATCAATAAGACCAAGGAGCTTATAGTGGACTATAGAAGGATCAGATCAGACATCCAGCCCTTGCTTATCAATGGAGATCGAGTGGAGCAAGTGGCCAGTTTTAAGTTTCTGGGTGTTACCATAAAAGAGGACCTGACCTGGGGTGCTTACATTGCAGCCCTGGTCAAAAGAGTCCAGCAGAGATTATATTACCTGAGACTTCTCATAAAATAACAACTGAATGAATAACTGCTGGTGACTTTCTACTGCTGCACTATAGAGAGTATTTTAACTTACTGCACCTCTATATGGTTTGCCAATTGCACAGTGACAGATAGGAAAGCACTCCAGAGGGTTAACATCATTGCCTAGAAGATCATTGGTTGCCCTCTCCCCTCTTTGGAAGAGCTTTATAGCTCCCGCTGCCTTAAGACAGTTCAAAACATTCTCAAAGATCCATCTCATCCTGGGCACCCTTTTTTTTGAACTATTATCATCTGGCAGATGGTACAGAATAATAAAAATAAGCACAAATAGGCTGAAGAACAGCTTTTATCCCAAGGCAGTAGCTCTTTTGAATTCTACTGTAGTGTTGGTGTGGTGTTGGGGTTTTTGGTTCGATGTGTAGAGTGTGAAGAATGTGTGTTTGTGTTTATTTTCATGGTCATGATGCGCACTGAAGATGGTGTTTGATTTCATTGTATGAGGTGCAATGACAATAAATTAAACTAAACTAAGCTGCTGTTTTCCCCAACCTTCCCCATAGAAGGAAGATCTGGATAGTGGTCTAGGACGGAAAGTCCAGTAAAGGCCTTTTGAGAAGGGGGTGCACTATTGCTGGGTTTTCTATTTAGTCCATGTATTCTTATCAGGATTGCAGACGAGGGAAAAATAATTACTTTCCTTATATTTTGTATGGCAGTTATTTTTAACTACCCCTTCCCCAAATTTGTTAATTAGGTTATAGAAATTAGAGACATTAAAATGCTTGTAATGTTTTGCCTTGCTAGACTCCCAATTAGACTATATAACAAAAGGATTTTACATGTCTTCCTGTTGTAAAAAAAAAAAAGCTTATTCATCTTTGCAGTATTGTGCCTTATCCAAACTCCTTTCTCCATATTAACAAGTTTTTTTTTCCATTCTTAACTTTCAATCTATTTTCCTCATACTGCGTGCCAGGTGCAGAACAAATCCTATTGCCTATTTTATCTGGATAGTCAAAATTGATCCTTAATTTCAATGTATTTGTGGTGCCCAATCGATTAGCTGCCCTTTGTATACAAACATGTAATGTGGAATAAAAGTAGGCAAGTCAGAAGAGGAAAAAGAGGAACTGAAATGGTTATAGTAAAAAGGAGTACAAAGTGAAAGGAGGTTGGAGAAATAAAATTATACTAGGAAAAGAAGGAAAAAGCCCTGGGCAGAGATGAAACAGAAAAGCAAGCATCATGAAATGATGCAATTAGAAAGAAAAGCAGAATGAGAAACAGTAAACAGGGTGTGAAAAAATGGGATCTCCATCCAAAAACTCAGTAGAAGGCAAAGGAAGAAAATGAAAGGCACACAGTAAGGTATCAAATATCAAAGCTGAATACACAGAAAAGCAAGTGCTTTATAGGGATAATCAGTATCAATAATACATGCCTGTGACGTGGTACTTGATGGCAGTTAAAAAGCATTATGCTTCCCTAGTCGATTCTAAATTATATCTCCCAACCTCACTGCTCACCAAGTCTATTAGAGGATATCTCCTTCCATGCACATCAACTGTACACAGCCAGATAGAGAGATTTAACGTAGGGAATCATAAGTGTCAGACAAAAGATGAGAAGGCTTGCATATGTGAATATGGCTGTAGAGAGACAAGGCAAACATGCTGAAAACTCATTTTGGGGTTTTAAAATCTATAAGATATGAATTAGGTTTCTCACATAGCAGCTATGTAATCCTGGTGGAGGAGTTTTGCAGAACATCTAATAAACTTTTGTTTTCTATAATCTCTTACAGTAAGAAGATTCTTATGTTTAGAAAATGTATAAGGGACACTCTTTCATATCTGATTTTCTCTGATACCAGATCTGCACATTGCAAAAGAAAAGTTGGTTATAGGGACTCCTGAGCTTCTATTGAAATTATCCAAGCTTACACAGTCATAAATGGGTCCTAGAAACCTTTCTTGGACTGATATGACAAATAACTCATGACCCTAACTTTGCAGTATGAACCCATTTTGTTTGATTTTGTATCTATGAAAGCCAAAATGAACATACTGTATAATGAACCACATTTACTTAAAAAGGGAAATGATCTTTAAAGGGGGAAAAGGCTGCCTCTGATATCAATTGCCAGGATATCAAAACAGCTGCTTCAATGGTTTTTTATTTTGTAAAAGATAGTATAGTATGCTATGCCCATGAGACATTATAAGCCACTTCTTATATTCTTATGATAAATAACAGTAGGACTTAACCCATATTTCTCATAACCCTGCATATTTACCTCAGTCTGACTTCACATTTTAACATGTGGATGAAAAACTACTTGATTGGGCAGCAGCAATATACATATATATGAAAGCAAAAGTTATTTGTCCAGATCTAATGTAATCTTTGATTCAACAGAAGTCTGAGACTTGACCTGCCATAAGCATTTGACTCAAAAGGAGAAGTAGCCTAAACTCTGTATGGTAAACAAGACCCTGATGGCTGAACAGAACCAAGAGAAGTTGCAATAGCCCAGGGGTATCAAACTCGCAGCCTGCAGGCCGGAATCATCACGGGCTGGCCCCACCCTCACCTGGTTTAGCAAAGGAGGAAAAAGTCCTGATATGTCACAAGACATCACCGTGACACTGCGAGTTTGACACCCCTGCAATAGCCTGAACTAATCTCAGGTGCATTGGATTCAGAAGTGTTGGGTAATGGAATGGATGGTCTCCTCTCTCTCTCTCTCATTTTATTCTAGGGCCCATTCTGAATTAAAATCTAATGATTTGATCCCAGTCAATTTATATGATTAATTCATTAATAATTTGTTTTATGTAGGCTAGACCTATGATGTGATCAGAGGTAGCTGCAGCTGTTTTCTTTGCTTCTAAATCTCTTTCAGAAGTAGTGCTATTCATTATTAATTTCATCAGCAGTTCTCTGCAACCAAGATCTGCCGAAAATAACACCCACACTGGAAACAAAACGAATGTGATTGGCTTGATCTATAATAAACAGAGCCGACTCACTTTTTTCTGCTTTGCTCTTATGTATTCTTTAGCCAATAGGTGACAAATGAGAGAGATTTAAAGTGTTGAGTGTCAATAGAAAGTGTAACAGGTCTGCTTTGCTTCTTCTGAAGTGAAGGGATCAGGTCATACAGAGAATAAGCAATTGGGAGAAATATGCTGTATTTGGATAAGTGTAGGTGGCTTAACTCCAGTCACATTAAGTATTTTGTCCCCTTTGTGTTGCAAAACTGAATGTGGTGAAATGATGAAACAGTTTCCTCAAATTATCCACTGCTTAATCTTAAGTAGTAAGATGCCCAGATGGCAGATTGTTCACAAAATTCCTCTTTTTTTGTTCCCTATTCAATAACTGTATGTATGTATGTGTGTGTGTGTGTGTGTGTGTATGTATGTATATATATATATATATATATATATATATATAATCAGTAGAATATACATACATACATACATATGTATATATATTCATAGATTTTCATGGGTACAGATATGCAGGTCTTGGCATGTTCGGGTGTTTTCCCGTGTAAGATTGAGAGTATCTTGGCAATGTTTCGACGAGATCTCACTCGCCTGAAGATGGTGAGTGAGATCTCATCGAAATGTTGCCAAGATACTCTCAATCTTACAGGGAAAAGACCTGAACACGCCAAGACCTGCATATATATATATATACCTCAGCCACACATGTTCTTAAGAAAAAGCCAGCCAATCTGCAAACATCAATTCCATCAACCAATCAAGAAATGACAACATAGCCAACCTCCCCACCAGTATATATAGGGAGACAGCAGCTCAGATCACACTTTGCTCGCACAAGCACAAAGCCGAAAACACCAGCTGGAAGATGGTGAGTGAGATCTCGTCGAAACATTGCCCAGATAGTCTCAATCTTACACGGGAAAAGACCCGAACATACCTGTATCTGTGAATAATATATATATATATATATATATATATATATATATATATATCCTCATTTTTCTATTTTCATATATAGATTGCAATTGCCATCCATGAGTTTTAGATGTGCTTACCAAGTTATGTAATAATATAAACATTTACTCTCCAATAATAATGGCAGAACTGCAGATATGGCCGGAGTCCATTTGGGGAGGAACTTCAGGATTCCAGTTTGCTTTTAGATGCAGAAATAGCAAAATATCTACAAATTCCTGCCAGGGATACTCCTATGTAATTACCTTGACTTGAGAGGGAATTTACTTTACCTTTCATCTAATGGTATAGCATACATGCATTTGTTTTTACAGCACACAGAAACATGCATAGTATTCTTTAAAAGGGGCTATTTTCTTTAGTGTTATTGATCATGTGACAGCCCATATGTACATTACTATTAACCACCATAGATTTAGGAATCTATTTTTTAATCCCACCTTTATCACCTTATAGCAGGACTGTCAAACTCCGGGCCCATGGGCCAGATGTGTCACACACTGGCTATGCCCACACCTCTTTTAGCAAAGGGGGGAAAGTCTCGATACATCAAGTGACACCACTGTGACAATGTGAGATTGACACCCCTGCCTTATAGCAATAGCACTTAGACTTATATACCGCTTCATAGTGTTTACAGCCCTCTCTAAGCAGTTTACAGAATCAGCATATTGCCCCCAATAATATGGGTCTTCATTTCACTGACCTCAGAAGGATAGAAGACTGAGTTCACCTCGAACCGGTCATGATCTAGCTGTTGGCAGTGGACAGATTTGCCTGCAATACTTCATTCTAACTACTCTGCCATTATGTCTCTTATAAGTCATTCAAAGCAACAAACATACGTACACTCCTTCCTCCTCCTATTTTCCTCACAACAATAATCCTGTGAGGTGGATTGGGCTGAAAGTGACTGACCCAAAGTCACTCAACTGGCTTTCATGCCTGAGGCATGAACTCACTGTTTCCTGGTTTCTAGGCCCAAACCACTATTCCAATCTGGCTCTCTTATAGTGTGTGTTTCTACACATAGATGGTTGAAGGAAAATAGACAGAGGGTACAAATTAAAAGTTTCTAAGTCCAAATATATATTTCCCAGGAAAATGAAGCACTGGCTCAGCTGTGAGGTGTCAAATTGAACAACTACTCCCTTTCCCAGGAAAACTACAGATAACCCTCAATTTATTATCACAATTGGGACCAGAATTTCTGTTGATAAGCATGGTGATTCTTAAGCCAGTCACCCCTGATTTTACAACTTTTCCCCCACAGCTGTAAAGCAAATTACTGCAGTTATTAAGTGAATCAGCAGTTGTTTAAGTAAATCCAGCTTCCCTCATTGTCTTTGCTTGTTGGAAGCCAGTGGGAAGGTCACAAATGGTGATCACATGACCCTGGGACATTGCAACTGTTGTAAATACATTCCAGTTGCTAAGCGCCTGAATTTTGATCATGTGGTCAAGAAGATTCTGCAACAGTTGTAAGTGCAAGATCCAATCATAAGTCGCTTTTTCAGTGCTGTTAGAATTTTGAATGATGATTAAACAAATGGTTGTAAGTCAAGGACTTACTGTATGCTTTCTGTTTATAAAATAAAACATTGCAATGAAACATTTGGAAGGCCAAGGAATACTGATAAACTGGGGAAAGATAGCTGAACGGAGGTTTGGGAAAGCAAAACTCTCTCGAAAGAAACTTCATGAAACACTTCCTCTTTGTTTTTCCAGATCCTCATTGTCTTTGTAGTCCTCTCATTACCATAGTTACATCGTAATGGCCTGACTAACTTCATAAGGCATGTGATGTGTGATATCCTACTGCAGTATCCAGTCACATAGAGTGTATATTCTAATTTGCATAACATAAGCTTATAATCCTCTGTTACTTATTTTAGGCCTGACTTTGCTTCTAGAACTGTTAATCTTGCCCAGTCTATACAAACTCCTTTTAGGGAATATTTGTATACTACATGATCTCCTTTAACTCCTGGTAAAGCTGCTTCGTGATGGCGTTTCCCCTCCCTTAGTCGCTTTTCACAGGGGAAGGCAGCACAATGGAGAAAATAAAGAGCATTTGAAAAACATGAAGAAATCCAGGCATTTCTGCTTGTTGTGCCAGGCTTGACCCTTGACCCCCTCATTAGGTAGAAGGGAGAAAGTATCCATTGTGTGGGCTAAAATAAAAAAGAAAGATGTAAATTTAGAGGAGACAGTTCTGTTTATTGGAAATTCAAGATTATTTATTGTGTCATGCTCTGGAAAGCAACAACATAACTATTTACACTGTGCAAGATAGTATGCATTAAAGCCAAAACAGAGAGCAAATAACAGCTGCTGACGCCCTCCTATTACAGTTTAAACAGCAAGCACTACTATTAAAGCAAAAGCAAACAGAACCAGAATCAAAATGTCCCATTTCTCCTGCTCTGTTCCAGCTTGGTAATGTTTTCACTATTGGTTATTTTATTTATTTATTTATTATAAAATAATATTTTCTTGAAGGAGAGGGGGAACCCCGCCCCCATCACACTCTTGATGTGAAAGGATATAACAACCATACCTTCTAAGAGACACATGTGACAGGTTGCCAGTTGCAAGCAAATGTAAGGTGCCGTAGCTCACCTTACATTTGCTCTTAGAGGAAAAGCGAGGCAGGCTTGCATCTAGAAAAATTGAAATGAAAGCCTTGACTCTTCATAGAAAGAGAGAGAGAGAGAAAGACAAACTTCATGCACACAAATCAAATTTCAAAAGACCCACAGGATGCCATTTGTGATATGTCTGCCAGCTTATGAAACAAGGGAAAATCTTTCTTCCCTTTGGCATTGTTGTCCTTTCCTCATCTCCATATACATGGACTAGACTGTTGGAAATATTGTCAGAAAAAAGGCCAGCTTTGCTTTGCAGAGAGCTAGAGACCAGAAACATAAGACATGGGTATTTCTAATTAAAGGATCTTAATTTTTTTTAAAAAAAGATGTTTTAGAGATGCGTAAAGGGAAGATGCCCAATATTTTCAGTGCATATCAGAAAAACAGAATGCAGTTAGAAGGGACCTTGTACCTCTCCAAGGTATATTCCAATCCAGGAATTCTGTGATAAGCCCAAATAAACATCCAGAAAGCAGCCACAAACTAGGTGCCCATTGCCTTGTTGGGAGAGATGAAAACTGAATTCATTCTGGCACAATATGGATGCAGAACTTTTCAGTTAGGCAGAATAAGGACAGTTTACAATCTGTGCAAATAAGCTAATTTCATGTAGCAAAGATGTTTTGATAAACATGATATAACAGCCCTAAGTTTCAAATCAGGTAGGATTCTTTTGGTAAAAATGAGTTGTGATTGGACATAAAGAAGTCTATTGATCTGTACTAAGCTATAGATATTTTCAGTATGTATGATGTGTTTATAAAACTGATAGCCACATATATAATAGAAGAAAATATATATAGTTCTGGGTTGAACTGTGAAGTTCTTGATGCTCTCTGAGCTTGTAGATGTTTCATTACCTAATAGGGTAACATCATATGTGCAGGTAGATGTGGGGTTTGTTCCATGTTTATATACAGCAGCTTATTTTGCCAGTTTTGATAGTGGTGATGTGGTGTGTTCTCCTTGATAGTTTCTTGATTAGGATATTGTTTTATGCTTTATTGCTTGCCTAAGGTAAATCCCTGCTTCTCTGAGTGTTGGCAGCTGGCATGGTTGTGTTCTGGTCTGTGGTCTCAAAAAGACTAAAACATATCCTGACCAGCGATTAAGGCCTTGGCTTGTTATACCCATTTTATATTTCACTTTGCTAACTGCATTGCTTCTCAATAGGCCTTTAGGAGCAATTCAGAAATTGGTTATCACCCATAAAACCCTTTATGGTATGGAACCCTATTACTTTCTTTATTAGATTTTTATTCTGCCTTTATTACTTTATAAATAACTCAAGGCAGCAAAAATACAATAGTTCCTCCTCCTCCTCTTTTCCTCACAACAACCATCCTGTGAGGTGGGTTGGGATGAGGGAGAGTGACTGGCCCAAAGTCACCCACCTGGTTTTTATGCCTAGGATGGGACTAGGTCCTCCTACCAATAGTTTTTAGGCCAGCACTTTAACTGTTACACCAAACTGATTTCTATTTACTCTGAGCAGCCATCTCTTTCCGATTGTTTCCCTATGCTCTAGATCAGGGGTCTCCAACTTTGGCAACTTTAAGACTGGTGGACTTCAATTCCCAGAATTCCTGGGAGTTGAAGTCCACAGATCTTAAAGTTGCCAAGGTTGGAGACCCCTGCTCTAGGTCCCATCAACTAAACAGTATTATCTAGTGGGTCTCACAAAGTTTGTTTATTTTTTTCTGTATAAGTAGTCCTGAACATTTTTCATACTTATCACTGTTGCAGCTCTCCATGGTCATGTGATTTATGTTTGAATTCTTGACAACTCGTTCATATTTATAATGGTTGCAGTGTCCTGAGGTCATGTCTAGACCTAGAAAATCTAGAACTACGCCGCCTTCGGTCCGATCTAAGTACAGTATATAAAATCATACATTGCAATGTCCTACCTGTCAATGAATACTTCAGCTTCAACCATATCAACACAAGAGCAAACAATAGATACAAACTCAAGGTTAATCGCACCAAACTTGATTGCAGGAAATACAACTTCAGCAACAGAGTCAATGTCTGGAATACTCTACCTGACTCTGTGGTTTCTTTCCCAAACCCCTAAAACTTTAACCTTAGACTGTCTACTATTGACCTTACCCCTTTCCTAAGAGGTCTGTAGGGGGTGGGCATAAGCACACCAACATGCCTACCGTCCCTGTCCTATTGTATCTTTTATATATTTTTTTATTTTTCTTATATGTATCCATGTATTCATAACTATGTTTTTACTTATACCTATTATCTTGTAAGCAATTGACAAATAAATAAATAAAATAAATATCACCATCTTTTGATCTTCTGACAAGCAAAGTCAACGAGGAAACCAGCTTCACTTAACAATCGTGCTACTAATTTAACAACTGTAGTAATTCACTTGACAAATGTGGCAAGAAAAGTTGTAAAATGGGGCAAAACTCACTTAACAAATTGCTCACTTAGCAAGATAAATTCTGACTCAATTGTGCTCATAAGTTGGGACTACCTGTAGTAATTCCTGTCCTCTGGAAAACCATTCCTTCCAATATCAGATTAGCCCCAACTCTACTGGCCTTCCATAAAGTCCTCTGATTTTTCTTCCAGGCATTGGACCTGGGGGACAGAGGGAGTTGAGCCCATAAGTTGAATGTATTTGTGGCTGATTGGTTATTCTAGTGGTTATTTTTCATTTGTTTTTATGTATTATATATATTGTATCTTGCTATTGTATTGATGATTTAGCTGCCCAAAGTCATTTATGTGAGATGGGCAGTCATATAAATCCAGTAAATAAATGAACAAACTAGAACCCTCCTTGTCCATAGTTTGACATCCTGACCACTGTGTTCCTTGTTGGTTCTCTTATATTATTGGCTTTAATCAGGGTTTCTCAACCATGGCAATTTTAAGTCATATGGGCTTCAACTCCTACAATTCCTTTATTTATTTATTTATTTATTTATTTATTTATTTATTTATTTATTTATTTATTTATTTATTTATTTATTTAAGTTTATATACCGCCCCCCTCTCCCAAAAAGGGACTCGGGGCGGTGAACAGCCACAATAAAACATACAAATTACAAAAGTTAAAAAAGAGTTTAAAATTGATTAAATAAATGGCTGAAGCCAATAAAACCCCATAAAATTAAAAGTGAATTAAAAATTTAAAACCCTGCTCATAACTTTAGATCAGACCGGCCTGTTGGAAAAGATGGGTTTTAAGTGTACGTCGGAAGGTTCGCAGGTCAGCAATGGCCCGCGTCTCTGCCGGGATTTCATTCCAAAGGGAGGATGCTCCCACAGAGAAGGCCCGCACTCTCGGGGCCGCCAACCGACATCGTCCAGCTGGCGGCACCCCGAGGAGGCCCACCCTGTGGGAGCGCACTGGCCGGCGGGAGGCCGATGGTGGCAGTAGGCAGTCCTGCAAGTACCCGGGTCCCAAGCCATGGAGTGCTTTAAAGATGGTCACCAAAACCTTGAATCGCACCCGGAAGGCCACCGGAAGGCAGTGCAGCTCGCGCAGGAGTGGTGTAACATGGATGCTCCAGGAAGCGCCCAAGATCACCTGCACGGCCGCACTCTGCACCAGTTGAAGCCTCCGGATGGTCTTCAAGGGGAGCCCCATGTAGAGAGCATTGCAATAATCTAGGCAGGAGGTAACAAGAGCAGAAGTGACTGTGCGCAATGCGCCCCGATCCAGAAAGGGCCGTAATTGGTAGATCCGACGGACCTGATAAAAAGCCCCCCTGGTAACGGCTGATGTATGATCATCTAATGACAGCCACACATCCAGGAGGACTCCCAGATTACGTGCCCTCACCGTGGGAGCCAAAATTTCACTCCCCATGGTCAGCAATGGAATGAGCTGACTGTATCTGGGCGCAGGGAACCACAGCCACTCGGTTTTGGTTGGGTTGAGCCGAAGCCTGTTAAGACCCATCCAACTCCGCACGGCCTCCAGGCACTGGGTCATCACTTCAACGGCTTCGTCGGGGTGGCCCGGGGTGGAAATATATAGCTGAGTATCATCAGCATACTGATGAAACTCCACCCCGAAGCCACAGATGATCTCACCCAGTGGCTTTATATAAATGTTGAACAGCAGGGGCAAGAGCACAGACCCCTGAGGCACCCCACAACACAAGGGCCTCGGGGTCGATCTCTGCCTCCCTGCCAACACAAATTGCGAGCGGTCGGAGAGGAAGGAGGAGAACCACCGTAACATGGTGCCTCCCACTCCCAACCCCCCCAGCCACCACAATAGGATACTGTGGTCAACAGTATCAAAAGCCTCTGAGAGATCTAACAGGACCAGGACAGAGGAACAACCCCTGTCCCGCGCCCTCCAGAGATCATCCACCAACGCGACCAACGCCGTCTCCATGCTGTACCCAGGCCTGAAACCCGATTGGAGCGCTGCGGCTGGAGCCTTTTTTCCGTTTTCCATCTATTCGGAGGCGGCAAGGGCAGCCTGGACTCGGGGCCGGTCAGCTAAAGGAGAAGATTCAGTCCGGGATGCTATCTTACTCTGTGAAAGATCTGTGGGCCCTGAGATGTGTCCCCCTGTCTCAGGAATGGCCCCCTACTCTCTCGAAGGCCCATCTCAAGGACGGATCTTGGGATCCGGAGAGATGGTGGGGTTGTAGGAAGCGTGGGAGGGTGGGATGTTTAAATAAATTTTTAGTTAGGTTTTTAAAGGGGTTAGGAATGTCCGGGTGGGGGTTGGGGGACAACTCGCCGGGGACTGGGACCAGGCCGTGGGTTAGGCGTGGCGGGAGAGTCAGGGTCCGGATAAGACTGTATTAAGGATGGGGGGGTTGCCGGGGAGGGTGGAATTGAATCTATTAGTACGGTGAGCGGGAGAGGCAGATTTGGCGGTTACAGGGGGCCATACCCTGTATTGGGAGCGCGTCCCCGCTGTTTGTCTGCTGTGGCGCGCTCCGACCCCCTTGTCATCTCCCGTTCCCCAGGGGGTCTGAGCGATCGGGCCCTGGGCCTTCGGCTGATGTTATGTAACGCCAGGTCCGTCGTTAATAAGGCCCCTCTCATTCACGATTTGATTTGTGAGGGGGGTACGGACCTGGTGGGTGTCACCGAAACCTGGCTGGGCCAGGAGGGGGGAGTCCCTCTGGTAGAGATGTGCCAGCTGGGTTTCGGGTTTTTCATCGGCCGAGGGCCCAGGGGAGGGGAGGGGGGGTTGCGGTGGTTATTAAGGAAGATCTGTGTCCGAGGGAAGCCACTGTGTCTCAGACGACCGGTGTGAGCTCCTTTTCGTGAAGTTCAGTCCCAGGGTTCAGGTGGGCCTGCTGGTCGCATACCTGGCTCCCTGCTATGCGGCAGTGGCCCTGCTTGAGCTCCTTGAGGTTATAGCTGGCGTGGCAGTTGGGACCCCCTGGCTTATGGTCATGGGGGATTTCAACTTGCCTTCTGCCAGCGGTGCCTCGGGGGTTGCTCAAGAGTTCGTGGCTTCCATGACGGCCATGGGCCTGACCCAGTTAATTCGGGACCCCACTCGCGTGGGAGGTCACACCTTGGATTTGGTTTTTGTCTCTGATCAGTGGCAGAATGATCTGGGCATACGGGATATAATTATAGAACCCCTGTCATGGACGGATCACTCGCTCCTGAAGCTCGACTTCCGTTCCGCACCCCCTGACCGCAGGGAGGCGGGACCAGTAAAATGGTACTGCCCCAGGCGCCTGATGGACCCTGATAGGTTCCTGATGGAGCTTGGGCCATTCCCCGAAGCTCGCACACATGACTCGGTTGAGGGCTTGGTTGCCACCTGGGATAGGGTGGCTGCTGGGGCCCTCAACCGAGTCGTGCCCTTGCGGCATCTGACCCGGTGCCGATCCCATGTGGCTCCTTGGTTTTCTGAGGAGCTAAGGGAGATGAAGCGCCGGAAAAGACGCCTAGAGAGTAGTTGGAGGCCTAGCCGCTCTGGGTCTGACCGAACACTATTACAATCTTATATTAAGACGTATTTAGTGGCGATAAGGATGGCGAGGAGGTCTTACCTCTTCACCCTTATTGCGTCCACGGAAAACCGCCCAGCCGCCCTGTTTAGGGTGACCCGCTCCCTCCTTGTGGTGGGAGCGCGGGAAGACCCCTTGCAGGGGCGGGTTAGGGTTAGGGTTAGGGTTAGGCTGGTTCCAGGGCATTATAAACGCTTCCTTGAGAGAGGGGCTGCTACCTGCCGCCTTGAAAGAGGCGGTGGTGCGGCCCCTCCTCAAGAAACCATCCCTGGACCCAGCATTGTTATCTAATTATCGTCCTGTCTCCAACCTTCGCTTTGTTGCGAAGGTTGCTGAGAGTGTGGTGGCACGTCAGCTCCCGCAGTACCTGGATGAAGCAAGTTATCTCGACCCCCTCCAATCGGGTTTCAGGCCCGGGCACAGCACGGAGACGGCGTTGGTCGCGTTGGTGGATGATCTCTGGAGGGCTCGGGACAGGGGCTGTTCCTCTGTCCTGGTCCTGTTAGATCTCTCAGCGGCTTTTGATACTGTCGACCACAGTATCTTATTGCGGCGGTTGGAGGGGTTGGGAGTGGGGGGCACCGTGTTGCGGTGGTTCACCTCCTTCCTCTCTGACCATTCGCAATTCGTGTTGACAGGGGGGCAGAGGTCGACCCCGAGGCACCTACTGTGTGGGGTGCCTCAGGGGTCGGTGCTCTCGCCCCTGCTGTTCAACATTTATGTGAAGCCACTGGGTGAGATCATCCATGGCTTCGGGGTGGAGTTCCATCAGTACGCTGATGATACTCAGCTGTACATCTCCACCCCGGGCCACCCCAACGAAGCCGTCGAAGTGATGTCCCGGTGCCTGGAGGCCGTGTGGAGTTGGATGGGTCGTAACAGGCTTCGTCTCAACCCGACCAAAACCGAGTGGCTGTGGTTTCCTGCGCCCAGATACAGCCAGCTTGTTCCTTCGCTGGCCGTGGGGGGAGAGGTTTTGACCCCCATGGAGGGGGCACGCAATCTGGGTGTCCTCCTAACGTACGGCTGTCCTTAGAAGAGCACATTGCAGCTGTCGCCAGGGGGGCTTTTTATCAAATTCGTCTGATCCACCAGTTGCGGCCCTTTCTGGATCTGGGCGCACTTCGCACAGTCACTTCCGCCCTCGTTATCTCCTGCCTGGATTATTGCAATGCTCTCTACATGGGGCTCCCCTTGAAGAGTCTCCGGAGGTTACAGTTGGTCCAGAATGCAGCTGCGCGGGTGATTGTGGGTGCCCCTCGGAGCTCCCACGTTACACCGCTTCTCCGCAGGCTGCACTGGCTTCCTGTGGCCTTCCGGATTCGATTCAAGGTGGTACTGATGGTATTTAAAGTGCTCCATGGCTCGGGACCTGGGTACTTAAGGGACCGCCTACTGCCATCGTCAACCTCCCGCCGCCCAGTACGCTCCCACAGGGTTGCCCTACTTAGGGTACCGCCGCCCGGCCGTTGCCGGCTGACGGCCCCGAGAGTTCGGGCTTTCTCTGTGGGAGCTCCCTCCCTATGGAATGATCTCCCCCCGGAGATACGGGCCATGACGGATATCCTGACCTTCCGGCGCGCAGTGAAAACCCTATTTTTTAGACAGGCTGGCCTGGCCCAGTAATTGTGTTCCGGTTTTAATTTAATTTTAATTGGATTTTATTAGTCAATTTTATATTTTTAATTTTTAATTGAATCCCTTAGATGGGACACAGCCGGATCAATTTGTTTAATATATTTTTAATTGCATTTATAGTATATTTATTATGTGTTTTTAGTAGGCTGTACACCGCCCCGAGTCCCTTTTTGGGAGAGGGAGCGGTATAAAAGTTTAATAAATAAATAAATAAATAAATAAATAAATATCGCTTCCTCCAGGTGCTGAGGGAGCTGTCGTGCCACCATACTCTCAACAACCTTCACCACAAAGCGAAGGTTAGAGACCGGACAATAATTTGACAACAGCGTTGGGTCCATGGACAGTTTCTTGAGGAGGGGCCTCACCACCACCTCTTTCAAGGCGGCTGGCAAAAACCCCTCACTCAAGGAAGCATTGATAATGCCCTGGAACCAACTTCGTGTAACCTCCCGAGTGGCCACAACCAACCAGGAGGGACACGGGTCCAATAAACATGTGGTGGCATTAAGCTCACCCAGTATCCTGTCCACGTCCTCCAGGATCACAGTATCGAACTCCCCCCAAATGACCTCACCGAAATCCCTCCCACCCAGAGTTGCCCAGTCAGAGTCCAAACCGTCCCGGATCTGAGCGATTTTGTCCTGCAGAAAAATAGAAAAATCCTCGGCCCGTCCTTGCAAGGGATCCTCCCGTGCTCCCTCATCTAAGAGGGAGTGGGTCACCCTAAAAAGAGTGGCCATGCGATTTTCTGCGGACGCAATAAGGGTGGAAAAGTACGAATGCTTTGCCACCCTTATCACTAAATAAGTCCTAACATAGGACCGCAATAGTGTCCGGTCAGATACAGAACGGCTGGTCCTCTCTCTAGGCATCTTTTCCAGAGCTTCATCTCCCTTAGCTCCTCGGAAAACCAAGGAGCCACATGGGATTGGCACCGGGTCAGAGGTCACAAGGGCATGACCCCATCAAGGGCCCCGGTCGCCACCCTATCCCAGGTAGCCACTAGGTCCTCAGCCGAGTTGTGTGTGCGAGTCTCAGGAAATGACCCAAGCTCCATAAGGAACCTATCTGGGTCCATTAGGTGCCTGGGGTGGTACCATTTAATCGGTCCCGCCTCCCTGTGACGAGGGGGTGCGGAATGGAAGTCTAGCCTAAGGAGCGAATGATCTGACCATGACAGGGACTCTATCAAAACATACCCTACACCAAGATCATTCTGCCACTGACCAGAGATGAAAACCAGATCCAAGATGTGACCCCCTGTGTGTGTGGGATCCCTAATTAATTGGGTCAGGCCCAAGGCTGTCATGGAAGCCATGAACTCCTGAGCAACCCCTGAGGTCCCACCAGCAGAAGGCAGGTTGAAATCCCCCATGACTATAAGCCTGGGGGTCTCAACCACCAAGCCGGCTATCACCTCAAGGAGCTCAGGCAGGGCCAATGTCACATAGCAGGGAGCCAGGTATGTGACAAACAGGCCCATCTGAATCCCAGAACCACACTTCACGAAGAGGGATTCACATCCGGTCGTCTGAGGAACAGTGGATTCCCTAGGACACAGATGTTCCTTAATAACCACTGCAAACCCCCCCCCTCCCCTGGGTCCTTGGCCAATGAAAAACCCGAAACCCAGGTCGGCACATCTCCACCAGGGGGACACCCCCCTCTTGGCCCAGCCAGATTTCGGTAACACCCGCCAGGTCCGCTCCCCCCTCACAGATCAAATCATGAATAAGGGGGGTTTTATTAACCACGGACCTGGCGTTGTATAACATCAGCCGAAGGCCCAGGGCCCGATGACATATCACATATGATGTAAACCATCCTGAATGTTGGAATAAGTAGAAAAGTAGGGTATATATTCAATAACAATGATCCAGAACCCTTACATTTGTCTTTAAAATTCACATTTAAACTTCCTTATTGAAGTGATCAAATCACAACAAATGTTCCCTTGATCTTAATAGTGTTTGGGAATCGTGTTTGTGATGAGAGAGTGTATATGCTTATTTGAGAGGTATCTAAATTACATTATGGCTGATTATCTCAGCAGCAGTCCCCAAGATAATAATAATATGAAGTGTGGCTCAGTCATTCAGCTTCTCTCTGCTGACAGTTTCTGTATGCAAACCATCTGCTCTACAGAATTCAAAAAGCAGAGAAATCTCTCTAGCGTCTGCTCGCATCTCTTGGGAAAGATCTTGAAATCACAGAACAATCTCTCTGAAATACTTTGCACCGTCATCAAAATGGTCACTTATTCTGTCAATATCCAGACCATATTTCTGACAAGAACTCATATTTGGCTTCTACCTGGCACCTGGTCTTTCCAGAAGGAATATTATTGTGGCTCTATGTTCATATAATAAACCATCTTATTGCTTTCTCCATCCCTCCTTCATAAGTTGTAAATTACATTTATATTCCTTCTTTCATCCTACTAGGATAAAGCTTCATGTATGAAGGCAGCTATGGTATCCTTGAGCATCCTCTGGCTTTTTTCCCTGCTTTATTTGATCATTGCTGTGCTATCAACTAGGAGGGATCAATTTGTCCCAGATACAGAGCTGCCCTTGGCTTTATAGGGCAGATTCTGACATGTATCTCAATGTGGGTGGGAATATTTTTCTGTAATTATTTTATTTTTAGCTCACTTTTTTAAAAGAAGAATTAGGTATGTTTTTGTAGTTTTAACTTTATTTAGAGGATTGGTCATAACCAAATATGTACACATAAAATGATACCAGGCTTGTTCTTGCCTTCCGTCCTGACTGAAATCAAAAACAAGATTTCGGAAGTTAAAGAATGAGTTGTCACTTCTTTCCCCCCTCCACCAGCATAAGATTTGTTTGGTTGATGATTGATTGATTGATATGGCCAGGCCACCTATGTTGCCCAAGCAACTTTAGATGATTTTTCTGCCAAATTGCGGAAGAATTGGAAGGTGGTTGGTTATATGTTAGTTCTTTAAGTTCATATAGTTCAAACATGGCATTGAGTTTTAGAAGAGCAGAGGGTACATAAATATCTGAGTAAATGAAAATACAGGAAGGTAACAGATTCAACATTTATATTAGCAAACAAATTAACATTTTGTCATCACAGCTTTCTCTTATAGCTATTAACGGTAATGGAGAAGTAAAATTATGTATAACATTTGTTGAAAGTTAATCAGAAGAATGCATTACTGTTGTAAATAAAATAACTGGATGCCTTTTTATACACTTCTGTTGGAACTAAAATTATAAATTTGCCTCTTTGAGACAGCTTGACTTCATTTTGTGAGACTCAGGGACAATGAAATTGTCTTCATCAAAGCAAAGGAAAAAATTGCACAGCTTTGCCTGGCCTTTTTTAGAAATTTTTTAGAAATGAGGTTGTAGTCCTATGCAAATTGTTGAAAGTAGATAATCTGCAAACCTCTTAGAAGTTGCGGAGATGTTGAATATTTAATATTTGTTTTTCCATGTCAATTTTTTAAAAAAGATGTTGCACTAGAATAATAAAAGTTCTTCTGGAGGTCAATCTGTTACAATTAATTCCTTCCATAAAAATGAACTTGGGGAAATTATCATATTTGTGTGATATAAGAATCTTTAATTTCCAAATTTATTACAGGATCATATGTTATAAGTTTTGGGCTGATCTGGAGATAATGTCTTATGTAGGGGGCAAGAAGCAGAAGTGACTAATACATCCTATTCTCTATTTTGATTCAAATAGTCAAAAGGGATTTTCATATTTCCCTGTATGTAGAGTAAGGCAATATACAAAACAAGTAAGGCAATATACACACCTGCCTTTCAGCTTACATGAGAATATAAGATGCCTTACAAAATATAAAACTACAATAACTGCAATTTTAATTGAAATCAACTTTAAATTTAGAAAAAATAAAATAGTAACAACTGGGGACAGAGTTGCATTTTTGCTATTTTCCTAAATACTGGGAGAGCTAAATAGAATTCTCTTGAATTCTATTTAGTATTCCAAATGGTATATTCCAAATGGTATATTCCTATAATGGCATGTGGAAAAAACCTTGGGAGACTGGGTCAAGAGATATTGTTAAAAAAATGATCAGATAACATAATCCACAACTAGATAGTAAACAGGATAAGAAGCTCAAAACATTGCCCTCTTTAGTTTCTTCAGTTGTAAAGAGAAAAATTGTACTTTCATACTTGCAAAATTACGTCAATATATCTTTATAATAAAATAGAATGAGCTCATCTGGCTATCATTCTTATCTAGTTTATCCAACAAGGCTAACAATGTCTTTATAGAAGCCCAATGTGCAAGACACAGGTACAATAGTTCATATAGCTGTTGGTTTCCAATAGTTGGTATTTAAACAAATGCTGCTTTGGGTTCTGTTGGAAAAATGGGCATCAGAGCTGAGCAGTTATGCATATGATTTCACTGTAAATTGATTTGCAAAGTTTTTTAAAAAAATCCTTACAATGTGGATTATTTAAACACACAAGAGTGGAGAATGTAAGCTTTGTAAACGGAAATAAAACAGGAGGATTGCATTCACGGCCCTGGTAACTGGGTGCTATTCTCATTTTGTGTTATGTCACTTGTTATTTAAACACTCAGAGGTGAAGGATGGGGGCCACTACCAGTATTACAAATATTTCTGTCCTGGAGAGCCCTTGTGTCTTTAAATATTAAACCCTGCACAAGAAGGCGACAAATTATGACAAGATGGGATGAACCTGCCCAAAATTAAAAATCACCCAAGAAAAGAATCAGCCTTATGTTAATTAGAACTGGGGCTGTTTGTTAGGCTCTGACAAGATGATGGACCTTGCTGGGGAGACTTCTGGCAAAGAAAATATCGTTACTAATTACTGAGAACATTGTTTTCCAGAATATTTTGGGATGCAAATAGCTATTTAGGAAGTCTACTTTTAGAACAGCTTCCAGAATCCAGGTCAACAGGCAACCTCTTTTTCGCACAGCAAGTCTTGGACCTTTGAAGCCTGATAGTCCTTTTACAATGTCTACTGTGGACTCCATCTGTTCACATATTCTTGCACCCTCCCAGGATGGGTCCCATTATCATCTACTTAATGACATTTGTTCTAAGACATACAGGTATCTGTACTTTACCCTTTCTTTCTGGAGCCTATTATTACTGATCTTCCTCTCCTTCCTGAATCAAGATCTCTGGGTTTCCTTCCTTCATGTATTGTTTTCTTTTGCCCAATCCTCTCCCTATTTCACTTACAAGTTACTTTTTTAAAAAACAAACAAACAAACTTTATTGATTATACAACTAAAACAACAGACAAGCACATATACAACACACACAAAAAAAGAAAGGGAAATATACACACACACACACACACACACACACACACACACACACACGCATACACACACACACACATATATATATACATATATACATACACATATATATATACATATATATAAATAAATAAATAAATAAATAAAAACTATTCCATTATCAACAGTCTGTGATTCCTTATTTGTTATCATTATTGGTGTCATATTTCCAAATACATCTTAATGTGACTATATAGTTGCTACCACTTTTTCAATTTAACAATATTTACTAATGTACTTTCTATTTTTGTTCTACCCAGTTATACCAGCATTCCCAGCTCTTATAATACTCTGTTGATTCTTTATCCTTGAGTGCTAACGTTAATTTATCCACCTCTGCACAAGCTGCTATCTTCTGAATGATCATTTCCTCTGTTGGGATATCAGCTTGTTTCCAACATTGTGCAAAAATTAGTCTAGCTGCAGTGAGAATATGTAATATTATATATTTGGCTTTTTTGGAAAATTGTCTATTAAAAATTCCTAATAGAAAGAATTCTGGTTTTAATTCAATTTGTTCCGTCGTTATTTCCTCTACCCATTTTTTAATTCTACGCCAATATCTTTGGGCTTCATTGCAGGACCACCACATGTGAAAGAATGTTCCTTGTTTCTTTTTACACTTCCAACAGTTCGGATTCATGTTAGGAGACATCTTCGCTATTCTCGAAAGGGAGAGATGCCATCTATAAAACATTTTATAGGCATTTTCTTTATATGTTGCTGATTTTGTAATTTTATTATTCCTAATCCAGACCTTTTCCCATTCTAATAATGTAATACTACGTCCTATATTTCTACTCCAAGCTATCATGTTACCTATGACTACTTCTTCTAATTCTGTCTCTAAGAGATAATTATAAAATTTGGTTATTTTTTTTATCAGGACCTAATAAGATTTTATCTAGTTATTGTTGGTTACCGTAAATTCCAAAGTTTTTTTTATCTTGTCTGTATCTAATTTGAATTTGCAGGTAAGCCCACCAATCTACTCTTAGCCCTTGTTCTTGGAGGTCTTGCCATGATTTTAAAGTTCCTTGCACATCTAGGAGGTCCTTGTATTTTATCATCTTATTAAGATCCAAATTGTTTGGGTGTATCATCGCCTCCATTGTTGAAATCCAGATTGGGATTTTTAAATAATGTTTTTTTTCTTATTTTATTCCAAGTAGCCAATAAAGAGTCTCTAATTATATGTCTGTGGAAATAATTCTGTTTAATTTTTCCAATGTCCCATAAAAATGCATGCCACCCCCTCTGTAAATCGTGGCCTTCTAGAAATAAGATTCTTTTATTCGACAGATTTACCCACTCTTTCAGCTAGAGTAAGGAGGCTGCACTATGATATATTTCCCAATTTGGGAGTGCCATACCCCCTCTGCTCTTCATATCTTGCATCGCCTTTAATTTTATCCTCGGTTTCTTCCCTTGCCAAATAAATTTAGTGGTTATCCTATTAAGTTCCACAAAGTAATTTTATGTATTTTTATTGATATTGTTTGGAATAAATAAATAAATTTAGGAAGAATGTTCATTTTAATAGTAGCAATCCTCCCTAATAGGGAGATTTGCAGTTTGACCCATATCTTTTTACTTGTTGTAACAATTTACTATAGTTGTTTTCCATTAGAGTTTTACAGTGGGCCGTCAGCCAAATTCCTAATTATTTAATTTTTTTTATCACTTGTAGTCCCATTGTCTTTTCCTATTTTAATTTCTGTTTTTCTGTTAAATTCTTAGTTATTAATTTTGTCTTTTCCCTATTAATTCTAAGTCCTGCGACTTTCCCAAATTGCTCTAACTCTTTCAATAATTTTGACCTGTTTCAGTTGGTTCCTCTGCGAAAAAAATCATATAATCCGGAAATGCCTGCAGTTTGCATTCTTCTTTCTTAATTTTTAACCCCTTTATTCCTGGGTTTTGTCTAATTCGTATAAGCAATGTTTCCAAAGATAATATGAAGAGCAGAGGGGATAATGGACACCCTTGCCTAACTTCTTTCTCTATTTTTATTGAACGTGTATATTATCTGTTAATTATAATATTTGCCCTTTGTGAATCATAAATTGTAGTCACTATATTTTCAATTTAGTGCCTAAATTCATATTGTAGATTTGTTGAGTAGGAATTGCCAATTTAGGTTATCAAAGGCCTTCTGTGCATCCAAGAAAACAAGGGCTATTTGTTTTTCCAGATGGGCTTCATAGTACTCCAAAACATTTAACACTATTCTTAAATTGTTCCTGATTTGTCTGTTAGGGAGGAATCCATTTTGGTCTTTATGTATATATTCATTCAGTATTTTTTTTAGTCTGTTTGCTATAATTGTGGTAAATATTTTATAATCAGTATTTAACAGAGAAATTGGTTTATAATTTTGTATAAATCTTAAATCTGAATCCTTTTTTGGGATCAACGAAATTAATGTCTCCTTTCATGAATCCGGCATTCTGGCTACCAATAGGACTTCATTGTATACTTCTACCATAAGAGGCCCTATTTGCTCTCCTATTTTCTTATAAAGCTCCCCTGGGATCCCATCAGGTCCTGGATTTTTATTGTTCTTTTGATTTTCTATTGCTGTTTTTAACTCGGGCCACATAATATCTTTAGTTAACATTTCTTTCATCTCATCCTCAATTATTTTATCTTTTGTTGCACCTAAGTAGTTTCTTATCATATCTTCATTTACCTCTTTCTTTTTATAGAGGTCTTCAAAGAATTTACATGCAATTTCTTTTTTCTGCTCTATTCCCTGCTGGACATCCCCATTTTTGTCTATTAATTGATAAATTAATCTTTTCTGTTTTTCTTTTTTGAGTCTATAGGACAACCATCTTCCTGGTTTATTAGCCTGCTCAAAAAATATTTGTCTAGCTATATTCAACTTTGTGACCATTCCTTCCTGTTCAATTAAATTTAATTTATGTTTGCTTATTATCATCTGATTTTGCAGTTTGGAGTCTTTTGGGGAGTTTTGTAATTGAGTTTCTAATTCTTTAATTTTTTGTTTTAATTCATTTTGTTGGGCGTATTTTTCTTTATTTCTCCTAGTGGTATATGATATCGTTGTGCCCCTTATTATTGCCCTCATTGTATCCCAAATATTCTGCTTTGTAATTACTTCATTATTATTTTCTTTTTTAAAAAATCGAATTCCTCCTTAAGTCTATTCATAAACTCTTTCTCTTTAGTTAACTGTATGTTTAGAGTCCACCTTTTCCTTGGTTTTTTCCTACCTTTCCACACTATTTGAATAGGATTATGATTTGCCCCATTCATTAGGTAAAATTTTGATCTCTTTTAGTTCATCTGCTAGTTCACCATTCATCCACACCATATCAATTCGTGTCCATGACTGATGCGGATTAGAATAAAATGTAAATTGCCTTTTCTCCGGATTTAATTTCCTCCACATATCTATCAAATTTAGTTCAATCATCATTTCTCCACATGTTTTTGGTAATTCTCTCTTTTTCCTCTTTCCCCCCCACTATTTCACTTACAAGTTACTTGTGTCACCCTAGATCACTGTCCTTTTCTATGTACTAGAAAACGTAGTTCTGCTGCTGGTAAGTCAGTAACAATATGATAGCCTCCAGTACTTTCACTCTAGTTTCAATGTATGCAAGATCTACTTGACTGTGACTTATTCCTTGGATGTTCATTTTAATATCTTAAAATATACCAAATATTGCAACCTTAAGGCAAATAAGCATGGAGTACATTACAGATGATTGTCAATAAATCTGATGTTTCCCTTCCTGGAACAGAAGCTAAGTGTTAATCTAGAGAGTGATATGTCCTCTATTAAATTTAAAACTGGTATCTCACAATTAGGATGTTAGTGCTCCACTTATTATATATGTTGCCTTTTATATAGAAGCCATAAAAACGCTTTTGTCTTTTCATATATTTCAACACTGATTCTCCTTATCTTTGACTTCATTTGTGCATTTCTGGTTCAGTCTTTTCATTTTAGCCTATTCTGGTGGTGAGTTCTTTCTGCTTCTTTGTGCTTGTGTAACCCCTTTGAATGTGGGAGAAGGACTAGATATAACTAGACTTTTGTATGACAGATGTGCCCTTTGAAATAATACACATTCTTTCAGTCATGCTTTAAATCAGGAAGAAGGCAGCCAAAAATGGGCTTCAACTGCGTGACTAATTTCTGGCACTGCTGTTCTCTGCTCTGTTTGTTGGAAGCTGTTGCAACCAAAATATTGTTTACCTAGATCAATCAAATCACTTTGAAGATACAATATAATTTTATTATTATTAAGTTAATTAACAGACACACACACACATGTGTGTGTGTGTGTGTGTGTGTGTGAATAGATTTATGGAACTTGGAGGTCCAATGGAGGTTGGAGTCCAATTTAAACTCCTTCAACCAAGTCCAGAATGAGGAGGGAGACTAATGGGAACCAACTTCCAAGATTTCTACAGGACAGCTTTGCTGTTAGCCAAGGGGCAGAAAAAACCCTTGCCTTTTACTTTTGAGGATATTAGTGTCACCAGACAGCTGTTTGTTGTTTTAATAAGATGGAGACTCAGAGTTGCAGCTTTTAATCCATCAGTATGGTCCATCCTTACTTTGGGGGTGGCTGGAGGCTCCATCTTTGTTTCTCTTATTGCATAAAGGAACCTGTCCAAAAGAAAGCTCAGATAGTCTCCGTGGGTGTAGCTTTATGTGCCAGAATACTGTATGTGTCCACAGAAAAATAAGAATAATAAAGCAATTCACAGAAGGATTTCTAAAGAATGATGCTTTTCTTTCTTTTAAGAAGGAAATCTTTCTTCATTAGGAAACTACATTTAAATAGAAAGCCCAAGTACCTGATCTAATTGTATTCTGTAGAAAAGAATGATCAGTCATGTGATTTCCTACAGGGGTCCGGAAGGAGCCTGATATGGCATTTCCTCCACTGCAACGTGTTTGTGTGTGTGGGAGAGAGAGAGAGAGGGAGAGAGAGAGAGAGAGAGAGAGAGAGATTCCTTATGAGAACAAGAAGTAATAAATATCAGTTTAATCAGTTAGTGGCATGCTAGTTTCCTATGTTAAAAGAGCAATGTAAAGGAGTTTAAGGAAGAAAACACCTACACTAAGTTTGAGTATTTCCATTGGACCTGATGGCCAACAGAATGAAGGTTTTAACAAGACAATTAATGCATTGAAGAAATGGATTTTCCAATAAGTATATGACATTAAAGAATTGTAAAATATAGATGACTGTTAATTAATATTATCTTGACCTTCATTTAGTTAAAGGGGTCCAGTACTATAGATAAATTCTTTGGCATGTTCATTAAGTATCAGCATTGGATTCAGCATGGACACTGTTGTATCTACATCAGGCCAGGGGAAACAATCGCAGATCTATGCTTATGATAGTATTGGTTCATTTTCCTGGCATTATGAGTTATTTTAGAAATTCCTGATCTGTTCACCTTTGCACTTTGAGAAAATAGCACCTATGTTGGGGTGTGAGAGCTATGGTGATAAGAAGAAAATACTCCCAGAGTAAAGCAGAATTCAACTTTGGAACATATGCAATCACAGTAATAACTGCAATTACTATTTAACTCTTTATTGCTGGGTTGAGGTGATAAGAGAAATCACTTAAGGTAACACAAGGTAACACAAAATATAATATTCCAATCCCAGTGCAAACATGATCAGCATTACAAGTACTATACTTTCTAAACTCTTTATTGCAATTGCAATAAACAAGGGAAGATCACAACATTTTAACCTGATGTTTAAAGTGGGAGTTAAATTGCCATGGGTGCTAATGGCAATTTTTGTCTGATATAAACACCAGCTTGGTGTGTGGGTGTAAAATTGAAAGAGGACAAGTCTTTAAAATGTTCATCATATAATAGCACAAATTTTAGCAGAATATAACTTTGGAGTGGGACATGATGGTCCACAGTTAAAGATGCTGAGATTGTCAGGTGGAAAGCTGATAGCCTGGGTTCAAGATCCCAACAGATAACAGGTAATCAGAGTTGGAAGGGACCTTGTAGATCATCTAGTCCAACCCCCTGCCCAAGCAGGAGACTACATCATTTCTGACAGATGGGAGTCCAATCTCTTCTTGAAAGTCTCAAGTGATGGCATTCCCACAACTTCCAAAGGCAAGCGTTCCATTGGTTGATTGTTCTCACTGTCAGAAAGTTTCTCCTTATTTGCAGGTTAAATCTTTCCTTATTCGTGGCACAATGGGCCAAGCTTCTATCCTTGTACTAACTCTTGCCTGCCTAGCAGTTCGAAAGCATGCAAATGTGAGCAGATAAATGGGTACCATTTTGGTGGAAAACTCACAGCATTCTGTGCACCTCAGTATATAGTCATGGCCACGTGGCCATGGAAATGTCTTTGAACAATGCTGGTTCCCTTAGCTAAGAAACTCCTAGAATCAGAAACAACTGGACAGGGGAAATCTTTACCTTTATAACTTTGGATAGAAGAAATCTGCAACTTAGAATGCTTCATGTCTTGTATTAAGCTTCCATTTGGCATCTGCTTAGCCACTGCTGGAAAAGGGATGGTAGAGAGACTATTGTGTTCTTAAACCGGGAATAGAGAATCATACATAAAGGTAAAATTAACTATCCAGATACACATTTCTCTCCAGCCACCAAATATTTAGGTGCAAAGCTATAACACTAATGGTTAGGACTGATTTTCAGATTTCTTCAGATATTGCAAAGATATGCATGACTAATTATTTTGTGTCCCTTTTTTACTCGCTTTTCTAAGATCCGGACCATACATCTAAAATTGTCCTAGCAATCTTGCCCTTGAATGGTATCTGTTCCCATGTCAACAATGTAAATAAAAGACAATTAACAGAAACACCGTGTTTTAATGAATCTGGATATGTTGGGATTCTTTGGAGATATACTGCATATGTGAATGGATATGTCATGATGAGTGACAGGGTAAGTAAACAGCATAGTAACAAGTGGAGGTGTCACAACTGTGTGAAAATGGTATTACAGTATATATGGCTTGGATTTGTATTACCTAATGATGTGTTTGTATAATGAAATATGGCTGTAAATAGATGACTTAAAAGACAACGTTGTATGTAACTGATATCTACATGATTCTGATAAGATTATCTTTCTAGACACATTCTCCAAGTGTATGTACGAGGAGAAAAAAATGTTCTCATTAAGTATACCAGTTTCTGCCATTTATGAAGAGATTATCAAACTAGAGTGCATTTTAAGATTACACTGCACTTTATACTATGGACTTTGTTTTCAGCATATCAACTTTGTTTCTTTCATAGCTCCTGCAACCTTTTTAAAAAATACTAAGTTCTGAATACTGAAATATTTTATTGTTATCATTGGAATCTGAAATGGAATTATACATTGGGCTTGTATATGGTGGCTGCAATTTGTCTCCGTATGATGTTTTGCACTAGAGATGTGATATCTACTGGAGGGCAGAAATGTGATTTGACTCTGTGAAGAACTTCATGTCACTCAGTAGCTGAAAGAGATTCTGTGTTGTGCATATACAAGTAGTCCTCAACATATGATCACAATAGAGCCCAAAATTTATGTTGCTAAGTGAGAAATTTGTTAACTGAGTTCTGCCCCATTTTATGATTTTTTTTGCCACATTTGTTAAGTTAATCACTGCAGTATTAATAACAGGGTTGTTATGTGAATCTGGCTTCCCCATTGACTTGACTTATCAGAAGGTTGCAAAGAGGGATCATATGCAATCGTCATAAAAGTTGTCAAGCATTCAAATGTAAATCACGTGACCATGGGGATGCTGCTACCATCTGAAAAATGCTCATAATGGGCATTTTCTTCAGTGCCTTTGTAACTTGAACAGTTACAGTTCTACAGAGGAATTATTGAGTCTGTCATCTGCACCTCTATAACTGTCTGGTTTAGTTCTGCAATCCAACAGTACAAACACAGACTTCAGAGGATAATTAGGACTGCAGAAAAAACAATTATTACCCACCTGCCTTCAATCGAGGACCTATATACTGCATGAGTCAAAAAGAGGGCTGTGAAAATATTTACAGACCCCTCAGATCCTGGACATAAACTGTTTCAATTCCTTCCCTCAAAACGACGCTCTAGAGCACTGCACATCAGAACAACTAGACACAAGAACAGTTTTTCCCCGAAAGCCATCACTCTGCTAAACAAATAATTCCCTCAACACTGTTCAACTATTACAAAGTCTGCACTACTATTACTGCTAATCTTCTCATCATTCCTTATCACCCATCCCCTCCCACTTGTGACTGTATGACCGTAACTTTGTCGCTTGTATCCTTACGATTTATATGGACTGTTTCCTAGTGTGATTTGATTGCTTCTTGTACCCGATGACTATTATTAAGTATTGTATCTTATGATTCTTGACAAATGTATCTTTTTTTAATGTATACTGAGAGTATTTACACCAAGACAAATTCCTTGTGTGTCAAATCACACTTGGCCAGTAAAGTATTCTATTCTATTCTATTCTATTCTATTCTATTCTATTCTATTCTATTCTATTCTATTCCATTCCATTCTATTCTATTGAACATTAAATGAACTTTTGTAAGTTGAAGACTACCTGTACTTCCAAAGTGGCAGAAAGACTAACAGATAGAAAACAATGAGGCCATTTTGCTTTTTAAAAGTAAAAAACTGCAAGGCTTCATGAAGTACCTTGGGAAGATTTAGACCTTTCCTTTGTTACAAACTATGCCAATGATGGCAGATTAGCTACAAGAAAAAAAAAAATCTAAACTCATATTGTACCAATATTTATTTATTTATTAAAGTTATATGCCGCTCATCTTGCAGTTTGAAAGATAACATCTTTATTTTAGGGATTTTAAGGGGTCTTTTAAATTATTTAAATTTTTGACGAAATTTTTAATGGGGTTAGGGAAAGGGAATTTATTATTTGGGTTAGGGAGGGGGCCCGGGCTGGGTTTGGGGGACAACCCACCTGGGGATAAGGCCAGACCGGGGGATACCTGCGACTGGGAGGCCTTGGGATCGGGGACGGTTGATCCGAAGATGGGGGTTTCCTCTGGGGAGGGGGATGAAAGGGTTATCCCTACGATCGGTGGGAGAGGCAGGTATGGTGTTGACAGGGAGTCTTATCAAGTGATGGGAGATCGCCCCCGCTGTCTACAAGCGGTGGTGCGCTCTGGCCCCCAGGTCACGTCTCGCTCCCTGAGTTGTTTGAATGATCAGGCCCCGGGCCTCCGGCTGATGCTTTGCAATGCCAGGTCCATAGTGAATAAAGCCCCCCTTGTTCACGATCTTGTCACGGAGGGGGGTGCGGACCTGGCAGGCATTACCGAGACCTGGCTGGGACAGGAGGGGGGTGTCCCTCTAGTGGAGATGTGCCCAGCCGGGTTTCAGGTTTTTCATCGGCCGAGGGCCGAGGGGAGGGGTGGGGGGGTTGCGGTAATTATTCGGGAGGATCTAGATCCTAGGGAATCCACTGTTCCTCAGACGACCGGATGTGAGTCCCTGTTTGTTAAGTGTGGTTCCGGGGTTCAGATGGGCCTATTGATCACATACCTGGCTCCCTGCTATGTGACATCGGCCCTGCCTGAGCTCCTCGAGGTCATAGCCGGTCTGGCGGTTGAGACCCCCAGGCTGATGGTCATGGGGGATCTCAACCTGCCTTCGGCCGGTGGGGCCTCGGGGACTGCCCAGGAGTTCTTGGCTTCCATGACAGCCTTGGGCCTGACCCAATTAATTAAGGAACCCACGCATACTGGGGGTCACATTTTGGATCTGGTTTTTGTCTCTGGACAGTGGCAGGATGATCTGGGTGTTGGGGATGTTTCTGTTGAACCCTTGTCATGGTCAGATCATTCGCTCCTTAGGCTGGACTTCCAGGCCGCTCCTCCCCATCGCAGGGAGGCGGACCAAATACGTTGGTACTGCCCCAGGCGCCTGATGGATCCAGATAGGTTTCTGATGGAGCTTGGGCCATATCCCGACATTCGGACTCACGACTCGGTGGGGGACCTAGTCGCCACCTGGGAAAGGGTGGCGACTGGGGCCCTGGACTGGGTCGTGCCCTTGCGGCCTCTGACCCGGCGCCGCTCTCGCTTGGCCCCCTGGTTTTCTGGGGAGCTGAGGGAGATGAAGCGCCGGAAAAGACGCCTGGAGAGTATTTGGAGGACTACTCGCTCTGGACCCGACCGAACACTTTTACGGTCTTTTATTAAGACCTATTTAGTGGCGATAAGGGTGGCAAGGCATCTTTACTTTTCCACCCTTATTGCGTCCGCAGGAAACCGCCCGGCTGCCCTGTTTAGAGTGACCCGCTCCCTCTTAGAAGGGGGAGCGCGGGAGGACCCCTTGCAGGGACAGGCTGAGGATTTTTCAAAGTTCCTGGTGGATAAAATCACTCAGATCCGGGATGGCTTGGACTCCGAATGGGCAGCTCTGGGCGGGGAATCGGGGGCGGAATTTGGAACAGTCATTTGGGACGAGTTTGATCCTGTGACCCCCGAGGACGTGGACAGGTTACTGCGGGGACTGAATGCGACCACATGTTTGTTGGACCCGTGTCCCTCCTGGCTGGTGTTGGCCACTCGGGAGGTGACACGAGGTTGGTTCCAGGGTATTATTAACGCTTCTTTGAGTGAGGGATATCTACCCGCCGCCTTGAAAGAGGCGGTGGTGAGACCCCACCTCAAGAAACCGTCCCTGGACCCAACTTTGTTATCTAATTATCGTCCTGTCTCCAACCTTCGTTTTATGGCGAAGGTTGTTGAGAGTGTGGTGGCACAACAGTTTCCCCAGCACCTGCATGAAGCTGTCTATTTGGATCCACGCCAATCGGGCTTCAGGCCTGGGCACAGCACAGAGACGGCGCTGGTCGCATTGGTGGATGATCTCTGGAGGGCCCGTGACAGGGGTTATTCCTCTGTCCTGGTCCTCCTAGATCTTTCGGCGGCTTTTGATACTGTCGACCACAGTATCCTATTGCAGCGGCTGGGGGGGTTGGGGGTGGGAGGCATCGTTATGCGGTGGTTCTCCTCCTTCCTCTCTGACCGCTTGCAATTTGTGTTGGCAGGGGGGCAGAGGTCGGCCCCGAGGCCCCTGGTTTGCGGGGTGCCTCAGGGGTCGGTGCTCTCGCCCCTCCTGTTCAACATATATATGAAGCCGCTAGGTGAGATCATCCGTGGCTTTGGGGTAGAGTTCCATCAGTACGCTGATGACACCCAGCTGTACATCTCTACCCCGGGCCACCCCGATGAAGCCGTCGAAGTGATGACCCGGTGCCTGGAGGCCGTGTGGTGTTGGATGGGGCGGAACAGGCTTCAGCTCAACCCATCTAAGACTGAGTGTCTGTGCTTCCCGGCACCCCGATACAGCCAGCTGGTTCCATTGCTGGCTGTGGGGGGGGAAATTCTTGCCCCCACAGGGAGGGCTCGCAATCTGGGTGTCCTCCTGGATGTACGGCTGTCATTGGAAGATCATGTGGCGGCCGTCGCCAGGGGGGCTTTTGGACAGGTCCGTAGGATCTACCAGTTGCGGCCCTTTCTGGATCGGGATGCGCTTCGCACGGTCACTTCCACCCTGGTGACCTCCCGCCTAGACTATGCAGACGCTCTCTACATGGGGCTGCCTTTGAAGAGCATCCGGAGGCTCCAGTTGGTGCAGAATGCAGCCGCGAGAGTGGTAATGGGGGCACCTAGGGGCTCCCATGTTATGCCACTTCTACGCGTGCTGCATTGGCTCCCGGTGGCCCTCCGGGTGCTCTTCAAAGTCTTGGTCACTATCTTTAAAGCGCTCCATGGCTCGGGACCAGGTTACTTGCGAGACCGCCTCCTGCCACCATCGGCTTCCCACCGACCGGTACGCTCCCATAGAGTGGGTCTCCTCGGGATGCCGCTGGCTGGACGGCTGGCGTCCCCGAGGGCGCGGGCCTTCTCATTGGGAGCACCCCCTCTCTGGAATGAATTACCCCCGGAGGTAAGGGCCGCCCCCGATCTCATGGCCTTCCGTCGGTTACTCAAAACGCACTTATTTCGGCAGGCCGGACTGGCCTAGGGGTTTTTAAATTTTAACCGGGTTTTAATCTTTTTTAATACTTGCTTTATATTTTAATTAGAGCCATATTATATTTCAGTTTTTAAATTTTAATATTATTATGTTGTCTCGTGTATTGTACCTTGTATATGTGTTTTTATTGGCTGTTCACCGCCCCGAGTCCCTTCGGGGAGAGGGGGGCGGTATATAAATCGAATAAATAAATAAATAAATAAATAAATAAATAAATAAATAAATAAATAAATAAATTAGGACATCTCAATATCACAATAATTTTACAGATTTCTCAGTTCCTGAGATCCAAAGTCGTAAATATAACAAAAGTAGTGGCCAGAATAATCCCAGTTTGAATCCCCAACTAGAAATACTAACTAATAAAAAACAACTCTGAGATCTTTTAACTCTTTTGGTAACTAGACAACATTGGACTAGGTGGACAAATACATTGTGATTACACAAGTGATTACAAAACATTTTCCTATGGTCTTTCCAACTTAAAATGTTGGGTGGGGGAAAGGCTGTATGGATTTGACATCGTCTTTCTTAAGTTATTGGTCACTAAAGTCAAATATTCATAAATGGAACTTGGATTAAGCAGCTTTACTATAAAGGAAGTAGGGTGAAGTTAAGGAATTTCGTCTTCTGATAGTCATCAGTGGAATATGCTACTTTAAAAGTATTAAATATAGGTGGCATTTTCCACTGATGACCATCTGGCAACCTTATTGGTTTTTAAATGTAATTCAGCAGTTTTTCAAGAAGAGCAATCACATGCATTGCACATGCATGCATGCTTGGAAAGCCTTTACTTGTTGAATTTTTGCTAGACATTGTTAGTAAAATCACATCAATTCAGTCAGGAAAAAGAAACAGGGAAATCTATTTCCAGACAGAAAGAAACAAAAAGTTACAGATCCCACCTTTCTTCTGGAAGTTCAGGTTCCGATATGTATTACTCCAGGCTTTTATGACAATATCCCTACGAGAGAGCTTGGATTGAGAGAGCTTGATGGCACTTGGGAAAATCAGTCAGAACACCTATAAAAAAAGTTTGATGACTGCTTTGTGAAGCTTTGAAATAGCAAAAAAGGAAGCAAATATGGAATATATTACGTCAGTATGTTTGTTGATTTATAACAGTTAACTGAATGTATCTCTGGAAGAGGAAGGAGAGGAAACTAAGTTTAAGAGGATCTTTCCTTAGTGCTGAGTTAAAGTTCCAGTCTCTCATGTGATCTGCTCAGAAAAAAATCCCACAATCATAATTTGATGAAGATATCTATTGGCTACAAATGCTAAGAGCCCACATTTCAAGGATATAAGACTATGGTTATATTTGGATTTTTCTGAATGCAAAGCCACACCCATGGAACCATAACTTTACTGATTCATAGTCCATGCAAAGTAACATCCATGGATACTGTTCCATACAGAGCTATATTTCATTTGAATAAAGAATGTGGCAATAGGGCCTACTGTGAACTAATGGGATGGGGCCAAATTTAAACATGCTTAAAACAAATATAACTTTTGTGGGGGAGGATTTATTTTCTTAAAAAACCTGTATACATGATTATGGTTTAAATGAACACATATCTCTCAAAATCCAAAGATGTGTATACAGTATATATCAAACTTATTTTAAAAGGTTTCAACAATAAAGAAAATAGAAGCTTTGATATGCAGAGAAATTATTTCAGTGGGCTGTTAGAAACAGCAGACAATGGGCAGTTGTATGTTTTCATATCTGTACTATATATGTTTAGCTCCAGCTTTTTAGAACACCTGAAATATTTTCAAATATACTACTTTGAAATAGCCAAACTTGCCTGGGGTACAAAATATTTTTCAGCCCACACCTCTGCTTTAAAGAAGACCAACCTAAAACCATTCAGATGTATTTGAATTCTATTCAGTGTGGCCATTGACAATCTTGGCTGAGGATTTTGAGAACTCTGTCTTTAGATACTGATAAAGACTGAAAGAGACTAACCGAAGCTCTCACAGAATAAATCAACTGGGTGAAGTGGAGGCAATTTTGTTATCATATGATATAAACACAGCTCTTGCCAAAGCAGGCGTGCTAATTAAAAAGCAGGATTCACATGATTAATAACGAGCGCTTTAAAGGATTAGGCCATGTATAAATTGAGCAATTAATAGTTCTTAGCCAAGCTGTATGTCTGTAACCATGATTTTTTTTTTTTTTTGGTGGCATGAAAAATACAGCATAGGGTGAACTTGTATACATAATTTCAGAACCATTCACATGAGGATCCATTTTAATTTCCCCCACCTCCGACAGATGTCTCTGATTGATAAAGCCCTGATGCACACTCTGAAATTCTGTCATCCTTTTTCAGATATACTAATCTAGTCTTTCTGAAAATGAAAGAGATCAAGTATCAGCAAAAGTCTATAACATCACAATGTAACTTAGGGAAGCAGGGTTTCTAATGTTCTTTACAGACCTTAGTAGCAACTGTTCTGTTGTAAGAAGCTAAAAATTGGTTGCAGATATAATCGTCCAGCCATCTGATGTGAAGAACAGGTATTGAACTTAATTCCATCATTAAGTATTGCCAAAGTGACAAAAAAACAGGGTTGGACAGTGACAAAAAAACAGGGTTGGGAGTGAAAAACAGGACTGTAAAAATTAAAAGGAACTGTGACTCCAATTCAACCATTGAAGACATGGCAAACATCTGTTTATTGAAAATACCATAGGATAGGAACAAATTTTCAAATAATTTATAATTAATGACATAGGTTAAATTGCCTAGGATCTTCCCATTACAGGTGCCTGCAGGATATAGTAAAAGAAGAAGTCAAGTTAGTGGCTACAATCATGCAATCAAAGCTCCTCCTGTTTTGTATGTGTGTCATACCCCTGTGGAAATCTCTGCTTTCCATTCTTGTTTGCTGGTGAATTGTAGATGCTCTTCAATATATTCTGCTGCTGTGGTTGATGTCTTCTTGTATGCATTTCCACTCTCTGAAAAATAGGAAGAATCATTTAAAGTGATTCTTTTTTGCTGATCTATGTAGCAAAACAGGCCATGTGTATGACTGTTCTGTAGAGAAATCTATCTGATTATCACAGTTCACATATCCTATCTCTTACAGTGTTACAATATTTATATGGAAAACTGATGCTGATACACAGCTCTTGTAAGATGTGAACCACAAGGACAGTACTCAGATAAAACAACTGCCATCACTGCTATTACTTCTGCTTCTGTTTTAATGGTTGTATTTTGGAAAACAGTTTACCACTCAGAAATCCTCTGGATAAAGGCAGCCTATTAAATATTGTTAACTAAAAAATATTTTGACAGTTCAATTACATATTAAACAAGAAGAGTCTAAAACAAGCACTACTAAAACAAATGAAATTTTAAAAAGAAACCAGCAATCATAATCTGAGGAAGTAAATTGAAAAACTGTAACACAATAATTTTGATTTTTAAGGCTGGTGTCTAAACACATTGCTGAGGCATACTTATATGACTCATAAACACTTCTATTGGTACTATTATTATTATTATTTACTTTTTAAAACATTTTTTAAAAATGAGAACTCCCAGTTCTACCATCCATCATTTTTATAAGACCCATTACAACAGCATTTAGCACTTGGACTTATATACTGCTTCACAGTGCTTTTTATAGCCCTCTCAAGTGGTTTACAGAGTCGGCATATTTTCCTCAACAATCTGGGTCCCTCAGGCTTTTTAAACAATAAGAAAATGATGGGTAAATGTGGATCTGTGCCATTTTATCTGTAGAAAAGACCAAAGGAAGAGTGGCTAGGAGGAGCATCATACTAGAGGAAGCAGTAGCACATATTCTGGAAAAGTGCTATTTTGTCCTATGACAACTATTTTGGGATTGGCTGTCATCCGCAGACTGTTATGAGATATATATATTAAAATTCCAATATGCTCATTGGCTTAAAATGATTGAAATAAGAACAACTCAATTGGGAATTATGAACAGTGTGTCAATCATAGGTTTGGATTCCATATATAGCCCTGGGTAAAGATTTCAGGAGCAAACTTTTCCTGCACCATCACATGAAAATTGGCCAAAGAGTAGAAAGGCAATTCTTTTCTTCCCTTCAGGCTAAAAGCAACATAGCCTGAAAAACAAGTAACTAGAATAAAATAAATGTTCCACTCTAGCCAGTTTCACCACATTTGTCAGATTTTTATTTGGAATGTTTCCCATGAATGACCGTAGGTATTTTTTTTAGAGTCATCCAACCATTGCTGTACCAAGATAAAAATAATACAAAAAGACTTTCTAACACCTCAGCGATAGCTGGATGACCTTTAAATTATAAGCAGTGCTTAATAATATCAATCCTAAACACATTTTAAAACAAAGTTTTAAATTTAATTTGTGTTAACACAAATTAACAACTAAAATGAAAAGGTAGATAATTGGAGGCAAGGAAAAAGACCTGGCAAATGTTTGGCCTTTTCATCAAAATAATGACAGTAAAATAATGTTATAGGAGAGGACCTGGTTGAGAGCGAGGGAGGAATCAAACGCATCATCAGTCTCGAGTCTCTTTGCACCCACAAGAGATCTAAGTCCAGTCCACCTTGAATTCGGCTGACTCTTATCTACCACCAATTCTCCTTGACCATTAGTAGTTCAGATTCTTATAGAGAGTGTTAGTGTGTAATAAACCTGTGTTCATTTGAACTACTTTGGATCCTGATGTCCTATTTGACATTATTCTGTTATTAACAATGCTCAAGGCAAAGTCTAATATGATTTTGATTTAATCAATCAGACATATAAGTCAAATATATGTCTATATTTGACTTTTTAATAATAAGTCAAAAGTTACCATAGAATAAAATAATCATATTAAAAAATCTGAAGATCATGACCAAACTTTTTTATCTAGCCAAATTGTTATGTCTTCAAGAAATGATAGCTACTATTAAATCTAGGAATACAGGAAAAGCTTCCAGTCCCGATGACTATTCTACTAATGTGCATATTGATTACTTCATCTCTACTTTGTTGGGTGTTTATAACAATACTTCTTTTAATAGAGTTTTTCCAACTTCCTTTAATAAGGTTTATAAACTGTGATTATAATTATGCTGCTGATTGAGTAACTTATTGCCACATTTTTTTTGTTAAATGTTGGTAGCAACAGCTTAGCACGGCCACTTACAGTACATGTAATTTAGAAATGTCATTGTCTTCAGTTGTTGTAAAGGAATAGCCTTGAAGAGCAGAGCTGCTACTAAATCAATGATCAGAAAGCACATCTTGAATTCATTGCAAGAAATTAATTTGGGTAATGTCTCAGAGTGGCCCCTTGTAATTCACACAAGATAAGGTAAGGGAGGAAGGGAAGCAAATTCAGACTTGTAAGGTTATGTTATTATAGCTGTTCTAATAAAAGTAGTTCTGGACCTAAATGGCATTGGTTCTTAATCTACTTTATAGAATTAACAATGGCTGGGATAGACCAAGTAGTATGCCCATACCTTCCTAAACTCTCAAAATGCCAGCTCTGATCACATCCACCATAGATCATTTGATCTTGCCTCCAAGATCAAGACTGACAAAATCCTACAAATTTAATATACCTTGAAACTATGAGGTGAGGCTGTCAGATTGGGGTGGTAGTAAATATTGTTTTTATATTTAAAATCCATGAGGATGTTATTGGGCGACCAAGGGTATCATCTGGTCATGACAGTGCCATAGCAAACTGTAAATAAGAACAGAACCAATATTGAATTCCACAACAGGGGAATTATAATGAGATAGATCATTATAAATAGAACAGCATTGCTAAAAATTATCATTTAAATGAAAACAGTCCATTTCATCATTATCTGATGATATGCAGCTTGGCCAATTTGCTATCACATTCTATTATAAATGTCTATCTCCAAGACTTGATTGCTTTCCTTTCTTTATTTTTAGATTGGATATACTAGGAAAACTTAGTATATTCTTTGTATTTTATATATAAGAAAAATTTACATATAATTTATATTTATTATAAATTTAATAAATAAATAATTGAAAGGACTTGGAAACAGAAGTCTTTTCTCTATAAAAGGGGGCACATGGCACACAGACCTGAGTGCTGCCCCTTCTCAATGCATCTTTGAAGAACTTACTCTTTGACTTGTCTTAAAAAGAGGGTTTCTTTTCTGACTTCTGTATCAGGCACCAAGTGCTGCTGAGAAATGAGATGCCCTGTTTGGACAGACAAAGCTTAACCATGTATTTATCCTGTCTTGGCAAACAACAGATCTATTTCTGCTGTGGACTGAGAATGAGAGAGAGTCCTTATTAAGGATTGGTTTACCAAATTATAGCATGCTGGGGGAAAGAGAATGCCAACTGCTGCTAAAAAAAAAGCCTTCTTTTTTTCAAGTTTGCATTGATGGAGAATGTTTGGCAAGATGTGTAATCTTCCTTTCTCTCAAGGTAGGCTGGTGTTTATCAGTATGTTAAGCCACTACTCCCACCAACCTCAGCTACACTAGATGGGAATGGATGGCCTAGCAGTGGTGTCAAACTGGCAGCCCACTGGCCGAATGCATCACCTCAGTTCTGCAAATGGGAAAAATGTCGTGAAACATCATGTGATGGCAACGTGATGCCACAAGTTTGATACCTATGGCCTACAGGGTCACTGCTAAAGTGTAGCAGGTTGTGGGAGATTATAACATTTCTCTGTCTTCTGGTACAGCTGAATAACAAGCTCTCAATGGAAACCCTAATTCCAAGCCAGCACAGCCAACAGCCATACTCTTTGGGAACTGGAAAGGCTATAGTCTTACAGACAGAGAAAATGTAAATTGGGGGAGGCCTTTCTTATACCAAGGCAGACATGCCCTTCTAAATATATACACTAGAATTACTCATGCTTACAGAAGAATCCAGTGGCATCTGAACCAATATGATAAAAAAATTCCTATTTAGACTTCTTTTATCATTAAATAACTGCATCACAGTGACAGATGAGAAAAATAATTTAGAATGATTCTATTAAGCCTGCCACACACAAAAAATAAATGTGAGTATCTGTGTTAAATCTGTAATTGCAAACTCAAACAACAAAGAATAATAGAGTCCAGAGAATGTTCTGCTCCTCCCACTGGCCAGACCATCACTGTCATTGCAAGCCATGTTATATATCATTATACAAACTGGAGAAATGGTTTAAATAGGTGTGCACAGGGAAGACTGTTGGATAGCTTGTCACTTGTTCCAAAGCCCCTGGCAAGCTTTGTGTGTAGCCTTTGGTACCCATCTAAAGGGAATACTGGACTGAGAGAAGAGGAAAGTTACTAACCACAATATTTAAATCATTTAAATACTTTGCATTGCATTAAATTTGTCCACTTTACAGAATCTAACAAAAAACTAATGAGATATAAAATGTTTGTCAATAAAGAATCCTGACCCAGTGATTTATACAGCACAGTAGCTGATATTTGTTGATGGATGACAAGATACACTGGCTTTTTTCGACTGGCAGGACATAGATTGGTATCACATTCATATGAACTAATTTTCATATATTGATTAGGGCTCAGCAAAGCATGTAAAGGGAGGCTAGGCAAGACACACTGATGTGAATGAACTGTTATAATGCCGCCTCCTCTCCTGCTGTCTTTCAAATCATTCCTGTTTTGTTTGTATGTGCATATATGGCTTCATATGGGTAAAATATTCTACAGTGCTCTTCTTCAATTTCAGTGTATAATTTCCATCTTTCCTCTGGTAAAGCAAGTTCTTTTCTCCTGCACTTGATAAGCGGGAGCCAACATTTTATAAAAGAGGATAAGGAGGAAGACAGGCTGACTTTCTACAGGTATTTGGCAAAGAAGAACTTCTCGTTAAACAAATGAATAAGCTCTTGTTCACTTGGGACTCTTTGTAGAAATAACAAATGATTGCTAAAAGCATTACTGGACTTAAAATTACATTTTAGAAATTTAGCAATGCATAAAATATTAGCAACGGAACAATAAGCTTTAAAAACAGAACACCACATTTGTATTTACTTTGCATCAAATAGATGTGCTTGGAGAAGTTTCCTCACTACTCGGCCCCAGACTTTTTCTTATTTAAATACAGAAAAACAAACAGGCCAGCTCATCGTTCATTATGTTGCACTGCATAAATATATATTTCTGGAGCTTGTAATTCAAAGTGCTTTTGTTTCATCACTAGGAAATGACTCTCAAAAAGATCTGAGTTACGCTTCTCCTATCTAATGCTAGGAGATTGCTGCTCATATGTTTATATCATCTGCTGATATGATTATATAATTAGATATTGTAGGTACAGAAGCATTAATCCAAGCATTCTTGGAAGGCAGGGAACTTTAATTCATAACTAATCAATTCTTTTTAATTATTCATAAAAACATACAACAAATAATGGCCAGTGGGTGTAAATAAACTACAAATATCAACTTGTCATTTGTTTGCCTGCCAAATAATAAATCTTATTAGGTTACAGAGCCAGGAAAAAAATGATTCATTTTTAAAGTATCAGGAATTTTGTAATTGACTGAGAGCAAGTGGGAAAGCTGTTAGTCATGTTTAAATGATTTGGATGAAACATAGTTATAATAGTGAGGAAAAAATATTTTTTTCCTTTGAGAGCTTGCTTTTTTATACTCAAGGCTAAGTTGATTGTATAGTGGGGAAACCCGTTTCCGCTCCCCTGCCCCCGAAAATTAGGGTAAATTAGATTAGTGGATCCTCTTCAAAGATGGAAGGGTGCTTAAGAGCCTTTGCAACTGTGACTTAGATATTAGGAAAGATTATGGTAATAGAAAATAAAAGAAAAACATCTATCCCTTTAAATTTTTTATTTTAAAAAAATAGGCATACAGACATACCATCTGTATAAATATCATATAGTATGCTTTTACTTAAAAACCACATCTTTGGGGTATTTTTCTAGATTTACATGTCAGTGTTTGGGATTTACTTGCAAAAATATTCTAGGAGATAAGGGATAGTTCTGCCCCCTGCAAAAATTTGTGGAGAGGTTTATGTTCTAGGGCTCCATCACCAGGGATGGATTCCACCACAAAGTGAAGTGGAAAACCCTGCTGCTTCATTAACCTGCCTGTGGTGCTCTGAAGGCAGATGAAATCAAGATGGAGGTTCTGAGAGCTGAATGGTTTCATACAATCTTAAATCCCTTCATTCTCCTAGCAGACCACCCAATACTCCCCCTCAGAAAACATACATGGTACATTGCCCTGGAGCAGGCAGAAGTCGTTCCATCCCATTTTTTTCAATTTTAAGGGAAAGGCTATATTAGAAAGGGTGAATAAGTGAAAAACCGCACCCTTGCTTCCCATTTTAGAAACTGAGAATGGAAGAAATTCCATATCCCTGATTCCCCTTCCCTGGCTATGAATTGCTTTCAGTCATTTATAATTACAATGGAAAAAATGAAAGGAAATGGCAGAATTCTTCTATGCTTATGGTTTGGAGCAGAAGCACCAGGCTGGAAAAGTCTAACAAGTATTTCTAGCTACCATTTTTCAGTACTTGATGTTCTCTCTGTCAGTGACAAGGCTCCTGTCTCAGGTGTACACAGTACATTGGCTGTGAAGAGTTTGTGCATAATAACAATTCATATTTTTGATTCTGTAACTTCAGCAAGGTGAATAATACCTTCAATGGAATTCAATGAAGCAGATGGGCAATGATCCCCAACTTCTGAAAACAAAGCAAAATAACTTCATTTACTTATTTCAGCTTTGAACTCTAATTCAGCACTTCCAATAGGCATCCTAGATGCCTCTGTATCTGTAAATACTCCAAGTACTGTAGTAGGTATTCACATACGTATACAAACACACACACAAACAAATAAATCAATTTTATAAATAACTAATCTAACCATCTTTCCTCACTACTGAATTGAAATGTTATCCACCCTTTTTGACTCAGCACTAAATTGTACTGGCATGAAATTTGTTGCCCCACTGTTGATTCCTATCCTATTTCTATGGTTCCCGGGCCCTCTTGCTATGACTCAGTAAATGCTAGCCTTGCTCTTGAGCCACATAAAGTTGGCATAAAATTTCCTGTCTTCACAGCTGAACCCTAACCTGCCTGTCTCTGATGATGTCCTGATTTGGGGGATGCAGGACATATTAAGCAAAGCCATTGATTAAGCCCTCTGGCTTTGCTGTCCTCCAACTTTCTCAATGTCACCAGTCAACAGGAAATCATCCATTCCTGAGCCTATTGCCGTGGCTGGAAGCTCATTTAATAAATAGCTAGGCCCATCTGTCAAAATCTGGTATTCTCTTACACATATGGGATTATTGAGCTGCCTTGAAAAAGACGAGAGACTCTCCTGTTTTATTGGGAAGTCCTTCTCCCCATTATCCATCCCGCTGATTAGTTGCAATCCCACTCAGCAACCTCATTTTTGGTTTGGCAAAGTATACAAATTCTATATACTATGATACTACCTTTGGATAATGTTGGAAAAAGGAGGAGAAAGGCTACTTTAACACCTTTCACTCATGAGCTGGAAACAAGATAAAGACAAAGTTGGGAAGACAGCAGGAAAAAAAAAGAGATCAAAAGGGCATATCTTTGACAAATTTAAAAACAAACAGGGGAAAAAACCCTCTGGTTTATTTTTTTTTTGCAACCTTATCAGAAGGACTGCATTGATCCCTATAATAATACATAGCTCTTTGGAATTCAACTTATCTGCTGCAGAAGAAATTGCCTCCCACCAAATAAATACTAATCTAATAATTATTATTTAACCATTAATAATTATTAATGTTAATTATTTAATAATTAATTAATAAATGCAAGGAAATGGATTTGATGAATATTGGGGGGAGGGAATCATTTCTCTATCTCTTAAGTATTCTTATTCTCTTTCTTCTTTTTGTAACATGACCAATCCTATTTTTAAAATAAAACTGCCCCCAGGGAGGAATCAAAAGATCTTAGTGCTTTTCTGGTAATGAGCATGATGACTCCTCTAGTGCTTTCTACAGGGACCATAGTTCTAATTTCTAAAGGGAAATCTATGAAAGTTCACTTTTAAAGTCATACAGCTACTTTAGAAATGATGATTCTATAGGGTTCCTTGTATTCCAATAGCAGTCCCACTCCAAGTGGCTAACTCTAATCCTAACCCTCTCTTCCAATAGCTGGGCTGGACTGCTAACTACTATGTCTCCTGCTAGTCAACAGATAATTTAAACACACACACACACACACACACACACACACAATCTTGTGGTTGACTCAAAAATAGTCAATGAACTACAGTATCCTCAACACAAAAAGCTCATGCTCCTTACATCCCCCTAAAGTTTTCCCTTCCCTTCCCTTTATTTTTTACACATCTTTAAATTGCAAAGTAAGAACATGGCTACTTTGATTCTTTGAAACCGACCTATCAGTGTTTCTTCCTACAAAGTTTGCATGTACCTACAAAGGAAGTTGGAACAAAAGAACAGCCTGTTCCCCATTGCTTTGATCACTGAAGCATCAGAACCACTATGACAATATAAGGGAGGAAGATAGAAAAAAAAATAGAAAGAGTCCATGTTAATGTCAAAGGAGGGCAGGGAAGGGGGAGGCATCTTTGCATGCCTCGGTGTGGGAAAGCAAGAGGCAGGGATCGGGACTAGTAGGAAGGGAACAATCCCCAAATGAAAAGACAGGTAGATCGGTTCACACACAGGAGCTAGCCTGTGGAACCTGCCTTTCCTGAATGGATGGGATGCATGAGAAACAGAAGAATGAGCAATCAAGTCTTGAGGTGGCCATAGGTCAGGTTGAACACCAGTCCATCTCCAATGTCAACCCACTGCAATCCAGACTGAAATTTCTGAAGTTGGCTTAACAAACATCCAATAGCAGCAAGGAAGGAAGGCAATTTAGGCTGTTGTGTGGAGTTGCCCGGTGGCTTTATATACCCAATACTCCTGCTTCCTATTTTCCAACAATAGGAGTGTTAGACTGAGAAGGAATAACTGGCCCAAAGTCACTTTTAATACCCTTTTAATAACCAAAGGAAAGCCTATAACTCTCATTCTCCTAGTTTCCAGATCAGCACTGCACCGAATTGACTCTCAAAATCTGTAAAAGGGAGTAAAGAAGGTTGTTTTTTTTCTAATCTGTGGTTTACTGCTTATTTGAGTCTGATGAAGAGAATGCTGCACCCTAAGTTCATGTGGAGCTTAGAGGAACTTTGACTAGCTCAAGCTATTGAAACTAATGGGGGCCTGGAGACTTAATACGGATCTTCCATATGAATGTCATGCAGATAAATCCTTGCCTTACGACCACAATTCAGCCCCAAATTTCTGTTGGTAAGTGAGACAGTTGTTAAGTGAGTTTTGCCCCATTTTATGAGGCACAGCTGTTATCATTGCCAATGTTAAATTAGTAACACGGTTGTTAAGTGAATCTGGCTTCCCCATTGACTTTGCTTGTCAGAAAGTTGCAAAAGGGAATCACACTACAACTCTCATAAATATGAGTTAATTGGCAAGTGTCTGAATTTTGATCATGTGACCATGGGAAGCCAGATCAGTCCTAAGGGTGAAAAATGGTCATAAGTCACTTTTTTCAGTGCCGTTGTAACTTTGAATGGTTACTAAATGCACAATTATAAATTGAGGAGTACCTGCACTATAGAAAACCTGGTTGAGTGTTTTTGAATATCTTTCTGAAAGGTCCAGGTATAGTAGGATTCTGGTTGAGCACTTCTGCTCCTTAATAAGTAACTGTTTTGCCAAATGCAGGACCTACATTAAAGATAATGAGACCTCCTGTAATCTCCCTCTCTCCTTAATGCCATTTGAAACAGATTGGTTCTCTCTGCTGCTTGCCAGGGCTTTTCTAACATAGATATCTTGAATTTGTGACTCACAGCAAACAGAGTCAACAAGAATAAAGTAAAAGATAAAAGAGGGACATCTGGCTCAGGCAATTATGTCGTGCATATCTACACTGAGTGTACATTATAGATACATCAGTGGATAAAATGCAGGTAATATGTAAATGTATTTTATTTTGAAGAAAATTACAAACATGGCCTTGTTTTGGATATTTTTCAAAGAAAGGAAAAACAAATATTTGCCATCATAGCAAGTAATGCACATGAATATATATTTTTGCAGCTTCAGTATATTCAAAATTCATCATCCTTTTAAATGAAGTGAAAATGTTTGCATGGCTGAGTATTAAATATTGCCCAAAATAAAACTGCTAAAATAAATTAACCACAGGAAACAGCAAACTGGCAAGTGGATTCTCTGATGCATTTGCACACTCGAAGGGTGTGTGCGCTCCTAGGTGGGAGAAAGTGCCCTGGATGGGATTCTTAATTTGCTCCTTTGAAGAGATTTGAGGCATGCCATCAGCACCTTGCTAATCACTGCAGATGCTTTGGAAGACTGTAGGTGGAACTGACACATCTTGCGATTGCTGTGAAGAAATGTTCCATAAATAAGAGCTGTCTGGCATGACTTAAGAGAGTGCTAATAATAATACAAAGTATTGTTAAGCAGTATCATTCTTAGGTCATGAAAGCAATAGCCCTCAACAATTTCCTACCTGAAAGCCAAAATTGCCTAATGCCATGAAGAGGGAGAGAGGCTTGATAGATTTCTGTTTCAGAGGGATCAAAACAACTTGATTGAATAAATAACTTGACAAAGAGGATGGTGTCTGCTCTTCCTAAGAACATAAAATTATAGTTGCTGAAGCAGGCAAAGACCTGCTGCATAGTGCAGCATTTTGTTTCTCACCTTGATTAACCAGATATCTTAATATCTGGATGCTTACACGCAGGAATAATTCCCCTGCAACTGGTGTTTGATGTCCCTAGCCTGGAGACAATATTGAGTCCTCATGATTGCCATCCCTACACTGATCTTACCTCCAGACCCCTTTGAAAACCATCGGTTTCTGACATTAGCCTTACATCAGATGGTAATTAATTCCACAGATTAATTATGCACTTATAAAGTTCTTTCTGAAACCTCTTTCAGGCAGCTTTCTAGGATGACCACTGATTCTAGTGTGGTTTTCCATGACTGATTTATACACTTCAGTTTTATACACTTCAGGCCTACTGTCTCCAAATCACCTTTTCCCTGAGCTAATGAATCTATGAAGTAGGAAATATTTTGGCTTGTCATGTGCATAAAACAGATAAAGTGAAAATAGTTATTATTATTACATGGATCTTTTGCATTTTGTATAGGACAACTCCCTGCCCTGAGGAAACTACAAGGAAGAAATATTAGAAAAAAGGAATGGCTGCCCAGAACAAAATAGGATGATGCGATAGCAGATTTGAGTCAGTTTGATATTTCAAGGGTGTATTGTAGAAATTTAAAGAAAATTAATATCTTAGCACACTTGTTGTGCTAAGTATGATCAATCACAAATATCAATTTTCAAGAAGACACACTGGTAAAATAGCTTTTCTCCTCTCTATCTAGTCACTTTCCATTCATAATATTTCTCTCCAGGGCATCTTTGCATTTTTAATTCAGGTTAGTATATATACATGCATGCCACATACTGAGCAATGCCAATTCCTTCTTTTTATTTTTGAAAAAACTTTTTTTTTTTTTAGAGATCATGGGATATTCTTGGAAATAAAGAAAATTCTGGAGCTAGATGCCTTGTTTTGCAGAATGACTGTATCCCTCACTATTTTTGTTGTTTTTAGATATGAAAATATGGAAGGGGGCCAGGCAGATATAAGCTTCAGTCTCTCTGTCTGTGCTTATGGCATGGTTTATCAATATGAATTATGACAGAATAATGCGCATGCACTCATTTAATTTAAACACATGAAAGATTCTTACGGTGTTAAGCCAAAAGATGAAAGAATAAATCCATCTGACTTTAGGACCCAGGGATCTGTTTCTTGTTCTGCTTATGCATGCTGAAGTGTGTTTCTTGAAGATAATTCTCCTCCATGCTGTCCAGAACAGTTTCAAAGGAGATTGGGGTATGCCATAGAGAACTATGACTAAAAGGCAGTTTAAAAAAAGCATATGTGCACTTTTGGATTTTGACCAATAAAGCAACATTTGATAAGAAATTGAGTTTACATGTGGTAAAAAATCCTGTGTTTCTCATCATTCTCCTTTAATTTGATGGAAGTGAAATTATTCTTCTCCTCCCTCCAAAATAAAAATGTTTTGGTGAAAGTTATTTGATGGATGGATCGAGTGACCTGTTTCCTACTTAGACTCATATTTCTGCAGTCTTCCCTGCTTCTCACACCAATCAAATGCCAAAGAAGGATGTCATAAAGGTACTACTCCTGCAGAGCTCTTCAGACTAGGAAGCTGAATAGCTGGAGAATAGCCACTGAAGCAATAGAGGGATGGAAAGATCCTGGACCATATGTATGTTCATGTCAGCCTTACCAAGTAGACCAGAAGAAATCATGGCCAGAGAAGCTAATTTTACTTTATTGTAAAGCTATAGTAACTGAATCTTGGAAGTCTGAAAGTACAATTCTTCCACTGTCACCATTACAGCCCTATAATTTAGTGGGGTCCCCCCTCTCTTGCTCCATCCACTATGCAGCTGTGAGTTATGCTTCTTCTTATCTGAGCATTCTCTAGTCTAAGCAACATCTCTTTGCCTGGTCTCCTAACGTCATTCTCACATATCTTTCTAATTTAAGAGGCCAGAAAAAGGGTTTTTCAAACACCTTAAGAATAAGGTGGAAACACAGAAACTAGAAGATAGATTTCAAAGCATTAATTAGTTTTGATGTTCTAATCTTAAGCAACTGTTCTTTAAATATATTAAGAATCATATCAGATTGTGAAGTCTCTAAAGCTATATGCTTACCAAGTGAGGACCAAGTGCAGCCTTTCATTAGTGAAGTTATTTTGACAAAGGGGTCTTCAAATCCAAAATATTGCAAAATTTTGTGAACTATAAACGGGGGTTTAAAATGTTGATGTCCAGTCAGTTGAAATGTATCAAAATGAATAGCTACCCTAAGGTTTAAGTTGAAACATAGCAAAAGCACAATTCATCAGACATTGTTCCTGTTACTTCAGTAGGATTTTGTCAGGGGAATAGAGAGATTGCATTGGGCAGGTTGCACGCTTCCACACTTCTCTTCAGAATGGCCTCATTCCAGCATGTTCATGAATTATTAAATGAATATAGACTTTTTAATATATTTACATGACCACAGCCCAAACTGGTTCTTGGGAACAGTAACTGTTCTACAAGGAATAGCAAATATAGGACTGGTTGGTTTAAGAAAGACTAGGCAATATAAATAACATCACTTGGAGTTTGAATTTCCCTAAAATTAAACTCTCAAAAAGAACAATCCATCTCTAGTAACCTATTAAGTGGAGCTCTAGTATTCATCTACAGCCACCAGAGTGTTTCCTTCAAAAAACAGAATAAAGCAAGGATCACTATCCTATTTTCCATTTTTATTCTGTTGTTCTATGTACAAAAAAAGAAAAATAAAGGTTAAAGCTAAAATAACCAATAATTCTTTTGAGTCCACCCATGCTAATAACCCAGAGTTTTGTTTCCAGAGACTCTGGAAAGTTTTTTGCCTTTTGATATACATTGATATAGAAATATACCATAAATTCTTTCCTACAGTATGTATATTTGCCTCTTTTTATCCTTTTTTCCAGTTAAGTGAAGAATGTTTACTATTCTTTAAAAGATAACATCAAATCATATTTTTATCAGTGATCTGACAAGTGTATATGCTTTCTCAGATTTGGATATTGGGATTGACTGAGAATGTTCTGGATACAGACTAAACTGGAAATTACAGTACTTTTCCAAAATAAGAATATGGGCTCTTCTACAAGAACCCTAATAATGTAGTCCACAGCAACATTAGAAGGGTCCTCAGTCTGGGTTTAGAATAGCATTTTTTCTGACAGTATGGACATTTATGTCTTGGATGTCAATTTTATTTTCTCACTCAGTACTTTTATATATTGAATGCGCTCTCTGATTCTTATGTAGGAAAGAGATGATTTTTAAAATTTTCTTTTAACATATTCCCTCCCTTTTACAAAATGTCTGATAGCCATTCTTCATTTGGAGATTTATGCTGTTTAGAATCTTGGGGGTGTTTGCATCTCCAGCTATTAACAAGTGAGTGCAGGAAGATAACCTGCATGTTAGCAAGTAATGAAGGAAAAGATGGTGGGAAATGATCCCGGGCTAACAATGTCAGCAACTAAAGCACAGCAGTGACTGGAGTGAGATTTTCAGCTTGAATCCCAGTGAAGCCAAGATGCTTTTATATATATGAAGTCAATATCCGTCCATAACTCTTCTCTCTCTCCTTGTCATGTGTTCTGTATTGGATACTTTGTATTTGAAATACTCACCGTTCATTGGTCGTTGAGTCGGCGGGAGATCCTTCTCCTGTCATTGGCTGGTGAGGCGCGGGGAGTCTTTAAAAGAGAGGCTGCCGCAACTCTCCAGCGTGTCCGTTCTGAAATAAACAAGAGAAGAGCTGAAATCACTAAGAGTGCAAGCCTCGTTATTTCCACCGCCAAAATACTGGTGACGAAGGTGGGATCGAGACAGCACTTTTAAGCGACTGCGATAGCGGCGGAGATCGAGCGGCACCATGTCTGGAAACAACACCCCGCCTAAACAATTCAACCCGGCAAAGGAAGAGTGGCAGTCGTATGTAGACCGTTTCCTCATGTTCCTGGAGAGCAGCGATCTGAGCGGCGTATCGGAACATCGGAAGAGAGCGGTCTTCCTGACCTACTGCGGCCAGGCTGTTTTCCGCATGGCGAAAGCGCTAGCATCCCCGATCGATGTTAAGACGTTAACCTGGCCCAAGCTGGAAAAGATCCTGCGAGCACACTACGCTCCTACAGTTTCCTGCCTAATTAAGCGCCACGAGTTTTATCTCCGAAATCAGAAAGAAGATGAATCTATCGCTGATTTCGTGGCAGTCCTAAGAGATATTGGGGGTGAGTGCGAATTCTCGGACTTCGACGAAGCCCTAAGAGACCGAATCGTGTTAGGGCTAAAAGATCCAGTACTACAGAGCCGATTGTTAAATCAGCCCAAAATAACTGTAAAAGAAGCTATGGAAGAAGCCACCGCAGCCGAAGCCACCCAGAAATCAGCAGCAAAAATGAAAAAGATCAACAAAGCTGCAAATTACAACACCAGAGAATCACCCAAACCAGAGGGGGATCGAGAGAAGACCACAACACACCATGAAGATCTAGAAACTGAGACCAGTAGTGAGGAAGACGATGTATGCCACCTGAAGACAGGTAGAGGGAAAAAAGAGCGGGCGAACAGAAGGTTCGATTTTGAATGTAACCGCTGTGGAGGAAATCACCCCAGGTCAGAGTGCCGTTTCATCGACGCGATTTGCAGAAAATGCGAGAAGAAAGGGCACATCGCAAAGGTATGCAGATCCAGATCAAGCTATAGCCCGAGGCGAAAAGAAAGCCCTCCCCCAAGAGAAAGAGAGAGAGAGAAAGAGAGAAAGACAAGCAGCCGTTGGAGCCAAGAGGGAAGAGAAAGGAGATACAAAGAATCAAGGTACAGGAAAGAAGAAACACACCAAACAGTTATAATTGGACACTCAAATACAAAAAATGTAAGGAAGGTTCACGTCCAAGTAAGGATTGAGGAACAAGACTGTGAATTGGAAGTGGACTCGGGATCATTTCTCTCTATGGTCTCGTGGGACACGATCAGAAACTTAATTCCAGACATCCAACGAAGTGAACTTGAAAGACAAAATTTGACCCTAAAAGACTACCAAGGCAATAAAATTCCTGTAGTAGGCGTTGGACACTTCCAGGTCACCTACAAAAATCACACCAAAATTCTACCACTAACAATTGTGGACCGGAACAGACCCAGCCTGTTAGGATTGGAATGGTTCGAACCGCTTGGAATCGGGATGACCGGAATCAACCACATCTCAGATGCAGACTGGGAAGCAGATCTTATTCAAGAATTCCAGGACCTGTTCAGCGGCGAATTAGGCAAGTACCGGGGTAACCCAATATCTTTTAACCTAGACCCTAAGGTAGCCCCAATTAGACTAAAGGCAAGGCGTGTTCCCTTCGCTTTAAAACCAAAAATAGAGGAACAACTAGACAAATTAATAAAACAAGGAGTCCTAGAACCAGTTGACCACGCTAAATGGGAGACCCCCATAGTCACCCCTATTAAAGTGGATGGGTCGATTCGTATCTGCGGGGACTATAAGGCAACCCTTAACCATGCATTACAACAGAGTGCATAACCCGTTCCGGTAGTCCAACACTTGTTACATTCCATCAAAGGCGGAAAAATATTCGCTAAACTCGATTTGGCCCAGGCATACCAACAACTGCCTGTAGACGCAAAAACAGCTGAAGCCCAAACAATTGTCACACACCGGGGCGCTTTTAAATGTAACCGCCTCCAATTCGGCGTTAGCGTGGCACCACGCATTTTCCAATGTTTAATGGAACGCCTCCTCCAGGGAATACCGGGAGTCATCCCATACTTTGACGATGTCCTAATCGCAGCTAAAGACAAAGTGCAACTGCGAGACCGTCTAAGAAAAGTTCTCACCAAATTCGCTGAATCAGGCCTCAAAGTTAAAAAAGACAAATGCACATTAATCACAGAGAAAATCGAATTCCTGGGATACCTAATCGATGGCGATGGCATTCACCCGACAGAAGGAAAAATCCGCGCAATCAAAGACGCCCCCACTCCGACTAACAAGGGAGAACTACAAGCCTTCCTAGGGTTAATAAACTTTTATCATGTTTTTCTACCGCAGAAAGCCACGGTTGCGGAACCTTTACATAGACTCCTGGACAAAGACACGGTTTGGAAGTGGGGCAGTCGGGAGGAAACAGCTTTTAACAAAATAAAAGACCTCATTACTTCAACAAAGGTACTAATACAATATAACGAGACTTTACCGTTGATATTGACTTGCGATGCACCGCCGTTTGGGGTCGGAGCTGTTCTAAGCCACCTTTTACCTGATGGCAGAGAGGCTCCGATTGCATTTTATTCAAAAACGTTGTCTAAAAGCCAACGAAATTACAGTCAACTAGACAAGGAAGCACTAGCCATCATATCAGGTATTAAACGTTTCCATGAATACCTCTATGGCCGCCTGTTTTCTGTAGTTACCGATCATAAACCACTATTAGGAATTCTGGCTGGGAACAAAGCAACGCCTAACATATTATCACCCAGAATGACGAGATGGTCAGAATTCCTCGCTGCATACAACTATACTTTGTCTTACCGCCCCGGTCCGTCTATCATACACGCAGATGCATTAAGTCGTTGCCCATTGCCGGACAGTGATCCTGATCCGAACCCACCACATCTGTGCTACTGATTGAAGCCCTAACCGACCTTCCGATGACGGCAGCAGACATCGCTCAGGAAACCGCTAATGACCACCTACTGCACAAAGTGAGTGGGTGGATTACCAAGGGATGGCCAGATGATAACTTGCAGGACTCTTATAGACCCTTTAAACAGAGACAAACGGAACTTTCCGTACTTAAAGGTTGTGTACTTTGGGGAGACCGAGTGGTTATTCCACCAAGATTGCGGGATCCGATTTTGAACCTTTTGCATGAAGGAGACCCAGGGGTGGTTAAAATGAAAGGTTTGGCCAGAAGCTATGTCTGGTGGCCTGGGCTGGACAAGGACGTTGTTGATTGGGTTGCGGGTTGCCAGCCATGCCAGACATCCCGTCCCTCACCCCCGAAAGCACCAGTCGCTGAGTGGGATCTGCCCAGGGGCCCATGGTCAAGGGTTCACATAGATTTCGCGGGTCCGACTAAAGGTTATACATTTTTAATTCTAGTAGACGCTTACTCGAACTGGCTAGAAGTAAGCCTCATGCAATCAACCTCTTCCGAAGCTGTCATTCGACAACTCAGAAAATGGTTTGCTACACATGGTTACCAGACGTCCTAGTCTCAGACAACGGCCCTCAATTCACAGCTATCGAATTTGAGGGCTATTTAGCCAGTTTGGGCATACGGCATGCCCTAACCGTGCCGGCACACCCGGCTGCGAATGGACGAGCCGAACGCATGGTTCGGTTCACCAAAGAGACACTCTATAAGTTAGGCCAGGGTCCTATACAAGCGCGCATCGATAAATTATTATTTATACAACATACTACACCCAGCAGCACTACTAACAAAACCCCAGCCGAACTACTCATGGGGAGGAAATTACGCTCCCCTTTAGAGAGACTTCACCCCACATACTCCACTGACAAACCACTAGACTCTTCCAGCAAACTCCGAACATTTCAAATTGGAGACTTAGTTTACGCAAAAAATTTGGTGGGACATCCCCTATGGGTGCCAGCCACCATCACCCAACTCACAGGCCCACGATCATACCGGCTTACCACTTCTGACAACAGAAGCTGGAAACGACACATCGATCAACTTAGATCCCGCACCCTTACCAGACCTCACGACCTCCCTGGGGGGGAAGGAGATCAACCACCAAACAACCAAGAAACAGCATACCCACACCCAAACAACAATCATAATACAACAGACCCACAAACAAACAACGACAACCTAACCTCCACACATACACCCTCAACACTAGCTCCGGTCGAGTTTCGCAGCTACGCACCTGAGCCAGGGGAACTTCCAGATGAAACACCAGACACGGCTGACGATAATCCAAGCCAGGAAGGGAGCGGCCTAGCCATCTCAACTAGTCAAGCTAGGCCCGCTAGGAGTGACTCGGCCGGCTCGACCTTCCAGAGGTTTCCCAGGCCAGGGACAGGAGGACCAACAGGTCCACCTGCACCGACCATCAGCGACGTTGTGAATGAGCCGCGCAGGTCCATTCGGACCCACAGGAACCCCGCCTATCTACGTGATTACGTAACATAGGCGGAGCCCCTGATTGGTCGGACTGGACCAAGAAGGGAGGGGTGTTCTGTATTGGATACTTTGTATTTGAAATACTCACCGTTCATTGGTCGTTGAGTCGGCGGGAGATCCTTCTCCTGTCATTGGCTGGTGAGGCGCGGGGAGCCTTTAAAAGAGAGGCTGCCGCGACTCTCCAGCCTGTCCGTTCTGAAATAAACAAGAGAAGAGCTGAAATCACTAAGAGTGCAAGCCTCGTTATTTCCGCCACCAAAACATCATGTACTCCCTTTTCACTGCTAATCTGAGTTGAGCAGAGCGCCTTCAGGTGGACTTTTTTTCCAGCCTGTAAGTTGTCTTTGTGTTTTTCTGTCCTGTTTCTGAAATCATTTGAGGTCCCACCCCTTCTTATTGCAGCTCTTGTCATCCATATTATTTGTTGCACTAGGTTTATTAATTTAATTTCAAAGTCTTGATAGCAGAAATCCAATCTCCTTTTCTGATGTTTCTGGTTTAATTCTGCATAGCTAGTAGGCCCAGCTAGCACTCACCAAATCTGCAAGGCAAGCAGCTACAGCTGCTTTACCTAATGTGACAAGGGACAGACAGCTGAGCAGTTCAGTTATTCTACTATGTTTGCTGTTGCTGAATTAGCACAACTCCTGCTAAATTCCTTCATGTTTGTTTAGTTTCAGCAAGTAAATTACAAAATCTTCCTCAAAAGGCAGTAAATCTTCTGTCAGGTGATTAATATAGCTCAAGTCTTCTTCTCACCACAATTGAAAGTGGGCAGGAGAAAGGGTGAAGGAAGGTCACTTTTGTTTTTTCTCCAGGGCCATAGTAGTGGTGGTCTTGAGCCTCCATGAAGTTGTGGCTCTGAGCCCCATCTCCTCACCCCTTTAGTCACCACAAATTATAAATTCCTTGCCAGAACCCTAACTTTACATATTTTCATAATATCTGCCTGAAGATTTCTCCCTAACCACATGGTGCAGCTTTCTTCTCATCACTAGTTTGTGTCTGATGCCAGCTGACTTTGGAGGCTTCTGGTCCATTATGAAGTAATATTTTCCATTACCTCCCAAAGGAAGCCTTCCAATCTACATGACAAGTGGTGCTTCAAAGCTGGGGCAGCTGTGCCTCCTTCCCAGCTGGAGGATTGCAGTAAGAAATATAGAACTGTCAAGATGGCTCTGTATCACCACTATATGAAGGACAGCGAGTGGCAACTGGATGTGGGACTGCTGATGGGAGGAGAAAGGCATTCTTGATTTACTGCATCTAAAGCAGAGAGCACCACTCATCATCCTCATGTCTGAGGCAGAGTACAAGCCATCCATCAGGCCAGAGCAAGCTTATCCTGTCATACTCTATGCCATTTTATAGACACATTGAAGGCATATCGAGATGGCCTACACATGCCCTAAAACATGGAAGAGGAGACTGATGTCAATAGCAGACTGGGAAACAATAGCAGTGGAAGAGATAGTATCAAGTGTACCTTATCAGCAAAGAAAAAGTGGATTTAATATTTTTTTTCTAGTGGTTGTTCAGATTTCTGTAGTTCTGCTATGGTGGGCTTAGTGATGTGAGAGCTGGAATAGAATTTCTTCCTTCTTTCCCTCCATTCTTCTTTCTTGCTCCACTGCTATGGTCCTTATTGGAGCCCCATGCAACTTTTTAAAAAAGATTAAAGGCAGGGGTAAGAAGAGAGGTAAGAGAGAAGTTGGGTCTCCTTGTGTCTCAAGATGAGCATCTTGTTGAGTGGTTTCATTAACCTGCTTTATATGAACATTGCAACATTTTATTATTGAATAACATGCAACAAAATCAATGTCCTGTTCAAAAGTAGTCCTTGAATACTTGATTCGCAGCCTATTTCCTCCAAAACTGAACTTAAGTGTTTAAGAAAACACACACACCCCACTCCACATCCACAAAAATGTATCCAAGAAAAAAAAAATAGCTAGAGCAAAGATTATTAATAGAACCCTAAGTACAGGGCCAGATCTTATAGTATTACTGGTACTTTTGTTTACCAATTGAGATAACATTTATATATCTGTAAGCACGTAAAGATGATCATGAGAGATGGTATCACAGAGATATTTTTTGTAGTCTCACACTGTCAGAGAATCAAGTCACAGTCTCCAGGAGTGTGACTGGCACTCATTTATAATACAGTTACTGCCTCATTAATATTTTTATCTTTTTTTCTTGCTTTTTCTATGCAAATATGTGAATCCCAGTGCTGGGCTGTTTGCTGCTGAACACAAAAGACAAGATTTAAACCCAAACTGTATGAAAGTGTGTGACAGCATTTGTCTTCATCTTATTTAACAAACACCTCCTGTTTAAGACAGATTGTAGTTCTCTGTACCATGACATGCAGCTCAGGCTGCATCTGTTTTATGGAAATGTTACTTCCATGCTCAATACAGCCAAAAAGTCTTACATACAAATATTTATCTGAGAATCTGGTTTGCTTTTCCCAGGATTTCCTATAGATGCTGATCTCCATGTTTCCTATGTAGAACTTAATTTTGCTAGCTTGAAGAATAACATTTCTAGATTTTAAAGACTCAAAATTCAAGAACAAAGATACTGGCCCAAATTATTTTTTTGGTCAGATAAACCCTTTGATTTCAGTTCACTGGGTTGTTGTTGTTGTTTGCCTATACTTAGGGCTTGTCTTCCAGGGTGTAGTTTCATTAAAATAAAAGTTGTTCTAAAGAGAAATATGTTTATATTTGATTCAGAACAGTGAATATGATGAATTTTCTATAAGTTATAATGCACACATAAGAATATTACCAGGTTAATACTCTTCATTTAAAAAGCACACTTTTATGTTTAGGGGCTGAAAAATAATGATTTGGATCAGGATAACTAGGAAATAGTCTTAAATACTCTTCTTCAGTGAACTTGAAAAAGAGTATTTTAAAAATTATTGTAAAAAATCCCTATGAATTCCCTCTTTCCATTGAGTGTGCTGAAATACAAGGAAGTAGAGAAAGCTATTACATATATGTCTTGCTTCTATTGCCATTCCTTTTACTAATTAATTCCTGCCCAATTTAAAGGTTCCATAAAGCTCTACAGGAATACATCTGCTCTGCTGCAAAATGTTGCCCCATCCTCTGGTCCAGAAATATGAGGAAGGACAGCAAAAGCAAAGCAAGAATATTTCTTGGATGGAAGAATTGAAGTTCAGAGGTACAGTACACAAAACATTGTTTGGTATTAGTGGTAGTATTAGTCATTCTAGATATGGCTTCAAAGTGCCTGGAATAGGGATGAGCATTCTAGGTCTTGTGATTCCCATGTGCAGAAGGCAACAGCACATGTTTCCTAGAGTTCTAGGAAACTTTCAAGGATAGCACAGGCTGTCCATGCTGGCAGTTGATCTATGCTTAGGAAGAGTGACAAGGTTGATGACATGGTTGAGATGTTTATTGCCAAACGCTTTATAACTAATTTGTTTCTGTCTATTTTCAGATTGTAGAATCTCCTGGCGAATTCATTGTACTAAAGTTAAGGAACGGAATGAAACATATTCCTTTCAAATTGGGGAACTGCAATATTCAAACAAAAATACAACATATGTGTCCACAAAGACATCCAGCTATATCTGGACAAATGAAGAATAAGATGGATAGATTTCAGAGGGAGAATGCAAAGGTGTAATGAAGCCAGGGCAGAACTATGAGAGAAAGTAAAATGGACTGAGGTAATGATGAATTCTGATAGAAACAAAATAACGAACATATAGCCAGATATTCATTTGCCACGCATTCCAAGATAGATGCATAAATAAAGTCTACCTATTTAAATGATGGAAAGACAGACTTGTGTAGTTGTGTGTGTGTGAGAAAGAGAGAGGGGGGGAGGGAGGGAAATTCAGAGTTTCTGAAAGGAGAATTTTTATGAGGTGTAGTAAACCTCGAGAGTCCTCTTGACCTAAGGCCCTAAGAATGACCTTCTCAAGTTAGGAATTGCATGATAAACTCAGCTTGGCACGACACGTAGGCAAATAGTTACAGAAACTAGCTGACTACAAAATATCTTGTTAATAGATAATCACTCTATCTTAGCACACAACAGTGGTCGCATCCTGCCATGGCGCCATTAGAATTATACTTCCTTGCTCCTCTTCACATATGTCTCGCTTCCCCCCTCCCTGATAAACCTGCAAAATAAAAGAGGGTGGTGCGTTGCAATCGGGGGATTTTCTTCATCTACCCCGGGCACAACGTGCTCTCTCACCTTGAGAAACTATGGTGTCTGTGTCAATTATTGATTCTAGTACTTAAGTACTCACCCTCGCGAGGGTCCCTCTAAATTTCACCCCTGCGGGGGCTCTACGGGCTGATCAGAGAACCTAAGGACAACGAGCAAACCGCGACAACGCGACAACTGGGGGCTCGTCCGGGATCTCTCCCTTCTTCAGCTCCACGGCGTGACTTCTGTCTAGAGGTGCGCTGCCTTCACTCCCGTTGCTACGCACCTGGCAAAGGCTCTGTACAATCGTAAGTAATGGGCTCCTCACTCTCCAAAGTTTCGTCAGTTCATAGGGACGAACTTTACCACTTAGTGAAGAAGGCTAATTGTTTGCAGAAAATTAACGGCACCACTGTATATACCTTGTCTAGAAAATCTATCACCTCCTTCTTGCTTTATGTGGACCAGCACTGTCCTGCTTATCCGGCTGAGGGCACGCTGCATCGCACTTCGTGGGAACGCTTGGGAAAATATCTGTATGATGTCCCCAGAGCTCCACCGGACATTCTTATATCCTGGCGTGCGATAATGGCTGCGCTCAATACTATCTACCCCTCCACCACTCTCCCCGAGTCTTTATCTCTTGCCTCTAAAACTGTTAAGCCTCCTGCTGTTCACTTTGATTCTTCTCCCCCACCTTACCAATCTGTCGCCTCTTCGGATAATATTCCTCAGCTTGCCTCTGCCCCTCCTTTTCACTCTGACACTCCGCACAATCGTCTGCAGCCCTCCTCTCCTTCTGTCTCTCCTATTCCTACTGATTCTCCGTCCCCACATCCCTCGGGGGGAAATATTACTGCTATCCTGGCTTCTCCTTCCTTCACCTTAGAAACTTGTGATATACCTTCTGCTTACCCTATGACTCTTGTTCCGGGAGCCCCTGGCGCTCCTGTTCATACCAACATAGAGTTAAGAGTGTTGAAAAATTTAAAAGAGGCTGTAAATATGTATGGACTGCAATCCACTTACACTCGTGGCATGCTTGATTCTCTCGTGTCTGCTAACACTGTAATGCTGTTATATGATTGGAAGATGTTGTTTTCTATGCTTATGATTCCTGCCCAGTATGTTGTTTGGCAGTCTGAATATGAAAAATTAGTAGATGCTGAAATAAGACGAGGCCTCCCTAATCTGGTCATTGCTGATCACTTAAAGGGAACCGGATTATACTCCACCCTGATTCAGCAACAAACTTGCCCTCGCCGTGCCTTTGCAATCATTCATCTTTGTGCGATGAATGCCCTGAAACGTGTGGATGACTCAGACTCTAAATCCACACACACCTTTTTGAAGGTAGTGCAGGAGGTTGACGAGTCTTACTCTTCATTCGTTAACCGTTTGCAAACCGCTCTGGAACGCCAAATTGACAATGAGGCGGCCAGACAAGAACTTCTTATTAAACTGGCTTACACTAATGCGAATGAAGATTGTCAAAAAATACTTCAACCTGTTGCTAATAAACCTGGTGTAACCTTGGCTGAATTCCTGCAGCTTTGTAGGATTGTGGGAACTACTTCTCACAAAATGAGTGCCCTTGCCGCTGCCATCTCTACCTCCATTTCTGCATCCCTCCCCTCCTCCCCTCCGTCGTCTGACGCCCTTGCCGTGTCTCGCTCTGGCAATTGTTTTAATTGTGGGAAGCCTGGCCATTTTAAAAATCAGTGTAGAATGCCGGGTGGGGGGGGAACGCCTCGTGGCCAGTCTCGGGGTACTGCACCCTATGCTGCCAAGCCAAAAACTGTTTGCCCTCGTTGCAGAAAAGGTTTTCATTGGGCTTCCCAATGTCGTTCTAACCCTCCTCCTGCTCAGCAATCGGAAAACTAGGCATGGGGTCTTCAGCTAACCCCGCTACAAAGGCTGAAGCTTCTCTTTCCTCTTCTCTTTCCTTTTTACAACCTACTTCTTTCCCTGTACAGCTGACAGAGGACATCGTTTATGATGATCCTGGTTCGGTCTTCACTCTCCCTCTTTCTATCACTGTTCTGAAGCCACTTCCGCCTTCCTTGCCTGTTTTGCTCATACCTAACTCCTCCCTTACCATTGAAGGCGTAGTCGCTGCACCCTTTTTGTATGACTCCTCTTCTCTGAAAAATCTCTCTCTCGCTGCCATTGGCGACCGGTGCTTTTCCCTGAAAGCGGGAACGATTGTGGCTACTCTCATTCTTTTTCCCTCTCCTGAACCCCCTTCTTTGTTTGCTCTACAGCAATCTGTTCAAGCCTCCAAACCTATGTTAACCATATTGCTGAATGGCCAATCTTTTGCTGGCCTGATTGACACCGGAGCTGACGTCTCTGTCATTCGATCCTCTGAGTGGCCATCCTCTTGGCCCCTTGCTGAAACAACTTCAGTACAAGGCGTCGGTGGAGCGCAGGCAGCAAAGGTTAGCTCACTTTGGCTTACTGCCTCTACGCCTCATTCCTCTGTGACTGCTTATCTTAAACCCTTTGTCCTTCCATTACATTGCAATTTGTGGGGCCGTGACCTGCTATCTCAACTCCACACTTCTCTCTACATACCTTGAATTATGGCTATTTCTCCTCTTTTTCTCACTCTGAAATCAAATATTCCTGTTTGGATTGATCAATGGCCTCTTACAAAAGAAAAATTAAACGCACTTCACACTCTCGTTCAACAACAATTGGCAGAAGGTCATATTGAACCATCTACCAGCCCATATAACACACCAGTGTTTGTAATTAAAAAGAAAAGTGGCAAATGGCGCCTCCTACAGGATCTCCGTGTTCTGAACGCTATATTGCAACCTATGGGCCCATTGCAATGCGGCCTTCCTAATCCAAATTTAATTCCTGTAACATTTGATCTCATAATCATTGACCTCAAAGATTGTTTTTTCTCCATCCCGCTGATACCAGAGGACAGGATACTATTTGCCTTCACCGTTCCTGAGTTTAATAATTCTAAACCTACAGCTAGATATCAATGGAAAGTTCTTCCCCAAGGAATGCTCAATTCTCCTACGATGTGTCAATATTTTGTAAATAAAGCTTTACAACCCTATCGGGACAAATTTCCTGAATTTTTAGTGTATCATTACATGGATGACATCCTGATTGCAGCTGATGGTCCTAAAGGTACAGTATGTAAAACTTTTCCATGTCTTCTCTCTCTCCTTGCTCTTGCAGGACTGCATGTAGCACCAGAAAAGGTGCAGTCTCATTATCCGTTACAATATTTAGGACACAAGGTTTTAGCCTCCACAGCTTCACCTCACCTTCCTGTTCTCACACTCCCTCAACCTGCAACCTTGGTTCAGTTACAGCAATGCCTGGGCACGCTCAATTGGGCACGCCCATATCTTTCCATTTCAACTCATACTCTCTCGCCATTATTTCAAGCATTGGTCGGCCTTAAGCATCCAGCAGATCTCATTTGGCTGAATGTGCAACAGCTTAATGCTCTTAAAGAAATCAACAGCGCCTTGCATACCCATTGGGTGGACCGCTCATTACACAATCATGCACTCTCATTGGCGCTTCTTCCCACACCCACACTCCTTACAGCAATCATCGTTCAAATCTCGACTTCAAAGAAGCTACACATTTTAGAGTGGATTCACCTTCCTCATACCCCAAAAGCATCAATCATCACAAGAGCTGCACAAATGGCTCTTCTTATAGAACGGGGGAGGAAAAGAGCTAGAGCCTTGATGGGTGTGGACATATGCACGCTTTACACTCCCTGCAGACTAACACAATGGGAACCACTCTTCCAAAATTCTGATGCGTTACAAGATGCGTTGGAAGGGTGGCAAGGGAATGTCTCTTGCCATCTACCACCAGACCCACGCATACAAGTGCTGAAAACAATTCCGCTCACTCTAGAGACTCCTTTAGTACAACAACCAGTGAAAGATTGTCTTACTGTATTCACTGATGGTTCTAAAACCATCGGGGCTTGTGTGTGGCAAACTGACAATCAATGGCATAAAAAACTTACCACACCACAACCTTCTGCTCAACAGGCTGAACTGTCTGCCTTCAATATGGCACTCACACTTTTTCCCAACCAGCCAATTAATGTAATATCTGATAGTCTGTATGTGGCACAATTGGCCTTGAATATATTTGATGTCTACATTTCTCCTGCAACCCCTTCTCCTTTAATGATGCTTTTTTTTACAGTTACAAGACCTATTGAAGGAAAGGAAAGAATCTCTGTTTGTGGCCCACATCAGAAGCCATCAGCATCTGCCCGGATTTCTTTCAGAAGGCAATCACATGGCAGATGAGGCCTGCAAGTTGCATTTGTTACCAATCCTGCAGAATAACACCTTAACAGCAGGAGAAAGTCATGATTATTTTCATCAAAATAGAAAGGCTCTGGTGAGACAATTTGGAATTACTCATCAAGAAGCCGCGGCAATTGTTCAACAATGTCCTACATGTAGTCTGAAGGCACGAAGTGTCCCAGAAGGAGTAAATCCTAGAGGCACCGAGGCCTGTGACACATGGCAAATGGACGTTACTCAGTATCCATCCTTTGCGCCCTGGAAGTATATTCACGTGTCTGTAGACACTTACTCTGGGTTCATCATGGCCACACTGCAAAGGGGGGAGACTACTAAAAACACTATCAATCATTGCATTCGGACCTTTGTAACACTGGGATGTCCAAAAATTTTAAAAACAGACAATGGTCCTGCATACACGAGCTCCTCTTTCTCGGAGTTCTGTCATCATTGGTCCATTGTACACAAATTTGGAATTCCATTTAATAGCCAAGGCCAAGCTATTGTGGAAAGAGCAAATTTAACACTCAAAACGGCCCTTGATCGATACATGGGGAAAAAAGGCGTACGCCCCCCGAACCTCCCAGCGTTACAGAATGTGTTAAATGTATGTTTATATACCTTGAACTTTCTGAATCTTACTGGCTCTCCTTCTTCTACGGCTGCTTCTCGTCACTTTACCACACCTCCTGTCCCTACCTCCAGACCTCTTGTTTATTTCAGGCAACTTCCAGATCCGAAGTGGAAGGGACCTGTGCAACTGATCACTTGGGGCAAAGGATACGCTGCTGTTCAACTTCCTGATCGTGTTCTTTGGGTGCCTGCGCGCTGTGTTCGACCTTATCATGGGGAGGCTAAGGACAAGTGTTCCTCTCCTAGCCCTTCTGATTCTGATATCTCCTGTCTTTTCTCAGTTTCGGGCTGATCCTGCTGTTACCTTCGCCCCTCCGTTCACACGCGTTACCTTTGCCTTTGAAGACATCTCTCTTTCCGCCTGTAATTATGCCTTTCAACATCAAGGCCGTGCCTTGCGTCCATCACCTCACGTTTCCCTTCTGTATGGCTACCAACCCTGTCGGGTCTACCTACATGTCTATGTCACTGCGAATACGGTGGGACCTTATTCCTGCTTAGGCTTTCTTGCTTCCCGTCAATCCTTCAATCATACAATTTATCTCTTTTCCATTTTCTCTGTAACTCGCCCCCCACTACCCTCTATGTTTCTTTCTTGGCTCCTTTTGTCTCAATCTTCTCCTCAATCTTTTTCCCATACCCTGGTGCGCCACTTCTCCTGCTGCCAACCTCCCTGTGATACCACCAGCTGCCTATGGGATGCACCTGGCTCCCATCTCCCTGACCGCTATCCTGGTTCCTGGTCACCGCTCCGCGGGCAACGAATTCGTAGACAGCTTCTCGAGTCCTCTCCACATCCTAAATTCAACTCCTTGATTCACACGCACTGTTACAACAATGAGGGAGCACTACATCTTCGCTCTCAGGCCCTCTCCTGTTACCAGAGGTCTCCAATCAAAAAAAAGGGAATCATCTGGCGCTGGTTTTTCAACAATACCATACATCTACAAGACTCACCCAAATATACCATCAATTATCATTTTAGAGCAACTCATCTTTCAGTAACAGATCTTACCCTCTCAGACTTTGGTCTATACCAATGTGAAATTACAAAAATGGTACGAGGCTTTGCCACTTCTTCTCGGCTGACATTATCCCTACAACAAAAGTTTATCCCCCCCCCAACGGAGGACACGAAATGCACTCACCTCCCAAGATGCCAAACATTGCACCCCCTGCTTGCAAAAAACTCAACAAGGGCTGACCATCAGAACTACATTAATATATCACACTCATTTTATTTGCACCAAACCATCCACGCACACCTGTGTGTGGAATAGCACGACGTATAGTATTTGTGAAGATAACAACAAACAAACCTGTTATGACCCCACAGGCCCCACTCATCGCTACAACATCCTCATCACTGTCGGAGCCGGCTCATCGAAAAAGACACTGGTCAAACATGACTTTTATAATCCGAAGGTATCCCAATCGGTCACTTTTGATGCCTGCGAAGCCATGGACTATGGCACAAACGAATGTGGCTCATTTGTCTGGCGACGGACATATTCCAGCAACGAAAAGTACATCTGTGCCAGAACTTCAAATCAACACGACCCCTGTGGCAAAGGCACCTACTGCAATGAATGGAAATGTGTGGACTTTCAATCCAGAGGGCTCACAGTGCGACCTGACACCATACCCAAGAGGGATAACCTTAAAAAACTCTATATCACCCGTCTTAGAGTTCCCGATTCCAACTGTATGCAACATCAGTGCAATCCCATCAATCTCACGTTTTCAGTACCGGAAAATTGGCTTTCCTTCCAAACATGGAAAGGTACTGACAATGACTATGGCTTGGGTATTGATGGGACAGGAACCAACCCTTCAGTAGCCATCAAAATAATAGTAAGTAAAATTTCCATAGACTCAACCAGACACTCCTTATTTCATTCTGTTTATTCGGAATTGGCAAAATTGACTCACCTGACCGTACCACATGAGGTGCGCAACACCTTTGTACACCTTGCAGAGACTATTGCTAAATCACTGCAGGTTAAAAATTGCTTTGTGTGTGTGGGAACTACGATGGGGGAACAATGGCCGTGGCAGGCCCAGGAAATTAACATCACCCATGTCATAACTAATTGGTCCAACTTTGCTACCCTGTTTATTACCTATCTTTATTTCAATGATCAAACGTAGTTTAAATGCTATTGCCGAAGCTAAAGCTGCTGCGCAACTTAATCTCTTAATGCAAAATCATGTATATATGGCAATTCCAACTGAGGAGTGCAAAGCTCCGCTTTTGCACTTATGTTCCGATGACGACACTGATAACCTGCCCTTGAACGAGGTTGTGCAATCGGATCGGGATGTCCCGGAGGGTATGTCCTTATCCAAGCACTATGATACTCCAAAGGAGAAAGGCTTATATTTTGAATCGGATATCGCGGCACCTTAAAAACAAAGAAAAGAGGACTTGTAGTAAACCTCGAGAGTCCTCTTGACCTAAGGCCCTAAGAATGACCTTCTCAAGTTAGGAATTGCATGATAAACTCAGCTTGGCACGACACGTAGGCAAATAGTTACAGAAACTAGCTGACTACAAAATATCTTGTTAATAGATAATCACTCTATCTTAGCACACAACAGTGGTCGCATCCTGCCATGGCGCCATTAGAATTATACTTCCTTGCTCCTCTTCACATATGTCTCGCTTCCCCCCTCCCTGATAAACCTGCAAAATAAAAGAGGGTGGTGCGTTGCAATCGGGGGATTTTCTTCATCTACCCCGGGCACAACGTGCTCTCTCACCTTGAGAAACTATGGTGTCTGTGTCAATTATTGATTCTAGTACTTAAGTACTCACCCTCGCGAGGGTCCCTCTAAATTTCACCCCTGCGGGGGCTCTACGGGCTGATCAGAGAACCTAAGGACAACGAGCAAACCGCGACAACGCGACAATGAGGTATCCAACCGCTTGGATGATGATTCAGGAAAATAACATCTTTTCCTTGAGAAATACAGTCTACATTCAATAAGGAAATATGAATCCAAATGGCTTCTGAAAGGCTGCTTGTTTACTAGCCAGCCCAAAATGTTTTGTCAGACTGACACACTCATAAATTAGGTCCAAGGATACCATAAAACAATGTGACTTGGGGTAATTCTGCATGGCAGCTGAAATTGCTTCTTTCCTATGCTGCTTTTGGTTGTTTCTGAAGCTGACTTTAAAAATTCCTGTCTGGATTGCAGCACTTTGGCAAAGGATTGAGTTGATGCTCAGTCTGAACTATGGCCATCACAACACCATTTCCTGCTTCTTACCTTTCCTGTCCATGCAGAGACAAACCGTGTGGGCATGTCTTCCAGTGATTGCTTTTTCCTATTGGGGCTCCCTTCTTTAGATAACATATCACATTGGGAAGCATAAGTCCTTCCTAATTTTTAGGATTAACTGCATGGGTACCTTCTGGTATTATCTGTGTTGTCCAGTTGTCTATTCAGCAGAACAGGCCAGCAATTGTTTCTCCAGGAAAGAAACAACCAATGAACCTTGTCCTGTATCAGTCTTTCATCTTCAACTCATCTTCAAAGTAACCTGAAGGTGTGTTTCTCTATTCCACTTCTGAAATAGTTTCCCCTCTTATGTTGCTCTGTGTCTTATTTTCTGTTTCAGATAGAATGCTTTGGTTTGTTGCAGGTTTATCTCACCAATTCATTGGACCATTGCAGAGAATGGGCTGACTCATCAACTAATTCAATAATTATGGTTCTATCTAATAATTCCTATTCCTTCCTTTATCAACACTACCCAAACAGTATAGTGTAATGATTAAGACATTTATTTAGCTTCAAGAAGGTTGCCAGGTTGTTTTCAGAGAATAACCAGCCAACCAAAGTAGGTTTTTGACTAACAAATACTATACAGAAAACACTGCAGTCAATAAATATTTGCTTGTCAGCCAGTAATTGAATGCCTCATTCTACTCCCTTTTTCAGAAAAAAAGAGAAAACTCTGCCAGTAGTCTGTTATGTTCTTGTGTATTCCAGCAGGAAGAATCTCTGTTGCTTTCCAAATTTCTAATAATGGTCTGCTGGTGATATTTGATTTTGTCCTCTTTACCTATTATGCCAGCAAGATTCTAAGATCTGGGAGATACGAGCAAACCAAGATTCTCTTCTAGTGAGAGCCAAGGTCATCCCATCAAATACATGGCACGGATACATTGCTATGTCTGAGATGACTTTTATTGTTTGGAACAACATTTCCTTCTCCACTGATAGAATACTACTGGCATAAAATTATATTAAAATAGTTTGCAATTGTAACCCATTGGCTGGATACTGTTTGATTAATGGGAGCATATCTTGCCAAAGTACTGGGATTGCATCCTCTTTGAAAGATTAAATAGCAAAGGAAGCGTAATAGAGGGAGACAAGAGATGTGATCAGAATTGGTTATAAAAGACAGAACTAAGTGAGATAGCAATTGAACAACATATAAGAACATTGGAAGGTTTAGATTGGACAATGCAAGAAAAGGAAAGACAGGACTTGTTATGTCGCAAGAACAGTGTGGCAAATTAGTTCAGTTGTTCATAATGGAGAAGTGGCACAAGAGAGAAATGATAAAGAAATTATACAGAAATAAAAAATGGAATATATGTTTCTGATGTGTGTGTGTGTGTGTGTGTGTGTGTGTCTATGTAATGTATATGTATAATCAAGGCAAAATGAATATATCAGTATCTAATCTATATACTTAAATCTAGGTCAAATTAATCTGTATCTATATCTATCTATCTATCTATTCACGCTGCTCGAATTAACCCCTTCCACCTGGGTGCTGATTGTTACATCGCGGGAAGGAAACTCAGGAAACCAGCATACTGAAAAGTTGTTTTATTTTCCTCTAGAACTCCAGTGCAGAAGAAACCGCGGCAGCCCTTTTTATACCTGGGCTGCTTGCGGCGGTGGCCAGTGATGGCTCTTCGAATTCCTGCCACCACGGACCGACCAATCACAGTGAGTATGCTAATACATAACACCCCTCCCCACCTGGTCCTTTTTAACCAATCCAAGCCTCACCTACTGTACGTAGTCACGTAGGTAGGTGGGGCTTTTATGGGCTCTACCGGACCTGCACAACTCAGTTGCTGGTTGGTCTCTGACCTGTTAGGACGGGTCTGCTGTTCCTCCCATCCTTCTTCCTGGAACCTCCTGGAAGGTTGAGTCAGCCATACTGCTCCCGCCAGGAATTTCCTGGCTGGTTGAGTCGGTCCTGCCGCTCCCTCCAGGACCTGCTATCCGTGCCTCCCTCTGTACCTGTTCCTGTCTCCCCGATCTGTCTTCTTCAGGTATGTGTTTGCTTTTTCTGACTGGGGCTAGTGTTAATGGTGTTTGTTGTGTAGTTGTCAAGGTTTGTTCTATTCTTTCTCTTGTTTGTGGAGGGTCTTCCCCTCCCTTCCTGCTTACGTTATGTCTGTTCGAGGGATCTCCCCCCTCTTCTCTGATTGTGTTTTTGTTGCTTGAGGGGTCTCCCCCCTCCACTATGGTCATTTTCGTGGCTTCTCCCCCTTCTTCCCTGGTTTTATTTAGGTCTCCTTTCAAGGTTCTAGATCTGAGTTGATCTATGTGCCTCCTCCAGGTTCTCCCATCTTCAGTGTCTACCCTGTATGAGCGGGGCCCTGTTATTTGGGTTACTTTTGCTGGTATCCATAAGGGTTCCCCCTAAAGATTTTTTGCATATACTGGGTCCCCTGTTTTAAATGTGCGGCAATTACTGGAGGAGTCTACTGGTTTTTCTGGGCTGTATGTGGGGTGCAGTTTGTCTAGGTGTGATCTTAGTTTTCTCCCCATTAGTAACTCTGCTGGACTTTTGTTTGTTGTGGCACTGGGTATGTGCTGTATACTTAGTAATTTATCTATCTTTTCTTGTGTGTCCCGGGGCCCTAGCTTTTGTAAGGTTTCCTTAGTGTAACGAACCATGCGTTCCGCCCGTCTGTTTGTCGATGGGTGTCCCAGCACAGTTAGTGCATGTCTTATCCCCTGTTGTGTTAGATACCCCTCAAATGTTGTTGCCGTGAACTGTGGCCGATTGTCAGATACTATTAAATCTGGCAACCCATGTGTTGCAAAAAATTTCCTGAGCTGTCTAATGATGGCTTCTGTTGTGGTGGTGTGCATGATGCTTACCTCTAACCATTTGGAGTAAACGTCTACTACTATTAAGAATGTTTGTCCTTTGGTTAGTCCTGCGAAATCAATGTGTAGTCTAGACCATGGTCCCCTTGATGTTTCCCATTCGTGTTTTGGTGCTGTGAGGGGTGTTGGCCATGATTCCTGGCAGCGTTTACATGTTGCCACCCAATCCCCTATCTCTTTATCCATCCCTGGCCACCATAATGACTTCTTGCCAGGGGTTTCATTCTTACAATACCTGGGTGCCCCTCATGTAACAATTCTAGTATGCCTCCCCTTAAAATGTCCGGTATGACTACTCATTCCCCCCATAGTACGCACCTTTTCAGGATGGAGAGTTCTGTTCATCTATTTCAGAATGGTTTGGCAGCCTCATCGTTCTCAGTTTCTGGCCATCCTTTTCCTACCCAATTTAAAATTCGCACCAAATTTTTGTCTCTCATTGTTTCCTTGGCAATATCTGTTGCTGTTATGAGTAGGTTATCTCTATTTGAAGGGTTGAAGTGGTTGGTGCTGGGTCGTTTTCTATATTAGGTAGAAGACATCGGCTAAGCACGTCAGTGTGGTTTATGTCTTTTCCGGGTCGGTAGGTCAATTTGTAGCTGTAGGCAGCCAGGAATTCTGATCACCTCATCATCCGTGGTGACAGTATGTTAGGTGTAGCCTTGTTTCCTGCGATTATGCCCAGGAGTGGTTTGTGGTCTGTGACCAGTGTGAAAGTTCTCGCATATATATATCCGTGGAAACATTTTATTCCGGTTACAGCCGTTAATGCCTCTTTGTCGAGTTGGCTGTAGTTCCGCTCCGGCTTTGATAGTGTCTTTGAATAGAACGCTATGGCCATTTCTTTCACATCTGGTAATACGTGGCTGAGTATAGCTCCTACGCCGAAAGGTGATGCTTCTCAGGTTAGTGTTAATGGAAGTGTTTCTCTGTATTGTATTAGTACGTGGTCTGATGTGATTACGTTTTTTATTTCCTAGAATGCCATTTCTTCTTGTGCTCCCCAGGACTAGGTTGCTTTCTTGTCAAGCAACCTCTGTAATGGTTCCGCAATGGTTGCTTTCTGTGGTAGGGCTATATTGTAAAAGTTAATGAGTCCTAAGAAAGCTTGTAGATCATTTTTATTTGTGGGTCTGGAGGCTTTCTTTATTGCTCTGACTTTATTTTCAGTGGGGTAGCTGTCTATAAGGTATCCTAGGAATTCAACTTTGTTGACGGCTAGTTGGCACTTCTCCTTTTTTACTTTTAGTCCCGCCTCCTTGAACTTACCTAGGACTTCCCTTAGGCAGTTACGCAGTTGTTCTTTGTTCCTGGCTGATACCAGGACATCATCAAAGTATGGTACCACCCCTTTAATCCCTTTTAGTAGGCATTCCATTAGGCTCTGGAAGACCCCTGGGGTGACACTGACTCCAAATTGTAGTCTGTTGCATTTGAATGCCCCCCTGTGTGTCACGATTGTTTGAGCTTTTGCTGTTTTGGGGTCAATGGGCAACTGTTGGTATGCCTGTGCAAGGTCTAGTTTCGTGAAGATTTCCCCTGTCTCCCCAAGGGAATGTAATAAATGCTGTACTACTGAAACCAGGTATGCGCTTTGTTGAAGCGCGTGGTTTAGGGTTTTGTAGTCCCCCCAGATGTGAACAGACCCATCAGATTTTATTGCTGTGACAATCGGGGTTTCCCACTTAGTGTGGTCAATTTGTTCTAAAACCACTTGAGCGATGAGTTTATCCAATTGCTCATCGATTTTTGGATTTAGCGCGAACAGGACTCGTCTTGCTTTTAGTCTTATGAGGGCTATATTTGGGTTTAGACTAAAGGAAATTGGGGACTCCCGGTACCTGCCCAGTTCTCCATTGAATACATCTCAGAATTCTTCCATCAGGTCTTCTTCCCACTCCATCTCCTGTTATGCTGTTTATCCCTGTGACTTTGATTCCAAGCAGTTCAAACCATTTGAGTCCCAATAGGCTGGGTCGATTTTGGTTGACTATAATTAGTGGAAGGACTCTGGTGTATTTTTTGAATGTTACCTTGAATTTTCAGTGCCTACTACAGGAATTTTGTTTCCCTGGTAGTCTTTTAGCCGCCCAGTACGCTCCCACAGGGTCGCCCTCCTTGGGGTACCACCACCTGATCGTTGTCGGCTGGTGGCCCCGAGGGTGCGTGCTTTCTCTGTGGGAGCGCCCTCCCTGTGGAATGATCTCCCCCCGGAGATACGAGCCATGACAGATATCCTCTCCTTCCGGCGCGCAGTTAAGACCCTACTTTTTAAACAGGCTGGCCTGGCCCAGTAAGGGTTTAAGGGGTTTTAAGTAAATAGGGTTTTTAAATTTTAACTTATTTTAAAATTTTTGGGATGCAGCCATACTCATGTTTAATTCGGTTTTAAATTCTATTTAATTTTATATCTCTGTATTTTATGTATTTATTAGGCTGTACACCGCCCCGAGTCCCTTTTCGGAGAGGGAGCGGTATAGAAATACGATTATAAATAAATAAATAAATAAATTAGTATTTGTTTTTCGAGTTCTTCTTCATTCAGGTTTGGTATCAATCTTTCTATAGTGTCCCACAATACCATTGACAAGTATGAGCCTGAATATACTTCCATCTGGCATGGTTGGCCTTCTATGGTGACCTGGAGATATACTTTCTTGGCATTTATTGTGTTGGAGTGTCCAATGGTCACTGTCTGGTGTGTTTCTTCCCTTCCATTGCTTGCATCTTTTCCTTGCCTGTTTCTATTTTCTTGGTTCCAGTGGTTCCCAATTAGTCTCTCTGGGAGGGTGTTTCATATTTGTCTAGAACCATAGTTCTTTCTTGCTCGTCATGCCCTAGCAATATGTCCCCGCCATTCACAAGAAACGGCATTCGGAACATGGATGGTTTCCCTCGCAACCAGCACAATGGTATTCTTTCTTTTTTTCATTCCGGTCCCTTCTGTCATTTTCCCCCTTCTTCTTCCTCGTCATCTTCCGATGGGGACTCGATGTCCTCATGGTGGGTTGTGGATATGTTTTTTGGGGTCTCTGGTGTCAGTTTGTTCATCTTTCACATGGTGGCTGCCGATTTCTGCATTGCTTCAGCTGCGGTAGCTTCCTCTATTGCTTCCTTGAGTGTAATTTTGGGTTTTGTTAGTAGCCGACCCTGAAGTGTAAGATTTTTTAGTCCTAGGACCACTCGGTCCCTCATGGCTTCCTCCAGGTTTAGGAATTCGCAGGCTCCAGCAATGTCCTGCAGCATTGCCATGAAATCTCCAATGCTCTTGCCTTCTTTTTGGTCGTGCCGATAAAATTCATGTCTTTTGATCAGGCAGGAGACGGTTGGAGTATAAAAGGCCCTCAGTAATTTTTCCAGGTCCGGCCAAGCCATCGTCTTCACGTTGGTGGATGCTGCTAATGCTTTAGCCATTTTGAATACCGTGGGCCTGCAGTGGGTGAGGAAAACGGATCTCTTTCTGTTTTCCGATACCTCATGGAGGTTGCTCCCTTCGAGGAATATGAGGAATCATTTGATATACGATTCCCAGTCTTCATTTGTTGGATCAAATGGTGCGGGTGGCATGTTGTTCCCAGCCATTTTGCCTTGATGCTTTGCCGGTGTTCAGCGATTTTGCTACGTGATCGCTGGTTCCTTTGCCTCAGAATTCCACCCTCGTCACCAGTGTTAAGTCACAGGAAGGAGACTCAGAACACCAGCATACTAAAAGGTTGTTTTATTTTCCTCTAGGACTCCAGCGCAGAAGAAACCGCGGCAGCCCTTTTTATACTTGGGCTGCTCATGGCTGTGGCCAGTGACAGCTCTTCGAATTCCCACTGCCATGGACTGACCAATCGCAGGTGAGTATGCTAATACATAACACTGATATTTTCCAAACTCAATTTTATTGAGGGCCGCGTCAGGGTTGTGTTTGACCTCAGGGGCCTGGGTGGAAGTGGCCTGCTTGATGTAACTCGTGTCAGGGGTGTCTATGGTGGCCCAAGCGCTGGGCCAGCGAAAACAGGCTCCTAAACTCCCTTTTTGGCTGCCATGGCCGCCTGCAACTCCATTTTTACTGGCAGAGGGTTGCAGAAGGCCGTGGCAGCCGAAAAGGGAGTTTGAGAGTCTGTTTTCTCTGGCTGAAGCACCATGGGCTGGTCCTTTACTGTTTCCAGGGTGGCCCCATGGACCAGATCTAAGTACCCTTGCAGGCCGGAACCAATTTTTTTATTTGTTCAGAAAAAAAAATAAACAAAAAAACAATCTGAGCAACTTCAAAATTGTAGGATTTATGTTCATTCCCAATGAATAATGTGATGTTTCATCAACAGAGTAGAATAAATAGTCCTGACCGAAGAATTGAGGTTCACTTGCCATTCAATTCCTAATTAATGAAATGGAGGCAGTCCCCATCGATTGTTCTTTATTTGAGTGCCTTTAACCCAACAGTATAAAAGCACTCCATGTTATAATCATCCACCCTCTAGCTGTGTCATGAGGCAGCTCAATTCCATTATCACTTCACTATGGGGCCAGGCTTTAGCTATGTCTCCAGGTAACAGTGTGAAGCAAAACAGAGGAAGCAGAAGTGAGATAATGAAAATAGCAGCAGCAGGGCAGACAAGGAGAATAATATAGCTGTATTTCTCTCGGGACTGCTTGATTTGAAGCTCATCAGATCTATTAGGAGTCAATAATCAGTGGTGGGTTTTAAAATAATAGGCCACTTCAGAATGTAAAGAAGTTTCACATTATAAAAAAAAGGATGGAGAATGAGATTCTTTTCCACTCACAATACTTCCATGTTCTGTTTTAAAACTGCATGGTGTCTCTATGTATCTATCATGGCTATCATGCATGACATTGGGAATCTCCCCTGACAAGCTCTCTAGATCAGACACTAGCACTAATTACTAGCTTGTGAAGTAAATGTGTATGCCACAATTTGTAAGCTTATTCTCCAGATAATCATTCTGATTAAAACTTCTCCAATCCAAAATTCTACAAAATAATATTGATGGAAAGATAAAGATAACATGACACAATGGCATACTTATATAAACAAACAAATAAAAACAAATAAGTACTGCCCATTGTCATGCTTTACACTGCAAATGTCAGCCAAGACCCATTAGAATATTACATGTACTAATGGCCTTTGTATGGGGAGTCCCTTACCTTAGTGTTTTTACGGTTATGAAAAGCATCAGTACATAACAGATCAATACAACAATATTTCAGATGACATCATGACGTTTTTCTGCAATAACTTTACCGGAAACTCTAATACAGACTTGGCTGATCATCTTAGCACAAAACCTTTTTATTTATACTCTATTTTGGATAAGATCGTGTGTCCTCATCATTCTTCTCCCAATGACCATGATTAGCTTTCATTTGAGAACATGTGCTTCAGCAAGACATTAATCAGAGGCAAAAAAAAATCAGAATAATATTGTGTAGGTAGAAGACGTGTTCATGAAGTTGGAAGGTGAAGAGGAAATGACTTGAAAATTCTTCTTCAGTACAGCTGGTGGGAGATTTAAACCTACTGACATGCTCTGATGCATTCAGGCTGAGACATGTGACTTTGTGTTGTATTCTTTTAGATTTTCTTTATTCAGGTAGAAAAGAATAAGTTGCACCAAGGCTCAAAGACGCTATCTATTGTCAAAATTGAACAGCCCTCTCTCAACAGAGGGGGAATGATACAACATCATCTCCAATGTACAACACAGTCCTTTCAACAGTTCCAAAAAGGCTCCACACACATTTGCACCACTCAGGTGATAACACAGATACACCTCCAAGTGACCTTAATGACTGGCTAAAGGAATGCAAATATCCAGCTGTCTGCAATGAGTATAAATCCTTCCATTCCCCAGTATCCAGTCAGAGCTGAAGGAGTTCTTGGGAGAAACGAAATGACTTCAAAGAAAAACCAGAAAGTCCAGTTATCTCTTGAAAAAGCACCTTTGGGATGACCAAGACTCAAGGTTACAAAAATAAGCACATCCTAGTCTGTAATTTATTGCAGTCACCACTCCCCTCAAGAATGAGTATAAGTAAGGGAAAAAAGTAAAGACCACCTCTTGTTAAATATAATGGGAAGTGGAGAGGATATTTCTGTTCCAAATATCTCATTTTCTACAACTCCTTCATGTCCTCAAAATTCTGTTCTGTGCAAGGAATCTCATATCTGTTCCATTTTTTAAAAAAAATCCACTTTACCCCATGGTAGAAGACAACTATTGTTATTATGACTGGACTCTGCAGGTGACAGGCAACATAATCCATGTCTGTAAACTTAGAGATGAATGATCCAATAAGCAAGGGATCCAGTTCTTCTATGGATATGTAGAAGGAAGGAATCTGATAGATATGGTTTCTAAAAGCTATTGATGACCTTCCTGAGATATGTCAACAACTCATTCATAGGAAGTCTTTGCAAGATCCAGCTAATCCTTGCAAAATTATTTTTATGCTTGGAGATCTTTGAAAAATTAAAATCTTCCATTTCTGGGGAAAGCAGAGAGCACTGGGTGAATGGGAAGCCAACACCAGAGTTTCAAGGCACAGCTAGTTTTATAGAATTTGTATATAATTACTTGCAATCAAGGAATTAAAGCAAAATTATACACACACAGACACAGTATTTTTGTGTATGTGTATCCATACCCCAGGTTTTAAATTTTAACATCTATTTTTCTTGCCTATATACCCTGGATAGAGAACTGGTTATTTTTCAGGAAATACTGCCATTGACATCTGTATAATGTTATTATAACAGAAGTATCTGATCTCAGACTATTTGCATCAGACCTTGGTCTTTATAACCCTCACATTATGCTTATAAACCTAACACCTGTGTTTTTAATGATTGTTCAGCTGCAAAATAATATGTTCCCATAATGTAATCCATTTTTTGTGAGCTATTTCTAACTTTGCTCCCGTTTATTGAATTGGTTTTTCTTTTGATTGTGAAGTTTCCAGGATTTGTTTTTCCATTGTAGGGATTTTTTTTCTTGCTTTGCCATTACACAACCATTACAAGTACACAACAGGTACAAGGATATTTGTCTTTGTCTTCTTCTCCAAGAAAGGTTCCCTGTGCTATTTCTGCAGCTGGTCTCTAAGTGGGAACATAGCTTAAATTTTATTCTCCTTTATTCCTACCTCCCAAATTCAACTACTATAACAATGTGCATTATGGTCACACCTAGTGCAAAAAGCTCTTTATTGTATTAGTGCTAACATGCTATTGTGTTGTGTTGTTTCAGAAGTCACAGAAGCTTTTTAATGCAACTGTGTGTTCACATTTTGCCTAGTGGAAAGTTTTGGGGAACTTCCAATGGATCTATTTCCATTTTTTACTCCCTGTATTCTTCAGCATTGCTTCTCTAAACCACATCCTTAGTCCTGAGATCCAATCAAATATTTTGGAATAGAGGACAGTAGCCCTTTATTTATATTTTTGTTATACCATGATTGTGGGAGTTTGGGGGGATGATATTCATTGTAATAGTAAGGGGACTGAATAAATGTCATTCTGTTGGTCAGTAAGTGTTGATTGGGTCACGGGTGCTTTTCATAAGCATTAGAATTACAAATATATAGGCATGATAATGATCAAAGATTTCAAACCTCAAATTTGTTTTGTGAGGAACTGAGTGATGGAAATGCTGGTGAAACTTCGTAGTCTACTTTTATTCTGTGTTATGTTTATTGTAAACCAGTTTGGGAATTCTTATAACGAGAGCTTGCCTTCAATAAGTAGCCAAAATATAACAATGTTTTGAAAATTATTTCAATGTAGTTTGCTCCCAAATGACTGACTATGCAATATAAGTTGGGAATATAAGTGGAACATTTTGCCATTCAGACCTCAGCTCTAGAGTCAATGAACACTGAAAGTGAAGTCAAATCAATTATTCTGCCGAGTGGTATCTCTCTTGACGGGTAACAGCTTTTCAGGGTCCCAGACAATGTCATTCTATCTAAAGTCTACCACCATTAAAAGCAAAACAAAAAAAATGGGACTGCTACTTAACTAGCAGAGGCATCTGCAGCTAGCCAAGGTGATGGGAAAATGACAACACATGCACGATAACATCACAGTGCAAACTTTGCCCTTTTGTACATGTGTGCCAAAAATTGAATGAAAGAACATAAGCTTTGAGATTTGCATTATGATGTGAATTTCATCACTCGCTTCCCTGCCCCTGCCCTGCCCTGAGCAAACAATAATGGAATGTGCAACAAAGGGGAAAAGTTATTTTTACTAGTTTACAATACTTCTTCTTCTCCCTCTCCGTACAGTTTAGTCCAAGAGGGGGAAAAAAACTTTGGTTGGGGTAACATGCTAAATCAGCTTCTTAATCCTAAATGCCCTCTAGGTATGAGCCATTACTGAGAATTCTGGCAGTTGCAATCCAACTATCCAAGCATCTCCTAGGTGCCAACGTTGGGGAAATAATGTGATACGCAAACATTGCATGGTTCTTCACTTCTCCCACTTGCTGGAGAAGTCAGCAGGCAAGTGTCTCTGAACAGAATCCATTAATACATAACTTTTTCCTGAATAAGCCACAATTTTGTTTACAGCATTGTATACACATCATCATGGTGACAGTGATAGAGTACGGAAACAAATGCATGCTACCACACTATACATTTGAAATTCTTCTCAGACTGACTCTTTCTCTCTGCATAGCATTTTTGTACTTATCATTATTTATTCAGGCTCCAATGATAATTCCCATGACAGGTGTACCCAAATTTCGCTATTTTCTTCATGGTTAATTGAAGCAGTTAAGATTAATAATGGGAAATGGATAAAAGAAAGGCCAAATCAACTACTTGGGTCCAATTTTTTTTAAAAAACTATGAAAAGTGTAGGATTCATTTTACACCATTTTTTTTTGTCAAGAACAAATCTAATTTTATAATTTTATGACTAGATCACCAGTTTCACAGATCAAGAGATGCTGTGTGTGTAGTATATCTTAATCTCAGTAAAATGTATTACCAAAGTATTTTATGATATATTTGTGAACAAAATGGTTAGAGAGTATTCTGATCCAGAGGATTGTAACTGGTGGAACAGGTTCAAAGGAGAATTGCCACGATAAAAAGAAAAGCTATGGAACTATGTTCTGTGAGGAAATCAAATGCTATAAACATGCCTGCCCTTTCTTAACCATGTTAATGTGTGTTGTGAGTCACAAGACAAATTATACCCTGCCATACTTGTATTGCATGTCACATGCAAATACACAAAGGGCTGGGTTTGTACTGTGATGCCACACATGCTCTACAGTATATGTAAGGAGTTGGGCTTGCAAAAAATAAAACTGAACAAGTATAACATAATTCTGCAAATATCTAAATGACTTCTACATGCAAGAGGGGGTGAACTTGGATTGGAACTTTTGGCAAGATGTGAACAAGTGAGGTGATTTTTTAAAGGGGATGTTTTATCTGAATGTTAGGAAGTGTTTCCTGGCAAACAAGCTATTAAGCAATGGAATGGCCTTCACAGACCTGTAGTAGACTGTCCCTGACTGGAGTAGTAGCATAAATATACTGAATTATAGAAATGTAGAATAGTAAATTACCTTAGAAGTTGAAAGTTAACTAATACAACCCCCTATATAATGCAGAACTCATTAAAATATCTTTTACAGATGACAACCCAAAGCTTCAAGAAAGGAAAAGTCACCATTTCATTTGGCAATCTGTTAACTACCTAACAGTCTCTACAATTAGGAAATTACTTTTACTTCTATGTGAATCTACTGTATGTGCTTGTAATTTTAACTGATTATTCCTATAGGGCAATACAGAATAAGTCCACCCTCTCCAATTTGTACTGGCCCTTTTGAACAATGTACCCAAAACTGGACACAATATCCTATGTGAGGTCTGTCCAGAGTAGGAAAATGGCTTTCCATGAAGTAGACTTGATGTTCTTATTACTGCATCTCTAGATAGCATGTGTCCCTTTAGCACCTGCATTACAATGAAAATAGAGGAGGCAGCTATCTTAGAGAACCACTGTTGAGGATATTTTAATGAATTCCTACAGCAAGCAAGAGGTTGGGTTAGAAGTTATATCAGATGCTTTCTGATTCATACATTTGATGATTGTATAATGGAGGAGAAGATAGAGTCTGACATGTCCAAGCCAACTAATTACATTGCAGTGGCTGTATGTGTCTTGCAGGTTATTTCAGATACAGAATAGCTCTTTCCTCCCTTCATGATTAGAGCTTAAATCTCTCCCCTGTGTGGAACCTTTATCTAGCTTGAGCAGCTTCTTCAATTAGGATGCAATAACTTACTAGCACCTCTCCAGAGAAGGCCTGGTTGTTTGATCCAAAATGCCAGATTGTTTAATCCCTTGCAGCACCATTTTAGGAAGATTTTGACGTTCTCTTGGAGCACCCTTCTGAAAAACACAATAGCTCACCCCACTAGTACACAAAATACAAAGTAATTCTAGATGTTCCCATAATTATTTGGAAATAAAAGAAGTGCTGAGCACTAATTTTGAGGGAGTAAAAATAATGCAATTGCCCTTAATATAAAGAAAACACCTGTGTTTGTTTTATATATATTTTAAGTTGGCAAGCTAGATACCCAAGAGCACAAGAGTGGAAAAAGGAAGTAAGAAAGTGATTAGAAAAAAGGAGTCATGGTTATAACCATTCCTTGGCATGATGGTTGAAAACTATTTCATGTTTATCTACTAAAAGACATTCTAAAAATAAATTATTCAAAACAAATTACCTTGTTTATGGAGCAAGTAATATGGAATATAGCTAGAAGAAATATTATTGATTAATTAGCTGGCAGATTTTGTATATTAAATACAATATATTCATTTACAAGCTTGTGAAGAAAGGGCACCAATGTTTCTTTAAGATGGGATTCTGGGGAATTAAATTAAGAATATTTGTCCATAGACATTGGTAAAACTATATGCTATCCTATTTCCATTATAACATTACATATTCTATCCCCAGACCATGAGTTAAACAATCTTAGGTCATGTTTTAGCTTTACTGGATTTAAAAGAAATAGTTATCCTATTAACTGAATATTCCAGCACAAAGGTATGTAAAATCTAGGCTTAGTCATCCATTATCCTGGAGGTTGCCTGTGATTGGGAACAGAGGCAAAAGTGGCAGGATAGAGATTACCAATGAAGGCAGAAAGTGTCAAGCCAAGTTAGTTTAATATTGACTCAAGAATGGTTGGATAACATTGACTGATTGGTGGAAAAGGACTCTGATAGACAGCAAAAAATTCAATCAGGGTCATTTAGTGGGTTTATGACTGAACAGAGAGATTCAAAATTATGTTTAAACATTCTGATCTAGAGATATTGTGCTATTTTTTGTTCTCCTCCCCATTGGCATATCAGTGTGTTATAGGATGTTAGATTGGATGGTCCTTGTTCTGACCCAAAAGAAGTATTCACTGACAACTGGAAACATTCTTATTCAATTACATCAATCTTGCCTTGTCCTGGGAATGTGACATATTGGACTACATAACCCAAAATTCCCAGGTAGAGCAAATGGTTCAGCTTTCTGAAATGTTTAAAACTTGCAATATCCAGAGTAATAAACACTGGGAAATTGAACAAGTATATACCAAATCCCATTTTATTTTTCTATTTCAAGATTTTCTTCAATAAATTCTACTGGTGATAAGGCTAACTAGCTTTGTCTTAGACTTCAATACTCATCTTGACACCAAAAGCAAATTATGCTCTTATAGATTGTGCACTGCTTTTGTGAAGGATGGGCATGGAATGTTCATGACCCCAGGTTCACGTAAAGAACTTCTATTTAATGTATCCTTTCTAAAACAAGCTTCTTTTATATAAACAAAAGACAGGATGAGAAAAAGAACCGCTCAATGCCACAGTCTAATCTTAATGGGTATGTAATGATCTTAAATGTATGTAGCAGCCTTACTATATAAAAATATACAAAGAAATCTTATAGGATTAGATGACATACTTAACATTCCACAAACCCATGAAGGATGCTTATTCAAAGTATGTTTCATTTGTTCTTATTCACTTCCATTTACACCATAGCTCAAGGCTAAGTAGTCCAGACAGGATCCAACAAATAAAAGAGAGGGCAACTATGGCAACTCCTTCTTCAGAGTAAGTCACTAATCATCTTACTTCCATGCAAGGGAAAACCATGCCAGGCACTATTCTATCTGATGCTCTGCAAGAATTAAGTATGCTCTGTAATAGATGATAGCAAGAAACGGATCATTGAATGTATAATTTTGATTAAACACTATGTAATCTATGGAATTGCACATGTGATCAGTGATGCATCTTGACTTCTTCTGTTTCTAAAAGGGAATCAAGCATCTGTTACGTTTCCCCTTTCTTATCTCCAAGTTCCAAAGACTTATTCACCTGTGACTGCCATTCCCAACTTTAATCCCTTAACTAATCTTTTTTAAAATGAGCATGTTGATTATAATCCCAGTATGCAGAATGAAAAGTAGTCTTTAAAAAAGTGAAATGAAAAAGAAATGAAAAATCAATATCGGATCAGTTTAATTTTGTGGCTACTTCACGTCTCTGTAGAAGTAGTTTGTGATGTTCTATTCTCAAGGAACGAATGTTCTGATCCCTGCCAATACAATTATTGAAATATTCTTTAAAGCTGTAATCTTCTTCAAATAATGAAATCCTGCAGTAAGCATTACAAAATACAAATAAGAAAACATTTGTTAGAGATGCTAAGAAATATCTACACTGTCCACCATTACAATTGTTTTATTTGATATACATACTTATTTAGACTCAGGCAATAAGATAATTCACTAATTTATATCAAATAGTGCAAATGAAATTACTTATAGTCTGGTAAGTTGAACGTAATCAGGATACTACTTCATCAAGCTGTTTGAGACCCTCTACTGTTTATACAATCTGAACAGGTGGACTACCTGTTTATTTAGCTCCATCACAGTTTAGTTCTTTCTACATATAGTAGAAACCATCTTAGCTAGATTAATAAAATAATTTCATCTAAATGTGCATAGAGAAGTATGCCCCTTTTTGTTTTTCTAAGCATCTTTTGATATCAACAAGCATGTATCTTTGACCATGCTTAGAAGCCCAAGAAAATCACCTGACTTTAAAATTATGCTCTTCTTTTAATGGCCTGTAAAATATAGCCAAGAGGAGAAATATAAATGCCTAATTCTACCACCTTCTTGCTATTGTGTGAATGGAGTACAAATTCTTCACTCATTTGCTAAATTAATTCTCAATTGCACCAAAATAAAAAAAGGAACATTTAACAGTGGCAAACAAGGTGCCTATCTTAATGATAGAACAAGTGACTATGATTTCCAATTTCTATCCTAGGGAAACTTTTAAAATTGAATGAAAAGAGCAGGGGAGAGGCAGGAAGCAAGATTATATTTATTGTTGCTCTGAAAGACAGTGAAACTTTAGTTTAATATTCTTGAATCACCAATATACACTGAATGTTTGTATCTGAACTGTTGCCTGTTAACGTAATGGAAAGAATGATCAATACTATTCCGTGTGGTTGAGATTTAATTATATCTTTAAAAATTAGGCAGAACGATTTCCTATATGCAACATATTATGCTTGTATTTTCTTTTCCCTTTTCCCTTTATTTGTTTTTTGTTTTTTCCTTTTCTTTATTTTTCATCTTCCTTTATTTCTTTATTTCACCTTGAAGTAATAAAAACATTTCTAAATCAGATTTCATGCACCTAAACAGAGATTTTACAAACTCCCTTCTTCTTAGAAATTAAATCTCCATCCCCTGAGGCTTTAAATGTCTGCGCCTGTTTAGTAATATTTCTAGAGGAGAATCCTACACCAGTCATTCAGTGTGCAATGCACATTCTCTTATCCTTTATTTGCCATTGCTTTTCATTGATATTCATTGCTTTTCATTGATATCCTTCAATGATACGATCAATGTGACTATGAAGCACTTTGGATGTGATTCTAGAAGGATGCTTCAGAATGAAGGTTTATTTTATTTATTTTATTTTATTTGGTTTGTCAATTGCTTACAAGATAATAGGAATAAGTAAAAACATAGTTATGAATACCGTATTTATTCGAGTATAACGCGCAAAATTTTCTACCAAAAAAAGAAATCAAAGTTTGGGTGCGCGTTATAAACGAGGGCTGGGGTGGGGTGGCAGTGGCGGCCGGTCCAATGAGGGCGCAGGCGAATTGTGAGTTCACACTGCGCCTTTTCCGGGCTGCAGCCGCGCACTGTACGCGAGGGCGAAGAAAAAAAAACGTCCCCTCGTCGCGTACAGTGGGCAGCCCGAACTGGGGGTGAGAATTCTTATTATCCACTGTATGGTCGCCGCTTCATTTCCTTGTTATACTGGTACCCGTTAGATTAATTTTATACCGATTTTTAATCAAAAATTAGGGGTGCGTGTTATACATGTGTGCGCGTTATACTCGAATAAATACGGTACATGGATACATATAAGAAAAATAAAAGAAACAATAGGACAGGGATGGTAGGCACATTGGTGCGCTTATGCACATCCCCTACAGACCTCTTAGGAAAAGGGTGAGGTCAATAGTAGAAAGTCTAAGGTTAAAGTTTTTGGAGTTTGGGGAAGAAACCACAGAGTCAGGTAGAGTTTTCCAGACATTGACCATTCTGTTGCTGAAGTCAGGGGCATATCAAACATAACTCTGGCCTCAAACTGTTTAAAGCAGTTGCCCAATCCCAGGAAAAGGAACTGTGTACCCATCCTGTATTTGTGGCCCTCCATAGCCTGTGCCTGGGATAGATTCCCAAGCACTGTACAGTCCTAATGGCCATATTGATCAGATGCCATTGTTTATGAGTTTGCCATGTGGAAATAATCCCTGCCTGAAGATGCAGGATGACCTCATTCTAGAGTCTGTGGTGGAGCCCTCCTCAACATGGTGGCTGCCCAACATATTGGGCTACAATTACGTTATTGAGTGTGATAGATGAGCAGTAGGAAACCTATAGCCTTGTCCTAATTTATGCAGTCTGTAGGCTCATTTTGAAAACAATCAAAAGTTATCTTTTCTGGCAAAATGCTCTTGTGAGAGGAGGTGAATGGAGTGAGAGAATGGGATGCCAATATAAATGGGAAAAAAGAGAGGCATAGAAGAAAATAGAAACCGCCTTTACACTGCCTTTTGTTATATCAGCCCTGTGAGGCATTAGTAAACAATGTGGCTTCCAACAAGTTACATTTGTGGGAGTACACTTCTTGAGAGAAAACAGTCTTCTGTTTTGAGGGAGGAGTCCAGAAGTATATAGCTTTTTTCAGCGTGAGATTGCAGCTGATTTTGAACAGTAGCTTAGAAGCCTCACTCTGTGTAATTTAATTTATTTATTCACATTAGTTAAATTATTTTATTTGGCTAAATTTGGCTGGATTTAGTAAACAACGTCAATTTAACATTATTTAACATTAATATTTTAAAAAAATTATTTAACATAGTTGTTCATACATGAATTCAATAATTATAATTGAAAACCAAATTCTGGAATGGTATTTGGGAGGGGGGCTGCCAAGGCTTTCAGGATTTTAGCTGGCTCTAAGGGTGCTGTTTGTGGTGTTCTGGTACACAGGAGGAAGAAAATTATTACTTTATTTTTTGCAAACCAGATCCCCTTTCTTTGCCTTTCAAAGCTCACATTTCTGGGTCCAAATTTCCTTTCTTCCATTTAGTTTGCTTTTCCGTTCCTCAAACACTTGATCTTTGAGTTGCAACCTTCCCCCTACAATTTTTTTTCATGAAGAAGCAGTTAAATATTTCTATTACATGTCTTTCCAGTTAATCAGTACGAAAACTTAGTAAGAAAGCTACATAGCTTCCAGACTAGTGTTTTGCAAAGCTTTGATTAAATTCTGAGAGTGAGAGATGCTTGCTGACATATATTTGCTAGTTTGACCTTAGCATAAGCCTATAACAATGGAAAGTATTTGAAAGTCACTATAGTACAAGAAAGTGTGAAGAGTTCACGTGTGTTTAATTCTCTAGCAATGACACAGGGAAACCTGGATGTTTTATATATAATGGAAAATTAAGTGCAAGTGTTTTTCCAGGTCAGCATACCAAAGTCCCATAGATCTAAAGTATAATGCCACTAGTGAGCAGAATATCAGATTTTCTACAATCCCAGGATCTCATTGCGAGGCACGTGATTATTATTATTAAAATAAAAGAAAGATTTGATTAAGATATAAATTTGCATATGCAATGTATAGTTTGTGCATTTGTTTAATTCATACCCTCAAAAGTGTCCATGGGTGGAAATTGCAAAAGTAGGAGCAAGTGACAAAGTTATATCATGATGCAAAATATATTATTGACATGCTTACATACATATGAGTGAATTTGCATCAGGATATCACTGCATATATATGATTTTGATGTAATCTTGGTTTGCTGTGGAAGCCTATGATCCTGAGAATTGCATTTTCCTGAGGGTATCTGCCCTCAGAGTAGATAAAGTCTGCATATTCTAGGTCCTTTCCCTTAAACATTGTCACCTTGTGAGTCTTCAGATGTGTGCCTTTTCCATCGCAGCTTCTGCCCTATGGAACACCCTTCCTGATGCTCTGATCTTTTTAACTTTCCAGAGAGCACTCGTGGCTTGATTTCCCCCCCCCCCCCCCAGGCACTGGGTTTGGGTGACATCAGAGGAGGATAAGAATGTGAAGGGTTGCATCAGAAATAAGTGTGGCACCACATTGTTTTGTTTTTCTTCTTTTGGGTTTTAGCTGTATATGTTGTTTTGATGGTTGAGTTGTAAACCACCCAAAGTTTGGCTTTAAGATGAGCAGCTATGCAAATATTTTAAATAAATATAACATTTCTTCTTTCATGGCATTTTGGAGACATCTCTGAATCCTATTATTTTATAACCTGTCCTGTCCTGCAGAATGAAAAGGTAAACCGTAATCTCTTTATAAGATTAAATAATCTGTCTGAGTCATAATTTGACCTTGAATATTGTTAGTCATAATTTTACCAGGGAAATTCAGCAAAGTGAATGAAAATTATTACCCATTGTGTTGTGGATGGCCTCTGATTCTGAGGTTATAGAGGAGAGCTTCAGAGACCCTTAGTCTACTGTACACTCAGGAGTCAACAGACTACCATCCATCTATAAGAGCTGAGCTAGGCTCAGCACAGGTGGCTGCTTCTTCATTTAGCAAGGAGTTAGAGCCTGACTTTAGTATAGTGCCAAGCTCTAAATTATACTACCATCTAAGGAGGGCTAAGCAATAAAGATTGACTCTTTGAAAGGAAAAGACGTTAATTCTTTTAATTACATCAAGCAAAACTCTAGAGTCCATTCCCTTGTTCAAAACAATTCTCCTCTTCTAAATCTGTGTACTTCTAGCCTTTTTTTCCTGATTTCTTATGAGTTCTTGCCCTGCAAATGGCTTTTAAAATCTTTGGACTGGATACTGTAGACATTGTGAAGAAAGAAACTGTGAGAGACCAGAAACATGTGGTTAACAATAGTTTATTTGCCACATATCTAATCACTAAACTACACTCATTCTTCCTCTCAACTTCTCTCTACATTTCACATTTATGAAAGAGCTGTATAGAATGTGCAAAATAATAAACAACTTTGATGCATTCCGAGTACAATCCAAGAACATAAAGTACAAACCCATTCTATTGATTTTTAAAGTTAGGGGAAGGCAATGTGGTGCTTTCCATGTATGTATGTATGTATGTATGTATGTATGTATCTGAGAATACTTGAATGTTATGAACCTTCAAATTTGAAAGTTTGAAATTCTTGAAACAAGCATGGGGAAAGAACATGATTGTTGAAGTGGAGGAAGGTGGAAGACAGGCAGAATGTATGTATGTATGTATGTATGTATGTATGTATGTATGTATGTATGTATATACGCACTATGATTCCTATTGTCTTAGTAAAAAGTCTGTTGGGTTCACTAACTGGGAATTATGACCTAATGCATCTGGAGGATGTGAAATTGGGAAGACTGTTGTGAGGTGAAGGCATGACAAAGATGTTGCACAAGCAAATTTAATCACTTTGGCATTTTGCTGAAAATATTTTACATATGTCATACAGCCTTAAACATGTTTCATCAGAGGGGGCTTAATTCCTTGGGAAAATGTGTAGTAAATAGTACTAGAACCTGGCTATTCTATTGGGATAAAGCTGTTCCTTAAGTGCCTGCTCTATGCCACCTAAAATTATGTATTGTTCTCAGGGAACAAACTTGCACATAACATTAAGCAGTAATGTGATTTTTTTTTCTTTTGCTTTTGCTTAATGTGAAGTGTGGAACCTTTATAAATAAAACCTTGCTTTATTTCAGGCAATAAAACATTAAAATTATGTTTTTGTTAGTTAATAAATTTTGGCTAATTTAAATCATCACTTCTTATTAGCAGGGTTCACATACCATGACAAGCCACCATGATGTTTAATTGATTTGTATGGATTTAGCTTGCATAGCTTGTAAACCATGTTGTATGGCTTATGTTGTGTGATCTCAGTCAATTATGATTTCTTGAATAAACCATGGTTAGGCAAACAAGGCTTATCATGCCATAATAAATAGAGGAGCACAACTCAGGAATTGGCCTCAGTACTTACAATTTGTTTTGTTAAACTGCCACAATGGCTTTAGCTGCTGCTGCTGCTTCTTACTGTGTTTCACAAACTATAATGAAAGAATATTATGTGCAAATGCAGCCAGTAAAATTCCATCACCAGTCCAGTTGGCTTTTGTACATGGAACGAGGAAGAGTGCTATCTTATTTTTCACTTTCAGCAGCAAATCGTGTTAGTCCTGCTCTGCCAGAACAACAGTAAACGGGTAATAAATTATCAATATATGTAAATGGAACAGTGTTTATTTGGACGGATCGTGCTAAGACTCTCAATATATTATTGGAAAGATGACAGGTCCATTATGAAAGCTGCAAATTTTGTCCCTATTTTATGCTTCTTAATTTTATTTGACTTTAAAAAATCTGGCTATTTGTCTGTCTCACTGAGAAAAGTATTCATTCAGAGACAAGTGTATATTTGTGTGCCATTCACTAAGAATGTTTTCTAATCTTACCTTCAGCTCTTGATGTTGAATAAACAAAAGCCAAACAATAACTACAATACTGTATGCATTTTTTTTTAAAAATGTATAAAATATGTCATTTTCAGATAACCAATCAAAGATTATTTGCAATGTTATGAAGGGCAGATTTCAGGTCGACAGTTTATACTGTAGCACTTAAGATTTTTTTTTTAGAAGAGGGTGTTGTTAACCCAGGATCATGTAATTCTTTTTTTAGGCATCCTTTTTTTTGGTATGACATTTACAAGGTAGTACAATTTGTAATCAATATTGTAGAGTTTACAGAACATGCTATCCTATGATCTACTTTAATCATGGATTGGCAAATAAGCCACAGCAGTTGAGTTCACTCATAATGTTGACTGATAAACTGCATTATGTATTAACTCAGTGTGTGAATCCAGCCTTGGAATGACTGAAAATCTTGGTTGTACTGTGGCTTTGCCCATCGCTGAGTGAAACTATTATCCAGATATCCTTAAATTGGCAAAATATATATTAGTATGAAATTTGTTGTCCTGCCTTTCTTGAATTACTGCAGTCAATTGACCTTCTTCCAAAGGAATAGAACAGCCAGCCTTAGAATTGACAATGAAGATATCAAAGTGATGGATTGGCTTCTATTTTTTTTAGATCAACCATTAACAATGAAGAAACAGGCAAAAAATATGTGGCAGACCGTCACTTGGTAGAGCAGCCTTGTAACAATTTGTAGATACTATGATGTGTGTATAAAAATCAGAATAGTGCAAGTCATGGTATTTCCTGTGACTCTCTATGGAAGAGAAAGTTGGCGTTGAAGAAGCTGGAGAGGAAGAGTATTGATATCTTTGAACTTTGGTGCTGGAGAAGATGCCTGAGAATACTGTGGACAACCAAGAAAAGAAAACAATTGAATCAATGATTCAATGAATCACTGAACAAATGAATCAGAGTTCTTACTCAGGGCACAAATAATCAGGCTCAAATTATCCAACTTTGGATACATTATCCAGAGGGATACAAACCCCTCTGGAAAAGGCTTATTATTAAAAGCATGTGAAAAAACCTTATTGCTTTCTTTGATAAAGTGACTAAATTAGGGGATCAAGGAAATGCTCTGAATACTATATACTTAGATACGACATTTCTATTTGATAAAATAGACCACAGCCTACTTCTTGGTAAGATAAAACAATGTGGAGCAGACTGGACCATCACCAGATAGATTTGCAGTTGGCTGATAGACCACACTCAGCATGCAGTCCTCAGTGGAGCTACATCTACATGGAGAGAAGCATGCAAAGGGGTACCTCAAGGTTCTGTCTTGGGCCTAGTGCTCTTCAACATCTTCATAAATGACCTAGAGGAGGGGATTGAAGGGGCAGTCATTAAATTTGTAGATGACACCAAGCTTGGGGGATTTTCTAACACTTTGGAAGATAGATTCAAGATTCTGAAGGGTCTTGACAGATTTGAGCATTGGGATCTATCCAACAAGATGCAGTTCAGTGGTGAGAAAATATCTTGTACTTAGCAATAGCAATAGCATTTAGACTTATATACTGCCCCACAGTGATTTACAGCAGCATACCCCATCCTTTCCAGCTCTGCAGACCACCAGTGGCAGGAGGGAAAGGGGATGGTTCGCATGACTGCACGCTGCTTGTACAAGTTCTCAATTGGCTGCGGCCCAGCACTGGACCATGGATTGCAAGTTGGGGACCTCTGTTTTATAGCATTCTTCGGGTAGTTCATAATGTCAGCACAATGCCTCCAACATTCTAGGTCCTCATTTTACAGAAGAATGGAAGGCTGAGTCAACCTTGAACTGGTAAGAATCAAACTCCTGGCTGTGGGCAGTTAGTCTGCAATATTGCATTCTAACCATTATGTCACCCTGGCTCCTAAAGATAAGATAACCAAATGCACAGATGCAGAATAGGTATCTGGCTCAACAGTAGTGCCTCTGAGAAGGATCTAGGTGCCCTGTTGGACCACCACTTAATTATGAGTCAGTGTTGTGCAGTAGCTGCCAAAAACATCAATGCAGTGCTAGGCTGCAACAACAGAGGGATAGCATCAAGATCATGGGAAGTGATATTATAGCTTTATGCTGTACTAGTGAGGTCACTTTTGGAATGCTGTGTCTAGTTCTGGTCACATACTATGGTATCAAAAAAATGTTGAAGCCCTAGAAAAATGTATAGAAGACCAACAAAGATGATTAGGACTCTGGAGGCTAATGAAGAGAAGGCTTCTTCTTCCAATATTGATGGGCTGTCACATGGAAGAATGGATCAATTTATTCTCCAGAGCACTTAAGGGAAGGACAAGAAGCAATAACTGGAAGCTCATCAGAGAATATTTAACCTGGATCTAAGGAGGAATTTTTCACCCTGGGAACAATTAGTCAATGGAACAGCTTGCCTCCCAGGGTTGAGGGTGCCTCCATAGCTGGAGATTTTCAAAGAAGGTATCTGACAATCATTTGTCCAAGATGTTGTAAGGATTCCTGTCATGGGCAGTGAGTACAAAATATGAAGGTTCCTTCCATCTCTATGAATTTATGATAATACTGGTAAAAGAAAAGAGAAGAGGATAATCAGAACCAAAGTAGATAGGGGGGGTTATAGTGGTGATGAGTGCACCATTGGCAGATCTGAAATAACAGACTAGGGATAGATAGTAATGAAGAACATCTATTTATGTGCTCACTAGCAGACAAAAATGATTTGATTGCACATAATAAATCAAACAGAAATAGGTTTTCCTAGGAGGTATATGAGTTACAAGGGACATCATGCAGTAGTTAATATCATTTGCACAAATGATACAAATTATGTAATTTTTGCTAATGATTAATGTCATTTGTGCTATGACATTATAACATGCATGATGTTATCCTGGCTCATATCTCTCCAAGACATTGTTTCATTCATCCAAGCCTATGAATGAATCAGCCTTAAGTCCAAAATGTCATCAAATTATTTTTTACTTCTATTGATCACATAAATAGATTTTCTCCACCACAATCTATCCCTAGTGTAATGTACAGATAAGGAGAACTCAAGGCTGATTCACTCATAGGCTTGGATAAGATGAAGACAATGTCGTGGAGACAAAACAGGAAATTTTTTATCAGGGCATCTTTGTGGCATGGTTAGGTACAAATGAGGAAAGGCCTTTGTTCTGTCATGCTTTCTGTGCTTGATTTGTTCTTAATAGCTTAACAATCCTGGGACGTATTTCCAAGACGGAGTCACGGAGCATAAAACATTAGTGATGGTGATTGTGGGGTTGCCAACAAAAGATTTAAATTAAAGTAAGAAAATTAATCATACGCTGGGAAAAAATCCTGCTTTCCCTTTCCAGGATTCTGAAATATGATGCAGCTGCTCACTATTCTGATTGTTAAATTAACTACAAGATGGATCTTTGTTGATCTAGCAGGTAGGAGAAGGATCTAGTGGTAGGAAACCAATCAGCCTTTTGTTTTAGATATATTTCAGGTTTATAAGACCATGCTATAGCTTCTTCTTTCACTGTAGATTTAATTCAGAATGAAAGGCTATACTGGCACAAGAATAAATTTTGGTTTTGGTGAGAGCTTATTTCATTCTCTAAAAAAATGTTATTTACTAATATAAATGTTTTCAGCATAGTGACACTATAGCTGCTAATTTTCCTGAGATGATAGTTAATAAGATCAATGTTCTTCAGTGGAAGATAGAGGTATCAATTAATGAGAACGTGGCACATGGAACTTAATGAGATTGAATTCCTGTGCTTCTGAATTTATTGGATTCAAACAACTGACCTTTTCACTAATATTGATTTTTGCAGTCAACAGGGAACAGTGACACTAAAGCTATATCCACATAGACCCTTAAACTACTCCTCTCCTGCATTCACGTCAGCTTAAATAAGGTAAGTGTAAAATGATGAAACAATACACCACTGAATTATTAAAATAACAACAACAGCTGAGGATAAAAGAAGGTAGGTCAGGAAAATAAAAAATAGTTATTAAAACATATCTTCCTACTGGGTTTGGAATTATTATTGTATTTATTATTTCAATTTATATGGCCACCTATCTCATAGTACAATCACTTTGGGTGGCTAACAGCAGTTAAAACAGAAGGACATTCTCTGTGTAAGGCATGTATTATTATCATTATGTTATTAAGGAAAGCATCAGCTGGTATTATTCAGGAAAAGTAGGAAAATGTGATCCAGAAGCATTCTTGCACTTCAGAATTTATTGGATTCCAATCAAAATTCAGGGGATTAGAAGAAAGAGAAGCCCAGTAGGCAGCAGAAGTTGAGAGAAGTAGAAAAATATTATTTTGAAAGTAGGAGAGGAAATTTGTATTGGTGCAGTAGTGTTACCCCCATAGTTGGTGCCTGTATTGGCAATGGAGCAGCTGGCCAGCACAGATAAGTCCAAAGTTTAACACTCAGTGGCAGATGATGCAAAGTGAGCTTAGCCATTGGTACTATTCAGGCATAGGGATCCCTCTGGTGACCTCACATGGCTATTTCAAAAACCAAAATATCTGGGACTCAGTTACAAGTCTGATCCAGAAGGTGAAAAGCATCAAAGCCAATAGATAACAAGTAGAATGGTAAAATTAATTTGTTTATTCAGAGAAAGATCAATAACTACATTTATTAGTAACTGGAAACAACCTTATGGACTTTTTTTGCTGAAAAAGGGAAATTTAACGTTATTTATGGATGTGAAGATTAGAAAGGATATCTTATGGAAAGAAGGACATTGGAGAAAATAAAATATAAATGTATTTATAAATATTGTCAAGAACATTGGAAACTACTTCTTTAGAATCCTTTTTCTTTTCTACTTCTACTTATTTTTTACTTTCTTATTACTTTTCTTTATTCTTTAATTCAAAATTTGTTCCATTTTTAAGACATTTTGTCATATCTGAATGCGCATGTCCCCACTTCATTCCAACTGGAAAATGGAACACTGCTATATGCTGAGATTGAGCTAGATCTCAAATCGGATCTATGAAAGGAATTGGCAGATGCAAATTGATACATGCAGAATTAATCTGGAAAATTAGTATACTTATTCCCATGATTCAGATCCAAGTTAATCAACATTTACCAGCTTTTCCTATTATATGTTATATTAGATATACTGTAAATCAAAACTATATCTAATTCTATAGTAGTATCCTTCATATTCTACTTCCTACCAGCAATGAGATAGAGCATATTTCTCCACAAACACCTAAACACAGTATATGAACATGTCTGGTCAGCCTCTTTATTCTGCCATGAAGTTATTTTGTTTTAGTTCTAAGTAATTCCCCCACTTAAAATAGCATTAAAAATCTAAATCTGTTTCAACTGTTTTGAATCTAATGCCTTTGAACACTATTTTATCAATACTAAAAAATGAAGTGTCCCAGACAGGATAAAGAGAACTTCATGTCCATTGGCTACTTCTGGCTGGAGTGAATGTACCCAGTAGCCTTGGGGTCCCCATCAATTTCCTTTAGTGCCATTCTTTCTTTTCCTCAGGATGAAAATAGCAGGCTCAGCTAAAAGCTTATTATTTATTGTATACTTTGTTTATATGTTGCCCACTCCTCAAAGCTCTGATCAACCAACTCCCCCGATCTTCCTTTCTCTAGCAAGAAGTGACCAATGCAGTTTCTGCACTAAACTTTGGCTGTAACTCGGTATAGAAATGTACCTTGGATATTCTGCTTCTTGTAGGGTCATTTGAGGAACTGCGTGGTAAAATGGGCTTACTGGATAATTATCTCTGTGACATCAGATGGCAGTGAGCTTGTGTTAAGTACAGATTTTGCAATACTATTATGGGTAAATGGCTTCCTTGCTTGCTGGTGGCATTCAGAAAAAAAAAGCAACAAGATTTAATCAAAAGTTTTGTAAATTGAAACTAGGACACCATCATTTATCATTCTAGAGGGAAGAGAAGGATTGGCAGTAAAGACAGAAAATATTTTTCCAGCCAACTCAACAACTAATAGATAGCTGAATCAAGGGAAAATATTCTATTTTCTGAAACTGATTGAGTTGGGACATCATATATGGTAATAAAGATCTCTGGATAGGTTTCAGCTTGTGCAGCCTTAAATGTGGACACAGTCTAGAAGTTTACCCCCCGTGATTCTTTAGATAGTGTCTTTTCAATATTAAAATTTACCACAGTTGGATTAGAGCTACTCTGGGTCAAATGTAGTTCTTATTATACATTTAAAAGAGCCTTGATTAACCCCTTATTAGTTCAACACCTGACCTTTCAGTAGCCTTTAATGATATCCTTATGGACATACACATATATAATGGCTGACGTTTTTCTGGTTTGGTGCATAGTCAGAAGGTCATTCATTCATTCATTCATTCATTCATTCATTCATTCATTCATTCATTCATTCATTCATTCATTCATTTATTTATTTATTTATTTATTTATTTATTTATTTATTTATTTATTTATTAGTTTTATATACCACCCCTGTCCCTGCAGGGACTCGGGGCGGTGTACAGCCAAAGTTAAAACACAGTGCAAATACAATATTTAAAAAACAATTTAAAAAGATTAAATAAGGTGACTAAAAAGGTAAAAACTCAATCGAGAATATAAAAACTAAAACCAATTAAAACCAATTTAAGACCCTATAAAAACCCTAGGCCAGACCAGCTTGATGAAATAGGTATGTTTTCAACACACGCCGGAAGGTCAAAAGGTCAGGGATGGTCCTCATCTCTGGGGCAATTCGTTCCAGAGGGAGGGTGCCCCCAAGGAGAAGGCCCGCACCCTCGGAATCACCAGTTGTCCAGCCGGCGGCACCCTGAGGAGGCCCACCCTATTGGAGCACACTGGGCAACGGTAGATCGATGACGGCAGTAGGCGGTCCCGTAAGTACCCAGGTCCCAAGCCATGGAGCGCTTTAAAAATGGTCACTAACACCTTGAAGTGCACCCGGAAGGCCACCAGGAGCCAATGCAGCTCGCACAAGAGTGGCGTAACATGGGAGCTTCGAGAAGCCCCCAAAACCATCCGTGCAGCTGCAGTTTGCACCAACTGGAGCCTCCGGGTGCCCTTCAAGGGGAGCCCCATGTAGAGAGCATTGGCATAGTCTAATCATGTTGGAAGGATGTCTATATAACCCCATGGCTTTTACAGAACTTCAAGTTTCTGTTGTATTTCCCATGCTTTTTACCTTCTATACATAATAATTGGAAAAAAAGCCTTTCAAGATTTTGCAAAAACCAGACAAGCATATTATGTAAACACAGCCATTTTCTCATGCTCTTCTAGCCCAAGAGTCATAGACTGCTGCCACTGGAAGAGTAAAATAAAGTCCTGACATCTTGATGATGGCCATTGGTAAGCAGTGAGAGACCTTTCCCATTCACAACCAAAGATTGAAAAATATGACTGAAAGATGAGGATCCTGGTCCATTTTGTTGTGGTATAAATAATTCTGGAATGAGAAGGGAGGAATTTATTAATCTCACATCCCCAGTTTGCTGAAATGTATATATTCAGTACACGATAAGAGATCTTTTGCACTAAAAAGCATCTTTTTAGAGTTGCTTTTTCTTGGTATCTCTAGTTCTAAAAGGTAATCGGGAAGAGTACCAAGTCTTTGTACTTGATTGAACAAATGATCTCCAGAATATTTCTTCAGAACTTCAATGGAACCTAGAGCAATTGTATGCAGGATATGTTTAAAATGAAATGCAAAATAAATAGTAAAATGGAACGGTTCCATTATCTCTGTGATAGCTGTGATTAATTTTTCTCCCAAACAAGATGCCTTCATTTTGAATGTATTGAGGAGTCACTCTTGGGCTTTCAGTGGCATTTCTCTTAGATTTCCCCTTCTCCCCTGGAGGAAAAATGGTGGGCAAATATAAGCTGATAGTTCTACTGGTTCCTGATTTGCTTTATTGAATGCATTGCCTATATTAAGCTTTATTGCACTTGATTATTCATAGAAGACAGAGGGGATTATGAATGATAAAATATGTAAGTACAAACATGCTGTGCTGCATGTGGGATTATAACATTTAGAAAATGCATTTATATACACATTCATGGAAATCAATCAGCATAAGCTACTGTGAGCTTCTTTTTATTAAGCATACTGAATCTTTGGGCTGCCCCAGGCTATGTTTCCACTTGCGGATAACCATGCAACAAATAGTCCCCGGCAATCTCTCTTTCTTTATTCTGTCCCACAATGATGTCTACATCTTGTCCTCAGTCCAGGGGTGAGACAGGCTTGAGTCATCCTTAACTCTGCCAGTGATAAAAGGAGTATTCTCCTTCTGTTTTATTCTGACATCACCCAAGGACAGTCTCAAGATCTGTTAAGGTTTTGTCATCCATTAGCCTGGAGGGAAGTTGAGTAACCTGCAGTGGCTGTGTATCCAGGCAATAGAGGCAAGATGGGAATTGGCAAGGGGACAACAATTGGTATAGTTTTCTGCTATCTCAAGAATGGATGGAATAGGACCTAATACAGTATTGGGCAAAGGAGCACAGGGTGGCTATAGAGAAAGATAGTCTTCCATGTATTCTGCAGATTTCTAGCTTTTAATAGAAATACTGGGAAGAAAAAGTATTTGTTTCTGGAAAAATATAACGATGCCAACAATATTGCAGACATTAGACTTGAATAATTATACTTTAGAGAGGCAACAAATATGCTTCTCAAAGAGATGTTCTTGATCCACCCAATCAGCACTGCAACACCAGGGGAACTTTTTAAAAGCAATCCATATGACTTGAGACGTAGTCCAAAGACAAAAAAAAAAAAAAGCCAACAGTTCCACTGGATGCTTTTTTACTTTTTGTACTTTCCTGGATTTGCCAAATAAGCTTATGGATGATGGAATGGAGCTATCATCTTAACTTGCAGGAATGAGGCTTCTAAGAAGGTGCAATTTCTTTGTAATATATAGTTTCATTTCTTCTCTTTTTCCCTGCGCAAAATGTTTTATTCTTTTTTTCTCTCTTCTTCAGAGAAGACAGCTCATGTAAGCATATGCCTTGCATGCCTATGTGTGTTGTATTTACAACTGACAGCAGACAAATAAAAGTACCTTACAGTTCCTGTTAGTGCCAGAGAATGACAACAGAAAAGCCAGAGAATGACAACACAAAGTTTCTTCTCTTTGAAGGAAAGGAAATCATATGAGAAGCTTTTTGATTTCCATGATAACCTTAAAGCACTATCAGTAGTAATTGCTGAGTTGCCCAAATATATTAGCAGCAGAATTTGAAGAAAATATATCTGTGTTTTGCAGCCTTCCCAACTGATTTTTAAAAGAAGAAACTATCAAGTTTAATTTGATTGTCCTTAAATTCATTTCTATTACATTTGTTAGGAGTGGCTTAATTTGAATTTCTGTATGGGGGGTGGGGGGGGTATTGGTGGACTTAGTGGCCTAAATGGTCTCTTTCAAATGCATGATTCTATAATTTTGCAACAGTGTATGACTCATGAGAATGATTGCTATGTCTTATTGAACCCTAATGATATTCTAGGAGACATATCAACACAGCAATTCCTTAGAAGGAAATCTGGATAATTTAAAGATCTAGAATATGCTTGTTGGTATATGAATGGGTTGTTTTGTAGCATCTTAGTTTCAATTTCATGATTATTTTTAAATTTATTTTGTATTCCTTATATTGGAGAACTATGGTGTTCCTAATTCTACTGAAGCCACTATCTGCTGTTTTTCCCTCACTTGCATATAACTATAGCCAAAGATGCTTTGGCATCTTATTTTTTCTGTCATGTTGCCATAATGATCTCACTCCCAGCCTACAGACAATCTGAAGCTGTATCACAGTAAGTAACATTTCCCAAGTCTCTAGGTAAGTTGGTGCTGTTGGGTGTTGTCACTTAGAGGGAAATCAGTTAAAAGCAGGGTCTTGAAACAAAGATACAGTAGTAGAGTAAGAACCAACAACCACTGATAAGGCAAGCCACTAAAATACCAATGGAGAGCAAGCTCTACTCCTTACTAGCAATGATGATTACCCAGTTTGGGCAATGAAACATCTGAAAGAAAACAACCAAGCTTAGAGAGCATGAAGGACTCTTCAAATCAGCAATTCCATAGCAAATTACATGTCTTCTGCCAACTTCAGGCATCATGGAGAACACTTTGATGCATCAGTGGGTAAAGACCTGCAAATACATTATTGCCTTACATTTGTCCACAAAGGGAAAATACAAGGAATATGAAATTGAGGTGTTCCAATGAAATCAGTGTCAAGGAGATCCTACTTTAGCTGGCAGTTTGAAGAATCAGCATGTCTTAAAGCAATCATTCACTTAGCAGCTAGTGAAATTCACTTTTGGTCATGGAGTATCTGGTGAACACAGATTACTGATTCAGACATCAGGCAGGTTTATTAAGCAGACTTGTATACAGCTCCTTGATTGGATCATATTTTGCCATGTAGCATGCTTTCTCAGCTTAAGTAGAAAGCCCAGACTGAGTTCCTTGCAATGGGTTACTACCCAGTTAATTCACTGTGACATACTACTGTCATAATTTATGAGACCTGGACTACAGCTAAGAAAATGCTGTAATATTTCTTTTCCCCTTTAACCTTTTATTTAATGGACAGTGATTCCGATTAGTTGAGCAAGCTTCATTATGGTTGGTTTAGGCTAGAACTATGGCATCTTTTCAAAAATGTTAAAAGTTTTATTTCAATTTTGGCTACAAATTTTAAATTTATTTCATCTCAAAAGAATGCAAAGCTTATCAGGATAAACATTGAATGTCCTCTTTCAGTGGATCAGTCAGTTTATATATTGTAGGTTAAACTGTCCTCCAATTCTCTGTCTTTTTATTCCTTTTGTTTTACCTGACTCTGTAAGAGGCTCTGGGCAGGACCTTCAGATGGAGGAGGAAGGGAGGAGATGAAGATATTATTTTTATTGCCATCTAGGAACACAAAATAAAAGTATTGTTACAGGCATCAGCAACTAAATTTCCTTTTGGCAATTTGAAATTTATATCTATACTAATTTTCATATATTTATTACTTTGGGGTTGTTTTTCAAGGAGAGTTGTGATAAGAAGCAAAGCCAATCCCACCTTTCTCTCACACACACTGTTTTTACAGCAATGATTAAGTATTCTATCTGAGAACGCAGCCGTTGCACAGTCTTGCTTTTATGGATTTAATAAATCTAACAGAATCTTTTGGGGTGCATCAAACTGGAAAGCTCTAATTGTTGCCTCTCTCCTGTGCATCATTAAAAATGCAATTCATTAAGCTAGGTAACATGACAAGGGAGGGTTGTAATAATAATCTATTCTACAGAGATCAGTTTGAGAAGGTGTTTTGAATAAACTTTTAACAAAGAACAGCTTTTAAGATCGTCCTAGATCAACCAGGAATATAGTGGCAATCAGATTTCTGAACTGAAATAAAATTGGTTCCATTCTTACAATGGTTTAGACCAGGGGTCGCTAAACTTTTGGACCTCAGGGACCACCAAATTCATAATTTTAAATCCCGGGGACTACTAATATGAATTTTGACTGATGGTGGCTTGCTGATGTTGGGGAGAGAGAGAGAGAGAGAGAGATCTGATCTAACCTCTCTCTCTCCCTCTCCTTCTCCCTCCCCCCCCTCTCTCTCACACACACAGAGGCAGGGGTGGGATTCATATTTCTTAACAACCAGGTCTGTGGCATAGCCTAACTTTTGTGGGTATGGCTTGGTGGTCATGTGACTGGCTGGACATGGCTTGTATGTAAATATTATAAATATTTATGTAAATATTGAATTTTTTATAAAAAAAGAGCAACTTTTACCCAAAATCAGGCAAAGCAGGTAGATTGAGTTGCTCATGGAATCACAGATTTATTCAGAGATCTATTTATCTGGCATCGGCTAGCTGAGTCTGCAACTGAATAATAGAACCTTCAGTCCTAAGGGAGGTTTGGCTCTGCTTTTAAGATCTAAAGATTAGCTAGAAAGCAAGAAATCCAACCATTTCCTGCTTTCTAGCTAATCTAAATCTCCCCACACAGCAGAACAGTTGATGGTTGGGGAAAAAAAAGGAAAAATAGCAATTTAGCAGGCAAGTTTGCCAGGTAAGGAGTTAGTGGACTGGGCGGATTCCCGCAGGCCATGTGGGCAGCATAGCCTTGTGTTTCCATGCAGCCTGGATTCATTGCTTTGGGGGATGTTCTGAGGTGATATTTCTCTGCAGACCACCAAAATTTTCTCATGGACAACCAATGGGCCGCAGCCCACCAGTTGGTAACCACTGGTTTAGACCATTCCCTCTAATGTTGGCCAATAGCAGATCTGGGTCTTCCATTAGGGAGAATGAAGCCTGTATCTCAAGCAGCAAATTACTTTATTCTTTTTTGTTTTCTTTTATACCCCCTTTTCTCTCCATGTAATACACAAGATAGCTGGTAATAAAAAAGAAAACATTCTTACAAGATCAGTAGGCACAGTTTCCCATTTGCTCTGAGGCTTCTAAGCTAAGCTGCTACCATTATCTATAATGGATAATATAGTTTACTCATAGTGTTGAAGTGAGATTCCTCTGTTGTTCTTGATGAGTTCAATACTATATTGGAAGTGAGGTAGAGTGCCTTTTTGTCCTTAACTGTAGGCAAAAAAATACCTCGAGCCAGCTCTTCTTTTATGGCTTTAAAGACAATTGGAACTCAGGGTGCTAAGTAACTACTAGTTCAATTATAGGAAGATACAGTTGAAATATATTTACTGTGCTTATCTCAGCTGGATTCTGAAAATTACTCCTGGGGGTTTAGATTAATAAACACAGAAATAAAATCATAAAGCCCAATAACATAAGACATCAAGCTTAAAATAATAGGCACAATGGTGACTATCCAGTCCAAAATGCTTCTGGAATAGATCAGTATCTAATTGTTTTTGTAAGGCTATCAATAGGGTGCCAGACTACTCACCCAAAGGAGCTTTTCCATGGTACAAAAGCTGAAAATTATACAGCAAACTTGCTCTGACCAAGGCTTCCTGAGACAGTAACAATCACACACTGTTCCCAAAAACCTTTTTTTAATTATTATTTCAATGTCTGTGAATTATATGCATTCGCATCCCGTAATCAGTCCCAAACAGTTTATGACTAATCCAGCAGAAGTCTGCCACAGTCCTTCGGGATAAGGCTGATAAGTACTCACATTTATCTCCCTTGAAATGCTGCCAATGACTAAATTGCCAATTAGCTGTACAAGGCCAAATGGAGCACAAAGTCAACACAGAGCTTCAGATTTAAACTGACCAGAATGAACAAAGTTGCTTCCTGCAAAGGCTCATGTCCCTGCAAAGGCTCATGTCCCTTTGCTCCTCCTTCGTGTCTTATGGGAGCGGCCAATCATTTCCAAGCTCTTACTTTTGTTTTAACTTTTCTTGCCTTCTGACAGCTCTGCACAAATGCACAGACTCCCCCTGCTCCTCTGCCTTGCTAATGATACATTCTGGAGGCTCCGGAATCAGCACATAACTGTCAGAGAGCCCCGGCCCAATCTCTGTGTCAGATGGAGATCCCTCATCTGAGCCCCCTCCAGACTCCAGAACTGGCCCATGTCCCTCTCCACTGTCTGATTTTGCTGCCAGTTCCACAGGCTGCTGGCAGACTACAACAAAACTATGCAAGTTTGAGTACTTCTTACAGCCCTTTCATATGCCAAATTGTGCAATAATTATTAGTGAAGTCATTTCTCCTGGAAATATTACTTTATTGGCCTCTTGTCTACTGAATCAGAAAAAGTTCACATATGCCTTCCTGATCTGAGTTGAGATGATTTGATTCTTAAGCCATTTCATATTTCTATGCATTTGCTTCTCTATGCTAACAGAAGAAGGAATGCTAAATATGTAGAAATATGTATATATCTGCCTCATGTGGATCTTGTCAAAATTTCAGCCATGATGATTGGGCCTTTGACAGAAAAAAATTATGTTGCCCAGGGTAATCCAGTTTTGCATCCAGTTTTGGTCACCACATTATAAAAAAGATGTTGAGACTCTAGAAAAAGTACAGAGAAGAGCAACCAGGATGATTAAGGGACTAGAGGCTAAAACATACGATGAACGGTTGCAGGAACTGGGCTTGGCTAGTGTATTAAAGAGAAGGACCATGGGAGACATGATAGCAGTCTTCCAATATTTGAGGAGCTGCCACAGGGAGGAAGGGGCCAATCTATTTTCTAAAGTGCCTGTAGGCCAGACAAGGAATAATGGATGGAAACTGAACAAGGAGAGATTTGACCTGGAAATGAGGAAAAACTTTCTGACCGTGAGAACAATCAACCAATGGAATACCTTGCCCTCAGAAGTTGAGACTTTCAAGAAGAGATTGGACTGCCATTTGTCAGAAATGGTGAAGGGTCTCCTGCTTGGAGGGGGAGTTGGACTAGATGACCTACAAGGTCCCTTCCAACTCTATTATCTGTATGGCATAGCTGTTAGTTCATGATAAAAATAAATATCTGCAAAGTGCCAAGGAAAGTTAAGAACAGTGGACAGTTATTTATGCTGTTTCTCAATGATTTCCTAGGATGCCGTATACACCATGGAAAAACTTTTCATATTTTTTTGTACTGTACATTCCACAGGACACAGAGAGCAGCACTTTAATTAGATCATATCCACAGTATCTTAAAATTCAAGGCTACTTTGAATGCATTACTCATCTTTGCCTGAAATAAGCTCCACATATCACTGCAATGAACAGAATGGTTTTGTACTATAGTTATGCTCCCTGTATGGAGAGTCTAATTGTTACCATATATTCCTATTTGTGACTAGAAATGCAATATGATAAATCCATCTGGTGCGCCATTCCATATGGTTGCCTGCGGAATGGAAAATCATTGTAGCATCTATCTAGCAGGCATAATGTTCCTACTTGGCTTCTTTTGCTTCTTCTGGATGAATAGTGATTTTTTAAAATTTACCAGGGTTTCTCTTAAAAAGCAATCAGAACAGTGGACTACTGTTGCTTACTTAACAAGGTTAATTCTCTTTAGTTGTATGATATTCAGAGGTGGTATTCAGCAGGTTCTGACCAGTTCTGGAGAACCAGTAGTGGAAATTTTAAGTAGTTTGGAGAACTGGCAAAAAACCACCTCTGACTGGAGATTTTACAGTATCCTTCCCCTGCCATACCCACCAAGCCATGTCCACAGAACTGGTAGTAAAAAAAATTGAACCCCACCATTGATGATATTACTGTTTATTTTTGCTTTCCAATACCTTGAGAAATTTTACTTGGAAAGGAGGAAGACAGGGGTGGGATTCTACAGGTTCGCACCTATTTGCTAGAACTGGTTGTTAACATTCTAAGCAGTTCGGAGAACTGGTTGTTAGAAGAAATTACTGGCCTAATCCTGTAAGGAAGGCAGGAAGGAAACATTCTGATGTTGCTTACAGAAACTGCCTCTCCGTTAACCCTTTTTACATTCTTGGCAGGACTAGACTTCCTGTCTCAGGAATCTCATGTGAGATTTTGAAAATCCATTTAAATCAACACTTAAAATTGTGTGCTACAGTTCACCTTCCTTACCCAAAACTGCCAAATGCAACTCTTCAATTACAGCTACTTCAGAGTTTTATCTTTAATGTGTGTCTCTTTAGATCAGGGTTTCTTAATCTTGGCAACTTTAATATGTGTGAACTTGAAATCCCTGAATTCTCCAGCCTGGATATTCTGGCTGGGGAATTCAGGGAGTTGAAGCTTACATCTTAAAAAGTTGCCAGGGTTGAGAAACACTGCTTTAGATCCATCAAACCTAAGTTCCTGCTTTATCAGGCTCCCGGAGGAACAGAGAAGACTTGATGAGAAAATACCCACCACTTCTCTTAGTCTGTCTGTTTTGGAGAGCTGTTCTAGAATCAAAACAGGGTCAAAAATGAGAATGGGAAGGGATTGAGCAAAAAAAAGTAGCTACGAACAGAATATTAGAGAAAAATCTGGATTCTGTTTTCCTCTGACAGCTCCAGGTCTTAGTTCTGAACAACAAATGAAAATTTAGAAGAAGCACTTATGAATTGTGAGCTTCCTCACTACTACAAATCATCTTAATTTTTTTTTAAAAAATGAAAAATGATCAAGAAGCACTTCATAGAACTAGCTCTTCTTTCTCCTCTTCCTAATTAACCTCTCTTAATTATAAAATAAAAGGTTAAATCTAAGATGTTCGGCTTGCATTTACTTTAGTTACCAAGTCAGAACAGAGCACACAAAGAAATAGAGGCTGGTTTGTTAGGGTTGAACTGTTCCACTGAAATTAATATTCTGTATGAGTTTTGGTACTTGTTTACCTTTTCACTGAAGCTGAAATTTATCTATTATGATATATAAATACTGTATATTACAAGCAACAATTGTATATACAGTTTATGCTACCTAAGAAGTATAAGTTTTATTGCTCAAAATCATGTCCCTTTTTCTAAAACATTTATATTGTTATTTGGAGGTTACCAACTTGAGTTCTTGCTAGAAGAACGAAGGTAAAAATGAAATGAATAATTGAATGGCTTTGTATTTTGTTTATATTGTTTTTTTTTCTGGCACAATCTTAAACAATGTATAAGTGGAACTGGATAATCTGCTTACTTAATGGAATAATGAAAATGCCTCTGCTAATATAATCATAGCTTCCCTAATATTTGAAATCCGATCCCTTCGGGGTCCTGCTGTGACTTTCTTGGAGCCTATGACAAACTTCTTAAGTGAAGCAATTTTCTTAACAGGTACAGAATAACAGAGTTGGAAAGGATCTTGGAGATCTTCTAGTCTAACCCCCTGAACAAACAGGAGATCCCATACCATTCTGGTCAAATGGCTGTCCAATCTCTTCTTATAATTTTCAGTGATGGAGCACCCATAACTTCTCACTGTCAGGAAATTTCTCTTATGTTCTAGATTGGATTGCTCCTTGATAAATTTCCATCTGTTACAAGATCATTCATCTGTCTTTTGTTTCTAAGATGAGACTGGAATTCATAGTCCTCCATTTTTTAGCCTATGCAAATCTGATCCTCCTTGATCTCTTAGTGGCTTTTGATACCATCATCAATGATGATATTCTTTTAAACTGGTTCCATTGGATTGGATTGGATTGGATTGGAGTGTGTGTGTGTGTATGCGTGTATGATAGAGGGAGAGGGAGAGAAACAGAGAGACAGAGAGTGGGGGATATTTGTTATTTGATATACCATCTAGAGCTGCAATTACACGAGTTGGATAAAACTGCATCTTCTGATTCAGTCAATTTATAGTCAAGTCTTGTGTTTTCTGTTGAATTTGACTATGATATTCTGGACCCATAAAAATATTAGTAATTGATGTGGATTTCATTAGGACATGGAAGTTAGCTTGCGACTACAATTTTCCCTGCATCATGAAAAAAGTACTTGAGGTTGGGTTTTTATTGCATTAAAAAGAGATTGTGTCAATTAATTTATTGTACGTAAAGACAGCTTACTTTTAATTCCACATGTGATACTATGACTACGTATCAGAATGGTCAAACAAATGGCAACTTCAGATCTCAATAAATAAATGCTCTGTCCTACATATTGGCAAAAAAAATCAGAAAATAAAATACAGGCTGAATAGTCAAGACCTTGTTGATGACCCAAACTCTGTCAAGGATCTTGGAGTACTCATCTCAAATGACCTAACTGCTAGAGCCCACTGTAACTACATAGCCAAAAAGGCACTAAGAGTTGTTAACCTAATCTTACGTAGCTTTTTCTCTGGTAATATTACACTAATAACTAGAGCATACAAAACGTTTGCTAGACCAATACTCGAATACAGCTCATCAGTCTGGAACCCACATTACGTATCTGATGTTAACACAGTTGAGAAAGTCCAGAAATATTTTACAAGAAGAGTTCTCCACTCCTCTACTCGTTGCAGAATATCTTATGCCACCAGACTCGAAATTCTAGACCTAGAAAACCTTGAACTACGCCGTCTTCGGTCCGATCTTAGTATATAAAATCATACACTGCAATGTCCTACCTGTCAATGAATACTTCAGCTTCAACCATAACAACACAAGAGCAAACAATAGATACAAACTCAAGGTTAATTGCACCAAACTTGATTGCAGGAAATACGACTTCAGCAACAGAGTGGTTAATGTCTGGAATACTCTACCTGACTCTGTAGTTTCTTCCTCAAACCCCAAAAACTTTAACCTTAGACTGTCTACTATTGACCTCACCCCTTTCCTAAGAGGTCTGTAGGGGGCATGCATAAGCGCACCAATGTGCCTACCGTCCCTGTCCTATTGTTTCTTTTATATTTTATTTTTCTTATATGTATCCATGTATTCATAACTATGTTTTACTTATACCTATTATCTTGTAAGCAATTGACAAATAAAATAAATAAATAAATAAATAAATAAATAAATAAATAAATGTATGTTATATAGCAATTACAGACTGCTAAGAAAGTGGGCAAATAGGAATTGTTCTGTTTTGGAAAAGTACAAGTGCCTGTTGATTTATTGTTTGAGTGCTGGTAAAGGAATTTTCAAAGCTTCTGTTCTTCCTTGGTATGGTTGTGTTTTTAAACCAGAGGATGAATAAAGTTTTCTAAGAGAAAGTGTTTTCAAATAGATGATCATGGTCTGTAAATTAAGATATATGACTCATCATAGCATTGGAACTAATCAGTCATTGTAAAAAGGAGAAAGGCAGGTAGAATATTATTGGTGTACATAAGAACAGTAACAATCAGAAGGCAGAATTAGTGTATACATAATCTTTTGTTTATGTCACCTCACTTCTTGATATGCAAATACAATAATTTTTTAAGTATTCAAATATGATGTCAGAGACAAGTGTATCAATGATAGATAATGCCATTCAATGTAACAAGAAATGGTATTACTCTACAAATCATTGCAAGGACAAGGTTTCCTGGGAGACTGAGTCTTCTCTTTTACCAATTTCTAGCATTGTAATAGTTCTAGTATCAGTATAAAAATTATTATGGTTCCCAGGAATTGCTTCATAAGTACATTTCCAATATTTAATCCAGTTAAATTTTGACCACCACTGGCTATGACCTAACGAAAAGCCACACACACTAATTCTGATCTTTCACAGCAATTTTTAATACTGCTTCCACCAATTCACTTCAGGGATTTATTTACTATGCCAGGCACATTTTATAGCTCCATTTATCTCCTTCGCTCTTCTTGCCAGGCAAATCCAGGAAATCAACTTTGTGTCCTGGCCTCCAAAAATACGCAAGAGGATATTACTAGGCATTTGGGCAAATTAATATATGGCAGTATTATTATTTTTGTTAGTCTTTTAGAAATTCTTTTAAAGAATTTCATCAAGCTTTCCTGGAAACCAGTTTGAAAAATCCTGCTGAAGTTTAGCAAATGAGAACTGTATATTGTAAATTGCAACTATATTATACATTTAATATAACATACTATATTTTATATCATATACTCTTTAACTGTTTGTTGATTGAAGGAACGAGGGAGATGCAGAAATTGAGTGATGATGAAAAGAGCAATGGAGGAGATACCTTATTCACTCCTGAGGTAAATCAGTTTTCTCCATTCTAGTAAGATCAACTAGATATCAACTCCCATAATTCCAGCCAGTGAAATCAAGTGTAATAAAGAATAACTTGCAGAAAATAATCTGTAAAGGTCCTGAATAAACCTGAATGTCCCTGCTGTGAGAAACTTCCTGAAGACTCTATTTGGCCTTGAAAATCCAGATTCAGTGGCAAAACAGAGCCAGAGCTAATATCTATTTCCATCATCACATAGTAATCCAGATTTTTGTAACCCTCATATGCAGCTCTAGCCTTTCCTTAACCCCAGACAATGGTTTTTCAGCTTTCTACTTTCAGAGAACTTCTAACCTCAGCAAATGTTTACTGAGATGTATACAAATATGAAACATGACAGTTTCTATTACCCAAATTGCTGAGTTCAGAATTTGTCCCATGTGAAAGGAAAGTACACATTCAGGGCACTCCCCTACAAAGAGTTCTCCAACCATTTTGAAAGTGGCTTTAAACTTCTAGTGATATCAGCAGTGTTGGAAAGCTGACCCAGTTTATTTCAGGCTCAGCTACGGTGTGGTGTAAATCACTGCAAAACTAAATGTCTGGTTGCTATTTTATGATCCTATAGTTCTGTTTCCACGTTGGTCTTCTGCTGGGTTTTGAGCTTCAGTTCCTGTAAGGAAAATCTAGCTTGATGCTTTTGCAGCTGCGTCTCAGCAGTCCAGTTTAAATGGGCTTCAGTTGACAAGTTATTTCATCAATTTTCCTCTTCTCTTCAACAGCTTACCAACTGCCAAAGTACTGAGCCTTTTTCTTTTCTTTTTCCCCCATGGGTATAAGGAAGGATGAACACAGTTTGCCTTCAGATTGCTTTTATGACTTTGGAAGGTAAAAGCAAAAATGTATCAAAATACAGCTAACTTTCCTTTGGATAAATATTGTAGCAGAAGGCTATTCACTATGATTCTTTTCTCATTGGTAAGTATCTTAGGAATGAAATGATGCTTTTTAAAATAACTATTTTAATATATCTGACTCCTGCAGCATATCATGTATGCCCTTTCATATGCAAATAAGAAACTTCCTAGGGCCCCATGAATGCCCCTTCTTTGATCTGCCAATGTTAAGATCTCACTTATAAAAGTCTTCATAATTATATTTTTGAATACAGTCTTGTGGTTACATAAATCAGAATCTTTCAGTCAATTACCTTTCTGAAAGTTCAATTTCAAGAGATGTCATTCAGAGCACTAGGCAATTCTGCCTGTGCTTATTACTAAATTTTTGCAGTTCATAACTTAAGAGATAGATTCAATTTCTGGCCCTGGTTCTTTATTGGTAGCCATTTAATCATCCAGAGATAGCCATTTCATTAGTTTCAGTAGGAGGCATTTATTTATTTATGGGACTTTCTTCCTCATTCACATTTGACTCACAAATAATATATATTAGTGTTTCTCAACCTTAAGATGGTAATTTTAAGAAGTTTGGACTTTTAATCCAACATGCTGGCTGGAAAATTCTAGGAGTTAAAGCCTACACATCTTAATGTTGACAATACTGAGAAATACTGATATACACAACAAAAGCAATAATATAAAGCGATACAATTTTATATGTATAGTAATTATAGTAGTACAATTATATCTTCCATCACCATTCATTTATATTACATCACTCTGAGCAGTGTGGTCAGGATTCTGGAACTGCTAGATCTTAACAAGTCTCCAGAATATCAGAAAGGTCCATTTTGTTCTGTAGAAGAATCTCCAGAGAGACTCTTCTTCTCATATGGCATAATCTATCCAATCTCAGCAGGCATAAAAATCTGTGAAGATTCTACCCAGAACTGACAGTTTTACAAATCCTATGTAGCACTTTATATATAATAACCAGCACTTTAATAGAGTTTTATGCAAAATAACTGGCACCCTAAATTGCACTTTGTAGTAAACCTCGAGAGTCCTCTTGACCTAAGGCCCTAAGAATGACCTTCTCAAGTTAGGAATTGCATGATAAACTCAGCTTGGCACGACACGTAGGCAAATAGTTACAGAAACTAGCTGACTACAAAAATCTTGTTAATAGATAATCACTCTATCTTAGCACACAACAGTGGTCGCATCCTGCCATGGCGCCATTAGAATTATACTTCCTTGCTCCTCTTCACATATGTCTCGCTTCCCCCCTCCCTGATAAAACTGCAAAATAAAAGAGGGTGGTGCGTTGCAATCGGGGGATTTCTTCATCTACCCCGGGCACAACGTGCTCTCTCACCTTGAGAAACTATGGTGTCTGTGTCAATTATTGATTCTAGTACTTAAGTACTCACCCTCGCGAGGGTCCCTCTAAATTTCACCCCTGCGGGGGCTCTACGGGCTGATCAGAGAACCTAAGGACAACGAGCAAACCGCGACAACGCGACAACTGGGGGCTCGTCCGGGATCTCTCCCTTCTTCAGCTCCACGGCGTGACTTCTGTCTAGAGGTGCGCTGCCTTCACTCCCGTTGCTACGCACCTGGCAAAGGCTCTGTACAATCGTAAGTAATGGGCTCCTCACTCTCCAAAGTTTCGTCAGTTCATAGGGACGAACTTTACCACTTAGTGAAGAAGACTAATTGTTTGCAGAAAATTAACGGCACCACTGTATATACCTTGTCTAGAAAATCTATCACCTCCTTCTTGCTTTACGTGGAACAGCACTGTCCTGCTTATCCGGCTGAGGGCACGCTGCATCGCACTTCGTGGGAACGCTTGGGAAAATATCTGTATGATGTCCCCAGAGCTCCACCGGACATTCTTATATCCTGGCGTGCGATAATGGCTGCGCTCAATACTATCTACCCCTCCACCACTCTCCCTGAGTCTTTATCTCTTGCCTCTAAAACTGCTAAGTCTCCTGCTGTTCACTTTGATTCTTCTCCCCCACCTTACCAATCTGTTGCCTCTTCGGATGATATTCCTCAGCTTGCCTCTGCCCCTCCTTTTCACTCTGACACTCCGCACAATCGTCTGCAGCCTTCCTCTCCTTCTGTCTCTCCCATTCCTACTGATTCTCCGTCTCCACATCCATTGGGGGGAAATATTACTGCTATCCTGGCTTCTCCTTCCTTCACCTTAGAATCTTGTGATATACCTTCTGCTTACCCTATGACTCTTGTTCCGGGAGCCCCTGGCGCTCCTGTTCATAACAACATAGAGTTAAGAGTGTTGAAAAATTTAAAAGAGGCTGTAAATATGTATGGACTGCAATCCACTTACACTCGTGGCATGCTTGATTCTCTCGTGTCTGCTAACACTGTAATGCTGTTATATGATTGGAAGATGTTGTTTTCTATGCTTATGACTCCTGCCCAGTATGTTGTTTGGCAGTCTGAATATGAAAAATTAGTAGATGCTGAAATAAGACGAGGCCTCCCTAATCTGGTCATTGCTGATCACTTAAAGGGAACCGGATTATACTCCACCCTGATTCAGCAACAAACTTCCCCTCGCCGTGCCTTTGCAATCATTCATCTTTGTGCGATGAATGCCCTGAAACGTGTGGATGACTCAGACTCTAAATCCACACACACCTTTTTGAAGGTAGTGCAGGAGGTTGACGAGTCTTACTCTTCATTCGTTAACCGTTTGCAAACCGCTCTGGAACGCCTCGTGGCCAGTCTCGGGGTACTGCACCCTATGCTGCCAAGCCAAAAACTGTTTGCCCTCGTTGCAGAAAAGGTTTTCATTGGGCTTCCCAATGTCGCTCTAACCCTCCTCCTGCTCAGCAATCGGAAAACTAGGCATGGGGTCTTCAGCTAACCCCGCTACAAAGGCTGAAACTTCTCTTTCCTCTTCTCTTTCCTTTTTACAACCTACTTCTTTCCCTGTACAGCTGACAGAGGACATCGTTTATGATGATCCTGGTTCGGTCTTCACTCTCCCTCTTTCTATCACTGTTCTGAAGCCACTTCCGCCTTCCTTGCCTGTTTTGCTCATACCTAACTCCTCCCTTACCATTGAAGGCGTAGTCGCTGCACCCTTTTTGTACGACTCCTCTTCTCTGAAAAATCTCTCTCTCTCTGCCATTGGCGACCGGTGCTTTTCCCTGAAAGCGGGAACGATTGTGGCTACTCTCATTCTTCTTCCGTCTCCTGAACCCCCTTCTTTGTTTGCTCTACAGCAATCTGTTCAAGCCTCCAAACCTATGTTAACCATATTGCTGAATGGCCAATCTTTTGCTGGCCTGATTGACACCGGAGCTGACGTCTCTGTCATTCGATCCTCTGAGTGGCCATCCTCTTGGCCCCTTGCTGAAACAACTTCAGTACAAGGCGTCGGTGGAGCGCAGGCAGCAAAGGTTAGCTCACTTTGGCTTACTGCCTCTACGCCTCATTCCTCTGTGACTGCTTATCTTAAACCCTTTGTCCTTCCATTACATTGCAATTTGTGGGGCCGTGACCTGCTATCTCAACTCCACACTTCTCTCTACATACCTTGAATTATGGCTATTTCTCCTCTTTTTCTCACTCTGAAATCAAATATTCCTGTTTGGATTGATCAATGGCCTCTTACAAAAGAAAAATTAAACGCACTTCACACTCTCGTTCAACAACAATTGGCAGAAGGGCATATTGAACCATCTACCAGCCCATATAACACACCAGTGTTTGTAATTAAAAAGAAAAGTGGCAAATGGCGCCTCCTACAGGATCTCCGTGTTCTGAACGCTATATTGCAACCTATGGGCCCATTGCAATGCGGCCTTCCAAATCCAAATTTAATTCCTGTAACATTTGATCTCATAATCATTGACCTCAAAGATTGTTTTTTCTCCATCCCGCTGATACCAGAGGACAGGATACTATTTGCCTTCACCGTTCCTGAGTTTAATAATTCTAAACCTACAGCTAGATATCAATGGAAAGTTCTTCCCCAAGGAATGCTCAATTCTCCTACGATGTGTCAATATTTTGTAAATAGAGCTTTACAACCCTATCGGGACAAATTTCCTGAATTTTTAGTGTATCATTACATGGATGACATCCTGATTGCAGCTGATGGTCCTAAAGGTACAGTATGTAAAACTTTTCCATGTCTTCTCTCTCTCCTTGCTCTTGCAGGACTGCATGTAGCACCAGAAAAGGTGCAGTCTCATTATCCGTTACAATATTTAGGACACAAGGTTTTAGCCTCCACAGCTTCACCTCACCTTCCTGTTCTCACACTCCCTCAACCTGCAACCTTGGTTCAGTTACAGCAATGCCTGGGCACGCTCAATTGGGCACGCCCATATCTTTCCATTTCAACTCATACTCTCTCGCCATTATTTCAAGCATTGGTCGGCCTTAAGCATCCAGCAGATCTCATTTGGCTGAATGAGCAACAGCTTAATGCTCTTAAAGAAATCAACAGTGCCTTGCATACCCATTGGGTGGACCGCTCATTACACAATCATGCACTCTCATTGGCGCTTCTTCCCACACCCACACTACTTACAGCAATCATCGTTCAAATCTCGACTTCAAAGAAGTTACACATTTTAGAGTGGATTCACCTTCCTCATACCCCAAAAGCATCAATCACCACAAGAGCTGCACAAATGGCTCTTCTTATAGAACGGGGGAGGAAAAGAGCTAGAGCCTTGATGGATGTGGATATCTGCACGCTTTACACTCCCTGCAGACTAACACAATGGGAACCACTCTTCCAAAATTCTGATGCGTTACAAGATGCGTTGGAAGGGTGGCAAGGGAATGTCTCTTGCCATCTACCACCAGACCCACGCATACAAGTGCTGAAAACAATTCCGCTCACTCTAGAGACTCCTTTAGTACAACAACCAGTGAAAGATTGTCTTACTGTATTCACTGATGGTTCTAAAACCATCGGGGCTTGTGTGTGGCAAACTGACTATCAATGGCATAAAAAACTTACCACACCACAACCTTCTGCTCAACAGGCTGAACTGTCTGCCTTCAATATGGCACTCACACTTTTTCCCAACCAGTCAATTAATGTAATATCTGATAGTCTGTATGTGGCACAATTGGCCTTGAATATATTTGATGCCTACATTTCTCCTGCAACCCCTTCTCCTTTAATGACGCTTTTTTTTACAGTTACAAGACCTATTGAAGGAAAGGAAAGAATCTCTGTTTGTGGCCCACATCAGAAGCCATCAGCATCTGCCCGGATTTCTTTCAGAAGGCAATCACATGGCAGATGAGGCCTGCAAGTTGCATTTGTTACCAATCCTGCAGAATAACACCTTAACAGCAGGAGAAAGTCATGATTATTTTCATCAAAATAGAAAGGCTCTGGTGAGACAATTTGGAATTACTCATCAAGAAGCCGCGGCAATTGTTCAACAATGTCCTACATGTAGTCTGCAGGCACGAAGTGTCCCAGAAGGAGTAAATCCTAGAGGCACCGAGGCCTGTGACACATGGCAAATGGACGTTACTCAGTATCCATCCTTTGCGCCCTGGAAGTATATTCACGTGTCTGTAGACACTTACTCTGGGTTCATCATGGCCACACTGCAAAGGGGGGAGACTACTAAAAACACTATCAATCATTGCATTCAGACCTTTGTAACACTGGGATGTCCAAAAATTTTAAAAACAGACAATGGTCCTGCATACACGAGCTCCTCCTTCTCGGAGTTCTGTCATCATTGGTCCATTGTACACAAATTTGGAATTCCATTCAATAGCCAAGGCCAAGCTATTGTGGAAAGAGCAAATTTAACACTCAAAACGGCCCTTGATCGATACATGGGGAAAAAAGGCGTACGCCCCCCGAACCTCCCAGCGTTACAGAATGTGTTAAATGTATGTTTATATACCTTGAACTTTCTGAATCTTACTGGCTCTCCTTCTTCTACGGCTGCTTCTCGTCACTTTACCACACCTCCTGTCCCTACCTCCAGACCTCTTGTTTATTTCAGGCAACTTCCAGATCCGAAGTGGAAGGGACCTGTGCAACTGATCACTTGGGGCAGAGGATACGCTGCTGTTCAACTTCCTGATCGTGTTCTTTGGGTGCCTGCGCGCTGTGTTCGACCTTATCATGGGGAGGCTAAGGACAAGTGTTCCTCTCCTAGCCCTTCTGATTCTGATATCTCCTGTCTTTTCTCAGTTTCGGGCTGATCCTGCTGTTATCTTCGCCCCTCCGTTCACACGCGTTACCTTTACCTTTGAAGACATATCTCTTTCCGCCTGTAATTATGCCTTTCAACATCAAGGCCGTGCCTTGCGTCCTTCACCTCACGTTTCTCTTCTGTATGGCTACCAACCCTGTCGGGTCTACCTACATGTCTATGTCACTGCGAATACGGTGGGACCTTATTCCTGCTTAGGCTTTCTTGCTTCCCGTCAATCCTTCAATCATACAGTTTATCTCTTTTCCATTTTCTCTGTAACGCGCCCCCCACTACCCTCTATGTTTCTTTCTTGGCTCCTTTTGTCTCAATCTTCTCCTCAATCTTTTTCCCATACCCTGGTGCGCCACTTCTCCTGCTGCCAACCTCCCTGTGATACCACCAGCTGCCTATGGGATGCACCTGGCTCCCATCTCCCTGACCGCTATCCTGGTTCCTGGTCACCGCTCCGCGGACAACGAATTCGTAGACAGCTTCTTGAGTCCTCTCCACATCCTAAATTCAACTCCTTGATTCACACGCACCGTTATAACAATGAGGGAGCACTGCATCTTCGCTCTCAGGCCCTCTCCTGTTACCAGAGGTCTCCAATCAAGAAAAAGGGAATCATCCGGCGCTGGTTTTTCAACAATACCATACATCTACAAGACTCACCCAAATATACCATCAATTATCATTTTAGAGCAACTCATCTTTCAGTAACAGATCTGACCCTCTCAGACTTTGGTCTATATCAATGTGAAATTACAAAAATGGTACGAGGCTTTGCCACTTCTTCTCGGCTGACATTATCCCTACACCAAAAGTTTATCCCCCCCCAACGGAGGACACGAAGTGCACTCACCTCCCAAGATGCCAAACATTGCACCCCCTGCTTGCAAAAAACTCAACAGGGGCAGACCATCAGAACTACATTAATATATCACACTCATTTTATTTGCACCAAACCATCCACGCACACTTGTGTGTGGAATAGCACGACGTATAGTATTTGTGAAGATAACAACAAACAAACCTGTTATGACCCCACAGGCCCCACTCATCGCTACAACATCCTCATCACTGTCGGAGCCGGCTCATCGAAAAAGACACTGGTCAATCATGACTTTTATAATCCGAAGGTATCCCAATCGGTCACTTTTGATGCCTGCGAAGCCATGGACTATGGCACAAACGAATGCGGCTCACTTGTCTGGCGACGGACATATTCCAGCAACGAAAAGTACATCTGTGCCAGAACTTCAAATCAACACGACCCCTGTGGCAAAGGCACCTACTGCAATGAATGGAAATGTGTGGACTTTCAATCCAGAGGGCTCGACACCATACCCAAGAGGGATAACCTTAAAAAACTCTATATCACCCGTCTTAGAGTTCCCGATTCCAACTGTATGCAACATCAGTGCAATCCCATCAATCTCACGTTTCCAGTATCGGAAAATTGGCTTTCCTTCCAAACATGGAAAGGTACTGACAATGACTATGGCTTGGGTATTGATGGGACAGGAACCAACCCTTCAGTAGCCATCAAAATAATAGTAAGCAAAATTTCCATAGACTCAACCAGACACTCCTTATTTCATTCTGTTTATTCGGAATTGGCAAAATTGACTCACCTGACCGTACCACATGAGGTGCGCAACACCTTTGTACACCTTGCAGAGACTATTGCTAAATCATTGCAAGTTAAAAATTGCTTTGTGTGTGGGGGAACTACGATGGGGGAACAATGGCCGTGGCGGGCCCAGGAAATTAACATCACCCATGTCATAACTAATTGGTCCAACTTTGCTACCCTGTTTATTACCTATTTTTATTTCAATGATCAAACGTAGTTTAAATGCTATTGCCGAAGCTAAAGCTGCTGCGCAACTTAATCTCTTAATGCAAAATCATGTATATATGGCAATTCCAACTGAGGAGTGCAAAGCTCCGCTTTTGCACTTATGTTCCGATGACGACACTGATAACCTGCCCTTGAACGAGGTTGTGCAATCGGATCGGGATGTCCCGGAGGGTATGTCCTTATCCAAGCACTATGATACTCCAAAGGAGAAAGGCTTATATTTTGAATCGGATATCGCGGCACCTTAAAAACAAAGAAAAGAGGACTTGTAGTAAACTTCGAGAGTCCTCTTGACCTAAGGCCCTAAGAATGACCTTCTCAAGTTAGGAATTGCATGATAAACTCAGCTTGGCACGACACATAGGCAAATAGTTACAGAAACTAGCTGACTACAAAAATCTTGTTAATAGATAATCACTCTATCTTAGCACACAACAGTGGTCGCATCCTGCCATGGCGCCATTAGAATTATACTTCCTTGCTCCTCTTCACATATGTCTCGCTTCCCCCCTCCCTGATAAAACTGCAAAATAAAAGAGGGTGGTGCGTTGCAATCGGGGGATTTCTTCATCTACCCCGGGCACAACGTGCTCTCTCACCTTGAGAAACTATGGTGTCTGTGTCAATTATTGATTCTAGTACTTAAGTACTCACCCTCGCGAGGGTCCCTCTAAATTTCACCCCTGCGGGGGCTCTACGGGCTGATCAGAGAACCTAAGGACAATGAGCAAACCGCGACAACGCGACAGCACTTGAAAACAAATCGGTGACCACAACAATAGTGCTGCATGACAATAATATATCTGACTTGTAAGCATACATGTACTGTAGCTACAAATGCCAGTTAAAGTTTTGGTATTATCCTTAATAAGAGCTAATTCATGTGGAGTGAATTCTAGTGATTCAAGGGAGTGGTGAGAAGTGTGTGAATTACTTGCATCATGGACAAACATAATGACTTCAAGATTTCTCCTGAACTGAGTTAAAACTCTGAATTAATTATCAATTACCCTATTCAGAGAGCATTTCCTGAGGATTAATGACTGTCTGGAAAGACTTTAATGACTAAGATCCATCCAGAGATTCCATTAACTCAAGATAATCACTAGACCCCAGCCCATGCCAAAATCATTGTTTCTATTTTCAGATGCATTTTATATTTACATAAAATGGCTCAAATGGATTTTTCTCCTTGAACAGATAATGATGAGATTATAATTATTTTATGCAGTATCATTTCTTGGTCAATTGATGTCCTGTGCATTAGTGAAAAAAACTATAATAATTATACCTTTTCTATGTGGACTGTAGAAGTCTACAGTGGAGATCTGTTCTTTTCCACCTCCCAGGATATTTATATTTACATTTATATTCAAACATACATTGATTTAGAAATGTCAGCTCTTAATAGATACAACCTCTATTAATAGGAGTGTGTTGCCAGTAGTGAGTTTTATGAAATACAATGCAGAGTGTTAATTTAAAAAGTCAATAAAAGTAAATGCCAGAACAAGTTTTGTTGTTTTAGCATATCTGGTTTTCCCAATAATTAAAGTTCTGTAGTCAGAGTACAGCATTACTAAAACATTAAAAGTTTCTGAAAGTTTGGAAAGGAAGGGGGAAAATAAAATTTAATTAATAAAAAATTATTCCTTTCCCTTCTCCTCCCCCATCACTCTACTTCTTGTTACAGTAGCCTAAGAAGGAAAAAAAACTTCCCTGGCCAGCTTGACCAGTAGGTCCTGTGGGTTCCATTTGAGAGGTGGTATTCAGCAGATTCTGACCAGTATGTTAGGTTTTCTTTAAGAACCTGAACTATATTGGTTTACTATATATGGTTGCAAGTCATAATGACTCAGCACTCTACTGAAGCCACGATATGTGATTGGTTTCAAGAAGCAGGAGTACTATATAGCAAGAAGCCAGAGAGCACATGTTTGGCTTCTACTAGTGTGAGCTTTTACTTTGGCTTCTACTTGGGCTGCTCCTTGGCTACTGCTGCAAGTATCTTCATCACTCTGTTATTATATCTCTCCATTGCTGCATGGATGTATTGAAGATGCTGTATTGCTGTTATGCCTAATGACTATGGTGGTTAGTTATATAATCTATTGATTGAAGAACTGTGTATGTGATTTAGAACCCGATAAGGAATTAAGTCTTACTGCATATGCTGATGCAAGTTTTGCAAACGATGTTAAAACAAGGAAATCAACATCAGATTTGATAATGTTAGGAAATGCAATGATTGAATGGCAGTCAATTAGACAGCAACATATCAGTCTTTCAACAATGGAAGCTGAATTTTCTTGTTTATCTTTGTTATGTACAAAGCTGATTTATTTTAAACAATTATGTTTGATATGTTTGAGTTGGATGTAAGTAAACCATTTACTGTGTACGAAGATAACTAGGCTGCTATAAAATTAGCAACTAGTATTGCTGTTAAAACAAGATCAAAGCATACTGATTTAAGGTATCTTAATGTACGGCAATGTGTGGAAAATAAACTGATTGTGCTAAAGTATTGTGAGAGTGAACAGAATATAGCTGATAACTTCATGAAGGCACAAGGTTTTCAGAAACACAATGATTGTTGTAAGAAATATGGTTTAACTCTGTAACACTATAAATATGCATTGTAACTTTGTGAATGTGTATATATATGTATATATATATTTGGTTGTATATATATAGTAAACCAAAGGGGAGTATGTTAGGTTTTCTTTAAGAACCTGAACTATATTGGTTTACCATATGTGATTGCAAGTCATAATGACTCAGCACTTTACTGAAGCCACGATATGTGATTGGCTACAAGAAGCAGGAGTACTATATACCAAGAAGCCAGAGAGCACATGTTTGGCTTCTACTAGTGTGGGCTTTTACTTTGGCTTCTACCTGGGCTGCTACATGGCTACTGCTGCTTCTACTCGGCAAATATTTTCATCACTCTGTTATTGTATCTCTCCATTGCTGCATGGATCTATTGAAGATGCTGTATTGCTGTTATGCCTACTGACTATGATGGTTAATTATATAATCTATTGATTGAAGAACTGTGTATGAATATTGGACTGGATCTTGGACTGTGCTTATACTCCTGTATATAAAACTCTTTACCCTTCAACCTCTGTGCTTGTGTGACTCTATACTCACTGCTACAATTTTGCATGCTCCTTCCATTCTCTGCATACTCCTTGAAGACAAGGAAACTCTGCTAATACTTATCATAGTTCTGCAGAACTGGTAGCAGAAATTTTGAGTAGTTTGGAGAACCAGCAAATACCGCCTCTGACTGGCCTGGCCCCCATCTATTCTCTGCCTCCCAAGTCCTAGCTCATCAGCTGGGTCTTCTTTTGTTGCCCTGCACAGGAGAATGGAGCTGGAAAGCAGGTTAGTGGGGTGGGAAGGGAATGGGATTTTTGCAGATTTTGCAGTAATCTTCCCCTAGGAGTGGGGTGGGAATGGAGATTTTATAGTATCCTACCCCTGCCATGCCCACCAAGCCACGCCCACCAAGCCATGCCCAGAGAACCAGTAGTAAAAGAATTTGAATCCTACCACTGTTCCATTCCCTCTGGATAATCACAGGTGCCTTAGCTCAAACTTGGTAGAAGTATTTTAGAACTTCAAAACGTTCGGGGTAGATTTAAAAAGTCTTATAATGCACTAGAATGAAGCCACAATAATTACTTGCCTTAGTCAACAAGTGTTGGAAGTTTCCTGCCTATTGTAGTATTTTTCTTCTGGAATTTCATTTTTATATGAATCAGCTGTAATGTTTTTAAAGCTACTGAAAGATTTTGAGCTTATCATGGATGTTTTAATATACAATAAAGATATGGCAGCATTTTAGATGTTTATATTTATCTTGGTCTACATAAATGTTTTATGTTGATGATCTTGGTAATTTATATTTTATATGGATTGTAAATCTCAGTGAATCCAGATTGTTTTTATTTTATTTATTTATTTATTTCAAATTTTAAATACCACTCCCATCTCCCAACGGGACTCGAGGCGGTTTACAGCCAAATAAAATACAATCTAATACAATATTTAAAATACAATTAAAAAGATTGAATGAGTGGCTGAGGATAAAACAAACTAAGATCTTAAAAAGTTAAAACCAATTAAAATCAATTAAAAACCCTATCAATAACTCTAGGCCAGACCGGCTTGATGGAATAGGTGGGTCTTCAGCGCACGCTGGAAGGCTAGTAGGTCAGGGATGGTCCTCATCTCCGGGGGTAATTCGTTCCAGAGGGAGGGTACTTCCACAGAGAAGGCCTGCACCCTTGGGATCGCCAGCCGGCACCATCCAGCCAGCGGTACCCCGAGGAGACCTGCTCTATGGGAGTGCACTGGCCGACAGGAGGCTGATGGTGGCAGTAGGTGGCCCCGTACGTATCCAGGTCCCAAGCAATGGGGCGCTTTAAAGATGACCACTAGCACCTTGAATTGCACCCGGAAGGCCACCAGGAGCTAATGCAGCTCGCACAAAAGTGGTGTCACATGGGAGCTCTGAGAAGCCCCCCAAACCACCCGCGCGGCCGCATTCTGCACCAGCTGGAGCCTCCGGATGCTCTTCAAGGGGAGCCCCATGTAGAGAGCATTGCAATAGTCTAGACGGGAGATGACAAGGGCAGATGTGACCATGTGAAGTGCACCCCGATCCAGAAAGGGCCACAACTGGTAGATCCTACGGACCTGACAAAAAGCCCCACTGACAACGGCCACTATATGTTCTTCTAACAACAGCCGTACATCCAGGAGGACACCCAGATTGCACGCCCTCTTCGTGGGGGCAAGAATTTTCCCCCCCCACGGCCAGTGATGGAGTTAACTGGCTATATCAGGGTGCCAGAAAGCACAGCCACTCGGTTTTGGCCGGGTTGAGCTGAAGCCTGTTTTGCCCCATCCAACCCCGCATAGCCTCCAAGCACCAGGTCATCACTTCCATGGCTTCATCGGGGTGGCCTGGAGTAGAAATGTACAGCTGCGTATCATCAGCGTACTGATGGAACTCTGCCCCAAAGCCATGGATGATCTCACTCAGCGGCTTTACATAAATGTTGAACAGCAGAGTTGAGAGCACAGACCCCTGAGGTACCCCACAAGTCAGGAGTCTCGGGGCTGATCTCTGCCCCCCTGCCAACACAAATTGCGAGCGGTCAGAGAGGAAGGAGGAGAACCACCGTAATACCTCCCACCCCTAGCCCCCCTAGCCACCGCAATAGGATACTGTGGTCGACAGTATCAAAAGCCACTGAGAGATCTAACAGGACCAGGACAGAGGAACAACCCCTGTCACGGGCCCTCCAGAGATCATCCACCAACGCAACCAATGCCGTTTCTGTGCTGTACCCGGGCCTGAAACCTGATTGGCATGGATCCAAATAGACAGCTTCATCCAGGTGCCACGGGAGCTGTCGTGCCACCACACTCTCAACAGCCTTCAACATAAAACGAAGGTTGGAGACCAGACGATAATTAGATAATAAAGTTGGGTCCAGGGATGGTTTCTTGAGGAGGGCTCTCACTACCGCCTCTTTCAAGGTGGCAGGCAGAAACCCCTCATTCAAGGAAGCATTAATAATACCCTGGAACCAACCTTGTGTCACCTCCCAAGTGGCCAATACCAGCCATGAGGGACATGGATCCAGTAAACATGTGGTGGCATTAAGCCCACCCAGCATCTTGTCCACGTCATCGATGGTCACAGGATCAAACTCCCCCCAAATGACCTCTCCGAACTCCGCCCCTGCCCCCCCATCCAGAGTTGCCCAGTCAGAGTCCAACCCATCCCGGATCTGAGTGATTTTGTCCTGTAGAAAATTTGAAAAATCCTCAGCCTGCCCTTGCAAAGGATCCTCCCACACTCCCACTTCTAAAAGGGAGCGGGTCACCCTGAAAAGGGCGGCTGGGCGATTTTCTGTGGATGCAATAAGGGCGGAAAAGTGGGAACGCTTTGCCACCCTTATCGCCACTAAATAGGTCCGTAATAGTGTTCGATCAGATCCGGAGAGGGTGGCCCTCCAACCACTCTCTAGGCATCTTTTCCAGTGCTTCATCTCCCTCAGCTCCTCAGAAAACCATGGAGCTGATTGGGATCAGCACCGGATCGGCACCGGGTCAGAATTGTTGTGGATTCAGCAGTCACCAATCTAATCAATGCACAAATAAATAATCCTAAACTATGCCAGAATTAAACTTGTATTCTCCTCCTTATTCTGATACTGTCCAAGGGTAGCTTCAATGTACATATGATATGTTAAATTTTGCTGCCCATTACCTGGGAGAGAAATCAGGTGATTGTACTATAGTAACTAGGAACACGGTAATAGAGTATGGTTTGAAATTGATTTTTGGGACAGCAAATTAGCATGATTTTCTCATGATTCAAAAATGGTGGGCAGCACTACAAATGCGAAGGACCTAAGAATTGTGATGGGAAGTTGCTACTTAACTATAATATTTAAGCCATGTAAATCCCATTATGCAGTGAAGAGTAGTCTTCCAGAATATCCTATTCAGAAGATCGCAGGATAATGCAAATCATGTCATTCAACAGCTTCCTGAATGGCAATAGAATTTCAATCTCTGAAATATGCTGAGTTGGCCTTCTGTTACTATTGTGTTTTCTGATAGCCAATCTGAGGCATTGTACCAGGCATGGAAAATCAAGTCTAGTTCTAAGGTGTTCCAGAAACACCAATACCTTGTAAAGTTTTAGCTTGTGCTCAGATTTTATCTTCAGTTGATATCTAGTTCAATCTACTCTCATTCTTGTCACATATTTAATTTCCCTTTTGTGTTTCACTCTTTATAAAGCTGCATGTGTCCACATTCACTGATTTTCTACTTATAAAGTAACAGACACAAGAAATTACCTTTTTTGTTTCAATTTGTGGCCAAAGGACAAAAATGGGAGCTCAAAGCACAGGACTGTGGAGTCAGTCAGAATGGTTCTTTCTACTAGTAGGGATGCTATGTCTGGCCTGCAATTATAGTAGCTCAGTTTCATCATTTGATTGAATAAAGAAAGGGAAAAGCTGCTGGATTTTGCATGAGACAAGCAGCGTATTCAATTCAAACTCTAATACCAAAATAAGGAGTATAGATACATATTTGAATACTCTCTCTCTCTCTCTCTCTCTCTCTCTCTCTCTCTCTCTCTCTCTCTCTCTCTCACACACACACACACACACACACACACACACAAATATGCCCTGTGTGTGATTTCAGTTGGGAGGCCTTTCTCTCCCACCTATACTCCACATTTGATAACTGTTTATGTTGTTGAAGTTGTGCATGTGAATTTGGGGTGGAGGCAATTTGCCAATCCTGATTAAAAGAAAGAAAGACACCTACATGTTTCAAACACACTTGAATATTGTCAGAATCTTGTCAGCACAATAACAAAATTGTATTTTATTTATTTTTTATTTTTATGTATTTATTTGATTTGTCAATCGCTTACAAGATAATAGGTATAAGTATATACATAGTTATGAATACATAAAATGGGTACATATAAGAAAAATAAAAGAAACAATAGGACAGGGACGGTAGGCGCATTGGTGCACTTATGCACGCCCCCTACAGACCTCTTAGGAAAGGGGTGAGGTCAATAGTAGACAGTCTAAGGTTAAGGTTTTTGGGGTTTGAGGAAGAAACCACAGAGTCAGGTAGAGTATTCCAGACATTGACCACTCTGTTACTGAAGTCGTATTTCCTGCAATCAGGTTTGGTGCGGTTAACCTTGAGTTTGTAACTATTGTGTGCTCTTGTGTTGTTATGGTTGAAGCTGAAGTATTCATTGACAGGTAAGTCATTGCAATGTATGATTTTATATACCATACTTAGATCAGATCGAAGACGGCGTAATTCAAGGTTTTCTAGGTCTAGAATTTCGAGTCTGGTGGCATAAAGTATTCTGCAACGAGTAGAGGAGTGGAGAACTCTTCTTGTGAAATATTTCTAGACTTTCTCAACTGTGCTAATATCAGATACGTACTGTGGGTTCCAGACTGATGAGCTGTATTCAAGTATTGGTCTAGCAAATGTTTTGTATGCTCTAGTTAGTAGTGTGATATTACCAGAGAAAAAGCTACATAGGATTAGGTTAACAACTCTTAATGCCTTTTTGGCTATGTAGTTACAATGGACTCCAGCACTTAGATCATTAGAGATGAGTATTCCAAGGTCCTTTACAGAGCTTGGATCATCAACAAGGTCTTGACTATTCAGCTTGTATTTTATTTTCTGATTTTTTTTGCCAATATGTAGGATAGAGCATTTATTTGTTGAGATTTGAAGTTGCCATTTATTTGACCATTCTGATACATAGTCAAGATCTTTTTGAAGGGTAGCAGTATTGTCTGTGGTATTGAACAGCTTTACATCATCAGCGAAGAGAACGCAGTTGCTCTTAATATGATCACAGAGATCATTTATATAGAGTATGAAGAGGATTGGTTCTAGAACACTGCCTTGGGGGACATCACTATTGACAGGTACAGAATTTGATAGGACACTCCCAATTTTGACCATTTGTTATCTATTTTTGTTATATTTATTTATTCCTACTGCCTTGATTCCAAGCATATTTATCTGAAGACAAATGAATGAAAAAGTGTGTCACCTTAAGGGGAAAAGAGATCACCCTTTTTTCTATCCTGAACATATTTCTGATAGAGGTCTATGGATAACAGTAAGGTCCAACCTTGAAAAACAAAAAGGAAAATTAGATCTCTATGTGCTTTCCTTCAACGGTGCCCTCCTCTTGTTTTGTCTGCTCTCTTTACAGTTTTATTGCAAAGAAGGTGCTCCAACTCTCTGACCTTTTAGTTGTCCTTTCCCACATGTTCTCTTCCTCTCTTCTGAGAAATTATTCAGTTTGTTGAGTTGCAAATATAACCACATCAGATATTTACATAAAGATAATACAATGCCCATTCAAAACAATTTTTATTGTGGAAGTAGCCCTTTCCCCCACTGTTCCTGTATCACTGAACTGAATTTTTCACTGAAAGCTATAAATGCCTGCTGATGTTTTGCTCCAACACTGGAGTTTTTTAAGAAGAGATTGGACAAACATTTGTCTGAAATGATATAGGGTTTCCTGCTTTAACAGGGAGTAAAGACCTCTGAGGTCCCTTCCAAATCTCTTGTTATTCTATTATTTCTTTCAAATTAAGCATTTGACACAACCTCCTGCTATTCTATGAACAGTTGTTTAATCAGTCATTGATCTTTTACAAAGCTGGTTATTTTCTGCCATGGTTTCTAAGTTTATTCTGGCTCTTTTGAGTTTTTTGGCACTTGCTCCTCCTTATAGCACAAAAATGTTTTTTCCTGGTAAACACTTTCTTCTTCAGGACCCCCCCTGATATTGCTTTGATCCCAGCCTGAGAATCCTCCTGGTTCTGTTTGGGTGTTAAAATAGAGATTCTCCCATATCCCTATACCATCCAATGGCATCCTCAAGGATATACATTCTGTTAGGCTTTATTCTCTATTCTCTTGGAGGAGAGTCTGGTGACTAAGAGTGGCTGGGAGATGGAAGCGAATGATAGGAACAGGGGGTAAAGAGGATAGAAAATTTCATGGTAGTATATTTTTTTATGCAGATTTGAGGATGGTCAAAGAACATTAGAACTCAACAGTGTGGAATTTGTATGTGGTGCATTAGATTTAGCCTCTGTTGTTTCAGCTACTTTATTTTGCCACTAAATGACTGGGTTGACACAAAATATTAAACCCTAACCCCATATTAAAAATATGATTGTTTCCACGTGAGGTGGAGAAATGAAATAACTAAACAGAATTATGGTTTAATGTGATAGCCTGGGGTACACCAAATGCTAAGATAATAGCTGGGTTCCTACAATCTTCTGAACCACAAATGAACCAATTCCATATTGTGTAGACCTAGCCTCTGAGTATAATATCCCTGTACCAGGAACTACCCATACCTTGGTGAAATGGAGTTCTAGTCAACAATACTTTTTCTTATTCTCAGAATAATGCCCCTATTTTACCTAAGATTTCCATGATAACAAATGGTCTGTTATCTTGATGGTGGAAAAAAAAGACTCATCTAGCTTTTGGTACTAAATCTTGATTTTTTCTGAGTACCAACATTCTGCTAGCTCCATTCAGTTATCCAGACTCTACTCCAGAGGAATTATGAGGTCATTAAAAGAAGACAATGACCAGGATTTCATTGCCCTAAGCACATAATCACAACTGTCTAGGAATCATGGAGTAGTATATATCACTCAGTGATGCCTTGTGATACTAGCACAATATGGACATCCAGATTTTCAACTCATTCAAAAACAAGATAAAGGTCCACCTCCTGAAACATACAAATTAACCATCAATAAATATTAGGGTTGAATAAAAAGCAATGCCAATACTATAAATTGCCAACAGATGGCAATATTGAGCCATTAGAAACTCTGATGTGTTCTTTGGCATTTGTATTTGTAAAGTTGTATTGCTGTGCATGAAATGGAAGCCTATAATGATACTCATCACATCATCAGTGCACTTTAAGCTATCCACCACAATTGAATTTTCAACTGTCAAAGATATTTCTCCAATGCAAGTTGTTTATGGTGATGGTGTTGATATGAGTACTGTATGTCACTGAGCCAAAAAATGTAAAGATGGTGAACTAGGAAAAGCTAATTTGTACTATCAAGAATGAAATGGCCAATTTGTGATAGCAACTGACAAATTTCACATGAGAAAAAGTTGATGAACTGATTAAGGGCAATCAGGGGATCCTTCAAAGGGAAATTGCTGTCAAGCTTGGCATTTTGTAAGAGTATGTGGGTCACATTAGTGATGTTCTTCAATAATAGAAGGTTAGTGCAAGATGGGTTTCTTGCATGCTGATGGCAGAGATGAAAGCTTTAACAGTTGAAATTTCCAGGCAATTATTGTTATGCTACAAAATTGAAGGTAAGATATTTATTCATAGCACCATGACAGCCTACAAAACATGACTTCATCATTGTGACCCAGAAATCAGTTCATGGAATACTATCACAAAGTTTTACATGAGGGAAAGTATTAAAAACATGAATTTCGGCAGGAAAACTCATGATACAGTTTTTGAGGGATACAAATGATATTTTTCCATGAATCATTATCAACTCAGAGTGCCACACTGCTGTGTTCATAGCTTTGAAACAAAAATGAAGCTTTATGAAGCTTGTCCATCATTGGAAGAAGTGTATACAAAATGGTGAAGAACCAAATGCAGGTAACAAGAATGCTCATTTCAAGGATTATTTTCTTGCTTTGTTTATTAAACTATTCTTATTTATGATACCAGAGATATTGTTTTTCATAGAATTAAAGAGATGAAGAGATTTCAAAGGAATGTTTTCTAATCTGAACACAGCTAAGCAAGGAAGCTCACCAAAAGGTAATCTAGCTTTGTGAGGAATAGACTGCCACCTAGTCAGTGATGCATGCACAGCTGATTCTAACTGGAAGATGTCCTTGAACTCTAAATCTCTACTTTCAGTCGCCTGACCCTGCTATAAAACTCCCATGGTTGCTTAACTCAACTGTGTGCTTAATTTCTTATTACCCTGACTCCTTGGCATGGAAGTTGAGTGGCTTCAACCTTTTTCTCTTTCATAGATAACACATGACAAGACTGAGGTGAAAATGCAATTCTATGAGAAATACCAGCCTCTGAAGATACGTGTGTCTATTATAGTTGGTGACAAACCTAATAATCTCAACACATATGGGAGACGGTTCAGTAATCTGTCATCTTTGATATTACTTGGAATGTGATTTTAAAATTTCCTGTAAAAATAAATGTTAGGGTAAACCATAAAATGACAACTGTAAAATATATTTGCAATGCCATGCAGGCTAAAATCTATAGACTATGTCAGAGTGCAGATCTGTTGTACAGATTATATTAAGCTTTTTGGACATATCTGCAGTTGTGGATGGGGTCAAATACAGGGCTTCTTCCTTGTCCATAAATCACATCCCTGAGCCACTACTCTTGACCGCTGGACTACTATTCCTGTGCAGAGAGAAACATACTGACTGATCTTTGACTCTCTCTGCACCAAAAAAGGCAGCCTTCTTGTCCTGCAGAAAAAGTAAATGACTGTTCATGGCATTTTTTGTAAAAAAGAAAAAAAAAACTCAGGTCCAAAATGTTCTTTTTCTAATCCCTGGGCAGGATGAATCTCACAGTTGCTCAGAAAGTCAGCATGCCTGATGGCTGAACCAGTGGTTTCTAAAAAGCAGCTGATCAATGACAGAGTCTACTAAGACTCTGTCAAAAATACTCTGTTGCTGAGCAGCCAGGGACAATGGACTGGTTTTCTTTGGGCGCTTCCTGAGTTAAAGTGCCACCTGCCAGACAGAAAAATCAGCCAACAACAATAAGAACAAAAAACTCTGTCCATATTGCCTATCCCTAATCTGTTGTAGTAATGTTGCCAAACAAAACAAACAAAAGGGGCAATCATACAAGAGCCTTTCAATGATGGTGCCTTTTATAAAACAACAGAGTTGGAAGAGACCTTTAAGGACTTCTAGTCCAACCCCCTGCTCAAGCAAGGAACTCAATAATATGTCAGACAAATCCTGTTCTTAAAATGTCAGGGCATTATGTGTTACATCATCAACATTGTCAATATTACTATATTGAATTTATTTTGTATTTATTGACATCATTGGTCTGTTTTTAATCTTCATGCTTATACCCTTTTCTGTATGGTTAGTTTGTATATATTTTTTTATTTTTATAAGCATGTTTTATTGTGTATACACTGGCTAAATAGACAAAGGAAGTAATGCATCCATGCTATCTTAGTCCAGATATTGATAAAACAATAATATAATTAAAATATCTATAAACTTACTGAGGTATATTTGTTTAATGTAGCACATTAGGGGAAAACATTACATATTTCACCCCCAGGCATGGAATGTTGTATTTTACAACTAAACACTATTGCTTATATTGTCAAAAAAAAGTAAGGAAAAAAACATTTAAGTGTACACTACTTGTTTACGGAAAAATAAGTGTTTAAGTTATACTATAGTACAAATGATATAGTATTTATGTTTATAAATGTTGTAATGTACTAGGTTTTAAACATAATGATTCACATCCTTTTTCATGTGGTTTATGAACCTGAATTGGATGATGCCCAATTTTAAAATGGATTGCTTTGGAAAAGTAATAAAGCTACAGTTTATTCATGGATTGGAGATGTAGCCTTTCAAAGGCTCTTTGAATCCAACTCTTTCGAAAAGCCTTAAAGGGTTTCCTCACAATATAGTAGTATACTGTACTGTAGGTGCCAAGCACTTGGGCATCCAGGGGAGAGCAGCAGGTGTGGGTGTTTGGGAGGGGAGTCATAAACATCCTGGCATCGTTGGGCAATCAATGTCAATTACATAATTTGCATCATTTAAGCAATGACATCACAATATTCAAATCGTCTTTAATAGCATCCCTCTCCAAATATAGCTTCGTAGCAGTGGTGGGATTCAAAAATTTTTACTACCAGTTCTGTGGGTGTGACTTGGTGGGCATGGCAGGGGAAGGATACTGTAAAATCTCCATTCCCTCCACGCTCCTGTGGGAAGATTACTGCAAAATCCCATTCCCTCCTCACCCCATTAACCTGCTTTCCAGGTCCAGTCTTCTGTGCAGGGCAACAAAAGAAGACTCAGCCAATCAGCTGGGACTCAGGAAGCAGAGAATAGATGGGGGCAGGGCCAGTCAGATATGGTATTTGCCAGTTCTCCAAATTATTCAAAATTTCCACTACCTATTCTCCAGGACAGGTCAGAACCTGCTGAATACTACCTTCGCTTTGTAGGTTTAAGAAAAGCTATTCTACAAGAATCCAAATGACTTTTTGTTATTTAGTGTTATTGTTCTTTCCTATTAATGAAATATGTTAAATTGAAATGCTGAAATACAAAAATGCATAATCCACAACATTTACTATTTCATTACATTCATTGTAGCCACTCTGTACCAGGAGGTATACAGAACTGAATGCTAAGTTAAAACAATTATAAACAGACAAACTAAAACAGCCTGGACTAAAAACTTACATTGAAGTACAGTGCAAAAGTCCCTCCCTCCCAAAGAATCCAACTTTAATCTCAAACCTGAGATCAAAACCAGATATTAAGGGTTTCTTGGAACTTCAGGAAAGTAGGTGCCATCTTAAGTTGCGGGGCTGTTACAGAGGATAGTGCTAGACCTAGATAGCAAATTTCCTAGATTTTACAAGAAAGCAATATTTAATAGAAGAGACCTGGAGTGCTCCCCACTCTGCCTGAAACAACAGAAGGAAGGTCCCTCAGATTATTAGGCCTTCTAGCATGCAAGGCTTTAAAGGTAACAAGCAGCACCTTCAATTACATCTGGAAGCCAAACAGCTCATGGCACATGAGCGCCACGAGAAGTGCCCATTACTGCTTGTGCAGATGCATTTTGAATCAGCTGTAACTACCATATGGTCTCCAAGGGGAGGCCTATGTAGAATGTACTGCAGTATGTGCACTCACTGCATATATTTCCTATACTTCTTGTCACATATAGTATTTAATTGGAACATAAACTACAATGTGGGCTGAAGAGAAAACTACTTTAAAAGAGAAAAAAAAGCATGTTTTATTGCCTCCAGGGAATTGAGTTTTACAGATTTGTGGTGTACAAAGTGATCATACAGCCAATCAGGCTTGATAGGATTTGAAGCAGTACAAAACCCCTGACAACAGTGATTTGATAGAAATGCTAATAAGGCTGGGAAAAAATGGCAATAATGACTCCTTCCATATCAAGTTCTCTAAAAAATTTTTTTCATCATTGCCTATACTTTATTTCTTTTGTTGTAAACACCTACGATGGAAAAGCTGGGTGGCAGGGGATATTTAATCTTTCCAGTATTTCTGTTTCTCAGCTCTGTATTAACCCTATTTCAGTTGGAACTGGAATACTTATGAAAAAGTAGCTATCTTCTTTTTTAATATCTCAAGTCTAATAACATTGTCTTCAAGGAGGCACTATGATGACAAATACAAAGACTTCCCTCTTTCAATTTTGATCCTACAAGAAAAACCAGAGCTCTCTTCCTCAGGTAACTTGTTCGGATAGAAAAAAAATTTGGTGCTCTGATCACAGATTTTCCATGACATGCCTCTTTCCATCTCAATGACAACAGGGAGGAGAAGAGCTTGTACATACATCTTAGCTTCAGGAAGTACCAGATTGGAACTAAAGCATCTGCTGTTCATCATCTACACTTTCTTCTCCAAATTCCATAGTGTGGCTGTTGCCTATCAGGAAAAGGTACAATCCCTGTTTGCAGCATTCTAAGATTCAGATTCGGAAGTTATTTTAATGGTCAATTTTGGAGTGAGCATGGGAGTTTCAATAAAGATCAATATTTGTAGCTCAATGTCTGCATAAAAACAATCCAGCTCAAAAAGCACCAAGAACATTACAGCCAATGTGTTGTAGAACCAGAGAACCAATGCCAATTTAGTGTAATGGTTGAGCAAAGCTGGCTGAGGAATTCTGGGAGTTGAAGTCCACAAGTCTTCAAGTTGCTAAAGTTGGAGAGCTCTGAACTAGGCTATAAACCAGGAGACTATGAATTCTAGTCTTTCCTTAGGAAGCCAGCTGGGTGACCTGGAGCCAGTCACTTTCTCTCAGTCCAAGGAAAGAGGTAATGGCAAACCACTTCCAAAAAACTCCAACAACAACAATTGCCAAGAAAATTGCAGGAACTAAGCCAGGCAGTCACCAGTAAAAAGCTGACTTCAAAGGGTGCTCCTGCCCTCTCTCTCTCCCTCTCTCCCCCCCTCCTCTCTGACACACGCACACATACACAATCTGCATAGTAGAACCATCTACTGCTCTAAATAACAAAGCTTTAGTAACAATCTATGTTTATGGCTTTGCAAATGAAACAGATTATCACTGATGAAAACCTGTGTTTAAAATCACAAAAACAAGTTTGTTGTATAACCAAAATAAGAATCGAAATAAGATGAATTCTTACAGCAGGTTTTTCTTGTTACTGACTAATGAACTTCAGCTCCTCATTACAAAACTTTCAGAGACATTCTCTAAAGTGAGATGCACCATCTGTTTTGTCAAGGGACTTTAAAGCATCCTCCTATACCTTTCATTCAGATCCCTATTTTTAAGGGGTTTCTAGACGTTTAGTTTATGGATTATCAGTGTTTTAAATCAGAGTGGGAACAAGTGTCATAAATCCCTAATTTTAGAATCCCTCCCCCCCAAAAAATATGTGATAACTTGACCCCATACTGAGAGTCTGGAATAGATAAAATTCAATCTTGTTTTTTCCATGCAATTCTAGAAAGACAAAGGGAGAATTGGTAAAACCAGACTATACTGTTAATGCCATTAAGAATCAACAGGGGAATGTAGGTGTAGCCTAGGGATATGTACAATGATTCATTTGGGAACCATTGGTACAGGGAACAATTAGTTTCAGATGATTCATATTAAAACCAAAATGTATATATTTGATATGAACATTGATTGATTGATTGAATAGATTTATATTCTGCTCAGCTCCTTTAAAACTCTGGGTAGCATGTTGTATAACTTCTAACAATATAATGTAAATAACATCAAAGGAGCATCAAAGCAAAATAAAAAGCAGACATCTATAAAAACAGCACTACTTCCAAAAATCCAGTAATTCCTCATATGGAATGAAAGAAGTCTGTCCTGAAAGGGAAACAAGAATTCAAAAAGATCCAAGGATATCAGTAGTGGCTGAAGGGAGCAGTGAAAAGAGGGAAGGAGAGTTATTAGAAAGATCAACCTATCAGTAATACATTTTGCTGGAGAATCTTAGGAAGACGCCAAGAACTTTGTTTTGTTAAGTCATCTGCCCTCCCAGTTTTAATACCATCCTGTGTTTGTTCGTTTATTCATTTATCCTATTTATATCCTGCCTTTCACAAGGAATGCATCCCCAGCAGACTTCTGTCTTGACTATTACTACTCCACAAGAACTAAAATGATCACGAAAGAGCACCAAAATTATGATGCTTACCCTGAGGAATAGGCAAAAGGAGCTGCAGCAACAAAGCAGGAAGACTAGATCATCCTTTGCATCCTAACCAAAATTTGACTATATCTGTACTTCCTTTAGATCCGGGGTGTCGATTTCACTGAGGGCCACATCAGGGTTGTGTTTGATTTTGGGGGCTGGGGTGGGCATGCCTAGGGTAGGCGTGGCCAGCTTGACAGTGTTAGGGAGCACCTGTGGTGGCCTGAGCAATCTGCCAGCAAAAACAGATCCCCAAACTCTGTTTTCGGCTGCAACGGCCTCCTGCAACCCTCTGCCAGAGAAAATGGAGCTCAGTAGGGCTGTGCATGGCCCTCGCGAGCTCTGTTTTTGCTGGCAGACACACCATGGGCCAATTTTTCTGTTTCCAGTGTGGCTGCACAGGCTAGATCTAAGCACCCCATGGGGTGAATCCAGCCTGCAGGCCTTGAGTTTGACACCCTTGGTTTAGATAATTTTGTACTAAGTATGACTAACTACCTTTGGCATGTACAGAGCATTTATTGCAGGGGTCCACAACCTGTGGGCTGTGGCCCACTACCAGGCCGTTGCCTATTTGCAGCCCAAATAGCACGTATTCCAGTATTTGAGGAGCTGCCCCAAAGAAGAAGGGGTCAAATTCTTCTTCTTCTTGGCAGGATCAAGAAACAATAGTTGGAAACCAATGAAAGAGAGAAGCAACCTGGAATTAACTAACTGTGAGGACAATTAACCAGTGGAATAGCTTGCTTTCAGAAATCGTGGGTGCTCCATCACTGGAGATTTTTAAGAGACTGGACAGCTACTTATCTGAAATTCTCCAGATTCTCCTGCTTGAGCAGCAGGCTGGACTAGAAGACCTCCAAGGTCCCTTCCAGCTCTATTCTATTCAACAATTCCCGCCAGTGGCAGGCGCTGGCTCCATTCATGCAGCTTGCACTTGCAGCTCCACCTGCACCCACTGCTCACACAAATGAAGCTGTGCAAAATAGTTGAAACAAAAATAACATACCACAATGATAAGCTAATTTGTAACCACATCTAAAAAATCAATTCAGTTCATGGCTGAAAGTTGAAAGTCTACAATTTAATTGTTTCTTCCAAGGGAGTGCTTATATTCCTTGACTAACAACTGTTTGAAATTGACTAGTCCTTGACTAATAACTGTTTGAAATTACAATGCCACTGAAAACAGTGGCTTAAGATTTACATTTATGACTATAGTCGCTTTCAGCTTGTTTTTATTTATTTTATTGTTAAACTTCTATGCCACTCATCTCTCTGAGGTGACTCTAGGTGTCTTACAGTCATACAATTAAAACAACATACAAGATATTAAAACAATAAATAAGGACCATACATTTAAATTTCCAATAAAATTCAATTAATCAAGATGGAAAGGAAGGGAACAAAGTGCACATTGGGAGGAAGAAGTGGGGTCTGATTAATCCAAGCAAAGTCAATGGGGGAAGTTAGAGTTGCTTAATAAAAAATATGATTTTTTTTACAAGTGCAAAAAAAAATGTAAAATCAAGCATGGTCATGTGATGACTCACTTAATGACGGTGTTGGTTAATGTTGGAAGTTCCTGTCCCAATGGTGGTCCTAAGTCAAGTATCTCTAGCCTGGGAGAAGGACAGAAAGAATCTACAGTATCTCCCATGTAGTTGGCAGTTGAGAGCATCTTTAGAAGTGCCTCCTTACACTGACCTTAGTGCTCAGAGTTGCAGTCTATAATGATCTGATGGATTTTGTAGCAAATGAAGGTATTGGTGGCCCAGGTGCTTAGAATGCAGTACTGCAGGCTACTTTGGCTGGCTGTCGGTTGTCGGCAGTTTGAGTCTCATCGGCTCAAGGTTGATTCAGCTTTCAACCTTCCGAGGTCAGTAAAATGAGGACCCAGAGTGTTGGGGACAATATGCTGACTCTGTAAACTGCTTAGAGAGGGCTGTAAAGCACTGTGAAGCAGTATATAAGTCTAAGTGCTATTGCTATTGTTACTGTACCCTCTTAAAAGATAGCCTCATTAAGAATGTTCTATAGTGATTTTGCTATGATATAAGTAAGTTACAAGTAGCTGTTTCCACTGTTGAATTGTTGCCATAGGAATGATTACATAGTAGATATCAGAATATCACTGAAGTCAAAGAAGGTCAAGGAGATTCTGGATTTTCAAGGAGCTTTAAAGAATGCACTCTTTCATGGAGAATGCAACTTTATCAAGGATAGACTAACTCCCACTCTCTGTTTGGTTTGTATTTGCTACTAAGGTGGGTTTTAATTTAAGTTTTTATATTCTCACTGGGTTCAGTTTTGATTTAGGTACTGATCGAAAGAAAAAGATGACTCCTATATAGCAAGGAGCATTAGAGATAACTTGGTACCATTATCTCCTCTTTTGTATCATACCCTCCTTTTTATTTTTTAGCAATCTTTCAGACAAGTACTTTACTCAGTGGGTTCAAAGTAGCCTGACTGACAGGTAATAGATGCAGAGGAGGATTGTAAGGAACTTTGGTATGGTTCTCTCATTCCCACTTTGCCCCACATTCCGCTTACTATATCCTAAAGTTAATTGGATGCCTTAACAGGGGATTAAACCTGCTACCCCAACCATCCATTTGAATGGGTCCCACACTCCCTTAAACTGGCATTGGGAGAAATCTATAGTTGTTTATGCACTGAGAGATTACATATAGAGAGAGGAGGAATAAAGTCAGGGAAACCCATTAATCCCTTTCCTTAACTTGGTCCTTAGTCAGTGATTAATGGCAGCACTATTTACTAGTATTGTCCTGGAACGGAAAATAAATCAACAATGGAGGCAGCAAATTTTCTGTCAATGTTTTCTTACTGCTCAAGGACTGTGACTAACTAAGACTAACAAGGAAGACTCTACTGACCTAGCAATGTTAACTATAAATGAGCTCATTCTTCCAGAAAACCCTGAGTTTCAGTGGGCAAAAATCCAGCAAGACACATTCCAGGCAATATTTCAAGACCAACAATTGTGTTTTCACCTATCTACTCTTATTCTTACCCAAGCAGAAATGAGTGTCCCAGAACTCCAAAGTTCTATCTTTCCACTCTTCCCAGAGATTCTGTAAGTTTGAAGGTAGCACCCATCCCTTCTTAAAGAATGAAATATTTTAAGATAATAAATGAGCACAATCAATGCTTACTAGGGAGTCCACCTGATTTTTAGTTACGGTTTATTTTCTGGTTAATTTAGTGTACAGAGATCATGCAATCACATCATTTTCTGATTTAAACTAAAGTACTATTTCTGCCACAATCAAGATAGAATTTGTTGTAATTTTTATGGTATATTCTCCAAATAAGTTAGTTGATGCTCTGATTCGGTGTTCTTTATGTATATCAATAAGAATTTATTTAATTCGGAGTGATTTGTTGTATATCTGGTTTAGTTCATCAAAATGTGCTTTGAGTCAGTGATTAAACTTTAATGAATGCATATGAGAAATGTATATGAGAAACAGTTGGCACTCTGAACCATGTTCTTGAGAATTTCTGGGAACACATTCCCTTTATAGAGATATCAAACACTAAAAGACTCAAAATGGAATCTTATAGGAGAGCACCAGGGAAGACAATTTTTCAATGGACCTCTGTGTGTGTGTGTGTGTGTGTGTGTGTGTGTGATTCCAGTTTGCTGCTCACCTCCAGTTGTGCAGCAAATTTCCCAACAGACTGTAGACCAATCTGTTATATTTTTCATATTATGCATCATCTCATATATCTTACCTGCCTTTGCTCTAAAGCAGAAAGTCTCATTCCCAGAGTTCTTCATTCCTGCAACGATTCCTTAATCTTTTTGGCTTTTTAAGTAGGTTTTTTTTTTTGCTAATAAAGAATGAAGGACAAAGTGTGCAACACATAAAGCATACAACACCCAAAGCTTCCTCCTCCAGAATGTGCCCACATACTTTGGCATCTCTCTGTAGCTCAGCATCTAATAACTGGCTCTGCCAGTCTGATCTTTCAGCATTTCACTTCATGAACAGAACTGCAGCTAGGAAATTTCAAATATTGGACCGAAATTAAAAATGGGCTTGTCATCTAGGGATAAGCACTATTTTGTTGTAGCATAATATATATTTTAAAGTAACAATAAAATGAGCATCTGTGATTGTGAAAGTGTCCAGCTGGCTGCTACCTGACAACAAAATGTTTTAAAAATAGACAGGAAACAAGGATGTTCTGGTAAGCAGCACCCAGTCCATTGGCTTGGCATGCCTCTATTTGTCCCGGAATAACTGCTGGGCATGTTGGCTGCTGTCTCTCTTCCTTGCCTATGGGTGGTTATTTGGAGCATTTTTATATCGCAAAGATTGGACTTTGTTCCCAAAGCCTGGTTCTAGCAGTACCACTGGTTGAAGATCAACTATTAACTTGTATTTCCAACCACAGGAATAAATGAGGTTGTAAGAAGTATTATTCATGCTGTGAAATGTAAAAATAAAAAGGCAATTTTTACATCAGAAATCTTTCTCTTTGCCTAGCTTAACCCTCCACCTTGCAGGACCTCAACCGTAGCTCCAAGAAGGGCCTACATATCTGTTCCTGCTCAAAAACATGCTAATTTAAACCTGCTATTTTGTTCAGGCCGGGAGGCGGGAGATAAAACATGAGTTCAGCTTTCTTAGGAGAGCTTATTAGTTTGCTGCTTCGTGGTATGGAAACTTTTGCTTCAGCTAGCCCTTGTGACTGGAAAAAAATAGCAAATTAATTACAACAGAACAACTAGAGCTTTTTCAAAAGGGTTATTCAGGAGGCATTTTGCAAGGCAGCTGGAGGGAGTGCCACTGGACTTGGGCGCTTGTGATTTTCTTTTTCTTCCCTGTTTTTTTTTTTTAAACTAGATCTTTTTAAAGCAAGGTCGTTGCCAAGTCTGGATTTCAGCTGGAATTTCTCTTGCTCAGGGAATACATAAAAATGCGTGTAGAAGTGTGTATAAGGCATGAGAGGTGGAGTGGGGAGGAAAGAATACCAACTAAATTCAGATCTGTCAGCAACAACTCTGCAGACATGAGTGAGCAGAGAAAAGCAAAACAAATGTCTGTGTCTGGCTGCTTAGGGTTATTTCCCTTACTTAAGTGTGATGCCTTTTTTCTGAAAACAAAGCATTTTTTTGCTGCAGCGTAAGGGTTGTGTCCAGCTCACAAAGTGCATTGAAATCAAACTGCACATTGAAAAACCATTGACATCAGAGGAATATGGATGTGTGTCTTACTGATCCTAAAGAAAAACAGTTACAAGTTTAAGACAATCCCCCACAAAAAAGGAAATTAGACTGAACATATTCATTTTCTGTTACCATATTCTGAGTGAACGAAGTTTATTCTTATTTGGAAGAGGCAAGAATCTATGGACTTGATGAAATACAATTCCCAGCACCCCCATTCCCACTATGACTGCCAGTGAGCACAGGGGTCGGTAGGAAGTTGTGGTTCAGTAGCATCAAGAAGCACTAGAAGAATGGTAAATACAGTTCACTTCCCTTAAGCACTCAGAGCAGAGATAAACATGGGTTATATTATGGCACACCTCCATATATAGTGCTTTGACACACGCACACACACACTCTTGAAGATGAGGAGAGTTATATATTGTAGAGTTTATGCCGTGTGGTGTTTTCCATTATAATGATCTACCAGGAGGCACCCTGTTACTAGTTTCATCTTATTGGAAATCTTCAGATGTGGTTAGTCCATAATTATTCTATGGGGTTCACACCCTCCTGGTGATCAATGTAAACTTCAGCAGGATCAGATGTGATATTCAGCAGGTTCTGACCAGTTCGGGAGAACTGGTAGCGGAAATTTTGAGTCGTTCAGAGAACCAGCAAATACCACATCTGACTGGAGATTCTTCCCCTGCCATGCCCACCAAACCACACTCACAGAACTGGTAGTAAAAAAATTTGAATCCCACCACTGAGCAGGACATCTGATGGGCCTATTTGCTAAGAATCCCATTCAACCCTACTGCATTCCTTCTTTGACTGAGGTGTTTTCTGTTTGGTCCTGTACAGAATTCTGTGCAGAGTTACTTGTTTAATAAGTAAAGGTAAAATCTACTAACCATAGGTGGAAAATACTTTAGTAGTATCAACAGAGCTTGAAAGCACATCATATTCAGATCATCCCCATTACAACACAGAGGCTGGCTGCTTTCTTGCTGTGTTTCAAAAGGAGTGTTTTCCAACTTATTCTAGCACAACCTGGTAGTGATGTTTGAGGTGCTGTGCTTCTATTTGATCTAGGTAATCTCTGTGTTGCTGCTAGTGACTGTTCACACCTGCCAATATGCTCCCTCCTCTCCGGTTGCTGTCCTTCATGGCCATTTTTGGGCAAGGGGAGGAACAGGCCCATGTAAAAACTAAAGCTCACTGGGCTTGGAGAGGCAGGTCTCAGGCATGACATAGATCATTTCATACCTCTGCTAAGAGATATTTTGAAGCACAGGTTCATTATTCCTATCTGCAGCTGTATATGATATAGTGGTCCTTCCATCCTTGTAAATTAACAAAGCTTCTGGTATTTTCCATTCTAGTCTAAGCGACTAAACACTTCTGGTGTTTCCAACTTCTGCTGTTCCATTGGTGGACCTCTCGGATCAGCAGGTGTCATGGAAGAGGATGGAGTTCATACATGGAAGATCACACAAAAGACCTATACGTGTGAATGGAAACACCACATCCTCAAAACCAAACTGTGGAAAGAAAAGCAATTATTGCTTGCTTCCCTGGATAGATGGGAAGGGTAAAGCAGCAGGGGAATCTATCAGGTACTGTGGGAACAGACATCCAGCCAGCATCTTTGAAATCTGCATAGCATTTTTTATAAGTTAGTTTCATTTCCAGCTGGTTTCAGCCTGAGACACAGTAGTTTAAGGCTGCTGTACATTAACGTCCCTAGTCGAAAGCTAGAATTAGCATCATTTCTATTATATCTTAGTGCTCAAATAGTTATCTAGTTTCTGCTTATTTTACTCTATAGTGTTTTCAAAGTATGAGATCAAAAGCATGTATCCTGTGATTCATCACTTTTCATTGTAATGTTCTTCCATAGTCAAAATGAATCTAACCTATTTATTTGGTGGATGGTACAATCTTGAAAAGCAGGTAATGGATATATAAAGAATTCAACTCCAGAACACTAATATTTACATGCTTCAATTCTTTTAACATCCAGTTTCTTTATGACTGTGGAAAAATCTGCTATAATTTATATCATACTTTTCCAGGTGATTTTCTATGCTGACTCCCAGTGATTGTAAGAGACAGCCAGCACTCAATTGTAGAATATAGTTTATGTCCAAATGCAGGTACCAGACTTTAGAATTCATCTTCCCAAAAATGGCATAAACTTACTTTCTCAGAGAATTCTGGTATACTGAATTTACACTGATTTTTATGAGTGCTCGAAAGCCACAGTCTAAAGTTCAACACAACATTTAGAATGAAAGAATGCCAACATTTGGCATTATTTTGGACATTAAACTGAACAGTTGATGGTCCTATACAAAGGTCCATTCCTGGGTACTTCAGGTATCTTTATTTTTATTTGTGTAATTTAGGATGCAACACTGGGCAGCAGATCATTTATTGTTTCAACTATTGATTTGGAATTAAAAATCCTTGATGTACTGCAGGCAAGGATCCATTTTTCTGTTCACCCTGACAGTTGCAGTTTTCTCTCTCCCTGTCCTTCAAGCATATTTTAAAAATCAAAATAAATGTGGACCTTTAAAGGTCATTGAATTCCCCCTTCCTCTCAGAAGGCAAAATCCCAGCTGCCAGAGTAAATGGGCATATCATTCAGAGGCTTTTGTCTGCATGCAAATCAGGTAATATTCTGTATGGACAGTGGCCTTTTTCAATGTCTTGACTGCTTCTCTTTAAAAAAACAACAACAAGCTAACAAGCCTTTTCAAGCTGTATTCAGAAGCTGCAAATATGACTCTATACAGACGTCTTTGATTTAAATATGTTTCTACCTAAGTGCAAAGAGGATATGCAAAAAAGGCCAACAGCCCTTAGTGCAAAATCCATCCTAACCATAATTCTTAAGTTGTGATTCTGCAAACCATTCTTCTGCTTTTAACAGAGTGCATGTTGCCCTTTTTTAGCCTACTATATTTGCTTTGAATTTTGCAAGACAGCAGTGAAATGAATTTGTGGAACCTCCTTTTATATTTTTGAATATTCACCACCCTGTGGAGTTGTAATTCATTCTTTGTCTATGAAGAAAAATGTTTTCTGGGGGCAATCCATCCAGGAAAGGAAAGCATAATTCTACAGTATTTTGTTTTTCTTTTCCAAATCTGAGAACAACATGTAGCTTAAGGCATTCAAGATGGCTGTCTTTCCTTTGTTCTCTGCAGAAGTGCAACCTACCCTGGCAACCTTGCTCAATCTCTAATGGATGGACCACTCTCCTCACTTCACTTCTTTCTAAGGCTATGAAGTTTAAAAAATAACTCAAAGACCACTAGATGGTAGCATAGAGCTACTGCCATCCAAGGATCCTTTAGATATTTTGGGTGGAATCTGATGGCCCTAGATTTTCCAAATTTCCAAATCTTATGGTATCTCAAAGCATATGTTTTTTTAAAAAAATCCCTCTGAATAAATGTTTGAATTGCAGGAAGAATTTATCCTTAATATTACCCAAACTAAATGATCATTATGGCCAGTGATGGGATTCAAAAACTTTTACTACTGGTTCTGTGGGCGTGGCTTGGTAGGTGTGGCCATGTGACTGGGTGGGCGTGGCTTTTATTTTTGCAGCCTCCACCCATTTTTGAGAGCTTTTTAGCCTCAGAGAAGCCTCTGGGGTGGGCATTTTTGCTCCCCTAAGGTTCCTCTGGGGATCTGGAAGAAGAGGAACAGAGCATGGGAGGGGCATGCAGCACTCCTCCAAGCTCCATTTTGGGAGCTTCCTAGCCTCAGAAGAGCCTCTGGGAGGGGGTTGCTCCCCTAAGGCTCCTCTGGGGCTCTGGAAGGCAAAAAATGGAGGGGGGCTGAGCTACTCCCTCCATTTTTTGCCTTCCTAGGCCTCAGCAAGGGGAATCCCGGCACAGCTGATCTTATCTACAGGTGATTGTTGGGAGGGAAAAAAAAGAAATACCTTAGGCGAATGTCAGGCGGGCGGGTAAGTGAGCATCGGGTGGGAGGGTGACCGGATTGGGGGCGTGGCCAGCCAAACTTACTACTGGTTTGGCGACCCACACCAAATTCTTGCTACCGGTTGATTCGGTGCAAACCAGCTGAATACCACTACTGATTATGGCCCTATAAATCTTCAAGGTCAGTTATCACTTGAAAACAAACCTGCAGGTTGAAATGGCACCTCAAAATCAAAGAGCAGGCTGTCACATCATCTTGCTGGTTAACATGGAAGCTGAATTCCTTGCCAAAGCAGATCTGCCTTTCCTCAATTTTCAACAAGGCAGAGTAAACTAATGGAAACTAATCAAGGAGAGAACTAACCTAGAACTATGGAGAAATTTCCTGACATTTAGAACAATTAATCAGTGGAAAGACTTGCATCCAGAAGTTGTGGGTGCCCCAACATTGGAGGTTTATAAGAAGAGGTTGGACAACCATTTGTCTGAAATGGTATAGGCCAGGGTTTTCTGTCTTAGCAGGGAGTTGGACTAGAAGACCTTCAAGGTCCCTTCCAACTCTGTTATTCTGTTAATACTCCTTTCAGAGGAAAAATGCTTCATCAAGGCAAAATACGGACACATTGACTTTATTTGCTTGCATCTTTACTAATGGGGATCAGCTCTGAATTACAACACAAACACGAATTTATATTTTGGGGGAAGCAGGAACAACCTTTCTTACAAATGCTGTTACAATAGCATTAGTTTTGATTCTGCAAACAAAAATGCTGTCTATCTAAAGTGCTATTCTTGTGCATGATCTGGTTTCAAGCAAGAAAAAAAAAACAGCCTGAAAAATTATTTACAGGAAAACAAAAGTGGCAAAACAAAGTTATGCATTGTAATATCAGAAGCCAGAGAGGTGAGGTCTCTTTTAAATCAGAAAACAAAAGCAAGGTCAGGGCCACAAAGGGTCAGGTTGTATTTCCTAAAGTAATGAAAACACTATAAAAGCCCCTATCAAGTTAATTGGGAATACTCAACTTTTGCTCTCTTTTTAAAATTACTATATCTATAAATAAATTGGGGAAAACAATGTTGGAAAATGCACAACTATGGAAAGAATTGTATTTCTTTTCCTTTTTAACATCACAGGAAGCTACCTCAGGTCTATCCAGGCCAATGTTTGGGAAACCTGGCATTTTTAAGATGTTTGGATCAACTCCCAGAATCCCCTAGCCAATATTAAAGTTGCTAAGTATGAAAAACACCAATCTTGACCAATAATGCCATACTCAATAGCAGCAACTCTCCAGATACTCAGGATAAACATATTTTCCATCACCTCCTACCAGTCCCGCATTTAACTAGAGATATTACAGCTTGACCAAAAGACCTTTTGCAGCAATCAAGTCAGTTTCACCACTGAGCTACATCCAACTCCTCTGTGCTAGTTGCTCTTGAGAAAGATGAGGAGATGAAATGCCATGAATACTTCCCTCTCCACCTAGTAAGAAAACAAGGAAACACCCCTGCATCTCTTTTCATGCATAAAAACAAACATGTTTTTTTTACCCAACAAAAGAAACAACACCTCTAAATAGACATTGTGAAATACCTAAGAAATGTTTCCTTGTCTCTTCTGCTCTTCAAATGCCTCTTCTTTCACCTTGAGTTTAGGTATCCCCCTCCCTCCTTCTTTTTCATAGTGTGTCTGCATTCCTGTGTCAGCACTCATCCTCTCCAAGACAGATGCTTCTACCCCAGGAACCAACTTACATAGAACGTAAAATTCCCTAATAATTCTGAACTTCCTCAATGTCGTTATGCAAATCTGCAGCTTTGTCTCAGATAACAAGTGAAGGGCATTGGCTCCATTTCACTTTAACAGAATGCAGTGCCTCCATTTCCAAACAGCGTCTAAATTAACTGAGGGTTGAGAAGAATTTCCTAGATTCAGCTATCTAGGAAAACATAGCTTCTGGCAGGAAGGAAGGCAATTTTGGTTATAGACTTTTCCATTTAAATAAAAAGGGTGAAAGGTGTTTTATGGCCGGACTGTTAATCTAAACATTTCCATAGTAGCACTGCCAGCCCCTTAAAAGCAGCTTGAAATCAATCTGTGATCTTCTTCACAGCCCTAAACTGAGTTGTCATGGAATCTGGTAAAACAAAAAGTTCCTTATTCCCATTCCATGAAAAGAGAAATACTGTAGTCCTGCACTGAAAAAGTGACTTATGATCTCTGCTCCCACTTAGTACAGTTGCAGCATCCCCATGTCACATGATCAAAATTTGGGCACTTCGCAAACAACTTGCATTTCTGATAATTGCAGTATCTCAGGGTCATGTAATTGCCATTCCTGAGCTTCCCAGCCATCTTGTGATAAGCAAAGTAAATGTGGAAACTGGATTTGTTTGATGACTGTTTGATTCACTCAACAAGTCCAGTGATTTAACAATTGTGACAAGAAAGATCATAAAATAGGATGTCACTCAATAAATGCCTTGCTTAGCAACATAAATTGTAGTCCTGATTGTGGTTGTTAAGTCAATGTCTACCTGTAGACCTTCTCCACTCCTTTTAGCATTTACTGCATTTGTTTATTCAAATGAAAATAAATTGACAAGCAATTCTTGTGAAAAGGTGATAGAAAGCTGTTCAGCACTTATTTTAATTGAATGACCTACTTGGGTATCTGAAATCTAGGATCTAGAAAGAAAAGGTTCCCACTAATGAGAAAACCCAGCAGAAGCCCATAAGAATTCCAGCATTGCAAAAAATACAGTAGCTTTGCTCCAATTTGAAATAAGCAACTATAGACCCCCTCCTACCCCTACCCCTTTAATTCAGCATTCAAAACCAATCAAGACTGTATGAATGCACAGCTCCAGAACTGGTTCCAAACTAGAGCCCAGGCCTTAAGTGAGGTATCCTTAGTCACATCACAACTTAAATCTCATCATTGTCTCAGTGTTTTGATATAGAAGGCCTCTTGTCTTGATGACTTCTCTCTGTGTCTCATTTGTGACTGGTAAAACATATGGTGTAATGAAATAGTTGTTCAACAGCTTTCAAAGGTCCTGTCCTTTGAAGGTTTGCTAAGTAAACAATCCGGCATCTGATAGAAGCACTGTGAGACATTGTCACTTGGGTATTTAGAAGGGATTTTGCATGAATTTAAAATTTCAGAAAAAATGTTTTGTTTCCATGTTGGCAGGTCTCATAGAAGACAACACACTGGGGAAGGTCTGACATATTTCAAAGAATGCATACATTGAATTCATCCTTTCAGCTGAAATCAAGAAGCATAGCTGCATTTTAACTGTCATAACTGATACACTGTGAGTTACTTGCATGGCTTCTAGATATTCGTTTCTCGGTTTCTGCGCTGCAGAATGATTGCATTTGTCCTATGCTACTCACACAAGCTGCTTATATGAGATAATTCAAATGCATAATTTAAAATAGATATGACTCAGAAGCAGGACTTATATTGGAGTCTTTAGACAAATAGCAGCAGACAAATACGTTCTGTCTGCCGTCCCTTCCCATTTTATCAGTTTGCCCAGACTAGGGCAGTTAAATAAGTTGTGATGATTTACTGATTTTCATCATATCAATTTAGTGAATTAATTCACACAGTACAAGGAAACAGTATAAACAGCTTCTGCATAGCAGCATAGCAAACCTACTCAACAATAACTAATCTATTGCATTCAGTGGAGGTTACAGATAAATGACTAATATAATTGCAGCCTAAAACACCTGCTTCTTGCTTATATTGCCTGCCAGGACCAACATTTTTCCAAGTCCACTCAGATTTAACTATGGCATAATTTTTTGCCTGCAAAATGCAGTTTTCTCTGCTGTTATCATGATGTTGCCTTCAGCTTGTCTACAGACCATAAATGAAGCCAGTTTATGTTGGCCTTAGATGATGTACAAAGCTGTCAAAACAATGCTTTCCCCTTCTTTCAACAACATCCAAGGACAGGAGATTCAGATGATCCCTTTCCAGTCTTCCTCTTTGCAAAGAACATGTGTTGAAACCCAACAATATCTTATTCAATAAGATATTAAGCACAAGTTGTCCTTGGCTTACAAGAGTTGATTAGTGACCATTCAAAGTTACAATGGCACTGAAAAATAGTGACTTATGAGCATTTTTCACACTTACAATCTTTGTAGCATCCCCGAGATCAGGTGATCAAATGCTTGGCAGATATTCCCCATTGGCAGACTGAAGCAAAGTTCCTGCCAATGGGGAATCTTGCTAATAGGTTCTATGGGATAAGAAAGAAAACAATGGTTTCCTGAAACATCACACACAAAATTATAAATTGATTTTGTTCTCTGCCACATTGTGAGATTAAGCAGGTCCAGAGCTTATTCTAAACTACAGCAAAGTCCATGTATGGAAATACCCTGGGGATGTGGAATATATTGTCAACAGAGCAGAAGGTCTAGATGAAATGTTTTTCTTATGAAATCATGTCTTAAAAGACAATGTGCATTGTACCTAACCATGAACTGAAATGGGAAGGAGAGCTAATTGTTCTTAGTCATCATTCTGCGCCAACTCAGAAAGCTCAAACTGCCCAAGGAGCTGCTGATACAGTTCTACAGAGGAATTATTGAGTCTATCATCTGCACCTCTACAACTGTCTGGTTCGGTTCTGCAACCCAACAGGACAGACACAGACTTCAGAGGATAATTAGGACTGCAGAAAAAACAATTACTGCCCACCTGCCTTCAATCAAAGATCTGTATACTGTACGAATCAAAAAGAAGGCTGTGAAAATATTTACAGACCCCTCACATCCCGGACATAAACTGTTTCAACTCCTTCCCTCAAAACGACACTATAGAGCACTGCACACCAGAACAATTAGACACAAGAACAGTTTTTTCCCAAAAGCCATCACTCTGCTAAACAAATAATCCCCTCAACACGGTTCACCTATTACAAAGTCTGCACTACCATTACTGCTAATCTTCTCATCACTCCTTAACACCCATTCCCTCCCACTTGTGATTGTAGGACTGTAACTTTGTCCCTTGTATCCTTACGATTTATATTGACTGTTTCCTAGTATGATTTGATTGTTGATTGTACCCTATGACTATCATTAAGTGTTGTACATTATGATTCTTGATTCTTGACGAATGTATCTTTTCTTTATGTATACTGAGAGTATTTACGCCAAGACAAATTCCTTGTGTGTCCAATCACACTTGGCCAATAAAAAATTCTATTCTATTCTATTCTATTCTATTCTATTCTATTCTATTCTATTCTATTCTATTCTATTCTATCAAAGATTATTTCACTGGTGATTTGTGATATCACATTCACTATGTGAATCCTTTATTTTCTCTCCTATAAGTATGTGGGTGCTATTAATTTCTATGGGTGAAAAATGTATTTGCAGACCAAACACAGAGCCACTTCTCTCACTAAAGATCTTTGCAATGCATTTCTCCCTTTTACCCAAATCACTCATCATAGTGACAGAGCTTTTGTGGGCAATACAGAATGATGAATAGCTAATGCTAATTAGTGGCACTGAAACCAAGGAAAAGAGACTGAAATCAGGTTGTTCTACTGCTATCATAAGGCCAATGTAGCTCCTGCAATAGTAAACAAATGCTTACTATAATCACCAAAAAGAATCTGACTGGGGAAAAGCAAAACATGGAATAGAAACTTCACAGATGCACAATTGCAAAAACATTTCTTTGCTAGGACTTACAGGAATAGAATGATGCAGTTCTGCAGCCAACAACAACAGAACAAAAAAACACCTATAGGGAGTATAAGAGTCTCTGAAATTAACAAACGGATAAAATTTCAAATGTGTTGGGGCTTAACTAGGTATGGGTCAAATAGTGACAAACTTACTGGGGTGAGAAGAGGGCAAAATATGTAATAATACAAGGAAAATAACATAACATCATGCTTGTTAGCTTTTCTGTCTTCCGCCCCAACCCTCTTGTTCTTATTTGTGTTTTAAGCATGTAGAGTTAATGAAGAGTGTGCTTTCCCAAGGAATCAGCTGCATTCAAGAGAAAAAATGATTAGGTTACTTCTGTATTTACTGCCACAGTCCTGTCTATAATATACTCTCTTGTCTTGGGTCTGGTAAGCTACACATTAATATTAAACAGCACTGCAGATAAGTTGATTCCTTAGGGCCTCTCACAGCAAGGCCTCTTTCATTCCTCTGGTCTTGGAGTCTGTAGAAAAAATATACCAGCACAATTTGCACCATCCTGACAGCTGAGCAATAATTTGCCTCATTAATGAGCCTTGGAACTGGTTCTGTCCATGCAACTTTATTATGAGATAATTTAGGGCAGCAATTGCTAGATTCCACTGACTCCATTTCCCCCTCACACCCAATATATGCAGAAAGTGGAAAACACACTCTCCATAAACTATGATGCAGTGGCCTTGGGTGACTTCAGCAGGTGCCTGAAACAAATGTTCTGTGCAAATGACAAGTCATCAGTGCAGGGGGATTCTATGCTGGAAACCTGTTACTCAGACTATTTCTAAATTCAGATCTTCTGGAAATCCAGTAGATCTTTGTCCAAAAATTGCCTAGTAAACAGATCAGGGGAACTGGAAAGGTATGGATAAACAAAAGATACTTATACAACACAATGAGAGAACATCTTCCTGCTTCATTCCAGTTCATCCTTCACCCATCCAATCTAGCCCTTGGGCTATTTTGTACCAGTGTTTAATTACCAGACTTCCTGTCATTTGGGCTAGAAGGGAAATTGATAAAGATTTTGTCCAGCCTACCTACCAAATATCCCAGTTTGGTAAGTGGTGCAATGGAAGAGGAATGCTGGCAGCAAATGGCCACAAATCAGCAGCATTCAGAAATATTTAATGGAACAGGTGAAGCATTGTTAATCTCTAGATCAGGGGTGTCAAACTTAAGTCATCACGGCAGCATCAGGTGATGTAACTTTTGCCCCCTTTGCTAAACCAGGCATGGCCATGGCATGATACATCCGGCCCATAGGCCAGGAGTTTGACAGCCCTTCTCTATATGAAAAGACATTGCCCCCCTCCAAAGTAATAGAAGCAGTAGAAAGTGATGCCATGGAAAGCCTCTAGCAGAACAAGCAGAAAAACTTTGGTGTATTCATTTGTGATAGAATTAAAAATATATTTCTTTTTCAGTTTAAATAAATCAGTAGAGCCCACTCCTTTCTTTACCAGATTTTTACCAGGATTTTGATCAGATCTTTCTTTACCAGGCTTTTGAAAAGTCACTGAATTACATTTTGAATAATGTAATGCGACTTCAATTGGCCAATAGGAGCTTAGGAGAGATGTGTCCTGACTGCATCATCACCAAAATGAAGAATGAAGCCTTGTAGATCATTCCTGTGCCAAGACTACTTCAAACTGAAACAAAGACAAATTCAAGCTGTCTTCTTAGGGCTAGTCCAGAAGGACCAAAGGGGAAAACAATATTTTAACACTGTTACAGATAAAGAAAACTCAAGTCTTTCTCATACTTGTACTGGAGATAAAATTAATGCCATGGAGATAAAACAGGGGGGAGGAAAGTCATCTGAGTATCTTTGTGTTATGGTTAAGTAGAAATGGGTTTTGGAAAGGGCCTCACAGAAGGTTGATTGTTGTGATTCCATTCTATAACCAGATTGGAACCCAGACAGAAACAGATCTAGACAATCCTCCAAGATACATGTAACAGAGTTGCCATTATGTCAGGCATGTTCAGAGATGGCATTCAGCAGCTTCTGACCAGTTCTGGAGGACCGGTAGTGGAAATTTTGAGTATTTCGGAGAACCAGCAAATGCTACCTCTGACTGGAGATTTTACAGCATCTTTCCCCACCCACGCCCACCAAGCCACGCCCACAGAACTGGTAGTAAAAAATTTTGAATCCCAATACTGGGCACATTTATACTTTCTCCTCCACATTCACATTGCCTTTTTTCAGAGAGAACGTATCATTACTCAAGGGCTGCCATGTTGGAAGAGAAACACAGTCTAAGATTTGGCATCCAGAATAGCATTTAAGGAGGCTAACAGTCAAAGCATATAACTAAAACTCTCTTTCCAGGGAGGCGTAACCTGTATATTAATTTGGAAATTTTTGGTGTTATTCCAGGCTCCTAGAACAAAGGAAAAATAAAACCCTTTTGGAAGTGGGTTGATATCTAGTAGTAGGTGGGACTCTGGTGAATCAGCTTCTGCTTTAATTTCAAACCGTTGCTACTCCTGCCAGAAGCAATAAAAAGGCTATGATTCAGCTTGGTGGGGGTCTAATCTGACCTATAGGTTTACCACCTCTGATTCCCTTTGGGACACCAGGCAATTTCCCACCACATGCTGTTGAGCTGATTAATACTATGTAAAACTTAATGTGTTCTTTTAATAAAGACCATGTGGGTAGGTAAGCAAAATAGTACACATCACTAAGGATTAATGTCAAAGTAAAATGTTATCGAAGTCAGAGATTAGTCTGGGTGCCTATGGGTCAAAGCATAAATCACTGAACTCATGCAATGGGAGGCAACCCTGGAAGCGAGTCAAAAAGAGACGTATCAACAAAAAAAGCACACCCAAGAATGAATAAAAATAGCACGAAACACGCAGCTGACCTTGAACCTGTCACTCTGACTAAATTTAACCTATTTTACAAAACTGTTGTGACCAACGACAGCATAATGAAGAGCTCACAGATGCCACTTGATCTAAAAGAAAGGCAGAAGAGACACATGGATATCTTCATGGATTGCTGCAGTCACAAAGGACAAAGCTGTGTGTCACCACTGAAAACTTGCAGCCTTTCCATGCACATCCGGGTTGAGTGGGCTTCAACTGTGAAGAGGCAGTTTGCATGCAAGTTTGAGTCTCTGTTCCTTCCTTGTTCTAAATCAGGGCTGTCAAACTCCTGGGCTGCGGGTGGATGCGTCACGCACAGGCCATGTCTACGCCGAATTTAGTGAAGTGGGAAAAAGTCCTGATACGTCATGTGACACCGCTGTGATGACGCGAGTTTGACACCCCTGTTCCAGTGGTGGGATTCAATACTTGTTACTACCAGTTCTGTGGGTGTGGCTTGGTGGATGTGGCAGTGGAAGGATACTGTAAAATCCCCATTCTTTCCCCACCCCACTAACCTGTTTTCCAGTTCCGTTCTCCTTTGCAGGACAACAAAAGAAAACCCAGCCGATCAGCTGGGACTCGGGAGGCAGAGAATAGATGGGGGCTGGGCCTATCAGAGGTGGTATTTATCAGTTCTCTGAACTACTGAAAATTTCTGTTACCAGTTCTCCAGAACTGGTCAGAACCTGCTGAATACCACCTCTGCCCTACCCTGAAGAATGAAACTCTTATGCTTGAGTGATGTTAGGAGAGGAGTCTATACATTTACTTCCCTAGTTCTGCTCTTCATTTCTTCTTTCAGAATGAGGCTTAGCACATCCTAAACAGATACAATCCAAAGTCCAAACCATTTTAAAGTAATAGCTATTTCTTTGCCACGGTCATTTAGAATAGGTCTGCTGCCTATTTTTTGGAGAAGTGTGCATTTACACATAGCTTTTTGTACATAGTGCATCAATTTGCTGCTGTGCCCTTCAGAGTAAATGCTGCAATGAGAGAACTAATTGTTGGCATGGCTGCAGATGTTTCCATTCTCCAGAGCAAGGAGCTAATGTAGTCTCTCTGGAATAGTGTATCATTAATCACAGGTTTTCCAGCCCTGTTTTCCTGTGTTGTGATTGCCAGCAGATGGCAAGGGTCATCCTGGGGAAAAAAATTTTTCCCTAGCAATCACTCAAGCATAGTAAGTGCAGTTATGTTGTTCTTGACAGGTTTTCTCCTCGTCCAGCCTTTCCTGACTTCCAGCTATTCTGTTTTAACTTGCAGAGAGACTGTACACAGGAATTGCCCATATCCTGCATCTGATAGAATTCATAAAAATGCTCCAGAGGTCTCCTCTAAAAAAAAAAAAAGATTTTTAGCAAGTTATCCAGATGGAGTGGCTCCCATGTGTCTCAGCAATACTTTTCTAAAATATCTAATTGTTGTTGTTCCATAGATACTGATTGTTGTTCCATAGATCTATAACCCCAAGGCAGTGTTCTAGGACCAACTCTCTTCATACTCTACATAAATGACTTCTGTGATCATATTAAGAGCAACTGCGTTCTCTTCGCTGATGATATAAAGCTATTCAACACCACAGACAATACTGCTACCCTTCAAAAAGACCTCGACTGTGTATCAGTATGGTCAAACAAATGGCAACTTCAGATCTCAACAAACAAATGCTCTGCCTTACATATTGGCAAAAAAAATCAGAAAATAAAATACAGGCAGAATAGTCAAGATCTTGTTGATGGTCCAAACTCTATCAAGGATCTTGGAGTACCCATCTCTAATGATCTAAGTGCTAGAGCCCACTGTAATTACATAGCCAAAAAGGCATTAAGAGTTGTTAACCTAATCTTATGTAGCTTTTTCTCTGGTAATATTACACTAATAACTAGAGCATACAAAACATTTGCTAGACCAATACTCAAATACAGCTCATCAGTCTGGAACCCACATTACATATCTGATATTAACACAGTTAAGAAAGTCCAGAAATATTTCACAAGAAGAGTTCTCCACTCCTCTACTCATTGCAGAATACTTTATGCCACCAGACTTGAAATTCTAGACCTAGAAAACCTAGAACTACGCCACCTTCGGTCCAATCTAAGTATAGCATATAAAATCATACATTGCAGTGTCCTATCTGTCAATGAATATTTCAGCTTCAACCACAACAACACAAGAGCAAACAATAGATACAAACTCAATGTTAATCGCACCAGACTTGATTGCAGGAAATACAACTTCAGCAACAGGTTGGACAATGTCTGGAATACTCTACCTGACTCTGTGGTTTCTTCCCCAAACCCCAAAAACTTTAACCTTAGACTGCCTACTATTGACCTCACCCCTTTCCTAAGAGGTCTGTAGGGGGCATGCATAAGCGCACCAATGTGCCTACCGTCCCTGTCCTATTGTTTCTTTTATTTTATTTTTTCTTATATGTATCCATGTATTCATAACTATGTTTTTACTTATACCTATTATCTTGTAAGCAATTACAAATCAAATAAAATAAATAAATAAATAAAAATAAAACAACATAAGCTCTGCTTCACAACTTATTGAAGAGAGTTCCGCTTCCGCTTCTGCAGTATCTGGTGAGATCTTAGCAAAGTAAGAATGACTTTGGCACTGCTGAATAATCGGAAAGGGTCACTGGCTACTATTGGAAACAACTGAATCTGGAAGTTAGTCAGTCCCAGCTAAAAAGGCTGAAATGGCCTAGCATGTCTACAATAAGCCTCTGGCCTTAAATAAAGGCCTTCCATGCGCTCAGTTGGACTGCCAAACTTTCTAACCCACTACCTTCTTTGGATGTTGTTAATACATGTACGCTCAAGTTTGTATGCTCTTTCAGATTCATTTTTATGGATTTTACTAGGGTTTGGTCATGCCTTGGGTCGGAGCCATGGCCAAGTAATTAAGCATTAGGTCCCCTGAAGCCCAGGGCAAGCTCCTTAAAGGGACACTAGCTCCAGACCAACTTTGTGCTTTTGGCTAGTCCTTTCCCCACATGGCAGGACGAAACACTAGAAGCGGTTGCATGAACTGTCATTTTCAGACATAGGCAGCAGTCTGGCTGGCCAGTAAGCAGACTCAAGCTCTATGATGTGCTGTCCAATAAATCTGTTACCTATTTGGCCATGACCTCATCTCAAAATAGTATTCTGGTTTTTCTATTTCTGCTTTTTCCCTCCACCCTCTCACTTTTGCTTTGTTAATGCAATTGGTACAGACATGAGGCAAATACTTTAAACTGTGGGAGTAGTTTAAGAAGAGCCAATGTTTTTAATACCCAGGACCAGTGCAATCACAACTCAACAGAGCCAGCTTTCTTTGATCATTTGCTTGCTCAATGGAATTGTCTGTCTGTGCACTTTTAAAGTTCAAAGGGTCATTCTTCTGTTTCTCTGCACCTGGCTTTTCTTAAAAGCAGCCCATTTTTTTTTCCTTTACTACTACAGCAGTACCGGTTGCAACATCGTTCTTTTTCAATATTCTTAACTGGGTGCCTATAAAAATGCTTGCCATGATTGGCGAGGCCAAACTTATTTACTGAAAGGCAATTGTTTGAGGTTTCCATTAGCTCCACTAGTTCCCAGATATTCTTGATCATCCTTGTATGCTTTTGTGAGGTTTATTTCTTTTAAATAATATGTAGGGCTACTGTAGAATCCAGATTCATTTTTTAAAAATAAAGATTATGCTTGTGGGTTGCAGTTTTGCCTAGAAGCATCTTATATTCCTGTTTTCTCATATTATCATCATCATTATCAAATGGGAGAGGCTACCTGGTAGGTGTCATGGAGTGAAATGTTCATAGGTACATGGGTATCCTTATGCAACACAAGTTAGGCTGCAATCCCATGAATTTCAGCTGAAAATTAAAAGTTTTTTTATTTCTTTGTGATGAGAAGCAAGAGGAGAATGTGATGAAAGGAAACATGCATGCAACCATTGCTTATTCTATTTATTTATTTATTTATTTATTTATTTATTTATGTATGTATGTATGTATGTATGTATGTATGTATGTATGTATGTATGTATGTATGTCAATTGCTTACAAGATAATAGTTATAAGTAAAAACATTATTATGAATACATGGATACATATAATAAAAATAAAAGAAACAATAGGACAGGGACGGTAGGCACGTTGGTGCGCTTATGCATGCCCCCTTCAGACCTCTTAGGAAAGGGGTTAGGTCAATAGTAGACAGTCTAAGGTTAAAGTTTTTGGGGTTTGGGGAAGAAACCACAGAGTCAGGTAGAGTATTCCAGACATTGACCACTCTGTTGCTGAAGTCGTATTTCCTGCAATCAAGTTTGGTGCGATTAACCTTGAGTTTGTATCTATTGTTTGCTCTTGTGTTGTTATGGTTGAAGCTGAAATATTCATTGATATTCTCCTGAAGAAAGCCATTATTTGTTTGGCTCTACCTGATAATATCATCTATTTAGGCATATCGTTGAGATAAAAATTACCAGTCTTCAAACCCTAGACTGCAGAAGATGCATTTCCACTAAACTACTTATTACACCCTGGGATCCTTTAAATGGGCTTTATTGTTGTACCTGGTAGCATTCCCTGCGTGTGACATATAAGAGATAGCAATTTGGTTTTTAAAGGGTAAGTTTTCTTTTGTGAGAATTTTGTTCAAAAACAATGTGACTCCTGGTCTCTGAGTAAAATGCTCTACCAATTACCATTTTTAATTAAAAATTTGGTGAGTTATAGAATCACCTTGCAATTATTGAGAAACCTTCCTAGAGTATCAAATAATTCAAAAGATATATGATATATTAACAACCTGTTCTAGCGAATAGGTGCGAACTGGTAGAATCCCACACCTGGGTATAAACTACATTCAGTTATCTACATCTTGGGCAACCAATGGTACACAGATTACAAAAATCACCCAATGCAATTAAACCATTGACATACCTAAAATCCGTGTAGATTCACATATATCATTCAAATAGCGAAAATTATGCTTCTAAGAAAAGCATTTGTCTGACAATAAATTTGAATAATTCAAATTGTTAATACTAACTATCTGAGTGGCATGAATCATAAAGTTGGAAGAGGTCTTTTAGCCTATTGAGTCCATCCTGATCAGGGATGGGATTCAAATTTCTTAACAACTAATTCTGTGGGTGTGGCCTAATTTGTGGGTGTGGCTTGGTGGTCATGTGACTGGCTGGGCGTGGGTCACTGACTGGGCATGGCTTGATGGTCAGGTGACTGGCTGGGCATGGCTTGTATGTAAATATAATAAATATTTATGTAAATATTGAATTCTTTATTAAAAGAGAGCAACTTTTACCCAAAATCAGGCAAAGCAGGTAGGCAGATTGAGTTGCTCACAGAATCACAGATTTATTCAAAGATCTATCTTTCTGCAATCAGCTATCTGAGTCTGTCACGTAAAATTTGCATGCAAGCAAATTCGTAAGATTTGCTAGCAAGCAAACTCACAAAATTAACTCACAATACACTATGTATGTAAATATTGAATTTTTTATAAAAAATAGCAACTTTTACCCAAAATAAGGCAAAGCAGGCAAGCGGATTGAGTTGCTCACAGAATCACAGATTAATTCAGAGATCTATCTTTCTGCAATCGGCTACCTGAGTCTGCACTGAAAAATAAAGCTTCGGTCCTAAGGAAGGTTCAGCTTTGCTTTCAGATGAGCTTGAAAGCAAGAAATTCAATGGTTTCCTGCTTTCTAGCTATTCTAAATCTGCCAGCACAGAAGAACAGCTGATGGTCAGGAAAAAAAGGAAAAATAGCAACTTAACAGACAAGTTGGATGGTGCAAATGCCAGATAAGGAGTGAATGGGCGGGGTGGGGTCAGCCAGGGGCATGATTTGCTGGTTCTCTGGCAGGTAGAATCCCACCCCTGTGAGAGTGCGCTTTGCATGCATGAGTAGACTATTTCCAAAAAACCTCAGCTGTGCCGCCTAGACAGCTGACAAGCAGCATTTGAAAATCCTCTTCTTTCCTGTTTTTTCAACCTCAGCTGTGCTGCGCAAAGCAGCTGAGGTTGAAAAAGCAGGAAATAAAGGACAGCCTAGAGCCTGGGTGGGTGGGTGGGCCAAACAGAGCAGCAGACACCAAACCAGTTTGGTGTCTGCTGCTCTTCAGAGTACCAGTTCAATAGAACCAGGGCAAACCAATAGCACCCCACCCCTGAACCTGATCCCTATTTATACCTTCTGCAGGAATCCAAATTAAATCATGCCAAGCTGACTAGTCAATAAAGGGTGGGTAATTGGTTATTCTGTTAGGTTGCTCTTGCTAAGTTTTTCCTAACGTTTCAGAGGAATTTACCTTTCTGTAACTTAAAGATATTATTCTGTCTCCTACACTCTGGAATGATAAAAGTCTAGACCTTTTTTTCTGTGTGATCTCTTCTCTGAAGAATGATCAGTCATCTCTTTAAATAGCCATAGCTCCTTCAATTTCTTTAATTGCTATTTAGTTACTAATTCCTTGATCATCTTGCTGCCGTTTCCTAACCTTTTCCAATACGTTGATCTTTTTTAAATAGGGTTCCCAGAAATGAACATAATAGCTGTGGTGAGGTCTGGCCAAATCAAAATAAGATGGATTGATAACTTCTTATGTTTGAAAATTATACTTCTGTTGATCCAACCTAAGAAATTATTTATGTTAAAACAAGTGTATTATATCGCTGGTTCAACTATTAACACAAGGTCTTTTTCACAAATAATTCAACCCTCCTCCATTCTCCATCTATATGTTTTTTATTTCCTAAATGATTTAATGTTTGTCTCTGCAAATAGCTTAGCCATTGTTCAACTCACCAGTATGCACATCTGTCATTTTTAATTCTAAAACTGCAAGCAAGCTAAATTCATTGTAGAACTGCAGGATTATATACATCTGTCTTTTTTAAACACTACATCTATCTTCATCTTGAGCTGATAAAGTGCTACAGATACAGTATATAAACATTATTTTTAAACTCTAAATCATTCGAAAGCATTATCTATTCATTTATAATACAGCCTATAACTAAGCCTTAGCAGATAAAAATTGGAACAATTGCATATTGTTTTCTTGTTTTCATTTTCTCATTCTTCTCATTTTTTTCTTCACTGATCTTTATTTCATATGGGAAGGGGCTTCAATCATGCATACACAGATGCCATCTTGACACACACACACTCCATGGATCTCCTGCTTCAGAGACAGCTTACTTGTAGTCCCTGGACCACAGAGTTTCTCAGGCACACTTTTGCTATTCCAAGACAGCACCACATCTCCCTGCCAAGCTTTAAAAGAAAATCACTCATCCAAGAGACCACGTAAGAAGCTAGCTGGGTGCAATAAACTTCTGTAAAGCCTAACACAAGATGTGATGTATTCATTTCCCCAATTAACTCATCCAAACCCTCAAAGGACCCTGACTTTTATCCCCATGATCTAATGATAGCCATCTGTAGGCTTTGGAGGTTGCAAAATTTTTTGGGTTCCAGACCTATAATGTACCTTCCCAACATAAGAAGTCTCTGCTGCTGCTACAAAAAAAGAGAAAAAAAAATCTATATTTTTGAAAGACATGATGCTTTGAAGAACTAGTAGTTCGCCTGGACATTTTAGGATTCCCTTTTATGTAAACATGTGTAAGATTGCACTGAAGCTTGCTTAAATTATAGTAATGGAATTAGCTGACACAACCAACTTCACCAATGCAATAGGAGATACTAGTTTTCTGCCAATTTAACATGGATGAAAATGTTTATCATTATAGCTAAGCGTTCAAAATCAAATTTTGTTATAAATGTAGCCTTCAAAATCAACCTGGGACAAAATTAAATTCTAGTAATTCAAAATTACTAGATTGTGGTAGCATGTTAGGACTATTTGAATTTTCTAAAACATTATGTGATGTTATAAACATTAATTTATATCAAATGTGATCTTGCTGATTTTATATGGCTACATGGCAACAATTCACAGTGGAGCAGGAGCTAGCATAGAGAAAAAGGTAATACATTGTGTGAATTCATTTGTAATTCCATTAGTCAATCATGCTTTTCTATTAAATGGTAATATGCTTTAAAGTAAAATTGCAACTTGGAGATAAGTGAATGCTTGCACATTCTCAAGAAAGAGGAAATGCATTCCAGAGAAGGAGAAGGGGCTGGAAGGTTAGAGATATCAAAAATATATAAAAGTTAGTTTACTTATTTTCTTGGGTTGTTATGACTGAGCTGTGTACTTTTGAATCACAACAGAGGGGATTTTTTTTTGTGAGGTTTTGTTATGTGTTTGATTTAGGCCTTAGGAACAATGTCCCTTGTACAAACAAGACAAGGGTTTTTGTTTTTTTTGGAAACATTCATTTTTGCTAACTAATTGGTCCTCTAGAATTGCTAAATGGGGTTCCCAAGCCTGCTATTACTCCTTATTCATTCTTATGCCAGCCTACAGTGACTTCAATAGACACTGAAATCCAGAAAGATATTGCTAAAAAGATGCTACTGTTTGTTATTATCCAAGCAATTAGTTCTTGGAGAGGAAGACGGACCTAAGGTTCATCTTATTGTATGATGTGAAAAAAAAATACCTTTGTGGCCAAATTAATCCATATATAATAGTGCTTAACAGTCTGTGAATCCTTTTGAATTTTCAATATGTTTGCACAACTATGAACAAAAATGTGATCTGTTCTCCACCCACATCCTAGATAAACATTATATGTACCTTTGGTTCATTTTCCTCAATAAATTGACGAACATGTTTAATTGGGTTCTTTTTATCTAGTTTCAGGACCTGGGTTGAAAATAGACCATATTTCAGGTCGTATTTATGCAGAAAATCCAAAACGTTCACAGACTTTTAATCACCACTGGATGAGAGATAAAGAAACCGATGATGGAGAAGCCAGTGCTTCCCCTGAGAACGTGCTTTCATATGCCAACATTGGTTTGAATACAGCTTGGATGTAGTGTCTCTGCTCCCTCTACTGGACAACTCCAATGCAGCAAAGCCTCTTATGTCACAATGTTCTGTGTTCAAAGCCATAATTTTTATTAATTCAAGGAAGGAGAAGTTGCTTCCTACTCTCCAGGACAGAAACTCTGACAGTTGAATCCAAAATTGCATCATGGACAAAGCTTTTCAGAGTCCAGGTAGAGTTGAATTCCTCCCTCTTCATACCCAGCTACTTGATCTCATGAAAAGGACTTTGCAGAGAAAGAACCTTGAATGAGTTCTACCACTGAGCTTTAGTGCCCCATTCATCTCAACAAAATCCTTTTGAAAAATAGGACAGGGCATATTTTATTGTTAAATAGCAACACTAGTGATAACAATTTGTGGCAGAAAAAGAAAGATGCTTGTGAGATATTCTTGTCTCACATTAACAAAATAACTTGTGTACCTTGGATATTGCCTTGAGGGAAGCAGTGGCACAATCATCAACAAATTCTGGACTTGACCTAAAAATAGCAGGACTTCTGTCTGTACACAAATATGTTCATACATACATTCAAGAGAAAGACAACAAGTTACATAGGAGTGTCTGAAAACAGGTAGCTATGATAACAGTTAGAGATCTTTTCTCTCTGCTAGGTCCTAAATCAGGGGTGTCAAACATGTGGTGTCACATTGTCATTACATGATGTATCCCAACTTTTTCTGCTTTGCTAAACCAGGGGTGGGCGTGGCTAGTGTGTGACGCATCCAGCCTACAGGCTGCGACTTTGACACCCTTGTTCTCAATGGTAAATTTTCAATGTAACTTTTCTTCTCTTCTGCTCATGTGGTTTTGCATGCCATATATTGTCAATAATAAAAGTTGCAGCCAACTTTTCTTGATCATTGTAAGTGAAGAAGTGCAAAAATAAAGCAGTTTCACAGATGGGTGTTCAGATTTGTAGGTTTGTAGCCAGCGAGACGTCTACCATCAAGCGAGATGATGATTGTTTCCCTTCTTTAACTGTGTCATCAAGACTTATTTCCTACTCAGCAAAAAAAGTCTATTCTTCCTTTCTTTAGGTTGATTAGCTTTGTTCTCTTTGAAAAAGGCATATTTTGTAGCTAGAGCCATTATAATGCATGATTCCATATTGGAGGACTTTAAATCCGAGGAAAACTTGATTAGCAAAATGAATGTATATACAATATTTATAAAATGGTGTGTCTTTATCTAGCTCTACCTTACACACTATATTTATATTCATAAGATGAATATCTCTAATTGAATTAAATGCCCTATAGCCCCATATAAGGTGCTCCTTAAAATATAAGGACAATCCAGCCTTAAATGACTGACTGTGCTGTACAGGTCTACTGCTATGTTGTTTCCACCTACAGAGCCACTCATAAAGACTCTGACCATAGTATCTCATCTGGAAGACTCCAACCCAAATGAGAAGGGTACAGTACTAAAAAAAACCCTTATAAAATGTCCAGAAATAGTTGCTCATTACTACTGAGTGCACAGATATTACTTCTGCTGCTTGACATTTTGGCTAAATAAACCATTTTGTGTATCATTATACATCATAGATCTCCAAAGTATAACTAAATAACAACAAAATGGTCCAGAAAATGAATGAACATCTCACATTTTTCTCTTTCTCCCTCTTCTTTACAGCTTTCTGAGCATGAACGTATTGTCACTAATTGCATTACAAATACATCCTATAAATCCGCATGACATTCTTTCAATTGCATTCCACAAAGGAATAAACATCCAATATGTTTTCTTAAAGTATTGATTGCATTTTCCAAAGCTGGAAAAGTATTTTGAATATCTAGAAATAGACTTTTCATCCCTTTGTCTTCTGAAAAGTTACCCAGACTTCTATCAGGTTATTCATATAACAATAGCATCCCGATTCCTAAAAAAAATATTCAATTTTTTTCTTGCAATTCATTTTCATGCTCTGTGTTTATTTAGTAAACATATATTTTTGAGTGTTAAGGGGTACTGGGTTTGCAAAGATATATGGACCTGATGATTTTTAGCCATATGCTATATATATTTTGAAACCATTAACTGTTAACAGTGTGTTCCTAAATATGTTTACTTAGAAGTAAGTGGCATTGTATTCAATGGCACTTACTCAGAGGTAAATGTTTACAGGATGGTTCATCACAGTTATCAGTTATTTGGGAATAATTCTAATTGAATTCAGTAACCCGGCTTCTAAATACTTATACTTTGGTGACTGCTGCTTACATTTTTTCAAGTGGCAATTTGTTACTGCAGCTTCAACACAGACAGATTGACACACCTGCTTTGTTAACATGTTTGAGAGTCGCTAAAATCCCTTGGAAAGGTAAAGAACTTTAAGAACTCAAGTCTTTCTCTTCTTATTCTCTTTCCCTCTGTCATAAGTATCTTGGGAAGGAAAATTACTGAAATATTTAGTAGTAGAGAGTGGTGTTCTCCCATTTGGATGTGTTCAAGTAGAAGCTAACCCATTTGTCTGTGACATTTTGATTTTGATTCCTGCACAGAGCAAAAGCTTGAATGCAATGGATTAAATGTCTTCTTCCAAAGATGGTTCTGTGATTCCATGAGTTAAATTTGCAAGATTTATAAATATAAACAAACATGGATGATTTTGGCCCTTTCTACCATCTCTTTAAGTTAAGAACGCCTCATGATAATGGCTAAAGAGAACATACAGTATAAGTCTTGACATGTCCATTCTTTGATTTATTACTTTTAATTCTGCAGACCGTTTGATAAGAGCATGTGCCAGTGAAACAAGGCAATTTAGAAGACAACTTTGAACAGAGCCTTTTCAGTGAAACAAAATGTACTGTGACCGTAGAATAATTCTAATATTTATCAAAAGCATTTCATGTTAGGAGAATGTCCCATTTACTACCCCATAAACAAATGCCCAGAAATCCTAATTCACATGACCCAAATCTTGAATTGTACTTTTCAAAGAGAACAATTCAAATACATTTTTGCTCAGTCCCACTGATTTTCACAGAAGAGGTTTAAGCACATTCATAATTTCCCTGCTAAAACCTAAAAGGCTTAAAGTTTTATCTCTGTGTCTGGATTATTGTGACCTGTGATAATTCCTGACTGGAGGCACAGATACCTAAAAAGCAATTTCTGAGATGAAATCCATTCAAACAGATCTGTCAGACAGGGGATCTATGAACAGTCTTTCTTTTGCAGCAGCAGTTTCTCTCCTCCAGTATGAAATATCTTTTCCTGTCAATACCTCTTACTGTTATCTTATATTGATTGCTTCCTTGAAAATGGAAGTTTTCAGGATTAGCTGGAACATTGGTAGGTTTCAGGCAGTTTTGCCACAGTGAGCTTACCCCGGCAAGAAAACAACTCTTTTAAGACTTCCCAAGTGTAACTGACGGAGAACATAAGACAGATGGGTTGCCTGGCAGTGCCCACTCTTGTCCTCAAACTAGGGACAAATGAATGGAAAGAAAAGAGAAGAGATGTAGGCACATGGTGGGCCTCAACATGTGTTAAGTGTTCCATGGGAGTGCGAAGTGGCATAATGCTAAAAGCATTAGTCTAGAACTAGGCAAAATCTTATCACACTCATAGAGCTTACTGAGGTATTCAATGACACATTGTAAGGACAAATGGGCAGGGAAGGAATTATTCTGTTGCTTTTGAACTGTTCCCCTGGCTGAAGTTCACTAGCCCTTGAACCGAAAGTGAATTACTGACAATCCATTTGCGCTGCTGCTGCTGAAGATGATGATGATGATGATGATGGTGCCTATTTTGCCACAGGCACAGTGCTGACCCAGGGTGCTGTCTCCAACCAGAACAGTGGTCACCAACTCTTTTGGCAGCAAAGACCAGTTTTGGGAAAGAAAATTTTTCAGGCACTAGAGGGGAGACAGAATGGTTTCAGTTTTGCTCGCTCACCTACTGCTCAGTCCAGCTGTACTGCTCAGTTTCTAACAGGCCAAGGACCAGAACCAGTTTGTGGCCCAGAGGTGGTTTTCAGCAGGTTCTGACCAGTTCTGGAGAACCGGTAGTGGAAATTTTGAGAAAACCGGCAAATACCACCTCTGACTGGAGAGTTTATAGTATCATCCCCCTGCCATGCCCACCAAGCCATGCCCACAGAACCGATAGTAAAAAAAATTGAATCCCACCACTGTTTGGGACCCCTGTTACAGTAGGACATGACATACTATATATCAGGTGTCCCCAACTCCTGGGCTGTTGCTCATTACTGGGCCTTGAGCCCTTCAGAACCAGGCCATGGAAGTAGTGGATGTGAGCAGTGGGTGTGTCACCTGCCAGTCACACAAATGGATCTGTGCTCACACATGCATGTTTGCCCACTGCTTTACATAGAACCAGCCCCTCCCTCACTGGCCTGTCCACAAATCCGGAAAGATTGAGGAACTCTGCTACATAGACCATGTTAAGACTATGGTATCGTAGATTCTATTGCTTTTATTCATTCCTATTTAATTTCACTAACAAGTCACATATGGGCTGGAGGTAGAGATGCATTTTGGCAAATACTGGTGGATTTAATTATCCATCCAAACTCACCTACACAAATGTTTGTTTTTCTCTGTTCAGATAAGCCTTAGTGGATGGTCTAGTCCTATTGGAAAGCAACACCAAAGCCAATGCATTTTCTTCTCCGCTCTTCCTATGAAGGGCATGCTTGTAAATCATAATCTGCAGTAACCCTCTCAATTCTTTTTCCAGTTTAATATCTGGCCTGTCATAGTTTTATTTGTATTCAAACACAAGGATCTGATCCTATTGTCGTCTTTGTTAGAACAGCAAATGGAACAGCTCAGTTTTTAAACCAATTTCTCTAAAAATTTTATCAGTAGTCATAATAATATAAAATATGCAAAGGATAGATTTATTTGGATAATTAACATTTCTTCTGTTTAGTAATCTGACTATTCCTGTTGGTTTCCATAAATAAAGGTAGGTAGGAATTAATATTTTTTTCCTGACATAATAGTGCCTGTGATAAACTTCTCACTTCCTACGATAACACATTGGAGATAATATGTGGTTGCTGGGATAGATAATCAAGATGGAACCGACCCAGATCATAGATCAGAAAGGGAGCTTGCTAGATTAGTGAAATATTAGTGCACCAAAACTAGATGGCGTCCCGGAGAGAGCAATGTAATGAGTCATCTGAAGGAACTCTTTTGCTTATTATCTAATACTGTAGTTGTTTATTTCTATAAACATGGAGAATCTAAGCTACATTACACAATACTGATTTTAATAATTGCTCCAGACAAAAAATACAAAGTTGAATTACAGGTCCAGTACAGGTAGGCCTTTACTTACAATCAATCTAAGCGGACTGTGTTGACTGCTCAAAGTTACAACAGCACTAAAAAAAAATGACTTATGGCCATATTTGACCCTTATGACCATTGCAGTATTCTCCAGGGTCACATGATTAGAAATCGGATGCTTAGAAATTGGTTCATATTTATGATGGTTTCAGTGTCCTACCCAGGGTCATGTATTCACCTTTTGCGACTTTGACCAGCAAAGTTTATTTTTTATTTTATTTTGATTTGTCAATTGCTTACAAGATAATAGGTATAAGTATAAACATAGTTATGAATACATGGATACATATAAGAAAAATAAAAGAAACAATAGGACAGGGACGGTAGGCACATTGACGCGCTTATGCACGCCCCCTACAGATTTCTTAGGAAATGGGTGAGGTCAATAGTAGACAGTCTAAGGTTAACGTTTTTGGGGTTTGGGGAAGAAACCACAGAGTCAGGTGGAGTAATCCAGACATTGACCACTCTGTTGCTGAAGTCGTATTTCCTGCAATCAAGTTTGGTGCGGTTAACCATGAGTTTGTATCTGTTGTGTGCTCTTGTATTATTATGGTTGAAGCTGAAGTATTCATGATAGGTAGGACATTGCAATGTATGATTTTATATACTATACTTAGATCGGACCAAAGACGGCATAGTTCTAGGTTTTCTAGGTCCAGAATTTCAAGTCTGGTGGAATAAGGTATTCTGCAATGAGTAGAGGAGTGGAGAACTCTTCTTGTGAAATATTTCTGGACTTTCTCAACTGTGTTAATATCAGATACGTAATGTGGCTTCCAGATTGATGTATTCAAGTATTGGTCTAGCAAATGTTTTGTATGCTGTAGTTAGTAGTATGATACTACCAGAGAAAAAGCTATATAGGATTAGGTTAACAACTCTTAATGTCTTTTTGGCTATGTAGTTATAGTGGACTCTAGCACTTAGATCATTAGAGATGAGTACTCCAAGATCCTTGACAGAGTTTGGATCATCAACAAGGTCTTGACTATTCAGCTTGTATTTTATTTTCTGATTTTTTTTGCCAATATGTAAGACAGAGCATTTATTTGTTGAGATTTGAAATTGCCATTTGTTTGACCATTCTGATACATAGTTGAGGTCTTTTTGAAGGGTAGCAGAATTATCTGTGGTGTTGAATAGCTTTACATCATCAGCGAAGAGAACGCAGTTGGTCTTAATATGATCACAGAGGCCATTTATGTAGAGTATGAAGAGAGTTGGTCCTAGAACACTGCCTTGAGGGACACCACTGTTGATAGGTACAAAATTTGATAGGACGCTCCCAATTTTGACCATTTGTTGTCTATTTGATAGGAATGCTTCTATCCAGTTATGCAGGTGTCCAGAGATACCATAAGATTTTAGTTTTAGGAGTAGTTTGTCATGTACCACTGAATCAAAGGCTTTACAGAAGTCTATGTAGATTGTGTGTATTGTTTTTCCCTGATTGAGTTGTGTAGTCTATATGTTTTTGCAGTGTAAGAGTTGCAGATTACAGGATTAATGGTTAATTAATTTTAGATTAATTAAAGTTAATGGTGAAGCCAGAATCATTTGTCAATGATTACTAACTTAATAACTGCAGTGATGCACTTAAGTACTTGGACAAGAAAGGTTGTAAAATGGGGCAAAACTCACTTAACAAGTGTCTGGCTTGGCAACAGAAATATCGGGCCCAATTGTGGTTATAAGTCAAAGTCTACCTGTACTACCCTCACTTGACAGTTAGCCTTGGATAAGGGGCTTTTCCATGATCCAAATTATGGAGTGTATCTTAGAAGTAATCTAGTCTCATCTCCTGCTCAGTGCAGGATCCACTGGAGTATCTCTGATTACTACACAGCTTCCCTTTGAAGACTTCTAGTTAAGGAGAACTCACAGTTTCATGCAGTGGCTTGTTCCATTGGCTGACAACACATGCCAATCAATCAATCAGAATAGAGCTGCAAGGGACCTTGGAGGTCTTGTAGTCCAACTCCTTGCTCAAGCAGGAGAACTTATAGCATTTCAGACAGGTGGCTATCCGGTTTCTTCTTTAAATCCTCCAGTGATGAAGCACCCACAACTTCTGAAGGGAAACTGTTTCACTGGTTAATTGTAGTCAGAAAGTCCCTTCTGATAACTTACCTGAATCTCTTTCCTTGTAGCTTTAATGAACTGTTTCTGGTCCTGGAAAAAAAAAAGTCAATATTTTACTTGACAACTCTTCCAATATTTAAATATTGCTGTTATATTTTCCTTTGGTTATTTTTTGTGTAAACTAAACATGCACAGATCTTTTAACTTCTTATCAAAAGGTATGGTTTACAGATCTTTGATCATCCCCTGAACCAGCTCTAAATTTTCACTGTTCATTTTGAACTGTGTCGTGCAGAACCAGATACCTTACTATAGCTGGAAATAGGGTCTAGCCAAGGCAGAATGAAATCATATGAACCAGACTTTGCATCTGCTAACATAACATGATACAACAGATTGATTAGTTTATTTTTTTTCAAAATCATTTTTATTGTTTTCCACCAGTACACATCTTAACTACATTTTCAACAGTAATTGCATCTACCTCCAGTATTAATCCATATTTCCATCATCTATTCGTACATACTCTTAACAGTTTTTGTCTTTCTTTATAATTCTTATTTATTATCTATCTTTATCTATTTTATCTTTCTACCTATCTATGTATTACTTTCTTGAGGTTTCTTCCATACAGTTGTCTTTATCCATTCTTATATCTCTTTTCTAGCCATATGTACCATCTATGCCAAACTGAGTAATAGTCAGATTCTTCTTTTCCCCCTTATTTTTAGTGTGAGCATATCCATTTCTGCACAGTCTGCTATTTTTCGTCAAATTAATTCTTCTGTTGGGACCTTATGCTCTTTCCACATTTGTATGTAAGCTATTCTGGCCACTGTCAATATATGTAGTATTATATAGTTTATCTTTTTCGGATATTGTTTTTTGATTATCCCCAATAGGTAGAGCTCCTGTGTGATTTCCATTTGGTGTCCCGTAATTTCTTGTATCCAATCTTTAATTTCAGTCCAGTAAGTCCTGGCATTGGGGCACAATGCCCCATTGATAAAAGGTACCGTCAACTCGTTTACACTTCCAACATTTTGGGTTTGAGTTCAGGTATATAATAGCTAATCTTGATTGATTGGTTTATTATGTGCCATCAAATCATTTTTGACTGATAACAAACAGCTAAGAGCTTTCCAGTGGAGCCTGAAGGGATACATACGTAGGTCTTCTACTTCTAAGTTAAGGTGCTCCCCTTCATTGGCTAAATTCAGTTTGGAAACAATAAGGTGAACTGATCAGATAAGTTATAAAAGTAGAGCTTAGAATAAGAGGCATGTATATTTGCAGTTCTTTCACTGGCATGTAGTTTGCTTCCATTTTGGAAAGTTGGAATGGAAGATACAGTATTTCCTACTCCTTTGAATGGCATTCAAGCCTCATGGCAGAGGCCTTCATCCAAGGTGGTAAAAATCCCTTTTTCCTCATAAAATCCATGTGGATAGGGTGCCACCATTTAGACTGACTACCTGATCCAAGTTAGTTTTTCTAACTGGGCAATTTTTTGTGAGGGAAAAACACCTATTTTAAAGCATTATACCTAATGAAGTCTTAGTACACCTAACTTTTGTTTTACTCGAAGTTGGAAGAGAGCAAACTTGTGGGCCATCGAGGAACATTGTCCTGTATTAAAAGACAAATGGGGCATAATGCTTGAGAGCGATCCTAAGCAACTGCAAACAAGCCATGGTGATGCCTCTTTCTCTCTCTCAATCAGACTAGAGCTGGAAGGGACTTTGGAGGTCTTCTAGTCCAATCCCCTGCTCAAGCAAGACACCTTATACCATTTTAAACAGCTTGGTGTCCATTCTCTTCTTAAAAACCTCCAGGGATGAAGCACCTTCAACTTCTGAAGGCACGTTGTTCCACTGGTTAATTGTATTCACTGTTAGGAAGTTTCTCCTGAATTCTCTTGTGATCACACACCCACACACCAACCAGAGGTGGTATTCAGCAGGTTCTGACCGGTTCTGGAGAACCGGTAGCAGAAATTTTGAGTAGTTCGGAGAACCAGCAAATACCACCTCTGACTGGAGATCTTACAGTATCCTTCCCCAGCCATGCCCACCAAGCCATGCCCACAGAACCGATAGTAAAAAAAATTGAATTCCACCACTGACACACACACTATCTCTCTCAACCTCTCTTCATACTTCAAATTTGGGGTTTGTTCTGAGAGAGCACAGCACTAAAACCACCCACTGAGTCTGGAAGAAAGGACACAAGCAATATACAATTCTTCTCAGAGGGCTTATTTTTGCAATAAGACAGAGAGAAGGCCGCCAAATGAAATATTTTCTGGCAAAAGCAAAAAATGAACAGAGCACAATCTCTCTCTCTCCCTCCCTCCCTCTCCCTCCCTCCTGCTCTATCTCTCCCCTCCCTCCCTCCCTCTCAACAGGAGAGACATGTTTACATTTGCAAGAGGTAAAATCCCTTCCAATTAATGGCTTGTGCTTCTTTTTCAATCCACATTTTATTTAAGGAAAAGTTCTATATTTTTCTACTTTCAGTGCACTTGTTGTCATTTAATAGAGATAGCCTCCATAAGCCAGACCTTGCTAATCTTGGGGCATAAAATCCCCTTATAACGAAGTGAATAGACAGAATGTGCAAACCACAAATCAATGCAGCCAGAATTAAGTATTGATTTTATTTTTTTCTTGGGGAACTACTTGTGTAGTCTACATCCTTTCCGTAATAATCCTGAAAACAATCTATCTTTAAAATTAGATCTGTAGGGCAGAATTCCCCTATTTTCTGCACAACACCCTTCATTCTTCTCAGCTTCAATGTCCTTGGTGTGTATTAAATTCAAGAAGGGAAAAAGATTTTCTTCTGAGTTCATCAAAATGGTCTGACTCTTGCATTTGCTGTATTGAAGATTGATCTAATATATTTCCAGGGGTAGATGAGTAATGCTTTTGGGCCAATGTCAAACTCATGATAGAGAAAATGATCAGCTAGTAAGCCCAAAGTAATTTAATTATTCTATGTATTAGCAATCCAAACTATAGATATTTCCCTACTTGCACCTAAGAATGGTACAGACATGCCCCCTCCACCAAACGCTTGCTGCCCCCATTTGCTTGCCTTGAATTTATTGCCATGCATGAGACAGGATTAAGTTGTCCTTTAGTGTCTGATAATAAAAAGTATTTTCTCCCTTCTTCCAAAGGGTAGTAGCCTCAGGGCATATAAAACCTGTTAGGGTTTATCATCCATTTCCTTAGAAGGAATTTTGGAGAAAGCAGACGTTTGGAAGGGAGGCATAGATACAGATTGGGATAATATATTTCATGCAAGAATTGTCTTCCGAGGAATAAATAGGTAGCATAAACATAATTATGTTTATTCATTTCAACAGTTGAACTCTCCCTCCAAAGACTGAAAGTAGGAAAATTCTGATGATCAAAATGATTAAACCTATTTTACTTTTCGAAAAGCCATTGATTTGTTTCCCGTTTATTTTATTTTCATAATAAAACCTGAAAAATAAAATTAATCATTAATTGCTCCCTTTAACACTCAACAGCAAGCAAGGCCCATTAAAAAAGGAGAAGATATTAGCATACTTGAAGGGGATCTCAATATTAGCAGAAGAAAATAGTTACTAAAAACCCAGCAATACAAGAAGTGTGGCAAAAATAAAAGCCGAACTATTGAATGTTTAGTAGCCTCAGAACATACAATACCAAAAGTTAGGTCAAAAAAGAAAATTAGAAATTTGGGGATAAGACTGCCTGTGGAATGGTCAAAAAGAAATCAAGATGATGACAAGTATGTGATCAAAGTCCCACCTTTTGTAGATTTGTTGTGATTGCATGGTTCTAAGTGCCATTCTTAACTTTTTTTTACTCCTCCCTTAAAATCCCCCTGGTTAGAGAGGAATAAAACAAAATGGGGTACATTGGAAAAATACATGGCCATCTATTACAATGAAAAAACAAATACTCAGGATTTAAAGACATGCTGTAGACTTTTGTTGTAGAATCCACTTATTCCTTTTAATAGTGAATGATTGATCTAGCTGTGTTCTTCTCAAGTTACAAGTAAAATGGGAACCTTATGGGAAATAAGGGACTGCTTCATGCTACTTTGGGATTCCTTAGTCACAGGTGAAAAGATTCACATGAACTAAAAGAGAGAGAGGAGGAAAAATACTGTGCTGGCATTAATAAAAATAAATTCTTGATGAGTTACTATGTGCTGACAAGGTATTTTAGGAAAGAAGTTCTGAAGACCCCAAAGTCAGGTGGTAGATTGTAGTCTGAATAGAAGGCCAAATTTGTTGCAACTGACACTTTGAAAGACTTTCAATGTCTACTTACTTTGCATAATCTAATTTTAGAGGTACTACTTGTCTGCATTTCTGGAGACCATATGTGAAAAGGTGTTGTTTGCATTGCACTGAAGTCCTGCTTTTGGTTGACTAGATAGGCCTGTGATTTCACCCATCTTAATAAATCTTAATAATTAGGTTTGAAGTAAGCAACTATTTTGTATTATATAACACCGGCAATAAAGAGTGGGCGAGAGGAAGATACTCCTTCCTAATCCCAAATTCCTCTCCATAAAGAGAACAGGATAATACCACAGATTTATTTATTATTTCTGTATTGAATTTGTATGGCTATCATCTCAACAAACTTCTGAAGTTGAAGAGAGATCCACTTCCGATCGCAGCTTAGATAAAGATACATGCCCCTAATGTGCTACCCGTCCTGGCCACACAAGCTTATGGTGGTTGTATAACAAACACTTGGTAATAACTGGTCAATGAAGATAAAGACCAGTTTTGAAGGAATTGAATTGTACTGCAGAGCATTGGCCTGCTATATGAAGAATTTTGTTATGAGTTTTCTCTGCAGTTTTTGTGGGAGATGCCTTCAGTACCTTCAGTATAAGATATTATCTGGGCAAGGCAAAAGAGTGTTAATAACCAAGTGATGGTTTAGCAATTTCTTCCTTTATATAGAATAATTTTGATAACATTCTGAACAAGAACATTGATTAGAGTGAGAGTCCAATTTGCACATGAAGGAGTGTGGGCTCTGTGAATATCAAGGTTATTGGCTGTTCTTAGAGATCTGGAGTGGGAGTAGTGAACTTGCTCTCTGTTAGAATTTATAAGCTATTAAATCATCTATGCTCATCCTATGAGTACATAAACATAAATAGTAAAAGAATTGCTTACAACTCTCCAGTGATGATCTTCCAGTATGAACTAAGTTGCTCAGAGGTGTGGGTGACTCTTAATTGATCATTTGATATAACTATCACTAAGCAGCTCAGTTTCCCCCACTCACCTCCGTGTTGCTATAGTTGCTGTTACTGTGTTGAGAGATGGATAAGTGGGCGACACAGATTTGAAAGAGGTATCTCAGGATTTGTTACTACCTTTTCTGCAGTTTACAAAACAGAGGAAATTTGCTTTTTCAAATCTAATCAGTGATCTGCTTGCCTAATTGTATGCTAATGCATTAATTTCTGATAAACAATTCCAAGTCCTTGTTCTCCCTTCTTATGGCTCCCCATTTTCAAAACAGCTAGTAGTGGACTACTCTTCATGTACAGAATGCCTTCAATTAAAATGGAAAGACCTTCGCGTAAGGATTGTATATTATCTGTAAAGTAAGATAAGTGTTGCCCCATTATTGCTAAGACACATATACAGTGGCATGCTTTGATTATCTGAAGATTTTGCATATGGAAGAGAACCAAACTTGTTTTTGTTGCCCCAGGATCAGGTTACAGAACTGTGTCTCAGCAGGTGGGAATACCTTTCAGTCTTGCCTGGGCTCAAAAGCTAAGAGAGTCTGGCATGGTTATTTTTTGAAAAATGTTTGCTGTTTTTCAGAGTAAAAACTATTAACAAAACACCAAAATAGTCTAAGAAAAAAACAACAATTAAACAAAGTAGTCCTTAAACTTAAAGAAAAATGAATGGAAACCAAAGATTAGAAAATATTTCTGATGTATTAAACTTATCAATAGGCACTGGTTTACTAATACTGTATAGTACTATAATACAATAAGTAGAAAATATTGTTGTAAAATATCATAAATTCTGTGCCCAAATAGCCCATGTTGCTTTATTTTTTTGACTAATAAAAATATTTTATTTTCTAAGACAGATAATCACTCATTTCCAAAAACCATTCCTTAATATCTGGAAATAATATCACTTTTCCCATTTCTCAATATGGGTAGTCTTTGACTTACAACCATTCATTTAGTGACCATTCAAAGCTACAATGGCATTGAACAAAAATTACATATGACCAGTTGTCACACTTATGACCTTCACAGCATCCCATGATCAAAATTTGATTGTTAGGCAACCAGGATGTATAATACAATGGTTGCAATATTCCATGTTTGCAACCTCTCCAGCTGATGTCTGACAAGCAAATGGGGGAAACCAGATTCACTTAACAACTACACGATTCATTTAATAATTGCAGTGATTCACTTAACAACTGTGTGGGAAAAGGTCATAAAATCAGGCACGACTGACTAGCAATGGAAATTCTGGTCCCAATTGTGTTACTAAGTCAAGGATTGATTAGTTGTATGGCCTTTTCCTTCCTCATGCTTGATACAATTGTAATTCCTGATGAACAGATTCCAAAGCTTTGTTGTATAATTCAATATCATATTAACATCTTTAGCATTCAGACATTTTCCCATGAATCTACTTATACACAGTAAATTAAAATACCATTCCAAAAAGATACCAGTCAATCACATGACCATATCATGTAAACCCTCACATTTTTAATATACTTCCAACAAAGAAAACCAGATGTACTTTCTTTGGGAAGTCTCATACATTCATCTGATTTGCCATTCACTGCATTATCATGGGGATCCTTATTCACAGCAGGGCAATAAATTAAGGTCCCCATGCTTGCAGAATGCAAAGATGAGTGCGAATAAAACCATTCTTTTTTGTGTGTCAAGCATAAATAGATGTAGGTGGTTTAAAATATGGCACACCCTGACAAATATTTCAGGCAAATATCTAGGTTTGCTGCATCCCTTATTTGTTAGTATGCTGATTGGGTTGCTGTGTTGTGCCTAAGGATCTATGCTTATGCATTACCCAATCCATTTTCCAACTTCGTAAAGCAGTAGTTATTCTCTAAAGACTTTCTTTGATAGCCTTAGGTGGCATTTGGCGTGCACATTTCCATATGTTTCCCGTGGGAGTGTTTAGCTGCATGCTTCTGTCTTATGTGTATATTTATTTGGCTGTGTGGGTGTACTATGTGTGAAAGCATACTGCATTCTAGAGTATTTACTGATGATGTGGATTGGGCTGCATGAGAATTGGGTGTGATTCCATAATACAATTCTCTCTCTCTCTCTCTCTTTGTGTGCATCCTTGGATTTTATAAGAGACAAACCAATTGGTTTATCTATCTATATGTCAAGCTCTTTGTGTTTCTTTTCTTTCCAAGGGGAGGGAGTGCAGACAAACCTCTGAGGTGGAAACTGATCGAAGCAGATTAATATAATTATAATATTACCAGCCTCGCTCTCACTTTCCCAACTCGTTACCCTAATGGTGGTTATTATACTTATTATGTTCTCAGCCTCCAATGCTTATTGATTTACTCCACTGCAGTGTTTTAATCAGGCATTTGAAACATGCTATTATTGGTTCCAGGGGGGTCACCATTGAGCAAACGAGAGTGGGAACAAACGAACAATAAAAGGATCAGAAATAAAATGCCAGTGGGAAAGCTTAGCAGGAAAGAAGCCAGATTCTGCAGCCCGCTGTGAAATGCCACAGACCTCTCTGTGCAGTGAAAAGAATGAACCAGACCCCAAGAAATCTCAATGGTAGTCAGACGTGGAACCTTCTGGAACTGCTGGATTCATCACTTATTTTTTTCAGAAGAAAAATATGCCTGTTTAATTGGAAATTAGCTTGAGAAGGAACGTACAAAATCAGCAGGCTGGAACCCTTTCTAAGTGAGATGATACATAATTTACTCTTTGGATTAACAGGAATTTATGCATTGTGTCTTCTGTTTCTGCTTGGTTGCTGCTAACGTTTATTGCCCATTTATAACAGAAAAGCTTTGTAGAGAAATGGTTATTTTAGGTCTCTGAAGCTTTTACTAGTTAGAATCAATGCAAATCAACTACTATGAATTCAGTATTTTGGTTCACCATAAACAAAAACATTATCTAGTTTCAATTTATATTAGCATTACATCATCATCTTGTTTGGATTATCTTTTTTGTTTGTTTGTTTCTGCAGGGGTGAATTGTTGAAACATATCATTGTGTTATTTTGCATCATACTTCTCTTGGCTATTGCTTTTTGCAATTTCATTTCTCTTCTTTTTGTTTTTCTCTTTCTATGATGTCATGCTGTCTAGAAAAGTCTTAGTGCATGAATTTACTGATAATGTCACTTTGCTGGACATGTACTCATGACATCACAAAGGACAAATCCCATGGCCAATCCAATTAGTGACGTAGGCAAATCATGCTGAAGACAGACTGGCTGCATTTTACATATTTCATTTGAGTTAAAAGCCTTGTCTCAGTTTTAATTAATAAGAACCACTTAGAAAACACTTATTGTCTAACACACACACACACAATTAAGTTCAAAAGTAATTCCTACAGTTTAAATCAAAATGTAACATGACATATGGAGAAATCAGAGGCTAGATGACCTATTACCTTAGACTTTTAGCAGTAGTAGTTTCCTTCCTCTTGTTCTTTATCAGCAGACTGGATTTAGACTAGACTGAGCCTTTGAATAGAGGACTTCAAGAAAACAATTGTGTTCTGGAAAGTAGGCTATATGGACATGCAAATACTGGCATACACTTCCGTCTTAGAGATGTAATGCCCTCCCACCATTTAATTTACCCCCCCCCCTTCTTCTTTCTCTTTTTCATTTGTCACTGAGTCACAGGAGTCTATTATGTAATTGTAGGAAACATTGTAATTGCAGAGTTAATGCCAAAAGAATGACACATGCCAGTTCTGACAGTGGTGGCTTTCAGTTAGAATTACCCGCATGCATATTTATAGCCTGTACTCTTGATTGAAAATGCCTTCTGCAGCAGCAGGGATGCAACCGAAGGCAGAGAACAATAATATACAATTCTATGCCAGGAAGAGCGGCGCAGGAGGGGGGGGACCTCCCCTGCCTGTCTGCAGTTTTAGCCACTGTGGCATTTAAAGTAATCAAAAGGTAAACAGAATAAATGCTAATAAAGAATGAAAAAATTGAATGAGTCTTTGTTCTCAGAAGCCACTTTGGCTCCTGTTGTAGTCCCTCTGATAATGTTCGTTAGAAGTACAGCATGTGCACAATTTGGCCAGGATCAGTCCTTTGAGCTATCATACATTCAGTACTACAGAAATAGATTTGTTTATGTGATGCAATGCTTGTGTATGCCTATGTTTCAAATATGATTTATTTATGTGGCTAGGCCACATGTGATAGACATTCCTTCACCTCACTCTAATCAAAAAGTTGATATATATGCTTGACGGATCTTCTAGGATGACTTTACAGCTAATCGGTCTTTACAGCTAATCGGCACATGAAATTCACTGGAATTTCATGCGCTCCAGTTTTTCACTGCCTTCCTAGAGTTATACCAATGCTTCTCAGCCTTAGCAACTTTAAGATGTGTGGACTTCAGCTCCCAGGACTCCCCAGCCAGCATACAGCAATGGGGTCAAGTTGGTATTCAGACTAGACTATGGCCACTACAAGACATGATTGGTCATTCTCTGATCCTTACGCTTTCCATGTGTGCTGGCTGACCCCTGCATGGAGCTTGGCCTTTCCTTTAAGGGACTGCTGCTTCCTCATTAGTCCATGTGCCCTTTCTTGATTTCTCAGATGTTTCCACACATGGATGCCTCCATGCCCTCTCTTGGTCTCTTTTTATATTAACATTGATTCTTTCTGTTTCACCCCACCCTTTATGTTAGCCTCACACCTCTGATGTTACAATAATCAAACCAACAGAGAAGAGATTGATGTTTCATTCCTCCTCTCCAGTGTAGGACAACAGAAAATTTCTAACAAGAAAGAACTTATAGTTCAGCTTCATATAATCAATATTCCTACAATGCCATTTAGAAATGTTAAAAATAAGTAAATAAAAAAAAGTTGCAATACAAAAGGGAACATGCTTCATCCAACCTGAACAGAACCCCAAAATGTTGGGTGGAACTTGAGTTTCTAAGGTTAAGGATGGTATTTGAATTAACAGGCCATCGTTGGATCAATTGCAAGATTATTTAAAACAAAACAAAATGAAACCAGAACAGAACACAACTAGTTACTGCCGACCAGCAGAGAACACAGCAGCCTAGCAGCCACAGGAAGGGAACGTTATGCCAGGCATTGCAACCATCTGGGACCACTACAAGAATAAAAAGAAGTGCCAGAGACCTTTTAAAGACAAGTCATCTCAGAAAACAGTATCTTTGAATCAAAGCTAGAAAACATGCAATGGGTTGGGAATGAGAGGAGAGGATGTCAACTATTCCTACACCTGGGAAGTGTTGGACTGGGGATGAGCCAAGCAAAAAGTCTGGCTGTACCAGACAGACTTATCTCCAGACTTATCAGGAGATAAATGATGTGAGGATTCAAATGAGTAATAATATTCATCCATGCTCATACTAGAAACAGTCATTGGAATGAAAGAGAGTGGCGATGTTCCCTAGAGTTAACACTCTTGTTCCATATTTCCTATACATTCTCAGCATTTCAACTATGCAAACCATCTGACAAGTGGTGCATTGGTACCTTATGTCCTCTCTCTGTTATGCATATGCATGCCCAATCTCATCTCAGCAATGTGCTTTCCTGCCAAATCTATAACCCCATGGCTATTTCAGATCAGAAATACATCAGCAAACAACCACATACAGCTGAAAATTATAACTCTCAAAGGGCAGCAGTTATGCTATTTTTGTGACTGAAATACATTATTTATATTCATTAATATTATCATGCAGCAAAGAAAACATAGCTCAGAGGCAGGACACATATCTTGTATGTATTCCTTTGCATCTTAAGATGTTTTTTTTTTCTTGGGGTGTGTGTGCCAGTTCTAGTTAGCAACTGATGTTGACAGTGATATACTCAAAAGAGCTGCTGTTAGTTGGCCTTCCAGTGGGGAACACGTTGCTGAAGAGCTCCTATGGAATGGGAGTCCACCTCACAGCTGATTTAGTAGTCCCCAAAAAATATTCTCCGGACCCAAGGTGAATTTCAGAAATGACCCACTTTTCCTTTGGATAGCTGCTTCTTGTGAGAGGATCATGAAATGAGGTTGCTGCAATCAACTGGTGAGTTGATCAGCTGGGAGGATGCATTTACAGCAAGTCTGAAGCCGAGGTCTAGCTAGAAAAAAAATGGACCCTAGAACTGACCTGCCACCCCCATTTCTAAAACTTTATTATAATTTATTAATCTTTTAGCCTAAAAGAGGCTTTTTTCAGATACACATTTGTACTTTCTTTTGGAGATTTTCAGTATTTAGGTGATTACTATGTTTAAAAGGTGATGTAGATACTGGGAGTTGTCTAACTAGCAGGAGACAAATGCTTGGGTTATTGGTTGGTGTTTTAACAGATGAGTGGTTCTTTTGTATGAATATACTTTATCTTTTGGCAAATTTGCATTTTTGATATTGGATTTTGTCATTCCTGATTGTGGGAATGTTTTTCTTTCTGCTGCCTACTGCTGTCCAGATTGGTGTGGCTCTGTAAACAACAGTAACTAGAACAACTATACCGAGCTCTTTCATTTGATGACTTAGTTTTGATTTTACAAGAACTTCAGAATAGGACTAGACACTTAATGAAGAAATTGAAGCATTAGATGCATTAGACAGCTTTAAAAATAAACAAACAAAAACATCAAATATGTTGGCTAATAAGACAGATATCCAAGTTCAAGATACCCTGATGAAAAAGACTTTAAAATTAAGAAAAAAGTTAAGCATTTGGGAATTACACTGTCTAATATGAATTGTAAGATAGTTAATAGTGTATCATCATCGTCATCATCATCCTAACAATTGTCTATCAGATTCTAGTTAGACTGAGTGTAGGTCACAAGAAAAGAACAGGCAGAAGAAGGAAATGGCTTCCTAGAACAACAACGCGTTGGTCGCGTTGGTGGATGATCTCTGGAGGGCCCAGGACAGAAGTTGTTCCTCTGTCTTGGTCCTGTTAGATCTCTCAGCGGCTTTTGATACTGTCGACCACAGTATCCTATTGCGGTGGTTGGAGGGGTTGGTAGTGGGAGGCACCCTGTTACGGTGGTTCTCCTCCTTCCTCTCCTACCGCTCACAATTTGTGTTGGCAGTGGGGCAGAGATTGACCCTGAGGCCCTTGTCTTGTGGGGTGCCTCAGGGGTCCGTGCTCTCGCCCCTGCTGTTCAACATTTATGTGAAGCCGCTGGGTGAGATCATCTGTGGTTTCGGGGTAGCATTCCATCAGTATGCTGATGACACTCAGCTATACATTTCTATCCCGAGCCACCCCGACGAAGCCATTGAAGTGATGACCCGGTGCCTGGAAGTCATGCGGAGCTGGATGGGGGTCAACAGGCTTCGGCTCAACACGACCAAAACCGAGTGGTTGTGGTTTCCTGTACCCAGATACAGTCAGCTCATTCCATCGCTGACCGTGGGGGGAGAAATTCTGACCCCCACGGAGAGGGCGCACAATCTGGATGTGCGGCTGTAGTTAGACAATCATATAGCAGCCATCGCCAGGGGGGCTTTTTATCAGATCCGTCGGATCTACCAATTGTGGCCCTTTCTGGATCGGGGCGCATTGTGCATGGTCACTTCTGCCCTCGTCATCTCTCGCCTAGACTATTGCAATACCCTCTACATGGGGCTCCTTCTGGAAGCTTCAGCTGGTGCAGAATGTGGCTGTGCGGGTGATCTTGGGGGCTTCTTGGAGCTCCCATATTACACTGCTCCTGTGCGAGCTGCATTGGCTCCCGGTGGCCTTCCAGGTGCGATTCAAGGTGTTGGTGACCATCTTTAAAACGCTCCATGGCTTGGGACCCTGGTACTTGCGGGACCGCCTACTGCCACCATCGGCCTCCCGCCAGCTCCCACAGGGTGGGCCTCCTCAGGGAGGAGCACCCTCCTTTTGGAACGAACTACCTATGGAGATGTGAGCCATTGCTGACCTACAAGCCTTCCGACGTGCACTAAAGACTCACCTTTTCCAGCAGGCTGGTCTGGCCTAATGTTATGAGATGGGTTTTAAATTTTTAACTTAATTTTTAAATTTTTATTGGGTTTTATTGGCTTCGTAGTTTTTAATTCAGCCATTTATTTAATAACTTTTAAATTTATTTTAACTATGCTGATTGTATGTTTTTATCATGCTGTTCACCGCCCCGAGTCCCTTTTTGGGAGAGGGGGCTGGTATATAAACTTAATAAATAAATAAATAAATAAAAGTTCTGTCAGTAAAAGAAAGGCCCAGATTCTGCCCTTTGCCCCCTTTTTTTCTATGTTTTCTATGGTTATTTTTCCATTACAGGATGATGGGCTGTTGCATACACTACCACTTTGATGGGTCTTCTGACTTTTTCCTGGATTTTGTGGAATTAAACATAGTTTATAAACACACTGCTTTCTGTTCATCTGAAACTATTCGTGAATATTTATTCACAGTGACAAGCTTTGATGAAACTCACATGCTTGCATTTGGATGCAAAACTTGCCCTTTCCTCCCTTCTTTCTTGATCCACTTAAGTATTGCATCTCTCATTCCTTCTGTAACCTTCCTTTATCTGTCTATTTCCCCTGGGTACTTCCATCTCAATGCCTTCATCTCTACAGTGAATGTTTTTTTAAAAAAATCCTAGTCAACTGTCCATCCTGGATTGAGGTGAGGAGAGAAAGTTTTCTGGCATGCCTAGAATAGAGAGGAAAACAATGACTCCTTTGGAGAGTCATTACAGTGAGGTTTTGCATTTATTACTGAAGTGAGCAGTACTGGCTGCCATAAAGTAGTTTCAAATGGCAAACATCCATAAAAATCCAGTTCTCTCATGTATACAGGTAGGCAGCTATTTTCCACTGGGAAGACAAATTATGAATCTGGAGATAGGTTGGGGGCAGAGACAGAATTAATCTGACATATGCTGCAGAAAAGAAAAATTATCAACCTAAGGAGGATGAGAAATGCTGGGCATATATCCAAAAGTAGAGAACCAAACTAAACAGCCTTTAAAAATATCCAAAAAAGGAAATTGCACCTACCCATGTTTGAGAATAAATGGAGAGAAGCTAGAGACAAATCTAGAGAAATTTTACAAAAGTAAATCTGTATGCTCAGTTAACTGGGCTAATGAACAAAATTTATTTTAGTTATTTATTTATTTATTTTGTCAGGCAATTATAAGATAACAGGTATAAGTATAAACACAGTTATGAATACGTGAAATGGATACATATAAGAAAAATAAAAAGAAAATAGGACAGGGATGGTAGGCACATTGGTGCGCTTATGCACAGACCTCTTAGGAAAGGGGTGAGGTCAATAGTAGATAGTCTAAGGTTAAAAGTTTTTGGGGTTTGGGGAAGAAACCACAGAGTCAGGTAGAGTATTCCAGACATTGACCACTCTGTTGCTGAAGTCGTATTTCCTGCAATCAAGTCTGGTGCGATTAACATTGAGTTTGTATCTATTGTTTGCTCTTGTGTTGTTGTGGTTGAAGCTGAAGTATTCATTGACAGCTAGGACACTGCAATATATAATTTTATATACTATACTTACATCGGACCAAAGGTGACATAATTCTAGGTTTTCTAGGTCTAGAATTTCAAGTCTGGTGGCATAAGGTATTCTGCAACGAGTAGAGGAGTGGAGAACTCTTCTTGTGAAATATTTCTGGACTTTCTCAACTGTATTAATATCAGATATGTAATATGGGTTCCAGACTGATGAGCTGCATTCAAGTATTGGTCTAGCTTTTGTAATGATATCTTTTGTAATGATACCTTTTTGTAATGGTGAATTTGAACTTTCTGTAAATATTAATTTCAGATATGTGAGTAAAAATATGCTTTGGCAGGGTAATACGCAGAGCAGCTTCAATCAGAATAGAACTGGATGGGACTTTCTAGTCCAACCCTCTGCTCAAACTAGAGACCTTATACCATTTCATGCAAATGACTGTCCAATCTTTTCTTAAATACCTCCAGTGATGAAGCACCCACAACTTCTGAAGGTAAGCTGTTTCATTGATTAATTGTTCTCACTGTTAGGAAGTTTTTCTTAATTCCAGGTTGCCTCTTTCCTTGAGTAGTTTCCATCCATTGTTTCTTGTCCTGCCCTCTGGTGTTTGGAAAATAAATTGACCCCCTCCTCTTGTGGCAACCTCTCAAACACTGCTATATGGTATACTGCTATCATGTCCCTCCTAGTCCTTCTTTTCTCTAGACTAGCCAAACCCAAATCCTGCAACTGTTCTTCATATGTTTTAGTCTCCAGGCCTTTAATCATTTTAGTTGCTCTTCTCTGCACTTTTTCCAAAGTCTCAACCAGTGGTGGGATTCAAATCTTTTTACTACTGGTTCTGCAGGCGTGGCTTGGTGGGTGTGGCAAGGGAAAGATACTGTAAAATCTCCACTCAGAGGGAGTATTTGCCAATTCTCTGAACTACTCAAATTTTCCACTATTGGTTCTCCCGCATTGGTCAGAACCTGCTGAATACCACCTCTGGTCTCAACACCTTTTTTTTTGGTAATGTGGTGACCAAAATTGGATGCAGTATTTCAGGTGTGGTTTTACTAAGGCTTTATAAAGCGGTACTAATAATAATATTAAGGTTGAGTGGCTCTTTCATGAAATCTAACACTATGTAGAAATAAGGTAACTATAATCTGTAAGTGATCACATTTAATTCCTGATTACTGCCAAGCCAAAGAAAAGGAAGGAGGAGTAAAAGGCAAATGGTCCTCTTTGATGACACTTTAATTACTGAACTATCATCAAAGGGAAAACATGTATTTCATAGTAATGGTTCACAAATGATCCTGAAAACTCTCAGCTCATATTTGAACCAAACTTTCTTCTTTCCATATGTGGTTCTTTGGGAATTTTGTGAATTCACTGATGAGTAGGTATAGACAGATACAAGAAATTAAGGTTGTGCTAATTTGTGTAAATTATGCAAAATATACTGTCTAGGATTGACATCATCTAGGGCAAGAGTGTCAAAATCAAGGACCGCGGGCCGGATCCAGTCCATGGGGTGCTTAGATCTGGCCTGCGGGACTGCCTTGGAAACAGTGAAGGACTGGCCCGTGGTGGCTCTGCCAGCGAAAAAGGAGCTTGGGAGGGCCCTCCCGAGCTCTGTTTTTGCTGGCAGAGGGTTGCAGGAGGCTGTCGCAGCTGAAAATGGACCTTGAGAGGGCCATGGGTGGTCCTTCTGAGTTCCATTTTCACTGGCAGAGGGTTGAAGGAGGCCGTCGCAGCTCAAAAGGAGCTTGGGAGCCTTTCGCTGGCAAAGTGCTTGGGCCAACACAGGTGACACTGAACTGGCCATGGCCCCCTGGTCAATGCTCCCCCACTCCCCCCAAGGTCAAACACAACCCTGATGCAGCCCTCAATGAAATCGAGTTTGACACCCCTGATCTAGGGAATGTTAAGGAAAAGATAATTGCATTGATTGAAAGATTGTCCCCATCTTTTGGACATAAAATTTCTATCAACAGAACTTTCCCCAGAAAGCATCTGTTACCTTCTTTCTATATAGAGAAAGCATATATGTAGACATCCAAATCTCAAAGGGAACTCTGTTGCATAGTGCAGGCTCGGCAACAGGAATATCTCCTGGGTCCTGGAAGGGCTGTAGTAAAGTTAATCAGAATCAGTGAGTCCCAACTTGGCCTTTTGCCATAAAGAATTTTACAGTTAATAACCAGCATCTTGAATTCCACCCAGAAGCCCAAGTTCTACTCAGAAGCCTACAAGCTGTACAACTGGTACTTTAAAAACCAGCAGTGTTGTATGTAGTTAACATATCTACCACATGGCTGCGTTCTCCACCAGCTATTATTTCTAACTGGTCTTTGCTCCATAGTACAACATGTTGCAATAATCCAATGAGACATAAACAGGGTATGAGTTATCATGAAAAGAACCTCTTGATCTAAGAAAGGATGATGTTGCATTTAGAGTTTCTTTGCTGAAGGAATCAATTTCCACCACACACACACAAATTATATGGAGCATTTTGTATGCATTTACAGGTGAAACTCGAAAAATTAGAATATCGTGCAAAAGTTATTTATTTCAGTAATGCAACTTAAAAGGTGAAATTAATATATGAGATAGACTCATTACATGCAAAGCAAGATAGTTCAAGCCTTGATTTGTCATAATTGTGATGATTATGGGTTACAGCTCATGAAAACCCCAAATCCACAATCTCAGAAAATTAGAATATTACATGCAATCAATGAAACAAGGATTGTACATAGAACAATATTGGACCTCTGAAAAGTATAAGCATGCATATGTACTCAGTTCTTGGTTTGGGCCCCTTTTGCAGCAATTACTGCCTCAATGCGGCGTGGCATGGAAGCTATCAGCCTGTGGCACTGCTGAGGTGTTATGGAAGACCAGAATGCTTCAATAGCGGCCTTCAGCTCTTCTGCATTGCTCGGTCTCATGTCTCTCATCTTTCTATTGGCAATGCCCCATAGATTCTCTGTGGGGTTCAGGTCAGACAAGTTTGCTGGTCAATCAAGCACAGTAATCCCATGGTCATTGAACCAGGTTTTGGTGCTTTTGGCAGTGTGGGCAGGTGCCAAGTCCTGCTGGAAAACGAAGTCAGAATCCCCATAAAGCTCATCTGCGGAAGGAAGCATGAAGTGCTCCAAAATCTCCTGGTAGATGGCTGCGTTGACCCTGGACTTAATGAAGCTTGACAAGAGGAATATGACATTTGAAGCCCATGTCCAGGATCCGTCTGTGTGTGATGGCTCTTGATAAACTGACTCCAGCCTCAGTCCGCTCCTTATGAAAGTCCCCAACACTTTTGAATGGCCTTTTCCTGACAATCCTCTCCAGGCTGTAGTCATCCCTGCTGCTTGTGCACCTTTTTCTTCCACATTTTTCCCTTCCACATAACTTTCTATTAATATGCTTTGATACAGCACTTTGGGAACATCCAGCTTCTTTTGCAATGACCTTTTGAGGCTTTCCCTCCTTATGGAAGGTGTCAATGATGGTTTTCTGCACAACTGTCAGGTCAGCAGTCTTTCCCATGATTGTGATTCCTACTGAACCAGACTGAGAGACCATGTAAAGGTTCAGGAACCCCTTGCAGGTGTTAGGATTAATTAGCTGATTAGAGTGGGACACTTTGAGCCTAGAATATTGAACCTTTTCACAATATTCTAATTTTCTGAGATTGTGGATTTGGGGTTTTCATGAGCTGTAAGCCATAATCATCTCAATTATGACACATCATGGCTTGAACTATCTTGCTTTGCATGTAATGAGTCTATCTCATATATTAGGTTCACCTTTTAAGTTGCATTACTGAAATAAATGAACTTTTACACGATATTCTAATTTTTTGAGTTTCACCTGTATATGCATTTTTCTGGAGATGGTATTTAGCTTTCAACTGAGTCTCAAAGGTGTCTTTGAAACCCCGCACCAGAATAGATAAGAATCATTAATCTAGATGGAAGGCTGAAAGAGCATATATTATTATGCTAATCATTTAATATACCAAAAGAAAGCACAGGTCTAAATAATTTCCATGTGTTATTTTATGCAGAGAGAGAATATGAATAATTGCTGTAACTTTATTAAATATACAGCATACATAGCGCCCTCACCACAGCAGAAAGGAATGTGATCAAGTGACTTGCATTGCCTCCTCAGCTTGATACCCAAATGTTCCTGATCATCCAGATAGTTTCTGGTTTTTGCTCTTCTTTCTTAGGAACAACAGAAACTTTTTGAGCCTGACTACCAATCTTTTTAGCCCAATGTTGTGAATACCAAGCGCCAGTGACTCTAAAGGTTTTCAAGCAGTATTATTTCCATTTTTCCTAGGGCTGAAACTGAACACTCTAGGGAGTCAAAGGATGTTTTGTATGCAAAGCTTATGCTCTATCACTGAGCTATGGCTATTTTTCTTAAAAATTTTAAAGAATAAGTAAGTAGACTGGGCAGTCCTTCAGAAACAGAATATCTTCAGATAGAAGTGTCTTCTGTAAAATGGGACACATGGCTTATATTATGTGGTACTTAGTATTTGACAGCATCTCACCAATAATAATTTTCATTTTAGCCATAGTGGCAACTTAAGATCAACTCTGCAGCTCCTTGAGAAATAAAAGAGCAGAAAGCAACCTGCTTCCTAGAACCTCTGCTTAGAGAGACCATCAGCTGAAAGGTGTGATGTATGATTGTGCCATTATACCTGTCCCTATCAACATGAAATGCCTGCAGAGAACTGGTTCCTTAGTGACCATGTCAGCTCTGAGGTGCGGCATTATCATTTATCATACTGCCCTGAGATGGATTACTGCATCCTTTATGCGTGTGCAGTAGATGTTACAATGATGAGAAATAGTAACTAACAGCCTATACAGCTTGTCATATAGCAGGTTGTTACATTCCAATATATATCTGTCAGAGGAAAGAGTTGCCAACTGTGGCCTATTGTTCCAACAATGTCTGTCATGCTCTGGTTACATTTTCTTTTCATTAAATAATAAAAATACCACCATTTGGGTTTTCTTCTATAGTTTGCAACTTAATCTTATTTAACATAACTGTTTCCAGATGTCTGGAGACACCAGCTGCCTGAATGCTGACATGGCTAACCTCTCCTGTCATATTAACCCCCTGATTGCTGTGGGGACTTGTAGATCCAAGGCTTATTAGAGGCTGTCCTCCTTGGCTGTAATTTCATTTAATTATTGCAATATAAATATCTCTGCAGACAGAAGGCAAGCCTCCTGGAAAGGTTTAGTGATATAGTTTTGGGGGGTGGGGCGGTTGATCCATGAAATTGTTCCAAGAGGTTATATCTCTGCTCCATGGAATCATTTTGGCAGAGTTTTTGGAGAGTTAAGAGGTGGCCTGGTTATGGCTCTGCATTATTACAGTCTTTGGGAGGGAAGGGTGTACAATGACAGTAGACTTATTGCTCACATTTTTAATTGCCTCTGCAGTGGGGAGGTAAATGTCTATCATCAGTTTTTGTGCCTTGTTAGATTTATGAGTAACATTGTTGGGGCTGGTACAGGTTCTCCTCTTGCCATTGGGTGGCTTTTGGTGGAGGGGGGAGATTCAGAGGTGATATTCAGCAGGTTCTGACCACTTCTGGAGAACAAGTAGCGGAAATTTTGAGTAGTTCAGAGGACGGGAAATACCACCTCCGACTGGCCCCACCCCCATCTGTTCTCTTCCTCCTGAATCCCAGCTGATTGGCTGGGTCTTCTTTTTGTTGCCCTCAACAGGAGAATGGAGCTGAAAAGCAGGTTAGTGGGGTGGGGAGGGAATGCAGATTTTGCAGTAACTTTCCCCCAGGAGTGGGAAGGGAATGGAGATTTTGCAGTATCTTTCCCCTGCCACACCCACCAAGCCACGCCAACAGAGCTGGTATTAAAATTTTTGAATCTCATCACTGGGGCAGTTGTCAGGTTAAACCAAAAGTGAAAAGGCCTGTTGCAAGCTGGGAACTTATTTCAGAAGCTGATGTGTGTTGTCATCTTGGCTCCTCCCCAGTGGTGGGATTCTACCAGTTCGCACCTATTTGCTAAAACCGGTTACTAACATTCTAAGCAGTTCGGAGAACCGGTTGTTAGAAGAAATTACTGGCCTAATCCTGTTAGGAAGGCAGGAAGGAAACATTCTGGTGTTGCTTACAGAAACTGCCTCTCTGTTAACCCTTATTACATTCTTGGCAGCACTAGACTTCCTGCCTCAGGAACTTCTCTGGAGGTTTTTTTCCCCTCCTTTGCTGGTACTTTGCTTGTGTGGAGTGACCATTCAAAGTTACAATGGCACTGAAAAAAGTAACTTAGGGCCATTTTTCACACTTATGCAGCATCCCCACAGTCATGAGCGGCCAGGGGAGGAGATGCGTGCCTCGATGTGAGTGATATTGAGTTGGCCACGCCCAGCCAATTACATGACCACCAAGCCATGTCCACCCAGTCACATGACCACCAAGCCACACCCATCAACTAAGCCACGCCCATAGAACCGGTTATTAAAAAATTTGAATCCCATCCCTGTTCCTCCCCCTTATTTAGAATGTAAAGCATAATCTAGTGAAAGCTCAGCATTAATCTTCCATTGATTCTGCTTTAAATGTAAAAAAAAAAAACACTGAAGCACCATAATAACATGTTGTAAAAGTGCAGTTGCAGGCATACCAAATAAATTCCAAAACTACAAAGTAAATATACATACTTTCCTTTCCTTTTTGTTCTTGACTTGAAAAGAAAATCCCAGTCAAATAGATAACAACAGAATACTAGCAAACAATGTTGGGAAATCATGATACCATAAAGCCAGAAGGACAGATCACATTGCTAGAGTATGCTGACAAAGCCAGGTCTTCAAGGCTTTTCTTGAAAATTAATTGTAATTGTCCTTCTGCCTAATGATACTAGAGCAGCACTTCGTAAAAATGAAAAGATTAAATTGTGCTACAAATTTAAACAGCAAAGCAATTTCCTGTCTAAAACAGTACAATCAAACATAATAAAAACAGTCTTCTGGCTTAAAAGAAACAGAATAATGCATTAATCTATTTGGTAACTTGAACATATGTAGAAATTGAAATAAATAAGTTTCCACCTAGCATTATTATGGTAACTATATTGATGTTAGGCAGATTTTTCTAGGGAAGTTATTTTCAAAGTAAGGGGACCCACAAAGATAATTAAGTATTTGAATTAAATCTTTCACCAGCTGAACCTAAAATAAATTATACAGATGTGTACTTTTGTTACTTTTAAAGCTTCTGACTTCTGTACATTAATAATAATTTAATAGTGGGACAAAAGAAATCTGTGAAGTGCATATCAAGCAAATTTTCCCCGTTTTTCTTGTACAATTTGTTGCCACTAGTGTTAAAATCTCATAACAAAAAGTGTTTGCTCATCAGGAACATAGTTAATTGGTGCAAAACCCTTATTATAATTGTGTGTGGATACATACATTCACAGATGTAGCTATCAACCATTGATCGATAACCTTAGTGCATATGGTTGGGGGGGAAGCATGAGGCAGATGAAATGATACAATCAATTGGTGCACAAAACTCACCACTCTTGTGGGTTAAAAAAAAGTACCATATTTTTCGTACAATAAGACTCACCTGACCATAACACATACCTAGGTTTAAAGGAGGAAAACAAGAAAAAAAATATTCAGAGTACTGTGAATATGGAGCACCGAATATGGAGCAGCAGCGCAGTGAAGGCAGGAGGCGGAGCCTGGGAGGACCAGAGATAGGTGCCCTCTCATATGCCAGCTCTGCCTATTGATTCCTGCACTGTCAAAGGACCGCCGCTGTGGCCCGACTGCTATTCACCAAATATTGTGTCTGTGATGCAATATTCACTCCATAAGACATACAGATATTTCCACCCACTTTTGGGGGTAAAAAGTACATCTTATGGAGCAAAAAATACAGCACCACAGGTTTATTTTTCATCAATTGATTAAGAACGATTATAATCTAACATATTCTATAAACTGTGAAGCTTGATTCCTAGCCTGTCTTTGCTTACAAGCTCAAGGTGACATGTATAGCTGCCCCACCTTCAATTCTTCTCCAACAATAACCATGACATTTGACTTTAGCAAAAGATTGTAAGGCAAGCAGGGAACTCGTTTTTTGAAAAGCTAACAATGTCACAGTTATGAAGTATTTGCTACCTAGGTATTTGCAACAGAAGCAGGCCAGCCAAAACTGCCTTTTGCTGCATGCAATCACAACGTGGATTTGGCTTTCTGCCTTCTTTCTCTCCCTCTCAGCTGAGACTTATGGATGATTTGCAGTTAGCAGGTGCTATCATTTGAAGCCCTTGAGGTTCAACAGAGGGACAAATGCCCCTTGCAGCTGAAGCTCAAAAGCATTAATTTGCAGAACATTTTTTTTTGTAAAGCAAAACTGAGAAACACAAAGTGATACTCTCAGGGCTGACCGTATGTTGCTTTTCTTTGCTTTCTGGCTGACTCAGGTGGGCATCATGCTTTTGCTTTGAGCATCTCTGCAGTTCTCAAGCCGGTTTTATGCTGAGAAGCCACAAGAGAGGGATTTCTCTTCTGACATTAATCTTTCCTAGCCAACGTGATGTTTGTGTTAAGGACTCATGGTAGAAGTATATGGGGAAAAAAACCACATTGATCAACATGAGGCTCCATCTTTATGTTGGAAATTGCCTGTGTTTAATGAGGCTGAATTTATTAGTATAAGAATATACAGGCTATCTGTCATAAATTTGGTTTGCCAACCAGGGGAAAATTCTTGCAGAGCCCCCAGCTATCAGTTTCCTTTGCGGGCATCAGCAGCATCCACAAACAGAGAAAAAAAGGGAGGAAACTCATGAAAGTTGGCCATGATAAATAAAATAAATAATACTGCTAGATGTTATGCTAGTGAAGGGAAGACCTCTGGATAGAATGGCAGCATTGGCAGCAATTTTGTCTGAATGTATTATATATTGAATGTAGGATGGGAAATCTAGCATTCAGCTCCTGGGATAGTGACTCATTTGCTGAGCATCCTTGAAAAAGAGACATCGTTATGAAGCTGACAGCAATAAAGCAGAACTCCTTTGCATATTTATTGCGGGGAAGCTGTGGTTTAAAATGCAGGATCCAGAATATGTGAGCTTCTGGAAATTCATGTAGCTTCTCCTCTTGCTGCAGCACTGTAAATTTCCCTGTGATGGAAGAGAGACAAAAAAGTCAGCAGCGTAGCAAGTGGAAGATCGAGGAACATTCTCTGTGAAAGGAGCTGAATGCCAAACTTGCTGATCCTAAAAGTTCACTGAATAGGGGACTGTTAGAGCCAATTAATCAATATACTGCATAAAAATCCAGTTCAGGCAGAGAAGGTGACCTTGAGAGCAAATGAGGGAGAACAGGATGCAGTGTAAGGGAAAGCTAGTGTAGGAGCATAACAGAGAGATGGAAAGCAAAAGGGGAAGACAGAAAGATAGAGAGAGGCTCTATCAGTGTCTGAGCACATTAGAAGCCAATTTTACATGTTTTCAGGGGTGTTTTGTTGCATGGCATGCATTTTTTAAAGAGAATTGTAGTGCTTTGTTCCACATACCGTATTTTCCGGCGTATAAGACGACCGGGCGTATAAGACGACCCCCGATTTTCGGTTGACTTTTTTTCGTTTCAAAAGTCGTCTTATACGCTGGAAAATACGGGTATTCAAAATTAAGCTGCAAGGATTTGTAAACTAAGATGCTTCTCCTTAAGTGTGTAGGCAAATACATTTTTATTCAATTCAATGCAGTCAGCATTATAAATGAACTCTACAACTTTCTATTAATGACATATTTTTTTAAATTCCGGCCGCTACTCTGCGAAAGGAAACAGCCCGATCCGCCGCCACTAGAGCTCCGAAGGAGAGAATAGCAGCTAGAGAGGCAGAAGCCGGGCGACCTCCCGAAGGTGTCAAAGAAGAGCGAAACATCTCTTTCACAGGGTGGGTGAGCGGCTTAGAGCCGTCCTCCGTTATCCCTCGCTTCTCGCAGGAGGCAAACAAGACAGAGCCACGCCGGGAGCTCCCGGCTTTCCGTGGCGCCTCCTCCCTTGACGTCCCTTCCGTGCCGGCGGCTCCAGAGAAGCTCAAGGCGAGTGGGAGTGAGGGGGGATCCTTGTCCTTGTGAACTGCTGCATTACTCCGGATCGAGCTGACTGGTTGCGCTTCGCATCTCTCCCTTGCCTTGGAGGAAGCGCCCGCAAACTTATTTCTCGGCTCCCTCGAAGAGGAAGCGTAAAAGCGCTCAAGCTTCACTCCTGATGTACCGTATTTTCCGGCGTATAAGACGACCGGGCGTATAAGACGACCCCCGATTTTCGGTTGACTTTTTTTTGTTTCAAAAGTTGTCTTATACGCCGGAAAATACGGTAAGATTCATTGGATTCATTCATACACGCATACAAGTAATCCTCCTTTTACCAACTGCCTTTGTTTAGTGAACATAGTTATTATGGGGATGAAAAAATAATTTTATTCACAACCTTTGCAGGCCTGTACAGGGAAAGAAAGCTGAAGGAAGATCATAAGCACAGTAATAGTTTCAGTTAATGACCATTTTGCTTAATAATTGAGTTGCTGGTCCAATTGTGGTTGCTAAACAAGAATAACACTCACATACATACACTATTGACCCAAGATGAAGAGACATCACAAACCTAATGTTGTGTTAGTATAAATCCAGCCCTATTAGTGATATTCTGTAGCAATGGTTAGACCACACTCAATATTGGTGGCGTGAATATTGGTGGCTGCTTTTCAAAAGGAAAATGGGGAGACTGAACAATACAGGAAAAAAGTTGTTCTATCTTGGCCTTTGCTACATTGCTACATCTTGGCCAACTTTCTACATTGTATATTTGTTTGTCCTTCTTTGCAAAACATCTCCACCCACACATTGAGTGTCCCTTTCTTCCTCAGTATCTTTTCTCTATCAGTGTAACAGTGAGCTTTTTGCACAAATAATGAAATCCAGCTGTTTGGTCCAGCCTCATCCATCCCATCTTGAGACTGCATTGCTCTCCAGAGTCTCCTTTTGAAAGCTTTGTCCAGTTTAATTTGAACTTCCTTGAAAGACACATTCTCTTCATCCCATGGGAGAAGCTGTTCTGTAGAATAATAGCTCTCATGAAAAGTCAGCAAATGGCCACCAATGCCTATTTTCTCAAGTCTTGTGTGTGTGTTATGCCTATGCCTGGGTAATTTCCTTTGCAAACTGAAGTATTTATCTCTACCATCTCAATTAGACAGCTCCCCTCATCAGAAATTAGGCCACTTTCTAATATTTGCATTCCTCCTCAAATGCTACACAGAGGAAGTCCTTTAGTCTTTTAACCAAGCTATGTCTTTCTGCAGTGCACCATCAGTTTGTGTCATGTACAGTATGTCTCACTAAAAATAGAGGCTGAAATGCACTTCAGCCTGTATTTTACAGATGTTTCATAGGGTGAAATATGCTATATATTATAACATGACAGTGAGGGCACCATCCACTCGTCAGCAACCTAATTTCTATTTCAAGCAATCCATTATATAGCTTGGGATGATATCTTAACAGGGTAATTGGGATGTTTTTACTTTAACAATTACTTTAACATGTAATTGTTCCTGAGATCATAAAAACTGTGGTTTGGTTGGATAGGCATTTATGCTAATTCAGTGAGGACAGTTCTGCATTTGAATAACCATCAATAAAAACAAACATGATATACAACCTTCCAGGCACTGAACTGTTCTGTGATCTTGCAGAATAGCTCAGATATCTTCTCATCAAATTCTTTATTTTTAATTTCTCCAAATCTTGTGAGATTCTCATGTTCTCAATTCAAGGTCTTTCTTGAGCACATTAAATACGTTTCTATACATTATTGTACAACATCCTTAGAGATTTTGGTCTCATTGTCACTTAAAAAAATAGGGGTTTGCAGGTAATTTTGAATGAAATCATGTTGTAGCCAGGGGTGGGCTGCTGGGGGTTCGCTGGGGTTTGGGAGAACCCCTAGCTAAGATTCTGCACAATTTGGAGAACCCTCAAATCCCACTCCTGGCTGGCCCCGCCCACTCCTCCCCTCCCTTCCCCTCCCAGGTGTCCCCACGTGGCCCGTTTTGGATGCAGGTAAGTGCAGGGTTTGCGCAGAGGTTCAGGGAAGGTAAAAAACTGGCCCCCCAGAAGTTCAGGAAGGCCAGAAATGGGCCTGTTTCTGGTTTCCAGAGAGCCTCAAGAGCTTCTGGCCATTTTTATCCTCCTGGAGGCTTGAGAAAAGCCTCCAGAACCTGGAGAGGGCAAAACGCCCCCCCGCCACCACCATGGTGCAGGAGGCTGACTAGACCACACCCACCATGGCCACACCCACCCAGCAATCGGGCATAGAACCCCTTGCTAAAATTTTTGAAGCCCTGGTTGTAGCTGAGTCTTATTGTGAAGGTTATGAAAGGCAGAATGTAAAGATGAAGTAGCCCTGTCTTTGAACCATTGAACAATTACTTTCTTTGCTTGTCTCTATTATATGAAGAATCTGTAGCTCATCATATAAAGGAAGTTCTAAAATGTTCACATATGATTCAAAAGTATAAGTTTAAAGAGCAGCCACTAATTAGTTGTAGAGAAAAAATAATTCCTTTCATTGGCACATTCCCTAGGATGTGCATAGGATTAAGTCAAAGTGAATTATAAAGCAGAATGGAGCAAATCAAAACAGATAGTCAGTTTCTATCAAGATAGAGCAGACAGAGTTGAATCAGTTCATGCTGATACTACACAAATTCCATTTTCAACATGTGTCCAAAATTTCTTTCTGTAAAGAAGGCTGATGCTCAAAGCTGGGTTTTGGTTTTTTTAAGGTTGGGTAGAGATAGAACGATTTATTATTTAGATAAAATGCCACAGGGAGAAATAGAGTGATGATACTGGATTTTGTGTCTATTCCCATTGTCTAGTCAAAATAGGAATCTCTAATTATTCCAGTCAATAAGTAAAGCTTGCATATCAAATCAATTCATAACCAACAAATTTTTATAAAGAACAACAATAGAGTTTCTGAGTCACAAAATTTAATAATTGGTCATAGATATATAGTGCAAGTAATCCTTGACTTATGGTCACAAAGTTTGAGCCGAAAATTTCTGTTGCTAAGTTGTTAAGTGAGTTTTGCCCCACTTTACAACCTTTCTTGCCCCTGTTGTTAAGTGAATCACTGCAGTTGTTACATTAGTAAGATGGTTGTTAAGTGAACCTGGCTTCCCCATTGACTTTTCTTGCCAGGTAACAAAAAGTGATCTCATAACCCCCAGACACTGAAACTATCACAAATAAGTGTCAGTTGACATGCATCCAGGAGTGGGATTCAACTGGTGTTACTACCGGTTCAGTGACTATGTTTTTGCACGCGCATGTAAAAAAGCCCTAACCCGTGCTATCTGGACAGCTGAAAAGCGCTGGGCGCAGGTGTGCGGCATTTGAAAAGCCTCTTTTTTCCTGCTTTTTCAACCTCAGCTGTGCTGGGCAAAGCAGCTGAAGTTGAAAAATCAGGAAATAAAAGACAGGTAAGAGCCTGGGCGGGTAGGTGGGCCAAACAGCAGCAAACACAGAACCGGTTCTGTGTCTGCTGCTCTTCAAAGCTAGGTTTTATAGAGCCGGGTAGAACTGGTAGCATCCCACTTCTGCATGCATCTGAATTTGGATCGTGTGATTATGGAGATGTTGCAATGGTCATAAATGTGAAAAACAGTCATAATGCACTTTTTTCAGTGCTGTTGTAACTTTGAACGGTCACTCAACAAATGGCTGTAAGTTGATGGCTAGCTATAGTATATAGTAGAAATAATTTCTTTATTTTCACGTACTAATTACTCACCATATAAATCTGTATAGGTAAAATACAAGTGAATTATTCAGTATTATTCTTATGGAAAAGATAAACTGCCTGTTCTTCCATGATAGTAATTTAATTTATTGCAAGAGCTTTTATCATACCAGTTTGAAAATCTTGATCACCAAGACTATTGACTCAAGTGAAACACTCTTTTCTATAAAAAAGAAATTATTTTGTGGTGCTATTTCCTGTTTTTATCCCTTTTCTCCTGCTTCTTCTTCCTATGGCACAAACACCATTCAAACGTTGGGCCTCCCAGCAACCTCAAGAATGTACATCTTGCTGATATGGGCAGCAGCTCTACAAATCTCATTGATTTAGATAATCAGTTTAAATGCAGAGATAAAATTATTTTTAACTGCAGAGATTAAGAAAGCAGTTTACTGAGACAGATAAATACAGTATTTTGATGGCATTCTGTTGCTCCATCTAGTGACAAAAGAAGGAAAAGCAAGTCTTGATTCTTGGCAGAAATTCTGAATGTTTTGCATTCAACGAACTATTTTTTTTTGTAGGCCTCAAATATATATATATATATATATATATATATATATATATATATATATATATATATATATATATATATATATATATATATATATATATATATATATATAAACATTGCGTCATTTAATACCAAAGACCTTGCTATTTAAATATTAATGCTAAAATATGCTTTTAAAATGGCTTCTCTGGAGATTATTCTATGCAGTTATGGATCACATAAAATAGAAGCAGAAAGAAATACAGTACAGTAAAAGCATGGAAATGAGGATTAAAACCAAGCTGTAACTCCTACAAATCCATCGCCATTATAGAAGGCTTACAAGTTCTTCCAAATCCCCACCTTAAAAGCTTCTCCCCACCCTTGTGTTTAATGTCTTGTCTTCTTTTTCCACAAAAAGGGTAGTTAGATGGAAGTTTCTCAACAGATTGGTTGATGCTGCAGATTAGGAATTAGTTAAAGTAGATTTATTCAGTCCGAGTGATTCTATGCTCTTGCTGACTTTCAAGGTTATGAAAAAAAAATGATTATATCTACCAGATATTTAATTAGATTTGGCCTAAAAAAAATCTGGACAACCACTAGATGGCAGCAAAGGAGCTCTTATCTCTCTTAACAATCTTTCTGTTTGGCCACCAAGATGGGATAGTTCTTAAAAAGCTGTTATGCCTCCTGGTTACTGGTCAGCATGCTGGACATCAAACTGGCTTTTGTATGAGAGCTGTGTGTAGATCACCACTATTTTATGACATGATTTAGGCACAATTGGTGATTGTATGTAAGTGTGGTTAAATAGGAGCACTCTTTCCTCTAGGCTTCCAAGAGGGCACAGTGTGTTTAAAGAAAGGAACTGTATCGCCTTCCACATAAGTACTTATGCTACTAAGTTTAATATAAAATTTGGAAATGAATCTTGATGTAGGATCTTAAGGCTTTTGCCAAGCTCAGATAAATTTATTTATTTTTGTTAAAAAGTTTACAATGAAGCGAAGTATGTGATTGAATATTATATTGGAAATTATTTTATCACACAATAATGATCAAGCAAGAAAGTCATTTGGTAAAGGCTGATTCACAAATAATTCACTACAGTAAAAGTAGGTCAGTCTCCCCAGGTATATCAGCTTTCTGCAATCTGCTCCCTTAATGTGTTGAGATAGCAACTCCAAATTTCCAACTAAACAAGGAAATCTGGTAATTGAGTCCGATATGCAAAATGCTTTTCCCATCTTATGTCATGTAAAATACATTGATGCTCTCCTTCCTTCTTTTCATCATAAGAGTTCACATATCCAGTTTTTTCAACTGCACATAAACAATAATCTATTTCTAGTTTCCTCCATCTCTCCCCCTATCCTATCCCATTTCTTGTTATAATTAATTCTGAGGCTATCCCCTTCCCACCTCATCTTTTCTGGTTCACTGACCAGCATTGTGAAAACACCAGTCATCTTGATGTTTCCTTGAAAAATTAAGGTAGACAGTAGAAGGGAACAAAGGTTTGGTAATTTAATTTGTTTTCTCCAGGTCAACTTCTCTTGCAGTTGAAGGAGAAGCAAAGAGAGCAACTAATAAGATCCACATTTTAAAATATCAAATAGAACATTTTTTTTCTATTTTGAAATATATAATATATAAATATTGTTTTTATTTTATCATAGCTACATTGTGTAATACAATATTTCTCATTTGGGATGTTTTTTCTGGCTTCGGGTGAATATCATAGTTTTCATGGTCTTTAATTTGTCCCTTTCAATCCAACTGCTAACCACTACAGTAGATAAAAACTTGAGTCTCTGACCTGGGTTCATGTTGCTAAGCAAATTTGTGCACACCTCTTCTTTCTGATGTATCTTTCATAGATGGAGATTTATTTTGCAAATATTTGACATCAATGAGTTCTGGCCTGCACTGGCAATTTTGAACAACAAAAATTAATCACAAGCTCCTTTTACATCTTGGTTTTTAAAGATTCTCATGCTCCATTTGTCTTTGTTTCCCAAATGAGAACCCAATTTCGTTTGTTAAATTGAAGAGGAGAGTGAACGATGGTTAGGAAAGCTGTATTTCTGTCTTTCCTCTTGAATTGGTAATAGGAATGTTGAATCAAACCACTGATCAACAGCCTCTACAGTAGAATTAGACAGGATTATTAATTTTTTAAGAAATTTTCTGTCTCCTGCACAGTAGTGGAGTTGCGAGTTATGCAGATGCAGATAGATAAATTCCACAAAATAACCATAACAAAGTACATTTATTGGTTCATCAGGTATCCTCATAACTCATATTTGTGATGAAGTTCTTCTTTAATGATCAATCCTTTGTATACCTGCCTTGTAAGTAAAAAATGGTTATCTCCTAACCCATCTTGTAGCTATAAAAAGAAGCTGCTATGAGTTAGTGAGTCCAGGCAAAAGTGAGGGAAACTCCCCTAACCCATCGAGGGTCAATTTAGTGACCAATAAGGTTTACAGATGTGGCCACGTGACATGAACTACATTTCCCAGGATACCTTTAACTACATTTACCATGATGCATTCTCTTAAGAGGACAGCTCATAATTCCTAAGTAACTATCCAATTCCCATAGACTGACTGGGACAGCACAAGAAAAGAGAAAAGAACAAACAAAAAGAGAATAGCTGCATAGTTATTGCTCAGTATATCACCGATGATAAATTAATCATAAAAATACATTACTGTTAACAATAAGGAAAATGATTTTAAAGGTATTTTTAATCTCCGAATTTATTGCCAGTTTCCATTATTTTGTTATTAAAAGATAACATAAATGCATTAATTCATCTACAATGCAAGAATTCGGGGCAAAAGCTTTTTCTGATGTACCAAGAAAGACCTTCATTTCTCACCATCAAGCAGGAGGTTACTTCAAAGAATGAGACAGGCTTCTGACTTATTTTCAAACATAAGGATTTCTACAGAGTCCAGAACTGATTGGTAAGAATGGCAGTTTTTTAGTTCAACAGCTGAGCCATGCAGGACAGGACTTATTGATTCAGGAAAGGAAGTGTGTGACACCAAATCAAAAATGACGAAGCAGCTAGAGTTGCTTGTAGTTTGTAGCTCCAGGGGGAATAAGTAAGATGAATAAGGTCTGGCCTAGGGGTTTTAAAATTTTTTAATCTGGTTTTAATCTTTCTTAATCCCCTTATTTTAATCTTTGTAAGAGCCAATATATTTAATTCTTTTAATTTTTAAATATTGTATATGTGTTTTATATGTGCATTTTATTCTGGCTGTTCACCGCCCCGAGTCCCTTTGGGAGAGGGGGCGGTATATAAATTTAAATAAATAAAATAAATAAATAATGATTCCCTAGAATGGATTCCAATTGATTTTTTAAGTATCCTTTGCTAGGAATTCAGACCCCCAAATATTTCAAGTTGCTTGTAGTTTGTAGCTCCAGGGAGAATGAGTAAGATGATTCCCTTGAATGGATTCCAATTGATTTTTTAAGTATCCTTTGCTAGGAATTCAGACCCCCAAATATTTCAAAAATATTTAAAATATTTAAATTATTATTTTTTAAAGCACCTTCCTTATTTTTATTGATTTTTCAGTCCAGCATGGTCTGTTAGGGACATGATATTTTTGCATCTTAGTTCTAGTTCTTTCCACATAGAGAGGTCTAAGCTGAGAAAGGAAGGAAAGAGAAATGCCAGGAGAACAGTCCAACTATATCAACATCCTCCTGGCAGTGAAATTAATACCAGGCTCCTTTCTCTTGAGATTTGTTCCTGGTTGGGTTGCAAGCAGTTCCTTCAATGTATGTGCTGGTGGTAGCAGATGGTTACTTCATTCAATAGATGCAGGCTGTGGATAAATGAGGCAGATAGCCATACACAAATGAGGCTCCAGTCAATGGTATTCCCATCCAAACAAATGTTTTCAAGACTGGTAGATCTGTCTGTGGTCTCTGCTGACACATAACAAGTTTTTGAACATGGTCTGACATGTTATTGTGTTACAGAGGGGAAACAAAGAGGAGACAATTGTCCCAAAAGATCAAAATTGTTGTGATGGTTGCAAACCAGAAGCATTTCAACTGAGAGCTAGCACTGATGATGTTATCTGTTTGGGTAGTTAAATGTCTGCAAGAAAACAACCAAGCTCAGAGAGTACCAAGGAGCTTACTTGTTTCAACCGTGAGCTACAGATATTCTCCTTTACTGGCATTTCAGTTGACATCTATCACGGCCATAGAAACTGTGGTGAGGACATAACATGAAGAAAAGTGTGAGTGCCATATGCAGATTCTGTTTATTTTCTGTATAAATTTGTTCTTTTTTTCCCCTCAGCAACAGTTATTTTCTGGACGTTATTCAGGAGAGCTATAATTCTGTGAATCTAAATAGTGAATAGCAAGGGGTTCTGGACTCTCTGCATTCAGTACATACATGTAGTTGGAATAAATAACAGAAAATCTATGGTTCATTACAACCCCTTCTGCAGCCACATCTCACATGAGAGGTGCTCTTTGAAGAAAAAGGTGGAAGGACATACTGGGTAAACATCCAAACCAATCTCAAGCTTCTGATTGGTCTGTTTCTGAACTGAAATGTCTCTGGAGGGGAGTAGAAATAACCAATCTTACGCAGGAAAATGACACTTGAAATGGCTTCCCTTTGCTTTACAGGTTTTGGAGAGCTTCTAGTCTGCCAAATGAATAACAACTTCCTCCTTCATCTCTAGGGTTATTAAGAATTAAATTTAGCAGTATCCACAGCATTATCCTGATGTATGATATACTTCTAAATTAGAATGAACCATCATAAACGAAACAGTTGAGTAATTTTGCTTCTCAAAATTAGAAATAATATAACTAACTGGGCCTTTATCACATCAAGTCCTTAGGAGCAGACATCTGCAAATTGTTCAGATGTGATTAAAATATGCTTCTGGCCAGGCACAGAGTGGGTCAGACAATACATTTAAGATTCAGATGTCAGCTTGTCCATAGTCTTACCTGAAACAAACAGAATTTCATTTTTTTTCAGAGATATGAGGCAATAAACTAAAGGCAATTAGAAGCATTCATTCAATAGCCAAAATTGTGCATGAGCACATATTAGGATCCTATTGTTTTCTGTCAACAAGAAAGTTGATAAAAAAAAGTTTTATTCTCCTCAAAGCCCATTGGAGTCACTGACACTCCACCTCTAGGAGTAGAATAGAATTTGCTTGCTTTATATATTAAACAAACTACTACAATTTGAATTTTCCAAATTAATATATGAAGTGAAATATAATTATGTGTGCATACCAGAACATTTAGGAACATGCTGTATAAAGATGTTTACTGTGGGGAAAATGTGCAAAAATATGTTCATATTTATTTGCGGACATTTAATTATTTTTCATTACAGTTGGAAAATAGCATAGAAGGGATTTATATCTGAAAAAACAACCCCATAATTACAGGCAGTAAAACTGTCCGATTTATCCAACTTGATTTTTCTTTTAAAGAACAGTAGTTTCCTGTCACCTATATGTGCAAAAATACCTGAATGTCTTAGGGAACAGTGTGACAATATAGTTCAATCTATTATCAGAGAGATAAAGAAGCTGTAATTTCTTAACTTCTTAAATTACAAGAAGAATGTTTTTTGCCTACTTTAACTTTTATGTCAGTTTTTCCAGAATCTTAAAAGGACACATGATTTTCAAATGAATTCTCTGTGACTTGGCCAGCAGAATGAAATGTGCTCCCAAATGATACAACCATAGATGTTGCCAGATAAATGATGGAGTCAGCCAGAGTGAAGAGGTCATAGCTAAAATCTGCTTGGTGCTCTGTGAGCTTGGTGGTTTGGTTGCTGACGTGTCATTACCTGACTAGGTAACATCTGGTTGCATCTGCTAATGACAAAAGAAAATTCCCTTTCCAGTACTTTGCTCCTAAGAAGAATGAGGTTCTAATATAATGCCTGCCTTTGATATTAGTATTTGTGCAAAACCTTCAAAAATGAAAAATGTCTTTCTAGTGGCTGCAAATAAAGCGTTGCTGGTTTCAAATGAACATCCTCAGCAGAAAGAATTGAATATAATCGTTTCCCAAAATTTAGGCATGTAAACACTATATATTAAAGTAGGTTTTGGAATCATGAGTTCTACAGAATTATTTGCATGACATTACAAATATATAATAAAGTTATTTTGACACTGACAGCATTATATCACAAAATGGGACAAAAATTCCAGAGTTTTCTTTCATGCATAATTACAGTTAATTAAATACAAATATATATAATTTTGAAGTCAAATTATTACAGTATCAGACCACAAGAGAAAAAGAAGATAAATTGGTTTTACAAAATCTTTTAAAAACATTCAGCTTGGCTTGAATGCAGAAAGGTGCAGATATAGTATGGAGACATAACAGCCACATAGCTTCTGATATTTTAATGGAACCACAAGGCTAAGAATGTATTGGTTGAATGTTTCTGAAATGAGATCAGGTCAGCAGTGGAAATCAGGGGTGGGATTCAAAAATCCCAGCTGCCCGGTTGCTCGGTGAGTGTGGCCATGGTGGGCGTGGTCTACCAGAGCTTCCTGTTTCCAGCTTCCAATGGGCTTCCAGAGGCCAGGGGAGCCATTTTAACCCTCCCAAGGGTTCAGAAGCCTTCCCTGGGTCTCTGGGAGGATGAAAATAGCCTCCCCCAGCCTCTAGAGACCCACCGAAAGCTGGAAACAGGCCCATTTCTAGATTTCCAGAAGGCCTGTTTTTCCACCTCCCACAGCCTCCGCACAGACCCTGCACTTATCTCCATCGAAAATGGGCCACGTGAAGATTCCTGGGAGGGGAGGGGCCAATCAGTCATTTGAAATACCAGTTCGGTGAACCAGATGTAACTTTAACATCCGGTTCGCCCAAACTCGTCCGAACTGGTAGAGTCCCACTCCTGGTGGAAATGATTGTAAGCATTGCTTCACCTTAGACCAAATTTTGTAACTCTACCCTCAGTTATCACTTTGCAGCAACTACTTAAAGTTCAAATAAGTTTAACCTGAAGCAATGATGCAATTTCTCTTACATGCTAGATATTATGTTCTTATATTCTTTGTTCAACTCTACAAAGAGAACTGTTGCAGCTATTTACCTCTTCAAAACTCATTTGTGATTTCAGATTGTTCTGTGTCCATCCATTAGAATCCATTTTTGACATACCACTTGATTTGTCACTGAGTTACAGTGGCAAATTGAAACCTGATATCTTTTTTCCACTGCTGTCATGCTTCTTATGTGCATTAGAATATAATTTAAGTTGGTCATATAGCTAGTCCTAAAGAAACATGGGCAAATAGATTGCAAGGTCCAGTTGATTTTCAGTCTGAATAAAATCAAATTATGAATTAAGCCCTACTGTGAAAGCAGGCACAGATATTCAGACAGCTCTGAGTGACACCACTCATTGCAAAAACATTTCCACTGCCTTTAGACTGAATAAGGAGGACAATGTGATTTGTAGGCATTCTTGCTTGTAATAGAGAGGATGAAGCTGGATGCAAGACTCTTAAGAAGATTTCATAGGGCATGTTATCCCAAATCCAAGAAAGCCATTAGTTCAAATTTTACTGATGTAGTGGAAATGCACATAGAAATATGTGGTTTCCAAGGATAGAGAGGGAAAGTACTTAAAATTAATGCTCTCACAATATAGAAGTGCTGGTATCTCTCTCTCTCTCTTTCTCTCTCTCTCTCTTTCTTTCTCTCTCTCTCATCTATCTATCTATCTATTGAGCCATTTTGAGCTGAAACCATTTTGGAAGCATCTTCAGGGCTGCCACAGCAAGGCCGGTTGGAGCTGTGGGAACATAATGGGTGGGGGGAATAGTGATAACTGGGGATGTGTAGCCAAAGCAACATTCTTTCCCGTGAGAGCCAAGGATGCTCTACCAGTGCTGGAGAGGCATGGACCAAAGCCAGCCAGGATGGTAGCTGCAATCTGGTTGGACCTTGTAATGGATGTGTGACCTGGGGGGGGGGGGGGGATTTTGGGATTTGATTTGGGTCCTTCAGAGTTGGGTTTTCCCCAGATGTGCCAATATGCCTAATAAATCTATGCTTTGAGGAATATGCCTGCCTTGGAGTTTTGATTCTGTTGGGTGTGTTAACTGGAACCCTGACATACAGATTTCCCACCTGCTTAAAAATATCATGTAGGTTTGACTAGTTCATGCTGTGAACAATCCTGAGTTCTGAACTACAATGGTAAAAAATAAAAAGATAAACAAATGAGTCAATTTTGACTAACAACAAGATTAGAAACTATTTTTCCAAAGAGCTACTTAAAAATGAATCAGCTCAGGCTGCATCCAGTTCAGTGGGTGCCGTTCTTGTTAAACTTAACAATGCTTGAGGTTTTATTTGGAGTCTCATATACAAGAAAGCAAAACTAAAAGAAATTGAGTTATTTTTTGCAGAGAGAAAATGTGCTATGTCTGGAGCCAGAAGCCCAGAGTCAAAGTGTCAGTAGAAACATGACAAGATTTCAAGCACCAATTAAAAATGCTGCAATTTTTTGTTTATTGTCAAAAAGCCCACCCTCTTTTCAAAAAACTAAACAGACTCCAGATCTACCAGTGGAGGAGATCGAAGCAGAAAAGCAGCAATTATGCTCAGCCTACTACTTAATTTGTCCCAGTTCAGAGTAACAAAAAATGAATAAAGATATTTATCCCTCGCTACAGGGTTTTAATTGTCACTAATCTAATTGCTACTCTGTCCGATTCTTGCTACATCTTTGCTCATTAAAATGTTGCTGCTTTTCTGGTTTTTCTGTTTATTTCCAAGTAGCATCTTTCTCAAGTTTTTCACATGTCTTAGATCAGAACTACAGCCAATTTATACACCCAAGGAAAAGTTTGCTTCTTTTCAACTAGCTACAGAGCAGTGTGGAAGGAAGAATGCTCCGTCTCTCTAAAATATTCAGTGGTAGTATGTTTATTTTAAAAAGTGCTGATTTGCTAGCATTCAGATAATCAAAATCAAATGGAACTAAATAAAAATATGAAGACAAAAACTCAGTAAAACTAGTAGCATTATTATTTATTTCTTCCAAAATTGAAATGCTACTTAATCATGTAGTGTCCAAACTTATCATTTCCATCCTGACATCCCCAGACTTTGTAAAGTGTGCTGTTAAAATGGGTATCACAATTTTAAATTGAGGAATTATACGTATTATTTCTCTATTTCAATTCCCATAAGACAGGTATATACAAAACCAAAGCATTGTTATTGAGGTTTCTTATGGAGTCATTTTCCTTGTTTATGTTAGGCATTAAGAGGTGTGCACATAAGCTGTGGTGATACAGTATTGCAGGCTAACTCCTGCTCACTGCCAGGAGTTTGATCCTGACTGGCTTAAGGTTGACTCAGCCTTTCAACCTTCCGAGGTCCATAAAAAGAGGATCCAGATTGTTGAGGGCAACATGCTGACTTTGTAAACTAGCTAGAGAGTGATGTAAAGCACTATGGAGCAGAATATAAGTGCTATTGCTATAAACTGTTGCTACTGCCAGAATAAACAAAGGAACCAGTTCAATTGCAAAAACATGAAAATAATACATACATACATACATACATACATACATACATACATACTATAAATGATGAGAGTTCTTAATTTTGACCACTTAATGAGAAGACATTTCAGAAATATTCTAATTTTGCTACAAATTCATGCATTGTCAGTGATGGGGGGAATAAACTAACCATTAAACTAAAACTGAGTGATTTTTTTCTTCAAAATAAAATATGTTTTAATGATTAGAAAAAAATTGATAACAGAAAAAGTGAGCTTTTTTGTAATCATAGATCAAGACAATTCTGTAATCCTTTGCTCTATCCATTTTGCATTAGTTGGCTATTTTTTATGCTCTCTTTAAAATATTTTTTAAAGAGAAAAATCTGTTCTATCCAGAAGATGCTGGTGCTTGGATAGCAGCCATAATAGGATTGCATTTGTAATGTGTTTGCTAAAGTACTCCTTCCATCTGTTCTTGGATTTAGGGTTAAAAATAATTATTATCCACAAATTTCCATCAACACACATGCCATTTACACAAATTTAGATGTGTATGTACACATGCAAATTCATATATGGTCATATGATGAATCATGTATGTCCAATAGTGCAAGCAAACACATTTCAACATTTGCACACAGTCTCACAAAAATGTATATACCCAGAGGTGGGTCTCTACTGGTTCTGACCACCTCTGTAGAATCGGTAACTCTGAAGAGCAGCAGACATAGAACTGGTTTTATGTCTGCTGATGTTTTTGCCCACATGCCCACCCGGGCTCTTACCTGACCTTTATTTCCTGATTTTTCAACTTCAGCTGCCGTGCGAGGCACAGCTGCAGTGAAAAAAGCAGGAAAAAAGGACTTTTTCAAAGGCTGCTTCTCTGCATGCAGCGTGCTGATGATGATTTACAGGCACGCCCGCCAGTGGTGGGATTCAAAAAACTTTACTACCGGTTCTGTGGGTGTGGTTTGTTGGGCGTGGGAGGAAGGATACTGTAAAATCTCCAGTCAGAGATGGTATTTGCTGGTTGTCCGAACTATTCAAAATTTCCACTACCGGTTCTCCAGAACTGGTCAGAACCTGCTGAATACCACCTATGGCGCCCGCGCAACATGCAGGAAAGCACATCGTAAATCACCAAATCTCGTAAATCACCGAACCAGTAGTTAACCCTGTCGGATCCCACCCCTGTATATACCTTATTGCATGTTTCAAGAAGAAATCAAGATTTTGGTTTTTACTTTAACATTTGGACATTCTGTACAATTTGGCTAGTTAAATTGTACAGCTGGCTGAGCAGATGTTTTGGCCTTTGAGGAGGGGAGGAAGAAAGGCCTTCTCACATTTGGCCCTCACTTTCGGAATTCCCTTTCCCAGCCAAGTAAACAGAGCATGCAAATTTAGGGTCATTCCAAAGTCAAAATAAAATCATGTTTCTGTCAGCAATATTTAATTTTTACTAGTGATCATTTTTTAATATTTTAATTTAATTTTTAGTGATCATTGTTTTCAATGGATTTCATATTGTATGATACCTTTGTGGAACATTAATATGTATTTTTGAGTACCTATGTACCATATTGTGTTATCTTTAAAAGTGGTCAAGTGTATAGACACAAAATAAGAAACACCTACACAATGCTCACAGAAGAATTGTTGTCAATGTTCAAATAGAAAGGCATGTTGATTCAAATTGTTTTTACTACCAGTTCTGCGGGTGTGGCTTGGTGAGCATGGCAGGATACTGTAAAATCCCCATTCACTCCCCACTCCAGGGGAAGGATACTGCAAAATCTCATTCCCTCCTCGCCCTACTAACCTGTTTTCCAGCTCCTTTCTCCTGTGCAAGGCAACGAAAGAAGAGCCAGCCAATCAGCTGGGATTTGGGAGGCAGAGAATAGATGGGGGGGGGGGCCAGTCAGAGGTGGTATTTGCTGATTCTCCGAATTACTCAAAATTTCTGCTACCAGTTCTCCGGAACTGTTCAGAACCTGCTGAATGCCACCTCTGTTTATGTTGCTACAAGTCCTTGTTGTGAAGGAATGTTGATGTCATACATTCAAAGTCAAGTCTTCTCAGTAGAGGCACTTTCCTCTGCAAATTCCTACCTCCAAAAGTAAGTTCAGCCACTTAACTTTAGCCTACCAGGAAATGTTGGGGAAAGGAATGGAATCTTGAACTGTGCTCCCAAGGAAGTAATGTTAAGTGGAATATACAATGCAAACACTGCTGAAATCTGAGTTTGGATTATCTGCTGTGTGGTTGTAACTCTATGGTTTCGGTCTTACAGCTGTGCAGTGGAACTGTATGCCCACTCACCCCAGAAAAAATTTAACTGAAGCATCACAAAAGCCTAACTAATAAATGGTAAAAAATATTGTATATTCATGTCTGACTCTAGGGGGCGGTACTCATCTCTGTTTCTTAGCTGAGGGGATCAGTGTTCTCTGAAGACATTTCTGTGGTCATCTAGCCAACATGACTATGTGCCAAGGCAAATGAAACACCAAAGTGGTACTTATTTATCTATTCTCATTTGCAGGCTTTCAAATTGCTAGGTTGGCAGGAGCTGGAGCAAGGAACAGGAGCTCAACCCATCGTGTGGCGCTTGAGTCTCAAACTTGGGCTGTAATTTTTCCAGCTGACAAGCTTAGCATCTTTAATCACCGAGCCATTGCACCCAAGTGAATGAATGAATGAATGTCTAAGTAAAATCACATGGACACTTGGATTGGCATGCAAATAGACTGTGTACATATGCCTAAAATGAGGGATTAATAAAATCTCTTGAAAAAAAGATTGCAAACTTTTCTCATTATACTATAATTACTGAGAGCAAACTAGCCAGCCATGTTATAGTGCTACCACTAGAAAAGCATTCCAGCATAAAATTTCCTTCTTTGATTGCTGAACTCCATTCTGCCATGGTAATAAAACCAATGACTGGTGCTGTCTCTGTGCTTTAATGTGGATCAAGTCAAGGAAAGGATTGGTGAATTTTCATGGCTTTTTTCTTTTCCCACCAAGCATCAACGGCTGATGGGAAATCAATCCTTAGCCTAAGGGAGCCAGGGTCGGGCACAATTGTACATGCTTGGACTGGTATACTTATCCACCTGCTATCCACCTGCCTAACACATCACAGAATCTCTACACCTGCAGTGTATCAGTTGACCTATTTCTGATCTAGTTTTCTTCTGAGAAGGCCTGGTGGAGGGGTGAGCATTGAAGAGGGAAGGAGCAATTGGTAATATTGATTAGTCTTGTTACAGAATGGTATTGACTCCAGTTCTGTCTTCACAACTGACAATACAATAATTCCTTTTGAGATGTCTATTGTTGCTCATTGTTGTTTTATCATTTACAACTTCGAATTCTATTTTAGTGGGTGAGGCTTACTGGATGGGACTAATCAATTACTGATCTTGCTGTTTGCCCTTTGCTCGTTTGTTTGACAGATGGGCCTTGACTTACAACAATTTGTTTAGTGACTGTCCAATGTTACAACAAAGTTGTAACACACTTACCACCATTGTAGCACTCCATGATCATGTGATCAAAATTCAGACACTTGACTATTGACTCATATTTATGATGGTTGCAGTATCCCAGGGTCACATGTTTACCTTTGTGACTTTCTGACAAGCAAAGTCATTGGGGAAGCCAGATTCACTTAAGAAATAAGTTACTAACCTAACATCTGCAATGATTCACTTAACAAATGTGGCAAGAAAGGTCATAAAATGGGGTAAAACTCACTTAACAAATGTTAACATTTTTTAACATTTTGGGCTCAATTGTGGTCATAAATCGAGATTTATCTGTATAGAAAAAGTTCTGGAGTTGATGAATCCTTTCATAGAAAGAAAAACAAAACACTTTGCTTAAAGTATGCACACATAGACACAGACACACACACACACACACATTTAACCCTACCTTTTTATGTACAAAATACACAATAGAAACACTGTTGTGGGTTACAGACATAGGATGAACTTACAAGTGAGAGATTTAACGCCTTTAATGTAACAACACAGAAAGACAATGTTCCAGGAAGGGATAAGCTTTCATGATATTGGATAATTTGTCTTTTTTGAAGCAAGAAAGGAGAGGGAAGGAGAGAGGAGCTAGAACATAAGCATCTTGAAATAAGTCTGTTTTGACTGCGATTGCAGAATCAGAGACTGTGTCAGCCCTTAAATGGGCTTAACAAAGGGCTACAAATCTGACCTATAAAAGTCCAGGAGACCACTAGATAACTGTAATGATATAGGATGTCTCAAAAGGTAGCTGGGATGCCCTGCATACAACTCCCCTTCCGCTCCTAACTGAATTTCTTCACTGCTATCTTAATAGTTATCCAATTGTTTGAGTTCCAGATCAGGTAGCCCAACAGTTTAAATATAAAAGCATGTAACCTTCCATGTAAATGTTGGATCTGGGATTTGCTTATTGAGCCTGGATAACTTAAGGGATTCTTATTCTATTACCTTGAGTGTACTGCACCTTCCCAACTTTAATTCTTTTTTAGCATAATACAAGAGAAATAAAAATGTATCCTGTAGACTTGATGAAGGGTTTGACTGAGGGTTTGACCGAGGCTTAAATTAGATATTATCTATTTTTTCACACTTATTCTCTGTATTTTTAAAAGGCAACCAAAACTCCTAAGTGCCAACAGGAAATTTTCTCTTAGATGGTATCCTCCAATAAGTCATTTTTGCAAGGACAGGGTGAGTGAGGAAAGGCAAACTTTTATTGCCTGCTTGCCACACTGTATCTCATAATGACCAACTTCCAACATCTACTATTTGTATTTTAAAATATGTAAATGTTAAATATAAAAAGTGCATCTAGCATTGCATAAAATTTGCCATCAAGATAAGGATTTATACTATATATGCATAAGAATTGCTATGGAAAAATAATGATACAATATACTGCAAGAAGGTGAAATTGAAGATTGGTTAACATCTAGAAAACCAATCTGATAATGATCCAGCAAAAGGGGTAGAACCAGGAAACCACAGGCCAATTAACTGCTTACCAACAACTTTCAAATTACTAACTGGTATGGTATCTGATGTAGTCTGATAACATCTAGCTGAAAACAAGCTCTTTCCACCTGAACAGAAAGGAAATCATCCAAACAGCAGAGGAACAAAAGATCAGCTCCTAATTGGTAAGATTCTGGAAAACTGCAGAAGAAGGATAACCAGCTTTCAATGTAGTGTGAATTGATTACAGGAAGCATTTTATCCTGTCACATGATTGTATAATCAAATGCCTAGAAATAACAGGCATCAGTAGAAATCTCAGAAGCTTTGTGCAAAGGGTGGAAGACAGAGTTGCTGGTCAATTGTGACAGATTGAGACAAGTTAATGTCAAGAGAGGAATCCTTCAAGGAGACTCACTATAAGCACTACTGTTTGTCAATGCGCTGATTCCTCTATCAATGATACTGAATAACTCAGGCCATTGTTATCAAACATTAAAAACATTTGACAGGCTATCCCACCTCCTTTACATGGATGTATCCAAACTTAGTGAAGGAAATACCATCAACACCATTAATATCTAGGCAATTCCAGTCCTTAGATACACAAATGGAATAATGGATTAGAGTTAAGCAGGGATAAAAGCTCTTGAAAGGAAGGCTAGGAAAATAATGACAATGAATCATGCCCTTCACCCTCAGAGTGACATTGACAGACTCTACTTACCAAGAAAAATAGGTGGACATGGAATGTTGCAAATATATCAGATGTAGAAGAAGAAAAAATGGCATTGGAAGAATATCTGAAGGACAGTAAAGAAGATGCTGCGAAGCTAATATATCAAAAAATCTTATTGCATACTGGACCAAACTGGTCTACAAGAAACCCAAATGAACAGAACAGAAAAGAGACATGGGAAAACAACGTATTACATGGCCAGTACATTAAAAAGATTAAAATACTCTGAGACTTTAGAATTCCAACAGACAAATACTGGCCACATAGTCCATTTAATGACAGTTTTCCTTAACAATTGTCATTAAGAAAGATAAAAATCAAGATAGTGGATATTGCAGTACTTAAGACTGGCAACATAGAAGAGAAAAGCAGGAGAAAATAATAAAATACAAAGACTTGCAAATTGAAATACAGTGACTATGCCAAAAGAAAGCAAAGATAGTACCCATAATAATAGGTTCCTTGGATGCAATTTGAAAACCTATGAAGCATCGCTTGAATGCCATTAATAGTGATAAAAATCCCCATCAGTCAATTGCAAAAGGCAGCTTTACTTGGAAAACTTTACATCCTATGAAAATAACTTTAACACCATCAAACAATATGGGAAGATGGATAAAAAAGCCAAATCCAGTCTAAACATCTGGCTGACTGCAATCAACCATAAGAATAATAACAATCTCAGTTGTGAAGCCACTTTAATTTGCAAAATGTTGCAAGGGGTAATGCAATGTGTAATGTTCCCCTGAGGAAGGGACAGTTGACATTTGGAGACTCAGAGAGGACTCAGTTTCAAAACAGACAAACTGATCTAATGGGAAAATGGAAAATAAATGGATAATAAAATTGGGAAAATGGCTACCTTTGGCTACAAAGGTGTCCAAAGACCTTCTTTAGCAATACCGATGCTCTCTGTCCATTCTTACTTCTGAAAAATAAAAGGTTGCTGTAAAATATTAGTAAGTTGATCTGTTTTAAAACAATGTTTTAAAAACAACTTGAAAAGCACTGGCTTAAACTACATTACATTCTAGCATTGTATTTATTTGTAGAAATTCCCTTGGGCCCAACTGGGAGGGGTGTGCCGGCGCAGTTAGGGCATGCCGTATGCCCAAGCTGGCTAAATAGCCCTCAAATTCGGTAGCTGTGAATTGAGGGCCGTTGTCTGAGACTAGGACGTCTGGTAACCCATGTGTGGCAAACCATTTTCTGAGTTGTCGGATGACAGCTTCGGAAGAGGTTGATTGCATGAGGCTTACTTCTAGCCAGTTCGAGTAAGCGTCTACTAGAATTAAAAATGTATAACCTTTAGTCGGACCCGCGAAATCTATGTGAACCCTTGACCATGGGCCCCTGGGCAGATCCCACTCAGCGACTGGTGCTTTCGGGGGTGAGGGACAGGATGTCTGGCATGGCTGGCAACCCGCAACCCAATCAACAACGTCCTTGTCCAGCCCAGGCCACCAGACATAGCTTCTGGCCAAACCTTTCATTTTAACCACCACGGGGTGTCCTTCATGCAAAAGGTTCAAAATCGGATCCCGCAGTCTTGGTGGAATAACCACTCGGTCTCCCCAAAGTACACAACCTTTAAGTACGGAAAGTTCCGTTTGTCTCTGTTTAAAGGGTCTATAAGAGTCCTGCAAGTTATCCTCTGGCCATCCCTTGGTAATCCACCCACTCACTTTGTGCAGTAGGTGGTCATTAGCGGTTTCGTGAGCGATGTCTGCTGCCGTCATCGGAAGGTTGGTTAGGGCTTCAATCAGTAGCACAGATGTGGTGGGGTTCGGATCAGGATCAGGATCACTGTCCGGCAATGGGCAACGACTTAATGCATCTGCGTGTATGATAGACGGACCGGGGCGGTAAGACAAAGTATTAGTTGTATGCAGCGAGGAATTCTGACCATCTCGTCATTCTGGGTGATAATATGTTAGGCGTTGCTTTGTTTCCAGCCAGAATTCCTAATAGTGGTTTATGATCGGTAATTACAGAAAACAGGCGGCCATAGAGGTATTCATGGAAACGTTTAATACCTGATATGATGGCTAGTGCTTCCTTGTCTAGTTGACTGTAATTTCGTTGGCTTTTAGACAATGTTTTTGAATAAAATGCAATCGGAGCCTCTCTGCCATCAGGTAAAAGGTGGCTTAGAACAGCTCCGACCCCAAACGGCGATGCATCGCAAGTCAATATCAACGGTAAAGTCTCGTTATATTGTATTAGTACCTTTGTTGAAGTAAATGAGGTCTTTTATTTTGTTAAAAGCTGTTTCCTCCCGACTGCCCCACTTCCAAACCGTGTCTTTGTCCAGGAGTCTATGTAAAGGTTCCGCAACCGTGGCTTTCTGCGGTAGAAAAACATGATAAAAGTTTATTAACCCTAGGAAGGCTTGTAGTTCTCCCTTGTTAGTCGGAGTGGGGGCGTCTTTGATTGCGCGGATTTTTCCTTCTGTTGGGTGAATGCCATCGCCATCGATTAGGTATCCCAGGAATTCGATTTTCTCTGTGATTAATGTGCATTTGTCTTTTTTAACTTTGAGGCCTGATTCAGCGAATTTGGTGAGAACTTTTCTTAGACGGTCTCGCAGTTGCACTTTGTCTTTAGCTGCGATTAGGACATCGTCAAAGTATGGGATGACTCCCGGTATTCCCTGGAGGAGGCGTTCCATTAAGCATTGGAAAATGCCTGGTGCCACACTAACGCCGAATTGGAGGCGGTTACATTTAAAAGCGCCCCGGTGTGTGACAATTGTTTGGGCTTCTGCTGTTTTTGCGTCTACAGGCAGTTGTTGGTATGCCTGGGCCAAATCGAGTTTAGCGAAGATTTTTCCGCCTTTGATGGAATGTAACAAGTGTTGGACGACCGGAACGGGGTCTGTTGTAATGCATGGTTAAGGGTTGCCTTATAGTCCCCGCAGATACGAATCGACCCATCCGCTTTAATAGGGGTGACTATGGGGGTCTCCCATTTAGCGTGGTCAACTGGTTCTAGGACTCCTTGCTTAATTAATTTATCTAGTTGTTCCTCTATTTTTGGTTTTAAAGCGAAGGGAACACGCCTTGCCTTTAATCTAATTGGGGCTACCTTAGGGTCTAGGTTAAAAGATATCGGGTTACCCCGGTACTTGCCTAATTCGCCGCTGAACAGGTCCTGGAATTCTTGAATAAGGTCTGCTTCCCAGTCTGCATCTGAGATGTGGTTGATTCCGGTCATCCCGATTCCAAGCGGTTCGAACCATTCCAATCCTAACAGGCTGGGTCTGTTCCGGTCCACAATTGTTAGTGGTAGAATTTCGGTGTGATTTTTGTAGGTGACCTGGAAGTGTCCAACGCCTACGACAGGAATTTTGTTGCCTTGGTAGTCTTTTAGGGTCATGTTTTGTCTTTCAAGTTCACTTCATTGGATGTCTGGAATTAAGTTTCTGATCATGTCCCATGAGACCATAGAGAGAAATGATCCCGAGTCCACTTCCATTTCACAGTCTTGTTCCTCAATCCTTACTTGGACATGGACCTTCCTTACATTTTTTGTATTTGAGTGTCCAATTATAATTGTTTGGTGTGTTTCTTCTTTCCTGTACCTTGATTCTTTGTATCTCCTTTCTCTTCCCTCTTGGCTCCAACGGCTGCTTGTCTTTCTCTCTTTCTCTCTCTCTCTTTCTCTTGGGGGAGGGCTTCCTTTTCGCCTCGGGCTATAGCTTGATCTGGATCTGCATACCTTTGCGATGTGCCCTTTCTTCTCGCATTTTCTGCATATCGCGTCGATGAAACGGCACTCTGACCTGGGGTGATTTCCTCCACAGCGGTTACATTCAAAATTGAACCTTCTGTTTGCCCGCTCTTTTTTTCCTCTACCTGTCTTCAGGTGGCATACATCGTCTTCCTCACTACTGGTCTCAGTTTCTAGATCTTCATGGTGTGTTGTGGTCTTCTCTCGATCCCCCTCTGGTTTGGGTGATTCTCTGGTGTTGTAGTTTGCAGCTTTGTTGATCTTTTTCATTTTTGCCGCTGATTTCTGGGTGGCTTGGCTGCGGTGGCTTCTTCCATAGCTTCTTTTACTGTTATTTTGGGCCGATTTAACAATCGGCTCTGTAGTACTGGATCTTTTAGCCCTAACACGATTCGGTCTCTTAGGGCTTCGTCAAAGTCCGAGAATTCGCACTCACCCCCAATATCTCTTAGGACTGCCACGAAATCAGCGATAGATTCATCTTCTTTCTGATTTCGGAGATAAAACTCGTGGCGCTTAATTAGGCAGGAAACTGTAGGAGCGTAGTGTGCTCGCAGGATCTTTTCCAGCTCGGGCCAGGTTAACGTCTTAACATCGATCGGGGATGCTAGCGCTTTCGCCATGCGGAAAACAGCCTGGCCGCAGTGGGTCAGGAAAACCGCTCTCTTCCGATGTTCCGATACGCCGCTCAGATCGCTGGTCTCCAGGAACATGAGGAAATGGTCTACATACGACTGCCATTCTTCCTTTGCCGGGTTGAATTGTTCAGGCGGGGTGTTGTTTTCAGACATGGTGCCACTCGATCTCCGCCGCTATCGCACTCGCTTAAAAGTGCTGTCTCGATCCCATCCTCGTCGCCAGTGTTTTGGCGGCGGAAATAACGAGGCTTGCACTCTTAGTGATTTCAGCTCTTCTCTTGTTTATTTCAGAACGGACACGCTGGAGAGTCGCGGCAGCCTCTCTTTTAAAGGCTCCCCGCGCCTCACCAGCCAATGACAGGAGAAGGATCTCCCGCCGACTCAATGACCAATGAACGGTGAGTATTTCAAATACAAAGTATCCAATACAGAACAGTAAATAACATACAGTGATTGCTGTATGATGCAAAATTCATCTGGTAAATGAGTGATCATGTGACTATGGTTCTTGTAGTTTTGATTTTGGCTTATCTTTGATTTTGCTGATCCAGTAAAAATACATATTGTGCTTTTTTTAAAAAATGAAACATGTATTTTGTTTTTTGTACAGAGTGGTACTTTCACTGATACATTTTCTCAGTGAGCCTGAAGGCTTTGTTTCCAGATGAGCTTTCATAAAAAGTTTAAGCAGAAACATTTTCTTTAATGTGATCTGTATGTTTTTCATAATTTCATCCAGAGTACCCAAAAAGAGCTCACATTGTTTGGGTGTGTCTCTGAATTAGTGCTCTGCAAGTGCTTTTTAAAAAAAGGATTACTCACTTTGTACTTCATTGCCTGTTACTGAACAGCTTTATTCTTTCTATATTCAAAATATAACACAAACAAAGAATAGCACAAGAAATGGGAAGACCATGTTGAATAGTTTCTTCTGGCTTTCCCATAACAGAGATTTTTGTCCTTGTACACCATAAGGTAAGTCTGCTAATACTTGATTATTTGCATTTACTTACATTTGCACACTGTTAGGGCTCACAGATCAACAACGTTTTTGAGTACCATCATAGGATTTGGCACAATACCCCCAGTTTTAAAAAATAAAAATAAAAAAATGACTAAAGGCATGAATGCTGTGATCTTGCAGGATTTTGTGTTAGAAACATTGATGAGTTTTTAAATATGTATGCCATGTTTTTCAACCATAGGTACTGTGGTTCCAGCCACGGCTAAAATATTTTTCAAGTACAATTTAACATTTATTTATTAATCCTCCACTTATATAACTTTATTGGGAGGGCAGTGACATTTCTTGTGTAACAAAGGGGGAAGATAATTTCCTTCATTATGCCTGGATAACTGTTGCTAAGGCTGCTGATTACCATGCATAGAAAGCTAGCAAAGCCCTAGGTCCTCAAGAGGTACAGATTGCTCCATTGATTAATGACATAATCCTTAGGTGCAATTTGGGGAGGGGGAATCAGATGTGAAGTTAACCTTGATAATGATGGATCTGTCCTGTTCAATATGTCACCCTATTTGGTGGCAATTTCTGTCTAGTACTGGATTTGCTTTATTCCTCTTTAGCACTGCATTTGAGTTTCAGCCAATCTATGTGGAGTAAAATTATGAAGATGAGGAGGTCATCTTAATTTATTGCTGCTAAGCATGTCATCACCAGTCCTGAAGGTTGTGCTGTATTTAGCTGCTCATTACATTCCACAGTGCAAAGCTGCACCAGCTGTTTAATTCCCAAAGAGCACAAACAGGAAGAAAATTCTCCATTATTCTTCATTTCATCTTCTACTGCCTTGCCTGCACAATATACAACCTGCTATGTACAGTACACTGTGCACTTGGTCACACTTGCTAAAGCTATTTATTATAGCTGTTAAACTGACTATCCCTCACCTATTAATTCAGTATCATTAGACAATGGCACGTTAACGTTGTATCCATCTAAATGAAATTATATTGCCTGTTTCAGTGATAAAAATTCTAACTTATTTTGTATGCTTAGTGATGTTGGAAAACCAGTAATGCTTTGCGAAGCTCTAGACAGCAAGACAGTAAAAGAAATGCTGCATGCTAAATACATTTAGGCATGCTTCCTTCTCTCTCTCTCTAACATATAGATAAAGGGCAATATAGCAGAAATCAATATTGCAATATTGCCATGATCTTCTGTGAAGGCTGCACCCATCTCAGAAGACTCCTTGCAACATTTTAGGGGCACAAAGCATCCATAAAATGCTGTATAAAAGAGAGCTGCACAAAGCACAGAGCTTCCAGCAGCCAAAGAATAATGAAGCAGAGTAGAGCAGGAAAGGCCTGGGTAAAGATGCTAAAGTATATTCTCCTTGTCTAACATAGACTGGAATCAAGTCACTGCGCAAAGCCAAAGTTCCAAATAGTGGCAATTGCTGCAAGGCTTAATATATAACCGACTGCAAGAGTCGGAAACACAGCATCAGGTCCAAAGGAATGGGTGGCTTCAGCAGGTTGCCGTCAAGGCGCAGGTAGCGAAGACGTGGCACATTTTCAAGATCTGAAGATGCTGCATGAAGAGAGACCAGAGAAGTAGGGCATATCTGAGTCCCATTGATTTCTGAAGGCAAAAAAGAAAAGAAAAAAAAACACAGGTAAGTAATAAGCTAGAGATAGGGAAGTTGCAGAGACCATCTGTTTCATATTCCAATCTGCTCTTTCAGTATTTATTATTCATCAACTAAGTATTGATGGAGTTATTCAAATACAATATTGTATTATTGCAGTAGTCCCTTCCAGCTTAAAGATATTTATAATTCTACTCCTCTGTTTGAAATCATGGAGGAAACTTCCCTTGCCTGCAATAAACAAAGCCTTTTCTATTCAGTTTTTCATTCCCATGCTTTCCCCCCCAGATTCATTTAATAAAGGGTTTATATAAATCACTCTTAAATACAGAGTATCTACAAAAGCAGATAACAGTGAGTGTGAAATATAAGTATAAAAATAACATTCTAAAGTTCCTTAGAAAACCTACAATGTTTTATAATTGTTAGGATGGTTGTCTTAATCTTCTCTATAACTTTACAAGCTATAGAATTTTTGCTCTGCTTTAAGATATTAGAAATGTGCAGTGAAGACCAGGGATGAACAAGCTAATACATGCACTTTCTTTGCTCTAACTTTCATTATCCCTTCCCTTCCTTCTACACACACATTGATGGAAAACTGTAATTCAAAGCCTTTTGTTTCCATGAAGGATTCCTACATATCTTAGAATTCTAAATTGTGCGCTGAACTTTCAGGAATGTTGCAGAAGTCCACAGAGTGAATGAAGATGGAAAGAAAAGTTAGTATCATCATATTTCTTCATATCTATGCATTACAGCTTAAAACACAAACCATTTGTAGGCTGCTTTTTTAACAAGTATGTTTGTTATATATTTACCTGAATGCTTGTCTTCAGGTATGCATTTGATTCATATTTCATTATTAGAATGTTGTTATAATGAGATCTACATATTCAAAATTTATAAATACAATTTATTAATTGTGAATGATATTGATAACTCAGAAATTTGCACTAAGCTCTCCTTATAGAAACCAAGTTATTGTGCCCTTTGTATAATCATCTTGGAATAAATCAAGTACTTTTTGTTGACTGACTACAATGTGGGGCAAAACTAAGAGAAAGAGACAAATGGGAAGGCCAAAAACTGGATCTAGAGTTTCCTTCTCTGGATAGCTCTGGCTTCTAAGCCTTCCACATCATGCTTATCAAACATGGTAAATTATATAATCTTCTAACCAGTATAGTGTTATGAAGTTGAAGTGCAATAAACTTGCAGGATATTATTTTATACAAGATTATGCTCTACTGATCATCTAAATCACTTGGTGGCACAATGGTTAGAGTGTGGTACTGCAGGCTACTTCTGCTGACTGTCGGTTACCTGCAATTTGGCAGTTCAAATCCCACCAGGCTCAAGGTTGACTCAGCCTTCCATCCTTCCGAGGTGGGTAAAATGAGGAGTCATATTCTAAGGGCATATGCTGACTCTGTAAACTGCTTAGAGAGGGCTGTAAAGCACTATGAAGTGGTATATAAGTGTAAGTGTTATTGCTATATTAGACCATTGAAAAGCCCCACTCAAGCACATTATTATTAAGCTACAGGCCATATTGGACAATGACATTGCACTTTCTCAGACAGAGTGGCAGAACCCATATCCACATATAGATAACCACCCAATATGAAGCAGATTCTCACATGCAATAAAAAACAATAAGAAAATTATGTTAACAAGCAAACAAGACTATATAATAAGCCCAGATGTCTATTTTACATCCGCAGTGCCATACAGATTCCAGCAACTTCATACATATGATTAGAGGCACCATTACATGTTCTTCCTCTAATGAAATCTATACCATCATCTGCCAACATTGCCCCTCTGGAGTCTACATAGAACAAACAGGACAAACTCTGCACAAAATAGCAATAGCAATAGCACTTCGACTTATATACTGATTTACAGTTTTTTGCAGCCCTTTCTAAATGGTTTACAGCAGGGATGTTAAACTCAAGGCCCATGGGCTGCATCTGGCCTGTGATGTGGTTGGATCCAACCCATGGGGCTATCCTGGTCTATCCAGTGCAAAGAGGAACAATCAGGCCAGTGTCTTTGGCCCAATCTATTCAGTGCGAAGAGGAAAGATCAAGACAGTCTACCCAATGCAAAGAGAAAACATGCCAGCAGTTTGGGGAGTGGCATCAAGTTGACCACGCCCACCCAATTGACCACACCCACCTGGCCCCCTGAGGTCAACCACAGCTCTGATGGGGTTCTCAATGAAATTGAGTTTGACACCCCTGGTTTACAGTGTCAGCATATTGCCTTGTACAAGCTGGATCCTCATTTTATTGATCTCAGAAGGATGGAAGGCTGATTCAATTTTGAGCTAATGAGACTTGAACTGCCAAACTGCTGCAGTCGGCAGCCAGCAGAAGTAGCCTACAACTGTGCCACCACGGCTCAAAATAATGAATGGATACAAGTTTAACATCAGGATCAAAATAAGCATAAATTAATCACAAAACTTTTCAATCCCTCAGGACATGCCATTATAGATTTGAATAACCGTTTTGAAAAAAAAAAAACTTTTAACAGCGTACTTGAGTAAGAAATTGTTGAACTCACATACATTTTTAAAAAATCAGGCTATCTCGGAAGAACTCAACAAAATCAACAGTTTTAAAAAACAAACACATTATAATAGTTAATGGAGAAAGTATTGCTAATCTATTTTATATATAATTTGCCTCAGCATAACTAATCTGTTTATCCTGCCCTTTCCCTTCCCCTGCCTTATTCTAATTTCACTCCTACATGAATTCTCTGATAAAGTGAGCTGTAGTTCACAAAACTTGATGCCTTTTAAATATAAGTCAGTCTGAAAAGCTGCTAACATATATTTTGGGTTTTGTGGTATTTCAGACTTTGTTAAGTTCAGCACCAGTCATGCTGTATCAATGGGCATGCTAGCTGGGTTGGTAACATTTGAAGAATTACAAGAGTTCACATATGTTGTAGAAACACGGCTCTAAGATAGGGGCAAAGGATCTGTAGCTCTTTGGATGATGCTGGTCTGTATACCTAAACACCTTAGCCAGTACAACTAATGGTGAAGGAACCTATTAAGAGGTCAAAAGTATTTGTTTCCTGATCTGATAGCATATTCCACAATATTTAGCCCAGCAGTATGATAGCAGACCTCACCCATGCACAAAGGGAGTGGAGCTCTGATTGAGTTGACACAATACCATCTTGCAGATTTTGACTGGGAGATCAAAATCTGCAAGACAGATATCATGATTCCAACCCCTTTATATGTGTGTGAACACAATACATGCAAGACGATATTGTGTTCATCTAGACTTGACTGGGTAAAGATGTTTACATAGTTTTTCAGATGGATATACCTATCCTTTCTTTTCTTATTCATTCACAGACAGGAAAAAATAGCAAAGCAATAGCACTTAGATTTATATACCACTTTACAGTGCTTTACAGCCCTCTCTAAGTGGTTTTATAGAGTCAGCATATTGCCCCCGACAATCTGGTCTTCATTTTACCAACCTGGGAAGGATGGAAGGCTAAGTCAACCTTGAGCCTGAGATTTGAACTGCCAAATTGCAGGCAGTCAGCAGTCAGCAGAAGTAGCTTGCAATACTGCACTCTAACCAATGCACCACCATGGAGGAAGAAGAGAAAGAAACCATCCTACAGCAAGCACTGGGGAAGCCTCCAGAATTTCTGAGGACTGTTTCCAATACAATGGCTGGGGTGGGAATGGCAGTAGTATTGTAACTGTCCCCTCTCTCTGGACTTTCTGATTCTGTTATTCTGTTATATTTTTTACCTTGTTTATTTTGTTTCTGTTATTTATCTTTTGTATTTTTCTAATCTTTCCTCCCTTTTTGTATCTTAAAGCAGTATTATAAAAAGTAAAATAAAAAAAAATTAGTATCTCTGCTGCTAGAAAATATTTTATCCTTACTGTTCAGATTAATGCATGGAAATGTATGCATAGCTTTTTTAAAAAAAACCCACCTTCAGTTCTTTTAATTTAAGATGTGAAAGAGTGTCATGATTGTCTACTGAAATTCTGGGTTTGAAATAAGATTCAGGTCCTTCCTATATGAGGCCCACCTTATAAGGACATTTTATTGACCTACAGAATTGCCAAAAATTTAACTTGAAAGAAAAACCCAAGCTTTTGGGGTTGGTTTGAAGTATAGCGGCTCATTATTTTCTTTATTACTTCCTTGTTAAGACGTTCTGGAAGGAATTCTGCATTTCTTAAATGCAGATGCTTTCAATTAAGGCAACAGATGTTGGGAACTCCTGCTGAACATACTCCTGGGAACAGGAAGAAGAAATGTTTTATTTTTCTACAACTATGTTGATGTATTATAAAGGATACAAACTATTCTATTAAATTATTAAGGCTTTACCCAACAGTATGGGAAATATACATTGATTTTTAAAAAAATCACATTTAAAGACACAAAATGTGAAAACTCATTAATATTTTTTCTCCGTACTCCTTTACACAGTCACTCATTAATTTAAATTAACATAAAAATAGTATGCAAAAAAATTAAAATTGCTTTGATTTGCAGTGATTTCTCAGCAAAAAGAAAATTCTTGGGAAAATAAATCAGTCCTACAAGCCAAAATCTATTAACTATAGATTGACAGAAGCCGCAGAAAAGTAAGTGGATGGATGCTGACTTTTTCCCCTCCCTTTCTCTTTCTTCCTATATCAAAGAAACATAAAAATAATTTCCATTTTTGTTATATGGAAAGATCTAAATGTTTCTTTATATGGAAATAGTACAATTTGTATGGAAAAGAACAATTTGTTCTCAGTCTGACTCCTCTCTACTCTCCCACCCACCCTGTTCTGTTCAATCATCAGTCATAAAGTTACAGCTTTGGGCAAGATGGAATTTATAATTTTGTGGAATCCCATGGAGTAATGACTTAGGAACAATGAGGGAGAATAAGATTTCTTACTGCAGTTCCCTTGAAAGCATCAACAGAAGTAAGTCATTTTGGAGTTTTTAAAATGAATGTTGAGTCATGACATAATCTATCTCTTCCCACTGCCCTTTCCCCCACAAACAGGATTTCTTGTAGATCTAACCAATTACAGGCTTGTGCCAACTCACTTTGAATTGAGTTGTCATTCATGTAGAGATGCTCCAACTTGGGGCTGATATAGGGGATGCTGGTGAGATTGTTGTATGCCAAATGCAAAACCAGCAAATTGGTGATGTTGAAAGTGTTGATAGGCAATCCTTTGTCAGACAGTTTATTATAGTTAAGCCTGATGAAGGCCAAATTGGAGAAATCTTTGAAGTAATTGTTGGGGATATTATCAATTTGATTCTCATCAAGAAAGAGCTGGTGAATGGCTTTGGGAACCCCAGGAGGCATCTTGCTTAGCCGATTATGAGCCAGGTTGAGTTGCATGAGGTTCTTGAGCCCCTTGAAAGTGTTCTTTTTGAAGTCTCCGTTATCCAGTTGATTATGATGAAGATCTAAAAGGAGGAGGTGATCTAACTTGCTGAATACATTTTCAGGAATTTTGGAGATACGGTTTCTGCTCAGCCTAAGTTGCTCAAGATTGGGAGGCAAGTTGTTGGGCACTTCCTTAAGGAAATTTTTTTCCATGTACAGAAAGACAAGGTTTTCCAACTTTTGTAGTATTTGTGATCCCACTGAATCAATGCGGTTGTTGTCCAAACTGATCCACCGCAGCCCTGTCGCATTCTTGAAAGATGCTTCAGAGATCTTATCAATGAAATTGTTTTGTAGATACACATATTGGGCCCTGGGTGGGATGAGTGGGACTTTTCTCAGGTTGCGGTTGTCACAGTAAATGGCTGAAGGAAAATCTGGGGGGCAGAAGCATTCCCGGGGACAATCTGGAAAAACTGAGGGTGGTCCTGGGGGCAGAGGTGGAGGGAACTCGGTCGGTTCAACTGGCTCAGGGAGTGAAGGAGTTGGACGTTTCTTGGGAGGTTTGGTGCGCCTCTGTCCATTTACCTCACAGATCAGCAAAAAAATGAGTGGAAAAATCAATCTGGCAATCCTCTTCATGTCTAAATAGAATAAGAAGAAAGAAAAGCAAGCGTTAAAAATATACTCCTTCATTCATTCGTTCATTCAATATTAAGTCAATATTTTTCTACATAGATTGTTCTTCTTTTGTTTTGCATTTATGTTTGTAAATAGAATTTTGAGAGCTTGCAAATCTGGTTAAAGACAACATTTCAAAATATTGGTTAACAACAGGCTGGGGAAATCTGCAATGGAATGCTTGAACTTAGGAGTCAGCCACCTGTTATAACTTAAGTGTGATCCAACTGGGATGGGACAGAAATTTTGGAATACAGTATACAAAACCAATGCTGAAAAAAAAATCCATGAGAGATGGAGTCAATGAGAACGGTAGTTACCCTCTTGGATCATCACATGCAACATACAACACCAATGAACCCTCTTGGATCAGCACATGCAATATAGAACAGCATATTTTGCCAGGCCTTGGATACATGTAGTCCTCAACTTACAATAGTTTGTTTATTGACTGTTTGTAGTTACTACAGCACTGACTTATGACTGTTTTTCACACTTACTACTGTTGCAGCATCCCCATAGTCAGATGATCAAAATTCAGACTCTTGGCTATTGATTCATATTTATGACGGTTGCACTGTTCTGGATCATGTGATCAACTTTGGTGGCCTTCTAACAAGTAAAATCAATGAAGAAGCCAGATTCACTTAACAACCATGTTACTAAATTAACAATTGTAGTGATTCAGTTAACAACTGTGGCAAGAAAGGTCATAAAATGAGGAAAAAACTCACTTAAGAACTTCTGTTTCTTATTTACCACTTTCTATTATCACATTTCTTGCTTCCCTGACCCTATTCATACTTCACAGATGATGGAGGAAGCTGAAATCACTGTCCATCTCTCTGCTTTAGTCTGTTTTGTCCTCATTAGTGTGGACTTTTCTCTGTGAATAGGTCTCTAAATTTTATCCCAGGAGGGCAATGTGTTTCGCTAGGAACAGAAATTTTGGGCTCAGGTATGATCAAGGGCTACCTTTATTTGTTCTTGTTCCCAGCCATTCATTTGGAGCACAGGATATAAAAGGGAGGAGGCCTGCAAGAAAAACCAGTAGTAAAAAAATTTGAATCCTATCACTGGAGGGCAGGGATATTAATCCAGTTTGGCATAGCTGTACTTATGATCACAGTTAGACAAGTTCTGTAGGGTATTTCCTGGCAGCATCACTATGCTTTATTTATCTTCCTAATTTCAATTCTTCCCATTACATATTCCAATCCACCTGCCTCAGGATCCTGGCAGAAACATCTATCTCATTTCTGTGCCTCAAAAAGCTTGCTTGCTTTTTCAGGCACAATCTCAAAAAATTCCTAGATTCATCAAGCTTTCTCATCATCCTGACGAAATTCCAGAAGCAACCTATCCATCATCCATTATCAACAAAAACACAATGACATACATGGCAAAAGCATATTGCAGCTCAAGAAAAGTTGATCTTGAAAGAAAAAGACTTATATGGGAATACCAACTTCCCTGGGAGTGCACCCTGGAAGACTACATATAGTGGGAATTGCTCCATCAATAAAGCTGTAAAGGCAATGGCTCTTAGGGTTCCAGTTCTTTGTCCTACCATTATCTGTTATGACATCGGCAGAATGATGAAGCCTGCTTGGAAAGTGACCCCATAGAGGAAAGTGACCCCATAGAGGACTAAGCAGAAGCAAACTGGCAACTGCTGTTGAGATTGCAGGGTTCTTTCATGTAAATGCATGGAATATAATGTGCCATGAGCCCTTTGCCTTTTGGAAAAAAGTATGTGGACAGGAAACAGAATCAGAGAAAAAGTAAAATTAGCAATAGGCAGTAGCCAGAGAATGTCAATGTTTGGGAGGTTTTCGTGCTAAGGAAAAAGAATCTGAAGACAGAATGGCACCACTTGAATGATGGATTATGGCTCATATTTTGACTGCATATCCAACCCCCATTCCTTGGGGATTATTTATATGTATGGATATCATAATGGAATTTCATGTTGGTTTCATGTTTGTTCTGCTCTAAACATCCAGATATGGCCAAAGTGCTCACAAGAATCTGGACTGAGATTCTCAGTTAGTCACTGATTTAATCATTGAGAAGCAAAGCTGTGACTAAAATGGCCTACTGCCGGCAGATATTTCTTCCAAAAGGTAAAGGACTCATGGCACATGATATTCCAAGCATTTATAAGAAAGAACCCTAGCAATTTCAACAGCAGTTGCTAGGGTGCTTAGTCTGCTTAGTCCTCTATGGGATCATTGTTCCAGGCAGGTTTCATCATCCTGCCGATGTCATAGCAGACACATGTGGGGATGGCTTCTTCCTCTGTAAGGTAACCTCATCCCCCACATACAAAGTTATACAGGTAAGATAAGACACAATCTAAAGCAAGATTTGGAGACAGGGAAAATTATTGCAGCAAATCTAACATGGTCCCTTTTGTCCTTCACAGGCATAACAGTGTCAAGTACTTCATCCAGGTATTCAACTGCAGCCACATGAGAATTACAGTTGGGATATTGTTGTTTGGTGAGTTAAAGTAACTGTCAGCTGGGAAGCCATTTTTCTTTGAGGCTTCTGAGCTGCCACATTCAGTGCCTGGGAAATTGGGAGGGGGACTTCAAGGCGTGGTGGAAAATTAGCCACAACAACATTCCTTTTTCAGAGAGTCAAGGACATGTTAATCTGCACCTGGAGTGGAGTGCATAGTTTCCAGTTGGAATGAAGTAATGATTGGACCATGTGATGAACTATTGGGTGCAGGGGTTGGATTTTGGCTTCTCTTTGGGCTAAGGAAAACTGGAAATCTCAGATTCGGGTTTTCCTCAGATGTGCTAATAAAATCTCTAATAAAAACATCTCTAATAAAATGGATCTTTGAGAAGATGACAGTCTTGGAGTCTTTTAATTTGGAGGTTGTTACTTGGGACGCTGACAGCAACATGACTGTAAGGATGCTGAGCAAAGAACCATTAGCTATTGTTTAAGTTCCCAGTTATCCTCTGAAGATATTTTGTTTTGCTAAATGTTTCCTTTGGGTGCAAATTTTAATTACTTCAAAATTAATTCTAGTGAATTATATGTCTGAGCAATATAAAACCAGATGCTTATATGTGATATACTGTATTTATACTGCTAGAGTGTCATTATTGGGAATTGAAATATGTGGTGCCTTCTCCTTGTTGCTGTTCTTTTAAATATGTATTTCCTCCAAGTAAATCAACAGGAGATATATTTCTGGAACTGATATTTTATGCCATTAAAAGGTGCATATGTCAGATTTCATCAATATGGTAGGACCACCACAAATCTTGCCAATAATTTTGTTTCCTGAATTCCACAAAGTCTTAGTTGCAAAAATGCATTATTTTTATGACAACAGCATTTTCCTTACTTCTTTTTTCAGAGTTGAGATATCAAATAATTTATGTGATATTAAGAAAACATGCAATCATTGGGTTTTATGCTTATTCATACATTCCAGAAGCCTACAAAGAATGACCTACCCTATCATGATGATCTTGCTTTTACAGGATCCTTCCATTCTTAAAGCTAATTTCATTCCAGTAATTCATTTTAAGATGTGATGGCCTTTCCCTAGAGCGTTAGTGATGTTAGTTAATACAAAAATATGAGGTTTATATTCAGTTGCTTTACATTTTTAAACTTAGAAAATACTTGTAATTTGGATTGTAATTAATCCATGAAAAGTGTTAAAAATTGGTTTTATTACTTTAATGAAATAGAATGTCCACTTCTTGTGACCTGGAAAATCCATCTAGCAAGCTTAGCTGGTCTATCACAAAATGGCTGCTGCAGAAAAATATCCAGATATTTAAAAAAAAAAAATACCAAGGGTAAAAGATAAACAATTTGCCCTAGATTCTAAGAATAAAGGAAAGGTGATGTCTGATTTCCAAACTAACAACATTATTCCTTTTAATCCATAGTTCTACCTATGTAAGATTCCTCCAACATTATTTTTCTCTTTCACACTTCCAAAACAAAAGGGGCATGTTTTGTCTCTCTTTCAGACTCCCCACTATTAGCACATACTTCATTTAAAAGACAGTTACACGTTTGTACATACTTTCCATATAATATTATCCAGTCAGAGGTCATCATGCTCTGTTCAGTCATCATCCAACATACTCCTCATTTCCTCCAATTTACTAGCCTAAATTTAACACCCTCCTAACCCCTGCCCAGTCAAGTTTCTACATGCCATCTCATGGTGCCCATCAGTTCTTTTCACCAGTCTCTGAGAATGGATCTCTGTGCCACCTGAATCCATCCAAGATTGCCCACCACTCCAAATATGTTAATTTTCTTTCCTTTTCTTTCAAGTTACGTTGCATAACTGTTGCATGTCACCATCATATTTATATGTTTTTAAATATTGACTAAATCTCATTTATTTATTTATTTGTTTGTTTATTTATTTATTGGACTTTTATACCGCCCCCTTTCACAATGGGACTCGGGGCGGTGTACAGCCAGATAAAATGCAATAAAAATAAAAAATTTTCAATATTTAAAAAACTATTTAAAAAGATTAAATAAAGTGGCTGATAAATAAAAGCAATCAAGATTAAAAGTTTTAAAAATTAAAAACCTTTTAAAACCAATTAAAACCCTACAAAGAAACTCTAGGCCAGACCGGCTTGATGGAATAGGTGGGTTTTCAACATGCGCTGGAAGGTCAAAAGGTCAGGGATGGTCCTCATCTCCAGGGGTAATTCGTTCCAGAGGGAAGGTGCTCCCAGAGAGAAGGCCCGCGCCCTCGGCGTCGCCAGCCATCCAGCCGGCGGCACCCCGAGGAGGCCCACCCTGTGGCCAATGGGAGAGGTGGCAGTAGGTGGTCCCATAAGTACCCAGGTCCAAAGCCATGGAGTGCTTTAAAGATGGTCACTAGCACCTTGAATCGCACCCGGAAGGCCACCGGGAGCCAATGCAGCTCATGCAAAAGTAGTGTAACATGGGAGCTCCAAGAAGCCCCCAACACCACCCGCGCGGCCGCATTCTGCACCAACTGGAGCCTCCAGGTGCTTTTCAAGGGGAGCCCCATGTAGAGAGCATTGGCATAGTCTAGGCGGGAGATGACGAGGGCAGATGTGACTGTGCGAAGTGCATCCTGATCCAGAAAGGGCCACAACTGGTAGATCCTACGGACCTGACAAAAAGCCCCTCTGGCAACGGCCGCTATATGGTCTTCTAAAGACAGCCATACATCCAGGAGGACACCAAGATTGCGCGCCCTCTCCGTGGGGGCTAGAATTTCCCCCCCACGGCTAGCGATGGAATTAGCTGGCTATATTGGGACACCGGAAAGCACAGCCACTCAGTTTTGGCCGGGTTGAGCTGAAGCCTGTTTTGCCCCATCCAATCCCACACAGCCTCCAGGCACCGGGTCATCACTTCCACAGCTTCGTAAGGGTGGCCTGGGGTAGAGATGTACAGCTGAGTATCATCAGCGTACTGATGAAACTCTACCCCAAAGCCATGGATGACCTCACCCAGCAGCTTTACATAAATGTTGAACAGAAGGGGCGAGAGCACCGACCCTGAGGTACCCCACAGATCAGGGGCCTTGGGGTCGATCTCTGCCCCCCTGCCAACACAAATTGGGAACGGTCGGAGAGGAAGGAGGAGAACCACCGTAATACCTCCCACTCCCAACCCCCCCCAGCCGCTGCAATAGGATACTGTGGTCTACAGTATCAAAAGCCACTGAGAGATCTAACAGGACCAGGAAAGAGTTGCTGGAAATTCATCAATCTCTAAAATGTTAATACAGCCACTGCCATTTATAAGTAAGCAAGTGAATAAACAGAATATTCATCATCAAATAAAAATTAAAGCCATGTCATTTTTACTGAAAATTATTCTTAATCCTGGTATAGGGATCAAATGTAGCATGTAAATGCATTCAGCCTTCATAATCCATAAAAGCACAGGTGAGTTCAGACTTTTGTAATCCCCGATCTTTTGTATTAGAAAGTCAAAGTTTAGAAAGTGTGATCCAGCTAGATGGAAAATAATTAAGCCTCCTCCACCTCCACCCCCCCTTCCATTGTTCCCATAGATGTGTTTCCTTCAGGAGTGGGATTCAAATTTTTTAACAACCAGTTCTGTGGGTGTGGCTTAGGTGATGGACATGGCTTGGTGATCATGTGACTGGGTGGACATGGCTTGGTGGTCATGTTATTGGCTGAGTGTAGCCAACTCAATATCACTCACATCGAGGCACACATCTCCTCGCCTGGCTTCTCATGACTGTGGAGTTGCTGCATCAGTCGTAAGTGTGAAAAATGGTCATAAGTCACTTTTTTCAGTGCCATTGTAACTTTGAATGGTCACTCCACACAAGCAAAATACCAGCAAAGGAGGGGAAAAAACCTCCAGAGAAGTTCCTGAGACAGGAAGTCTAGTCCTGCCAATAATGTAAAAAGGGTTAACGAAGAGGCAGTTTCTGTAAGCAACACCAGAATGTTTCCTTCCTGCCTTCCTTACAGGATTAGGTCAGTAATTTCTTCTAACAACCGGTTCTCTGAACTGCTTAGAATGTTAACAATCGGTTCTAGTGAATAGGTGCGAACTGGTAGAATCCCACCCTGGTTTCCTTTCTACATTTTATGGAAAAGACAAATTGACTTTATCAACTATGCTATTTTTATCTTCAAACCTGGAAAACTTTGTTTGCATTCTTGTAGCATCCACTACCAATTTTGTTATTTTCTGAATCCTGGGAAAGGAACATACCCGCCTTTTACTAGATATTTCTTTCAAGCCTATGAATTAATGTAATTGCATTTTCTTCATGAATGTGTTTTTTTTTTCCCTTTTCACATGAAGCATACAGATGATGAATGTGGCTAACAATCCTGGTGATAAGCTTCCAGTCCTTTCCATCACCCAGGGCTCAAACATTATATTGTGGCTGCCTAAGTCAAACTAACACAAACATCTAATTTAACATAGCATTTTCAAAAACATCAAATGATCACGAAAGACTCTGATAACTGAGAACATTAAATTCCATTCAAACAAATAATTGAGACTTATAATCAGCATCAGTTAGCTCTGGCTAGGAAAAAGAATTAAAAACTAACCTGAATATATGCACAAATGCTTTTAGTGTTTTCATTTTGTGATAGGAAGTGCTTTAATTTCTCATGTTTCTATTTCTGAACTCAGTGCCTAATTCAGAGTTTCTTATTTCTAATCAAATCTTGCATCCAGTACAAAAGGTTCACATGAGAAAGCTAGAGCCAAAGAAAGCAAACAGCAGAAAAAACAACAATTCCATACAAAGACAGTGATGTCTATTCTTCTTGTGTCTTGTGTGCCATCATTTGCTCTTGTTCTCTGTTTGTTACATATGCTCTAATTAAGGAGTATGCCAGTGCCAGATCTCTTTACTGTGTGTTCGGCTTTCTGCTGCCTAAATCTGATAGACCTGCTCTGATTCTAGGTGTTTTATATGACAACACCAAGATGTAATTTTGTTACATGTCCCAATTTTGAGTTTGCTCTGCTAAACATTTAAGTTTTTCTTTTCTTATTACTTTTTTTGGGTATAATTTTTTTATTTTTAAATATATGTAAGAATTGAATACATGAGCAGTATGATATCTGGGTATCCTTAGCTTTGATACTGAATAGTAATAATATTGACAATTTTAGTAATCTTAGTTACATTAATCATCCTCACATCATTATAATAACATTATACATAATACACTCATCTTTCAACTTCTAATCCTTTCTTTTACATAGTGATTTTAAAATATTACATAGGAATATGCATAATAATATTTTCCCCCTTTCTAATTTCTACCTCTATTCTAAATCTTAATAACACAAATCTTATATTAGTAGGTATTCTGATTCTATCCATCATCTCTTGTTCATTTTAATTTTTCAGTTCTTGCTGATTTTTGCAATGTTTTCCATATTCCTCTCTTGGGATTTTGTATAAGATAACATTAATCAAACTCCTATCATTATAGTAACATTATAGATATTATAATTAAGATTGTTAGCATATTACTAATAATCATAATGACACTATTTAAGTATATATAATACCATCATCTTTCAACTTCTGATCTGGTCATCTACATACTAGTTTTAAAATATTATGTAAGAATATACATACCAACATTTTCCCTCTTTCTAATTTCTACCTCTAAGTCTTCTTGGTACAAATCTTATATTAATAAGTATTTCTGTTTCATCTCTTGCTCGTTTTAGTATTTCAATTCTTATTGATTTCTTGGCATGTTTTCCATACTCCTCCCTTGGTATTTTATATTTCCATATATCATTCATATTTAATGTAAGTATTCCCTGTATCTCTACTTCTATCTCTTGCTGCCAAACCTTCACTATTTCTATTAGTGTCTCTGTCCCCACTTCTGGAATTTTTAAGTTATCCAATTCTATTTTTTGAGCTCTTAATGCATAATCTGCTTTGTCTATTTCATCAATTTTAATTATCACTGCCTTCTCCTTGTCTTTTTGATTCATTTATTGTTTTATCAGTTCTATCTCCTCTGTTTTTTCTGTTTTTTCTGTTTTCTCTTCTATTTCCAGGGTTGCCTGTTCATTTTCCATTGTTATTTGCTGAGCCTTTTCTGGCCTTACAACTATATCATGTATCAAATCCTTTATCTCCCTGTGGTTCTTTGTTATGATTTCATGGATACTTTGAACTTCAATAATAATTCTTTTTGAAATATATTTGTATTTCCCTGTTGACACATTTTGTCTTATTTTAATTAGTCACAAAGTTACTGAATAATCTACCAGGGTCCCAAACTCCCTGTTGTCTATAACACCAAAAAGCCAGTATTAAAACATTTCTCTCAGTCCTGAGATCATTCCTCAGGATGGACAGTATTTATCATTCTTTATAGTCCTCCAACAGTCAGTTTACTTCTTCCAAATTTCCCAATGTCTTTTTTTCCTTTAAATTTCCTTATTCCATCTCTTTATGCAGTTATCAGACAACATTTATAGTCCAACAGGTTTTCACCATATCTTCATAAATCACATAGTCAACTCTTTAGTTAGTAGTTCCAGGTATTTGTAATCCACTCTGCTTGGCAATCTTTAAAAGTCTCACATTTTCCCCTTCTTAGCCATAAAACAAACAGGTATCAGACATTTTTCAAAGAAAAGAAAGAAAATATAAAATTCTTTAAAATACAGAGGGACTGGGCTTGAATATTTTATGGGCATTATCTTAAAAAGGCATTTTAAAATGCTGGAAATATTTGGTTGATTTTTGGGAAATCTTGCTTGAATAATATCAGAATTTGATTCCTAGCTTTTAAATCAGATATAACATTGGATACATAGGTGATAGTGCCATATTCTGGTGAAAGAAAGGAACTACACTATATTTTTACAAGTCTGGAAATGTCCTAGAAGTAACATCTGGGAGACTGTTTTGCTTTCTTTTCTCTCTTAGGTTCACTTTCTTTCAGGTCTGCAGTCTTCTCTAGGTATTTATTCACTGCTTTTTACCATTTTAAAGAGTTGTTCTTTTCTTTGGTATTAATCTCTAATGTAGAAGTTGAAAATCTCATCCAGATCCAATCCGCTGTTCACACACCACACCAGCACAATTCTTTCTTCGATTGTTCCAGCTTCATGGTGGCCATAATGGCCGCCTTCTTCTTCGTTGTAGAATAGGAGGGTAAGCCTCGGATCAGCAGGAGAGTTGCCATTTTCTGTGACCTGCAAGGATTTGTCACCTTTGTCAGCTTTGTCACCTCTTCAGGGTGACTTTAGCCCTTTAAGGACCCCCCAGGGATGAGGATTCAGCCTAGGTTGGCGGAGTCCCACTCCCTACAACTGTCCCACAGTAATGCCAAATTGGAAGTCCCTTTTTCTTTTCTTCTCTACTAGAGGATGATTCCTGTTGCGAAAAGCTGGTTTAATGTTGATGGATTATTTATGTAAGTATATTTATACTTCATTCTTCCTTCCACTATGGGACCACAAGACATATGTGTAAGATTTAAAAATCTCTTATTCATGGAATGACTCCAGCTGATGATTGCTTCATATACTTATGAGTCATATTCTAGGCCTATGCTGCTACTCAAATATGCTTCTGTCAGGCTTTCTGCAATGTCTAACATCTATTTAGCAGGAGATGTTTAAGAATACAAAAACATAGCACCACTTGTGATGACGGAATGGAAAAAAATATTACTCAGGCTGCAAAGATCAAAGCATTTAACTCCTAATAGACATCATGTTTATCATTTAGAGATATGTGAAGAAAACAGATTGGTTGTTTTGTATCCAAAAGCTTTCACAACAAACAACTTATAGTCTTAGCAAGACAAAACAATACTCATGCCCTAACATTGGAAATACTCCAACACTATGTGTATTTGGCAAATGTTAGCATACATTGTGAAGAAAAGGAGAGTGTATTGCCTAGTTTGGATATAATGAGTTTAGTAAGGTTACTTTCTTGTTTTCCTGGAGTTCTACTGTGCATGTAAAATTCCTGATGGTTCTGAAGTTAGGATTTTTCTTCACACACATATATGTTTTAATAGCACTGTACAAGTGTTTGTACTGAAACCCACATTGCTTAAAAAATCTGTGGTGAAAATGTGTAAAAAGAAAGTAATTAACTTAGAAATTATAGATTATGCTAGGAGGTTTTAGCCATTGAAAATATTGTCTCAATAGTTTGTGAAACTTTGGATTTCATTCAATCATATGACATTGGTTAAAGACGGGGCCCTGTTGACTTTTGTGCTATGGCACAAAATAGTTGGAGATAAGTGTGTCACAGCTTCTTTTTCAACTCTATCCAATATGGTGGACTCAAGATCCATAAGAGCTATCAATTGCACAGGTCCCTATACAACACTCACAAGCATTCTTCTCCACTACTAGTAACATACTATCTTATACTCCATAATATTAGCAATATTCCTTATGAATAATGCCACCAATTGAACCCCAGACTCTTTCCTATTGGAGCAAGCATGCTGCCACTCCCTTGTGAAAGTCCAGGAGTGTTCTTTATGTCTGGAAAATGCTACCCCATCCATAATTAATGGTGAAAAATCCCCAGATTTCAGGGATGAAGAGACCAACTTAAATGTAGCTTGTATTGATTAAAATAAATTATTTGACTTCCAGCCACATGATTGAATAATCATGTGACAGGATTGGATAATCAAATATCTAGAAATAAAAATAGAAAGAAATAGAAGCATTAGAAGCAATGATGCAATGGAAGACACAATTGCTGGACAATGATGAATACCATCTAGGAGATTTACACTTGTGCAATTCCAGTCATTAGATATAGAACAGATATAATGCATTGGAATCAAGTTAGAATTAAGTAAAAGCAATAAAAACCTTAGATCGGAAAACCAGAAAAATAATGACAATGAATCATACCCTTCATCCATGCAATGATATTGAAAGATTCTATTTACCAAAGAACATAGGTAGTAGTGGAATGTTACAAATAAACCAGATAGTTGAAGAAAAAAAGGGGGCATTGGTAGAATATTTGAAGGATAGTGAAAAAGACATATTGAATCTAGTACACCATGAAGGCTTACTGAATACTGAAGAAACTACACTGATGGATAAGAAGGACCAAATGGAGAAATGTCTATGGAGATTCTCAATCATCCAGGTCATAGTTGCCCCAAAGGTGCCTTTTCCAAGGGGCAACTAGACTTTCTTGATTTTTCTTTGAAAAGGTTTTGCTTCTCATCCAAGAAACTTCTTCAGAATTAAAGAAGGTAGACACCACTTAGACACCATCAGCATTGACAAAATCATCATCAGTAATTGCAAAAGGCAGCTTTACATGGAACAGCTTATTGCTGTTCCTTTAATATTATTAAAACTTTAATATTATTAAACAACAATATCTACCTATCTCAGGTCCTTGGGAAAGATTAAATAGGTGGGTAAAAATGCCAAATCCAATCTAAACAGGTGGCTGAGTATGTAACCAACCATAATAATTATATAGCAGTAGGGAGACTGTGAAAAATTTCCCAAAACAGGGAGTTAGAACTGGATCTCTCCCACCAACTACCACTTGCTGGAAGCAAACTCAGTGAAAGAATGGCCAAAACAACACCACACCTTCATTTCCTAAATCAGAATCAATGTGGTTGATGGTTATTAAGACACCAAAGAAGGGCCAGGATGAATGCAAAATCATCATCCCAGTTTCACCAAAGAACTCATCAAAATGTGTGATCAATGCTGAAGTCTGAAACCCAACTATTTTAAAATTCAGATTGATGCTGAAATTGAATTCACTTTCACAGCACCTGCAGATTTGAAATACACCATCCAATATTGTATCTTGCTTGAGTTAATTTATTCAGAAAATACAGGCATGGAAGGACTGATACCACAATGTTTCAAATAATGTTTCAGTCATTTTAATAACAAAAATGTTGAGAATTTCTAGAAATGTATTTAAACTGAGCTAAAAGGGTTTTGAGGAAACTAAAGTTTGTCAATTTAAAAGTTGAAAACAGGAACTTTTTCCTCCTTTACTATTTGACCTAGTTAAGTTCCTACTTAAAAAATTTCCAAAGTAAACTGGGGACAATCTGTCATTTATTGTTCTTCCCCAGTTACTCCTGACCTTCAGTTTATCTCAGTTCTGCTTTTCTGCCTTCCAATTATGTGCTATTATGAATATGACTTTAGTTTAACCTCTATTTTTGCATTATCTGTATAGTCTGAATTCTAGTTATAAATTTAGCTGGACCTCTCACTTTGATATACATCAGAAAGGAGCATGATAAGAAGCAGAGTTATTCTCTAAGAAATATGCAGGCATCTGGGGAAAAAATCACTGGATGTTCCTTGCCCTGGAACACTTGCAGAAACTGTCAGAAAAATCCAACAATGGAAGCCTTTTATCTAAAATTTAAAAATCTATCACTCCTGCAATGCATATAAAATAGGACTGAAAGTATTGAACAAACATAATTTTGCTTCCTTAAAATTTATATCAAGCAAAATGTTTTTTCAACTTGACATTTTTTTTTGTTCACATGATGGATGAAATAAGATAGCCTATCATGTGACCTGAAGGAAAAAACCTGTCTATATGAAATTAAGCAAATGCAGAAGCCAATAAGTTATAAACAAAGATATTTTAATGGGTTTTTAAATTAGCATTTCTGTTATGCAGAGAAGATTGTATTCCAATATTAATAAGTGTAAGCTAAATAGAATACAGCAGGAGGTAGGGCATACAACACTATAATTTATTTAGCTAAATAGCTTAATCTGGATTCAATTACCTTTTGAGTTTATTGAAGTCTAAAAATATATGCAGGATAAAATGATTTTCCCTAAATATTCCTGACACGTGATATGTTTTCAGATAATTTCAATGATAAGGGAAGGCACAATTTAAAATCCAACAATTTCTCATTATACCTTCCTAAATATAAAGGTTAATAGATTTGAAGTTACAAAGTGCATTTACCATAAAATCTAAGTAGGTATAATTTAACGACAAATGACATCTTTTGAACAAATGTTCAAGTCATCAGACTGGATTTTTTATTGTGAAGAACAATTTATAATAGATAACATAGATTGGTCTTGGATAGAATACAAATGGGTAGATGTCAGTAGTTTTAAAAGGCTCAAACCAACTTTCCTAATTCAAAAGATTGTGCAAAGCCCCAAACCTGTTTTGCATTTTGGAGTTCTGCTACATTCTAAATAGTGACACTGTAGGGCAGCTAAGGCAAAAGGGGGGAAATCCTCTTGGGGTTTCCAATTGGTGTTCTAGTATTTGTAAATGGGAAGAAGGGAAGGAGAAGAACTGGATGCTATCCATGGTCAGCAAGAATCTTTTCTAATAGGATTATTACTGTGATCAAGTCTGAATTAAATCCCTAATTACAAAATATAGGGAAACAAAGACAGATTTTTTTAAAAAAAAATACTTTTACTTTATTGTTTTGACCTTTTTATTTTAGCAGTTATATAACAATGTTAATATGTCTGTAATTGCCTATTCGCTGACTCTTTTCTTTTACAGAAAAGATCAGTCTTTAAGATTCTTTTCCTTCAACATTCGGCTGTCAATTGCATCACATACTGGGGGAACAATACAGTTCAGGTGGTTGATTGAATAATAACAGATCCCACCTTCTTCCATTCTGCCCCTATCCTCCCCACATGTCCTTAAATTTTAATGTTTGGCTTTAATGTATGTTTTAGTGTATATGTATAGATTATTTTTATGACTGTAAAACTTCCAGAGCTACCCTATGTAAGATAGGCATCTAATAAATTTTATAAATAAATACAGAAGTTATCCTTCCTTACTACTCTTCCTCTTCCAAACAAAACCTCATCAACTATCTTATGAAATTGGCCAATGGATCTTCTTAACATAAGCCAATGTTTATTATACATTTTATCATAGAATATAAGAGAAAATGTTATACAGGGTTAGAATCCCACTTCATCCCTTACAAAGTATCAAAGAGCCGTGGTGGCGCACTGGTTAGAGTGCAGTACTGCAGGCTACTTCTGCTGACTGCAAATTGCCTGAAACTTGGCAGATTGAATCTCACCAGGCTCAAAGTTGACTCAGCCTTCCATCCTTCTAAGATGGGTAAAATGAGGACCCAGATTGTTGGGGGAAATATGCTGACTCTGTAAACTGCTTTAGAGTGGGCTGTAAAGCATTATGAAGCAATATATAAGTCTAAATGCTATTGCTATATTAGAATGAGCAAGTGCCAAATGCTTTTAATTGCTCCTCTTTTTAGAGACATCTGAACTCTGGACAGATGAATCAAGACGGGAATTTCATGGACAGTTTAAATTAGAACAAAATGGTTTAGAGTTGTTTGCTTCTCTCAAGCAAATAAAAACATCCCGAATTTCCCCAAATCATCCAGGATTTAGACTTTATCCCAACTCAAGGTGCAATCTTAACATGGGGAAAGTAAAATACTGCCTGAAAACATTGGAGCTAACAGCAGCCAGGGACTGTTAAGAGAAGAGTTAATCACTACATTTCTTTTAAATTCATTCTTAGATGACAGTAACCTCTTCTGAGGTTCTACAAGGTCCAGATTTTCTAAATGATCTTCTTTTTAAAATCCTGGCCTGCTGGAGACTACAGTTCAGCTCTTCTGGAGAGGATCTACTTGACCTAGCCAAAAGGCAGAAGAAGATTGTATCCATGACATTCAGGCAATGGAATTTCCTGCTCCAAGACAACATGTTGACTCTTTTCCTCATGCAATTAAACTGCAAGATCACCAGATTTTTATTCCAACAAACTTATGGCTTGTCTGACTTCTAGATTGTGTGTTTATGCAAATTGGGTTGCTGACTATCTCCTGCGTTTTTGTGAAGATTCATCCAGGTCATAGTTGTTTCAAATGTGTTTTTTTTCAAAAGCAACAAGACTGTTTTTTTCCTTGAGGAAGATGTTTTTGCTTCTCATCCAAGAAGCTTCATAAGTCCTATGTTTTCTTTGTTATTTCTAGATATTAAAACAATTGTGCTTAATTATGCTGTCTATCTCATTTAAGTTGGAAAGGCAGGATGTAAGTTTGTAATTGGTAATTGAAATAAAATGTAGCTTGACATTGTTCATGACTGATCGTATACAACAAGTTCATTCAAGCAAAAGAAATATATAAGTTTAGACTTTTTGTCCCAGTCTGAATATATACTGCTCAAATGGCATAGTGTGATATTTGAAGCAGCTCCACTCCATCACCATTTACTATCCTTCAAAATCTTTCAAAAATAACTTGAAAGTATTTCTAAATCATTACCAATAGTACAGTGCTGAGACAAATAAAAGAAATGATTGGTCTTGCTCTGAGCTGTAACAGGCTTTGTAGGCAAAAGAACCTTCCACACATAATGGAATGAAGTAAAATTATTAACATGGTTATGGTGTCTACAGGTTTCTAGTCTCCTGCAAAAAAGAAGAGAGAAACCAATGGATTCTTACCCATTTCATCCCTGCAGCAGTACCTGAATTACTAAAGGGGAGGCGTGAAGCCAACATTGTCATTATTAGGCCTGACAAAGAATACCTGGAACTGGTGAAGCAAGAGATCCCTTCAGTGGAGAAAGAACTTATTCCCGTGTACTTGAGAGGAGCTCTTCTGGCACATCAGCTGATCCAGAAGTAAACTGATTCAGTTGCTGAAGAGAGAAATTGGACTACAAGTGTGTCACCACAAGTGTGCCAGCCCTGAACAATGCTAACACCTCAGAGATGCCCTCAGAATCAATACAAAGAAATTAAGAACTGAACATAGATGTGCACAATATGGACATAATAATATTGGATTTATGCCTTCAAGTTCTTTTTTATGCACTTTTGACTTTACCTTTCCTTTATTCCTTTACATCTTTCTTTTTTTATTCTAAATATTAGTTCTTTCATGTTTAAAATCTTAATAAATTCATTTGAAAAAAATAAAAGGAAATCAACAAGACTGAAAATATTGATCCTGGGACCATGTCCTTGCTTGTAGTCAGTAACCATGGCCATAGTGGGATTTCCCCATGATTGCAGGTATTTTTCTAGAAGTCCACTTTTTTCTCATACAATGGAATGGGAGCTCCCTGTTTGGTTGTTGCAGTCTATTTCCTATTCCAGTTGTTAGTTTAAATTCACACCCACAAATTGCAAAATTGTTTGTTTAAGAAGAAATGAGGATATACAGAAGGGAGAAATAAAGCACAGGGACTGCTGTCATATATTACATTAGCAAAAAGCTTGGCTCCTTTCAAGACATTTTAACTAAGCTGATGCAATACATTCCTGGGACTCTAAGTAACTGATTGATTTCTTCTATGAAGAGATTCTGTATCCCTTGTCCCTCCCTTTTCTAAGTTTGCTGACATCTGTCTCACTTTGGAACTTTGATTCCAGCTGTTTCCAATAGGAAGACTTGGAAGTGGACACTAATCTTAGCACAAAAATAGTTGTGTGTGAAGACTTACTAATAATACCATAAAACCTTTCTGTTCTCTGCCTCCAGCTTGTGCCCTAGTAAAATATTTAAGCTGTGGTAAGCAGAGGAAAAAATGTGTGAAAATATCAAAACGCTATTAAAACATTACTATTTTTATGTATTGATTTTTTTCCAGAAAAATCTAAGAGTTTTTCATTCTGGTTCCCTTCTCTAGAGTTTTTTTATGAAAAATAAAAAATTATGAAAAATATCAAAACTGTATTACTTTACTAGAGAATACATTCAGGCTCAGCAGTGATTTGATGATGGACACTAATTTAGATAGGATTGGGCTATCAATAGCTAGTAGACTTGACAGCTGTATTCTATGTCTTGAATACCAGATGATAGAACATACCAGTTAAAAGAGTTTCATTCTTTCTGCATGTGCACCTGAGCTTTCCAAATGCACTTGGGTAGCCATGTCCCATCCAAAATCCTAGCTAGACAGCTAGGCTGAGCCCAAGGGAGGGGTCAAACATGTCAGCAATCATGAATCCCTTTACACCCACAATAGATCTAAGACCAGCCCATTGTCAATTCCTTATCTACCGCCAAATTGCTTCAACCATTAGTGGTTCAGATTCTTGTAGAGAGCCTCAGTGGTGCAGTAGTTAGAGTGAAGTACTGCAGGCCATCTCTGCTGACTACCGTCTGCCTGCAATTTGGCAGTTCAAATCCCACCAGGCTCAAAGTTGACTCATCATTCCATCCTTCCGAGATGGATAAAATGAGGATCCAGATTGTTGGGGGCAATGTGCTGACTGCAAAACCGCTTAGAGAGGGCTGTAAAGCACTATAAAGCGGTATATAAGTCTGAGTGCTATTGCTAGTGCTATTAAGCTTGCAATAAATCTTTATACACGATTGAACTGTCTGGTTCTCCTGATTTTCCTGACGCTTGATAGCTGGACTATCTGGACACATGAACTGTGCTAGCCTTGTTCTTCTTACATTCTTCGAACTGTAGCTCACCCTTAGGGTGAATAAATAACATGTCCAAGTGTTTATGTTACACAGGAGTCTTTTAACTGAGGGGTACCCAGAGGACAGTCCTTTATTTTGAAAACTTTTCAACTCAAGGAGAAATTGCCACTCATGTTTCATTCTTGAAGCATACAAATCACCACATCAGAATCTTCCCTCTATGTCTGTATTGGACTGTAATACAATGGATTGTAATTGTAAATGTACATGTACATATATGTAAGCAAATGGAAACGTGCAGTTCTGTTTTAATGCATGCCATCTTTGAGACAATATGTAACTGACCATGTTATGAACAAACAACTGCATGTAAAATATAACTATTTCATTTAGAATTTTCCCCTAGAATTTTCCTATAGTTACAGGAGAGCTGCTAATCTATTTTGAATTTGTTTAGTTTCGTTTATGATGATGAAATCTGTGATTATGTCATGTGCTTCTATATTTATGTAGTTGGGCTTTCAATAATATAATACACATTTGTCTACTAGTTTAAATAACATATTGTGAGTTGAACTGCAAATTATAAAGAGCAAAATTAAGAGTGAGCAAGTTACACATAAATACAATGTATACATACTAAAGTAGAATCCAGAGAAGGTCACAGTTATATTTAGCTCCTAGTGCTTGAGTTAGAGATGGCCAACTGCTGTCTCTTGAGTTGCATCTTCTTTTAAACCATTTACTTAATTGTAATCAACATCTTTTGAATGTATAACATTAGATTTGGTTCCACCTTCAGAGCAACAGAGTTCTATAAGAAACAAGACATTCTAGATTTTAGTATGTTTTTGTAAGATGATACATTTGTAAGCAATGGCACGGTTATATACAGTTGCTTCATAATTATGATGTGAGATCATTATTGCCTTTTGATTATGGAGCCAATGGGTTAGTTTGTGCAGAAAATACCAAACCCTGTTGCAGGAATGGGCAAACCCCAGTTTGCATAGCTTCTTGTAATTATGCTCCCAAATAGTCATTTTTTTCCAAAAATAAGAAAGAAATAGAATCAACCTTTTGAAATTTCACATTTAAAAGACTGTCTGAAACCACAACAGTATCCTGAAATTGTGTGATGTTATGGTGTTTGGGTTTTTAAGCATGGAAATTGGAACAGGTTGCTTCCCAGAACTTGCCAATTTCCATTCCTATCTTTTTTTTAAAATGCCAAAATGGAAAAACAGTCAAACTAATATGTCAATACAACTTCCTGTGATGTCTTTGTTAAAATTAATTTCTTGTACAGTCCTGCAGTGGCTTAGGAAAAATTGTAACCTCTTGATTGTGTCCTGGAGAGTTGATTTCTATATGCAGACAAGTGGTGGCCATCTGGGGTGTGGGTCAACTTTTCCCAGCTTGGCATTTTGTTGATTTATTAATTTATTTATCAATCAGTCAGATTTAGGAACCACCCATTTCCCCGATAAATGTACAACTAAATTTTCAAGATCTGTTGGGAATTCTCACTCAGCATGGAGAAAGCATATTGATGAAATTGATCTAAAATAATCAATGAGATATAAACAAGTAATCCAGACAAATTAAACATATACTAACAGATCTCTGCTGGATACTTCTTTATATTAAAATCTGTACTTTTAAGATTTTTAATGTCTGATTTATCAAAGTCACATTTGCAGCCTATATTCAACTAGTCCCCCTTATACCAAGTGATTCTTAAATAATTTTAGTAAGAGGAATTATACATTCATTGTTTTACTTGGTTTTAAAATGCAACAATGAGACAATATGAATGACTGATTGGCTGATTTTCTATGTTTTTATTTACTTTAGTATAGATTTTTTTTATCACCAACTGCAATGATACTTTTAAGACCATCAATCAACAGCATCTGCCTATCCTATATCATTGTAAAGAACTCAATAGGTGAATAAAAATGCCAAATCCAAGTCTCAACTTCTGGTTGACTCTGTGACGAACCATAATAACTTAAGTGTAGTACACAAAATTATCTGCTACAATGTCCTTCCAGTCAATGACTAATTCAGCTTCAACTGCAACAATACAAGAGCACACAACAGATACAAACTCAATGTTAACCGCTCCAAATTTGATTGCAGAAAGTACAACTTCAGCAACAGAGTGGTCAATGCCTGGAATGCACTACCTGACTCTGTTGTTACATCTTCTAACCACCACTCCTTTTAACCTTAAACTATCCACTATTGACTCATCCCATTCCTAAGAGGTCTGTAAGGGGCGTGCATAAGTGCACAATCATGCATACCGTCCCTGTCCTACTGTCCCCATTTATTCGTACCTATTTCCTGTATTCATACTCATGTTTATACTTATGCCTATTATCTTATAAGTGATTGACAAATAAAATAAATAAATAAAAATGTGCACGTGAAGGAAGGCAAAGCATGGCTTGTGTTGTATGTCACTTACATCCAGGAAACAAGTCAATGGGCAATGAAAGAACTGACTTTTGCTTCCCCCCCCCCTGCCCCATTCCTGTCTTCTTTTCTTTTCTTTTTGTGAGCATTTTTGGCAAGCACGTACATTCTGCAGAAAAGCTACTCCTACGATGACATTCGATCTCTGCATTAGCCAAGATAAAGGGATTTTCAGGTAAAAAATAGGGCATGCGTGACAACTGACAAAGCTCTAGGAAGTTTTTTCAAATTTTCCTTTACTTGCATTTCCCCCCTTCTTTTAGCATAGATCAGGTTAGGTTTACATAATATGTAAGCAATGCAGTAGGTGAAACACTGGGGGGGGTGGGGACCTGTACTCCTAGTAACAGATATTTATGTACAAACAGATGTTTTTACTTCAGTACAGAGATGCTCTGGTAGTTTACACAATCTATTATTACTGAGGAATTGAAGATAGAGATAATTCCAAACTAAGGGAATGCATTTTTCCCTGATCAAAAGGGCAATAAACACTACTGATATCTATATTGTGGGCTAATAGATATTAGGTCATTTTGTATATCTACTTTGAATCCTCACTATTATCAGAGAATATATTCAGAAAAAGTAAAAGAAGAGATTATATATTCCTTCCTATTTAATGAGACATTTGTTAGCTTCCTGATGTGCCAAGAAGTCACTGTTTGATTCCAACAAGAAGGTAAATTAAAAGCTAAAATGAAATAATGGGACAAAGTAAGACAGCACCAAGTCTTTATAGAATGTGGTGGCTGTTTACTTTTCAATTGCCTTCACCCTTATCTATGAGGAGACAGTGACAACCACCAGCTGTGTCCCTCACTTTGTTGTTATAGAAGTCTACTTTTAAGACTTGGAAGGACTTTCTTCTTTGCTTAATGACACACAGGCATCCATATTTTCCTTTATGGAAGTTTACTGGAGCAGCAGCTGAATCTTACATTAAAGCAAGGATAGAACATACATCTTCAACCATAGTTGACATCAGCAATTTAACTTATGTGATGCAAACATGTATAGTTCTGACTTCCAGCATTTTGCAATGATCAGCCAGGGGGGCTGTAGGCATAGTGAGACCAGTGTCGATCAGAGAAGTATGGAAGTTATGCTCATTTATCAATCCTGCATAATACTTGTTGACCTAAACAGGGATTTGTCTTTGCCTATTCGTTTAGTTATGGTCCTTTTCCAAAAACCGATCTGTAATTCAGGGAAAGGTGATTAAGTGAAGCCACCAGCAACACCAAGCCAGTAGCAAGGAAGAACTGGTGCTAGCTCAAAAGAATGGGCATGCAGGAAAGGAGGGGATTAATGTAGAGGGTCTTTACCCTACTTCCCAGCCCTTTGCTTAATGGCATCTTTGGCTGTTCCTCCCAGCACCTGAATAATAATTGTGTAGATTAGTGGAAACAGAATGAAGAAGATAGCTGTTCTAGAATTCAGATACTCTCATCTCACCAGGTGGATGTCATTTTCTCCATCAGGAAATTATCCTGTTGGCACTTCTGAAGAGCAAACTGTGTGGCAATGAATATGTGCATGGAAAGTCATTGCACACAAACAGCTCACTACAGGCAATGACTCCTTTTCATTTCCAATAGTAACCACGATATTTGTTGTTTATATGGAATGAGCCTTAGTTACAAATAACAAGTGCACATTTCATTGTTATTGCTTGAGATACCCTGATGTTTGGAGAGTCCAGCTATGATGATTTGGCAAATTCTACTCTTCAACTATCCAGTTTTTCATTAACCAAATGAGTATATAAAACCATTTCCTCATGCTTAACATAGCCAGCCATTTATGTATCAATATAACTTTTCGCTTAGAATATTTATAGTCTCTTTGATATCCTGGCTTGCTAATGGAATGTATTAGCTTCACTGCAACAAGTGAGGAGGGGCAAATATTTTGAGGGTTCCAATTGGTTGATGAGTAGCCAATGCTTTCTATTTCTCGCTCAGATATCTATCAATAACCAATCAAGTTCATATAACTACATCTCTCTGAGAAGGGAAAGAATTCAAGAAAGTTCACATACCATTGTTCTGTATTGGTTATTAGGAAAAAACGATCATTTTGTAAGGCATAAAGCATTGCACAAGACTGTTTAAATCATGAGACAGAGATGAGGCAGATTAGGGTTATGTAATCAAAGTAGAACACCAAAGTTGCCAAGGCACTTTATTGCTAATGTAAACTACAAGTGATGAAGGGTTCATATTGTAAGTATAAATGACTTATTTAGTGTAAAATTTAAAGTATTTAGATTATTTTAGCATTTTGTATGTGGGGATGTCCTCAAATTCTAGCTGAGCTACTTTGGCTTTCCACAGGTTTCCAGATCAAATTCAAGGTGCTTGTTCTTACATAGAAATCCTGAAATGTCTTGGATCATGCCAGTAATTCCTTCTGCTATATGGGATATCCTAAAAAGAGTAAGTTCTTTTTGCAGTGATGCCAGCTTCATAAAAAAAATTTCCTCCTGTCTATTAGAGAATTAACAAATAATATCTCTGCTATAATTTGACTGTTTCATCTAAGCTGGCTAGCATTTATATAAATTATATATTTACACAAATTATTTTCTTTGATAAAATAGAACAAATCAGCTACAAGCCACTGGGTCTGGCCAAGTACATTAAGAAATAAACCTTCCCCAAGGAAGATTAAACATTTACGACATTCCTTAAAATAATCCCATTAATTTGCCAAGCAAAATGTCTGTGCTGAGTTTGTGTAGGCAAATCCATCCAGAGCAGAAGCAAGTCATACAAATTGAGAATCTTTCCATGCAGGCTTTTTTCTGGAGTGCATACAGTTCATATCACCCTTTTCTTACTAACTTCTAGTATCCAACTAAAAAGTTAGTGTAAATGAGAATTGTCAACCAAATGATTCAGAATATTCTTTTTTCTTTCAATGTTCTTTTGATCTTGTGATAGCCATATCATAATCAAAGCCTCTCCTGGATCTGACAAAGAAAACGAGATAAGAATATCTTCATTTGCCTTGCTCTGTAGCAATGCCAACTAAGTTGGTAGACCTTTTTAGATTCAGATTATTTACTGTTTTTTTTCCTATGTACATCCTCTCTTTATTATTGACATTCAAGGTGGCATTCATAAGCAACATTCATTTTAACCTCATTTTAACTTCCTGGGAAGGAACATTGGGGATGGGTGGCACAAGCACTGGTTCAAAATAGTTTATTTATGTATGTATTTTATATCTAGAAACTACCCATAGAGCAATTCTATAATATTTTCCAAATATAATGTTCCTCTTGTGAACTAATACTTTGCTTATAAACTCAATTTTCTTGTGGAATTGATTCCATGTAATATGTCCCAAAGTTCAGAACTGAAGAACTTTCTTGGATGAGAAGCGAAATGTCTTCAAAGAAAAACAAAGTCCAGTTGCCTTTTGAAAATACCCATAGCCTAGATGACTGAGAATCTCCATAGACATTTATATAATATGCTTTAATTAAATAGTACTATATCACTGGATAGAATATGATGAAGATCTTCTTATTCTCTATATCTTTGACATAGATTACTTCACAGGTTTAAGAAGATAAGGTAATATTCTGACAATTTTGCCTAAGAATAGAGGTTTAAAACTAACAACAAGTAGTTGCAGACTCATGTCTATAAACATGTTGGTCTAATAATACAGGAATTTCATATAAAAGCCAATCCCTTCATTCTCAGAAAAGTATGAAAGAAAATTTACTTCCCCTCATGAAGCTCATGGACTCTTATACTCTAAATGACTCTAGCTAGCTCAGAAACATGGCTCAGAATACATAATTCCAAATTATTCTCTGATTGAACATCACTCCCTTTACCTTATCCAGTATTGTTTGTTCTGATTGGTCATAGTTCTTGAGTCTTGATATGAATTTGGAGCATTTCCCAATCGTACCTGTATATGCCAGACATTGAAAATGGGATTTTTGCATGCAAAAATGTGCTATACATATGAGCACCTGTCTCTTTTGGCTTCAGCATCTGTCTACTGCCTGATTTGCAACCAAAGATCCAATTGTACATATGATTGGAGAAGACAACTCTCATTGGCCTTTAGCAATAAGATTGCTGTCTGGCTAGGGCAATCCCTGGTTTTCCAAATGCTGATGAAGTACATTTCATGGGCAGTAACCTTGGACAAATTGGTTAGTTCTCCATATTAGGCCAGAGCTCGTAGTAATAAAAAACTTGTAATTTTGCTTTCTCTATTGGTAATATTCTGGATTCTAGCCAAATGTTTAAGCCTTGACTATTTGTTTTCATACTTCCTCTGCTTGTCAGTGTTTATATGAGTCATAATCTTTCTTTTGCTGTTAAAACAAAATAATTTGGAGTTTAAAACATCAAAAGAACAGGCTAAGTAGGAACCAAACATTCAAACAGCCAAAGAAAAGGCTTACAATTCACATGTGGTAGTCAATATTAATAATCCATTTCTATTTGAAGAAAAACATCCACCCCAAAGTTTAGCTGGTGAATTTATGGATTATCCCCTGTTGTACACCCCATTTCGTGCCATCTCATGGTGGATATCAGAGTACTGAGGGCCACACGGAGTTCACAATAAGCAGCAGGTGTTCAGCTCTGTTTTCAAATGCAGAAAAAGAGACAATGCTAAAAGGCCACCTCTCCCCCTAGGCCAAAAAGTTTTAAAAGCCAAGCAGAAAAGTGCCTGCCTTGGGCCAGTACAATTATACTATTAACCAGTCCAAATTATGTGTGGGCTGGGTTAAGAAAGAAGCCTCAAGTACAACATCCTTTGTTCTTCAGCGGAAGGCTTACTCACAGATAGGGTGTGTCCTGCCTAGATGAAAGCTTTTGGGACCAACCAGTCTGTTAATTTCTGCAATACTGCAATACACCAGGGGAGAACCACCTCTTTGTTAATACTTGCCCCTTTATAGCTAATTTTATGGTTCCAGATGCCTAAATCCAGATTTCAAAAACAATAGCATGATTATTCATTTATGGGGTTCATTTACAGTTCTTGGCCAGAGGACACAAAAACAGGATGAAAAGCTGTAAGAGTTGTAAGCTGTCTCTTCCCCATCCAGTTTCCTATTATAAAGGAGAATCAGCACTGCCCAGTCTTCTAGCTATTTCCCTTGAGAACATAATTTTCCAATGGAATTTCCTGCTCTTTGGAGCTGCAAATACAAAATGCATAACTAGGAGGATAAGAATCCTGAAAAAAGGGCCTTCCCCCATTTAAAACACGTCTTATAGTTCAGGAACCACAGTCCAGTTTACAGCTTTCAACATCCATGAACCATCTCCATTTGTATCTCTGAAGGCTGAAGTTTATACTTATGTATTTCAGACTGGGCAGTGCTGACCAAGGCTTTCGACCTCCTAAAGAAAAGCTGACTGACATATCATAAAGAGCACATATCTCCTAGAATATATAAGTCTCCTGTATTTATTTAAACAGAAGCTGTTCATGTACATGATTTTTAATGGTCTGCCTAGAGCCTTGTAAAGGAGTTCTACACATTTTCTATCTTGCAGTAACTTGGAATAAGACACCTTTTCTTTGACAACTTGTATGACCAGGTTGAGATGGATTAGAAAGCTGCACCTACTCCATTAACCAATTGTCTATCATGGCCACTTTTGATAATGTAGCCATCCATCTTATTCTCATGACTGATTTTGTACTAGTGATTTCTAGTTACTTAGTTTTCTGGTTTACAAGAGAATATAGTAAAAATGATGGAACATTTCAAAGCATTATCCGTTTTAACTTGTGTACTTCAACTTGGTTTGTGAAGTTGAACCTCTAATTCAGTCCAGCTATTTCCCTGGGAGGTGAATGCCTGCATGAGTTCTCATAATTGCTTATATCCTTCTCACATTTCAATTTCATTTATTATCTTGCCTTCCCCCAATTTTTTTTATTGTGTGAGGGAAATGTGCCCACCCTTCCCTTCAGCAACATTTCTTAATTTCTCACAAAATCACATGAGTTAGATTCAATTCCACTTGGAAAAGCAAGGCACAAAGTACATATGTTGCAGGAAAACAGTTCTTTTGGAAAGCACTTGACCTCAATCTATCAAGACTAGACCTGCTGTCCCTTAAGAGTTGAAATGTTACAAGATATACCTCATATGTCTTTCTTTGATGTGATTATCTTCAACTGAAATGAATAAAGGTTCAGTGAAAGTAATGTCCAGTCTCCTGAGCAAATCTGAGGACTTGTGGAATAATTCTGCAGAATGTCATCTTTCCCAACCCTCCAATCACCACAGGAACAAGTAATGAGAGATCATTTGGCCCAAAGAAATGCCAAATCAGTAATGTGCTTTGGAAGGGCATGTCTCTAAATTCGGCATATACAGTATACCTAAAATTCAATCAATCATTCAATAAACCTGCACAGTTATGTTAACAGTGAGATGAGTAGCATATTTAATAAAGAAATAAAGATTAATCTGTCACTGGAAAAAATTGCATTTATTGAATGGGGTGCATGTCCAAGTTAGACATATTTAGGACCGTGCTATAGGGAAATCTAATGTGCTCAAACTTACATTGGGGACCAATTTGTTTTTATTTATTTAAGGATAACAAATACAACAAACAGTGGGACTTGCTTCCAAGAAAATACATTAATTTTGCTAAGCAGCAGAACAGTTCTGCACATACTTACTCAGAAGTAAATAATTCTAAATTAAGAGTTTCCAGGTAAAGTATGAATTGCAGTTAGTTAAATCCTTTAAGACTCACCTTTAGGTTTAGAAAAAATGGGGAGGGAATTGAAAACTAAGATCCTAGTTTATGAGTATTTAAATGTTTGTTTGGTTCCTTCCTTCTGAACTTCAGTTTCTTGTTACAAAGGAAAACTAGTTTGAGAAATGAAAAGCCTGGATATTCTTTTCCTTGGAGAGAAAGCAAACATCACAAGATTTTTTTTTTCAAATATCATTGTTTCATAAGTAGCAAATCTTCATCACTGGCTATTCAAAAGAACTCCAAAACTCTTCTTTCGAACAAGATACATAGCTTTGATAAAACAACTTTAAATGTCATGCAAATAGAATTAATCAGTACCACTTAGACATTCCATTCTTAAGAACGTAGAACGTATAGACTTGAAGTCTAGCTCTCTTTCTCCCATCTATTAAAGCTATTATTGTGAATCAGTTTGATCAATGATGCAGCTTTTGAAAACAAACCTTGCTTTTGTGTGGGGTTCATAAGCAGGAGACTGACATGCACAGGAAAACAAACAAAACAAGGGGGAGAGGGGAATCCTTAAATCACATGGAAACAGTATCAGCTTTTTAATCACAAACTTCACATGCAAGTCTTTCTGGTGGTCAGAAGTTTTATGAGTCAAAAAATCAGACAAGAAGCCCTGCAAGACAACAAGAGGATAAGTAGAGAGGGAAACATCCCATTTGACTGGTGGTGAAAGAAACAGTCCCTGCTAGATGAGGTTATTCCCAAAGAAGACACTTGATCCAGGCTTACCTGTTGACACCTGTCTTCCTCCTGCCTGCTTTTGTGTGCTTTAACTTCCGGGCTCTTTGTCCCCCACTTTTCTCCTCCTCCTCCTCCTCCTCCTCCTTCTTCCCTCTCCTCACTCTGATCCAGTCCTGATACAAATGTGAGCCTCTTCCAAGCTGTGTGTGTTTTCTCTGGTTTTGTTCCTCGGAGATTCTTTTAGAGAGGGCGGGTGGGAGCGAGGGAAGGAGGAGAAAATCATAACAATAACGTCTTTCTTTGGCAGCCAAACTCCTCAGCTTTTAAACTACATGTGTGTCCTTCTGCTTGCCGGTGGAGAGAATCATATGGAAAAACATTTCCTTCTCCTCAGGCCAGAGGGCTCCCCACCCATATTAAGCAAATGACATGTGCCTATGCACATCTGTACATATATACCCACACTTTCTATATTTACCTTGCACTTTACCTTTATTATTAGCAGGGTAACCTCTCCTGACTTTACAGTAAAACAATATAAAATAGACAGAAGGAAATATGAACCTCACTTACTTGGCAGGATTTGTGGGTTTGGGCATGAACGGTAGCAGGTAGGAAGGATATTATTTTTCTACACACAATTGCTTTTATTACCCTGTTCTTCTTTTATGCTATGATTATTAATATTGGTAGTGCCAACTCAATAATTAAAAGCCACTTGTATCTCCCCCCCCCAATTTGACAGTTTAAGAATAAAAGGGTACTCTACAGTATAAGTACAGTGGCTGCCAATACTTCTTGATAAAAGAGACCAAAAGCATAATGCAATGTACGTATCGCTTTTCTTTAAAGCTCTCTAAACTAGAATAAGTGAAATTTCCTCATCAAATTACTCCTTTCTGTTCAAGATCTTGAATTCAAATCAATACCTGTTATGATCAAAGGAGAAGCCAGCCCAGAAAAAGAAAACACAATGATAGACAGAGGTAATTTGCATCATTTCATCGTAACTTTATCCCATGTTTGTATTCTTGAAAGTAAGTTCCATCTAGTTTAGTCCAAGGCATGTTTATGTGGGAGTGCATCTATTGACATCAAAGAGCCTAACTTCTGACTAAACACATTTAGGATTGCACAGTAAACTAAGATAAAAGTTAAGAAGAAACTAATTGTAAGCCTATGTTAAATACTAAGTGTCAATATATGCCATATCATAGTCATATCAATTAATAATATGTTAAACTATTTAATTACTACTTGTTTGTTGACCAAGATATTTTCAACAAGGTATTTTTATTGTATAATAGTCTATTTCATTCAGTCATTTATTTCATCCAATTGAAAAAGAAATGGTAGCTTGGGATATGTGTATGTGCCTGAAACACAAATGATCCAGTGATTTTTTTTTCTTTCTCAAAAGTCTCTTGTAGTTTTGCAAAGATTTCAGTTTGATATCAGACTTGTGAAAATAGTTGCTTCAGCCTGATAGATTTCAAAGAGTTGTATCTAAATCTGTACCATTTAAGGTAATATAAGATGAATTATGAAATGCCTAGCTATAATATTTAACTATACACTACAGTATTTAATTTTCTTGGTCTATCCTTTAAAAAAAAGATAGTAGTTCAGACTCAGTTGAAAAATGTATTGGTCCTTTTGTCATTTTCAAAGTGCACTGTTTCATTGGAGATTTCTATACAAATATAAGAGGAAGAAGAAAGAAGGAAGAAGGACAAGGAGAAGGAGAAGAAGACATAAAGCAGAAAAGCTAGGAAATTAGTCTCAGGATTTCTCTTCTGCTCCCCAGCTGTTATGGTATTCTTTTTTGTGCTTAAATGCCCTCAGAGAACATGGCCTGGCTGGTGTGCAGAGCAGCTGATTTCATGTGAGGTGGCAGCTGTTTCAATGAGACACTTCTCTTTTTCCTTGCCCCTAATGAGTTTTTGGCACATTGTTTCGAAGAAATTGCACAACATTCCTGTGGTAATATTTCAGCAGCTTTATGTATATTGACTTTGATGATTTTTTTTTCTCACCCTGACAGGATTTCTTTCCCTTGGCATCCTTTGCTTTCTCATTTGAGGTTGATGTCCTTTTTCAGCACCCTGCTGAGGCCAGCCATGACAAACTTCAGGATACATTTCTTTGTCAGCTAACCAACTACTTGGTCCAACAAGGCTCAGTTCAAAATACTCCTGTAAGTTCTTTGGTTTTCTAAATACAAAACTGGTCAGCTCAGAGCAATGTGTCTTTCCTATTTTTTTATCCTTTTAATATTAGAGACATAGAACAACACGCACCAAGTCTTGGAACAAGCTCCCATTAGAAAAGAAAATACAGCAAGTCGCAAATGCACATGACTCGTTTCTCATGTAGCTTTTCAAAATGTTTTCCTTAGAAACAACAAAGCATATCAGACAACAAACAAGCACTTATTATTCCATAACTTCCATAAAAATGCAGAAGCAAGGCCTGTGTCCTCTCTGCCCGGGGGAAATATAACTGATTTCTTTTCTCAGAAATCACTTATGTTTATCAGTATTCTTTCAAAGACAGTTGAAAAATCATGGAAAATCATCTGTAAATATTTCAGTTATTTGTCTCCAAAATCTTAAGCCAATTCTCTTTTCTAGTCCTCCAGCTTCTTCAATGGCAGCAAGAGCAGCAAAGAGGCCCTAATTCACTGCTCTTTGCATCCATGAAAAAGTGCCTTACTGAACTTTTAATTCCTTCCATCCTTTTGGAGAAAACCAAACCACAAGATCTACTGCTGGTTCATTATAAGAAATGTGCTCAGTTTCTAGGAACAAAATGCTCACATTTGCTTGAAATATGGACATTAGTTTGGACAAGTCCAACTGAAATCCAGTTGACATAGCAAGCACTTCATTGTCTGTGGTGATCTGGAATCAACTTTAACTTGTGGGACCTTGAGGAAATGGACAGTTTTTTCTATGTTATTGGATTCCTATTGGTATTGTCTGCTGGTGAAAGCTTCCAGGGAGGTGACAGGAGGCTTGGATTCAGTTTGTAGTGCATACATTCTCAAATGGGAGATGCCTGCCTCCTATTCCGAAAGAGGCAGTGGTGTGTCCTTCCTCAAGAACTTTCTGCTCAATCAAGCTATTTTAGACAACTTTAATATCATCTCCATTTTTTTTAAGGCAGGTTATTGAGAAGGTATTGGGTCTGCAGTTATAAAAATTCTATATGGAGCATATTGTCTTTATCAGTAAGTATTTGGGACTGGAGAAAGGATGAAAAATGCATCTTTGGTAGTATTGCATAGTGTAAGTTCAATGCTCCATGCTCTACTGGTTGTTGCAGTGGGTTTTGATACCCTCTGGCCTGATATGCAGTCTGCGATGGGCACAAAGTTCTGCAATAGGTCCTTTCTCCTAAATGGTTGACTTAGTTTGTGTGTGGAGCATTAATCCCTCAAGTAGCATAAGTGGAATATTACAATGCTTAAACCTTTCCATAAGTTCTTTAATATCTACATGAAACTTCTAGCAGATGGCATGTGGCAGCACAGGATCATCAATATATGAATGATATTTAGATACATATCTTCTGGGACATATAAAGGATGTAATGGGGGTCCTGTTTCAGAATGTGTAGTCTGCTAAGATCTACCGGTAGATAGGGAAAAACTACCTCAGGCTAAATTATAATGAGTAAGAGTGACTATAGATACAAAGATGGACTGATGTCAGAAACAGTCCATCTAGATGTGGTTGTGTACCCTTAAATAGAACTCAGTTGTAGTGCCTAAAGGATCAAACTCATTTTTTCCTGGTTTATTTCCAGGCCAGAAATTCCAATAAAACAAACCAGACTTTCAGTGAAGGTCAAATAAAATATATTTATTCAACCCAAAGCTGTCAAATAACTTTGCATGAGTGACCACAATGGGCTGCTTCTCCATCCTCCTTTTTATAGGTTTTAGTTTAAAAATTTAACCAGTCATTATCAATGGAATGGAATTTATTAGCTTATTACAAACAAATGTGTTCTTATCTTAGACTTAAAGCAGATGCCTCCTGATTTATAATTAAACAAATGTCTTCTTATCTTGAGATTAAACAGTTGTCTTGTTAAATGGACGATTTATCTTTCTCATATATGTTTGTGTGTGTGTGTGAAACAAATATATAACAAAAAAATATATATGCACACACAGACACAACATATATGGCTTTCTTTACATGGGTTTTGCTATCTGATGTATTGTTTATTTATTTATTTATTTTATTTATTTATACTGTCAGAAGCCAGGCATTACCACTGCTTATACAATCTTTCATGATTCTTAATTTAAACAAATTGTAAACATATAAGGGACATATTCCAATACTAGACTAAGATGTCTCCATGAATAAAGGCCAAGAACAAAAAGACCATGTTCAGGAAGGCTTTTGCACAATGACATTATATCTGCCAGCTCCATTAGGAGGCTCTGGACATGGTCACAAAAGGTTGCTATGGTTGATGGTATTGAAAGAAAATTAAGGAAAGGATGGACATCCCTCATCCTGACTATCGCAGAAATCATCCAAAAGTGTGACCAATGCAGTTGCCATTCCATGCTCAGGTCTGAATCTTGACTGGAAGGATCCAGATGTCCTGTTGACAAAAGATTTTGTCTCAATTTGGTTTCAACTGCATTTCACTGTTGCCTGGGCAGGAAATTCTAGGAGAGATTATGTGTGCATTCATCTCTTGGTATTTTCAAAATCTTCCATGCATTACAGTGGTGGGATTCAAATTTTTTTACTGCCAGTTCTGTGAAAATGGCTTGGTGGGCATGGCAGGGGAAGGATACTGTAAAATCTCCAGTCAGAGGTAGTATTTGCCTGTTCTCTGAACTACTCAAAATTTCCACTACCGGTTCTCCAGAACTGGTCAGAACCTGCTGAATGCCACCTCTGATGCAGTGACGGATTTCAATAGAACAATGTTTCAGCTATTTGGCAGATCAAAAGCAAGTTCATTTTTTCAAGTTCAAAATTTCATTTTTCAGATCCCCTTCTCAACATTCAGAATTTGAAGTGACAGGAATGAGAAGGTTGGGCTGAGTTGTTTCCCTCCCCATCCCCTGAAGAAAATGCTGAGAAAATGCTGAAGCAGGATTCCTTGAGCATAAAGAGGTCCACTCCAGGTTTTTTTTAACCAAGCCACTACCTCTCAAATCATAGCTTGCAGTAGCACAGCAACTTCCAATTCAGTTGCAAGCTGTGCTGAGAATCAACACAGCAATTAGTTTCAATTGTTTCTCTTTTCCTGAATGTTTCACTCAGTCCAAAATAACAACGAACAGTTTGAATGCCCAATTCAAAACCCATTGAATTTTCTATGACTTGGGCCTTGCAAACTTAATTAGCGCGTTTTCATTTATATGCCCAGTGGACTAAAAATATCAAATGAGCAATAACAAAAATGGATCTATATATAAAATATATCTAGAAAATCCACAATATAGTATATAACAAGGAATTAAACATCTTTAACAATTATTCTTACAGTGAAACTTTATCACACACATAAATAGTTTTGTTTGCAACTGTGTCTGGACTTGTCCTTGACTTGGGTGTTCTTTTTCCCATAGTTCTTCTTTGTTCATCTAGACTGCCCAAAGGATGGGTGTCAAACTCAATCGCGTCATGAGCCAGATCATGATGCCTTGCGATGTTTTTTGCCTTTGCGGAGCCAGGGTGGGCGTGGCCATGCGTGATGTATCTTTGATAGGCCTGACCTACAGCTTTCTTATCATCAATTCTGCTGTTTTATAATCAAGACATTCTAAATTTAGGTGATTGTTAAAAAAAATTGTTCTGTAAAAATCCAATGGCTGCCTGTAGAATTGTGATCTTTGATACAGAAAAGAATTTTGCAAGTTATCAGTCACAAATGTATTTTCTATCAGAAGCACAAAGTTATTCCAGTATCAATAAGTCATTTCACAAAAAATAAATGCCTGATTAAAATGGTATGTTCGTTCTTGGAATAAAATGCATTTTGCTAATTCACAGCTTTCTCTCAATCAGTTGCTGGATGATGGACCATGAATGGAGAAACTGTCAAAAATCTCTCAAAAAGATTACCACAATCACATCTCATGTCTTTATTTTAATCTGTTATATTTTACTTTTTATGTGTGTTAGCTGTCTAGGTCGATACAGATGGCCTTATAAATTCTTTAAATAAACAAACAATTCTGCAAATGCACTTGACTTGATTGACAAAGAAAAACAATGTGTGAGAGGCACATAGCAGCTTCTATACTTTGGGAACAGATTCAAAAGCAGATAATGTTTGGCCACACATAATAAAATGTAAATCTTGGTTAGCTAAATTAAAATTCTTATCTGTCATTAGGTTTATTATATTCATTGATATATACTGATAAAAGAAGATGGAAAACAATTTGCATTGCCAATATAGAGTTTGAGAGGTATTAAGATTATGACAAGGCAGTATTTGGAGAGCTGTTTTATTTTTTTAAGAAAACTTTATTGAATTTTATTACAAAAATTTAACATTAAAAATATATAATTCAATAACAGCTGTTTGTGGTGCATTATCATATAGCAATCATTTGTGCGATACTGATAGTTTATACATAACTATATTCTTGTTCTATGTTCTATATTTAATAATCATCTATCCTCAGTCTGTCTCCAATCTATCCAATTGTACCATTGTTCCCATACCTTATAAAATATTGAAGATTCCTTATCTTTTAAATTCAATGTTAATTTATCCATTTCAGCACAGTTCATAACTTTTTGTATAACCAGTTCTTCTACAGGTGTGAATGACTGCTCAGTGTTGGAAACAGTCATTCACACCTGGAGAGCTGTTTTAAATGGAGATGTTTAGAATGCCAATGGCATTTAATTTTCAAAATAGCAAAAGAATGGCGAAAGGATGAGTATTGATATATTAATCTGTTATAGAAGATACATTTCTGTGATGTTGACAATTACTTTGTAGTTGTTTCTTCATAAACAACAATAACTGCTCCAACTTCAATAGCTTTTTTATTATGAATTGAAAAGTCTAATGAGATACTGTACAACCTGATAAGGAAGAACTAATTGAATGGTTTTCAAGGCAAAAATTTGGGATTGGCTAAATTGTGACTAGGAATCACAGCATTGCTTAGTAACTTAAAACACTTAAACAGTATAAAACTCAGCCACAAAAGCATACTGTATCAGTAAATGGCAGTGCAATATAGAAGATACAAGCTTTAAATTAAAAGCTTTTCTTCATTTATGTAGAAAAGTTTGATGGAATGCAAACCCAGAAAAATAATTTAAAATCTTAATGACAAGATCAAATATATATCGACTCAACAATATATTTATAGTTTTTTATCATTAAGATATCAAAGAATGCTAATTGTATGACAGAGATAAAAGCCTGATTAACTTTGTTATCTGCTATCTTTGATCACTCAACCTCCATAAAAAAGGCAATGTTGCAAGATCATAAAATGCAAGTTTGAACACAATCTGCAGTTATGTCTAATCATGTCTAAAAGGAGAATGTAGATGAATGTACTACTTCTGTCAGCTTTCTCAATCCTACTATCATTCTTGTTGTCTTCTACACATGGAAGAAGATTGCCCGCACCAAGAAGCTTTCTATATTCATTGAGATTTTCCCCATTATTTTAAGATTGAAAAATGAAGTACTGTAAATTCTATGTTATGGTGAAAATGAAGTACTGTAAGTTCTATGTTATGGTGGAGAAGACATTGCTGCTGCCAATAGATACAATACTGTTGTGACAAGAATGACAAAAAAAATGCAACTTAAATTGCGCTCTGCCTTCATTCCTGTCATCATATGCTTGTAAATATTTACAAGGGTTCCAATTACACTAATTACACTGATGGGGTAAATAAATGACTTTCTCCGATGGAAGCAAAATGGTAATTTGGCTTGGAAATGAGTTGGTATACAGCAGTACAAGTTTGCCCTGGGAAGCAAAGAAATAAATTGGGCCTAAGGCACCCAGCTTTAGAAATTAAAGTAGAGAGGAAAGAGATCTTGAACATGAAGTTAAACAGTGGGAGATAGGATGAGAATGAATATGAAAGAATACTTCTTAGAAGGAGTGAGGCCTGTAAGAAAATCACATAATTGGAGACTTTTTAAAGAGGGAGGGAGGCCATAAGTTCCAGGAATGAACTTATGGTGGCCCACAGGCTGGATGCGTCATATACAGGCCATGTCCAACCCAGCTACGCGAAGGAAAATAAGTCATGATATATCACATGACAGCAACATGATGCGGCACGTTTGACACCCGTGGCATAACCAATAAGAAATAAAACTTAAGAGTTTGGGGCAAGGTATAAAAGATATGGACTTGTGATATAAGAACAGACCTAGCAAAAGAAATGCTAACCGATCTAGAAACTGACTGATGCAGATGGGCTTCCGAAAGAACAAGCCTAGATGAAATGGCTTCAAACAGAAAAGGAGGTGATGAGAAAAACAACCTGAGGAAATATACTGGAGTCAGAGATTTAATGTAAGACAGCAAGATTACTCAAGAGAAAAGGGGAAAAGTATAAACAGAAAGAAAGGTTACTTATGAGTCAGGCAGCTTTAGATGACAAAAGGGAAATAAGGAACAAACCATTCCTGTTAGGAAAAAGTGAGATGGATAATTTATGAGCAAGAAGTAAAGAAAGAATGCATGAGGTCTAGCTCCCTATCCTGCTGGTGTGCCTGCCTGAAGCCTGGATTCAAGGCAGGTGGATTGGCCAGTAATTTCCATCTTGAAGGGAATCAGTTGACAGGAGGACTGAAAAAGTCAAGAAAGCTCTCTCTCTCTCTGTGTGTGTGTGTGTGTGTGTGTGTGTGTGTGTGTTAGAAATTGGAACTTTGGTTGACTTTCCTTTGTCTTCTGCATCATTTCTGATGGTTCCTAAGCAGCTGTGTTCCCTTGGTTCTTGAAATGATGTTACGGAGGCAAAAATTTGTTGAATCAAATAACTGGTTAGTCTCTGGATCCCTTCATAGATCTGATCTATGAAGTGGAGACGTTCCCATTTGTACATGTGCATGCACCCAAACAGATACACAGATGGAAAGTATCAAGTTGTTGGTGCTCAGTATTTCCAATGAGTCATCATACACATAAACTGCTATGAGACTTTCTGAAAGTTACTCTGCTCCATTTGTTGATATAGCGTCTGCCTAAATGGCCAAGAAAGCCTGGGCAAGAAGGGAGAACTAAATAATGGTTATGTTCTTGCAGTTTTTATCTTGCTTTCTCAAGACCCCCAGAGAAATAAAGCTTCTGCAGAAAGACTTTTTGTTGGGAGAACAAATCTCAAACATGGGAAAACTGCCACTTACAACTGCTGCATATCCTTTGACTGAGTCAGCAAAACTGATAAATGGATTAATACCTGTGATGTCACCCGTAGGCATCAAAAATCTTTCCCCTGCCTTCTCATATCAACAGATTAAATCCTCTGGTTTTGGAACCTGGAAGTTTATCCTTGCAAAGGCTGATACTAATCTTCTTAACATTTAAAGCAAATCACATTTTAAAGCAAAGCAAATTGTTTCAAGACATATTTAGTCCTTTTAATTACACAGAGCCTTTGAACTGCGTGGGAATGAAACAGGCAGTACTAAACTGCAGACTCCCAATCAATTGGATTGGCAGTACTATAATGACTTGGAACTGCAAGGAAAGGAGGTCTAATATCAAATGGAAAAGTTCTTCCCATTAAAGTGGACAGTTCATATTAAAATTCAACATGCTTTAATTCATTAGCTATTACTCCTAAATTTGAAAACCAGAGAGTAGAGAAGCTGGCATAAGAACAGGGACATACTATCCTCTCTTATATTTAGTAAACTTTTTTTCTGACTGTGATGATATCTATAATGCTGCATATGATTTAAAGTATTATGTTTATTTTCTTCCTGCTTCCCTTAACATAGTACCAAACCTAACTGCAGAAAGGCTTTATTTAAAATAAAATAACTAACAGGGTGCATTTACTATTCATTTTGTTTATTTTATTTACCGTCCACTTCCTGAGTTTTAATAATAATCAATAACCCTGAGCATCAAAGTTATTAGTGATATTTTATCTGGATTGCAAAAATCCAGATGACCACTAGATGGCAGCAAAGGTTAGAGGGTTTTTGTTTTTTGCTGGTCATCCAGATTTTTCTAGCCATGGTCTGGTAATCTAAAATCTAAATCTAAAAATATAGAGAAGGATACATATGGGAAGAGATGCGTCATTTCCCCCAGTTCTTCCATGTGCTTTCCAAATAGCTCAAAGAAGCCTTGGTAATTATTTTTTAAGATATTGTTACAATACAGGTTTCATTATCCCCAATCCATAACTTAAGTCCCCAAAGTCTGTATTCATTTGATCTGATATTATAATGGCATTGGAACATCTGATTAGAATATCTTCTCCTGCTACAATCCTTGTTAAATAAATTATTTATGGTGCCTTTGGCAGTGAGGTAATTGTCTAATGGCCACTTTGGGCTGCTGTGGCAGGCCTCCTTGTCAGTGACTGCCTTCCCTGGCCATTTTGGCTTGGACAGCTAGAAGACCAAATACCAGCATCTACATATGCAGTGTTTCATCAGTCTTTTGCATAGTACCAGGCAAATATAATGTGGCTTCCTTATTGGGCCTAGTAGTCTTTTGTGCAATTGCTAGACCTATATAAAGAGGTGGGGAAGGCCCCAACTGTCAGGCAGTTTGTGCAGAAGAATGGTGCTGTAATGAAGTAGAGTCCACCCTCTAATCCTCCCTATCAGTTTTTTTAGACTGACAGTAACCAAGTTATGGGAAATGACAAAATGAATAAGAAGTAGTGCATTAAACAGTAATAATGAGAAAATCAAACACGCAAAATAATCCTAGAAGATGGGAGAAAGAAAGAATCAGATCCATAGGGCAAGTGGGGTTTCCCAGTAAAACCAAAGCAAGAGAAAGCATCCATGCATTTTGCACGTACTATAAGGTTGTGACAGATGATAAGGTTCTGTCAAAACCCACCTCTGCCTTCAGTTCCAGCTTATGTTAGAAAGAATAATTAATACCTCTTTCTCATGCCAGTAGGAAATCTATTATTTTCTGTCCTCAACTTTTCACACATTAAAGCTATAATGAGAGCACTACTCCTATGTCTTGTTCCCCAGACAGTTTAGAGCTTAAGCACATAAACTGGTTATCTGAATGTGTTTTCAATCTCTCTGTCTCTTTACTAGACTTACCATATATGAGCTTCACAAACTTAGGCATCCCTGGGTTGCAGCAGATACTCAAATCCTTTGCTTAGTAATCAAATACTTAAATCCTTTGCTTAGTAATCATCCAGAGTTTTGCAGCCCTGATATCGTATACCTATGTAATTTATAAATCCTATTGCAGCTTTCTGGAATCAACATCCTCTGTTAATGTAATATTTGTCATTCTCTCCAGCTTTTCTGCTTTCCTAATTTGCACAAGAAAAGCTGAAAATGGCAGGTTTTTTTAGAGAGTATGTCAGCCCCAGAGAAAAAACATAAATGTGTATGTCAAAAAAGTAATTGCTTAATTGAATAAGCAGTATAATGTCAATCACTTGGAGAAGACTCTGGGCCAGTAAATAATTCTACAAAGTACTTCTTTTTCTTAGTATATTGCTTCCATTTGGTCTCAGTAAATACTATGTGATGAGATGGATGAAAGTTACATAGATTCAAGTATGTAAATGTGGGTAAATTTTCTCTAGCATTGTCCACAAAAGTCCTTTTTAACTTACTAATCTAAATTTAAATTATTTGGACATTGAACTAGTTTCTGCTCTTATGGATCTCTGGGCCTTAATACTCTTTCCCAGTTTTCCAGATTCCTGGCTATAGCAACAAATTTGCATAAGAGTCGTGGAAATGATTCAATTTTTATGGCTAGATAAATAGAGGCTCCACTGAAATAAAATAAATTGCCATGTATCCTAACCATAATGGTTAGGATGTTCCTTAGTGTGTTCAGAAATATCCAACTGTGTAAGGTAAGGCTATGCTAGTTTAAAACAGCTTTAAGGACATATGAATTTACTCCTAATCCTGCCCACCTCACTCCAATGTAGAGTTTGTCCTGCATATCTTGTCCATTAGAAAATACTTTGGTCAGAGCAGCTTGCATTTATTAAAAGTAATTCATCTCCTGTCAAAGATGTGAGGAGTGTGGTGTTGCTTGAAGAATTGGAGAAAGTGAAATTGCACACTTAAGTATTACTTATCCTCTTGATTTCAGCCAGGTTTCAAAAGCCACAAAGAGAAACACATTATTGGATAATTTGCTCATTAAATCCATAGATAAATTTCTTCCGGGAAAATTAAAAAACCAAAAGCATAGAAATTAAACCAAGGGGGAAAATGTGAGGCTTGCACACATAGTCTTCTCAACTTGGTTTATTATTTTCTTCTGTCATCTGCCTTGAAGATCTGACAGTTGAAAAATCAAAAGGAAAAAAGTGATGTGATGCTGCAGTTTTTACAATGTTATTCACACAGAAGCCCACCCGATAGCTTTACATATCTGAACTTTATTGTGAATATATGTACATTTTTTACATTTACACTTTGAAGATCTTACACCCTGGATTTTATCACTTCATGTCAAAAGCTGGCGAATATGATCCAAGGAAATTACTTGAAAACACATTTGTTTTTTGTGGATTAGGGAACTTGAAGATTTTATTAACTTGTTTTATTTGCTTATTTACTTACAGCATTTCTAAGCCACCTCAGTCCCAAAGGAGTCTAGGCAGTGTGCAGTTAAAGCAGAATTAAGTAAACAAGATGGTTAAAATTAAAACAATAACTTATAAAAAACTTTTAGAAAACCCACTGTGGCATTTCCAGGCAGCTCAGGCAGCAGGTGCTTCACAATAGGACCTATTTCACTTGCTTTCAACGTGAAAGAAAGATACATCTAACTGGGGTTGCGGAGGAGGGGACGAGTGCTCTATCCAGGGGTCGCCAACCTTTTGGACCTCAGGGACCACTAAATTCATAATTTTAAATCCCATGGACCAGAGACTCTGGGAGAATCCCAAAAAAAGTCTGCAGGAAAATTCCCCACCCTGTTTTCCTACCGGTCGATCATTCTTTATTTGGGATTGCAGATACTGCCTCCAGCTCCATTCTCAGGGGGAGAGAGACTTTTGGCTTCATGCAAGGAAAGCAGTAGAAGCAGCAGAAATCTTTCTTTCTCTCCCCCAAACTTCGTCAGAAATGAGTCTTAGTGAGACTTGTCACGCTGGCACAGCCTCTTGGAGCAGGATGCCTTGCCAAAGACTCATTTCTGGCAGAGTTTGAGGGAGAGAAAGAAAGACTTTTGCTGCTTTCCTTGCATGTAGCCAAAAGCAGAAGAAGAAAGAAGTGGAAAGAAACAACCCAGGCAAGGCATGTGGGGCACGTGGGGCAAGTTCCCCCCCTCCACCTTTTCCCCCTCCCCTCACTACTTTGTGTTGTTTGCAATGGAAGAGACGCAAGCCTTGTGTTCCCACAGGCCATGTGGGCAGTGCAGCTTTGTGTTCCCACGTAGACTGGATTAATTGCTTTTGGGGATGTTTGGGGGTGACATTTCTCTGAGGACCATCAAAATTTTCTCACAGACCACCAATGGTCCCCAGCCCACTGGTTGGCAACCACTGCTCTTTACAATGGGGTCTTCTAAGTAAGAAGGCTTACTATCTCCCATATATCTAGCAAGGAAGGTCAAGCCTTCTCTAGATGTTTGAATCACAAGTAGAGTAATATTCTATTCTGGCAAGGCCTTGTTTGAACAAGATGATAAGAAAAGAGAGATCTTTTGGCAGGCTGGAGGCCACAGTACAAAATGCCATCTTGCCATCCATGATGTAAACTAAGCCATTCAGTTTCAATGCTTTGGAAATCCATGAACTGAGCTCCTTTATACTTTTCTTCCTTTAAGCAATTTCTGCTTAAACTATTTCCTCTCTCATGGAATCACAGAGTCTACTTGGGTGGTCTGGACAAGTGTATAATGCCATTTGTTATGGAAGCTGAAAGAAACTCCTCCATCCAAACACATGCTTTTTCTGTTGTGGGTTTAAGCAGGGGGAGAAAGTAAGAATTTCGTGAGGTTTCATATTTCTCCATGGTTGGAACATCCGAATATTCATCTAAAGTTAAAAGTTGATAAATCCATACCCATGTCACAAGCATTATATCCACTAATTTAAAAAGTCATTTCTTAGTTCTACATTTATATGCTGGCTCCCAACTTATCCAATTGCTGTTAAATCTTTTCAGGCCTTCAATCTGTGAGGAATTAATACATATGGAAGTGGGAAAGGACAACAGGGTAGTATAAATTCATTTCTGGACTAGGAAATATTCTTGGATATTGTTTTATTACTAGCATTATTAGCACAAGGACCTATTGAAGGTGATGGGAATTGGAGAACTGAGTCCAAACAGAAGGTGCTAAGCATCAAGCTAATAGAAAAGAGCTATGTGTCCCAAAGGAGGTAGCTGGACTTTCTTATTTTTTTCTTCTGAAGATGTTTCGCTTCTCATCCAAGAAGCTTCTTCAGCTCTGACAGAATATTCCATTCCCCACTATCCTGTTAGAGCTGAAGAAGCTTCTTAGATGAGAAAGGAAACATCTTCAAACAAGAAAGTCCAGTTGCTTCCTGAAAAAGTACCTTTGGGACAACCATGACCTGGATGACTGAGAATCTCTACAGACAAAAGAGCCATGTGTTCTAATGACATAAGCATCTGCCCCAAATATAAAAACCCAATGGGTATAATCACATTACAGGCTCTTTTTAAATTAGATATTTTCACCACTTTTTTAAAAATAATATTGACTTCTTTTAATCTGTGGAACTTTGCTTACATCTTCAATTTTAAAAAAATCTGATGCAACCCATGTCCTTACACAGAAAGCATAACCTCTTAATGATCTGCCACTCAGACCAGTGTTTTTCAACTAGCTGCAACCAGAACTTTAATGGTGCAGTACTCAGAGCTCATCAAGATGAGATGCATCTTTTTTCCTCTTATCAGAAAAGATATTTGAGAGGAGGACAGTATAGGAAGAAGAGCCTTGGTGGTGCAGGCTGTTAATCATCTAGCACTTAGCTCAATTGCCTGCAATTAGTGCAGGTTCGAATCCCACCAGGCTCAAGGTTGACTCAGCCTTCCATCCTCTCGGGGTAGATAAAATGAGGACCCAAGATTGTTGGGGGCAATAAGCTGACTTTGTAAAAAATGCCGCTTGGGGGAGGAGGGGGCAAAAAGCCCTAGTAATAAGCAGGCATATACAATGGAATGAAGGCTATTGCCAAGCACTTAGCATGCTGCTCTAAAGACTGTAAGCCACCCTGAGTCTCCAGAAAAGGGCGGCATATAAATGTAGAAGAAAGAAAAAAAGATTAATTAGAATATGTCGCCAATAAAGTACACTGAGAAAAAAGGAAGAAAATCTTAGCACAGTGTTTTATGGAGTCTAGAACTGAAATAAGCTCTGACAGACTTTAGCTTAAGAGCCATAATAAAATAAGTGCCCTAGTTCATTCTTACCTCTTTTCATTATTTCCCACAATGGTGTGAACAGGACATCCTCCTTCATTATTTTACCAACCAGACAGGGGTAATTTGAGCTGAGAAATAGTAACCTGACCTCAATCACTAAATCTGCCCCTATGATAACAATGAGTTTGAATATGTTCATGTAGATTAAATGTAGTGTGTGTGTTATCAGATTCCCACCAGATGTACAGGTACTTTGAATTCCTCAAGCAATCCTCAAATGTTTTTTAAAAAGACAAGTTTTAATGACATTTCTGAATAGCAATTGAGGCATTGATCTTATGTTGGGCACAAGGGCATTCCGTAAGAGGAAAACTCCTGCAGAAGATATTCCCTCCAAGGCTTCTCCTGTTGTTTCTCATGAGGGGATCAGAATCCCCAGTAAGTGTTCTCTGCAGACATACCATGGATGAGTATAATCTATTTGGAGATAACCTGTAAATATCCATATAGCTTGAGATTATTGTCAGTCTTTTGTGCTGCATTCAGAACCAACCAACAATTAACGCAGCTCCCACAAATGAGTATTACATGACAGTACTGAGGCCATTTTTGCTAGTTGCAGTTTCAGGAGTGACTTTAATGACAGTCCCACATGAAGCAATTACAGTAGACCATCCATGAATAACTCTTGTCAGCACCTTCTGCTCTAAGAATGGTAACAATTGTCTATATAGATATCCATTGGATGGATGGCAATACAAGTGCTGAAAGCATTAGAATTAATTATAAAATCAAGTCAATTGAAGAAATATCTGACTAGTAGCCTGCTACAGGTTATTAAACCAATTAGAAGAGGAAAACAAGAAGGAGGAGGAGTCATTAATTTTGAGGAGAAATGTCTGGTATTCAGACAATTGTTGAAAAATTAATTCCTACCTAGCACACGAAGACAGAAAAATTCTTGATTTTTCATGAATGAAGGCAAATATACATGTCCCAGGATAATGTTGCATGATGTTCCGGTGAGTTGGTCACCGGAACCAGAGATTTAGTTTTCCAAGCTTTCGGACTCTTGCTGGAGCACATTCTCATGGAACTTTTCTCTCTCTCGAATGTGTAGTATTTATGTGGTTCCTGGCTGTGTGTGGCTTTTTAAGTTGTTAATTGGGGTGTTGATAGCTGGCTATAAAATTGTTGGCTGTGCTGCTTTGTCCTCAGCTCCTAAGTACCTGATAATCTGGTAGTAAAGCAGCACTCCTCTTGAATGATGAACAGTCTGTTTTCCATGCTTCAATAATTTCCCTAGCTATTTTTGTCCCTGCTTAACTATCTTAGTAGCTACTAAATTGAATGTATGTCATTGTTCATTGCAATGTGAGGCAATGAGTTCTTGATTTCTGCTGGCAAGAATTTTCTTTTTAAAAAGTATTAAGATAAATACTAAGGATTCTCCTACCTTGGATTTAGGGCTTACCAACCAAGATGGAGATATAAAGTAAGAATTTTGGGTGTATTGTTAAAGTTCTTAATTTTAACAAAAACACTGGTTTAAAAAAGTCAAATACAAAAAAATGGGTTTTAGAAGGGCAAGAAAAAGTAGTAAAGAAGGTACTATAGGAAAAGAACTTTAAAGGAAAAGATGATTTAGCTAACTTATAGTTGACTTTCTATTTGCTGGAAATCTGTCTCACATTCATGCCAGTAGTTTGTGCAGTGGATTAAAAAAGAACAGGGAGTTCTGTGCAAAATAAATGTTGCAGATTCCAACAGAGGAATGTTCACTGAGAATTTAAAGATCACATTTTTAAAATGAACACTCTGTTCAGAGAAGTCACTGCATCCAGGAGTTTTGTAGAAATGATAAACACCAGAAAATAAATGTGTGATATATACCATTTCACAACTAATAATGGCAATAAATGGACCTCTGGAAGAGATGTAAGCCCTTTGATTCATATCAACTGCTGCTTCTGTGCTCCCACCAAATAGGAAAGATCTTTGTCCTCCATTATGAGTTTCATGCACTCATTGTATTTCTGCAGTATCAGGTTTATCTTTTGAAGTTGAAGTCAAAACTCCAAGAATTTTATTTCACTTACTGGAGTAATAATGATGCAAAATGGAGATGGCATGGTTTGATTTATCTCCCCCCCACCCCCATCCCCGAATACAAGAATCTTTATTTGCTGTTTTTGATGGTATTTTAAGGCTGGTTTTGCAAACCAGCAGAAAACCATATTAGTAATTTTCCAGTGCTTAGAAACCATCCATTGCTCTGGGGTCAGAGATTGCTCCTCCCTGTTTCAAAGCAGCAGGTGTTTCCCACAATATGAAATGTTTTTATAAAATTAATATAAATAATATGAGCATTGCTTTAAGACTATTATTGATGATGAGTGAATAACTGAACATAGGACTTTCATACATTTGGTGGCCCATAATAAATGTCATTTCCGTTTTCTACAAACCTTTGTTGAATAAAATCTGACTTTCCAGAATGGAAAGAAGAGCGAGACAAGACTAAGAATAAATTCTCTAAAGGAAAGGAATTGCTTTACAATCCTTATCATTCCCAACCCCCAATGATGAAAGAAGGCACTAGGCAAGCTTCTAAGAGGCTAAACAGAATTATCTAAATAGTATAACATATTCTAAATACAAACATTCTGTAGATTTATTTTAAAATATTACTGGTCTTTTTGTTTTCATTTTCTTAGCATGGAGTTTGCCCTTCCCTTCCACTGTCATCAAATTAAGCTGATGTTTATCTTCATTAATCTATCTACTATTATTCTATGTTCTTGTTAATTAGTTTACTTGGATATGAAATTAAATTCAAAAAAATTTGAATGTATATTTTCATTTGTCATGATTTATATATTAATTAAATCAAACTAGACAAGAACTCTAAATTGCTGTAGATGGATTAATTAATAAACTACTAACATAATTAATAAACTGTTCAATTTATAAACTGAGTGGTCAAACTGGTTTAAAGATTTCTTCATTCTTATGCTGAAGGATCAGCTAGCTCAGTGAGGGAAATCTGTAGCTTTCCAGATGTTGAATTAGAGGTTGAATTACAGCTCCAGCTTCACGATTGTCTGTATTCACTTTATTCACCACCCAGAATCACCATATAGGGAAAAAGAGCACCAGAAAAATTTAATAAATAAAATAAATAAATATTGGCTGAAACACTGAGCATTGTAGCTCAATAATATTCAAAAAGCCAAATATTCTCTATGCTAGCTCCTTGCCATAGCACTAAGAATGTCTAAATATTCAGTATTTGAGCATATAATTGCAAAAGCTAACAATAAATGACATTCTGGTGTGTTGGAAGTTGAATTTGATACACAGTGGCAGTTGTAGATAACCAGATGGTTAGGAAAGGTGCCAGGCATCTCAGGATTTTCATTTTTCCCCCCTTTATAACTGAAACAAGCCAACTAACCATACGTGAATCAACCATGAATTTAAACCAGAAGATCTTCCCAGAGTTGCTATAGAGCAGGAGTTTCCAACCTTGGCAACTTGTGGACTTCATCTGTTCAGCTGTTCTTCAATCTGGAATTCTGGGAGTTGAAGTCCACAGGTCTTAAAGTTACCAAGGTTGAAGACCTGTGCTATAGAGCACGGGTGTCAGACTCGATCACATCAAGTGATGTCATGTGACATATCGTGACTTTTTTTGCCTTTCAGAGCTGGGGTGGGCATAACCTGCGTGTGTGATGCATCCGGCCCGCGGGCCAGCAGTTTGACACCTCTTGCTATAGGGTTTAAGGCATGGGCATCCAAGCCCTATTTGTTAGGCCTAAGTTAAACAGTTGAAAGCTATGCCAGTAATACGTTAGTGAATTGTAATATTTTAATGTTATGAGGCTGAGCAGCTCTATGCAAGTAACATAAAATGACTACCAAATCATTTTGAGTTTTATCTAGTTTTAAATTAATATTTTAAAACAACATTTGGCAACACTTATGGGTCTGGAAGCAGATTTTTCTTTTGTTTACAATCACATAGCAACTTCTCTTATTTCAACATAACATGTGAATGCATGTTAAAATATAATAACCATTTTGGACAGTACATTTATGAAATTGATCCATTTCCATAGATTTTATCCAAATCTCTTTGATTACCATTGATAGCCAAATGCTTATTAAGTACCACCCAGTGCCAGAACAGATGTCAAACACATTGAAGCTGGCAGAAAAGTCAATATTGCCATTTCATTACACATGTATGAGGCTAATGTTTTAGTGCTAAGCTACAAATTAGTTAGTTGATGCACACAGGACTATTCCAGTCTTTATGACCAGCTCTTATCTCTCTGTACAATAGGATTTCAGAGAATAGGCTGCATTGGTGCTCTAGACTGGAAGTAATTATTTGAATGAAGGTTTGAATTTCCTTCTTCTAAAATAAAAATCACTTTATTCTACTGGACCCTTCCTTCTGGCACCCATTATTTTGGCACCTATTATTATTAATAATGCAATTTTCATTCATCCTGTTTTGAGGAAAGTTCATTTATACCAACTTTCTAATCTTCCATGAATGCTTTTTTCTCTCTTTTGTTTTCTTACAACATGTTCAACTTTTCCATATACCTTTTAATCAGGTTTCAGATCTGGTCATAGTAACTGCATTAATTGCTCTTCTGTGTGAATTATAGTGATATAGAAAATAATGTACCTTTAATTCATATCAAATCACTTAGCAGTATCACAGAATCCTTTCAGACTGTTCATGAGGGTTGGGGATTGAAGATACTGTTCTGCAATGGACCTAGTTCTTCCTTCCTCAGTGGTTCCAATCAGAGGTCATTGAGGTAAAGGAGTTCAAACCTGGCCACTCCAGTGTGGAGTGTTTGGGCTCAGCCCTCTCCCCCATCTTTTTTAATATCTTCTACATGAAGCAATTGGAGGAAGTTGCCTATTTGTTTGGGGTTTTTCATTACCAATGTGCTAATGACATCTGACTATATATCTCTACCCCTTGCTAATTAAGAGACAACGTGTAGGCCATGACTATCTGGCTGGGAAATACTGACTGAATCTGAATCCAGAATTAGCATTAGTACTGAGATCCTCTGCTGTAGTACCATGTGTTGCTCTAGATGGGGTTCCACTTGAAATTGTTGTCAATGTAGGGATTCTTCTAGATTTCTATTAGTAGACGTGAATAGCCTTTGACCAGCTATGGCAGGCTCACTGGTTGTACATTTATGGATTAGGAAACATTGAGTACAATGATTTAAGCTCTTGTCATATCTCAGAATGAAATTCACTTACATGGGGCTGCTATTGAAGTCAGCCCAAAAGCTAGTGCTGGCTCAAAACACAGCTACCTACTTGCTGATTGGTATAAATCAGTTCGGCAGAATAACACCTATTCTGCAGGAGCTGCATAATTGTGAGTAGATTTAAATGTCCAATGCAAAACACTGTTTGTTAACCATATAGGTTTGGCTCTTGTTACATTTAGGATCATCTTTTCTGGGTAGAACCTGCTTGGGGGGGCGGATATTGCTGAGTATATATGAAGAAGAGAATATTCTAGTAACATAATTTATATTTGGATTGTTGATATGTACATCACACTATTGCATTACTAAAGCAATGGAAATCCAAATTCAAAACAACTCACAGATACAAAATCAACCTAAGCTGGCTTTGGTATGTTTATTTATTTACAATATTTTTGTTATTAGAAAATGCTGTCCACCCATAATGTGTTGAAAATTACAGTATTTTTAGAGTGTACTTTATGGAGGAAAAGTGATCCAGCAACACAGTAAACTTCAAGAAAACCAATCTGGTTCTCATTATCCATGAACACAACATACTTTTTTAAAAAAGAAAAAAACCTTCAAACAACTATTTACTCACAAATATAAAGCTTAACAACCAAATTCCTCCAGCTAAGGAAGTGCTTAATTGTTGTGGGACCAACAGACCTGTTTAATTAAATAATAACTGGATTTTAGGTCAATATTAAATCTGCAATTTATCGAGGAACAGCACTTAACTATGTATTTCCATTTCCTCCTACAAAGAATGCCCCGCGGTGATCACAGCTACAGCCTCCCATGGGAAATACCACCAATAAACACCAGCTCTATTTTTTAGAAGTGCTTTATGAACTTGGCAGCGGGAAGCCCAGATGAAGAATCAGTTTCATGTAAGCAACCCTAGCTTGCCAACAAGTGACAGAATTAGATGTTTGGTTCAAAAACATAATAGCTTAAAAACTGGCACTTGTTTAGAAAATTAACTCTTCTTTTGAAAAGTAGCATTCTATATATGAAATAGCTTCTCTATAATCTCTTCAAGCAAATGTTGGTTTTACTTTATTTTGCCTTTATAAACACAGAGAATCATATAATGTCTGATGACAATACTTAGCTTTTGCTACATCTTATGGTAGCAAATTTCATAATTTAATAATCTGTGGCAATCATACCAACTTAGAATTGTCCAAATGTCCTGAGACTATTATTGAGTGACTAATAAACCAGGTGGTTGGGAATTCTGGGACTTCCTTTTAGAGGCACAAGATTACAAAAGTTTGCTCTATAGGGACATAGCTATGTCTAATATATAGCAGCCTTTTCTTTGTGCTTCTAAGGTGTAGTTTCCAGAAATAGAAGAGACAGTTTGGTTTAGTGGTTAAAGCTCCAGAATAGAAACCAGAAACTGTTGAGTTCTAATCTGGCTTTAGGCATGAAAGCCAACTGGGTGACTTTGGGTCAGTCATTCTCTCACAGCCCACATAGCATCAGACCTGATCAACCAGTCAATTCCTGTCACAATCACATTCAGCTGATTTTTTTAAAAAGCAGACCCTGCACTAGTGATGGAATTCAAATTTTTTTACTACCGGTTCTGTGGGCGTGGCTTGATGGGCATGGCAGGGAAAGGATATTGTAAAATCTCCAATCAGAGGTCGTATTTGCCGGTTCTCCGAACTGCTCAAAATTTCCACTTCCAGTTCTCCAGAACTGGTCAGAACCTGCTGAATACCACCTCTGCCCTGCACATGTGGGAAAATGCTAGGAAGGAAAAGAAAAATATTACCAAATCATCCTTATTTCATCTTTTGGAAAATACAAAACTGTTAAGATCTTTCTTTCCACAGAAGCTGTCCTCTGGTAACTCCGTTACATATTTCTGCACCTTTTTCTTTCAGCTCTGTTAATATCCTTTCTGAGAAATGACTAGACATTCTGTCAATAATGAGCTGAGCAGACTGGGGAGAGAAGAAATTACTATTTTCTTGCTCAACTTCGTCAAACCAATCTAAGTTACCTTCAAAACATGTTATTCAGCTGAGACTGCCTTGACCATCCTGGTGGATGGGGAGAGAGGGAGGGAGAGAGAGAGAGAGAGACCCTAAGTAAAAATGCTACTTATGGCTCAGCTCCCTTCAAATTCAAATCTCTTTTTTTTGTAATATTTAGTTCATTTGATGATAACATGCAGTGTAAGAGGACAGAAACAGTCAAGAGATGGGACAGAAAATTTTGAAGTTAGGCCTGTTCCATTCTGCTAATGGGCAGTGACTAATGTTATAACTGATTAATAAAAATTAATGATTAGCAAAAGAAGGAGGTCAGCAAAGCCAGAGGATTCAATCAGTTGTTGTGCTTATCACATGCTGCATATGCAAAATCAGGTACCATTTGGCAATGAGTTAGAATGGAATGGAGAGAATTGAGCTTGTTTAGATAAATGAAAGATCAGCACAGAATTACTGGGATTTTATTCAGGAATCTGTAGGTCATGGTCTCTAAGTATCATAGTCTCCCACTTTGACTAATCCAGTCTTTCTTGTTTGAGCAGAAAAATCTTATTGAATTCCAATGTGTTTTTTACTTGATTACCATTTGATTCTGGTTTCTGCCCTCTGTTTTCAAATTTGCCTCTTGACTTTATCTTAGAGCTAAAACAGATGAGATGTAATACACATACATTAATAAGTTGCATTTATAGGTTTTTTAAAAAGAAAATTATTGGGCAAGGAACTTAATCTATATTTTAAAAAAGCACTGTGGAGTCATGATTCAGACTGGAGGCCAGCAAAGCCAGTCATAAATATGTGTTAATCATGTTTGTTTGCGCCTCTTGTTTTACTGGCTTGGCTGCATGGCTTCTGGATCACCCCATAAGTGGAGAGTTGGCCATGATAAACAGCCTCCTCTTTCAGGCTTTTCTGCAGTTGGGGAGACTGACTTTCCAGATCATCTCTTAGAAGCTTCCTTATACTGAGCCAAACCATGAGATCTGTAGACCAGTATTGCCAGTAATGACTGGCAGCAGCTGTCCAGCATTTCAGACCATCGTTTTTCAAACTCTGACCCAAGAATGCCTGAGAGCTTCTGTTTATAGAACACACCCTCCATAATTTATTCCATGATTTTGAGGATTAGAAAAATGAAAGGTCTCTCTCTCCCTCCCTCTCTCCCCCTCCTGTCTCCCTCTCTTTCACACACACACACACACACACATATACACACACGTGCCTATATTGTCTACTTTTCTTAGTTATTTTGAATTTATAGAGTGTGACATATTTATGTAAAGTTCAACTCCTGCCTAAGCATCTCTTTTACTTTTTAGAAAAGATTTAATTCATTGTTAGTTTAGCTTCTCAGTATAGGTAATCCTCAACTTACAACAGTTCATTTAGTGATTCTTCAAAATTACAAGGAATGTTAATAATTGATTAAAAAAGCTAGAGGGAAGGAATTTCAGGGATGCGTGCTCCTCTGCATGCCCACAGAGTCATTTACCATCTCCAATTCATTTCAAAAATATGGAAAGTATCCAAGATCGTTATTTCTTACTTATCTGAGGCTAAGTTTATTGGAATTTGCTTCAGAGTAAGCATGGTAGATTTGCACTGTCAAGCAGCAATTAATGGTTGTGTTTCTCCATTGGAAGCTGTGATGCTAGAACTCAAACCATCTAAAAACCATAGAACATTTTTCATATCAGAACGATGATGGTCCCAAACTATACAGACAATTGTTACTGGATTATGAAAAATGTGGAGGAGGAAAGAATCAGTTCTCTTTTGCCTTGAATACATAGAAGACATAATAGACTATTTCAAGACTTAGAAAACTCAAGCTTGGGATGACTTGCATTTACAAGAATTCCATTCTCCTTCATTGAGTTTTATGGAGCAAAAAGTTTTGTTTGCTTGTTTATTACATTTGGAGGCCGCCTGATTTGTAATGAGTGTTGGAATAGGCTTCCAATTTAAAAACATAAAATCAATAAAAGAAGAATATGAAGCAACTGAAGTTGTGCAGGAAATCCACAACTTATGACAGTTTGTTCAGTGACAGTTTGAAGTGACTTAGAACTGTTTTTCACACTTATTTTGCAGAATTCCCATGCTTATGCAATCAATATTCAGATACTCAGCAACTGACTCGTATTTGTGATGATTGCAGTGTCCTGGGATCATGGGATCACCTTTTGCAGCATTCTTACAAGCAAAGTCAATGGGGAAGACAGATTCATCTAACAACCACAATAATGACTTAACAACTGCAGTTCACTTAACAACTGTGGCAAGAAAGCTCATAAAGTGGGGCAGAACTCATTTAACAACTGTCTCACTTAGCAACAGAAGTTTTGGATTCAATTGTGGTCATAGGTCAAGGGTTACCTGTAAGGTCAAATTGTTTCATGGCTAGAAAAGATGCCACGAATTTTATTTTTTGTTTTATTAGGAGAAAGACCTGTAATTGATGAGGATTTCATTCATGTTCAGAGTCTCTGTATGTAGTTGGAAAGGGCCTCTCAGAAAAAATCAGTAACCAAAACGGTGAGTTAATAACTGTTCTGACCTAGGCTTCTCCAAAAAGCACTAAGCAGACTTTTTGTCCCAGCAAAACCCCTTTTATTAAACAAAGGTGAATTTCTTGCATTCGCATTCAGCCAAAGGCCTGGCAAACAGTCTTTCAAGAGTATAATTAGGAGTAAAATAAATATTTTTAAACACAGTGCTGATAAGGAAGGACTCGGCACAGAGTCTCTGAGATGCACAGACAGATCTTCATACTCCTGCAATGAATGAATGGTTTCCTGCAAAAGACTCCGCCCCATTTGCTCCTCTTTTAATCCCTATGGGAGGGGCCATTCACCATCCACCTGTGGCTTTACTCCCACATTGACCCTTAGTTCATAATTGTTCTTTTCTTTTGGCTGCACATGCGCAGGCTGGGAACTGGCTCCAGCTGCTCCCCTTCCTCACTGCTGTCCGACTCTGAAGGCAGCTGATAACTGCCAGCTTGCCCTGGCCACATCTCTGCCTCTGACGCAGAGCCCTCGTCTGAGCCTTTCTCAGCCTCCAGGACTGGCCCATGTTCCTCCCCAACCTCCTCAATTGTCCGTTTCTGCTGCCAGCTCGGCTAGCGGGCCACAACAATCATTAGAAACATGGATGAACATACAGAGATAAATATCCAAGATTTTGAGAAATAAAAGTTCTCTGCCATGAACTCTTGTCACTTTCATTTTCAAATGTTTTTCATTTCCAATCTTTCTCTCTTGTTTATGAAAACATTTGTCCATGCAAAGTTCTTATCAGAAAAATAGGCCAAACACAATTCTCATCAATCACTAAAACAAATATGGATTAAAATGTGTGTGTGTGTGTATGTTGGTTTTGTATTTTTTGTGGAAACAAAGAAATATTCCTAAAACCAGAATGACAAATAGGAGAATTTAGGCTGTAATCCATAATGAAAAAAATTCTACTGAATTTAATGAAACTTTCCTTTGGATGAAGTTGCCCACAGTGATGCTGTATCCTTTCAGGTAATAAGTTTTAAAGAAGACGTGTTTGCTATTGATTGGATTAATGCTAATTAGTACAACTTGATTTATGAAGGTTTCTCCATTTTGGGGTAAACAAATACCTCTTTGAGGCTCATTGTCTTCCAGAGAAATGTTGGTAATAATCTTTCTTAACTAAAGCAATCTGTCACTGTTGCGGCAGCCAAAAAGAATTCCCTGTCTCCAATTAAAAAGCATTTCATCAAGTCATTTAATGAAACACTAATTATTAAAACCACATGGGCTTTTATGATCATCCATCAGAAACACTTTACAAAGAAAATGATAATATGTTCAGCCAATTTTACTGTTTCAATTGTTAATAAAATTTCAAGTAGCCCAAATCAATAGCTGGTTTCTTCCAGTTGAAATGTTGGGGTAAGGAAGACAAAGTGCAGGTTTTTCTTTTGGGTCATTTAGGGAAACATATATTTCATTTTGCATTTCTGGTATATTTGGAGTGAATTTTCATATAAGAACACCATTTCAGACATGTTCATAATTTTTTTAATTTAAACTTTTTTAAAAAAAATCCTGGCATTTGAGAAATCATCATATCTATTTTAGAAATTTAAACTGGTTTAGCAATTCCATTTTTCAGAAGATACTGGGAACTATAATTCTATCAAGTAAGGGCAATAACATACAAGATTCTTTGAAGAAACTGAATAACTAAGATACACAGTAGCTCAGTGTTTCTCAATCTTAACTGCTTGAAGATGCTGACTGAGTAATTCTGGAAGTTGAAGTCCACATATCTTCAAGAGTCCAAGGTTGAGAAACACTGCAGTAGCTAATGGTATTTAGTTAATTGAAGATAAGAAACAGATAGTGACATATGTTGTGATGGTATATCTTCAGTGGTATATCTTCTACTCCAGATAGATCCACAGGACTTTTGTTGGTAGTGGATTGACAGACTGATTTTATGTACAAGTTAACCCATCAGTAAGTTCATGATCCTGACTTGGTATAGAAGTTCTAATCACTTTCACACTAGTTACTATTGAGCTGCCTTACTATTGTCCTTGCCAACTGCAACATGGCCTCTTTCAAGAGAATGTTCAGTTTGGCATTGGAAGCAAAGAATCCTTGACCCCCAGCATCACCCAATTCAGTTTGCCATCATTTCCATCTGCCTTTTGTTTCACTCTTCCAACTTGGTATCTCTTTGGCTGGCAATTATAGGAGTTGAAGGAGCAGGTATGTGGATAGTGCCAGGTTGGAGAAAATGTACTATTCATCGTCAAAAACTAGCATTACTGTCTGCACTCCTTTTGTCCCTGAATTGTAACACATTTAACTCACAGTAGGAATCTTCTTTGATCTTTCTGTCTGCAGTTTCTATAATATACTTCTGGCACAAAAATCAATATTTTGTGGATTTATAATTGGAAGCATCTGGTCAGGACATTGCTGGTGCATTCCAAAGGTACATTTATGTCGTGCATTTTAGGCAGGGCTTATGTTTCCTACATCAACAATATTAGTCCAGCCATATCATTTGTTAGGCAGATTCCCCATTAATTCCCTGGAAGGGTTGGGTAGTGGTTCATTGGCAAAATAGGATATATGTCCTTCTGAAAGCTAGAGATCTCACTGGAAGGAGGAAGCGATCAAAGCTTGAAGATTCCTCTAGCTCAGGGGTGTCAAACTTGATTTCATTGAAGGCTATATCAGGGTTGTGTTTGACCTTGGAAGGCTGGGTGGGTGTGGCCAGGGTGGGCATGGCCAACTTGACATCATTTGTGTTGGGGACACCTGCAAAAGGGGAAACATTTCTCTTTTTGTTTTAATTTATTTTGTTATCCATCTGTTTATATTGATAGAGAATTTGAAGAATTGTATCTGGCAAGTGCCAAGTTAAACATCATTTTTTACTTGAATTGGTTGCAGAACCTAAAGAATCCAAAGGGAAACATTGGTTTTGATGAAACATAGCAGAAACAGTGGACTACAAGAAATGGCAGACTTTGTAGTCAAAACCCAAGCAAACAGTTCCTTAATTCAATATTCATGAAGTGATTAAGCTATATGAGTTCAACTGATCTTTGCTCTTTTTCCCTCAGAACTTAAAAAAAAATCCTTCTCTCTTTCCTCTTGCACTCATTGTTACAGCATGAGGCCCATTCTCATCGTCACTTGTTTTTTCAAGAAAAATAACCTGATTGTAGGAGATATGGGTAAAACATAAGTCAAAATGGAGCAAAATCTATGTATGTATTTGTTATATTTCTATATTGCTGCAATTATATCCAATCTTTTTTTTCAAAACAGCCTTGTGAAGCAGGCTAGAGAAAGTGGTTGGTCTGAAGTCTTCCAGTGAACTCTGTGACAGATTTAGCTTTTAAAGTCCATCCAACCTTGCTTGATATTTTTTAAAAGTTTCAGTCCTACAAAAAAAAAATGTAACCCCTTGAATATTTCCTTAAACCTCTACCACTTAGAGAAGATCAGGGGTGGGATTCTACCAGTTTGCACCTATTCACTAGAACCAGTTGTTAACATTCTAAGTAGTTTGGAGAACTGGTTGTTAGAAGAAATTACTGGCCTAATCCTGTAAAGAAGGCAGGAAGGAAACATTCTGGTGTTGCTTACAGAAACTGCCTCTCCGTTAACCCTTTTTACATTATTGGCAGGACTAGACTTCCTGTCTCAGGAACTTCTCTGGAGTTTTTTTCCCCTCCTTTGCTGGTACTTTGCTTGTGTGGAGTGACCATTCAAACTTACAATGGCACTGAAAAAAGTGACTTACGACCATTTTTCACATTTACGACTGTTGCAGCATCCCCACACTCACGAGAAGCCAGGCGAGGAGATGCGTGCCTTGATGTGAGTGATATTGTGTTGGCCACACCCAGCCAATAATATGACTACCAAGCCATGTCCACCACCTAAGCCATGCCCACAGAACCGGTTGTTAAAAATTTCAATCCCACCCCTGGAGAAGGTAGATTCTGAATGAAGCTGTTCTGGCTGGGTGGCCACAGGACTACATCAAGGGTGGGGAATAAATTGGACCAAGATTTATGACTTGGCCAACTCTTTCACCTTTACAAGCTCAGTAGCACATCTATTTTACATTTTGCAGATGGAAAACAAGTGTCATCCCAAATTGAAAGACGTGAGGTATAACTTCTTTATTTTTTATTTTTTTTTGCTTTCAACAGAAATGCCTTGAAAGGGGAGAAGGAGGTAAGTAGGATTTGCTGCCAAGGCAATAAACTAACTGTCAAAAGTATTCCCAGAACACAAAGCACAGGCCAATTGTAGCTGCCTGGATCCTGCTGCAGTTTATTCTGGAGAGATTCTACTGAGGGATTGGAGGCAAGCCAGATCTGGAAGACATGAGGCCTTGAATCTAAGAAAGTGAAGGCAATTTCCCCCCACCTTACCCACAAGTGCTATAGCTGTTGCTATAAAATTACTGTCCTTCATTAACAAGAGCATATTACATGTTTTTCAATAAAACTGAGTTTTGATGGAAGAGCTGGCCACTTCTGTTTAAACAAAAAGTTCTGCGAAAAGCGTGTCCGTTTTCAGAATACGCCAGAAGCAGAGATATAGACCTCTTAAGAAATTTCACTTGTCTATGAAAAATAAATCCTTTGGCTTGCCCTGAAATTCCCTTCAATATTTTCCTGGACTTGGATTCTCAGCTACAGCCTGCTTCCCAACAAAATCTGGGCAGGAGTTTCCAGTTTATGTAGAAAGTTCAATTTTAATCAAATATGTTGTTGAGATTACGTAACTTTTACCTTTCTGTACATACATCCTAGATGTCCTAACACAGAGAATGTAAAATAAAGACAACATTCACTCTAATGAATTGTATAATTGGTATACATTTATTTTTATTGATGTTAATTCATAATTCTCCCAAATTCTCCCAATTTTTTTCTGGCAAAAAAATGCAAAAATAAACCTGAGATCAAATTTTACACTTTCATCAGTCATAAATACAAAATTCCAAATAACTTGTCAAATGCAGTGAAAACAGTGAATGGAAGTGGAATTTATTGCATTTTAATAAATGTATCAAATTAATTCAAATAAATGCTTTACAAGTACTACCAAGTCAATTTCACTGGGAGCTTTTCCTGCTTTGATTCAAACAACTGAATAGAGCTCTCAAGATAAGTAGATATAGTCTCAAGATAGGTGGCTATACAAAAGTTTTAAGTAAAATAAATAAACATACACAAACCCTAATAATTCCAATAAGGTTTGTAGGTGAGAAGGTCTCAGAGATCTATTTTGCAATAAAGGCTTTTGAGAGACCCTAATGCTTCTTGTGCATCTGCTGTCCGCTCTTCTCACATACATAGTTAGGTACAATGAATCCTAGAGCTGTAAAAATATCCTTTTTTTGCAATCAAGATACGGTAATCCTAGTGAACATGGAAATTGCTTTCCCTGTGTGGCTTGTGTGAACTTTCTGCTGCTCTCACTATCCAAGCATTCTGTTGGTTAGGCAAGAAGAGTCACTTGTTGTTTGTACAGCAACTGCCAGCTGTCTATGGGATAAGCTCTTTAAAATGGACGGTTCATGATTTGGGGAGTTGTACTTTTTATCCTAGATGCCTTCCCCCCAAACATGAATGTCTGCTCACCCTATCCATGCAATAAGACAGGGATTCCCAACCCATGGGCTGCAGCCCAACATCAGGCCATGGCCTGTTCGGGACCAGGCCGCCGAAGTGGCAGTCGAGCACCTACACGCGTGCAGCTTCATTTGCGCAAGAGGCAACCACTGCTTGCACAAATGGAGCTGTGTATGCACACAAGCTCAACTGCCACTTGCATGGAACCATCCCATCCCTCCCCCCTTCCACCAGTTCACAAAGCTGGAAAGTTGGGGACCACTACAATGAGAGAAAGATAGGTTTTGATGGAAGGAGTTTTCACAAGCCAATTCCTTTCTGCTGAAAAATATATGAAGATTGGGGATAATTACTGGGATTCCTTCCCATCCCTAAAACAAACAAAAATATGAAACAAAATGCCTCCCTCCTATGATTGCTACCATAATTAGCATTTTACAGCAATTGTTAATAGGACTTCAAAGCCTCCAACATGAGTCGTATTTCTATTTGCTAAAGTGCCTGCTGAAAACAGTGGTAACTGGAAGCCAAACCTGAAGCTCTTATGAATAACTTTTCCAATGTAGTTTGCAAAGGGAAGTTTTCATTGGAATTGTTATATTGATACACAAATGAAATAATCAATTAAAATAATGACAAATAGAGCTCTCAAAGGGGAATATGAAAAGTATGTAGCTTTTGTAGAGCCAGATTTCCAAACATTTCTGATCCTGAATGATAAATGCTGGGAGCAACTGATCTATTCATGTCTTCCTTGTACCTTCTACTGTCTGGTGCCCTCATATCTTATTGATTTGCTTTCAGAGGAATCTGGATTGACCTATAGAAAGTAGGATTAAGTTGATACTAATGGAGCAAGGTTCTTCCCATTGGGTTCGTGTTCATGTTGGCAGCACAAGATGCTTCTGGGTTGAAAGAATTAGCCATTGACATCACCACTGCCTGGGGAACATCCAGTTGGGGGCTCCTTTCATGTCCGTGTTAAAGTGACACTGAAATGGTACCTATCTATTTACTTGCGGATGCACATTGTCAAACTCCTAGGTTGACAGGAGCTGGAGCAAATGATGGGAGCTCCAGGAATGACCCCATCATGCTCAATCTCGAACCATGGGCTTGCTGATCATCAATCTAGCATCCTAACTACATGAGCCACTGTGCTCCTGGTTTTTCCCATATTATTGTAGCTTATAACAGTCTATATGTGGATTTTAAGTGAAAAAGTGACTTACTGATTCAATCTGTCAGCCCTGATCTGTCTGGGGTTCAAATAGCTCTGGGCAAAGGGACTACAAATTTTACTATTTATAATACTCATGTGCTTCTTTTGCAAATTCTTCTTCATACTTTTTGAAGATGCTGTAAAAAATGAATATATTATATCTTGTCATTATGCTTACCAAATGACAGGAAATTCCAAGGAGATTGTGGTTCCTTGTCAGTTGAAATATCTGGAGTTAATTTTCATGGAAGTTTAATTGATTGGTTTTGAAACATAGTCTACTTTTAATTGCTCCTTAGCATGTCATCCATTTAGCTCATATTGACAATACTGACTGACACCTGATCTTCAAGCTTTGATGTAAAACTTTTTCTTGCATTACTTAGAAATTTCAAGACCTGGATTTTATAACTTTATGTCTGAGGATGTAGTATAACTATATAAAAGGAGAAGTATATATTAAGAAACTCTTAACTATCAAATGATATAAATTATGCACTGATCTTGAATTTACATGATGTCTTAAAAACACAGGAAAGAACTTGCTTTCAAAACATGAGAATTGAACATATTAGAAGTTGCCATGCCTCTTGATAAATAAGCAGAAATTAGTCCTCAGACCTGACTGGGAACATTTTAGCCTAAATTGGATGAAGTGTTGGATATTGTAGAACAATGACATCACAAGCCTGCCCCCAAACATCTTTATTCATGGCTGCATACAGATATGAGGTCCATATCTCAGCTATAGAGAGCTATAAAGTTAGGACAAGATGGAAGAAAATCTGTGGATTTTATAATGAAGGATGGTGGCAGATGTATGTGCATACATACATGCACAATCCTATTTATCTTTTAATGCTGCCTGGGATTGAAAGAATTTATCTTCTCAAAGAGATTTGTTTTGTTCACGGAAGAAATGAGGCAGGGAGACTTAATAGGGAATAAAAAAACCATAAAATAAAGCGAAAATGACAACGCAAGCCTGGAAAAAAAAATTGTTTCCAGCTGTCCAGACATTGGTAACAATTCCTGCAACTATTTTACAATCATTGGTATTTTAGCTCTCCTTTCCTCCATTGCAAGATAAAAATAGGGAAGTTTCGTGTCACTCCCAGTCATCATTTGCTTGCCTCTGCCTTTTCTTCATTCAGAGGGCACATATTTCAGATTTGTTTCCTTGAGAATTTGCTGCAGACAAAAAGGTTATCCTAATTTGGGATGCATCATTATTTCAATCTTCAGGATAAGATTTTTGCCAGTGGAAATTATTGTGAGATTGTCATTGGAACCTTGTAGAGAGAGCTCGCATTGTTTTCATCTGCATGTTTTCTGCCATTTTCCTTTAATTTGTTAGAACAGAATTGCTTTCAGGCAGGGTGAGGCAATATTTCAGCAGTTCTCTTGAGCAAGGAGCAGAGTTGTTGCTCTTGCTTTAATAAGAAGGTGACTCATGTCCAATAGTGTACACCTATGAAGTCTTGTTTCTCATTGTGCATCTCCAGTAGTTTATAGCTTCTCATATATCTAAGATAACTCCACTTATGGGCAATTGGGGAGGCCACAGAATGGTCGGGGAAAGGAAAAGTAAACATCAAAATGGTATTCCAACTCATAAGAATAAACTAAAAACAAAACATTACTGCATAGTTTCCAAAGTAGTCTGTGAATGAGGAAAAACGATGATGGGAGGGGAAGGACAAAGTGCATATTTGTTTGAATATTCAGTATTTTGTGAGTTACAGCTTGGTTCATCAGATACATCAGATGAAATGAGCCTTAGCTCATGGATGTTTATGCCTTTTAATAACATTTGCTAGTTGGAAAAAGAGCTGCCAATCTTCCTCTGTTTTTTTCATACTTCAATAAAGTATACAATCTGAAGAGAAACCAGAGTTTCTCCAATAAATATTCTGTTTCTGCCTATGATTGAGTATAAGACTCTGCATGAATGAAGGAACTCCAATCTCAAGCTAGTCTTTGTGCTTATAGGCACTTTGTGTTTTCACTTCATAAATATTTAATGAACTCAATTTTCCAAATAATAATCTCCTCATGAAATAAAACTTGAGAAATTTTCCCTCTCTTGGTTCTAAAAAAATACACCCTTACTTTGGTCTTTTTCCTAATAGATCTAATCAATTAAATATTTGAAGTTGAGAAAGAAATTGAGGAGAAAATAAGATTGGTTTAAATCTATGCTTAAGAATGTTCCTTATAGTATGTTTTCTCAAATAAATAATAACTTTTAAGTATCATCATCAGTGCTGCATACTTACTTTGAATGTTTTTCTTGAAAATGATGCAACATCAGAGAACATATTTCAAGTAAAAAAAAAACTTCCAATAAGAGAAAAATGACACAGATTTTCTGGCTTTTGAGCATGGACTTATCTGATGCCAGAGAAACAGTTCTTGTGATCTTCTATTTGCAGCTGTTGAAAAATATGTATTTTGAATTACTTTCTACATTTTAATGTGTCAGTTTTTTCTATTCAGTGGGGAAAGGGTCATTGCTCTCCATTTTAAATATTGTCAGTTTATATGTAAACAGAAATGATAGATGACAGCCTGTGAAAAATGCTATTGGCCTTCAAGATTTTAGAGCATCACTGACTGACATCTGATGAACTAAAGTCCGAAGGCCAAAGACCATGCTATTTTGAGGTTGTGGGAGATGAAGATCAACATACCAGCAGGAAATCAAGATGGAAAAAGTCAGCATACATTTATCATTATACTTAGCATTTGTTTTCCATAAAGAACTCAACATATTAATAATTAGTAAGATGATAATATGAACTCATGTAAAAATATATTAGAACACCAAATTATGCCAGACTGTAGTTAATAGTCTATAACCTGATTAAAAAGCAGACCATTCTAGCAAAAGAAGCATTTGCACTGTAGTTACAGTAAAATTATATATGCTTATATATGCATATATGTGCTGTATTACTTATATCATAATGGCCCATCCTGAGACTTCTCCATTCTAATTTGGAGCTCTTGAAGAATGTGGATCTTTTCTAACTGTATCACCTAGAATTGTTTCATCTATATGCATCACTCATGATGCGTAACATATATATAGTCTATCTATGTAAATAAATCAGTTTCATTTCAATAACAATCAGCAGGCCTAAGTATAAAAGACATTAAACCTTGAATTCACAATGTCTTACCATCCAGTTTGTCTATGGAGATTGTCAATCATCCAGGTCAGGCTGTGCCAAAGATGCTTTTTTAAAATGGAACAGGACTTTCTTCATTTTTCCTCAAAGATGTTTTGCTTCTCATCCAAGAACCTTCTTCAGTTCTGAATGAAGAACTGAAGAAGATTCTTGGGTGAGAAGCAAAATGTCTTCAAGCAAAAGCAAAGAAAGTCCTGTTGCCTTTTGAAAAAGCACCTGTGGGATTACCATCCAGTAATCCTAAATAATCACTGGTGCCTTTTCTCACTTCTGCCTAGCCTTTGTACCAACATGCCCTGGCTATCTCATTTTTCTGCCATCTTCCCATGGTATTGCCTGAATCTCATCCCCAGCCTTAAGTTATCTTTAGCTGCACTGAGGTTAAAATAGTGCGGGGGGGTTTTCTTCTTAGCTGACCATATCCAACAGCATCCCCAAGGAGTATTACATCTGTTAATCTTTGTTACCTTGGAGGAATCAGGTGACTTCAGGGACTCAAAACAAAGAGAATAAAATAAGGACTGGCAAGGGAGTTTAGCAATTTTCATGCCCACATAATTTTGCTGTCAACTCAAGAATTCATGGACAGCACCAAGTTTTGGGGAAAGACTTCTAACAACACACAAGTTTGTGCCCTGTGAGCTGAGGTGGGGGAAGCTTCCTGGAAGAGTCGATCAAGACAATGTTCAGCCAAACACTACTGAATTCTTTCAAAAAAATCTATCTAAGTATATCATTGTTATGAGAATTATTACTGTTTCTTTATTACAAGCATATATATGGATGCCCAACTCAAACAGCATGACTCCAGATGGCATACAACAAAGTAAGCAATGCAAGAAGTTATCCATAGAGATGCTTAGAAAGCTTGTGTTGTTATAAATATTATGCAGAGGCTACTCAGCCTAGCTTGGGATTTGATCCAGAGTTTCAGAAACGGCCTGTACAGTCTAGTCATTCAGAAAGAAGTTAATTTAATGCAACTCCATTTCACCATAATATACTAAGGGGGGGGGGGGGAGAACCACACAGCTGCATCCTTTTTAAAATTTTGTAAGTGGCAAGATGCTACACATATGCTGGGGCAAGGATCGCAAAGCAGTGCTCTTTTAAACTTGAATTATTTTTCTAAAAAAGGCCTCAAAATGTATTGCTTTTGGAAAGAATACTTGCGGCAACAGAGGCCCCCGTGATAAATTTCAGATGGATTGAAGAGCGTTTGTATAAAGAAAAGATGAAAAAGAAAGAACAGAGGAAGTCATACCGAATGTGTATGTGGGGGGGGGGGGGGGGGGCAGAACTGTTCAGAAATTAACTTTGTTGCTGCCTGTGCTGACAAAAACCTTTTAGTCCTTGTGCCCTAGGCTTTGCGAATGAAGCCAACAAAAATAGAGCTAGGATGAGACATGAGCTAGGAGGAAGGGTGTTTGTTTTTTTTAGGTATTGCCTCTGAAGCAGTACTCAGATGTGAGGAAACTTTGGAGACACCAATGCCAGAAATACAGTGGCTTTTTTTTTTAAGGGGAAAGGGGAAAAATGCTGGAATGAGAAAAATCCGTTGATTTACAGCAGAGTCTCACCAAGGAAAATCAATTCATACAAATCTTCAGTCTCCAAACTTAGCTTATTAATCTGACTAGGTCATCATTTTTACAACACGTTCAACTTTATTTTGTAAAGTTCTGCTTGTGTTGGGATCTAGTGAAAACCAAAAGACTAGAATTCCATCCTGGCTTTAGCCGATGGCTCTCTTCAAATTTGGAAGCAAGCAATGTGCCATTCATAAGAATCCTGCTACTTCAAACAATCCAGTGGTTCATCATCTAGTTTCTCATAAAGGCAGTTCAGATACTTCTGGGAAGTCTGTATGCAAGACCTCTCCCATGCTATTTCCTCTCTAGAAGGTAACATTCAGAAGAAAACGGCCTTTTGAGTCTGAATTTTCCATACAACTGTTGTGACTAATGGCTATTAAAGAACATCTTCCCTGAATCTATCCTCTTTTTTTAGGTCATCTCACTGAATTGCTGATTAATGAAGCATTTTTTAAACTGAATATAATTTCTTTATAGGATTAAAGTTGTGTTGTTATGGAGTGGGAAAATCTCTAGGGATTATAATTCTATAATCCATTCGTATGTCAGAAAATGAAATAATGTATTTTATATATCACCAAAATCATATAACTGCTGGCAGTTTAGAATCCTAAAAATATGACAGAACAATGCTAAAACCTACAATAAACAGTCAACAAGAATTAAATAAACAATAGGTAATATTACAATGTGATGGTGCAGATCGCTATTTGACAGTATCAAAAATAATAGAAAACAACTCCATCTTGATAGGGTGTTTTTTTTTTTTTGAAAGACCACCAAAACTGGTGCCAATCTGATCTCTAGAAGAAAGCTATTGTGTAAAATGGGGATCAGGAAAGCTTGGCTCCCAGGGAATTTCCACATTATAAATCAGGGATGTCAAACTCGCAGCCTGCAGGCCAGATGTGCCACATGCTGGCTCCACCCCTGCCCGGTTTACCAAAGGGGGAAAAAAGTCCTGATAGATCACATGATGCCACCATGATGGTGCAAGTTTGACATCCCTGTTCCAGACCTATCAAGAGATACTTTTATAGATGTGCATAAATTTGTGTGCACAACATTAAGCAATAAACTGTAATAGCCTTCAGATGTGTTTATTTGTATTTTTTCACAGTAATAGATTTGGATCCAGGATGCCAAACCCCTGCTAACTATTTTTTTAATAGCAATTAAAAAATATATGTCATTGCATTGTTACTGTGGCTCCCTTCATGTTTAAATAATAAAAGGAACTACAAAAGCAAAATATCAGGCATAATTATGTAATTTTGGTAAATTTATGTAAGTTTTCTGGAAAAGAATTATGAAGAACAGTTGCAGGATTTGGGTTTGACTAATCTAGAGAAAAGAAGGACTAGGGTGACACAATAGCAGTATTCCAATTCCAATATTTGAGAGGTTGTCACAAAGAGGAAGGGGTCAAGCACCAGAGGGCAGGACAAGAAACAATGGATGGAAAACAATCAAGGAGAAAAGCAACCTGGAATTAAGGAGAAACTTCCTAACAATAAGGACAGTTAACCAATGGATTGGCTTGCCTTCAGGCCTTGTGGGTGCTTCATCACTAGAGGTTTTGAAGAAGATACTGGATGGGCACCTGTCTGAAATGGAATCGGATCTCCTGCTTGAGCAGAGGGCTAGACTAGAAGATCTCTTAGGTCCTTTCCAGCTCTATTCCGATTCTGATTCAGAATATCAAGAATACTCTTTCAGTAGACTCCATTAGTCTTCCTATAGGCAAGTAGGATCCACACAGCCATTCCTACCATCTTTAAGTTGGAAGGAAAGTAGACTGTTGTGAAGTGGCTAAGCTTCATTGTACTAAAAAAAATTAGGCTGGGCAGTGTTGCTTTCCTTTCAGATTTTATTGTAGAGTACACCTCCCACTGAATTTTAATCCCTAGATTATTTACAAATAAAAGCTATTCTCATACATTCTAAAGAATATATGGTACAGCAGTTTGCCTGAATGACATTTTTTAATTCCTTTAGAGCAGGGGTCTCCAACCCACGGCCCACGGTCCACTATCAGGCCTTGAGTTGTTGGGATCCAGGCCGCAGAAGTGGCAGGTGAGTGCATGCATGTGCATCCCCAATTGTGTGAGTAGTGGGTGAGCATGTGTGCAGGTGCTCCATTCACACGAATGGCGGGCATGCTTGCCTGCCACTCATACAGAACCATCCCTGCTTCCCCTACCCCTGGCCAGGCTGCAAAGCCAGAAAGTTTGGAGAACTCTGCTTTAGAGCATCCGTCACATTAGAAATGTATTAGAGCACCTAAGCAAACACTGACTTTATGCTAGTTTGGAAATGTGTGTATTTGAATTTCCTATTTAGATTATTTGGCTTACTGGGTCTCTAGAGAATGGACAGCAGGCACCTAGATATGTTAAAAATGTCCAACATTTTAGGGGCTCTGCCAACTTTTACAGACACTTCATTTCTGATTTTGCCAAGCACATCTGATCACCCTCTTAACTTTTGGAAAAGGGCACCAACTTACATGGTCTATTCAAAACAAGCTCCTTTACAGTATTGCAGGATTTGGTAACTTCAAATTCAAGGAAGTATATCATTGATTCTAGCAAATGCCATTAAATCTTTCTTGTGAACTTCCTAGGAATGGCTAGTATAAGGTTGGATTGGTATGTCTTTAATTTGACTTGATAAAACTTTTAAGAGTAATCATGTTTTTTAAGTATTTAACTTTACTGGTTGCATAAGTTGTCCTTGTCACAATTTTGTTTTGTTCTACCTTCATAGTTAAAATGAGGGATTTCTTCTCTCCTTTTTCTTCACAGCTGCAGCTTCATAAGTATTTATAGTAACCACCAGGGGTCAAGCTTGCACATTTGGTATCAATTGTCTACTTATTTCCAAAGAATTAGCCACTATCTTCTGCCCTTCCTCCTTTCTTGTTATTAATTTTTATAAAACCACCGTTTGGTCGATAACCTGCTATTTCTAACATATGGTAAACAGGAGCATTATTATTAAGAACCCATTATAAAGAGGATATTTCTGTATAAATATGTACGATGTTCTCTGCATATTTTGCTTTAGCTGACATTTGCCTATGAAAGAATTAGTATGTGCCTTTCTTTTAAGCATTATAACGTTAAATAGGTGGTTCGATGTGGAACATTTTATAGCACAAGTTGCTTGTACTTAACTTGGAAAGGGATATAGGACTCACTGGTATTTTGTTGGTTCCAAGTGAGCATAATGCAGTTATATTCATACTTTTTCCTGATCACCAATTTTTGTATGAAAAGCTGCTTTGTATGAAGGAATATTACTATTATAATTCAAACATAAGGGAACCAATTTCCTGCTTTTCCCATAAAGAAAGAAAAAATTATCACTCAAAGACACACACACAAAAATCTGAATTTGTAAAACTGCATAACCTGCTTTATGTTCATATTGCATATTTATATTTTAAATTGAAAAAATATAACTCCAACAGGGGAGAAGACTGAACAGTAGCACTGATTTCACCTGCCTGTTCACTCAGCTATTGAGATGCTAGTTATTAATGAGAAAAATCTTTGGATTCAATGCAGTATGAAAGAAACTTCTAATTCCTTTATTTAAAAAAAAAAACCTGCACTGGCTTGATATGTTTCCAGGTACATTTCAAAGTGTTGGTGATAACTTTGAATACTAGGAACTGTCCTATGTATGAAGGGTCACTTTCAGAAGCCCTTTTGTATGCCCCCAGAAGATCCATTTACAGGTGGAATTACAGGGATTGGGCCTAGGCTTTGAAATTCCTTTTGAAGGTTTATCTAATCCAATATTCTGGAAAGTGATAAAGATACCACTTTTTAGAAAAGCTTCCAAAGATCCTTGATCCTTATTACTTGATGTTGTATATTTTAAAATGTTTCTAATTCACCTTTGTTGTATTTTATATCTTTGTGTTCTATAATAATATTGCAATGTTTCTTGTGGTGGAATTTAAGTAGAATGTAAATATTTTTCTACAGTGAATGCCTCTGAAGCAAGAAATACCCAAGAGCTGTGATAGCACAGCCACAGCGGTTAGAATATAATATTGCAGGCTAACTCTGCCGACCACCAGTTCGATCCTGACTGGTTCAAGATTGACTCAGCCTTTCATTCTTCTGAGGTTGGTAAAATGAGAACCCAGATTGTTGGGGACAATATGCTGACTTGTAAATTGCTTAGAGAGGGCTGTAAAGTGCTATGAAGCGGTATATGTGCTATTGCTTTTGCTATTGCTACTGTCACATGAAGTCTACCTAAGTTAATAATTTAAACATTGAGATATTTGATTCTGCTTGCTAAGATTCTGTACATACAACATACAGCTTCTCCTGGTCTTTATGGCAAAGATGCTTGAGATGATGGGTATTTTAGTCCGTGCCTGGCATTAACTATCCTGTAATCTGCAACTCTTACACTGCAAAAACATATGGACTACACAACTCGACCAGGGCAAAGCAATAGACACAATCTACATAGACTTCTGTAAAACCTTTGATTCAGTGGTACACAACAAACTACTCCTAAAACTAAAATCTTACGGTATCTCTGGACACCTGCATAACTGGATAGAAGCATTCCTGTCAAACAGACAACAAATGGTCAAAATTGGGAGCGTCCTATCAAATTTTGTACTTATCAACAGTGGTGGTCCCCAAGGCAGTGTTCTAGGACCAACTCTTTTCATACTCTACATAAATGACCTCTGTGATCATATTAAGAGCAACTGCGTTCTCTTTGCTGATGATGTAAAGCTATTCAACACCACAGACAATACTGCTACCCTTCAAAAAGATCTTGACTATGTATCAGAATGGTCAAACAAATGGCGATTTCAAATCTCAACAAATAAATACTCTGCCTTACATATTGGCAAAAAAAAATCAGAAAATAAAATACAGGCTGAATAGTCAAGACCTTGTTGATGATCCAAACTCAAGGATCTTGGAGTACTCATCTCCAATGATCTAAGTGCTAGAGCCCACTGTAACTACATAGCCAAAAAGGCATTAAGAGTTGTTAACCTAATCCTATGTAGCTTTTTCTCTGATAATATCACACTACTAACTAGAGCATACAAAACATTTGCTAGAGCAATACTCGAATACAGCTCATCAGTCTGAACCCTCCTTACGTATCTGATATTAGCACAGTTGAGAAAGTCCAGAAATACTCTACCTGACTCTGTGGTTTCTTCCCCAAACCCCAAAAACTTTAACCTTAGACTGTCTACTATTGACCTCACCCCTTTCCTAAGAGGTCTGTAGAGGGCATGCATAAGTGCACCAATGTGCCTACCGTCCCTGTCCTATTGTTTCTTTTATTTTTTTTATTTTTTTTATTTTTCTTATATGTATCCATGTATTCATAACAATGTTTTTACTTATACCTATTATCTTGTAAGCAATCGACAAACCAAATAAATAAATAAATAAATACCATGTTTCTCCAACAATACGGCCACCCCAAATAGGAAGACCCAGCATGTTTTCTAGGCATGAAATTAAATTAAATGAAATTAAGCCCCTCCCCACAAATTTAGGCCTAGTTTAAAACATGCAAAATTGGAGGGGAGGGCAGGGGGGAAACTTGCCTTTAACACTGCCCCGTGGGCAGCCACGCCTCATCACCAGCCACTCCTAACAGCTGATCATGGCCAAGCACGGAGTGCTTCCTATCCCTGCCAAGCGACTTTGCTGCAGACCCGGGTATGATGCTGGTTGCAGGCTGGGTCAGCAGGCGGGTGGTGGTGCGTGGATGTTGGCCTTGGCAGGACATTTTAAATCGCGATACCTTCGGCGCCTGCCTCTGCTGCTTCCTCCGCTGCTCTTGCTTTTCCTTTGCATTCCTCCACCAGCAGCGTTTCAACCGCTTCTTGGGCGGGGGAATCACCTCTGTGGCTTCCACAGTTCCTGCCGGCACGAGAACAGCGGCAATGCCGATGGAAACTTTGTAAGCCACAGAGGTGGTTCCCCCACCCGAGATGCAGCAGAAATGCTTCCATGTTTCCGCCAGTGCTGCCACTGTTCTCGTGCTGGCGGGAACTGTGGAAGCCACAAGGCGGCTTCCCCACATGAGAAGCAGCAGAAACACTTCCACAGTTCCGCCGGCGCTTCTGCTGTTCTCTCGCCAGTGCCGGCAGGAACTGTGGAAGCTATAGAGGCAGCTCCCCCGCCTGAGAAGCAGTTGAAATGCTGCTGGTGGAGGAAAAACAAGAGCAGTGGAGGAAATAGCAGCGGTGGATGCCGAAGGTCTTGTGATTTAAAGTGCCCTGCCAAGTTATATTAAATATACACAGCTCATAGAAGAATTTCAAATGTATTAAGATTGAAATCAAAGTTAAGGCCACATCCACACCACTGCCGCCCACCTGCTGACCTGGTGGGGGAGAGAAATTAATTCACCCCCGAAAAGACATCCTAGCCATTTTTTCGAGGCTCAAAAAAAAAAAAAAGACCTGGCCTTATTTTATGAGAAACACTGTAAATATATAAATATGAAATTGAGGGAGAAAGAAGGCAAAACGGTTTAAATCTGGATAATAAGTCAGGGTGATTTGAAGACACTACAGAGAAGATGAAAACTGGAAATACACTCAAATGGCTGTAGAATAATGAATTAAATTTTCCTAAAAGTGTGACAGCAAGAATAAGAAATTGGATTATTTAAATCGAGGAAATGAAATCCTTTTGAAATCCTTTATTTTATAAAGAGAGAAGCTATGCCCGGCTCCTTCCTTTTGCACACAGGGTATATCTCCTCCATGTTGTATTTAGTTTCAAGCAACTATAGCAGTTTGGACTGAACTGAAGTAAAATAGTAAGACTCTTAAATTTTCCTTTCAAAAATTTGCAAACAAGAAGTTACCAAAAAGTAAAAATGGAAGACTTCAATTAACTGGATGAGGAAGACTTTCACTCAAAGTATTACTACAGGCAGCTCCAATACAGGTATTTCTATTTCAAGTACACTGCTCAAAAAAATAAAGGGAACACTTAAACAACACAATGTAACTCCAAGTCAATCACATTTCTGTGAAATCAAACTGTCCACTTAGGTAGCAACACTGATTGACAATCAATTTCACATGCTGTTGTGCAAATGGAATAGACAACAGGTGGAAATCATATGCAGTTAGCAAGACATCCCCAATAAAGGAGTGGTTCTGCAGGTGGTGACCACAGACTACTTCTCAGTTCCTATGCTTTCTGGCTGATGGTTTGGTCATTTTTGAATGCTGGCGGTACTTTCACTCTAGTGGTAGCATGAGGCGGAGTCTACAACCCACACAAGTGGCTCAGGTAGTGCGGCTCATCCAGGATGGCACACCAATGCGAGCTGTGGCAAGAAGGTTTGCTGTGTCTGTCAGCGTAGTGTCCAGAGCATGGAGGCGCTACCAGGAGACAGGCCAGTACATCAGGAGATGTGGAGGAGGCCGTAGAAGGGCAAAAACCCAGCATCAGGACTGTTACCTCCGCCTTTGTGCAAGGAGGAACAGGAGGAGCACTGCCAGAGCCCTGCAAAATGACCTCCAGAGGGTCACAAATGTGCATGTGGCTGCTCAAATGGTCAGAAACAGACTCCATGAGGGTGGTATGAGGGCCTGATGTCCACAGGTGGGGGTTGTGCTTACAGCCCAACACTGTGCAGGACGTTTGGCATTTGCCAGAGAACACTAAGATTGGCAAATTCGCCACTGGCACCCTGTGCTCTTCACAGATGAAAGCAGGTTCACACTGAACACACGTGACATGGTCTGGAGAAACCGTGGAGAACATTCTGCTGCCTGCAACATCCTCCAGCATGACCGGTTTGGCAGTGGATCAGTAATGGTGTGGGGTGGCATTTCTTTAGAGGGCCGCACAGCCCTCCCATGTGCTCTCCAGAGGTAGCCTGACTGCCATTAGGTACCAAGATGAGATCCTCAGACCCCTTGTAAGACCATAAGCTGGTGCAGTGGGCCTGGGTTCCTCCTAATGCAAGACAATGCTAGACCTCATGTGTCTGGAGTGTGTCAGCAGTTCCTGCAAGACGAAGGCATTGATGCTATGGACTGGCCCGCCTGTTCCCCAGACCTGAATCCAATTGAGCACATCTGGGACATCATGTCTCGTTCCATCCACCGATGCCACGTTGCACCATAGACTGTCCAGGAGTTGGGGGATGCTTTAGTCCAGGTGTGGGAGGAGATCCCTCAGGAGACCATCTGCCACCTCATCAGGAGCATGCCCAGGCATTGTAGGGAGGTCATAGAGCCACGTGGAGGCCACACACACTACTGAGCCTCATTTTGACTTGTTTTAAGGACATTATATCAAAGTTGGATCAGCCAGTAGTGTTTTTTTCCACTTTAATTTTGAGTGTAACTCCAAATCCAGATCTCCATGGGTTGCTAAATTTGATTTCCATTGATAATTTTTGTGTGATTTTGTTGTCAGCACATTCAACTATGTAATGAGCAAGGTATTTAATAAGAATATTTCATTCATTCAGATCTAGGATGTCTTCTTTTTGTGTTCCCTTTATTTTTTTGAGCAGTGTAATTAAAGAGACAGTTTCTATGATAGCTTACAACGTAACAATTTTGAACCTCACAGATCTCCAGTGCAAAGCAACTGGACATCATTATAAACTTTCTCAACCGATCCTGCACCTTCTTCACCTATAAGGAAAACTGTGATTTGGAGAATCAAAGCTCCATTCTTAATATGTTCTTGTTAAGAGACATTAAAGAATATACAGAAAACAACAGATACTTGCCAACATTCTTAGGGTTCACGATTAACCCGGAAGGTACCTTCATCTAGGTCCTATCAAATTTTATCCTGACATTTGTCTGATTCATTTTGTACTTTAAAAGACACAGCAATAATTTTATTATTTATTTTTTTCCAGAAAGGAACTGTCATCAGCACAACTTTATTAATATCATAGAAGATGTATGTGCGCTTGCATAAGAATGTGAGTAGAAATATTTCTAAAAATGCTTTGATTGTTCATTGATGGTATTTAAAATATTTTTAAAATTGGTTGGCTGTTACAAAATCAATTTGTATAGTCACCCAGAATCACTGATTTGATATTGGTGCTCATACTAAATACATACATACATACATACATTACATAAATACATATTTCAGTATTATTGATGGCAATGGAGAGCCACAATAGCATAATGGTTAGAGGACTGGATGTGACTCAGAATCTAACTTCATTTAGTCATCAGGCAAATTAAGTTTACTTGATCCAACTGCTTCCTTCCAGACTTATAGTGACATAATGGAAGGGAGAAATGTAAGAAGATGCCATATTTCAGGAAAGGCCGGACTTTGATCAAATCACCTCCCTGAAACAGCTTTGTGAATTACAGTGGAGAATCTGCTTCAAATGAATAAATTGAATCAGCAGCAAACTGAATCAGCAAATCGCTTGGCAGGTCCTATATATTTTCTCCTAATTATGAAATTGTTCCAAACAGCATACAATATTTCTCATGAAGAAGCTACAGACAGACATATATTAATTATGAAGTTGCTACAGACAGCATACAATATTGCAATTTCACTTCCATCTATACAAAACATTGTGTGGAATAGCGGGTTTTCTGGCTTTGACAGAAATGATCAACTGAAGGCTTTCATTGTATATACACATCACAATATTCCATTTTGTGTTCCTTCCCCTCCTCTGGAAGGTATCAATCTCATAAGATTTTCAAAGAATTAAACTTTACAACAAAGGTAGTTCTCAACTTATCTCTATTTGTTAACAATGTCTGGAATTACGACAGCCGTCATAAATGCACTTGCAGCCCATTTGTTGTCTCACCATTACTACTCCCATGGTCATGTGATGGCAATCTGAGTGTTGGTAAATTTGTTCACACTTATAATCAGTTGTCAAGGGCCCACAATCAATGTGGTGAGGATTTGTAATTTTCTCTGCCAGCTTCCCCAGAAATTCAATGTTGCCTGCATAAGTTGGAAGCTTAATTTTAGTGGCAGGTTTTTAATGTTTTCATAAATATATGTATTGATGTTTTATTATTGATGTTGTTTTACTTGTTGATTGGAAACAGCCCAGAATTTGATATAAGATGGGTGGCTATATAAATGTTTTAATTAAATAAATGTTTCATTTTATGAAGTATTAGTAGGAGTAATAGTAATTTAGTTGTAATAGTACTAATTTATTAATAATAATAATATATTAGAAATAATTTAGTAATAGTAATGATTTTAGTATTATTTGTTGAGCGTTATTAAGGATTGATCATACTTACTAGTGATTGATAATACTGATACTTGATTATAATGACTAAGCTTATAGGCTCATTTTTAATTGTTTCTAAGAACAGGAGGTAGAAAAGCAACAAATGCCATTTTCTCTGGACCAGCCTTTTGCTGTGTGGCATTTTATCTCATTGAGGCAGCCTAGATTTTTGCCAACAAGCCACAGTTTTGACATATCCAATGAACATTTCCATTTAATCATGCATGACCATTTCCTGGCAATATCTTTTCTTTATCTTGTCCCTGAGAAATTATTTTGATGGCATCCTCAGTTTTGTGAGTTTTAGGTTGCCCTGAGTTATACTGTTAAAGTATGTTTTCCTTTTAAGCCCACCAGGGGCACTTTCAAGGTGTATTGAATGTGACATGCTTTACTATGCAAATAACTTATACAGACAGAATCAGCCCAGCAACTGTGGTCGTCTTTAAGTTGTGTGAGCCCCCCTCTTCTGTTCTCTGGGCATTCTTCTTTTCCTGGCTCTCCTACAAGCCCAACTTTCAACATTTCAGAGTGGTGTCAGGTTTAGAAAGAAACACATTCTGTTGCTATCATGGAAAGTGGGAGAGTAGAACTTTGTTAAACCCAGCACCTATGCAATACCTGCTTAACAGTTGGCATGGCTCTCTTGTCAGCATGGCTTTGGAATTCTGCAAGTTTGTTAAGTGGGCATGTTTAAGTATGGAATTTTGAAAAAAAAAAAAGGTTGAGAATCACTAAAAGCAGGAAACCAAGGTCTAGACCTTTATCAGAACATCCACATTCCATTGAACAACTGAGATAGCCCTCCAGAGATAGCAATGAGACACATGTTTTCCTACTTTACTTGAAATCTTGCCAGCAATGACAAAATCCTCTTTATGGGCCAAACTCACTAAACAGCCATGCCAACCATCCTTTCACATCTTAAAACAATGATTAGAGGCAGCAAAAGACATCACTCTAAAAGAATGACCAAAATGAACTTTCTTCAATATCATTCCAAGTTAGGCCTTTCAAAGAAGCATGAAGAAAACTCAAGAGTTTCTAAAGCAACTACTGAAATTTTATTTTCCACATCTGTTCAGCACCATTTAAGCTTTATATTGGATAATTTGTATAATGGTCTCCATTCCTCTTTCCTTCTGTTTCTATCTTAGAAGAGTTTAAGGTAATAGTTCAAAAGTTTATTCTGATGAAACCTTGAAGATAATTCTATTGAATGCTGGCAGAACAGATGTCCTTGAAAGAACCTGACATTCCTCCCATTGTTATTCCATTCTGCCAAAAAATGAAGCTGTTGAAGGTATTTTGATGCTTCCCCAATATAGCCTGTGAATGCTTTTTTTAAAGTGAATCTCAAAACCAGATGATTTTCCCTTAAAACCTAACTTGCAGAATACAACTGAATTATCCCCTCTTTGAATCTTTCATTCAAATTGAATTACGAGTTAATTCACACAGGCTTACTGTGTATGCTGTTCTGAGCACCTTAATATAGTATAGTAACTAACATTGTTGTTCCTAGATACTCATGAAATTTCTCTCTGAGGTTACTATTTATTTGTCTGTCCTGAATTAATGGCAAGGATCAGTACAGTTAATGAACAGATCACATAGTAAATGGAATGATAAAGCCAAGCCACTAAAAACAAATGGAATCAAGGGAGGAAAGGTAGAAAATAGGTCAAGGTAAGTTAACAGATACTTTTCATTAACTTTTCTTTGCTAAAAAATCTCTTAAAATAGGAAGCATTCTTAACACAACTGAAATTATTCCAAGATAATAGAGAGTTTGGCCAAGCCTCAGATCTGACTGAAAATATCTTAGAATGAAAAGTATGATTATTTATCTTCTTTCACATTTAAAGGCCAGTAAAGTAGTTCCATACACAGCAACAGTACACAGATGGAGCACTGATTACATGTTTGATTGGTTGCAACCTTACAAATGAATTCCTAATTGAAGTTACCATGGAAAGGTTAACTAGAACTTAATCTAAGATTCTGATAACACCACTGGAGGTTTCTTATAATTCTGAATATTATGAGTTGGGCTGAGATAAGGGGAAATGGATGCAGCTGAATTCAGCACAAGTCCTTAGCTTTCAGGTTTTCTGGCTTTCCACCTTTCCCTATATAATTGCACTTCTTTTACAAAGTCAGACATAGTAGGTTTCTGGGCAAAGATTATTTTTAGGATCCAATTGTTTTATTTAGGACTTTTTCATCATTCTTGGTAGTCATGTAAAAAAAACTTCCATTTTTTTTTGTTTCCAATACATGCATTAATTCAAAAGATCTTAAATATTAATATACAATTGAGACCAGAGATATTTCTCTTGGGATTGATAGACAAACAGTTGGAAAAAAAACCCCATGGAACTTTGTTTCTACATAGGACAACAGCAGTAAGACACAATGACAGAAGGAATAGAAGAGCCACTGTGGTGCAGTGGTTAGAATACAGTACTGCAGTCTACTTCTGCTGATTACCAGCTGCCAGCAGTCTGGTAGGTCGGGTCTCACCAGCTCAAGATTGACTCAGTCTTCCATCCTTCCAAAGTGGGTAAAATGAGGACCCAGATTATTGGGGGCTGACTCTGTAATTTGCTTAGAGAGGGCTGTTAAGCACTGTGAAGCAGTATATAAGTCTAAGTGCTATTGCTGTAGTAAAGTTGTTGGACCAGACTCAGATGGCAAAATTGACCACTTTGATTAGAGAAAAGACAATAATTTTAATACTGAAAATACATTCGTTCTGGACTTCTTGCTTGAAAGAAAAAATAAGAATTATGACATATGGATTTGATTGGAAAAATGGTTGATTGGAAAAAATTAAAGTTATGTTGGATACTTAGAGTAACAGTTTAATGTAAATTTATATTGTAAAAAAAGTCAGAAATCATTTCTTTGTATTTCATTTGCACGTTTGGCTTTGCTTCCTGTTTAAATTTTTATTCTTTTTCTTCTGCCTTTATTAGTTTTTGTTAATTTTTATCTCTAGTTTATAAAAAATCCAGTGGTTTTGTTGAAATGAAAAATAAATACCAATAGAAAAGAATGCTTGTAATTTAGAGTTGAACTGGGGAGATCCTTGTGCTTACTGAGCTTGGTATTTTTGCTTGCACTGATCATCCTTGCACTGAAGATGCTACCTAGTTTGCTAATGAAATATCTGCAAGCAAATTGGACCACCATTTGTCTGAAATGGTATAGGGTTTTTTGCCTGAGCAGTGGGTTGGACCAAAAGATCTACAAGGAACCCTTCCAACTCTGTTATTCTATTCCATTCCATTTCCATTCCATTCCATTCCAATGACTAAGCTCAGTGAGCACCAAGGACTCCATGGAAAAATAAGTGCCATGAGATTGCGATGCAAGTTGAGCCTCTTACTTAATTGCAAAATGCATGTTCATGTGAGGTACAGCTTGCAACACAACCTCATGATAATAGTTTCATCATCTGTTTTCCTTACCTCCTCCCATGGATACCCATGCTATGGGAACAGTCTGAGAAAAAGCAGTCACTGTGGATTTTCATTTAACTTTATGTTCTTTTAATGTTTCCCATTTGCTGTAATTGTATACATTGTTCCTAAACTGAGCTAGTTCAGTTTCTTGGAGCCAATCCAAATAAGAGCTGAGGCAAGGAAGATCTATAAAATGCAACTTGTCCTACAATCCAAGGACTCTGCTTTGTTGTTTGAATATACAATATTAGCCCATGTAAACAGGTGCTTACTGAACATGGATAAATTACCCCAAATTGGGTAAAAGTGGTTTTTCTTTGGGTAACATGCTAAGCCATTACCTAATCACAACAGGGACATTTAAACTGACTTAAAGTGTTTTCTCCATTAGGTTAAAAAAGGTTTTTTTTGATAACTGGTTTTTGGTAAGGAAGGCAAATGTTTGGGAAGCACTGATGGAAATCATTGATTTCATTAAAGCTACAAAAATACACACCCTTTGTTCCCTCTCCTGCTTATAATACTCCAGCAATGAGAATAACAGAAATATATCTACTTAAGCTGGATAGTCTAATGAAACACTGGCATTCTGTGTTAGCTATTCAGTATTTTTCTTTCCATCTCTAGAGAACCTGGGGAGCCAAAGAGACCCAAGGTTTACACATCAGCATAACACTGTTCTAATCTTTTTTCTTTCTTTCAGTGTTCAGAAGAGGAGAATCCAACCACATGCTTCTAATAGTGGCCCTGCCTCCATTCCCAAATAAAACAACAGTGTTCTTGATGGTAGCTGGGTTTCATTAGCAGAGGGCTGATGATGAGCAGCGTGAAACATTCCATATGCAGTGAAAAAAAACATTATATCAAAAAGCTTTTGAGGCAAAGGAAGTGATGGGATAGTGTTAACTTGGGAAAGCTTGAAATTATGCAATTCTGTTTCTGAATAGCCTCTTAGAATGTGCCAATCTGATTACAAATACCAAATTGATGAAATAAATTTCTGTATAGAAAAGAGAAATGGAGACAAATCTCCACAGGTACGAATCTTAATTGTGGTGGACAAAACAAAATGGTCTCCTTTCTCTGTTTCCAGACAACACATCTAAGCTGTGAATTCATTCAACAGCATTCAACAACGTAGCAGAAAGCCTGGAAGGATGAAAGTTGAGTGTCTTCACCAATTTGTGAAGCACAACTTTTGGGCTTTTAACAAATATGGGACAAAGGGAAATACAGACAGAGGAACATCTCTTATAATTGTGTTCCATACTTGAGAAACTCAATATATTGAAGTTCTGTCTATTAAAGGTGGTTTCTTACTTGGGAACTGGCAACAACCTAAAGCTGGCCATCTCCACAGTTCCAAATGGAATTTATTAAACCTGAGAAAAATATGAAGAACAAATATAATATAATATAATATAATATTCATATATATCATTGATGTACCTATATTCAATGTGCAGTTGAGAAGACTAGATATATATATATCTGCCGACATATTATGCTCAGAGTTGCCTTGCCTTCATGCAGTATGTATTTCATTGAACACTTATAGATAAGCCAATAATTTAGGCTGATTACTATCAAGTTTTTACTCAGCTATCTGGACTGGAAATAGTTCAATAATTCAGAACTTCTGAGAAATAAATGGTATTGTAGAAAAACAAGAGCTAGATGCTAATCTCTTTTGGATAGGGGATACAATTTCTATCCTTTTCTTATTTTTTGGTTTCTTAGGTAACTTAGGAACTAACTTTTATATTTACATATATTATCTGTCTTCTATCAGTAAAATCCATATTTAGGGCAACGAACAAGTGGGTGCCATGGTAGAACAGCTAACCTCATGGGTGAGAAAGCAAGGGGCTGACCATGCTTCCAATTTAAATCTAGAAACGCTGAAGACATGAGAAATCAAGACCTTTATTTTTATGGAGTACTTCTGAATAAAGACATTTCTTTGCAAATAAATTCCAGGTTCTGAGCATATCTATACTTAAGAGGCAGTTATGTTGCTGCTATTCTGTGTTCATGCAAGCTTGATTACATGCTGGTTTACAAAATCCTATCTGGACTGAGATACTTTGGCAACAAATTTACAAGATATCCATTCTCAACTGCAGGATTTTATGTTCCCCTATTGAACAGATCTCCTGCTGTGTTCTCACATCTCTTTCTCCTTCAGAAAAGCAACTGCCAATCACTTTTTTCTCCTGTGGTCAGTCTTCCTGAAAATATATGCTTTGTGGGTATTACATACATACATGCAAACACAGAGAAACATATATGCAAGGTTAATTCATCAAAATGTCTACACATGCAGGCATGTGAACAGCTTAAAACAAGAATTCTTTTGCATCCTTAAAAAGTTTGAAACCTGGCAGGCATGCAGAGGGAGGGAGGGAAGAAGGAAGGAAGGAAGGAAGGAAGGAAGGAAGGAAGGAAGGAAGGATACTTTTGATATGTGTGCTGCATGCTAACAGAAGAAAATTGGTCAATCTGCATCTCTAGCAGTTTGATTTGCTGTGCTGTTATTAAAAATACAGCATATCGGACAGAAGAGAAAGGAGGGGTCAGCATAAGCAGATTAAAAAACATTAACAAAGCACAATTTTAAAATGAGGTTATCATTTTCCTGTAGTTGCCAGATAAAAACCAAGTGCTATTGTTTTTATTTGGTGAGAAAACAGATCTTTGCAGTGCAATCAAGATAAAACTGGATGTCCCAGACAAAATTATTCAGAACACACAAGGAAGCATAGTAAGAATACAGAATGACAACATTAAGATATGTATAGTGGGAGACAAAGGTTTCTGAACCACTAGGCATAAAACTCAGCCTTAGTGATCTTATGCAGGCTTCCACAGGTATCCATGAAATCAGTGGCCTATATTAACATGGGAGAGGTAAGGAAGGAAGAATTATCATATTATATTCAACACTGATGCATTCATTTGTACTGCTTTCTATCATAGTTAGATCTTGGTAAAATGTCTATAAAAAAATACTAAATTTGGTATTCAAACAGAATACCAAACAGTTATTTTACAAACATCACAACATATAAACAGTAAACAGATCTGCCTGCTACTTTACTCACTACACACCTGTGTACATAGAACAGATTCTGCCAGGCTGCCAAAGGAGAATAACAAAGGCAGAAATAAAAGATTCTGGAAGCAGAAATTCCTTTGTGTCTGGGTCCCAAACTTTACAGCCAAAAGACCAAAGCCAGTGTCCAAAAATAACATAGAAGAGGGAGGTGAACTATCAGATATATTGTTCAGTGCATATGAATGGGAATACAGGAAGAAGCCCTGTTTAGTATTGCCTCTCTTGGATGAGTCCACAATTCTTCTGTAGGAACAGACCATGCAAGCCTTGATGCTTCCATTCAAACCCAATCTTGATACAATATCGGTATTGCCACATGTTTTAAGGAACAGGATAAACTCTGATGCTGTTTCTCTAGAAACATAATACCTTGCCCAGGAACTGTACATGGCCTGCTTATCTGTTCTTTTTGATTAAAAACCAACCTACCCACAATAGAATAATCACGCAAAGCTTTCTCAAAAGTTTTTGAAAAATTCTAGGCCATGGAGAAGAGTCGGGTTGGAAGCAGCCATTTCCGCTCGGCTTTTATCCACAAAACTATTCTATAAAACATTTTATAAGTACTAGAGATGGATCTGTTACCTCATATTATTTTTTAAAAATGGGTAGAAGGGGAAAAAAGGAGGGGACAGGAGAAAAGTTAGGCGTGTTCAGTTCTTCTTTTTCCCATCATTTCCCTCCTCAAAAATTTCATCTTCCAGTAACTGAAGACTGAATGAGGCAAAATATACAGATGATTGCATTTCTCATGTAGCTTCTTCTTAAATATCTATATTACTTTGGCAAGATTTATTGCTTTTCTGTTATTCAAACTGTAGCAGTGATTTAAAATTTAAATTGCTGGATATGACTGACGCCTATTTGCCAATATGCTATTTCATAGTGGGTATACATATAGCTATTAGGGAGGGAATTAGAAAATCTAACAGCATCATATCTGACAATAAAATTGAACTCATCAAAGGAAACGGGTGATCTGTGGATTCTAAGTTTAATTTTATTTTGCATCCAAGCAGTCACTTGATGCTGCTAATACAACCAAGAAATATTGCTGGTTAAGGATCATGACTTTAAGGGAAGGATGCTCATTAAAGGAAGAATCTGATGCCCTCTACAGCAAATTATCACTAAGTGTAGATTTATGTCCTACCTTTCTTCCAGGAGTCAAGGCATTGGATATCTGATTTTTTTTATCATATATGTTGCTTACAGGAAACCTGGATTAGGAGCTGAGCACTTATGTTAACAAGTACATACAATGCTATTGATGAACTTAAAGAAATAAACAACCTAGGCTTTTGGGCTACGTAGGAGATTTTAGTGATCATAAAGGCATCCAGAAGCACTGGTGCCTATAATCATAGAAGCAACAATCCACTCATTAAAAACCATGTAATTTTGTGACTCTTATCCTTCAGGGTTTTGTTTTGTAGTCCTGTGATTATTGCCATTTGGATTCAAAGTGTTCTCAAACAGGGAACGCTGCATAGATGTATTGTTAGATGGGATGAGTCATAAACTGCCAAGTTAGTATAGCCCATAATTGAGTTTCACATTACCAGCTTTATGGAAGAAGAGTTTATACAGGTGGTCCTCATTTAGTGACCACAATTTGGACTGGAAACTCAGTTGTTAAGCAAAATAGTTACTAAGAAACTAGAAACATCAAGGTTTTACAATATTACTGCAGGCTTTACAGACCTGCAAAGGATGTAAATGCAAGGGCTGATCACAAAGTTACTTTTTCATTACTATTATCAGTGGGAAGGGTCACTAAATGAGGTGGGCACTAAACAAGGACTATCTGTGTGTCTGAAAGGTGAGTCGTGGCAACTGGATTTCTTTTCTTCCTTGGTTTGCAAAGCTTTGCTGCTTATCCCAAAAAGAAATAGTCCAGTCACCATGACTCAACTTCCAGACAACCCTACCTGGACGATTAAACAGATAAACAGATAATCAGAGTTGGAAAGGACCTTATAGGTCATCTAGTCCTACCCCCCACCCAAGTGGGAGACCCTACACCATTTCTGACAAATGGCAGTCCAATCTCTTCTTGAAAGCCTCAAGTGATGACACTCATACAACTTCCGAGGGCAAGCTATTAAGAATCTACAAGTGTGAGTTCAAGTTGCAAACAGCCATGAAGGGCCCAAGTTTGGATAAATTGCCCTTCAAAGAGGGAAGCTATTTTGAAAACATCTTGTTAAATCTATCTAAGGCTGTGAGATTTCCTATAGACTTAATATCAGGATTAAATGTGATTTATTTCATCATGAGATGATGTGGCTGAGGGACTAGGAATCTAGAAGTGGACATTCATTATCCCATGCACTCAGAAGCAAGACAGTGAACAAGGAAAAATAAATTTCTATCAGAATTTATTTTAGGATAATCTACTTTGCCCAGAAAAAATGTAGAATCTGTGAGGCAAAGCACTGGGTTAAAGTTCACCTGTTAACAAACACTATAATACTGTTGCATACAATAGACAGATGTATATATTACTGCACATACATATGCATTTTGCAAGGAAAAAGTTGTGCTTTGCAAACATGCAGCATATCATGCCCTTGGTAGAGTCGGACTCTGAGGGAGAGGAGGAACAGCCACAGGGAGTGAAAGTGTGGCTGTGGAGGTTTTGGAGGAGGCTGGGGCAGGGCAGAGGCCATCTGGGCAGTCAGAGGAAGAACCAGGCCCATCTTCTCTGTATCCTAGGACACGCAGGGAGGAACAGAGACGGCAACAACTTGGCTTACGAGAGACAAGGAGGTCATGATCCTCCTCATTGGTTGCAGCTGGGGATACTAGTATATATGAGAGACTATTACAACACAGTGTTGCCAGAAGCAAAGTGTGTTTTATTTTGGGCTGAAATTATCTTGGTTGGTGTCCTTCCAACAGACTGTGCCTTGTTATCTCCTTGAATTTGGTAATTACTTATCCTAGTCCGTTGTGGAAATTTCATCATTGTAGTTTGTTTGGCTTTTTATTTCACCGCTATCTGCTCATTAAGTTCGGACTGCATAGCTTTTATTTTTGAGTATGTTTTATCTCCAACTGAGAACTATTGAACAGTGGGGCCAAGTTGGAGGCATTAAAGGACATTTATTTACATTTTGGATTTTGTTACGTTTCTGTTACACTCCGAGTCATCACACGGCATGAACAGTGGCAGCATGATTAGACATAATTCCTTCCAATCTGGGTTGGTCACTGGGACCAGAGGTTTACTCTTCGGAGCTTTCAGACTCATGCTGGAGCCAATCCTCAGGGAATTTCTCTCTCACTAGAATGGAATTCCTTCCTTAGGCATTCACAAACTGATAACCATATATTTATGATAAGAAAAATATAGAGATGGACATGCATTAATGATGACTATATGCAGTAAAGAAAGTAGTGAGCCTAAGTCATCTAGGCTGTCATTAAATGTAAGTACACATCCATCCCTTTCTGAATCAGGATGCACTTCGCACGGTCACATCTGCCCTTGTCATCTCCTGCCTAGACTATTGCAATGCTCTCTACATGGGGCTCCCCTTGAAGAGCATCCGGAGGCTCCAGTTGGTGCAGAGTGCAGCCGCGTGGGTAGTCTTGAGGGCTTCCTGGAGCTCTTCCCGGTGGTCTTCTGGGTGCGATTCAAGGTGCTAGTGGTCATCTTTAAAGCACTCCATGGCTTGGGGCCTGGGTACTTACGGGACCGCCTGCTGCCACCATTGTTCTCCCATCGGCCAGTGCACTCCCATAGGGCAGGCCTCCTCAGGGTGCTGCCAGCTGGACAGTGCCGGCTGGCGGCCCCAAGGGTGCGGGCCTTCTCTGTGGGAGCATCCTCCCTCTGGATCGAATTACCCCGGAGATGAGGACCATCCCTGACCTATTAACCTTCCGGCACGCGCTGAAGACCCACCTATTCCATCAAGCCGGTCTGGCCTAGAGTTACTTGTAGGGTTTTTTAATTGATTTTAAACTGATTTTAAATGGTTTTAGTTTTTAACACCTTTGACTGTTTTATCTTCCAGACACCTATTTAATCTTTTTAACTTCATTTTAAGGATTGTATTTATGATTGTATTATATTTGGCTGTAAACCACCCCGAGTCCCGTTGGGAGAGGGGAGCGGTATATAAAATTGATTAATAAATAAAATAAATAAATCTGAGAGCGAATGGAGGCTTCATTAATGCAGTAGCAGAGCTGTGGGAATCTGGGAGGAATCTGGGAGCTGAAGGAATCTGGGAGCAAATGCAATGCCAAGAGCTGAAGGAATCTGGGAGCAAATGCAATGCCAAGAGTTTAGCCATGCTGACTGAAGGGAATTCTGTTTCCTATGCTTAGTAATGCTCATAGGACTCTTCCCTAGATGGAGGGACTCTGCCACAGTACTGGCAATATAAAAAGCCCAACATCACAACAAATCAGCCTAAGAAACTAGAAATGAGCAAATCTGACAATCTTGACTCAATTTCTTATTCTACCAATAAAAAAAATATGATCCATATTTAGCTTTATAAATCTTACATTTTACATTATTATTAAAACTGCGCATATAGTTTGAAGCAGTGTGTACATTTCATAAATGAAAAACACATTTAAAAAATTCAGCTTTGCAGCGGTCACTCAGATTTTGCAGCCCAGATTTGGTAGCCTTATTCATAAAACAAACTACAGTATTGCATATGACAATGTGTGAAACTGGGACGTATTTCATTTATCCTTTGAATCCTCACTGCAATTTGTATATTCTCTGTAATTCTTCTTTAATCAAACTTTTAGCTCTGTGGAGATTGAATAAACAGTTAACTAGAAAAGGAATTCAGGAACTGGACTCAACTATTCCCCAAGTACTGTATAAGTAAAGCAAGAAGTGAAATTAGGAGATTGATGCCTGTACAAGAATTTATTTCAAAGACATTTTATTTTGCTATTTGTTTGCTTCAACTACTAAACAGGTGCTGCTTAGTAGAATTATAATAGCTTTCCCATAGACCTGATGTTTATATCTCAGGCATTTTTAAGAAAACAGCCAGCCAGCCAGCCTTTAATCCACATAAGAACCAATATCCTATTCATACACTCTTTTTCTTTCTCCTTTTTTGCAAGACTGCCAAGCAATTCCATTCCAGAGTAGTAGAAATTGGAAACATAACTTCACTCTGAGGAACAGTAATCCATTCTACAAATTCTGTGACCTGGAGTGCCCATTAATCTGAACTGCAGATTTCCAGATTTTTGAGCTGTCTATAAGATTTAAGGATCTGAAAATCAGGCTGAGCACAGCTTTTAAAAGAAGTACTTCAGAACGCATGGAAGCACGTAAGAAACGCCTCTTTTTGAATCACTAAAACACTGGGGGGTTTTCCTCAAAATTTGCAGGGCTTCTTTAGAAGTTTCTCCCAGCTGTCTCTGCAAAGTCAGGTGGCTGTATGTCCACACAGATGTGAAGACAGGAAGAAGCAGCTTCTGAAACACTGTTATTTTATACCTTAAACTCTAATTCTTGTAACTTAATGTGATCACCTTATGGTACAGTGAATTATTTTTCATGAAATCTATGACAAGATCAAAATACAGCCTGCTATTTTTAGTTTAGTTTTATTTGGTATCACAATATTTGAATCATATTTCTAATATCAATAGTAAGAAAAATTCTTACAGTTAAATTTTGTAATAGAATATTACAACTCTATGTTAACAATGTGTATGATGGTTTTACTAATTAATGATTTTTCTTAATTTATTTTATTATTTTTTACTTTAAATTCTTATTCTTGAAATGGTTGTAATTGTTTAGAATCCCATTTTTGCTTATCTGTCATATATCATGAAGAAAAAATAACATAAATCTTTCCAAGTTTCATTACAGTTCAGTTTATAAAAGCCATATACTGATACAGTAGAGGAATGAGTAACAAATCACTGTGCTTACCATTCATAAATTTTCATTTCTAAAGGGAGTATAAATCCAGAGTGACTTTACATAGCTGCTTTTTTCAATTGCAAGATTACGGACCATTTTGATAAAAAAAAGAAATGTAAATAGCTCTCATCCAATATGGCAGGTTTCTTGCTCTCCTATCTTTTTTATTATATCTATCTCTATCTATCTCCTACCTTTAGTATTTTACAAATAACTCAAGGCAGCAAACATACCCAACTTACCTTCCTCCTCCTATTCTCCTTACAACAAAAACCCTGTGAGGTGGATTGGGCTGGGAGTGACTGACTGACCAAAATCGCCCAGCTGGCTTTCATGTGCTTTCTAAAGTCCTGCTTAATAGTGACAGTCACAATTTTCAACTCCTGAAACTGAATTTCTAATGTAAAACCTGAAATACCAAAGATACCATGCTCGATGACACCTATTCTCACACCTATCGTGATCCACCTGCTTTGCTTTGCTTTCATTATTTCCTTTCATTTGCTTTCATTGAACGCTAAATGAGAAATTAGTGTGCTGATTCATCATCTATTTCCAAAACTTCTTTCCATGTATCCCTAGAAGAATTCATGGGATAACATATCTCAGTTGATTGAATCCTGGTACTATGAAAATGTGTCCACCCATCTAGGAAAAAAGGCAATAAACAATAAGTTGGTAGAGAGTCTTTCGAAAAGCTAAAAGATGATTAGGGGACTGAAGGCTAAAATATATGAAGAACAATTGCAGGAATTGGGTATGTCTAGTTTATTGAAAAGGAGGACTAGTGATAACAGTGTTGCAATATCTAAGGGCTGCACAAAGAAGATGGGAGTCAACCTATTCTCTAAAGCAGGGGTCGCCAAGCTTTTGAACCTCAGGGACCACCAAACTCATAATTTTAGATCCCAGGGATCATTAACTGGTTCTGTGGGTGTGGCCTAATTTGTGGGTGTGGCTTGGTGGTCATGTGACTGGCTGGGCATGGTTTGTATGTAAATATTATAAATATTTATATAAATATTGAATTTTTTATAAAAAAGAGCAACTTTTACCCAAAATCAGGCAAAGCAGGCAGGCAGATTGAGTTGCTCACAGAATCACAGATTCATTCAAAAATCTATCTATCTGCCATTGGCTAGCTCAGTCTGCCACATAAAATTAACTCACATCACACCATGTATATAAAAATTGAATTTTTTATTTAAAAAAGCAACTTTTATCCAAAATCAGGCAAAGCAGGCAGATTGAGTTGCTCACAGAATCATTCAGTGATCTATCTATCTACCATCGGCTAGCTCAGTCTCTCAAATTTGCTTGCTGTGAGTCTGCACTGAATTTGCTTGCAAACAAACCTTCAGTCCTAAGTGAGGTTTGGCTGTGTTTAGCTAGAAAGCAAGAAATCCAACCATTTCCTGCTTCCTAGCTAATCTAAATCTCCCAGCGCAGCAGAACAAATGATGGTCAGAAAAAGGAAAAATAGCAACTTAGCAAACAAGTTTGCCGGGTAAGGAGTGAGTGGGTGGGGAGGGTTCCCGCGGGCCATGTGGGCTGAGCAGCTTTGTGTTTCTGCGCAGCCTGGATTAATTGCTTTGGGGGGGGGTGCTCTGGGGATGAGATTTCTCTGCGGCCCACCAAAATTTGGTTGGCGACCGCTGCTCTAAAGCACCTGAAGGTAGGACAAGAAGCAATGGATGGAAACTAATCAAGGAGAGAAGCAACCTAGAACTAAGGAGATATTTCCTGACAATGAAAGCAATTAATCAGCAGAACAGTTTGCCTTCCGAAGTTGTGGGTATTCTGGAGGTTTAAAGATGAGATTGGGCAACCATTTATCTGACATGGTATAGGATTTCTTGCTTGATCGGGGGAGTTGAACTAGAAGACTTCCAAGGTTATTTCCAACTCTGTTATTCTGTTAAATAGTATATACTAGTGAGAAACAGCAAAATCATCTATTGGTTTTCTAGTAAATGCTGTTTTGTTAGTAACTAAAGAATGCCATCATGGTTGCTAAGAGATGTAATGTTTGATTCATTAAAGATTTTAAGATGGTTGTGTTGTGACTACAAGTAATTTATTCCACTTTTCAGAAGATATCACAACATTCACAAAACATTCTTCTGGATTAGCTGTTCAAGATTTATTTATCTATTTCACTTATTAAATTTCTACAGCCCTCATCTCATCTAAGTGATTCTGGGCAGTTTACAATAAAAACATACAGTACTATAAAAACATGATAAAACAAAATTAAAACAACGTTAACTTAAGATGTTAAAAAGTTAAACAAAGAAAAAAAAGGAAGGACCATCTTCAAATCATCAACCACCCCCAGGGTTGAATATCACTCTTGGACCAAATGCCAATTGTTAGAGCCAGATCTTGATACTCTTCTGGAAAGCCAGACGAATGGGGCCGATCTCATCTCTGGGTAATGGCAGAAAAGGGTGTCCATTGTCAAATAGCTGCAAGAGGCAAAGATGCAGACTGTATAAGATAACATGCTTTGGGCTTCTTTTATTTTCAAAAGCAAAGATTGGAAAGAACAGAGTTTTTGGTTGAAAGACATTTTGGGAAATTTTGGACTGCGGCAACTTCAGAAATGCAAAAAACCCCAGGAAGTGAGAAAAGAAGAACTTGGGAAGACCAAATTCAGAAGGTCTGTATATGTATCTTTACTAAGAATAGTGTGGTGGAAATGCATGCAAGGATCTTATCAAAACAACTGAAGAGATCCAAACAGCAGTTTAATTGAATGCAGTGTGCCACTGGACTCTGTGCCTTAAGATAAAAAATCCCAATATAAAGTGTGCGTGTGTGTGTGTGTGTGTGTGTGTGTGTGTGTTACACATATGCATAAAACATGACAGGTGCAGTATTACTATTAGGCAATGATTAAGCCACTGTGTGGTAAGGAAAACAAGACAACAATTTTATGATGAGACACTAAATCCTCAGTGTGGACACTACAAAAAAGTGTTTTATACTTTTCTCAGGAATGAATATGCTAAGAATGTACAGGTCATTCAATTGTCCTTGAGCTCTCTAGTCTCCTAGGAAACAAGCTTTTCTCACAGATTAAGGAATGAGGTCCAGGAACCCTCAGTCATGCCTAATTATGTGAATTCCAAAATATAATTAAGTCCTACCATTGTTAGAGGGATTAGAAAGCTGGAATAATGCTTTAATGCAAAATAATGAGCTCTGTATGCCTGTACGTATATATCAAAACCTATAAACAGCATTGTAGACATATTATATATTACCATGCTATTAAATTTATGGTATGTCTGTTTCTTAAATGAAACATTTCAAGTGGCAAATTGGAGCCTCATTTCTTTAAATGGCTACCCCAGAGATCACTGGGATATAGAGAGAGTTTCTTCCAGTTGGGGGATAAGTGGATTCTCCTACCAGACAGACCAGTCATGACAAGTATAAACCATTCCATTTAATACTCAGACACAGAGGAGGAATACAGTGAGCAAAAGGATTAAAGCCATTTGAGATGCCAAACAGAAATTTTAAGCTACCTGTTTTGAGTAGGCTAACCACAGTAGAAAGGAATGAAAAACAAAAAGAATTCAAACATAGAGGGACCAAGCAATGGGGAAAATTCAAGTCCTAATCACTTGAAAAACAAAATGTTTGAAGGCTTCCCACCCCAGCATGGCAAAAGACAGATTTTGTAAGATTTGTACCAATATCCTCTTGGGGAGGGTGTGTGTGTGCGTGCAATCTTTTCCACAAGTACAATTTCACCTAGAAAATTATATTCTAAACATTCTAATTGGTAGCACTATTCCTTTAATATTTCTGTTTATAAGTTCTCATATATGCTGAAAAACATATTAATTTTTTCCACTTATTCAACAACAACATATACTAGAAAATTAAATTACAGGTTTTTAAAACTGTATGTTGGAATCACAGAGCTTAAGTTATTAGATTTGATTGTGATACTGTAGATTTGCACCAATATTTGAACAAGTCAAATATGCTGTCTGATTACTTCTCAAGTTCTTTTCTGTATATATTTTATGTAGACAATTACAAAACAAAAAAGAACAATACAATTCTACAGTTATATGAGACATTTCCATTTCTGTAGCCTTTATTGTATTGTGAACCATCAAGACTAATGTTTGTTATTAGGATCTATTTTCTAGCTCAATATTATTAGCTGTAAACTAGAAGCTTTTAATGGTTAGGCATGTCCAGCATCAGATGTTTCCTGCATAACATTAGAGAAGAAACAATACTGATAAAACAAAGATATTTTGTTGCCTTTTTAAAAAATATTTTTAAAATACTTTTAAAAAAATATTTGAATGTTCTCGATGGCTCAAGTCAACCTCATCTCTTGATGAGACCTCAGACCTGTCATTATAAAACTGAGATCCTAGTTTTCCCAGCTTCTAATTGACATATGAGGAGACAGTGTTAATTAGCTTAGGCTCCACAGTCCACAATCAGAGCTATAATTAAGATGGGAAATCTCAGAATAATTTCCCTGCATTTTGAAAGTTAGTAGTTGGGTGAACACAACGGTAGGGAGGTTGTTTCTTTCCCCAGATAAAGTTTTCAATTCAACATGCTTTCACATGGCCCCTCTGACTCCATAATCCCTATGGTTGCAACCTTCCACAATCTATAACTTTTACTGAGAAATTACTACTCTGAATGATTCTCTCAGCACCAAGCAGATAGAGCCTCTTCTCATTCTGCTTCATGTCTTTCTATAGCTATCCGCCTAAACAGGGTGGGTCAGAAATTCCCTGACAGAATGAGATTTCTGACTTCAGACGAATATAACAGATTTAGAACAGACCTTGGAGGTTTTCAACCTCCTGAGCCTGTACAATTTCAGACAAATGGTTGTCCAATCTCTTCTTTAAAACCTCCAGTATTGAAGCAGCCACAACTTCTGGAGGCAAGTTGTTCCACTGATTATCCCAAAGGTGCTTTTTCAGGAGGTAACTGGACTTTCTTGTGTTTTTTTTTTTTGAAGACTTTTCGCTTCTCATCCAAGAATCTTCTTCAGCTCTGTCAGGATAGTGGGGAATAAAAAGATTTATATTCCTTGCACAGAGCTGGTCATTTGAATCCTTTTAGAGGGTTACTGCACCTTCTTGAAGCATTTTGGATGAGAAGCAAAACGTCTTCAAAACCAAAAACAAGAGAGTCCAGTTGCCTCCTGAAAAAGACCTTTGGGACAACCATGACCTGGATGGCTGAGGATCTCTACAGACTCCACGGATTAATTATTCTAATTGCCAGAAAATTTCTCCTTATTTCTAGGTTGCTTCTCTCCTTGATTAGTTTCCATCCATTGCTTCTTGTTCTGCCTTCACATACTTTGGAGAATAGGTTGATTCCCATCTTCTTTGTGACAGCCCTTTAGATAGTGGAACTGCTATCATGTCACTCCTACTTCTTCTTTTCAGTAACTAGATATACAACCATCTTGCAACCATTTTTCATACAGTATGTTTTAGGTTCCAATCCCCTAATCATCTTTGTTGCTCTTCTCTGCATTCTTTCTAGAGTCTCAGCATCTTTTTTTGTAGCCTGGTGACCAAAACCAAATATTCCAAATGCAGATTTACCAAGGCACTATAAAGTTGTATTAACACTTCACCTCTCTATTAATGCAAACTAGGACTGCATTGGCTATTTTGGCAGCTACAATATTTTGAGCCTATCTTCTGGAGTATTGGCTACACCTGCCAGTTGATGTCATCTGCAAATTTAATGAGTTCCCTTTCTATCCCCTTCTCTAAGTCATAAATGAAAATATTGAAGAGTACTGGACTTAAGACAGAGCCTTGGGATATCCCACTGCTCATTTCCCTCCATGTAGATGTAGTTCCATTAAGGACTAAACATTGAGTATGGCTCGCTAGCCAGTTACAAATTAATCTGTTGGTGATGCTGTCTAACCCATATTTTTCTACCTTAACAAGTAGTAGGTTGTTGTCAATTTTATCAATTTTTATCTCCCCCCCCCCCTTTTTTTTTTTTTTGTAGATGGGAACTACATCAGACTTGTTCCAGTTGTCTGGCAGTTCCTCAGTGCTCCAGGATCATTGAAAGATATGGTTCAGTGGTTCTGAGATCTCATTTGCCAACTCCTTCAGAACTTTGGGGTGTAATCCATCTGATCCTGGTCATTTGAACTCATCCAGGGTGGATAGATGTTCTTTCAAGCTCTCACCTCCTATATTTTGCTCACTGTCATACCATCCATCGGTAAACTGCTTGTAAATTGAGGCAGAGTATGGTTGCTCAGTATGAACCAAGACATGGACCAAAGAACAGAGTCAAAAGGGAGCTCCCCCCTCCTTGTTAAAATCTCACCTGAGCAAGTTATCTTCCTCTTCTTGATTAATAGCTTAGAGTTTGAGTTCTCAAGGCTTTGCTAGCTTCTGGCCTCGATCTAGATTGATGCAACTGGTTTTTATTCATTAACTCCTATCTTAGAATGATTCCTCCCCCTTCTTCAAGTACTGTGTGTATAGGAGAGAACAGAGCACAAACATATAATTTCAAAAAAGATTTTAAATCTTTAATATGGAAATGAGACAAATTGAACTTTAAGCCTAGAAAAAATGAGTAACTAAGGGAAGAAAAAATAAGATTTGCTTGGATAGTACTGCATTAATAGATAAGCAGGCATTCAGGACAGTGATGTGATTCAAATATTTTTACCACCAGTTCAGTGGGCACGGCTTAATGGGTGCGCTTTGCATGTGTGCACACACTTTGCATATGCGTGCACCAAATGCATACTTTGTGCAGGTGGGCCCAACAGCAGAGCGGCGGGGAGAACCGGTTCAGTTTCTGCTGCTCGTCGCTGCTACTGGCTGGGCAAAACTGGGCTGAACCGGTAGAATACCACCACTGATTCAGGACTGTAATGAAAAGATATAGAGTAGTTTGCTTGCTTGATTAACTGATTGATTTACTAGATTTAATAGCCATGTAACTCTAGAAAGACTCTAAGCGGTGTATATTTAAAATAGGTTCTTTCTTTTTTCTTTTTACTGTTATTCCAAGTGTCCAGGCAGACCAAATATCAACCTATCACCCAGGGCCTTACAAACACCTTATCCCAACCTGTAACCTGAGGCCTGACAAATCCCAAGGACTGAGAGAATAGCCATGTTTTTAACAACTTGTGGAACCAAATCAAGGTAAGTACTAAGTGAACCTCTGGAGGTATTGTTTTAAAACAGCATATAAGAATTAACTTTTTAGCAATTCCATATGGTGGAACCAGAATTATTATTTCCATACTGGGAAATGGTTAGGCTGAGAAAGAGTTAATTGTTCAAATACATTCAATGAATATATAATTGTGCTGCAATCTGAACCAAGGATTGTTGAGTTTTTAATTATTCTTAATCACAACATCTGTTTTACCCAAAGTTACAAATACAGTAGCTATTTAAAACACCAACTGTTCAAATCTTCTTAGGTGTAAGACAAATAAATAGAAATTTTTATATACACCGTTCTCCTAAGAATAAGGGCAAGCAGATCAACAGAAAGGAGGCAAAGAACTAGTGGTTGTTTTAAGGATGTAACTCTAATAGTTCTGGAAGGCACAAAAATGACAAAACAGTGGATGAAACTGTGAATTCATGGAAGTAATACAATGATGAAAAACAACAAAGATTCTTTGTAATTTATTGGATTGAAGATAACTGGAAACAAATATGTGGTAATATGACACAGGCATCCCCAACCCCCAGGTCACAGGCCACTACCAGGCCTTGAGCTCTTTGGAACCGGGCCATGGAAGTCTGCATCCCCACTTATGCGAGCAGCGGGCAAGCATGGGCGTGTGTGCTCCATTTGTGGAGATATTCTTCTCAGGTTACTTCTCTATTAATATTTCCATCATGCTTTCCATTCCTTGGCATGCCCTTGTTCTGCAGTGTTCATTCAAACTGTGTTCCCTGGAGCCCCACGACTGCATGAGAATCATCCAGGGATTCTACATGACAATTTACTTTCATGATTATGGTAAAATGATAAGAACTTTGTTCCTTTGTTTGCTTAAAAGAAAGATATTTGTGACAAGGTATTACATGAAACATGTATTGCATAGGTTCCACTGTCATTTTTCACATTGAGAGGGGTTTCTTAGATGTTTCAAGTTTGAAAACCACTGCCCTAGTGGTTTATAGAAAAAGTTACTACTGAAGGGTAATAAAGATAGCTGAGATTAATTGTTGAAGCAAAATATGTTGGAATCTCTAAAAAGTAGAAAAGTGTATAAGAGACAAGCATGTATTAAAACACAAACTAATTTGTGGTTATTACATTAATGGTTATTAGTTTAAGGGTACTTTTATTTAAAATAATTTTTCCATACAGTTAGAAAACTATGTTTGTGCCTTTTCAAAAACTGAAGTCAATTTCCAAGGAATTGTGATTATCTTATGAAAGTTCTAGAATACTGAAAACATAGGGGCACTTCCACACTATAACTAAATCAGCTTCAAGGTGATCTGTAAATTGTCTTCACCTCTGGCAATTTCAAATCGCTCAAGGAATAAAAACCACTGTCTTGTCCTATAAACCTGTAGTAACAAGAATGTTTTTATTTATTTATTTATTTATTTATTTATTTATTTATTTATTTATTTATTTTGTCAAGCAATTATAAGATAACAGGTATAAATATAAACATAGTTATGAATAAATGAAATGGATACATATAAGAAAAAAAACAATAGGACAGGGACAGTAGGCACATTAGTGCGCTTATGCACGCCCCCTACAGACCTCTTAGGAAAGGGGTGAGGTCAATAGTAGACAGTCTAAGGTTAAAGTTTTTGGGGTTTGGGGAAGAAACCACAGAGTCTGGTAGAGTATTCCAGACATTGACCACTCTGTTGCTGAAGTCGTAGTTCCTGCAATCAAGTTTGGTGCAGTTTACCTTGAGTTTGTATCTATTGTGTGCTCTTATATTGTTATGGTTGAAGCTGAAGTATTCATTGACAGGCAGAACATTGTAATATATAATTTTATGCACTATACTAAGATTGGACCGAAGTTTCCAAACTCTCTGTTAACAAAGTGTTACTGTGATCAATTCCTATAAAATTTACCATGGCATCTTCTCTATCTCAAACCATTCCAAAAGTTAAGAATAATTAATCCTGGATCAAATATCTCCTTTTGTTTCTTGATACCATATGTCTTCTTCATCCTCATCCCATTAAAGAAAAAAGAAGAAAAGAATGAAATGCTTCATCCCTGCTTATTTTTCTCAATGCTAGTAAGGAGAAACTTCTAACAAAGTAGCATTTCCTTTATAAGACCCCACAGTTCAGAGCAAAAACCTAGTTTCCCAACAATGTCAGTTACACTGAAGCTGAGCTGATAATAAGATAATAAATCATCTCAACTGTCTAACCTCACTGACATTGTGGGAATCAAGAAATTCAGAGCAGCTTTCAGACTGGAACAGAATTTTTGCTGGAGGAGCCTTTAAACAAATAAATAAGAGCTTATTGAAAAAGGGAAATAGATACAAATTCAGGATTTCAATCTTGATGGTGGAGCTGATTCATCTAGTCTAGCCACTTCATGTCTCCAAACAGTTGTTGGTTTCATTAACAGAAATCTCATTCCAAGAATGTTGTTTGGGTTAAATAAAGTAATCTGTTATTGGGGAAATTGAGGTCATAGATGAATAAAATCCAGAAGGAAGCTATCCAGCTATAGTCCTGACCTTTGAAGTTACTTAGAAATAGACAATTAGCCACTGTTTGCAACTACCAAACTCAGGAAAGTTTCTACTCAGTGTCTAGAAATGAATTAAAGACAGGATATTAGTCAAACGTACAGCAAATGTATGCTAATAGTAAGTTTTCAGATCATTCACAGAGCAGGGCTATGCACAGCTACTCAGATACTATAAGCAATTCTACATTTAGCAGTCCTTATACAACTATCATTGCAGTTCATATCAATATTCTGAGTCCAGAAATGAGCTGGAAGCAAAGTACAGTACTGGAACAGTCTGATTAGTTCATTTCTACCAACAAAACTTTTGATCAATTTAGGTTAACTAAAATTGAAATCCATCTTCAAAAGTAGCCTCATATGTAGTGCTTTGCAATAATAATCTTTACCAGAACATATGTAACCCATAATATGTTAACTTTATCTGGGTGGGCTTATAGTCAGGACATAATCTATACTGATAAAAAGCACTCTGGATCACCATGACTACAGTACTTACACTTCCAATTCTGGATCCAAGAGTACCATAAATTGCCTGCAATTTTTTCTTTGGCTCATTCTTTCAAAAGTACTTGTAAATTAATTCAGTAGGATTCATTCCCATATTTGTGAGCTTAAAATGACATCCTTACTGTTGAATGTGTTTTCCATGTTCTTTGTACATGTACAAGTTCACTTTGGTAATATCCTATCTGTAAGGTAGATCAAATTTTCACCATGTATTCACCAAGTTACACAGATTTGTTTGAAAAATGACACAGTGCCAGAAGATTGTGATAGAATTGGCAGAAAGAAATTGGTATGTGCACAAGCATAACCCAGTCAGAAAACAAAGAGCCCTTCATCCATAGGCCAGAAAAAATTAAAATTAATTAACAATGTTTATTTCTGCTGAAATATTTCAGATCTGAAGTTCTGTTTATTCCAGCCATTTCTTTTTCTCATCCAGCTTGTCTGTCTTGGCATATTTGCAATGTTTTGTTTATAAATCATAGTTCAAACAGGAACTTAAGTATAGAAATGATTGTTATTTGTTCCTAATAAGAAAAAGATCACTCTGGACATCTGCAAATGTTCTCCACTTTATTTGACAGTAACCCTAGGAGAAGGGAAAACATACAACTAAGGTGCAATCTGTCATAAGATGTGGTGGAACAATACCAAGGCCCCCAAATAATGTGTATTTTAAAATCCTTATATTTTTTAAAAGTAACTAGGAGAAACAATAATTTTAAAATATATAATAATCATATTTAATAAGGAGAATGCAATTCCCATTACATATTTTAAAGGCAGATTCAATAATAGGGGATATAGTTTAATCATCAGTGAGCTCCAGTTAGTGTCACCTAATCTGTACTAGAGGCCCCTTGCTGACAGTCTGTAAAACATATATTCAACACACTATATAGAGCAGAGGTCTCCAACCTTGGCAACTTTAAGACTTGTGGACTTCAACTCCCAGAATTCTCCAGCCAGCATAGCTGAAGTCCACAAGTCTTAAAGTTGCCAAGGTTGGAGACTTCTGATATAGAGTATCATCACTCCTGGTCTGCCATTTTTTTCTCCTAATGAATCCCTGGGTGGGATGGGGATCTTGTACTCCATAGTGCCTACCTATCCACATTACATTGTATCAATGGCAATTGCCTGATCATATTCTTAGTGCCTACCCATTCATACTCTGTAGTGCCAATTCATGGTCCCTGCCCATCCATCCTAGTTCTCACTTGTTGGCCTGCTTACCTGGGATAAAGTTTCAGTGACATAAGCGAGGGTACCTATATTTCCACTACTTCCCACAACACAGTCAGGTAAGGTTCTTGCTTAATATCCCATGGGTTCCTGGCTTAATGATAGCAAGAGGTTCTCTGGAAAGCTCTTAGCAATCAAATAAATTGCAATAAAACCAATATAGAGTTTAAAAAATGATGAAATGAAGTATGGAGAGACTCTCTCCCTCTCCCTCTCCCTCTCTCCTCCCTCTCCCCCTTTCACCAAACTCATCAACTACAGAGGGCCACCTGGATATCAGGGGAACCTCATTTCAGAGGGAAAGTGCTGCTCCTTCTAAGGTCTCGATAGATGACATTGATAAATTAAAATAACTCAGAATGCACCAATTCTGCAAGCTCCTATTCACAGAGTAGATAATAAGAAAGAAAATGTTTGGGAAAGGCAATGTATGGATTGAAGCGTCCATTTATCTCTCTCTGTGTGTATCTCAGAAGTCTACATGACTCCTTTGTTAGAAAGGGAAGCTCCATTTATCACCCTACCTTTGCTGAGCACCACCTGATAGCAGAACCTATTTGGTCACAGAAGGCTAAATAAGTGGGTCATCTATGAGATCTATTGCAGAGGATTTGTTTCCAAGAAACCTCCAAAACAGTTGGGAACCAAAGAGGTCTATGCCATCTTTTATACTTTTGAAATATTTAACTATTACTTTTATAGTGGCTGTGAGGTTCAACAGTTCCTAATTCTCATAGCATTTCTAAAGGAGTTAGATGTCCTGGCTCTCTGAATACAGCCTTTTAAAAAAGAGTGTCATTATCTCTGGGATTTATTGCCATTTTATTTTTTCGATGTTAAATAACATGAAAGTGCGTTTGTTTCTATGTTGCCAGAAGACAATGGCCTTGGACTGTGCAGCTGAAATCTATTACTTATCCCCGGCAGAATGGAATTTTAAAGAGGTTTTGGAGCAGTAGATAAATTTTAATACTGCAAAAAGAGGAGAGTACTTGATATTTGAAAGACTTCACCATAATTATAATGAAATCCCCCAAATTTATCTGTGTAATAAGATTCCATTCTGTCACTTTTTTTCCTTCAGTTTTTGTCAAATTCTTGCTTATAACAAAAGAATCTTTTCCTTTGATTTACGGTGAACACAGGATGCTAATTGGAGAGGACACACTGAGTTAATAGCTTGCTTAGAACTGAGAAAGTATATGTTGAACCTGTTAGCCAGAGTTTTTCAATCTTGGCAACTTTAATTAAGATGCATGGACTTCAACTCATGCTTGCTGCTGGGGACTTCTGGGAGTTGAAGACCACAGATCTTAAAGCTGTCCAGAATGACAACACTTGCTACCTTATAAACTTTGTCTATTTATTTCCTGCTTTTTATAGCTTCTTATTTGTTTTATATTTATTATCTGGCCTTTATTACTTCATAAATAACCCAAGACAGAGAACAGACATAATACATAGTACTATTCAAAGGTACATCTGACACAAAATTTAATTCAACTTGGAAACCATGAATTATAACACTACATTGAGGTAATTCTTAATCTCTCTTTATGATTGTTATTGTGAACCATTATTGATGTTCATATATTATTTGGATTTTAACAATGATTTTTAGCTTATATTGTACATTTGGTTACTTAAAACTTATCAATGAAATAATCAAAATTTTAATCTAATTCTATGATGCTTGTAAACTCTGTTTATCAATTTCTTGCTATATGTGACCCCTTTGGCTTCTTTTTCCTCTTTTTGTTTTTTGTGTCTGCTTTCCTTGTCTTAAAAATGCTTAATGAAGAATATCATAATTAAATAAAGAGGCTGAAGCTAAAGGGAAAACCAAAGCAGGAAGCCCCTCCCCCTTCCAGTGATCCAAACAACATATAGAAAGAGATTAAAACTACCTTCCTGCTATTCTATTCTATTCTATTCCTGCAGATTTCATTGCCAGTTCATCCAAGCACTCTTAAACAGAGGAGTTAAATGTGACAAGGGACAACTCAACAGCTTCTGGTGGCACTTCTGTCGAAGATGGACCGAAGACCGTGATCATGTGTGGCTTCAATCCATGTTTATCCTGTTGGAGGGTCCCAACATGACCGGATCCATCTCAGACCCACCTCTGAGGGGTGAGGGAAGAGGGGGAGAGTGACATCTGGGTTGAGGGGAGCTGCATCTCCCCTTCCTGGCTAGGTATACTCCCCTTGAAGACAGGAGGTAGCGGCAGTTTTAATGGCTGCCCTGAAGACGGAAAGCTTCCAGGACTTAAGTGTGTGCTGGAGCAGTGAAGTGGTGAGCGGCGTGTAACCAGGCAAAGGATTTTGATTTTTTTTGACAACCCTGAGAAACAGAAGGAAAGAGCCCTCATTTAAGAGTGTGGCAGTGGTGAATGGAAAATAAGAGGAAATTATAAGGTAAATAAAAAACCAGATTATAAAAGGACTATAACGAATTAAAGACCAAATTTGGAATAAAATACAGAAATTGGCATTAATTAGGCATTGGATAGAATGCTGGATTTGCCTGGAATTGACTATATTTAAAAGAGCTAATGGTTGAAAACTAGCATAATTCATACAATTGAAAAGAGAAAAAAAACCTTGAAAAGTGGAAATCGATGTAGAGCACCATCTAATGGTTAAAGGCACTTTTTCTCTTATGATTTCATAGAAAAGTACTGGTCTTACAAATGAATGTGAATTAGAAATGAAATTAAATAAAAGACTATATTATAACAATAACCCTGCACCAAAAGCACCAAAAAAGGGGGGGATTGCAGCAAAGGGACAAGCGAAGATAATATCTTGGGATGGTTTGGTGTTGATTGTGACAAGAAGACAGAAGGATTAACAAGAGGAATTGAGATAAATGGATATTTTTGGCAAGGACTAAAATAAAAGACTAACTTTTAATAAAATAAAGAATAACTCAACTGATTAAAAAATGGAAGAAAAAGACAAAGAATTCAAGCTGGAACTGCAAACTGTGAGAAGAATATTAAAAGAAAGAATGGAATTATTGGACATACTGGCAGAAAAATTAATGGCGATGCAGTTCACAGAAAAACAAAGAAAATTCAAGGAGGAGGAGTTAAAAGAAGATGAAAGCAGCTTAGAAGAGCACAAAGGACAAACTTCTAGTTTGTTCCACGTCGGTGTCAGTGTGGAATCTGTGATCGTGCTCGGTTTCACCCAAGGTCTCTTGCTGGAGCACCCCGATCAGGACCGGAGCCACCCTAGTGGGGTGGTGAAGAAGGGGGAAATCGCCTGGAGGGTTGAGGGGAGCCGCAATTCCCCTCCCCAACAGGAAAATTCCTCCCAAAGGCAAGCTGCAGCAGTGGTCTAAAATGGCCACCATGAAGACGAAGAACATTCTGGGAAACTAAGTTTTGTGCTGGAGAGAGAAGTAGCGAGCAGAGTGTGAACCAGGCAAAGGACATCGCTTTTGAGGTATCCCGGTATCAAATCAAAGGGTTATTTTGGAGGAAAGTATGTGGAAGCGGCAATCAGAGAAAGTGAGAAAGAAATTGGATTTTTAAATTTGGATTAGATTATTCTATTAAACTAATCTGGAGGAGAAATTTAAAGGAAAATACATTAACACAACAAAAAATTAAACTGGACAGATATTGAACTGTGGGCACTTAAAGGGCATAACTAAATGCTGTAATTGAATGTGTTGAAAAGAATAGCTAATGATTGAAATTAGCGAACTTAATATAAATATTATATTTAACAAAGAAACTTAAAAAGAAAAAAACTCAAAAATGCTGCCTGATGGTACAGGAAAACTTTAGTATGTTTTAAAATGAATGTCTGGTCTTTTTGAGAATTTGGATTTTGGAACTTGAAAGAAAATAAAAGGAACTTTACTATTGCCAGTAATTTGGGAAACAGTTGAGAGGCTAATTAGAGGATTCAGAATAAAGACTATTGGCTGAAAGATACTGGACTCTGGAATTGAATATATCTACTAAAGAAGAGGATTCCAGCTATTAAGGAAGAGGAAAGAAAAAGAAAAAAGGAGAAGATATAATGGAGGAGCTTCTTGTTGATATAAGACTGGACTCACAAGATCTAAGATCGGATGTGCAAGATACAAGGGACATGTTAAACTTGAAATGTGTAATTATGTACTATAGAAATTAGAAATGGTAACTCAGCATACACAATAACATAATAAACCAGAAGGGGAGGAGTTCTATAAAGAAGAAGTCAAATCAGAAGGACAAAACAAACAACAATTATTTAAGCAGGGGGGGAAGGAATTAGAATTAAAAAATTGTGGTCTGATGGAAAGATAAAAGGGAGAATGGTTTGGAAAATGGTTAAAGAGAGAAGGAAAAAGCAGAAAAAGGAAGTGCAAAAGAAAAATCAAAAGAGGGAGAGAGAAAAGTTTAATAACTGGAATGAGAAAAGGAGGGGAATAAGAATGAGGAAAAGGGGAATTAAGAGAAAGGACCAGAAAGTAAAGAGGAACAGGAAACAAACAAGGATGAAAAGAAAGTACACTGTTCAAAGAGTAAGAGATAATGGGTGAAAAAAAAAAGGGATAAGGAAGGGGATTCCGCAAGGCAATGTGTTGGGATGTATAAGAATATATTGAAAATAGCATTTTGTAATGTATAGATGATTTATAGAGAAAATATAATGTGGAATCTGAGAAATATATATATATATATATATATATATATATATATATATATATATATATATATATATATATATATATATATATATATATATATATATATATATATATATACTTTGTATTACAACACCCTGTTAAGCCCCAATTAAGGGAGAAAGCATACTGCTTTCTTTTCTGTCTTTCGGCTCATCACCAGAGACCATACCGACAGAAAGCTATTTGTTTCGTTGCCTTTTGTTTACATGTGTGTAAGGTTTTTAAGCTGATAATTTTAAATAATAAATAAGGGAGACTAGTATAGATCTATTTCGAGCTAGTTAGCTCTCTTCAGCTAGCCCAGTAAGGGAATCCCAGTAAGGGTATGGCTAGCTGAAGAGAGCTAACTAGCTCGAAATAGATCTATACTAGTCTCCCTTATTTATTATTTAAAATTATCAGCTTAAAAACCTTACACACATATATATATATATATATATATATATATATATATATATATATATATATATATATATATATTTATTTGTGTTTTTATACTAGATAGGGAGATTGATATTAAGGAAGAATGAAGGTGGTTAGCTTGAATTATTAACTAGAGGGGACAATTATATTTACAGACAAGGATTGATAAAATGACAAATGTGACAGGGAAAAAAATAATATGAGAAATGACAATAGAAAGGAGATGAGAATTTTAGATAACATTGAAAAATAAGATACAACAATATACTAAGAAAAATGGAAGGAGATATATTAGGATTTGGAATTGAATAAATAAACATAGAATTGAGATAAGAATTTTAGACAATATTGTAAAATAAGATAAGAAAACATGAATTGGGATTGGATAAGATAAGCTTAATATTTAATAATGATAAGGATGATGTAATATGAAATTAAACAAATAAAATGAATTAAACCATAAAACTATGGTCATGTTTGTATTGAGATGTGAAACCTGGAACCATACTGCTTGCCAAATGACAATTTTTTATTTAAAAAAAAATGAAAATGAAAATAGGGAGAAAATTGAATAATGGAATTACTAGGTATGTTTAACTGATATGGTGGTAGGCATTTGGAGAGAGTAAGGTTGAAAATAAATATTGAAGAAGTATGAATTAATATGAATATATGCAATGAGAGATATATGATATATTGATGCCACGCTGTTAATGTATTGTTGTTATATGTAGTTTGAAATTTTAAAAAATGGGGGAAAAAAAGAAGAGCACAAAGGACAAGGGACATTGCAAAAAGACATGAAAGGAATCAAAATTAAGACATTGATGATAGATGTAATAAATAAAAGGGAAAATACTCCCAAGATTAAACAAAAGAAGAAGCTGTACAAGAAGAAATTCCAAAAGAGAGAACAGGAAAGGGTGGGGGGGAATAAGTGATTGGCAGATGAAAATGAAAACAATACTAGAGGAAAAAAGAGGAGTTAAGAGGAAAGAAAAACTTAGAAAAGGGAAAGCTAGTCAAAATTATAAGAAACTATAAGGCCAAGAGATTTAGAGATAATGGTTATAGATAATATAAAGGGGGGATACCACATGGAAATGTATTTTGGTATTTTTTTAGAAATATAGATTGGGGAGATTTGAAGTTTAAAACTTATTGGGAATTACCTTAAGATTATTATATAATTATATATGAGAAAAATGATGATAGAGTAAGAGAAATTAAGATGGCTTTATTATCAAATCCTTTTTATATATATTATATATATTTTAAAAATGTAATTTATTCAAATGATATTAGAAAAACAGAGAATATGGTAAACTAGAAAAAATTATGCTATTATGACCAAAAAGTGTGGAATAAACATTAAATAAAATTTTATAAGTTAAACTTGGTTAAATGGAAACAAAAAGGAAACTTAATTTTCTCTTTTTTTCTTTTTCTTTATTGTATACATATTATATTAGACATGAAATAGAAAATGTAATTTATTATACAAAGAATATGAGAAAATAGAGAATATGGTAAACCAGAAAGGATTATATTGGAAAGTAAAGTATTTGTAATGAGAATATTATATTATGATTAAAAAGGAGGGGAATAAAAATTTAATAAAATTTCACAGGTAAACTTTGGCTAAGTGGAAACAAAGTAAAAATATGAAATGGTTATATGAATATCTCAAATAAATGTAAGATTTATTGTAGAGTGGGGGATATACCATGTGGATCCTGAATATATTAGTTTTATTTTATTTTTACTCTTTTTTGTTTGTTTATTATATATGGGCTTTGAGAAAGTTAATGAAGATAATAATGAATAATGTAAAATAAAATAGGTGATAAGCTGAAAATGGAAATAATGGGGGATAAAGAGTGGAATATATATGTGAGGATGAAATGTTTTTGATATTGAATTAATGAATTGAAATATGAAATGAGAATTTATTTAAAGATCAGTGGAATAGATAATGATTTGATATGAAATTAGATAAGAAAATTGGAAATGTAATTATGACTATGTATAAATGTTGTAACCTGGAATCACATTGCTCACTTGAAGAGATGTGTAAAAAATAAAAAAAAACTTTTTATTAAAAAAAAACAGCTGAGATCTCTGTTCCCAGGAGTTCCTACACCTTCATCCAAAGCAGAGCCTTGTCTTCAGGGACTAACATTGCTGGTTATATAGCTATATTGAAAAATGGAAACTAGTTAGCAATTTTTTTTCCTGGCTTTATTTTCCTTTCCTCCAGATGATCCTCCAAAATAAATGTGCATGCTTTAAAAACTGAGGAAGAATCACCTTCTGAGACAGCCAACAATATTAGAGTTAGTTATTTATTAATTTATATAGCCACCTACTTGTTCACAGCAACTGTAGGCAGCTTACAGATTTGTAGGTCTGCTTATGCTAAATTATTGCAAACAATTATTTCTATTAACAAGAGGTACTTTTGCAATAAATTCATGTCAATTGATCTTCTGCTGACAGAAAAATAAGTTAATATTTTGAGAATGAAGGAAATTGAGAATTCAAGTCACGTGCACTAGAAGGTTCAAATAGAACAGAATACAGGAACTGAAACATGAAAGCAATTCATTGGACTCTAATCATGAGCTAACCACCAGAGAGATAATTATTGTAAATTGGAAAGAATTATTTGAGTTTTCTCAAAAAAATAAATATGACTCAGTTAATGTTCATAAATCTTCTCTCAGGTGTAATTGGATCAAAGAATACACATTTTGTATATCTAAATATATGTATAGATCTTTGTATTTTTAGTTATTCTGCTTTGGGAGCAGGCTTGGAAATAAGTTTCTAGCATTGCCAGTCACCATCAGTGAATACAACCACTATGTGTGAAGTAACATAGAAAAATTGATCTTCTGGCTCTTTTAAGTAGTGCTTATATGGATGGTTGGAGAATTGAAATTGCACCTTGCTTTTTTTTAAAAAAAGTGCTGATCCTACCAACATTAAGGTTTTGTTTAAGTTGTAAGAAGTTCACTCTTCAGTTCTCAAACATCCAGTACTATGAATAATAATTGTTGTTGTCCCCTACAAATACATTTAATTGAGCAGATGTATCTTAGAAGATATTGATGTACTCAGGGGTGGGATCCCTCGGGGGGTAACTACCGGTTCGGTCATTTTACATTTTACATTTACCAGTTCTATGTATGCTTTCTGTTTGCTGCTTTTCAGAGCAACCGGTTCTACAGAAGTGGACAGAACCGATAGAATCCTACCCCTTGATGTACTGTATGTTTATGTGTTTAACTGAGTTTTGTGATTTAACCTCTTATTAGTTGCAATGTTGCATTTATGTGTCAACATGACAAGTTATCTAATTGTTTGAATAGATATGTTACCAGATGGGCAATAAAGCCCATGTAATATTTTTGTAGTTAGAAAAACAGACCATATTTCTACAATGCCAGAAATAAATCAATTTTGTAGTTTGAAATGTGACTAGCAAAAGAGATTAAGACATTGTTTTCACAGTTGCTGACAACTAGCCTCAGGTAGTTACAAAAATAGAGTATTGCTTTGGGGAAAATAATTCCAGTACTATATCTTAAGTTTCTGCCTGTAATGACCCTATTTAACTAATATTATAAATAAAAAGGCAATTCCATACAAGGCAATAATAGTATAAAAGAGTTGTGCTAAGTACTGTTAACTAATAAAATTCATCAGATAGAATTTTAATTGCTGGTTAAACACACCTCAATCAGCAAGCAAGATTTTAGATCAAGGGTCTTCAAACTTGACTTGTGAATTTCAACTCCCAGAACTCCTGGACTAACATGACTGGAGGAGGAATTCTGGGAGTTGAAGTCCACAAGTCTTAAAGTTGTCAAGTTTGAAGACTCCTGTTTTAGATCTTGGTGCTTCTAGTATGTAACTTTCATTCAACCAACTCCATTCCATGTGTGCCAAATTTGGCATTGTCCATGTTTGTATGTAAATTAGCAGATTAATCAAAAAGAAAAGTTCTTTCCAACTTAATGGACATTGACCTTTTTCCTTAGGAATTTCACCACAGTGGAATCAATTTTCATTAAATTGGAAAGATTATGGATATCCTATGGGAGGTTTAAATCTATTGGCATTGACTCTTCAGCTCTTAATAATCTACTGACCATAAGAGAATAGTGGGGAGCAGACAGTTAAGACTTTACTCTGTTTCTGTCTGTTCGTCTGTGATACTGCTAATCTAAGAACACTTCCTTATGCCTTTCTTCCCTGACATATACACATGAAACACATTCTCATTTACTCTTCTCCTAGTACGATTGTTGCATTTTGTACTTATAAAACCTGCTTCACTAATCCTTGTTAAGGTTATATTCTTATTCTCAGAAATAGTCACATGCACATACAGAATCCTTCAACCTCCTACAATTGCAAGAATGTCTTTGTGTTTTGGCATAGACCACAGACTTGCCTTGTGTTCAAGAATAGTACTGGGATTGCTGCAGAAAGGAGAATCCTAACTGTTATAATGGGGGGATTTAGGGTGTCACTTGGAATATTTATTTTCTGGAAAACCTTCCATAGGGTCACAATTCCAATTGGAAAAGTGTCTGTGAACAAATCAGACCAGCCTCCATGACTGGAAGCTGAAAGAAAGAAAGCTGATTTAGCAAATTAGTCACAACTGTCTTTAGGAAGCAATGCCTAATTAGTCCCTATTTGGAATGGCCATATGAGCCAGTGAATAGGTGAAAGAGAAGAAGAGAAGATAGTTATTCAACCAGAACCCCACTAGCCAATAGGCAGCAAGCTCTGAAGAACACAGAGTACTCCTGAGCCTGGCTCCTTCTTCCTTATTTGCTGTATAGCATGTTGCTGTCCCCCAGCAGCAGCACTAGCTACTCTTAAGTTACAGCAACCATCCTACTGGCTTTCTTCTGGCAGCACAATAGAATGTGTATTGTGGGGGCAAGAGATTTTAAAGACAGAAGAAAAACACATTAAGGGGGCTGTGTGGATGAGCTCATAGTGTTAACTGTCCAACATCTTTTGTGTTGTACAGAATGGCTGCTAACATATGAGATGAGAAATTTTCCAGAAAATCATCCAGATTCATTAGACACCTTGGTTAGACCATCTTGATTAATCATCCACTCCTGCTGAAGTTTATAGCAATTAGCAACCTAAAACTGACCAGAGCTTTTATAAAAAAACAACTTCATCACTTTCAAATCATTGGCTCCAGCCAACCAGATGACCAAACCCAGAATGTGTCCTCTGTGGGGCCAGATACCAATTAAGACAAATCAATGATTGATAATGGCCAGCATGACATTCTAAGTTACATTTGGTTGGTCAACCTCCCCATGGACACTGAAGAATCCTGGCTGCAATTCCATACCTTTGTTTCCACTTCAATAACTAGGAGAAAACACAAGTTTGAAGCAGCAAATTTTAGCCTGATTTCCCCTCCCCCATTACCTCCAAGTTTATTGTTTCTTCCTAATAGGAAATTCAGGCAGCTTTTGAACAAACTCTTTAAAAACAAGGTTCCACTAACCTATTAAACAGAAAGAGGATGAAAAAAAATGTCAAATCTTTTTGCAAAGAGAGGGAGGGAAAAAATTGTGGATTATTTATAACGCCAAATGCTTTTAAGGTCTCTTCATTCTGTCTGCAAACTGCCTGCTGCTTAGAGGCCACTCCAATATTTGATCAAGAGACTGGGCGGGCACCAAGCTTGGCAAATTGCAACTTGCACACACATGGTTTTTAGTACCCAGGAGGATCACACAGTCAAACACTGAAGCTCTGAAAAAAGGAGTCTCTGGGTATAGGTGAGTTGATTTTTGAAACACATATTTTGTAAATTAACAAGCAACTCTTGGTATGCTGCACCAGAAGAATAATTCTGGTTTCTTGTCATGGACTGATAAAATATTAATCTTGGTGGTCAGCACAGAAATAAAATATGAATTGTATATTGAAAGGATGCAAATGCTTTAGATTAAGAGAGACATTTTCACTTTGCTAATAATGGTGAGGTTTTGGGGAGGGGGGAATAATTTGCAAAATTCTTGGCAATAAGTAATGTCATGAAATAAGCTCCCAATATTGCCAGACTCCCCCATTCAATCTTCTTCCACTGGATGCTCAAATGACTTTGGCTGCATTGTTAGTGTAACCATCTGCCTCAGATTATTGATGCAGATTATCAAACTATAGAGATGAATTAACATTTAATAAGTACTGAGTTATGACTAGAAATTATTAGAATATCTCAGACAAGAAATCAGAATTTCAGTTTAGATCAATTAACTAAAATGTGTTCCTTTAAGCAGTATGATATAAATCTGATAGCTAATATAATTAGATTGTAGGACACCTATAAGCAGATATGCCACAAATGTAGGATTGGAAGGAGAATTCTGCAAGAGAATCCTGCAAGGAGTAATTAAGTAGAGAAGAACCCTTTCTTAATACTGTTTTGAGGAGAGGCAGTCAATAAGTAGTGTTTTGTTTTTGTTTTTTTGAGCCAAGCAAAATATCACAAAATAGTATGCAAATTTTTAAGTACTTTAATGCTTTTCATCAGGCCAGGTAATAAAAAAAAGCTAGAGGTGAGAGGAAAAAAAGATTAATGATAAAGCATTTGCATTGACCTGTATTTTTTAACTGAAACGTTGAAGGAGATATGACTCAAAGAACCTGGAATTCAGCAGGTCACTGAAAGAAAGGAGATGATTCCTAAGAATAACTGCCTTCCAATTGCTAGGTGCTAATCTCTAAGTAGTAGTTCTCTGATACCCACATATTCACACTGAAGAGATTCACGAAGAATTCAGGCTGCACCAAGATAATTTTAGGTACAGCTAATCAGAGCAACTACATATTTAGGTGTAGCCTAAAGCCAATGCTGGTTGATTATTTCCACCTCCCATCTCATGATGAAATGGCTTGAACATCAATTCACTAATCGCCTCGTATGATTACCATGTAGCTTGACCAAGAATTATGAGGATTCAGAAGCTTGCATATAATTTTAATATTTGAATTGGCATTAAAAAAGATTCCATAAAAGAAATGTGAGTGTTTTTCCTAATAGCCAACACAGCAACCTTTATACTTTATTTTTCAATATGGACAGTAGTGGCACAAGTCCATTTTCCAAGCAAGGAGAGGAATGTCTTGTTTTTTTGGGCAAAGTGACACTGGAATGGTATGAGAAGTGGCATTTACTGAAAAGTTATTTGCACACCAAATTTCTCTACAGCATACAGTCTAAACAACCTATGTAATTCCTCAGATATCGTTGTAAGAGCTAGTTGTATGTGCAAGCAGAGTCTATTCAGCATTAGTAGGAATCAGTGTGAAACAGATGATTAAAACTAAGTGTAAAACTAAGCTGAATAAAAAGCAGATGTAATAGGTCTAAGTAGCATTTTTTGTGAAATTATATTTCTCTCCAAATAATATTATTCCTTTGCCTTTGAGGCTAGGCATCTATTGTAATTGTGAGCATACAGTTTTGTGAACTCTTTGATGGACAGTGTACAAATACTGGCAATAAATACAAAAATAACTAAATGCATAATTTTTGTGATACTTATTTGGCTAGAGTCTTTGACGTTTTAGAAATAGCAGCACAATTTTCTGCTTCCAATCTGCAGACCTTGTAAAACGAAGTTCTATGTGGTCTTCCAACTACCACTTCCTATTCTAATGTTCCATTTTTTTAAAGATCAAGTGTGGTATGTCCATCTTTCTACAGACCTATTGGTTCATATAGCGGGGGGACTCTGGTGCCTTTAAATAGTTTGGATTGCCACATCAACAAACCCTTTGGCCACCAACAGGCGTTTGGTCCTGGTGACTGGCAGTGCTATATATAAAGGATCAAAAATCTATTTCCTCCTCTCTATGCACAATAGGCACTCTTTGATCACCAAGATACATGCTTACCAAATGATTAAAGGTCCAAATTTCTTGAGCAGCAGATGGAATACTGCCTCCTGTAAGACATTAATTGCCCCTTCCACAGAACCATATCTTCCACATGCTGGGCTCATCTAATCAACCTCCTTTAACTAAAACCAATCAGCCATGAGGGGACAGGGATTGAAAAGACATATAGGCATATATATAACTTCAAGCATTTTGTCCATATTCTTAGGCCTCAAATGCTGGAAATCACTTGATAAAAGTACATTAGACATCTTCCTTTGAATCTATATGTTCTGTGGCATACAGGTCATCACTGAGGAGAATAATTTTATCTCTAGAGCACCTTGAAAATGAGCCCAGCCAGCACCTATAGGCTCCAATGTTCATTTGGAGTGATTTACGTTAAATGCCCCTGCATCACATGAGAAAAATTATAGCTGAATGCTGCAAGATGAAGTGTTGGCAGTGAAAGAAAATCTTTGCTGACTTCTTTTACAATATGCTCCCTCAATCATATTCTGTTGTCTTTGAACTGATTTTTTGCCACCAAATGTTTGTTTGGGAATATACTAATTATTCCTCTTGGGAGGATTCTCATCCAAGATTTCCACCTAGAAAAGCCTCTCTAGCCTAACATGAGAGGTTAATAGAAGAGGATTCAATCTCTCATTCTTTAAACAATAGTGAGAAGCTTAAGGAGAAACAGCAATATCTACTTTGTATACTGTGCAGGATTTAAAAGAAAAAAATTAAAAAGCCATAAATTTCTATTACTGGCAAGCCACAGAATTATATGTCAACAAAAGAACATTAGAAAAATATGGAATCCATTCTGGAAGGCTTTATGGATAACTGCAGCATTACTCAGAGTTAGGAATATTCTATAGCTTTTTCATACATAAGAATAAAAATCACTCTTCCTGCGATTACTGTAATGTAAACCGGAATCCTGACACATGAAAGGAAACTTGTTGGCTGGGATGGCCATTCACATTACACATACTTTGTTCCAGAGGTAGCATTCAGCAGGTTCTGACCAATTCTGAAGAACCGGAAGCAGAAATTTTGAGTAGTTCAGAGAACTCTGACTGGCCCCACCCCCATCTATTCTCTGCCTCCTGAGTCCCAGCTGATCAGCTGTGTCTTCTTTTGTTGCCCTGCACAGGAGAACAGAGCTGGAAAGCAGGTTTGTGGGGTGGGGTGGGGAGGGAATGGAGGTTTTACAGTATCCGTCCCCTGCCACGCTCACCAAGCAGTAGTAAAATAATTTGAATCCCACCATTGCTTTGTTCCTACTTTGTCACAGAAACAATTTTTTACATACATTACAGGACTGGTGCCCTCCTGCCCCAGTTAGGATATTAATTCATAGATACTTTGCATTCAGAAAGTATTCAGACCCCTTCACTTTTGTCAATTTTGTTATGCTGCAGCCTGATTCTACAGTTATTGAAATTCATTTTTTCCTCATTAATCTACACTCAGTACCCCATAATAGCAAAGTGAAAACAGAATTTTAGGAATGTCTTTAGAAAAGTCCAACCCAGTGGTGGTATTCTATTGGTTCAGCCTGGTTCTGCAGAGCCGGTAACAGCAATGAGCAGCAGAGACCGAACCGGTTCTCTCCGCTGCTCCGTTGTTGGGCCCGCCCACCAGCCCGGGCTCCCATACTCACCTTTATCCTCTGAATTTGAAGCGCAGCTGCTTTGCATGGCACAGAAGAGTGTTGCGTGGCAGCTGCTGAAGCAACCGTGACTGTGCAGGCTTGCAGGAGATGAGTTAGAACACCTCTGCGCCTGCGCAAACGCCTCTGCACCTGTGCAAAGTGCATGTTTGGCACATGCACGCACGCAAAGCACGCCCACCAAGCCACACCCACTGAACTGGTGGTAAAAATATTTGAATCCCACCACTGGTCCAACCACACATTTTATTATACATATGTACTTGCAGTTCAGTTTCTGATGTTGGTGGCTCTACTGATATTGTGTTGTGGCACCATAGTTGGGAGTACATTTTGGATAGTTCTTTGGAGAACAGGGCATTTATCATCTATACTTCCATGGGGTATACAAGATTGTCTCCCATCGATCTTTGATCCATACCAGTTTGCTTATCGGAATAACAGATACATAGAGGATGCTATTGCCATGGCTCTCCATGTTGCACTGGTCCATCTGGAGCATGGTGGGAGCTATGTAAAGATGCTTTTTGTTGATTACAGCTTGGCTTTTAATATCATCATTCCAGATATACTGATTAAGAAGTTGCTGGAAATGGGCCTTTCCTCTCACATCTGCTGTTGGATAAGGGACTTTCTTACTAACAGACCCCAAACCATTAGGATTGGTAGCTATTTTTCCTCCACTCTTGCTCTCAGCACTGGTTCTCCATAGGTCTGTGTGCTGAGCCCCCTTTTGTATTCACTGTACACCTACAACTGCACTCCCTCTTGTCCCACTAACTCTATAATAAAATTTTCAGATGACACCACATTGGTGGGACTCATATCAGGAGGAGGCGAGACGGCCTATAGGTCAGAGGTTCTCAGACTGGTCTTGTGGTGCAAGAGTCATAACCTCACCCTGAACATCAAAAAGACCAAAGAATTGATTATAGACTTCAGAAGATGCAAAACAGAGCCTCTCCCATTATACATCAATGGAGACTGTGTGGAAAGAGTTCATAGTTTTAAATTTCAATTTCTGGGAACTCATATTTCTGACAACCTTACTTGGTCAGTCCACACTATGGCCACTGCAAAGAAGGCCCAACAGTACCTGCACTTTCTGAGGTTGCTGAAAAAGAGTGGTTTGGTTCAGAAGTTGCTGGTTCTACCATTGAGAGTATTTTGGCATACTGTGTAATGGTATGGTATGCTGGATGCTCTTCAGTGGATAAGAAGATGCTCCAGAGAGTTATAAACACAGCACAAAAAATCATCGGTTGCTCTCTTTCTTCTTTGGAAGAGATTGGAAAGATCAGACTCCTCTCTAGAACACTAACAATCTCCACAGACCGTTCTCATCCTGGACACTCATATTTCGAACTGTTACCAACAGGGAGGTGTTATAGGTGTCTTAAAATGAAGACTAATAGATTGAGAAACAGTTTCTTTTCCAAGGCAGTAATTGTCTTGAATGAAACAGTGCATTTGTGATTTAGTCCTCTTATTATTATAATAATTATTTTAATTTTTAAATACTCTGTAGTGTGATTGTGAGGTGGTGTTTGGGGCACTATGCTGGAGTAGCTTTCAAATTTCATTGCAATAAAGGTATTCTATTCTATATCCTTAGCATGTAGCTGTGTTGTGAGCCTTTGTTTAGCTTCTAGGGCTTCTGAAGGAATCAGTATTAAGCCCTAGTATTTTTTTCAGTAGCTAAGTCTTATCCTTAATTTCTACACCCTTCTGTAGTTTCACAGCTGACTAATTTCTCACTGAGTTGCCTTGATCTTAGCTACCAACCTTATTTTCCCATGCGGTGGACAGCTGCAGTGCTGTTCTCCAGGATTACATGGCTGTACTATATACCAATTCATTGGTTTGAGTTATGGTGATAGCAGGGATTGTCATGAGAGTTCTACTGCAATCTTCTAGCATACTATTTGATGGTAATTCTCCATAGAGTCTTGATAATTAGTCTTGAGAGTTGATTGAAGCTAGTTTACCCATGATCTTATGCTTCGTATCGATTGCTCTGCTTTGTAGTGGAAGGGGTGGCAGTGATGTTGCAATATCAGGTATTGGCTGCATATCCAGTTGTTCTTCCTGGTCTCCTTCAATACAGGGTGTAATGTGTAGTTGGTCTATCTCAAATTGTGACAGCTATTTCCTCTTACATTATTTTGATACATTGGGATATAGGTCTTTTATCTATCGATCGTTTCCTCAAACATTTCATATCTCCCTTCTCATTAAATCTATTGTTATAATAGCATGCTATAGATTCCAGGATTTTTTATTTTGTCCATATATGATTTGTTCCATAGCACATTTTTCATGAGATTGTGTTCATTTGTCTTGATTTACAACATCTGATACAGATGTTAATCAGATTATGTCCAAATGAGCATAACTCTCTTAGTTCATGTCACTCCAAAGTAGGCAGGTATAGTGTCAGAACTGGTAATCCAGTTAGGATTCAAATCCTGGTCTCCATGTCAAGGGACAGTAACTACTAGGCTACCCAGCCATTAGATAGTACACACACATTGGCATATACACACAAACACACACACACAATGTGTGTATGTGTATGTATGTGTATATGTGTGTGAATATACTCTATAAAATATAAGCTGTATGTTATATGTTGCATATTATACAGTATATGTGTGTGATGTATATGTATGCATATTTATATGTATATGCTTGATATATACATACAATTTGCTCTCTTCTTCTCTTTATATGGGCAAGAATGCAGAAAGCTTTACCATAAACTCTTTTGCCCAAAGATCAATGACATTCCAGAAATCTGATGACTGCCCAGCCAAATAAAAGTATTATAATAAAAGACTGTGTTCAATTAACCTTTGATTCAATTAACCATCTACTCTAGACAATGCCTGAACACTGTGCTAAATATGTCTATCCAATGAAGCAGTTCCCGCCCTACCACAATAACATATTGGTATTTGTTCTCAGTTCCCCAAACACTGAGAAGTTCCAAGGACACTGTGTAACAGGGTCAGGCTTCCTTTGCAAGAAGAGATCATTGAAAATTTATGATACTTGTAATAGCTGAATTTGTTTTCCACATGTTGAAAATAGTGGAAGCAAGTAGCACAGCACTTTTTCCAATGCAAAAAATATCCTATATTTGAAAATACATAATAGATGATCCCACAAAAGTGATCTCAACTCAGTTTATGGAGCAGCCCCAGTGTCTTCTTCATTCTCAGTCTCAAAATTATCTTTAAACCCTTTTTTCAGTTTCTGAGATGAAATGTTCTGCCAACAAGTTTCTTTGTCATGGTGCCAAGTGGTAGAATGGACTTCCATGGAATTGGCACCTACATTATTTTCCTCTGATGATAGCAAAATTATTTCTGTTTTCTTGAGAATTTCATGTATAATTTCAACCTTGCTATGTTTTCTATTGTATTTATTATTTTCTGGTCTTTCATATTATTAAATTTCAGTGTTTTCATTCTTCTATTCATCTTATAGATTTATCTGAAACTTACAGTTGAATGATGGAATACACACACATATACAATAAATAGAGATTGGAATGTATATATACATAAAAAATAATAAGGAATACATTGCTACATATCATTAAGGTAAATTACCTAGCTGTTAACTTTTTGTTGTTGTTGTTCGAGAAAGCCCGATAGATAGGATGGCAAGAAATTGCCAACTTTTATAATGATGCTGTCAATCTGAACCTAAAGAAAAAAAATTACAATGTATCGTCATAGATAACCATCCTAGTCAAATATAAAGTTAACCAGAATGCAATATTTTCATCTTTGTTGTTACATCTCAGGAAATGAAATTTGGTATCAGTTAATAATTCTTATTTTTGTACACTGTTTTGCACAATAGTGATTAGATGAAGAATAGTTTCTTATTCAAATGAGGAAGTTTCCTTTGAAATAAAATATAATGGGGAAATAATCCAATAATATAATGTGGAACTCATAGAATTTCTGGTATTATAGGATAATAATTTCCATCAACCCCCAACCAGTACACCAATGATAAGGGAGGCTGAAAATTAACACAGATCTCCTATCTTTAGTCAACTCAGATGAGAGTTTTATAAGCTTTCAGGTATAAGTAATTACCTAACATGACTTTTTACTCTAGATGCCAGGGAGTTCCTCAAGCCAAGGGAAGAATAGTTTCTCTAATTATTAGCACAAAGGAGCTGAAATATATTTTAGTTCTAGTGACCAGAATTAGGGAGAGAATGAAAGTCTGTTTCCTCACTTCATTCCTTTAATGCTATTTTTTCTCACTTTCACATTATTCTTAAAACAATGTTGATCTTTTCAAATGTCTTTGCTATTTTGAGAAGCCTTTTTGTTGATGTATACTGGTCCATTAGCTGCTAACTGGCTAATTTAAATTCAATCGGCATATCAAAGATTTATTAATTAGATTTTCCAAGGTGATGCTTTACATAAGTATGGATTGTCAACTCACATAAGTCAAATTGGCAGGGGTGACAAGGACATTTGATATAACTGGTAATATAAATAACATGAAACTAATTGTGTTCCTTAAAATGCTCACTTGGTGAGGTTGCCAAGGTATTTTAAAGACGTTTAAGGTAAAAGATGCTGTACACATGAAACATTTTTCAGGGTGAAGTCTACTTGCTTTTTGGGTGTAGAATGAGGTTGCAATACAAAAAATAGAAGGAAGACAAAACTTGGATGAGTGCAGTTTTTTTAATTGAATTGAATTTTATTTTAAACCCAATTCACATCATTACAATTTGTCTACCTAACAAAGTTTCTTTTTGTTACACTAAAAATTACAATGCTTGAGAGAAGTATTGATCTGTACTCCAAATCCCAAGAACCTCATATTGTGCATCCCTCTTTTATTGGTATTCCTACCAATATGGAACAGAAGCTCAATCCTTATTGTTTATAGCATCCTATATTGCAATATTCCAAATAGGATCATACATTTGGAATTTATTTTTATAATAATGACATGTGATCTGAAAATGGAGGGCACAGACATCAATTTGTGGTCAAACATATCTTCACTGCTTTCCCTGGTTTCTGTAGATATAGTAGACCAATTAAGATGGTCCATCTCAGATGTCTGAGACATCCAAATTAGTTTTCCATTATAGTTCCACCTTGCATCTGGTTGCCAGGTGGAAAAAGAAAGTGGCCGAGGTGTTGGATGTAATTGTTCCTGAGGGGTTTTCCAACAGTTGCACATCCAGGGAGCATCTTTGTTTCCAAGGAACTCCAGGAAATTATTGATTGAAGAGAGTTGCAATGTAACAATGAAAGGTCAAATCCTATTTGCTCTTTCAGCTATAACTTCCTGTGTTGTGAAGCCTGCTTAGTTCTGTGCACTTACTCCATCCATAGATTTTCATTCAGTGGTTGTGTTCAGGATAGTTCACTCCCTAATACAGAAGGCTGGTGAGTTCAGCTTCTCAATAGGCTGTTTTGTTGGTCTACACATTCTACAGTGATAAAATCATAGATATGTATATGGAAAGACAGAGAATAAAGAAGATAAACAATATGAGGAAAGTTCATAGATCAAAATTCTTTTCTCTGAGAATTGGATAGACTACAACACAATGTTCTGTTTCTATCATATCCAGTGTGTCTGTGTGCATGCATCAGTGGTGGGATTCAATTTTTTTTACTACCGGTTCTGTGGGCATGGCTTGATGGGCATGGCAGGGGAAGGATACTGTAAAATCTCCAATCAGAGGTGGTATTTGCTGGTTCTCTGAACTATTCAAAATGTCTGCTACCAGTTCTCCAGAACATAAGATAAGAAGAACTTTATTGTCATTGTACAAGTACAATGAAACTGTGGATGCACCCCTGCAACTGTTTGCAATACAATAAAACCAAAGCACTTAAAAATAAAGATAAGAAAAATAGAATACCCACATCACCATTTGCAATTTGAGAGTGCAATATCTACAAACATACACAAAATATACATCCAACACTGACTGTGACACTTTGCCAAGTGTAATACATAAGAGATGGATTGTACTGTAATATATTATTATACATCTGAATGAGGTCTTGTAGTTTTACATCTTTTCATATCTTAATATGGTAGTAACTTATATTTATTTGCAGTTCGGATGGCCCAGGGAAAGAAACTATTTGTTAATCTAGTGGTGTGGGATTTTATTGATCTAAAGCGTTGTCCAGATGGCAGCAGGTCAAAAAGATAATTGCCAGGATGTGAGGGATCTTCTATGATGGCCTTGATTCTGCTTTGGCAGCGGGACCTGGCTAAGTCTTCCAGGGAGGGCAGAGGGCAACCAATGATCTTTTGAGCTGAATTTATCACCCTCTGTACAGTTTTCCTGTCCTCAGTTGAGGAACCTGCATACCATACACCCAGATAGTATGTCAGAGTGCTCTCCACAGAGGCTTTATAGAAAGCCAGCAACAGCTTCTTTTCCAGATTGTTTTTCCTGAGAACCCGCAGGAAGTGCAGCCGCTGCTGAGCCTTCTTCACTATGGCCTTGGTGTTAGGGGACCAGGAGATATTGGCTGAGATGTGGATGCCAAGAAATCAGATCATAGAGACAATTCCCACTTGTTTTCTGTTAATGATGAGTGGGGCGTGGTCCCTGTTTCCTGAAGTCCATAATCAGTTCTTTGGTTTTATGGACATTCAGTGACAAATTGTTCTGTGAACACCAGACAGACAGGTTCTCTACTTCTGCCTCTATATGCCATCTCATCCTCTCCGGAGATTAGACCAATCACGGTCGTGTCATCCGCAAACATTATGATGATGTTTGTTGCGTGACTTGGTGAGTAGTCAAAGTGTACAAGGCATATAACAGGGGGCTCAAGGCACAATCCTGGGGGGAACCAGTTCTGAGTGTAATAGTGAAAGAAAGGTGGAGGCCAAGTCTAACAGACTGTGGTCTGTTTGTCAAAAAGTTCTTAATCCAGGAGCACGTGAGGGTGGGGGACCTGCAGATTTTACAGTTTGGTTACTAGTATATCTGGGATGATAGTGTTAAATGCAGAGCTATAGTCCACAAAGAGCATCCTCACATAGCTTTGTTTGTTATCCAGGTGACTCAGTGCTCTATGAAGTGTGATGGCCACAACATCCTCTGTAGATCAGTTTGCTCTATAGGCAAACTGATGTTGATCAATGGAGGGCGGGAGGCAGTCTCTGATGTGCTGTTAGACTAGTTGCTCAAACACCTTCATGATGGAGCTTGTTAACGCTATGGGCCTATAGTCATTGAGAGTGTTTATATTTGTTTTTTTGGGGGAACGGGGATGATAGTTGCAGCCTTCAGGCATTGTGGGATGATGGCATGTGTTAAAGATAGATTGAACATCTCTGTAAGTATTTCTGCCAACCGGTCAGCACATGTTTTAACTACTGCGCCAGAAATGCCATCAGGCCCTGCAGCTTTCCTGGGATTTACTGCTCTCAGTGTTTTTCTTACTTCATGCACCTGAAGAGAGAGAGGTGCAGTGTTATGAACCTCGTGAGGCAATATGTCCAGGTTCTTGGTGGTCTCAAAGCGTGAGAAAAAGCTGTTTAGCTCCTCTGCCAGAGTGCTGCTGCTCTCGCTGTTTGTTGGGCTCTGGCCTTTGTAGTTGGTCAGGGCCTGTATCCCCCTTCACCTCTGCCATGGGTCATTGTCAGTAAAATGGACCTCGGCCTTCCTCCTGTATATCTCCTTAGCATGTTTAATGCCCCTTCTCAGATCAGCTCTGGCAGTGCTGTACTGTGTGGTGTCACCTGCTTTAAAAGCCAGGTCATGGGCCTTGATTAGAGCCTGGACTTCGCTGGTCATCCAGGGTTTCCTGTTTGGAAAGGACTGTATGCGTTTGTCCCACAGTGACATTTTCTACACAGGTCTTTATATAGAAAAGCACAGTCTCTGTGTATAACTTGAAGTCCTGTTGTTTAAAGAACTGGTCAGAACCTGCTGAATACCACCTCTGGCATGCATGTAAAACCAAAATACTGAGAAAATGGTTTTAGTCTACTGTTCTGGGAAGGATCATTTTTAAAATACAGTCCTAATATACAAAGTGAATATGGTATTCCCAGAGGTCATCTCTGCAAAGAAGGGAATTATATACTTCTCAAAGGTGGTTTTGACTGGAACAGCCTTGCAGATTGAAGTCTCTATGCCTGACATTAAAAGTCTAATAATTGAATTTATTGATTTCATAAACCTGGCTCAGACTAGTAAGTATGAAAAGCGTGTATGTTCAACTCACAAATTATCTCAGTCCCTTTTATACATATTGGCAGCTGCTAATTAGCAAGGAGTTGTGTTTGTACAGTGGTTAGAATGCACTATTTCTGTGCCAACTCAGAAAGCTCAAACTGCCCAAGGAGCTGTTGATCCAGTTCTACAGAGGAATTATTGAGTCTGTCATCTGCACCTCTACAACTGTCTGGTTTGGTTCTGCAACCCAACAGGACAGACACAGACTTCAGAGGATAATTAGGACTGCAGAAAAAACAATTATTACCCACCTGCCTTCAATTGAGGGCCTGTATACTACAAGAGTCAAAAAGAAGGCTGTGAAAATATTTACAAACCCCTCACATCCCGGACATAAACTGATTCAACTCCTTCCCTCAAAACAACGCTATAGAGCACTGCATACCAGAACAACTAGACACAAGAATAGTTTTTTCCCGAAAGCCATCACTCTGCTAAACAAATACTTCCCTCAACACTGTTCAACTATTACAAAGTCTGTACTGCTATTGCTGCTAATCTTCTCATCACTCCTTATCACCCATCCCCTCCCATTTTTGATTGTAGGACTGTAACATTGTGCCTTGTATCCTTATGATTTATACTGACTGTTGACTGTACCCTATGACTATATTAAGTGTTGTACGTTATGATTCTTGATTCTTAATGAATGTATCTTTTCTTTATGTATACTGAGAGTATTTACACCAAGCCAAATTCCTTGTGTGTACGATCACACTTGGCCAATAAAGCATTCTATTCTATTCTATTGCAGGCTAACTCTGCTCACTGCCAGGACTTCGATCCTCACCAGTTCAAGGTTGACTCAGCCTTCCATCCTTCTGAGGTCAGTAAAATGAGGAGCCAGATTGTTGGGGGCAATATACTGACTCTGTAAACTGCTTAGAGAGGGCTGTAAAGCACTATGAAGCAGTCTATAAGTTTAAGTGCTATTGCTACGTGGCTTTGTTTTCCTTGAGTTAATATTTTTGATGGTTGTTTTTTTCTCTCTTTTTCTTACTTACTCTTTATAGGTTAAACCAAAGTTTGTGGCACCATGCACTGGGCTTCTGTTTTGATCCTAGTTGGCTTCTGTGGAATATCCTTGAGTCAATATGATGATCAGTACGAGGACATATTCTGGTTACAGCAATATTTACGCAGCCAATCTTCCTACAGCTATTCTCCATATTATGAAGATGAGATTCCCCCATATTCTTCTTATTCTTTTGAGCCAGCTGGATCCTATGTCAGAGAGCCTGTCCCCGAACCACCTGTTTCTAGGGAGTGTCCCCAAGAATGTGAATGCCCCCCTCATTTCTCTTCTGCCTTGTATTGTGATACTCGCAATCTTAAGTATCTTCCATTTGTGCCTGCCCGGATGAAGTATGCCTACTTCCAGAATAACCAAATTGTGGCTATCCAAGACGGAGCCTTTGACAATGCAACCAACCTCGAGTGGTTAGCACTGCATGGCAATCAAATAACCAGTGAAAAAGTAGGCAAGAAGATCTTTGCCAAGCTCAAGAATCTAGAAAGGCTGTACCTTGACCATAACAACCTGACCAAAATGCCTCACCCCTTGCCACAATCACTGAGAGAGCTTCACCTGGCTTATAATCAGATCTCCAAGATCCCATCCAATGCCCTTGAAGGCTTAGACAACCTCACTGCCTTGTATCTCAGCCACAATCATATCCAAGAAATAGGATCAAATCTAAAATGGTTAAACTCTCTTATCCTTGCAGATTTGAGCTACAACCAGCTCACAAAAGTCCCTGGTGGGCTTCCGAGCTCCTTAGAGCAACTCTATTTGGAGCATAATCACATAAATACAGTTCCTGATGATTATTTCAAGGTCTCCCCTAAATTGCTGTATGTACGAATGTCTCACAACGTCCTGACAAATGAAGGTCTCTCCTCAAATGCTTTCAATACAAGCAGCATTCTGGAACTTGATCTCTCTTATAACCAGCTTCAGAAGATCCCACGAGTCAGTACAAGCCTTGAAAACTTTTATCTTCAAGGGAACAAAATAAATGGTGAGCTTTCATGTTCTGAACAGTGAGCTATTACGGGGTGGCATTGAAGCAGGATAGACTGGGTGGATAAGCTGTTTTAAAATGACAACAGCTAGGTAAAAAGGATTTCAGCTGCTTTCTTGGATGCAATGTTCAGAAATCCCTATACAATTATCCCACCTCTGCCTCCTCAATGGCTTTTCCTTGATAAAATCAAAGATGGAAGAAGTACTAAGAAAACATGGGAGATTTACAAGTAAAAGAGAGACTGGAGGTTACTAGACATAGGTGCAGTCTAATTTTGACATGAGATAAGGCTTGCTATTTGAGCAATTGAAATATGTCTCAGTTGTTTCTTGTTAAGGCAATGAATAGAGAAGGAAGGTTACTCCCAAACTTCCAGCTGGGAGAAAGTGGTGCCCAAAGCCTGATGCTTTCTTCCTGAGAACTCACAAGATTCTCACAAAGCAGCCTGAAGAGGAGAGAGAGACAGAGACAGAGATAGAGACGGGGGGGGGGGGTGTTGGCTACTGGTCGTGAATACAGAGTGGGCATCCAGCAAAGCTGCTGGAAGCCCTTGAAAACTGACAATCAATTTGACTTTTTCCTCTACTCTAAGTTTTTCTTTCCCATATGATAAAGAGGAAGACAAGGGGGCAGTTCTCTCATATTTAGACAGAAAGTACCTAAAACAATCTGGAACCGTTTGGGGGCCTGTTTTAAAACAGATTCATAAGGACAAAGTTCTCACTCAGAACTCTTTTCTCTTTTCCTTGGGGAGGGGGAAATATTTTCTCTTTGATTAGTTCCTGTTTTGGTCAAAGTACAAAAGTACAGGAAATTGAAACCAGAAAGAAAGCTATGGGTCAATTCCTCTCTTGGTTTTTCAGTTTAGGGAATATTCTATGTTCTCCAAAGTCTGCAACAGATAGTTCTCAACTTACAATCATTCAGTTAGTGATTATTCATTGCACTTATGATGTTACTTAGTTTATTAGTGGAATGTCTGCAAGAAAACAACAAAGTTCAGAAAGCACCAAGGAGCCCAAAGTTATAATGTTTTTTGCACTTATGACCATTGCAGCGTCCTCATGGTCCATGATTGTAAGTCTTGTGTTTGGCTACTGGCGTGTATTTACAAAGGTTGCAGTGTCCTGGGGTCATGTGATCACCATTTGCAACATGCTCAGCCAACTTCTGACAAGTGAAGTTAATGAGGAAGGCTGGCTTCACTTAATGACTGTGTGACTTATTTAACAACTGTGGCAAAAAAAGGATGTAAAATCAGATGCAGTTATAGGATGGCTCACTGAACTACTGCATCCCTTAGCAATGGAAGTTCCAGTTTCAATTATAGTCATAAGCCAAGGCCTACCTCAACATACAGCCATCATGGAGCTTAGCTATTATGGTCATATGTCATAACAGTCATGGGACCAACCTAAATTTATGACTTTTTACAACAGTCATTAAGTGAACATAAGCAATAGCACTTAGATTTATGTACTGTTTCCTAGTACTCTACAGCCTTCTCTAAGCAGTTTAGAGTCAGCATATTGCTTCCAACAATCTGGGTCCTCATTTTACCAACCTTGGGAGGATGGAAGGCTGAGTCAACCTTGAGCCGATCAGGATCGAAGTCATGGCAGTGGGCAGTGAGTTAGCTTGCAATACTGCATTCTAACCACTGCGCCACCATGGCTCTCTTGCTTTGCTTAACAAGTGCCAAAGCAAATGCCGAAGTCATTTAGTGAGCTAACACCATTGTAAACCACAGTCACATGACAGCAAGATACTGCCAAAGGCCATAAATGCAGCCACAGTGCTGAGTGCCCGAAGTTCAGTCACATGACTGCAAAGGTAACCTGACCATTAGAACTTCAAATCCAAGTCATACGTCTCCTTTTTTGGGGTCAGTCATAATTTCTAAAGGTCGAGTTCTAGGTGACCGATTGTAAATCAAGGACTACCTGTATATCTAAACAGGTCCTTCATGAGAAGGAGGATGACTAAGAACAAAGGAATTAAAGAGTGACAGACTTGCTGTGGGCAAGAGGAGCTGTTTTCCATCAGCCAATAATGCTGACACAGGAAAAGGTCATTCCTTTAATCACTGTCATCAGAAATTGAAGCACAGTTCAAAAGGGTAGGGGTAGGGGCAAAGTAATGCAGACTTTGTAGTTCTGATACTACTCTAAGACGTTGGAAGGCAATGCTCATTTTCTTCTTTGAAAGGCACTACATTAGAGAAGTGTTAGTGCAGGGGTCCCCAACTCCCAGTCCATGGACCAGCACTGGTCCGTGGCATGCCAGAAACTGGTCCATGAAAACAAGCCCCATCAATGAAGCCCCATCAATGGGATCCAGGCAGCACATGAAACCACGTCCCCTCCAGTCCATGGAAAAACTTCTCTCAATGGAACCAATCTCTGGCATCCAAAAAATTGCGGTGTAGAAGGTGTGTTAGTGTGTAGAAGGCAAGGAATCCAAGGTTTTTTTTTTGCTATCACAGCCCTCATTTGTGGCTTAATCTTCTCTCAATATTTCCCACCTAGATACATTTTCTAAGATCAAATTAACAGTTGGTATCCGATGACAGTTTCGCTTTAAGGGGAAGTACAGTTTGACTTTTTAGCATGTAGTATTTTATGACATAATTCCAGTCATCATGGATACCAGTCAATAACATACTCATCTTTCAAAAAGAAATTAGTGTAGGTAAAAAAGTTTTTTTAAAAAACACTGGTTAGTAGCTAAAAAGGACTGCATTCTCTTATGATGAGTGAATTAAGGAATACAAAAATGGCAGCATGAGTAGAAGCAAGCAGATAACACATCAGTTATCTTTCTGACATAGTTTTGAGTGTTGTTATGTTGTTTTAACAGGAAATTCCAGGAATGCAAATGAGATTTAAACCAGATTATAAATGTGCTAAAATTGCTACTTTAAGCATTGGTCTACTTGCCTGGGAATAATCCTTATTAAATTCAAATGGAACTTTAAATATGCATATACAGAGTTCTCTTAACTATTTATTTTTTTTAATATTTTAACAGCATTAAAATTCTAATTGGAATAATGTTTTATAAGATTGATTTAAGAAAGGATTTTTCTAGAATGTTTTGCTCTGTACAAATGAGATACATACAACAGGTGAAAAACAATAATTTTAAGTAGGAGAAAATGTTTGGTTAAGTTGCATTCCAAGCTTAATGGCAAATCCACCATAGTCTTTCGGTCTCTTGCACCCTCTTGAAGAAGAGACAGCAGTCTGACTTGTTTTAATTATTTATCTCTAACTGAGTCTAACATAAGGTTATTTATTACTTTGCCTTATAAAGGCATGTCAAGTATAGTTTCATTTACTTCACCTCTGACCCCTGAGAGGTCAACCTCTTTTTTCCACTGCCCAGATCATCTGGACACAAAGAACCATTGCTGTTCCCCTGTTGCTAATTTTAAGTTCTGTCCCACTGATTCCAGTACAACTAAAATAACTACTCACCCCACTCCCACCCCCCTGCAAAGTAGCTCTAGTACTTTGCACTGGATCGCTGGGAAGTGAGGTGTAAGAGAGAGAGAGGAGTTAAAGTCTTTCCTGCTATGAGACCATCCCTGCTCAGTTTGTGTGTATATGTTTGAAAGCTTATGAGGGAGAGAGAGAAAAGAAATCAAGGGAGAGAAAATAAACAGTATATTAACAGATTTATTGTGAGAATGTAAGTGCATAAAAATGTGTATATCTGTGAATGTGAAATCTGAGTGCACAAGATCCTATGTTTTTACACATAGCGTATGAAATTAAATTCTATCTCTGTCCACTGGAATGCAACCCAATCACATCATTACCCACTCCTGGTATATTGTTAGGCAGATAAGCCGATATAAGCCATAAATTCAGACAGAAGGTGAGACAATCTGAAGCTTGAGTTTACCAAGCTCAAAACAAAGGGGATTATGGCATATTCTTAGTGTAATTAGTTGATAAAGCAAGACTTCAAATTAATTATGGACTGTAGAAATCAGTTTTAAATAGGAAATGTAGTTTGTAACAAACTGTATTCAGAAGCTTTTTTATCCATCAGGAAGGACAAAAACCTGAAGCAGAATATTCTCATAACATGCAATCATATTTTCAATTACAGATATCCTAGCACAAATCATAGCACAACCATGCTACAATTTTTGCTGGTTTTAGAAAACCACCTTTTAAAAATTCAATGAGATAGTCATTACTAAAGCATAAGCTGATGACATAATTCAGATTCTTCTTCTAAAGAGAAGTCTATAACTTCTAACCAGTGGAACTTTTATCCACAATTTGCAGGTAAATTGAAGATGGGGGGACATTTTACATCAGAGGTCTGTCCGCACCAGTCCCTGGCAAAGATCCAAAATGTAGCACAAGATGTTGACAAAATCTTAGATGTATCATTAGAATTTACCAACATCTCTTATTAATTTCCCTCCATTTTTTTTACATTTTAGTGGGCTTGGGAACTGAATAGGCACTCTGATGCCAACCTCTGACTAAGCTTTCATTTCCAGAGTGGCATCATCTCTAAAGTAAAGTCATTTTGCCCCAAATCACTTTGAAATTATTCCCACATCTTTACTGATTATGAATTTCAGACAAATTAACTGTGCCCTTTTAATATTTCTTGGTTCTCACTTGTTGCACTTATTTCTGTACATATGTGTAATTTTTATTAAATATTTTTAAAAAGAAGTTGGAAAACTAATACAACTAAGAAAAAGAAAAATCAGAGAAAGCTAAAAGTGCAAAAAAGGGAAAAACTAAAAGAAAAATAGAAAAGAAAGAAAAAGGATACAAAAAGTAGCTTCAATTCATCTTGAAAGCAATAATAAGTACAATTATAAATTTGCCTCTTTATCTATGGTTACAGCATATCTCTCTCCTTTCTCTAATGTAATCTATCTAATCTTCAATTCTGATGCTTTGATGTCTATTTATGTCTTTTCTATGAGCAAAGGAGTTGCTTTAGCCATATTGGCAAGTTCTACTATCTTTCCAACTATTCCTCCTTTATCAGTAGTGCTGATAGTCTTCATCTTTCCATCTTACAATAATCTTGCTGCAGTTGTACTGTAGAAAACAAAAATCATGACTTTTTTTTCCCAAATGCTTTCCATCAATCCCAAAAGAAAAATCTCTGGTCTCAGTTGTATATTAATCTTTAAACTCCTCCAAATCAGTGTGCCTGTTGCATTTATCAAGTTTACTCCTGCCAGGATCTAAAAAGGTATCATCAACTCATGGAGAAAGTTTTCAAAAGTTTCAAAATTCTGACTCTGTGTGACAGACACTTAAATTGTTTTTCCCTCTTTATTGGACTCCCTCCTTTTTCTAGGAGTTCTATAGTAAACCTTTGAAGTATTTTTAACATTTTTTCTTAAGACAGTTTGCTTTTTTTTTTCTTCCCCAAAGTAAAAGAGAAAAACAGCAGAACAAGAAGGCACAAGAGCAAAATTAGTGTTGCATATAGACTTGGTAGTTGCTAGGCTTTTAATGTAAAGCTTTTATCTCTCACGCAGAATCTTTTTATTGTTGTTCTTTTGGCCTCTCAAATGAAAATAGTCCATTTTCTTTCACCCATTTTCATTTCAGCTCATCTGCAGAGTTCAAACTATAATCTCAGCTAAGGCACTGAATTGAAAATTTGAAGGCTAGAGACAAAAAAAATAGTTATTTCAGAAGGATGAGGGCATTTTGAAAACAGCATATACAATCTTTGTCCTGCTGCAAATACTATAGGATACTACTTTAGATTCGGGCAAACAGGCTTTGCAGGCAATTTGTTTCTAAAAATCAGCCAGAACCATTTGGCCCAAGGCCTGTAATACTGCAAAAATACAGCAGTGTGTAGCAAGTCAGGTTCCAAAAGCTCTCAGCTCTCTTTAAAAAGAATGCCTGCTTCCCATTTCTGGCCTTTTCCCAATGCCTGTAGATCACTGGGTGCAGCAGAGGCTTAACAGATGGCATGAGTTACTATTCTACTTTCTCTGGTGGTCCTGTAGCAACATGCAGAGCTCTGCGCATACGCCAATGAGTTCTAAAATAACAGCAATTTGATACAGTAGAACTGAGGACTTGTTCCAGTGGTGTTTTCACACACCCAGTTACAGTTTACTATGGAAGCAAAAAAAAAAAAAAGCTCTACTTCAATCTGTCATTATATAATAAAATTAAGTTATGTTAGACTCCCGTAATGTTCCCACTCCTGATGATTGCTGCTCCTCCTTACATTTTACCTTTTAAATATGTTCATAGTTCTAAATGTTGCAGTTTTGACATGCAGCTAATGGTTTTCCTTTTAGAAACTATGCAGCCATCATGTAACCAATGTGGTTTAACTACCGAATGACATTTAAAGCAAAGACAGTATTTAGCAGGTTCTGATCAGTTCTGGAGAACCGGTAGCGGAAATTTTGAGTAGTTCGGAGAACCGGCAAATAGCAACTCTGACTGGCCCCGCCCCATCTATTCTCTGCCTCCTGAGTCCCAACTAATTGGCTGGGTCTTCTTTTGTTGCCCTGCACAGGAGAATGGAGCTGGAAAGCAGGTTAGTGGGGTGAGGAGGGAATGGGGATTTTGCAGTATCCTTCCCCTGCCACGCCCACCAAGCCACGCCCACATTACCAGTAGTAAAAATGTTTGAATCCCACCACTGATTTAAAGGGCAAGTGAAGTTTCCAGGCTATGGCATTGGTTTATCTTCATCAAACCATAATTTGGCCGAGATGGTTTGACTATTTGTAGAAAATGAAAGGCCAAAGATTTGTAAAGGATATGGGCTGTCCTTGACTTACAACAGTTCATTTAGTGACCGTTCAGAGATACAAGAGCACTGAAAAAAGTGATCATTTTTCACAGTTGCAACTTTGCAGCATCCCCATGGTCATATGACCAAAATTCAGACCCATGGCAATTGGTTCATCTTTATGATGGTTGCTATGTCCCGGGGGTCATGTGATCACCTTTTATCACAAACAAAGTCAATGGGGAAGCCAGAGTCACTGAACATGTTACTAACTTAACAACTGCAGTGATTCACTTAACAACTGTGGCAAGAAATGTCGTAAAATGAGGCAAAACTCACTTAATAAATGCCTCACTTAACCACATAGACATTTGGGGCTCAGTTGTGGTCATAAGTGGAGGACTGCATGGAGGAAGTATTTCATTCTTCCTCATCATTACCATCAACAACTAATTTTTTTTTACATAAGTCAAATTTGAATGTAAAAAGAATATAGCAGAATTAACCTACAGACTGACTGATTTGAGGGGATTGGGGATTACAGAATAACAGAATAACAGAATAGTAGAGTTGGAAGGGACCTTGGAGGTAATCTACACCAACGCACTACTCAAACAGAAGACACTATATCATGTCAGACAAATGGCTGTCCAATCTCTTCCTAAAAACCTCCAGTGATGGAGCACCCACAATTTCTGAAGTCAAACCATTCAACTAATTTATTGTTCTGTCAGGAAATTTCTCTTTAGTTCTAGGTTGGATCTCTCTTCGCTAAGTTTCCATCCTTTGCTTCTTCAGATGTTTTGGAAAATAGATTCTCTCTCTCTCTTTCTCTTTGTGGCAGCCCCTTAGATATTAGAAGACTGTTATCATGTCATCCCTGGTCCTTCTCTTCATAAGATATTCATACAGGTCGTCCTTGACTTACAACAGTTTGTTTAGTGACCTTGAAGTTACAACGGCACTGAAAAAAGTGACTTATCACTATTTTTCACACTTATGATAGTTGTAGCATCTCCATGATCAGATCATCCAAATTCAAACACTTAGCAACTGATTCATATATATGATGGTTGTAGTGTTCCTGTATCATGTGATTACCTTTTGACAAGCAAAGTCAATGGGGAAACCAGTTTCACTTAACAACCATGTTACTAACTTAACAACTGTGGCAAGAAAGGTCGTAAAATGGGGCAAAACTCACCTCACAACTATCTTGTTTAGCAACAGAAGATTGGGGTTCATGTTGACAATCACCTGTACCCAATTCCCACAATCCTGTGAATTCTAGTCCCACCTTAGGCATGAAGACGGGGGCGGGGGGGTGACCTTGGGCCAGTCACTCTCTCAGCCTTTAGAAAGAGGCAGTGGCAAATCACTTCTGAAATCTTAGCAAGGTAACTAACAGCAAGGACTTGTCTACCCAATTACCAGGATTCCAGATTGATGAAGAGTAGAATCTGTTTCAAATAACTAGGCCTTGGATTCCCTCTGGCTGCTTAAAAGGAGCAATGCAACTTATTCCTTCCAGCATGTATCTTGTCTATCAATCTGCCTTGGACACCTTCAGAATTTCACTGTAAGAACAATCACTTAAGAAGATTGTTCTTAAAGAGCTTCTGAGTTCTTTTTATTCTTCAAGGCCTCTGTGATCTTTGGGCAACATAATACATATATCTCCCAATTACCTATAACATTTTTAACGCAGTACTCATCAACATTAATAGTATAGCATAGGTTATTGGTAGATTAAAACCACAAAGAGATTCCTGCCCAAATAATTTAAAAACTAAAATCCAATCCAAAAAGAAAATAGAAGAAATGGTAAATAAGAAAATAAAGAATTATTTGAAACTCTGAGGTTTTTTTTTTTTCATGGAAGTAGTCTAATAAAATACTGTTCTCATAATATATCATTTGAAGTTTCTCAATAAATTATTTATTTCTCCACCCAAGATAATCTCTACACATAAAATGGCTTTTCACTGACAGCTCCAAAGCCTGAATGATGTCTATTTCAATTTTCAGGTCTTAAAGTAAAGCTTGCTGGTTTTCCTTTTTCCCCTTGGTTTATTTAGATAGAGTTTTAAACTTCTTTTGACCCATTGTGGTGATACTTTCTTTCAACCTTGGTTTTACATGGATACCTTTTCATTTTAATATTCTTTTCTTAATTATTTTTCATTAGCCTTTTTGAGTGCTTCTTAGAACACAACCTATTACTAGTTTGACAAGTGATAAAAATGATCTTGGAATAACATCAGTGTTTTTTAATCTTGGCAAAGATATCTGGACTTCAACTCCCCATATTCCCTAAAATGGCTAAATCCAGGTAGTCACTAGGAGTCAATTTGACTCAAAGGAGATTTTGACTTTTATATAATGTGAAATTGGATTTAATGACCTAATGGTCCTTTTTAACTCTTTTGATTCTATGTTCGTGATAAAAGCCTCCAATTAAATTTAACAATGATGCTTATATATATATTACAGACATATTTCATGAATTTTGTGCTACTTTAGTCACCTATGAATACAAATTGCTTTGAATAGGTACATTGATACCATTAAAGGAAAACAGCACATGTGGGCTTTCATGATGAAAATAGTGATAGAAGAAAATTATCCTATTTTCTGGATTTATAAGGACATATTATACAATTTAAATAATTTTTCTATGATATCTATGGAAATGTTTTAAATGTTAACCTCCTAGTAGTCTCTAATTTTGCCACTAGAGATGCAATGCTTAGCCCAATAAAATCTGGATCAGAAATGTTATATTATATTAAAAAATAGAGCTGCCATATTTGGGCTGAAAATGTCAACCTTTAGATGGCAGCAAAGATATACACTGGCCTCTTTTCTTCCATCTGATGATCATCCAGATATGTGCAGCCTAGATCTTGTATCAATACTTAAAAGGCCAAACATAACTCATGTTATATTTGTTGCTTTCTCAATCTCTACCCAATACATAGGGAGACTAGTAATACCACAGTTCATAATACCATTGTTGCCTTGCAGACCTACTGGACCTCAAAGTCTAAAATACCCCAGAGAATGTCTAAAATCCATACTGACTTAGGGAATTTTGGGGCTTAATCCAACAGTTCTGGAAGGCATTAGGTGAGGAATGCTGATTTATGTCTTTAGAGTAACGGAAGCTACCTTTGAACTTGTTAATCCCTGAAGTTACATAGGGGATCCAAGCTAATGAGATTTCTCTCTGTTGATAAAAATGTGACACATAACTCTTGAGCTACATAAAAGAAAAGTGTAAATGAGACATAATTCTTTCTTTTTGTCCTCAGAATTCACCATCAAGAGTTTTTGCAGCTTTGTAGACATCATGAATTTTTCCAAGCTACAAGTCTTGAGACTGGATGGGAATGAGCTCCGTCGCAATCATATGCCCTCAGATGCCCCACTATGCCTGCGGTGGGCCAATGTCATAGACATTTAATTACTACACTTGTTTCTTTCCTTAGACCATCTCCATCATATGAACAAGGCCAAATACTTCCTGCAATCTTATGGCACAATGAGGATCTTCTTCACTTTTTTTACTGCTTCATTTGACTGAGCTTTTGCAGTGGTATAATGTAGGAAGAATTGATAACCTGAATGCAGAGCTGTTGTTTATAATAGTCAATTCAGTAATAACACATAGGCCAACCAAATCTTTGCTTACCTCTTTCCCACTTTCTCTGTACTGTGCTCTCCTTTTTTCAGCAATCACTTACCCAGTTTTCATGACATGCCATTGAATGGTGCTCATTCTTTTTTGATGACCAGTACGGAAGTATTACTCTTTACAAGCATTTCAGGTGTGTAGCATTAGAGATTCAATGCCAGCTAGGATACCTTTGGGATTTAGTTTTCCATATAGCAGGATTGCAATGAAAAAGTACTGTAACATGTGTGTAGTGGGATTGGACAAGACTAAATCGAAACAAAATGAAAACAGATTAAAGGGCTGGCCACCCAGCAAGGAACAATTAGAAAGATTCATTCAGGAAACAGAAAAAAGCAAAACCAATGGAGAAAACAGTAACAAGTTAGTTGACAGTATAACTCTCCAGGTATTAGTTGCCAGCTAAGTAGCATCATTTTGTTTATTCTTCTTTCTTGTCCATTAGTTTTAACATACACAATACAACAACACACATTACCAGTGAGGAATCAAAACTCCAACAAGCTTAGCAACACATAAAAATTGCATATTGAGCTAATCATGATGCTATACATCAAATGTCACCATTATGTTTCCAAACTCTAATAGATGCTTGTCATTTATAATAGTCATAATTCAGCCCCCAGAAAGACCCAAATATAGTTTTGTATTTAAATAGTTTTCAACAAGATCCTTTCTCTCAATCTTTTTTTTTTCATTTTTATTTTGTTCTAATGCTCCTATTTAATCTCTTAATGTTCTGCAATCATGCTGTTGCAGCAGAAGGTCTTTAAGTAAGATTTGGAGACTATTGCACTTTGAGAAATTAAAAGGAGTAACAGTGCCTTCAAACCTAACATTTTCTCACAGTTTGAGAGCAGCCTTACATGAATAGAAAAGCTTCATTCATATCACATCCTGGAAGGGTGGGAAGAAAGAGTATCCTTTTCATTTTCAGGAAAAAAAGAACATTTTACTATGTAAACTTCTGATGGCATTGAGCCCCATTTGAGGCTTCCTACACACTGCATATTATTAACCTTTTCCAGACACCAGGTTTTTTCCCTTTCTTCTGTTATTGTGCAATGCAATTCATTACTCAATGCTTTCATCATGCATATTTCATATTCCATTCCATGTGCTGCTTGAGTGCATATAAGCAATGCTACTGTTTGAAGGTATGTTTCTAGATAGTGATAAAATGCAATGAAAACCATAAGCATTAAAATGGTTGGTAAGACTCAGTACCATTCAAGCAAGATATTTAGTCAGCATATAATAAAGAACTGAGGGTTTTAGGCTTGTACTACTCTGTGTGTTGCCTTTTCAACACAATAATCCAATAAAAGGTGCATCCTAAATCCTTGTTATAATAGCATTGCTTTATTGGTTCCTGTAAGTCTAATTACATTTGCTGTAATTTGTTTGCTTGACTGTAGAACTGCCTGCGTTAAATTTCATGCATGTCATAGTACCAGCTAACTGCCATAAGAATTTATGGTGCTTTCATCTATCATCCAATAAGTTCTTTCATTTCCCATAAAATTCATGGAGGGAAAAACAAGAACAAGGAAAAAGTAAGGGATCTTGGGAGATTCTGAGATGCTCAAAATATCATCAAAACCTTTTCAAATATGTAAAATGCATGCAGATAATATTTTAAAAATGTAGATGCATGAACTGTAGATACCATTATTGTTCAATAAAATCCTTTTTATAATTGCATGGAATGACTTGAAAACTACCAATTGTTGAGAGGAAGTCTGAAACATCTGGTGTTAATGAGTAATTATCAGGAATTAAATCCACCATGGAAACATTTAATGCTGCACTTTGAAGGAAGGTGTCTGCATGGCTACAGGGATGGGATGCTACCGGTTCTGGCTGGCTCTATAGAACCAGTAGCTCTGAAGAGCAGCAGAGACAGAACCGGTTCTGTGTCTGCTGCTGTTTGGTCCATCCACCTGCCCGGGCTCTTTCCTGACCTTTATTTCCTGCTTTTTCAACCTCAGCTGTTTCGCGCGGCACAGCTGAAGTTGAAAAAGCAGTAAAAAAGTTATTTTTCGAAAGATGCGCAGCTACGTGCAGCACTTATCAGTTGTCTGGGTGGCACAGTTTATGTTGTGTTACACACGTGCACAGTGTGAGTCTGGCGCGTGTGCGCACGAAGCCCACATGAGTGTACAAAACATAAAATTAGCAAACCGGTAGTAATGCTGGTTGAATCCCACCCCTGCATGGCTATTTAGGGTATCAGGTATGTTGATTTAGTGAATGGGTTCAGTAAATTAAACTAAGTTTGTATAAGCCATGATTTGCTAGGTTCACATATTGTAAGTGTAAAAAAAAAAAGGCTAGGTTCATTCAATACGTTAAGACACAAACAGGCACAAACACAAAAACTCTTATCATGTTTGGTTTAGAGATCAGCAACTTTTCCAAGCAGACGCCTTCATCACATAGTTTTGTACTGCAAGCACCAAATGATAATAAAAGAAAAATAATAGCTGGAATATGGTGAGACCTTATATGACAACCCAAGTACCATTGTGATTATTGGGAGATATTTTTTTCTCCATATTTTGGTATGCAGTGGACTCTGCATTGAGGTATCATAGACCCCCAAAACGCTTCAGTTCTAATCTGATATACAGATATTTGCTCAGCTATTTCATTCTTTCCATCCAGTTGGGAATTAATTTAATGATCATCAAGCCTAAGTAAGAGAGATGTTGTTATTTGTAGGAAAGGCTTCCCTCAGTAATATGTTCTGGGGAAAGCACTGGTTCTGCTTCTCATGCTTTAGCATTAACATTTGACTGCCAAACTGGATGGTTCAAGATAGATAGATCTTATAGGGGATCAGTATAACCATTATGCTGATAAAACTCTGGTTCAAAAAACCATGCTTTCCCTTGAAATGTCATCTTCATTAGATTTTCAGGTAAGACTATCAGATATATCCTGCAAAATACTGGACATTTATTAGATGGCAGCAATGAGATAAAATTCTCAGTATCTCTTCCATCTAGGGATTGTTGTTTTTTTTAGTTTCTGCAACCCAAATCTGGTAGACCAGTGTTTTTTAATCTCACCAACTAAAATGTTGGGTAGGGGATTCTGGGAGTTGAAGTTCACAGATCTTAATGTTGGTGAAGATGAGAAGTACAGTAGACCCTGCCTATGAAATTGTTCAGCAGCAGAAACAGTGATCTAACTTTGCCCTCTGGTGGCTAAACTATGGAATATACCCCTTTTTCTTCCACCTTTCATCTTTAAATGCTAACCTTTCACCACAATGGCAAATAAATACAGCTACCTTTTAGATGATACTTGTGTTGAGTTGATGACAAGACTGTATTGCCAAAGATGAATATTTGCTGGGAGGAACCGTCTTATCTACATTGCAGTAAGAATTGCATGGTATACCTGAAACATGCACAAAGAGCAAGAAAAGCTGGCTTCTAGTTATGATGATGATATGTTTTTCTACCAGTAGCAAAATTACAAATTTGAGAGTGAAATTACAGATAGCCCTTGACTTACAATAGTTCATTTGGTGACTGTTTGAAGTTACAATGGCACTGAAAAAAATTTGTCCAGTTTTCACACTTATGACTGCTGCTGCATTTACTTGGTCACTTGATCAAAATCTTGGTGCTTGGCAACTGGCATATATTTATGATGGTTTATGATGGTTGCAGTGTCTCAGGGTTATTTGATCACTTTTTGTGACCTTCTGACAAGCAAAGTTAATGGGGAAGCCAGATTCACTTAACAACTGCAGTGATTTGTTTAACCACTGTGGTAAGAAAGGTCGCAAAAATGGGGCGAAACTCATTTAACAAATTTCTCACTTAGCAACAGAAATTTTGGGCTCAGTTGTGATTGTAAGTCAGGGACTACCTGTACTATCATGTTGTTGTTGAGGGTGGTTTTGCAGATTTTCTGTTGATTTCAGTTTGCTATTGCAGGAGTAAAATTCTAGAACAGATGGCCTGTATTTTGATCCAGCTCTTCTGAGATTCCAAAGCAAAATCTCATGTTCAGCATAATTTATTTTCATGCCCCCTAATCTAGCACACACTAATTCTATCCATGTAGAGTCTTTCAGAAATCACACTGCAGTCCCAGAAAGCATGATTCTGCTCCTTTTCTGGTGCAGACATTATTCATTGATAAAGTTTCATAATCCAGCATTAGAACTCTAGCTGGGCTTCTGGTGAGGATGATTGGTGGATTTGATATCTCTGAAGAAGCAGTGGTGGCTGATTGGTGGGCAGATGCTGGCTGACAAAACGTGTCTACATGAAAAAGAGATTGTGAGATAGTCCGCTTGTATTCTGGGCAGCTGTTCCTCATGAGTAAACTACAGGAATATAAGGTTTTGTGGATGGCTGATAAATCAAATAGCTAGGTGTCACAGGATCCCACCTAAGCCCACAGCCATCATGCAGCTTATATGCACAATAAGTTCAGACAACTTAATTTCTTAATCACATTTTCATTTAATCAATCTATTTTCTTTGTGGTAAGATAAGATTCTTCTTGGTGAGTAAAACTTTTTTTCCTGGATTATAATAAAAAAGAGACTTTGAATATTTAAAGACTGGAGAATTTTTGACAAAAGAAACAAAGAGATGATTTTTAAAAGTTTAAGATGGATAAAGGAAGCCGTTATATTTTTATTTGTACTATTTTTAGTTTTGGTGACAATGCTTTTGCATAAACTTGAATTAAACTAAACAAATAGAACAGACCTTCCTTTCTGTTTATTACTAAAGAGTACAAGTGACTGGCAGATTTAATAAAACAAAAGATAAAAGTAATATGAGCCAGGCTGTGATGCTTTGTTGCTATGGAGATGTGGATTGTGATGTGGGTTGAAAGGCACAGAAAGAGAAAAGTGAGGGGGGGGGTGTCACGAGACCTTGTTTTTATACATGATAACTGCAGCCAGACTACAGTATTCTTGTATGCACAAAAGTGACATGGTTTGGCACTACCCACAATGGTAGCATGGTTGGTGAAGATGATGAAACTTGCAGAAATGGTTAAATTTACTTCCTTGATTAAAGAAAGGACAGTATCTGTGCTTATTATTGACCCAAAATCTTTTATAGACTTTTTGCATGAAACAGAAAATAATGAACTTACGATTTATGATTTTGATGATTTAAAAAAATAGAAAAAGAGGGATTTTTGTACTAATAAAGAGGTAATTTTGCACTATACTGGTACTTAAAATTGCTGTGAAAAAAATGGAAGCTATTTCCATTTCTTTTCATTGTTTTTCATGCTTTTTTTTCTTTTTCTCTGTTTTTTTTTCCTTTCTTTTATTTACTTTGCATTGGTTCTTGCTAGTTTTTATCTCTTTTAAAATATTTTATAAAAATTATATGAAATAAGGGGAAAAACGAATATCTGGAGCTGTACAAATTAAATATATATTTCAAGCACACCACCCAGTATAGTCTAGCCATTTTGAAACTGGAGTTTTCCAGATATGCTAGATCGTAGTTCCTATCCTCTCCTTTTAACATTCAAAGAATCATGAGCAGTATGTCACATCTCCATCTTCAGTTCAAAGCCTCTTTACTTCTGCCACCAGGTGTCAATGTTGTCATTCAAAAGCAATGGCTGGGTAGGGTCTATGTTAATAAATTCTAGGATCATAGCTGACTTTGCCTGATGTAGCAAAAGCAAAATAGCTTAGAGGTAAAGAAAGATGTGTGGCATTTATGTGCCTGGTCTATTTCACAAGCAGAAAAATAGCAGGAATAATTGAGTAGGCAAGGGAGCTTTTCTTATGAAAGAAATATTCTTTTTTTCCCCTTGACGTTTTTATAAATATTGGCTGTGCCAAAAGATATTGCATGAAAACTATAGGAATAGGTTTTTTTTTCCTGGAGCAATGATAATTAGTTCATAAAATAATTTATATTAAGCAGAATACATTGCAGAAGTCTATGATTATGTAACCAAGGTATGGGCAATTAAGACTGGCTCTAGGTCCCGTAAATGAAATTGTGCAAACACACTCCTTGCCATTGTTGTTACGTGAGGATTCTCAAAGACTGCTGGACAAGAAATATTCACAGACTATAAGGGCATGCTCTTCCAGCAAAGGTCAGTCCCACTTAGAGAAGATTAGATACCACTTTCCCATTGGCTAAATAGCCAATAGCCAGTAAGAACCAGCAGTAGTGGCAGCAGCCAAAAAAGCTAATACAGTTCTTGGTTGTATAAACAGAGGCAGAGAATTAAAATCACATGAAATTTTTAGTACCGCTTTATAAAACCTTAGTAAGGCCACACCTGGAATACTGCATCCAGTTTTGATCAACACATTACAAAAAAAGATATTGAGTCTTTAGGAAAAGTGCAAAGAACTGCAACTAAGATGATTAAAGGCCTGGAGACTAAAACACATGAAGAACGGTTGCAAGATTTGGGTTTGGTTAGTGCAGTATTCCAGGGTTTGAGAGGTTGCCACAAGAGGAGGGGGTCAGTTTATTTTCCAAACACCAGAGGGCAGGACAAGAAACAATGGATGGAAACTAATCAAGGAGAGAGGCAACCTGGAATTAAGGAGAAACTTCTTAACAGTGAGAACAATTAACAGCTTGCCTTCAGAAGTTGTAGGTGCTTTATTACTGGACACTGGACAGACACCTGTTTGAAATGGTATAGGGCTGCCTGCTTGACCAGGGGGTTGGACTAGAAGACCTCCAAGTTCCCTTCCAACTCTATTCTGACCCCTCAATCCTGTTGTATTAGAAATAAAGTAAGAAGATGAGTTTCAGAGACATGCAAGAAGCAAAGAGAAAGCAGTGAATGTTTGATTCCCCACCCCATACATGTGATTTTCCACATTCCAAGTGACATCTGAATAAAAATACCAAGATAAATGAATTCTAAATTAAGAAATTGTGGATGGGATAGAGATTAAACATCTTCTCTATTGCTATATTTGCTATATCAACTCTCTCAATGCCATTCATTTTTCACTCATGTTAAAGATTATATGAGCTTTTACACACATTTATGTGTATGCAGTGGTGGAATTCAAAAAAATTTACCACCGGTTCTGTAGGTGGGGCTTGGTGGGCATGACAGGGAAAAGATACTATAAAATCTCCATTCCCACTGTACTCCAGGGGAAGGTTATTGCAAATCCCCATTCCCTCCCCACCCCAATAAACTGCTTTCCAGCTCTGTTCTCCTGTGCAGGGCAACAAAAGAAGACCCAGCCAATCAGCTGGGACTCGGGAAGCAGAGAATAGATGGGGCGGGGCCAGTCAGAGGTGGTATTTGCCAGTTCTCCGAACTACTCAAAATTTCCACTACTGGTTTTCCACAACTGGTCAGAAGCTGCTGAATACCACCTCTGTGTGTATGTAATTTGTAGCTGGGGCCCATTGCCATCTTAATTTTTGTAAAGTTTGCGCAGCTTCAGTCTTCTGATCTGCAACAACTATTATTTCTTTTGCCTGGAATCATTTACAGACAATAATCAATTGCCTGTATGTGCAAAAAAACAAGTCATCCAATATCTATATATTTTTTTTCTGAATGCAAGATAAAAACTTGCTTGTGATATTTTAACAATTAGTTGGCTCTGTGAATTGGGAATTGTAGATGCTCTATTCCCAACATAGGTGGAATATCGATCTGAGGAAGCTTGCATAATGGATCTAATAAAAAGTCACCTAGTCAATTCACTGCTATCTTCACAAATTAATTTTACATTGGTTTTATTCTACACGAGGATAAGAAAATCTGGAGGTATAGGAAACTGCCCCAAACAAGTTGGAGTCAGCAGCTACATTAAAGGTCTCCAAACTTGGCAATTTTAAGGCTTGTGGACTTCAACTCACATTAATTGAAGTCCACAAGTCTTAAAGTTGCCAAGTTTGGGGACCCCTGAGCTATATTATCCAATTCATTGTTCATTTTATTATAGTGTTATAATTTTGTGGTTTCTTTGATTATGGTTTTGCATATTGCAGTCATTCTAGTAAACTATGAACCAACAGAATTTTGACTTATGTTTGTATGCAAACCCATAGTGATTTAGTCAATAAACCATGGTTAAACAAAACATTGATCCCTGTGTATGAACTCAGTGAGGAATACATGGATCACATGCTAGGCCATGGCCATGCTAGGATCTTGCTTTTATGTTACTATCCCAAGAACTACACTGCCATATATCTTTTCCCCCCTTTAGCTTTAGCAACATTTGGAACTATAATAGTTATGGGAGGGGGAGGTATCTCACTTGTACTGGCGTTTAAAAGTTGCATAAAGTTTCTATCTCCTCTCCTAATCATTGCTAGTAACAGATCATCATGTTTGGCTACTTGCTCTTTTTCATTACTTAGTGTCAGTATATCCAGCTTGCATTCAACTGAGTAGGCTGGAAAATATATGCTGTTGTGGGAGAGCATTTGTATCATAGACTACTTGTGCTTCAAGAAAGATTGTAGATCTTAGAGCTGCTGGTACCATCCTCCCTTTTCCTCTGCTGGGAAACCCAATATGCTCTTGCCTTTGTTCCTTGGACAGAGCCTTATCTTAGAGTGCCAAGATCCCTTGCAAAACTAACACATTTTACAGCAGCAAAAGAATGTAGGCAACACCCCGGCACAAAAATGTACATGTTTCTAGTAGAGGACTCCTCTCTAGCCCTAAGGCCTTCACTTTTGGCTTAAATACAAGAACAGAAGCAAAAACAGATGAGTAATATTTTTGGGTTGGGGGGAGGAGTGCTACTGTGGTCCACCCATCTTTTTCAAGAGACTTGCTTCAGAAGGGTTGGAGCAGCTATAGGAAGCAATGAAAGAGATCTTAGCATTTCACGTTCTAGATCTTTTGAGAAAGATGGATTTCAGCTCTGACAGTTAGTTGTTTCCTTAGAATGTAGTCACTGGAGGCTTATTGTGATTTTCTGAGATGCAATTTATTTACTACCTGTTGAGATCCTTACATTAACATCTCAACAGGTACCAACCCAGCAACCTATAGGATTTTCACTAAATAAAACCATTTATATCTCAATCCTAGACTCACTCCAGTGCAAGCTGGTCCCTTGTTTCCTAAGTATACAAAACAATGCCCTGGCCTCTCCCTTCTGTTGAATCATGATGATTCCTCTCTGCTCATCATTTACTAAATTCTGAGGCCACCTTATCTCCTGCTGATAGACCTCATCTCAATACTATGGACTATCAACCATCACATGACAAAGCCCTAAAAGCATTACTTCAGGGCAACCCACATTGACAGCTCTTTTCTCAGAATGAGATAAGAATCATGGAACTAGAAAATATGTCAATGGGGCATCCCAACCACAACCTATCAAATCTTGCTCAAAAGTATGTAAACCAAACTCAGCTGCTTGTTTGTTTGTTTTGCTCAATTTAACATACGTAAATCATCAGTATAGTCCTTGAGGAGTGGTCAACAATGAAATCATTTTGACCTAACAGAACATGACCATCGTTGGAAAATACCTTATGCCACCAAACTTGAAATTGTAGACCTAGAAAACCTTGAATTATGCCATCTTCGGTCTGATCTAAGTATGGTACATAAAATCATACATTGCAATGACTTATCTGTCAATGAATACTTCAACTTCAACCATAACAACACAAGAACACACAATAGATACAAACTCAAGGTTAACCACACCAAACTTGATTGCAGGAAATACGACTTCAGCAACAGAGTGGTCAATGTCTGGAATACTCTACCTGACTCTGTGGTTTCTTCCCCAAACCCCAAAAACTTTAACAGACTGTCTACTATTGACCTCGCTCCTTTCCTAAGAGGTCTGTAGGGGGCGTGCATAAGCGCCCCAACGTGCCTACCATCCCTGTCCTACTGTTTCTTTTATTTTTCTTATATGTGCTCATTTCATGTATTCATAGTTATATATATATATTTATCTATTATCTTGTAAGCGATTGACAAATCAAATAAATTCTAAAATCACAGTGAGCAAACCATTTATTCCTGGGAACAATTCAAATGCTTAATATTACTCATAATACTCTGGCTTAGGTTAAGTCACCTAGAGGATATTTCATCTTTTGGAATCTTTCTCTGTTTCTTAAGACCTGGTCTAAAGCATTCATATGCATACTAAGACTTTTTGAGTACTGTATGACTAATAGTGACATGCAAAAGGTGTATTTCTGCAACAGTAGTTAACTGTACTATCTCTTGTGAGAAGAATATTATTTGGTTTATTGGAGTTTCATCTACTTTTAAAAAAAAAGAATTATCTTTTGGAAAACTTTTGTTATTATTCTTTGCAAGTTTTGGGCTAAGTAGTATTTTACACTTTACTTCGTTTTTAACCATATGTTTGATATGTGTTTGTATTATGATTATGTTTGGAATTTTTTAGCCATTATTAAAAACTTTATTAGAAGAAGAAAGCATAGTAATTCTCAGGAATCGCTTTTTGGTGTTAAGTTTCTGTTTTAATATCAGGAGAATGTTCAAACTGAGATATAAATTGTATTTCAGAGAATATTAAGATTTACAACCAAAAACATATCAATCCTAAGGGACACAAGATGCACCCACAAAATGTGGTGTACAAAAATTGTTTATTTCATGCAGACTAATAGATCTGTATGTTCAACTAGCTTCTATGTCTTCTACATCCAAAAACTCAGGCAGTGCATAAACAAGAGAGCCTGGTGTAAAGATCGGAAAATGAGTAGTTGATGCACAGCTACCATTTTCAGGATTCTAAAAAGGAAATTCAAGTATTTTCCTTTCTTTATTCGTGAAATAGTCACAAACCATTATATAAATCATACAATTACAACTATAGAAATAGCAGCAAATTATCACATATTATTACACAAATTTGTAATAATTCTTAAAATAATCTTAAAATAAATCTGCCTTCTCACAAGTTTTTTAACCCATGATAAAGGAAGGCATGTTTGAGAGTAGAGGGAATCATCTTAACTGACTTTTCCCAGCACCACTCAATAAATTATGTGAAACCTGGTTGGAGGGCACCCAGCTTGACCTGAATAAAATTTATTATACTAATGAAGACAGTCTCATATCCAAGCTCAAGATGCAGAAGACCCAACCAGTCCTTACTCTAGGTCCACTTCTTATGAAAAAGTCTAATATCAGAAAGTTCAAGTGTATGTGGAGATCATCTAATCCAACACCACTCAATGTGGGATCTAGCCTCTGACAACCTCCCGCAGAGAATTCAATCCTTCATGTGACAGCATGTTCCACAGGCTGATGACCTATCCACTCGGGAAGTTCCTCCTGATATCTAGCCAGAATCTATTTCCTTGTAATTTTAACCAGCTGCTTCTTGCTTTGCACTTTGCAGCAACAGAAATACGTTTAGCCCCTCTTCTATGTGGCAAGATAGTTGAAGAATGCTGTCATATCTCTCCTCAATTCTGTAGGCAAAATACCCATTTTAGCCAGTCCTTATATGGCCTGATTTTGAAACTGCTCACCATCTTGATAACCCTCCTGTTGAATCACTTACTCTAATTTGACATTTTCCTTTCTGAACTGTAGTGCACTGAACTGGGATACAGATTTTCAAATGGGTCTGACTGGAACAAATGCTTCTTATGATCTGGCACCCAGCGATAATGTTTGTCTTTTTAGCAACAGGATTCCAGTGTCAGTTCATGTTTCACTTGCAGCCAACAAGACACCTGAATCTTTCACAAATGGTACTGCCAAGTCAGGTCTGCCTATCCTATATTTGTGCTTTTCCTTTTTTTACCCTGATACAGATTTTTACGTTCTTCTTTTTAAATACCATCTTACTCACTTCACTCACTTTCCAGACTGTTCTAGACCTTTTTGAATGTTCCTTCTCTGTACTAACCATTCTTGCCAAGTCATTGATAGGCCAGGTTCCCAGACACATCTCTCATTACTTCATTCCATTAATGAGCACTCTTTGGATACAGTCATTCAGCCAATTGTGAATCCAACCCATAGTAGTTATCATCTAACCCATACTAAGCCAGTTTATTAAGGAGAATGTCATAAGCTGTCCTGCTGAAGGCTTTATGTTTAAGATAATCCCATGATATATTAACCTAATAGCGCTGTCAAAGAAGAATATATGGGCAGCTGGGACAATTTTTTTGTCCAAAACTCATTCTGGTTTTTGTTAGTTAAAGCATGGGTATTGAACTGCTCACTGTTTAATAATGTGTTTGAGTTTATTTAGAGAAAAGTCTTCTGGAGTTACATACTTCTATAAACTGCCTTGAGAAAAACAATCTACTTCAAACAATCTTAATTGTACCTTCTTTGGGACTTTAGCTTTCCAAACTAATTTCTCCATTCTGAGTGATCCATTCCCACTAACATTCTAGTGCTATTGTGTGAATTTGTTTTGTCTGAAAAGCAAGCAAACAAAAATGATTGGAACAAGCCTGAATTACTGGGATAAAGTATGTATTTTAATTCAGAAAATTCTTAAAATAATTGAATCCAGAAGTTTTTCTTTTTGGTTTGATGGATAAGTAATTGGAGAAAAAAACCATGAGGTTTTGTTTTTATATATGATAATGGCAGCAAGACTTTTGTATGGACAAAGACTTAAAAGATTTCCACAATGGAAGAATGGATGGTGAAATTAATGGAACTGATCAAGAAGATGAAATTAACAACTTTGATTAAAAAGTAGCCTTTGTCTAGGTTTTGTCCCAGGTAGAAATAGCTTTTTGCTGGAAACCATAAAAAATGTTGTATTAATTGTGGAATTATAATGATTAGATTTTTTTATTATTATAGAAATACTGTTAGTATTGAGTTTTAGATAAAAAAGTTAATGTATTTTATATTTGCAACTGTATCAAAGAAAGTTGGAAGTTATCTTTTTTCTATTTCTTTTTTCCTTATTCCTTTGAACTTTTCCCTTCCCTTCTCATTTCCTTTTTTCTTGTTTTTTTTTCCTTCTCAATTCCTTTTTTCTTGTTTTTTATATGTTAGCCTTTGCAGAAATTTAGTAAAGTATGTTTTTAAAAATTGATTAGAGTAGAAGTAAATGCTTGATCCCAGGCTGGCTGGAGCTATATTCATCAAGGTTCAATCTAGCTGCATCAGCACAGTTTAGAAGGGTGGGAAAGCAGGGAAGGAAAGAGACTTTCGTGCGTAGCTCAATGAAACAAGATCAGGCCATAGGAAAAGTGGGGCAGAAGTGGGAAAATATGCCTAGACAAGAAGCAGCTGCCTACAACCCCTCCCTAAGCTGCCCATCAGGCTGAATCTGAAAGGGCCCCTTTCCCCTTCTATTGCCCTGGAGGAAAAAAGAAAGAAATCATGCTTCTCTATTTTAACCCTCTAAAGTGCTGAAGCCCCGATTGGCCCACTGGCTTCTGCCAACCAACCAATCATATAACTGTTGCCAAGATGATGCAGTTGAGTTGACTTGGTGTTTGCTGGGAATGGCTAGGGGGGGAAAGGATTTTTTTTCCTCCTTTCCTGTTTCTGTTGCAAGCAGTCTCCGGAGAGAGGAGGCGCCTGATGCAACAGGCGACTCTGCAGGGTTGGGTTGGGCAAGGCTCCATCCATCAACAGCTTGTCAGCCCAGCAGCTTTGTTTCCACCCTGCGGGGGTGGAGTGCAAGATCTGTGGATTCTTCCGCAAACACAAGCTGAGTAACACATCTCTGCTCCCTGCAGCAACTGAGAAGTTGAGTGTTCCTTCTTCAAAGGGCACTGTGCATTTTCTGCTTTTAACATTTACCTCTTGGTCTAAATCTCTGACCAGTCACTTGTGCTACCATACAATCCAAACCACAGGAAAAACACGAATGAAGCCCAAGAAACTTAAGCCTCTCAATCTGGAGTTTTGCACTCTGATTCAGGAACCCAACTTAAACCCCAACATAGTTTTAGTACACATATTAAAATTAAACTCTGATTCTTCCCATTCCTAAATGCTTCACATAATTTCCTTCTGCGGTACTCGGGAATGTTATTTAATCATCAAGCCTCTGTAATATTCCTCCTGTTCCTTCTGTAAAACAAACAAGCCAAGAAATATTTTTAGACTTTGTCAATAAGAATTTCCATGTCTCCTTAGTTTCTATTCATTCCTTCTCCCCTTTGTTGAAGTGACCATCTGTCAGGCTGTACTGTACACCATACACCAGCAGTGTCTGCCCCATAAACATCACGATAGGTGCTTTATTTGACTGTGAAAAAGAAAGGTAGGTGATTTCTTTCTTGGCTCCAAAAGGGGCCTACAAAGGATAAAAGGTAAACACTGGCATCACCTGCAGAAAATACTTTTCTGCGCTGGCTTTTCTACTTGATGGTATTTCTGATACTTGATGGGATCAGGATTCTGGAAGGCTGGGGTTCATTTATGCTCTTTAACATTGGCAGTTTTTCTCTCTGACACCTGGGAAAAAAGGACAATCATTCTGAGTCTCCACTTGGCTTGGATTTGTTTCCTTGCTGCATATCAGGCCCGCTGCATGAGAAGAGTGACGAGTGAAAAGACACCAACCCAGCCCTGCTGGCTGGAAGCATGTATATGTGGCCCTTGTGGTTACCCTTGGAAACGGTGCTTCAGCTAACATCTGCCATGCCTGTCCTTTTAGGGCCAGAGAGAGAGAGAGAGAGAGAGAGACAGATACGCTTTTCTGCCAGTTCTTTTTCCGATGCTTGAAAGCAGAGGCGGGAAAAAGCCCAGTATTTCAGGCTTTTATCATAAATAGCTGGTCCTGTTCAACATATCGAGGGGTAGCTTGATGTTGCTGAACTGAAGAAAGCTTCACATGCTTGAAAGCCACTTCTCCAAAACACCAGGAGCAATGTTACATGTAAATGGTTAATTCGATAATACAGATTTCTCACGCCTCTCATTCAAATATAGAGTCCACATTGGTTAGAATGGACCTTTCCAAAAGAAAACAGATTTGTTTCTGCATTCCATCCTAGTTAAACAATCATATGCACTCAACCAATAAAAACAGTTTTCAGGATAGGCCTGGATAACTACTTGCTTGTTTATTTTGAACAATTTTCCCTTACGTCAAATAAAAGAAAGGAGGAAATGCCAACATTTTGCTATCTTTATCTTTCTTCAAGAATACACAGGGCATGATAATAATAATATTATGACATAGATGAATATATCGATGTGCAAATCTTTTTTGGAAATGTAGAAAATATTTATGTGCATGGATCAGTAGGTATCCAGTGCAATACTCTACTACAATGTCAAAACACAGAGAAGATTAACTCTTGTGCTTCTTGTTTTCTTTTCTTTTTTAAGTTTAGCAGCTCCATTAGTCACTGGTATGCCATATGCTATATTCAAAACTTGGCAAGATGCAAGACAAGGAACTTTTCCAGGCCTGGTCAAAACCCAAAACTGATGGACTAATCCCACTTCAAAGTTTCAATAGTTTTCCTTTTTGCATAGTAACAATTAAGGGTTTCTATAGGAAAAGGTTCAGTTCACCCATGCATCCCATCCGAAAAAAATTATGTTGTTTTCCTGGGTAAAACACATGTCTGAATCACTCAAAAAAAAAAAAAAAAAACCTCTGTCTCAGTTCCTAGGAAGAGTTATACCTTTTCTAGGCAATAAAACAGAAACCAAAATGTGGAGGTAGTCAGTTTTTGGATTTAAAAAGTCCCTGATATTTCCTGGGTATATTCTGAGTTGGTGAAAAACAGGAGCCTGTTTTCCAGTCTAGTAATTCCCCTGAATGTTAAATATGCCCAGAAAATTGGAGTGTGATGAGATTGCATTGACTCCCCTATGTTAACTTTATGAGACGAAAGGGTTGGGAAATAGATCCTTAATTGCCAAGGAGGATAATTCCTACAAAAATAACAGTTGATGGTTCATTGAGGGTGTATGACAGTGCCTGAGAGAGGGAGAGCACTTTGATCTCACCTCCTCTGCCAGCTAGCACCAGGATACTTCAAGCTGCCTTTAGGGCACAAGGTAATGTAGTTTCAAGGAGTCACTAAGGCAGGCAGAACTAAAACAGGAGACAGAGAAGAGAGCTTGTGTGTGGAGATTAGTGCAAGGATTACAATGATATCTGCTGAGCCAGGATCTGAGCCTTAATACCCAAAGCACTCTGAGAAGGGGAAAAAAGGAGGAGGAGAGGTAGAATCAGTGAGGCCCCTGGGCTAAAAAAAAATGTCCAATCTTTCTAATTGATAGTTGATACCTCTCTATTCAGTGGATTTATATTACCACTTTTGCCTTCTAGATATCCCACCTCTTCAAGGTACCTCAGGTTATTGGGATGGGAGGAAGATGGATGGGAAGTGATACAAATCAAGTTATTAATTTCCTAACTGTACACCTCTTGTGTGGGAAGGGAAGGGGCCTCTTATTAGTTTATACTGCAAGGAGAATCAACAGAAGAACAAGGAGATACTGTAATTGCAGTATTGGTGATTGCTTGATTCAAGCAATTTTCACACGTTCTTGTAGCTGAGTGACTATAGCAGCTATTTCTCCTTGGAGTCAATAGAAATTTTCATTTATGTAGATTTCAGTGAAGTGCAAAGTGAAAAAGACCCATTTGAGTAGTTGCAATTCATATTTAATCAGTGAAGAACAAGGAAATGGTTGATTCAAGCACTTTTTACTTATTCCTGCAGCAAAGGGATTATAGCAACTATTTCTCCTTTCAGTAGGTAATTATAGATATTTATGCCATTTTCAGAAGTTTACAAAATAAAAAGAATTTTATGATAGTTGTATGTTATTTTTAATCAGTTCAGGCTTAATTAACCAGATTGCAAAACAAAAAACATTTTTTTAAAAAATACTCATAAAAACTAAATAGCAAGACAAATATGCCTTTCAAAAGAAGTGAAAGAGAAGATTTTTCATTACAAGACACACTATACAACACATAGAATTGTTGATATAATCCATTATGCTGTTTCTACATCAATATACTTCTGTATTCTAAACCAGCAAACAGAAACTAGAAAGCATTGTGCCAAAATGAAAATGAAATGTATAGTTTATTGAAAATTACAACTTTCCAGATACCTTGCAAAAAGAAAAAGAAAACACTCTACTTTTCAAAGCCCAGACTAAATGGAGAATTTCTCCTATGATTTCCTCTAATATAAATTGCATTATAACTTTGTTGCTTATCACTATTGTTATATGCACATTGAGAGCTTATACACTAGGAACAATTTTTTTGGGTGTCTAATCGTCAATAAAGAATTCTATTTTTGAATTCAGCTGGATTGATTCTAGGAGAGGAAAAGAGATATTACTTTTTTTCCCCTTCAAAAAAGGAAGAAAACTCTTGTGGGTCCAATTGGAGGTTTCTTCTTATTGCAGAGAACAGGTAGGGGTTAGATCAGGGTGTCAAACTCAATTTCATTGAGGGCCACATCAGAGTTGTGTTTGACCTCAGGAGGCTGGGGTAGACATGACCAGCTTGACATCACTCATGTTGGGGGACACCTGTGGTGGCCCAAGTGCTCTGCCAATGGAAAAGGGCTCTTGAGGTCTGTTTTCGACTGCAATGGCCTCCTGTAACCCTCTGCTAGCAAAAATTGAGCTTGGGAGCCCTCCCAAGCTCAATTTTTGCTAGCAGAGGGTTACAGGAGGCCGTTGCAGTCGAAAACGGACCTCAAGAGCCCTCGAGGCCTATGGGCCTTGAGTTTGACACCCCTGGGTTAGATAATGCCATTCAAGACCCTGTCTGAAAGAATTATAATCTTTTTCCAACTTCCATTATCTCAATCTGGTTTAGAATAGAATACCTTTATTGTCATTGCATTCTACAAATACAATGAAATTTGAAAGGTTTAGCTACCTTCCATTTTATTAAAAGTCTACGGAGATTCTCAGTCATCCAAGTCATGGTTGTCCCAAAGCTGCTTTTTCAGCAGGCCATTTTGTTTTAAACAGATTGAGCATGCATAGCTATTTTGGATCTTAGATCCTTGAGATACTCATTTTCTTGAGAAACATTTTATTGGAAATAGGCAGCCTAAAGCAGGGGTTTCAAAATCATGTTGTCACAGCAGCATCACATGATGTATTGGGACTTTTTTCCCCTTCACTAAACTGGGTATGGATGTTGCCAGCACGTGATGCATCTGGCCCATGGGCCAGAAGTTTGACAGCCCTGGCCTGTCACGATTAACAAACCGGTGGTTACACCAGGTGAATCCCACCCCTGCTTGCAAGACTGTATTAGATACATCTTATATTAAAGGTAGAGCTAGAGTCCTGGTTGTGGTGCTTGTCTGGACTACTTTGTAGGGGACTAACAGAGAGGCAGGGAGTAATTGCACCAACCGATCTACCCTTCAGCAAAACCTAAAATCTGTTCCCAGCAAACACTGATCACAAAATCTAGAAACATACTGTATACTTCAATCGCACACATGGTACACTGCTGCTGATCATTTAATTCAAATCTGTAAAGTTGTTCTTAGCTATATGTAGGAGATCAAAAGATCAGGCATGCTAAGATGGTTCTGTTGTAATTATAATCTCCCCTCTATCAAATATCTGCCAAGGGCTATATGATCTATGAATGACTCACAGAAGAAGGATATTTGGCTGGAATATATTAACACTGCAATACTTCATACTCTGTTAAGTATTATGTCCTAATGTTAATGTTAATGTTAAGAGTACACTTATTTGTTTTATTTATCCTGTCTTTATTACTTTTATAATAAAGAAATATTTTTTTAAAACTATAATAATAAAGACATATAACATTTTTATAATTCAAGGCAGTGAACATAGCTATTACTGCTGCCTCCAGTTGAAGAAAAGACTAATTGAATTCTGTGTTATTTTCTACTGAATAAGAACAAATATTTAAAGACATACTCCAAACAACGAGATCACCAGGTAGTCATTTGCCAGAGTTACAAGATCACAAAAGGGTTTCATCACTTCAGAGACTCCACCATTCCAACTGGAACTTAACTTCCATATGTATATTTGTATACATACAGTATTTAGCCTTCTGACAAAATGAAGATTGGGGGCAGTAGCAAGAAGCACAATCTCAGTCATTCTTCCTATTCATATTAGATTCATATTGGATATGATTACTACTGACTCAAACCAGCATCTTAAATGGAAATATAACAATTAGCATTTGAATTATACCTGGAAGAAAACTATGGACAACTAATAGAGAAATCACATGAAAAGACCTAGAAGTTCCTTGATACTACATGACCGACTGCATTGTGGATCAATCGACATTTCCACATAATATTCAAGAGCAGCCCCATGTAAAGTGGCAACAGTTCAAACAAAAGATGCTTAAGGCATGAGTAACTATGACCAACGCCTCCTTAGTCTAGGCAAAGCTATAACTACCACAGTAGATGAAGATATGGCAAGTTCACAATTAGTCATAGTTGCCAAATTCTTTTCAAATAGAGACATGAAACTATTGGAAAAGGTCATCTGGAATTTTAACGTTTGGTTTCATACTGAGGGTTAGTTCTATTTGTTAATTATTGCCAAAGAAACTGCAAATTCTGAGCTTTTGTTTGGATGGAGGACTTTTCTCCACTTGCATGTAATAATAGAACAAGTATACCCTAGCAATATCTTTTTCCTGTGTTCTACAACTTTATCTCCATTCTGTCCCCAGCCTAAGAGTAAGACAAGCTTAAATCATTCCTTTCTGAATTCCCTGTTGATGATGATCACTTCTGGTTTAATGTATTACAATGTACCATACAATATAATACCAGTGAAGATTATTGGAAATCATACCAGATGCCAATTTGTTTTTCAGCACAGTTTAAGTTGGTAATTCTTAAGCGGGCTGGAGACAGAATGTATGTAAAATATTTAGTACACAAATAAATGTGGATAAACATATGGACTATGTTAATGTTATAGGGGGTGGATATTACTAGAAACCATTTTTGCTTCTTTTGTATTATTTATAGTTTTTAAAATTAATTTATAATATGATATACAAAGAGAATACAAAAATAAATATTAGGGAAATTAGGGAAGGAAAAAGGGAAGTGGATAGTGAAGGAAAGCAAGGGGAAGAGAAAGATATTGACTTCCGACTCCTTTGGTACAATAAATAAAATAAGGCATTAACAGCTACCCTCAACTTCTTACTTTTTCATAAAAATGGAAACTAACTGTTTCTATAACAACAAATCTATCTAACCGGCAAAACCCAAATTCAAAGTTTCATTTTTTTTCCACCTCAAGCACAAAGTCCAGAAGTAGTTTCCAAGTCGAAATAAAGGTATTTGTGGTTTTTTTCTTTAATCAAAACAATCGCCTCTGCTCACTCCATCAGTTTTTGCAGCCATTCATCTATTGTAGAGATCGAGGTGACCTTCCATTGCTGCCATCGACATATGCCATCAGAGTTCTGAATTTTTTTTTCCAAGTCTTGTTCCCATTTTTTGCTTCTTTTAAGCAAGAAAAGATGGCTGCATGCTATTTTACCAGGAGCAGGAAGCTGAGAAGGGGTAATAAACTCCGCAGTGAGTAAGTTTATACAAGGAGCATTGATGGCTTCTGGCTAAATTGGACTCAGCAATAATTGGCAAAAGGTGTTGCCTTGAAGCTCCAAATTCACATCACATAGACAACACCAAACTGAATGTGTCTTTGATCTGCAGATGGCGAGGAGAAAGTGACAGAAATGCAGCTGGATTGGAAATGTTTTCATATGGAATGAATGTGTGGAACACAGTTGATGAAGTGATAGCTACAAATGATTGCGACTTCACAGAAGTGAAAACAATGACAGGTGCAATATGGCTTACCATGACTTTTTAAAAATCTGTATATATCCTTTTGTCCATAATATTAACCATTCCTAGAACCCAAAGTGGGGAAACGGGTGGAATCTAAGTGGTAGTCTTTTCCCAATCTGCACTGACTTTGAATTAAGAATTCAATTTAATTAACTAGCTTTTTTTCCTCAGTCTGCCCAGACTTTTAGAGAACAATGGGGTTTATTTTGTTAGAAGAATCACAATACTCACACTGCTTCACAGTCATTGCTTATTAAGCAGCTTATGAAAACTTTCCCAGCGATTACTGGAATCCATTGTATATTCAGACCATGCTATCCTTGAATTTAAAAAAAAAAAATCATTAGAGGAAAAATAATTGTGTTCATCATGATGAAATTAAAAAGAGGGCCATAGGAAGTCCATTCCTCAAAGGATGTGCTTTGGTCAATCACAGCTTTACAGTGCTGTAATACACATGATTTTTCCATATAGCTGGAATTAAAACAAAGATGAGCTGTTCCTCCTCTAAATGTCTGTACTTTTAAGTGATCTGCAAAATAAAACCTCTTGGCAACCACAATTTGCCAAGTTCAATTTCCTTTGTTGTGGATATGGGGAAAGGGTTAGATGAAAATCTGACAAACTGTATATTATATTTGCATATCTTGTGATATGCTTCTAAACAGAACTACCAACAACTTTCCATCATGTTAGGGTGCATCATACAACAACTGCCTTGCTGAAATAAACCATCTGGATGGGAAACTGGGAATTCATCCATGTCACCTTCAGATTTATAATGGAAAAGAGATTTGGAGATAAACATTCATGCCTGAAATATCTCTAATTGGCAAAGCAGTCACATTCCTTTGTGAGACACATTACAGGTGGTCCTCAACTTACAATTCTTTTAATGACTATTCAAAGTTATAACGGCACTGAAAAAGTGACTTACAATTGTTTTTTGACCGTTACTACCATTCCAGCATCCACATAGTCATGTGATCAAAATTCAGATGCTTAGTAACTAACTCATATTTGTGATGGTAGCAGTGTCCTGGGCAGTGGTGGGCCTCAAACATTTTTACTACCAGTTCTGTGGACATGGCTTGGTGGGCGTGGCTTGGTGAGCATGGCAGGGAAAGAATACTGGAAAATCTCCATTCCCTCCCCACTCCTGGGGAAAGGTTACTGCAAAATCCCATTCCCTCCCCACCCCACTATCCTGCTTTCCAGCTCCATTCTCCTGTGCAGGGCAACAAAAGGAGACCCAGACAATCAGCTGGGACTCGGGAGGCAGAGAATAGATGGGGGTGGGGCCAGTCAGAGGTGGTATTTGCCAGTTCTCCGAACTACTCAAAATTTCCACTACTGGTTCTCCAGAACTGGTCAGAACCTGCTGAATATCACCTCTGGTCCTAGGGGATCACCTGATCACCTTTTGCAACCTTCTTATAAGCCTAGTTAATGGGGAAACCAGATTCGTATTATTAACAACGATTGTTATTAACTGTGTTATTAACTTAAGAGTGATTGTTATTAACTTGTTATTAACTTAACAGCGATTGTTATTAACTGCGTTATTAACTGCAGTGATTCACTTAACAACTGTGATAAAAAAGGTCATAAAATGGAGCAAATTCATTTAACAAATGTTTCGCTTGGCAACAGAAATGTTGGCTCAATTATGATCCTAAATCAAAGACTTCCTTATAGGATCCCTTATTTAGATAACATCATCATAGATGACTCTAAGACACACAACATAATGCCTTCACATTTTGGATTTCTGTTCTCATTAACTTTAGCCAGTTTGGCCAGTGACAAATGACTCTGTAATTGAGAGTATTTAAAATAGAAGATACCAAGATACCAAGCTGTCTTTTCCTGATGAGTCTTATAGATAGAAGAAAGTTCCCTTCCCTGAGGAATTCTCAATTTGGGGCAGAGGGAATGAAAAAACCTCAATCTGAAGCCCTTCCACTACTACTGACTTAAGGGAATGGGTGATGCAGTTAAATACATCTAGAGGTCTTCAGATAAAAGAAGATTGCAATAGAAGAAGAAAAAGAGGACTTGGAAGATAGAATAACAGGGAAGAGGAGCAAGCTAATGGCACAAAAGATTTTACCCATAAGCCAAATCATTAATTCCTTTTTCTTTTTTCTTTTGGCTTGTCCTGGACCATAGGATTTTCTTCTCTACAGCCACCCAGTTATCCTTTCTGTTCTGTTCTAGCAGTTTTCTCCTGGCTGGCTGTATCTTTTACTCCCTTAGTACATGAGAGAGATGGTGAAACCCGAGCAATCGTTTCTGTGCCTTTCTTTATATATGTAGTACATCTCCTTACCATGATTCACACGTGTACTTTCTAAACAATTTTGAGCAATTGTTTTGCAATCCATGCTTAAAAGATAGTTGCTGTGTTTAAGGACTACTCACTCTTTTTATATTCACCAAATAAGGAACCATCTAAAGGAAGGGTGTTGACATGCTGAATTGACTAGTTACTGTCTAGGCAATCCAGGGCACCTCACTTTCATTCCCCCCCCCCACACACACACACACAATGGAAAAAAATTGTCTTCAGCTTCAAAGGGATTTTATCAGGGGATGATTAGTATTAAGCATACCCATATAATCGACTAATCTGCTCTCCACAGACCCATCCCTTGGTTGATTTCATTCTTCAACAGACCCACAGTATCATTCTAGGCACTGAATGAATCCAATAAACCAATCTTCTCCAGACAAAACCAAACAAGCTAAAAAAAAAAGGAAAACAAACCCCTTCCCCAAGAAAAGCAAAGAGGAGTTTTGGGTTTTTTTACTCCCTTTAAAAGCTCGCCCCTCAAGCCATCCCAGGACACATAATCAGAGGCAGGGCAACCAAGCTCAAAAGAGTTTGTGATGGATGAGAAAAGGGGAGCATCAGATATGGCCCGGCTAAGAAACGAGGATTGGGTTTTGCCATTCAGCAGCAAGCCCTTGAAACACTTCTGCACACAGACATCAACATGCAAATCCTGGAGAGGCGAGCAAGCTATGCTGCCCTGACCTGTATAATGCACAAATAAAAAGAGGCCACTTTGCTCCCAAGCTCCCTTGGCCCATTTACCCTCATCCACCACCTCCCCAAAAGACAAAAGGTGCAGCTTAGCGATGCATGAAAAAAGGAACAAAAGGAAAAGGCCTCCTCCTCGGTCCTGCTTCTAAACTCCCCAACTAGACAGATGGCAACAGTTGCCCCCACACCAGTTGCATGTGTCACAGTGAACAAGCCTCTTTTATCCCCCCAACAGGTCATAAATAAGAATGGTGCAGACAGGGGTGGTGTGAGGAGGGGGCAGGGAGGCAAGTCCGCTCCTGTTTCAAAGTCCAAAGGAAAATAATTCAAGCAAGCTCAGAGTGGCTTACGTGTGAGTCCATCTGTCTGGTTTGGAACCGATGACTTCTCCCATGTGCTTTTCAAGTATATTGTTGTTGATGTTGTTATTGTTGTTGATGATGATGATGATGATGATATGTCAGAACTCATTTATATAAAAGTGACTGTTCATCAAGCTAAGATAATACTCCAAGCTTGCCTTCCCATTTATAATATTTTAATTTTCTCAGCATGGTGCCTAAGGTAATATTGTTTTGATAACAATCTTAGCTTCCCCAAGAAATTGTATCTCCTTTTAAAAGAGGTTTTTATAGCTGGGTCAGTGTGGTGAGAAGTTTTGTTCAACTATTATTCTATTAGCAGTTAGATTTCTGGTGATGTTTGAGTTAATAATTCTGTTATTTTTTAATACTCTATCCTAGCTTTGAGGTTCAATTTTTTTTAAAAAATTGCTGAGATGTGTGTATGTATGTATGTATGTATGTATGTATGTATGTATGTATGTATGTATGTAAGAAGTTTAAAAGCTTCTTAAGCACAGTTTGCAATAGAAAATTAGGATCTGAAAGTAATAGTAGTTAATGCAATTCAGTCGGGATTAACTGTACATTTTCAATTCACTCTAACCAGATGACGAACAACAATTAATCTAACAACAGACCAATCCCATTTGTGTTATTTAGACATACATTCCACTGAATTCAATCACACTTATTGTGTACATAGTTGGAAAAGCAGGCTCACACATAGAAACCAAGAAACCTAAACACGTATCTTGCGTATGAGTGTGAATGCACGACTATATGTTAAACTGCAGCAGAGATTAAAAGATCTGCAAATGCACCCAGGCAAACACTAGATGCTGCTTAGGCAAAGAACAGGAAAATGCCTGCCAATCGGCTTTGATGTTAAATATGAGACAACTGCTGAGCACAAGAAACCAGACAAAGCACAGCAAAAACAATGAGACAATATAGGTCAGCACAATGAATGTTAGAAGCCTCTGCTTATCAGCTGTCCAATCTATAGCACTGCTTATTTAATACTGTATTGTTAGTGCTCATAAATTAATTTCAAGACTCCTGATTTCATGACACATGAAATGTATGCATAACAGCTTCCAAAAACTGCCACCCTATCTCTTATCCCTGCAATTCAAAGCTAACATAGCTGGAAATTTATAGAATTTGGAATCTGACACATCCAGAAGGCACCAGGTAATGACAGTTTCTCTTGAATTGCAGATAATAATGAAATAAGACCTGTAGTTTCCTATATTTCATGGATAAATCATAAAAGATGTGTTTACCATTAAGTATTATGTTGTGAGTTTGTATACCCAGGAAACCACTAACGGTTGCAAAGTCCTGGTGACGAGTTTGAAAACATATGAATAAAAATGCAGGTGCAAAAGCTCAACAATGTCATTATATAGACTTCTGAACTTCTCCAGCTTTTGAGATATTCTTCATATAGGTTCCATTATCCAAAGGGCATAACTATTAGTAGTATTTGGTGGGTTTAATAGAGATAATAATTAGAGAAACACATGGAGAAACTTGTTTGGGGAAAGGTTTCATACAACCTGGGACAAGGACAAAAATATTTAGATACTTGCCTGAGAACACTGACATTTCTAAGCCCATTTTAATTTAACAATAAAAAGTTTAGCTATACAGCTTGATATTATAGGATTCAAATTTCATAACTTAAAATATATATTTTATAATTTCTGCCACCTAAACTATAAATATTCTGTTCAATCTCCTTTGAGGCCTTTGAGAGAAGTGATCCAGGTATTCACATTTGGTATTATAATGTGTCCCTATAACTTTCATTTGAAGTCTTTGAACCAGTTGGAAGCCAACATCTGATCTACCTATTAGTAGAGTAGTGTATTGGCTCCACGTTTTTCTGCACTGCTTTATTTGAAACTAAAATAAGGAACGTGTTTTTGTCAACTTTGGAGGAATTTGCAGCAGTTTGAGCTCATGGAAATCCTTCCCTAATATCAGAATCCCCATTGGAAAACCTTCAGATTGGAGTGCAAATTAGCACGTTTGCAATTCTTGAAAACAACCATGTCTTTTCTCAGAGTTTTTCTGCTCTCTAATGCTGCCACCTGATCCCAGGACAAAATGTAGCTACTTTAATAAGCTTCATAGAGGTATGCCCTTTGTGTGCCTGCATGCTTTAATGTACATTGTGGATTTGAATCTGGTAATCTCAGGATATTTATTGCTACCCTAATACTACTTATCAAGACGAAGAGGCAAATAAGAACTTCTGACCAACTAAAAAGAAGCCTATTTTAGTACTGAAAAGTTGGCAAAGAGCTGACTTCCCTCTCCACAAGAAATTCTCTGATATTATGAGTTGCACTAGAATCTGATGAAAATGAGAATCTACTAATTATATAAGATTCAATAATCAACTAATTTTCTCTCTGGGTATTCCTAATCTCCATATAAATCAAGTAAACTTTGGGTCAATAATTTTGGGTCCAGTACTCAGAAATGGTATGGGTGCATACATGTACATGCGTAATAAAAGATAAAGAGTCAAGCATCAGAATTGTAAGCCCAGCTGGGATTTTGTACCGTAAAAAGTGTTATGGCTGTTTGTTTTCCTTCAGTAATAAAAATAAAGGTATTCTAATATGGCTCTTCAGTGTTGTCTATTGTTATTTAAACTGATACACTGGGGAAAATACTCATTCCAAAATCATAATTTAGCCAACACTAATGGGAGGATAATTTATGAAATACATACATTTCAAGCATGTAAATTCTCATTGGATATTTGAATGATTTTTGATACATTGTTATCATCACCACCACCCCGAAATGAGTGGGAAAGGAAGCACTGAAACCATATTGTGAATTAAATACTTCCCCCCTCCCTAGTAGGTTTCAAGCAGGCAGGTGTTGAAACTGTGCTCTAGGCCACAGACTGATTTCCCCAGATACAAGAGTTGAATACTTCGCTCAGACGGTTGTCTGACTGGTCTTAATGCAGCCCAGAGTCACTCCTCCTCCTCCCTCCCCTCCCCAACTCTCTTCATCGGAAAACAAAGCAAATGCAGGAAACATCTGGAGGCCAACTCTGACTGAATGGAACATGCCACTCGAAAGAAAGCCTCTTCAGCTGGTTTCTCTCTCTTTCTGCACCAGCTGCTTAAAAATACAAGCTGAATCATTCATCAGTGCCCCACTCCAGGGCCATGAAATGTTTGCCTCTGATATGATTACCAGCTCAGACGTGCTTTCCAGAACTCTAATGCTCTCTCTTATGAGAATGATAGCATGCCAAACACATGCAGCTGTAGTCAAAACAGTTGGTTTGGCATTACCAGGCTCCCCCAAACTGAAATTCAGTAATAACTGAATATGCACATATGTGATCGAAAATATGGAGGTGAAATTATTTCTACAATGGTCTGATTCTCTGTTTTAAATTAACCAGAATCCAAAGCTCTATTCAGAGATTCAAATGTAATGCTATCGTGGTACATAAATAGAGTTATACTATACCTCTTTGGCACAGAGTTGAAATATCTGCACAGCCAAAACCAACAAATCCTACATATAAAGGCTCTGTCCATGCAAACCTTTACAATGGATACATGTAGAACAGTCAATAGGTTTGGCATATATGACATTGGGCCCATTGGCCCTACTGCAGGCCCATCTGTGCATTAATACAACCAAAAATTCACGAACAAAACCATGGTGAATGTGGGATATTTCCTCTACCCTACCATCTGTTGACCAAATGCCTAGCATTCCATAGAAATATACAATAAAAAATATGATAGGATGGCCCATCTATTTATTATTTCTGAATCAAAAGAATTTCATACATATCTTAATTGTGAAGGCTTTTTCATTGAAAAGTCTGCTTAACCAAAGATTGACATGAACCTTGAGAAATATAAACAATATAACACAAACAATCATCGATATCTACAGAAAGGCAAGGAATGAAATGTAGATATTGTTTCACAAACTCCAATCTTTGTGTCACTCATACAACATTGCAATATAAATAGAATCTATTCTCCAAAACCCTTGGAGGACAGGACAAGAAGCAACAGATGGAAACTTATGGAGAGATCCAAGAAATAAAGAAAAATTTCCTGACAGTGAGAAAAATTAATCAGTGGAACCACTTGCCTTCCCTGGAGGATTTTAAGAGATTGGACAGCCATTAGTCTGAAATGGTACAAAGTCTCCTATATGAGCAGGAGATTGGACTAGAAGACTGCCAAGGTTCCTTCCAAGTCCTATTCTATTCTGTTCTGTTTTATTCTGTTCCATTCCACTCCATTCCATTCCACTCTATAGTATAATATAATACTAGATATAGATATAGATATCCACTCTATACTCTATACTATAATAGATTTAAGGAGCTTTCTAATGGATAACCATGTTGGTCTCTTGCAGCCACCAGAAAAAAATCTTTTGCATCTTAAAATTTAAGACAGTAGTTATAATGTAAATTTGTGCGGATTATAGCCCATTAGTAAATATTTAAGGACATTAAATATTTAAGGACATATTATCTTGTAAGCAATTGACAAATAAAAATAAATAAAATAAATAAGTTTATTTGCAGATTTAAGAAGGGGCATTATAACCAGTCTACACTCTTACTGTTATGATCATTAACTCTCAAATACAAATTCTCTGGGGAAGCTCCCATACATAGATTAAATGCACATACTGCATTAAATCATGGTTGTCACAACCAAGGCTTGTTAAATAATCCATAAGATTGGCTAATACACAGTACATCAATCCTTAACAGAGCATAAACCGTCCTAAACTAGAGTAAACAAACTATATCTTATAAAGTGAATTTTCACATTTATTTTAAATAATAGAACATATGACTGTCAGTACCTTGTGAATGTTACAGATTTGCTTGAAGAAATGATTTGTTCCATCATGAGACTTTGCCTGTAAATTTCATCCAGTCTAAAGAAAACAAGAATAGGAAAAAGAAAGAAAGAAATACTTGGCTTTTCATTTTCCTGTGGACCATGTTTTCCTAACTATTTCAGGCATTCAGACTGGACTACCTCCAGGATGACCAAAATCAGGTAAAGGATCAGGATATGCTGATATATATTCTATGGTATACATAGCTCTAGTTGATTTCCAGGTAAAGCAAACCTACACCTGTATTTTTCATTTCCAGATGAAAGCAAGGCTGAAAATCATTCTGCATGTGACAAAATAAGAGAAATCTTCATTCCTACAGATAAAGATAACCACTTTAACCTTCATTTTATTAAAAATATCAAAATCATGACTGAAAATGGGTTTGAAAGTATTATTTTATTAACAGGGCCATTATTATTTCTCTCAAATCCCTTTGCATATAGTTTCACTGTTTGATTAGTAAGAGCTGATAATAAGGACCTACAGATGCTGCTGTACAAGTACACTGGTCAGAAATTGTCAGACATGATTTGTTCCACCCAACAACGTCCCATTTTACTCCTCCTTTCTTGACTCATCTGGGATTTCTGCTACTTCCAGATTATGTGGGTGTCTTTACAAAACTAGGCACCACCCAGTATAATTTAAACTTTGAAAAGTGTTTTCTCTCTGTCCCACAGATATAAATTCAAACATATATCATCTAAGAGGACTGCGGTGTAATAGTGGAGGAGTTTCCTGGAATAGATAAGGATGTGAAGGTTACATGCATCTATATTGTTTGTGAACTTAAAAGACTATAAAGCATCTCACTAGAATGATTCTGGCCCCAGAATTTATTCATTCAGTCCATGCCACATGTTGAAAGATTATGTGAGGGACAAGCTGTTGTACTGCACAGCCTTGTCCTCCTTGCCCCAATGAGTCATGGGCTGGCAACATTCCCAGTGGCTATTTGAACAGCCTTTCATAAAGAATTGCCACTATGCATACAGTATCAGGGGCAAACATGTCCACCCCTATATTGGATGAATAAGGGGAGGAACCATTCTTATCATCAATTGGCACAAAATGAGGGGGAGGGTTTCCCTGTTGTGTATATTAATAATTTCTCACACTCCCTGAGCAGTTTCCTAAAATAAGTAATTACTCTATGATATATCTTTCACCCAACTCATTATTTGCTGGCATGATGTTTCACCAAAAACAGTGAATCCTTGTATCTCACAGGATTGAACAATATATTGGAGAGGAAGAAAAATGGAATAAGGAAGTAAAGAAAAACTAAAAGGTTGACTCATAATGTTGACAATTGTATATTGCTCTAAATTCTAGAATGTAAGGATTCTTACTTTTGGGATTATTAAATTATTATGGAATTTTTCAGAATACAAGTACAGATTAAGAAGGTTAGGGTTAGGATTTTAGGAGTTAGGAGTGTGGAATTTCTTGTTGCTTGCATTGTTCATTTCCATAAAGCAGTTCTTCAAATAGACGTTTATGTGTGCTTATCTTCTTCTTCCAAGAAACTCACACATGTGTTGTATATCATTTACCATGCTTTATGAATGCCTTTTGGTAAGAGAAATGTTTGTCTATCACAGTAAATATTTTGCTATTAATGTAAACCAATCATAATCATACTAAACAATAAGAAGCATAGGCAGTGACACCATGGTGTGATAACCATTGTAGAATGTACCAGGAGACTTGAAAGAGCAGGCATGCTCCTACAGCATTTTCTCAGTTACGTAAAAACAAATAAACATAGCAAGTCACTGGCCTCCTGAAATAAGAATGAGATGAGATGAAATTCTTTGTCTGGTATGTATTATGAAAGAAGAGAATATGCACCAAATATTGACCAGGTGGCAAAATAGGTCAGCCATCAAAATTATTGAATCAAGTAGAAATTGAATTGGGCATCTGATCTAGAGCTTAATTGAATCTTAAACTGCTTGCCTGGCATAGAATAATACAAAAGAGCCCCAGAAGACAGCTCAGCAAATGAAGCCATTAATTTCCTCCCATAGATGGGGACAGAGATATAGGATGCAGCCTATACCTTATTAATTAAGCCAACTGGAAACTCCTCCTGAATTACTGGCTTTAGATTACATTCACATAAATTATCTCTAAGTACATATCAGCAGTAGACAACTCCTGACCTCTTGGATCATCTCATCAGAGATATTTTCTTATTTATAACTCATGTACCCAACCCTCGCAGCACCTCTCACAACACCTTCACCCCTTGCACACTCTCCCCAACTCACATGCCTCTGGTATACCCCCTCGCACCATCCCCAACCATGAAGTGCCTCTTGTACATCCACATGGACCAGTGGTGGAATTCTTTTTTTTTTACGATCAATTCTGTGGGCGTGGCTTGGTGGGCATGGCAGGGGAAGGATACTGTAAAATCTTCAGTCAGAGGTGGTATTTCCACTCAAAATTTCCATTATCGGTTCTCCAGAACTGGTCAGAACCTGTTGAATACCACCTCTGGACCTTATCTGAACAACATGCTGCCGTGCACCCATTGTGCGCCCATTGCACCCTCATGCACCTCCCTGACCCACATGGTACCTACTCCACACTCCTTTGTACTTCCATGTACCATCTCTGATCCATGCAGGGCCTTGAGCACCCCTGAGCACCCTCACTGATCAACACGGCACTTCTCTCACAGCCTTGAACATCCCTAATGCCATTCCATATCTGGCAGCAGCTACTTACTGCTTGCCAGCCTGGGACTTTCTACTCCCAGCTGGCTTCCCAATGATTTTCCTTGTGGAAAGCTGGCAGGTAGTTGAAAATGATCATGTGACCACAGCAACACAGCAGCATTGAAGCGGCCACAACTTTGCCAAATTTTAATCACAAGTGTGTAATGGGACTCATATTTTGCACACATTTTGTACATTAGCCCAATTAAGGGATTTGCTTTTTTCTTGTTCAATAACGTACTGTTTGATCCATTGGAAGGTTGCAATCAGACAGACACAAGAGTTTTAGCAGTAGATAAATATTATCTACGATGGACTTTAGATTCAGAGCCATAGTGTAGAAAAAAAAGCTGGACATAAAGCATTTGTCAATTTGGGATACTCAGCTATATAGGACACTGTTTTCATCAATTCAGGATAGGAGTATAAAGTACTCAAATAGCAATAACATTTTGCAGACCAAAATCCCCTTAACATTGCTAATGGATCTTCAAAGTTTCATCTATCAATAAGAATCATATGCAAGTATCATAAATGTTGGTACAGCAGAATGTTACTAAATTGAGGGAATCATGTAAATCCTGTATAAAAAATACTGTATGAGCATAAAACTGCAATTTTAATAGCCTTGTTCACTAGTGACTCCAGATAAATCATGGTGAATCATTCTGTCAACTGAGATTGTTCACCCAAACACAGCTTTAATATCAGGTGGAAGTTCTTGAATCTAACTCAATTTTAATAAAGCTTTGACATCTACAGGACTATTAGTAATCAGCCATTATTAAAGAAAGTCCTGTTTTAGTGTGTAGAGATACTTAAGACATCTAGGTCATGGTTGTCCGAAAGGTACTGTTTCAGGAGGCAACTGGACTTTCTTGTTTCGTTTTTTGTTTTTTCTTTGAAGACGTTTTGTTTCTCATCCAAGAATCTCATTCTTTGAAGAAAAAACAAGAAAGTCCAGTTGCCTCCTGAAAAAGCACCTTTGCGATCCTATTTAAGTTATTTATTTAAGTTAAGGAGAAGGACTGAAACTAGGGTCTGATACAGAATTGTTGAAAAGTTAACCTATTTTTGAGTATCTTATTCTAAACTCTTAAATATGAGCATTTCAAACAAGCAATGATAAACCTGTAAATGAATATAAATACATTATCTACTTCACATATTTCAGGATTATTTTTCCCAAAGTTGTGCTTCCATGAGAGATGCAAATTATGTGCTCTGTTGTAAAGCTTCAGTGGCATGATTATAAACTGCCACCCAAAAACGTATTATTATGTAGGACTAAAATAAGTCAGTACAGTAATGTAATTGGATCTTGTGAAAGCAGAGTTTGTTTGAATAAATTAATGCATATTATGTTGCAAACATATATATTTGCATGTTTTCTTTATAATGATTTACCAATCACAATCCCACCTAGACTTTGTACAGATATTACTGCAATGGTCACTTTATGTAGCCTCTTCAGTATGATTACTATGATATCTAAAAGACAGATAGGGCTTCTGCATGGAGAACCTTCACTGCTGAATTAGTAATGGCTCAACCTGTAGCCTAAGACTAGTTATGTTGTAAGGACTATGGGTAAGCTGCTTTGGCATGGTGGTTAAAATGTTGGATCGATACCATACCAGGAGATCTCATTTCATCTCAATCATAAAAATGCATGTTGATGTGTTTAGCTAGTTATGTTCTTTTAGCTAGAACTATTCACAGGATTGTTGTTGTGAGGGGGAAATGGAAGAAGAAAATATTATGCATGCCATCTTGAATCAAAAAGGGGGATACAAATCTAGTACATAATCAAATAGTTTCTCCTGGACCTGAAAGCATATGTTTGAAAGCAGCAGTGGTAAAATGGAGAAGAATATTTATTTCCAAAATACTAGATTCAACTCTATAATAAAAGTACAAATATCAAATATTTTATTTTCATGCTTGTCTTTGGCAGTCGTAATTTTGTATCAAGCACGGTGGTAAGTCTTATAGGCCAGATATGATGTTTTATTTTTATGTGCCAGATCCTATTAATTTGCAGAAAAGGATGCATTATACAGTATATTGACTGAAACATATTTATTAATATGGAAATGGAAACCTACTGAAAAGTAAATGATGGCAAATTTATATCCCATGGATTTTAACAGGTCTCATTTAAAGTATGAATTCAGATAAAAACAAAGAGTCTCATTAAAATACAGGAAAATATTTTAAGTTCTTCTGATCATTTGTAAATCTGCTCTGGAAATTTGTAAAGTAAATTTTACTTTAGTCATATTTAACCTTTTTTATCTCTTTTGTTTATATATGTGCGTGTATTTTATCAGTTCTGTCTCTATCCATCATTTTAAATGTATATTTTACAGTTGTTACAGCTTATAGGTTAAACTAAACAAAGGTCTATTCCAAAGGTCAAAGTTACTACTACTTAGCTATTCCTAAAGAATAGCTCTCTAAGGCTTTCCTTAACTAGTTATTGTGAAATTGCACAGTCTTGGCAAGAAAATCAATGTAATGATGGGAAAAATAGAATTACAGTAGACATCCAGCTGTTATTTCCATGACAAATGACACATGAAAGGAATGTGGGTAGTATTGTTTTTAAAGTTTCTTTTCTACTTCCAAACTATCCAAATACAACCTTGACTTTTGCATCTATATGTAGATAAGTATGTATATATAAAAGGTAAAAACAAAGGTAAGAGCAAGTGAGAACTAAATAGCGAACCTCTAAGGAATTAGTTAAGATTTTAACTGGAAACAATAATAGCACACATATAATATTCTTGCATATATATATATATATATGTAACACTAAGTATATATATATATATATATATATATATATATATATATATATATATATATATATATATATATATATATATATATATATATATATATATATGCATGCATACACACACACACACACATATACATACATACTTATATATATATAAAACAATCATTGTATATAAAAGATCATGTCTAAGGCAATTTTCAGTGTTTATTTTTGGGAAGTGCCACTATCTGCTTTAACTGTTTTGCATATATATAGTCCAACAGGACTGTCTACTAACTTACTGGCATCACCACAACTATGTCATTAGCTTTTCTTTCTATCAGGGACTTGCAGATCTTCTGCAGTCCTAACAGAATACTATTAGCCAATCTTATCATCCAACATATTTTTTGCTAGTTAGCTGTTTACCAGCTACTTTTTCCCATCTCAAATGTTTATGCATGTGTACATGAAGTTAATTGCAATTGTCATAATCTACAAATGAATCTGGAGTTTGTGTTTGGGTTTTTGTGTACATTGAAAACAGGTTTTTATTCAGACTTCATTCACACACTTTAAGCTATAATGTTTTAAACATGGTTAAAGTCAGTGTCAGTGTTGTATACAAGCAAAATAATTTTGGGATGGGGTCAACTCCTGATCTGTACTCTTTTTGTTTTAGCTCCTGTTGCCTTGTACTTCTCTATATTATTTAGTGTACCGGAAAGGACAAAAAAGCAAATCAGGAATGTTGTAGGAAATAAAAAAAATTCCACTCACACATCATACTATGCCTCAACTATGATCAGTAAGTGAAATAAAAATGTTAAATTGTGGAATGGTGTCCTAAAAGGAAATGAAGTAATCTTAGAATAAATGTGATAGATGCACCAAATATATTTCTGAAAGTAATCTCATTTTTTGGCTTCAAATTAACTGCAAAGAAATTCTAGGAGTCACATTTTGCACAGTTGCAAACAACTTGAAACCCAAGGCCAGTTATGTGTATTTCAACTATTCCCAAACAATTGTGTAGTAAATAGGCATATGTCCTAAATACACACACACACATTCTTTAAAAACTTTCAGGAATACTTCTACAGTGCTTGGGACATTAACTGAGGACCACAAAATGTCACAAACTTCCATCAAAGCCAAAGAGAAAGATGGCCTTAATTTGCACAATACTCCAATCCTTTGCTTTCTCAACACCCAGTAAACAAGGGCCAGCACTTGAGTTAGCCAATTTCATTTCCACTGGTCTCTACAGAAATTGAGGTAAAGTGAAACCTCAGACTGAGGTAAAGAAAAACACACAAAACCCTATCAAAGGGCCAGAATTTGCTAATTTGTAGAAGATAGGATTTTGTGTTTTCCTTTTTTATTTCTCAGTCCGAGAAAGAAAAGTAATGCTTTGACTCTTCTTGCTTCCACATAGAGACAGTTGCTTTCCTGTCGTAATGTTATTCTTTAAGAACCGAGCAAGTAAGACCTCATTTTACAAAGAATGAGCCAATCCCTTTAATCTTTCCAACAATGTATTTAAATTGCTACATTTTTATTAAAGTATCAAAAGTGTACATTTCTCAATATATCTGTACATTTTGCATATAAAAACACCATTGTACAACAAACATCCCTCCCCCACACAATAGCTTACAAACGTGGTATTATTTTCACCAGTTATGAAACTAGGTCCCGCTCAACAGTCCAGCTCAAGTTTTGCAAACATCTTTGAAGAGAGGCAGAAAAGACACACACTCACAACCCATAGGCAGTTTCTAGTACACAGTTCTTCAGCACTGGTTGTATCAGACTTAGAATCCGAAGGCAACAAAGAGCACACATCAATTCACAGCTTTTACATGCACAAGTTACACAACAGACCGTGTCCAAATTTGGTTGTCTTAATGTGAAAAAACAAAACAAAACCTTAATACTAGATTCAATGCCAAGTGTAACAGCATGATATTTAGTAACCTTTTCTGTTTCTCTATCAATTCTTCAAGGATAGTGGGAAAGAAAAACAAAAGAGATGGAATAACAATTTGGTTTTTACAGAACACTTCTGTGGTAATGAAGGACTAAGGGGAACCATCAATATACCTGTAATCAGAGTTGCACACCAACCCAATTACTGGCATTTGGAAAATTCTAAATAGAGGCAAGGAGCACAGCAAAACAAACATTTGTTTCAAGCTATCTTACAGTTCCCACTCCTATTGGGTTTTACAATATTAAGAGAAGGAACAAGGCTCTTAGGCAGACTTTGAACAGCAAGTTATCTTGTGAGGGGAAAGCTACAGTGCAGAAAATGTTTCCCCTTTGTGCCACCAAATATTGCACAAGTCTGCTAACGGAGTGGCAGCACTATTATTATTTTCGTTTTTAGCTCATAGGGGACTTTAGTGCTTTACAAGCTTTGTAATAACTGAACATAAGCTCTGGCCTACATACAAGAGCTTTACATAATAAATTGGAAGAAATCAGATGGACAGTTGTAGCGGCTAACATTTCAATGTTGGAAAATTGGGGGTACAACCAAGTGTCTCTATGCAAGCCATTGAAACGAACCACAATTTCACAAGGTGACTAACCATGTCCCTTTGCAAAACTTTCCATTCATCTCAATAGGAGTTGCTCAGGAAGAGAACACCTTAGCAAATTCATGCCTTTTCAAAAAAAAATTGTAATGTGTTTTTTTTAGAAAAAGCAAAAACCTTTACACCCCATAAAAGATATGCCATAGTAGATTTTAGAATGCCTGCTCTGACCTCTGACTATTCAAGGACATTTTAGGAATTATTTGAGCAGTTTTCAGGAGAAAAATAGTCATTTTGCAAATATGAAATAACTCTTTGTCTGAGTGCCCAAATTTTAGGATCCTTATTGCACAGTATCTGATAACTCAATTCAAACAACCAGGGAAAAGCTCTGGAGAAGTAAATGAAGAAAAACCAAGCCAATTATGTGCTCTGAAGACTTAAAAAAAATTAAGTGCCCTGGTTTTGTAATTACTTCTCCACAATTATTGGCAGCATTGTCAGGAATTTTACAAGATTGTATTAAAGGCAGTGGAATAGACAAAACTGCAGTGAAAGCATGCTTTCAGTAGATATAGTTCATAGTGACCTGGCCATTTGCATTTTTGTTGACAGGAGTGAACTGTTAAGAGTAACCAGCCAGCCAGTTACACAGATCACATCCTAAAACATTTTTTATCAACAAAATTCTATATACAGAAACCACACGTTCAGGCACCAATAGGAATTTTACATGAGCATGAAATTTAGGATCAAGTGCAGAAAGAAATTGGGTTTTTGTGCAAAATTATGGGCAGATTTTTAGCAACCCATCACCCACTGGACAAAAAAGAAAGTTACTGTTGTGACTGGGTATCTAAATAAAATGTGGATGCCATAAAAAGACAAAACTGTTGCTGAAAATTGGAACATGATATAAAGCTGGTGATGTAGTGGCTTGTCAGTATAACCAACTGAAAAGGAACATTTTATGGGGAAAAAGCGCCATGGCTAGAATGAAGTCATACCATTGTGAGCCACATATACAGCTCTGCACTTACTTCTGACCTGTAGATTCACAGTTGTAGTAGCATTTACCCCATCGTTTGTCACTGTTTAAAAGTGCTAAGCCCTGCCCAGCCCCTGTACTTTTATTTTTAACCCTGCATTTCCCAAACAGGCAGGTCAACATTCCAGAATTGTCAATCCAATGCTAATTAGGTAGATATTGGCTTTTTTTTTAATAAACTTGCAAGCCTGCAAACAGCTTTTAAAAGGCACCTTAGCACCACTCTACAAAAGAGTAGCACCTGCTACTGAATTTCAATTTGGATTTCCTTTTCTTAAAAAAAAATATAAATAGCTCTTCATTTTTTTAAAAAAATACATCCTCAAGTTGAGGTATACAGTAGCCCATGTCTTGGCAAAGTAAGGATAACAAGGAGTGCTTAGCTGGAGACGGTCATCATGTAGCTTTTGGAAGGGCTAGTGCGCCCCAGCATCATTTGATTTTTGCAGGTGAGCATCCCGTAGGAGCTCACAGGTGTCACCGATGCTTCATACAGAACGCAGATGGATCCATCCTCCCCTATTCGGTAAGATACTTCATAAGGGTCTACCCAGAGTGTCAGCTCACTGGGCAAGAGCTGGTAGAGTTGTTGAAGGCTGAGTCCAATCTGGCTAGCTGCTTTGCTGATGATAGGGTCCATTTTATGGTTGATACGGATGCAGCGGTAGCCAGACCCTTTGAACGGTTTCTCAGGGAACCAGTGATGTTTGTAATGCTCTGCAAAGGAACAAGAAACATATCACAAATGGTAAGAGATCAGTGGAGTCAATGGACAAACAAAAGATAGAATACTTTTTACACACAAAGAAACATTCAGCTAAAATTGGTGGCAGAATGCATTTTTTAAAAAGTAGAGAGGCTCCCATCTTAAGTTTTGGGTCTGATCTAATCAAACTCTAATTTTCTTCAAGCAATATATTAAAGTTGTAGAATTAGAAAATCATAAAAATGGAAGGAATCTTAGAGTTCATCTGGTAGAATCCCTTCACAATGTTAAGATGCATTAGGGTATCTCTGATAGATAACCCAGCCTCTGATCTCCAGGTTCCTCTTTCTTTTATAGAATGACAGCATAATGAAGAGTTAAATTATTGGTTGAGGGAAAAAAGTTGTTTCCAAAAAGAACTGTAAAATAATCCCTACACAGAGAACAAATAAAACCAATTTATCTAAAATATGGGAATAGCCTTTTAAACTCAAACAAAAACTCCAAAGGGGGGGGGGGGAATCCAAAAGGCTTAAACTAAATGCATTATCTATAACATTTCAGTAATTACTGAAATCTTCTTAGCTGACAATGCAATTAGTATGCAATTAGTATTAGAAATGCAGAGCAACCTCCTCTGCATTTCAAGTATATAGCTCTATCCCATAATAAATGTGATTATAAAGCCTTTCTGGGTATATTTTATACTTAATAGTACACTAATGTAACCAGATGAATAGAGCCCTGTAACCTGAAACTCTTTGCAGTCTTAAGTAGCATGCCTGAAATTCTGCACTTTTCCCCTGACATGGAAGTAAGGCCTGCTGAACAGAATTGTGCTTTTAAAGGGGCTGTGGGATGGATGAACCCTTCAGATATTATTTTTAAGATTAGAGCAGTAATACCCAATCATTCCATTCTTCTCCTGTGTATTCAAATATATTTCCCCCTTTTGTTTTGCGAAGTCTGATGTCTCCGCAAAGCCGCTTCCCAATGGACTATGAAAGCTACCGTTTCCTTGTTCTATCTAGTTTGATCTAGTAAAATCTAGTTTCCTTGGTCACCAGAACAAAGGACCTTTTTTTTCAGTCTAATTTGGGACACACATTTTCAATCCCAGGGCTGCAGTTCAATGTGGCACCTCTAGAAGCACTGGATTATAGCACTTATTCTCATAATATTGGGAAAAGACAGATTGTTAAAAGCAGATTATAGTTGCAGGGTGGAGAAATAATTTGTCACTAATCTGGGCTATACATATGCTTGCTATCCAGGAGTAGTTATTACAGGAAAACATATTTTAAAGAATGCATTGCTTTAAAAAATATCCCAATTAAAGGACATATTAAAAATAAAGGATAGGCATATTGAATGCTGAAAATGAGTATTTTGCGTGATAGAAGGAAATTCACAGACAAGACTAGTTAAACTAAAAATGGGAAGAAAGGGAAGAAGGAAAAAGAAAACGGTCCAGTGAATATCCCACTTTTTTTTAAGGGACAGAAAAGTTAAGCTTGATTCCCCAGACTTGGCCAGGATACACTTCAAGGAGGCGCCGTCTCTCACCTGTAAGTGCCTCTTCAAGAGCCTCACTGAAAACCTGAAGTTGCTGTTCACTAACGCAGCCGCGGGTGCGGAATAAGCTGGACACAAAGCCTACGGCGGCGGCGATCTCCGGTACCATATCCGCCCGGCTGTTGTTAGCGTAGCTTCCATTCCAGCGCTGGCCTTGGCTCATGTCTGGCTTCGTATAAAGTTAGCTCGGTGCCCTGAAGGTTCCGCACTGCTTAGAGAAAGGGCACAAACACGGAAACGACAAAGTAATTGGCCGGTCCGGCAGTTCGTGGCTGACCCGCCTGCGGTAGAAGCGACTGCTTAACGATGGGTTTTGAGGCTTCTCTCACGTCCGCCACTCGCCTTCTATTTGACATGCCCCTACTACAAACAGGACTCTTAATAATCTTGGAAAGTGCAGCCGTCACTAGATGGCTCGCTTCTGATTGGCTGAGCTTTCCTTGATATGCTAATGTAGGTGACCTCAGCAGGGTGGAAGTAGTGACGCGAGTACTGGGAAAGTCACGCCTTGAAAACATGGTCAAAGCAGCTGGAGGGGGGAAGGGAAGGCGAAAGCGCTTGGTTTGGGGCTATTAATAGGACTTTGCCTGGCAGTGGAGAAACTGTATCTTGTCACAAGCGCACTGGTTTAGTAGTTCGACAAATAATTACTGCAACTACTTACCGGTATTATCAAAATGCCACAGGGAAATCAGGACTTTGTCAACGGTTCCGAATTCCCAAACTGAAATACATTAAATGTATATCGTCTGTCTGTTCACCTATTTTACAAAGACTCGTTTCTTTGTAAAATAAAATGGGATGGACCTCACAGCACTTGTGCTGGGATACATCTGTTAATCTTTAAGACAGCAATATTGTCTGCTCCTGTGTTTGTTGTGATAGGTTCAGGCTACTGCTGCCCAAGAAATTATTCAGATTCATGTGTGGGAATAAGGTTAGTTACGCTGTCCTTTTTTAAAAGAATAAGCTGTCTGGGGAGATGCTCTTAATTTAAATTGCATTTATGCCTTTCTTTCTTTGGAACATTGTAGCATGAATTAAACTAGATGTGAATGACAAATAAGCAAATTTGAATCTGTAAAAGATTGTACCAGTTGAAGCTGAGGTTATAATTGAATGGTATGTGTTTAAAATTGTACACTGGAAATGTTGCTTAGCTCAACAAGTTAAGCACAGACACAGAATGTAATCCAGAATTTAAGTCAAAAAGCATAAATGCCTGATCATAAACAGCTTTATGTTTTTGTTTGTTCCACTCAAGTTCTCCCCCCAACTATAAAATATAAAGTTGCCTACCCTCATTTATATAATAACACTATAATGGAAGATCCACTGAGAATAATGGCTAGAACACAGAAAATAGAATAATAGGGTTAAAGGGAACTTGGAGGTTTTCTAGTCCAACCTCTTATCAAGCAGGAAAAACGCTACACCATTCTGGACAAATCCAGTCTCTTCTTGTCTTCTTCTTGACAGAGCATCCACAACTTCTGGAAGGAAGTTGTTCCATTGATTAATTGTTCTCACTGTCAGGAAATTTCTCCTTAGTTCAAAATATTAAAAATCTGTCTTTAATAATCTTTCATCCCTTACTTCTTGTACTACCTTTAGGTGCTTTTGGAGAATAGGTCAAACCTCTCTTCTCTGCAATACCCCTTTCAAGTACTTGAAAGACTTAAATCATCTCTAGTCCTTCTCTTTGTTAGACTAGACGTACTTAGTTCCCTCAATTGTTCATCATATGGTTTAATCACCATCCCCCTTATCATTTTTGTTGCTCTTCTCTGCGCTCTTTCTAGGGTCTCAGCATCTTTTGTGGTGACCAGAACTAGATGCAGTATTCCAAATGTGATCTCATCATCTCATAAAGTGGTAATATCACTTCATGTGATCATGAAACTATCCCTCTGTTGATGCTAGCAATAACCAGCAAGCACCACAGATTTTTGGTCAACCTGGACATTAATCTTTTAACTCTTCCTCTAAAAAATGTTAATTCAACCAGAAGAATTCCAAACATTACATTCATGGATTGACATATCCCACTTCGATTAAGTGTTAGATATTTGTGTTAGACATTTGTTATTTACACTTTCACACCTGTCCTGTCTTTCTCTGGTCTTGTCAAAATTTATTTTTTAAATCTATCCTATATATACAATTAGCATTTTGAATATTTCTCACAGATACTTTTTAAATAAAAGCTCAACAATTCTATCAAGATGCTAAATATTTTCAAATTGTGCTGTTCAAGAAAATATCTCCATCTTTTGCAGGTCAGACTATATTCATTTTATTAAGAGTCTGCTTTTGTTTTTATGAACACCCTTTGTCTATCAAGTCAAACTATTAATAGACACAATAACAAGCACAGACATGTATTGTGAAATCCTGAACAGCTTCTTCAACATTATCAGACAGGAACAGAATATGGAATACAGTGTCATTCTGTACGTGTCTGCTCAGTAGTAAGCACCTTGCATTTAAAAATACTAACTCCTGGATACATAGAGTATTTCAGCTTTCTTATGATTCTGTTTCGTATCTTCATTTCTTTCTGGCCTATTGGTCACCTCATCCTAAAATTTATGAGAACACAACTGTTTAGTCTAGAACAGACATCATGGAAACTTTCAGTATTAGAAGTAACTGGATTTAGAACTAAAAGTTTGTATTTTTAGACCTCTGGGTGACAGTTTGACTGCTGGATTTGTACTGGTGCCATGCTAATAAAAAATTTGGTATGGATTTAGTATATTTATTGCAATGGAAACAAGAGCAAAAGGAGGCAGCAAGATACTATGAACTATGTGGGAATTGCTCTTATCCGAAACTATGCAGAATAGCCACATATAAACTACAAAGGAAGTACAGATATACATGTCTCTTGAGGCCATTTTTAATCATTTTCTTTTTATTTCTTCCAACCCAATGAACTGTTGCAAATATATTATATGGGGGGGTGGGGTTTGAGACTCTGTCCATTTATTTGTCTTTTGGCAGAACAAGTCTCTGAAAACTGAACAGCAAGGAGCCACAGTTGCTGTAGGGAGAAAACACCAGCAAAAGAAAGATTGAATTTAAAATGAGTCATACTGAGCCAGGAGTTGTGAAGGAAAAAATGAGGAAAGCGCCATAATGAACCATGCTAAAATACAAGTATAGCAGTTCATCTGTCATAGAATCTAGCAAATAAATAATATTATACTAACACATTTTGAACTAGTTATTCAGAACAAGTAGTTTCAAAAGAGTTTTGGGTAATCTATTTCTCTTTAAAGGAAATAAAAAACACTTCGTGCATACAATAATGGTGACTGCAGATAAAAAAAAAACATACTAGTCACTTATAGATCACCCTCATTAAATAATAGTGCAAATGGAAAGCCCTAGTTTTCCTTCCTTTTTTCATCATCTGCATCACTGAATTGGAGGTATTAATCCTATTTTTCATGATAACTAGTTTTGTCTCTGTAGGCTTTGCAACAAGCCAAAGCATTAAATTCATTTAATGACTTTTTATTTTAAATCATAGCCCTCGCGGGAGGAGTTCCTGTAAGCAATTTCAATGAAGACACTGACAGTCATCAGTTGAAGCTCCTTTGTTATTTAGGTTACATTTCTACCAGCAATACCTGCAATTGGTCCCTGAGGTAATAGTATGAGTCACATATTATTACTGTAGTGTGAGTTTACCCTAAAATGTTGCGACTGATTAGTTGAGCTTCCATAGCTTGTAATGTAATTCATAGATTCAATTTTTTAGCTTGTGCCACCAAAATTCTAATTCCATTCATGCAATTCTCAATTGCTCTTACATTTTTCTGCATATTTAGTAGCAGAACACTATACTTAAATCACATTCTCACCTCAACTATTTTCTCAATATGCCTATAAAAGCCTTCTGCAGAATATTTTCAATTGATGCAATATTACTCTATTCTCCTACGTCTTTTATTTTACATACTACAAATGTATTGTTGCAAAAGCTGTAATGTGGGTCAATTTTTAGGCTGGCATAGTCTCCCCCCCCCCTCTTGCCTATAAAGTATTTCATACATTTTGAAGCTTTAAGATGAATAGATATAGAAAAGGGTCATAAATCAAAATCATATCAGAGACAAGTTAAAAGAAGAAAAAAGAAGTCTAATTGTGGATAATTGCTTGTTTTCTGTTTTTATAAGTTTTATCTGTTTTTGTTTTCTAAAGGGGGAATTCTATGGCAAAATATGCTAACCCATATATAATAATGTGGGAGTAAATTCCAATAAATTCAAAGGCACTTTTCTTTGATAGGCTTACATAAGGTGATAGATTTCTACAATGATGCTATTTACTGAAATGGTGAGGAATTCTGATATAAAGGGGAACACTTTTTTTAATATAATTATTTTTAAAAAGAACTAGTTTGTAGTTGGAAATTCTTGGACTGAACTGTGGTTTAAAATTTTCTTCCCTTTCCCCACATCAACCATTATCCATTTTTTTTCCTTCCTTAAAAATTCAAAAATATCAGTTTACTTCAACAAATCAAACTGGCTCTGAAACCGGTCCTATGGGGGGGGAAGGGAGGATAGGAGAGTCACTGCAACTGAGTTCATGCTTGTAATTGTGTATATGTTTACCAGCCAGATGAGGTTTAAGGCTGGCTTAACTGGAATCACTTATGAGCATCAAAAATATTATCTGATCTTTAAAACTGAGGTCAGAACATAATGACAATGAATCAAGTCATCAAGCTGCAGAAAATAGAAGTTAAACAATGGTTTTATACATGTATGTACGTATCTATGTATGTACGTATGTATGTATGTACGTATGTATGTACGTATATATATATATACTTTGTATATATATATATACACACACATACATACACAGATTTTTTCACTTCCTGCGTATTCAGGCTTCATGGCCTAGAAGCTTTTAAAATAGATCAAATTCTTATCAGTTGTGTCTGTGCCTGCGTGTGTACCTATGTGTTGGTCACTGTCTTATCCAAATAGACAACTTACAAAATTTACAGAACAGATCTAGACATGTTTAATGAATCTGTTTCTAGATAAGCATACATAGATCATAATCTCATATATAGGATCACAGTTTGGCTGAGGGAAAGCAATACCATTCAACAAACTGAAGGAGCTCATCAAGGTGGATTGTTAGATTCCACATATTTGTGGTAAATGTTCTGGAGATTATCAAGAAGAAAAGATTTTACTTGATGCATGAAATTAAATGCATACCAAACTCTTTGATACTACAGTTTAATCATTCTGGTTTGTAGTTTGCTAAAAATAATAATAATCATATATAAGTCATCCTATGGACTTTGAATAAGCAGAATAGGAAGACTATTGATTCTTTTGAACTTTGGTGTTGGAGAAGACTCCTGAAAATACCATGGACAGCCAAACAAAACAAAACAACAGATCATTAAACAAATCAACCCAGAGTTCTCACTTGAGGCACAAATGACCAGTCTCAAATTATCCTACTTAGGCAAAGACACATTATGCACAGACTTATCTCTCTGGGAAAGCTCTAATGCTGAAAAGGTGAAAAGAAAGAGAAGAGGATGACCAGCAGATGGGACTCAATTACAGTGGCGATGAATGCACCATAAAAGACATGAAAGGCCTAATTTTACATGTACTAACAGCAGCAAGAATTGTGTTCGCACCACAATGAAAAATGAAGAGATCCCTACAGATGAAAATGTTATTAAAAAAATATTAGAATGTGCTGAGATGGATAGATTAACATTTAAAATAAAAGACAAGGAAGAAACAGAATATTTCTTGACATGGGACTTGTTTTATCAATGGTTATTTAATAGAATTATAGATTAGAAATTAATAAGATCTAAAAAAAATAGAAACTTTTGTATTGACAGTTTTGTAAGATATATAAACTAAGTGTATTATTGTTTTGTGACTATTATTGATAGGGTTATTATGCTTACTATTATGATTTATGTTGACTAACCTTGTATTTCTACTTAAAACCAATTATATCCAGAAAACACACTGTTCAGGTTGATATGGAATTTTTTATGTGATATAAAAAGAAAATGTATTAATAAAACATATTTTTAAAAAGAGAAAGAAAGAAAGACATGAAAGACTTAGTTAAGGTCAGATTTTATAGAGAAAATTTACCTATGAAAATTTATTTATGTGGTTGCTAAGAATTGATAGTGACTTGATCATACATACAGTAATCAATCAGCTGATCACAACAATTATAATGCTGGAGTTTTTTAATTTAATTATTTTGATTTTTTTTAAAAAAAGCAGCCCAATAAACAGAAATTAAACCGATGAAACTTGTCACTTAATATTTTTATCTCCATCCTAAAATGGGCAAAGAATCATCTCCTTTATTTCCTTATGCCAGGCTTCAAACAGAGATGCAAATGAATAATCTATGAAGTAAGAGAAAGGAAAAATACAACCCTAGTTAGAGCTTTCAAAAAGAACTGGTAGAAGAGTAGAAAAGGGACAGCTGGCTTTTGGGGAGGAGGGGTGTTGCTCATGTTTGTATTTTAAACAGAACTTGTTTTCATCTTTGCAACCAGGAAAAGTCTGTTCATTGTATTCTAATAAAAACGAGGTCAAAAAAGTAATAGATAGAGATGACAGGGCTGTCCTAGATTACTGCTTCAGCAATAATAAGAGCTTGTCAACAGCTCAAACCTTCAAAATATACGATTTCTACTTTTTCAACATGGACGGTATACTGATTCTGCCTTAAAGACATTTGGTGATAGTGGTTTTAGAGCAATTGTCATTCAGATTATGAATTGGTGACATGAGAGAAGGGCAGATGTCTCTATCTTTAAAATGGGAAAATAGGAAGATAAGGGAAACTAGAGAAGTTGGCTGACTGCGAATACCTAGAAACGTGGTAGAGCAGATCATAAAGAGCTCAATCTCTGAGCACTTTGTACAGGTGGTCCTGGATTTAACAACCACAATTGAGCCCAAAATTTATGTTATTAAGTGAGACATTTGTTAAGTGACTTTTGCCCCATTTTAAGACCTTCCTTGCTTCAGTTGTTAAACGAATCACTGCAGTTGATAAGTTAGTAACACACTTGTTAAGTGAATCTGGCTTCCCCATTGACTTTGCTTGTCAGAAGGCTGCAAAAATTGGTCACATGAGCCCAGGATGGTCATAAGTATGAACCAATTGCCAAGTGGATGACTTTTGATCATGTGACCATGGGGATGCTGCAAAGGCCATAACTGTGAAAAATGGTCATAAGTCACTTTTTCAGTGCTGTTGTAACCTTGCATGGTCACTAAATGAACTGTTGTAAATCAAAGACTACCTGTAATATCATGATTACCAGATGTCAAAATGGATTTGTCAAGAATAAATGTTGACAAACTACCCTATAATACTAAATATTTAAACATGGGCTGGATAGCATGACAAATGTTTATATATCTGGCTTAAGGATGGTACTCAAATGTGCAGATTAAACAAAATTAGGTGGAATATCTAATATCCTAGTAGAAATAAGAGCAGGGTTGGCAAACTTTTGGGGGGAAAGAATCACATCCCGCTCTCCTCAGTGTATTAAGGATGCTTTTTTAATTTGGAATTCTAAGTTGAAATGTGTCCAGACATCATGCTTTATAGAATATTCCAACGCTATCATATACATAAATACAGCTTTAAAATCTTGCTTAGCAAAGCATAACATGGTCTTTTCAAGACAGACTTGGTGCTGTCCGGACAGTTTAGAGTTAATGGGATTTGAGATAGTTACTTAGGAATTGTGAGCTGTCCCCTTAAGGGAATGCATCATGATAAATGTAGTAAAAGGTATCCTGGGAAATGTAGGCCATGTCATGTGACCACATCTGTTATCCTGATTGGTCACTATACTGACCTTGTTGGGTTGGGGGAGGCTCCCTCACTCTTGCCTGTAACCACCATTCGATACCATGCTTCAATCATCATGGGGTTGAGACCTTTTTATCTTTCTACACTACAAGACAGATATGCAAAGGATTGGTCATTAAAGAAGAACTTCATCACAAATGTGAGTTATGAGGATACCTGATGAACCAATAAAAGTACTTTGTTATGGACATTTTGTTGAGTATCTATCTGCATCTGTACAGAAGACTAATCTACCACTATACAGAATTAATAATTTCTCTCAAATTTTCCAAACTAGAGATAGCAGGAGCAGAACCCAGAATCATCTTCAGGGCTCAACAATGCAATAGCTTTGAATCAGGCACTGGTCTGGGCAGTGTAAATTTCTGACAGTTCCCTGAAATGATGCTCCAAGGGAGCAGTTGCCAACCGGTGGGCTGCGAGAAAATTTTGGTGGGCCACAGAGAAATCTCACCCCCAGAGCACCCCCCCAAAACAATTAATCCAGGCTGCACAGAAACACAAGGCTGCGCCACCCACATGGCCTGTGGGAATCCTCCCTGCCCAGTTACTCCTTACCCAGCAAACTTGCCTACTAAATTGCTATTTTTCCGACCAGTGCCAGGAGATTTAGATTAGCTAGGAAGCAGGGAATGGTTGGATTTCTTGCTTTCTAGCTAGTCTTTAGATCTTTGGCTCTGCTTTTAAGCACAACCGAACCTCCCTTAGGATTGAAGGTTCTATGATTCAGTGCAGACTCACGGCAAGCAAATTTTAGGTGCTAGACTGAGCTAACTGATGGCAGATAGATAGATCATTGAATGATTCTGTGAGCAACTCAATCTGCCTGCCTGCTTTGCCTGATTTTGGGTAGAAATTGTTCTTTTTTAAATAAAAAAATCAATATTTACATACATGTGTTGTGAATTAATTTTGTGAGTTTGCTTGCAAGCAAATTTTATGTGACAGACGGAGCTAGCCGATGGCGGATAGATAGATCTCTGAATAAATCTGTGATTCTGTGAGCAACTCAATCTACCTGCCTGCTTTGCCTGATTTTGGGTAAAAGTTGCTCTTTTTTTATAAAAAATTCAATATTTATATAAATATTTATAATATTTACATACAAGCCATGCCCAGCCAGTCACATGACTACCAAGCCACACCCATAAATTAGGCCATGCCCACAGAACCAGTTAGTGGTCCCTGGGATTTAAAATTATGAGTTTGGTGTTCCCTGAGGTCCAAAAGGTTGGCGACCCCTGCTCCAAGGCATGATGGAAAGTGTGAGATAGTGCTTCCTAAGGGTCTGCAATTGCAGCCTGAGAGAAAAGTGCCTGACACTACAGGTAGTCCTTGACTTACAACTGTTCGTTTATTGACTGAAGGTACAATGACACTGAAAAAAAAAAGTTAAAGTAAGTCATACTTACAATAATCACAGCATCCCCACAGTCACATGATCAAAATTTGGGCACTTGGTAACCAGCATATATTTACAAGGGTTGCAGCTCCTGGAGTCATGTGATTGCCATTTGCAACCTTCCCAGTTGGCTTCCAATAGTAAAGCCCTGGAGGAAGCTGGATTTGTTAATGACCAAGTTCATTTAACTGCAGTGATTTGCTTAACAATTCTGGCAAAAAAAGTCATAAAATCAGGTGTGATTCACTTAACAACTGCCTTGCTTTCCAATGGAAACTTTGGTGCAAATTGTGGTCATAAGTTGCAGGTTACCTGCATGCAGAGACCCTTCAGACTTATCTTCAGATATATAGATATAGATATACATTTTACACATTACAATTATTGATAAGGTAACTGATGACGTGTCTCATATGTAATCTGTATCTATATAAATTTCCCTTTCTTTTCTCCCCACACCTCAATCCATCTTAAATTCTGTATCTGTCTAATCACTCTATGCATCTGATAAAATGAGCTGTATCTTATTCTTTTAATAAAATGTGTTAGTCGGAAAAGATTCTACCAGATTCCTTTTGTTATTTTGTCATCTACACCATCCTCTAATAATAATTCTTAGACACTTTCCTTCTCTGTGGTGTTTTGCTACTGCTGCTGTAAGCTTTTTCACAGAAGAAACTTGCAAAGGCACAGGCATGTAGCTAGCATAAAAAAACTTGGGAGCACACCTAAAGAAGTGGGAAAGCTTGCTTGAACTAGCTTGGACCAGAATATTTTACCAGAAATTGGGGAATTGAGAGAGGGAGTGGCCCTCCAGCTACAGGTCTGTAAGGGCATTCCACTTAAAAGTAGATGTGACATAGAAAGGAAAGAATCTAGTCTGGTGATATTTTAGACACCCAATAGTTACAAGGAGGCCATTACATATACAAGTATGTGTAGAAGGAATCTCCGGCAGTTCTTTAAAATCTAGAGTCCATATAAATCATGTCCATGAGACATAATGCAATTGCTTGGCATCTCTGAATATTTTAGGCTATTCTTTCTGCTTAGATATTCCCCTGCCCTTGCATTCATGTACTCAACATGACATCTTTACAATATTCTTCCTCGAGCCACAGTAGATAAAGGTGATGGTGATTAGAAGCAGTTATATTTATTGTACTTATTTCTCACTTTGCTCCAGGAATTCAAAGCATCGTATACAGGGGACTCCTCTCATTTTATCACAACAACAACTGATAGGTAGGTTGAATTTCCTCTTATCAGTTCCAAAATAAAAATCCATCAAACTAAGATAGCTCAACACTGTGGTCCACTTTGAAACCAGTTGAAATTGCTTATGATAATCTATTGTCTGTGGTTGAAAAGCTGTAATAGTGAAATCTCTTGGTCATCTTATCACTACAGAAAATTAGAGATCTATGCCTAATTAGCCATTTCTGACAGCTCCAGTACAACTGTCTTTAAATCAATCTAATAATTGCTTTCTTTTAATGAGGAAATACCCTCCCAGGCATTTATGATATCAGCCAAGATGTCTTTAAGAACAGTCAAGCCAAAAGTTGCAAGCAAACAAATCCAAAGGATTAGTCATGGAATGTAGCAATTTAAGAATATATATACTTGGAAATGATTCCCATCGAGTTTAACTGCACTATCTCCCCAAATAAACATGTGTAAAATTACAGCCTATGCAATGCAACAGTAGTTAGGGAAGAAGCCATAATAAAAGCCATTGCTTTATGACTTAGCACTTGCCCTACATCTAAATCTAAATCTGGGAAAGATTCTACCTTATATTCTTGGAAATTAGCTTCCAATTATTACAAAGTGGACCAGTGGTCTTAGACAACCTACTGTGTTTTAGCATGGATGAGTTAAATACTCCACAGATCTGACATAGCATAGTATGTTCTTTTAACATCCCTTATATAGGAAAGAGAATAAAGTGTAAGCTATAAGAGATAAGAGAAAACCTATATTTGATTAAGTTTCCTCTTCTACTTAGTTGCTAAGTTAAGGTGCTGATACGTTTTACATCTGGTTGCTGTAGAATCAAGCACAAAGGGCAGAACTCTACAAACAGAGCAAAGAATGTTATGGCTTAAAAGTAACAGCTGTGGTGATACAGCTATGCAATTACAGAATTTTCCACTGCCATTGGGCTACTAATGACCCAGGAGGGGCTCAACTTACTGAGGACTAGAGTCATTGGTTTAGCAGTGAGCAAAAGAGTAAGCATATGCAATTCTCATGTCTAGCATTATAAATGTTTCTATCACAAATCTTTCCTTCTTCAGGGAAAACAAAATTTCTTAGCAGAAACAAAGATGAAAGAAAACATTTCTCCAGATGGGTAACATGGAATGTCATCCTATTCTGTGCAAACCAGAAGAACTATTGCTGGGCAATATCTACTTCCCTTATGAAGGATTGATGCAAACTCAGAAGGTTCAAAGACAATCTGAACTTGATCATTTCTAATGAGAAACGACAATTGCATACATTCCCAATAGTGAAATGTGTTATTTTAAAAGCTTTGCAGTTTTCCTTACATTATTGGAGCTTACCAGGTATGTGGTATGATAATTAAGAGCAAGGTTGACTAAGAGCTTATTTTGTCACATTCAGAAACTCACAAGATTGAATGGAAAGCAATATTTTATTGTTTCTCCCCAAATCTATGTGAACATAGAAGAACACAGAAGCAGAGGTGAGGCAGGCCCCACTCTTCTAGCCTTCTGAAAGAGTGTCAAGACCTGATTCTGCTGGGACTTCCAGTGATAATTCCGTCAGTGACAGATTGAAATCTGCGATCGTCCACGGCTTTGACCCGTGCTCTTCCTGTTGGAATGGGGCCAAAACCACCCTGGAGGGGTAGTGGAAAAGGGGAAGACCACCAGTCGGGTTCAGGGAAGCTGCATCTTCCCTCCCTGGCTAGGTATACTCCCCTCGAAGACAGGCTGTAATGGTGGTCAAATATGGCCACCCTGAAGACGGAAGACTAGCCGGGACATAAGATTGTGCAGGAACGGTGAAGAAGCGGACAGTGTGGAGACCAGGCAAATCAGGCGCAATATATGGACATAAAGGTATCCCAGAATTAAAATGTAAAGGAATCTTTAAGTAAGATTACAAAGTGGTGACCAGGGGGGAGGAAGGTGGAAATAAATAAAAGAGGCTTTGAACTTTGAGAGGAGCTAAATTGAAGGAGAAAATAGAAGACAATGTTTGTTTAAATTGAATACTTTGGCACTAAACAGGCATAATTAAATGCTGAACTTGAAAGTGTTAAAAAGAAATAAATGGATTCATTGAATTATTGAAACTTAAAAGCCTCAAATAGGGAAAAGAAAGTGGAAAGAAAGGGTGGAATTTGGACATAATAGAGAGCGCCACCTAATGGCAAAGGAAAAATTTCAGTGACACTTTAAAAAGTGCTTGGTTCTTTCAAAATTGGAACTTGATAGAAAATAAGAGGAACTTTGTTACAATAAAATAGAAACCCTGAAAAGTGAAAACATAGAATATTAAGATAAAAGAAAGAAGCATGAAGAAATTACCTTGGGATTGTTTAGTGATTTTGGCCTAAATTCAAATTCATGGACATTGGATTATTTGATGACTTTGGAAAAAACTTAATGAGGAATTAATAGAAGCTGATCATTGGAAATAAACATCAAAGATCGAATTAAATTACTGGACAACTGGTTTGGACTTAAATATTAAAGAAAGGGATGATGAAAATCTAAAAGAAATATACAAAAATGGCAGAACTTTTCTTGGAAATAAAAATGGAATTAAGAAACATAAAGGAAATGTTACATGAAAGAAATTAACCATGCTGTATTGCCTTACAATTAATAGAAATGGAAATTCTGGAGAACAAAGAACAACAAGAAGCGCCAGACGGGGAGGAGTTGATTAATGAAGAAGCCAGCCTCAATGAACAAATGGAACAACGAACATTAAAACGAAGGGAAAAAAGAATGGAAATTAAAACTTGGAGACTTGAGGAGATAATTAAAAAGGAAAATGTCTGGAAACCCAAACAGAGGTAGTATTCAGCAGGTTCTGACCAGTTCTGTAGAACCGGCAGCAGAAATTTTGAATAGTTCGGAGAACCGGTAGAGGAAATTTTGAGTAGTTTGGTATACCACCTCTGACTGGCCATGCCCCCATCTATTCTCTGCCTCCTGAGTCCCAGCTGATTGGCTGGGTCTTCTTTTGTTGCCCTGCATAGGAGAACGGAGTTGGAAAGCAGGTTAGTGGGGTAGGGAGGGAATGGGGATTTTACAGTATCCTACAGTAGCCACACCCACCAAGCTATGCCACACCCACAGAACCGGTAGTAAAAAAAATTGAATCCCACCTCTGAACCCAAACAAAGAAAAAGGAAACAGCAGAAAAGGGAATTACAGAAGAAAGTCTTAAAGAGGGACGAGGATAAAAATTGTAGTTAAGAAACAGAGGGGGGAAAAAGGGGAAAAAGAGGTAATAAGAGAAAGGACCAGAAAATAAGGAAATATGGAAACTGAATAAAAACAAAAAGAAATTGTTTAGTTAGGAGACATGGAGATAATGGGTAGATAAAGACTAAAAAGGGGGATTCTGCAAGGTAATATTTTGTAATACATAAGAATGTAGTTTTTAAAAGCTAATGGAACTGACACATCTTTTTTAATTGATTTTTTTAAGGATGTTAAATTATATATGGACATAATTGAAATAAATGTGAAAATTGGAAGCTATGATAAGAAAATGAATTATACTTAATAAAACAAAGAATACAGTTAAAATGAATTATGAGGCTTCTAATGAAAAGACTAATGTCAGTTTCTATAATTAACTGAATAGATCAATATATTTGAAATAATAAATGACTTAGAAAGTAACTGAGGAAAAGAATACCATGTGGAATCTAGCTTAAATTATATATATATGCATATGTGGTATATATATAGTTAGAAGATAGTTAGATAGGTAGTTAGAAGATTATTGCTATTAAACCAGAATGTGACAATTATAAAGTGATTATAATAAATCTTGATTATGGATTAAAGGGGAACAAATTAGGGACGTATAAGACAAAGGGGTAGTACGCTCTAATTGTTAATTAAAGGGGGAAACTTTTGGAATTATTAGATCTAAGATGAAACTTACTGAATAATGAAATGAAAGTATGCGATAAAATTGCAAATGTGACAGATAAAAGCACAAAGATATAATGAATTTAGAATAAAAAATAAGAATGTTAGACTATAAAACAAGACATGAGAATACTTAAAGAAAAAGGAATTAAGTCAAGCTATAAATTGAAAATAGATTTAATAAGTATAAAGAAAATAAAAATATTGGAGAAAATTTATGGGAAAATGGAAGTAATGATATGATATAGAATTGAATGTGAAAGATAAATATATACTAAGGTCATGTTTGTATTGAAGTGTAAGAACCTGGAACCACATTGTTCACTGAAAGAGATGTTTTTAAAATGTAAAAATAAAAAATTTATTGTAAAATTTTTTTTGTAAAGACCTGGCTCTGCCAATTGGCATGGGGGTCCAAGAGAGGCTTGAGGGCACCCCTTCTGTCTTTATAATCTCTTTTTTTATTATTTTTTAACTTTATTTTCATTCTGTTTTTAACTGTTTCTTTTTATATGACTGTATGTTTTTATTTGTGTGACTGTATGTTTTTACTTGTAAACTGCCCAGAGTTACATAAGTGAGATGGGCACTTGATAAATAAATTACAAAAATAAGAAAAAATAAAGGGAGAAAAGATCAGTGCATTCTTTAGAAGATTCGTGTTGTTTCCAGCAACAGAAGATTAGTTACTGAGATACATAAATGTGAGAATGAAAATGGTTTCATCTACTAAAAAGCTTCTTGGGGGCTTCTTTGGACAATCATGAGTGTTGTACTTGAGGCCTTTGATCTGAAGCTCTGCTTGTGTTCTTACAAGCTTGAAACCAGGGCTTAATAGTCCTTCCTTGGGATAATCTTTTAAGTGTAATAAATTTTAATAGTCCAGAGAATCAAAAATTTAACATTTGGTTTCTCATGGACTTGGTACCACTAAAGTCTTGTGAACATGTGACTTATACATCTATTACTGCCTAATTGTTTGTGGGCCAGAATGTATACAAGGATACTTACATGTATACTTACACGCCACTTTGAAAAATTCATTTGAATCTAAATGATTATGAATTCTTAACTGAGAGATGAAAAGAGAAAGAAACCTGAGTTAGTCCTGAAAGTATTTGACAGTTCCCAACACCACCCTGGGATTGTTTAGGGAGAAATGAGGTACCACACCTAGGTACTAGATTACTCTGAAAGCTTCTATTGTCTGCTGGTGACTGTGTAACTGGGCTTGTCACATGTATTGTTAATCGTTTATGAAAACACCTGGCAGGGAGGGACTCTGAGCAAATAAGGGGCTTCGACTAAAGAAGTGATATTTGTGAACTATTCTGTGAAAGGGGGAAGCCATCCCTATCACTTTGGATTCAAGAAATGATACAATATTTGGATGTATTTAACAAGGCTTTTTTTAAATTGACATTCTGTCAAATCCTGTTTTGTTATTTTTCCCAGTTCAGATTTTAGTCAGAGAGCTACAAGTGGCAATCATACTGCAAGCAAGAGATAGTCATTTAGATTCACAGTCTTACCGACAAGGTTCTTTGAATCTCTTAATGATTCCCCAGGTTCAGTCTTGTATTTAAAAACTATCTAGTGTAGAACATAATAACAAGGATAGATGTTTCACACTGGATATAGTTCACTATAATATGGTATATAATACATCCTCTTTTATAAAATTTTAGAGTCATTTTGCTCTAACAATATGACAGGATGAGCTGGGCCTACTGACATCTGTGATGGGCATTGCTATCTAAACAATTGTAAAACCAACATAGCCAGATGTTGTATCTCCTTCCCCATTCAAGAGTGCTCAACAATTGAGCCAGATATATCCTTGCATCAGTAGCCACTGTCTCATATAAACAGAACAGTTTCTGTTTTTCTGAGTAAGCCTGCTTTCTCTCTCCCTTTCTCAAAGGTTCTGTGCCTTTAAATTAATTGTAGCACAAGTGACAACAAGTGTAACTCCCAATCTATAGCAGGAAGATACAGCAAATTACATCTGTTCAACTTTGTGTATATGTCTATACAGATAGGGTTTCCTTTCCTTTCTAAATAATCCCTCCCAATCTACAGACTCCAAGAGCCCAGAAAAGGGCTGTTTCAGGTTCATAGGTTTCCTTACCTCAATCAAATTCAGTGTTCCAATTTTTATTTTTAAAAAACATTTTTAAAGAACTTTCTTTGGAGTTTTGAATTGTCTTAATTGTTGTCAGTTCCTCACATTATGGCAAGATCCTATTGTTGAACTTGAGAGAACTACCTGCACAGAAATATCAGACATCCAACAACTTGTCCTAGATTAAGGTGACCATTTACCCTCATCAAAGCCAGGAGGACTCAGCATTATATAAATGACATTATATAAATGACAAAAGATGATTACTTATCTAGAGAGATTGAAAATAGCCAGAATGGATGCAATAGTAGCCACTTAAGGCATAAACTTTCCAGGCTAAAGACCAGACATCAGATATGTAATTTTAATTAAGCTTCCAAGAACTTGGAAACAGTAGGATTTCTCTTATTTTAATGTTTGTGTCTAATGGTGTTACTCTCAGAAGCTATTGTAAGATTTTGATTATTCCATGGTGTTGCTTTTTATCTCTTTCTAGTATGCCTATAATAATCAGACAAATATCTTGCACAAAATCCTGAAACCCAATTCTTTTTGGCAACCATCACAACAAACAACATGACTGGATCTTTGCTTAAAAAGCAATAGCTATAATACAAGGAATACTATGGCATCACAGAAACAGTTCAATTAGAAAATCCAGAATCACAAATGGGGCAATGTCCTATAAAAAAGAAGAAGAAATCTAATATCAACAACTCATAATTATGTAAAACCTTTAACACATTCAAGTTAGTGCTTCATATGCCACATTGTTTGACTGGCATTTGTTCCCATCTTGGCACTTAATAAATAGGGACTAGGCTGATGAGAGATTAAATTACATGACAGTTGATCTATATGAAATGGCAGGAGTAGCAGTAAAATCTCAGTCACATTGCACTTGATTTCTGGTGGCTTATGTTCATGTAATGTTCTTGACAATTATATGTGAATCATTTGTCGCTGCATTTTTCTGAAATGTTTCCTTGACTTCTGAGCTTAGACTGCAGCCCCAGATTCCCTGGTCATCTCCCATATGGAATAACCAGATTCAATCCAGTTTATCTTTTTCAATATCAGTCAGGATTGACTAAATGCTACTAGCTCCTGCACACATCAAATATTAAGCAAACTCTGAAAATAGAAAAGCTATTGATTGGGGAAATCTACTATCTAGTTATTGTAAAATAACTCTGTCTGTCCCTTAATAAAAGGAAAACTTCAACTGGGACTAAATGTGTGGGAGTAGCAATGGTCCCAGATATATGGTACACATAACATTACTTCTGCATGAGCTGCATTGGTTAACATTGTATTTCTGAGTGCAACTCAAGATGCTGGTCACCTTTAAAGCTTTACATGGCTTGAGACCAGATTACCCGAGGGAGTTCCTTTCTCCAAGAGTCTCTACCTGTTCAATCTGATCTAGCAGAATGGGCATGATACAGATCCTGTCAGCCAAAGAATATCAGCCAGCAGGGACTAAAATATGGGCCTTTTCTGCAGTGGCCCCTGCTCTATTGAACATCCTCCCTTCAGAGATTAGAATGGCTACAACCTTATTAGCCTTTCATAAGGCCCTAAAACCTGGCTATATTCTTGAATTTGGGTTTTGAAGTTTTTATTGTTTTGTTTTAAAATATTTTAATGTTTTAATCATAACATTTTAATTGGATGCTGCCTAGAGTCATTGAATGTGATGGAAAGCTATAGACATTGAAATAATAAATAAAAAGATATCTATAACATGAGTTGTTATTGATGACTCAATTCACGTATCACTCTAAACCATGATTTAATTGCTAAACAAATTATAATTATCTAGATTCAATATACTACTAGGCCATAAGCTATAAACAACAACCTCCTATAACCTATCAAATCAATCACATCAGGATTAGTAGATTAGTATTAAGTATTAATAGGATTAGTAGAATGTATTAACTCCCCCAGTACATGTTTATTACTTCAAATCATACTACTAAAACAATAATCTTTGAACGGCAACAAAAATCTTTGAAATAAAAAGTCCTACTGTATAACAGAATAAATAGTACATATGACTGATACAAACTATCAATGAGAAAGAAACATTATCCGAAGGCAAATCCTAATTGTTTAAGCATTATGTGGCCAATAGCTTCGGTCTGTCTCAGAACTATGCAGGCTGCCTGCTTTTTTTAAGGCTCTGACTTAGATCAATGTCTATCTGACTAGCATACCAGCTCTTTAGCTGGATTTCTCTAGATCTATTCAGATTTCAGCTCCAAGAATTCACAGCTAATATGACTTATTTATTATGTTGGCTTGAAATTCTAAGAGTTGGAATCTCAAGAGCATTAGAAGAGAGATAGATTTCTGAAAACTTCTGGTGAGGATTCATAGCAAACTAGACATCCCTGAAAGAGAAGAGGCAACATTGCAGTGGTGATTGGTGGTCAGATTATGAATTCTGGAAAAAGAAAAATGCAAGTAGAAAAATAGGGAGCACTTTAGTGGGAAGGTAACCCTAGAGCTGGAAATGACTGTTGCGCATGTGCGGGGGAACCTTTACCTTTGCCTTACCATAGTACTGTAGTTATTGGTTGGACATCATGAGACAGATGGATCAAAGTAAGTAACAAAAAAGCAAAAAAGAAGGAAGAAGGTGGGTCTCCCATTTCTTCTGATCCTGTTCGGTGCCAACAAGCTCTGTCATGCCAACAAAGGCCCTCAGATCAGAAACATTTACCTGCCTATTCTTGGCAGCAACAGTTCAGTGATGGAGCCAAAGGAAAATGGCAGTACATGGAACAAAAGCTTGTATCCGAAATAAAACCTGAACATTTTTCATATTTTCATGCTTCCTAGGTTATTATACAGAAGGTAAAATTATTACAGGGTGGCTAAATTAGCAACAGTGTCTGCCCAATTTTAATTTAAAAACTGAAACTTGTCCAGCTACTTAAACTTGGGTTGGGCTATTTAATCTTATCCATTCAGTCAATAGATATGCTACTGGGGAAACACCCAGAGGAGTTGGGCTGACCACAATCTGCTTCACACTCACCACTGTTCCAAGTGTTAGAAATCTCAGGGCCATGTCCCAGGTTTAATTTCCTTGAGAAAAAGAATCTGGGAGCTACAGAGCATTTATGTAACACTATTTGTTTATAAATAGATTAAACCCAGCAGGTGTGGAGTTCCTGCCTCATTCTCCTTCAACCAAGGGACAAAGATTCTGTGGCAACATCTTTTTTTTTTAACAATATCCATGTGTAAGATAGTTTTAAATTGCTTTAGTTCTATTGGGATTAAATTGCTGTTTTCTCCATTAAACTGATGGTAATCTCAGCCATTCCAATCTGACATAATTTGCCAATTATTATGTCAATGGCATAGTCAGGTGACACATAGACAGTGGTGTATTATAGAGGTGACTTGCCTAGCTTAAAAGAGCTGATTGTTAAATTTTAAGGAATTCTGCATGCCAGCTGAGAGCAAAGCTGAGCCTCAATGCCTGGTGCCTAATTCTGTTCCATTGCAAGTGGCATGACAATGAAGCCTGCAGTAGAAGAGCAGGTTGTGTTTTGTCCTTCTTCTTGAGCTGACATATTTTTACAGGGGCTAAAGATATTAGCAGTATCATAGCAAGATGCTCATTGGTAATAATAATAACAATAATAACAATAATAACAATAATAACAATAATAACAATAACAACAACAATAATAATACTAATAATAATAATAATAATAATAATAATAATAATAATAATAATAATAATAATAATAGTTCTTAATTGTGTTGCAATGATTTTTCAGCTGAACCCTTACGTTATCAATCTGTAAGTCCAAATTACAGGTAGGGTTGTACCCAGCTAATGCAATTCCAACCCAAGTTTTAAAAGATGACAGCAAATATACTCATGATAGCATTCTAGGAGTGTTTTACCTAGCATACTAAGATATAAAGTAGCTTCTTTGATATTGCCTTGGAGTATTATCTGAATTTACCATTGCAATTTGTAAAATATGATTTAATGCAGTATTTCCCAACCTCAGGAGCCTTAAGATGTGTGGACTTTAAGTTCTAGAATTCTTAGTTACGAGCATGTTGGCTGGAGAATTTTAGGAATTAAAATTATGCATCATAAAATTGCTGAGGTTGGGAAACATTGGCTTAATGTATTGCATGAACTCAGATAATAGTAGTTTATATACCAAACCACTGGTAACAAATATTGGTTTAATGTGAATTAATTTATGTGTGACTTCAGAGTTCTTGAAACACTGTATGGGTTTCATCATCTTCTGGAAAGGCCTCCCGGAAGGTCCTTTTGAGTTGGAAAAGTCAATATACTCTTTCCAGGCCTTCTTTCTATAGGGGGACTCTCCAGTAAAGATTATATTGGGCAGCAGATTCAGGTGATAGACCATGTTTTATTCTTACAGTTCTTCCATTATTATGAGAATTAAGCAATAATAGTATACTCGCATAAGTATTGCTTTCCTTCATTATATGTAACAAACAGAAACTGGAATCATTAGACAAATGGCATAGGATAATTATATGCCATTGAGGCTGTTTTGTTTAAATCATGAAGCAACTTAAATGTGGTATTTTATGCAGTAATTTAAAGGGAACACGCCTCATCTTGATAAATTCATAACAAAGAGAACATCTGGTATTTCACAGATGACAAGGCAAATTTAAATATGCTGGCTTTGACATGACCTTCTTCACCATAGTATAGGAAACAACTTGCTATATCTGTAAAAGACCAAAGTTACTTAGGAAATATACTGAAAACTGCATCTGTCAACCATTTCCATTGGAATGTGAGATAATAACAGTAAATACTCTAAGTGAAAGGTAATAGTCAACAACTGTGAGAAAATGGAGGGAGAGCCAGCATTTTTATTTGTGAAAAAAAATGTTTATACTGCAACTAAAAAGTAATATTACCTCTTTTAAGAATCTTGCTGCTTTCCTCAACCTAATGTCCTCAGGGTATATTGGACCAACTCCCAATCAGCGTGTCCAAACTGGCTCTACTTCTGGGCTTTGCAAAAACTTCTGCAGGATTTAGATTGGGAGAAGTTGGACTGTATGCTGTATAGTAAAGTATCTCAGAGCTGCTCTCCAACAAAGGCCTTTGTCAAGGGTCTATGACAATTCGCTGCAGCCAACTTGCTACAGCCAAGTCACCACAATCAACTCGCCACAGCCAACTTGCCATGGGACAATTTGCCATGGCCAACTCACCGCAGGCCAACTCACAGAAAGACAAGAATTATACTGATATCAAAGAAATGGAATAAAATCATTAAAGAAAGGATGCAAAAGGAAGGACAAAATGAAATCTGAATGACAAAAATTAAAACATTTTTTATTTATTTAAAATAATTGAATCGATAAATTGTCCTGCGGCGAGTTGTCCCGCAGTGAGTTGTTCATGGCAAGTTGTTCAGTGGTGTGCTGTCTGTGGTAAGTTGGCCATGAGTTGGCTGTAATGTGGTGGCCACAATGAGTTGGCTGTGGCAAGTTTCCCATTCCTTTTGTCAGGCAACCTGGGAAGTATTTCTTTTCACATGCAAAGCATATTTTCTACCACTGCTTTGCCCAAAGCAGCCCTAATTTGTTGGGGAAAGGGGTTGATTTGTCCCCCACCCCCAGCTTTTGGAATATTTTTCAAATTCAGTTGTTGAAAATCTGTAATGCAGTTACCCCCATTTGGGGATGGGAAACAGAAAAGCTATTATATAACTCCTAAAGGAAACAGGAAACTCGAGTATACTTCTTTCCAACTTCACCTAAACAACTGAGGGAAGTAATTAATATTTTTTATAATTGCTCTTCCTAATGCATACTCTTCTCAATTAAAAAATGTTCATGAATCCCCCAGTTTTTTTTTTAAAAAAACCCCTCAGCTATAGTGTGCCATGCTTATTACTTTCCTATCCATAATTCATTTGCCTCGTGTTGATTTCTGGGCACCTGGCTGGAGAGAATTAATGAGGGATTCCTCTGAATCTGTAAATTAATTCAACATCTTTATATAATAACCATGTGCTCCAAGTACTGACTTGCATTTATTTTGCCAATTATTGTTACTGCCTCTTTGTGCTTGTGCTTTGCTGGAGATTAATTTTTGTCTCACCCCATCCCCTGAGCAAAGTTCAGCATTGTCTTCCTGGGGTTGCAGAGTTTAAAATTGTGGTGTCTGATCTTTTTCATCTCCTCTCCTAATCTTGCTCACTTATAAACATGCAACCTTACCAGAGTTATTTGGAAGCATATCCAGGGGTGGGATTCAAATTTTTTAACAACCGGTTCTGTGGGTGTGGCTTAGTTGGTGGGCCATGTGACTGGCTGGGTGTGACCAACTCAACATCACCCATCACGCATCACGCATCTCCTCACCTGGCCTCTCATGATTGTGGGGATGCTGCAACAGCCGTTAAGTGTGAAAAATAGTCATAAGTCACTTTTTTCAGTGCCATTGTAACTTTGAATGGTCACTCAACACAAGCAAAGTATCAGCAAAGGAGGAAAAAAAACCTCCTGAGAAGTTCCTGAGACAGGAAGTCTAGTCCTGCCAAGAATGTAATAAGGATTAACGGAGAGGCAGTTTCTGTAAGCAACACCAGAATATTTCCTTCCTGCCTTTCTTACAGGATTAGGCCAGTAATTTCTTCTAACAACCGGTTCTCCAAACTGCTTAGAATGTTAACAACCGGTTCTAGCGAATAGATGCAAACTTGTAGAATCCCACCCCTGATCATATCCATACTATAAGATTTCCTCCAGTCACAATGTTTTTTTTTAAACTGCAGGCAGTTGGGTGATCATAAAATCTATGAATTTGGCATTTTCTCCTCATTGTTTATTATTAAGCTTCCTAGTCCATGGTAATCATTTAAGGGGGTTGGGGTGGGGTGTGTAGTGTGGGCAAACCAGCAGATAAATGTACACAAATACATATAGATACATATACATCCTCCTCTGAGCTGAGCCCCGTCGAGTGAGCGCTGATGCTCGAGCTGCTGCAGCATATGGAGCGTCGCCGCCACGTTTGGAGCTTCTGGCACGTTTGGAGATGTGAGGGGATGGGGGCGAGCTGGGTGAGAAGTGGAAAGAACAGGCGGCTGCGGGCTCCACTGGAGCTGCCAACCAGGGAAGCAGCGCTGCTGTCGCCTCACCTCCCTGTCCGCGAATGGGTGGGTGCTATCACTGCCTCGGGCGGCCTCTCCTGGTGGCCCCTTCAGGGTCGGGCTGGAGGGACTCGGGAAGCCAAGCTTGGGTGGGCCCGGCTTTCGCTTGGTAGGCAGGTGGGCACCTGCGGCTCGCTTTTCTGGCTCTGCCCAGCCCGCCCTGCTCCAGCACGGCCCTGGCGGGATGAGCGGAGGGCTCGGCAGGGAGGTGCCCTCTGCCTTGGCCAGAGCTCTGCCGCTGGGCAGGAAGTCTCCCCTGTCAGCTGTGCAGGGTGCTCCAGGCAAGGCACTTCCGCTTTGCCTTGCGTCAGGTAGGGATGGCGGCTGGGCACTTCTCTGGGGGTGGGCGGGTCCTGCACTGTGGCCCCAGAAGATTCACCTCCCCTCTTGGGTAGGGGAGGCTTTGTCGTAGTAGGGCGTCATTTTTAAAAGAATAGGCTTTGCCTTCAAACGATGCCTGGGAAGGCGACTTCAGGAGTGCCTGAAGCCAAGTGGCTCCGGTGGGGCTCCAGTTGCAGGGAGGAGCCCTGGCCGGTCCCATGTGGCTGCGCCAAAAGCCGCGGTGGCATGGGGAGAAGGGAAAGCAATAGTGATGGAAGGTCTCCCGATACGAAGTGCCTCACAAATGCCGAGGTAAACATGCAAGCCGTCGCCACCCACCCACCCGAGGATGCAAGAGGGGGAATTAAGTCACCCCCGAAAAGACAGCCTAGCCGTTTTTTCGGGGCTCAAAAAAAATTAAGACCCGGCCTTATTATATGAGAAACATGGTAACAATATATTTAATTCATTTTTGTCTGGAAAGGAGATGAAGGTGTTTTTTTAACTTGGCCCCCAGTGATACTTCAGAGGGCAAGACCCTGAATATTTTTCATTCTCCTGTTGATCAGTTGGGAGGAAGATTAAGTTTTCTGCATTTCAAAGTTGGGAATAGTAGACAATTGGGGTCGATTTCATACTGCTTTGGGTGAATTAGTGGTAGAAACATATTAAATTTGAATAGTATTCACCAGACATTACAATACGTATATAGTTCTATATTGAGAGGATTTATTTTTTTCATAAGAAAAATATTCAGGAAGCAGATGGGTTAGAACTGAGGTTTTACTGAGTATTAGGAAGTTTCGAAACAAATGAAATGTTTCCACTGATGAGAAAACAGAACTTGAAACTTATTGAAAATAATACATTATTCCTTTAATTTTGGCTTTAACAGCTACTTTTATTGTTCTTTTTTAAAAAAATCCCGTATTGAAATTTTGACTAAGATAACAAAAATGCTGTAATAGCAAGTAGTTTTTCTTTTTTTTTTCTCTGCAAAATTTTAGTCAACCAACTAAGCAGCAGCAGAGATTCAAGCTTTTTGTTTTGTAGTGGTTGTTATTTTGCTATTATCCAGTGGCTATCCAGATTTTTGTAGACTAAATCTGATCTCTTGACAGAATAACAGAGTTGGAAGGGACCTTGGAGGTCTTCTAGTCCAACCCCTGCTCAGAGCAGGAAACATATACCATTTCAGACAAACAGTTGTCCAATCTCTTCTTAAAAACCTCCAACTTCTCAAGGAAGTGCTTCCATTGATTAATTCTTTTCTGCCAAGAAATTTCTCCTTAGTTCTAGGTTAGTTCTCTCAATTAGTTTCCATCCATTGCTTCTTGCTCTTCCTTCAGGTGCTTTGGCAGAGGTCTCCAACCTTGGCAACTTTTAAGACTTGTGGACTTCAAATCCCAGAATTCTCCAGCCAGTTAGCTGGAGAATTCTGGGAGTTGAAGCCCACAAGTCTTAAAGTTGCTAAGGTTGGAGACCTCTTCTTTGGAGAATAAGTTGATTCCCCTCTTTTTTGTGGCAGCCTCTTAGATATTAGAACACTGCTATCATGTCACCCTTAGTTCTTCTTTTCATTAAACTAGACATACCCAATTTCTGCAATCATTTTTCATATATATTTATCCTCCAGTCCCCTAATTATCTTTGTTGCTCATCTCTGCATCTCTTTCTAGAGTCTCAACATCTTTTTTATATAATGGCAACCAAACCTGGATGCAATATTCCAAGGCATTATAAAGTGTTATTAATATTTCATGAGAACTTGATTCTATCCTTCTATTAGTGCAACCTATGACTGCGTTGGCTTTTTTGGCAACTGCAACACACTGCTGGCTTATATTTAAGTGATTGTCCACTAAGTCTTCCAAATCTCCCTCACAATTACTACCCTTGAGCCAGGTATCAACTATTCTATACCTGTGCATTTAGGGGTTTTTTTTTTTGTTTTTTTGCCTAAATGTAGAACTTTTCTCACTATTATTCTCTACACCCAGAGAGAAAAAAGAAAGAAAAATTATTGCTTCACATTAAAAGTCTGCCTAAATGTGGCTTTCAATTATTTTTGAAAAATCAAAAGACATGGACAGAAAATGTTTCCTTAGACTCTAGAATTAGAATTGAACCACAAAGAACTCTACTATCCATATAATCACAAACTATTCCCAAAACTGTAATAGCTGAATGCAAAACAATTCCTCACTCATACTTTGGTAGATCAGGAACATGTATACCACTTGCCCTGTTGTGGAATATTTACTGTTTCCCTAAACTACAATCTTGTTGTCATATAACTGTAATGATGGATCCGTTAAAATGAGATTCTTTAAAGTTAGGCCAGCTGTTTGGGTGGGGAGCAAAAATTTTGCCAAACAGTTAACAGGAGAACAGAAAGTGCAAGCCCAGAATAGTGCAAGAGGCAGATGAACTACAGGATTAAAAAAGCTTGTTTGGCCTTGCTCAGAAATTATATATTCTAAAAGGGGTTTTGAACATGGTCTGGATCCAAAAGACATGTTAGATATGCCTAAAAACTTGCACGTCCTATATTTTTATAGCCAGTCCCACCCTCTTTTGAACAGCAGCCATCCTGCCAAATCATTCTTTCGTAACATAAGTTCAAGTTTTCCTTGGCTGCAGAATTTGTTTGGGGTTTTTTTTATCCTGGCCTAATACTTTTGGCTCCAGATATCTAAATTCAGTGACAGGATAAGATGTTCTTTTGGAGAAAGGACATGTTTGTTAAGATTACAAGTCCGTAAAAGTTTTAATGTGTCATCTGAGTTTGAGGCTCAAAAATAATACAATCTCAAAGAGGGATGAGTGGGAGTAGCTTCTCCACTTTCAAATATTTCTGAGTTTTGAAACTGATCCCAAAATGGAAGCATCTTGTATATCTTATAAGATCAGCAATTACCACAAACACTCATAGTTCAGCTTTAATGGCACACTGAATGTCAACCAGACATCACCAGGTGGCCACTTTTTTTTCTATACTATACAGAAAAAGTATTTTGATTTGCAGACGCACCAAATGTTGGTTATTGTGGGGAATGCTCTGAAAAAGTATTCATCATATATTGATATAAAGAAGCCTCTTTTTTATAACCCTTTGACTTTTTACAGGATAGTCAGAATTGGTGGGGTTGTACAATATTCTCAAAATAAAAATCAATCAGTCACAGAATCACAACCCATTAGATCATGCCTAGTAGCCACAGCACATAGACTGCCTATTGCAGAGGGAGAACTGAAGGAGAATAGAGGAAGACGACAAAAAGTTGTGCCAGTTGTAATGGTATAGAACAGGGATGTCAAACTTGCGGCCCAGAGGCCAGATGCATCACATGCTGGCCATGCCCACTCCCGGTTTAGCAAATGGGGAAAAGTCACAATATGTCACGTGACATGACGCCGCAAATTTGACAGCCCTGGTATGGAAGTAAGGTTGCCGTTTTGGGGTGTAAAATTCTGAACAACTACTAGATGTCAGCAAATCGCATCTTTCCATCTAATAGCCAATCTAAATAGTCTAAGACAAGACTGTCAAACTCCCAGCCCGCGAGCCAGATGCGTCACATGCTGGCCATGCCCATATGCGGTTTAGCGAAGGGGGGGAAAGTCCCGATACATCACGTGACATCACTGTGTCAACATGATTTTGACATCCCTGGTCTTAAGAGTATTGGGGGGGACTGTATGCTTCATCATTTTGTACAACTGTAATTAACACATTAAAGGCCTAATTCTCAGCATTTATAACCACAACAATATACAATCATCAGGATTATACATCCAGATATCTATTTTCTGGTTCTGCTTCACATTTTGCTTCATTTTAATGTTGATAGGAAACTATTTATTTGATAAATACCTAGAACCAAACTGTAGCTAAAACCTTTGCTATTAGAAACAATTCTTATACCAGTCCAATCCCAGCAACTTTATGCATATTGGCTTAAGAATTCTGGGAATTGAAGTTCATACATCTTAAAGTTGCTGATGTTGAAAAATACAGCTGTGTACAATAACCTCACTGGTCTTTGCCACTGATATGTTGAGGAGGCCTTAACTCATGGCTTCTGTGAGATTAGAAAGCAAAGTAAGCCTGTAATTTATGGCAAAATGGTCATTACCAGGAATTTAGTGTTACAGATCAGCCTCAAGAGAAGGAAGTGGAGATAATTTTGATCTACTCTCTATTAGTTTAGTCTGGTTTCTTTTCAGATGAATTGCAAACAAAGCTTTATTTGCCTGGAATTGCTAATTCATTCATACAGAAAAACTGCCAGGTAAATGGATTCAAAGTATTTTGGATTAAAATAAATGCATAAACCAAGTTATCTTATTATACTCAGTATATTCAGAAGTAGTTCCACAAAGTCTGGTCTTCTAATGCAAATGAGCATAGGTCTCTAATCCATGAAGACATTTTATTTCACTCAGAGAAGCTTATTTTATTCATTTACTTGGATTTCACAGAACAAGAAACAGTTTTTAAAGGGCTTTCAAATGGAGAAGGAAAACCTTTAAGCTCTTTACAGTAACACCAAAATCCCACCGTGAAGAGCTACTATATTGTTGGCTGAAAGTAATATCTTTAAAAAATCCTGTTCATAATAATTTATGAGTCATTTCTAATTTGACTTATGTTCTAAGTATCTACAGTACTGGTCCCAGATACACCAGATAAGCTTTATATCACATAACTGGTTTGCTTAATTCACGGAATTTTATCGGGAACACAGACATTATTATCTGCTGCTGCTACTGCTGAATCTCCAGGATATTCCCATCACTGTAATATTTCTTGGCATATCTGTCAAGGAGGAAAACACAAAATACTTGCAGCAACAAGTTGTTGTTAGTACAAGAAGTTTAATTTTTTCTGAAAAATTAAAAATACAAGCGAAGTTGGTAAGGAAACTTCTTTTTATAGCTGAGTTCATGCCCTGCACTGTGATAATGAAGTCTGACTTCAAAATCATAATGGCTGAATTCACGCAACATCCTAAACTAAAGCAAATTATAACTTAATAGCATAGATAACTGTTATCTCTAAATATGTGATCTACTCTGCCTTCATCATTTGCATAGGCTTGTTGGCTTGGAAATGTTAAATTGTAGAATTGTTGGTGTTTGCACATGTGTCATTACCCAACTAGATAACATCAGTGCACAGCAGCACTGATCATGTTACCTACTTTATTTATTATTTTATTTATTTTGTTTGTCAAGCATGTATGAAAAAAACAAGTATGAACATAATATATAAACATATAAGTACAAACAGGTATAAGTATATACAGGATTATGTGCCTTCTTCTTGAAAAAGCTTTCCACTGCCATAGCCAAACCACTAAGCACAAGCTACGAGATCTTTTAGAACCAGCTCTTTGCCCGACCTATGGTCATCAGCCACAGTTATTCCTATCTTCAAAAAGGGAGACCCCAGCCTAATTGAAAATTACAGACCAATCCCATTATGTTGTGTCACCTGCAAAGTCATGGACTCAATCATCAACCAATCCATTATCCTCCACTTAGAGACAAACAACCTACTCTCTAACAAACAGTTTGGTTTCAGGAAAAAGTTGTCCTGTAATCTGCAACTCCTACATTGCAGAAACATTTGGACTACACAAGTCGACCAAGGTAAAGCAATAGACGCAATTTACATAGACTTCTGCAAAGGCTTTGATTCAGTGATACACGACAAACTACTGTTAAAACTACGCTCTTATGGCATTTCTGGATTACTGCACAAATGGATAGCTGCATTCCTGTCAAACAGGCAACAAGTAGACAAAATAAGGAGTGCCCTATCAAACCCTATACCAGTTAACAGTGGTGTCCCCCAAGGCAGTGTTCTAGGACCCACACTCTTTCTAATATGTGGGGCATTATACTTTGATAATGACATGTCTGCAAGCAAATAACAAAGCTCAGAGGATACCAAGGACTTCACAGTTCTTTATCGTGAATAATATATATTATTTTCTAGAGTTAAATTAACTTAAACAATGAAGAATCAGATACAGGCAAACTTCTGATTCTTGAGCTGTCACAGAGAAAATGGGCTTGACTTATTCTCCAAATCACTTGAGAGTAAGAGAAGAAGCAATGGATAGAAGCTTGTCAAAGAGAGATTCAATCTGAAACTAAGGAGAAATTTGCTGACAGTTAACCAATTCTCTCAGAGTTGTGAGTGCTTCAAGATTGAACAACCATTTGTGTGGGATGGTATAGGGTATCCTGCCATGAACAGGGAGTGAACTAGAAATCCTCCAAAGCCCCTTACAGCCCCATTATTTTATTCTGCTCTTGTGTTGCTCATTGATTTATGACATAAAGGGAAGCTTCAATCAGAATATAGAAAGCATAGAACAGATATTATTGACTCTGGCTTACTGTATACTAGATTGCAAACTAATGATTCAAAAACATGTTGAGATTTTGAACTTTGAAGAGATTCCCAGAGTTTTTACAGGAAATGTTCACCCAGCCTTTATTTAGGATTTGCTCTAGCAAAACTTACATTCCCAATTGTTGCAAAACTCAAAATCCAGGATATTTTCAGTATCTTATAAATTCATTCCTAGTGCAGTTATTGTCTGATAATCAATTACAGTAAGCTAAAAGGTTACAATATTGTGCTGTTTTTTTTTAAAGCCTCCCTGTTTACATTATACAGGTCAAGTTACCTTGTGTTGAATTGTGTCATGACATACTGGGGGGGAAAAAGAAGGCCAATCAGATTTTAAATTGAGCACCTTTTAACTCCTTAATTCAGGTTTTCTTCCTTGTAGTTCAGCAAATGAAGTAACTGTCAGGAAAATTAAATCGGTTCCCTTTTCAAAACGCTTGCAGATATGCTGGGAAGGAAGAGCAAATTATATTTATTTACTTATTTTTGAAGGACACTTAGAAACAGTCTGCGACCAGGTAAATTATCAACAGGCATCACCAAAGGCTCATATTATGCTGAGTTAAGGGCGGGGAATTTCCAAGTCTCGGAAGAGTTTTTGCACTCCATTGTTGAAAGGATTAAAGTTCAGTAACTGAAGCCAGCTGTTCCCTCACCCGCTCCACCTCTTCTTAGCAGCCAATCAAACGTCGCCGCATTCCGAGCCCAAATTAGGACTTTATTTCCCTTCCTGCTTCTTGACGTGGCAGCCTCTGCGCGTCAGCAACCACGGCTTACCCGGAGGTGGTTGGTAAGCGCTTTTGAAAAACATGTGACGTAGGAGGCAAACAAAACGGGACTCGCCGGTTGTTAACCTCCCTACCTTTTTCAAATTATCTTGCTGTGAGTGAGAAAGAAATAATCAGTCCAAACAAACTGAGGTGTAGTTTTCTTTTAGTGCCAATTAGATTTAAAAGAAAAGATCTGCTAATGCGAACCTTCTTTACACCTAGATCTTTGGGTACAGGGCAAAATGCAAGTCTTGCAAAGCGATCTGGTTTGGAACCCGCTCAATTTGAAACCGAGTCCCCAAAGAAACCTGGTAACGCAGCACCTGCCCTTTTTATCCTTGCTCAGAGTTGGTATTTGTAACTTGCAAACTGTACCGAAAGAAGAGGAAGTGGATTAATTTTATGTGTTTTAAATCAAGCTGTCAGATGTGTAAAAGTGAGCCTTGCCATCTGAATAAAGAAATTTTGCCATATCAGTTGTGCTCAATATCTGGAGGGAAATCAAGCTATCAATACTATAGTGTGAATTAAATAGGCAGTGTGGTATTTATGAAGACCTTGTGCTCACATACACCAGAGCCAGTTTGGTGTAGTGGTTGTGGCATCAGGCTAGAAACTGGGAGACCATAGTCCTGCCTTACACACAAAGCCAGCTGAGTAACTTTGGGCCAGTCATTCCTCTCAGCTCTAGGAAGGAAGCAGTGGCAAACCAGTTATACGATCTTGTCAAGGAAACTGCAGGGACTTGTCCAGGCAATTGACAGGAATCAAGGCTGACTCAAGTGCACCAGAATTAAAAAGTAAATTAGACCCTTCCAACTGGACCACTCATACGTAGATCCCCTGACTCAGCCCCATCTTAGCCCCATGCTTGGAGGAACAGCCAAATCTTCATGGCCCTCCAGAAGGCTGCAGGGTTTTTTCCCATGAAAATATTTATGGCAATATCTAATGGCATTAATAACTATTTTTACATGATTCAATGAATACTTTACAAATGCCACCATTTTATTCTTTTAATATGATAAATATAACCCATACAAGCAATATCTCTTTGGGTCTTCCATAATTTTTTAAAATAGGAAGGGATACTAAGAGCAAAAAGTTTCAAAACCACTGCCTTAAGGAATCCTTTTTGTGATACGTCCCCACAAATTTGCCTCGGGTTGCAGTTCAAAATATGCTCAGTCATAAGGCTATTCAGAAAAGTTTAGACCAGCCATTGTTTTCTTGGAGAAATGAAGAGTTACAAGTATTTTAAATAAACAATTTGAATTTGCCTTGTACTGGTTCACAGTTCATTTTGCCTGGTATTATCTATTCTAACACAGATGCTTTTCAAATAAAGATATCCCCCACTCCTACTGTAATTTGCTTTTTGTTTTGTTTTAATTAAACTAAGGAATACATCCAGAATCTTCTACCTCTACTCAATGGTAATGTCACTTCACTGGTTACAATCCTTGTTTTTTCTGCTTGATCTTACTGACCATTGGTATTACATAGTGTGGTTTTCCTAGCCCACACTGGTGTTTGCCACAACATTATTAGATCTGTGTCTTTGGGACGAGAGAGGTTCCCATGAAATTTAGAGCATTTATTCATAACCAGTATGATACCAGAAGGAATGCAAAACCAGCACAAGGCAGAGTTCTTTAACTGGAATCCAAAGAAGCTGCTTAATAGTTTTCTAAACTTCTCATTAAACTGATTGCTTGTCCAAATCTTTTTTTAATTTCCAAGTACCTTTATCAGTGACTAGGGGGCTTTCCCCACATTTATCTTCCAGGTGTTGTTTGGGCTATTTAAAAGTGTCCTGAACAATATCTCATAGGCAGGAAGGGCTGCATTGTGATGTGGCAGAAAGAGAGTAAACTCCTGCAATTCCGCCCCCTCCCCCCCAATGTCTATCAACTGTTGTTTGACTGTCAGCTCTTCAGATGGATCAGTCTTCAAACTGGGTATTAGATCAGAGACCTGATGGGAAAAAACACTTTTCCCACTTTACCCACCACTCTGTTCATTCTAAACAACTGATCTCCAGAACCAAATGGGGAGATTTGATAGGTGAAATTTCCGGGGTGGTGGGAGGCAAGTTCCAACAGGTAACTAGACTTGCGGTCTAGTCATCTGGCAAAACAATTGACAAAAGGCTTTCCTGCTGCCTGATGATGTTGCATGCCAGAACACAAGGAAATGGGATTGGCTTTCGGCTGGCTCCCAGACAGGAAGAAAGTGTTTTAGCTAAGGTTTGGGGAAGAGCTGTGTGAAAGTCTTTTAAGTCAGGTTTGGCAAGTGCTATAGTGGTGCTATAGGTGCCTGAATGCTATAAAGGTCTGGATGGGGAGGAATCAGAATAGAGCTGGAAGGGATCTTGGAAGTCTTCTAGTTGAGCCCCCTGCTCAAACAGGAGACCCTATACCACTTCAGACAAGTGACTGTCCAGTCTCTTCTTTAAAACTTCCAGTGATTAAAGCATCCATAAAGTCTGAAGACAAGCTGTTCCACTGGTTAATTGTCCTCACTGTTAGGAATTCCAGGTTGCTTCTCTCCTTGATTAGTTTCCATCCATTGTTTCTTGTTCTGCCCTCTGGTGCTCTTCTTTGCACTTTTCCCACAATCTCAATATCTTTTCTTTGCACTTTTCCCACAATCTCAACATCTTTTTTTTTTGTAATGTGGTGACATTGTTGATCAGTTGACCAGCTTCAGCTCAACCCTGGCAAGACAAAGTGACTCTGCGTTTTTGATCCCCCGGGTCCCATATCTGAGTCTGGACATGGTGGCAGGCACTCTTCCACACTGAGTAACGTGCACTGTGCAACGTGGAGGTCTTTCTTCAATTATGGCAGCAAGAGCAGGTGGAAACTCTGGCTAGGGGGACTTTGCACACATTCCTAGTGCATTAACTGAGCCCTTTCTTGAACCAGGAGGCCTTGCTCACTTTCTGTTGGATTACTACTATCCACTTTACATGGGGCAGCCTTTGAAGACCATCTGGAAATTACAACTGGTTCAGAGTGTGGCAACATGTGCAGTAAGGTTGCCAAGGTTTACCCATATAACATGTCTTTTGCACAAGCTGCACTGGGTCTGTTTCCTTCCAGGCAATTCATTCAAAGCCTTGTAAGGCATGGGGCCAGGTTACAGGTAGTCCTCTACTTATGACTACAAATGGAACCAAAAATTTCCATTGCTAAGATAGTATTTAAGTGAATTTTGCCCCATTTTATGACCTTTCTTGCCACAGCTATTAAGTGAATCACCGCAGTTGTTAAGTTAATAACACAATTATTAAGTGAATCTTGCTTCCCCATTGGCTTTGCTTGTCAGAAGGTTGCAAAAGGTGATCCCATGACCCTGGGACATTATAACCATCAAATTCAGTAGGATTTACTAAGCCAGGTCAGCATGCATTCAGCCTGTATTTCAACATGGATGTTTTCACGCTCAACTCTGAGCAACAAATATTCTGTATCAATGGATGTTTCTCTTTTGCATTGCCCGATAATGGAAATCAATCTATCTAGCTCTATATATATATTTATATATATATATATCGTTCTATATCTATATTGATATCGATTCAATGTAGATTAGATACACACACACACAGACACAGACACAGACACACACAGACACATACACACACATATATATATACAGGAGTGGGATTCTACCTGTTTGAACCAGTTCTATACAACTGGTTATGATTCAGAGAACCAAACTGTTCCGCTGGCTGGCCCCACCCCTCTCCGCCTGCCCCTTCCCTCCACGTCCAGTCAGTCCTTATCATACATGCACAACATCATGCACATGCCCAACATCGCTGTTCCTATGATCAGCTGTACCAGGATTCCCCTTGTCGTCTTAGTGCTTCGCCCAGGAGGCTTCCATGTGGCCCAGAAAGCCAAAAAAGGGAGGGGGGACCGTACCACACACACACACACACATACACAAACACATGCTCCATTTTTTGCCTTCCTGGGCACACAATACACAAGCCTGATGATGGCAGATGAAATTCTGCCGAAACGTCACTACAATTTTAAAAGCACAACTATAATGACGTGGGAAAATACCTGAACAAAGCTGAATACCATACTTATAAATACCCATGAAAACTTAAGAAAGCATACACACACACACATACACACACACACACACACACACCCTTCTAATTTTGCAATACGGTGTGCAAAAACCTCATACTTGGGACACAAACACATGTGTATCTTAGGAAAATACATTTACAGAATCACATGGAATCAGGCATAATACATTTTTACCTATCTAATATAATAATGTGTTTTTCAACAAACAAGTGCTGGTCATCAAATTTATTCCAACCTTGTGGAAGCTGGTGCACCCTCAACAATACAACTTGGTGCACCCTAACAAACAAAAAAAATGAGCCTCTCCTAGATTCAAATGCAAACCTATTGCATACATCCCAGAATTAAATGGGAGGACAACTAAATGATAAATCGTGAGGATACTTCAACCTTTAATCATGCAAATAAAACTTAAGATGACAACAGGGTTTCAGTTAAGATTATTACAGTAAACAGTTGGCCTTTCCAGATCATAAACAACATATTTTTTTTCCTCAGCACGGAAGAAACAGGAGAAAAGCCCTATTAATAAGGTATCATAGGATATTATGAAAACTTGACTGGCAAATCTTTAAAAGCATCCATTTATAGAAAAGTTAAATTTCAAATTAAATACCATTCACTCCTAGTTATCTTCTATTCGGAAAGCAATTCTTAGCGATTCAGAACAATTCATATTGTATTATGAAAATCTAAAGAATTACTGTAAACAGGTTTGGTTTTGGCATAAAAGCAGTGAATGACAGGATTTGTGTGGGTGTGCTTTTCCTAAGGCTAAAGAGTTCATAAGAGGAAAAATAATCCCCAGTTACATAACTGAAGAAAAGGTAGATTTTGATAGAAAAAAAATTCAATTAATTATCACTACGCTCCAATGCTTATATTGATTGTGTTATAATTTTTAATATATATTTTATCTTCAGTCAATATTTACTAGAATCTTTCTTTTACACAAGAGCGACAATAAGAAATGAGATATCATATTCTGCTTTTATTATACATTTATTCTTGTAGAAGAACATTAGTAGTATTCCTTACTTCTGGAATTTTGGCTAGAATTACCTTCCCATACCTTTCTACTCCCTCGTAAATGGCTACTCCCAACTTAAATCCTGGTGTGGGACTCTGCTTTTTTTTGGTTTTGCACGTAAAAGTCCTGTGTATTTACAAAATGCAACGTTGGTATCTAACAGCATCAATTCTAAACACAAGTTCAGAGGAACACATAAATTCATCCATGTGTACTGTATATTATAGTATTATTCCACTTTGTAATGTAATATTTTTAAATGGATGCTAGTGCACACTGAGGATCTTTTTTTGGTTCATATGGCAGATTTTAGGGGATTATGGGCAACATATCTTATGTTGAGCTGAAAAGCTCCAATTTACTAGTTATAACTTTAGAGAAGTGAAAATCAGATATGCAGCATATGATTTAAAATAATCTTGTTATTTTCTTCCCAGCATTTCTAAACACATTTTTGGAACTACTTTAAAATTTATGCTACAGCCCTTCCCTTTTATTGCTCTCCTAGGATTCTGGTCTCTTTGCCCTGGTGATCTATATACTGAGTACGGTATGTATTTTAAAAAGAAATGTTACTGAATATAAATGGGGTTATCAGATGTTCTAAAATTAAATCTGCTTGGAGAGTGAATCAGTCCAAAGCTATTTTCCCATACATCAGTCATACCATATACCACACATATATGGTTAATTTTGGAGAATCTTTCTGCTCTTATTCCATTCTGATTTGCTTTTGCTTTTTTATTGCCTTTGACAATACACTTTCAGACTAAAAATACTTTCATTTAACTGCATTTGAGAAATATAGGCTAATAAAAAACTATCTCTCTCAATGTTTATGGAATAAATATGGATGTCTAATACTTTAAGGACTTAGTTAAGTAAAAGCAGTTTCTGCCTGAAAGTATGGGAAGGTTTGTTTGAGAAGGGCCCAAAGAACTGCTAATCCAACCGTGCCCACACATGCTCTCTTTAATTCACCTGCCAGCCTATGATCTCTTCCAGAATATTTTGTTTTGAACAGATGAAGAGAGGTTGTTTATGCAGTGAAAAGGGATGGATATGCAAACTGTATTTTTCCAGCATCTTGAGTTCACACAGCATTGGAACAACAAGAAAGAGGTCTCAGATAGGCAATCTGTGGTGATCGATCAAAAAATGAGCTTTTTTGGATCAATCAAAAGGCAACTAATTCAGCATTCTAGTCCTGTAAGAGTCACATGGGGATGTATGGAAAGCTTCATGAGGGCATAAGCGCATCATGTGAAACACAGTACATGCATCAGAGGGAGGACAGCAAATTTCATGCCAATATAAGTTTCTGCCACTTGAAGGAGGAATGGATAGCTTCTAAATCATTAGTGTAAAATGACTCTAAGAATGGAATAATTAAAACCAAGGGTGTCAAACTGGATTTCTTGGAGGGCCAGATCAGCATTGTAGTTGTCCTCCGTGGGCTAGACAGGAAGAACGGGCTGGATGCCAGAGGTGGTATTCAGCAGGTTCTGATCAGTTCTGGAGAACCGGTAGCGGAAATTCTGAGTAATTCAGAGAACCGGCAAATACCACCTCTGACTGGAGATTTTACAGTATCCTTCCCCTGCCATGCCCACCAAGCCAAGCCCACAAAACTGGTAGTAAAAAAAATTGAATCCCACCACTGCTGGACATCCCTCCTGCAGTCCCCCATACCCCATCTTGGCCGGGTGCTGCAGGAGGCCATCCAGGCCAAAAACAGGGTACATGGGGGCTATCCGCAGTCCCCCTATGCTCCATTTTTGCTAGCAGAGGCACCACAGGCCGGTCCCTTGCTATTTCCAGCCCAACCCCATGGGCTGAAGCTAAGCACCCCAGATTTGACCCGCGGGCCTTGAATTTGACATCCCTGATCAAAACCAAACTTCTCCCCATTCAGATTAACTTTGCATTCACTTTTACTAAGATTTAGAAATCAAGGAAATCTAGATGTTCTTAGACATCGCAGTCTCACTAGATAGATTGTGTAAATGTCAGCATATTTTACATGGGTAAAGGAGCAGGTATATCTGACTCCATCCTTAACTATCTGTAAACAATATATGAACAGAATGTGACCTTATTTATATTCACTAAAATTACTTTCTCTGATGAAAGTAGAAATGAACCCTAGGACATTCTGGTCTACGATTTCATTAAATAAGTGCTTCCTTGCAACAAAAATAAGATAGCCATTGTATAACCTATGAATAGTACAGAAGACATTTGAATGTCTCCCACAGAACCACCTAAACAGAATTATTAGAATACAATCCATGAGTCTGAGGTTCAGGCAAACCACGTTTACAGACTCATAACATCCTATAACTTTATAATACCCTATTCTGAAAACAGATTTTAACCATACAAAGAAAAGCAAATATTCAAAATATATAATTTCTATTCTAATACTGCAAGTAAGTAAAAACTAAGAAACTGAAAAAGGAAGGAGAAAGGAACAGACTGAATGCATGCATGGTAAATGTAGCAAGATGATATGAATGCCATATGGTTAAGGTCATTGGGAAAATATTACAGACGGTAAGTGTACTTTGCTTATTGAAAAGATAATAAAAATGCCACTAATGGCAAGTCAGCAAAACAGGTTTGTAGACAGAACAAGAGATCTTTTAAAAAATAGCATTGCAAGAGAGTTAGTTGTCAGCACCTCCTTGTGGTTGATTACTGAAGCTTCCTGGCAACACTTTTCTATTGTACCAGCTCTCTTCTTATACAACTATGAGAGCATGAAAACAACACAGTGAACTCAGCAATCAATGCTGGCTTGGATCATGGGAGCTTTGACCCAGTACAACAAGAGGTCACCAGGTTGGGATGGCCGCTATGATAGATTGCAAAACATTAAACTAATATAATACTGTGTTTAAACGTTGCTGTAGGCCATTCATCATAGTATGATAAATTATAATACTTAATATCATAGTCACATATTGCCCTAAAGCAACAAACAAATAACATGATTTATTTGTGTGCCAAACCTTTGGATAATGAATTAAAATGACCCTTGTTCAAGCTTTGCCACAGAATCAGTTCTTATAGATCTCTTTAAGACAATGTCTCTTGATTCTTCCATCCCATCCCCTCATACAGTTTAATACAGGAATCATGACATCAGTCTCTTTTAGCAATGATTTATGTGGAAGCCATGATCTGGGGGAAAAAAATAGGATTCCATTTCTTGTTCAGTTATGGCATTCCAAGACTCCAAACTTAATCCAAAATATAATATAAAGAGTAAAGCTTTGGAAGCTAAGCTCCAAATGTATGGATTTTTCAGGTTTAAAAATACAGAGCCAACATAAAACAAATAATAAAGTACATGGGCTATGAATTGGTTGTGTTTTGTGTCCAAGCTACTATTAACATTTGAAAAGAATTAGTTTTTTCTGAAGCTGTAATGGTATATAGCAGGGGTGTCAAATTCATGGCATCACTCCGGTGTCATGTGATGTATTGGACTTTTTCCCCCTTTGTTAAACCGGGTGTGGCCAGCATGTGACGCATCCAACCTGAGTTTGATAGCCCTGGTATATAGCCTTCAGGAGGAAGAGCTGCAATTTAGATAACAATCTGATAAATAAAATCTGAGTTCAAAAGAGGGTTGGGGATGGAGAAAATGTCTCACAAAGGACCTTTCTTAGTTTTTGGAAGAGTAAAAGTAAACTGGGGAGAGGTGCTTCCAGATTTAAAATATTCTGCTGTTGCAACCTTATAATAAAGAGAGTGTTAATACTTAAGGTTGGTGTTTCCAGTCTGGATTACCTCAAAAGGCTGACATCAATCTTGCAAGTCTCAAAATTCTCTAAATCCCAGTTTACCTTGAGCCAGCTTTCTACAATCGGGCTGACTTTCAGAGTCTCTGGCGTACAGTTTAAAAGTACCAGATTGGAAAAAGATGACTAAATTAATTGGTTTAATTATATCAGGTTTCATCTAGTCTTTTGATCACCTTATTTTTCTTTGGAGGGAAGGGGAAAATGTTTATATCCTTATAAATGTCATGTTATGAATATATGACATTTTAAAAAATTTTCTTCAGGTGAATCTCTCCAAGTTATAACAAAGGCCATTTTCTAGCCCTCCTCTATCAGTTGTTATCTTTAATCCCTGAAGCTTCAATTCACTTTCCTTATGGATCATAAATGTTTGATAGGAGGCAGCTGATCTATCCTATCTCAAGAGGTGCTTTAGGTTTCCAAACTTGACTTCAAGAATTAATTACAAACTGGCAGATGTTGACTGGCTGCACCATAGTGCTATTCAGAATAAGAGCTTAATAAGTAAGTAATTAGAGATAATGGACAAAACTGTTACTCCAGTTTTCAGAAAGGGAGGGGTAGAAGTTACTAATAAGAGGCCTTTGAAAGGTTTTAACTTTGAACACTAAGGAGTCTTTCTTAGATTCCTTTTTTTTTAACCTTTCCCTGCTTCAACTGTATCTTCAAAGTTCATTGCTTGTCCCCTTCTTATATGCTTAGAGTTTAGGGAAAGGTGTTTCCAGCATGGCAAATCTATTAAATTTGACTAATAGTTGGATTTTATGACAGAAAATCAGAGAGCATCTAAAACTCCACAGCTATGCATCCCTTGAGTCACAGCTGGTCACCAATACTTTATGGTCTGTACAGCTGTCAATCCATAGCATATTTACAGTGAAAACAAATGACAACAGACTTTTAGAAATGTCTGTAAATTTATTAAAAAGAAAAAACTGAAATATTACATTGCTATAAGTATTCAGACTTTCAATACTTTGTTGAAGCACCTTTTGCAGCAATTATAGCCTTGAGTCTTTTTGGGCATGACACAAGCTTTGCACACATGGATTTGGGGGGTTTTCTGCCATTCTTCCTTATAAATCCTCTCAAGCTCAGTCAGGTTGGATGGCAACCATTGGTGGACAGCCATTTTCAGATCCCTCTAGAAATGTTCAATAGAGTTCAAGTCAGAGCTCTGACAGGCCCACTCTAGGACATTCACAGAGTAGTCCCTAAGCCACTTCTGGGCTGTCTTGACTGTGTGCTTAGGATCATTGACATGTTTGGTCCAGTCTGAAGTCCTGAGTACTGTGGAATAGGTTTTCATTGAGGATATCCCTGTACTTTGCTCCATTCAGCTTTCCCTCAACCTGGACCAATCTCCCAGTCCCTGCTGCTGAAAAACACCCCCACAGCATTATGCTTCACTGTTGGGGTGATATTGGGCAGGTGATGAGTGGTGCTGTTTTCCTCCAGACATAACGTTTAGAATTTGAGGCCAAACAATTCAATCTTGGTTTCATCAGACCAGAGAATCTTGTTCCTAACAGTCTCAAGAGTCCTTCAGATACTTTTTTGCAAACTCCAAGTGGGCATTCATGTATTTTGCACTGAGGAGAGACTTCCGTCTAGCCATTCTGCCATACAGCCCAGATCAGTGAGGGCTGCAATGATGGTTGTCCATCTAGAACTCTGTCCCATCTCCACACAGGATCTCTAGAGCTCAGTTAGAGTGACCATCAGGTTCTTGGTAACTTCTCTTACTATGGCCCTTCTCCCCAGTTGCTCAGTTTGATTGGGTGACCAGCTCTTGGAAGAGTCCTGGTTGTGCCAAACATATTCTATTTGAGAATTACAGAGGGCACTGTGTTCTTAGGAACCTTCCACACAGCAGATATTCTACTATAGCCTTCTCCCAGCCTTGTAATAATCCTTTTTCTGAGCTCTGCAGGCAGTTCCTTTGAGCTCATGGCTTTTGCTCTGCTACTGTCAGCATTGTCAGCTGTGAGGCTCTCTATAGAGAGGTGTGTGCCCTTCCAAATAATGTCTAATCAGTTTAATTTACCACAGGTCAACTCCAATCAAGGTGTAGAAACATGTCGGCAACAATCAAGAGAAATGGGAGGCTCCTGAGCTAAATTTCAAGTGTTGTTGCAAAGGGTCTGAATAGTTATGCCAATGTGATATTGCAGTTTTTTCTTTTTAATAAATTTCAAAAAAACAGACATTTCAAAAATTCAATTTTCACTTTTGCTATTATGGGATACTGAATGTAGATTAATGAGAAAAAAAATGAATTTCAACAACTGTAGAATCAGGCTGCAGCATTACAAAATTGACAAAAGTGAAGGAGGTCTGAATACTTTCTGAATGCACAATATGTTTCTCTCTATCTGTATATAGAACCGATTTGGAGGTCAGGGTTTTATTGTTATTGTTTTATTATTAAGCATGTGTATTATTATTAAGTGCATGTAAATCTGCATTTACTTACAAAGAACAAAAGAAGAAGCAAAGTCTTCACCAATCAGCAACAAAAATTTCAGAGACAGACCAGAAGCAGCCTGGAATCTAATCTCGCTGACTTCACCTGTATTAATTTTTACAAAATTCATGGGAAACCAGCTTTAATAAAGAAACAAAAGGAATGCAATTGTTCTCTTTATCCACTTCAATTCTATCAGTTGGCCAATCACAGTGGAACTAAATCAGGGTTAGAATCATGATAGTGAGAAGGCAGAAATTATTTCCTTTTTTTTCTTGAAAGATACATACAAACTGAATGAAAGATCCAAATACATAAGTCATGGTTTTAAGAAGCAAAGAGAAAAACCAAAACCAACAAATAAAAAACAGTTTAATAAACAGCATTTAGTTTATGAAAACCCTGAATATTAAGACCATAGCAATGAGGGAGAAAATATTAGTTCCTCTGTGAAATGTCAGTACATTGACTAGATATAGAGGACAGATTGACTTGAGGAAATTGTACCTTGACAATTCAAGAAACACATTTTGCAACAGTGGAGGAAATTGCAGCCTGTCTTTACTAGACCCTAATTATAGCTGCTCTCTTTGGTATGGGAAAAGATAAATGCCCTATTGAGATCATGAAACCGAAAGGTGATTCTATACATCATTGAGCATTGTGTCAATTCTCCTTCCCCCCTGGGTTTGTTGCAGTGCATATGGTTCTGCACATGGGAAGCATTCACCTCATAAAATTGGGAGTTTTGGATACCCTTCAGAAGACATCATTCCAATGAGGCACAAGAAACTAGGAAGTAATTAGATAGCACATTTATGACAATGCAGGTTTTCAAAGGCAGGAATTCCATAGGTGCCAATAATGGGAACATTTGGCAAAAGTCCATTAATTAGCATTGGTCTGTTACCCTTAATATAGGGAGGCCAAACTTCAAGGACTAAGATGAGCATCCCTTCTTCCTGAAAGCTGGTATTGGGGAAATGGCCCTAAGTGCAGAGTAAACTAGCAATTGCCTGCTAGTGTTAAGTGCTAAAATTATAGTACAGCTTTGTTGTAACATTTTCTGGGCAACATTCAGTGAGAAATGTACATGTTTGCTTTTTACCCACCTAATTTTTAAAACTGTAATAATTATAATTGACATATTTCTATCTTACCGATAACTCCTGAAAATATATCCATTGAATGCCCAACAGCTAAGCTGAGCAAATTACAGTTATTTTCATGAGCAAATAAGATTCAAAATTCTGCACAGGTTCTACTTTCCCATTTACTTTTCCCTCTTTTCTTGCCAATCTGTTTCAATTGTGTGTATTCTGAATTATGCAAAACCTAAAAGTTGTACTGAGAAAAGGTTGTCTATGAAGAAAAAAATACAGACATCTAGAACAGAAAAAACATGCCTATCCTTCACCTACAGAAATATTTAAAGGCCAACTATTGGAGCCCAACTTATAAAAAGTTATTACAAATCCAATCTTGAAGAAATTGGTATACATCTCTATGTGTAAATACTATTTCTTAAAAATATCTAATGTTTAATGAAAAAAGCAACATTGTTTGCAATCAAGAGATATTTCCTTACCAGATTCCTTAATATCTTCAACAAAGATAGCTTCTAATATACTGCCTACACTGGAAAAGCTGGGCTACATTCAGAGATTATCTGTCTTAAAAACAGTCCATGTTGAACGGAATAGAAGAGTCAAACATCAGCACAGGAAATGTTTCGTATTTTATATTATGCCACAAACTGTTTTATGAAGATGTTTATGTCATGAAATGTGTTATAAAATTTGTCAAATTTCAATTCCACAAGAATCATGGTCCTAGATTTTGAATACATTCTCAAAGCTCTAGCCCATTTGACTAGCTTGGCTCAAAACGTTTCACCCAGTTAAAGGTTAGAAGAAAGAGTTTTAGTAGTATATATATTAAAATATCAGATAAACTACCCCACCACCACCAAAAAAATCTAACATATATAGATGACTGCTGCTTTGGATTCCCTTAGCCTCTTGGTCTATCCATGGCTAGTCCTTTATCCCTTTAAACTGAAAGTTGAAAATATTAAGGCAGGATTACTGAATGGGAGAAATATCCAGTTCACCTTATGAAGATGAGATACCAGCTGGGACAAAATGGAGAAAAGAAGACAAGAAGATTTTGGTGTTAAATCTTTCTGTCATCTGCCTTAAGGTTGACCATGTATATGTAAGGCAAGACCACTTCCTCATGAATGACATAGTAACTTTTAGTAATCAATCATTGCTATGTCATTATATCAAAAACGAGATATTACCGAACACTGCCTAAGCCCTAGGTGATATTAGAAGCTGTAAGTCACTATAGAGAAGAATTGGCTCTAATTGAACTATTCAAACAAGAATGCTACTTGATAGAATCAAAATTCCCTAGCATTAAGTAACTGAGCCCAAGTAAAAGTGTGGCTCGTTTAAGAGGTTGCAGACAAATGATACAATTGTGACTGATCAGGCTCCAAAACATCTCTTCACTTCAAGACTATGCACATCCTAATGAGTGATGCCAAGCTTACATGTTTAAATTGATATTCATTGATTTTCAATGATTAGTGAATTCAGACATGGTGTTGACCCAAATCAACTGAGTCTGATATCATTTTTCAGGTCAACAAATGTTCAAAGTTATCTTTCAGATTTATGCAGAAATTTATAGTGCTGTAAACAGTGTACACACACACACACACACACACACACACATATAATTTTGTGAATTACAGCTTACAGATAACAGCAATCAATATTAGCCATAGATGACATCTGGTTGGACAATAACTGAGTGTCCTTTGAACTCAGTATGAAGACTATGAATTCACAAAAATGTTTAATCTCCCCTCCACAAAAATAAAACAACTTAGTAACATTTCCTACCCTGACACATTTCTTTGGTAGTTTGGAAAAAAGAAAATCATTTTTTTTATACAAGTTGCTATAAGAAATTATAAGAGAATTTTTTTAATGAAACAAAATGCATTAAAATACTTTAAGGGGACAAGGAAGAAACACAGTGCAAACCTGCATTCATAAGCTTTCCAAATGATTTTGGTTATGGCAATGTGTTAATAAAACATAAATATAGGTATTAGGCATCCAAGTTCAATACATTTCCTACTCTTCAAAGCCTGCCCAAAAATATTTAGACAGATGAAGAATGCTATTTGTAACTGTCCATTTCCCTCAACATGCCAATACCCTGATCTTAACTGTTCCAAGACAGGGGGATTTTTTGGCAGAGAGAGTGAACAAGTTTATATTTTCAGTTAGTAACTATAGTGCTGTGATGGTGAATCTATGGCACAAGTGCCACAGGCGGAACGCAGAGCAATTTGTGCCAGCACACAAGCTGCAGGCAAACTTACCTCACTGCGCATGGGCAAGTCTCACAGCTGATTTTCAGCCGGTTTGAGGCCTTTTTCGGCTTCCCAAAGGCTTGAGGAAGGCTTCTGCAGGCTTCAGCAAGCTTTGTAGGCCGAAAACTAGCCCGCTTCATCATTTCGTGTATTTCCGGAAAAACAGGAAGTGATGAAATGGAGCTAGTTTTCGGCCTGCAAAAACTGCAGAAGCCTTCCTCAAGCCTTTGGGAGGCCGAAAAAGGCCTCAAACCAGCCAAAAATCAGCTGTGAGGCGCAGTGCAGGCAAGGGAGCAGCAGGGGTGGGGGTGGGGATTGCGTGCGCATGCGTAGGCGGCGCATTGCTTTCTGGGTGCTGGCATGCAAGCGTGTGAGTGCAAGCGCGTGCACGATTTTTGGCACAGGAGCCCAAAAAGGTTAGCCACCACTGCTATAATGCATTGCTTTAAGGGATGAACAGCACTGGAAGGTTATAGCAGGAGTGCTCTCTTCTTCATCAACTTTTCACCATGGCTGTAACTTTTAAAGTTATTTAAAGGAAGAACTGAGACTGCTCTTGGCATATACATACACCTTTCTGTTCTTCAGTACTACACCTTTCTGACCCTTTTAGAAAGAATGGTTGATTTTAAACATATACATTAAGCACAAAGCAGGCATTTATTGCAACTAGTTCAACTTTGCCCTTAGTTCATCATGAGAAAGTTGAAGGCTTTCTGTGAGTTGATTTCTATGATGCATAAGCTAAGTATTTTTAAGAATTTCCCCTCTCTCTCCTCCCCACATGTTATATTCAGTTAATCAAGTTTGCTGTTTCCCCAACTGATAATAAAAGGGGGGCTCTGCTGTCTTTTCTTAGGTTCATTCAGCCTTCTGCCACTGCAGATAGACAATAATTTTAAAAGGAATTAAAAGAATAAGAAGTGTCTGTTCTGTTCCTCTGATTTTTCTGGTGTAAAAAGTTTGCAGGGGGATAATTCTGAAACCTGAAAAATGTTTATCAGAGCAAAAAATGGAATGCGTGTGTGTACTTCAAATTATAATATTTAATGGCAAAGCACCTTCCTGGATAAATTATTTTGAAATATGAAAGATTATTTCCGACATGTAGATTGGAATGTGGCAGTCCCAATTCAGAATACAGTTTAGACTTAGTTGTCTCATGATATCAAGTATGTTGATATACTGCTAGGTTTGCTGCAGTGTTTCTGAAATCACAGCAAAGCTAGAGCTGTCACTTGAAGCATTGAAATTCTGCAGAAATCATGAGTATTATATCCTCCCACCCATGGGAAATCACTGGGTTTTTGACTCCCATCACCCCTTCAGATATTCAGTGACCATAATGTTCTCAGATATTTTTTTGTGTTGACAGAAGTAAAGATTATGGAATCAATTGTGTTCAGCTTCAAACTAAACTCTGTTTGAGAATTAGGGAGTAGAAATGATGACAATGCAGTAGTAACCAAAAAAAATAAGAGTTCAGTTCTCTTCAGGAATTTGACCAGACTCCAACTATTCTAAGAGGGGATTGTTATATTGTATCAACAGATAGGGTTTTTTTTTTTTAATGTGATAACCATTTTCTTGAGCTGTAGGGGAAAATGTAGTTTTGATGGAGAAAAATTAGTCTATGGACTAAATATTTCTTTCCATATTCTAAAAGGTTCTGGATCTACCTGATTGAAGGACTATTTTTTATATGACCATGAAGTCATTAAAGTGACCCAACTTCCACCACAGAATTGGACGGCTATAGGAGAAAAAAAAAACTTGATATTTTGCCTTTGTATTTTTCAGGCTTTTTGCCTTAGTTACACACACACATACACACACACACACACACTGCTAGGACATTATAAGAAAACAAAAATTATGAAAACCAGGTGAACAGGTTTCTTGGTTGCAGGAACTATCAGTGCTTTAACTCTTTTTTCTAAAACTTTATAATCTCCAGCTGGAGCTTGATGCAAACAACACATACTTAAATAGTTTGTGATAATTAATTGACACAGGTAAAGAACTTACAGTTCAAATATTCTCTTAATGACTCTAATAATTATTTTCATTTGCATAATATATGGTAAATTACTGAGGAAAAGTAGTTTCCAGTAATTATGCTGCTGTTTTGCAGAGTCAAATTATGTTGTAGTTGTTGATCAGCTGCAAAACACCAATAGATCTATCCGTAAATCTATTTTTCCCCTTCTATCTATCACTTGCCCTTAGGTTTAAAAAAAACCTACTCCAACTGTTGTAGAACTGATAAAGCATCAATAGGTGGCATCGTTGTGTTATAAGCAGGTTGTTTTTCTGTTTTCTACAATAATTTTCTCTTGTTGACAACTTTACTCTGTTCATTTTCATATTTCGTAGTTCTACTTTATAATCTAGGATAACTTTGTACTTGGGTGATAGTTTGCTAACATTGAAGAAATGTACACAACTTTTTTTTTAGGCCAGAGTTTATTTCAATCTTCAAGTGACATACCAGGTTTGCAATCCAAAAAGTAAATGGAAGAAAGTAAAAGAAGAAAGAATTCCCCTGGCTGGGGAAAGAATTTGTCTGGCTGGAGAATTTGGGGAGTTGAAGTCCACAAGCCTTAAGTTTGCCAAGGTTGGATAGCTCTGATTTAGATAATGGTTCAAGAAGATGCTACTCAGGGCCAGTCCCGTCCACCTTCTTCATCGTCTGCATATTCCAGGTGATGATTAAATACATAGTGAAACTGCCTCTTCAAATCCTTTTACAAAGACAGATAAATCATATCTATGGGTTGTTTCTTGTTATGAGGAACAACTTCATCCTTTTCCACCTCTCCATTCCTTCCCATCCCTTCCCAGTTTGGAATTAGTCCCTTCTTTCAGACTATTGTTCAACAATGCATAGTGGATTTTTCCATTGTGTATCTTATTTAATAGCCATGTATGCAGATAATTCATTGTATGTTGCAATGATCTTTATTTTGCAACATTTTCTTCTTGGATATGTTCAAGTCACCCTTCTCATATGGTCAGAAGGGAATAGAATAGACAAATCATTTTTCAATTCTGATAAGATACAAACTAATTGGCAGCTAACCTTATAATTCTATACCTCCCTTACTGAGATTTCCTTCAAAGATTTATGTTGCTCTCTGCTAACAGAAATCCAGACTGTTCATTTTTTTTCGGCCATTATTCAAATGCCTTGGTTCGGCCTTTCCAGTTTTGTTGTAGAAAAGGTAGGCAAGCTAAAAGACTTGTGAAATTCCTAGTACAAAAGGTGTGTCACTGCTGATGCTTCTTTGGTACTTTAATATTTTAAATTAAGGAAACTGCTGTGCTTTCTCCACTAATTTAATTAAAGGGAAATCCCCAGGGAGGTTCCCGTATCTGTCTGTAATTGTAACTCTGTATCCTGCCAGTAAATAGATATGGAGAAATGCATACTGATTACTGGTCTAAATCCCTAGTGGGAAAACATAGACAGTTTGTGAAGTGTGGCTGCCTTTCTGGCAAATTAACACCAACAGTGCACAGGTCTGCAGTTTCTGTGAAAAATTTCCATAACACTTTTCTTCATTCTGATGTCTGCAGAGTTCATATCTGTGCATGTCTATTTTTGTGTGCATATACAAATACAACATCAGATCCAGTCAGAGGTTCAAGTCCAGATAGCAATTTAGCTCGAGCATCATGCTCAAAGGAAAGCTCAATTTTAGAACACTAAATTTTAAAATGTTCAAACAATATGATGGGGTGTCTTTTTGATTATTTGGCCATATCTTGATTTCATGCATTATTATATTTCATTTTTATTATAATTAGGAGGTGCAGAAACTGGAAGTCATTTGAGCCCCTATAAACCTATTGCATTTAGCAATATGCAGGTAGTCCTCAACTTACAACAGTTCACTTAGTGACCGTTCAAAGTTATAACAGCACTGAAAAAAGTGAATTATGACCATTTTTCACGCTAATGACCATTGCAACATCCCCATGGTCATGTGATTTACATTCAGATTCTTGACAACTCACATTTATGACGGTTGCAATGTCTCAGGGTCACATGATCCCCTTTTGCGACCTTCTGATCAAGCAAAGTCAATGGGGAAATCAAATTCACTTAACAACCCTTTTACTAATTTAACAACTGCAGTGATTCACTTAACAAATGTGACAAGAAAAGTCATAAAATGGGGCAAAACTCACCTAACAAATTTCTCACTTGGCAATATAAATTTTGGGCTCAATTGTGGTCATAAATTGAAGACTCTCTGTAGTTGTAAGGGTTAATTTAAATTTCCACAAATTCAAACAGAGTGGCTTCAGTTTCTGTCAAACCAATTTCCTCTTTCTGCAGTCAAGGTTATCCCACCCGTATCACTAAAGAGAACCGGCAGTTACATTGAAAAGGAAAATGCAGAAAAAAATGAGTGTCTGTGTATATATAGTATGCTTAATATTTTTTTCATTTCAAAGAATTCTAACATCAACCTAGAAAGATATTGGAACATGACTATCAAAGGTTATGCAGTAGCCTATAATTCTATTCTCAACTATGCTGGCTAAAGTTGAGGTGCTAAACAGCCCCTCCAAGGAAAGGTTGTCTGATTTTTCACTCAGTACAATGAATGATTCTGCTTGAGTGGTTTGAAATTATTTATAGAGCACTATAAAATATAAAGTTTAGATCTAAGATAGTAGGATGATGGTATGCTAATAAGGAAACTTATGTTCTCCAGCAGATGCAAACAATTGCCACATTGTACATTCACACCTCCAGGAATAAAATTGCTCTTTCAGCCATGCTTATTTCATTGCCTGTGACCTTTGGTATTTATATGTAAATAGTGTTCATACAATGTTGTATGCAACATTGTGCGGACCAGATAATCTTTAAACAATGTTAGCATTGTTTTATAATTCATCTTTTTCCTTATATTTATAAGTAGACCTTTCTTCACTTGTGTTTAATTGTTACAGAAACATGTGCTGGCAATTCTTTTTTCCCCAAAAAATGTCTTCATAAATTGCTCTCATATCATCCCCAAACCATAATGAGATAGCTTAAAATATTCTTAGATGTTCTGTTGAGCTGTTGGTAGAGCTGTTCTTTAACAAAGTTGTGTTGTCCATCGTAAGTAAGCAACACACCACTGTGGTTTTGTCATAAATATAGTCTAGAGTGCTCTTCCAACTATTTGATTGGTATTAAAGTCATCTTAGCAGTTTGAAAGTATGCAAATGCAAGTAGATAAACAGATATCACTGGGAAGGTAACAGCATTCCATGCCCCTCAGAGTATAGTCATGCTGGTCACATATACTGGCTCCCTCAACTAGGAAATGGAGATGAGTACCACCCCCCAAAGTCGGTCATGAATGGACAGGGGAAAACTTTTATCTTTTTTAAAATCAAAGGAACCTGCGGGGAGGCAGGTGAGATGAGCTCAGCATCTGAAGTCTCTTCATGCTGGCATGAACATAGGATCTCCTTTTTTTATTCTGAGAACTTTTTTACCAGTGCCATTCTGAATTGCAGAATGCCACCTTGCATACCATCTGCAGGATGGGGGAAGGGCTGTTCAGTGAGAAAAAAAAGAGACTTTCCTCCTTTTCTGTGTAGCTTTTGCCACTCTGTGAATTATCTATAAACACGACATCTGATGCTCATGCTAGGAAATGAATTTGCTATTTTACACTGCACTGCCTTATAAAGTGTTTGAAGTTGAGAAAGACTGTAGGCGGCCCTCACCACCCTATGGATCAGCTTCAACCTCAGAAGCTTATCTGTAAAGAGAGGCTGCCTAGTAAAGCAGCATTCTCCTGTTTAACTAGGCAAGCCCCACCTGAGTTGCTTGCCTAGGGGCCAGTACTGTACCTGCTTTTAACAGGTGGGTTTTAACAGATCGACAAGAGACCAGGTATCTGTCAGAATCCTCCACCAATAAAAGCAGTGTTGTGTTTGGCAGGTCATTTATTATCAGAAGCAACATGGAGAAAGGAGCAGGGTGGCGACACCAAAGGGTTTAACTGACAACTTGGTTTAACAGCTCTTGCACGTACTCCATCAGAATTTCTCCATCTGGCAAGGAGGCAAAACAGAACTTTAGAAACAGAACAGAGACTAGTTGAGGACAATCAATTAATGCTACTATAGTTTTCTTATTTGAGCTCTTTAACTCAGCAGTGAGGAAAAGGCCATGTTTTGCGACATGTGGGTTTCAGCCTAGTAATAACCAACCCTCCCAATCAATGTTGCTTATCTGCCATTTGCAGTTCACAAGAACTTATCAATATTAATTGAATGTGTGTGTGTGTGTGTGTGTGTGAACTATACATCCATATGCACATATGTACATATATAAGCCCTGAATTTACTATAAGTCAACATTTTTATGATTTGGATATGATAAACAGCTTATAAAATCTGTCAGATGATAGCAAAATAATTTTAAAAAGTTTTTTAAAATGTTTTCAGTTCGGTCAACAGCAAGGCCAGCAAACTGACCTTTAAAAGTTCTTTAGAGCTGTTTAAGATATACATTTCTAGTAAGAACAGAATTTGATTACAGGTTTTGCATTTGTCCCAGGTTTCTCTGTTTGCTCAATTTCCCTCTGTTTACTAAGAATCAGGGATGTTCATTCTTAAGTGCCTTGATCTTTGTTTTTTTAGCACCAAAATGGTTATGTATCCACTCCAGATCAATTAGTGCCTCATGAAATTGCTTTCTCATGTGATCGTCATTTTATTGCAACATTAATAACAAGAGGACATCCAGGAAATGCTGTTGCAACATAGTATTTTGTTGGTGTTAAGCTGGTATATATATATAGAGAGAGAGAGGGCTGGACATAATCTGCATTCAGAATGGGTCGAGCTATTATTTGGACTGGTAATCTTAGATTCAATAACATGTTTGTATGTTGGATGTTGATGCTGCGTTAACTTATTTATTAACTTATTTATACTTCTGTGCAACTATGCTGGTACCCTTTTTTTTCTATATAAAATTCATAGAAATACCTCTAAATAGGTTTTTCTATCGTAAAGGCCACATTTTAACTGGTTTGTGCTTTCAAATCTCTTTCTATCTATGGAATATAGTGGGGAAAGTATAGTGACAAGATGCACATTACAAGGAAACACATGACTTCAATATCTCGGTATTTTTAATAAGAAATTGAAGTTGAACTCTACAAATGGCCTGTTCAAAGTCTTTATCTTATTTGTGTTGTAACATTTCAGTAAATATTTCAGTAAAATTTTCAAGGAGAAAATTTCTCCCAATATATTTCTAGGCTGAGGTTCATCATTAGTAATGGTAATAGCACAGCTTATCTGATTTCTTCTAGGCAGGCCAATCTGCACAACTCTGTGCTGCGAAGTTCTAATGATGAAGCATCCAAGGTTCCATATATTATAAAAATATAGGCAAAAAGCTATTTGTACTACTTCTTCTTCCTGGTGCAGGAGCCATAGGATTGTACCGTACTATAGGATCTTTGGTACAATCAGAGCACTTTGGAAGGTCTATACAACAATATGAGAGATTGTAGGGAAACTGGGAAAGGAATAGAATAAAGAGATGGGTGAGTCACCTGACAGTTTATTTTGCTAACAGAAACTTAGCTCAAGTGGAGAGGAATCTGGGAAAAAGCATTCAAAGACATTCTGTCCTAATTAGCTCACTGAGAAAAAGGCTGAGAAGTTCCTGTAACAGTTTTCAGAATTTTGTATTTATCCCAGACTAGAATTCAAATAAAAGCTGTATAGTTCTTGCTTCTTTGATCTTCTTCACTCTATCTGGATTGATAATCAGGATCTCATTCAGGTTTGCATGGATGATATCAAGGAGTTTAGGTTTTCAGTAGCTGTGATGGGAATTGATTACTGCCATTATTCTGTGTAAGAGATACCTGTATTTAAAGATTCAGTTAAAAAGATATGCAAGCTAAAAAAGAATAGAAAAATAAAAAAATATAGTAAAGAAAACAAGAAGAATATAAAGAAATGTCTTCTCCCTTTATCCCAACATGATGGGATGTGTAAACAATTATATATTTATATTATATATATATATATATATATATATATATATATATATATATATATATATAAACAATTTTAGTAACTTATTACCTTCTCTTAAAATGCAACAAATGGACTCTTCTTTCCATATCTCATCTATCTATAAACAAATCCTTAAAGCCTTGTTGTTAAGTACTGATCACCAACAGTCAATTAAGATTTACTAGATATAACAACATATCTATTTTAACTTTGATCAAACCAACCAACTTTATATTCCTTCCCTTTACTTTTAATATCTTAATCTTTAGTCTTTTCAAATAATATCTTAGAATTTGATTTCTTTTTTTTTCTTTGTCCCTTCTTACAAACTTCTTTAACCAGTCTTTTTTGTAAATTCAGTATAGGAAAATTATCCAGGCCACTTTCTTAATTCGTTATTTAAATATACATTTTAATTATTAAGACATCAGTTGGTTTCTTTTCTATGTCCAGTGTAGCTTTTTTTTTTTTCCTATATCATTCCTGTAGCCTGTCATTTTAAAATTCACTTTCAGATCAGTATGAATTTTGTCAGGTAAAACTTGTTCCTCTTTTATAACATTTTGAAATCAGTTTATCTATAGAGGCAGACACTCTTAAAATTAACTTCTGGATCCATGGTTCAAAAATATCCTTCAATGTGTCCAATCTCAAAAGTATTTTTTCAAGAGGCAACTGAACTTTCTGGTTTGTTTGTTGTTGTTTTTTGAAGACATTTTGCTTCTCATCTAAGAAGCTTATTCAGCTCCGAAGATGAGAAGTGAAACATCTTCAAAGGAAAAAAACAGAAAGTCCAGTTGTCTCTAGAAAAAGCACCTTTGGGACAACCATGACCTGGAGGACTGAGAATCTCCATAGACAAATATGTCCAATGTTTTTAAAAATGCTTGTTTTACATTAGTAAGTCAAATTCAAGAGTTCTGTAATTGCAATTTTTACTTCCTTTCAGTTCCCTCTAGTATCCAACCTTCAAAGTCTAATCTTATCATTTTTTTTAAAAAAAGAGAGAATTATTTAAAAGAAGTCATCTTGAACTGCAAGATGAGCAGCAAATAAATTAATAAAAATTTAAAAATGAAAGCATTTTCCTCTGGGAAGATTCTTATAATTAATTTCAAAATATTATTTCCAATCTATTTAGATCCTTAGTCTGTTTATAACTTTCCAAAAGCCAAATTCTAACATCCTTTTATTGTTTATTCTAAAATATACTTTTAAAAAGTTTTTAAGCTTGTATTTAAAACCACTTTTACTAAGGATTGAAGTAAACTCACATAATGCTGTAAACCTTATCAACTGAAATGTTCCTAATAACTGAAAGGCAGTTAAAAGCAATTTCTGAAACTATTTTGAAAATATTTGATATGAGAATCCATTAACTTTTTGAAGGCACTGACAACACTTCAGCAAGATATTTATTCCTTCATCTCCCACAGCCCTAAGCCTTCTGGAGATTTCTGTCTTGAGATCTCATCACAAGAAGCAACTGCCAGGAGCACTTGTGAGTGAACTCAATCCTCTCCTTGTCCAGAGACAGATTACAAAGAGCTAGTCTACTTGGCAGGGTCTTCATTTTGTTGTGGTCACCTAAAAATGGAGCCACCTTCAATTCACCATTTCCTTCCCAGAAATCCCTGCATATGGGAGATTCTGGATCAACAAAATAGATTATTAGAGGACCATAAGTGACCTGCAGAGGCTAAGAATGTACCTTTTTGAAAGTAACCCATTTCTTCTGCATCCAACTTTTATATTTTTCTTGACATACTCGACTCATACTTCCAATAATTTCTCTCCTGACATTCTCAACTCTCACTAGCTGTGTAAGTAGAAGCATTTTGTATGTAGCATTTTCATTTCTTTCAACACACATTCCGTATAAGAGAGCAGATATTACCTACTACACTACAGTAACTGAACTAGCAGTTGCAAATCAGATTTTACCATGAACACCAATTCATTTACTTGCTCTAAAATTTGGACATGAATAGATTGCAAAAATTAATTGATTTTTCCTGTGAGTTTAGGTCATCATTTCATTTCAGATTCTTATGTCTCATTACCTTAAAGTAGTTATCTGACATCTGCTACAAATCATGCAGATTTGCAATCACAGAATTGTCTGCATATAAAAGAAGGCATATATTTCCATTCCAGGCTAATGCAGTTCTAACATTCCTCCAATGATTCCTCAGACATAAATATATTAAAGAAGCCAAAAGATATCATATATCCTTGTCTTACTACGTTTCTCATTGTTGAAGCATTCATTAAGCATTCCATTTACTTTCTTATATGTTTTACTTCTATATATTCTACACCTGTTACATTCAGCAACCAACCAGCCTTCAACTTCATTTTCATGGGAAAAATTCTACAATTCACACTTCTATGCATTCACTGTATTAATAATGCATGGTAAAGTTTCCTGTTTGCTTTCATTTCTTGGCAACCTGCTGAAGAGAAAAAAATCTAGTATGTACACCCCCTACTTGACACAAAAGCAAACTGCGCTTCACAAGTTTTACTTACTGAAGCTTGATGTACTCTTTCAATTAGAATTCTACCTGCCTACATATGTTTAACAAACCAATACTTTAGTTTTTGTTCTTATTACTTTTCATGGTATAAAAAGTGTACTCTAACTTAATTATTCATGCTAACTTCATTGTGTGTGTGTGTTGAGAGAGAGAGAGTGAAAGAAAGGGAGGGAGAGAAAGAGAAATTAGTCATACCTGTGTCACCTATATCATGCACTGCTAATGTAATATAGTTCAGTTTTTACACATCTTGACCAGGATGCCACAATTTTCATCAAATATACCCACACTATTCTTAAAGAACTAGGTTCTTTAGTCTACAGACTACCTTGCAGAGCCAACATATAGTTGACTTTGGTACTCCACCAAAGGAGATACAAGCAGTTTTCTGGTGCATTCAAAGTAAAATATAAAAAAGCATTGATAGTAAATATTAATCATATTATACATCATAATCTTAAATCCAAAAAGGCTAATATTAGTTAATTTGTTTTCTATTTTCCTTTTATTCCAGGTTTAGCTGTCTTGCTGTTTCTTCACTGCAGTAAGTAATCATATAGTACCATCTTATTTCGTAATGAATCATGAGAAAACAGGAAAGATTAAAGCTCAATTTATTGGGCTCTAATAAAATATTCCCCATAAAGAAATCAACAACACTAAAGGAGCATAAATGTTGGTGATACCTTTCATGAGCCCAAGCAGCAATGAGAAGTTAGATTTAGACATTCACCAACCATAAGCAGGACAACAAGTGACAAATAATTGTTTATGCCAGATATAGTCACTTTTGTGAGATGGGTTGTGACATAAATTTGATAAGCAAAAATATTAAATAAATGTGACACATTATTCCCTCAACTTTGAACTAAATGTAGAAAGAAGAAAGGTAGATAAGTGGAGGACCCAATAGAAGCAATTTCTGGAAACAGAAAAACAATAATAAGTAACAGAGAAGAACACATTCTGATAGGTAGAACTCTCTGTTCAGGAACACATTCCGAACAAATAACTTTGCATAGTTCAACTTCATTAGAAAGTAATTTACAGTATTGGAAATTCTGCTATTTGTGCCATTTGTATTACTCTAAATTTACACCCTCATGGTAGCCAACCTTGATATATTTTAGACCTTTCCTAAATACTCATATTTTCTTACCCAAGTCTTTTTTATGAATGTTATATGTGCATGTATGTGTGCATTTTAATACATGCTTTGCATAAATAATCTTAAAATATGTAAGTGCTTTATACTGCTTTATGTTGTTATACCACTATTTAATGATATTGTTATTCAATCAATACACCAAAATGTTTTTTATACAAGAAGTAATGTTAAAAAGTAAATAACAGAAAAAGTAATAGGACCCTAATGATGCTGCACACAATGCCAGTGAATAGTTGTTTTTTTATTTAAATTGATCTAAAAACTTAACCATGCCTCTTTTAATTAGTCATAATGAAGCAGATGATTTTATTCTTCCCCTTCTAATGGACACTTCAGAAAGGAATTCCAGGAGAGTGGCCATATTCTGTTTCATTCCCATTACAATTCACTATGTTTAGAACCTTATACAGTTTTTGAGTATAATTTTTAAACTGTGATTTTATATTTTTACAGTTTAAATAAGATAGTGAGAAATAGATTCATTTATACCTATTTTGCCAATTATTCCTTAAGTAACACACGTAAAATACTAGTCACCATTGCATTAAAATTTAAGTATTTTACTAAATAGCTTTAGTAGGCTAGCAAATTAGCTGTTTGTTTTAGGAAGGTTGAGGTACCTTTAATGTTCTATTACATTTTTTTTATCCTGTTTTAAATAAGTACTTAATTTTGGTCACTGATCACAATAATAAAACTACAAAACTAACATTTCTTAATTTGGTTTCTTCCAGATAGGTTAGATTATCTTTCTTACAATTGACTGTTATAGTTGGGATTTTAGGAAACTGCAATTCAGTATATCTGGATTTTGCTAGCTTTGGAGTAAGTCATTAAACAGATAAACCAACAGAAATGTCTTGGGAGGAGTGATTAACTGAACAGACCAAAATATCTTTCATATACAATCTCATTTCAACAGGTTCTGCTTTCAAGCTTGTTTGCTATTTCACCAACTGGTCTCAATACAGGCAAGATAGAGGGAAATTCTTGCCTAAAGACATTGATCCCAAACTGTGCACTCATCTCATTTATTCATTTGCGGGAATGAAAGACAATAAGATCACAACGGCAGAGTGGAATGATGAACAACTCTACAAGGATTTCAATAACCACAAAAAAATGTATGAAGCAAATTGGGGTGAGGTGGGGTAAGGGATCTTTCTAGAAATTCCTGGACCTGGGATTTTGTATTATACGATAGTAGAAGGAAGTATATAAAAACTTTACACAGGGAGCTTTATGGAAATTGAAGTTGAAATGATTCCAAACCTGAGGACTAGATTAGGAAAAAAAAAAGTTTTAAATTTCTTTTGTATATACTGATGCAGCTGGGAAAAACTGAAAAAAGTTTATTTTGCATACATCGTAAAGCACCAACCTGAATCAGGCCCAATTAACTTTTCTAAACATGAAAACCGCATACAGATTGCAAGATCAACTAGTTAAGAAAAGGAACTGAAATTCTACTAACCATTTTTTTCTCATTTAGGAATCCTGGATTGAATACACTTTTAGCTATTGGTGGATGGACTTTTGGTAGTACAAAGTAAGAACCTCAGAGATATCTATGGAGGGGACTGTATTCATTTTGCTATGATGAACAAGCTTAGGTGGCAACTGCCAAAACACTGGACTAATTCTTAGGATGCTGTGACTAGGGTCCTCTTTGAGGGTCTTACTTTGCAATTATTTTTATTGTTGTACACTGGTATTTCCTATAATATTGCTGATAATAACAATGACTGCACAAGATTAAAAAAATATGTGATTGTAATAAGGAAAGATGGTAAATGTGCATAAAACTGGCTACTGTAGATAGTTAATCATGTAATATAATATTCATGTTTCAAACCTTCAAAACATTAAATATTATTTGGAACTAACATTTTTAAAAATAGAATTAAGCTGAAGATTTGATTGAAAATACATTATTTGGGACTAAGTATTTTTTTCAAGTCAAAAGACTAAGATGGAACCCTCCATGTTCTGTAGTTTGGGTACTGATATTGGATGGGAACACATGTGATATACTGTATGTACATGACAAAGCAAATTGCTATCTTGTCTGTTGTTTGATTTGCTCATAATGCAACTTCTTTGGTAGATTCACTGCAATGATAGCTAGTGCTTCCAATCGCCAGACATTTATTTCTTCTGTGGTTACATTCCTCCGAAAATATGACTTTGATGGCTTAGACCTAGACTGGGAATATCCTGGTGCCAGAGGCAGCCCTGCAGAGGATAAGCAACGTTTCACCTTTTTAGTTCAGGTACTGCAAAACTTTTAAGTTCATGATAAAATGCAAACAGCAAATAAAAAGTTTCTTGCTGCAATGTTATTTTGTACTGGCAAACTCTATGTACGATAGTGTTAGTGAAACAAAACATCAGGGAATATCCCAAAAGTTGTGCAGAATGAATGCTGCTTAATAATTACTTTATTACTAGAACTAAGTCATAACAGACTTGCATAGACAGTTACTTGATTCCAAAATGTAATATAGGGATACCTTTCTTTATCTAAAGCTAAGAACCCTCAATGGCATAGTACACATCAGATGTTCAGTGTAAATCATTAATAAATATAGCAACTAAGCAATATGTATTTTTTTGTTTCTATCCAATCATGTGTGATTCTCCTTGAATTACTCTTTGCAGTTTTCTTTGCAAAGGTTTTTAGAAGTGATTTGCTATTGCTTCATTCCTAGGACTGAGTAAGAAAGTAATTAGCCCAAGGTAACCCAGTTAGCTTTGTACCTAAAACAGGACTAAAACTCAAAGTCTCCTGGTTTCTAGCCTATGCCTTAACCATTACACAAAACTGGCTCTCAAGTGATATGTAATAGGTACCTAAAAATCTCTTTAATAAAAATGCGACTCAAACAAGAGCTATCCTGGATTTGCAGTTACTTTGGAGACAAAAATGACTGAATTGGTATCACTATCCACTCATTAAACCACCTGCATCTTTTTAAGTAACCTACATTTTTAATTTATATTTTATTTTAAAAACGACAGGAATAAAACTAATGTTGTTATCTGCTTATCTTAGGAAATGATGAAAGAATTTACAGCGGAAGCCCAGAGGACAGGAAAGAAAAGACTCTTGCTTAGTGCTGCCGTTGCCGCTGGGAAGCAGACTATTGACAATGCTTATGAAGTGGACAAGATCTCAGCGTGAGTATATGCTGAAAAAATTATTAACTAAAATACAGAGCATGCTCACATTTAAATTAATTTCATCTGTTTGCTTCAACATTGTAAATTAACAAGTTCTTATTCCTTAGTTGTAAAACATCATGCTTTGTGGAACCATTCAAATTACAGTAGTCCCACAATTAGTGACTGTTCAAAGTTACCAATGGCACTGAAAAATGTGGCTTATGATCATTTTTCATAGTTACAATGTTTGCAACATCCCCATAATCATGTGATCAAAATTCATATGCTTGGTAACTGGTTCATATTTATGATGGTATACAGTGTCCCAAGGTCATGTGATCACCTTTTTCAACCTTCTGGCAAGCAAAGTCAATGGGGAAGCCAGATTCACTTAACAACCAGATTACTAACTTTCAACTGCAGTGATTCACTTAACTATGGCGAGAAAAGTTGTAAAATGGGGCAAAACCCACTTAACAAATGTCTTACTTAACAACAGAAAATTTGGGTTCAATTGTGGCTGTACGTTGAAGACTACCTGTATGATATTAAAGATGGAATTCACATAATGTATATTTTCTTACTTTCCTCATAGATCTCTGGACTTTATCAACCTTATGACTTATGATTTTCATGGAGCATCAGATGGAGTCACAGGACACGTCAGTCCCTTATTCCCTGACACTGTATGTTATAAACACTTTTTTTATCCCATAGAGACTCTTTACATTTAGATTTAGAGAAATGGTCAAAAGTAATTTACCTATTTAACATTTGTTACATACGGAACACAGTTTAACAAAAACAGGGATTGTGAATCAGCACGCTGGTTTAAAATACTTTATTCAACACTTTCCCTTTTAATCTATTCATGTTGTGCACCTGAAAAATTGCAACTTGGTTCTCTAAACAATGACTCTCAACAATTATTTGCTCCTTAAAACTATTAGTAAAAAGATATGTGAGAAGTGCTTTTCTTAATAGCTACCATTCTATTTCTTTTTTAAGAGTTAAGCTAACTGATTTTGCCAGGTTGTTTGTAAACTTTTAAGTGGGCATGAATGCTGGTAAAGCAGTCATGGGGATGGCCCGCCCCACCTGCACCAGCAGAGGAGGCATACTGTGATCCCGTAAGCCAAGGAATTTCAGCTGGCAGGATTCCAGAGAAGAGCCTTCTCTGCTGTGGCTCCTGCCCTCTGGAACATCCCAACCCCTGAGGTGAGATTGGCTCCCACCCTCCTGACTTTTCGTAAGAGCCTTAAGACCTGGCTCAGCCAGATGGCTTGGGGCCCAATGGGAAAGCTTCATACTGGAGGTGGTTGGCTAATTAAAACCTAATCTCACCCCCACCCCACTTCTGTCCAGTTCCCTCCTTTGCCAGCTTGTGTTAATGATTTTATCGCTGTTCTATTTTATAATTGATGGTTTTAATATTTTTATACTGTAAGCCTCCCAGAGTCATTAGATACCAGTTGGGCAACAAATAAGTTTCATAATAAAATAAATTATAATAACATATTATCAATGACTACAAATTGAGGCATAGCAGCAGAAAAGCTGTATTAGAAAGATCACAGTATAAATCTAATCTGGTGGATATTTAAAATGAATATCCTACCGTAGGATTGTGCACACTTCAAAAATGATTAATTAAGAAGTACTCAGCACCTCTCTACTATTCACTCAGCCTGCACCTTCCCTTTTTTCAAGCTTCTGGATGAGGAGAAGGTCTCTGCATTAAAGAGTATGATTTAGTTCTGCCAAATAACTTCCTAATTATTTTTAAAATGTGCTAAGTTATACTAGATCCATTTGTATGCATGGAGTATAAAATATTGAATGTTATTCATTCATCATACCTATTAGAATTTAAAATGTCTAGATTATTCTGTAGGCAGTTAAGGAATGTATACTATTATTTATAGATTATTTTTGTAAAAAGAAACATGAATATGTAATGTCAGATAAGAAAAAATATATTTCAGAATATAAAGTTTTTTTTAATATTATGCTACCTTAGAATATATATCTATCTGTTAAACTATTTGTACCTTCCTCACATCATCTAGTGAACATACGGATGAAATACAATTTTGAAATACCTTTATTATTTTCCAAGTATCTACATCTTAAGTATTTGAAGATGGAGATAGCATACAATATCAATGTGTTAACCTTTTTCCTAAAGCAAAACAATTTGTTCTTGCCTGTTCCTGATACTTCATGAGTAAAATAGTGAATGACATCCAAAGAGCTTGAGTGACAATAGAGTTTTACTCATTAGTTTACTTTCTATTATCTTTCTTGCATTCCTTACAAAGCTGCTGCATAAATTCATAAGATCCTCTAAAGTAGGAATCAATACAACATGTTATTGGTAGCCTTCCAGATGTTTCTGAAATTCACAATTGGAAATACTGATAAAGACAACTTCAACTGCAGTTGAAAACGTGGAAGGCAAGGAAGTTCCTCACCCATCTGAAAGGAATAAACTATACATGACAGTATCTTCACCAATATATTTATGTTAGGACTGTAGCATAACTGAATAATAAAAGGGTTTAACCTCAAAACCAGACAAAATGGAGTGAAGTCTTGCTTATTCATTTATTGCACCAAAGGACAATGCTGTGCAGTACTGGAAGAGCAAGGGAGCATCACCTAAAAAGATCATTCTGGGAATTCCTGCCTATGGACGATCCTTCACCCTTTCTACTTCACAGAATGGAGTGAAGGCACCAACTTCAGGCCCTGGCACAGCTGGTATTTATACAAAAGAGGGAGGATTTCTGGCTTATTATGAGGTAAGGAAAAGATACATAGTTATGCCCCTTTCACTTCTCCAAACAAGGATAAATTTCAAGAAGTCCAACACTTGTTCATGTTTGATCCCCTGCAGAGATGTATTGATATTTTTAAATGTGCAGGAATGTATTGTACATTGACAAATATACAGATTGATATAAGTGAAAGGTAAATCAATATACTCACTGCTTCCAAAACAGATCTCTAGAATGAAACATCTTGGGTATTATCAGTGGATAAAGTTCAAATGATTGCTTTAGATCAGACTATTTCTCTCCCTTTCCCTTTCTCTATCTCCTTTGAAAAATTTACAGTCAGTCCATTAGTTCCTTAGGGCAGACTAACAAAGTCCTAGGTTACAACTTCCTTATTGTGGGGTTGCAAGGAGATTGTCTTCTTCTCTTACTATTATTTTTCTCTATTGCAAACCTAATCTTAATAGACACAAGGAATGAAAACAGGGAGACATTTGTTGTTCCTTGTGTCCTATAATTTATCTGAAAAGTTTCTAATAAAAACTTTGGCCAATTACTAAAGATGCATTCTTGGTATATCCGGAGTTATTTTATTTTATTTTATTTATTTATTTATTTGATTTGATTTGTAAGTTGCTTACAAGATAATAGGTATAAGTATATACATAGTTATGAATACATGAAATGGGTACATATAAGAAAAATAAAAGAATAGGACAGGGATGGTAGGCACATTGGTGCGCTTATGTACACCCCCTTATTATTTTTAACTATTAATTATATGTACATAATTATATAATTAACTATTATTATAGTTATTTATACTTCTTTGCCAAACCAAAATTCAACTATCTCAAGTCAAGTATATTTTGTTTCAGATCTGTGACTTTAAAAATGGTGCTACCACAAAAGTGATTGAAAGTCAGAAAGTTCCATATTCCTTCAAAGGAAACCAATGGGTAGGATACGATGATGTCAGTAGCATTACTAATAAGGTAAGGGTTATATGTTTTAATTTAAATATGTATGTATTCTGCTAGCATAGCTAAGCAACGTTTCTGTTCATAAATCACAAGTTAGTAGACTGCTTAAGGATCTTTTATATCTGAAAGGTACTTTTGTAGAAATTACAATAGTCCTGGTTTTACTAAGTATATATCAGTGAAAACCTATGGTTAATCATATTTTCCTCAGGCATATTTAACCCTGTAACTATGCAGGGCTGGCTTGAGACATTTTGGTGCTCTAGGCAAAGTCATATTCTGGCACCCCCTGTGTAAATTGGGACCCTCTTATTTCTTGTTTTTTTCCAGGTTTTGAGTTTCACACTTACAATTTTCAGCCTGGATAATCCCCTCCCCCATTTTGGGGGGCAGGGGGACATTTTCAATATATTTACGGTAAATCACAGTAAATAATTTTAAATACATCACCATCCATTGTAGGCATAGGGCAACCATTCTGTACAATTATATTTAACCCTCAAGTGAGTGCACTAATATATGAATATAACTTTAATAAGCTGATATTATGCAACTTGGTCATGCAGTACCTTCCTATTAAACTTTGGTCTTGCATCATGAATATTATCACCTTCCTGAATCTACAACGGTAATAATAATTTGTTTCTCATGACTTGCAATATCTGGCTAGTGTGCTATTCATTACTGCTTGACCAACTTTGGGAGTATTTTCAAAAAGGGTAGAAAGAAAAAGTTCTAAAACACCAAGGAAGGATTACCAGATTTTATGCTAATATTTCAGCAGTCTTTTCCATTTTTGCACCCCCTAAAATTTGGTGCCCTAGACAAGTTCCTAGTTGCCAGGCCTAGCACCACCCCCGAACCATGACAAATCATGGCAACTGAAACTGTTGAGCAATATGATTTCTATTTGACTTCAAGTCTTTAAATTCCTATTTTCTGTTTCATTCAGGTTCAGTATTTGAAAAAACAAAACCTGGGTGGTGGTATGGTGTGGGCCTTAGACCTAGATGACTTCAATGGCTCCTTTTGCAAAGAAGGAAGATATCCACTTATTCAAACTCTGAAAAACCATCTGAGTTCCACAAATTAATTGGGTAATGTGCTTTCTATTCTTGGAATCATATTTTAAACCCAAGACTAAAAAGGAACTAAGCATTTACTTAACATCCTCATTCTACTGGTATTTCCCATTATATAGCAATGACGAGGTATGACAGTTTTCAGTACATCTGTAAAAGGGAAAACATTTTCTTTACCATAATGCTCAAGACTTTATTATCACTTTTCCCCAATACAAACATCTATAGCCATCTGAAATAGTAAACATTACTAGTAAATATTTATTATCTTGCCCTCCGATAGATCAACTATGCATGGTTACAAAAAAGTGCATCTTTTGACTGCCTTGCCTCTTATTCCATTCAGCTTTATTGAATGACTCTAAAGTCTAGTATTAGAAAGATGCTGGGAGTGGGGTAGCATAGAAAGTCTTTTTTCTTTCCACTCAAGATCTTTGTCCCCATTGGGAACAATCAGCACAAAAAGCAACAACAATATACCAATTTCATGATCTGTTGAGAGATTATTCATCTTAAGAACAGAGCAACACAGTAACAGAGTTGAAAGGGACCTTAAAAGGTCTTCCATGCAATATTTGTCAGCACAGCATGAACAGGCAAGAAAAGGTTGCCAGCTGTATAACCTATACTGTATAGAAAAGATTCTAGAGAAAATTTGACATCAGAGAATCTTATTTCATTTCAAAAGAATAGCTAGGAGGAATAATATGACATGGTGGGGTGTCCTCAGGTTTTGATTTTCTTTTTGATAAATGTAATATACTTGGAGGGAACATAAATATTTCTAAAATGCCACTTTAATGATACTATTATTTTGCAAACAATTTTATTGTTCCTACTCCCCTCCCCCCCCCCCCCCCCCCCGCTTTATTGCTGTCTTGGTAGCAAATCAGATTTAGCCACATGGGATTGTCACTGAGAACTAATAAATTGAATCAGTTTCATGGAAACATTTTTTGAATAGGAAGATATTTTCTTTTATCTTTACAATTACTGTATCTCACTCCAAAAAAATCTCCAAAGTGCTCAAAAAAATCCCCCTTCCCATTTAATCTTACTTTACATCCAGTCAGGTACTTTATGGCCTTAATCCATTTGTTGGGCTTAATAATAAAAACAAATTTAGAATTTATTTTCTCTCCACATGATACATTGATGGAATAAGTTTCTTTTTCTTTTTTTTAAAAAAAGGAAAATCCTTATGTTTCTTATGATTCCTCCTCAAAATTTATTTGTTTGACATTTCTAAATGCCATGTCTCAATGAGTGTTTACAGAAGTTTCTTGTCCTATCAACAACACAGATATAAACAAGATTTGCTGCTCTATGGCAACCCCAAATCTGTGGAACAATTAGTCCCCTCCCCCGAGTCCAGAATGGACGCCACTTTATTTGCTTTTAGGGGGGTAGTCAAGATGCAACTTTTTTGTACATCATTGAATTTTGAAATGCTATTTCATTCAGTTATTGATAAATATACGTTATTATTATCTCTTGTATTCATTAAACATGAAACTTAGTCAACTGAAATTTAAAAATATATCACAAATATAACTGACTGGTGCTAATGGTTGATACGGGATGCTGCCAGCATCCTAAGTATCAACCAAGTATTTTCTTAAGATGGATGATGATGATGATGATGACCCCAACTAAAAAAGAGCCATAGCAATTGAAAAAATGAGAGACTCCATAAACATGGAGACAGGTCTTAAAGGATTTCCAGAACACCATATTCATCTCTGGGGGAAAGGCGGGCACTATTGCAGAGGCAGAAGAGGACAGCAACAAAGAAAGTATTTCCTGGGCTGTAAGCTAACCAGAACTTTAGGGGAGAGGGGCAGGAAATAAAGTTGAGGGATACTACGTAGCTTGAAAAATTGCTAAACTTATATTATTCTTTTGGCAGGTTTCCCTTTCAGTTTTAGCAGCATTCCTGAAGATGAAATGTCAGATCTAGATTCAACACAAACTGCTTCACCAGCAGCAAACAGTTTTTCACCTTGATAAGGCTAAAGGGAACTATCTACAGCATATAAAATTATATGATGAATTAGAGTATAAGTAATCAAGAAGTATTTCTGATCCAACAAATACCATTTCCATACGCTAGATCCAGTAAAACTAATTCTTGACAATCCGTACAGATGTTGCAACTATTTTAATTGAAGCACTAGTCCTCACTAGTCCAGAAGATGTTTCTATAATTTCTACAACTAGCAATGTATTGTCTCTAAATTAAACTATCCATTCTTTCCAATGTATTCATCAACACATTTCTCTAACCTTTAATAAATGCATACTATCCTCTGATTCTTTATTCCAGTGTGTAAACAACCAAGATATTATTACTTCATAATAATACTAATTACTATTTCATAGTAATAATCTAAAGTGGACTAGAAATAAACTAATTTAAGTGATAGCAGTTATATTTTTGTTTGTAACCTTACAGATTACAGAATTAGCAAATTATATTAAACAACAATGGCCTCTCTATTTGAGTCTATTCACTTTGCTGCTGGTTATCCTCTTCTCTTTCCTTCCACCTCTCCCAGCATTATAGACTTCTTTAGACAGTTATTCTTTGCATAATGTGTCCAAAGTAGGATAAAGATTAAATTTGTGCTGGAGATAAATCTGATAGAAATTAACTATATTATTTTACAACAGCATGGTACAACAAAAAAATAAGCATTGTAGCTCTATCATTTATGGAGATTGAATGCTGTGCTAGGAACAAGCATGTATGGAGTTTTCAAGGCTGAACAAAATATTGCTAATGAAATAACCAATTCCAATCACATTATCTGAAAACATAGTGGGATATATAAGGAGTGCATTCACAAAGCAACCCAGATCCAATTTAAAATATGTAGACACAATATACAGTATATAGACTATGCACAAATCTTTTTTTTCACTTGGCAATATATCTGGTCAAGAAACTTCTTTCATTATTTTATTTGATTAATTCATTATTATAAGAGACAGATTAATCACTTAGTTTTACATTTATAGCATGACTTGAATATTACGTTCCAAAACAAGCTGTGGAGTGCATTCATCTTACCTGATATTGAAATTATAATTTCATCAATTGTGTTTGTGTCATTGGTCAAGTCTGCTTACTTAAAAAGGATACTATGTTTAGAAGTACCTTGACTATTCTAGCGTAACTAACTCTTATTTAAGCTGAATTCATCCTGAAAGTAGTGACCAAACTTGCATAATTGTCACCCATCAGGATTTGAAACTTGCCTTAATTATGAATGAACAATTTTTTTTAATTAAATGTCTACAGCTTTTATGCAGGGGTGGGATTCAAAATTTTTAACAACCGGTTCTGTGGGCATTGCTTAGATGGTGGGCGTGGCTTTGTGGTCATGTGACTGGGTGGACGTGACTTGGTGGTCATGTTATTGGCTGGGCATGGCCAACTCAATATCACTCACATCGAGACACGTATCTCCTTGCCTGGCCTCTCATGATTGTGGGGATGCTGCAACAGTTGTAAGTGTGAAATATGGTCATAAGTCACTTTTTCCAGTGCCATTGTAACTTTGGTCACTCCCCACAAACAAAATACCAGCAAAGGAGGAGAAAAAAACTCCAGAGATGTTCCTGAGACAGGAAGTCTAGTTCTGCCAAGAATGTAAAAAGGGTTAATAGAGAGGCAGTTTCTGTAAGCAACACCAGAATGTTTCCTTCCTGCCTTCCTTACAGGATTAGGCCAGTATTTTCTTCTAACAACCAGTTCTCCGAATTGCTTAGAATGTTAACAAGCAGTTCTAGCGAATAGGTGCGAACTGGTAGAATCCCACCCTTGCTTTTATGTCCTATCAATAAACAATCCATGAGCAGCATTTGATTATTTGTTGCTCTCATCCTGGAATTTACGGAATCAAAAATATTACTCTATTCAATGAAGCGATTTCTGCAACTGTTCTGCCTACAATTTTCTAAAAGAAAACCAAACTAGGTTTGTAAAAGACTAAGTTCACAGCATTAAAAAAATCTTTAAAAAAAAATGTCAGTAAAAGCTGCCCTGCAAAAGATGGAGGTACCTCATAAAAAGGTTTTAAAAGGAAGTAAGGAAATGAAAATTAGCTAAATTAATCATATGCTCTATTTCTGAAATTAATGTATTATTTAAGTGTTACTTTTTAAAACATATACAGAATGAACAGAGATTTCTAAATTCATAATGTGAGCAAAATCCATTCTCTTCGATGTATCCCCTCCCATGTATACATTCATGCCCGCGTGCACACACATGCACACATATACAGAAAGATGTCTCATACAAGAGGTGGCAAATCTTGACTAAGAGAAACACTAATGTGTGAGTTTGTTATTCTCTGGCAAATCCTCAGGGGCTACTACAGATGTACTGGTTAAAATCATTTTCTTGATCTTGTTCTTAGATTGGTGCTTTTCTGCCTTTTCTTCAAACTTTGAGTTGGTCTTGAGAATCTGGTTGTATTTAAACATATTGCAGTTCTCCCTGTTTCCCAGGGTGCTTCCAAACATGGCACCTCTTATGCTACATTCAGAAAAGGAATTCTTTCTGCCTCCCTTTACATGCAGAAAGAACTGATGAGAGAAATTCAGGGAATGAAGCAGGGCAATAGCTCCAGATGCACACCAACTATATCATAAGGAAGTTAAGAAATAGTGGTGAAACTGAAAAAGACAAAAGGAAAACCAGAAGCCAGTAGTAAGAAAATCGTGGGCAAATGGAAAAACAGTCATAAGGAAACATTGTCTTGCTCTAAACCAAAAATTGACTTCATACTCATAATCCATTCAAAGTTCAGTCACATCTGCTATTTTTCCACATAGATTTCTTAATATAAATTTAATAAATAAATGCATTTTAAAAGTATAGATCAGCATTTCTCAATGTCAGCAACTTGAAGATATGTGGACATCAACTCCCAGAATGAGACTTCAGATACATTCTTCTTTCCTTCTTCTACCTTTCTTTCTTTCCTCCATTTCTCCCTCCCTCCCTCCTTGCCTGCCTTCAACTATCGCCATTCAGATCTTGATATAACTTTCTTCTTTCTCTTAAATTTTAGAGAAACCAGCATATTATATCTATTTTTTTTTCATTTCCTGAAATTGATCTGTTTACAATTTAATTTCCCAACTCTCCATTTTTCATAACCCAAAGTCCTCACCACATAGATCTGTACTGTTGGTCATTGTGGCTTTGATCAACTGAAGCTTTAGTAAGAAAAAGCAAGAGCTGCTTAGGTATCAGTTATACTCTTAGCTTCACTCACTGCTAATGGTAAACCCTTCTTATTCTCTATCATGGCAAAAGCATCTAATTCTATATACTGTATATTTGATTCCACTGCATAGGAATGCAGTTGAAAAGGCCATAAAAACCTGTGAGAATGGCAAATGATGGAGTTTGTTGTCATCCAACATACCTAGAGCGCACAAAATTAATGAAAGCTGCCTCAAAACATTAGTAACATATTGTTTTCATTGTATAAGACTTTATCATAGATACTGGTTATAATTATTGATAATTAGTGACATTTCATTTTACATCAATTTTTTCCAACCATGTAATTTTTAAAAAGAAAAAAGCAACATATTTTTCTTTAATAATTATATGATGGGGTATATCTTATAAAAATGCTCATTCAATGCAGTTTCCTCGGTTAGAAAAGTAGTAAGCAATTAACCATAATTCCAAGATTAGAAGCTAATGCAGTACCTCAATATAATCTGATCCTTTTTTGCATCCATGTCCTTTAACTAAATATATCTAGGCCTGTCTTCACACATATGATGATCTCACTGCATTATGCTGATGATTGATTTGCTAATTTCATCATTACTGGCCATTGATTTGTTGTGGTTGTTTTATTGCATTAGCTGTAAGTTGCTTAGCATTTTTAATTAAAGTAGCATACATTTAAAAAAAAACAAATAATTACAGGCTGGGCTGTAAAATAAATATAGAACTGGGCTGGACTGATGTAGTTTTGTCAAGTTATTCTGACACCTGAATCCTTTCCAGATAATCATTTGCTGAAAAAATACCAAACTATCATTATGCTAGACCAGGAAAAGTGCTCCCTCACTTTGAAATCCTTATAGAAGTTTTTCAGAACTTATCCTGCATCTGTAGCCAGTTGTTGATGAGCAGCAGCTAATGAATCCAAGTACTTTAGTGTTTCTGTGGGTGATTGACCCATTTCTGACCTATTTTTCCACATGACTTCACTTGTTTTTTTCAGTTTCTTTACTTGTGTTGCTTCCACAAGCAAAAGACAGAATGGCAAGATTTGTTCCATATACAGACATTAAAGAACCAGTCATTTAATCTTTCTCCAATTGCAGTATCCTCCATTCCACTTCACTCCACTTAAACACAGTAGATAAGGAAGGTCAGATTGACTCTCCTCTCCAACTTCTTTCTTCTGCTCCTGAGTCACCAGGCTCCGCTTTCTGACAATTGATCCTGCAACATTTAAACAGAACCTACACACACATCCAATACATATAGACCCAGACTTTTAGAATCTACCCATGAATTAGCTACATAAAAGTTGCTTATTGGTGCTGAGGTTTTGTGTCTAAAAGCATGGCCAATTTGCAAGATGATGGGAAGACTTTACTTTCCTCTATGTCAGAAGTAGGCACACATTCTTATCTTTGTAGCACATTACTCATTTGTGGCAGAAGGAACTGAGAGCTGTAGTAGGATAGGATGTGATGTAACAGGAGCAATGTTTTGACATAAAACTGGTGAACTTAGAGAGGGGAAATATGAGGTTCAAAGAGATGGTTAGATGTCAAGACTTAATAAAACTCAGAGTTTACGTTAAAACTTAATGTTTTCAAAGCCATAAAGAAACATTGAGAGAACAGCCATCAGAGCACAGACAAAGCTTTTTCCCCTCTTGATTCTTTGCATAAGACTGTTACCAAAGCCTTGGCTTCTAGCCATACATAGTTCTGTTCTCTTGCCAGGATGTTCAACAATTCTTCTCACCAGACCTGCCTTTCTATCTACAATTACTCTATAAAAGCTTCCACACAATCACACAGTTCTGATTCCACATGTTGAGGGGTTACAGTCATGTCTTCATTCATGCAGCTCTATACAGATACATGAATATATCAAGATATGAATTTGGGGAATAGCTCAGGATATAAGGAACATGATTATATTTCCCCACTCCAAGACTGACTAATCATGAGTCTTAAAGACTAAACTGGTTATCCCTTACAGTATTGTCTGAGCATAATTTAAGGAGTTGGTTTTTAATCTTTAAACCTGATAGGTGATCCTTGATTTATAAGCACAATTGAGCCCAACACTTCTTTTGCTAAACAAGGCAGTTGTTAAGTGAGTTTTGCCCCATATCACAATCTTTCTTGCCATAGTTAAGTGAATCACTGCAGTTGTTACAAGTAGTACATGGTTATTAAATGAATGGCTTCCTCAATGATTTTGCTTGTCAGAAGGCCCGAAAAGGCAATCACACAAGCCAGGATACAGCAACCATTATAAACACATACCAGTTGCCAAGTGTCTGGATTTTGGTCCTGTGACCATGAGAGTTTTGCAAAAATCGAAGGGTGAAAAATGGTCATAAGTCACATTTTCAGTGCTGTTGTAATTTCAGACAGTCACTAAATGAATGGTTGCAAGTTGAAGACTACTCGATATGAGAGACTGTTCATCTGAACTTGTCTGAAAGTGAAGGTCATCAGGAGAAGTCTTATTAAATGTGTCTTCACTTTTTAAGACTGATTTGTTGTACACACAGAAAACAAGGTTATCGGCATTCTGTGGAATGCTCTCCACAGGACGGAATGCTTTCCACAAGACAGAATGCAACTCCACAGGAGGGAGCCAGGCTTTTCAGCCAAGCCTTTTTACTCGAGCTTAATTGTGCCTGCTATTTTTATGAGTTTTACTTACAGGATGAAAAATATATTTTTTAAATCATTAAATAAAAAGTGATCACAGATAAGATTTTCATGGATTTAGAGCTGGAAGATATATGAAGCCTTAAAACTTGTTCTGCTGTGTTTTTCCATTTAGACAGACGTAAAGGAAAAAAAAAAGGAATCCTGATTCCATCGCAGTGCTTGCAACATAACATAACAATTGCACAACGATCATTCCAGGAACAGAGAAACAATTCCTCCCAAGAGACTACAAGCCTCTTAAGTGACTATAAATAAGAGGAGGGCCACAATATAGGTATCATTTTGCAAAGAAGCAACATTTCTACTGTGGTGCAGTTGCACACTGGGAACCAGGATGGCTCAACTGTCCATATGGATTGGTAAGTCTCTGATTTTGTCCTTTAATGCTAAGTTATGATTCATATGCAGAATTTCCATGATTTGTACTGGCAGTTCAGATGACACTACAGTTTTGTGCTTGTGATGTGAACAAGACATGGTTTAGATGAAATAATCTTTTGAACATTGATGATAATATACTTTAAAGTTGCTGAAAGAATATTGGTTGTCTGGGTGGAAAAATCCCATGAGGCTGTCCAGCTTAGGAAGCCCGATATATCTTATGGATTTCAAATACTTGTATTAATTGAAGAACTTCCCTTTGACCACAGAAGGGTGTGAACTAAGAATTATGATCAATGTTTTAGCTTTGCTAGAATTTAATTTTCTTCTCTTGGCTTTGTTTGTTTTGTATTAGGCACTGCTGCGCTGATATTTCTTCAAAATGGTATGTCACTATTTCCTATGTGGGTGGGGGCAGGGAGAGGCATGTAAGGTCATTCCAAATTAAAAATGTCTTCTGTTAAGCTTTATTTGAATGAGAAACTATTACTTTTCCGTACAAACATAATGAAGAAAGAAAAAGCAAAATTGGAATATCTTAATGGAACTTTGGCTGCTAAACAGCACTAAAAAGAACAAATAATTTGAGAATCACTTGAAGAGGGCTTTTGCCTGAACAATGTTTCATGTGAGATGCTTCTTAAAAAGCTGTGAAATAAGACCCCTGATTCTAAAGAGGAAGATGAAACAACACTTCACTTCATTACATATCAGTCCACTTGCAAATGACAGCAAGCATAAGCTTAGCAGATGACTTATGAAGAACCAATGTTGTCTCTTCGGGGTCTGCCAAAAGAGGCAACTGGAACAATGTGAAATAACTCAACAAAGCAAATTATGTCATTTATGCTCCCCCCCCCAAAATGAATAGCATCACTTTTGCTGCACATTGTGTCTCATTGAGACATATTGCACTGCCTGGCATAGGCCTGTTAAATCAGTACCCAGGAATATAGGTGGTCCTTGCTTAACACGAAAGTGGTTGCTTAACGATCATTGAATGAGTGATAGTTATGACTAGTCATCATACTTATGTTCAGCTCACAATTGTGACATTACAGCATTGTGTAATTGCCATTTGCAACCTTTGCCACTTCCTAAAAGTAAGAATGATTAAGGAAACTGGCAGGAGATTGCATATTTATTTGCTTATTTGTTTGTTTGATTGTTTTTCGGTTTCTGTCTTTGCCTATCTCAACCAATGACTCTGGGTTAGAATTCTAAAACAATTAAAATAAATACATATAACAGCCAAGATAATTAACTAATTAACAGTAAAGCCAAGACACGGGCTCCTTACCACAATCAGAACTTCAGGCTTGGATGCACAGCCACATTTTTAAAGCCTTACGAAAGGCCAGTATGGTTAGGACAATTCTAATCTCTGAGAGGAGAATATTCCGCAGAGCAAGGGCTACATCCAAAAAGGCTGTATTCTAATCCCCACCAGCCAGGATCTGCAACATGTCCACTCTGCTAGATCAAACGGGGCAGGTAAAGACTCCTGGAAAAAGGCTGTTTTTCAAGTAACCCAGATCCAAGCCATGTAGAGCTTTAAAAGCAGCACCTTGAACTGAACCCAGAAATATACTGGTACCCAAAGCAGCCATGTAGTAGTGGTGTTAAATATGCTGTACATCCAACACAATTTACTACTCACGCAGTCACATTGGGCACCAATTGAAATTTCTGAATGCTCATAGAAAGCACACTGCAGTAATTAAATGAGAAGTTAAATGGATGACAGTGAGTAGGACTTCTTGCTCCAGGAATGCAACTGATACACCAGTCAAAAGCATGCAAAGGCTCTCTTAGCAATAGATGCCATCTGCTCTTGGAGCAGGTATTGCGAGTCTAGAAGTTCCCCCAGATTGTGTATTGGGTCTGTTTGGGGTAGTGCCAATCCATCCAGAACTAAGGAGGGAAGAACTTTGTCTTCAGAGGGGTGAATGGTAACCACATGGCATCCTTGCTTAAAAATGGCAACCAGAAATTATGGCATTTCTGTTGCAAAATGGTATGGTCATGTGATGTTGTGCTTTAGACTGACTTGCTTAGCAATGGAAATTCCAAGCATAATTGCCATTGTTAAGTGAGTACTATCTGTAGGATCTGCCCACCCAACAATTCGAAATCATGCAAATGCAAGTAGATAAATTGGTACCACTTCAGTGGAAAGGTAACAGCATTCCATACACTGGGGTTTATAGTCATGTTGACCAAATGACCATGGAAATGTCTTTTGATAATGCTGGTTCCCTCGGCTAAGAAATGGAGATGAGCACCGTCCCCTAGAGTTGAAAACAACTGGAAAATGACCTTTACCTTTATCTTACCTGTATGACTGTTCATTCCTGTTTACCTGTTCATTCCTGTTAATCACAAGATTAACAGAAAAAATATTTTACCATACATGTGTGATGTGCTTAGAATTATCTTAAGTAAGTGCATGCAAATGATAGTTCTAGCACATTAACTCAGGGCAAGAGTGCAAACTTGGAAGAAGCAGGATAGTGTAAGTAGACCTGACAATGTCTGCATTCTTTAGACTGAATATCTCATGCCTTTTGTTTAACGCAATTTGTTTTGTTTTCTTTCTCTTTTTAACAGTTTCTGCCTTTAACTTGGTTTGTTACTTCATCAGCTCGTCCCAGTACAGGGAAGCCCCAGCAGGCTTTGTCATTGATGACATTGAACCAGATCTTTGTACCCACCTCATTTATGCTTTTGCTAATATATCAGACAATCAAATCACCACCTATGAATGGAATGATGCTACTACCTATAACAACCTCAGGGGACTTAAAACTAGGTATGTACAGATGGGAGATCATATGCACCCCAAAATACCATTAGCCACATCAGCTACTAACACTGAAGGGATGCTCAATTCATAGGATACTTGTTGACATGAGACTTTTCTTAAACTTAAACTGAGAGACTTGATATCTGTGGTTTAATCTCACATCAACATTTCTAATAGAATAACTGCTGCCGGGAGAAGCTGTTGATATCAGGGCAAGAGTATTCACGAAAGAAGACAATCCTCCACCTTGATCTTCATGTATCCTTTCTTTACACTGATATTTATACCAGGAAGAAAAAGCTCCTTCCTGATGCCATAACTGTTTGAAAAGAAACAAGTGTTATAAGAATTATGGTAAAGGAAAAAGATTGACTTCTTTCATGAATTGGTTCAACTGTTTGACTCTGCCAAGCAGTGGTTCTTTTTTCTTTTTCTCTTGTTACATATATTTCCATCACTTAAAAGTTGTCTTGACTATCATACTTTTCAATCTACAAAGGCACAATGACTTGAGTTTCATCAGGAAATTTATCCTTGGGATTTAATTTAAAAATGGAACAGGAAATTTAAAAGTTTCATCCAGTAATATATTCACTGGGTGGTTTACTAGACAGTAATGGCATTTTTTCATAGATGTATCTATGATATCCACAGCACAAACTACAAATATTATTGTAATGTTGCAATAAATGTCCAATACTTGTAATACAATGCTCCATTTTAAGCATTTCCTCTTACTTTTCAAATCACTTGGCAACTTCTGCATCAAAAGTCATCTTAAGTTTTCACAGGATAATAGAATCAGTAACATTGATTAGGAGGGTTTTTCTAGAAAGAAAGAAAGTTTTCAATGAATAAACTTTTGCAAGTGAGAAGGACTTGAACTTTATCTTATTTATTTATTTAAATTATAACTTCTTATAGAAGTTAAAAAAATTAGTGGCTAATGAAGTAATTGTGAATCAAGTTGAATCAAGAAAAATGGAAGGATATAGAAATAAGTTCTACTTAATTATTCCCTCCTATTATTTTTAATATTTTATTAATAATAATAGTAACATTTAATAGAATATAATAAAAAATATAAAATGGGGTGCAGTAATTATATTTTTAAGGAGTGTCTGAATGTCTTGACCAATGTCGGTTTCTCTTCTTTGAATAATGTTAAAGGTACATAAGTTGCCCTGAAGTGTGTGACAGAATGAGCATTTATTTACCCACATTATTCATAAAATTTCTCACTTGCTTCTAGCAGTTAGATAATTTTAGATCAAAGGTAGGCATTGTAAGCCAGAATCTAGAATTTTGAAAGTATATTATGGGTGATTACATAAAATGATTATCATGGTGAACATTCGCTAGCAGGCAACCAGGTTTGTTTCTTTCTTTTTAGATCTCTTCATGTCTACAGGGATATTATAATATAGGCACCTTTCTTTTGTCTGTTTCTTTTTTTTAACACAAATGTGCAGTGCCAAGTAAAGCAATAGATTACAATTACTGCTCTCTTGTCTGCTGAAGGGGTCTTTGTTGAGCGTAGGAGCATCTGTAAGAAAAGATGATGAAAGAATCAGTACTTTTTGTGCTGCTGATGCAATGACTACTAGGCTATCTAGCGGACAATTGTCCAAGGATCATTGGCACTATAGGCATACAAATATTTTTTACTTTGAACTTAATAGTTAGAAAAAGAAAGAGGATCAGAAATGAAAGTATGGACAATTATATTGAGTATAACTGGGCATTTACATTTACTTTTTCAGGAATCCCAAACTGAAGATTCTTCTGTCTGTTGGTGGAGCTAAATTAGGCTCTAGACCGTAAGTATAGAACTGTCAGTTTATTTGTTTGTTTGACCTCCAAACCAGAGGTAACTGAATTGTTCACTGAGTTATTTCAAATGAGATTTCCATGATAACTGAAGCAAAATGGGAAAGAGGTACCAGTTCCAACTCTGATCAGGGGTCTTATAACAGAGTAACCTTGTAAGGCAGGCAGCATTGAAATTTAATGAAATAAATAAATACATAAATATATAGTTTGGTCATTATTTAGCTTCTCCTCATAGTGAGCTGATCCCTTAAAATTAATTACCTTTTTCCTGCTAAAGGCTGCATTTGAAAAATCATAACCTATATCTGTCTTCCTCATCTCCCTAGTCTCCACTTGTTCACATATAGAGAATACTTCCCCAAGGTGATGTCTAAATGTGCTGGAAATGCAACTGTGATACATACATACATACATACATACATACATACATACATACGTATGTATGCATGCACGCACACACACGTTTGTATACACACACACACACACACAGTCTGACTGACATAAATTGAGTTTTACTTATACTGAATCATTTGCAAAGGGTATATCTATGAAGATTCTCAGTCATCAGGTCATGATTGTCTCAAAAGCACTTTTCAAAAGGCATCTGGGCTTTCTTTGTTTTTCCTTAAAGATGCCCCCCATCCAGTCAGAACTGGTGAAGCTTCTTGAATGAGAAGTGAAATGTCTTTAAGAAAAAAAATGAAGAAAGTCCAATTGCCTTTTGAAAAAGTACCTTTGAGAGGGGTTGGCAAAGCGTAATTTTGAATGGAAGCTATTTTGTGCTGTGTAGCAGGTCACCACTTTTCTACAGCTTTATAAAGCTAGACAGAAAGTGAAAAAGGAGAGGAAGGGTTATAGACCTTTGTATCTCTGCAGAATTTAAAAGACAAAGTGTTTGTGTATCAAATTGAATTCTGAATCTTTAGAATTCAAGTCCTTTGACATTTTTTGATGATGATGATGATGATGATGTCCAGCTTTTAAATTCTCTTTCCACTAATACCAATCGTACTATGGAAGCTTTGAGGGGTTTCGGGATGTAATAGTGGAAGAGAACTGACAACTTAAATTTTAGTTTTGAAAAGATAGTGATTTTATTAGTCAGTAAAAAGCCAGCTTGCAAGTACAATTTGTTTTGAGTGTAGGTGTTTCAGTTACTGCTTATTTATTTCATTTATATAGCTGTCCATCTCAGCAAATGACTCTGGGCAGCTTGCAATATTAGAAAGCATGCTGCACATCTCTTAAAATGTCTCAATTATATTCCTTTAAAAAAATGTTCTTTTTAAAATCTGATTGTCTCTCTCTCCCATTTATTACAGCTTTCAGAATATAAATACCTCTCCGGCCACACGCTCGAAATTTGTAGCATCTGTGATCAGTTTTCTTCGGAGCAATAATTTTGATGGTCTTGATGTTGCTTGGACTAGGCCAAGCAACAATGATAAAAGGAATTTGGTTAAGCTAGTTCAGGTACATGTATATTGAATCGTCTCTTTGTAAATTGTATAAGGATATGACTTTCCTTCCTCTATGCATATTAGAGATTTGTACAATCATTTCATTCCATCAGAACACTGCCTCAGTTATTCATATATACTGATTATCCTTATGAGGACAGTTCCTCCAATGTTTGTCTCTCTACTTTCTGATTTTGATTTTTTCCTCAATCAAATGATAGAGATTTTCTTCAGAAGCTTGCCATTTCCTGAATCATTCAAATTCACAAACTTTTTGAAGTGCTACTCCTTTTCTTTACAATAGATCAAATCCCTCAAATTTTACTTCAATTATATTTCTCCCAATCCTCACCTATAGCACGTTACAGCTCAAGCAATCATTCTCTGGCTTCCAAAGAATTTATGTTCTGTAGACTTTTAGAAGAATTATGTGGGAGGGAAGGAGCAAACAGTTTTTAAGCCATTTCTTCTTTTGATGTGGAGTTCAGTAACTCCAGGATTCATTCATGTTTTGATGCACTGGGACAGGGATCTGCAGACAGCTGTGAAGACAGCCTTTGGCCAAATCAGTTGTCCAACTAATCTCATATGGTGGAGCATAGTGCTGTGAATATCAAAACAATTGTGAAATCCTGTTGACATCCCACATCAAATTCCTTTGCATTTACCCTGCATTTACAAGCTTAAAAAACAGAATGAGCAGATTAGCCAGAGATGTTTCTAACATTGGACAACACAGCCTGTTGTAGTAAATTAAAAAAACTTAAAATATTTACAATACTAGATTCTTGCTGCTTTTCTACTGTATATAATTTAAGAACTTGCAAGTTAAATCTTTTTACCATTTATTAAATCACAATAATGATTTCAATTGATGTCATTTAGGACCTGAATGTAGCATTCCGCTATGAGGCCCGGAGGAATCCAAAGAGACAAAATCTCATATTGAGTGTGGCAGTACCAGCTGGAAGAGAAGCTATTGATAATGGCTTTGATATCCCAAATATTGCTAGGCAAGTATTATTATCATGACTCATAAAATACATACAGATATGAACATACAGTATATTAATGAGCTATCCCAAATGAACATTTCTAGTTTATCATTTTTCATACTTGTCTAGTTTAAAAGTTTCTGATAAATTTGTTTTATCACTGAAAACAGAACTTTTTTAAATAAAAGAAAAAAAAAGAAAATTAAATAGAGGTAGTCCTCAAGTTACGACCACAATTGAGCCCAAAATTTCTGTTGCTAAGAGAAACATTTGTTAAGTGAATTTTGCCCCATTTTCCAATCTTTCTTGCCACAGTTATTAAGTGAATCACTGCAGTTATTAAATTAGTAACACAGTTAAGTGAATCTGGTTTGCCCATTGACTTGCTTGTAAGAAGGTAGCCAGGACACTGCAACTGTCATAAATATGAGTTGGTTGCCAAGCATCCAAATTTTGATGACTTAACTATGGGGATCCTGCAAATGGTTGTGTGAAAAATGGTCATAAGCCACTTTTTTTAATACTGTTGTAACTTTGAATGGTCACTCAATGAACTGCTGTAAGTCGAAGACTATCTATAAGTGGATCAAAACCATTTCAAGACATGTGCAAGGAGAATAAACAGTTTATTTACATTACTTGCATAATTTTCTTTCAAATTCTTTAAGCAGAACGGTGTTAAGGTTGTAATTAAAATTCACATTCCAGAAATGTATGATTTCATCTCTAATTGTATTCATAAAAGTTAAGCATGTTACACTCAGAATTCCTATTAAAATTCAATGCGAGGTTATGGCTTTTTTCACAACCTTTACAAATACTTAAAGTTTATTAAATTATTATTTATTTTCCTTATAGATTTGCAGATTTGCTTAATGTCATGACCTTTGATTTTCATGGTTATTGGTCAGATCATAGTCACCCTTATACTGGCCATGGAAGCCCCCTTAGGAAGAGCAGAGTTGACAAAGGAGCTGCATCCTCTTATAATGTTGTAAGTTATCTAATTGTGAACTTTTCCAAGTAGGTTTGATATACTATATTTGACTTTGACTCTAATTGATGACCCCTGATCATCGTGAATACTTACATCTTCTTTTTCAGGACTATGCTGTGAGATATTTGAAGACCAAAGGTGCCCCTGATGGGAAAATAATTATGGGAATTCCTACCTATGGACACACTTTCACTCTTTCTTCTACACAGACTGGGGTTGGAGCTCCCGCCTCTGGCCCTGGGCTACCTGGTACATTCACAAAAGCACCAGGAACCCTGGCATATTATGAGGTAAAAATCATTTTAGTGGTTTTCCTACTTGCACCTAAGCATGGTATCATGGCAACATACTTTTTCTGCTGTATCCCCTTCATCTCCTTTCCAATCTATGAATGAGGCAAGCTTAGGTTGTTCTTAGCATAACTAATGATTGACCTAATATTTTAACTTTAATAATTGCCCTTATTTTAAAGCCATTTAAGAATTGCTTCAAGATATGTAAAATCTGTTAGGCTTTGTCATCTGTAACCTGGGAGGGTAATCAAGTGACATGAATCAGAGGCAAGATTGCCAATTGGCACAGCAGATTTCATTATTTTATAGTTTTATCTTTCAGTCAATATCCTATATATGTACACACATAGAGTACATACACACACTATTTCTAGTATATTCGTATTGAAGAAAGTTAGCTCCCACATCCCTCCTAGAAGAATGAAATATTTTAGGAAATATTAAAAAGACAGAATATTATATTTCCCTGGATGAGAAAAGGAGAAACATGCTCTTGGAAAGTAGCCCCCACCTTTGACTGGGCCATCTTATCTACAAGACAAACAGCCTTCAGCTCCAGGATGATAAGATTAGTCCTCACTCAAGATCAAAATCAGGATAAAGCCATAATAGGAATTGCCCAACATCTTTTCAGAACACAACCAGCAAGATTCAACCAAGCTTGGGACACAGACAGTTAGCTGGAGCCCCACATAGCCCCTGGGACTCTGACAACCAATTGGAACAGGAAACTCTAGGGCAAGGCACAAGAGAGGATAGATAGATAGATAGATAGATAGATAGATAGATAGATAGATAGATAGATAGATAGATAGATAGATAGATAGACAGACAGACAGACAGACAGACAGACATACATACATACATACATACATACATACAGACAGACAGACAGACAGATCTATCTTTGGTTCTTCAGGTTTTCTCCCGAGTAGAATTGGAAATATCTAGGCGACGTTTCGATGAAGTCTCATTCATCATCTTCAGGCTTGTGTCTTCGGCCTTGTGCTTCTCAGTACCTGTACTCAGTACTCAGTACCTTCTCAGTACCTGAGAAGCACAAGGCCGAAGACACAAGCCTGAAGATGATGAATGAGACTTCATCGAAACGTCGCCTAGATATTTCCAATTCTACGCGGGAGAAAACCCGAAGAACCAAAGATCCACATACAAATACCCGCGAAAACCTCCGAAAACATACATACATACATACATACATACATACATACATACATATATATATATATTGTGTTCAGCTGCACCAGGACTATGTACTTAATAGTTCTGCTCCATTAAACCATCCTTCCAAGTAGCCTCCATGTTTTCAATGTCTTTCTCCCCACTTGGAACTGAACCCAGATGGAGATGTCTTCCAGCAATTTGAAGGATCAATAGAAATCCCATAGGATTATAGTGCACAGTACTGTATTTAATCCTACCACTATGCTTGTCCTGTTTTTTATAGTCCCTCCATGCTGAGGATAAACTTATACAGCAAGGCACATTTTATATTTGTGTAATTTTCCATTTTGATTACAATACTGAATTCCACTGAGAAAAGAAACTGTTACAGAGAAACAATTTGAGAACTGCTTCCAAATTAAAGGAAGCAAAGAAGGAAACATTAAAAGGGGCAGATATTAAAAAAGGATGCTTAGTAACTCTTTTAATCTTTTGCATTAAGACAGTACATGAAGAGGAAATCCTCATCTCGTTAGATCAAAAGAAGGAAAAACCAGGTTTCAGGCTATACAATGTTTAGGGAGCATGAATATTGTGTGTTATGATGCAACAAGAAACAGCCAACTGGAATTCCCAAAAAACATTTTGAGCCAATTGGCTGCTAAACACAGGAAAGGCTGGATCAGCATGTACATTCTAAGAGTCCTTTTGCACATGGCTGTTCGTGTACTAGGACACTCATTTCCTTCCAATTGTGGACTGTTTTAGGATGTGCTAGTTCTCAGAATCATGTTCCATTTTTTGTAGATAAAAGATGATGTTAACGATCTTGGTAATTTACTTTTATTAACTTGAAATAGCTTTTAAGTAAATGGTTTGCTGCTAAACAGCGGAACGGTTTTTTACAGCTGACAGCAAGAGAGGGAGTTAGTTAGCAATGGCTGATGCGCGTGGACAGCTCCTTTTATACTGGTCACTGTCAGCCTTCTCAGCCAATGATAATGCATTCTGGCTCCTAGTAACTGCTGACGCATGCATCTCAGCCAATGATAATGCCTTCTGGTTCCTCGCTCTGCTCTGCCTGTCATAACACTCCTCCCCACCAGTTAGGCACATGTATAATCCTCTAGATATGCAGGGCGTTATCTTACCCAGCTGGACCTTCGCAAAACAGCTGGATTGGCTGGCAAATGACTGTTGCCTTCTGGATTTGCAGTCCTCGCTGGAAAGACTTTGGAATCTCTCTCTGGATCTGATTCGCACTCAGGTGTAGGAACTTCGGAAGGTATTTTGAGCCTCGGTGTGCTTGCCTCTTCAACAAGCTCTTGACTCACGCCTATTAACCCACTATCTGATGGATTTTCTACCCAATGCTCTCTTATCTGGTCTATATGTTGGTGCCATACTCGGCCGTCCGACAATTCTATTTTGTATGATTTAGGACCGGTAATCTCTATTATTTTCCCAGGCAGCCACAATGGACTTCCCAAAAAATTCTGGCCTTAAACTAAATCTCCAACTTGGAAAACACTAATTCCACTGCAGGAATCTAGCGGGACAGTTGGAGCATAACCATATAATTCCTCAACCTTCACCCCATAAATAATTCTGCTGGGGAATGGTTTGTGACTGTGCTAGGGGTAATATGTTGTATTAGTAGGTACTTTGCTAATTTAGCATGCCAATCTTCACCTTCTAACTGCCCCAGCACTTCCTTGGCTGCTCAATTGCCCTTTCTGCCTGTCCATTTGAAACTGGGTGATATGGTGCAATTAGTGCGTGTCTAATACCTCGTTGGGCTAAAAACAACTCAAAATTTGCTGCAGTAAATTGTGGGCCATTGTCCGACACTAGGATGTCAGGGAAACCATGGGTTGCGAAAAGGCAATCTAATGTTTTAATAACTATATCTGATGTGGTAGAATGCATAAGGGTCAATTCTACCCATTTAGAATAGGAGTCTACTATCACAAAGAATGTGCGTCCTTAGAATGGCCCTGTCAAATCGATATGGACTCTAACCCATGGTGCCTTAGCCGACTCCCATTCTCTGGAGTTTGTAGCTGGAGGGGCTGCTGTAGTGGTTTGGCATATTTGACAAGTTTTAACCTTCGTTGTAATGTCATTGTCTATGCCAGGCCACCACACATAACTCCTGGCTAGAGCTTTCATACAGGCCATTCCTGGATGGCCTTCATGCAAGCTATCTAGTATTTTAGGTCTTAGTTGACTGGGAACTACTATCCTGGATCCCCATAGAAGGCAGCCTTTCAGGGTGGATAACTCATGCTGTTTGTTTTTGTAATGTGTAAATTGAGTATCTAAAGGACCTTCTGGCCACCCTCTTCTTATCCAGTCCAATACCTGTAAGAGAATAAGGTTGTTAGATGATGTTTTAGCAATATCTGCAGCTGTGACTGGCAATTGTGATCGTCAATCAATAGTATAGAGGCTGGGGCGGGGTCTTCAATTTTTTCTGGTAAGGGGCAATGGCTCAAAGCATCTGCATGTCCAAGGTGTTTGCCCGCTCTGTATGACAAAGTGTAGGAATAGGCTGCCAGGCGGGTCATCCGAGGACACAGATGGGCTTTGACGATCACCTGACAGGATACCAAGGAGAGGTTTGTGATCCGTCACTAACTGGAAATGGTGTCCGTAGAGGAATTTGTGAAATCGTTTAACTGAGGCGACGGCTGCCAAAACCTTTTTATCAATTTGTGAATAATTTCTTTCTGTTTGTGACATAGTTCTTGAAAAGTGTGCTATCGGGGCTTCTATCCCACTTGGCAATATATGAGCTAGAACAGATCCTATACCAAAAGGGGATGCATCACAACATAGAATTAAGGGTAGTTGGCTGTCAAATTGCATCAATACGCTGTCGGATGAGAGTAATGATTTGACAGCATCAAAAGAGTTCTGTTGTGGTTGTTCCCATGTCCATTTAGCTTGAGCATCTAATAATCTGTGTAAAGGTTCTGCTATAGATGCTTTGTGAAGAAGGAATGATGCATAGAAGTTTAGAAGACCTAAAAAGGCCTGTAGTTCTTTTTTGTTTTTTGGAACTGGTGCGTCTTTAATAGCTTTAACTTTAGAGTCTGTAGAGTGAATTCCTTCAGCATCAATTCTGTAGCCTAGAAATTCTACTTGTGAGACTCCAAATTTGCATTTATTTCTTTTTAATTTGAGTCCAGCTGTTTGGAAACGAGTTAGGACTTGTCTAACTCGTGTCAGAAGATCTTGTTTGTTTCCTGCTGCTATGATGACGTCGTCAAAATATGGTATAACACCAGGAATATCTTGCAGTAGTCTTTCCATCAGGGATTGGAAGATACCAGGAGCTACAGATACCCCAAACTGCAATCTTTTATACTTGAATGCTCCTCTGTGTGTCACAATAGTTTGGGCCATGGCAGTTGTTTCATCTACCGGTAATTGTTGGTACACTTGGGCCATGTCAAGTTTAGCAAATATGTTGCCCTTTTCCATGGAGTGAAGTAGGTGTTGAATAACGGGCACAGGGTACGCGCTAGGTGCGCAATGCTTTATTTAATGTGCTCTTATAGTCCGCACATAATCTAATTGAGCCATCATGTTTAATTGGAGTCACTATAGGAGTTTCCCATAGTGCATAATCTACTGTTTCCAGGACTCCTTGGGCTATTAACTTATCACTTTCTTTATCAACTTTTGTTTTTAATGCAAATGGGACCCGTCTGGGCTTTAACCTGATAGGTTTTATGGCTGGGTCTAAAGCAAAAGAAATTGGGGAGCCTACATAATGGCCCAATTTCTCATTGAAAACATCTTCAAATTCAGCTAGTAAAGAGTTAAAATCTTGGTTGTTAATGCAATGTATACCTGTCACTTTAAGACCTAAAGCATCAAACCAGTCTAATCCCATCAAACTAGGCAATGTGCCTTCTACAATAGTAAGGAGTAGACAACCCTTGAATTCTTGGAAATTAATTTCAAACTGTTCCTATGACTGGTATGTTTCGTCCTTGATAGTCCTTTAGAGACACGTTGCAAGGTTGAAGTTGTTTCTTGGAGATGGTTGGAATCAGTTTCTTGAGAGTACTCCAGGAGAGTATGGACAGAGACGAGCCGGTATCAATCTCCATTGGACACTCTTTACCTTCTAATGAGATGGTAACATGAATCTTATTAATGTGCATACGTTGTGATAAATTATTTAAAGATTCAGTGGGAGATGCTCTACTAACAGTAAAACATTCACCCCTTTGTTTTTGGTATCTATTTGGTTGTTGCGATGGTGATGGTTTTTTTCCAGCTTTGCAAACTCTAGCTATATGGCCCTTACGTTGGCAGTTTAAACAAATAGCATTTCTAAAACGACACGTATGTCTTAAGTGATTACCCCCGCAACTTAAACAAATTACTGTTGAAGTTTGTTTCCTGGATTCCAGCTTTTTTGTTGTTGTAATGTTGGGCAATTAGTGAGGCGATTAACATCTTCCTCATAATCTAATAACTCATCAGGGGTAAATTCTTCAAAATGTACAGTGGCACTTGGCTTGGTTATTGGGCTGATACACATGCCTTGGATTTCAGCTTCAGAGAGGTTGGACATCTCTGCGGCTTGAGCCTCTTCTATGGCTATTTTTAATGTAGATCACTCTTTACCAATAGCCATCTTTGGAGTCTGAGGTCTCTCACTCCACAAACTAACTGATCAAGTAGCATGTCATTAAGCTCCTTGAAACCGCATTGTAATGCTGCAGTTCTTAGTGCAGTCATATAAATGCTAATGCTCTCTCCTTCTGCTTGTGCTCGCCGCCTAAAAGCGTGTCGCCTCGCTATACGGGACGGCTTTGGGACATAATGATTACTAAGGATTTCCTGGAGGGCTTCCCAGGAAACTTCTCTCACAGATTGTGGTGCCAATAAAGCAGTGGCAGTATCGAATACAGCTGCTCCACAGAAACTTAGGAAGTAAGCTTTTTTTCAGTGATTTGAAATGTCTGCCAAGTCAGCAGCATCTAAAAAACATTCAAATCTATTAATATAAGAATATCATGTCTCTGTTGTTGGATGGAAACATGGGAACGACTGAGCAGAAGACATCTGGTCAGCTTGCTTAATTTAACTTCTGTTCTGTTTGCTCCCTCTGTGGTCTTGTATGCCTTTACTGGACGATCCCATCCTCGTCGCCAGTTTTATAGATGAAAGACGATGTTAACGATCTTGGTAATTTACTTTTATTAACTTGAAATAGCTTTTAAGTAAACGGTTTGCTGCTAAACAGCAGAACGGTTTTTTACAGCTGACAGCAAGAAAGGGAGTTAGCTAGCAATGGCTGATGCGCACAGACATCTCCTTTTATATTGGTTCCTGTCAGCCTTCTCAGCCAATGATAATGCATTCTGGCTCCTAGTAACTGCTGACGCGTGCGTCTCAGCCAATGGTAATGCATTCTGGTTCCTTGCTCTGCTCTGCCTGTCATAACACCATTGCCTTAAGTTGCTAACATTAATTGATTCATTGACAGAGAATGATTAGACATTCCCAAAATAGTATCAATAAAACCTGAATAATTAAAACAAGGGTGCTTCCTCAGAGAAGACCGTTTGTTCTGTACAGCCATCTCTGTACATACATCTCCTATAGATGGAACGTAAAAATGGTCCTCCACTGACTATTTTAATATGGAGGTTGATTGATATGGAATCAGACTTTTTCAACTATTTAGGCCCTAGAATTAGAAGAATTAGAAGAAAGTGCAAATAACTAAACAGAGATTGGTAATAGTTTGGCAGCCAAATTAACTATTTCAAAGTAACAACTACATAGATCAATCAGAAATAGTATAGATTTCTGTACTTATTGAAGCTTCCAAACCACTTTTAAATACTATCTCAGACGTTAAAAAAAATGACAGCGATCCAGTTGGAATAATCTGTGAATGGTAATGCTGACCAGTCTTTCTTAACAATAGCAACAAAAGAAGCTACAGATGATGATGACATATCGTCAAAACTGGTAAACAGTGTCTAATTATTTAAGATCACCTGAGTATATGACAACAGCATCAATGGTGATACTCACCCATTATAGTACAAGCTGAATATAAGGAAGCATATCTCACATATCTCACATATACCAATTTTCCAGATCTAGAGATATCAATCCATTTTATCTCTATCAGCAATCCAAAGCATTTGCTAAAATGACAAATACAGGTAGAAAAAAAGATGTTCCAGATGTAGATAACAATCATTCCTATCTTCAAAAGAGAGCCAGATAATTTACTGACATCACAATATTTATCCTTTCTAATTTATTATTGACAGGTTTGCAGTTTTAATCATGGTGCCACAAAAGAAAAGATTGAAGAGCAAGATGTCCCCTATTCCTATAAAGGAAACCAATGGGTGGGCTATGAAGATGAAACAAGTGTTCAAATTAAGGCAAGTATTGTATGATGATTATTTATTACTTAAGTACCAATGGTGGTGATACAAATATTGTGCAACAAGGTTGAAAAGAATTACTTCATTTGCTCAAAAAAGAAGGCAAAAATGTTGTAGAAAAATCTCACTGCTATGCAATAGGGAAATTTTAGGCATCCTTTCTTGGATTGGGAGACCCTGTACTCATTCACTCATGCCCTGGTCATCCACTGCAATGTGCTCTACATAGAACAACTACCTCAAAAAGTATTTGGAAACTACAACTGGCATTGAATGCAAAAGCATGGACCATTCTAGGCACCCCTAGAATGGCCCATAACACCACGAGCCTAATAATGTTATCTACCCGAATGCTATTTCTTGATCTTCTTGTGACTGATATACAAACAAATTCAAATTTGGGAAACAATAAGCCCTTTTGAAGATTTGAGACAAAGTAAAGATTGATACACTTCTGTGTGTGGTTTGTGAAATAAAAAGTTCATGTAAGTTCATATTTGTTACAGAGTGGATATTGTGTTTGGGATTTTATTTCATTCCTTTCTCTCTCCCTCCTTTAGGTTCAGTATGCAAAAAACAACAATTTGGGAGGTATTATGGTTTGGTCACTTGATCAAGATGATTTTTCAGGTACCTTCTGCAAGAATGGCAATTATCCACTACTTGCTGCTATTAAAAATGAACTAAATAAATAAGAATGTGTATTTGCCAAAAAAAAAAAAAAGCCTCAATTTTAAATAGCAATAGAATCTTACAGGTTAAGTCAAATTTTGGCTTTCTTTTGGGGATTAAAAACAAATTCTTAATTCTAAGTACTATACATGCTTAAAGTAGCATTACAAATAACTAGTTATTAGTTTTGTATTATTTCGTGGTTAATATTATTCATTTCCTATTAAGTATTTTGTATTTCCATTGTTTTGACCTATTTCTGCAGTCAATATGTAATCTTTTGACATTATGCCTAGGCTTTCATTATATAAATAAATAGTTCATCTTGATCATACTGTATTAAAAATGTTCATAAGTTTCATTAAATGTGCTATCTCAAAAAAAAGTCTTAATACTTTCAATAAAAGATTTGCCTCCCTTTAACTTTGTTATTCTATATATCAGAAACTATGTTCATTCTTTTGATGAATGGAAGATGGTGAGGTGGAGTGCTTTTTCTTCAAAACATACCTTTTTGTAAAATAATTTTGTTTATGGTTGTAAACAATCACCCTGGACAATTCAGCTGCCCCTTCTTTGAACATCAACAAATTAATTCAATTTGATTTATGGACAAGCATTATATTACTTTTGTAGAATGAATATAAGCTAGATGCTGCAATAAATGCTATTTTATCATGCTGGATATTTTTTTTTACAAGTAACTCTTGTACTTAACTGTTTTAGTATCATTGAAAGGGAATATCTTCCTTTGAGCACATTTTTGGCTTCAACATATTAGAAAATATCAGTGAGAGAAAAATGTATGATGTTACTGGGATAATAATATATTGAAGTTGAAGAGAAGAATTGGCTACTATTTGAGCACATGGACAAATTGTGTTCTAATTAGTTAATTTGAAATTAAAGTATAAACTGCGCATAAAATTTGGTGACCTGACTAAACACACAGTGGGTAACTACACTAAGCTTTTTACATAATACAGTGCACCCAGTCCCAGAGAATTCATATACAGTATAGCCTATTTCAAATGTTGACAAAATGGTCCCTAATGGCTGATCATCAGCATAATTCAACTCAGATTTACATATTCTCATGAAACCTATATCTACAGTTCAATATAAGCTCTGTCTGCTAAAATTAATTTGGTATGAAAATGCATATATAAAACACAAGTATCAGGAAGACCAGAAAAATGTGCTAATCCATTTTCCTACCAGCTTTTTAAAAACAACAAATGCAAACTAGTTTTGTGAGGAAGAGGATCTGAAAGTGGAATAAAATTATCCATGCAAAATTCTCAAGTGTGGAAAGATTTTTAAGCACATCTGGCAGAACAAACTCACGGTCCGTGGGCCAGATGCGTCACATGCTGGCCCTGCCTCCACCCGGTTTAGCCAATGGGGAAAAAGTCCCAATACGTCACGTGAGGCCACCATGATGACCCTATGGTAGAACATGAAAATTCACCCTCTGTCTTCCATTGAAGAAGGAATTTGGGGTAGCATCAGTGGGAATGTAGATGCTGGGACTCAAAATGGCCTATGTAGCACCAAGCTCCCTCCTTTATTACTTACTGTGTATAGAACATATATCTCTACATATGAATGCTAAACCAAGGAAATGTTTTGCACATAAAAGAATATGGCATTTATTATTGCCACAGCTTCTATGAAACAAATCACAGATCCAGAAACTACAACTAGGTTTGGAAATGATCTGCCTCAAACCCTGATTCCTGGAAGGCAGTGCTATTTTGCTAAGAGATAGGATTCCTATCTCAACTGGACTATTGCAAGATACTTTATATGGAGCTATCTTTGAAGATCATTTAAAAACTGCAACTGAGATAAATTGCAGCAGTTCAATTACTGGCAGGTATTATTGCTAGTACTGTACCTATGTTTTTGACCCTACATTGGTCACTAATAGTTTCTGAATACAGTTTGACCTATATAAAGATCTATATGATCACCACGAAGGCACTTATAAAGAACACTTTCTATCTAAATCAACTAATTTTACCAAATTCTTCCTGCAAAAACTTTGAGTCACAGTTTACTTTTGGGAAATAAGGAGGATGGTGGTGGGGTAGGGGACTTATTTCTCAGTTCCTGATCCAGGCCCACTCTGGCTATCTAGGAAGTTCCTTCCAAAATTATTTTGGTTTCAAGTGCAGGGAAAGTTGGACTGCTGGTTTCTGCAGTGACATCTGTCTCATAATGAATGATCAACACTTTTAAAAGTGTTTTATCAGCAGGCTGCTGATAAATGTTAGTTTAGTGCATTTTTGAAAGCAAGCCACGCCTCTATTCAAAAAACAGTCGAGAACAGTGTTTCTCAAGCTTGACAACTTTAAGCTGTGTGGACTTTAACTCCCAGAATTCCTCAGCCAGCATGCCTTAACTGATTTAAACTGGCAAAAAGAAACCAGGTTCTGCCAGTTGTCTGTTGCTGATTCTGTTACTACTGGATATTACAGGTTTGTAATTGTTTCTGCCAATAAACAATTTGGTCATATGGTCATGTTTTTATTTTTCATTTATTTATTTATTTATTTATTTAACATATTTATATACCTCCCTTCTCCCGAAGGACTCAGGGCGGTGTACAGCCAACCATAAAACTTTTTACAATTATAAAAGTTAAAAGAGAATTAAATATCTTGAGGCTGCCTAAAATTATACCCTCCCCCAATAAATTAATAAAACCCCAAATTTTAAAATCCCAATTTAAAACTCTAAAACTAAAATTACACTAAAAATCCCATTTCATTATCTGGGAGAGGCACCATTTTGCCTCTGTGCCTGTGACATACTAGTCAGTTAATATAAGAGGCAGCTAAACAAGCTATTTAATAAAGCATGGCTGAACTATTTGATTAACTTAGATTTGAATGTCACCCATCATGTGGCCTCTAATTCTAACTCAAACCGAGCTTATTTGTCACAATTTTCCTTTATTTAGAAGGGGGAAAAGGTCTTCCTCAATCAATTTACCTGTTGGTGTCCTTACTCTATTAAGAAAGAACAGCGAGATTGTGAGTAACTCCACTCTCCAATTTATTCTAGTTTTACAAATTCTCAGGCACATTTTTCCCTCCAGGGATTAACTGCTATGATTGTAAGGAAGACAAATATTAAACACCTCTTATATCTCATTTCCACTCTCTCAGCCAAAATGTTCCAGGCTTATAGTTATATAATCTATATGATGTCAACCTTGAAGATTATGTTGTTCTATAACCACTAATGATTTGAGAAATAAGTGGTCAGGGAAACACTATTGTGATCTATTCCCATTAAATTTTCTATCATTTAGTTTCTAGATCACCAAACCCAGAATTTGTATCATGACAGAACTTATTTCAGGTAAGCTCGTAACTATTTCTATTATGAAATCTTTTATTATTTTATCTAGAATTACTGCTCTTGAATATTCAAGTAATTCCCTTGAATATTTCTCATAAAAGATGTATGACATTGAATAATGAGATTTGTTTAAAATTTTTATTTATCCCAGTGGTTTCATTTCTCTTAGTATCTCAAACTTCACAATCAGATCCAATACATTATTTTTCCACTGCTATAGATAACACAAAGATTAAGTACAGGTAGTTCTCAACTTACAACCATAACTGAGCCCAAAATTTATGTTGCTAAATGAGACAGTTAAGGGAGTTTTGCCCCATTTTATGACCTTTTCACAGTTGTTAAATTAGCTTAACACTGCAGTTGTTAAGTTAGCTTAACACAATTGTTAAATGAATCTGGCTTCCCCATTCCAATCAGTGAGCACCTTGTCAAAAGGTCCCAAAAGATGATCACATGGGACACTGCAACTGTCATAAATATGAGTCAGTTGCCAAGCATTTGAATTTTGATCACATGACCATGGGAAATACTGCAACAATTGTGATCGTGAATAAAGGTCATGAGTTATTTTTTTCAGTGTTGTAATTGAATGGTAACTAAACAAATTTTTCGCTGACTGTGGGGGAGGAAATTCTTGCCCCCATAGACAGAGCGCACAATCTGGGTGTCCTCCTGGACGTACGGTTATCGTTAGAAGAACATATGGCAGCCGTAGCCAGGGGGGCTTTTTATCAGGTCCGTAGGATCTACGAGTTGCAGCCCTTTCTGGATTGGGATGCGCTTTGCACAATCACATCCGCCCTCGTTATCTCCCGCCTAGATTATGCCAATGCTCTCTACATGGGGCTCCCCTTGAAGAGCACCCGAAGGTTCCAACTGGTGCAGAATGCGGCCGCACGGGTGGTTTGGGGGCTTCTCGGAGCTCTCATGTTACATCACTCTTGCGCGAGCTGCATTGGCTCCTGGTGGTCTTTCGGGTGCGTTTCAAGGTGTTAGTTACCATCTTTAAAGCGCTCCATGGCTTGGGACCTGGGTATTTACGGGACCGCCTACTGCCACCATCAATTTCCCATCGACCGGTACGCTCCCATAGAGTGGGTCTCCTCGGGGTGCCGTCAGCTGGATGGCTGGCAACCCTGAGGGTGCGGGCCTTCTCTTTGGGGACACCCTCCCTCTGGAACGAATTACAGATCATCCCTGACCTTCTGACGCACGTTGAAAACTTATGTCATCAAGCCGGTCTGGTCTAGGGTTTTATGGGGTTTTAAATTCGGTTTTAAATTGGTTTAGTCCTTATTTTTAAATCCTTGTCTCGTTTTTATTATTCAACCACCTAATATTATTGTATTTTTAATGACTGTACACCGCCCCGAGTCTCGCAGGGAGAGGGGGCAGTATATAAATCTTGTAAATAAATAAATAATTGTAAGTCGAGGACTACCTGTAGGTAGGCAACAATGGATCTGTAAATCACATGTACAGAAAAAATAAGGAACAACAAAGTAACTGATCAAAACCAATTTGGGGAAGAAAAATCTATTTCAACTGTTGTAGTCATACTTTCTTTTTTCTTTTTCTTAGAAAGTGCTCTTTATTTATCTTATTTCATTTCCATCATCAGTAGCCCACCAAAAAGTCACTAATCCACCAAGTTTACCCTAAATCCAAAGTTAGAAAAATCAGAGAAGAAAGGGGAAAGGAAAAATAAGAGAATATTGGTGTTCAGTAATCCAATGGAGTTGACACTCAATGGAGTTGACTTTCTTTTTTAATGAAGGAAATATTTAGGAAACAAACATTTCAACATCTGCCAGATAAATATTAATTTAGCTTACATAGTTAGATATAACACATGCATAGTCATATACTAACAAAAGACGGTTAGTTTTGGGAGGAAGGATCAAACTTGAGGTCCTTCTTCTAAAGGATCCCACAGGACTCAAGATTCTCCCATTTTTATTTAACATCTATATGAGTCACTGAATGAAATCATCCATCAGTATGGATATAGCCTCAGAATTGGATAGTATCCAGCTTTGCGTTTCACACCTGTTTGTACAGGTGATGCTCTGGTAATCTTCTCCCAGAACCAGGAGATGTGAGAGAACTTGATGGGCTTACACAAATCCAAGTGGCTTTGGATTCAAAGACCTTCTATTTTCAAGGACAATTGTTAGTTTTCAAGGGTGATCCATGCCTCCAGTTGGAATTGCTGTGCAATTTGAGAGTCCTCCTGGACTCAATTCTATGATCTGATGGCAGCCATGGCCAGGAGGAGTTTTGCACTGATCCATAGTGTGTACTAAATATGACCTTTCGTGAAAGGAGGGGAGCTTCTCACAAGCACTCATAACTTAATCATTTCTTATTTGAACACTGTAACATAATCTATCCAGGGCTAATCTTGAAAACTATTCAGAAGCTATAGCTAACATGAATAGCTGTCATCACTTCTTATTTTGCCTACATAAAATTTCTACTTTGTACCCTGGCTATCAATGAGCTTTAGTTCAAGATACTAGTTGTCACTTGTACAAAGATTCATGATATAAGAACTGCTTTCTCCCATTGCTTCTGCCCAACCGGTGACATCTTGTGGGACCTAGGAATCAGGCCTTTGTTGTGGTTGTACTTGTGCCATGGAAGATCTTCTCCCTTAAGTCCACGTGGCACTGACCATGTTCTTTTCTCAAATCTTTAAATCCCTGCTTCTTGCAACAAACTCTGAATTGGATTGAGTTATAATCAATATTGGATATATGTCTTATGATTGGGACTGAATATTTTTGTTTTTCTGATCTGCTATCCAATACTGTTCCTTTTTTATTATCATTCTATTGTTTTTAATCCAAAATGTAAACTATCTAGAGGTGCCTTTGTGATTGAGACAGACATTATAACTTGATTTAATTAATTAATTAATTAATTACCACATTACCTTTTTATTTACGGTAAGTACTGTATAACTGAATAGTTTAGGATAAGCGCATGTTACAGAAGATGGTGTGCTTTATGGATAAACAGGTCTCTGATTGGGAATTCCAATCTTACCAAACAAGCTTGTTCAGGAGCAAGAAATGCTATTTGCTCACCTTCTCTCGGCTACGGATTTCCGAACCAACTGAATAGCCATTTTCAACACTCACCGCCCATTGTATAAAAACAGGCTGTTTTAGGGTCTTCGAAATCAGGATGCAATAATAAAATAATTCCGTTCGCTCAGCCAGCCTTTTATTTCCAAAGGCTAAAGCGATTCTTTTTCCTCGCCCAAGAAAGATGGAGAATATTTCTCCATCTCCCTCAAAAGTTAGCTGCCATAGGGTGAGAGAAGCCTAAACACACGGCACTTCTTCACAGTCCGCTTCTTTGCAGCACTAACGGAGCTGAGCTCCATCGCCGAAGGCACGGGGCAAAATTGAATCTGGCGAGAAAATGATAGGGGCGAGGCTATACTCCACCCGCCTACCACGTTGCTACGAAAAGTACGGTTAGCCGTAACCGCGCTACAAAAATCCGGATGACTATGAAGAACCCCGACGATCGCGTTGCTGCCGTCTGGAAGTCGGCCAGGTGTCGTAGCTTGGTTGAGCTCTCGCCCCGGCCGCCACACGCTGCGCCGGGGGCCTCCCCAAGCATTTCTCTCTCCCCGCCTTTGCAGATACGGTTCAAACCCTGGCGACCCAAAGCCGGACAGGCAGCATATTTCCTCAGTATTCCAACGTGGGGCCCAGCCCAGTTCTGTTTCCATGGCAAGAGATGGACTCCAAACAGCTCGGAACCCTGGCGCTCATCTCCAGCCAGCGCCGCCTCGCTTGGGAGCTCTCAGGTGAGTCGGGCCGGGGATTGGCTAGAAGGCGCGCGAGACCAGCGTCTTTGCCCCCCGCACTGTGGAGCGCTGCGGCTCGGCTGGAGAGGACGCGGGTCGCCCTCGAGGCGTTCTTTCTCGGAGAGGAGATGTGCTAAGGTGGAAGCAAGGGAAATCCGGTGGTTTTTGTTTTGTTTTTTGCGACCCTACAAACTTTGTTTTTCGGGATTGCTATGCCTCTGCTGGAGAGCCCAATACTGGGCCGTTATAACGCTCGGGTGCGATTGGATTTCCAAAATTGCCTGGATTCGGAGTGGGAACTGAAAGGTAAGTAAGGCCAATTTAAATTTCAGGGCTCTAATCGCAGGGCGGTGAGGCAGTCGCTTTAGTCAAGCGATTTGGGATTTTAGGAGGGAGCTCTTAATTTCACTGGCCCACAGGTGCTTTTTTTTTTCTAGAGGCAACTGGACTGTCTGGATTTTTTTTTTTTTTTTTTGGAAGACGTTTCGCTTCTCATCCAAGAAGCTTTTTCAGCTTTGACTGGATGGTGGGGAATGGAAGGATTTATACTCCTTACAGACAGCTGGACATTTGCATCCTTTTAGCAGGTCATTAAGGTCATCTGTTATCTGTGTCATTAGGGTCACTGAGTGGTGCAAATGGGTGTGGAGTCTTCTTGGAACCTTGAAAGGACTGTGTTGTAGATTGGAGATAGATGATGTCATATTCTTCACTCTCTGTTGACAGGGGGCTGTTCAATTTTGACATAGATGGCCCCTTTAACCTTCTTTCAAACCAGTGGTCCTCTCTGTCCAAAATATGGACACTTCAAAAGAGTGGCCTGTGTCTTTTAAATGCTGATGGACTGCTGAATCTAGTCCTGATGTGTGTGTTCTCCTATGTTGTGCCATGCATTTATGAAGTGGTTGTTTCGTTTCCCCAATGTACAGATCTGCACATGGCTCAATTCATGTACTGCATATACCACGTTGCTCAGTTTCTGCCTGAGTGTTTTATCCTTGGAGTGGACAAGCTTCTGCCTTAGTGTATTCTTGGGTTTGAACACGTATGTTATGTTGGCTGAAGATCCTCCTGAGCTTTTTCAATATGCCTGCAACATATGGAATGACGTTGCTTCCTTTATTGTTCTCATCATTGCCTGTTACAGAGGAGCTCCTGTAGGGTCTTTTTTGAGATTTGATGAAGGCCCACTTGGGATAGCTACATGTTCTGAGGGCTTTCTTGATGTGTTTACATTCTTTTTCTTTCCCATCTTTGCTAGTAGGCAGGTCTTCAGCTCGGTGATGTAAGTTTCTGATGACTCCCATTTGGGGCTTCAGTGTGTGGTGGGAATCAAAATGTAAATATTGATTTGTGTGGGTGGGTTTTCTGTAAACATCAGTGTTAAGGCTTTTCTGTCTTCCTTGGTATGTACTGCAGTAATAGCAAGTAGTAGCAGAAGAAGCTTCTTGGATGAGAAACGAAACATCTTCAAAGAAAATCCAGAAAATCCAGTTGCCTCTAGAAAATAAAGGCACCTTTGGGACAACCATGATCTGGGTGACTGAGAATCTCCATAGACACTTAACTTATTGTGTTTTTATTGCTAATTTACAAGGAAGAGAAAGGCACTTCTGAAATTATTTGCCTCGGGTTTCAGAATAAATTTACATAAGCATGATTCTATAAAGATATTTAAAAAAAAACTAAAGGGACTGTCACAATACTAAAGGAATATAGTTCCTCTGTTCAATCATTTACATACCAGCAAAATTAGATGGATGTGTAACCATTGCCTGCCAAATGTGTATTAGCAGTGGAGTTTCAAATTCCAATATCACATTATGGAACCTTTAACAATATGTTTCTTTCTTGGGAAATAGCATTATTTCAGAATAGATATGTAGCAAAAAAAAATCTACTTTAAGTTTTCTAGGATGTAATCACAAAACTAATTAGGAGTTAATCCTGAAACCAATGAATAAATTAGTACAATACTCTAAACTTCCATGAAGTGCCCCCTCTCTCTCATCAATAAATTACCATTGAAGACAACTATCTTGTTAGTTAGAAGGTTTAAGTCAATGCAGAGAAACATCATAGTAAGTTGGCCTTGGAATGTATGTTGGAAGTTATATAGTCCAAACCCCATTTACTGTACAGAATTCCAAATTCCAACTTCCAACTGCAGCGTTCCTGACAAATGATTGCCTAACCTCTGCTGTGTATTTTTCAAAAAGAAGAGTTTTTGTTGAAGAACTTCTCCCAGTTGTTGAAGAACTTCTAAGACTGGTACTTGTACTATTATAATTTTTTTCTGTAATATTTAATTAAAAGTTATTTTTATCAGTCTTTCCAGACCTTTAAAGGTTACCATTTACACACTCCCCTCCCCCTCAAAATAATAACCAAATCAGCTTGAAGGAAAAGGATGGATTCAGATTGGGTGTAAGAGATACAATTTGTAACACTTACATGTGGACAATTATTAGGCAAGTGAGTATATTTTACCATATCATTCTTTGTATGCATATTTTCCACCTCCAAGCTGTATAAACCTAAATGCTTAGTGGATATAAGCAGATCAGGAGATATGTATTTGTTTAATGAGGGAGGGTGTGGCCTAAGTAGATCAACATCCTATATCAAGGTGTGCATAATTATTAGGCTGTTTCTTTTCCTCAGGCAAAATGGGCTGAAAAAGAGATTTAACTGACTCTGAAAAGTCAAAAATTGTAAAAAGTCTTTCAGAGGGATGCAAGACTCTTGAAATTGCTAAGATATTGGGGCATGATCACAGAATCATCAAATATTTTGTTGCAAATAGTCAATAGGGTCGCAAGAAACATGTTGAGAAAAGAAGACTCACCTTCTGCCAAAGATTTGAGAAGAATTAAATGTGAAGCTACCAGGAACTCATTATACTCAAGTGATGTCATATTTCAGAACTGCAACCCACCTGGAGTGCCCAGAAGTACAAGGTGTTTGGTGCTAAGAGACATGGCCAAAGAAGGCTGAAATCCGACCACCACTGAACAAGCCACATAAGTTGAAATGCCAAGACCGGGCCAAGAAATATCTGAAGACAGATTTTTCAAAGATTTTATGGACTAATGAGATGAGACTGACTCCTGACAAACCAGATAGATGGGCCCATAGCTGGATCAGTAACTGGCACAGAGCTCCACTTCAACTCAGATGTCAGAAAGGTGGAGGAAGGGTACTGGTATGGGCTGGTAATATGAAAGATGAACTAATTGGACTTTTTCAGATTGAAGATGGACTCAAAATCAACTCCCAAACCTAGTGCCAGGTTTTAGAAGACACTTTCTTCAAGCGGTGGTACAGGAAAAAATCTGCATCTTTCAAGAAGACCATGATTTTTATGCAGGACAATGCTCCATCGCATGCATCAAAATACTCCACTGTGTGGCTAACTAGTAAAGATCTTAAAGATGAAAGAATGATGACATGCCCCCCTTTCCTTACATGACCTAAACCCTATTGAAAACTTGTGGGCCCTTCTTAAATGGGAGATATATGGTGAAAGAAAACAGTACACCTCTCTGAACAGTGTCTGGGAGGCTGTAGTTGCTGCTACACAAAAAGTTGGTCGTCAACAGATCAAGAAACTAACTGACTCCATGAATGGAAGGCGTATGACTGTTATTGAAAAGAAGGGTCGCTATATTGGTCACTGATATTTTTTTTGGAACTGTCAGAAATGTTTGTTTGTAAATTTTGAGTTGTTTGTTTATTATTCTCACTTTAATAGATGAAAATAAATGAGTGAGATGGGAAATTTTTCATTTAGTTGCATAATAATTCTGCACACTAATAGCTGCCCAATAATTATGCATACTTAGATATTCTCCTAAGAAAGCCATAGCCTCATTTTTACTTTCTTAAATATTCAGGTTTGAGGTTTATTAACATTTTGGATTGACTGAGAGCACTGTAGTTGTTCAGTAATAAAATTAATCCTTCAAAATAAAGCTTGTCTAATAATTGTGCGCATAGTGTACGTTGTCATTTCTGATAACTCCAACTGGATTTTGATGCTTATAGGGAGGGATAAGATTTAGAGATGTGTTTGTAGAAACTAGAATTGAAATCAAGAGGTGTTGGCTTTTAAGAGATAATGATAAGTTCTTAATGTTGATTATAACTGCTGGAGATGAGAAGTTTCCTGTTTTCTTTTTCTGTCTTTCATTGTCTCCATTACTGCAAATTGGCTTGCTTTGAGTATTATCTCATCCTGGTTAATCTTGTAGCACAATATTTAAACATTCTTACCTTTCCCAGGCAGAGGAAAGCTCCGATATTAGGATACATATTCTAAAAGCCCATTAGCAAAGCATATGAAGATCTAGGAATATAAACACAGAGGTGTGCTCCTATTGTTTACTGTATTTTCTAAAAAAAAAATTTGGAATAGTTATATGGGTGGGCATGGCCATGGTGGGCATGGCCTAGTCAGCCTCCTGCACCACAGTGGGGGGGGGCATTTTTGCCCTCCCTGGGCTCTGGAGGTTTTCCTTGAGCCTCTGGGAAGGCGAAAACGGCCTTCCCGGGCTCCGGAGGCTCTCTGGAAGCTGGAAACAGGCCCATTTTTAGCCTTACCAGACTTCCAAGAGGCCCGGAAGTTTTGCCCTCCCCGAGCCTCTGGTGCGTCCTGCACTTACCTGCATCCAAAACAGGCTATGTGGGGACTCCTGGGAGGGGTGGGGTGCAGTGGGCGGGGCCAGCTAGGAGTGGGATTTGGGAGTTCTCTGAACTGCACAGAATCTTAGCTAGGGGCTTTCCCAAACCCCCAGCAGCCCACCCTTGGCTAAATGACACCCCCATTAAATGAAATCTCACATGACTGTGCTGCACTTAGGTAACTACCTAAGTATTTACATATAAAATAATGTAATTAATGGTAATTAGGTGAATGAACCTGGCTGGCTGTATTCTGTGTTTCACTGAAAAGTTAGTCCAGTACATAAGAGATGTCACTGCTATTTTATAAACTTAACTTTGTAGCACATTATAAAACATTGATGCAAATGTTTGACTGACATAAACTCTTATTGGGGTTTTCAGATATTCAGAAGGAACATCCATTTGGAACCACTCAGGAAAAGAAAATTTTCCCCTTTCATCATGCACCAGACCGATTAGGTAATGAGTTTGCACCAATTATAGGTGATCCTGATCGTGGACCAGGAACTTACAATCATGCAGAGGTAGGTAGTGCTCCTTTTCATTTTTCTTTATTTTCTCTCCAAAGAGATCTTTAATTTGAAGTAAAGAAAGGATATTTAACTATTCAGATTATATTGATTGCTTTTGCTTCCAAAATTCAAATAAACTGTAAATAAAAGCAATGTCTCTGGTCTTAGAAAATAGATAATAATAGAATATTTGCAAATATTTGACAGACCACAGTTGAATCCTATTCATCTATTATTTTTACAAGATGACTCTATGGCTTGATACTGTCTTTCATTTGTACCTACCTCACGTGATTGCTTCCAGCAAAAATCCATGAGTACAAGTTTTGTTATTTAGACTAATGAACCCTAACGTTCTTTGTAGTGAATGTGCAGGCTACAAACCTCTAGCTAATGTTCACTGAGAGTCATCCAATTTATGGTCACTGTCTAAGTTTCAGTCCATATCAAGAGGGAAAAAACTTTCGTTTTTCTTTTGTCATGGAAAGAAGAGACATCTTTGATAAATGGGTTCAATTGGATTCCTCAACTCATCTGTCTCCCAAACCAGAAAAAGTTTTGTTCTTTTAAAAAGTAAGGAAGAACTCTGGGGATATGGTACAGGAACCCTGGGTCACTATGTTTGTTATACTTCTGACCCTCTGCTATTGTTAACAAATTCTGGAAATCAGAAGATGGTTGAGGATGAACTGGGCCTGCGCTAGACTTGTTGCCTGGTTGGCTGCTTTTGTGGACCTGGTGCTGGTTGCCCCTTGTATTTTATTCTCATCTCTTTGCTGCCAGTGTCTTCCATCACATGGACCAGATAACTATATTTGTAGAGGCTAACCAGGACTTTGGGGCTTGGATTATTGGTGGTGGCTTTGGGAGTGGGGGGATTATTGATAGCAGAAGAGTGTAACCTGTTGTTGACTCCCCCCTGCTTCCAAACAGAGGTTTTTTCTCTGATAACTCCAGAGAGGGAGAAGATTATTTTCCTCTCAATTTTATCTATCAGCTAAGTATTTTGTTTGTATGTTTCCCCACTCAGGATGAGAGTCTGAAAAAAGAGTTGATGGGAGGAGGTAGCACCTGAGGGTGCTGAAAGGCAGTAGAGCTGAAGCACCTCGGGGTTCTTTTTTTCCTCTCCCTGGAATGGATGTAATTGGTTATTATTGGAGGTTCTGGGCCTTTGGAATTTGGGTATCTGGCAGGAAAGACAGTGTGGCTATTGAGGGGACATGGGTGGGCTACAATATTATAATGGTGATGGGCATGGGAAGATATGGTGGGAGACAAGCAGATCACGCCTGGAGAACACAGGACAAATATTTAACATTCTAGCTCCTTGATTTTAGCACCTATGCTCAGCAGCAGACTGTCAGAGGCCCTGAGTTCTGCTTGTTGCTCTTAAATGTCAGGTCAGTTTTTAATAAGGCCTTTTTGATCATAGATGGGAAAGCCAAACTGTCATGTGTTATTGAGACCTGGCTGCACCCAACAGTGGAGGTCCCCCTCCCAGAGATATTACCAGCTGGGTTTTGAGTTTGGCACCAACTAACAACATGGAGCAGGGGTGCTGATGTGGCAGTTGTCATCTGAGAATCACTTATGGACTTCAAGGGCACTGCCCAGCAGGTCACAGGAAGTGAGACCCTGCTTGTTAAGTTGCGATCAATTGGGATTGTTACTGTTATACCGATTTCCTTGCTGTATAGCAACTACCCTGCCTGAGCTACTCAATTCTATCTCTGGGTTAGCAGTGGAATTTATGATCATCCTTCCCTAGGGATGGGGTCCCTCAAGACTTGGTTGTGCCAAACTGGATTGGGAAACCCAAGAGACGAGTTAGCTAGTGAGGTAGCACTATCATTCGTAACATCTCTTTGTCTGCTATTCTCTGTTTTAGTTTGTTTTTTATACCTTACAGTATATGTATTCTTACCTCTGTTGTATGCTACCCAGAATCTTTTATTTGTACGATAAGCAGCTATCTAAATTGGTTTAATAAATAATAAATGGGAAAACAAACGGAGTGTATTATTTATTCAACCGTTCTTCTAAGTGGCTCAAATTATTCCAATAAGCTCCGGGGGAAATTGGGCAATTGCTTTGAGAAAATTCAATTTAGGAAAAAGTTAAATTTAGGTAGGGTACTACATTATAATTATTTTATTATATTATTCACCACCCAGCTCCAACATTGATTTTTTAGTTATGTGTATAAATAAGTCTCATTCTGTTTTTCTGTTTCTTTACACTACTCATGCTTTCCCTGAGAGTACCCAAGATTTATTTTTTATTAACTTCTTCTCAGTAGAAATCTTAGTTTTGCAGGCTTTATTATGTTGCTAAACATTGTTTTTTCCATTATTATAGTGTAGAATAACTTTAGCATTTGCCTTAATATGTAGAGAAACAATCTTATATATAACTTGGCTCGGAGACCACAGAGTACCAAGGGTTACAGCATGGGAGCAAGAACAACACCACGTTTTGTAATAATAAACAAGGTAAAAAACATTTTCCGTATATATACTCTTAGTAGGAGTTCTCTTCTGCAGGGATGAAATCCTTCAGCAGACAATTCTTGCACCCAATGTGCCTTGCAAACACCTAGAAAATTCACTTCCTTTACTGTGGGTCCCATTTAAGGAAGGGTTTCTTTCTATTCTAAAATTTAAATTTAAAGTTAAATAGAATGCCAAAATATTTCCGCCACAGCCAGCGTTACAAACCAGAATGGGTGAGAGACAAGTTTAACTGTTCACAATTCATGTTTCATGCTTCTCTAAAAGAAAACAGCAAAGGTAGAAATGTTTATATTACTTATATTCTTTATTTGTTGTCACATTTTCTACTGTGAAACTGACTATATTTGATTTGCTGATATACTTGGATTGTGGAATCGGTTAGGGAACAGAGATGCTCAAAGCAAATTAATGCTTATATCCCTGTTTATCCAGAAGTAAGTTTAAAAGAATCTCTGTAATATTGAGCTGTAACAACATAAAATAATTAAAATAAATTCATCATGATGGAACACAGTACTAGTCCAGATAATAATTTTAAAACCTCAGTGTTTTGGGACATCTTTACTGAGCATATGAAATTGAAAAGATAAAAGGTTTCTTTTGCTCAGGGTTTAAAAGATTAATGTCTAAGCCAGAGGTCTCCAAACTTGGCAACTTTAGGACTTGTGGACTTCAACTTCCAGAATTCCATGCTGTCTGGGGAATTCCGGGAATTGAAGTCTCTAAGTCTTAAAGTTGCCAAGTTTGAAGAGCCTTGGTCTAAACAAACAGACAGGAAGAACACCATTTTAAAAAAAACCAAAGAACCATCTCAATTCACTTCACAAAAGCCGCAGAAAGAGAAGGTGAATCAAGCCTTATTTATTTATGTGACATTGCTTCACCCATCTTGCAACATTCATATCCTAAATTGGACAATTTTATATATCTAAAACACTTAATCGCACATTAAATTATTCTAATAACATTCATAACTAGAAAGGAATCTCTAATATGACTGTGCAGTATTTTGAATTTATTTAGATAGAAATCCTTCTTAGGATCTTTATCTAAATAGAAACATGAAACTAAAACAACTATGCCTTTTTACAGGATTTCACAGTTGCAACCCTGGTGTGTGAAGTCATTGTTAATGCACAAAAGTTTACAAAAATATTAAACTGAATTTTAATTACCATTCCAAGTTTATTTACAATGTATTAATTCACAAATTATTCTATTTTTATGAGGTTTGACAGAGTTAAAGATCAAGATTAATCACTCAGATTAAACTGAAAGCTAATTGGAATGTTTATGGACTTCAAACAACATTCTTTATAATTTCATTTTATGCTCTCTTTTTTAGCATGTGACCCCTGCGCCTACAACGTATCAGTCAATATGGATCAAAGAACACAAGCATAAGACTGCTCATTTCCCATTTCACAGCAATGTACCACGGTTTTTAGAGCAGGTTCAAGATAGAGAGCTCTTTCCTGGGTACTGTTTTTCATTTCTTAAATTAAAAACTGGCTATTAGAAATGGAACCTGAAAAATCAAGTAAGTTCAGTACTAAGGAGGATAGGCGGGGAAATCTTATATTTGAGCTTTCTTTTAATTTTTAAAAGGATTTAACTATGCATAAGCTGGAAATTGTATGGTTTAGTTAGTCATGGATGTATCAGAGAAACAAAGTGATCATTAGCTATCATTAATATGTCTGAATATATTCCACTTTGGGGCTCCCATAGTGTCAGTTCGACTTCTGTACTTACAGATTTTGTTGGACTTATGTGGTGCCATAATTGCCATCTTATGCTATTTGCGGGGCTCTTCGGCAAGTATTTTAACAAATACTAGTAACTCTCCCAAAATTTGCTATGTTGAAATGAAAACCTGATACATCTTAACCTTGACTGTATGTAAAAATTATCCCAATACAGCAGTGAAATTACTGTTGTACGAGCTATGCAGGATTTTTTTCATTTGAAAACAGTGCAGGTGGGGAATGGGGACAACAGAACCCAAATATAAATATTGGTTTTGCTAATCTGCTAATCATACTTTTTGCATTAAGTTGAAATGTCATTTGATTGTAAATTATTGACAGAGACTTGTTTTCCACTAATTGACTGCATGTAAGATCGCATTCTCGGAGCCTTTCTGTCTAAAGAGTTAAATAAAAGGCATTCCTTTTCATCATGAAGTTTTGAACCTTTACCCAATTCCAGCTATATTTTTAATGTTCATTTGTTGTTATCAGAAGAAGAGGGAAAAAAGACAAATGAAATATTACAGCAAAATTTTAAAAAACCCTATTCCTTTTTATTTATGCAACTTATAAAAATTATTTTGGAGCCCTGATGGTGCAATGGTTAGAGTGCAGTATTGTAGGCAAACTCTGCCCACATCCTGGACTTTGATCCTAACAGGCACTCAAGATTCACTCAGCATTCCATCCTTCCTTGGTCAGTAAAATGGCACCCAGGTTTTTTTGCTGCATTGTAAACCACCCAGAGAATGGTCTAAAACAGGGGTCTTTAACCATGGCAACTTTAAGCCTGGCAGACTTCAACTCCCAGAATTCCCCAGCCAGCTTTGGGTGTGAAGTTGAAATACGCCAGGCTTAAAGTTGCCATGGTTGGAGACCCCTACTCTAAAACACTGTGGGGTTGTAAGTATGCTATTGCTATTGCATTGCTATTTTGAATGGAAAATTATAACTTTTTAACGGTTTAACGAATCCAGCACTACTATTAAAAAAGCACAATATACAATGATATGTCTATTTTAAGTTATATAATATATAGCATAAAAATTGCAGTACAGATCAAGTTACGAGCATAACTGAGCCCAAAATTTATGTTCTTTAAGTAAGAAATTTGCTAAGTGCGTTTTGCCCCATTTTACAACTTTTCTCGTCACATTTGTTTGGTGAATCATTACCATTGTTAGGTAGTAACATGGTTGTTAAGTGAATCCGGCTTCCCCATTGACTTTGCTTTTCAGAAGGTCGCAAAAAGGGATCACATGACTCTGGGACACTACAATGGTCATAAATATGAGTCAGTTGCCAACCATCCGAATTTAAATCACATGACCCTGGCAACTCTACAACGGTTATAAATGTGAAAAATGGTCATAAGTTACTTTTTTCAGTGCTGTTGTAACTTTGAACAGTCACTAAACAAACTGTTATAAGTTGAGGACTGCCTGTAGATAACAGAAAATAATACATATTTTGAAGAACTTGTCTGTTCTCTCTCCTGTCTCCTCAGACCTGGAACTTACAACCCATATAAGTTGCCACACAGACATGTCAGTTGGCCAGGGAAGTTTGGTCCCCCAGACTGGTCTTTGGTTCCAATGCCACAGAGAAGAACTTTCAGAGCCGAGGTATGAAATTTGGGGTTAAGAATGTTTGGAATGACAGAAATGCTTCAGTTCTTGAAAGATTAACATATCTTCTTGTCCTTGAGCAACAGCTTACAAAAAATCGTGTGGTAGCTTATAGCTACTAGGCTGTTTGTTGCAGGAACAGATGGTCTGGATATTATACAGTAATTACTTTATTCATTTCTTATTTTAACATTTAAATACTATAATGATTTGGCATCAAGTTGGCACATATGTTCCTGTTGGCTTCTAGGTGCTCACTAAGAAAGGATTTTTCGAAATGACCATCAGAGCAATAGTATTTCGTATATTATTATTAACATGCTCTGATGCTAAGGAGTTCTACTTCCCCTCCCCAACTGAAATCTGTTCCAAATGCAAAACACAAGCAGAGGAGTTTCAGTTTTAGTTTCACAGCACCAAACAGCTTTAGAACAGAACAGTTGAGCTAAGACATGGCCAGGCTTCTTGAAGTCTCCTTGCTCACACAGCAAATACTGTTTTAGTTTCCAAACAGCCCTCAATTCTCTTACACACTGACAGAACGCTAGCCAGATGAATACCGATGGATGTTGGTAGGCAGAGGCAGAATTTTTCCGCCTTATTTTCCTCCCCAAAACCTAAACCCAACCACATAGTTTCATAGCGAAGCACAGCTATCGAGCTAGCAATACAATAAGACAGCAATTATGTACAGTTAATATTTTTTATCTTTGTTTTATTTCAGCTGCTTTCGGATAAAGAATTCAAGAAATATCGGAATCTGGTGGCCTACCTGAGCATATATTACAGTGATTAATTCTTGTGGCTGAAGATATTTCCTCTCTTACATGCTTAGACCACTAATTTACTTTTTTATCCTTAGACAGAATTAGAACATTTTAATTAATATGTTACTTGGATTCAATACACATACTATTTCATAAAGAATTTCTTCGTTAGCCTTTTAAATGTTTCTGTTTTCCTAATGCTCTCCACTATTTCACTATAAAACATTTACTATTTGGAAATTGCTTCAAATGTAGGAGTTTGGATTTTGCCCAACAGCCACACCTGTTAAAATATTTCTGGTTTTGAACAGTTTAGTCAGAGAAAAGCTTAAGAGAAATGCAGATTTTCAAAGTATAATTTCTATTGATATGTCAGTTTGAAAGTTAAGATAGTAATGCTCAAAAAAGTCATGCCAAATTGGAGAAATTATTATGGGATCAAATATATATTGATTAAAACCGAAAATTTCAAATATTTTGTCCTGCTACTCCACTGCACTGGCCAGTGTTTTTTTGAAACACAAAAGTATTAGAAATGTGTGCCATATGATCTGCTACAGTCTTATGATACCATTTCTTGCATTGCATATCCTGCATGTGACTGAGAATGGAAATTTCATGGAATATATATGCAATGACATTTTTAGAAGTATTTCAGCACAATGTTCTTTTCTCTGCTGCAGAGAAAACAAAATTCATACTGAACAAGAAACAGAGATTTCCCATTTGAGGAAAGACTTCCATACTAAATTCTTGTAGGAGAAACCATGCTTTTCACTCAACCTGAACTGAGCTGTAGCTTTTATCATTAGGAACTAGATTTGTACCATACAATCTCTTAACCTTCTGTACTCTGCAGTATGGGAGAAAACACATGAGTAATAAAATAAAACATATTACAATTTCTAGTCAGTTTTATGAGATAATATACTAAACAGTCATAGTAGACAATTGCTCTGCTGATGTAGCAGGATACTTAAGTACTTTTCTGCACACTATTGTATAAAAAGTTTTTTTAAGTTCCCTTTATATATTCTTGATTTCTCAAAAAATTAGATTTCATTTAGAAGTTGCATATAAAGCCTTATGGAATCCATTGTATGTCTTGTAAAGTAGCAGCTTTAGATTAGAAGGTATACAAAGCCACTTGTACAAAATAGAAATAATTTATAGTTTGCCAAATTTAAATTTCGATCCTACAGTAGCCTTCCCATTCTAGTGTGTTTTAGATATTGATTATGTAATTCTCATAACCCATATGAGAACACTTTGGTTCAAATTTTGTAAAATATACCACATTAGGAAAACATTTTTACAGCATAAATCCTGCCTCTCTCTATCCAGTCATCAACTTATTGAAGTAATTGGTAACTTACTGTTAATAACCAAACATCTGCAGACATATTACTGCAGTGAAAGAAACTTAGCAACTGATTCTGAGTCATTGATTTATTAATTTTTTTTCAAAGAAATGCATTACCTGAACAGGAAAAATAGAAGACTTGTTAGCTTCCATTGAATGTTTTTCTATTTCTTTCAGGTTGGGTAACGAAGCATGCACCAGATTTAATTTTTGCTAATATCATAAAATTCAAAAAATAAATTTAATATTAGAAGTAGTCATAGAAAGATACCACTATTTTCCCAACAGTACATTTTCAACAATAATTTGGAATTTTGTGTATTAAAATATGGCACTGCTTATTTAGTTACATAAATCATTATGTTATATCCGACGAAGTATTTATGATCAAGAAATAGTTCAGGGATGTTGTATGCAGATGAGGATGAGGTAGGCTCTCCATTCTTCTTGCAGAGGCCTGTAGAACAAATACACACATTAAAAAAAACTATCTGTAATTGGAAATTCAAGGCAAAATAACTGAAGTCAGAAAAGACTGGAAGTAGGACTTTCTAATTTTTTTTAAAGTTTCATAGCAACCTTCCATAAGGTTTGGGCTAGAGCATAAAATAATTAATCCTTTTGCCTGTTTGCACTATAATATCTAAATTGTCTTGCTGGTTGCTAATTTTTCTGGGCTTACATTAGAATTATAGGAAGCACAACTTATTTTTGCTCAAAAGCAAAGTGGCAGTTTCCTAAAGATGTATGAGTTTGGGAAAAACATGTTTTCAATTATTCAACTGTGGGAATACAATAATGGATTTCCCATTGCCTTAATTTAGTTTGACCCATTGTATGTGCTGTATATATGTAACTGTTATTCCAAATAAAACTTTAGGAGTTTAATAGTTGGCCCCAACCTTCATTTTTAACATTATATGATACTAAACAAATGTGTCTATCAAGTTTAAAAAGGATACCACATGAGTGCTCCAGATAATTTTTCCCATCCCAATCCTTCCCTTTCAAATAAAAAGAAATCATGAAAGATAATCATTCCAAATTCAGAATCGGTATATGTTTCAAAAGCATTTTCAGTTAGGCCCAGCATATACTACTGGTAGTAGCACTTGCTGTCTGCTGGTGCTCCATTCAAAATCCAAGAAAGAAATACTTAGACTCCATTAGTTAGAGAAAGATATCTTTTACTGGAAATCAAGTGGTAGCAACAAAAGAATTCTGAATCTGAGAAAATGAGCACGTAAATCATATATACAAAGTGATGGCAACGTTCCCATCCCCAATAGTTCAATTGGCTCCTCCAATTAAAAGTTGTGTATAGCATCATGTGGGCATCTTCAGGTGGTGATGAGGCTTCTGTCCATTGACCTTGACATATTTTGATAAAGAGTTGCAGCTGCGCATAGCATAGGATAGAAGCCTAAGCAAGAATCTCCCCCACCCAACTTATACAGTTCTGTTTTGTAACATCTCCAGCTCGCTTCCCATAACCATGTCCCCCCTCCTCCCCCCGTTACTTATGACAGCTGAAAGATACAAAGCAAAGGAAGAAAATCTTGAAGGCTGACACTTACAATGGCTAAGAATTTAATGACTCACAGAAATTTCATAGGATTTATTTCATAATAGGAAAACTACAAATTCTGAATGGAGCTAATAAGGAGGCAAGCAATTCTAAGTATTCCCATTTTCTCCCAAGTGTCACTCTTGCCTAAATAATAGTGCATCCTATGATCAAAATAATTCTTCATCTTATATCCTTCATCAGTTCTCTCAGTCTTTCCTCATGCACTATGAAATCACTTATGCTTAAAGATTGATAATTGTTTTGCTATGCATGTAATCATTCCGGTGCTTTGCCATGATGATACTTGTGTTTAACTCGCATATTTGAAACCAATCATTCCTATTCATTGTTGGGTCTCTGAATAGCCCAGTTACTTTTTCTGTGCTCTGTTGTCTTTACCACCAAAGTTGTGTCACCTCATGGTATCATGTTTTTTCCTAGGTCCATTCATTCATTCATTCATTTTGTTGCACAGTGTCTCCCTCAAACATACATAATATTGCCATTCAGTGGACCATAACAAGCAATTATCACAAAACCATGGATTTCTACTTTTCTTATACATCCACAGCAACCTAAATGCCACTAATTCATGAGAAATTCATACGTTTTAGCCCTTTCATTTATACACCTTCACTTCCATGCATGTGTTCATCAGCTCAAGTCTAGAAGATCAGAACTATTTACTCAGATCTATTCAATTGTTTCTCTTTTTTGTTTCACACAGGCACAAGATATTTTCCTTTCGACTGTTTCATTCATTCATTCATTCAGGTTCTTTACTATTTACATCTCTTAGATTCTAAGTCATAGCCTTACATATACACATAGTCCTATACATACAATAGTTCATTTATTGACACATTCAAAATTACAAGGGCACTAAAATGTTACTTATGGCCATTTTTCAGAATTACGACCTTTGCACCATCCCCTTGATCATGTGATCAAAATTCAGATGCTTGGCAACTGTTTCATATTTATGACTGTTGCTGTGTCCCAAGGTCATGTGATCACCTTTTTGTGACCTTCTGACAAGCAAAGTCAATGGAAAAGCCAGATTCACTCAACAACTGGGTTATTAATTTATTAACTGCAGTGATTCACCCAACTATGGCAAAAAATGGGGCAAAACTCACTCATCAAATCTCTCACTTAACAACAAAAATTTTGGGCTCAATTGTGGTTGTAAGTCAAAGACTATTTATATTATAGCCATTCCCAGATGGACCCGTAAATATTAACTTCAGTCACTCACCATGGCTTTTTTGAGGTTTTCGTGTTATACTTTACATTATACTCAGGATAGGAAATGTGTAGATGAGATTACATCTTTGTCACATATAGGATACCGTAATGATTTGTAATGCTGCCCTGGGAATTCACTTCCTACTGTCATCTATTTTTATTAACATTTGTTGTTATTACTGATATTTTAGTGTTGGTTATTTTTAATATTTTTGTTAATGAGATAATGTAGTTGCAAAAAGTTCAAACATTTATTTCTATATGCATTATAACTGGATATTATATGATCATTTTATCTTAAAGAATTGGTACCTCTCCAGCCTTTTCTTTTGTGTTATAACTTTTTAGATTTTAAACCTGAGAGAAGGGATTGTCTCTTCTCAATGATCTCAGAATCAAAGTGAGAGTTAATCTGTCTGAAGAGCAGTGGGAAAGATTGACACTATAGTATTAATAAATTACCTCAGTTCATTAGAACACTCTTTAGTTTATTCACAAGGGGATTGATTCCTTGACCACAGAAATTGCCAGAGAAGTCATCCAGACCAAGAGTCCAGACCATGGCCCCTCCGTACTCTTTCCTCTTCAAAAACTCAGTCTGCAAAGAAAAACAGCAGCTTTTAGAGTTAGCCAACTTGAAGGGAATTTATACTGAATGAATAATATTAAGGGGAAAAACCCTATAATCACTTCTACTTCCACTATGATGACCAGGTGAGTGCTCCAGTTACTGGGTTCAAAACTGGCCCAACTGAGAAACAAGAGCATGTTTAAATTGTATAAGAATACAAAGATGTTTAGATTTATAGCTAACACATGGAATGAATAAATAATTGGCTGGACATTTGATTAGAAATACTTATATTTTGTTATAAAGTTCAATGGTTCTATGTGAATCTTAAATAGGGCTGGTGCATCTGAGCTACAAAAATTCTGACTATCACTAGATGGTGATAAAAAGCAGTTGCTGTCATTTTATAGCCCTTTGGATTTTTGCAGCTCAGACATGGTAATCCTGCCTTAATGCTATGGTTTTGTTGACAATTTTTTTTTTGTATTATTCACTGGCATCAGTCCCACATATGAGTTTATGCTATGTAACAGCATGATAAGTTTAAAAAGCTGATGATACTCAGCTATACATCTCCACCCCAGATCACCCCAACAAAGCCGTCAAAGTGATGACCCGATGTCTGGAGGCCGTGCGGGATTGGATGGGTCATAACAGGCTTCGTCTCAACCCGACCAAAACCGAGTGGCTGTGGTTTCCTGCTCCCAGATACAGTCAGCTTGTTCCCTCGCTGACCATAGGGGGAGAGGCACTGACCCCTGTGGAAAGAGCGCGCAATTTGGGTGTCCTCCTGGATGTACGGCTATCTTTGGAAGAACATATTGCAGCCGTCGCCAGGGGGGCTTTTTATAAGATTCGTTTGATCTACCAGTTGCGGCCCTTTCTGGATCTGGACACACTTCGCACAGTCACTTCCGCCCTCGTTATCTTCCGCTTGGACTACTGCAACGTTCTCTACATGGGGCTCCCCTTGAAGAGTCTCCGGAGGTTACAGTTAGTCCAGAATGCAGCCGCACGGATGATTATGGGCGCCCCCAAGGACACCCACATAACACCACTTCGCAGACTGCACTGGCTTCCTGTGGCCTTCCGGATTCGATTCAAGGTGGTACTATTAGTATTTAAAGTGCTCCATGGCTCGGGACCTGGCTACTTACGGGACCGCCTTCTGCCACAAACAACCTCCCGCCGCCCAGTACGCTCCCACAGGGTCGCCCTGCTTGGCATACCGCCACCTGATCGTTGTCAGCTGGCGACCCCGAGATTACGTGCTTTCTCTGTGGGAGCCCCCTCCCTTTGGAACTATCTCCCCCCGGAGATATGAGACACATCGGACATCCTAACCTTCCGGCGTGCAGTCAAGACCTTACTTTTTAAGCAGGCCGGCCTAGCCAATTAAAGGTTTTCTGAGATTTTTAAATTTTAGATTCAAATAAGACTTTTAATTCTATTTGATGGGACTCAATCATTTACTTACTTACTTATTTTACTCATTTATCCTATCTTCATCTATCTATATTCAATTCTGAGTTAATTACTGTTACTGTTGACTGTATCTTTATATGTTTAGACTGTACACCGCCCCGAGTCCCTTTTGGGAGAGGGAGCGGTATAAAAATACGATAAATAAATAAAATAAATAAAAAGCAAATGGAACTTTTTTATTGAAAGTTAGTCATTTTATTTCATGAAATCTGGCTAAATTAGATTTAACTCAATAATTATTACACAAAATCACAACTTACTTTTAACTGAAAACTTTGTTCATTATCATATGCAACCCATTCTCCATTTTTGAAAGCATATGGAACCTTCTGTTCCTTAATCCATGCTTTGCTAGCTCCTTGTAAGAATGCACAAACCTGTCAAAATGATTATGATATATTTAATCAAAGCAGTTCAGGAGAGAGAACAAAATAAAGCAGAACTGTTTTTACAATATTGGAATTAATTGCTATTAAAGAGCATTGTGGTTTGTGCGCTCAAATTTTAACCTACAACAGATTCTTAAAAATAGATCTCTGTAGAATAAGAATAGGAAAAAAGATGGCTCAATTGATAGCCAAGAAAATGTTCTAATCTTTAGTGGGGAAAGAAATCCCAATTTAAGTGAATTAAATTATAGTAAACAGAAACAATTTTGTTCTGTAAATATTTACTCAAATGTAAATTAAATTGCGACATTGCTCCCAATAAACATGAAAATTATTTTTATTTTTTATTTATTTGATTTGTCAATCACTTACAAGATAATAGGTATAAGTATATACATAGTTATGAATACATGAAATGTGTACATACAAGAAAAATAAAAGAAACAATAGGACAGGGACAGTAGGCACGTTGGTACGCTTATGCACGCCTCCTACAGACCTCTTAGGAAAGGGGTGAAGTCAATAGTAAACAGTCTATAAAGTTAAAGTTTTTGGGGTTTGGGGAAGAAACCATAGAGTCAGGTAGAGTATTCCAGACATTGACCACTCTGTTGCTGAAGTTGTACTTCCTGCAATCAAGTTTGGTGCGGTTAACCTTGAGTTTTTATCTATTGTGTGCTCTTGTGTTGTTATGGTTGAAGCTGAAGTATTCATTGGCAGATAAGTCATTGCAATGTATGATTTTATATACCATAATTAGATCAGACCGGAGACAGCGTAATTCAAGGTTTTCTAGGTCTAGAATTTCAAGTCTGGTGGCATAAGGTATTCTACAACGAGTAGAGGAGTGGAGAACTCTTCTTGTGAAATATTTCTGGACTTTCTCAACTGTGCTAATATCAGATATGTAATGTGGGTTCCAGACTGATGAGCTGTATTTGACTATTGGTCTAGCAAATATTTTGTATGCTCTAGTTAGTAGTGTGATATTACCAGAGAAAAAGCTACATAGGATTAGGTTAACAACTCTTGCCTTTTGGCTATGTAGTTACAATGGGCTCTAGCATTTAGAGCATTAGAGATTAGTATTCCAAGGTCCTTTACAGAGCTTGGATCATCAACAAGGTTTTGACTATTCAGCTTGCATTTTATTTTTTGATTTTTTTTGCCAATATGTAAGACAGAGCATTTATTTGTTGAGATTTGAAGTTGCCATTTGTTTTACCATTCTGACACATAGTCAAGATCTTTTTGAAGGGTAGCAGTATTGTCTGTAGTATTGAACAGCTTTACATCATCAGCAAAGAGAATGCAGTTGTTCTTAATATGATCACAGAGGTCATTTATGTAGAGAATAAAGAGAGTTGGTCCTAAAACACTGCCTTGGGGGACTATTACTAAGATTTTCATATTGTTAGGTTTTGATCTTTTTGCCTTATCTTTCTTTAAGTATTTTAGAGACACATTCATAGAAATATTTCTGTTTACCCTTTCAACAAACTCACAAAGCAACTAAAGCTGAGAGAGAACAATTTACCCATGGCCATTTTATAATCGTACCTATGGAAAATTCACCCTTAGGTCCACCTTGATAATAGTATGAAGCTGGCTTCTCACTGTTTTCTTGTGCAAGTTAGTTAGTAAATTAATAACCTCCCAACCCAGCAAAGGCCCCTGATATTTTCTAAAAAACTTCTACCCAAGCTTAAGCCAATCCAAACCTTAACTTCTGGAGATAAGCCAAGAAAAACTAGGGGTTGCTACCTTGTTAAAGAAATCATAATTTTTAATAAAATGAAGGGCATTTACCTCATAATATGCCAGGACACCAGAATGTTTCGTGTAGACTCCAGGACTGCCTCCACCAGAGGCTGGAGCACCAACATTAGTATTTGTACTAGAAAGTCTAAAAGTACGTGCATAAGTTGGATACCCCATCATCAGTTTTTCAGATGGTGCTCCACTGTCATTCCAGTATTTCATTGCATACTCCTACAGTATAGAAACAAACAAAAATGGTACAAACATAGTCTGTTCACAGTACAGAGCAGGATAGAAGAAGATCAAGAACAGTATAGTCATTTATTAGTCTGTTCAGCAGCAAATCACATCAGATGGACAAATAAATAGTCCCATCTTTTAGTGCCCAATTTTAGTGGAATGAGAAGCTATGGCTAAAGCAAATGCCTTTTACAAATAAATAATAATAAAAAAGATTGGTTCCAGCCTCCTCTATGTCTCTCTCCCTAAGCTAACACACATCTTTTTCTAGGTTCAGATTATCAATCATACTGTGGTTTCAATAAGTGAATTAATGATTTAAAATGCTTTCAAGTGGTTACAGTGTACATCATGCTCAGTGCATCATGATCTTTGCATATTATGCTCAGTGCTTCCTAAATTTAAAAAAATGAGAATTCAAATAGATGAATTAACTAACTTGGGCTCCCGATTCAAGTGACCCATTAGTTACTAGGTTGTTTATAGGATGCAAGTCATGTTACAGTCAGAGCTTGCTTAATCCTTTCTCAATTATTGTACCCAACTCAAGCTCTTCTTCTGCATATTTTTTGCCTTTTGTCAGTGATATAGCAATTTTAACATGAGGGGTTAAAAAAATAAGCCTTTAGCTAGCATCCTGCTTTTCTGAGACATAGACAATTCAAACGTGTTTTGATTTTGAAATACACATACATCAACTATCCTGAGTTTCATCAATATTCTACATATGTTTGTATTGTTTATTCAGATTCCCACTATGAATACTACAAAAGCTGTAACAGATCTTTATGTTGCCATTTTTCTTACACAATTGTAGAAGGGAACTGGGTCATAGACTACTAAACCTTGATGCAATGGGCTGTTGTGTCCTGTCACTGGAGCCCAACTTCCATGGAAATCATAAGTCATCACATTGATAAAATCAAGATTCCTGATTGCAAATTAAAAATAAAAATTAAGAAACAATAAACAGCCAGTAAAAAGGATCAAAAAACAATAGCTATTTTGGAACATAAATACATATGTAATGGTAAGCTATAGCAGGATGTAGTTAATGCTCTTTAGAAAGCTGTCAAGAAACCTTAACAGAAATACCCTATATCACTTTTTCCCCAATCTGCTACTAAGAGATAGGATAGATAGAACATTTCATCATCCCGCAGTCTATTATCTGATCTTGCAGAGTTAATATTCCAAACAGTGGTACCTTGGTATTCAACTGCTTTGAAACTCATCAAATTTGGTACTCAATGCATTTTGACATGAAAATGTCCTGGTATTCATGTCCATTTACTACTCAATGCACAAGCTAGAACTTGTTAGTGTCAACTGCCCTGTGACTCACTAGATTCCTTATGCAAAAAAAATTGTTTGGTATTCATTATTTTTGATACTCAATACGCCTCCCAGAACCAGTTAAGGATGAGTACCAAGGTACCACTGTAATTTCATATTGGACCCCTTATCTTAGATTGCATGACCTACTTCCCCAGTGCAGGCACTTCATATGCAGCATCTATGGTTGTTTTGCTTGCAGATACAGCTGCTGAAAGCAGGAGCCGTGGCTTTCCAGTCTGTTCACTCTCTCCCCTAAAGCCTGCTGATAGTTCCTGCAGAGGGAAACAGAAACAGCAGCAGTTACTATTGCTCATTTATAAGAGACCAGAAAATGTTTCAAAGGAAAGTTTTTCATATTAGAAATTTTTCATACACACCAATCATTAAGTCATAGGACTATGTGTGTGTATATGTGTGTATATTAAGATACACACACACATTTATATATACATACACATACAATCATGTATATATGTATATACAATATATACACATATATAAATATAGCCTATTTAACTGAAACTTCTTTTTACACTGGGTAATTTAAAGAACAATATATGAATCTTTGTGGTAGAACTATCATATTCTCAGTGCAAGCAGAGCAAAATGTTTCAGCGACTCCCACATTCCAACTACCTGCATTCACATTTTGTTTCCTTTCCCTTACCTTGCCATCAATCATAAGAAAACTAACTGATACAAGCTCTTTTAGAGGAATATGCTCTAAACAAGGAATAGGAGAGAATCTAAATAAGCCTCTAAGTCCAACATACAGTACTCCTTTCTCACTACCTTTGGTGGTATAGTGGAATCATAAGGGCATACTGAAATCTCTTTTGCAACATAAGAGGGGGGGTGGAGGAGGTTCTATGGCCACTTCCCAGGAAAGGAGCAATGATGTGCATTCCAGATTGTAGCTTCAAACTCCAATCCTATAGCTCTTAACTTGGAAAAAAAGCATCCCTGAATTCAGTCAAACTTATTTCTATAGACATGCACAGAATTGTACTGTTAGTCATGAAAGAATGTAAGAATATTGTAAATAATACAAAAACTAAGTTGGAACTTCAGTCCTACCTTTTACTATGTATTTTGCCATTCTAAATAAATAGAGGCTAGCTATAAATACATAAGTACTTCATACATGCTCAGAAATATGCTATCATTTTATTTGAATATTATATCAATAAAATGTGTATTCTAGGACTGGATTCTAGAGCAACATTGTGATAAGAGCACAATTCTGAATAGCAAATCTTAATTGGAAATTGATTTTCAATTTTAATTTTAAAAGAAATTTTTACTGCAGTTTCACTGTTGTTGATTTCAGAAGGGCATTCGTTGCAGATTATCAAACCACAACAGCCTACAAGATTCTTTTATGGAAATTTCCATTAAAAGTTTATGCTTTCAGTCTCATACCTGAATCAAAATGGTAAAGAGATGTTTGTCCTCTGGAGGGCTACCTTTGGACCCTGGATATTCCCAGTCCAGATCCAGACCATCAAATCCATGCTTATGGAGAAAAGATATAACTGATGAGATGAATGTCTGGCGATTTGCTGAAGATGATACCATTGTAGTAAATCTAGAAGACATATATTATTTTTGGACAGCATAATTTTCAATGTTCATTGGCATGGACCTCTCTTTTATTTCCACAGAACATCATGAACCATAGTTAGAAATTGGCAAGATCCAGCACTTAACCATCTTAATAAATAAAAATTGAAAATGCTCCATTTGCTTCCAAGTTCAGTCAAATATTTTCAGAGTTTGTAGGGAAAACTACATGTACCAATTTACAGTTTAAATTGGCAAACTTCTATTTTATTAAAAAATCATATGAAAACCTCAGCTGATCAGAGCCTTGATGGTCAATGGAGATCAATATTCATAGGTTTTCTCATTGATGACTGTGTTGTATAGAACTTTGTAATTCAGAATGGAAAAGAAGTATTTGAGAAGGAAGAAAATTTCAAGAAAAGGAAGATGCATGGTCTAATCTCATGGATAATGCAGGGATAAGGTTAGGAATATATTAAAATACAGTTGTGCAGTTTGTTTTACATGTATGAGAAGAATGCTGTTACTGTTCCCTGTTACAAAACAAATGTCAGAAGAGCAAATACTATAGGATGGTGGATTGATTGTTAAGTGTGATGTAAGTGGTGTTTCACAGAATTCTGACAGAAATAATAGAAGAGTGACAATGAACAAAATTTGGAAAGAACAGGGTAGTTTTCTGCTAGATAAGAATTGTGTGCTCTAGATCTTTGTTCTTTAGCAGTTCATTAAAAGTGATGATGAGTATTCATGTATTACATGTATGAATTTGAAGAACTGAGACGTATTCTCCAAGTCTGAAGGTTCTTCTCATGGCTTCATCAAAGTATTATCCACCAGTTTTGGTAAGAAGGTGAATTTTGATAAATGGCTAGATTACCAAGTTTCATGAAAATATTTTGACGATGCTTCTAAGACAGCCTGACAAACACTTGATATCATTTGGGCTCTTTTGCAACATAGAATCAGTGCTATCTTGGAACAGCATTGTGTTCAAAAACATAGTAAATAACAGCAGAGAAATGAGGAGAGCTTTGTCATGCAAGAATAAACAAATAGGTATTTCTCTCCTTCTTTACCATCTACCACCAACATTGCCACACAAATAAACTAATCCACATCTCTGAGTTGATGATTGGAAAATAATGTTCAGGGATTGGAGTGGAGGAGATATGGCCAATGAAAGCCAGGCTGATCACACTCAGTAGAGACCACCCAACTGAGATTGGAAAGTAAAGTGTAAAGCATATGAGATTATATCCTTGGTAAATCCATGCTGGGATAGGGGAAAAGCATAAAGACTAGTATGATAAAGGCATGTAAGTCTGATTCAAGCATGGACTGGGAAACATACTAAGGCAGCAGGGGTGGGGGAGTTATCCCAGCATTTTTATACTGTAATTATAACCAAGTAAGAAAAAAAATCTTACTCACTTTTCTCTATCATGCCTTAAATGTCACATTACAAATCACCAATAAAGCAATGTAACATGAAGATAGGGGTAATGTTGCAGGAAAGGAGGAGTTAACATGTAGATTTACTGCTGTTTCCAAAACTAAGCTTGGCCAAGACAAAACTGTCTTTCTGTCAGATTTTTCAGCTTGTTTTGTTTGTTTCCACCAGTGAAAACAGTGGTAGAAAATTAGTAGTAGAAAATTAGCTGTGAAGCCTTCAGGTTGAAGAGCAAGATCCAAACTTAATAGGAGAAATGGGGAAATTGAGATAGTTTAGAAGTGTTTGCTTGACTTCCCCATAGAACTTTCTGTGTATGTAAATATGGTTTCCATCACCTTTTTGCCAGCAGAATTTCCTCCCACCTGCAGAGATGGGATCTCCATCCCTTTCTATCTCCTTTAGACCAGATTAAAAATCAGATTATTACAAATATATGGCCTCTTTCAGTGAAAAAAATTAGGAGAAAAGGCTTACTTTTGGTTATTAAAGGTTCCCCCTCCAACAGCCAGCAATGTGAGTAAATTGTTATTTCTGGAAAGCAAGAATAATAACGTAAACATTCTGTGTATATTGACAATCAACAATAATACATGTCTTGAAAAATTATCCCAAAATTTCCATCAACTGTTTCCTTGTATATGTGTACCACAAGCTAATAGCCTTTGAGCCGTAGTTATGTAGTAGTTAGAATGCAGTAATGCAGGCTACTTCTGCTGACTTCCAGCTGCCTGCAGTTTGCAGTTCAATTCTCGCCAGCTCAAAGTTGACTCAGCCTTCCATCCTTCCAAGGTCGGTAAAATAAGGACTCAGATTGTTGGGGGCAGAATACTGACTCTGTAAACCTCTTAGAGGACTGTAAAGCACTGTGAAGTCTAAGTGCTACTGGTATTGCTTTGAAGAAAACTTTGTGCCAAGGGTTTATTGACACTAGCTATTAAAGAAACCATACATGATAGACCAGAATATAAAAGGCTTTTACATTCTTGGCTTCTCTGGCAGTTCCAATAGTGATAGAGAACACCATTTCTCCTTTCTCCTGGATATTTCCAATATAATTTGGATTTCTCAAACAAATCTAAAAACTCAAGGCTTACGCTAGTATTATTTTTGTTAGATTATGATTTACTATGATTCTTTAAATTATTATTTTCTTCTAGATGAAAAACTTGGGTCTATCTATCTCATACTCAACAAGTGTAACCCTCTGGCTGGCTGTTTATGTTTGAAACAGGTTAAAGATATATTCATAACTAACATTTGCATTTTCCTAATGGTAAAAGAGAGAAAGAGAACCGAGAACCACTGGCTTTTAAACTAAGACATTCCATTTTATGGGATATATATATATATATATATACTAGGAATATATATGTAAAAAAAGAGTTGTTTTCATATATTGGTTTGATCCCTAGGAAATATATCCACTCCAAGCAATATCCAATGTTCCTTCATCCATAAAATATACAATTGGTTTGTGTAAAGTTGATTGTGAATCATCTTGCTTCAAAATGGGATCCCTAAAGGTATATCAAAAGAACCTGGCTAAGCTAGGAAGAACACAAAACTATAGAGAAAGCTCTATAATATCCTTAAAATAATTTGAAAAACGAAGAAAAATACCCATACTCTCAGAATTGAGAAGGGGAAAGGGATGTCATTAGAATAGAATAGAATAGAATAGAATAGAATAGAATAGAATAGAATAGAATAGAATAGAATAGAATAGAATAGAATAGAACAGAACAGAACAGAACAGAACAGAACAGAACAGAATTCTTTATTGGCCAAGTGTGATTGGACACACAAGGAATTTGTCTTGGTGCAAATGCTCTCAGTGTACATAAAATAAAAGATACATTTGTCAAGAGTCAATCATAAGGTACAACACTTAATAATAATCATAGGTACAATAAGCAATCAAATCATACTAGGAAACAGTCAATATAAATCGTGAGGATACAAGCGACAAAGTTACAGTCATTGAGTCACAAGTAGGAGGGGATGGGTGATAAGGAATGATGAGAAGATAGTAATAGTAGTGCAGACTTTGTAAATACTTGAACAATGTTGAGGGAATTATTTGTTTAGCAGAGTGATGGCGTTCAGGAAAAAACTGTCCTTCTGTCTGGTTGTTCTGGTGTGCATTGTTTTGAGGGTAGGAGTTGAAACAGTTTATGTCTGGGATGTGAGGGGTCTGTAAATATTTTCACAGCCCTCTTTTTGACTCATGCAGTATACTGGTCCTCGATTGAAGGCAGGTTGGTAATAATAGTTTTTTCTGCAGTCCTAATTACTCTTTGAAGTCTGTGTCTGTCTTGTTCGGTTGCAGAACCAAACCAGACAGTTATAGAGGTGCAGATGACAGACTAAATAATTCCTCTGTATACATGACATAGCCTGCCCTGCCTACTTCATATTTGTCCTAGGCACTGGGATTATAACCATTTGGCAATATTAATAATAACTAAGTATCCACAACATATAATTTAAGTGATGATCCATAAGGTCTGAATTAAGCATCTTTTTTCTGTTTTACCTGGTTTTGGTGCTATCATCTAATTGATAACGGCAATATTATTGTTTCACAAATATATTTCTTCAGAAAATTACTTGCCTTTCCTTTAGGGCATTGAGTTTTCTGTAAAGTGTTTCATCATTCCATTCTCTAGTTGTAATTTGATTGTTGTCCATATCCGCAAAAGCAAAAATCAAGTGGGTGCACAGAAATGGATCTATGTTATCTGGGGTGAATGTGGCTGGTTCTTTCCTATACTGAGCCCAGTTGGTGACATAACAAACAAGTTTGTAGGTAGAACCTGAAAAGAGATATTACAAATGGCTAAAACTGCATGCAGTTTATCTTCACCATAACACTTGACTTCTTCCCAGATGGAAAAAAACAATTCCACTGTATTTAGAATAGTGGAAAATGGAAAACTATAAAAAATGTAAAGTGTGCACATATGTACATTTAACCTTTGAAAGCAGTACTGACTCATTTATACGATTAAATTGAGTCAAAGTAAGAGGTTTCTGAAATAATGGATTCTTCCAAGTGGCTTGTTGTATGAAACAGTGACATTTTAAGTTAAGTGACTTTTTTCATAAATGAGACATTAGCAACTTCAGCTAAGAATCAGGAATATTTTGGTAAAAGTAGGAACATTACAGGGAAGGCAGATGTCACAAGCTTCAATATCGCTATGCATTCTTTATTTCTGGACCTCAGGAACCAATTGTCTCAGTCCTTTTCATTATAACCCATTTTTTATTATTCTTTGCACTGCCTGTTGACATAGCTCAAAGTATCCAGAAAAACTCTATATAATGACTCAGTCATGCATGTGAACTTGTTCCATCATCTATCTTCTCTGGCAATAATAAACAAAAAACAAAAAAATAGAGTATATGATAACAGAATAGCATTTTTTTATTCCTTCTAGAACAGGGCTATAAAATTGCTAGCCCATGGACCAGATATGTCATGTGTTGGCCACGCCCATACCAGGTTTAGCAAAGGGGGGGGGATCCCGATGCATCACGTGACACTGCTGTGACGTGAGTTTTTTACCGCTACTAGAATAACCAGTAGGAGTATATAGACACTAGTCAACATTTATATACTATTTATTAAGGATTTTTGCTCTAAATTATGTATAAGGCAACTGATAAAATATTGTAGTTATTCAAGTCTTAATTATACGAGGGGAAAAATTATTCTCCTGAAAGAATTTGCCTGCTAAAGTTCCTTGCCTACATATTTTAAAACAAATATGGGAGGGAAAAAAACTCTGAAAATTTCACCCAATGGGATAAAACTCAGAAACTAAAACTTGACCTGTCTAAGGTAATGAAATTGTCAAGGGAAGAACTAACCGCTGAATTTAAAATTCTGTCAGCAAGTTGGTTTTGAGGGAAATCTGAATATATGCAGTAGCTACAGAATGGGGGGAGAACATCATCAAGAGTTTTTCAGAAGTTACCGACTTCTGAAAAAAGAAATCAGTCAGGATCAGGAGACCATTGTTAAAACCATTGTAGTTTGGGGGAAAGCAGAGTTTCAACATAATAAATTAGTCCAAATAGAAGATTGCCTTCTGTACTCCTCTTAATGCTGATTAGTGTCTATACTTCCTCCTGTAAGTTTGCTCTATTAGAGACTTGCATGAATGCTATGTTCCTTTAGAATATAACATAAAAGAATCATGTAATTATGTGATCCAAGGAGAACTGGAAAATCCATAGTTAAGGAGGCAAATTTGGTCTATGTTTTAAATAGGGATTCTAATTAATTTCAATCTCTCTTGCTCTCACATAGAAACAGTATTTAAGAAAGTATACGCAGGCTTAACTCTAGGTGTGCTTTATTTCTAAAACATTCACTACTTTTACTGTATCTTTTTAAATTCTGCTTCTGGTCATGCTAAGACAGGCTGCTTAAGATTTTTTGAACCGATCTCCTCAGCTAACAAATACAAGTAAAAGAGTCCTACCAAGCTGCAGATTCAGCAGAACAATGAAACCTGTAAAGCAAAAATGCTCAACATCAGGAATAGATAAGAGGTTACAATAGACATCATGTATTATTTACTTCCTAAACTGTAGACAGATGATCAAATGAGTCCATAAAACATGACAAAATAAATATCTGAGATCAACTAAATTCAACAATAAATTGCTCATCATCTTTAAAACTACCGGTATAGTTTTAATGTCCAGGTTTGTAAAAAAAAACATTCATTTCTAGCACTATTTTGCTTATTTGTAATAAGGCTGGTGCCTACTTCCCACTTGCCCATGCACAAGGGTGGGCACTTCCAACAGTTTGGGAGGAAACAGGAATGATTGGCTGCATCCTCAGCCCTTCCCTACCACAACTTTCTGGATCTGGGCGCACTTCGCACAGTCACTTCCGCCCTCGTCATCTCCCGCCTGGATTATTGCAATGCTCTCTACATGGGGCTCCCCTTGAAGAGTCTCCGGAGGCTGCAGTTAGTCCAGAATGCAGCCGCGCGGGTGATTGTGGGTGCTCCTCGGAGCTCCCATGTTACACCGCTTCTCCGCAGGCTGCACTGGCTTCCTGTGGCCTTCTGGATTCGATTCAAGGTAGTACTGACAGTATTTAAAGTGCTTCATGGCTCGGGACCTGGGTACTTACGGGACCGCCTGCTGCCATCATCAACCTCCCGCCGCCCAGTACGCTCCCACAGGGTTGCCCTCCTTGGGGTACCGCCGCCTGGCCGTTGTCGGTTGACGGCCCCGAGGGTTCGGGCTTTCTCTGTGGGAGCCCCCTCCCTATGGAATGATCTCCCCCCGGAGATACGGGCTATGACGGATATTCTGACCTTCCGGCGCGCAGTGAAAATCCTATTTTTTAAACAGGCTGGCCTGGCCCAGTAACTGTATTTTGGTTTTAACTTAATTTTAATTGGGGTTTTATTAGCTTTTAACTTTTAACTGAATTCTTGGGATAGACAGCCGCATCAATTTGGTTTAATTTATTTTAATTGTATTTATTGGGTATTTATTGTATGTTTTTAGTAGGCTGTACACCACCCCGAGTCCCTTTTTGGGAGAGGGAGCGGTATAAAAGTTTAATTAAATAAATTAAATAAATAAATAAATAAACCTGAGTTTTCTGGCTCTGCGTCAATAGTGGTTTTTTCCTCTATTCTGGAAGGAGCAAGGCAGTCTACACTCTGTCTCCTGTCCATCATTCCATCCTACATAGATGACTTTGCTTCAGTTTGGTATGTGCTCTGATGGGCCAGGCCCCCTTTCATGCATCTCCTGTCTCTGCCTTCAAGGGCCATTTTATCCAGGTTAACTGGGGATGCCTATTGTGAAAGGCTGGATCTTTGATATGGGTTTTGTTTCTTTTTTTAAATACAGTCTCTGGTGGAACTGTGAAAACCTGGCCTTCCTTTTAACTATTTGAAGCTTGACACGGTTTTGCCACATTTGCCTTAAAAAAAGAAAGATTGATGTTCTTATGCTGCTCTACTCTAAAGTGGTTGCAAGTGGTAGAAAGCACTGTAAAATGCTTGTTTTGTCTTCAGAAGTTTTGCTCACAAAAAAAAAAAAGCAAATCCCGCTTGATTTTTCTATCATCCAAGGAAAAAGAAGCGGGGAAATTATCAATCAAGGATCATGTTGACTGTGACAGACCATCTGGCCAGCACTGTAGCCAAAAAAGAGGAAGAGTTAAAATCCAGAAAGGGGTTCCTTAAATTGGCTTTCTTTCTAGCTAATTTACACAGTAAGACAAGTAGGCAAAGGCTACAGCACAGAAAAACCAATAAATATACATGTTTACTCACCGGCCCAAAGTTTTGGATTCCCCATTTGGACACCTGCACCTAACCAATCAGATGCATACAGATAAGACAAATAATTACAGAGATGCTTCTGCACTTTCTTAAAAGTTAAGTCCATAATCTTGAATATTAATCCAATTAATGCTTTACTTTTAATGTCTTATTTTAGTTGCAATTACTGATTTAGAAAAAGCCAAAATTTAATAAAATTGTTCATTCCATCCTATTCAAATTAACAAGTTTTAATGCAGTTGACATTGTAAGTCATCTCTGCATTCAGCATAATAATCAATGTGCAACAGAAAAACCTAAACACTCAAAATCCATTTAAATAATTCTTCACATACCTATTAGCTTGAGGAAATCTTTGCAACTGAAACAGCCTGATCGTCTCTGTTATGCTTCTGCTCATCTGCAAAGTTCTGGAAAGGAAGGAACTTCTCCTATCTCCAGCCTCTGCAGAAATCACTTTGTCATTCTCCACACCCAGATTGTTGGGTGTGTTTTTTTTAACTTTCAAGAGTTCTTTATGTCCCTATTAAGTAAACACAAGTCAAGCAGGAAGTCAAGCAGACCTAGAGAAACCTAGACATGTATCAATTTGACCTCAATACATGAAAAAAGCACTTAGAAAGAAACAAAGGATTACTGAAAGCCAGCTTGTGTTTGTTAAAAACAAGTCATGTAAACCCAATCTAAACTGCTCTTTTTTTTAGAAAATAAACCAAGTAAATGCTATGGATAACACATATCTAGGCTTGGGTTAAACATTGGATTATGTTCCTTCAGAAAGTGGAGCTATATGGAATGGACTGCCAGATTATTTCATAGTTGGATTAATGACTATATGCAACACATGGTGCTTAATGGATGTACCTGGGGAAATATACATTATGCTTCTGTTTTTAGAGCAAATATACTTCAATATTTTTATAAATAACTTAGATAATGTCATAAAAAGAGATATCAGCAAATTTGCAGATGATACAGTGCTGGGGGTTAGCATTGCTAACACTTCAGAAGACAAAGTCAAGATTCAAAGGGATCTTGATAGACTTGAATATTGGGCTGAATTCAACAAGTGTTCGGTAGTGACAAATGTAAGGTTTTATACCTAAGTTGATAGTACTTTTGAGAAATATCTGAGAATCCTGATAGGCCACAAATTAAGCATGAGCCAACAGTATGCTACAGCTGCCAAAACAGCCAATGCAGTCTTGGACTACATCAAAAAGAGCTAACATGGAGATGACAGGAAGTGATAAGTTTTACTCTAAATTGCACTGGTCAGTTTGCATCTCCACCTAGAATCCTGTATTTTGGATATCACAATATAGAAGAAGGATGCTGAAGAAGTGGAAAGATTACAGAGAAGAATAAAGTTGATGAAGGGCTTGGAAGTTAAATCCTATGAAGAACAAAAGTTAAAGGAACTTGGTATGTAAAGCTTAAAGGGAAGGCTAAAAGGGAGAAAGGTAACAGTCTTTCAGTATTTTAAAGGTGGTGACAGGGAAGATGGTGTGGATTTATTCTCTGTAGAGGTCAAGGGTGAGATAAGAATAAATAAGTGGAAATTTTACACAGAGAGATTCAAACTCAGAATGAGGAATTTTCTTGTTTTCAAACTGTTGAACAAGAAGTTTGAACAAGATAATCTAAGAATTCCTATCCTAGATTTGATGTTACATTTTATGGTCCCTTCCAACCCTCTGATTCTGTGATTCTAAGCAGAAAATATCTATGAATAGTGTTGCTTCGAAACAACATGGGCGGCAAACATTTAACATATACAAACAAACAAGATGAAAGGTATAATTTGAAGATCTTAGCAGAAACAATATTTTCATAGAATATGCAGACATGAACTTAAACAAAACAAAAAATCTAGAAACAAAACCAAAAAGAAAAAGGAGGGGAGGGGAAAGAATGTGTAATAGTCTTTTACCTTGGGAGTTCAAAATATTGATGAAGGTAATAGAGAAAGACATGGATAATCAACATTTACTATATCCGTAATGATATTTTGATAATGAAACAATCTGTCAGGGAAAATCTGTGTATGGTGCTCAAATAGGGCTAAACCTATTATCCATTATGGGATTTGTTTTTCCTTGTAAAATTTCCTCCAATGATAATTGTGCTCGCATGTTCTGGTGTTTCACAATAACAGCTTCTAACCACAATATAGCTCCTAAATATAGCAAATGAATCATTTTTCATGCAAGTTTTTATCTGTTCTGGAAAATGTAAACAATAGTCATGCTACATCACTTACCTGTTGTATTGTACTATGGAACGTGTTTCTTTGGCTTTGTCCTTACCCCAAGTAATTTCTGGGTTTGTCCCCAGAATGAACTGTAAACTCAGAATGATAGGTAATGCAGTGTCTACCAAATTACATGTCCAGAAAGATTGGAGCAATGCACTGAATACACAAGAAAGAAGAAAGACTTCAGTCACATGGTGATAGATGCTATTTTGCTTTTGTTTTTAAATAGGACATATTCAAGAGTAGCATTTTTTAATAAGCACCATCAAATGTTTTATTGTTCTATATAGTTGTTCTGAGATTAAGCTAAATGTATGGGCTTATTACGAAGAAACTGAAAACTCCTGTAATCAACACTAAGAGCCAGATTCCTTTCTTGCAACTAAAATCAATTGTAGTGGACTTCTTTCAGGAAGGAAAAGTATATAACTAGTAATCACATGGGAGAAGAATGAAGCACATTCATTTCAGCTGCTGGTGGATCAGGTATAAACCATCAATTGGCTAGAGTGCACAGTGTTTTCCAGCAGAATAGCAGCCAAGGCATAAATCTTGTTCAATGAATGCTCAAAGAGCTGCTTTTGATTGCAAAGATTATATAGGCAGTACGTGGCTCAACAATAGTAACTCTCAGAGGGATCTAGGTGTCCTAATGGCACATCATTTATGCATGAGCCAGCAGTGTGCTGAAGCTGCCAAAAGAAGCCAATCTAGTCTAATCTGCATGAACAGAGGAATAGCATCAAGGTCATGACAAGTATTAGTACTACTCTATACTGCACGAGTGAGATTTGTCTGGTTCTGATCATCATGATACAAAAAAAAGACGCTGAGACTTTAGAAAGACTGCAGAGAAGAGCAACAAGGTGATAAGAGGTCTGAAGATTAAATTGTATCCTGAACGGTTGTACAGGTATCAAGTTCGCAGCGTTGCGGCGTCATGTGATGTATCATTTTCCCCCTTCATGGAGCTGGGGTGGGTGTGGCCTGCTTGTGACGCATCCCGCCTGCAGGCCACCAGTTTGACACCCCTGGAAGGGAACTAGGTATGTTTAGTCTAATGAAGAGGATTAGGGGTGACATGATAGCTGTCTTCCGATACTTGAGGGGCTGTCACAGAGATGGGGGGGTTCACTTATTCTCAAAGCACCAGATGGCAGGACAGGAAGTAACAGGTGGAAGCTCATAAGAGAGTTCCTGACAGTGAGAACAATTAATCAATGGAACAACTTGCCTCCCAGCATTGTGCTTGCTCCATTACTGGAAACTTTTAAGAAAAGATTGAATATCGATTTTTCCAGAATGGTATAAGGACTCTTGCCTTAGGTGGGTGGATGGCCTAGAAAACCTCCAGGGTCTATGATTCTATTATCTCTTGTTGCCATTAGATGACCTTTCAAACACCTGACCTGTTTCTGCGTAAATGGTAGTAGATAAAGGAGCTTCTTTCTTCATTTCTTTCACTTCCTGCAAAGCAAAAGCGGTTATTGTTCTCAGGCCTGGATACTGGCCTTCTGTAAACAGAAATGCACCCAATATTTCACATTTAGTATAATCTCAAGAAAACATTGCTGTGTGAAGAGTAACATATTATATAATGATACTTGACCTAAATGGGCTTAGTTGCATCATGTACTAAGTTGAGCAAGATTTTACCATCCTCCATAACCCTGCCTAATTAACAGGACCAAAGTGAAGTATGCAAATGAAACAAAATATGATGCACACATATGCAAATATTTAATATGTTTTGGTACAGAACTAAATTACTTAGTACAAAATTGCAATTTGTTGTTTTTGTGCATATTTTATTTTTTCAGGTTGCCAGCTCTCAAAGGATATGTGGGAATCACAAGGATAAGAGGTGCCATTCAAATCAAATACGGCACTCAGGAGGCAATAGTGGTCAAGAAAAATGCATGGCGGACAGAGGGGTGTGTGAGAGGTGTTGCACCAGTTGGAAATGCTACAACAGGGGATGGCGTGGGTTAGGAAGATTGACTGGGGATGCTTGGGATTCTGCAAGAGGTGCTGTACACATTAAGAGATAGCATTTGGGGCAATTCAAGTGCTAAAGGGGCTGCATGGGTCAGGAAGAGTGCACCAGAGGGGTAACGCAGGCCAGGAAGAATCATGGAGGCGGGAAGGTTGCATGGGGGTGCCTAAGAGATGCCATACGAGTCAAAGTACATGGGAGCACAACATGGGTCAGGGTGCGCAGACAAGCACAAGAGATGTATGTATCAGGGAGGGTGAGGAGGGGACAGTGAAGATCAAGGAAAGTGTGCTGGGGATTCCTTCCTCTTTATTTCGCCCTTCTTTCCCTTTCCTTTCCAGCAGGCACATTGGGTGGGGGAGGGAGCAAGAGATTGCAAAACTGGCTTGGAAATTATCATGGAAAGCTGAAAATGAAAATCACGTGAACTCCAACAGCAGCCAATAACATGAAGAATCCACAACTTCCCTGAATTTCATTCCTTTTGGGACCTGTGGGTCCTGGATTTTGGACACATTCTGCATCTGAGGTGATTCAAATATTGCTGCCTTATAATGCACTATTTTGGACACTTAAAGGTCATGAGAGTTTTAGTATATTGCGTAGATAACTGTTAGAATTCACATTTGCAGTATACGAATATACTGCAAACAACATGCAACAGTTGTGAATCTGGTTAAGAACATTTCCCAAATGATTCACTGCAACTTGTCTTACATTGGACAATCTGCAATTCACATTATATCTGAAGATTAACAAGTCTTTTCTACCAGCTGTAATTAAAGATTAGTATTAATCTGAGTTTTCACAGGTTTGGAACAGAAAACAATTCAAACAAAGACAAGCAAAGATCACTTCAGACAGATTAGAACAAACCACAGCAAAGATAATCTTCTAAAGTAAACAATAGATAGTGCAATTCAGCTTTGCCTCTAAAATGGAATATTTTGGAAGTTAAAAGCATGAGCAGAGATGGGTTGCTTTAGGCTATATTGCTATTCTTGTTTCTCCTTTCAGATTCAATTGATCTGACATTTTACTCTTTATTCTTCTGTTCAACCAGAAACTAGAGATATTTTTTCCAACTCAATCAAGAACTTAATATTCGTGTGTGTGTGTGTATTATACACACACACATATATTATACACACACACACACAAAATATGTACACTGTATCTAAACCAGCAGTTGCCACGGCCCATTGGTGGGCCATGAGAAAATTTTGATGGGCCGCAAAGAAATCTTACCTCCAGAGCATACCTCCCAAAGCTATTAATCCAGGCTGCGCAGAAACACAAGGCTGTATCGCCCACATGGCCCGCGAGAACCCTCCCTGCCCACTCACTCCTTACCCGGCAAACTTGTCTGCTAAATTGCTATTCTTCCTTTTTCCGACCATCATCTGTTTTGCTGTGCCGGGAGATTTAGATTAGTTAGGAAGCAGGAAATGGTTGGATTTCTTGCTTTTTAGCAAGATCTTTAGATCTTTGGCTCTGCTTTTAAGCACAGCCGAACCTCCCTTAGGACTGAAGTTTCTATTATTCAGTACAGACTGACACAAGAAAATTTGAGACTGAGCTAGCCGATGGCAGATAGATAGATCTCTGAATGAATCTGTGATTCTGTGAGCAGCTCAAATCTGCCTGTCTGCCTTGCCTGATTTTGGGTAAAAGTTGCTCTTCTTTTATAAAAAATTCAATATTTATATAAATATTTATAATATTTACATACAAGCCATGCCCAGCCAGTCACATGACTACCAAACCACACCCACAAATTAGGCCATGCCCACAGAACCAGTCAGTGGTCCCTAGAATTTAAAATTATGAGTTTGGTGGTCCCTGAGGCCCAAAAGGTTGGCGACCCTGATCTAAACAACTTTCTCTGATCAAATAAGAGTAAATGGAATGTAGTAGCCTTTGTTGATTCAAAACAATTTTTTCTCTCCAGCATTTCATTTTGTTTTTAATTTTTCTTGATAGTTTAAATGTATAGAAGATTATTTTATTTTTGAGAGCAAATACAAAAACACACGTGGTCAGTAGAATCTAAATTTCTTTACTGAGATTTTAATCAATGTCTCCACCTTACAACCAACCACAGTGCTGAAAAATCAGAGCACTAAGAGAAAACAGAATAAGGAATGGTCCCTTCTTTTCAGAGGTAAAACATGCTTTGAAGAACATTGCAATATAATGATAGAAGTCAGGATATTTTCTTTCACTAAGTGTACATCTTGCATTTCAATCAGAGAAATAGCAGAAAATCCCAATGGGCCACATCAGCCAGTGAAAGCAAGTAACAGAGCTTTTCTATATACTTCTTTAAATGTAAAGGCTAAAACTGAAACCCTAAAATTCCCAGACAGCAAGTACCAATTGCTGGAAAATCAAAGCTTTTCAACAAAATACAGCTGCTGCCATTTTAGAATGAAGGGAAAACGTATCTGCTGTAGCTCTACTTCTTTTGTCCCGTATAGAAAAGGAATTTTCTGAAAGACATTTTTAAAAAGATATTTCTGATTTAACAAATGAGATAGCAAATGGGATTCCTGAAACTTCAGTTTTGTATGTGCACCTTGTTTTATAGAGAAATACTGGAAATAAGAGATGGATACAAAATAATTCTACTGACAAATTACAGAAAATACAAACTTACAAAACTCAGCATCAAAACAAAATACTCTGGGCTGTATGAAGCCAGACAGAAGAGTTACAGCCAATGTGCTGAACTATAAATGCACTTGCAGAAATTATTCTTAAACTCTGCCATTGATAAATGTACTAACAACCTTGTGTCTACACCTGGACAACTCTGTCCCTTCTTTCCTCTCCCAATAGCTCATGCTAGAGAAAGGATTAGTCCAAACCTTCCATTTCAGAGATTTCTAGATCTTGTGAAATAGTCAGCCGAGTAGTTCTAAACACCCTCGGTTTTTAAAGGCACAACAGTAGATATCCAGTTGGCACCAGAAGCCACTTCTACCCCTGGTAAATTGTATTCAACAATGTTGGATGACCTGAAACCAAAGAGCTAGAAAACAAGAAGGAATTCCAATTCTGGAATTCTGTACTTGGCAAAATGAGAGGATAAACGTCTGCAGTGCCCCAATTGATCCATTTGCAATTCTTGGAAAGAAGATTTTCCTGAGGATGAAGAGCTGCAGCAGCTATTGTAAGCTAGCAGCATCCCGTTCTTATGCAGAGACAAATTTCAGTCCACGTAATCATCAGTGCTTCTAAGGCATTCTTTCAGATTTCACCTTAAATTATCACAAATTGCTGGAGATAAAGTAAACAGCAACTGGGGAGTCCAGTATTTCCACTTGGCTCTTAATCAGGAGGGCTGTTCCGCCTATCCAGTGCCCTATCTTAACTGTGCAGAGATCACGAGAAACTGTTCCTTCTTACTTCACTCCATCAATTTGTTCACTTCACTTCTTCCTACGAATCTTGGGCTTCTTCACTGGACGAAGGTAAGGATTGTCTATCAAGTTCTCATCTCCATTTCGACTGCCAGACAGGGAGGTATTGTGCTGAAGTACTGATGCATTTTCCTTCTCGGCTCCTGAATCATCCTGGCAGATAAGACATAAAGTGAATATTATCAGATTCAAAACTGAAAAATCAGTATCCATAAGAAAAACCAAGATAGAAGAGAAACAGATATACAGGACCCCATGCAACAGGCACCCAGCCCTGGTACATCCCAGAGAACACAGGAATAATGCAGGAATAATGGAAAAAACATTCTGGAATTAAAGTAGTATAAGATTGAGCATTGATGAGGTTTGCTTTTCAGGATTAAAAGCTGCTGTTGAGGAAGAGGGAAAAATGAGATAATTTATGCCATAATCCTGTTTTGTATGTAGTTTTGAGGATATATTACTTGGAACTCTGGTGATCTGGCATTATTTTGTTTTTAAATGGATATTTTGCCACTTTAACATTTAACCAGATACTTCTGTTAATGGATGATGTTGCCACAGGCAAAGCTTCCCGGCTTCTATCCTCTTTCTCAAATAATTGAACCAGTGATCCCTATCTTGCAATGCTGTATGTTTAATTGTCCATAAGGTTGTTCTTTTTCTGGAAAACTCTGTTTAATACACCTGTTAACCCACATGTCAGATTCCTGCCAAATGAAGATGAAAGCATAACTCTCATCTATCATCAGTATAAACCTGGATCAAACTGCAGCAATATTAGACTGTTCAAATCAAAACCAAGGACATGTTTTATCTTTCTTTCTACATTTCTCTTCCCTTATACAGGTTCATTCTTCTGTAACTGCAAAAGCTGCCCCAAAGAAGAGGACTGGGAAAATTCTTTGCTGACTGGAAACTCATGCCCAGTGTCAGTAAAACGATGACTACCTGTTTCATCCCAACAACAAACTAATTACTTTCTCTCTTTTGATCCGCACTCCAAGTACCTCGGAGTAACTTTGGATCAGTCTCTCTACTATAAGAAACACCTAGAGAACATGTCCACTAAAATCAATACCAGGAATAACTTACTCCAGAAACTAAGAAGATCTAGATGGGGAGCCTCAACCTCTACTCTCAGGATATCAGCACTAGAGTTGGTCTACTCCACGGCTGAATATTGCACCCCATTTGGCTTAATAGCTGCCACACTAGCAAGATCGATGCTAGACTAAATGATATAATGAGGATCATAAGTGGGTGTATAAAATCTACTCCTACTTGCTGCTCTCCATCTTGAGCCACATAGTATCACCAGCCCTATAAGGGCAGGAAGCCTTAGTGAAGGAGTACAACAAAATTATGAGAAACTCTCTTCTTCCTGTGTACGCTGATATTCCTCATCTATCAATTGGCGGGCTTAAATCCAGGAAGCCCTCTCTGGCATTCACTCAAGCTCTCTCTGGCACTCCATTATTAGCTATCTAACAACTCTGACATCAACTCACAGTAGAAAGCCAAATGGGCTGCTGAACACCCAGATACAGGCAGTTACGTAGATGTTCCTACACAAAAGGTGCCAGGTTTTGACCTTGCACACCAGCATTGGTCAACTCTGAACAGGATCTGTACCAACATGGTGTCTGCCAGGACTTATTGCTTAAGTGGGGTCTTGTCTCTGCCCCTCAGTGTGACTATGGTGCTCCTCGACAAAATATCCATCACATTGTGTCCAAATGTCCATCAAGAGCTTACACCAGCCCAATGCCTGATTTTTTTTCAACATAGACCACCCTGTCCTTGAATGGCTGGGTGGAACTACTTTAAGTCCATGTATTTGCAATACGTTAAATAAATAAAACCAGAGAGGGATATACAGGTAATCCTTGACTTACAACAGTTCACTTAGTGACTAGTTACAACGGCACTGAAAAAAGTGACTTATGACCATTTTTCCCACTTATGACATTGCAGCATCCCCAGGGTCACATGATCAAAATTCGGATGCTTGGCAACTGACTTGTATTTATGGCTGTTGCAATGTCCCAGGGTCATGTGATCCCTTTTTGCGACCTTCTGACAAGCAAAGTAAATGGGGAAGCCAGATTAATTTAACAACCATGTTACAAATTTAAGAACTGCAGTGATTCACTTAACAAATGTGGCAAAGAAAATTGTAAAATGGGGCAAAACTCACTTAACAAATTTTTCACTTAGCAACATAAATTTTGGGCTCAGTTGTGGTCATAGGTACTTATATATACTATCTGTATTACAGAGGAAAACCATACTGCACGTGGCAGGCTTGCTCTTCTAACTTTTAAGCATTTTTTGCACCTAGGATTATGTAGCAAATTTTGACTTGATCCATAAATTTCATTTACAGGGTGGCAATTGAATACAGAATTTCCAGAAATTTAGAACTTATATTACACTGAATTAAGCAAAATGAGTTCTACCATGCTCATCTGTAGAGCGAGGTTCTCTGTGTCTGTCTGGTCATCTTGTTCAGAGGAATCAGTCTCTTCCATCTGCTGCATCTCCAATTCAGAAGGAAGCAGAGCTGTCAGGTAGGGTATTGCAAAAGGCCTCGCAGCTATCACTGAAGATAAAGAAGGAGAAATGATTTTAGAAACCAATCAGAAAAAAGTGATTTCAGATTCTTCTCTCAGATAATCAGCCTAAAATATAAGAAGCCTAGGAGGAAAGCTGGTTTTACAAAGAAAGCAGCAGATTATTTTAGATCATTTATTACCATAAAAGCTGTGAAGAGATATACTGCAACTCTGTGTGTAATGGATGTATTATTGCACATGCTCTACACAGGGCTACCCTTGAAGAGTATTTGGAAGCTACAACTAGTACAGAATACAGTGGACAGACAGTTCTGGGGGTTCCTCAGGTGATACACATGACCCTGCTGCTATTGTGTATGAGCTGAACTCACTGTCTATTTGTTTCTGGGTCCAATTCAAAGTGTTGGTCATCACCTTGAAAGCCCTTTATGGGACAGATCCAGGGTACCTCAGGAACCACCTTACTCCAATTGGACTAACCTGCTCCTCTCGTTCCAACAGAAAGGGTCTACTTTGGATTCTATCAGCCAAAGAATTTTAGCTGGCGGGATCCAGGAGAAGACTCTTTTCTGCTGTGGCCCACACCTTCTGGAATATTCTCCCATATCCCTGACTTTCCTGCCGAACAGCTTAAAAGCTTGGCTCTGCCGTTGGGCCTGAGGCCCCAATAGGGGGCTGCTACATTGGGGTGGCTGACAGCGTAGATGATTTGCATGCTAAAGACAGAGCTGGAACTAAGGTTTCCCCACTCCGGGCCCAGCACCTTCATCTTTAGACCAAACATGCTCTACTAGGCTTAGTAAACATATTAAAAAACAAAACACATCTCAAAACACACATACAAAAGAAAACCTTCCAAAAATGTTAGTCCTCACTATCTCCATCATCTCAACTACATACAGTTGTGCTCATAAGTTTACATACCTGGCAGAATTTATGATTTCTTGACCATTTTTCAGAGAATATAAATGATAACACAAAAACTTTTCTTTCACTCATAGTTAGTGGTTGGCTGAAGCCATTTATTATCAGTCAACTGTGTTTATTCTTTTTAAATCACATTGACAACAGAAACTACCCAAATGACCCTGAACAAAAGTTTATATACTCCAGTTCTTAATATGGTGTATTGCCCCCTTTAACATCAATGACAGCTTGAAGTCTTTTGGTGGTATGTGTGGATGAGGCTCTTTATCTTCTCAGATGGTAAAGCTGCCCATTCTTCCTGGCAAAAAGCCTCCAGTTCCTGTAAATTTTTGAGCTGTCTCGCATGAACTGCACATTTGAGATCTCCCCGGAGTGGCTCAATGATATTGAGGTTAGGAGACTGAGATGGCCACTCCAGAACCTTCACTTTATTCTGCTGTAGTCAATGAAAAGTCAACTTGGCCTTGTGTTTAGGATCATTGTCATGTTGGAATGTCCAAGTGCGTCCCATGCGTAGCTTCCAGGCTGATGAATGCAAGTTTTCCTCCAGTATCTTTTGATAACATACTGCATTTATCTTGCCACCAATTCTGACCAAATTTCCTGTCCCATTGTAGCTCACACATCCCCTAAACATCAGCGATCCACCTCCATGTTTCACAGTAGGAATGGTATACTTTTCATCAGAAGCCTTGTTGACTGCTCTCCAAATGTAGCATTTATCGTTGTGGCCAAAAAGCTCAATTTTGGTTTCATCACTCCAAATGACTTTGTGCCAGAAGGTTTGAGGCTTGTTTCTGTGCTGTTTTGATGTATTGTAAGCGGAATCTTTTGTGGCATTTGCGTAGTAATGGCTTTCTTCTGGCAACTCGACCGTGCAGCCCATCTTTCTTCCAGTGCCTCCTTATTGTGCATCTTGAAACAGCCACACCACATGGTTTCAGAGTCCTGTATTTCACCTGAATTTATCTGTGAGTTTTTCTTTGCATCCCGAACAATTTTCCTGGAAGTTTTGGCTGATATTTTAGTTGGTCTACCTGACCGTGGTTTGGTTTCAATAAAACCCCTCATTTTCCACTTCTTGATTAGTGTTTGAACACTGCTGATTGGCATTCTCAATTCCTTGGATATCTTTTTATATTCCTTTCCTGTTTTATACAGTTCAACTGTCTTTTCCAGCAGATCCTTTGACAATTCTTTTGCTTTCCCCATGACTCATAAGCCAGAAACGTCACTGCAGCACTGGATGAAAGATGCAAGGGTCTGTCAGGAGTCCAGGAACTCATTTAACTTTTATACACACACACTAATTACAAGCAAACAGTTCACCGGTGAGGATGGTTACCTTTAATAGCCATTCAAACCCCTTTGTGCCAACCTGTGTACATGTTATCAGGCCAAAATCACCAGGGTATGAAAACTTTTGATCAGGATCATTTGGGTAGTTTCTATTGTCATGATTTAAAAAGAGTAAACATGGTTGATTGATAATAAATGGCTTCAGCCAACCACTAACCATGAGTGAAAGAAAAGTTTTTGTGTTATCTTTCATATTCTCTGAAAAATGGCCAAGAAATCATAAGTTCTGCCAGGGTATGTAAACTTATGAGCACAACTGTATATAGATGACTTTCGGCTGCAAAAAAAGTTACCTGCCTTTGATCCTAAGCACTAAGCATCGTATTGAAACAATGTATTCTCCCCCCAATTGCAGCTTAGACACCTCTTACAAGGAAAAGTGCTGACATCATCTTTGAAAAGACTCTGTGTCTCTCCAGTTTTTGCCATAAAGCGGGTCAAAGCTCTTTCAACATCTCGTCTCTGTGAAGCAGCTTTTTCTCGTAAGATCTGATAATCCAGTACAGGCTCCCTATAGGTCTGTAGGCAAAGGGACAGAAAACAGAAATAAGGATTGTGCATTAACTTATCACATGCCTTTCTCACACTCATTTGGTGGGGGCTGGAGGGGAAGGCAAAAGAGCCAGCTAATCATGCACATCTAATGGAGAATCAAAGCTTTTTATTCATGGCATGTCTTTCAAAAATTGCAGAATTTATATTCTAGGAAACTGAAATATACTACCATACATTTAACACTGAGGGAAATTTTTTTCTGGATATAGTTCTGTTTCATTTTTTGTATTTTTAACAATATTTTATTATTGTTTATGTAAGACTTACTGGTGTTTTGATATAAGTATGAGGATCTGGAAACTCTGGAAAATGGCTAGGGATGTGAGAAGGATGAGGTTTGTTCTGTCCAGCTGTCAGGGCTTTTGGGGTCACAGGTTGATTTGTTACAGGTGCTGCAATTGAAAATGGAAATTTGATGATGACAACTTCTACCACAATGCTATCGGTCAAGCTGAAAAGAAAGATAATGCAATGGCTCTGCCAATATGACAACTTGTTCAGACAAATAGAATGAGAACATTGTTCAGGAAGCAAAATATGAAAAAGCAAAATATTTAATGCAGACCAATCCTGAAATAATACATGCTAACTAATTTGAAACCATCAAAACCATAGAAAATTCTACTTGGAACTGTCTTCCTCTTTTCCATTGATCATAAATCCAGTGGCATCATGTACTTTTTTCATGTTCTCAAGTTTAATAACAAAGAACATGGATAAGAAAAAGGATAATAAGATCTATATACAACCAGTTCATATTCAGGGCTCAACAGCGCCATTCTAAATTCCTTAATTAGCATGATCTTCTAAGCAAAGAACAAAGGTCCTCTAATGGCTGTTAAAAATGGGATTATCATTCACCTATTATCAGCTCTGAATCAGCATAAATGGACCCTCTGATTTCAATGAGAGATACTTAAAGGTCTGCCAGATGCTCCTTTAACCACTGATTTCAAGTTTGATGGTCATTAAATCTGCTTAAAACTGCAGATATATATTGTTTAAGTGTACCACAGACATTTTTAATAAAATATTAATGCAATAGCTTGAAAAGCCATATAATGTGCAATAGACATAAGTCAAGCATGCTAACCTTTCATTCTATATAAACAGCTAAGAAAGGCAATTTCAAGAAAAGCAGGCTTCCCAACAGAAAAAGGTACATAAATATTTATTTAATGTGTATGTCTGCTATAGAAATTATTCTTACTTTTGAGAATACAATAGCATATTAAAGAGAAATGAGCACAACCCTAAGTCACCTAAGCAAACTTTTGAACTAATGCATTGCATTTCTTCTTAGGAAATACATAAAAAAATAACAGCATACTGGACAACAGCTTACATACGTGCAGTGATCACCATCCGCTGGGAACGTTTAGCATATGCAGGGAGCATCTCCACATTAAAGCCTAGAATACACAAAAAGAAACAGCATTTGAGCAAGTCAGATCCAGAAAGCATTTGAAATTAATCAATTAATTAAATTCAGATGCACTAATTGGGCTGAGGGAACATACAGCAGTATTTTACTTATTTCCCTCTCTATTTCTACCACCGTATTTCCCAACTGGGAACATTCCAGCTTATGGATTAGGAGTCCCAGGATTCTTAACAATGGCTATACTAGTTGGATAATTCTGGGAACTGAAGTCAATCTACTTGGAAACTGCCCAGTTAGGAAATATTGCTCTACAGAGTTCTACCTAGGATCTGGGCCAGTAGAATAAGAATATATCCAATATATCAGTCTGTTCTGACAAGTTGATATACATCTCCTAAGAACGCAGTCAATCATATGTATAGAGTCAATAACGAAGTAAGATCTGTAAACAAAACAAAATTGAAAAGAGATTATGTTGTCTTCAGCTGCTCTGACATAGTATCTGTCAGCTATGGAATCCTTATTCATTGCTGCCACACAGCTTGAGAAAGTGGGAGGCGGGTTATGTTGAGTAGCTCTTAGTAGACAAAACAGAATTCTTTTGTTAGTTCAAGGTCAAAGAATATGGCACAGAAAGAATTGGAACTTACTTTGGGATTGGTTCATGTGATGTGATGATGAGTAAAAAGGGGATGGTTTATAGTTGGGACATTGTGGAAAGTCTGGGAAACTTTTAGTTTCGAAATTCCACAGATGTGCCAGGTGCTATTCTAATAAAAGTACTTTTGAGATTATGCTTGTCTCAGAGTTATTGATCGGAATGGATGTTCCCTGGAACGCTGAAAGTATCCATGTACACGTGATCTGCACTCAGTTCTCACTTTTATCAGATGCAGAAAAATATGTGTAAAATCTACTTCATACTGAATATAAGTATTTACATTGAATGTTATATTGCAAAATGTACATCATCTCTCCAAAACCTTATATAAACATAATTCAGCTCTTCTGCTCAGAAAAAGGAGAATAAATGGATGGACTAAAAGGGCACTTAAAGACCCAAGAATGAAGAAAGGCATCCCAAAGCTCTATAAAAGTCTCTAGTTGCTAATCTTCATGATTTGATTCAGTAAATCTAGGATTCATTTTGAAGAAATCAATTGTACATCCTATGTTCGTGATGGCGAACCTACAGCACGCATGCCACAGGAGGCACGCAGAGCCATTTGTGCCGGCACACAAGCTACAGGCAAACTTACCTCACTGGACATGTGCGTGCCTCACAGCTGATTTTTGGCCTGCAGAGGCTTTTTTCAAGCCTCTGGGAGGCCAAAAATCAGCTATGAGGCGCAGTGCAGGTAAGGGGGGCCAGGGAGGCAGCGGGGGGAGATTGTGCACACATGCACAGGGGGCATGGGGAGGCGCGCAGTGCCTTCTGGGTGCTGGCACGCAAGCGCGCCAGCACACACACACTTTTTGGCACAGGAGCCCAAAAAGATTATCCACCATTATCCTATGTAGATAAACCATATCGATAGCCACAGATACAAATCTATTCCCCATCTATAGCACAGAAACAGGAAAATATACCATCGTCTTGGCACTTACCCATTTCAACTAAGGTGACCACAATATCTGAAAGGGTTGGCTGTGTCCTTGCAGTGTGTTCACAAAAAGACTTGGCACTCCTCCCTATTTCGGAAATATCTGACAAAAGAGAGTTCACCACAGTACTTAAGTTTGAAACCTAGAGTCATTTACATGTTCAATATCAATCTAATTCAGAATTAAGAAAAAACTAAATCTCTGAAAAGCAAATTTGGTCTAGTGGTTAAGGCTAGAAAGCAGGAGACTCTAAGTTCTAATCCTACCCTTGTGGTAGCCACTGAGGTCTTCTGGATGGTGCTAGATGCTAGCAGCAGACTGCACATTTGGCTAAGGGGGCCTCTTTTATTACTGCATGATCTCATTCCCTATATTTTGGTAAAGGTGGAAAGTCCCTAACTTTCCAGACATACAGGTGATCTCATTTTATTAACATCACTACTAGTCTTAAGAATTGGTTGGGAGGCTGTACCAATGTGGATGGGAGCTTTCACCCATGTGGCATCTTTTCTCCAATCCAGATGCTGTATCTATGTTGCCTTTGTCTTCTTGTAAAAACCCTATAAATGTAATAAACACTGCCCAGGCAGTCAGACATCTTTGGACCCTGCAATGACTGGTCTTTGATTGCCACATACCCTAGCTTTAAAAGTTGGCTGGGTGGCTTTGGGTAGTCACTCTCTCTCAGTGCAACTCATATCACAAGGTTGCTGTTTGGAGAAAAATAGGAGAAGAAAATAACTCCAGTTATTTATAAATGAAAAAAGATAAAATAAAAACATAATTCTCCCCTGCTCCACTGTTTAGGTTGCCAAGCAAGAGAGAGATGAATAAAACTGCTATTTTACTCTCCTATATTATATATTATTCATAGTACTTTGTAAAATGAGTCTTTTACCATTTTGTAAGATATGTCCTTAAAGTAAATATAAAACAAGAAAGGCTGGCCAAAGAGATTTATTTTTATGTTTCAAGAATTAACAAACTGGACTTTAAAGAAAAATGGATGTTAGCATTTCCCGGGGCTTAATGGGCAAACATAAAATATGTTTCATTATAAAGTGAAAGGATTCCTAACTGTATGCACATATATGTATACATACACATACTGATATAATTTGAGCTGGATGTAACAAACTAGTTACATAATCTTACAAGCATAATCAAGATGAATATACGAAAGAATAATTCTGTATGCTGCAGTTGTGAAATGTTTCTATCATCTCAGAGATTAAATTGTATATTGAATTAAATTGAAAATTAAAAAAGCAATGATTCCATGATTTTTCATCTTCAAATAATGATAAATGGTAATAGTTCTATAAAAATAGTAGAATCAATCAAGAAGCTCCATATTTAGCAAGTCTACAACAATTAAGGTTATTAAATTGCAGAAACCATTCCTATTATTACAAATCCCAAAAATATATGCACTGAACGTTTGTAAGGAGAAGAACGAATTCCTAGTATCCATTTGCCACCAACAAACATAAATGTACACAACCAGGTACTTAAGTTTATTTGTCTGAGGGATCTATGAGGCAAAAGAACATCATAGCAATTCCTTTCTTTAAATAAGAATGTCAAGAAACTGACCACAGAATTTGAGTTTTTCAAAATACGTTTTGACAGAATAACCAACACCAGACAGAATAGGAAGATTGCTCAGTCTTGTTCTCATATGCTTTATCCGCCTTCCCACACAGAACTTGACTCTTGACGAATGTATCTTTTCTTTTATGTACACTGAAAGCATTTGCACCAAGACAAATTCCTTGTGTGTCCAATCACATCTATCCAATAAAGAATTGAATTGAATTGAATTGAATTGAATTCTATTCTATTCTATTCTATGCTCCTAGTTTGGCAAAATCACAGAAGATGTAGCCAACACTGCTGAATCCTTTCAAGACACTCCAAAATAAACAGAGCTGCAAAGAGTGGAAATGCCTATTTTGCTATTCATTCAGTTTTGGTAATTGTTTTGTCACATGCTAATGGATTCTACAGAGGAAAAATTATTTAAGCCACTATTACATAATTGAGAATACTCACAGCTCTGAAGCATCTCTGTCATGGTTTCTACAGCAGCTTTCTCAGCACTCTCAAATCCAGCCTCTGTCAACAATGAACTAACTACTACCTGGAGAGTCCGTCTTCGAGCCAGATAGTAATTATCCGCCGGGGTTGTAGAATGTTTACTACCTGATCGCTATTGAAAGAGAAACCAGGTAAAATAGAGTGGATTAAAGAAGAACACAAAAACTGCAGAAAATGACAAGGGTTAATTATTGAGTGATTTTGGTTATTAACCAAACAGTCCATATAGAAGCTGGTTCTCACCTCACACTAAAGTAACCTGTATATGATTTGCTGAACAAGACATAATAGATTAACTTGCACATAATATTAAGCCATTATGTGTGCATTTACACATCCTATTAACCCAATCTTCCTGCAAAGCCAACTATGGTTTACTGCTATGTGATTAGCAGTAAACCATAGTCTGAATAGCGAAAAATCAGTTCCTAACTAAAGTTTTGTTAGTCAGAAAGGTGCTCCCAAACAACTTCTGATGTGAAAACCCAGGCATTTTCTTCACAATCTACTTTTCAGTGACTAGAACTAAAAATTGTTTATATAATTTATATACCACTCAAATTTCAGATATTCTGATTGGTTTACATAATGTACAATTAAAAATAAAAATCAATTACAAATTATTAATGTATCATTTGGAGGTAGCTGAATCTTATTTAACCGTGAAAGATGCTCTCTCCTACTAATTCATGAACCCTGACATAAAAACAATAATATGGCTTCAATATGCATTGTTTTCCTCTTCTCATAGCAAGTCCAGGTGACCAATCACTCTAGAACAGGGGTGTCAAAGTCGATTTCATTGAGGGTCACATCAGAGTTGGGTTTGACCATGGGAGGGTGGGGAATGGAGGCATGGCTAGCTTGACATTACTCGTGTCGGGGCACCTGTGGTCCCCTGCCAGCTGAGCCCTACCAAAAGTTTGATCCCATATCTACACTATTATTTGAATTGGTTGCCATTTTCTTTTAAACATTCCCTTATTTGACTATGACACCATTAAACATTCCCAAGTATTGTGTTTTTCTTTAAATAAAATAAAAATATTGTGATTGATCTATGGGGTCTGACTCTTGGTATGCTCTGTACTTTCCTACATTCCTAAACTACTATGCAATCCCAGGAAAATTTGGGTTCTCCTCAGAATGTGCCAAAAGGGACAGCCCGCATTAAACCTGAATTTCATCTTTTTTGTACATGCATCATGAAGTTGAGCACATGTAGGAAAGGGACAGATCTTGCATTGCCATGGGGCAGCTTTCAATTTAGCAGTATTTTCGCTCAAGGAGAGATCCATCCTTAAGTTTATGAATAAAAGAACAGTTGCACATCACACCAGGTGGACAACGCTTGTGTAAAGAGCTAGTAAAATAAAAGGGGGAAAGATACACATTTGAAGTGTTGGCTTCCTAAATATGCTTGTGCTGATCTCAGATGGCGGTGTGCATGTTTGGGATGCCGTCATAGATGCCAGGCGTTTATCACGCCTTTTGCAGATACTATAAGGAAACCTACCGAGCAACTAAATTCCTTCCCTCGACTCGGAACCGTTTGAAAGTGTCTGGAGCCAATCAGAACCAAAGGATTCCGCAAATCATAAATGGTTCGCCTCTAAAGATTCTGTCAGAACAGAAACAGTTCCTTGTGCCCGGAACCTCGCGCGGTCCCAACCGAGACGCTGCGAGGTAAGCCCGAGAGGGCTACCAGATCACACGAACGCAACTTGATTAATGTACAGGATGTACCACAAAAAGAAATCCCGGAATTCTCCTTACCGTGCTAAAGGTATTAGACCCACCAGTACCCGGGTCTGCCATCTTGAATTCATAAGGATATACATGAGCATGCGCCGCTGCGCAGTGTCTTGTGGAACTTGTAGTTTCGAGACGTAGAGGGCGGGCTGAAAGTGCCTTTTAGGTTGTTTTAGGGAGTTGGGGTATGAGAACTGTTACTCTGCCTTAAAAACGCGGGATGGGAATGTGTGTAAACAAAATAAACGCGTGTAAATTAAATAAACTCAGTAATAGTAATGATCAGACTTAACTATAGTGCTGCCATAAGTCTGAAGCTAAGTGAACCGAGATGAATGTAATTATAATTGGGTATTGCCGCTCTCAGAATTCCCAGCGCACCATTCTGTGCGTTTGGTGGGCTGTACATTTAAGAAAAGCTGTGATCAGTGTCTTGAATATTTGATTTTATCCATAATTGTTATTGATAATTAGCCATTTGATTCCTGACGTATTACCTGTCAGGTAATGGGAGGAGCCGGAATAAACAGTGGTCACAATGAAACAATATCTTTGAAATACACCGTCGTGAAATGTCAGTGCAAAGCTCAAACACATTTGCGAGCTGAGGATATAAAACTTGTGCCATGTTAAATCTGATTTAATTCCAGATGAATACATTTTTTAAAAGTTATTTGCTATATTCATCTGTTACATTTAAATATTAACTATATTAAGCTACATTAGTGTTGGAAGTTAAACCCCCCTCTCCTAGAAAGATGAAATATTTTAGGATATAGTAAAAAGGCAGAATATTTCCCCTAAAAGAGAAGTAGAAACTCAGAAAGGTAGAAATTCAGTTCCCCCACTGGGCCTGGGCCAATCTATTCTACATAACAAAGATCTATCTCCTTCAGGCAGAGCCATAATAGGAGTTGCCCTTTCATTACATCATCACCCAGCAAAAGTCAACCAAGCCTGGAACACAAAAGATAACCTAAAAAGTTACCTCTGCATTTGGAAGTTTGATAACCAATCAGAACACAAGCTCAAATTCAAAGCCCAACAGAGGTCATAAAATCTAGGCACTCTCAGCATCTCTTCCCTTTTCTGCCCAGGAACCCATCCTGTCCATCATTAAACCATCTTTCCAAACAGCTTCCATGTTTCCAGTGTCTTTCTCCTCCACGCTGCTATGAGAGTCCAGCAATGGATAAGACTCCTCCCTCTGATGTCATCCAGCTGAGTCTGCCAAAGTATAAAAGCCAGCCCCTGCTGCTGGCCCCCCAGCTTTTTGACTCAGCTGGAGTGTCAAGAGCAAGTGTCTTGGAGTTTTGCTACATTACGCAGCAGTTAAATCAAATCGAAGGAAGAAAACCAGGGAAAAATCATCAGCACAGCTCCTGGGGATCCAGTGGAGCTGTGCCTTCAAGGAGAGATCCACTCTCCTTCGGCATTGAGGCTTCGGTGCTGGGGCTCCGGTCCGTTTGACTGTGAGTACTTGCTTGGACCATTCAGCTGAGCCTCCTACACAGTTCCTCTTAGCGCAGCGATCAGCGCTCCACAGCTGATATTTGGAGCACTAGTTCCAGCGCCTCTCAGCAGTGATTCCCTAAGCCACCACGATCGCACAGCACCTTTGCTGGGCCCACAGAGCAGTTTCGAGGTGTCCATTCTATCCCAGGGCCCAGAGCACGTGGCGGACGGCCATTTTGAACAGGCCTCAAAGTAGCGCAGTTAGTTCAGGCCTCACAGCTGGGAACCAGCTCACCTGGCCCACGCATTAGGACGACACATTTCAGGGGAAGCTGGCAGCGCCTCTTGTGTCAAACCTTTTTGCAGCATGGAGAGCGATCTGGCCCATTCTGACCATCCTGGCCTTGAAGAAGCCCATTGCTCCGAGGTTTCCATGAGGCCATTAAAGAAGAGAAGGCAGCGAGCCCATTCTGCTAAAAGGGAGGCTGCAGCCAAGATTAGAGCCAGGGCCTTTGCACCTTGGAAGGCCTCAAAATCCAAACTAAGAGCCGAAAAAAGAAGGCATGCTGCATTGGAGAAGCAATTTGCTAAGAACTTGGAACAGATGAGAGGGCAGAGCCAACATCCTTTCAATCAGGGGATTTGTAAGCCAGCCCAGAGGCTGTTGCCAGGGCTGGTGAAGCAGAAACAAGTTCTACCAGTCATTTACAGGCGTGGTCCGCAGGGAGAATAAATGAGTTTTCCCTCAAGACTTGAGTAGATCTGGGCCTAATTTTAGGCAGGCAGCCTGGGTTCTAAGAGCTTCCAGTCCTCAGGGTTATTTGACCCAATGTGGCCATAAGCCTAGGGCAGAAGACACCTTTACACCTACCACTACTGGCCTTCGCCCAGTGGATCCTCCCATAGGCAGCAGGCCTGATGATATTAAGGACATAGTTTCGGTGACCATTAGGCAGGGGATTGCTGAGGGGTTTCAACAACTCCTTCGCCCCTCAGGAGGAGGCCAAGGTTTATTCCCGGCCTTCTCTCAGGTAGTCCCTTCTGTCCAGAGGGGGTTTTCTAGGCCTCATGAGCATAGTTGTCCTTCCATTCATTCTAAATGAGTGGAATATGAGGACAGGAGCTATATGAATCCTTCAGAACATAGTCCATGTCAGAGGAGGAGAAGGCGGGATTAGGGATTCTAATCTGTCAGAGGCAGAAGGGTTGAGGCCTGAGCAGCCCACCTCTGCTGCTGTTTTCAGGCCATACTTGTTCAAACCTCTCCTTCAAACCTCACCACTCAATTAGGACCTGAGGAGATGGCTCCAAAACCTCAAGTGGAATCTTCTGGCCAGAGTGATTCCTTATTTTCTAAACCAATTGTCCAAGCTGAGGTACTTCCATCTTCTCTATTATTCCTAGATCTGGTGCAAGATCAGTGCACCTCTCCAGGTTTAGGGCCAGGCTCAAGGTTGACTCAGCCTTCCATCCTCTTGGGGTAGGTAAATTGAGGACCCAAGATTGTTGGGGGCAATAAGCTGACTTTGTAAAGAATGCCGCTTGGGGGGGGGGAGCAAAAAAGCCCTAGTAATAAGCAGGCATATACAATGGAATGAAGGCTATTGCCGAGCACTTAGCATGGTGCTCTAAAGACTGTAAGCCGCCCTGAGTCTCCGGAGAAGGGCGGCATATAAATGTAAATAAATAAATAAATAAAAAATGCCCCTCATCTCAAGACAGGCGTTTTTATCATGTGCGCCCTTCCTTGGCCAATGCCCTACTAGTGCCTCCAGTAGATGCCCCAGTGGTTGCCTCCTTTTCAACTTTTGGCACTTCAACGGAGCCGGAAGATGTGCTCAAAGCTGAGGACAAGAGGTCTGAACAGACCCTCAAATGAACTCATCAGACCGCAGCTTGGGTGGTCCGGGCTTCTACTGCAGCTTCCTTCTTTATGAGGTCAGCGCTGCGCTGGCAGCATCAATTGCAGGACCGTTTGCCAACCAGTGATTTCAGATCTCACCAAGACTTGAATAAGATCATTGCTGCAGCAGAATTTACAGCTGATGCCACATTAAACTCAGCAAAATTGCCTCAAGGGTGATGGCATCTCGGTGGCAGCGAGACATCTCCTGTGGCTACGCAATTGGCAGACAGACTCCCATTGCAAATGAAAGCTAGCGTCTGCCCCATGCTCAGATGAGAGGCTGTTTGGGGAGGTCCTGGAACTTTACCTGGTAGAGACCAGGGACAAAAGGTAGATCTGAAGAGATTAGATTTTCATCAGGCTCCATACTTCCGATCCTTCTCCTTTCGGCCTGAGTCCAACACTCATTTTTCTCAGGGTCAGAGGGCGTTCCCTCCTCACCAGGACCAGCAACCTGAGCGAGCAGACAGACAGCAGCAGTTTTCTGGTAGATGGCCCTTTCGAGGAGGAGGCCATTCATTCTGATGCTCCAATGACTGCCTTCCTTCCCCTCCCATTGGTGATCATCTGGCCTTCTTCGCCTTAAGATGGGAAGAGTCAACATTGGATACCTGGGTTCTCAGGACTGTGAGGTCAGGTCTCCGACTTGAGTTCCTCTCCTCCTCCCCGAAGGTTTTTGTTTGCTGTCCAATATCTTGGGACAGGTCCAGACAGGTCCTCATGGAATCGGCCATTCAACATCTGGTGGGCATAAGAGCCATATAGGAGGTTCCGGTGGATCAACTGGGACTAGGGTTCTAGTCCTGGCTCTTCATGATCCCAAAGACCTTGGAGAGCAATTCTTGACCTCAAATCTTTGAACAAGTTCATTCCCTACAAGTCTTCAAGATGCAGTCCCTCAACTCTATCCTGGAGAGCATTCGGGAGGGTGACCTCCTCTCATCCATAGACCTCACGGAGGCATACCTCCATATCCTGATCTGGCCCCTCACTTCCAGTTTCTGTGCTTCTGTTACAACAACAGGCATTACCAGAACCAGGCCCTTCTGTTCGGCCTCTCATCGGCCCCCAGAGTCTTTACCAAGGTCTTGGCAGCATTTGCAGCATCCCTTTGAGCTTTACCTGTGAGGGTCCAATGCTACCTAGACAATATCCTGATCCAGTCATCTTCAACCCAATCACGACTGTCAGACCACGATGTGGCTCCTGCAGGACCACGGATTTTCCATAAACTTCAAAAAAAGTCATCTGCTTCCTACGACCTGTCTCCTTCATCTCGGAGCGATCATTGACATGACGCTCTGCGAGTGTCAGGCTACGGAACTTCTTCCCATTCAAACAATAAGAATGAACTTCTGAGAACCGAACTTATCAAAAGGAATCCTTTATTGAGATGAGACAGTCCAGTAGGAATTCAAAGCAGCGTCTGAGATCCCTCAGGCATACAGTGATAGATAAGGGAGTTTAGAATCCCCCCCCCATCCCAATGTTTACTTAGGGAAACAAAAGCCAATATGTTAATTCCCCTCCCAGCCCCTCTGGGAGGGGATCCTTCCCTTTTTGGAAGGTTTTTTCCCATGTAGCTTTCCCAAGACGTACCTAACTTCCTCCCCCACCCCCTTTTTAGAACGGACTGTTTTTGGAGATTTCCCAGAGCACTTCATTGTGGAGTTTTATGGACCCCTCATCTCCTGGCTGTGCCTCTCAGAGGTGTTAGATTCTGGCCATCTGGCTTCTTTCCCCCCCATTGTATCATGTATGGGTGTGCATATTCGATATAAGGTTAAATATATTCAGGTTACATCAAGAAAGGATTTCTTTATCAGTTCCCCCCCCCCCTTTTCTTCTTCCTCTGAAGAAATGACAGATACACGGATCTGACATCCTGCCCTCCTTTAAAAAACAGATGGGTCTACCTGGAAAAACAAAAATCATGCGTTACATGTGCAGTTCAGGACGGTTTATCAGGGTATTGTAGGTGGAACTTTCGTAGTAATGTGGGTGCTTTTACATGTCTTTTGGCTACCCACTCATTTTCTGAGGAAGGAAGGTGTTTCCAAGCTACTAAACAGTGTGTGGATCCACGGTAAGTGCGTGAATCAAGGATGTCTTTAATTTCAAAATGTTGTTCCCCATGTATCATGATGGGGGTTGGGGGTGTGGGAAGGGGGGGTCTGAGGTTTGAAGTGATCTCCGGTTTGAGCAAGCTACAGTGAAATACTGGATGAATCTGCCTAAGAGTTTTTGGAAGATGAAGCTCTACCGTCACGGGGTTGATAATTCTGGAGATGGGGAATGGCCCAATGAATTTTGGTCCTAATTTCTTAGAAGGTTGTAATGATTTTAAGAATTTTGTGGACAAATATACACGGTCTCCAATCTTGAAAGGTTTAGGTTCACAGCGTTTTTTGTCTGCTTGAGTTTTGTAAACTGCTCTAGCTTCCCGTAGAGATAATCTTACCACTGGCCACATGGCTTGTAAATTATCCATCCACTCCTTAAGGGAGGGGATTTCAGGTTCTTTGGTGGGTAGTTCCGGCATCGGGTTGAATTCTTGGCCCATTGCTACGTGGAATGGGGTGAACCCTGTGCTACTATGGACTGAGTTATTGTATGCTACCTCTGCAAAAGGAAGAAGGTCAGTCCAATTGTCCTGCTGGTGATTAATAAAACATCTTAAATATTGTTCTAATACACAATTCACTCTCTCTGATGCTCCATCCGTATGGGGATGGTTCGAAGACGATAATCCCTGGGTGGAGCCTAATAGGTTTAAAAACGCCCGCCAAAATTTGGATGTGAACTGAACACCCCTATCTGAGATAATTCGTTGGGGGGCTCCATGAAGGCGATAAATGTGTATTAGGAACATCTTTGCCAATGATCTGGCAGTTGGGATCTTTTGGCATGGAATAAAATGAACCTGTTTGGAAAAAAGGTCAGTTACAACCCAAATGACAGTATTCCCAGCACTTTCGGGAAGTTCCACTATAAAGTCCATAGAGATCTCTTTCCAAGGAGCAGAAGGGTCTGCTACTGTTTGTAAAAGTCCAGGATATTTTCCTTGTCTTCTCTTTGCAGCAGCACAGATGGGGCAGCTCGCAACATAGTTTTCAATGTCCTTTTTGAGGGACGGCCACCAAAATTGTCTTTTGATGAGGTGCAGGGTTTTTACAAAACCAAAGTGTCCTGCTATTTTGGAGTCGTGGCAGCGTTTCATGAGTTCCATTCTCTGGCTTGCAGGGACATAAAGCTTGTTTTCTACCCAAGCCAGTCCATCTTTGAGTAAGCACATGTTTCTGTTAGCCTGGAACCAATCATCTTTAAGTAGTGCCTCCTTAAATATTGACGTCGTTGTGTCTTCAGTCAGGGATGATTTTTTTTTCTCTTGTGCCCGAGTGATTACCTTGGCTGCTAGTTGGGTCGGTTGGATCATCGGTTTTATAACTTCAATCTTTTTGCTGTTGTATTGGGGTTTTCTGGACAGTGCATCTGCTAAGAAATTCTTTCTCCCAGGAAAATATTTGAGAGTGAAATTAAAACGTTCAAAATATCGAGCCCACCTTGCTTGTTTTTCGGAGAGTTTCCGTGGATTTCTCAGAGCTTCCAGATTTTTGTGATCAGTCCATACTTCAAAGGGGATTTGGTTTCCTTCCAGGAAATGTCTCCATGTGAGCATTGCCCACCGCACAGCATATGCCTCTTTCTCCCATACGGCCCATCTTTGCTCGGTTTCCGTCAGTTTCTTAGATGTATAAGCACATGGTTGTAATTGTCCACTTTCATTCTTTTGGAGTAGGACTGCCCCAACTGCAACATCACTGGCATCTGCTTGGATGACAAAAGGTTGTTCGGGATCTGGGTGCTTAAGGACCGGTTCTGCTGCGAACAGGCGTTTGAGTTTCTCGAATGCTGCTTGGCATTCCATTGTCCAGATGAGGGGTTGCCTAGGCTTGGGTTTTCCCCCCCCCCCTTCGTTTTTAGCAAGTTTGTGATAGGGAGGGCGATGTTTGCAAAAGCTGGAATGAATTGGCGATAAAAATTTGCAAACCCCAGAAAACTTTGCAATTGTTTGCGTGTGTGGGGTGGATCCCAGTCCAATACAGCTTTCACTTTCTGTGGGTCCATCTCTATTCCCTCAGGGATATTCTGTACCCCAAATAGTCAATTTTCTCTTGGTGGAACTCACATTTGGAGAGTTTTGCATATAGTTTAGCGTCTAAGAGTTTTGTGAGGACTGCACGGAGTAGCTTGATGTGTTCTTCCATCGTTTCCGTGTAGATTAAAATATCATCAAGATAAACTAAAACCCCTTTAAATAAAAATTCATGAATTTTTGGCTGGAGCCATCTTTCTTTTCACGGAATAGCACTGGGGCAGCTATTTTTGGTCGGGCGGATTTGATGAAACCCCGTTTTAAGTTTTTATCGATAAATGCTCTGAGTTCTTTCAGTTCTCTGGGAGACATGCAGTACATTTGTGGTTTTGGGAGTTTAGCCCCTGGTAGGATTTCAATAGCGCAGTCTGTGGCTCGATGAGGAGGGAGTTCATCACAAGCTTCCTCACTAAATGCTTGGGCCAGATCCTGGTACTCATGGGGAATGTTAATGGGTTTCACAGACTGTCCTGTCATGGCTGATTCTCTGTTCTCTTCCCCATTCTTTATCCTTTCCTCTGAGTTTTTTGCAAATATTACATCTCTCTGGAATTTTATGGTTCCTGTCCTCCAATTTATTTTTGGATTCCATTTCTGTAGCCATGTGAGACCCAGAACTAGTGGCTCTTCCATCCCTGGGGCTACAATGAATGTGAGCATCTCCCTGTGTTTTCCTAGTCTTATTTTCAATGGTTCTGTGGTAAACCTGGCTGGCTCCCCCCCCCCCCGCTATGGTTCCATCTAATTGGCAGAAAGTGATGGGATTTTCCATTTCTTTCAGTTGGATTCCCAATTTATCTGCAAGGGAGGGTTTGATTAGGCATCGAGTGCATCCCGAGTCCAGCAACGCTGTAACTTCCTCCCCCTTCCCTTGGCTGGGGATAAACAGTCTCAGGGGTAGGGTGATTGGTTCAATTGGATTGCTTACCAGCGGGTCATCCTCTGGATCACTTTCGGACTGGCTCAGGTCCCCTCGGAGCGTTTGGGATTCTTCCTCAGGTTTGGGAGGGGGTCGGAATCCCACATCTACTCGGCCCCTCAGGCCATCTCCTTCCCTCGAGGACTGGATGTTGTGGGTTTCCTCCCTGATGGGTGGTCTAGCTTTCTGGCAGGAGTCTTCGAGTGGCATTCTGCTGCGCGGTGTCCCTCCTTTCCACACTTAAAGCAACCAGGCGTTCTTGGAGTCATGGTGGATTGGGGTTTGAAAACTTCCCGTTTCCCCAGGGGTGGGGATCTTTTCCAAAACTTACCAGCACGGTGCCGGTTCCGAGTCTTGTCTATCTCTGCCTCCTCTGCCATCATGTACCATTCATGCAAGAGGTTTGGGGCCCCACGGGACAGGCAGGCAGCGTATAGATCATCATTTAGTCCATCTTTGAACCAGCAGACTAAGATATCCTCTGGCCAATCTACCCGGCCGGCCAGGTCACGAAATTCCTCGGTGTATTCTGCTACCGGGCGACGACCTTGTTTCACGACTCTGATGCGGTCCCGGGCTTTTCTATCGGCAAGCGGGTCCTCGAAACAGTGGCGTAAGACCGTCATAAAGCGATCTAAGTTTCTTAATTCTGGGGCATTGACGTTGTGGAGTGTTACCATCCATCTGGCTGCCGCCCCTTCAAGAGCTAGGGTGACAATTCGCACCCGGGACCCTTGGGTTGGTAAATCCTGTCCATATTCTTGCATGTAGGTGAGCACTTGTGCCAGGAAAAATCCCAATTTCTGGGGGTCTCCATCGAATTTTACCCCCAAGGGCGGAACCTTCCTCTGTAATTGTATGTTTCTGGGTTGGCCAGGGTTAATTCCCTGATCCGGGGCGTTTAAGGGACGGGTACCTGGTGTGGCTGCTGGTTCTTCAGCTTGTCCCTCTTCCCGCTCAATCTCCACTGAATCCGGGGTGCCGGCTCGGGTTCTCTCACCTTCTGGTTCCCTCGCTCTCCTGCGTTGTCGTCTTTGTGCATCCCCCATGTCGAGGTTCTCCAGGGCTTCCCTCACTAGGCGATTGATGTACCGTCTCATTTGGTCATCGGCCGGTGGCTCCTCATCCCATTCTTCCTGATTCGATAGGGCCTCTAGCTCCAATTTCCACACGGGTTTGCAATTTCCTCGGGTGAGGGTTACTCCCCTGGTTCTTCCATTCCAGGTGTCTCTCTTTCCTACACCTATAGACCACCGGGGCTTGGTGGAGGATTCGCAGGCAGCCTCGCTGTCTTCGATGGGGCGCATCGAGTCAGTATCTGGCTGGGTAACTGTTGACGTTTCTCCCCAGCATTCGGCTCCCCCTTGCTCCTTGCTGTATTCAGACATTTTTTTCTTCTCTTGCAGGATCCCCTCGGTAGAGTGAATTGTTTAAAAAAAATTCCTCTCCGGGTTGACCTCTATTGCAGACGCTGCTTTATGTCAGGCTACGGAACTTCTTCCCATTCAAACAATAAGAATGAACTTCTGAGAACCGAACTTATCAAAAGGAATCCTTTATTGAGATGAGACAGTCCAGTAGGAATTCAAAGCAGCGTCTGAGGTCCCTCAGGCATACAGTGATAGATAAGGGAGTTTAGAATCCCCCCCCCATCCCAATGTTTACTTAGGGAAACAAAAGCCAATATGTTAATTCCCCTCCCAGCCCCTCTGGGAGGGGATCCTTCCCTTTTTGGAAGGTTTTTTCTCATGTAGCTTTCCCAAGACGTACCTAACTTCCTCCCCCACCCCCTTTTTAGAACGGACTGTTTTTGGAGATTTCCCAGAGCACTTCATTGTGGAGTTTTATGGACCCCTCATCTCCTGGCTGTGCCTCTCAGAGGTGTTAGATTCTGGCCATCTGGCTTCTTTCCCCCCCATTGTATCATGTATGGGTGTGCATATTCAATATAAGGTTAAATATATTCAGGTTACATCAAGAAAGGATTTCTTTATCAGTTCCCCCCCCCCCCTTTTTCTTCTTCCGCTGAAGAAATGACAGATACACGGATCTGACAGCAAGGTGTTTCTTTCCCCAGATCTCCAAGAGAATCTGAACGACTTGATACACCGGATTCAACAGCAGCTCACAGTTCCTCTGTCTCTTCTGTCCCAGCTCTTAGGAAAGATGATTTCCTGTATACCATGGGCCCATCTCCATGCCTGAACTCTGCAATGGTTTCTGTTGCCATTTCAACGGGAGGGAACCAGCCATTCTTCCATCAGGGTCTGAGTTCCTTCACAGGTCCTTCGTTCTTTCCAGTGGTGGCATTCCCAGGCCATCAGGAAAGGCTATTTTTTCAAGGAACTGGACAGGATCATGATCACAACAGATGCCAGTCTTTATGGCTGGGGGGCTCATCTGCAAAGCTCAGAGTCGTTGGTCCCAGGCAAACAGATCCTGCCCCATCAATCGGCTAGAACTCAAGGCTATCTTCCTGGCTTTGAGACACTTTCAGGACAAGGTGACAGGGTCCCACGTGTTGATTATGAGAGACAATGTAGCCGCCAAGGCCCATGTCAACAGACAAGGGGGGATCTGGTCCAAATCCTTGATGCAGGAAGCAAACATCTGGGGCTGTGGATGGAGAGACACCATCTGTCCCTCAGGGCAGACCATATTTCGGGGGTCGACAACACTCAGGCCAACTGGCTGAGTCGGACCAAGGTCTACCACTCCAAGTGGAGCCTTCATCCATCCCTGTTCCAAGAACTGTCCAACAGATTCGGATCCCCAGTAGTAGACCTTTTCGCCACTCCCCAGAATGTGCAGATAGGCAGATATTTCACCAGGTTTCCTACCCAGGAAGCGGAGGGGACCAATGCACTTCAGAGCAGATGGCCTCCAGGTCTCTTCTACGCCTTTCCCCCTTTTCCTATCATTCTGGCCGTACTTTGGAAGATGTTGTAGAAGAAGGTGGAGCTGGTACTTCTGGTGCCTCACTGGCCCAGACGGCCTTGGTTCACTGACCTGTTGGTTGCCCAACTGTGGAGAATCCTGGCCAACAGGATTTCCCTCAGCCAAGGGGTCATACTCCACCTGGAAGCTCAGTGGTTCCAGTTGGTCATATGGCGCTTGAATGGAAATCTCTGAAAGAGACCAATTTACTAGATAGGGTGATTTAAACTATCCAGGCATCGCGTAAGCCATCAACCAATCGCATCTATGATGCCACCTGGAGAGCCTTTTGCAGTTGGTATTCTAAAGTGGCCTGGGATCCTACATCTGCTTCAGTCCCAGATGTGCTGATGTTCCTGCAAGAAGGTCTAGATAAAGGACTCCCATCTAACACTCTCCACCGTCAGGTCGTGGCTTTGTCCTCAGTGTTGTTGTGGGATAATTTTACCTCTTTATCCCAACATCCATCAGTTCGCAGATTTTTGAAGGGAGCCTCTAATCTGCATCCCCGGTAGTTCATAGATGCCCCACTTGGGATCTCCCAAAGGTACTCCAGGCCCTGACGGGACCCCCATTTGAGCCTTTAAAATCAGTGGACCTCCCTTTTTTGACACTCAAGGTGGCCTTCTTGGTAGCCATTATGTTGGCCAGAAGGGTGTCAGAGTTGGCTCTCTCTCTCGGTGAGACAAGATTTGTGTGTCTTTCATGAGAACAGAGTATTATTACATTTAGACCCTACCTTTGTTCCAAAGATAAATTCTTGGTTCCATAGGACACAAGACATAGTCCTACCAGATTTCTGCCCTAAGCCTCAACATGATTTGGAACACAAGTGGCATACGTTGGATGTGCGAAGAGCCCTCTGTATCTATGTTAAACATACCCCTACCTTTCGCAAGACAGAAGCGATGTTCGTGTCCTTCCAACTGGCTTCCTTGGGGAGCAAGATTTCCTTATCTATGATGGGCAGATGGATCAGAGCATGTATTTCCACTGCTTACAAGACTTTATCACTTCCGGTTCCCAAGAAGCTCACTCTACTAGGAGTGCAGCAACCTCGGGAGTCTGGGCTACCCAGGTGTCCATTGAGATCTGCAGGGCAGCTACCTGGGTGTCGCCTCCTCCATTTATCTGGCACTATCATCTGGACTCCTTTGCCTCTGCAAAAGTGGCATTTGGTAGAAGGGAGCTTCAGAAGGTTCTTTCAGGGTTGGACTGAGCAGACCAGAAGATGACCCTCCCTTGGACATGCAGGCTTTGGTAAGTCCCATTGCTGGACTCTCGTAGCAGTGTGAAGGAGAATGGGTGTTGGTATATTTACCCGAGAATGCCCTTTCTATACACACTGCAAGAGAGTCCAGACCCACCCTGTGTTCATCTGGTCTTGGTTGGGGAAGGTTCCTCTTGACAGACGCACTACGTCTGTCAAGTTCCTTCGCCAAAAAAGCTGGGGGGGGGGGGGGCAGCAGCAGGGGCTGGTTTTTATACTTTGGCAGACTCAGTTGATGATATCAGAGGGAGTCTTAGCCATTGCTGGGCTCTCTCGCAGCAAAAGGGTGCTCTCTCGCAGCAAAAGGGTGCTCTCAGGTAAATATACCAATGCCCATTTTCCCCACTTGGAGCTGAACCCAGAAAGATATTTCTTCCAACAAGAGCATGTGGCTCTGGTAAAAATACAGCTTTATCCATGTATAAAGAGAACACAAGGACATTTCCACACTATCATTGTTTCTATCTCTTACTGCCTAAAAAAATGTGTATTATGTTTTCTTAAGTGTCTGCAGTCAGTCCTGTTCTTTTGAATGCTGCTTCCAAGGCTGGTTTGGCTCACAAATTTCTTTTCTTGTTTTAGTTTGTCTTGTTGATGTAGTTATTAGCATATTTATGTGTCTGGAATTATAGTTGGTTCTTGAAGTTATCATTTGTGTGTTAATACAAAATGAGCACCCAGCAAACCCCATTCTTCATCAGACTTGTTGTAATTGCCTCCCACTGGAATACCATTTGTTTTTATTTTAATTGTACACTATCTAGTTGCTTATTAAGCAAATTTGACAAATAATTGCCATTACAATATACCATGACAAAGCTTATACTAGGCTCTATACGATTACCATTTAATAACTAGTATTCTATTACAATGACATGCTTATATTTCATACTGTTCCATACTATTACTAGCATGCTTCATCATTTCTTTCTTAAGCCTGTTCTGCATTAAATCCCTTCTTTGAGATTTCTTAATGCCCACTGCACCTTGTTTGCTGGTGGCTGCAAAACTACAAAACTACAATAAAACTTGCAGTTTTATTGGCAATTCTGCCATGCTAACCCCCAGGGAAAAGTTCAAATAAGAGGGGAAAAAAGTGGCACAGGTGCCTGCAATTTTGTTAAATAGCCTGCTTTTCCACAATGTTGCATGCCAAAAATTCCAAGATCTTACAAGAGGAAGCTGCAAAGATCTCTAGCATATTTCCTCTTGAAAGAATGATCAAGGTGTCTGAAGTCTCACTAAAGCTGAAAAGCTTGAAAGTCAATGAAGAGCTGATGCTAGAACAATGCAAGATTGTGAGGAAGGTCAGTGGAAAAAGATTTCTAGAGCATATTTCATTAATGTCCTCAGGACTTTCCATGATCTGGAATCCAGTATCCAGATAATGGTTTTAAAATATTATGCAATACTCATGCCTTATTTGAGATTTTACAGAGGGGTCCAGGTAAATTTTATCCATTTATATAACTCTCTTGTATTTTCATTGCTTATGTCTTGTTTTCCAACCCACAATATTTGTTTGTATACTAGGTGTATAGCCCACCTTTTGTTTTGAATTTTGATCATAGGGTTACATATATAGCTCTTCCTTTTTTTTTTTTACCCACAATAACCTTATAAAGTTGGGCTAAGAGAGAGAGTCTGGTCCAAAATCATTCAGGGAGCTTCTGTGGTTGAGAATACAGTATAATTTGATCAGGAAAAATGAAATGCATACAGTGATATAGAATATGTGGTACCTAGTTCAACAGCAGTAACTTTAAGAAGGATGTAGTGTCCTAGTAGACCACTATTTTAAGTATGATCCAGCAGTTTGCTGCAACTGCCAGAAAAGTTAATGCTGCATCAATAGAGAGATGATGTCAAGACAATGAGAAATGATAATAGAGCTTGACACCACACTGGTGAGACCACACTTGGAATATTTCATTCTGTTCTGGTCACTGTGATTCAAAAACAATGTTGAGACCCTGAAAAGTGTGCAGAGAAGACAAACATGATAAGGGGTCTGGGAGGCTAAATCATATGACAAATAGTTGAGGGACCTATACATGTCTAACCTAAGAAAAAGATCAGTGGGGACCTGACAACTTCTAGTGTTTGAAGGACTGTTACAAAGAAGAGGGGATTGACATTGACCTATTTTCTAGAGCATCAGAGGCCAGGACAAGAAGTAATGGGTAAAACTTTGTCAAAGAGAAATACAACCTAGAAGTAGGGAGAAATTTTCTGAAAGTGAGAGAATCAATGGAATAACATGCTTCCTGGGATTATGGGTGATCCATCACTGGAGGTTTTCAAAAATAAACTTGAACCATTTGGCTGGGATGGTACAAAAGTCCTGTCCTGAGAAGGAGGTTGGACCCTCAAGTTCCCTTCCTGTCCTATGATTTTGAATTCTTGACTACTATATCTTGCTAGCCCCCAAATATACATTTGCTTTCATACATATTTTGAGATATCTTCTGAAAGTTAAAAGAACCATGGGATTGTTGGATGGTATTTTGAAACGTTTCCTACATAAATGTAACTTACATAAGAGTAGATAGTTCAGCAGCAGGATAGTGTTCCATCCATTGATATTGGCTAGCATCCAAGTATTGTTTCAACAAATAACCTATGTATGTGGCTTCCCATCCCATCTACTCTATGCTTATTTATTTATTTATCATATTTTTATACCGCACCCTCTCCCAAAAAGGGACTCGGGGCGGTGTACAGCCTACTAAAAACACATAATAAATACATTATAAATAGAATTAAAAATATATTAAACACGGTTGGTCCGGCTGTGTCCCATCAAAGTTAAATTTAACAATATAAAATCAGGGATCTGAATAAAAGTTAAAAATTAATTATTAAAACCCAATTGAGATTAAAACCGGAACCTAGTTACTGGGCCAGGCCAGCCTGTCTAAAAAATAGGGTTTTAACTTTGAAGACTTTAACTTATCTTTAGCTTATCTTTGTGTGTTCAGAATTTCTGGAAAATATGCACAGAAAAGAACAAAATTATAGAGCAAATAGCAGAGAACTGTTACAACATTTCAGTAATATACTGTTACCTGCCTCCCACAGTTATTTAAATAAGTGGTTCTTTTTTAGGATATTCTAGGGCGCAGAGGGACAAAGATCCTCTATTTTTAATACTTTTTTTAAAAAAAAAAGTTTAAATATAAGGGTGAAGGGAAGAAACAACCCTTTGTGAAATTATATGTTCTGTACCTCTGTATGAAGACAGGCTGGAGCAGAAAGGATAGTTATCTTTTTCAGTTACTTGCTGGGCTCCAAAGCCTGAAAGGAGTTTAAGGAATTGGAATGATTGTGCTACACAGTAGCCTCTTTCCTAGGTCTGTATGGGCCAGCTGTGCCTTGGAAAAAAACTCTAATAACTTTTTGCAAAAGCTGCAGTGATCATTTATATTCAAAACCAGAAGCCAAGTGCATTCAGATCAGAGTCTGCCAGTCAGTACATGATGGTAATTTGATGTATCTGAGCTACCTGCTAAGTGAAAAAACAGCTGGAGTTTCAAAAGGGATCCATTTTTCAAGTACCAATAGATGATTTCCCACATCCATCATTTGCTCAGATTTGGACTTGATTTCAATCAATTTTCTTATACGGTATTTCCTATCTAGTCTCACATACTGTACTATAGGAATGGGCATTGCTGGGAATAGACTCAAAACATCTCACAATTCAGTAGTAGCTGTTTAGGTCCATTGTTCTGCAGGCATATGCACATTTTTAAAATTTGTTCTATCAACATCCTTATCTCTCTTTGGGGAGGGAGGAGCTGGATCATTGTTGCAGTGGGAAAATTACAGTGCTGTTTCATCAAATATAAAATCAAATATATTATCTTCTGGTTTGCTTTCTTCTAAGTTAGTGATTGTTTTAGTAGAACTCTTCTGAATATCAAGGCATGTATGTGTATATTGCAAACTGTAGAACAGGAAATGTTTTACAGCCCCTCAGCACCCCACTTCCTGTTTAACTATCACACATGTGGCAGAGAGAAGGTACTGCTCCAACCAATTACAATGCTGAAACAAAAATGTAAACAACCATCAGAGAAAGCTGTTATTCTGAGTCGATTTAAATTGCAACACCATTCCAAGCAACATAGGTTTAAGAGCAGCGAAAACATTAGGAAGTTTGAACTTTGAAAAATAAGTTGGAACATAGGAAATGCTGCTTTAAAAAAACAGTGGAGAACTGTTGACAGTCAACAATAAGGTAGGAAGCTGCTCAGTTTCTTTAACTTGTAAATAACAAAACACTTGAGTGCATGTTCCAAAAATTAGAAAGAACATATTCCTTCAAAAAACAGTACACATTTTTTTATATATTTGGATCTGACATTGACTGGTCCTAGATGATATGTAATTAGGTTGGAACCAAACTTAGTCATATATTAAAACCATATGAAATCCATGTGATTTAAATTAGTCATTTTCCATATTAAATCATCAGTGATATAAATTCATTAATTTTGGTATCTTAACCATGATTAAGTTTAGAGGGAAGTCATAATCAATTGATCTTGAATGTATAGCAAACTGAAGTGCTTATATATATTATTCTCATGCATTTATTGTTGTTCCCTTGTGTCTGTGTTTACATGCTCTCTCCTGCATGTAAAATATTTGTGAATATTTTGTGAAATATTTTAGAAAAAGAAAGCGTTTGCGTCTTCAACAGATGTGCATAAGAAAGGAAATTACCCATAACAGTATTTGCATGAAAAATACAGATAATTTAAAAAGAATTATATGTCCATTCTTATTCTTTTTAAACATCAAAATTCTGATTTGTATATTCAGGGCACTATTTACCTAACATGCATACATGCCTGCAGATAATTTAGTATTTTAGCATTTATTTTTGAAGAAAATCAAACTCCTAAATCCTGGTGTATAGTTTATTGCTTCTATCTTGGACATATCTTTTCTGATCAAACATTTGTATTTACTGGGCTGGTGGCATAAAGCTGAAAAGAGTTATTGCTTGTAATTTTTCTACATTATTTTGCTGTGAAAGAAGAAATTTCTTGTGCCATTAGGAAAGTTGCAAAGAACAGGTAAAAAATAGAATGGTGTGATATTGGTGAAAGAATTTTAAAAAATAGCCTATGTACTCTTTCTGTCCCAAATAGTTAAATATAATTTAATTATAAACATCTGCAGGGCTTATGAGATTCCCATAATGGGAGTGTTATGCATTTATAGGTCAAATTTACCCATTTGTAGTCTTCTGCCTCAGCTATTAAATTTGCAATCTTTTATTTGCTTTGCTTCTTTTACCTCCAGATTAATCTTGACCAGGCTTTTTAAGAAATCAATGGCATGCCAGTTTAAAAAATAATGATTCTTTATTGTTAAGGTCAAATTTTTAAACTTGCTGTCACAACTTTGAGAAGGATATGAGATTGTTGATGTCCATTTTACTGTCTTTCAATAACTTCTATATAATATTCCAATCAAGGGAGCTCAAATTAGGATGTTACCAACTAGTATGTGAGTTACTGGAAACACTGTGCGCCTGTTGTCTGATTTGATTTCATATTAAGAGTTTCATTTCATGCATCAGAAGGATGTGTAATGTAGAGAAAAAAATGTGTTCAAAACATTACAGCTGTGTGTTAGCTGCCTGAATCTTGGCTGAGTTTTTAATTAAATGTTATAGCAATAAAACTGCTGGTTCATGCAGAATGCCTACTTAGCAGTAGTTGTTATCACTCTTGGTGAGTGATCCCTTTTCTCAAATTATCTAGAACAATAGTTTGCAGTGTTTTCATATCTTGGATCCAGCTTTAAATAGCTTGCAGCACAGATCTATTCATACAGTTTATACATACACATATTTACTTGAACTTTTCTTCAATAAAATGTAATCCACCCCCCAAAAGAAAACATGTTGTATTCATATTCATAACTTTTTAGTTCTGAGTAGGCATATAGTGATCAAATAACAGGCATGTTGACAACTGTTTATAATAGCAGCATGCAATTGTTTGGGGTTCATAGTGAGCAATGAATGGGATACCAGAGATCACTCTCCAAAAGATAGGCACAGCCAGGATGAAGGACAGATGTACGACAATAAATACATTTTAATTGAATTAATTTATATTAATTAAACATAGCAAATAATATTCATCCCAATGGATTGAATCATTTTCCTTTTGTATCACATCAACCTTTTTAATTTCTGACCTTTAGTGCTGGACCAAACTGAAGGCTTCCATGTGGCCCTAGGCTATTAAATTGCGTGTCTGATAAAAAAGATCGTATGTAGCTCAGAGTTGAACTGGGTGGTCCTTGCTGCTCTCTGAAAACAGGCAATCTCAGAGTGTACCAAGGACCTCACAAACTGTGTGTCTTTAAGTTAAAGGACCAAGCTAAAAAGAGGAACTTCTAAAATGAACACAATCTATTGTATTCTATATCAGTGTTTCTTTAAATTTTCTTTCTGGATACCAAAACACTATATGTTTGTATGGGTTATATTTATCAATATGTACTGCATTAAATATTGAAATTTATTCACTGCTACTACTGGTTCTCACAATTGTTTGATGGGATTTCAACATAGGCTGGCAAACTTGAATTTTGAGTATCCTTGATTGGGTCTTGGGAAACCTTCTGGAGTCCTAGGAGACATTTTAAGAAACATTGATCTATGCTCTTTTGCCAGGAAATATGAAATAGGCTGCCACTGCAAGTGCATTTGAAAAAGATAGCTTACTCTGTGTTGTTATTTTTTTTTCTGGAATTCTTCATGAAAAAATCCAAACAGATATAATAAAAGATTTCTTCAAGGAAACAATAAAACTGAAAGTGTCAGTGAAGACAATACACAAAAAGCAAAACATAATTCATTTTTAAAAAGCAGTCTAAGAGAGAAGTTGGTCCTGAAGCACGTGTTACTCTAGAATTGCCTTGGGTGAACAGACTTGCTTTCAGTTGTTCAAACAAAACAATGTATAGAGGACAGCTACACATTTCCTAATTTATTATTAAATCATTTGTATTCTGCCAGTGGCTTTTAGCAGTTTACAGCAACAAAAATGCCAGATAAAATTATATTATCATAAAATCATTGTAATAATTCCATAAAAACAATAAAAAGAAAATCCAGTACTAAAACCATTTTAAATCTCAATGACTCTAGGAAATAGAAAAATCTGCACAGCCTTCCTGAATGGATAGCAGGTTAGGATTCCCTGCTCTGGAGAAGGTTTCCAAAAAATGGACACCAGTTTAGACCATTCTCCTGAGAAAGCCCTTCCCTTGTCATGAATGGGACTACTAGCAGGGACTCCCCAGCAGATATTTACAGTTTTGGTAAGATAGCTTTGAGGAGGTGGTTTTTAAATATTTGGACTTTAAGCTGGTTTTGGAACATCTGTAAATTTGAATGCACAAAAAATGGCTATTGGCTTGTTTCCTTGTTACAACAGAGACTTGCTTTACATGACTTAAGGACTCCCAAGTGATGATGTCTGCCATTTATAATCTTCCACTGTCCTGTCATTTTTCTTTCTGTAGACAATCTACCAATGAAGAAACTACAGATGGGAAGTAGAAAAATTGTTCACAGATTGGCAAACAATCAGTATGTACTGTCTCTGAGTAAGCAGGTGACTGGGAAAAAATACATGCGATACAATATGTAACAATATAAAATTATTAGAATTTTATAATGTTTAAAGAGGGAACTACTGTAGGCTTTTTAGTTAAAATAAGGGGTTGAGTTAAAAAGAAAATATGTCAATATCAGAGGGTCTCCTCCCCATCATGTCATGAGGGAGGAAAATTCCCAAAACACAATGCTTAAAGAGAGAAATTGTTATTTGCCTAACCAGATAAGAAATTGGCAACCTGAGCACTTCCCAAGAAATCAGAAATAATAATACAGAGAGCTCTCTATTATTTTCATCAGCAGAGGAAATCAGCCTAGAGAATTTCTCTATCAGTCTTTTAAAAAGACTAAATTATTTGGTAAAATCAGTTAGGAAACTAAAGAAAGGCATGTTCAGAGAAAATCTACAGCTTGGTCAGTTTGCATCCAGGTTTAAACACAATAAGATTAATAGCAATCCATGAATTTTGAAATCCATGAAATATGAATTTTGCTCAGTCTAAGCAATCAAGATATTAAGGGGCAAAGCAGCAGATTAGATACAGATTAACAAAATTGGAAGGGACCTTGTAGATCATCTAGTCCAAGCCTCTGGCCAAGCAGGAGACCCTACACCATTTCTGACAAATGGCAGTCCAATATCTTCTTGAAAGCCTCCAGCAAAGAAGCTCCCACAATTTCCCAAGGCAAGCTGTTCCATTGGTTGATTCTCACTGTCAGAAAATTTCTTCTTATTTCTAGGTTGAATCTCTCCTTGATCAGTTTCCAACCATTACTCCTTGTGTGGCCTTCAGATGCCTTGGAAAATAGCTTGACCCCTTCCTCTCTATGGCAGTCCCTCAGATATTGGAACACTGCTATCATGTCTCCACTGGTCCTTCTCTTCACTAGACTAGCCATGCCCAGTTCCTGTAACCATTCTTCATATGTTTTAGTCTCCAGTCCCCTAATCATCCTGGTTGCTCTTCTCTGCATTTTTTCTAGAGTCTCAACATCCTTTTTATAATGTGGTGACCAAAACTGGAGGTATTATTCTAGGTGTGGTCTTACTGAAGCTTTATAGCGTGGTATTAATTTCAACTTCAACTCTTCAAGCTTCAACTCTTCCAGAAAAGTGGGATGGGAAAAGGAATGTTTCCTACTTCAGAGTGGGAGGTGGAGAAAAGAAGGGGATGGGTGTGCTAAAGGACTTGTGTTGCCTCTTGGATTCAAGAACATACCATTAAACCAGCTAATCTGCCCTTAATTTGGTTCCGAGTGAATACGTAGCACAGAGTAAAATGCATATGCAGTATTGAATTAGGAGTAGCTTACAGAAATATAAAGAATCATGTAATAGTGCTTGTGGATTAGAAGGGAAACACTATCACTTTTTGGATTGCTATTAACAAAGGAGAGCAATTTATATGGGATGGTTTATCTTTCCTACCCTTAACAAATATTTACCACTAGAGGGAAGTCTTAAAACAGCAAAGTGTTCCTCTGTTCCTGTTTTGATTCCATCAAGTATATTACAGGCCTTAAAAACTTCTCTCATTTGTAGCTAAAAACAGTTTGTAAAAGTGTACATAAATTAGCTAACAAGATTAAGTTAATAGTTTGTATGCACATGCAGAACAAGAGACTATAGTTTTGTATAATTAATGAGTACTAAATACTTGACGTCGTAAAGTGCTTAGTGGACAATTGTGCATCCCAGAGAGCAGAATACAGCAAAGGCAGACATAAAACAAACACAGAAGTTTCCAGTGAGTAACAACAAAACAGGATGGCCTCCGTATGTAGCACAAATGAAAGTCTAGAGCAATACAGTTATACCCATTTATGGTATTTAAATCCCATAAAGTTTCCTAGTTTATTCTTAGTAACTTCAGTCTTGTTGTTGTTCACACCATTCTGTTTTTTTTTTTTTTTTTGTCTTATGTGAAGTATTCTATAACACCACAATTTCTCATTTCTCTATACTGTGCTCATACCACACATACAGATATAGAGTTGTCAAAAAGGCCAAGATGGCATCTGCACTGATACAGTGGAAGGCTTGTCCTTTTTTCATGTGTGTGTGGGGCACATGCAGTATATCTAAAAATAGAGCAGATCCTTGATTGGAACGATGTCACCTTGATTTTTTGACACATACATGCACTCTTCTTCCTACAGGAAGTACCCTTCCTCCTAAACATTTGTTCTTATTACATTTGGGCCATTCACAACTTGCAATTCTGAAGTTTGCCCAAGCACACCTATTCTCCATATCTGTCCTTGGCCATTTCCAGAGGTCACTCACTATTGACCATGTTTTCAGTTACCCACCTTCATTCCTAGGCTTCAGGCAGGCCTAGACTTCTTAAGTATGAGTCTGCAAGGAAGGTAACCCACAAGATGCTAATAGAATGGCAAACTCCGTTGATAATCACTGGGATGACTCCTCCAATGCTCCCAATAATTCTTGTAACCCCTCCTTCATATCTACATTTGTTGGGCTACTTTTGAACATGATTTTCAGAAGACTATTATACACTTTTCAGAAATCACTCAGTTGACAAATCAAATGGTGCTGAAATTCTCGATATGTCAATCAATGTAATGGCACTGTGCATTTAATGATCCAACTTAGATACCAGATTAAAATTTACACACCAAAATTGCTTTGGAGTAATGATAGAGTCCATAGACTGCCATTGAAAGGCATGTGATCAGCAGTCAAGGAGTGGCTTCATTTCCCTGTCAAGAAGTTTGAGATTTTGAAGTTAGAAATAGGAGTGAATTCATGCACATAATATCAACCTAACATCCTCCTCATGCAATCTATCATTTACAAAATTCAAAAATAACAATCTTTTTTTAGTTATCAGAGCATAGTAAATAAAGAAAAAGTTGCTGGGGTTTGAGAAACTAAATCGGTTAACTACTGCCCAGTTACGACTTCAGAACATGTTTGCTGTCTTTCCTCTATGGGGACCTGGCAATTTCCCCTTGACAGGAGTTCTGGTCTTGTTCTGCTGCCTGCACCCTGAAGTTTTCCCCTTCTTGCCCGATCCCTCATCTTGCACTGACAAGTGAATAGATGATGTTTTTTAGCTATGTTTCCCATAATCTCCCCCTTTTTTTCCTCCCAAGGAAATGCACCGAGGAAATAAAGTGCAGCAGGGGTAAGGCTGGGGCTCCTATTTTCCCATAGTCCCTATGACCATCTAGATACCCTTTCCTCCCCCACTTCTCCTTTTTCCAGTCCCCAAGGAACAACAGTGAGGACCCTGCGCAATGGTACATGTGGGAGACCAAGTTAGAAGGAGCGACTTTGTGCAAGTCACCTTGCAAGCAGGACTGTAGTTTTCTCTTTCTGCTGTAGGATGCGTATAGAGAATTCAATGGGCATCTTTATTTAAAAGTCAAAGCAATTTTGCTGGAGTGTGGAAAGGAAGGAAGTATCCTCTGTATCATTGTGGATGAAATGGTGGGTAGGGAGCTAGCTTTCCTCCAATGCTCTTGCATTGCTGTGAAAGCTTTGCAAATAAGGTGCTGCAAGACTACAGCAGGAGCAGCTTTGCTGCCACAACCTGTATTGGCATGTCTTTCTTTCTCAAAAAGGGTCACTTATCTTTGCATTTTACCACATTTGGGTTTCTCACAACGATCTTCAGCAAATCTACGACAAAGCATTCAGGAAACCACAGAAAGGGTGGAGCACCAGCAGGGCGTGTGTTCCTTGTTGGGAGGGGGGAATCCTCCTTCCCAAAGGGGAAAGCATGCAACCGAAGTCTGTTCATTAAGGCAAAAGAAAAAAAAGAGACTGGTGCTTCCAAATGAGTGTTTAGCCTGAAATGGACCCTTACCGTACTTGGCTTCTTGGAGAGTCCAGATAACATCACTGTTGCTAACCAGCTTTATTCCAGCACAGAGTGCCACGGAGACTTTATAAGGCTGTCTTTGAAGCATAGTACTTTTTGCCTTGTCCTATCCTTTTGAGATGGCTCTTTGCCTGCTTCTTGCTGTCTTGCATGGGGCCACTGCATACTTGAATTCCCCCTCATCAGTTTCTATTTCTGGATCTCAGTAAATATTTTAATAATTAAATTCTTCCTTAGAGGCACTCTGATTTCTCCTCACTATTGTTTAATTCTGTTTTTAGAAGTGCAATTTTATAGTTGCAGGAATGACAAGTAATAAGAAGTAATTTTAGCAGCAAAGCAAAACCCAGCCATTGTGTTTCTGCTAGGTCAGGAACTAATTAATTAGCAATATCAATTCATGCATGTTGATCCTGAAGGAAACCCTTGAGTGGGGTTTGGTTTGAAAAGTCACCAAGGTTTCAGCTGAACCCAAAGGAGAATTTACCCTTCACTCCCAAATTAATATGTTTAGCATTTTAAACCTTCATAAATACTGCATCTATTATGAGTGAACAAAAAGAAGCAACAGTTAGTTTACTTAGAAGACAGAAGCAAGGAGAAGCTACTAGGAGATTGATATAAGGAAAAATGGACGTTTCCATATATTTTTGAATAAGAAAATTACTTGTTTATAAGAAAAAATGCTGGATTTTTATTAGGAAAATGAATGTGTTACATGGAACCATTATTTTAATTCCACTTCCAGAAGATTATAGAAAAGCCACATTTTGACATCAGGCATGAATCTAATGAGAAATCAATATTGAATACAAATGTAATGATCATTCAGTCTTGCTAATCATAGATGTCTATTACGAACTACAAAATACAAAAATGACAAAGCACATATATTGAGACCTCCACAATGCAAGTCCCACTTTTTTGCACTTGAGCTACAATCCGGTAGGGTAGGCAATTATGTAAGGGGCAGCTTGTGTTACAATTTTATAATGCATGTTTTGTCACTTGCCCCTCCTGCTATTTTCTATTAACCTTTGTTGGATACTGAGGCTGGAAAATTCTTTATTTCTTCAATGAAAAAAAAAGTGATTGTTAACTTGCAATTAGTTAGATAAAAGTGAATTCTCAAATACAGTATTTTTTTCTTAAACTTGTGATTTTAAACTTAGCCTTGAGATTTGATATAATGCAAATTGTTTTCAAAGACTGTGATCTCCTAATGTTCATTTGGGATGAAAAGCTATATTTGAGTCAGAAGAAGTATGTCTTCTCTGCTTAGCACCTTGTCTGAAACTAGAATCTCATGTTAGGTCTTTTCCAGTCATATTCGTTTTAACAGAAGATGAATCTGAAAACATTATTACACAGTTGAGCCAGAAAACATTGGAGGTTTGAACCATCTTCTTTTAATAGTCTTCGAGTTAACACACAACAGCTCTGCCATCACCTATCTTTTAGAAAGCAGGCAAGTTAATGTCCTCTCCCCTTAGGCCAGTGTGTGGCAGAGATAGACTTCTTAGAACCCATGTAATTTTCTGGCAAATTAAAAGGAAAAAAACTAATAAATTCCATAGTGACATATCCTGGCATTATAGTATTAAAATGAATGGCCCTTCCTTTCCCTTACTTCTTTAAGGGACAATAGAACAATCTCATAAGGCATAAAGAGAAGCTAATTTTGCTTTAAAAATAACAGAGTGTAAAAATCATGTATAACTGTGAATATTATAGTGCAAAGGTGTTTACTGACAAAAGACATCAAAGTATAGAGTTATTCAAATGTCAGACAGTAACTTAAAGGAATCTCCAATAGAAAAACATACAGAAAAATGTAAAGCTGCAGCAGACCATAAGATAATGCTGGTCTTCCCTTATTTTTGAGGAAACTGCTGCAAAAGGAGTCCAAATTGCATAAAAATGCAGAAATGCTAAGCTTATATAGCAGTGATGGCTAACCTTTTCCACGTTGCGTGGCAAAAGTGTGCGTGCGTGCTTTCGTACCTGCACCCATAATGCAATGCATGTGCGACTCCCTCCACCGCCTCCCCATGCATGCACGACCCCTTATGCATGCACTGTGTGCCTCTGCGCATGTGTGTGCGACACCCCCACACTGCACGCCTCTATGCATGTGCACGCAACCCCCTACACACTGCATGACTCTGAGCATGCACACGTGTCTCCCACGAGCACATCTCCCCCCGTGCATGCGCAGCAGATACCCGGCAATCAGCTGGCTAGCAGGGGGCACATGCACAGTGGGGCTCTTCCGGGCGACCTCCTGGGTGCCGGCAGAAGTGGCTCTGCGTGCCACTTCTGGCATGTGTGCCATAGGTTTGCCATCATGTTTATATAGAAACAATAAATACAGAGGCAAGAACTTAGTGTAAAAAATACACTTAGTAAAATTAAAAGTAAGTTTACAGAGTTCTATTAAACTTCCTGTTTCCTAGGATGACTTAATACCTGATGCTAAGTTATCCATATCCACGGACCTTCTAAGTTTCTTGCTGACTGCATCTGTCTTCAAAATTCAGGAATGCTGTCCTCTGAACCCAGCATTCAACTTTTTTTCTTCTCTCTTTTCCCAAAGAATTATTTGCAGTTTTCAGAAGAACAAATGATCTTTCTGAAGAGGGGAGCGAAGTATTTCTCCTTTTGCTAGATGTAAAGTGATCTTCTCTCCTATAGGAAGATCCTGTTTGAAATAGAAGTGTATTCTGTTTCTGGAAGTAGCTGTCTTTCTTAAGAAGGCCAGGTGGCATTAAATCAAGTTCATTACAGTTTGAAAAATGTGTGTTTTACTCCTAAATTATAATTTTTTTTCATATAATAAAGGTCTCTAATGGGTTACTACAGAAGATGAAAAAAAAAAAACCATACAAAGAAAGAAAGTTGTTTCCTTTTTGAGATAATTTACAGTCCTAAGAATGAATCTTTAGGTTTTGTTTGTATTATAAAATTGCATCTGGTGTCTATCATCTGCCAAATCAAGAGACAATAAAGATATATAATAAATGACAACTTCCAAAAACAAACTCTTTTCTTTCATAGATGAAATATAATGAAATCATAGAGGCAGAGGATTTTATTTACCAGAACTACTGCTGGGAGACAACTCTGCTGATCATTAATCCTTCTATGAAATTCCTGACTTCTCTTAATGATAACTTACTAATTATGCAGAGAGAGAATGGGCTTCCTTTCAATGGATATGTTAAGCAGATAGCCCATGTGGGATGCTTTAATATGGATTGCTGCACTGAGCAGGGAATTAGTTTTGATGGCTTAAAGGATTCTTTCTATTGTAATGCTTCTATAGTCACTTAGGACCCTCACTGACACAGCATGACAATGGAGATGAGGTGTTTGCAGGGACTAGAGAGTAGTAGCAGAGTTAGAAATGCCTTAAATCTGCTGCCTGTGTATTCTTCCTCCCTTCCCATTACTTGTCTCAGGGATCTTTTTTTGTGGACTGTATACATTAGAATTTTTCAGTGTGACTTAAAGGCAAGCAGACTTACAAAGCAATTGCCATGGGAGGTAAAGTCAATCACATTTGGCAAGAGACAAACACTGGGATGTAGTCATTCACCACTTTATTTTCTAAGAATGCTTCTGTAATCCATCTGAACCCAAAATATTTATTGGAAATTATTTGTTACGTTTGAGACAGGTGCTTTACTGCCTACTAGCTTCCAGTTGATTTATTTAATTGAAAAAAAAAATCTAAAAACAAATAAAAACAAAGAACTTGTTAGGCACCAAGGAATATCTTGATGAAGCTACTGATGCTGCCAGGCATCATACTATTTAGTGAGGAGTTATGACCTATTCAATTAGTTAGAGGAACAAGCTACAAGATTCCTCCTTGATTTGCTATAGTAACTCCTTGGCATGTTGTATTCCTAAGGTATTGAAGACCACTTTGGAGCCTTTTCTGGTTGGTGTAAACATCTTTAAAATGTTACTTTTCAACAAATGACCAAGAGGGAGAGCTTGTTTTTCAAATTTCAGATTGAATTTGAGAGCTTTTCCTCACCAGATGACTCTTATATTGAAATAAGATAATAATAGGGTGATCTGACTTTCCTTGTTACCCTGAATAGTTAATGGCATATTCCAGGGATCTCCAACTTTAAGAATTATGGATTTCAACTCCCTAAATCCTTCAGCCAGCATGGATGATTGAGGAATTCTGGGAGTTGAGTCCACAAGTCTTAACGTTGCCAAGGTTGGAGAGCCCTGGCATATACTGTCAACACTGATTAGCAAGAAAAGAAAAAATACTTGATGATATCATTGGCTGATGAACAGCCAATAGTGAATATCTGCTTAAAAGCTTTCCCAGGGAATTTACCAATGACAGATCAAGGTCTAGAAATATAGAAGTCTAGAAGTATAGAGATGAGAGATTGTGCAATGAAGTTTGCAGACCCTAGTTTTCTTAAGCAAGTATTACGCTGTAGTACAGAAAATATTGGCATAAGCTTGTTTAAATCTTGGACTGGGAATCAAATACAATACAAGGAATAGCACTTGCTTTGCCAAGGTGTCCAGATGCCAATGCAAATGGCAGGAAATGACAGAGTCAGAAAATATTTAGTACTTATGGTTGTAGGGAGGAAAGACAAACAGTTGTGAGTCAGTACTACCAACCAATATAACTGCTCCTTGGAAGAGCAGTATGCACTGTCATTTGCAATAGAAGAATAAAAAGACAACAATAGGCAAATATAGGAACACATCACAGCAGTCACATTCCCACCCTTTTGGGAGCCATACAGTCAGTTGAAAGGGTGAAAATAGCTGCCGATAACGCCTTGTGAAGCCCAGCTGTCAAGACAGCAGCCCACGAGCCACCCTGGGGATCTGCACCAGCTGGAAGACTTAAGACAAGCTTCATTGATATTTGTCTGTTTACCCTCACCACTCTGGGGACTGTGGTAAATGTATCTCATCCTTCTTTTCTTTGTGCCTCCCCCCCCTTTATATCATCTGCTCTTCCTCTCTGGGTCTATATTTGTCTCCTTAAATCTTGTTAGCAGGTCTCTGAAAAGGCCATGTTTCTCTTCTGTTGAATTTTAAAGACTCATCTCAATGGCCAGTTATATGGTGATCTTTGGTGGTTGGTGTAGAAAGATTCCTAACTTCCCACACTGTTGTTGGTTGTTGTTTTTTAAAGAATTTCAACTATTAAGACTAGGAATGAATGAATGAATGAATGAATGAATGAATGAATGAATGAATGAATGAATGAATGAATGAATACACACACCTGAACACAAACTTATTTATATTTGCCCAGTCACAAAAGCCAGCTGGATGACTTTGGGTCAGTCACTCTCTCTCAACCCAATTCAACCTAACCTCACAGGTTTATTGTTTGGGATAAAAATAGAAGGAAGAAAGAGTATTGTATATGTTTGCCACCTTCCATTATTTATAGAAATAATAAAGGCAAGAGAAATATAAGAAAGAAAAAATGTTACTCTCTAATCAATGTTTTCAAGCTGTAGTATTGCCTAAAGCATTTTGTTTAAAAATAAGAGCAGTAAAACAATAAGCATGTAATTAATAAATATTGTTGCTAGTAGGACTTTTTGCCATTTTTTCATGAAGAAACCTACCTGTGTGTGTGTACACACACAAAACAATAGGCACTAGTGATACTTATACAACCATATTCAGGATAGGTCACAGTAGCCCAGTTAGGTGAAGAAACAATCACATTTTCTTAGTAACAATAGAATTTCAGTGTCATTAACAAGGGAAATATAGTATAGGAAATAATTCTGGGTTTTGAGTGAAGTAGAAATCCAGTTTTAATTATAAGCTTATTTTTATGATACTTTTTTTTTTTTTAATTAGCCAAGTTTTTATTGTATCAGCTTTTTTGGAACACAAAAGACCATCTCCACAGTAAGCCAACCTGAATGCTTCAAAGTTTATCTGGTAAATGCCAAAGTGAATTTCAGGATCCATATCAGCACATACCAAGACCCCAAGCTACGAAGAACTTAATAGGAAATGGAAAGCAGTACAAGCAAAAATGACTATCATATAAAAATATTCTTAATTAAAATACACACAGCTATATTTGATCCCATAAATGATGGCAATAGTAATTCAGTCAGATTCCTCTAATATGGATTGCTGTTACCAAATTATCTCCAGGTAATAACTAGAATATCATTTTAAAATGTTAATAAGCATTTTGGGCCACAAGTACCTTTGCACTTGATAAAGAGCCAATAATAGGTGGGTCCAGGAGCACCCTAAAGTTACAAATTAAGTTCTTTGAGGGAAAAGTGTTGCTTCCCCCAGAACAGATTGTAGACATCAGTTTATTCTTATCTGTCCAATGGTACATACTCCACAAGCCAGTATCAAAAAAAAAGGAGCATGCACAACAGAGAACCAGGCCAATCAAAGTTGAGAATGTAAGTAAGAAATAGAAAAACAGTACTATACATGGTTCCATTAAGGTATTATCATCCAGTTCGGTTAAGATTTTGCAAATTGTCTTTCTCTGGTTTCATGAACATTTGATTAAGAGCAAAAAAATAAAGCTCACTCAAACTCAGTCAGTTTACTCTCTAGTATTTTGCTTCTTAATCAGTGGTCTAGGCTCCACAGCGTGAACAATGTTGATTTACCTCTTTAGCCAGGAGAAAAGTATGCTGACATAAAATTTGTCACTCTGTACAAAACTCTATTCTTCCACAGGAACAATGTGCTGTCTTTACTAATCTAGCGAGGAACAAGTTAAGGAACTTCACTGAAGAGTTATCCTGGCTTCATTTCTCTTCTCACCATGTATTACCTGCCAGCAGAAAAATAACCACTAGTTATTCCTACTGCATGGGTTAGGCAGAGCTGGGCTAGTCATGGCAGATTCCGGGAACGCTATGGCTAGTTACTGTCAATTTGCCCAACTAATAGCTGGTAGATGCACAAGTGCACGCCTATAACCTCGCATAGAGTGCTAATAGCCAGCTCACAGGCATGGAAAGAGAGATGTGGAGTGAAATGAGACAGTGATGACAGGGGGCCATTCTTGACTAGTGCTGCAAACCAATGGCTGCGCTGATGGTAAATATAGTTTTATTTTGTTGACCAGCAGTTTCCAGAAGTTACCAAAGGAGGGCCATGAAATCAGAATAGAACAATACTATGATGATTTCCTCCCTTAAAAACAGTAAAAGCTATGGTTGCACAATGCCTTTTGTTGGCAGAAGCAATGATAAGAATAAATGCAGCAACACTCTCTAATGCACACAATGGCGAAAGAATCCACAGCTGGCAGATTTCCTATTTTTTCTAGATTTAAATCAACCTTCTTTGCAGCATACTCTTTTAAAAAAAGGTTCCTAGTCTTATTTGTTTTAAAACAAAATTTCATTATTTTAATGTTGTGTTGAAAAGAAAAGATCTAATACCAAACCCTTGGGAAGGGATAGTCTTTTGTGGGTGGATGCCACTGTGGAATCCAATTTGTTCTGCAGTCCAGTCCAAAGTGACTAGGGAAGTTGGTGTCCAGAAATGGGACATGTCCACACTAGCCTAACATAACCAATAGAAGCTGAGCCAGGACAGATCAGACTAGACTACAGACTAGACTGCATTAGCAACCACATCATTAATGAAGCGTGGTAGATTTATATATGGCCAACTTGATGTTGGGAGAAGAGGAAAACACTACTTTAAAGTTGGAACAGCTATAAACAAATTTAAGTGGCCTTGGCTCTGGGTTCAGGATGATACATATCACCACATATCAGTGATTGTCAGAACAGGTCCTGAATAAAAGAGTATTCATCTCCATTATCTGGCTGTCTTAGAGCAACGGTCGCCAACTTCTTTCAGCTCTGCAGCCTGGGGGAAGCATCGGCAATGGCGGAGATGGAGGCAGGGAGAGGGGATGGTTTCACAGGTTGCTTTCAGAAATGTAGCTTCATGCGTGTGCATCACTTCCATGGCCCAGTTCTGACAGGGCTGCAGCCCAGCATGGGGTCACAGACTGGGGACTGGGGACCCCTCTGTTAGAGCTACAGCAAAAAAGTACAGTATGTAGTGAGACTGAAGAGGAACACTCTTGGTTTACATCAGTTATATTAGATGATGGAAGAATACAGTGCATATATAAGATGTGAATGGGCATGCTGTTGGCAGGGAACTGCTTGCTAATTCAAAAATTAGAAGGAGTCTGGTAACAGCTATTCAGACTTACAAATTTAATGTGAACAATGAATCTTAATATTAGAAGTAATACGATTATAATAAAAATCAGTAAAATGTGCTCGTCTAAATAGGTGCAATTACCTCATTTTGTTTTGTTTTTTGCTACCTTAAACTAAGACAGTTCTTTTCCCATATTGCAATTTCAGGTTGTTTTTGAGATGAATTTATCTTGCAGAGTTTGTCTTTCAATGAGATTGGCTATTTTGTCCCCATTTTCATTTATTCATCTGTAACAACAACAACAAAAAAACCTAATAGGACCTCCATTCTTATAACTAAGCAAGATTCTTCAGTTTGTGCCTCACCTGTGAACAACTGCCACTGCCTCTGAGCTCAGTTTCTTTTCCTCTTTGAATAAATGAGGTCTACTCATCTGGCATTGGCAGTTGAAATAGGTTTGTTGATATAATCATAAAAAGAATGCATCTTAGCTGAAAGGGCCAGACACCTGTTCTATTTGGGACAGTGAGCTTACTTCCATTACACCAAACACTTGTAAATAAATACCCAAGAAAAGCCACATCTGGCACAGGAGGCATCTGGACAGAAATAGCAGACCATTTTTTGTTTGCCTGCCAGTTTTTCTTATTTTATTTGTGGGGAGAGGTAACACATAGGAGCCTCTGTAGATCAGATTGTACTACAGGCAAACATTTGGCACAGTCTTAGGGTAGAAAGAGAAAACAACTGACAAAAACAAGACAAAGGGCTAAACTATAGGCATGCTATATAAAGCTGTATTTGAATTTCCCCTGACAGTATTATAGTGGGATAATAAAGTTGGGAGTTGGGACATAAATATAGTAAAATGACTCAAACTCGTGGAAGAGCCATACTTCAGTATAATACAATATATCTTGTTTCATACAAAAGATGCCAGATTCAGTTCTTGGCTTCTTCAAGTAGGTTAGAAGCCAATACCTTGGAGAATGACTAATAGTCTAACCAAGGAAGTATTTCACAAGAAAAGTACTACACTCCTCTACTTGCAACAGAATACCCTATAATATCACCAGGCTTGAAACTTTGGGCTTGGACAACCTTGAATTACACCACCTACGGTTGGACTTAAGCATAGTACACAAAATTATCTGCTACAATGTCCTACCAATCAATGACTACTTCAGTTTCAACTGCAACAATACAAGAACACACAACAGATACAAACTCAATGTAAACTGCTCCAAACTTGATTGCAGAAAGTATGACTTCAGCAATAGAGTGGTAAATGCCTGGAATGCGTTACCTGACTCTGTTGTTACATCCTCTAACCCCCACTCCTTTAACATTAAACTATCCACTATTGACCTCACCTCATTCCTAAGAGATCTGTAAGGGGCATGCATAAGTGCACAATTGTGCCTACCATCTCTGTCCTATTGTCCCCATTTATTCATACCTATTTCCTGTATTCTTGCTCATGTTTATACTTATACCTATTATCTTGTAAGTGATTGACAACTCAAATAAACAAACAAATAAATAAACAAAGTATAGGTGACATAGATGGTGAGTACACCAATCTAAAACCGATTAATGCCAAATCAAATTCTGGGAAAACTTCTATTATCCACAATTTAACTCACAATGAAAATATTGGCTCAGCATGCATTAGAGAAACAATGCAATAATAACAAGTCATTCTCTTCCAGTCTGTCCATTGGGCTACCATATGAGGCAGCAGCCTATAACTAGAGGGACAGAAGATGGCATATATAGGAATTCTGCTTCACTGGGTATCCAACCTTGGCAACGTTAAGACTTGTGGACTTCAAGACTTGATTTCTGGATTTCAACTACTGAAGTCTTAAAGTTGCCAAGGTTGGATATCCCTGGACTAGAAGGTCCATCCATCTCTTCTATCTACTATGTAACTGAGTAATTATTTAGATCAGAGGGAAAAGATCATTTAAAGATGCCCGCTTAGCCAAAAGTCCAACAATGATACATATTGGAAAGGACATTTCCTGGGCAGCTCCTTGACTGTAGAATGTCACCCTATGGATATGTGTTTGGTTCCTGCTCACCCCATTTGGATGATAAAACTTGTCTGTTTGCCAGCTTTTAATGGTCATTTTAAATTACTGGCAGTAATTGTTAACATTTTGATCTATAGGCATGCTATATAAAGTTGTATTTGAATTCATAGTTTTTATTTTTATTGTTGAAAGTTGTATAGAATGTTAGAACAAACAAGATATGGATCCAGTAATAAAATGAATGGATATATAAATAAATAAAACTGACCTGCATGGATCATTGACTTGATTCAATTGGCAAATATTCTTTACATGGCAAGGATACTGAGGAAAAAGTCTATAATGAACAGTAGAATGATAAGATAAGGGCATTCATGAAATATCTATGTCCTAAACCAGACATTTTGTGGTGGGAGGGGAATGCCTTCATGTTTTGACTCCTGCAAATTTATGGACAAACTTGAGGGAGAACTCCCTACCCAGCACCTTAAAACTACCCAAACTAGCCTTTTTTGTTTAAAGTCAGGTTGGTTATTGAAGTCAGTCTGAAGCTTAAAAACTTATCCTAAGCCAATGGAATTGTTTCAGATCTCATAAGATCTCATATCTCATATCTTATATGAAATAAGATCTCATATCTTGTGCTGAAACAAATGCTGATATTTTTTTTAAATTCTGACTTACCACTTAGATGGCACTTTAACATGTGCATGCAAACCTGGCACAGAATGAAATCCTTCCTAGTGGATTTAAGCTGCGAGGGCATCCTGAAATATACTAGCATGTGCTCCTTGAATCGTTTTGAAATATTTTAAAATTAATTGGTTCTTTTTATGTAATTATTCTTGACACTAATGCTCAGTAAAAAGCACTTATCTAATTTTTATGACAATGTAAAGAATTATACTGTACCTTACAAAAATAGTAATGATATTCCCTTCCCCATTATATTGCCTTATCACTAAGGTTTGTCTTTTACTTTCCTTTTTAAAAAATATTGTAGTTTACAGTTGTACTGTACAGTTGCAGTTGTTCTGCAACTTCTGGGGAATTACAGAGCACCATCTTTATTTAAATCAATTAAATATTTTACTGCAGCTTTGGCTAAAATTCAAAACCTTTATGCAAGAGATCAATTCATATTCCTGCAGTCAAATGCTTGGGAGGGAGAAGACATCAGAATACAAAGGGTGGTGACTCTTCTCAATTTTGTCTCTGCCCATAGCCATCAGGTAGCCCCTAAGAGATTATTAATGAAAGAATGTGAGCCTTAGCAGAAAAAAAAATGGTTCCTACTTCTCATTTAAAGGAAAAGAAACATGGCTACCACCGAGCAATTTTTATCCTAATGTTACTAAAATGGCAAAATGAATCCTCCCGTGTATATATTCATACAAATTACTCTATCTGGGCAAGTGTTTTGTATAATGTTATATTTAATTCTATCATCTGTTTTGACTTTTCTTTTTTTGTCCAGAAAGGCCCATGGGCAGCTCACTGCAAAGACACCTCACCATTTTTAAAGAGTTAACCAGGCTTGGCATGTTCAGTAAAATTTTGAAATCTGATTTTCTTTCTGCAATAGAGATTAATCAACTTCCTATCTAAGAGCAGAAGTACAAGATGATGAAGTGGGGTTATGGGTAGGGTTTTTATTGCTGTAGTAAGAAATAATTCAAGTCAGCTCTCCCAAAATTCATGTATATATTAGAATAGATAACAAACTTGATATCATATATTTTGTTTCTTGTAGGAACTTTAAGAAGCATTCATAACATCCCTTCTTTCAAATTTTCCCCACAAGAAGAGTCATTTGAGGTTTTCCCAAAGGTGCTTTTCCAAAAGGCAACTGGACTTTCTTAGTTGCTGTTTTGCTTCTCACCCAAGAAGCTTCTTCAGTTCTGAAGATGAATGAACTGAAGAAGCTTCTTGCATGAGAAGTGAAACATTTTCAAAGAAAAAAAATGTCAAGAAAATCTGGGTGATGGAGAATTTCCATAGACATCCTTTGAGGTTTGTTGTGCTGAGAGAGAAGGACTGACCCAAAGTCACCCAGAGACTTTTCAAGGACCTTCATTTCTCTAGTACAACCCACCTAGATCCTTCACCGGCTTACTTACTGTTCAGTGTTTTGTGTTTTTTGCTTCTTCTGTCCTCTTCTTGTCCAGTTAGGGCAGACTTGTAGCCCTTAGTCATTGTTTTATTATCAATATTGCAAAAGTATTACTTTAGCCTTATTTCTCTAAGTAGATTTTCTTGAAAGTATTGTCATGGTGCTATCTATCCTGATTTCTGGATTTTTTCTGCTGAAATAGAAGCATAATGAACAAAAAGTCCATAGTGATACTTTAATTAATAGTACTGAAGAATATATGAGTTGGAAAGGATCTATAAACAACAATTAAACCCTCTTAGTGCAGGAATCCATTAAACTACCCCTTACAGATAGCCATCAAGCGAGCCCCTAACTCCAGTGAGAGAGCCTATCCTGAGATAAACAGATTGTCCACCACTTAATGCGATTTATCATCAGGAAATTTCTCCTGATATTCAATTTAATTTCTATTAATTTTTACTTAGTGGTCCTTGTTGGTGTCAAGCTAAAATAGGTGTTGTTTTTTTCTCTTGCAAATGGAAGCCCTTCAGGTTTGTAGATTGCTATCAGTCCATTCCTCCATTTTCTCTGCTAAACTTGCTTATCTCTTTCAAGCATTCCTAACAGACAGGAAGCAACAGGTGAGGCTAGGCAGAATCATATCTGATACCTGTACAATCAGCACAGGAGCCCCCCCCCCAAGGCTGTGTGCTTTCTCCACCTGTCTTCTCCCTATATACCAATGACTGCATCTCAAACGATCCATCTGTTAAAATACTGAAGTTTGCTGATAACACAACAATAATTGGTCTTATTCGAGACAACGATGAATCTGTATACAGACAGAAGATTATACAACTTGCCTCGTGGTGTAACCAGAACAATCTGGAACTGAACACACTCAAAACCGTAAAAATGGCAGTAGACTTTAGAAGAAACCCTCCTATGCTACCACCTCTTGCAATACTAGACAACACAGTATAAACAGTAGAGACCTTCAAATTTCTAGGTTCTACTATATCACATGACCTAAAATGGATACCTAACATCAAAAACGTCATCAAAAAAGCACAACAAAGAATGTTCTTTCTGCGCCAACTCAGAAAGCTCAAAGTGCCCAAGGAGCTGCTGATCCAGTTCTACAGAGGAATTATTGAGTCTATCATCTGCACCTCTATAACTGTCTGGTTTGGTTCTGTAACCCAACAGGACAGACACAGACTTCAGAGGATAATTAGGACTGCAGAAAAAACAATTACTATCAACCTGCCTTCAATCGAGGACTTGTATACTGCACAAGTCAAAAAGAGGGCTGTGAAAATATTTACAGACCCCTCACATCCCGGACATAAATTGTTTCAACTCCTTCCTTCAAACAATGCTATAGAGCACCGCACACCAGAACAACTAGACACAAGAACAGTTTTCCCCCCAAAAGCTATCACTCTGCTAAACAAATAATTCCCTCAACATTGTTCCACTATTACAAAGTCTGCACTACTAATCTCATCACTCCTTATCACCCATCCCCTCTCACTTGTGACTGTATGACTGTAACTTTGTTGCTTGTATCCTTGCAATTTTTATTGACTGTTTCCTAGTATGATTTCATTGCTTATTGTATCCTATGACTATCATTAAGTGTCGTACCTTATGATTAGCGACTCCTGATGAATGTATCTTTCTTTTATGTATACTGAGAGTATTTACACCAAGACAAATTCCTTGTGTGTCCAATCACACTTGGCCAATAAAGTATTCTTTCTTTCTTTCTTTCTTTCTTTCTTTCTTTCTTTCTTTCTTTCTTTCTTTCTTTCTTTCTTTCTTTCTTTCTTTCTTTCTTTCTTTCTTTCTTTCTTTCTTTCTTTCTTTCTATCTATCTATCTATCTATCTATCTATCTATCTATCTATCTATCTATCTATCTATCTATCTATCTATCTATCTATCTATCTATCAGATTAGCTTGCAGACTCCCTTATGGTCTTGGGATATCTCTGAACTTTTAGCTTCTCTAGGTCCCTTTTAAAGAATGGTGCCATAACTGGATTTAGGAGTCCATGTGGGACCAAGCAGAGTATAATGGAATGCTTCCTCCTGCTGTAGTTTCAGTGTTTTCTTAATATTATTGTCCAAAATTTCATGGGTTTTTTAAAGCTGCTCTGCTACCCTGCTTGTTCATTTTCAGCTGGCATCGGTTAGTGTTGCTGGCTTTTCTTCAGCCATCCTTTTTTACCATGGTTGTTAAACAAATCACTATAGTTGTTAAGAGAATCAGTTGTTAAGAGAATCCAGCTTCCTCCAGGACTTTGTTGGACATTGTGTGGAAAGGTTACAAATGGCAATTACATGTTCCTGGGACACTGCAAACATCATAAATACATGCTGGTTAGCAAGTGCCCAAATTATGATCATATAACCATGGAGATACTGTGACAGTTCTAAGTATGAGTAAGTTACTTTTTTTAGTGCCGTTGTAATTTTGCTCACTAAACAAATGGTTAAAAATCAAGGACTACCTGTACTCATATACACTGTAATTAATATATACATGAAATATTGCATGCTTGAAAAATCAATAGTTTTGCTTCTTTCTCATGATTAAAATAATGATATCATAGTTAATCTTTATATGGCCTGCAGGAAAGAGAGCATAATATTTTCCATGTGAGACAGAAGCAAAGGTATATGAAAGTAGGATATAGAAGTGCATTTAAGTATGGATCTACCTATCCAGTGCTTCTATTTAGACAGGTTTCAAATGGGTATACAGAAATGTATGTAAGAGACTCAGGATTGCAAGTCCACTGATCTTATGCATATTCACCACCTCTCCATATTACCTACAGTACATTATTTGTGTTCACTTAATCCCTGGTAGTAGAAGCAATACCAAGTGATGCAGAAACATCTATTTACATTCAAGTGAGCATTAAGGCTATGCAATTTTTGCAAACCAGGGACCTTGAAGTCAGGGCTGGAACAGCAGGATGTTGAGGATGAGATCAACTGGCCCCAAGTGCTTCTTTTACATAGATATCATGTCTGAATATGAATAGAGACATGTGCAAGTCTGAGGGATGAAATCTTCCTTGTGGAAATGATTACAGGAATTAATAACTTCTTATCTTTAAAAAAATGCTTGTAGTTCAGCTCCTTTTTAAACTTTTATCTCAGGGTGAGGCCACACTAAATTTCTTACTATTCCAGAGGTGAAGCTACAATGAAATTGCTTTCTGTTGCAGAATTCTACATGGAGCAGCATAAATTGAAGCATAGAATATATTGCAATAGCTGAGTAGCCTTTCATTTTAAAAATAGTAAAACCTCAAGCATCCATGTTTCTTTGGTTTGGTTTAAGGTATTTATACATAACAGCTGTGGCAGGGTGTCTTTTGTTCAGGTGCTTGTAGATCTGACATTAGTTTTCTAAGAAAACGCATGATGCCATAGAATGTGGTGGAAGATAGATTGGAAACTATTTCTGAATTGCAGGTTAATCAAGAGTAGATAGGAAGGAATTTCACATTGCAAAAAGTTTTATAGTAGCAACGGCTTAAAAGAATTCCATTGACTAAATAAGAATCATTCAATTACTTGAGGGATTGCCTCTCCTGGTTACATCTATGGGTTCTATCAGGTCTATAGGGAAAGGAATGTTATAGGTCCCAACCACTACTGAGTGACATCTGATGGGACCCAGGATGAGAGATTTTTTTGCTATGGCACCCACCCTTTGGAATATCACACTCATGGGAGTTTAGACAGTAAATTGTCTTATCAGCTTTGGAAGCCATATTAGCACCAGAAGCTTCCACGCTTCCACATTCTTGAGCCTGGGAAGATGGGAGGGGGGAATTTCATGGAGTGTATGTGGTTAGACATAATAGCATTCTTCTGTAGAGTCAAGGTCATGTTGTTCCTGCACCTGGCTGAGGAGTAGTAGACAGCTTATGTTGAGATAGATGATGATTGGGGCATGTGATGGAATGATGGGAGCAGAGAGTGGATTTGTAATATTTTACTTATTGAAGGGAAACCCAGGATTTTCAGATTCATGCCAGTTTACTACTCTAATAAAAGGGAACTTTGAGAACATGTCTGGTTCGGAGTTATATGTTGGAATTGAGTTTTTCTGGAACGCTGACATGTCTATTGAAAATTAGTTTGCAATTCCTCTTAGGGATCTGGCTGTCATGTAGAGTCTGTTCAATGGATATACTGAATGTCATGAATACTTTGAACTCACTGTTGATCATGTTTAACATGTTTTAACATGATTTTAATGTTTTTGTTTTATTTGCATTTTGTATATTGTTCTTGGTATTTTAATATTGTATGTTAGCCATTCAGAATCTCATGTATGAAATGGGTAGTTTTATAAATTGAATAAAAATTATAAATAAACTTCCAAACCTATAGTAAATCTGTTGGAGATTGATGGCTGACTGAGATTAGGTCTAGGAGGTATATAAAAATACTACTTTTTATTGAACTCTTTTTCCTGGCATTATTTTCACAATTCCAATTTTTTAAACAAATATCAGTCTCATACGCCTATTATTCCAATTAGTAGTGCATCCATTTGGGATTGTGTCTTTCATTTTTAATCTGCCTGAGTACCAGTTAATAGCAAGAAATAATTAATGACCATGAACTATGGCCTTTAAACAATGAGTGCTTTTTAAAGGGAGTTTGATATGGTTGATGAGCTTTTCAAGCAGGCATTGTGCTTTTTAGTGTGAGACTAAAGAGAGCTGCTATGGTCAACATTTAAAAATGTCCTTATCTGTGCTTTAAAAGAGGTGCTGATACACAATGACTTGATGATTTGTGCATGGTGAAATGTTGGTATCCATCTAAATCAGATGTAAATTTTCTTATCCAGCAAAAGGTTTATTTGGGAAGTTAATAGTCATTTATTTCTTAATCAATTTTCACAGATTGGAAAAGACTTGGGATGCTTCCAGGCAAGGTTTTATTATGCAGCCACCATACTTCATTCATGCAATTTTGCAAGCAATTCAGATATCATCTTCCATTTGTAATTCTTATTTTTTCCATCTTTGTCTCTAGAGATGTTCCTTTCCTCACTTAGGAATATGCATGCTTCCAGATGCCTGGAAGTTGAGTCATGGCAAATGGACCTCTTTTCTTGTTGGTTTGAAACATTTTGCTGCTCATCCAAGTAGCTTCTTCAGACTGAGTCTAGCCAACTCATTCAGACTAAACATGCTACTTGGATATGGAATGAAACATTTTGAACCAATAAGAAAACTCTACCTGGATGATAGAGAATCTTCCAGATTTGTATCTCCTACTTCATAGTAAAGCTAAGGACTTCATTCAGAGTTTAGCCCATTCTTTGCTTCCAGCAAGAGAACCAATACTTTCCATCTTGAAGTTTGAAATGGACTAATAATCCTTTAGCAGTTTTCCCTGAATTTTATTTGCTTATATTGTAAAGATTTTGTTTCATGTAAATGACTAGTTGTCTTAAGTCTGCATGAATAAAAAGTTTGGATACAAATTGAAATAATAAATAATAATATGTAAGTGCTGACAGTTTTTTTTTCTGTTTTGAAATTTGTTTGGAAGAAACTTTCCAGGTTAACTTTTTCTTAACTGTATTATGAATTTCTCCCTTCTGATGCTATACAGTAAAGCAACTTTGTCTGTTGGAAAGTACGGGGTTTTTTTATATTACTGCCAATTATGCATTTTTTTTCAACTATAATGTTACTGGAGTTTTTGTTCTTATTAATCATTCTTTTGTGATTAGAATGTAAATTGCCTTATTTGTACATAATTTCATCTGCATTCTGGCAAGAAAATATTTCTGAAATAGATTGAGAAGCTTCATTTTCACTTTCCCCATAAGAATGAATATTTCTGTCGCAAAGTCTACCACTTTTTATGTAGAAAAGACACTTGTTCCTAGATGTTTAGGATCACCTCTTTCTGCTGCATGACATGGGCCAAACTACCTGTGATGCAAGAATTCTATCACACAATCAAAGAGCAATTATAGGAAAGCAGTAATTTGATTGGAAAAAGCTGTTGGAAAAAAATCTCTTTTCTTTCAGTGCCATTTATCATAGCTTGTCCACCAGCTGCTATCAGTCTTACTAGAGGAAAAAGATTATCGAGAATGATATTGATATTTTCCCATAGAGGAGGCTACCAGAAACTTTTGGAGCAGGAGGCTTGGATAAGAAAAACATCCAGAGTTAAACCCCACCCCCTCTAATCCTCCTTATCCCATCAAACCTTTCATTCTGCAATGAAAAAAAACCCCAACCCTTAAACCCAAAACCATGAGGTTAGTGATGTGCATTACATTTGGTTCTTATACTGCATGCATTTGCTTGGAGTAGAGCCCTTTATCTGAATGTAATTAAATATCACATGCACCTTATATCAAAAGTCTTAGACAAGCTGAATGCATGACCTGGAAACTCCCAAGAACTCTTTCCTTTGAGAGCTCTATCATTTCGCAATTGATGCCTTACTCAGATTATATTTTTTTATTTAAAAACAGTAAGTCTGATGCTGGGGCCTGTTTTCAATTTAATTATCTTTACTCTGGATGAAAACGAAGTGGTTATATTGGGTTTATTAAAATGTGTAGATCGAAGATGATTTGAAATAATCATCAAGTTCAAATCTTCTAATTGTTCTGTGATACATAATTTACTTCTCACAGATGATTATGTGCCATCCAGATGTTTACTACACCTAGCAACCACATAAGATTTTTTTTCTCACAGATGAATAGGCCCTTATTCAAATCACACTGCACACTAAATAGATTTGTTTAGCATTTTTCATGCAGAAAAATGTGCTTTTATTTTTGTTCTTATATGTAATATATCTAAGGACAATATAGAAAAACTGTATTTGCGCATGACAAGCCATGCTTTGCTTAAGCAAGATTTGTAGATTAAATTGCTTTTTTAAAATTTAGTCTACATATTATCTGTAATTATGATTTATAAATAACTATATTTTTAATATTTGTTTAAGTAATTAAAAGGTAAAAGTATGGACACCTATAACAATGGAAAAGAAAATTAATATTTAAAGGTTTCTGCCAGATTTCAAACTAGTCATGTCCTATACATTTGTCAATTATACTACTGAAAGATTCCTGTAGTAGACATTATTGAGCCAGATCTGAAAAATAAATAAATAAATAATTACAAGTAAAGAATTTTTATTTTAAAGATGGTTGTTGTGTCTGCACTTATACACATTTTAATCTTTAATCTTGCCTATATAAATTTAACTCCCTTAGCATCCAATGTATATATATAAAAGCATGTCTCCAGTAAAATCTGCCCACAGAAAGGAAAGGAATTAGAAATTGTTTTCCTGTCAGGGGATAGCAGCAGAGGAATTGTCCAGTGGGTAGCCATGATTGTTGGCAATCCAAACTGAACATTCGGCCTGAAGCTGACTAAGCATCCTGATGAGGTCACAATTTTCTCAGGCTAGCTTAGAATCTTGGCAGTATCGATACAGGATAGAAACAGTTAAGGGATAAGCCCTCAGAAGATCAATAATTTAGGAGAGTTCATTCTCTTCCCAATATCTTTGCCTGGTGCAATGCATTCAGAATTCTGTTAGCAAAGTCTTCATTAAATTGTACATCTGCTATTTCAGATACTGAGAACTTTCTTACTAAATATGTTTCTTGTATCTCTTCTTTATGTATACTGAGAGTATTTACACCAAGACAAATTCCTTGTGTGTCCAATCACATTTGGCCAATAAAGTATTCTATTCTATTCTATTCTATTCTATTCTATTCTATTCTATTCTATTCTTTATATAAAGAAAGAATTTTCTTATGTTAACCTGCTCCAAGATGGTGTCTTTGGTAATACTGGCTGAAAAATATTGGAACTGAAGTCCAACTCATCTGAAGGGCAACAAGTTGGGGGCGGCAAACTTAATATACAAAGAAATTAAGTATTGCACCAAACCAACATTGGCTATCAATTACCCACATGTAACCTCATCAACTTGATTAGCTGATGTAAAGGAAAGCAGAACTGTGTTCAGTTCAGTGGTCTTACATTATTTTTCAATTTACTTCCTCCAGGAGTGCAAATGAAGCAGCAGAAAATAGATATTTAATATGGCTATAAGCAATGGTGTGTTTCATAAACAAATAGTTTTAATCTGTTTCTTTCACTGTCTTATTTCTGTGTTCACATGTTAGTTCTTGAGAAAACACGTGTTTGAAAAAGATGTTTTTAACTGCAAAAGAGACTTTTAATTTATTGGTCAGAAACATGGAAAAATGAACAGGTATTTTTAACTGATCAAAAATGTTAAAGAACATAGGAGGCAGCTGATACATTCTACTAGAAGTCTCGATCTGTTTAATAAAATGTTCCTATTTAACAGCATGATATGATATATATACAGTTTATTCAGTTTTGCGTTAGGATGAAAAGGACAGAGCAATGGTGATAATGTAGTGGTGCAAAGTGACAGCAACATCAGGAAAAAGGAATATGTGAAGCTCAGGTTCAGAGTGAACAGATTGAATCCTGAACACTGAACTTTTTCTATCAAAAGCACAATGATTAGAATGCAATATTGCAGGCTAACTCTGCCCACTGCCAGGAATTCAATCTTGATCTGCTCAAAGTTGACTCAGCCTTCCCTCCTTCCGAAGTCAGTAAAATGAGGACCCAGATTATTAGGGGCAATATGCTGACTCTTAGAGAGGGCTATAAAGCACCATGAAGTGAATATAAATCAAGGGCTATTGCTATTATTATTCTGTAATTGTGCTTTCAGTTTAGTTAGGTTCTATTTCGAATGTAGATTTCAATTCTACTGTAAATTAGCTTTCTTTGTGTTCTTAATGTTGGGCTGTCTTCATACATCCCCAATTGCATCTCCAGTTTTTAAAAACATGTATAGTCCCTGTAACTACAATTGAGCTATGAGGCAGATCACTAGCTAAGTCTACATATCACCACAACGGTTTACAAATATCATCATTAACTTTGAAAGAAAGACTATATCCTTTCTAACAAGATTAATTGATGTCAGGTTTTTCTTTCCTCTAACCCAACTCTGCTAGACATCTTTGTCACACATTGATCTTTACAACTTTCAGGCTATTATGGAAATTCTGAGAATTAAAATTCAATCCACATTAGGCACTGGGTTGAGAAAATATAATTTATATTGAAACTTTTTCTTTACACCATTAATTCCAGTTTACTCATAATACTTAACTGGATTAGCGTGTATTTTTATAAGTAGAGAACTAGAGTGTGTTAGAATACTGAACAAGGATTCTTTTAACTACTCAACTAGCCCCAAGGGGATTAGATTTAACTCAAAACAGAATTAAAGTAACTTGATCCAGTCAGTTTGTCATGGGAATGTCCAAATCTACTAAATTGCCTCATTTTACCTACCTAGTCCCCCAAGAAAAAGCTGGAAAGAGAGAGGCTGAAAAGGTTTAATGCCAAAGTGGAATAGTTTGGAATACATTTTGAAAGCATTGGTAGACCAGCTTTCAAGCCAAATTAAACAATGCCATGTCTATTGCTATCTGCCTGCCCAATGGGGAAGGGGCTAGCTACATTAGTTATATAATGAGATTTTGCTAAAACTTGTTCTACAGTTCCTAAGATGCTAGGCTCTTCCTGGAGAAATTGGGTATTAACTCTATATTCGTAAATGGCAATTAATGACATTGTGTTCATGTACTGCCAGAATCAAAAGTAAGGAGATTTGATGTGGTTAGAGGTTGCCAGGTCTTTATGGTAGAAAAATAGTTTTAAATTTCTGGAATTCATTTTCTAGAGAGGATATGATAGATCTAGTGCCACACACAGTTCAAAACAAAATATGGAAGTATTTAGAAATATGTTAAATACTTAATATTTATTTTTAATGTGCCACAAGAAGCCTAAACTTCTATGACAGGCTACAATGTAAGTAGTATTACACATTTGACCCCGAGCATCATTTGCAAGAAGAAACAGATCCAATTCTGTTTGACAAATGGAATTCAGAATGATAAGCATTCCTATTTTGAAATATTTCTCATAATTTTCTTCTCTTCTTCAGGAAGAAGGATGGTAGGTTGCCAGTTTTATTTTATGATATTCTGTTTTTAAGGTCAAAACAAATGATATGGGACACATTATTGTTTTAATTCAGATTTATGGGCCACCCACACTTGAGTGGATTCTGGGCGTTGTGCACAACTAGAAAAAACAAAAACAGTTAAAAACATGAAGTTAGACAAACGGCCCAGATAGAATAATCTGATAAATGACAAATATGCAATTGGGTCTCTCAGTTTGAAACAACTGTTGAGTGTTGCATGTCCCATTTTGACTCAATCTGCAATCCTCATCACCCCATATACAAAGCCTGGAAGAAAAAGAAGAGCTTTTATACCTAATGTTGGGTTTTTTAGATCTATGAATGTAACTGAAAAGCTACACTCAATAACCTCCCTATTTGCTGGACTACATCAGCAATCCCCAGAGAGATTAGACATCACTAGGAAGATCTTGGTGTGTTATTTTTTAGGATGCTTTGCTTAATTTTCTCTTTGAACATTAATATTAACTATGAGTAGCTTAGTTTATCGGCTTTAGATTGAGCTGAGTTGGCATATATAATATTCAGAGCAAACCACAAGTGTGTTCAAGCTGCAGCAGCATAGGTTCCTTTAATTTAAAAAAAAAAGCAAGCAACAGTTTAGATTACCACAAAGAAACTGATTCTGAAGAGTTGAGATGTGCTCTTGAATAATGTGTATTAATAATCAAACTGAGTTCTACTAAGTTTTACTAATAATAATGTAGATGGAGCTTGGGCTTTTCATGTAGTCAGACATATATATGTTGCATAGATCAAATGTGCATTACATAGATATCTTAATTTCAGAAATTGTGAATCTGAGAGCCTGAAAATTGGCTCTCAGTTTTCCACATCACCAAGCAGCTTATCAGGAGAAAAAACTTGCAACTTTTTCATCCTACCTCAAATCTGAATTTGGCATCCTAGAAGATGACTTAGCAGATTTAAGGATTTTAAGTTATACAGGAAGTTCTTGACTTACAACATTCATTTAGTGACCAATCGAGATTGCAACAGCTCTGAAAAAAGTGATTTATGACCATTTTTCACACTTATGCCCCTTGCAGCATCCCCATGTGATTTCCATTCAGATACTTGACAACTAGTTCCATCTTTATGACGGTTGCTGTGTCCCAGGATCATGTGATCTTTTTTTGCAACCTTTTGACAAGCAAAAGTCAAAGGGGAAGCCAGTTTCACCTAACAACAATACTACTAATTTAATAACTGCAGTGATTCACTTAACAACTGTGGCAAAAAAAGTTGTAAATTGGGCAAAACTCATTTAATAAATTTCTCACTTAGAAACATAAATTTTGGGCTCAATTGTGGTCATAATTTGAGGACGACCTGTATGTACCACTTTTTAAAACTTCAGTGTGAGGACAGATGAAATGATTGGAGGAACGATCAAGTACACATATGTACTTTACCAATTGTAATAAATGGTTTCATCATTTATGAAAAGCTCCAAGTAGATTTGAATTTCAAGTGTTTTCGAAGCACAAATAATTTATTTAGGAATCATGATATGACAGGCTTGTAGCTGGATTTTGCCCACGTTGTACATGGTCTATGGCTTTGACTTAGAAAATCGAAAGCTTATCCCAAATTCATTTAATCCTTTTGTGCATTCCCTCAACCTTTTTTCTTCTTCTTGTTAATTATGCCAAATACCCATTTTCCTGGGAAAAGCAGAATTTGTAGAATATATTAAACTAAGAATCTTGGGTGAAGTCAGGGCAAACAAGATACATGGTTCCCCTTTCAAACTCAGAAAAAGAAAACCAAGTTGTAAATAGGCCTGGAGTGATGAATAGGTGAACATTTACACACTTAAGTGACAAAAAACAAACAGATTAAAAGCATGATAAAGATGATAGGAAGAGGAGGAGGGGAGACATAGATACAATGCTGAAGCCAAAAAAGGGATAGAAAGCGTTTGTTCAGTTAATTTGTCCAGATAGTAGGATATTGAAAATCAATAAAATGATGTTTACTGAAAATAAGTACTAATTCTGAGGCAAGGGCATGGTATTTAATTATAATAACTTATATGGCTATATTTTCTACATGGAAGAGATATAATCTACATGTGTATCAATTAATTTAGGCCACAAACATCCACAAACCTTTCACTAAGTATAGGTTCTAATCAGTATGCAGAATTTGTAAATTTTAAATAAATCAAAATTTTATTTTTTGCAAAGATAACTATAATGTAAAATTTCAGCTGTACTTATTGGAATGATTATGAAGAAATAAAGCCTTTAATGAATTATTGTACTATGGCTTATTCCTATTATATTTTCAGTCTAGTCAGAATATAGCATCCTATTTCTCCAACTTATTTGATTTTTTCCCCAAACATCCATCAATGTTGTCATGCAATATTGGAGGTTTTTAAGAGGAGATTGAACAGTCATTTGTCTGAAATGGTATAGGGCTGTGATAGTGAACCTACGGCACATGTGCCGGAATTGGCATGTAGAGCCATCTCTACCGGGCATGCAAGATCAGGTTCACTGTGCATACTTCCCGCTAGCCAGCTGATTGTTCGGTATCTACCACGCATGCACCGGGTAGGGTATGCATGGGAAACACGCGTGCATTTGCAGAGGTGTGGGAGGCACGTGGGGGGTGCGCATGCGCAGGAGTGGGGGAGCGTGGGGGGCACACACACATGCGCAGGGGCACGAGGGCATACACACATTGCATTATGGGTGCAGACTTGTGTGCGCATGCACACAGGCGCACGCACATATTCAACACGCGATAACGAAAAAGGTTAGCCATCACTGGTATAGGGTGTCCTACATGGGTTGAAGGTTTGATTGGAGTACCTCAGGTCTCTCTCCCAATTGTATTTTTATTCTCTTACTCTTTCTATGGTCATGTGTATCCATCCTACCAAGCTCAAAGAAAGTCTGGAATGTTTTAGGATCACCTGCCATGGGCAGGAGGTTGGACTAGAAGACCTCCAAGGTCCCTTCTAACCCTATTATCCTATGCTGTATGTTCTATTTAGAGACATCAGAAGGACAGTGACATTTGAAAAATAGGGCCCAAGTAGGGCTACAAGAGTTGTGGTACTATCAGGAGTTGCCAATCAGTTGTAATTCAGGTTTGTTTTCTGGAATTATTATTTTTTAAAATGGTGAAGTTGGAACTTTTACTTTTTGAAAGGTAAATTTTCTTACAAAGATCTAGAGGAAATTGAGTAATTAATATTCTACCTGGTTACTCAACAACATTTTGTGCAATGATCTAGTATAATAGCCAGTTAATATGGAAACTGAAATTATTGAAATAACTTGGCACTTTAAACCATTATTGAAATAGTGATATACTCTCTTATTATTAACATATCTTGCAAATATACATTTTAATGTAAACATGTATCTAATATAACTTGTATTAGTTTTCTTGTTTTTCTGCATTTACCTAAGTGGCTTGTCCAGCCTTTCTCTTACATTCACTTCTGATCACCACCATAATAAAAAATCTGGCTTCAGGCTTGGTACCAAATAACTTCTACAAGCCAGGGAAACTAAGACTTTGCATATTTCATTAAAATATTTATTCCTAAACACAAATCCTTCAGCTATGTATCTCATAGCTATAATTTGCATGGATGTCTTGTTAAAATGCCTTCTTATGCAGGTTTATGTCTGTTCAGATTTATATTCTACTTTTCTACTCGGCAGCAAAGCAGACAATATTTTTTTTTAAAAAGAGTATTAAAAAAAACCATTTTCAAATTGTAAGCCTATCAACAAAAACTGAATATAGGTAGTCCTTGATTTATGTCCATAATTGAGCCCAGAATTACGATCATCAGTATGCCGGTCATTGAATGGGTCAATGGGTCATTGGATGTGACCGTGTCCAATTTTACTATCTTTTTTCTTTACGGTCGTTATTAAGTGAACCCAGATGGGTGTTTTTTGCCAGAAACCGGAAGTAAACAGTTTCTAGCAAAAAACATTGTAAATCATAGTTATATGACCCCAGATGCTGTAAACAGTTGTAAATTGGGCTGGTTGTCAAGCACCCAAAAACAATCATGTGACTGTGGAGGCTTTTGGAACTTCAAAACTAATTCATAAGTAACTCTGGGTAGGTCCATCATAACTTCGAACTATCACTAAGAAACTGGTCATAAGTCAAAGACTACCTGTATTTGCTATGTCAATTTCTGGGGTATTAACTTTTTGTCTGTAGAATCCGGTATGAAGAGATCCATCAAAGAGACCAAAAAAATCAATATACTCAGAGTACTCTACATAATAAACATAATAAAGGCCTCTACCCATCTCATCACCTGGCCTGGGAAGACTGTATCAGCCAACACTCAGGTGAAGCCATGTGGTCCAGACAAAGCCTACAAAATTAGTTAAGACCCCCGCCCTTGGGAGTCTGACAGTCAATGGGATACATTTCTTGCACAGGAACAGGAAACACTTAAGGTGGGGTCCAACAGAGGTTATAAAACTAAGGGTCTTTCAGCATCTCAGCCCTTTTTCCTTCTTTTTTCATCCAGGGCATGTGGTCCTGTCCACCATTAAACAAACTTTCCAAACAGCTCCATGTTTCCAGTGTCTTTTTTCCCCACTTGGAACTGAATCCATAAGGATAATTCTTCCAATACCAGGATGGGCTTTTTCAGTCAGTTTGGGTCACTTATCAATTGCAAAACAGCAATTAAGGCTGCTGTCCACCCAGCTGATCAGAATTGGGTACACAGTTAGATGCCAGCATTTTTATTCATGTATGGGATTTATCCATGCCTCAGTCCAAATGGACTCTAGGCAGTGTATACTGGTAGATACCGAGAATCAAACTAATTTTAAAATGATCTTGCAATTTTATACTGTTGAAAGAAATATCCTTCTGGGTTCAGTTCCAAGTGGGGAAAAAAGACACTGGAAACATGGAGGCTGCTTGGAAGGTTTAATGGTTACAGGGCCACATGGCCTGGAGGTCCAGAGAAGAATAATCACATGCTTCAAGGTGAGAAGAGAAGGGGAAAAAGAGAAAAGGGGAAAAAGGAAAAAAAAAAGTTGAGGTGCTGAGAGTACCTGGGTTTTATACTCTCTGTTGAGATTTGAATTGGAGCTTGTATTCTAATTGGTTGTCAGACTCCCAGGGGCGGGGGTCTTAATTTTGTAGGCTTGGTCTGGACCACATGGCTTTACCTGAATGCTGGCTAATGCAATCTTCCCAGAACAGGTGGTGAGATGGGTAATCCTATCATTTCCTGAGGGCCATCCTTAATCCCATCACCCTGGAGTTCCTTCTTATGTAAAGTATTCTGGCCCAGGCCTTAATGGCCCACCTATTAACAAAGGTGGGGGTGAGTTTCTGCTTCTGGGGTGAGTTCCTTTTTAGGAGAAATATTCTGCCTTTTAATATTTCCTAGGCTATTTCAATTTTCTAGGAGGGGCATGGATGCTAACTTCCTACAATACAACAAAATAGAAGTTATGCCCACGGATACAATTAGCTCACAGCATGAACTTAGAGTACGGATATATATCCTCAGATTATTTCTTTAAAGATTAGCAAGCGATATATATTCTCGCTCTGTAGGAAGTTAGCATCCACCCCTCTCCTAGAAAATTGAAATAGCCTAGGAAATATTTAAAAGGCAGAATATTATATCTCCCTGGATGAGAAAAGGAGAAATATGTTTTAAAGACAAAGCTTCCTGCAGCTCCCTGCCCCCCCTTCAGCTCCAGGGTGATGGGATTAAGGATGGCCCTCAGGAAATGATAGGATTACCCATCTCACCACATGTTCTGGGAAGATTGCATTAGCCAGTATTCAGGTGTGGTCCAGACCAAGCCTACAAAGTTAAGACCCCCGCCCCTGGGAGTCTGACAGCCAATGGGATTCATTTCTTGCACAGGAACAGGAAACACTAAGATGGGGCCCAACAGAGTTCAGCATCTTGGTCGGCCCTTCTTCCCTTCTCTTCTCACCTTGAAGCATGTGATCATCTTTCCTTCTCACTCTGGAGCTCCAGGCCATGTGGCCCTGTACACCATTAAACTTTCCAAGCAGCCTCCATGTTTCCAGTGTCTTTTTCCCCACTTGGAACTGAACCCAGAAGGATATTTCTTTCAACAGCTTCCTTGAATTAGAAGTTCAAGAGGCAGGTAACTTAACAGAAATAAAACTTAACAGAAGCATTAATGGTGTGTTTCACAACTAAAATTACATAATATGGGTGTTTTAAGGGAAGCTTGCTAAGAATATTAAAATTGCCTAAGAGCATCACTAACTAGCAAAAGTTAACTAGCAAAACTAACTCACAGTCTTGGAGGAGCGGCACTATAAGGAACACAACCAGCTGTTGACTGAAGAGTTATCAGTCCCTGTCAACATGGGACTGTTTGTTTTACTTTCTTCTTTTTAAAGCAGATGGATTCTAAGAAACAGTGACAACAAATGGGTAGGAGAAGGAAAAGCACCAAAACCCCTTTTGCTTATCACAAGCCTTTCTGTGACAGAAGGGTGTCACATTGCAGGGTGTCCTCAAGGAAGTTAGATAATGCAAAAACTGGGATGTCTTGATTAGCATAAAGTAAAGGTACCTTCTTCAGAAACTTTTTCCTAAAAGCCTAGAAAAGAGCTCTGAGCTTCTCCCTGAGAAATATTTCATTACCAGAAATATTTCTGGTAAAGTCATTAGCACCATAAAGAATTGGTGTTGGGTTAAGGAATGTTGTCAATAAGGGGGAAATATTTTTTCCAGGGTTGCTGATCTTTTATTTTGTTTCTTTCTTTGGATCTAATTCTGACACTTAAGGGTTATAGTTATATTTAATGAGGAAAATGTTCTTGTCCCACAAGGCATCAGTATGGCACTTACCTAGATTTTGTTCTACTTCATTAACACCAGCTTTATCTGGTGAAATGAAATGTAGGGAGATTCAAGACTGACAAAAGGAAATGCTTCTTTACACAATGCATAGTTAAACTATTGAACTCAGTGGCCTCAGGTGGAATAGGATTAAAAGAGAAATAAACAAATCATGGAGATCAAGCTTATCAGTAACTAATCTTGATAGCTGTAGGCAGCATGCCCTAAATGCTATTTACTAGGGGAGGCTATTTATTTTGATATTATTCATAAGGATCAAGCTCATCTTTCTCTTCTGAGCTTTCTGAACAGGTCTGATGGCTATGCATGACTTCGATATTTTTAGTCCTGGTCCAGCAGGCCTGTTGTGAAATTATAACCTTCTCATTTTTTAACATTTGGCTGCCAGTTTGTAATATTGTATTGCAGTGTTTCTCAATCTTTACAATTCTTAAGATGTGTGGACTTCAAGTCTCAGAGTTTCCAGACAGCCATGGGAGTTGAGGCCTACACATCTTAGAGTTACCAAGGTCAAGAAATACTATATTATATTGTAAGAGCTATGTAAACTAAACCCTTCCTTATTTCCCAAATGAATATAGAATAATATTTATAACTACTGGTTTTGAAAATGTGTTTTTAAGCTGTGTCCCTTCCTCCCCCCATATTAAAAATTTGTTATTTGAAATGCTCATTTTAATTTTACTATGTACGTGTTCTATACCTATACTTTATGCCTTTTCACAATCCTAATTCAGTAAGTGAGATTCTCCATATGGATTTCAAATTTTAAATAAACATATAATACTGTACTACTAGGAACTCAGTTCTACTGCTGGATTCCTGCCTTCCTGACTTCTTTTACTAACTTACATACTGACATCCTGTAGTGGTAAACAGACCGTTGATACTGTCATCTTGCACCACACTGAACTTTTCCTTGAAATTTCTCTCCTGTTCAGACAATTGACTGATGTTGTTAACAATATCGTTTAGTTTGTTTTTGTTTAAAGAAGAATGAAACATTCTGTGCATATCAGGATGATGACAAGATTCAGTCTTAAGAGAATGATAGAGTGTGGCTGTGGAAAGTGTTACTTGGCAATGCAGTAACCAGATTACACTGGTTTCAGGGTCTGACAAATATGAATTGAATACCACAAAATTGAAATACAGATTCTTGCTTGAAAAATTCTGACAGAAACATACTAATGAGGCAGATACTCACTGATTTTTCTGAAGAATTTAGCAAAAAATTCCCTAAAGCAGAAGTGCTCTGGATTTCCAAAATTGTGATTAATTAAAACTATAGAACTCTGACTTCAGTCTGACTTCAAGCTCATAACAATTACAGGAGTTGGTGGATTTTGCGAGGGTGGGAAATAGTGGGTAAATCCAATGGAAGTTTTGGAATTTCCTTTGATCATAGTATAGTTTGCTATGCTGAAGCAGATCATGATTATGGGAACCATTTGCACCTACCCTTTGTGTTAATAATGCTCCAGCATGGAGTCGTTTAACACATCAAACACTGCAGGAATGCTGTGGTGTACTTAACAGTGTAGCTGTGCATGATTGCACATTTCATATAAAACAATGGCTAAATGTGAGAGAAAGCAAAATAAGATAGAAAACTCTTATTAACAGCTAATACTTATCACTGTTTTACATGGTATACCACAGATTTTCATTTCTTAGCCTGACTATCCTCCAGCTATGTCCTCTTCAAATTCCATAGTTTCAGGTTGGTTTAACCATCTGTTGTAGTATGGACTAGAGATTATAGGAGTTGAAACTCAACACATTTCAAGAGCAGTACTGCGGAAGGATCATATATATTAATCATTTTCTGTATTTCATCAGCTTCTCTATAGAGTCTAGTTGATCTTTAACTCATTACTGTACTATTGTAATTATAGAAATTTGTCTGTAGCAGAACAGTTTGTTCTTGTTATCTTAGTTATATTTTGGAATTACAATAGTATTTTGTTACGATGCTTTAGGAATTTTATCTACCAAATACTCCTCTTAGTAACAAAAACAATGAGATAATATGATTTTTCACATGCCCCACACAAAAGCATAAGCTATCCATATTTATTACTATGTACTAGTACTATGACTATAAAGTACCAGGGCTACAGTACAGTAATGGTGCAATCATATGTTACAATCATCCCCATCTCAAAAGAAATATTCAGTTTTGTATTTTTTTGAAGATCAAAAAATAACAAGGCTTAGAGAGCTTAAGCCTTAACGCATTTCATGTTGGAGGCAGAAAATCTTTAGATCTTTATAAATCTTTAGAATAAATCTATAAAGAAAATCTTTAGAATAAATCTATAAAGAAAATCTTTAGAATAAAAAATATTGATCTCAGATTTACACACGTTGACAAGTGCCATTTAATTTAATGGAGCTTTCTTATGGAAAATCATGCAGCGTCTTTGATTTTTCAAGAGATGCTAATAAGTTTCATGATTTCCCTCTCCACCTATACATGTAACGAAGTTATTTACCCATTCATTTCAAGTGCAAGTTAAATACCAAGTTAACGTGTATAATATTGTTAGAAGAATTATCCTTCTGGGTTCAGTTCCAAGTGGGGAAAAAGACACTGGAAACATGGAGGCTGTTTGGAAAGATGGTTTAAAGATAGACAGGACCACATGGCTTGGAGCTCTAAAGTGAAAAGGATGATCACATGCTACAAGGTGAAAGGAGAAAAACGGAGGGCCAAGATGCTGAGAGACCCTTATATATGTTGGGCCCCATCTTAGTGTTTCCTGTTCCTGTGCAAGAAATGTTTCCCATTGGCTGTCAGACTCCCAGGGGCAGGTGTCTTAACTAACTTTGTAGGCTTTGTCTGGACCACATGGCTTCACCTGAGTGTTGACTGATACAATCTTCCCAGGCCAGGTGGTGAGATGGGTAGAGGCCTTTATTATGTAGAATACTCTGGCTTAATAGCCTGTTAGCAAAGGTGGGGGGTCTGAGTTTCTGCCTCTCTGAGGTGAGTTCCTGCTTCTGAGTTTCTACTCTTATTAGGGGAAATATTCTGCCTTTTTAATATTTCCTAGGATATTTCATTTTTCTAGGAAAGGGTGGGTGCTAACTTCCTACAATATAATTTAAAAATTGAAATCTCCCCCACCCCCCACCAATTCTGTAATTAGTCCTGATTCAAGAACTACGGTCCACACTAAAGAAAAGGAATGTGATGGGGTGGGGAAGCAAATCCAGATTAGTAAAATACTTGGATCGCACTCTAACAGTAAATTTATAGAAATTGCATGATTATTTAAACATGTACGCCCAGTACGCTCCCACAGAGTTGCCTTGCTCGGGGTACCACCACTGGATCGTTGTCGTCTAGCAGCCCCGAGACTACGCGCTTTCTCTGTGGGAGCCCCATCCCTCTGGAATTGTCTCCCCCCGGATATACGAGCCATGTCAGACATCCTAACCTTCCGGCGCGCAGTTAAGACCTTGCTGTTCAAACAAGCCGGTCTAGCCAAATAAGATCATTGGGGTTTATATTTTGTAATTTTATAGGGGTGATTCTTGGCCATCTTGATTATTTACCTCTTTTCGCTTCTGTTTTCTGTATTACCTTGTTTGTTGAGTGTACACCGCCTTGAGTCCCTTTTTGGGAGAGGGAGCGGTATAGAAGTACGAATAAATAAATAAATAAATAATGGAATTTAATTTCCAAATGGTATTTTTTATTCAAGATACAAACTGAATCATGTTTGCTTCAGATTAACTTGAATGAGAAAACAAATGTAATGGGAAAGAGATGGGGGAATGGCAGGAAGCAGCAGTCTATAGGTGTTAGCCAAAAAAAAAATTAATATGGCAATTGCAACAGGCAATTTGGAATGTATGCCTGTACAAAAGGATAAGCCTGATCACACTGTAACAACACCATTTGGAGTTGGGGTTCTGTTCCTACCATGCAAACACCCACTGGCTGGAGAACAGACAGACGTTTATTACTAGGATTTTTTTGAGGACACAATTTATTTCTGAAAATATGAAGTTTGTAATTCACAGAAGATACATTTGTCGTTTCTCTGGAAATCCAAAGTTTCCATGTTCAATTGCTTGGAATCTTGCTACATTTCTCGCTAAAAACATCTCAGTTTTATATATATATATCTCCTTCTCTCTCTCCTTTTGTGTGCCACACTTACATAAGTTATGCAGTAACATATGTTCTGTAGATACAAATAAAATACAAAATATAAATTACCAAATATAAAAAGCAATATAAGTTTATTTTTAGGGGGTATTTTGACCCACAAGAAGGAATAACCAATTGACAAGATAATTGAAAAGTAAGTTAGGTGAGAGAGGAGGTATATACATTTAAATTTATTAATACATTTAATAAATAAATAAACCACAGATTAGACTTTAAGATTAAACATTAAGTATTTTAAAAATTGCATAACATTTAAGACTCAAGTAATTCGCAAGCCTTGACTTGGGCGTCTGTGACAGAAACTAGGATAAGGTTTGGTGGGAGCAGATTTTCAATACTTTTTCTTAGCCTTGTAGTTGTTGCTGGATTATAGGAAGGGCTAAACTTTACAGTATTTTAATTAGGGCACAGATGGGCTCTTACTGTTCTCTTATCTTCTGAAACCTTTAGAGAGTGCCTTGGTTGAAAGCATCAGTATGTTGATACAGCAATATTTAAGACTGAGGGTTTCTATACCACTAACCAAAAAGTAATAAGCATGGATAATTTTTATGGATAATTCAGTTAGGAAAAAAAGATGGAGGGAATGGTAAAGTCAATGCAGAAAGATTATAAGGAGAAGATTAGGCTTTCTGAATATACATTCCCTCTAAAATTCTTCAAGGCAAAGCAATGACACAAAAACAACTTTATCTTGAAGTTTTCAGACATAGCAGTAGTATATATTTCCTTAGTGCAATATGCTACTCTGTAGAGTCAAGTTTTAATGAAAATGATACTGAATTTTACCTATCCACATACCTAAATACATTCCAGCTTTATTTGAAGAAAAGAATTAAAACCCACCGTTCTGGCAGTTGGCCAAAATAAAACAATTTGGCTGTATTTTCCTTCTGCAATTGATGAAAATATATACATTGCGAACAGTTGATATAAACAAAGTTAGTCATATTGTACTAATCCTGTGTAGCAGAGTGGTGGTTCACACATAAGTAAGCCATAATGTCACCAGTGAAGATCTGGTTTTATAGAAAATAATCCATTATAGTTTATTTGGTTTCATGTATTGTTGGAAGTTAAAGCCCACCCCTCTCCTAGAGAAATGAAATATTTTAGCATATATTTTTAAAAAGGCAGAATATTTCCCCTAAAAGAGAAGTGGAAACTCAAAGAAGCAGAAACTCAGCCCCACTACCTTTGCTAATGGGCCATTAAGGCCTAGGCAGTCTATTCTACATAACAAAGATCTACCTCCTTCAGGCAGAGCTGTGATAGGAATTTCCCAAAACTCTTTCATTATATCATCACCCAGCAAGAATCAACCAAGCCTGGGACTCAAAAGACAACCTATAAAGTTACCCCTGCATGGCCCCATGGGAGTCTAACAACCAATAAGAACACAAGCTCAAATTCAAAGCCCAACAGAGGGCATAAAACCCAGGCACTCAGCATCTCTTCCCTTTTCTGCCCATCCTGTTCATCAATAAACCCATTTTTCCAAGCAGCCACCACATTTCCAATGTCTTTCTTCCCCACTTGGAACTGAACCCAGAAGGATGTTTCTTCCAACAGTATGAACCAGATCGTTGTAATTTATTTAATAAACCATAGATAAAACAAGCCATGGCTTTATGTGAAATACGAACCACATCAGATTACATATACTTAGCCTAAAATTTGCAAGTCCCATATCAATAGCCCTTTTCTCTGCAATAAATATAGGCAGTAAAATTGAGTTCTACATATTACAATATGAGACTGTGAAGTGATTTTTTTATGATGGCAACTGCAATTAAAGAACTGTGAGATTATCTCAGTGCCTACTCTCTCTTTTACTTTATAGAGATCATTCAATGTAATGCTTGGGAGAAAAAGAACCTGATGGACTGAAAGGAATGTACTTTAAAAATGTTTCCTTATTTGAAAACTCTGCCTCAGTTTGCATAAACTTACCAGAAAGCTCCCTAATTAACTAAAAATACTCAAGGGGCTTTCCAGTGTTCATTCAGCTTTTACAGTTTCTAGTTTAATTTAACTGGTTTTTGCAGATGTTATAAAGAATAAAGAACAGTGAAAAAGTAGACTCTAGATCATTGGCCTGTTTCTTCCTAGCTCCTGATGGCTGGTTGTTGAATTCCTGTGGTGAATGGTGGCATTAGAAGGATTCATAGAATCACAGTGTTGGAAAATGCCATGTAGGATACTGAGTCCAACTTTCTACTATTGGAAGAAATATCCTTCTGGGTTCAGTTCCAAGTGGGAAGAAAGACACTGGAAACATGGTGACTGCTTGGAAAGATGGTTTATTGATGAACAGGATGGGTTCCTGGGCGAAAAAAAGGCCAGAGATGCTGAGAGTCCCTTGGTTTTATGCCCTCTGTTGGGTTTTGAATTTGAGCTTGTATTCTGATTGGTTGTCAAACTCTCATGGGACCATGCAGGGGCAACTCTGTAGGCTGTCCAGAGTCCCAGGCTTGGTTGAGCCTTGCTGGATGATGATATAATGAAAGGGCTTTGGGCAATTCCTATTATGGTTCTACCTGGAATAGATCTTTGTTATGTAAAATAGACTGGCCCAGGCCAGAGTAATGGTCCATTAGCAAAGGTGGGTGGCTAAGTTTCTGCCTCTGAGTTTCTACTTTTCTTTTTTAGGGGAAATATTCAGGATTATGTAGCATAGGTTAGTTAAGCTTTGATTTGAAAGGACAATTTTGGTCTGAACTTATGTTTCAAAGATATATCAGCGTAACTCTATATAATCTGTACCTGAACTAATCTGTATTAGGTTTTTTTTAAATTTCTTTTAAAGATGACCTTGTATAGGACAAGATCCAACTTCCTTCAAAACTGTCTGCAGTTATTCTTTGTAATGAGAGAATGAGTTGTAATGAATTATTATGTTTCTTAAGTTGTATATTCTGATCTTGAAACTTGCAATACTTGCAAATAAATACCAAGGAGGGGCACATTGATTGCTACATCTGTACATCCCAATCAAGATGTTGCAATAGTATAGCAGGAGTATTACATCATAATCTCATACAATAAATTAAATGCTGTAGTATTTTTTTCTGCATAAAAGGCTAGATGTTGACCATTCTCAATGTGAAATGATATTTTATTTCATTTGGAAACATATTGGGCCTCTTTTCTAATTCACACAATGTTAAATGAAGTTGTCCTTCATTCTCCACCTGTCTATACAATTCCCCCCCTCCCCCTCAACAGAAAAAGGGGAAGAATAACAAATAGCTTGCAAGTTAGGTTCAACTAATTATGGTTTATTACATATGGAACATCTGGTTGAGTTCGCACATTACACACATATTGCACTGTCACACAAACCATTATTTACAAACTATGACAAGTGGATTCACATTATGCATAAAGCCAAAGCAAAATATATTATAGTTTTGCACAATTTGAAGAACCAGATTAGAATAGCTATGAGTTGGGTGGTGCTACATCCACAGCGAACCTAACAGAACTCTTCCTTATTTACTACAATGTTGTCAAATATTACTTTTCAGTTTGACAAAAACTGCATTTACCAGTGCAGTTTTAAATGTTGCTTAAAGAAGATTTGTGTAATTATCACAGGCGCTGTTGGTGCTATTTCAGAAATGATTCAGACATTATCAATGGTAATTCATACAACCACACTGCATGTTCCAATTGCATCACAAAAGCTGAGGTATCAAAAAGGATGAACCTCAGGCTTCCTGAAACCAAATGCATTGCTTTTAACTCTGTGAAAATGTGTTTCTCTCAGAAATATAGAATTTGCTTTAAAATGAGTTAGGACAAAATGAGAAATGACTTTAAAATGTTCTGCTTTCTAAAGCCTCACCATAGTACTCAGATTCTCAGTTCTGTGTCCTATGTATAGAAGTTCCTTACAGTTGCTTAGGTTGGTGCTTGCCAGTCTCCTTGCTCTAGCTAGCATCTAAAAAAATAATTATAGGACATTGGTACCTTGTTAAGAAAAATACTAGTCTCCAGCATCATTTTATTCTAATATTTATTTTTAATTTAATATATTTAATTTAATATAAATTTATTTCAATAATGCTCTGAGCATAAAATGAAAGCTGTAATCTTTCTTAAAAGATTAAAAATACTGGGACATTGAAGGTCAATGCTTTGGAAGCACACTGAACTGCTTGACAAAGGTAAGAATGAGTAGTATAGAGCTTCTATATGAGGAAAACTAGAGAGAGTAACAGGCACTTTCTGTAAATTAGTATACTGTGACTGTGGAGACACTCAGTCATTCCAGGTCATAGTTGTCTCAAAGGTGCTTTTCCAAAAAGCTGAATCAGAACTGATGAAGCTTCCTGGATGAGAAGCAAAACATCTTCCTCAAGTACAAAGGAGTCCAGTTGCTTTTTGGAAAAGCACCTTTGAGACAATATATTGTGACCAATGCATGTCCCCACACACATGATGTCCCCCACAATCACCACTCTGTGTACCAGAAATATCTCCTGCAACCAAATCTGAGAGTGCCCATAAGATATTTTTAAAATTCCACATATGTCCACCAGTCCTAGTACTTGGGGACTCTAGCCTTTTAGAGCAAAACAGCTGTTCAGATAACAAATATAGTACCATAAACGATCTAGAATAACAAAAGGGTTTTGGTGGTGAGCAAGATCTACTGTATCTGCCATAGGTACATGTGTACACAGTTTGATTTACTTTCAATTGCATAAGTCTATGGTAGATAGAACCCTGTTTCCCTTTGGCAACCCTGATCCTGACTAATGAAATAAAATATATCTGAAGAGTGCTCATAGAAAAGAATATATGTAGCTCAGGGTTAATTGTATGGTACATGATGTTCTCTGAGCTTGGTGAATTTCTTGCAACGTTTCATTAGCAAACTAGATAACGACATATACCCTGTTTGGTAATGAAATGTCTGTAAAAAAAACCCACCAAGCTCAGAGAGCATCAAGTACCCCACATTTGAAGAGTAGCATTTGTTAAACTTCTATTGATGTTCTCCAGGTTATTTGGGCATTTCAGAAATGTACAAAATAAATTTACAATGCTGCTTAGCTATGGCATATTTTGTATAGAAACACATTTAAATGTCAACATCAGGATATCGCTTTCCTATATATTATAAGATCTTGGAGTAAAAGGTTTTTCCTGAAATTATGGAATTGTGGCTTATATTTAAGTTATCTTTGCCCTACAGTAACAGTACAGTACAGTAACAGGCAGCAGAATAATTTTAGAAAACTGGATTCCAATGGCCAATAAATAAATCTTTCATAAAGCAAATTTGGTTGAAATGATTTATAATTTATCACATAAAATGAAGTGGCAAACAATTTAAATATTAGCTGAGATCACTATAAGTAGCACTGAGTTTGAGGCATGGCAAAGAGGAATATTTCATATAAGTGGAAAGAAACTTTCCTGAATTTAAAGAAACAGATCTAGGTCTAGGGAGATTAGCTTGCTATTTTATTTTTGAAAATTCTCTACATTCTGAAAATGAGAAGATGATACAGTATTTTTCTGTTTGACCTAGATTTAATTATAAGCTTAAGAATTGAAACAATTACATATTCTTTATGAGATATATTTTAAGGAACTTTTAAATTAGTTTTCTTTTGCTTTTGCCATATGTAATTTATTTTAATCACAATACCATATCTAGCTTTTCTTTCTTCACTGTATAATCGCTATCATTTTTTCTGATGACAGTCTATTGTTGGTATTTCATCAGTTTAAAAAAAATCTTGTTTATAATTTCTGTTTATAGATAAACTATAGCAGAAACAGTTTAAACAAGCCTTTTAATACCATAAAAAGCCAAGACAAATTTAAGTAGAATGTAATGGTTTCTATGTCATGTGCTTTTTATGTTTAAATATATTTGCAGCATAAAAAGAATATAATGTTTGAAAATCCTCTCTGGACTAAGACTATTTTCAGATATTTGATAAGATGTATTCTCAACAAGCCTGAAAGGCAATATTGGGAAAACTGCACTATAAAAACATATTTATTCTTTTTATTAACCTCACATGTATTTTGTAATGGTATGGTAACACACATAGGTTTCATTTCTGGGATATATAACTAGATTGATGAACAGGGAAGAGAAAAAAGGCCTTAACAAAACAATATCTAAAGCCAGTTTCTTTTGTCGTTTCCTTCTGTTATTTTAACCTCCATCAGGGCAGTCCTTCTTGCAACTTGAAAACATCTTAGGGATGAAAAGAAATATACTCAAAGAGTATATCATGTATAACCAAAGGTGGAAGAGGAGCATCCTCACTCACAACTTAAAGAAAAGTTGGGCAACCTATAGCTTTAGGGCTATAAAAACCCAAATCTTAGTTTAGGAGCCCTAGAGCCCTTTATAATTATGTGCCAAATTTAGCAGTGTGTCTCCTGATATTTTAATATATGGAAAATGTAAAAACTTTTGTGAATTCCCTATAATAAATTTCATACAGAAAGAAAAAAAGAAAAGAAAAAATCTAACCCCACAAAAACCAAAGACCCAGCCTAGGAAATTCTAACTTTTTCTATGGATCTGACACTTTTTGTGATGCCCATTTTGTATCACTGTTTTCCCCATTAAAATTCTCAGATTCATCCAAAATTTAAAGAACCAAAGAGTGAAACATCCTTAAAGAATCCTTTATACTATAAATAGCATGTATTCTCTAGAATACTTTTCCAACTGTTTTGATCCCCTACTAAAACATGGGAAGCTTCATACTTCAAACTAATTCATGATTCCTGGATTTTGGCTGTAGGGAATGGGATAGAATGGGGAATGGAGTAAAAGTGGAAAGTAAGAGGTTAAGTACTCTTGAAGCAGTCAAGGCATACAATGGTGGAGGAATGTAGTTATGCCTTTAGGTTGCAACTTTAAGTTACTTGCTAGGAATTGAATCATGTCCAGTATATTTTTGGAATCCATCTATCATACATAAAACTACTGAGCATTTGATAGAAAACCATCACGACATGCAGGAATGGATAAAAAGCTAGATGTCAGAAAGATAGAATAGATTGCATATGAATATAGTCTTTTGTTCTTAGTCATTACTTGGTCATTTCTCTCTCTAGTTTATAATAAAATGGATATAATACTTTATAATTTCTAGACCATTGACAAATTCTGATCAGCCTTTTTAGAATTACTTTCTTCAAAAAAATTGCTACTTTTAGCCTTTTCACAGAAGTATGGCTATTATACTGTAAACCTAATGGGGATGAAGCAGACAATAGGTTTCAGAATCAGACAAACAGCAAATGTACTGGCTGCTGTCATTTAGTCAGAAGAAATTTTCAAGGGAGATCAGGGGATGCCCTACAGCTGACATAGTCAAGCAGTATTAGGTAGAATGTACATTTCAATAGATACTGATTGGCTGCTAAAACAGCTTCTTTGCTATCAAAGATGTAATAATATTACCTTCTTGTTTCCCTGGCCATCTTCTGCAATTCATGTGTAACATGTTTAAATAAACAAATCCCTGCAGACATTCACTATGTCAAGCACTCAAACCTTCCCTAATATCACAGTATTGCAGCCCATATACAATTGATCCCTATTCTTGCATCCCAGCCTTACCTGCAGCTCCGGCTTTTACTGAAGATTGTGTGCATACCATGTTGCTGATTAGCTTAAATTGCCAACAGCAAATGTTTCTGAATTGGAAACATTTACTGGAACTGAGCCTGTTAACTGGTGGTCCTATTTAACATTTCATGCATTCTAGGGAGAAGGTCAGACCGTAGAATTATTATTTTGTCCATGAAAATCTTTCTGAAATTAAAAAGAGAATAACTGAACTTTGTAAATATTTTGAGATCCAAAATGGAAACTTATAACTCAGTTTACCTGTTACAAAGAGTCATTTCTTATCTGAGATTTTGTGCTGTAGTTATGAACACATATGGTATGTGGGGTAATTTTTTATGTCCCTTTTCTATATTAAGAAGTTTCGTTTTTTATACTAGTGATACTTCAATTATGTGTAACTGGATCTAGAAAACTTCATGGAGATCCATCTGGAATAATGCTGTTTTTTAATAGAATCCATTTGGACTCTCAGAATCAGAAATCTAATTAAGTTTTGGTTAATGGAGCTTGATTTTTATACACTTTCTGGTAGTGTAAATACACTTTTTATTTTAGAGCACATATTTTCTATTGTTAGTCAAAGGATGTGAATCAGCCAGACAAAAGGAGGGACAGCAGTTTTAATTATACATTGCTCAGTCACTTAGGTGAGATGGGCAGTGTAGAAATGTGAAGAATGAATAAATAAAATTCCTAAGCTAGATGAGTATATAACATCTGAACTTTTTCATTTTCAGAGTGTTTAGCTGAATTTCTCCTTGCAGATTATCATTTAATTTAATCAGAGGTATCTGCAAGAAAGTCAAAAAAAGCCAAGGTGGATGCAACCGTATCCCTGGTCCTTTTTTTAGACACATGTGATGCATGTGAAAAGGGAACATGGCCTCAATCATGTGGTCAGGCCCACCCACTTGGCTACCTTGACATTCCCTCCCCTTTGGATGCCCCTGGTTATATTATGTGGACTGAATCATTATGGTTAACAGTTATGCACTTTGCTTCTTTTATAATAAAGTTTCATGTGAACATAGCAGTGTGTTGTGTCTGTTAACCAAATTTATGCTTTTGTGTTATGTCAGTTGCTAGGTCAGCAAAATAGCTTAGTCACTAAAGTTTGTTTAATCAGGTTTATAGAACTTCCCAACTTAAGTCTGGGTGGCTTATAATAAAAACAACCAGTAAAAAAGTCTCCAATAAGATAGCATGAGCTGATAAAACCTATTACAAGAACAATAAAAAATGAGGCCTGATAATACAATAAAACCAAGGAGAATCACTCCTTATTCCAGCATCTGGGAAAACAACCAGGATTTCTTAAAGAAATCAGGATTTCCTCTTAAAGAACATCAGAGTCAGGGCAATCTAAACCAATGAGTGGTGGTGGGGACATCATTCCATTAGGCTGGTTTATGACAAGGAAGACTTACTTCTTGGATCCAGTAGATGAAGTTATGTACTGTAACTGCCATAATGGACTTTACTGTATAGGCTACAGTAACTATCTTGAATTGTATTTGGAAGCTTGCTGGTAATTAGTTTGGCTCACACAGCACTATAACTTTTATGTCAAATATGTTAAGTACCAAATTCAATAAGTTTCAAAGCAATCGAGTACCAAGGAACCACTGTATAACTAAGTGTCATCAACATAATGTTGGCACTGGACACTGGATCCTCTATTAAAAATAACTTTGCCCAGCGGTTTCATGTAGATAATAATCAGAAGAGGTGAGAGTATTGAGCCGTTAGATACTCCACTTGAAAGGGGAAAAGGTGTTTCTTCCCTCTGCAAACACCTCCTGGTACTGGACTGAAAGAAAAGAGAATTCCCACAATGGCATTCTTCAGGTCTTGTGACAGTGGTCTAGTCTTATCCATGAAATGCACATCCTCTACCATCAAGGACCCAGTTCTCCTTCCTTAAGTTGTCACTTTATTGTGCAATTTATGTTCATGGGACCTGAGTAGCTATTAATTGTTAGCAAGTCCCAGCAACCAGGTGATGTGAACATGGAGACATCTATATATAAGTGGAAAGAAATGAAATGCTGCGATATAAAACAATTCATCAATTCACCCATGCAAGGAACTAATCTTATTAGTTTGCCGCAAAAAATAGAGTAACAAGAAGTGTATTTATGCCAACAGAATAGAGTAACAAGAGATATATTGTATCCCACAGCAAGGCCTAGATTCCTCTAGAGTTTGCTACTTGGGGAAGGCTGTTCAGCCTTCTTGATCTTCACTTGATGCTTCTTCTTATTTATTAATTTACTCAACCTGAACTATAATTTATTTGCTCTTTCAGCTATTTCTTCTAACAATTATTTTCCTTTTGCAGATCTATATTTAATTACGTAATTATGTAATCTTCTGTCATTTCAATTTTATTTGTAGACTTTTTATTTTTGGTCCTTTATTATATCACAGTTCTCACTATTACCTTCTTGTAATGTTCCACACCTTCATTTTATTGTGGTTGAGTTACCTATTACTCTTTATACTTAGAATTATAATTGTAGGTTAGCTGTTAAGGGCCTAAGTTAATATCTGTTACAGCTGAACTTTGTGCAATGCATGCTGTCAGTCTTAAACTTAGAAGTTTCCTTCTAACCACATAATAAATACACACATATACAGTATTTTGGACTGTTTGAACATTCAGCTCCATGCAGTATAGCAGAATGAAAGCATTTATGTCATTTTAAAAGTTTTCCCATTGTGCTGTATCACTATGTAGAATAAACCACCATAGCTTTATAAAAGTGTAGCAAATTCTAGTTTTCAAAATATTCAGAACTACAACTACCAGCAGTCTCAACCCATATTGCAAATTCTACGTTGGTAATTCTACTTCAGCAATTCAGAGGCACATATGTGTACTGTAAAAAGTAAGAAAGATGCCATTGACAGAGACAACCAGATCCATTATTAAAGCGACAAGTAGAAAAAGGTGCTTAAGCCCCAAATTAGAAGGCATGTTGCAACAAACTCAGATACCTCTGTAATTCACATAGAATTAGAGGGTGGGAAAATAAAGCATAGTCACCAGTGATGGGATTCAATTTTTTTTACTACTGGTTCTGTGGGCATGGCTAGGTGAGCATGGCCATGTGATTGGATGGGTGTGGCTTTTTTTGCACCACTCCCACCCCATTTTTTGGACCTTCCTGGTCTCAGGGGAGCCTCTGGGGGGCATTTTTGTTCCCAGAAGGCTCCCCTGGGGTTCAGGAAGAAAAAAAGAGCATAGAAGGGGCACGCAGCACTCCTCCAGGCTCTATTTGGGGATCTTTCTGGCCTAAGGGGAGCCTCCTGGGTGAAGTAGTAAGAAGTGAGGGGAATCCCAGATTGTTGGGAGATTAAAACAAAAACCTTAATGAGTGACTGGGTGAGTGGGCATCGGGCAGGCGGGGCAGGCGAGCGACTGGCGACTGGGCTGGGGGCATGGCCAGCCAGAAGTTACTACCGGTTTGGCGACTCACATCAAATCCTTGCTACTGGTCCTACTGAACCGGTGCCAACTGGCTGAATACCACCAATAGTCACGTTGCAAAGATTGTGTCACTATAGTGAATACGTATATATTTTAAACCTTTGTGTGGAATGGATTTCTTGGTTTCTTTTTTTACATAGTGGGACTGGCTGCACCCCAGCTTGATTACCATCATTTGAATCACACACTTCTTTTAATTAATTTACATCTTGCCTTTTTTTTTTTTTTTACAGAAGTTCAAGGCGGTATATGTAGTGTTCCATTCTCTTCTCCCTCTCAACAACCACCCTGTGAAATAGGTTAGGCTGAGGGACCAATATAATATTTATAATATATTACAAAATTATTATGTGTGAATTTGTAGCATCTCTGTGTTATGATTTTTAACAAGATCTTCTCAGTTACCATCATTTACTACAATGCAATGGAATGGTATGGCAATTTCTTTTGCAAATTGCTTTGTGCCAGAAAAGCAAGGAACAGTTTATCTTTCTTCACTGATGAACTGTCTTTTCCCCCACCTCTAATATTGTTTTCTTCTTTCCAAAGTGCTATTTGGTGTAGTTTTGGAAACTGCTGGTGTCTTTAACTTGCCACTTGGGTCTGATAATGTATCTTTGGGTATCCTGGTTTTGCAAAGTCATGATCTGGAGGCAGAACTGCCTGTTTTGCAACAACTTCTTTCTTTTCCCCTCCTTTCTGTTCCCCTAAGTATTACTAGGTTTAGTTTCAGAATATTCCAGGGTCTGTTAAAGCCAGCCCAAGTTGAAAGATGATTGTGTACAGTGGGTGGCTGGAATCTTTAGTTTCAAAATACTGAATCCAGAAAACGTTGAGAGACAAAAGCATTCTGCTTTTCCAATGTTTGGCAATAGGATAGCCTGAGTATATTTTCACAAAAAATATAGAACTTGAATCGCTTGCACAAAGCAAATGATGCAGAACACCAAAAAGAAAGAAGAAAAAGGAAATTAATTGTAGTTTAAATTCCATTGGTTGGTTGGTTTTCATAAGGCAGCATTTCACTCCTGGATTCTTCATATATGACATCATCAAAGTTATTGGAAGATTTTCTGAAACTCAAAGAAAAGGTTTTAGAGTCCTGGATATGAAAGCGATATAAAAATCTTCTCTTTGTGATACAGAACACTTGAACTGAAGATGGATTTATACCTTAATGTTATAATCCAGTTTATATTATTCTTGAAATTTGCAGTAATTTCTCCATACTTTTATTATGACTATTTCTTTCATGGCATTGATTCACCTCATTTATTAAAAAAAGAAAAGCACTGGAGAGAATACTGCATGGCACTGTCATATTGACAGTACTTCCTCTACTCCCATCTGTCAAAAGTTGTTTAAGAGATCTACATCACAACTTTGGAAGGAACAAAAATCATTGACACCCCTCTGAATTGTTTTAAGTCTGGCGGTACCAAAAATCTCTCACATTCACTCCATACAAAAGGAAAATAAAGTAAATTGCCAATACACCTGTGCAAATCTGCTTTGCACTATGTGCATTTACCTGGTTGGCATCAAGCCATCATTTTCCTTTCAAAGGCCTGGAGCACTGAAGTCAAGAGGCGGGACATGGCAAGGCCAACATTCCTGCAAATAGGGAAAGAGGCAACTCCAATGCTTCAGTATTTTTGCTTTTTTAAAAGCTAACTTCAATTTTTAAAACACTGGAGCAGAGCCAGATATAAATCCAGTTAAGTCAAATTTAGGCATTATAGCACGGCAAAGATTTTGAGCTGGTTTTGAACTGGCAGAGTCCTCATATGAAAGTGTTCATGCCAAAAGTGTGTGTGTGTGTGTGTGTGGGAAATGATAAAGTAGTTGTCCATTTTGGTCAGCAGCCTTGAAATGAGTGGGAATGTGTATTATAAAAAAAATCGGATGTGAGAGGTATCAGATATGGACTGCAAAAATCCGGATAACCATCTCATAGCAGCAAAAACATACAAAAGCTCTAATTCTGCTGCCATCCAGGAACTACCCATGATTTAGAAATCAGTATCTGTCCTTCCTGAGGAGAGGAAGTTGGAAGAGGGCGCAGCAGTGGCCTTGAACGGAGCGCTGCCTTCTTCGTCCTGAAACTTTAGGTTAGGGCACCGTATCAGTGGCCATGTTGGTCACTGGGTGCAAGGGGAGGAGCCAAAATACCACAGGCAACTCCCTAGCTTGCAGGAATCTGGTCATCGGGATATTGCTGGTGATGGTGGTATGTTGTCGCGATACACTAGGCAATTATAATAACTCTATTTGTGGCACATGCCATCTTTTGAGAGAACAGCAGGCACCGTCGGAATACCGAGGGTTCCTTTACCGCTGATGCCCTGCTTTGCAGGGGCGCAGAAACCAGATTCATACGTGCCAATGCAAGGCAGGCAACCTGTAATGCGTCGCGCTTCAGGATCCCCTCGCTTCACTTCCTTTCCTTGTTGGAGCGGCCGGAATAGCTAAAGGTCCTCAAGTAAATGCCCAGAAAACGGGACAAACCCGTCCGCCAGCGCCCCTGCTTGCAAAGAACGTTCTGGCGCTTGGTAAAATAACTTCCCCGGGGTGGAGAGAAAGGAAGATCCTCCGCCCCTATGATGGCAAATCTTTCGCGTGGCCTAGAAAGGGGCGTCCGTCAGAAGAAGGTGGGCCAGAGGCCGACTCCGCCTCTCCCAAGGACCCGTGGCCGTACATTCATTGGTGTCGGTGCTGCCGGGAGGTTGGAGGCACCTCGCAGGGGGAGGGGAGGTTACTTGGCTGGGCTCACCGGGTCGCCGCTGCCACCGCTGGATCCAGCCCGCGCCCGGGCGGAGATTACCGAAGAGTCCCTCCTCTCCCTTCCTCGTGGCCTCCGGCTCCCCGCTCGCAGTCTCGGCTCCCTTCTTTTCCATTGCCCCGTCCCGTCTCCGAATTCGCGCACATGGAACTGCTGTGTGTGGAAGGGGTGATCCGGGCCAAGCGGGATCCGCAGCTATTAAGGGACCGGCGGGTCCTGCAGAATCTGCTCAGTCAGGAAGAGCGCTGCTGCCTTCGCGTTTCCTACTTCCAGTGCGTGCAGAAGGAGATCCAGCCGTACATGCGGAAGATGTTGGCGTTCTGGATGTTGGAGGTTTGTGCCGGGGGAGTCGCTCGATCACCCACCCTCTCTCTTCTTGTGGGCGCAGCCGGCTTAACTTTTAGTCGGTCGCCTCAAAAAATGGGGGTGGTGGTGTTTCCCCTTCTTTTTCAATCGCTCGGAAGGAAGCCTGATAGTTTCAGTGGCATCTATATTCGGGCAAGTATGCGTCGAGGTATAGGCGACTTTATGGCACGTTTTTCTCCGTTCATTCCCTGGAATCTGGTTTCTCCGGAATCCGGAGAAGTTTCCCTAGAAAGAAGTGAGGCCTTGGGTTAGCCTGGATGGAGCGGGAAAGCTGACTCTAATGGTAGTGGCGGGAGGGATCCAAATTCAGGCGTTTTGGGGAAGGCTTTTGCAAGGGGAGATGTCGACCGAACGTGGTGGGAAGTGTTTGCGTTTGGGGGGGTGAAGGAATCGATGCTTAATAAACAGCAAGCCTGGGGTGAGTGGTGGGTGGGGATTGAAAAAATAAACGAGGCCTCCATGCCCCTCCGTTTTCGCCTTCTCGATTTAGGCTGATAAAAAAACCCACCCTGATGGTGGTAAGCCAAGGAAAAGATTCTTATTCGAGGAGCGTTCACCTTTTGGCAGTAAAGAGTGCAACCTCTAGGGGGTCCCGGTCACTAGCCCTGCCTGTGCACAACAAATTATGGATTGATCGAAGCAGTTTAGAATCTGCAGTTTTTCACAACTAAAATACCAGAGATGAAGATGGATGAAATGGGAGAAATAAATAACCAACTAGTAAAGGACAAATTTTAACCAATGCTCTAACCAGAAAAAGAAAGTCGGAAGTCAAAGTAGAATAGTCTTGCCTTATCTTATAAATAAATTGCTTTAGATACTTGTACAATAAGCACAAATAAATTAGATAAGAGCTTTTTTCTAAGTGAAGCAGAGGAGAAACGCAGCTTTATTAGTTAAGTTTCTTGTGGGAAGCACGATTCTGGATTGAATGGATTTGTAATCTAGAAAGAGACTCTTTAATTTTTATGTGGTTGCCTTATTATAATAGATTTTTTCACTATTTTCGTTTGCAAGATATCAAAACGCTCAGGGAAAATGACCACTTTCTGCAACTCCATTAATGCATTTGGGTTATTAAATTCAGGTTTATAAAACCTTACTTTCCTGATCATCAGTAATAGGTAAGAATTGCTTTTGGGGAAAACAAAGTGAGGAGCTCAGACTGGAAGAGAGATTTGAATTCCTCCACCCATTATACCTTAGGCATGTCATAAATGGAAGCAGCCCTGTGCAGATAGACTAGAAGGAGTGATTGTGGATTTAAATTCATTTATATGGCTTTAAGCTGATGAGACAGATACCACAACAGGAAAGCTAAATGCATCCACTTTAAAAAGCAACAATTCCTATATGGGAAAGTCATACAGTAAAATGAGTTTCTGCTAAAAGGGCTACTATAGTCATGGTTTTATTGTTAAGTCAGTTTAAAAGATTCAGTGGGTGCAGTAATAAATTAGCATAAATAACTAGCCTAATGAATAGAGAAGATGGGGAATTAGACTTTTTTAAATTCTTGATGAATATTGTCATCATATGATGGTTTCTTCCATGGAAGTACCATTTATTTCACTGGCATTTTTATTGGCATGAAATATAAAAGGTTTTAATGTTCTGTAGTAAATGAAATTAGAGTAGTGAGATGTTTTTGAGTATTTAGGATATTATTCATTGCATATGATGCATCAGACCAGACTTTTAAAAACCAAATACTGATTCTCTAATGCAGATTTGACCTAACCAATTGTGCAGCAGGATGTAGAAGCAAAAACAGGGAATACATTTTCATATCCCCAGTTCTACATATTAACTCATATGTTCCTTCATACTTACAATACAAAGTGCTTTGATAAGGACTATTTTTGAAAAATTTATTTTCAGTATGATAGGTGGTCATTATTTATAAAATTCTTTCCCATTGTTACTGATTTTTAAAAATCAGGTTTGTGAGGAGCAAAAATGTGAAGAAGAGGTGTTTCCTTTGGCCATGAATTATGTGGATCGCTACTTGTCCTGTGTCCCCACCCGCAAAAACCACTTGCAACTTCTGGGAGCTGTCTGCATGCTTTTGGCTTCCAAGTTACGAGAGACCATGCCTTTAAGTGTACAGAAACTCTGCATTTACACAGACAATTCCATCACACCATGTGAAGTTTTGGTAAGTTTCTTTCATTACTAGATATAATATTTCATATTTCTACAACTCAGCTTGCTCTTACTTAATCGTGGATGAGCAGTGGGTACTGTGGTGGCTTTTTAAGTATCATATGGTTTTCCTTTTCCTGCTACATCCTAATCTATTTTTCCCCCTCTTCTACATGCACATCCTTTTTTAGACTCTTGATTCTGGCCTGTTGAGTTGCAATTGCCCATAAATTATCTGAAATTAGAAGTGAATAGTTCAGCCCCCTTTTGCTGAACACATCAAATTACTTTAAGAATGGATAGATATGAACTCCCAAATGGACATATGGATGTAGTAAATGTTATTGGGTGGAAACAAGATTAAAGTAATGTGCATGGGACAGTCCCCCACTCCTCCCCAAACTGGAACTCATAAGTAAGAAGCAGAGACTTTTGCTCTTGTGAGCTTCCCTCTGTGGTGACGACGTTTAGCCACAAAGGGTACGAAATGCCCTACCAGGAGGAAATGTACAGGTAGTTCTCAACTTACAACCACAATTGAACCCAAAATGTCTATTGTGAAATAAGACATTTGTTAAGTGAGTTTTGTCCCATTTTATGACCTTTCTTGTCACATTTGTCAATTGAATCACTGAGTTGTTAAACTAGTAATACAGTTGTTGAGTAAATTGGGCTTCCCCATTTATTTTGCTCGTCCGAAGGTCACAAAAGGGGATTACACGATCCCCGGACACCACAACTGTCATAAATATGAGTCAGTTGCCATGCGTCTAAATTTGGATTATGTGACCATGAGGTTGCTGCAATTGTCATAAGTCACTTTTTTAAGTGCCATTGATTTGAACAATCACTAAACAAACCGTTGTAACACATATGTAACATGTGTTTCAGATGTGTGCATAATCTAGTTATTTTTCTGTGAATCTTTGTAATTGTATTCTTTCCAAATGTACAATGTATGTTGCAAAGAAACACATTCCTTTGTCATTATTCATCTGCAGTGAGAAGTAATCATACAACAAATACTATTTGAAGAAAACACATAGGTTAACAATTTCTGTTAAGGACAGAATTGGTCTTATTTGGGGATGGTTGAGACAAATTTAGCAAAATCTCATTTAAAAATGAACAATGAAATGTAGACATGTCAGAAGAATAGTCACTTTTCAATGGTAGTTATAGTTTTAAACCTGCAGAGTACACCAATTAGAAAAGAATGCTTGCAAATATTTTAAAAATATTTAAACATCAGCTCTCTCAGAAGGTTATGGCCAATGTTATGGTACTTAGTCTTCTATCAGTAGGCAGTTTGTCAATAGAATGAAGTTGCTGCAAGAATAATACACCACTTACATCAGTCTTTGTTATCCAATTACAGGTTCGAGTTCTGTGTTCATTTTTAATAAAGAAACTCTTTTTAGTGAGGCACTCCATGTGAATATAGTCCGTATTCTGAATGTTTATATAAAATGTATTTTTGATGTCCCTGCAGGGGTTTTTTCATTAGATTTCAAACTAGATTGAATATAGTGCAGAATTTCTAGAAACCAACACATCTCTTAAGAAAAGGTGGAGGAAAAGTAAGTAAGATGCTTATGCTGATGCCTAGAACAAACATCCATGCTTACTATATTCAAAAGTAGCCCAAGATAGTTGGTTTTCCAAGACATTGGTCATTGCTGCATGGCAGAGCACTTGTTTTTCATGCATAAGATCCATGTCATCTCCTGACCAAATGGAAAAATCCTGCCTGAAACTAGCAAGTTGCTACCCATCACCCATGGCCTATTTCTGCATAGCCCAAGAAGCTTTTCCTACTGTGACACCTGGCCTATTAGTTCTTAGGTTCTTAGGTATGTACTTTACCTTTCTGGTGAGTCTTTCAAACAAAGAAGAAAGCACCTCTGCTTCACTTGGGTTAACTTAATCCCAACATTCTCACTTAGGACTCTGCAGATTCATCAAATCACAGGTAGAGAAAGGAGATGGTCAGTAGAAATTCAAGAATCCGTTAGAATGAATTAATGAGACATTTGAAGAATTAGGATATTCTGTTAGCTGAACTGGGAAATCATAGTAGGTTTTACCCAATTTCTCAGAATAATAAATTGTGACTATATATGAGACTCTAGAGCAAGGGTCTTCAAACTTGGCAAGTTTAAGACTTGTGGACTTCAACTCCCAGAATTCCTGAGCTAACATGACTGGAGGAGGAATTCTGGGAGTTGGAAGTCCACAAGTCATAAAGCTGTCAAGTTTGATGACCCCTGCTTCAAATCTGAAGCAAATCCTGAATCTACAGGATTCTTATCCATTGAATGTGACAAACTCCTGTCAGTAGGATGGGTTGATTTAATTCAAAGGAATGCAATTCATCACTGGAAAATGGCCTGAATTAAACAATTGTACTAAGACAGCTTTCTTCTTTCTTACCCTCATATTTCCTCAAAGGATTTGGATTTGAAAAGCATTGAAGTAATTTGTTTGCACGTAAATATGAAATCATATGGATATTGAGCATAGACCAAGTAACCTCTGTCCTGTCCCAGAATGTCTTATGGGGTGGTGCTGTAATCAGCAGTAGAGGGATGCCATGGATCTCCCTAGAAGTATAATTGAACTGTCAGAGCTTGTTTGTTTGTCAGGCAGTCGATTTATTTCCGTTTCAGCATCAATCAGTCAAGGCATACAGGGCAAGAATTGCTCTGCCTGCTGTTTTCAATGATCAAAGTTAAATACCAAATGGATAAGTAGCCAAATAACAATAGATACATTGTGTAGCTTACTGTCTCATATATACAATAATAATGTCTGTTCTTCAAAGCCTATTTAGTTGCTTTTCTAGGTAAAAGAATGAACTAGCTTAGATTGTTTGACAAAGAGCTTTGGATTCAAATATAAACAAAGATGAAGACATGTAGACTTTTAACATCTTTGCATCTATAATTTTTTATTGAACATGTAATATTGATATTCTTTGAAGAAATCAGATTTAACTATAACAAATCAGATTTTAAAAATTACTTTCCTTGTCAGTATGGCACTGATTCCTTCAAAGAAGCTGTAGCTAATGCCTAATGTCTTTAGCTTGGTTGTACAATATGTCTCTTCAGCTCAGCATTAGTCATGATTACTGAGGATGATGGAGTTGTAATGGGAGACCAAAGGGGAGTGGGTCAGGTTTCTACAGGTATTAGCTAGATACATTTTGTAGATCCAGAGAACAAGAACCCTTTCTGAGTAGCTATATTTTTTCTTAATGTCATTAGAAGTAGGATAATTTCCTTAAATTTCATGGATCTCCTTTTTCAACTCCTAAAAGATTATTTACTTGAGCTTCACTGTCTACTCCATTGGTTTGCATTTGATCAAAGAGGGAGGGAGTTTATTCACATGGACAATTAAGAACAAAATTATTGTTAGACATTTTAGGTTTTCTATGAAATAAAAGTTACCCATTGCCATCATTCATTCATACATTACCCATACATATATGCACCCATCCACTCATAGAGATCTCTGGAATTCCTTTGATTTCAGATCACCAATAAAATCAGGTCCAGGGTCTAATCCTGATTTCACTCTGCTCCTATACATGTGCAGGAAACTCAATAGAGCCACAGTTGATTTATTTAACAGTAATGAAGTTTCAGAAGGAAAAGGTTATAACATCCTTCTCAACTCAGCCTCTACACTCATTCTTCAAACTCCATCTGAGTTACATAACTGTTCTGGTCAGTATGTTGAATTAAAATATATTTGTTGCTGGTACTTTGATCAGGCCACCAATTCTGCTTGAAGGATATGTGCACAATGGCATAAGCATCAAAATGTATTAGGAGCCTGAGCTTCTACATGGAAGAAGAACCCAAAATAATCTGTGAAACCAATATCCTGTATTCTATGACTGGACTGTGGAATGCCTTCCATCCTGCTCTTTGAAGTTCACCAACACTAAGAAGATAGGTCAATTATCTCTTTGAGTCATGCAGGATTGCATCTGCTTCTGGGTTTGAGAGTGTTAATTCTTCACTTACCCAACCACTTCCCTCCTGTGTGCTAATAATGTCCCATGCTTCTTTCTTTCACAACTGGGCAGCAAGAGTGATCCAGGGAAAGAAAAGAGAAAGCAGTTTTATCATGGTTTGGACAATGACTGTATCCTGGCAATTTATCTGCCAGCTCCTGGAAGGAAAGCTATCTCACTTTCGTAGCAAGACCAATTTCCCCTTTGAAAGAAGAGGATGCCAGTTTGACACCAGTTCAGCCCTCAAAATCATGCTGAAGTTATTCTTAGTATAAGGAAATGATGCAACAAGGAATTTATCCCCTTGAAGGAAGCTGGATTTCCGTCCACGGGTATTATCTAAGCTGTTTTGTGCACTTCATTGAGCCAATTTACTGCATGCATGTTTAGCTGAAAAGATGGTTACAAAGAGCATTTCGTGTCAGCAGGTCACAAGGTCTTCAGCTTGATGGGATTTACTTTCAGTATTCGTTCATTAACCATCTGGCCTGTCCAGCACTTTGGACTGTTGATCTTGACGTTGATCCAGTCTGCTTCATAGATAGGGAGCTATCGTTTTACAAAAGTCCTTAGATACTTAGCCAATCTTCATTTATGATTTGGGGAACAATAACATTTACCTGGCTTTTTTTTTCAAGGCAGTTTACTGGTATAAATTTAAATAAAAATAATTTTGAGAATTTTTAAAAGATTATTTCTTGTAATAGAAAATATTTTTTCTTCTGTAGGGAACACTGTTCAAAAATGGTATGTGTATCTCTCTCCCCCCCTCGTGCTTACAACTTGAGTTATTGAAGTCTGGACCACCAGCTAAACAGCCCATCACCTCATTCTGGATATGCAGAAAGGGATTCAGTTCCTTAAAGTTTTACTTGTTGCTGCCTGCTGAGATCAATAAGAGCACTGCTTGAAATTCACTGAAGCTTCTAGTTTACAATATTGATTCTTCCTAATTTTAGGATCTACATTTGTCACTGAACAAATTTGATACTAGCTGCATCTGTGGCAGTTGTTCTGCCTCCCCCCCCCCCAGCTTGATGTGGTAATATGCTGTTTTTCAACTGAAGGATGAGTTTTTCCATAAAACAACAGTAAAGCTGCAGTGTAAGAATTTCTCTGAGTCATGTGCAAACTGAGAAGATTAAACCCGAGTAAACCAAGAAGGCTTCTGTGACCTTCTGCTTGAAAAACCAAAGTCACTTTTGTCTCCCCCATGGCAATATTAAATGAAAGTTAATATCGATACTCAAGCTAATCGAAAATTGATTCTTACTTAAGGAAGAGACTGATAACAATTTCAGACAGTCAAATTGCCTTTAAAATTCTAGGTCTTATATTTTGAAAGCCACAGTTAATACAAGCTGAGGAATTATATACAGAAAGGGAAGCAGGGACATTTAGGAAGTGCAAAACCAGGACATGCCTCAAAGAAGAGAAGGCTTTCAGAAGAGCTATACATGTTTCCCAGCAGTTGCCTACAAGCGTTTGTTGCAATAACATCAACAACAAAAAAAGAAAGTTCCTAATTGTGATCGCTATAGAAAGGTTCTTGGAAAGCTACTTTTTTGGAAAGTAATTCTTACTTGGAATGCACATTCTTGGAAAGTTACTATCAGAGTGGGGTGTTCATGACTTGGAGATCATATCACCTTAGCTTGCACAGGCTGCGTATAGTGTGTCTTAGGATTGCAGTCTTGGCTGCCGTTTTTGCTTATTGGCATACAAATAATGCATCTATAGAATTCTAAAATTACTTGCTGTCTGAAACTGCCTGAAAAAGTAAGAAAAGGTGAGGGAACAGGAATTAAAGGAAAAGCTGATCAGATTTAGAAGTTAATATATGGATGGTGGCAGATGAAGAAAGATAAAGAATTCTGATAGCAGTAAGAGAAAAAGAAAGAAAATGGCACCCTTCCGCTAGAATGGGAAGTTTATTGAAAATGTTTCCATAGCATTTGGCAAATAAATAATATACATCAGTGCTTCTCAAACTTGGCAACTTTAAGATACATATTTCAACTGGTAGAATTCTATAGTGTGATTGCATAATTAAAATTACCAAATTTGAGAAGCACTTATACATGTTCTTTGCCTAGAAAAGACCGTATTCAGTTGTGCCTGACTACACAGGAGAATGAAGACATAATTGGCAGATGTAGACCCTGTATTTTTGTCAGAGTTGCTTTGTGAATCACTGGTTGTTAAGTGAATCACATAGTCATTAAACAGATTGAGCTTCCTCCATTGACTTGGTGGTCAGAGGCTGGCTTAGAAGGTAGAAAATGATGATCCCATGACCCAAGATGCTGCAACCATCATAAATACATGGTGGTTGCCAAGCATGCAAACTTTGATCACTTGACTGTAGGGATGCTGTGGATGTCACAAGTGCAAGGACCATTCGTAAGTGACATTTTTCAGTGGCATTGTAGCTTTGAACAGTTGCTAAACAAATGATTGTGAGTCAAGGACTACCTGTATACAGATTCCAAGGAGCAGTAATCTTTTGCTGGGATCTTGAGGAAAAAGACAGTAAGCCTGATGGATTTGGCTTTTTTTTTCTTGTGTGATTTAAAAAAAAATAATTCCCCTATTTTGCTAGCATAATCCCCTCTCCCTTCCCTCTTTAGGACTGGGAATATTTGGTTTTAGAGAAGCTGAAATGGGACCTGGTGATGGTAATAGCAAATGACTTCCTGGATCACATTCTCCATCGGCTGTCTCTTCCTCAGCATAAGGTGCATTTGGTAAAGAAACACGCCCAGACCTTCATTGCATTGTGCGCCACAGGTATGTTTGTGTTTGAAAGGGTGAGACTCTCTGGAAGGGAAAAGCAGCTTAATTTATAAACTTTGAAAAGAGAGACTTTGTTTAATTGATAGCTGTAGTAAACTGATTATTTTCTTCAAAGAGGCCATGGATTCCCCCATTGATTGAAGTCTGGTATCTGCCTCTGGAAAGCAGGGATGGTGAATATTTCAGGTTTATGTGTGCCATTATCTGTAAAAATGAAATATGACATAGTAATGCCAAAATGATAGTTTACCTGATAAGGACAAATTTAGTTCTAGAGGTGAGTTCACAGAAGCATTTGGCAATTGGGTTCTATGGCAGAGGTTTTTTTCCCTAAAATCTGTACTCAGCTTACTCTGTCTAGCCATTTTAAAAACAACTTTACTCGTCTGTTGAAGAATATAACTTCTAGTTCTCTTCTGTCACCAGAAAGATACATCATATTGATCATTTGAACTGGGCATTAGGTCATTCCTGAATTCTTGTACAGTCTTAGTGTCAGAGTGCCAACTAACAAACTCCAAACCAACAACCAAGTCTAACACTTAGAGGGAATCTTTCTCTCAAATTAGCTACTTGTATATTTGCAAGGAGAGCTCCAGTTTTCTTCCAGGAAGAAACATTTTTGCTTATTGTAACATGCTATCAAAAAGAAATAGCTATGTAGTCTTATAGATTATTCTTAGGTTGGTTAATGAAATGTCTTACTGACCCTTTGTGTGTGTGTCAAAGTAGTGTGGAAAGCTGCTAGTCACTTCCAGTTTCATTCCAGTTTTTGGTGACTTTGGAGTAAATAGAAGACTTTTTAGGCAATAATGGTTTCCTTATTCTGTAGCTGGCAGATTAATCAAATATAGTGTCTAATATGCAGGAGCATTAACTGTTAAAATACTGAAGATTGAGGATGATGACTTAGAAGGTGGGGTTTTATCAAATGTATGCTCCCTTCCGACTCCTGTAAATAGGCTGATAATAGTTTTGCTGCAAAATGATTTACATAAGCTAAGAGTATGCTCTTTTTCAGTTTGGGAGACACTTTAAAATTACGAAAGTGTGTTGCGCTTGGTCACAGCTTGCAAAATACTAATATTTATGAGATTGCTCCTGCCACCATTTCCATATGTCCCCTCCTCATAATACTGTCTGGTTATCCCAGGTTATCTTTGTGTTTTTAATGGGGCAAAAGAAGAGCCTTCCTTATGGAGAAAGCAGCCCACCATTTTATTTTCTGAACATCCTGTTCAGGCTTCATAATAAAAGCAATAGCGCTTAGATTTATACACCACTCCATAGTGCTTTATAGCACACAATCAACATATTGCCCACCAAAATCAGGGTCCTTTTTTTTACCAACCTCAGAAGGATGGAAGGCTGAGTTAACTTTGAGCAGGCTTTAGGCTATGGGCAGAGTTTGCTGCAATAGTGCATTCTAACCACTATGCCACAATAACAGCAGCAGCAGCAGTAGTAGTAGTAGTAATTGGTACCATTTCCAAGAATTGTACAAAATACATCAAGAAATTACAGCTTCCTGCAATAACACCAGTTATTGGAACTGCAAAAAAAAGGTGGTACTCGAAATATCATACACTTTAAGAAGATACTTGGTTGATACCTAGGATTCTGGCAGCAACCTGTATCAACCATTCGTGCCAGTCAGTAATATTTGTGATACAATTTTAAATGTTCAGTTGACTGAATTCATGTTTAATGAATAAAAGAGATATAATAATAGTTACGTAAGAGTTTTTAAGAGTTACTCTTACAAAACGCATCTTCTCATTTTTTAATTAGTTAATTAACATACTCTACCTATTCCCATTAGAAGACAATGAACTTTGTGAATTCCAGGAGAGATACTGTGAATATGTTGGTGGCAATAGGTCCCCATATCAATTGCTTCTACTGTAAGTTTTTTTCTTATTTAAAAGTTAGTGTCCAATTCTACATAGCTGAAATTTTGAAATGAGCTATCTGATCAGGAATAAGGCAGAGTTTAAATACTCTAAATAATATTCGAAGAGCTAAGATGTTGTATTCCTTTCTGAAACTTGAAACCCTAACCTGTGCTGCTTAGTTTTAATTTGATTGGTCTTCTATCTTAAAGTATCTACTTAAGCTTTCTTTGTGGACATTTCTCTTTGCTGAATGAAATAATGAATGAATTCATTCTTCTTCCTCCTCTCTTCTTTATTTGTAGAGTACACCTTTGCTATGTATCCGCCATCCATGATTGCTACAGGTTGCATTGGAGCAGCAGTCCATGGCCTCACTACCTCATCTGACCATTTTTCTGGTGACGCACTTACTGAGCTGCTTGCTAGTATTACTGGCACAGAGGTGGTGAGTGTCTTGCTTGGAGGCAACAGCATGCAAAATGGGAACTGGAGTTCTGCTAGCATTTTGTTTCTTGAGTCAAGGAAAGCTGCCGTGGCTTCTTCCCTTTGCATTCCAAACTGGTTCTTATTTATAAGACGGCCAGAAAATCTGGTATTAACAGATGGCATTTAGCATCTCCTTCAGAAGCCACTAGGCTGTCAAATCATTTCTTAAGCCTCTATTTGATGATTAGAGACATCTGCCTCTTTTCAAAAGTTTCTGGTGACAAAGCTTTTGAGCTGCCAAATCTTAAGCTGATGATCCAATATTACATCAACAGCAACCTGGATAGTAAAGATTCAAGTATTCAAATCCCAAGTTTCTGTTGGTTAATCAAAACATCTAACAACAACAACTGAAGAAAAATAGAGCAATAATCAAACCCCAAATCAATCTATACACCATAAAATTAGCCACACTAAATCAAGGCTGTCTTTTTAGGAATGTGATAGATGGAGAAAACATCTAGGCAAATAAAAACTCTTTCAAAAGTCATTTTGAATGATGATACTGATATTGCTACACAAACAAGAGAAAAGGTGCACGAACCAGGACTGAAACTTGGTTTCTTTCTGCCTAAGGAATCTCTTGTGCTTATGACTGTACAGTTGCAATTCAGAGAATTAAGGGGAGATTGGGGCAATGTGCTGAAGAAAACAAAACCCATATTTTCTTGTTAAAATCTTGTTGGTGGATTCATTCATCTATTATTTTCACTCTTTAGTTTAAAGTAAAATCCTCAGAATTCAATAGGATTTGTTGTGAATTACAGTATTGCCCAAATCTGGATTAAATATACTTTATTCAATGAGATATGTTTAAGTATGGAAGTGGAATTCACAAGTTCCCACCTTTCCAACATATGGGTGTAAAAACAATTCTAAGTATAAAACATTAAAATTACAAAAGATTAAAATAACCCCCTCCCACAGTTTTTTGTTAATTGTGCAACTAATGGGCTACATAGGGATAGAATTAGCTAATTTGGGTCTGATTTCCTTACCCTGCATTGGAACGTTCATTTAGAACTATCTTTAGAAATCCCTGTATTACCTTGGATTACTCATTCTGCCATCTTTTTATTAAAATAGAATCTTACGAGCAGGAGAATAAGTTCCTTTGATCATGTGTTCTGCTTAAATTTTGGACATTGTAGACCTTCCACCTCCATTTTTTCTGGCTATCCTGTCTGTCAATATTGTACAAACCATTATGCTAAGTTTCTACAGTCTTTCATATACCACAGGAGCTGTTTATTTATTAAATTTCTATGCCACCCATTTCATTGATACAGTGATTTTGGGCAGCTGTTCAAAAGTTATGTTTGGAAGCCTAAAATAAAGGCCTGTCTGGAAGAGCTGATGCATTATGAGAAGCCTTGGATGAAAGGAGAAATGTTGGAGCCTAATTCGGCAAACAGAAATACCTAACTAGTTGTTTCAGATTCTTGTTCTCATAGCTTGGAAAAGTTGCCATTAATTTTATAGATACAGTATATAAACCACCCACTTGCCCCTGACATTTTAGAGATTATTTGATTTGGGAAAAGATGTTACATGCAGCCACTGACTGCCACATGTGATTATATTATTAATGTGGCTGAGTCTTGTTTCAGTTGCGGCTCAATGCAGAAAGCCTGTCACCTCCAGAAATGGAAGACAGTAGGGCCTTTCTTTGCCTGGTCAATGCAAAGATTACATGGTTGTCCCTGGAAGACATCTGCTCTCCTGGCAGACTTCCTCTCCTTGCTCTGCATCCTTGGGTTCTCAAGCCAGTGCTGCTTTTTCACTGTTAAGCCAAAACAGTTGTGACTCTGTAGTACTCAGTGGGGTTCCTATACAAATTGGCTGTTCTCTAAAACCCAACTGCTTTTTCTTGTTGTATTGTGGCAGCTTCTGACCTACCACTGAGTTCATGATTGCTGGATATTTGCAGATGGTTCTTCCATTGATTATTTACCTGATGCTCCAGATTAGTTATTTCTTCTTTTCTTTTGCACACTGGGTGGTCTTTGAAAAGCAGAAATTTATCCAAACAGATAGATGTTGGAGATTAGGTTAGTGAATGAGGAAAGGCTTGGGATTGGCTTAAAGTCTATTTATATGGGTCAGTGTAGGATTCTTGCCACAGGCAAATATGGAGTCTAGAGAGGTACACTTCAGGTGGCACTCCAGAGCCCTCCTGGGTTGCCTTCTCAAGTTGCCAGGAAAAACAAATTTGACATTCTGAATACTCTGTTACATGGCTCATAGCAACAGGGAAAGCAGGAGCTGGTGAATTGTGCCTGTCTTGCGGATCTAGTAGTAAATTGCATGACAATCATGAAGTGAAGAATATGTTTGGTAAGGTTTTTGGCTTTTTGCCCCATGCTTTCTAAACTGTCCAAGGCCAGCTGCTTGCAAGCTGCTCTATGAATGAGAGTGGGTCTGGAAATCAAGTCTGAATGCTGAGCCTATGAGGAGAGTTGATGGAAAGAGTAAAGGACAGGTGGAAAATGGATAGAGGATTACAAGAGATGAACATTTCATAAAGAGAAAAAGTGAGAATTTCAAGGCCCCATGCTGGAGTTAGTTCTTACCTGAATTGGAATGCCCTGTTTTATCTTGTCAATTGGGTTTTTTTTTACTGTCCAGTGCTTTTTAGTTTTTTTCACACTTTTTGCATTTTTTGATCTTTTTTCTTCTAGCTGAAGCTTGTAAGAAAAGCTGGTATTTTCTCTTGCCCTATTTTATATTCTTACTAAGCTTCAGCTGAGGATTTAGTGGGCAGAGGCACCAAGCAGAGATTTGAATTATTTCCAGTTGTTTTGTTTTATTGAACTTTTCCATTGATTGAAAATAGCCTTTAAATCTGCTTTTGGCATTTATAGTGAATCTTGAGTGCTGAGATTTATAAGGAGATGGACATACATTCTTCCTATTTTTGAATGATGTAATCAGGAACAAGTTTTAAAATTTGGAGACATTTCCATTCTTTTCCCTTACTTAGTTTTTAGATTGTACAAAAATAGAAACAAGAAGTCATATTCAAAAACAACAGGTTAGCATTTGGAGGACCTATACATACGTTCTGTCCCTTTCAGCTTTCACACCTGTCCATCCACTCCCAATTGCATTTAATTCTTAGAATTGCCCGTGCCAATGTCTAGTGTCTTTTCCATACAGTTCACTAGATGTGTCACATGTCTAAGAATCTAGAAAGAACAGTTGAGAATATATAGATGCTTTGAATGGTCATAATGTTTGTAAATAACAGTCCCAAGTCATGAAAATCTAGGACACATTTTACAAGAAACAGATCCTTGAACCATTTAACTCTATATTGCTGCACACTGATTGGCAAATAGGATTTCAGATCAGTTTTTAAAACATATCCTCCAAAATACCAGATATTGCCAGTGTTCTGGCAAGGGATCTGGTAAGGCCAAAATATGAGGAAAATAGAAGCTACAATTATTGTTGCAATGTTCTATTTGAGTATCACTGAAGTTCTTTCAGACTTGTGTGAGAATATCTTGGACTGAAGCAGCATAGGATATTTGAGATTTAAGCATTAGGTACAAAGGACCAAAGCCCAATTGTGGCTGCTACTGCTGGCTCACACAAATCCCTTCTAGTCCCCTCAATCCCTACAGGAGTAAATTAAAAAAAAAAAACACACACATATAGAGAGTCTTCCTTCATGCAAATTCTCCCTCTGCTTCAGCATTCTTTGCCTTTGTGGGAGTGGGGTTGTTATTTCAGTCCATTTATTATTTTCTCTGGAGATAGATTTTGTTTTGTCACTGCTTGATGTTTGACCAACTGAAAGTATATAGCTTATTTTTCAGTTCATTGGCAATGCTGGGCTCTGGATTATATACTGAAATAAGAATAATTATTTCCTACAGAGAGTTGTGTTCAGGCTTGATCATTAGAATTTTGTCTATTGGAGCTAGAAGTAGAACCCTACAACAATCCCTTTCTCTCAGAGAAGAAATTTACCATGAGAAGTCCCACATTCTAAATTCTATAATCAATCCTTCCTGTATTTCCTTACCATCTGCTTGCAAGCTGGCCAAATGATTTAGGGTGGGCTTTACTAAGCTTTTGTTGGGTGTTAAAAATGGTTTTAGAGGCCACATTTACTGGAAATGTCTTCTGGGGGAAAGAGCTTGGGTGTTGCTATTTTTACTTGCCACATCCTCTCAGATTCTAAGAACCATCAGAGGATTCTTTGTAAGATTGTATACATTACATGACAGAATCCTGTGAAGTTAGCAGCCTCAAGGAGCCTGTTGAGGATCCACTCAAACCCCTAAGGCCTGCAGAAAATCATTGTGTTTTAGGCTACAGCAAGATGATGATCCTTCGTCTTTATAGCAGGCGATGCAGCGAGCTATACTTAAGGCTTACCACTGTGATTCATTGCAGAACTGAAGGGGTTTCCTTGTTTCCCTGAGAAAAATCGTTGCTGCATATAGGCCCTCCCAAATTGAAGGTCAAGATTTTCCCTTGTATTAAGATAAATGCAGTAACAGTAGTCTCTGGAGAACACAGTCAGAGGCAGTCTAGCACGTTCGAATTCTTGGTAGGAGGGAACTATTGAACGTTTCAAATATTATGGTAATACTTCTCACTAGATAGCTTACCAGTAATGTATATTTCTAGCAGTTTTTCCTCTCCAATCCTGTGCAAGACATACTTCAATGCAAGTGTGTCTTTTATGCAAACATTGTAGAAATGAGTTGCAGGCTCTTTCTTGGCATGATTTCCTTAGAGTTCCCAGTATACCAGGAAATACTTCTTTGAGGGAAATAAATTAATGTGCACACACATAAATAAACAATATTTAACTGTAATCATGCTGAATTCTTGTAGTTCTACTTTTGCAACTATTTTTGATGTGTTCTTTAGCTGTATGAAGGCCAAAATAGAATAGCACCACTCCACAATTCTTACTATTACAAGAATCAGACTTGATCTATTTCGAGTGACCTTACTTCAGATGATAAAACCATAAATTGGCCCTATGTTGCCAATTTCTATACAGATTTCTAGGTAAAGTAGGTGCAATTATTTGTCCCTGGTAGTAACTTTTAACAAATCAGTAATTGATTGTGCTTCTCCCTTGGAACTTTACAATGTCAGCGTATCTAACATGAATGCTTCAAATATTTGAAGACGTTTGGTCGTGCTGAAAAAAGGCATGAAGGGTGCAAAATGTGGACATGAACAATTCTTTGTTCCTCTCCTCCCTTTTAGGATTGCTTGAAAGCTTGCCAGGAGCAGATTGAAGCTGCCTTAGCTGATAACCTGAAACGAATATCTCAACCTCAGCAAGAATATAGCCCCTCCAAGAATGCAACTTACCTGGAGAGCCAGGAAGTCAGCTTGACCAGCACACCTACGGATGTCACAGATGTCAACCTGTAACAAGTCCTCTTGGTGACCACCACCCAGTTCTCAGAGCAAAAAGAGCCCCTGGAACATTCTGCCATCACTCATTAATTGAGGGAATTTCCCCACTAGATACCATATTTCTAATAAGACTGGGTTGTAGTGGACTTGGGTGGGACTCTTGCAGTAGGACCGTTTGTGTTGCTAGCCTGGATTTCCAAGGATCAGGAGAGCCTTCTGGGGTAATTGAAGCAAACTTAGACTTGGGAAGGATGAGTGAGCATAGCATCAGTTCAAAACATTCATCAGTTTGGGTCGCTTGATTGGTGGGGCATTGCTGATATACTGCTACTTTATCTCAATCTTTGCCACATGCCTATTGCATGTGAGTCAAGGGAGAGAATGCACTTTTCGTTGCCTGAATCACCTTCACCTTCCATAATGACTTGTCGACGTTCACCTGAAACTTCCTTGGCTAAAGTTGTATTGCTCAGGCTGCCATTGGTGGGCATTATAAGAGCCCAAACAATATAGAGTATAGCACTGGAATCCCTTTCCAGCTTCACTCGGTGCCAAGGATGTCTTAATTCTTTGAACATCTAGAGTAGCACGATCCTTGAGCCCTTCATTTGAGAATGAGTGGGGGGTGTGCTTGCTTTTTGTAGGTGCTTATAAAGGTGCTGCTTGTCATAGTAAAAATGGGGAGGCCTGAAGGGATAAATTTTACTTGCACCTGGTTGCCTTTGCTTATTCCTGTGAGATCTATGAGCTGCTTTATTTATTTTAAGAATTAAATCTTGTAAAACTGCAGAATTAAGGAACATTAGCAGTCTGGTCTTGCCATATAAAATAGTGCCTTAACAGTCTTTCCTCATTCTCCTTCATACCTCTGGGTTGCTTACTTTGATTAGCCATTGTAGAAGTCATTCACATTCAGAGTACACCCAACACTTGCTGCTATACTTGTATGTAAAATCCTTCTTGTCTATACTGCCAGAACCTTATTAAAAGGCAGGCAGGAGAACTGCATGCAAAGGATGTATGGAGTGGGAGTTAGTACAAAAAAATTCTAATGCAATTGCCTGCTTTTGTAAGGGGGATAAAAGATGAAAAATGTTCTCCTAAAAGTTTACAATACGATGAGCTACAGACTGCACTGGTGTTGAGAATTACATCTATGATTGTTCAGGAAAAAATGTGTTGGGTTGTTTCCCCCCTAAATGCTGCTTTTATGAAAGATCACTTTGAGAATTATTAAGCATAGGTGAACTTTAGTGATGGGAGCACACTTTGCATTTGAGTTCTAGTGGTAGTCCATTCTTCAGCCCTCTAGGCTTACAAGAATAGCAGTTGGAAGGGACCTTGGAGGTCTTGTAGTCCAACTCCCTGCTCAAGCAGGAAACCCTATACCATTTCAAACAAATTCCAATCTCTTCCTAAAATCCTCCAGTGTTGGAGCACCCACAACTTTGAAGGCAAATCATTCCACTGATGGTTCTATCAAGAAATTTCTTAGTTCTAGATTGGTTCTCTCCTTAATTAGTTTCCATCCTATTTCTTGTCCTGCCTTCAGGTGCTTTGAAGAATAGGTTGACACAAACTGATGCATAGACATCTCCAGTGGGGAGAAGAGGCAAGTGACAAAAAGTATGTGGTGACACAGGTATGAAAGGGAAGAACTTGGATTATGAAGTCATGACATCCGTCACCATTTTGGCCTTGCCGTGATTGTGATGGAACTCAAACACCACATATTTACCAAAAAAAGTCTTTTTAATTTTTTTTATTTCCCCTTTCCCTATGCTTAGCCTGGTTATGTCATAATCAAAGTGCCATCAACACTTTTGATCAATGGAAGTCTGTATCCATTAGAACTTCATACAAGTTTGGAAATGAGGATAATGCATTTTAGGTATATATAGATATAGATATATATGTTTGACAATATAATATTCACTGTCACTTGAAATTCTGTTGTTAGGACAATTTTGGTATTTTACCATATTGCAATAAAATATTCTTGAAACTGGCTCGTTCTTGCTGTCTTTCCTAGGTATACATAAAATACAGTTTTAAAAGAATTGATCTATAATGTGATTTGACTACATCTTCTAAAGCAGGGGTCTCCAACCTTGGCAACTTGAAGACTTGTGGACTTCAACTCCCAGGATTCCTCAGCCAGCTTTGAGGTGAGGAGCTGGCTGAGAAATCATGACTTAAGCAAACACTATGAGTGAACTTGGCCAATTATGTGATTAGGGTTAATGGAAACTAGAATTCAATAAGTAAATTTTCAGATAGATTGATAGGTTCAAAAAAGAAAAAGGAAATAATATCAGTTGCTCAATAAAGATAGCAAAAAGCTTATACAATAGATAAAACATAAGGCAGAGCTTATATTGGCTTTAGCCTTTTCTGAGAAGAGGATATGTATTTCACAGTACAACCATGAAGAGATAAAGGAGCATGTTTGTAGATTTTGCTTGGTATAGACCAGTGGTCGCCAACCGGTGCACTCCCCAAAGCAATTTAATCCAGACTGTGCGGGATCACAGGGATGTGCCGCCCACATGGCCTGTGGGAACACAAGGCTTGTGTCACTTGCATTGTGAATAACATGAGGTAGTGAGGGGAGGGGTGAAAGGGCGGAGAGAGGAACTTGCCCCACTCGCCCCATGCACCTCACCTGGCCACTGGGCTGCTTCTTTCTGCTTCTTTTTTCTGCTTTTGGTTGCACGCAAGGAAAGCAGCAAAGGTCTTTCTCTCCCAAACTCCTCCAGAAATGAGTCTTTGGCACCCTGCAAGGCATCCTGCTCCAAGAGTCTGCACCGGCATGACAAATCCCACAAAGACTCATTTCTGACGGAGTTTGAGGGAGAGAAAGAAAGACTTCTGCTGCTTTCCTTGCATGAAGCCAAAAGTCAGTCAGTCAGTCAGTCTCCCTCTCCCTCGCCCCTGAGAATGGAGCTGGAGACGGTATCCTGCGATCCCAAATAAAGAATGATCGATTGGTAGGAAAATGGGGTGGGGAATTTTCCTGCAGATTTTTTTTGGGATTTTCCCAGGGTCTCTGGTCTGTGGGATTTAAAATTATGAGTTTAGTGGTCCCTGAGGTCCAAAAAGTTGGCGACTGCTATACGACAATGTCTTTTGACCTTCAATGAGAGCAGATGACTTGTACCTTCACTATTGAAGGAAACTGATCTTGCCTGATCTTTTTTTAAAGAATTAGAAAACAGGTGATTGGAGGCCACAAGTTTCAAGAAGGAAAGGTGAAACCTAGGAACTACAGACCAGTGGTTGATATCTAAATGGATGGTTTCATTTGGATTTCAACATTGGGCAACAGGTTGGACTCAATTATCTAGATCGGGTATCAAACTCATGTCATCAGAGCAGCGTCACGTGATGTATCTGGACTTTTCCCTTCACTAAACCACGCTTGGGTGTGGCCAACACGTGATGCATCTAGGCCGTGGCCCGGGAGTTTGACAGCCCTGATCTAGATGGTCCTCTCTCTCTTACAGGTGGAACCACAAAATATGTTAGCCATTAACAAAACACAATGGCTGCATTCATGGAACATGCTATGTCCAAGGAGTCGATATTTAGCAAATGCTGAACCACAAACAAGCCTTAGCCTATTCTACACTTGTACAAAGGAAGCCTAAAATTCAAAAGACTTAAAACCATTTCCTCCTAAGATGATTCTAATGCAGACCTGTCAAACTCAAGGCCTGGGGGCCGGATACGGCCTATGGGGTGCTTAGATCTGACCCACAGGGCACCCTGGAAACAGCAAAGGACCGGCCTGTGGAACCTCTGCCAATGAAAACGGAGCTCCATTTTTCCTGGCAGAGGGCTGCAGGAGGCCATCGTGGCCAAAAACGGGGCCCAGGGGCCAGGCACAGCTCACCCAAGTTCCGTTTTCGCTGGCAGTGGGTTGTAGACCATCCCAGCCGAAAACAGAGCTCGGGACCCCATTTCATTGGCAGAGTGCTCAGACCGCCGCAGGCGCCCCCTAACACAAGCAACGTCATGCTGGCCATGCCCACCCTGGCCACACCCACTCCAGGTCTCTGAGGTCAAACAACCCTGATGCAGCCCTCAATGAGATTGACACCCGTTCTAATGAATGTAAATGCAACCAGAAAATAATGACACGAGACAATGACTCCATTCCATTCACTTTGCACAGCAATGTGTACTTGGTCTATTCGAAGCCTTTTGACTTGGTTCCTCTGCCTAGGAACATGCTCCAGACATTGCTTCCCTGTTTTGGCTTTACTGCTTTCATCCTTCAAGAGTCATTCTAGCAACCTGGTCTTAGTAACATAAAACTCTATCCACAGGAAAGGTTTAGGCTGCACCAGCCTTTAACAGCTCTATGTAGTATTAACAGCTTCAGCCTATGACCACTTTCACTGCCAAATAGATGGATGGGTGACATGCAAATTGTTCAGTAATTGGTGCTCTAGTAAGTGTCTTGTCCTAAGGGACGTATCGTAACACGAAAAGCCTGCTGTTCAGAGCAGCCACTCAACCAAATCCCCCCTGAAGCTGAAACCTATTCAAACCAATTACTCTTTCATTCTCAGCTGCTGCAGGAATAACCAATAAGCTTGTCCACCGTTCAGAAAGAGAATAATGAGTTTTGCTTACTGAACTTGCCCAAAACTTGATCCAAATGCAGCCCTAGACCTGCATTAGTTTGAAAAGCACAGAAGAAAGTGTCTTGCCAACTCCCTGCTAGTAAGTAGGCACTGACCTTTGGTATCCTCACATCTGTGCTAATAAGAGTATGACTACAACAGACCCCAGCTTGTAGTGGGAAGGAAATGTAGTACAGAAAGAAAGTAATGATGATAAGGATTATATCAGAACCAATGGCATCTGGGGCCAGCTGTTTCTCATAGTTAAAACCTTACATTCTGTAATAGTGCCCATCCAGCATTCCTGAGGCTTGAATGAAAGCTCACATATATTCCATTTTGGCAAGAGGGAGCAGAAAACAAAACCAAACAGTTGGACGTTGTTAGGGGTACAACATTGGAAGAGCATTCTGAACAAAGGAGAGACAATTCAGGACACAGGAAGCATTGAGTACCAATTCTACTTCAGAAAGGTCTAGTTTTAATACTTGTGGCAATCTCCTGATCCTCTAAATATTAGACTGGCAAAAAAAAGTGCCATAAGAACCACATCATGCTTACTAAGAATATAGCAACAGGTGTGATGGGTAAGTCTATGTATTCAAAGTAGGAAAAGGACCCAAATCCTCCTCACCCAAGTTGCTGGAGAGATGTATAGCATCTGCTCAGACCCCACTGAACTTTATATTGTTCTACATACCTTAGGGCATTTCTCTGACAATATTAAGATAATCTAGTTCAGAAGCAGCTTATGAAAGAAGTCACTTTCCAAGGACTCAACAACAGCATCACTTCCAACTTCTGGTTGAGGTGAATTAATCTGAAATTAATTGTAATATCAGCCAGAGAAGCAAAATAGTGGAAGGCTGCTTCTTTTGACTTTTGAAAAGAACATGACTGTGTAGCACAATGACCTTTCTGGTTGCTTCTGTTAGCCAGGAAGAAAAGAGCAGCTGCAACAAAAATGCTTATTGCTTTCCCCATCAGAAAGTGTTCAAATGCCACTTGTCCTTGGACTGTACAACTGAAACACGCTGTAGATCTCAACTAGTGGACCAAAGCCTGCTGTTCATACATGTGCATGTGTGTTTGAGGCAGAGAATCATTTCATCATCATATAAAACTGTCAGGATTCAAAACATAAAGGAGTTTTGGCTTTGCCAGTGATCAAAATTGAGAACAGAAATGGTCACTGACTTATTAAAAAGTGGCGCAAGACATTCGTGTATGCTATGCAACACTCAGACATCCCACTCAGAAAGCAAAGCAGCTCAAGTTCTATCTAGCATGCTCAAGTTGCATGCCTGTCTGGTCTGACCAGCCGCCCTTTCATTCCACACTTGCAGGGGGGTAAGCCAAATTAGTAACACACAGACACCACTTCTGAATCCATAGGGACTGGATAAGGTGGTTGGGGTCATGGGTCACTGTGTGATTATTCTTGTTTTACGGGAACGAGACCTTGATTATCCACACTTATAAGGGGCCCTATTCCACAAAGCAATTATTTCTCTCTTCCAATGTTTAGTTTGCCTCACAGAATTGGCACTCTTTTTATCTTCCCGTTAATCAGAATTGCAACTCTTCAGCTTGCTGCTCTTTATTAATATTCCTCTATCAATGCCTCCAAAGGTCACATCATTATCACAGTCCTTTCTGAGAGGGGGGTTTCCCGAGAACCTTATAATTCTACTATTAACATTATTTAAGGAGGGCTCTCATCTGCAAGAATACTCTTATTTTGTCCCAAGCATAGCATTGATAAAAAAAAAATCTACAAAAGCCTTAATTTCTGCAAAAAGGCTTGCTAAACTCCAATGTTGTAGGATCATTTTATTCTTTCACTTAAAAGTCCCATCATAAACAAATCACAACAATTGAAGTGAGCCATATACAGAGTCCTTCACCCTTACTTTGTTTACTCCATTGCAACTGGTGGAATCCCCTCAATGTCCCGACATTTGGAGTTCACCAGTTCCCTGCGGATTTCTGGAGAAATCTGGGAATGGTTGTGAAACTTCAACAACTCCAAGAGAGCTTCTTTCTGCTCAGAGGACAAGTCCTCTTTGTAGCGCTGGGCAAATGTCAAGAGGCACTGGTGCCAAAGGACCGGTAGGGTTCGCTGGTCTTTCTGAAAGGCTAGAAAGTGAAAAACTAGAGCATCTACAACACGGAAAGGCAAGGCATATTTCTTGTCAATCAGCAGACGGAGAAAAATGCTGTTGGCACCACTGTATTCCATCTCAGCAATCTTTAGCATAGCAGCTCTAGCACAAGAAAAGGAGAAAAGAATGGAAACAACACTTGAGTGCATGTTTATAGAACAATTGGATCATCTGATTGAAAAACTTAAAGCGAAGGGTGATCAGGGGCCAAAGCATTAAGGGAATTTTCACACGCTTTCAAATTTGCTTTGAAGGAGAAAATTGGGATCCCTAGTGATGAAGGAAGTTAAGAGGAATAGCAAATCTTGTCCCTCTGCCTCAAATCCAATGCCTCCAGGCATGGATTTGGCCATGCCAGCTGGGATTATAGTTAAGTCTAACACCAAAGTATGAGTAAACCTGACAGGAACTGGCCAAAAAGCAATTTGGGTTGTGGTTGGAGCAATGAAATGCAAAATGGCCACAATTTAGGTTGCTAATGTCTGTTACAGATAGCGTTTCTGTGCTTTGGAGATAACTGATTTGTCCAGATAAGAACCTGAGGCTTTTAAGCTTTACCTCTGTCTTGCATGGGTACTTGCTAGTGTCAGGGCATCAGCGTGGAACCCATGGAAACACTGGCAACCCTATTCCTGGCATGAAGTAATTTTCCCAAAACATTTAGGCCACAACAATCATATTACATTGTTGAACCCAAGAAAATAAGTAAATGGCTAAATACAAGAATATTACAAATCAAGGAAGGATTGTGTAGCAGACTGTTTTCATAATTCCCATTGCAAATTATGAATATAGTCTGAAATATTTTTTTTCTTCCAAGACACTAAAATAATTTTTTGCCAGCAAGGTTTGACAGCCAAGGATACAAGGATGAATGGCAAAGGAGACCTGTCTCTACATACACACCCCCAGGACTGTTTTCCTTCCACTGTTAATTAGTTCAGCTCTCTTACCCCGAATGAAGGACTGGAATAGAACACTTGGTGAGGATGCTGCCGACAATGATTGCTTCTCGCAATGTGCATGTTCCAGACTCACACAAAGGGATGAGAATTCCTGAGGGAAGGAAAAGGGAGAGTCAGATAACACAGCCTCTTCTAATGTAACACACACAAAATCCCAATCAGAAGCTCAAGCAAAAACAGAATTCCCATCAGAAGCTCACACTAGCACACCAGCTTGAACTTGATTTTTCATGCTTCAGGAACTTGAAACTTCAAGAATTCCATTTCTCTTAGATTAACCAATGTCCTTCTACTGACCTACTACCTTATGGAGTAGACCAACTACAGGTAAACCTGGAGTTACCAATGTAATGGAGCCTGCCAGTTATATTCATAACTCGACGATTCGTAGGAGTGAACTACATTTGAATCCCTGCTTTTGCCCACACATTTGCTAATCGAATGTGCAAATTGTTAGGTGCATAAGGTATCTCAGGGTGGCGAAGGCCACGGATGGTCTAGTGATAAAACAAGCCATCCAAGGCCTCCCCGACCCACTGAGATACCTCATGCTTCCCTTCTCCCATCCTGCCATGCTGGAATCACTTAATTTGCAAAAGTCTGTCTCCTCTCTGCCACAGTTTCTTTGCTTTTGAAGGAGAGGAGACCAGGACCATTTCCCTTCCAATGTCCGGTAGGCTTGCTAATGCTTTTCACACCAAGAGTGAAAAGTTCTGGGGGCCTTGATCTTGCGTGACTTCAGGCATCCATTCTCTACAAAAACAGATGGGTGACTGAAGTTGCACAGCAGAACTTTTCACTCTCAGCATGAAAAGCATTTGCAAGCTGAGCAGACACGGGAAGGGAAATCGTCCTGCTCTCCTCTCCGTCAAAGGCAAAGAAACCACAGAGACAGACCTTTGCAAGGTGAGTCCAGCATGGCAGGATGAGAGGGGGAAGCAGTTGTGAGGAACGGGGGGGTGGGGTGGGGCAGGGGAATAGGATGAATGCTGCAGTGCCTCTGCAGTTGTTCGTAAGGGTGAACAACTGCCCCAGTGCTGCAGCATTTGTAATTTTGAGACTTTGTGGTAAACACCTGGGCGGGTTACTGCGTAATTTCAAATGGTCAATAATTGAACTGTCATAACTAGAGGATTACAGATTCACTGATCTTCACTTTCTGCTGCTAGTTATAGCTCATTAGTATGAACAGGGTAAGCCAGCCTTGGTCTCACCTCCATTCATCATCTGTTTTATCAATAATCCTATGTTTTAATCTTTTTCAAACACTACACTACCTCATTATTCTTTCCAACATGCATGTGCTGTATAGGATATGGAGAAACCATTCCAATGTCGAAGATCTTATAACACTTCTCTACGATTGCAGGGATTTACAAACTATAGTTGCAATTTATGCAATTCAAGAAGTTTTGAATGTAACCTAGAGAGACTTTCAAAAACTGATTACAAAATTATTTCAGAGAGAAAAGATGGGGGCCTTAGATAACACATATAGCTGAAGAGTAACAAATATTAACTGTATTTCAGTTTAATTATGTTTAAATGTAAATTAAATCACATCAAGTACAGGTAGTCCTCAATTTACAACAGTTCCTTTAGTGACTGCTCAAAGTTTCAGTGGCACTGAAAAAGTGACTTACCACCATTTTTCACATTTACAACCACTGCAGCATCTCCATGGTCACATGATCAAAATTCAGATGCTTAGCAACTAACTCATATTTATGATGGTTGCAATGTCTTTGGGTTATGTGATCTGCTTTTGCGAGCTTCTGTCAAGCAAAATCAACCGGAAAGCCAGATTCACTTAACCACCATCTTACTAACTTAACAGCAGTGGTTCACTTAACGACAGTGGCAAGAAAGGCCATAAAGTGGGGCAAAATTTAGTTAACAAATGTTTCACTTAGCAACAGAAATTTTGGGCTCAATTGTGGTTGTAAATTGAGGATTACCTATATTTGACTTCCCTACACCTATTATTGTTTGGAATAACGTATGACCCTCAGACTAGGAAAACTTATGTACCTCCTCTCATTGCAGTCTCTACCAAATTTCAATTTTTCCCTGCCACACTGTTTTTGCTAGTTAGTATTGATCCATGCCAACTTATCTTTAACCACGTATCTGTGCAGCTTCATACTTTTGGTTGCTACCTTTGTTGCTTGCATGACAAAATGTATTATCCTTGAAAGTCTAACTTAAGGTTTTCTATTAGATTGCAGAGGGATATCAGAAAAAGCTGGATCCTATCACCTCTGCAAAAGAACCCTCCTCCATCAGGTTCCTCCTTCTAGCCTTTGTTGCTTGGCGGAAGCTATTCTGAGGTTGCACTGGAGGAAGTCAGCCTTCCTCTGATCCAGCTGACGATTCAGCAACACCAGTTCCTCTTCCTTTTGAACTGTTTCTTTTTCAGCTGCTTGGACACCAAACGAAATGGGCGACCCCATCCCACAAACTCCTTGATCTCAGGATTATAATCCTAAGGAAAGAAATTTGCCTCACTGAATTTGAACCTGTCAGAATCTTTTTTGGTTCTTGCTAAAGTGGTGCTTGACACAAAAACAATTAATTTATAATAGTAGGAGAAGAAATACTGTCTGACAAGCAAAAACAGAACAAAGGCAAACACATATTTCAGATCAAAATGAAATTTCTAGTTCGCATATCCTATCGTATTGCCTTTTAAAATAAATTTATAACAGAACATTGGTACCAGTGAAGTGTGTGAGAATAAATCTGAAACAAATGCTCATAAGATGAAAACATTAGCAATATATTTTCTAGCGGATACCAAGAAATTAAGAATTGCTTGACGATTTTATATTTTAAATTACCATTCAACTGTAAGCAACTCACCTTTGAACCATGCTCCGGGTTTGAACAAGGCCTTCTTCAGAGCCATATAAAGATGGAAATTGAGGCGTTTGTATTCAGCAATATCATCTCGTATTCGTGGGAGAAGCACGAGATTATAGAATCTCTGAGCCATCCTCTCTTTAAGATTAGAAGAAAAAATTCTAGAACAGATAATAAAAGCATGGAAGGAAGGAGAGAAGGTGAAAAAGGAAGTATTTCATCTGGGGAAACTATATAAGTTAAAATCAACTTTTATAACACAGTATAAATATCATTTTAGTATACTTATAATAATCTCAATAAATATTTTATACAACAACCAAGCTTCAGCGATGTTCACACATATGAAAGACAAAACCTAGAAAAGCCATATAAAAACCAGATCTTGACATATATGGATCTCGTAAAATTCTCTCAACTATATTTAACAAGAAAATTAATCTTTGCAGCGGCTTTAACATTCAGAAGTAGGAATGAGTAAAAGTGATTGATTCGGAAATAGAATTCCAGAGAATTCCAGAATTTCTGTTCCCCTTCCAGGCCACACTGAACCTCCTCCAGGCGGATCCATTTTTGTGAATTCAAAAAGGCTCTAGAAATATATTTCCCTCCAAAATGACTGAGTGTCCAAGATGTAACATTCTGGTCAAGATAAACCTGTTTAAAATGCTCTGTGAGAAAAAAAAAAATAGAATGTCCCTAAACTGAGCCACTAAGCTGTCTTTCATCTACTACCCTTTGAACAAAATGCTCTGGTTTTGCCTATCTAATCTCACCTATATGTAGTGCAAGAAAAATGTGTTTTTAATTGAACGCTACATTTTTACTTGACAAAGAAGCCCATACAGGACTGCTGGATATGAATTTCTTTTATGAGAGGATTATGCCTATCAATAACATTCAGAAGCAGAAAGCCCATCTACAGTACTAGGGTTCACAAAAATGGGAAAACATTCATAATCACACCTCAACATCCCACACTAAAAAAATCTGAAAAGCGTGCCTTGGGAGTTAAAATAGTTTTAAATAGCCTCTTTCAGTTTTATATCATAAGCTTGATTTATTGAAACTGTCACTTTGAATGTGTTCAGATCATAAAGGAGCTGCTAGTGAATGAAAAACAGCAAGGCAGCATTATTTATAGCAGAATCCTACCTTGTGGCTTGGTACATGGCAGCTGCTGTCCATGTTTCTGGCTCTGTGATATAAAGCATCTGTTCCCAATTGGATAAGGCTGGGACTATCTTGAAGGCTTTGGGCAGTTTTCCACTTCTGTATTTTGACAACACCTTTAGCAACATTTTAAAAGTGATTAATTATATAATAGCAATAGTCAGCATTTGCTAATTATAAGCTATATTTCCTGTTCACAAAGTCTTTATAGCAAAGAGAGATATCAGGGATCCTTCACTGATATTACTCTATTTTCTTTTCACATTAATATTAACAACTATAATAAACTGAAGTGCAGTATTAGTTATGAACATCACACACGACTGGTGTACTAAAAAAATTTTCAGCAATTAGCTCACAATTATTAATATACATGATTTACATACCCATTACACTTACTTCTTTGACACCTTTGTAAACTTCTAGGACACGAGGGTTAAGCTGTGGCATGGGTCGGCCAGATATTTCTGACATCACTGTCTCCACCTCCGTCTGTTTTTCTGTTAGCTTCTCCATGATGATGTCTGCTAAGGTGCGCCTAATAGGTGCCAAATGAAGAAAAACAGAGCAGATAACTTATTCAGCCCCTTATTAGCAAATTAAGTGGGAGAAACAGTATTAAAGGTGATTTTTAATCTGATTTGTAATACTTCAGAATAAAGTTTCTTAGGTGGCCCTTCACTATCACCTCCCTATGATTGTTCAGTTCAGAAGATTATGGTTAAAAACAAGCAACTTGAAAGTGCCAACTTCTTTACTTATATTATCATTTAATACTCCTGGTCCAATCTCTTTAAAAAATACAAGCTTATTTTCTACATTTAGGGCAATTTAGGAATTCCTCTTTGTTCTCCCATGAGAATATCTTCAGAGCAGATTTAGGGTGCATACAATGGCTGCAGTGGGAAGAAAACAAGCAACGCATAATGATGAAATGCAAGCACCACTGATAAATGATGTACTTTTGAAAATGCCAATTTCACAGTTTCTCATACATCCATATACTATTTAGTCCACAAAAGTTAAAAATGAATATATATAAAAAGTTACATTACAAAGTTATGCCAATAAAAATAAATTCTAAGGGTGGTAAACTATATATTTGTGCTGGGTTTCAAATTTGTAAAGATAGGATACACACACATACAAATAGGATTAAAAATAGATGTGAATCTCGAGATTCTAAATGAAACATTCTGTACCCAATAATTAAAGCACCATCTGCTGGTTAAAGAACAAGAAGAAGAAAAGAAAGTTTTAGAATTATAGAATACCTTGTTGCGAGCTGAAGCATTGATTTCAACATCCACTAAGGAATACTGAGGCATTAGTGAGAAAACATCCCCAAACCCTTAAGACACATCTGTACATCCATTACTATTGGAGGCTCCTGAACAGGTAAATTTTTCTGAGATAGTCTGAAACTGCTTAGATCCTTTAGGAGACACTGACATGTTGAGAAACTGTCATTCTGATCAGTACCATTAAACTGCCATATCTGAATACAATGGAGAAGTTCCTATAGTGGATATGACTAAAATCTGGCCCACAGAATTACTTTGGTAAACGTGAACTATAAGAGAGTACACTGGTGACCTAAAATCCACCCATCTCCTGCACTTACTTATATGAGGAATTATAATGAAGAGTTTTCTCTGTGGATAAAGGGAAATTAAAACTTTAGTCTTGCTGAGAACTTCTGAATGAAACAGTTACTGTTTACCATGGGGCTACTGCAAGAGATTAGACAAATCTATGGTTTTGAAGATTGTAAGACTGAATTTGAAACAGAATTGTGTATAAATAATGAACATGTATGTAATTGCTAAAATGTATGATTTTTTTTTTAAATTTGAAAAAGAAATACAAGCCAAAGAACTGATAGAATGGCCTAAAAATCTTGGTTATAATACACAGATGGAACAGGAAAAAATGTGATTGAAAGGATTTAAATTTACATGATATTATAATCTTAAGGGGAAGAGGTAAAGCAATTAAAAGATGTTGAGCTAGAAAGCTGACAGCCTGGGTTTGAGAGCTGAGTGCCATGCAACAGGGTAAGTTCCCATTGTTTGCCCCAGCTCCTGTCCACAAGCAGTTTGAAAGCATGCAAATGCAAGTAAATAGGTATCACTTTGGTGGGAATGTAAGTGTTCCATGTTTCTCAGCATACAGTCTTGCTGACCACATGACATGAAAATGTCTTCAAATAACACTGGCTCTCTCATGCCCTAGAGTCGGAATCGCCTGGACAGATTATACCTTTTATAATCTTAAATTGGCTTGAAATTCAATATTAAAAAAACTAAGATCATGGCATCTGGTCCCATCACTTTCTGGCAAATAGAAGGTGGAGAAATGGAAGCAGTGACAGATTTTACTTTCTTGGGCTCCAAGATCACTGCAGATGGTGACTGCAGCCATGAAATTAAAAGACACTTGCTTCTTGGGAGGGAAGCTATGACAAACTTGGACAGTATATTAAAAAGCAGAAACCCCACCTTGCCGACAAAGGTTGGGGTCGCTGTGGTTTTCCTAGTAGTAATGTGTGGATGTGAGAGTTGGACCATAAAGAAGCCTGAGCATCGAAGAATTAATGCTTTAGAATTGTGGTGCTGGAGAAGACTCTTGAGAGTACCATGGATTGCAAGGAGATCAAATCAGTTGACCCTAAAGGAAATCAACCTTAACTATTCTTTAGGATAGATACTGAAAGCTGAAGCTCAATAATTTGGCCATCAAATGAGAAGAGACGATTCACTGGAAAAGACCTGAGGCTTCTGTTCCTCTTTACATTAGTTATAAATGCAATTATAAACTTTATCTCTTTTTCTGTGATTACAACCTGTCTCCTTTCTTTCTATAATTTATCCAGCTTAATTAAAACCCGAATCATAAAGTTTATTTTTTCTGTTTTCTGCAAAAAGTCCTTGAGGTGTTGCCAGTCAGGAATAAACATAGATGTTGCCTTTTCTCGGCTCAAATTAGCCATCTCAGCAAGTTTCATTTATATCATCCATTGACAATTTATCCTAGAGGCTACCATAATATCAGTATTTGATCATTTGACTTACCTCACTGGTGGGTTCTTGCTCATGAACATTTCAATGGCTTTTTCATCATCTGAATTTACAGTCATTTCTTCACAATGCTCTTCCTTCTCCATGGCTCCAGCTGCCCCCAGCTCTGGCCACTCATCATCTTCTGCATCTGAGTCTCCATCCTTTGAGATAGGTCCTGAAAAAGAAGAAAATATTTTAGAAAAGCAACTTTAGCTTACATTTTTCATTTAAAATGAGTAAAGTGGGGGAAGGGGTATCTATTATATTAGAATGTCCATTAAATCCCAATGGCATTGAATTAATATCTACCTTATCTGTTAGGCCTACATAAATTGGAATGGGATTTTATATATGCATATTTTATGCAAAACAACTAAACCACAGTCTATTAAATGGAGAGTTTACTCAACCTATATAGTGGTTAACTGATTATGTGCCATCAAATATGTGTTGACTCTTCACTACCACATAGATTTTCTCATAATGATGTCTCCCTAACCTGGTTCTTCATGTCTTATATATTAAATAATATCATAAATATGGAACAACAGCAGCTAAAAATCAGCCATGTACTAGATATTAAAAAACAATGTTATATCAAATTTTATTTCACTATCCTGGATAAGGAAAATAAGAGCTCTAGATAACACAAGCCAGAAAGATTTCACATTTCTGTTATTGACTGAAAAGCTAACCATCTTTTTCCTCTACTAAAAAAATGAAAACAACCCAGGAGTTATGGTCAGAAGTTTAACTCCAGCCTCCCTCTACTGATAGTCTGTATGAAGGACAAACAATTTTTTTTAAGTCTGGGTTCAGACATAATTTTAGAATCTCCTAGGCAGTTTTTGTTTCTCCTTGAGGGAGGCTGATCAAACTCCTGCTTTATCTCTCACAGCTTATCATATTCTTGGTGGGGTCGGTGTCTCCTGTAATTGGGAGATTTATAACTTGTAGTTTCTCATAAATAGCCTTTCTCTGTTGTGACTCTCACAATGGCAATCTGAAATCCCGGAAGCCTTTTAGACGCCGACGAATAATCTATCCGTGCACCCTGGCATTCCCTGTGTAAATCTTATGGATTACTCCCCCCCCACAACTTGTTCCATATTTTAATCATTTATAATTTTCGGGTAAACCGCAGCAAAAACATTTTTTTTAAAAAAATCACGTGTCTTTCCGAATACTTTGGCTGAACAAGAAAATACTTTGCCCCGTCTTTCCAGCCACAAGTTTCTCAGACACACTCACCCAGGACTGTCGTCTTCTTCCTGGGCTCGTGGGTCCGGCCAACGCCGTGCTCGGCCTCCAGCTCGTCTTGTTGGATGCGAGCCTGCTGCAAGATCCGCCGGGAGAGCTTCTCGTCCACATACTCGTCCTCCTCTTCTCCCCCACCACCATACTTCCCTGCCTGGCCCCGTCGCTTGATCCTCGTGACGGGCTTCACGGCATCGCTCTGAGCAATCTGCTCGGCCAAGGGAACGCTGGTCGCCGTTGCCCCGCCGGAGACTCTCGGCCGCTTCGCTTTGGGCATGATGATCCCGCCGATGGAGCACGCAGCACCGGGAGGAAATTAGGGCCTGCCCACACACGCATGCGTGTTCGATGCGCGTCACCCGGGTGCGGAGTTACAGCTGAAAGTAGAGGTAACTCCGGAGATCTTGGAGACTTTTTAAAACCTCCCCGAGAGATATAAGTGGCAATTTCCTTCTTCTTTTTCTTTGGAGCTGTGTTGCATGTGGCATTGCAACACAGATGCGATCTATTGTTCTCAGGGGGAAGAAGTCGTGCGGGCTGGACAGAATCAGTGGCCTTTCGTGTAGAACAAGGGTCTTCAAACATGGCAAGATTAAGACTTGTGGACTTCGACTTGAAGTCCCCCAGGCTTAAAGTTGCCAAGGTTGGAGACCCCTGGTTTAAGATGAAGCTGCCTGAGGCTCTGCAGTGTTTTTATTGCGAATTGAGAGCCCACAGACTTACCCTGAATCAATTCAGAACTATTGATAGTTCCTGTCAGCAACCACAGGGAGCAGAAAGTAGCCTTTCGACTTAATGTCAAATTATAAGTTTATATTTGACACCGTCCACCTGATGAGAGGCAGGAGCAAAGCCCTTTCTCCATTTATAGCCATGCTCACTTCATCAAAGACACAAGTCGTTCAGATTGTTGTTTGCGCGATCCTTGGATTATAGTAGTGTGATCGCAGTTGCCTTAGACCAAGAGTCTTCAAACTTGGCAAGTTTAAGACTTGTGGACCCCAGAATTCCCGAGATAACCTGACTGGAAGAGGAATTCTGGGTATTGAAGTCCACAAGTTTTAAAGCTGTCAAGTTTGAAGACCCCTGCCCTAGACATAGTTAAAACTCCACTCCTAACAGTAGATATTACCTAGCTGGGTAATGAAATGTCTGCAAGGGGGGGGGACCCAAACTCAAGAGAGGACCAAAGACCCCCCCAGAGTTGAACCCTGAGTTACAGATATTGTCTTCCATAGTTAAAACAAAGTGATACCTAAATGAAAGTAAATTTAATCTGCCCGTTAAAACCAAAGTAGGAATCCAGATAACACACCAACTTAAAATGACCAAAGTGAGAAATGCTAGGAGTGATATTTTAGTGATACATGGGAGAAAACAAACCTCCTTCACCTTTTAAAATTTGTATTCCTCTCGCTTCCATTAAAAACGATATGCTCATGCCACAAATTAGGAGGCACCTTGGTGCACTGAGGCACATGTAATAGAATAGAATTCTTTATTGGCCAAGTGTGATTGGACACACAAGGAATTTTTCTTGGTGCAAATGCTCTGTGTACATAAAAGAAAAGATACATTCGTCAAGAGTCAAGAATCGTAAGATATAACACTCTTTGGTTAATGTGCTATTATCACAAACGGATCTCCTTTATTTACGCGCATTCTTATCAGGGTGTGTTTCTTGCAGAGTTAAGTGGGGTTAATTCCTTGCCTAAACATCACATAGAAACAGGAGACTTATGCAGCAGGAGACGCTGCTTCACCAGAGCCCTCGTCGTCATCCGGTTACGTCACTTCCGCTTTGATTTCTTCTGTTAGAAGCGAGCGCAAGGAAGGCGGGTCTGGCTGGGAGATCGCTGCAACGCTTAACAATCCGAGAGAAAGCAACCCGGAGTTGTTGGGCGCCCTTGCTGCAAAAAACAAAACAAAAAACACCCGACCCCCATCGTGCGCGGAGGCCGTGGCAAGCATGGGCGTCACCTGGTAGGGTATTGTGTTGATGTTACGAAGCTGATGGTACGCTTTGGCTTGAGCGTTTAAGGTGCCAGAACAAGGTTGGCGCCTAACCGAAGAGGATCTGGGACTGTAATACCTTATCTTAAGCACTGCCAATTGCAAGTAACGAGGGAGGCCATGGAACAGCCCGAGTAGCTACAGACTTTTTAAAGCAGGGGTCTTCAACCCTGGCAACTTTAAGCCTGGTGAGCTGGCTGGGGAATTCTGGGAGTTGAAGTCCGTCAGGCTTAAAGTTGCTAAGGTTGGAGACCCCTGGTTTGAAGAGACTTTTCCTACGGGTGGTGGTGGAATTTCTGATTTCTTTATCCGCTTGCTGTAAAGGAAATATTTATAACGCAATCACCTGGCGAAATGCTCTGGACTACTTCCCTTTGCCTTCAGTCTGCCGTTTATAGAAGATGGGGATCGTTGTCCGACACACCCGGAGGGCGCCAGATGGTAATATCGAGCGCAATACCGAAGAAAAGGCGCGGCTAACGTGAGAAAAAAAAAATCCCCAAGAGACTCATGTTTCGTAGTTTTGTGTGGTTTTGACGACGACTATTTGCAGCAACGGTTAGCCCATGGTCGCATCCTTAGCCAGTCTTCAAAAAGGTGTTCAGTTGTGGTGCTGGATTTCCTAAGTGTTCCGGATATTTCCTCCTGAGTGTTTACATCTGTAGAAATAGAATTGTGAACCTACATCTGATCTTATTCTATCAAATTAATCTGAATCATTCCTTGAAGTTACACCAATTGCAAAAATAAGTCTTATGTTCTACAAATTTGCTTAATATAGATTTAATAAGTAATCTGAGACTCAAACTGTTGTAAGAAAAATATATTTAAATTTTACATAGGTTATTGTTCAAAAGTAAACTATAAAACTAATAATATATACTTGGGAAGGAGCATGTTTAATGTCAGCTCCAAAAATATTTTTGTGTAGTAATGTATTAGTAAACTGTGATTATAGGTTTCACTGTTTTCAGTTTTGTTTGGATCAAACAGAATTTTCTAAAATAAAGATAAAAAGTATAAAACAGTCTCCACATGGGTATCAGACTATGGTTTAGATAGAATTTATGTTTAACAGGAAAATATTGACAGCTTAAAGTAGGGAGACAAAGACTATAGTCACATGCTGTCTTTATCAGTTTGGTCTGAGTCCTAATGTATTATCTGAAAGGGTCTACAGGTCAATGTATGCCTTACCTTGTACTTTAATTTTGATTCCTCAGGATCAAAAGGATGTGGATGGGAAAGTTAATGGGGGGGGGGGGGTTCAAGTGAAGTCTCTCTAGGTCAGGGATCTTCAAACTTGACAGCTTTAAGACTTGTGGACTTCAACTCCCAAAATTCCTCCTCCAGTCATATTAGTTCAGGAATTGTGGGAGTTGAAGTCCACAAATCTTAAACTTGCCAAGTTTGAAGACCTTTGCTCTAGGTGAAGTCTCTTTAGGTAAACTATGTTTTCTTCCTGTTCCTCAATTCATTCTCACAGGAAAGGAGATAACAAGGACACAAGAAGCATAACAGTGATTATGGACACATTTGGGCAACTGTGGCTTTCTACTACAGTGTGAAGTCAGAAAATGTTATTGGCTAGTCAATGCGAATACAGACAAAAATGTTTGCTAACAGCTAAATCAATCATGAGTTGTCTGTTATTGGACATAGAACATCTTGCCTATACTTAGTACCAGACAATGCTTAGTGATATAGACGCAGTCTTCTCATTTGATGCAGAGTAAGGATGCTCCATTTCTTACACTCATTTCCTTGTGTGTGTTGTCACCATAGCAATAAAAATAGGTTTTTTTGGAGGTATGCATCTATTTTTCATAGTTAAAAAGTCATATTTCTTGTGCTAGTATATCTCAGATGCCAGTAACAGAGGGAAAAAGTGTTCAGCAAACAGTTGAAATCTTAACAAGAAAACTGGAGCTACTTGGTGCAGAAAAACAAGGAACATTTTGTGTGGATTGTGAAACCTACCACACTGCGGCCTCCACAATGGGCAGTCAAGGTGAGTTTTTTCTGCCTTCAAAATTGGTATACTCAGATCCTTCCAGTACATTTCTATTCATTAGTTGGAACATGGTGACATTTAAATGAATCTCAGCAAGTAACTTTCTAGCCAATATTTTCTGTAAAGTAACTTTTATCATGCAGAGTAACTTTTTGACATAGTTATTAATCTTCAGATACTAATTATGAACTAATTAGGTTGTAAAGAAGCATGTTGGAAATCTAGTACCTTGTGTGTGTGTGTGTGTGTGTATATATATATATATATATATATATATATATATATATATATATGTGGATCTTTGGTTCTTCGGGTTTTCTCCCGCGTAGAGTTGGAAATATTTAGGCGACGTTTCGATGAAGTCTCATTCATCATCTTCAGGCTTCTGTCTTCGGCCTTGTGCTTCTCAGAGTGATGTGAGCTTGCAGCTGCTTCTTCAGGTGAAGCAGCTGCAAGCTCACATCACTCTGAGAAGCACAAGGCCGAAGACAGAAGCCTGAAGATGATGAATGAGACTTCATCGAAACGTCGCCTAAATATTTCCAACTCTACGCGGGAGAAAACCCGAAGAACCAAAGATCCACATACAAATACCCGCGAAAATCTCCGAAAACATATATATATCTATATCTATATAGATATATATATAGATATATAGATATATAATATTTTACCACACAATGCTGTCCTGTTGGCTGTTAATTTGGATACTTTACTGAAGCATTAAGGTTTCTATATTTTAGTTTCTTTGTCTTATCTCAGTCCTATGAAGATGACATACTATTAAATCTTGGGCGATAGGAAAAGCTAATAGTTTAACAGCAATCTTGATATCTGACAGCAACACTGCATTTTTCCCAAGTGCAAAAACATGCTTGTTTGCTCAAATGCACCTAGTTAATATCAAGCTTTCTTACCTGGTTGCTAGAAATAATTATTTACTATATAACTTGGAACTGTAATTGATCACAAACAGTAGCAAGATATGGCTGAAAAATCAGTTTCAGTTTTGGGTTCCATCACTAGAAGTGTAGTTTCCTAATGACTGGAAAGAATAGTTCCATTCTATTTTATATTGGCCAGTAAACTCTTGTCTTACATAACCAGTTACAGGAACTGTACTTCGCACATTTCTGTTTGATAGAATCCTTCCTAAAGAAGACCAGTGAGGATACCTGTCTGGAAACTAAATCCTACAAGGAGAAACTAAAGGAACTGATTAAATATTCCTTGAGAAACAGTGACTGAAGAGGGAGGTATAATGCTGCTCTTCAACTATCTGAAGATAAATGTCTCAGAGAAGAAGGCCATGATCATGTTAGAATAGAAAAAATGAAATTAAGTTACAAAAAATCAAATTCTTTTTGATATTAGGAAAAAAATGACAAATGGTAAGAGTAACAATGGAACCAGTTACCAGTTCTTCTCTAGAAGCATTGAAGAAGAATCTAAATAAATTGTTGGGAATGCTTTAAATAGAATTTTTGGTTAAATCAGGATTGAACTCAGTGATTTAACTGTCCCGTTATAAGTAGAATGCTATTTTAATGCTTTTCAGAACTGCGTATGCATTTTCATCCTTTTTTTATGTAAACAAATACGCTTTTCTTTTTAGTACCACTTTGTTTTAAAAGTTGCCTTCTGTGTGCTCAGTAGAGCAAACCGAATTAACTTAATTTTTATAAAATTTAAAACACTGCAGTATTAAAAACATTTATTTAGGGAGTGTTCTCCTGATCTATATTAGAACAGATAGGCAGATAGTATTTTATCTGTTCTAGATGCTAGTTGTAAGGAAAATCATGTCAGGACCAAATATTCTGTTTAAACATTTGTTTATGTGGCTGTCCATAGAATGTACTGCTGCTTCTGCTGAAAATTAGTTTTGCTTAGGCCTAAAAGTTCACAGCAGAGAAAACCCCTTTTCTTTCAAGTTATTTGGAAATAAGCTCTATGCTTGTTTTAAAGGTACATCTTCACATTTAAGGCTAACATCCATTTATCTGGAAGTAAATCCTTACTGCATGAAGACTTTTCCATGATGTGCTAAGATAACTTCCTTTCCTGGATTGTATTGTTAAGCCTTGCAGATATTTATTAAGGTTCTGTGCAAGAATGATCCCTATCAATTTCCATTTTCAGGCACTTTAAAGTATGCCCACTAGAACAACAGTCTCCAACTCCCAACTCTTGGGCCTATTTGAAACTGGGCCACACAAGCAGCAGGTGAGCATGCGAGTGCGCACAGCTCTTCTTGCATGAGTGGTGGGTGAGTGCACCCAGCACTCGAGCAAATGCAGCTGCGCACGCAAGCATGATGGTCCCCCTTGCTCCTGTCTGTTTCCCGAAGTTGGAAAGGTTGGGAACCGATGTATTAGAATGTCAAAAGGAAAAAAAATAAGTTCCATGCAAAATAGTACTGAACAGAGTCGAACAAGCAATAATTTTGTAATTGAATAAAGTAACTCAATTGTTACTTGAAGATTCTACGTTAGATAAAGTAAATGTTTCTCAGGTTAGAACAGTAGTTCAAGTAGTTGAATAACATCATTACATTTCGCATAAATCATAACATCATTACATTTCTCATAAATCATCAGCAACCATCAAATCTTTTATGGAGAAAGAATAAGATAAAGATTCTGTAATAAAATCAAGTGCTTTGAAAGAGGGACGAAGATGTAACATTTTACATTTTTTCTGGTTCCTAAGAAAGAAAAAATAATTTTCTGTTGTGTTGCTATTGTTTCAGGACAGGCTGCCAAATTGATGTATGTGATGCACAATTCGGAATATCCCCTCAGCTGTTTTGCTCTCTTTGAAAATGGCCCATGTCTCATAGCAGATACCAACTTTGACATACTTATGGTGAAATTGAAAGGCTTCTTTCAAAATGCCAAAGGGAACAAAATAGAGAGCCGAGGCACTCGGTACCAATACTGCGATTTTTTGGTGAAGGTCGGCACAGTCACCATGGGGCCCAGCGCCCGTGGAATATCTGTTGAGGTAAGGGTTGGCTGAAATAAATAGCATGATTAATAATTGGAATAATAGGAGCTTTTTATTTGAGATCATATCCTGAATGCTGCACATATAGTATAGCTAGTGAAAGGTGACCATAGTATGTTGGCTACATCTCTAGAATAGAGAACCTATCTTGATTAGTACAGCATGAATAAGCTTGAGATAAAACTGGAGTTTGTTTGTTTTGTGGCAATAACAGGGCTAAAAATTACAATTTTCAATCTTCCTAGATCAGGAACATCCAACCTTGGCTCTTTTTAGACTTTTGGATTTCAACTCCCAGAATTTCCAGCACAGCCTGCATGAGAGTTCTGGGTGCATATGAAAATAGAAATTTGTAGGTTGATGATAGTTGAATTTGGGGGCGGAAATTGCAGCATTCCAAATGGATGGAATCCAGGGTTATTTCACTGACTTGACTGGATGGGTAAAAAAACAAGATGAAACAAGATGAAATGACACAAAAAATACTTAAATACCCAAGAATGAGCGGACATGTTTATTAAGTTTTTGCTCATAAAAAGGTCTTTTTCAAATACATGATTTAAGTCTATTCATGCATACAGAAAGAAAAGGAATGGATTGAAAAACGCGAGTAATTGTTTATATTGAAAGACTGAAATAACTGCAGAATACAAAGGTGACAAGAGGTTCTGAATATAGGACAAACCATTCTTTTCATAACATCAAGAATGGATCTTGGGAAAAGATGGACATAGAAATAGAGAAAAAAATGAAAGAACTGAGTGAAAGCAGAATAGAATGCAGGAAGAGTGAGATGAGAATGATTGCCAGAAAAATATTGTACAATGTTCTAGATAAAAAAAGTAACAGCAAAGGATGTAGTCAAAGAGCAAGAAACAATTAAGATCTTAAACAGCACAAAAAACAAAGAGCAATTTTGATAGAAATAAAAACATTGTTTTGGATGTGTAAGAGAAGATTAAAGGAGCCTCCAGAATGGATGGATCTAAAAATAAACACAATGAAATTATTTCAGATAAAGCAAAGTGAGAATGATGCCAGGGATGTTTTATAAATTATCATACTTTGGGCACTTTATGTCAAGATCCAGTTCTGTAAACAAGACTACAGTATAATTCTGGGACAGATGTAAGGAAAAAGAAGAGAATGACTAGCAGCAAGGTAGATAAATTCAATTTCAGCAGCAATGGGTACAACATTGGAAGACCTGAAAGACCAGATTGGGGATAGATTGTAGTGGAGAAAATCTATCTGTGTAATTGCTAAGTCAGTCTAATAACTTATTGAGTGAATAGCTGTGAATGATTCACATAAATTAAAAGATGTGTTATATCCTCTTGTTTCATATATTTAGGTATAAATGTATAAGGAATGCTTATGATAACGTTAGAGATATACTGATTGGGATCTTGCATGCTCTTTCAATTACAAACAACCCCATGTTGTTAGTTAACAACTAAATGGTTTGTAGTGAATATAGGTATAAGAATGTTTAGTTTAAAAGTAGGAAACATATGGAGAAATGTTAAGATATGTTGGTAGAGAAATACTGGGATAGTATAGGTTTGTGGCAAGAAATGAAAATTTGTGAAAGGACTAGTATTTTTTATTATATTTTTGTAGAAAAATTTTAAAAGCTTACTTGCTATGAGTCATTTTACAAGATGCATACTTGCAATATTTTGAATCTTATCTGAAAAAAAGCCCTATATTTGTTTTGTCACAGAACAGCAATATGCTACATACCCAAATTTAAACATAACTACCGGTAGACTTTGAGAACATGTGTGAAAATTCCTTTTTCCTTGAAGTTTTCTAATTATTGTTAGCTATGGAGCTAACTATGATTGATTCATAATTTAATTTTTTTTTGTTGTCAGGTGGAATATTGTCCATGTGTCGTAACCACTGACTGTTGGAACCTTGTAATGGAATTCATGCAGAGCTTTATGGGAAATCATGCTCCTGGTATCCCTTCTGTGTTCAATAATAAGCATGACAGCATCTACAACCCAGCTGATACAATAGTTCAATATATGGAACTTTTCAACAAAATTCGCAAGCAGCAGCAGGTGCCTGTTGCAGGTATGAGATGAAGTATCAGAAAATGTTCTTCAAGTAAGCAACACTTTGTTGAATAGAAATTCAAACCAGTGTTCTAGATGGCAGTTGTTACCCATCAAAGCAACACGTTTCTGTTCTAAATATCTTTTTGTTGAAGATGAATACTATCTCATATTAGACACTCAGAAATGTGTGCCATAATTATTTTGCCCTTGTTTTAGATTCAGGGAATCTAGTCATGGAAACCAATATCATCTGTACTGTTATACATAGGTTAAATTTTATATTAATGAAAACATAGAATCTATATGTATTGGTTTTTAAAGAGGATGTTTGTCATTGTATTCTTCTGTTTAGTAGGGAGTAATTATTGTTTAGTTTGTATTTTGCTCCTGTAAAGCCTTTTTGTTAATTCTCAAATATATCAATCTTCCCAATTAAAAAATTATTAAAAGCTATTTTCTAATTAATTTAGTCAAGTCTTGATAAATTAAATTCAGAATTGTCAGTATCAGATCAATTCCATATAAACTAACAACTTGGCTGTGAAAAAAGTATTTTTCAGTAATAGATTCTTATTCCCATCATATAAATAATCTGGTATAATTTAAAATGCAATCTGAGTTTTTTTATTCCTTGCACATGGGTAGCTGTTTAACTTAACTTAGAGAACTAGAGCATAAATATATTTGAAAAGAATGTTGGTCTTACCTGATACGTTTATTCTCTTTGGTGGTAAGAGAGTCCAGATAAGGGTTAACTCCATCTCCTAGCTGATTGGATTGAGTCTATTAAAGGTACTTTAGCTCCACCACTGTTGCTAGCTTTCCCCAGCTTTCGGCGAAGTCACATGACAGACCGGATGTGCCTCTGTAAGTGGGATAAGAACTAAACTCATCTTCCCCTGGCCTGCATCCCCGACCAGACGTACCCAGGGCGGAGCTGGACTCTCCTACCACCAAAGAGAATGAACATTTCAGGTAAGACCAATGTTCTTTCTCCTTTGTGTGGTTGCGAGAGTCCAGGTAAGGGACATATCAAAGCTGGAGTGTCCAAGGGAGGGTCAAGTCTGGTCCTAGTCACACTGCTCCGTATGCATTCTCTGCAGTACTCATCTGCTAAATGCTGCATCAGCCGATGCGAAGGCGTCCAAGCAGTAGTTTCTGATGAATGGAGAGGGTGAAGGCCATTGTAACTGCCCGGCAGATCCCGCATGACCCAAGCTGCCATTATAGCCACACTCCTCGTAGAATGGGCTGTCACTCCATGAGGCAATGGAAGAGACCTACTCTCGGAGGGTCTAGAAATGCAGGAATAGATCCACCTGCCCACAGTCAATGGTGTGATTTTACCGCCCAGTGTGGCTGTTAAAACACAACTCTGTTTTACGGAAAGCAGCAGTCCTCTGAATATAGCTCTTCAAAGCTTTATGGACATCAAGCGTTTGCCACACCCATTCTAATGCGTGACCAAGGTTCGGACAGAAATTAGACAGGATGAGTTCCTGTGCCCTGTGGAACCACGAATTGACTTTAGCTACAAAGGCAAGATCCAACCTCAGGACCATCCTGTCCGAGTGAAAGATACACAGGTCCTCACAAACTGACAGAGCCACCAGCTCCAAGACCCTTCTAGCCGATGTTATTATGTAGACAAGCAGATCTTAGCGGTTTGAAAGGAGTGCAAGTAAGAGACTGTAATACTTTGGACAGGTCCCATGTGGAATACTTGTGTACTACCGGAGGTCGAAGATTAGTTTTAAGAAATCTGCACGCTGTAGGATTGTGTGTTAAGGAACGTGACTTCCCATAAGGCAGAACTGAAGATAAGGCCACTCCCTGCCGGTGAATTGTATTAGCTGAAAGTCCTTTATCAAGGCCATCCTGGAGAAACTCCAAAATATTTGCAATAGATACAGCTATAGTCCTGACTTAGAGCACCACTGGCGAAAAGCTTTCCAAGTTGCATCATAAATACGATTTGTAGAAGGCCTTCTAGCAGCCTGAATAGTTTGGATAACTCTATCTGAAAGATTATTCCTCCTCAGAGAGCCCCACTCAAGCGCTATGAGGATAGCTGTAGCCACTGTGGCTCCGCATGAACCAGGGCTCCCTGATGCAGAGAGATCCTGTCATGCAGAATTCTCCATGGCAGAGCAATAGATAAATTTACCAGATCCACAAACTAGGGACAGCGGGGCCAATAAGGCGCCAGCAAGATTACCTCCACCCTCTCCTCCAAAACCTTCCGGACCACCGCTGGTAAGGGAAGGGGAGGAAAAGCATACATGAGGCCTGGAGGCCACCAGCCTTGTAGGACATTGGTCTGGGGTGATGAATCTGGTGAAGAACCTGGGCAGTCAGGTATTGCTTGGGTTAGCAAATAAATCTTGTTGTCATCTCTTGGAAAAGAGAGGGACCGTATGATCTATTCTGGCCCTGCTGAGCCAGTCCACCTGCACATTGTCTATTTCAGAGATGTGCTCTGCCCAAATAGATATGAGATGGTTCTCTGCCCAGCGACCCAAGCATTCCACTTCCAATATGAGGGACCTGGACCATGTCCCCCCTTGTCAGTTTATGTGTGCCTTAACGGCCACATTGTCATAGTTAATCCACAAAATGTTAAAAACTCCTGAGGGCCAAATGAACAGGCCTCAACTCCAACCAGTTGATGTTCCTTCCTTGTTCCGACCCTGCACCATCTCTGACCATTGATGCGCTCCCCATCCAGAAAGGCTGGCATAGATTGTGATAATGAGCCTGATGGGCTCCTTGAATAGGTGACCTTTGCAGATTGCCCATGATTGCCACCACCAGAATGACCTTGTTACTAACCTCGGAATCCTGACCTTGAACAAGAAGTGACTCCTGCCTTCCCTCACTTGGGGGCTTGCTGGAAGTCTGGGCCTCTGCCATTTTAGCCCAAAGGACAGGGATGCATGTGCCAGAAAAGGAGGGGGATGGAAGGTGGATGATGCAGCCCCCCCGGCCCATAAGTGTGCACCGATGGATTTCTCCTTACTAGGTCTTCTGGCTTGCTTCTAGCCCTGCAATGCCTTTAGCTAAGCTCCATCCACATCCTGCTGGAAATCCTGTCCTTCTGCCCTTCGGTGGGCTCATGCTAGGCACTTCATGCCAGAAGAGGGCCAAGAAATCTGTTCAGGCCCTGATTGATGTGAGCCAGGCTCTCCAAGGCCGCGATACTCGATCCTTTCCCTCAGTGCTGGGTTGCTTCCCCCAGCGCTGGCACTAGTAGCAGGAGCGCAGGCTGATCAGCTGTGAAGCTGGCTGATCCTCCCACCGATCCGCACTCACCGCTGACCACACAGCCACGGCCTGCACATCTGCAGCCCTGCACGCTGCTTTTCCTCAGGCAGCGATGGAGCAAAAATCCTCTTCTTTATCTCCAAATCCTCCAAAACACACTCTTCATGAAACCAAAACTACAAGAGACTAAAAGACACATCCGTCCTGGCTGAGGGACTGAGTCGAAAGCTGGCAACAGAGGTGGAGCTAAAGTAGCTTTGATAGACTCAATCACCTAAGAGACGGAGTTTACCCTTATCTGGATTCTTGCAAGCACACAAAGGAGAAAGAAAGATTCAGTTTTAAAATTCTAAAGTTGTAAACATGTAAATGTTCATCAGGATTTTATATGGATAACTTTTTATTCAACAGTCAGAGTTGAATAAAGTAATGACTGTTATTTTGTAACTGATTTTGGAATGTAATAACTTTTATTTGTCTATGCATAATAAGCATTGCCTTGCTGAAAGTGAGAGTAAACATTTATTTGAAGTTTTGGTTTTGTGCTCACAACACTGCAGCTGTTAATTGTATTTGGTCTATTAATGTTTCCTTTTTCCATTAGAAAACATTAAAACTATATAGAATTAAAAATTATGGTCAATATTATTGATTGGCTCAAAACAATTATTCCCCAAATCATTCGTGATATTTTTATTGGGTAAGCAACTATCATTTTTAAGTCTATATATTAAAATATTAAAGTGCCTAGAAATGTTTCTCAGTATTTTTAACCTTACACATTGGCTATGAGCCCAGAAAGATTTGACAAATTGTTAATATATGCAGAAAATTGTCTGCATTGTAAGCAAATGAATAATTTTAACATAAGAAAATTGAATCTGATCCATGAACCATATGCAACTTCAATATGTTGTGACTTTTGTGATTGCTGATGAACTGCAGGCAATAAAGACTGAAGACTCAGGCCTTTGGGTTGTTGATATTGTGCATTTAAAGGAGTTAAATATTTGTTCTAAATGTATATACATAGAAGTAAAACATTAAAAGTTACAAAGACTGAAGAATGGGATTTAAATATACATAGAGCTTGCTTTTTGCCTTTCCAGCCAGACTGCCTTTCTAAACAAAGTCATAACACTCAGTGGTGGTATTCAAAAACTTTTACTACTGATTCTGTGGGCGTGGCTTGGTGGGCAGGGCCATGTGATTGGGTAGGTGTGGCTTTTCTTTTTTGCAGTCCCCACCCATTTTTGGGAGCTTCCAAGCCTCAGAGAAGCCTCTGGGGGGGTGTTTTTGCTCCCCTAAGGCTCCTCTAGGGCTCTGGAAGGCAAAAACTGGAGGGGGGGCTGAGCTCCTCCCTCCATTTTTTGCCTTCCTGGGCCTCAGCAAAGGGAATCCCGGCACAGCTGATCTTATCTACAGCTGATTGTCGGGAGGGGAAAAAAAGAAATACCTCAGGCAAGCGGGCGGGGAATGTCAGGCAGGCGAGTGGAGTGAGCGAGCATCGGGCGGGAGGGTGACCCAGTGGGGGGCGTGGCCAGCCAGAACTTACTACCGGTTCGGCGACCCACGCCAAATTCTTGCTACCGGTTCGCCCGATCCATTGCAAACTGGCTGAATACCACCACTGATAACACTCGTATTTATTATTATCTGGATTCCAGCTTTTATATTTCAGTATGTAAAGGTATCCCAAATATTATTACATTACATTGCTTTGGATAGGTTTACGTTTTAAGACATGATATAGAAGCTTTTAGATCTAGAATGGGGAGTGTCTGGATCAGGAGTTATTTTAAAAAATACAAAAAAATCATTACATCATCAAAGACTGTAATATGATAGAGGAGAAATTGGCCTAAAGACGTGATCAATATCTTCTTTCTGGGTCAAATGTTAAATAAAGGGTGGTTGATCAAGTCCAGTCAATCTTGGATGAAAGAGGGTTATTATATAGTTGGAGTTACTGCTGAGGTCACCAGACTTCTCAGCAGTTTTTTCAGTACCTTAAGACCATAGTATCCTTTTGATACCATGAATGAAAAAAATTTAGTTATTCTTCTACTTGCTGATTGGGAGGATGGTATTCAAATGCAGAGCTCTGTTTTATCCTCCATCTGTATAAAATCTACATTTGGTTTCTCAACTTTGTAGAACTTCCAGATGTGAGGATTTCTATTCCCAGAATTCTCCAGCCAGTTTAGCCATTGCTGAGAATTCTGAGTTTAAATTAAGAGGCCATATGTCTGAACATGATTGGGAAATACTTAAATTGCTGATCATATTCCAAGATTTATACTAAAATGCCATCAATATGCTGATAACATGCTATTCTATCTGATTTTCATCTGCTCCGGAAAAGGTTTTGAAATACTTAAACTGGATGCAGATCAACAAATTGAAATTTAACTGGACAAGGCATACTAGCAGATGGTTATTATGTCTGGCTGAGATATTCTGAAAAAGGTTGTATTTCCACCAAAATGTCTATGGAGATTCTAAGTAATCCAGGTCATGGTTATTTAGAACCGAAAAAGCTTCTTGGATGAGAAGCAAAATGTTGTCAAGGAGAAAAAAACCAAGAAAGTCCAGTTACCATTTGAAAAGCATCGTTGAGATATTTCCCTAAAGTATCAAGTTTGTGTTCTGGGGTGCTTCCAGATTTCTTCAGCAATTACAGGAACAAGTAAACTGTCTAGCACATAAAAGCTTTAAGCATTTATAATCTTCTTTGCACAGGGGTGGTCTCAATTTTAATTATATACAGCCTGGTAACTTCCAAGTTCTACTCTAGACCAGGGAGCTTTGCTGGTTGAGGAATTCTGGGAATTGAAGTTCACAAGTCTTAAAGTGGCCAAGGTTGGAGACCCCTGCTCTAGACTATTGCAATAATACAGTATATGTGAGGCTGCCATTGAAGATGATCTGGAAACTTGATTCTAAAAACTATTGGAATTAGGTTCTATTGTTGGAATTCAGCTTTCCATGCAATATTTCTATATTTATGAAGGGCAATGGATGCAGAGATAATTAGCAAAAGTATACTTACTTTTATTTCCTTTCATCTTAAAATTTTACATTTTTACCATGTGCAACACAGTATTGATTATAATGATATTCTTAAAAATATCACTTCCCTTTGCCTCTCAATTATTCTGATGGTTTTATTTTTTCTTCCTAAATCCTTTAACTGTACCTGTTAAAAAGCAAGAGGTTTTTCACCAAGATGAGAGACAGAATTTAAGATTAGGAAGAAAAAAGGGTTGTCTTCTTAAAAAAAAGTGCTCATTATATTACAAATAGACAAATTAAGCAGTCTGAATGGATATGGCCAACAAGGGGAACTGAGTCTATTGAGATGCCCTTTACACATTTGGGGCCCCAGACCTGGGGGCATTGGCAAGTTTTTAAGGCTTTATTAAAAGACAACAGAGTCCCTGGCATTCTAATCTGAGGGAAGGAGGTTTTCAAGAGCAGAGATTATACCAGAGAATAATATAATCAATCTAATATAAAATGTTATTTGAATATCCAGGAAAAGGTGTTAGAATAGGATTATCAGGTCATTATACAAAGTAAAATAAAAGATACAATACAGGACCATGTGTTCACTGACTCCATAATCATTAAGGGAACAATACTCTTGGAAAGGGTAATATGTGGATTAAACGGCAGGGACTATTTCAGCAAAGCAGCAGGATTTCTCAGCTATATAATTCTATAACAAGAAACTTCCAGTTGCAAAGAATTATCAATTCATATGGATTCATTTCTGAAAATTTTAAAGCATTTAGAAAGCCAAAATAAAATATTATCTGAAGCAACTAAAAGAAGTACATTTTGCAATTTACCTTCAAAACTTCAGGGGATTAATATTAATATTTTTTGGATGGAAGAAAATTAAACATTGACTTTGTAAGAATGTAATTTTAGAAAGCAATCTGAGAAAATAAGTAAAATCAAAAGCAGTATGATTTAAATTAGCAGGTAGGAAGTGCTTCCATAGGAAAGACCTGTTGCCCTGTATGGAAGAGGAAGAGATAAACTCCAAAGTAATGACTAGATGACTGGAAAAGAAAAAATTGAAAGCAAAGCCAATCCTTGTATTGCCAGAGAAAAAAATCTGTACCATAAATCTTAATAACCTACCTAACAAGCCAAATTTACTTGTTCACTGGGCTAATATTCTAGTATTTCAAGAGCTCAAACTACTTTATTTAATTAGTGAAAATTAAGTACCTGTTGTACTTTGCAAATAAGACAAAAATTAGGGAACAATTTGATTTGTAGAACTAATGAGGAACAGATATAAAAATGCCGATTCATGGTGTATTAAATATCATTTAAAACAGTCTTTCAACTACAAGAACAGAAAAACCGTGGGTGTAAAACGATTTTCCAAGAAAATTACTGCTTGGTTTATCCAGATAATGAGCTACCATGTTCAATATATAACTGAGAAATTGAATACCATAGAGGAATATCGGCATGAAATCTGTGTGAAACTATGAAGACGAAGAATTTGCCACAGAAATATAGTATGTATTTCAATTTAATAAAAGGCAAATTGACAAAGGAACTGAAAAGACATTGCTAGCCTAAGGGAGTGGGGGTGGGGAAGGAATGAAAGCCACCTACTGGCCATCTAAGGGAAAATAGTCAAAAGGTAGGACACCACCTATCGTCTACAACACAGCTCTTTTTTTAATTTTTTATTTGATTTGTCAATCACTTATGGATACATATGAGAAAAATAAAAAAAGAAACAATAGGACAGGGATGGTAGGCACGTTGGTGTGCTTATGCACGCCCCCTACAGACCTCTTAGGAAAGGGGTGAGGTCAATAGTAGATAGTCCGAGGTTAAAGTTTTTGAGGTTTGGGGAAGAAACCACAGAGTCAGAGTATTCCAGACATTGACCATTCTGTTGCTGAAGTCGTATTTCCTGCAATCGTTTGATGTGGTTTACCTTGAGTTTGTATCTGTTGTGTGCTCTTATATTGTTATGGTTGAAGCTGAAGTATTCATTGACAGGTAGGACATTGCAATGTATGATTTTATATACTATACTTAAATCGGACCGAAGGTGGCATAGTTCTAGGTTTTCTAGGTCTAGAATTTCAAGTCTGGTGGCATAAGGTATTCTACAACGAGTAGAGGAGTGGAGAACTCTTCTTGTGAAATATTTCTGGACTTTCTCAACTGTGCTAATATCAGATATGTAATGTGGATTCCAGACTGATGAGCTGTATTCAAGTATTGGTCTAGCAAATGTTTTGTATGCTCTAGTTAGTATAATATTACCAGAGAAAAAGCTAGGATTAGGTTAACAACTCTTAATGCCTTTTTGGCTATGTAGTTACAGTGGGCTCTAGCACTTAGATCATTAGAGATGAGTACTCCAAGGTCCTTGACAGAGTTTGGATCATCAACAAGGTCTTGACTATTCAGCTTGTATTTTATTTTCTGATTTTTTTTGCCAATATGTAAGGCAGAGCATTTATTAGTTAAGATTTGAAGTTGCCATTTGTTTGACCATTCTGATACATAGTCAAGATCTTTTTGAAGGGTAGCACTCTTGCAGCAGTGGCAGAAAGATTCCACAACCAGTTGCATACCAAGAGCAAAGATAAACCCCCAAGTGACCTCAAGAGCTCTCAGAGCACTAACAAACCAGATGACTGCAAAATCTTTCCATCCCATCAGAACCCAACCTTCTATCCCGCCACCACCAGGCTCAACTGTCAGTACCTACCTTCCACCCCCACCCCCTATCACAACTGATGAAGTTTCTTGGATAAGAAATGAAATGTTTTGTTCTTTCTCAAGGAAAATAACAGTCAGTTGCCTTTTGAAAAAGCACTTTTGAGACAAATATGACCTGGATGACTGAGAATCCCGAGATAAAGTCAAAAGGGTATTGAAATTGAGCATTTAAATTAATGCAAACATCTAGAATAGGAGTGTCAAACTCATGGCGTCACGGCGTCAAAACATGATGTATCGACTTTTTTTTCACTAAATTGAGTGGCCAGCACGTGACGCATCCTGCCCACAGGCTGCAAGTTTGGCACCCCTGATCTTGAATTTTGTAATTCAATGGAAGAACTTTTATTTATGGACATTACTGATGATTTAATGTTATCACTTTAATTATTTCAATCTGAATAGCTGCTTTTTCAAATTCTACTTCTGAAGCTTTGAATATTGATAGAAAAAAGTAACCTTTTACATTCTTTGATTCAGTATTGTTAATATAATCTAGTTCTTTTACATCTTAACCACTTTTTGTATTATTTAAAAACAAAATATTGGAATTATTTCATAATTTATTACCCATTTTATGAGAAACAAAAATGTAACTCTGGGGTATTTGTCCTGTTTTCCTGCACAAGCCTTAATATGTTGATTTACAGCCAGGCACTCAAGCCCCATGTTGAACAATTCCACAAATGTATGTCTTATTCAGGAAGCCAAGGAGTGAGTGAGCAATTCTGTAATTCCTGTTTTGTTTTGTTTTTCCAATCAAAACCATGATCTTTAAACTGCTTCAAGGTATTTTCAAATAATCCAGAGAAGCTTCTCTAGGTTGGTTTGGTATAGCTGCCACAAAACACTGATACCCAAATTCTAAAGACTTTCATTGTGCTCTGACATGTTAACATTTTCTTTCATCAACCTTAAAATTCTTTACAGATTCCTGGTATTTATGCCATGAAGTTCTACAGCATTTCTGTTTTGTGTTCTTTGAGGCCGTAGCGTATTTTCCAAATAGATAACAGTCTTGAGTCCAATAGAAATTTTCTATGGATAGAATAAGATAGGGGTCGCCAACCTTTTGGACCTCAGGGACTACCAAACTCATAATTTTAGATCCCAAGGACCACTAACTGGTTTTGTGGGCATGGCCTAATTTGTGCATGTGGCTTGGTTGTCATGTGACTGGCTGGGCATGGCTTGTATGTAAATATTATAAATATTTATATAAATATTGAATTTTTTTTATAAAAAACAACTTTTACCCAAAATCAGGCAAAGCAGGCAGGCAGATTTGAGTTGCTCACAGAATCACAGATTCATTCAGAAATCTATCTGCCATTCTCTAGTTCAGTCTGTCACATAAAATTTGCTTGCAAGCAAACTCATAAAATTTGCTAGCAAGCAAACTCACAAAATTAACTCACAACACACCATGCATGTAAATATTGAATTTTTTATTTTAAAAAAGAGCAACTTTTACCCAAAATCAGGCAAAGCAGGCAGGCAGATTGAGTTGCTCACAGAATCACAGATTCTTTCAGAAATCTATCTATCTGCCATTGGCTAGCTCAGTCTGCCACATAAAATTTGCTAGCAAGCAAACTCACAAAATTAACTCACAACACACCATGTATGTAAATATTGAATTTTTTATTTTAAAAAAGCAACTTTTATCTAAAATCAGGCAAAGCAGGCAGATTGAGTTGCTCACAGAATCATTCAGTGATCGATCTATCTGCCAACGGCTAGCTCAGTCTCTCAAATTTGCTTGCCATGAGTCTGCACTGAATTTGCTTGCAAACAAACCTTCTAGTCCTAAGGGAGGTTCGGTTGTGCTTAGCTAGAAAGCGAGAAATCCAATCATTTCCTGCTTCCTAGCTAATCTAAATCTCCTGACAGAGCAGAACAGATGATGGTCGGAAAAAGGAAAAATAGCAACTTAGCAGACAAGTTTGCCAGCAAGGAGTGAGTGGGCAGGGAGGGTTCCTGCAGGCCATGTGGGCTGAGCAGTCTTGTGTTTCTCCACAGCCTGGATTTTGTGTTGTGGGGGGTGCTCTGGGGGTGAGATTTCTCTGCGGCCCACCAAAATTTTCTCATGGACCACCGGTAATTTAGCCATGGCCCACCGGTTGGAGACTGCTGGAATAAGGTCTCTTGCTGTTTCTGCACTTTCTTGAAAAGTCTACCCTACAAATTGCAACAAATATGCTGCCTCTTATTTTAGCCTCTTACCTTAATGAAAAAGCTATCATAAAAAAGATGTGAAATAGATTTATTAGGGACTTGGTTTTGGTGTTCTGTCAGGTGTGATGATTGCCTTTCATTGAGTGGGACAGGTTAAAATTAAAATTCACATTTTAATTTTAATTCTTGCAACAACAAAAAAGTTTTTCCCCTTTCCTCCCTCCCCCCCCCAAAAAATAAAAATAAAACCCAGGGAAGGCATCTGACAGAGGCTTGCTCAGCATGTTTGAAATGAAAGCTGTGTATAGCACTCCCTCCTCACACTCTAAGGCAGCAACTAATAAAGAAATGAGATATACTTGGAAAGACCAAGTTTTCCAGATTCCGTTTTTCTAGTTTCTTAATGGGCCTCATCATCCACGCAAAAGCAGCTTTGTGATTTTTACAGACCTCAGTTGTGATAGGTTTCTGATAGAGCCCTGGAAAACACAAGAGAAGATGGTTCAGCAGAATCCTTTGCCAAAGAGGTAGCGTGAAGCAAAGGAAAGACAAGTTCTTCTTTTGGGGCTTGCTGGATATTGAGGAAGGGTTCAGACTCAAAGCCAACCAGTTTTATTCTTAAAGATTTCAGTTGTCTTATCTCTAATGCACCATTTGGTTCTTTTCTTGACTCCCAAAGAATCCCACTGGGTGGGCGGATAAAGGCCTTCACATCTTCAAATTTTAGAGAGCAAAGCTCATCCCACTGAGATCATTGAAATGAAATCTGGAAGGATGGTGGCCAAATGATTTTCCTTTTTTCCCCCATAGCTCTCCAAATGGAGTTAAAGCATTTTACTGTCAATTGTATCCTTGGGTTGCCAGCGCTCAACCTTCATTGTTGCAGCTTCTGAACCTGCAAAGTACTGAGCTCAGCTGGATTTTAACATAGTTGTTCTCAAGTACCTTGCTTTCCAGCTTCCTCTCATATAGAAGAAACTGAATACTCTTATAAAACCGAGATGTATAATTTTTAGGTAAGATTTTCTAAGATCACAGCTATATCTTTTCCATATTATCATTTTTTTCTATATTTCTTTGTTCACCCCTCCCCCAAAGTTGGCCTCTTTTTCTCTCTCTTTCTATTCACTAGTTCCCATAGCAACCAAAACTATCACAGCCTGCTTTTTATCCTAGGTTAACTTGATTGGCCAATACTTCTTTATACATAGTGGAAGTGAAAAGTAACTTTTATGTAGTAAACATATTATTTTTTGTATGCAGACTGTTCAGAAATATCATTATAGTACATACCTTTGATTTGTATACATTTGCTTCTGCTTATTATTTTTTATATAGAAGACACAATAAAGCTATATAGAATTGCTTTACTATTCTATCATAATGGGAACATTTAGTAGGGTCAGATTGTTGCATACCAATATATAAAACTGCAGAGATCAATTTAGGTGGATCTAGAGATGACTTAATTCCATATCTAAAAATTGTTCATTGAATTGGAAATTAGGCATTGGCAAAAAGCTACCTTAACATCAGGTTTATAGATAGCAAATTTAAAAATAATTCATACTGGACTAAGCATAAAGAAAAATAGGGACTATAATAAGAACACTACCAATTAAACTGTACATCTATTACCACTATGGCACAAGAACATATCTAGGAGATAGATTTTCATAGATCAGTTTTTTAAAGAAGTACTTTTAAATTTACTATCTGAATTTAACATCTACCAATGTTACAATACAGTAATTGCTTGATTGAACAAATAATAATGTACAATAATACAGTAATTGGTTGATCGAACCAATATGATCTAATCAACCTTATTTTGAATTGGGGATCTTCCTAGAGCTGTTTAAATTTATGTCAAAAATGATAAATAGCATACTTTATGATGCAAAATTAAGAGATAGGTACTGAATGTATCATGAATTTTACATGAATATATCCTTAAATCCATAACCTAATACCATTAATATCAATGCCAGTGAACGATACAGAAAATTAAAGACTTACATTGCTGTGATATAAATCCAGCTTTCAAAAGAGGATGTTCAAAATGTTAAAAACTGTTTAAGATACATATCATAAATCAGGAATAAGAATGGATATGCATATGGAACCAACATGTAATACACAAATCACAAATTACCTTTGTGGCATAGACTAAATATCAAAATTGCAATATAATTATTTAATTTAGCATCTATTCCTGTAGGATTGCATGACACTGCAGGACACCATATTGTAGTGTCTTAAAATCAATGTTGTTTTTGTGTTGCCATTAAGAACAAAACTATCAAATGGTTTTAGTTGTCACTTACGTGTTCCATTATTAGGTTTCTGTACCATGGTGCTATTGCAAATTGTGAAGCCTGAACAAGAGATATGGTGGCAAACTCTGGGGGGGAGGAGTCCTGTAAAAAAAAACCCCTTCATGCTTTGGAATGTGCAGTGATTCCAGATATGTACAAAGCAAAGGTAATCCATTAGAAATACTCCAAAATATAGTCAGCCTCTATCTTTATTAGGACCAATCAAAACAAAGCACATTTGCAAAGTCTTTCAAGTTTTGAATAACTCTTCATTGAGCTATTAAGCAAAATATAATTGGATTTTATGTTGGAATAGTGGATGCAGGTTGGAATTAGCTGTTTCCACTTCACTGTCATATCAGAAACGATGGATCCTTTGTCTGCAATTCAGGGCATCATTTAAAAAATAAATTGACCATATATAGATCATAGGTAATAATCATTAAGATTCATAGTTTAACTTCATACAGGATCACAAAGCACTGATCAATTACATTTACACTATACTGAATGGACAAGGATGTGAAGTATAATTTGATGGATTAGTAGAAACCCTATAAATGCCTCATTTAATAATTAACATTTTCTTCTGAAAATGGAAATGCATTTATGTTGCCACATTTTTTGCTCAGGAAGAGAGGTTCTTCTGAACAAGTCTTCTAATGTGTTCTCTTATTGATGGAATATTACAAGGAAAGGGGGGGAATAACACCTTAGTTTCCCATCACTTTTGTCATTAAAACAAAACAAAAAAGGTTCTATTGAAGAAAGCACAATATTGTTTGACACTAGTGTTGGGAGGTGTTTGTCTGGCAGAACTATAAAATTCTGGAAATACTATAAATTCAGCTAGCAAATGAGATTCTGTAAAGAAACTAACCAACCTTCTTCTACAAAGGTTTTTTTTTTTTGGTATAATGGTGAACTCTTCCTATTACAAAAAGAATATTAATTGAAATTGATATGGGCTGTTATAAAGACTCCACTCTTCATTCACTGATTACAGCCTGCCTGATTCAGTATAGTCTTGCTCAAGCCAGACAAAATGTCACATTTAATTCCATACAGATGCAAACTATATTAAAAGTAGATGTCATATTAAAGCAATTGGATTTTCTTAATGCCCTTAACAAGGTAAAGCCATTTTCCCCCTTATTAAAACCGAAATATTCCCAGAAGAGAATGCAGCGTGTGAAGCACAATGCCTTCGAGCTAGACGAGAAACCGAAGATTAACAGATTGGTTGATCACCTGCCAGGTCGCTCAAAGACCTTGCAAGACAGCGCGGATTATTATATTCCTGTGCTTACACCTGTAAACCTGTCAGGTGCTGCCCTGGTTCCAAGAAGCCGTCGTCAAGGAGCAAATATTCGGCAGACTCCTACCCACCCCGAGCCCGAAAGAGCCAAGCTCCCGCATTCACAAGGCTCTCTACACACGCTTCAAGCAGTCTGCATGGAAGGTCTTGAGCTGAAAAAGCCCCTGGAAAGCCCTCCGCGAAGCTCCAGAGTGGCGGGCAAGCGGAGGACTAACGAAATGGGTCACTACGACTTTAAGAGTCCCTTTGTCTCAGAAACATCCTTATTTACCCTCCTGCGCTTCAACCAAACTTAACCCCATTTCCTCCTCTCTCCCCCCACCCGCGATTCACAAGTCGGGGGATGTCACAGTTCCTGGGCGGAGCTACATGTACACCCCGGCTCCGCTTTTGAGGAACGCTCTTGTCCAAAGCTTCGAGTTTGGAGAAGGGGAGCTAGGGTTTCCCAGATTCCGCCCATGCCACCAGTCGGCCATTGCGTTCCATAGAAAAGGAGTTCGAGTTCCTTTGAGCGAAGCCGTTAGAATCGTTTTGATTCTTGAAAAGAACGCGCATCCTCCGACGCGTCACTCGCATAAATCAGGGACCGCTTCCCGCTTTTTCTCGTTACGTATATGACGCTAAGAAAGAAAGAAAAAAAAACCGTCCTCAGAAAACTCCGGACGACTTTCGGACGCAGACGACGTAAACAAGAGAGCTGAATAGTGAAAGCGTCACATGCCGAGGGTGGGACGGAAATAATGTGTGGCGGGCGGGTTATCCAATGACAATGAAGGGCGGGGTGAAGTTGGCAGCCAATGGCAGGCGAGGGGGGCGTGTCGTGTACCGGTTGGGGTGTCTCGCGCTTGGTGACAGCTCGCGCGTGCTGATGATGGCGGTAAATAAAGGGGCCGGAGGGGGGGCGGGGGCTTTACCCCCTTGGGGTTTAGACCTTAAATAGGGGGAAGTAGGAGAGCCCTTCCTGAGTTAGAAGGGGCTCTTTTATGCGTGGTTCTAAGCCGGTTGGGGAGACTCTACCCCCCAATTGTCGTGGAAGGTTTGAGGGGGCTCCACCCCTTTGAAGCTCAGATTCCACATTGGGGACGTGAAGGCTGTGCTCATTTAAGCCCCACCTTCTGATTTGGAGGGAATCTCGCTCACGCGTTTGGGCAGGCCGGCAGAGGGGAAGAGGTCTTGACCCCCTAAAGAGTAGGGGAGGGTGGGGAAGAACCTTTCTTCTCTCAGCTCCTGCTTAAAGAGGACAAGGAAGGTTGTGCTCACCGAGAAGAGGGAAGCGCTGGCCCCTCTTAGAGGGAGCGGGGAAGAAGATAGGAGCCAACCCTCCCAAATGAAAAGGTGAATAGTTGTGACAGGATTTATCCGATCAAGCAAAGATATTGGTCAACAACTGAGTTTTGAAGGTCTGAGACAGACTTTTTACTCTGCTTTGGTAAACACAGGCTGTGCTCTGGTGTACAGTGAGAGTTAGGAGTATATTGAACCAATAGGCTTCGGTGAGATTGCTTGAAGACTGGGGTAAGGTGGGGAGTAAACTAGTAGACATTAAACTTGCAGGATGCTGGAAGAAAGGCACTTTAAGTAGATTAAGAACTAAACTAAGAACTGGGTTGGTATAGCATAGTTGCTGAAAGCTAAAACAGTTAAGTGCCTGTTCATAGTTGTTGCCATTTGTGGCTGGAGAGCAGCAAAAGAGTTGGAAGAAATAACTAGGCAAATCAGCAATTGTTTTAATAAGTAGTATATTGTTGGAAGAGGTAGCTAGTGATGGAATAGTGATAGACAACAGGAAGACATCATGCTGTTGTTGCTTATTCCTGTGTAGTTCTTTGTTTGCAAGTTAGAATCTTACATGGTCAATTTCAAGTAAGATATTTGTAACTTTTCCCCCCACATTACAACTTAAGCCCCTTAAAATTATTTTTAGAATGTATTTTGTGATTTGAAATTTCATTGTTACTAGCATGTTGATATAAATAGCAAGATTTGGGGAGATCAGGTGATAGAAGTTATATGTCCCTAGAATTGATGCAATTGGGAATTCTTGGCCTTTAAACATGGATTGAGCTTTTGTAACAATTCATTTTCAAATTCTGTTATATAGCAACTAGGCTATTGAAATTATTACTGTATTGTTAATACTGCATTTTCTTCTAAACATACGTTCTGATGTAATTATGTTGATAGAATGGTTCTTTAATATCTATGCTATTTTTTATCACTGAAACATAATGAACTAGTTACTTTGGTAGATGGACGCGATCTTATAATGGTAAACTGCAACATAAGCAGAATCTCTAGCCACCTGCATATACTAGTATACTTGCAATTTACTGTTCTGTCTGTTTAAAAGTTTTAGAGTTCTTATTGTTTAAAAACGTATTGGCTCACTGATTTTTCAAAAGGAAGCAAAATTCTTTGCTTCATGTTTCGCTTTTTTCTTTCTCATTCACATTTTAATAGAAAATGAGGTGGAGCCAAGTCTTCACTCTTAACGAATATGTTTGTTAAAATATAGTATATAGAAAATAATAGCAAAGGTGTAAAATCAAGCATCTTTGGTTCTTTTATGTTTTCTCCTAAGACTTGTGAAATCTGGTTCCCTTTTGGTCACAATAAACCATTTCAGGGTAGAAAAACATTTCTTCTCTTTCTCACTTTTTAAAATTTAAAATAATATTAAATACTATTTAATGTTCACTAGTTTATGAACTATTGTTTTAAATTTAAATTAGAAAAACAAGAATGCAATAGTGGCGAATATCTATAGCTAGGATGAGAGTGGAAGGTTCATTCTCTGAGCTTGTGGGTTGGTTTCTGAACTTTTTGTTATCAGGCTAGGTAACAACATCAGTGGAGTTTAGAGGATGTCAATGTCAGTGTTTATAAACAGAATAACATTGAAATCTCTTAAACTGTGCTGAAGATGTTACTTAACCTGTTTGGAAAGCAACTTGCAAGCTCAGAGAATGAACCTTCAACCTCAAAAATGAGAATGTCATACCTCTCCACTTATGGAGGATATATAGAGTGAATGCTTAAAGTGCAGAATATGGAAACACTATATTTCTAATAATACAATGTGCATTTTTAAATGTTAACTATCCATATTGATTTACTTGATACTAATCATGAAAAAACATTGGTAATAATAGAGGCATAACAGATGTTCTTAAACATTTAAACAAATACTAATGGGTGATAGAATTCACATACAATTGCAAAAATAAGTTATACTCTTTCAGTTTATTGCTTTTCAATTACGTTCTTTTAAAATATTTTTTACTATTACAATATCGAATGTTGACTCGCTTATACAATTAAAGTGACATAATGCAAAAGAAAGAATCAAAGCATAGAATATGGATTTTAAAAATAGGGAAATATGGGGGCTTCCAGATACTGGATTGCTGTTCTATCATCCCAAACATTGGTCATGATGTTGGACTTCAACATTATCTGGATGAATTTTATTCCTTTTCTAAATATACTTTTACGAGCTTAATTTCCTACTCAAAAGCACCGATGGCTATTTTACTTTTTTATTCCTAGTTGGCTTTACTTACTAGACTTTTCCAATATAGAAACACTAGAGGCTAGCCTGGTTCTAAGTATCCATGAACAGTATATTTTAGAATTGGATTCACAGTAATGAAGTAATTGAAATATTGTAGAGAGAGAGAGTGTTCTTTTCTTTCTAATAATCAAGACAGGTATTATTTGGCTAAGGATTTGCAATTCTGGAGGAAAGAGGTTTCCTCTGAGGGGCGATTGTATTAGGTACATTTTGCTGTGGATAGCATCCATAGGAAAATCTGTTCTGCTATTTTCATCATACCAGTTCATCCTGGCTGAATAATTCTGGTTTTAAGCTGACATATGCATTCAAAATTATCCCTCTAAGTATTTCCCAGTCTGACAAATGGTAGACAATACAAAAGCATCTATCTTTGCAATCATCATTTATAGCAAAAAATTTGCAATGCAGAATTAATAAGAGTTACTTGTGTAGAATTATATTTGCAGTTTGGAATATAAAGACACAATCTCCTCTTAGTTATTTTCTGTGATCCATTTAAATTCAGCTTAATTGTAAATAGTATTTGGCTGTAAAGGCTGCTGATTACCTTCTTTCTTCCACTCCAGCCACTATTTCAACTGCTGAGATGTTGTTGTATTCCAAAGAGAGTTGATAGGCATGGAAATTAGTGGGGGCTGAAGAGAAGTACTGAAACTTGAATGTTATGTATTTGGGACAAAAGGATGGGTGGGCAGTCAATGAAAGCAACAGGAAGGAGGCCCAGAATTAAAACCAGAAACTTTAGTAGAAGATTAATCAGAGAAAAATATTTAAAGTAAACTTACTGAAGGAGTAGTGGATGATGTCTTTGTTTCTGATGCAATTAAAATGTAATTGCCATGATAATATACAGTATCCTGTAAGAAACTATAAGAAAAGTAAAGGATAGCATATTGTGGATGTGAAAGAGCACTATAGTGCTAAGAAATACTTCATTTCACATGATTTTTTTTATCCTTACCAGTATTCAGAGGTTAGCTGGATCTGCATTATCTCCAGAACTAAGTCCCAAAATACTGCTGCTACTGGTTCTTTTCACAAATGCTTCACTAGCATTCTTAAATATGCTCTTTTGTAGCAATTTTAAAAATAGATGTTGAAAATGCTAAGAGGGAAAAAAGGATGATATGTTTAGATACCATTCTCACATATACAAACAGCTCTTTTAAGCAACTCCTAAAAGGAAGGTAACTTTAGGTACTCCATTATCAGGTGTTAGCTTTGCAACTTGGGTGCAGCCCCTCTACCTATCTAGACAGTAAATAGAAGCTAGGTACTATAATAGTTAATGCTAGACTCTCTGGGGAAAAATACCCATAAAAGTCTGTAGAAGACAAGCACATAAGTTTATTCCTTCAATCCTCTTTCAATAGAAGTATTTCCGGTAATGTTTCATAACTTCCATCTGTAATGATTTTGAATACTTCTGTTTTAACAACTATGTAGTATATAACATAGTATGAGTATTGCTTAGGTTTCTTCAATTTGCTGAAAATTACAGTAGAGCAAAGCATCTTTGTGAAATATTATTTAAATAAATTAAGAACTAATAATTTTGAAGGAACTGTTTCCACCTTGACTTAACTCTATTTATACTCGTAGTTATAGTTTGATTTGGATGATGTTTATATTGCATAAAAACTGTTTTATAGTAGTAGGATTTAAAAAGGAGATAACATTTTGGTATATAGAAAGAGTTCAGATGAGAAAATCTTCATTACACCTTACCCTTTGCATGTTTAATTGTCAATCACTGAATTATTTAAGAAATAAATGTAATTTAAATTCAAATTTCAATCTCTGCATGTAATAGACTATGGTTGAATTCATGGTATTTGCAAGTTTGGAAATTCATTTATATTTGTTACCTTAGCATTTTAAAATGTTTGTTTTTAATTGGCTGTGCAGTAAATTATATGTAATGCTATCATTTGTGTGGATTTTCGTTACTGATAAAGCTTGTGCATAATTGACTTAGTCCTTTGCAAGCTAGTTGTATGTGTGCACCCTCAAGAGCTGGTAATATAAAAGAAATTGCCACAGATTTCTCGGTGCCTGAAAGAGTGAGATTCAGCAGTTACCAAATCTATTGTGTCAGGATAGCAGGCAGTTCTTAGTTTTATCTGGTGTATGTTATTCTCTTATTGAAAATTATACAAAATAAAGATCCAGAACGAAAGTATATGTTAAGAACTGTTGCATATGACTGGATATGAGGACTGGTGGGTACATCTGGAATTTGTGAACATACCAGGGGAACTCTCACAAAATGGATGTTGGGGGAGTCTTTTCTATTCATAAAATGGCTGTCATAATGCACCTAGCTGGCTATAGAACACCCATTATAGGTAAATGGGTCAAAGACAAATTGGTCAGCTAGCTTTTCCGACTAATCTCCTCCTTCCCCAGATACTTCTTACTGTCTCAGGTTTTTGTTCCTTTTCTCTGGGCAAATGGACATATTTCCATACAAATACATTGGTGCAACCACTCTTTATGTTTCTGTTCTACAAATGCTTAGGAATCTTCTGTGGAGCCCAGAATCTTGTCCTTTTAAACAGATACTTATAAGAGGCTTTTGTCAGCTTTCAATTTAATTTTCATGCAGTGTTTACCCAAGCCAGATTTAAACTAGCTTTCCCCAACGTTGACTGTTTATATGACCCATGTCGAAAGACAGAATTTAGGATGCAATGTTAATGGTGATGCGAATTGTTATACTCAATATATTGATTGACCAATATTTGAGATGGGGAGGACCATAAAATGTTTGCAAACAGTCACAATATACATATGTTAAATATTGATTTAGAGGAAAAATAATGTTATTGCTAAACTAGTGGCATATATATGTAAATAAATGGTGGCATATCTATATATATATATATAAAAACATAGGGTAAACAAGTGGGAGTTTTTTGCTTGAAGTTAAAATAAAGATGCAGAATATCTTCAGCCATATACTCAGCTTTGCAAAAAGAAAGGAACATTTTGACCATTATAGCTAAGACAAATGATATTTTTCTTGCTGAAAATAAGAAATGAATTGCCCAATTTATAGTTGGAATCAGTGAATGCAATCCCAATAAACTGGGAACATTGGGTTTTCATACACCATACTGGTACGTCTTATTATTAAGTTCTAGCTACTATTTTGAACTATATAATCATCTAGACTAGGTTAGATACTACCTGTAATCATTAGTTCTTCTGATTCAATGTAGAGGGTTTATTTTAATTCTAAATTCTGCATGAATTTTATTCCCACTAGAAATTAGTGTATTTATCTTGAATGCTATTCGGGTATCATGTAACTTTCAAAGATCAATCTATATTGTTAATTTAGATTGTAAAATATATTTTAAAACATTTTTCTGTAAACTGTTTGTTAAACTATTGTTTAATTATTTTTCCCCTAGCAGCTGACTACAAATAAAATTAAAATTTCAGGCCTATAAACACTTGTCCTTGATTAGCAAGCTGTCTGTGTGATTCCTGCATGCTCTTTCCCTCCTCCACCTCTTAAACTCATTGTAATTAATGTTAACTGTTGTGAGAGGTACAGACTTTAAACACTTTTGAAAAAGACCCATAATATTGTGAACAATACTGGAATGCTTTATGTATCATAAAGATTATGTGAATGCTTATGCAAAACAGATTGTTTTTATGATCAGCCCTGTAAATGTAAATAATTCATTCAGAAAGCTACATTTTATATTAGCACGTGTGTATATGTGTGTGTGCGTATGAGATCCCTTGTAATAAATGTGAATGCCAATTGTTATATATTGTAGTTTAATCCTCCCATCTCTTATATATTTCTATAGTCATGCATATAAAGAAATATACGGTAAATATGGGAAAATCCTGTCTTTTATTGCATCTAATATTCTCCTCATTTATTAAAATGTTGGACTAGGACAACCCATATGAAACTGGTCCTCAGCCATTGAACTTACTACATGACTTTAGGTCAGTTATTCCCCCTCAGCTCAATATCATTTCTCACTGGGTTGTGAGAAAAAATGGGAAGGGAGAGTGTGATATACATTATTTGAGCTCTTGGAAGGAAAGCAGGATGTAAAATCGGATTGCAATTTTTTTATAGTTCTATTTCTATGTTTTTAAAAGTGACCTATGAATAGAAAATATATAAATGAAGTTATTTTTAATACTGAGATAGACGAGAACAAGGAAAGTTTGTGTGTGTGCCAAGATGTTAAGGCTTAGGACCAGAGCTGATAAAAAATGTCTAACTTACAGTTTCTGCTTGGTTTCAGCAGTGTAGATGTCTTTAAGTCATTTTCTGGGTGAGAACACTTCTACACAAGGTCTTTCCTCCACCCCAGGACCAGCTTCAGATTTTACACTGTTGCCTGCATTCACCAGCTGAGCTGGCTTATTTCTGGTTCAGTGGTGATATATCCAAAATTGCACCAAAAGAAGTAATCTTTTTTGCTTTGCAGAGTTTGTGGGTGGCCTGTTTTTGCATTGGTGGGACTTTTTTGGCTTCTGGGCTTCAGTTGATCTATGTTTCTGTTCACAGGATCTTAAAAGAGAAAGGTGTCTTGATAGTTTCCAAGTCTCACTAAAGATGCATTCAGATTGTATGTGTATGTGGTTCAACAAATGCAGATTGTTTTACTGGTTTCACCTTAAAATGCAACTCACATGAGCAGTATTTACTTGCAAATGTTATGTCAGACAGGGATTTTCAAACTTTTGGGTGGTGAAGCCTGTTAATTTTTTTTTTAAGTCTGACAATCTCCTATCAATAGGTAAAGCTCTAGTGAATGAAAGGTTTGGGTTTGTTTTTTTGTTTTTTGTTTTGTTTTTTGCTTTTAATCTTTTATGGAACTCCATTAGGTTCTCATGGAATCTTAAGATTCCAGGATTAGGATTGAACATTTTAAAAGCACCTTAAGGTATAGTAGCCCAAGCAAAGGAAGCACAAGTTTTGTCTGTATTACATTTCTCTTATATATCCAACGTGCAAAATCCCAGGATACATCTTGATGTTTTATTCTAGCAAATTTTTGAGGATGGGATGGGAGATAGCAATTATTTTTCTTTTCGTTAGAGTTGGGTATGAAAGAGGTAAAAGGTTCTAAATTGCTTCAATCTTTCTTTCCTTTAAGAGTCTTGCTCTTGATGTCTGTCTGAAGGTATATTGTTTCTTCTCTCCCTTTCTCCTTTTGTGTTTCCATCTTTGCAGCAACATTGCAACCATTACAGTAGTTGTAAAATTTGTAGTACATTCCTCAGTAGAAGTCTTCTCAGTGCAACAAAGTAAAGGAATAACAGTTTGACAGCTGTTGTTATTTTTGGACAAATAATAGGAAGGGTCAGAATCTAGAAGAGTGGTTTTCGCACTCTCCTTTTTGTTAGCTGGAGGAATAGCACGATTGACTCATGATGTTATCTCCTTATTCTCTTTATTTTGGGGTCAGCAAAATTGAAGGCAATCACAGACTGGCTTCAAGCTTTTTGGTGAGAAATTGGTAACACTGTGCTTGTACTTGATAATTAAGTACTTACATTAGGAATGGTATAGGCCCGTGATGGTGAACCTATGACAGATATGCAAAGGTAGAACTGCTGTGCTTAACTTGTAAATGCACCTTATGTTCTGTAAGAATTATTTAGGCTATAAATACACAGATAATCCTTGACTTACAACCATTTGTTTACAGTGGTGCTGAAAAAATGAAAAGGTTTGTTTTTCAGTTGAACTGTACAGCTTATGTTATATTAAAGGTAGAAAAAATCTGAAGTGATATAGGCTTTTTATATCCATTATAGAATTTGTAATTTACCATATTCATCATAATGGTCAGCTAGATGATAGTGCTTCAAGAAAGGGGGAATATGTATACACCTCTTCTTTCTTCAGGCATTTGCTCCCCAGGTTTCATTTCAATGGAAAAATTAACATTCAGAAACACTAAATTCTTGAGCATTGAGAGGGGAAATGCTTCATTAGAATTTAGAAGTACCACACTGCTGTATACTCAGGTAATCTGATAAGCTGTTGATTTGAGTTGCAAAGCATATCACTGAGAAATATCTACTTTCTGAAATCTGTTTTTATCAGTGAAGACATTCCTCAGTAAATATAGGGCTGCAGCCTTAACGTAGATAATTACTGATAGCTAGAATTACTCCAACTAATCTTTCTTCCTAGTTCTTCCAGCACTAAAACTTCTAGAGAGTTTAGGCTCTTTCTAAGCAATAGGAGTTATAGCGGATGGAATTCAGTAAATGTGGAATATTGACCAAAATTATATAAAGGATCAATGTGCAAATAAATATATTTGTATACAACTATCTATTATTAAAAATCTCAAATTTGCTTACAAATAAAATGCAACATGCAAAAAATATTTTATTGTTTAAAGAATTGTTCACTTCAACTCTTAATGATCGCATAGAATTGCTCTATGATAATCTGTCTTTTAGTATTACAATAACAATGTTACATTCATCACCACAATGATGAAATCATTTCAAGGCCACATGACTTTTTGAGATTCTGGGAACCTTGCAAATTAAAAAAACAACAATACATACAGTATAAGGAAAATATGGTCAGCCAAGAGAACAGAACAGCAGATCACTCATAAGCTTATAAACCATCTTACCCCATAGCTTGGAGAATAGCCAAGTCTTCAACAATTTTAAAAATGTCATAATGATGGGAGTCAGGTGAATTTCTGAAGAGCCATTAATATAAAGCAAGAAAAATGAAATATTTAATTATTAATATAAGGCAAAATAAAATGAAATCTAAACCATATATACTATTTTCAAACAAAAAATTTGGGTAAAAATATAGGCCCAGTTTAAAAAATAAAAGTTCAACAGATGCCTGAAAGATTCTGATGGTGTAATTGTTCACATAAGTTTTTCACTTAGTTTTGGCTAATTTCCTTTTTTCAGTTGCAGTTCTCAATGTAACTCTGTTCAAAAGTAAGAATCCTCCTGGTATTTTTCTGGAGTATCTTTTCAAGATATTCAGGGAGCCGTAGGAGGGAAGAGAAAAGGCACAAATGCCTTTCTGTCTTGCAGCTGTTAAATAGGTCTCAAGTACCTTTCCCAATGTATAATAATGTGATAGGTAATTAAGACTGAAAGAGGTTGGTCATCTTTCAGTATAGAATAACTTCTCTGCTAATATGCCTATTTACCTAAGGGCTGGGAAGCACTAGCCCATGTACGTGCTGTCCCTGCTTGAATTAGCTGAGCCTTGCCTGTCCAAAATATAAAACCTGCTGCTTCTACTGGAAACATCAATTTTGGCAGGGTTTTCCTTCTGTTCTTCTTGACCTTGTGGGAATTGACCACTGGAATAGATTGTGTGTTGACTAACATCTTTTTTTTAAAAGACTCTACAGCAGAACTGAACAGAACGATATATTTTCCATCCTTGTACCCGAGCAAGATTTGAAGAGGGAATATACAATACACTAGGAATTTATAATAGGAATGCGATGTAAAAGCAGTAGATAGTTATCTGAGAGTTAAAGCTCTATGACACCATAGCAAGCATATCACTATAGCAATCTTATAAGAGCCTTGATGGGAAAATGGTTAGAATGCAGTATTGCAGGCTAACTCTGCCAACTGCCAGCAGTTTGATCCTCAAGATTGACTCTGCATTCCATCCTTCCATGGTTGGTAAAATGAGGACCCATATTGTGGGGCAATATGCTGACTCTGTAAGCCACTTTACAGAAATGGCTGTAAAGCACTATGAAACGGTATATAAGTTTAAGTGCTATTGCTATTATCAGACAGCTTCTTCCTTTTGTAAAATTGAAATGCTATTCACCCATTCTTGAAGTTACTGAAAAACAATTCCAGCATAAATTTTGCAGAATCTATTGCTGATCTCCATCCTGTCTCTGTTGCATTTATTTTTGCTCATCTCTGGCCATTTCTCTGCTTAATACACCTTGACATTTTGCTTAAATTTATCAGAAAAGGAATTTTTTAAAAACAAATATGCAGTTCTTAAGCCTTTCTCCCTTGTAGGCTAGGGACAAATTAAAGGCAGCAGCATGTGAACAAATCATTTTTAAAAAATGGACATTTTACTACCACAGTTAAAAATAAATATGGATAGGTCAGGGGATCCACTTGGATATGTTTTAATGTTCTTTTTCTCTTACTTTTAATTCAGTGAGAAACATTGCAGGTGAATATATTTCTGAAGGTCTTGATTTTGCTTTGAGAGGGATATGTTATGGATAAGGAGATGATAAAAAATTACTGTTACAGTGCACTTGCAAAAATCCTGTGTTATTTTGACCTTCTTACTATTTTATTTATTTATTACCAGGCTTCTTTAGCAGCTCATCTCGCTCTGGCAGCTTACAAGCATAGTAGCAATTAAACCATGTCACAGTATAAAAAATATCAAATATAAGTAACAACAAAAATAAAAAGATAAGGCATAAAAAAACCTGCAGATAGTGGAGGAACAGCCATCATTTAGCCTCATACAGCCACTTTGCAGGCTCACCATGGGATCCCCAGTGTTGATGGAAGAACCGTGTTTTCAAAGGTGTACCATCCCATTACACACCACACCACATCACACCACCTTTTAGGTAATAAAAAAGATTATCATATAAAGGTAACTTCTCTTTAACTAGAGACCTTTAAACAGAGTACATGGTCAGTGATGTCAGTGATATAATAATTCATGCACCAAACAGGAGATTGGAGTAAAGAATATCTAGTATCCCTTCTAACTCTGTGATTTTGTGATGTAAAAGACAAATGTATTGTGCATACATTTCTGTAGAGGGTACTATAATATTTTGTGAGAATTTTCAGAGCCTTTTTGCATGCAGATTCTTAGAAGATTTGCACTGTATCCTAAGCCTGCCTTTCTCCTCACTTATAAAGTTGACAAATGCAGTGTTGTAACATTTTTATCTCTCCTTGGTCCTTATAAGGTCTATCATTTTAAATTATATAAATGCATCACTTCTAATTGATTAAAATGATTGTCTTATTTAAACAAATTGAACAACTAGGAAAGGAGGGATTGTGATGTCACATGTGATAGCCAATGAACATTTCACAAGCAGATGTCTATTGCAAACTGGTAGAACCAATTTTCTCAAAGCTCAACCTTAGAGAAAGGAATAGGTATGTTTTTGAAACATGATTTATTTCTAAAATATTTTTTCCAGTACTGATTATTTATATATAATTCTTAATATTTATGACTTATTGGATGACATGTTTTCTAATCAGGACCATCACTTTAGAATTTTAAGATTACTTATTATGCTCATTGTCACTCTAAATGTTATATTTTTACAAACTTAAATAATGAGAAATACACGAACAATTATTTTTATGGGGTTTTTTTCCTGTCAATCTTGTTATTTGTAGAGTTATACATAGTGTGAGAAATCAGTTATTTAATTTCAGGCCAATTTTTCCTATAATATGCCTTTTTAATATTGGAATTGGCATTGTTAACTCTTTGTACACTGTGTAGTCAAAAAAATATAGCAACTGCTAACTGATACTAAAAGCAAAAATTACCCTCCCTCATGCTTTCCAATCAGTTATATCAGATTGTTCATTGTTCAGTCTCAAGTAAATTACAGTAAGTTCTGACACTGTTCATTCTTCTTGATGTATTGAAACATTTCTTAAACTCATCCTGAATTAAAATGGACCAGTTAGCTACAGTCCAATTTGAGGATACTAATACCCTTTAATTTAAATGTTTTAGCTGATAAACAAAGTGACTTGGAAAAGAATTTCTAAAATACATATTCCCCCTCCCCACCACCACAAACATACACCCAAACTTACCCTGGCAACTGAGACATGTATCTTTCCCCTTTGGCTTTCACTCCCTTCCTCTTTTTTCTTTCCATTTAGCTGCAGCGTTAAACTTTTACATTTTTTGGCTGTGACAAAGCATCTCTATTATACTAAAACCAGCGAAGACTTTTTTTCCCCTCTAAAATATCTTTAAAAAAAACTGAACAAGATTCCTCTTATATGTTGAACATGCATTTAAGAGGTTTAAGTAAGCATTAAAGGTATTGAAATATTGGCCTTCCAATCTCAATCCTGGGAGATGATGGACTGTACACTGTAGTGTCATTCTATTATTGATTGAGATTGGACCAATAGAAACAGGAAACAAAATGAGGCAAAATTTCATTATGCAGATGTTTATTTATTTAAATAATAGTCAGAAGTATGATGAGCTGCCTCTACCAATTGTATAAAATAAAGTCCAATTGAATGAATGTAAGTAGACAGTTCTCTAAACAAGACAAAAATATTTTTCTTCCATTAAACAGAATTGTTTCCAAAATAGTTTGACTAGATGACTATTTCCTAATCTCATATTTACAACAGTTGTGTTAATCGTTACACAATTTACACATACCCTTGTTTTCCATTATTATGGAATTTTTATTTATAGTTAGTCTTTGACTTACAACCACAATTGAGCCCAAATTACTGTTACTAAATGAAACATTTGTTTAGTGAGTTTTGTCCCATTTTATGACTTTTCTTGCCACAATTGTTAGGTGAATCACTGCAATTCTTAAGTTAATAACATGATTGTTAAGTGAATTTGGCTTGCCCATTGACTTTACTTGTCAGAAAGTTACAAAAGGCTCACATGGCCCAGACACTGCAACCTTCATAAATATGAGTCTGTTGTAAACATATGTATTTTCATCACATGACCATGGGGATGCTGCTATAGTGGTAAGTGTGAAAACAGTCATAAGTCACTTTTTTCAATGCTCTTGCAACTTTGAATGGTCACTACTGAACCGTGTTGTAAATTGAGGTCCCTCTCTCTTCCCTACTCTCGTGTGTGTTTTGCTTAGACAAATAAGAATTACCATACATAGTGAATTGAAATCAGTGATGCACTATATATTTGTAACTGTATATCAGTTATTGCTCAGAACAATGCAATACTGCTTATGAAAACTTAAAAGTCTGCAAAAGTAGACTACATTGAGTTATTTTGTTCCTAACTAAGCAAGATAGAATTTATAATCCACATTAAAACATACATATACTGGAGAAATTTAGTACAGTTAAAATTAAATAGAAGAGCTATTTTTTCCAAAATAAGCAATACAGCTTGAACATCTCTACACAAGAAAGACTGCCCCATCTGTTGGTGAAAATAGAAATAGCCTCCCAGAGGGCATGCATAAGTACACTAATATGCCTATCATCCTTGTCATTGTATTTTTATTCTTTTATTCTTGTTCTTGTTTTTGTTTGATAAATTATAATAAAGAAATAAATATTTCTGTATTCTTCCTGCAATACAGTACATCATCTTAATGTCTTAGTAACTTGATTAAAATTCAGATGCTTGGCAACTGACTCATATTTATGATGGTTGCAGTATCCACTTTTGCGACCTTCTAACAAGCAAGGTCAATGGGGAAGTCAGATTCACTTAACAACCATGTTACTAACTTAACTGTGACAAGAAAGGTCATAAAATGGGGCAAAACTCAATTAACAACAGTCTCACTTAGCAACAAATTCTGGACTCAATTGTCGTAAATCGAGGACTATCTGCATATGACAATTATCAAGACATGTAAGACTATTTCATTGGGAGTGATAATGTATGATTAAAATACAGAGTTTATATAATATGTTTTGTTTTGTACACAGAAGTAGTTAATGTCTGTTAATATCTATGATTATCTCTTGCATAATTTAATTTTTAAAGAAATAGTTACATTGATGAAAGAAAAAGATACTTTTCGTTATCTCGGGAAAATAAATCTTCAGAATTCCTTGTTCTTTCTCCACTTGCACCCACTGTCTTAATATTATCTGATTCTTCTTCGTTCTTTACTAAAATTCATGAAAGGTTCTCAGAATCCCTATGCTGGTTAACTGATCCCATGTAGGAGCAGATTTCATTCCTATTGAAATCTGCTTAGTCGGAAGCCAAGCCAATGCAAATAGAGAGATTCCCCATAGGGCTAATGTCAGATTGTCTGTAGGACAAAGGATCTTCCAAGAAAAGATAGGCTCTGTTATTTGTGAGCACAAAATAATGTCTGGGATGATTTACTACATTATCAAATATGCTTTTGGTGTGGGGGATTCTTTTCTTTAGCAAGGCCCATCAGACACATCTATAACTTTTGCAGAGGAATTATGAATATTTTTATTAGCTGGTGCTGTTAATTTGTTTGGGGTTTTTTTTGTGCAATGTAAATGGGACTGATTGAAGAGTAATCTTTATTGTAGTTACTTTATATAGGCACAATGTAATCCAAAATCATAAAATAACCAAAGCTAAATGTAGGATAGAATTTTTCAACAAAGGCTGTGTTCTCAATCACCTCATATCAAAATAGTTCATTAGAACTCATAGTTTATTGCAACTCATAAAATTGGCCAAAGTTTATGGCTGGCAGATGCTCATAGAGCAGAAGGTTTGCATTAAAAAAAAAAAAATCTCTGTAGTGTTGCTTGATCATTTTCTACTTCTCAGGCTTCTGGATAGCTTTACAGATAGTCCTCGATTTATAACTACAATTGAGACTGAGGTTTACAAAGCTTTTTGAAGATCGTGCAGCTTTAAGTAAAGAGTGCTGCCTTCAGAAAGAAGGAATGGAAGTAGGGAAGCAGGAAATGTTTGTTGGAGAAGCTGGGTTAGAAAAGGAGTTAGGAAGACACAAAAAGTCAATGCAAGGAACTGGGAAAGAAGGAGGTGGAGGCTTGCTGGGGCAGGCTGAGGCTTCCTGAGGCATGGCAAACAGGCTTAGAGCCATGCAATTCAGGGACTGCAAAGCAGGGTGCAGGGCAGCCAAAAGAGCATAAATTGGGTGGGAGATTAGTAGATGGGGGAATTGAAGCATCCCTTTAGTTGTAAGCACAGGTGAGGTGCTGTTGGAAGAAATATTCTTCTGGGTTCAGTTCCAAGTGGGGAAGAAAGACACTGGAAACATGGTGACTGCTTGGAAAGATGGTTTAATGGTGGACAGGACCACATGGCCCAGAGCTGCTGGGTGAAGATAAAGGCAATCACATGTTTCAAGATGTTGAGTGAAGAAGAAAAAAAGGGCTGAGATGCTGAGAGACCCTTAGTTTTATACCCTCTATTGGGCCCCACCTTAGTGTTTTCTGTTCCTGTGTAAGAAATGTATCCCATTGGCTGTCAGACTCCCAGGGGCCATGCAGGGGCAACTCTGTAGGCTGCCCTGAGTCCCCTTGCCGGATGATGATGTAATGAAAGGGCTTTGGGATTCCTATTATGGCTCTACCTGAAAAAGGTAGGTCTTTTGTTATGTAGAATAGACTGGCCCAGGCCTTAATGGCCCCATTAGCAAAGGTGGGGTTGAGTTCCTGCCTCTCTGGGGTGAGTTTTGCTTCTGAGTTACTACTTCTCTTTTAGGGAAAATATTCTGCCTTTTTAATATATCCTAAAGTATTTCATTTTTCTAGGAAAAGGGTGGGTTATAACTTCCAATAATACCAAGTGCCAAATTTTGATCACATGACTACAAGAGGCTTCATCAGTCATAACTAAGTCCATTTTTTCAGTGTCCCTGTAATGTTGAACTGTCACTGAAGAAGTGCTTGTAAACCAAGGACTATCTGTATTTTGTTATAATTTCAATTACATTTTTCTTAATAAGGGAATTGGAGAAATTGTTCAAATTCTAAAACTGCACAGTTGCATATTTGTTTAATAAAAAATATTTCACATATTTGTTTCATGAGGATATTTTTTTCTTTAGGGCTTTTATATTACATTACTTTTTCTCATGAATATCCAAAGCTGCTGAAAGGAAAATTGACCTCCTATTGACTGAAATGGGGATGTTCCGGCCACTGATTATTGAATTGCGAGAATATTTAAATATGAATCGGTGAGTATTTTTTCTCGTCTTAAATTAAGTTTCTGTCTGTCCTATATTTTTTCTCCTTGAAAAAGCATATGCCACATTTCAACCTGAACAAGACAGAACTGGTGTCTTATCATTAAGTACAGAGGAAAGTACTTTCAGCAGTACTCATGAAAGTAATAAATCTGTACATGAAGCTTTTTTTGTGCAATTACTTGCATTTCATTCCCATTATTATTGATATACTGCATAAATTGTTACATGCACCATATTTTTTGTCATGTTACTGACAATTCATGTACCATATTTTATAGGTTCTACCTACTGCCTTTCTATAGTAGAAATAAAATCAAGCTCATGTTGCAACTCTAGCCCTTTTCCTCCTACTTTTAAAAATCAATAGACTTCTGTTAATCTTTTCCAAATCTTGTAAATTAGAGACACTTGTTCCGTATTTTTATAACAATTCTTTCAGGCCTGATAATAATTGATTCCCATCTTGCCAATTTCAGTTCTTGTAGTAGACCTTTAAAAGTTTTTCCATTATTATAATGGAGACCAACTTATTGTTTAACAATACGTTTGAGAAAGATATTAGGCTATTATAAATAAATATGGACTCAAAATAGATAGTGTATTTGTAATGTACTATTTCTATATTCTCCAAGCTTCAACTGTTCTGATATACATTTTTCTTGCATATATCATTATTACTCGAACAGCTTTAATTTTATTTATAAATGCAGTTCCTCTTGAAAGTATTCAGAATTGGAGATAAATATTTAAATACTGCTTAGTGTTTTAGTATAATTTATTACTTTGGCACAGCTGTCTATATTTGCTTCCATCCTAAAAATACACATTATTTTTCTTTTGAATCATTTAATGCCATTCTTCAATGTAACTAGAGTATTTTAGAATAATCTGCACTTTTCTTCTACTAAGTAAACAGTCTGTTAAAAACATCCACAACAATTTGTACTTCAAAAAGTATTTTATGTAAAAAGATATCAATAATTAAAATCCTTTAATGAAATAATTTTACCATCACCTATCATCACCTTATTTACTTAGAATATTTTCTTTTCAGACATTATTTACTTAATTTTTGGTTTGGTTTTGGCTTAATTTGCTTAATTTTGGTTTGTATTAACCTGCTTGAATTTAAGTGCCTTTGATCGTTGGGCCACCTATTTAGATTTCTGTGCCAAAAGTTTTTAATGAAACAATTACCAGTAGTTTTGATTGTAGATGTAAATTTCATGAAATCACTTTATAATACTGATAACTTCCTAAATCTTGAAAGAGTAAAAATATATAGTAGACTAAAATCCCAGTTTTCATACATAACATGAAAATGCCTTTTTAATGATTAGCATAGAATCCTAAACTTCTGAACATTGTTTTTTTTTTTTTTACAAAATCAGATACTTAAATATTTAAGGTATCTTTCTGCAAACTTGCACACAGATAACAACACTTGTTATTGACTTAGCTGTTCTTCTCTCATAATATGCATTCAATTTATATCACCAACACTGACTAGAATTGGCTTTGGTGAAAGGAGAGAAACACTGCAAAACATTATCTTACACTTCCAACCCCTAAAGCTGGTCCGGAAGGATATTATACCAATATTATAGAAATCTGCTAAGAAATTTAGGACGGATGTACCACCTCATCTCAAGCATTTCAAAGGTCAACTTCAGATATGACCAGTACTGCCCCACTATCATACCTTATCCTGATCCAGATAATCTACTTTTTTCAGCGCTCTCTAAAACTCTGTACCTACTATTTTCTCAAAATTTCCCTAAAAAGAAAAGGTTGGACACTGGATGAAAATTACCTATTAAAGTATCATGTATCTTTTTTCTAACTCCTTGCTCAGTGTTGAACAGTTTGCTAAGTATTCCATTAATTCCCATAGATGTTTTAGTTCCACTTCACATCACTTTTCTTGCATTTAGCAACATTGCATTCATCTTCATATTATTGCAAATGATTCTATAATTCAAGCCTAATTCATATTATATGTTTTCTTTAAAAAGACACATGTAAAAAACCCTTCCTTTCCACATTCATACTTTCAGTGACTTGCTGAAGAGCAAAAATATTATAATATTTTTATAATTTTTTAAATTTTGCTCACTGTCACCTTTCATTCCCTCCAGTCATACTTATGTTAGACACCTTTCCTGGAACACTAGATTTTATGTGACAAGAGGAATTAAGTAAATATAACATATTCATTCATACAAACATGCATGCAAAATGTAAAAATATAACTTGTATCGGGCTGGATTAGACTCCTCACTCATCTAGTCTATTGTCACAGTAGCCAACCAACTGCTCAAGGAAGTACACTAGTTTCCCAACTGACTGCTTTACTCTAACCACAGGAATAAACATGTAATGATCAGATAATTAATAAAAAAGTACATGCCTGGAATGTATCCAATCTCCTTTTTCTTATTTTATTAATCTATTAAGCTCTACAAACATGTGATAGTCTGAAGAAAATGAGAGAAGTTGTATATTTTTGACTGTGTGCAATAATTGCATTCTTCTCTGCTTCCTTTGTAAGGTTAAAGCAGCGGAGTTTTATGTAAGACATGGATAGATGCAAACATGTTGGGCGGCTAAGACTTGCCCAGGATCATTCCATTCTGAATCCCCAGAAGTGGTACTGCATGGACTGTAACACCACGGAATCCATTTGGGCTTGCCTAAAATGTTCCCATGTGGCATGTGGAAGATATATTGAGGACCATGCACTTAAACACTTTGAAGAGACCAGACATCCTTTGGCTATGGAAGTAAATGATCTGTATGTATTTTGTTATCTTTGTGAAGACTATGTATTGAATGATAATCCCGAGGGTGACCTGAAATTACTGAGGAGTTCTTTGTCTGCAGTTAAAAGTCAGAAGCATGATCCTTCTGCTAGAAGTGGTAGGACACTGCGGTCAATGGCTTTGGGGGAGGATGTTTGCAACCATCAAAGAGCCCCTCAGGGACAGCCTCAGATGCTTACAGCTCTCTGGTATAGACGGCAATCGTTGCTCGCGAAAGCATTGCGAACTTGGTTTGATAAAAGTTCTAGAGGCCAACGAAAATTAGAACAAAAAAAGCAAATGGAAGAACTGGAGAGGAAAAAGGAAGTGGCCAGGCAGCGACGTCAAGAGATGAAACGGAGATTGTTAGAGGAGCTGGCAAATACTCCTCCAAGAAAAAGTGCCAGGCTTTTATCGCACATTCACAGAGAAAATCTGATTCCTCGGAAGTTCAGAGATATGGAAGCAAGTTCCCCTACCTCAAGACGAGTGCAGAGTAGCAAATTCAAACAATTCTATTCCATCCGACGTAAACCTCTTATGACTCCTGGTGTGACTGGACTAAAGAATTTAGGAAATACGTGCTACATGAACTCTATCCTTCAAGTATTAAGTCACCTCCAGAAATTTAGAGAATGTTTCCTGACGCTGGATCTTTGTGAAACAGAAGAACTCTTAGCTAAGACTGTAATTGGAAAATCTAGAATATCTGGAAAGCTAGTCACTGGATCTACTCCAACGGAGTCAGGCAGAAATGACCAACTGGGTTCATTTGGCAGGCAGAGCCTATCTGTTGGTTTAAATGGTGGGTCCTCAATAAGCAAAAGTTTAGAACTAATACAGCCCAAGGAACCAAGTTCAAAGCACATCTCTCTTTGTCATGAACTGCACACACTCTTCAGAGTTATGTGGTCTGGGAAGTGGGCTTCAGTGTCTCCTTTTGCCATGCTACACTCTGTATGGAGTTTGATTCCAGCATTTCGAGGTTATGATCAGCAAGATGCTCAGGAATTTCTTTGTGAATTGTTGGACAAAGTGCAGCAAGAGCTGGAATCAGAAGGAACAAAACGTAGGATCCTCATCCCTTTTCCACAAAGGAAGATCACCAAGCAGGTCCTGAAAGTGGTGAACACCATTTTTCATGGGCAGCTACTCAGTCAGGTATGCATGTTATCCGATCCTTTGCCTAGCCAGAAATACTCATTTACATGCCTAGAAAAAGAATTAACATATTTTTCTAACGCAGTATGGTTATTGCATGATTCTTTTTCTCTAGTTGCAGCTAAAGGTGAGCTTTTAAAATTTAGCAGACAAGTCTGTGTGTGTTTATGGACTGACTTGATTTTTCCTCTTCAGATTCTTGTTTCTATTAAGGTGTTTTATGACCAGTATAGATAGGACTGTTGTTTCTTCTTTCCTTAAATATACACCCTTGTATATTCTGATATGTCTTTTATAAATTTTATAATTTCTTTAAAAGCATAATTGATAAGAGTGAGGCTGGTTTTATATTTTAAGCCATAAAATTTTTTTGCTAAAACAATCTTTTCTTAAAATAGCATTTAATACTTTATTTTTTTTAATTATATACTCTATAAATATGAACTTGTTTTTGTGTAACTGTGATCATTGGTATTATGCTAAGTGAACTTTAGTCTTACAAACTGCTATCTTTCACAATCTCTGGTTTCTTAATGTTTTTATTCATGCTATCTATAGTAGATCACCACTTTTCTTAATGCTGGAAGTGTGGGAGAGGGTCATAATGAGGGCTTGCTCAGAGCTGAAATCATTCTTTTTTTTACATAATGGAGTGTGGCAACTGGTCTCCTAATAAAACCTAGCAAATTGAATAACAATCTTTCTTTAATCTGTTTTATATTACTGACTGTTCTGAAAGAGAGATATTGACATTTCAGCAGTGCAATATTTTGGTGATTCCAGGGATCTGAAATTAAGCATCTTATTCCTGCTTAATTGTTAAATAATTGGATTTTTAAAAAACATTTTAAAATTAACATTTGATTAACTTTATGCTAATAGAATAGTCTTTGTATTAGATACAGATTCCAGTAGAGTAAAACTGATTATTATACTAGAGAGTTGTATGAAGATAGTAAAATCAAATGATGCCTTTTTGAAGATGATGCTTTTTATCTCAGAATTTTAAAACAAAATATTCTATGGATGGTTACAGATTTGGGTAATTTCAGACTGGAAAATAAGTCTATGAGGATCATAATTTTCATCTCTATTGGAATGTTCTGATATTCTTTTTTCCTTGACAGGTCACTTGTATAACATGTAATTATAAATCCAATACTGTGGAACCCTTCTGGGATCTTTCCCTGGAATTTCCAGAACGTTATCATTCTATCAATAAAGGGATTGTGCCTCTTAATCAGACTGAGTGCATGCTGACTGAAATGTTGGCCAAATTCACAGAAACAGAAGCTTTGGAAGGGAGAATTTATGCATGTGACCAGTGTAACAGTAAGAAAAATCTGTTTTGTTCTCCTTGAATCTGTTGAGAAATATCCTTGTATGTTTTTATAATTATAAAGCTCAAGGTTTTTTTAAGAAGGTGCTTCCAGATGTATAGCATAATGAAATCATGGATTTCCCAGTCAATGCAGTCATAAGTCCTGCTGGATGGGAATTCTGGAAATGTAAGTCACATACAGCTAGATAATACCAGATAAGTAAATCTGGTATAGTTTCTCTTTCATTATTTTTAAATTTCTGTGAAAGAGTTTAGGAACGTTATTAATAATGATGTTTACATAATATCAGCAATTAAAATTGATCATAGATTGTAAAAGAATTTTATTCCCATATAGAATTGTCAACAGATCCCAGTATCTTGTATCTCCCTTTCCCAAAACAAAGCAAAGAAAACAAGTTTATATAATTTATTCTGGCAGATTGCTGAGATGTCTAATAAATATGCTGGAGATACAAGAAAACAACATTTCTTGAAAGAGACTGCCTTCTCTCAAAGGATAGAAATAGTTGTTTTAGAACTCAATTGCACAGATTATAATCCATTAAAAAGGAATGGGTGAATGAGATCCTAAAATTAGATGGAATCCTTAAGCTTTTGTTTTGGGATCTCCATAATTTTTTTTCAATCACTATTGTCAGAAACCAAAGATACTGTTTATTGCCATTTTTAGGAGGCAACCAAAGCTGTATGTTTTTAAGGCATAAATAAAGCAAATTAAAAATCATAAATTCCTATCCTATAAAGAAGGGGGGGGGAATCAGAAAAATGTTGGGCTGTCGAAAAAGAATATATGCTTGATCTTGCCCACTTTGCTTCACTGATCAACAATTATAATCCTGCTCCCTTAAAAAATGTACAATGGCCCTGATCATTAAAATGTTGCCCAATCTTGCCCTACAACCTTGGTAATTGTCCCTAGAAACCTTCCAGATGTTGCTATCAAATTGTACTTTTTAGACGCTAGAAGGAGAATTAAATACTTCCGTGGAATAATTATGTTGCATTATAATTTAATTGTTTCCACTTTAGTTCTTTGTTTAATTTTTTCCACCTTAGTTCTTTGTCTGGAACCCATCCAGTTTTTGGAGTTCAATCACTGACATGCCACTAAAGCCCATATCTAGTCAATGGCCTAGATAAAGTTGTGCACCCCAGTTTTAGAATTTTTTACCTTCAAAAAAATAAAAGGAATGGCATATATGGGGAGAAAGCAATACAGGCAGTCCTTGGGTTATGATGACAATTGGAAGCAGAATTTCCATCTGTAAGTGATGCCGTTGTAAAATGTCATGTCACGTGACATCACTTAGTGATGGCAATACTGATAACTGTTATAACCCCAGGAGCATGTTTCATTAAATAGGAAGAAGCAGACATCCCAGGCAAGGATAATAGGGTGTATGGGAGTGCCACAGAGATAGTGGTGAGTGCCATAGGCAGGCCCTATGAAGTGTGTGTGAGCTGGTGAGGGTTACAGATGTGTTAGCAGAAGCCATGGGCAGGCACTAAGGAGTGGGTGCTGTGGGGATGCTGCCAGGGATTCACACTAAGAAGCAAGGGGTGCTACCGGTGGGCATGTGCTACAGAGAACAGATAGGTGGTGCTTCAGAGTATGAGATCCCTAGGAACTTCATAGAGAGACTCCTCAGGAGAAAAAGCAATGGGAGGGACTTGTGATTTTCCCTGCCAACTTCTCCTTTGACTCTGCTGGTGGGAAACTGTCAAGGAAGGTTGCAAATGGCAATCACGTGACCTTGGGAAATTGCAATGGTCATAACTTTGAGGGCCAATCATAAGTACTGTTTATTCAGTGCCATTTTAACTATTAATGGTCTCTGAACCAAGTGGTCATAAATGGAGGACTATCTGTAATGGTTGAAGGACAATGATACTTCTAATCATGTCATGAATTCTTGACATGTTACAATATATATAGATGACTAGGAGCAGGTAGATTTCAAAATTGAACTGAGATGCTGTCTTGAATTTTCTGTATTTAGAATTTTAAACTTAGCAGCAGTGCAGTAGTGCAATGCATATATTCAAGCTTCAGGTTGCATTTCACAAGCTCAAAAAATAGTGCATATATACTGGTTCCCACAGAGGTCAACTATGGAAGGGAAACATTGCATTTGGCACATGCTGTCCTTTAAATAGCAAAGAAAGGCAAACTGCTTTATTGCTTGTCTCTTATTTTTTATTCTATGTTTAACATTTAATTGGTATTTTTTTTTAAATCAGGACATATAACTCTTCTGCTAATTCCTTCATGAAATGAGAACCGAATTGGTTTTGAAATCCATAACTAGTTCATATATAGCTAAGGAAATTGGGTTACAATCCCATACTTCAAGAGAGAGCAACCTGCAGCTCAAGGCCTGATATCACTTGAGCACCTTCTTTGTGGTGCTTAGAATTTCCTTGACGAAAATAAATAGTAATAGTTCCATCATTTTTATGTGGGAAACTGAAACCATAGCCCTAAAAATAGAGCTCTCTTATGTGCCCATCTCCTTGTTTCTTGTCCCTGTGGTCAATGGCTGATGAAGAATTTATCATTGTCAGTTGAAAAAGATATAAGCAGAAATTCCAGGAATGTTTATCCTTCCCACTTTTATTATTTAGATTATGGCTTGCTGAAAATGGTGTTTCCATTTTCAGCAAGCCATAATCTTTTATCTAAATTCAAGACAGTATCTCAGATTGTTGGATGCTACTTTTATATTGGACGATGGAAGCCTTTAACTCATGACATTTTGTGTTCTTTCTTAAATGTTACATAGGCAAACGACGGAAGTCTTCTCCCAAACCTCTTATTCTAAGTGAAGCTAAAAAGCAGTTAATGATCTACAGACTACCTCAGGTCCTCCGGCTGCACCTTAAACGATTCAGGTGAATAAAAGGTGGTAGAAATGTAGAGTCGTTCTTTTTGAAATGGAAGTATAATTATTACTATATTATTTCTAGAGTACTAAATATAACACCTATATACGGTATCATATTACTTTCGGAAGAAAGTTTTACATTCCTTTTTTATTTTTCTGAGATAAATGTTACATAGTACAAAGGAAGTTGTTACTTGTAAAAGTATGATGCGTAGTAAAATATTAGTATACTTTGCTGAACAGTTCTGTAAAAAATCCCATTATATTCTTTCTTCATGTATAATCACTTTTGTAAAGAGATTTCCCAAGTTTAAATATCTGCTGTATTTGCAAAAATTGCTAATTCCTTTTCTAATTACTGTATAAGGATTAAAATTATTGCATGCTAGAATTCTTTTAAGTTGCGATTTAAGGGAAGACTTTCTAAAACTTGACATTAAAATCTACTAGAAATGTATAAAATATATATTTCTAACATATAGAAATGATAGAAAATAATTCAGCCATTTGCCTAGGGATACTCCTGTTAGTGGAGTATGTCTATATATTTAGTTGAAATGCTAGTAATATCATTGCAGCTCTTTGTGTTTTTCAAGTAAAACATCACTTGGGAAGCAACTGATAATAGCACTATTGTTTTCTTTTGTGGATGCTGATGTTTGTCAAACAGGAGACTCAAACACAGATTGCAATGAATTGCATAATTACATAATTAGCAAAATTAGGAAAAATATTCATCAGCATGATGTTTCTTTTAATGATCAGTTTACAGTAAAGGAAAAGTTACTTTTGGCCTTTAAGAAGTTTTATAGTTATATAATTTTTAAAAATAAGGCTTCTTTGAAGATTCTGAAAAGTTTCTTTACAACATTTCTATGCTTGGATTCAGCCATAGTAGAAAAAGTTTGTTGTAGTATTAACTACAGTAATGCGAGTTCTTTTATAGAGCTGATTTGATAGTGAGTAGACAGTATGCTGTTGTTCTATACATTATGGGTTTCAAAGGGAAAAAGAAATATCCTTCCTTCCAGGAAATATATATCAATATCTACATTTGTTATTTGAGTCATGTTGAATTATTGCCATAAAGGTTAGATGATCTTATTTATTCAATCTGTATGCTGAAGTAATCATGCGGAAATTAGATCTCAAACTGACTGATGTTGGAGTTAGGATTGGGTGGAAAACCATAAATAATTTGAAGGACACAGATGATAAAAGACTATTGGCTGAAAATAAGGAAGACCTGGAAATAGTAATCTGAAAGATCAAAGACGAAAGTGAAAAAGTGGGATCGAGTCTTAACATCCAGAAAACAAAGTTAATGACAACAGTTGCAAATGGACATGAGAAATTTGAAATCAACAAGAAGGAAATTGGGTTAATTCAAAAATGTATCTTCCTTGGATCCAAAATTGTTCACGGTGGCAGTTCTATTCCTGAAATCAAGCCCAGGATAATCTTAAGCCCCACTTCAATGGTTAACATGAATAAAATCTGGAAAAATAGAGATATTGATATAAATACAATAAGCAGGCTAGTTAGAACAAACGTTTTCCCTACGATTGTGAGAGTTGGACACAGAATGGCTGATTGAAGAATTGATGCCTTTGAATAGAATACTTTATTGGCCAAGTGTGATTGGACACACAAGGAATTTGTCTTGGTGTAAATACTCTCAGTATACATAAAGAAAAGGAACATTCGTTAAGAATCAAGAATCATAACATACAACACTTAATGACAGTCATAGGGTATAATCAACATCAAATCATACTAGGAAACAGTTTGTTTAGCAGAGTGATAGCTTTCGGGAAAAAACTGTTCTTGTGTCTAGTTGTTCTGGTGTGCAGTGCTCTATAGCGTCGTTTTGAGGGAAGGAGTTGAAACAGTTTATGTCCAGGATGTGAGGAGTCTGTAAATATTTTCACAGCCCTCTTTTTGACTCGTGCAGTATACAGATCCTCGATTGAAGGCAGGTGGGTAGTAATTGTTTTTTCTGCAGTCCTAATTATCCTCTGAAGTCTGTGTCTGTCCTGTTGGGTTGCAGAACCAAACCAGACAGTTATAGAGGTGCAGATGATAAACTTAATAATTCCTCTGTAGAACTGGATCAGCAGCTCCTTGGGCACTTTGAGCTTTCTGAGTTGGCGCAGAAAGAACATTCTTTGTTGTGCTTTTTTGATGATGTTTTTGATTTTAGGTCATGTGATATAGTAGAACCTAGAAATTTGAAGGTCTCTACTGTTGATATGGTGTTGTCTAGTATTGTAAGAGGTGGTAGTATGGGAGGGTTTCTTCTAAAGTCTACCACCATTTCTACGGTTTTGAGTGAACTATGATGCTGGTGTAAATTATTGCGTATACCATACCATGGACAGCCAGAGTAGGTGCTAATTGTATAAAATCAGACACATCACTAGAAGCTAAAATCATAAGATTACATCTGATTTGCTTTGGCTAAGTCATATGTGCAAATTCATTGGATAAGGCAATGATGCTAGGAATGGTTAGTGGAACAAAAACAAGAAGAAGGGAACGCACACAAAGAACATGCTGATTTGATAACATTAAATCTGATACAAAATTGAATTTGCAACAATTGAAAGAAACCTTTGTTTCACATAGTAGAAAAGAGGACACTTTACTATAAAGTTGCCAAGAGTAGAATACGACTGAATGATTAGAACCACAACAAATTTGTTATATCTGGCAGCATAATCAGCGTTGATAGTTTCCCAGGACATTAAGAACCTTAGCCCTACCATAAATACATTTAAAAACACTAAATGAATGTCAATTAAACTTGAAAAGAAATATTAGTTGAAAATGTATAAAATAATGACAATAATTAGTATATTAATTTTTTCAAAAATGTTACATCAGGTCCTTTTTCATTTTAAAAGTCCTTTTGATTAATTTTTTTCAAATTGCAGGTGGTCTGGACGTAATCACCGTGAGAAGATTGGGGTCCATGTCCTCTTTGACCAGGTATTAAACATGGAACCTTACTGCTGCAGGGATACTTTCTCCTCTCTTGACAAAGAGACCTTTGTCTATGACCTCTCGGCTGTGGTGATGCATCACGGGAAAGGGTTTGGCTCAGGACATTACACGGCATATTGCTACAACACAGAGGGAGGTGCGTGAGCCTTATTACAGGGGAAAAATTAATGCATCTTATAAATTTATCTCTTCCATAAAAACATACTTGTTTTGTGTAAATTTATATTGCTCAGCTTTCACTGTGCACTGATCATAACATTGGAATAAAAAAATCTGTTAGTTGCTTAAACACAATGAGGAGAAACTTTATTGCTTGTTTTTTTTAAAAAGAGGTTACTTTCTTTCTCAAGCTTGCTTTTTTTTTTTTGCTTGTGTATGCATGTGAGACAGAATCAGAGCAATTGATGTTTCCACTACAAGCTGAAAAACAAACTTTTGAGAAATCTGCTTTGAAGAATTTAATTGCTTTGTCTCCAATTAGTTATTGCATTTTTTAATAAAATGTTTGTATTACATTTTTCTGTAGGAAGAATTCGAATTTTCTTTTTCTCTTAACTATCATTCAGAACTATCAATGAAACAGAAAAATACTGAGATCAAGAGAGTCTTTAAGGCACAATCAGAATCTCAAACTTTCTCTTATGGAATTGATTGCATTATTCTTTGGAAGTTTTGCCCCAATGACTATTTAAAAATAATTTGTTGGATCACAATCTTGCCATTAATATTCTATGTTTTTTTCTCCTTTTTAGGGTTTTGGGTCCACTGCAATGACTCCAAACTGAATGTATGTAGCGTGGAGGAGGTATGCAAAACCCAAGCGTACATTCTTTTTTATACACAAAGAACTATACAGGGCAGAGCAAGTATCTCAGAAACACAACTTCAAGCTCAGGTGCTGTCTAAACACAATGTTAGAAGACTGACACTCCCCTGAAAGGAGACATTATTCTCAATCAATTGATTCTTTTTCAAAAGCCTTTGGAATTAATTCAGCTAGGCAGGAACAAGTACTGTTGCAAGAATTTTGGATCCACCGTCTGGAAAATTTGTTCTCCTACTATGTGCAACTCTGTTCTATAAGATTGTAGCAGAGCATCTATTTTTTTTAAAAGGCAGATGCATTTGTAAACCCTTCCTCCTCTAAACAAAGAGTAACAGCCTCCAATGTGTATGACCATTTTTCTTTCAAAGAGGAATTGTTATGTAGTATGAAAAAGTAGGTACATTCAAAACTTCTGTGTACAGCCAGGATACAAAGCCATTAAACTGACCATAAATCTATACATTACTTAAGAAAATAAATGAATAGTAGAATTCTATCTCTGTTCTTTTGATGTGGTGAACTGTTGTTACACCTCTTGGTGTAAATAACTCACCAATTATACATTGTTCTTTCCAACTAACATAATCTAGGTAGATAGAATTATACTATACAAAAACAATTTTTCTAAACTGGGAAAATATGCTCATTGGTCCTGTTTATATCTTTCAGGTAACAAAACAAATGTTTGTACCCTACAATTACCCCAATCTATTAGAACAAAAGTGGAAATTATATATACATCTGAGTAATTTGTTGCATACTTCAATTTGAACCTGTCCCCACCTAATCTTATTCTTAGCTGCTAACAAGACAGCTATGTAAACTGAATTTGCAACCAAACTTTTCTTGTGTAATTATAATACTAAATGTGGGATACATTACTTTCAAGACTTCCATCATCTACTGTTTATCCTATGATGATCACTGCATGAATAGGTCTTGTGAATCCATTCAGGATCACAGTGAAGTTTAGGTTTTTAGTATTACTGACACGTGGTTCAACAAACACAGATTTTTAAAAACCAATTCTTACCCTAAATGCATAAAATTTTTGCATATACAAGAAAAAATGGTCAGGAATATAGTAGCCATTACATAGAGTGACAAGATCATTTTACCCTAACCTTCTTTTCATGACCATTTTTCCATTCAGTTTTCCCTTCGTTGTATTTTTGGGAAGTCTTAAAGAGGTTTATTTTGGAGTCTTATGGCGAAAGAGATTGCACCTAAATTGTGCACCTATATTCTTTTTTCCCCAGTTGCTTTTCTTGCTGTCTCAGAGACATAATACATTGAGCTCTGGAAATCTAACAGTAAAAATCTAGTATGCTGAAGCCCCTGACCACTTCATGTAGACTTTAAATATCACCAACATCCAATTTATTATGGCTACTTTTACCTATTAACCTTTCATGATTACACTGTTCCAGTGTAAGGGCATATTTGGAAAATACAGACCTCATTGCAGCTAAGCAACTTGTTGCCTTTCAGTTAAGAAATACTGATGTGCAGCATACAAATCCCGTGTTATTCACTTAAGATACATGAAATGGATTCTTTTGCTGGTTTGTACATAGCCTTGAAAAATCCAGTCTTTAATAGCTGACTGTATTTGTACTAGCCAACCAAGAATATAAATCGCTGTGTATACGATTCAGCTTTCAGCAGGGTGGGAGGAATCAACGTCTATGGAAATCTGTAAGAAGCCCAATTCAAATATGGTAGTGTCAAGCTGGAAGTTTTTAAAAACAAAAATGGACATGGTTCTGGCACATGCAGTGTTTTTACATGCTTTCTTATGGGTATTTTAAATCCATCAGCAAATTCCTGATGAAATTGAATCACAAAATAATTAAAGAAAAACCTACCGACTTGTCTCTTCTCATCCTGCTAGGGAACTATATTGGAAATGCATGGGATTGTTATATGCAGTGTTAGTCTTGACCCTGTTATTCACTTTCTGATTCTGTCAAATTATAGTTTCCAGTCAGACAGATAGGAACCCAGATGTGACTTATAAAACATAATTTCCATTCCAGAAAGGTTTTTTTAGCAGAAGCATTCTTGATAATAAATTCACAATTCAACTACTGTAATTATTAAGACATTTAAGGAATGTAATAAAACTTGAATCAAGAGCAGGCTTTATTTTGGTAGGATTGACTTTGAAAGGTGAATTCAAGTGCAAAAATCAGCACAATGATTTTTACAGCATGAAAAGTTTTGTAAGAATTATCTCCAGGAAAGATAGTTGGGGCTGATGTAGACGCCTCACTTATTTTTGCTTCATTATCGTTATTTCAGTTTATTCCTCAAAACAAAACTGAAAGGTGGTCATTTTTATAAATTAAGATCTTTCAGCCACTGCCATTTGCACTTACCCATTCTTTTTTTCTCCTATTATTTGTTTTCTTATTGTCTTCCTCATCGAGTGCCATAAAATATCTTGTTGCCCCAACTCCAGCCCATCCCCAAAATTCACATAACCAAGAATATCTTGCATGTAACATTCCAGTTGTTTCTACTCTCATACAGAAAAAAAATGCCACCTGGCAGCTAGACAAATTCTCTGTGGCTCTAATTCATGGATTCTATAAGAGATTTGAGTTCTTGAGCTCTCTTATGTGCCCATCTCCTTCTTTCTTGTCCTTGTGGGCAATGGCTGATGAAGAATTTATCATTGTGAGGCATTCAGAACTATGGATGCCTCAAAGGTTACCCACCTCTAGAAAAAGCAAAAATACAGTAAAAAGATTGATCAAAAGCTGGCACAGTTTCCATTAATACTGTTTTGAGTATTACATCCATATTTGAGTAAATAGGAACACCTGGCACTTACAGGAGATACATGGAGAAGATAATAGAAGGGTGGGTGTATTAATAGCCATGAATGTTTTACATTTCCTAATATTTGAAGTCATAGTCTCTCGTGTGGGTAATAGTGCCATGAGATATAAAAAGGTGCAATTAAGAGTTATCTTGAGAGATGGAAGTAACTTACTTTTGGATTGAGCTTGCTATTCCCAACACTGTGAGGTTTCTGTAATATTAGCTTTTATTTGGAAGCGATAGTGTATAGCATTTTTATGCTGTTTCTTTTATATCTGCTGCAAGCAGTGTTCTTGCTATTCTTTGTACACTGTTTTAAAGTGTCCTGGTTGGCAGAAAATGAAATAATCATTCTATCTATTGCCATTATAATCGAAGCTTAACAGAATAATAAATGATTCCATGCCTTCCCTTGTTTTTTTCTAGCCACATTCAATTCCTTTGTTTGTATATTAACTGCAGGGTTGACGGGATCAACCAGCCCTGATTTGAAAATATTTATCATAGAGTAGTGCTTCATTCACACAAAACATAGTATACCAGCAAAGATATGACTAAAATCCTATATGTACCTGTTAAATCATGGCAAATAGTTTAGTCATGTTAACATGGTCCTAAGAATTCTATCTAGGGAGCAAGCCCATTAACTTGAGTAACTTACTTCTGCATAAGCATCTTTGGAAAACAACTTTTAAATTTACCTACAAAAGTAAGCTGGCTACATTTAAAACTAATCAGCTAATTAATTCTGTGCCTGTTGCCAAAACTAATGATGAAAAATAAAGTTGAGTGAAGCAATTCAGGACATAACTTTTTTAAAGGACTATCAAATCAGATATAAATCAGATTTTAGTTTGATACACCTGTATCTCTAAAAATTTACAGAATAAACAGCACCTAATAAAAATAAACGCATAGGAAGAAAGGAAAAAAAATAAAATAATGGCTATTGTTCCTATAACAATGGAAAATATTACCAACTTTTTCAAGCAAATTAATTAGGATAATATCCTAGCATATGTCTTCATTGTACAATAAAGCTGAACTATGGAGACCTTTTTTATTGCTGTTGCTTTAGAATGAGCTGTTTTCATTTGACTTTCAGGGAAAGTTTCTACAAAGAGAAATTAAAATGCACAAGTAAATGTATGGATTCATAAGGAGATGCTAAAAAAAAGTATGTCTCTATACAATCTCTGGTAGAATTCCATATTTTATGAATGTTAAATCTAAGGAAAGAAAGTGAACAAGTTAATTTTGAAATAACGATTATCCCCAGCACAACTTGCAGCCACATCCAACAGTATTGCTGACTATGTTTATGGATTGAGTGAAAGTTGGGTATAGGATTAATTTTCCCTCCTGATAAATCTTTATGAACAATTTTTTAAAGTTTAAAATGGTGCCTTGTACCTAACTATATTTTGCATGGGACACAAGTTTTTAGTTTCTTCACTCCCAAATCTGAGTCTTTACAATACTTAGGTAGCAGGTTTGGAGTTTTTTTAAACATTTCTTATCTGTATGTGAATGGAAAAATGTTTCCTACCAGCAACTTGATGTATTTTATTGTATATGTCTAAATACTGTATTTCTAATGATGCAAATGGTTTGCTCAAAAGTAGATCATTTTGGGTTTTGTGTTAAATCTTTGTGGTTATTTTTAATTTTTTTTAGATAGGATTATTCCTCTTTAAGCAAGTAATTCGTAATTAAAACACAAATGGTAAGAATGCCTAGAGCAGCTTATTGACAAAGCAGTTTGAAAAAGGCTCTTAAACTACTGACTGGTGCCTTGCATGATAATGGTTCTCTTTTGCCATGATGTTCTTTCTCTTACTTCTGTTAAAGATGACAATGACTCAACATATCTTCATGCAGATAATACTTCAATAGTATGTATTGGGCATATATGTTTCAGTATAAAAAATGATTAACAAATCAACCATATACTGAATACTATTTCATGAAATTAGACCTGACATCTAATTTCAGTCTAATAACTGAAAATGCATTCTTGAATACAGTACTTTGAATAAGATTATTCATGGTTATTATTGCATAGCTGTAATTTATCTATTTTGAGTTGTAGCATTTCTCAATAGGCACAAGACTGCCATATTATTTGTAATGCAGAGCATGCAACAATGCTGATGCAGGCTGAACTGTGCTCTTCAAATTTACTTTAAATGGGATTATAAATGGAGATGTTAAATACACTACCAAGTGTTAAAATGTTTTATGTGAACAGAAAGGCTTGGATATACCCATGCATTATCTGTTGAATCTAAAAATTCACCTCAATTGCCACTATTTCTTAGTAAAATTAAAATGGCCTCTTCTATATATTCAGCCTAGCAGTAAGGCAAAAGAATTTATTACATCTATACATTTAATAGTAAAATTATACTATTGTGGATGCTATGTAATACTCCTGATACGTAGTGTCTTGTAAAATTCCTTATAAATCCAATACAGCATATATTGAAATGATTGGAACTGAAGAAAAACATAAACTTGTTCCTAGTGCTGCTATAATCCTACATTTAAGGAAAATCAATTTTATTATTTAGGAATCCAGGAAAATATAAGATGAATAGTGATCTTAGTAAAATGTTTACCACCACTTAGGAAATCCCAGTGCATATACTGCAGTTCTGCAGAATACATTATTAACAATTGGGAGACTTAAAAAACTAACTCCTAGTAAGTGAAGTGGTAGTTGAAGCAGTTTGGGTTTAGAGTTGATGTTGTTATTCCAGCAGCAGAAAGTATTCTGCCAGCAAACAAACTTAATTCTTTTCCCATTCCAATCAGCTCAGAGAGAATTTATTTCTATAAAATGTAAAATTTAGTATATTAGCCTTATTAGACTAAAATTAAGAAGTAGGCTTTATTTCTACTTGATTTTTGAAATTGTATAAAGTGCTTTTACCTAAAATATGCTGAATGCTTGGATTAGATTGTGGGTTTTCAGTATACAAAATTCAATAGGTCTTCTCTGAGAATTGATATATTTTGATACCAAAACAACCCTATTTCACACTGAAAAGTTGATTTTAAAGGTATTTCCTAAATGCAAGGATTCTCTACTTTTTTCTTACTGCTAAATAATTCTAACTTTAAGAATAGCAAAAATTGTTAACATTTTGTCTTTGGGAAGAGTTATGAGTAGTAATTTACAGCTTCACTTTTTACTACTTATATAATCTTAATTACTGAAGTGGTCTTATTCTACATTTGTGGTGTATATGATACTGCCTTTTCTACACAGTTTTGTAGAATGGAAGTGAATAAAAGAGGACAGACTGGTCAGTATCCAGCAGTCTGTCAATCTGTTTTTAAATTTCATCTAATCTGATATGTTTAGGTGGGTTTAAAGTTTTTTTTAAATGCAAGAACCTTTAGTGACACAAAAATGGAAATATTTCTGTCCATTAAATACAGCTCTGACAGGATTACATTCTATGTCCCTTTGTTCTCTAATTTTGTCTATTATGACTACTGATAGATTTACTGACTTATGTATCTTTTGGATTAAGCTATCTTTTATCCATATTTTGAAAAATACTTCTGATGAAAAATCATTCTGCTTTTGCTAACATATTAAAAGATGTCTTGCAAAGGCAGTGGCAATCTTCCAAAAGAGGCAAAACATTTCAACTTTAAAAAATACATCTTTCATAAATAGTTTCCAGTTAACTTGAAAGGCACATAGAGCAATTGAAGGAATCAAAATGCTATGCAACAGAATTCTTTTTCCATGTATAACTTACAATCAACTCAAAGCACCACACAACTGTTATACCGGCTGAAAGTTGTCCATAATTAACCTTCACCCAGGCCTTTTTAAAATGTATTTTTCCGTTCAATAGTTAATAGTCCTACTTAAACACAGGACTGGGGCTTGTTACTTCTTTAAAAGTGAAATATGAATCATGTTTTTATGATTTTGTAAATCTCTACTCTTTTTACCTTGTTTTGTAAGCTGAAATTTCCTATTAAAAAAGAAAAAAGTTCAGTGCACTGGCATGTCTTTATTTCACATTTCAGGTCAGAATCTAACAGTTCAATTCTGTAAAATAATGTATATATATATCAAAAACATTTTAGCAAAAACAACAAAATACTGTTATCATTATTTGAGTATAAAACCTAATGTTGCCAAATAATCAATTAAGCGTAGTGAAGAATGATGTAGAGATAAAATATTGTCTTTGTTTTCTCCAATTCTTGCTATTTTTTCATATAGAGGATGGAAGTTCAGATTTGTAAAATCTGTAAAAAAATGTAATGGTAAAAATATTAAGAGGGTTGATGGCACTGCTCAACTGAATAAAAGAAGCAATATATAGCCTTATCATAAATATATATAATCTATAACTTACGACACAACTCTCATTTTCAAATTCTTATTCTAGGAGAATGTAAAATAAATCCTAAAAGATTTTAAAATTATATAGCTAATCATAGTGATGGCTGCAATTGCTTAGTGATAAGTAATGAAGATTTTGAGAAATATTGTACATTTTCATATTTTCAGGAAAGCTACAGAATTAAAATCTCATATTAAATCTTCAAATCCACTTATCAAAAAAGACATCACATTTGCTGTATGCTCTTAGCAAGGGTGCAGTTTCTGGGATACAAGAATAATCAGTTTAATAGTTAATAGTCTTTCAACTACCACTAAATGCTCTTTTATTCCAAATCTCTCTTTTTAATGTATTTCTTGCAGACAAGTTCAAATAGAACTACAAACCTTTGCTAAAATGCCTGCTTAGGTATGCTTACAATATTCCAGTATGTGAGCAAATCGTATCACAAAATCTAAACAGGTTTAATGGCTATATTTGTACATAAACTATAGACTTTGGTAGTATTTTCCTTCTGCATTTTCAAATAAGAACAATACTTTCAGCTACCCCCTTATATTAAAATGGCTGTGCTATAAGAGATGCCAGGACTTGGTAAAAGATTTTTATAGTAGAAGTCAAGTATACAGTCTCCTTTCTATTTATCATCTGTTGAAGAAATACCCTTATAGCAAAACCTCCGTCTCATTGCCAGTCCATTGGAAGAGCAGGCTGAAGCTGATCCAAGGTACTCTGCCTTGAAAGTAGTGTTTTCCTTGGGAGAAGGGAAGAAAACCTCCTATGCAAACATTTTCATGCATGTAGAGGAGGCTTCCAGGAAGTTACTTGGGGGGGGGGGGGGGAGGCGGCTCTAATTTGCATGCTGTAGGAATAATTACCATTTGGCAGTTAATTTTGCTGCAGCTGCTAAAGGGACTTTATCAGTGCTGCCTAATTTGGGTTTTCAAAATTATTCACTTAAAAATACTTTGTGGAAGACCAACTATCTATTTACTAGGAGGTTGATATTCCTATGGCATACTAATCAAATGGCTCTGCAGGACCTCATGTCAATTCCTGCCTCTGCAAAGAATTACATTTGATGCTTCTTATTTACCAGTTTTTCCAAGGATATAGCCAGTTGTCAGCTTGCTGCATTTGAGCCCTTGAATTCCTGAAAGGAAATTCCATGCATTGAATAATAAAATGGGGCCTTGAGAATGGGAAGGAAGAAAAGCCTTGGAGGGGTAAGAAGAATAGGTTGGCGCAACTAGCAAAAGGACTGAATTGAAATTTTCTCCTTGACATTGGATGCACCAGAAACCAGACTGGGAAAAGTTGAATCTCCCTTACCTACTATCAATACCAAATGTAAAAAAAAGACTGGAGCAAGCTCTTTTGGAAAGCTGCATGCCAATAATTATCAGGCCCAAACTGAGTGCCTGCTCCCACCTCTGCCCAAGAACAGCTGGTTTAGTTTTTGAGGCAATCGTGTTTCATTGAGAATTTCTGACTTTAGGGAGACAGAATATTGTTTTGAAATCCCACCTTTCATCTGCCTCTTAGGGCTATATAACTTTCCTAAGTTGTTTTATCTATAGCAGGACAGAGTCTCTGTTCAGGATTGGTAGGATTCTTCACAGAGCTATTTTTGGAGAACTGTGTTACTTTCTGTGAAGGCAGCAAAACTACCTGTCTTTTCCTGAGGTCTGATAAAAGGTAGGCTGTGAAAGCTGTGAATTTAAACAGTATACTTTATTTCTATCTCAAGGACAGGAGAAAAATTCATTTGCCTCCAAATTAACTTGTGACAATATTAGAAAAGGCATTAAATTTTTTTAAATTCAAAAATAAAATAAAATGGTCATTTTTGCATAATCTTAATTTTAAGAAAAATAATAAAGGGCTGATATTTAAAGTAACCAATACAAAGCTTATGAATGTAGTACATTTTATGAAGGGCTGAAAATAACAAAACATGCTTTATGCCATGCCATAACATGCAAATTTGCATGAGCTATTGGGACCTAAATATATAATTGTGGCACTTACATGTGTCACTAGCTAATCATTTTGGTATCATTGTGGTTTGCTAAAAAACAAGGGTTTTTAAGAATTTTTTTAATCCTGCCTTTATTTTTAAATAATATAAAGCAGCAAACATATCTAAAATTCCTTCCTTCTATTTTCCTACAAGTGCCCTGTGAGTTGAGTTGGACTGGTCCAAAGTCACCCAGATGGCTTTCATGCCTAAGATAGAACTAGAACTCAGTCTCCTGGTTTCTAGTCTGGTATCATTACTATTGGATCTAGCTGAGTTGCTTGTGTAAAACAAGTGTAATCAGTTTAATGATTAATTGGGCTTGACATAAATGGATAATTTGCTTAATGAAAAGAAACATTAAGAAATTACACACTATGGTATATACTCACCTATTATGCAACAGGTTGTGGTGCCATCAAATCAATGTCTGTTAAGTTTCTGGCTACCCAGACACCTACTGCAAAGAGTCCCAGATTAACTATAAGGTTTCTGTAACAAATGCAAGTGAGAGCTAATGACAACTGATACTGATTATACAGAATGCTAATACAGAATTTTCTATCTAGAAGGTCTGAAAGTGTGTTTCAAATAACATTTTTTCAGTTGCAGAAATTACGTTCTCCAATGCTTTGGAGGAACTTTTTCTAACCCAAAATCTTTTAATATTGCTATAATAATACTGCATGTTAAGTCCCTTACTCTATACTCTATATGCATGACTGCATTCCCACTCATGCTAGTAATACTATTGCTAAATTTGCAGATGATACAACAGTGGTGAGACTTATCTCTGGGGGGGATGAGTCTGCCTACCGAGATGAGGTGGATCAGTTGCTTTCGTGGTGTGGAGACAATAACTTGGTCCTCAATACCAATAAGACCAAGGAACTTATAGTGGATTATAGAAGGAACAGATCATTGATAAGCAAGGGCTGAATGTCTGGAGACCGAGTGGAGCAAGTGGCCAGTTTTAAGTTTTTGGGTATTACCCTAAAAGAGGATCTGACCTGGGGTGACCACATTGCAGCCGTGGTCAAAAAGGCCCAGCAGAGATTATACTGAGACTTCTTAGAAAATTACTGAATGAAAAACTGCTGGTGACCTTTTAGCACTGCACCATAGAGAGCATTTTAACATACTGCACCTCAGTATGGTTTGCCAATTGCACAGTGGCAGATAGGAAAGCATTCCAGAGGGTTAACATCATTGCCCAGAAGATCATTGGTTGCCCTCACCCCTCTTCGGAAGAGCTTTATAGCTCCTGCTGCCTTAACAGTTCAAAACATTCTTAAAGATCCATCTCATCCTGGGAGCCCTTTTTTTGAACTGTTACCATCTGGCAGACGATACAGAATAGTAAAAACAAAGACAAATAGGCTGAAAAACAGCTTCTATCCCAGTAGCTCTTTCGAATTCTGCTGTATAGTGTAGTGTTGGTGTAGTGTTAGGGGTTTCCGGTTCAATGTGTGAAGGGCGAAGGATGTGTGTTTGTGTTTATTTTCACAAATGGTCATGTGCATTGAAGATGGTGTTTGATTTCGTTGTACGAGGTGCAATCACAATAAACTAAACTAAAGAAAATGCATAGGAAGGCGATGCATGATGCCTGTTGTTTTGATGTAGCTCTTCTGTACATCATCTGCATCTCTATAACTGTCTAGTTTGGTTCTGCAACCCAACAGGACAGATACAGACTTCGGAGGATAATTAGGACTGCAGAAAAAACAATTACCACCCACCTGCCTTCAATTGAGGACCTGTATACTGCACGAGTCAAAAAGAGGGCGGTGAAAATATTTACAGACCCCTCACATCCCGGACATAAACTGTTTCAACTCCTTCCCTCAAAATGACGCTATAGAGTACTGCACACCAGAACAACTAGACACAAGGATAGTTTTCCCCCGAAAGCCATCACTCTGCTAAACAAATAATTCCCTCAATACTGTTCAAGTATTACAAAGTCTGCACTGCTAATCTTCTCATCATTCCTTATCACCCATCCCCTCCCACTTGTGATTGTAGGACTATAACTTTGTCCCTTGTATCCTTACGATTTATGTTGACTGTTTCCTAGTATGATTTGATTGTTGATTGTACCCTATGACTATCATTAAGTGTTGTACATTATGATTCTTGATTCTTAACGAATGTATCTTTTCTTTATGTATACTGAGAGTATTTACATCAAGACAAATTCCTTGTGTGTCCAATCACACTTGGCCAATAAAGTATTCTATTTTATTTTATTCTATTCTTAAGATGACAAGAGCTTAAGTACCTAAAAGCCTGTCAGATCTAGTGGTAATTCCAGTGACTAGATAGTTATGGAAACTTTCCAAGAAGGACATAACTACACTTGTGTTCCTGAGCAAACAATAATCCCTGAAAGTCTAATTCTTCACGTGTTTCCCAATTATAGCTTCAAGATTAATGAACGTCGATACATCGAGAGACACATATATTATTGGGCTTTTAACCTTCCACAGTTCCCAGCCGCGGCCTGTGCTAAGATCAGGTAGGAAAAAACGAGTTTATAAAGGCACGAGAAGGAAAGCGCTCCATCTTTTTTCCAGTAAGGTTTCTGATCGACCCGAAGCTCTTCAATGCCTCTCACCTGCGGAAGTCATTGCGGTCTGTGGCAAAGCGATAAGCTCCTCGGATCCAGCCGCGCAAACCTTCAGGGGTAACCGCGCCGGAAGTCCCGCCAGCAGGGCCTATCTGACCGCCTGTCACCATAGCTGAGCCTCCGCCGGACACCTTGGCAAGGAGTCTCCACGAGTTCTTCGAAGCGGAGGAAATATCACCCCCCCCCCGCCGGCTAGCAAAAAAAAACGTCACTGCCGGTGCGCGGCCTTTACGTCACTGTCGGTTTTCTGAGCCCTTGAAGGAGGAGGGCGCTCGCGCTGGTTTGTTTCTACTGATGTGGAAGTGCGAGAAAAGAAAAGCAGAAGATGCGTCGAGGAAACGTTTCTCCGGTGTTTTCAACCTTGGCAACTTTAAGATGGGTGAACTGCATGTCGGCTGAGGAATTCTGGGTGTTGAAATCCCCACAGCTTAAAATTACTTCCCCCCCACTCTTGATTTGACAACATACGCACACGTGTCTTCTAGCCTTTGGAAGGCCATCAAGATCTGGCTTTTTAACCAATGCTCTGGGATAATATAATAG